>CM061549.1:122171377-124877867 GCA_030864215.1 Capsicum pubescens
TTCTCAATGCTTCTAGGAATAGGGAACAAGCTCATCATGAAGTGAGAAGGGCATCCATCACTGATTTTATTAGTGTCACTTTGCCCCCCAAAGAGAGGTATCGACTCTTCCATCTAAATAGCTTTTTTTTGCACCTTTCCAACACTTCATTCCATAATTCAAGTTCTTTGTTTCAAGCTCCTAAAGGCATTCCAAGGTACTTGGTAGGTAGTGAAGCTACGTAGCAACCTAAGCTCTCAGCTAATAACACTGCAGGTTGTCTACCTTGTCTACCTGATTTAACGGGAATAGAAAACCCTTGTGCCATTTGGCATGTAAACCTGATATGCCTCCAAAGATAGTTAAGATTGCTCTTAGATGTCTTATCTGCTGCACCTTTGCATCACAGAGGGTGAGTGCATAACTAGCATAGAAAAGATATGTGATCTCCATAGCATTGCCTCCATTTGTCTGAGCACTGAATCCCTTCATCCACCTATTCTCCCCTGTTGTCCTGACCATATGGTTGAGCCCCTCCATGGCTAATAAAAATAAGAAGGGTGATATGGGATCACCTTGCCTAAGTCCCCTTTGGGACTTGAAGAAAACCTCAGTGCCTCCGTTGACTCTGTTGAGTTGATGATGACAGAAAATTTCACACTGGATATACAGAACTTGATCCAGTTTATCCATTTGTTGCCAAAACCCGGACCTGATAGTTTTCGTATGTCCTTTTATCTAGCTAAGTACAAAGAGTCTAAGGGATATATTAAAGAGGAGGATAGACTAGGAGGCGATAAAATACTAGGATCTAAAGGAAATGATAACTCGAGGTTTCAAGAATATGGAGGACTTGATGGTTTTCTTACGTCATTTTATCTGGCTTTCCGGGGGATCATGAAAGATGACATAGTAAGACTATCCAATACTTAAACGAAAATCAGAGGTTTGAGAAAAGTTTCAATTCAACTTTCAAAGCTCCGAATCCAAAAAAAGATAGGTGCTTCTGAATTGAAAGACTTCAGACCTAAGTCTCATAGAAGGAATGTACAAGACTATAGCAAAGTTACTAGCTAAAAGACTCAAGAAGGTAGTCAATAATCTTGTAAACAAAAACATCAAATGGATTTTATAGAGGGAAGACAAATTATGAATGTTGCACTAATTACCGGTGAATGTGTGTATTCTGGACTTAAAGGGGAAGAAGTAGGTGTCGGTCTCATGTAAACTGGACATAGAAAAAGCTTATGATCACGTTGAATTTCTTGTTGGACATACTTAGACAAGTGGATTTTGGTGAGAAATGGCAAAAATGGATAGAATTTTGCATTAAGACTGTCAAGTTCTCTATTTTGGTGAACGGACATGTAGTTTGTTTCCATATCAAAAGGATCTCAGACAGGGTGATCCTATGCCTACTTTCTTGTTCATACTAGGAATGGAAGGATTTGATAGCATGATGAAGGGGGCATTCCGAAAAAAATGAATTAAAAGCTTTGAAATAGGAGCTAGCAGGGGCAAATAATGGGGAGATATGTCATACACAATATGCAGATGAAACAATGATATTTTAGGAACCAAAGGTTGAACAGATGAATTTCATCAGAATGATTCTAATAATCTTTGAAGCCTCTTCAGGTCTCAAAGTTAGTTGGCGAAAACTAGTTCGTTTTCAATAAAAGAGGTGCAAGACATTCAAATCTTGCTCTCATTTTAGGATGTAGAGATGAGTTCTATGCCTAAAGCATACCTCGCCATGCCTTTTGGCAGCAAACACAAAGAAGGGGGAATTTGGGATGGAATAGTAGAAAAATAAAAAAACAGCTTGCTGAATAGAAAGCACATGTTTATCTCCAGGAAGAAAGCTTATACTCATCAATTCCGCTCTACATTCTCTACCTACAGATGTAATATCCTTATTTCCTTATTTCCCTTACTCTCTTTTGTTCAGGAAAAAATTGGATAGACTAGGGAGGTATTTCTTGTGGCATGGGCGTACAAAAGGAAAAGGCTACAATCTGCTGAAATGGCATATAGCAATGAAAAGTAAAGAGACGGGTGGTTCCTAGATCACAGAACAATTTTTTATTGATGAAATGGCTTTGGAGATACAAGAGTGAGGAGCATGCATTGTGAAGGAGATGTTTAATTGCAAGTTTGGTGAATTCTCAATCCATGGTGTAGATTAGTAAGGAGCATGCATTGTTGAAGGAGCATCTCACTCTAGAAACTTACAGATGATAGTAGGCGATGGAAAAAGAATAAAATTCTGGAAGAATGCTTGGAAGGAGACAATACCACTGATGGAGACCTTTCCAGATTTGTTTGCTATTTGCGAGAACCCAGAGGGCAGCATAAAAAGTTTGGAGCACACAGAACTAGAACTTTTTTTTTTTTTTGAAATTGGTAATGTTGTATTCCTCAGCAAGGATATGTTGGAGACCTCCAAAAAGGGATCACAGAGAGTAGCAGATCTAATTACAAGGAACCTAGCATATCTACTAGTTGTTCTACCTCTTCTATACCTTCCTCTTTACACCAAAAATATAAACATATGATACATTTCTCCTTTACTCTGTGGATGGAATTAGATTTGTTCTTAAAGCATCTTCCGTTCCTTTCCTTCAATATTGATCACCATATGCAAGCTGGAATCATCCTCCACCACTTTTTTTTATTTTTGCTTCCACCTCTTCTAATCCAGCAGCTCAACAACTCAACAGTGTGTTCTGGCATTGTCCAACTATTGTCTGTGAGTCTCAAAAACAGATTCCAAAGTTGAGTTGTGACTCTACAATGTAGAAATAAATGGTTGTTGGTCTCACTTGTCTCATTGCAAAGAAAACACATGGGAACTAGTTGCCAACCTTTCCTCTGCAGTACCTCTTGAGCCAGGCATGCCCTCTTAGCCACTAACCATACAAAACATTTGACCTTGCTTGGTGCTTGACTTGTCCATATTTGTTTCCATCTAGCCAATGTGAGAGCTTGATAAGTTCCAAGTTCCTTTTTGTAGAGCCTGTTGACTGCGAAGCTTCCATCCTTTGAATGTTTCCATGAGATTGTGTCCATCCTTGCCTCAAAACCTTTAAATTCATTGAGTGACTGTAACAGTTATGCCACCCGATCTATTTCCCAATCATTTAGATTTCTCCTAAAAGTTATATTCCAGCCATTTAACCAATTTTCTGCCAAAGTGACTTCAGTATTGCTGCAAAGACAAAACAAGTCAGGAAAAGTGTGCATTAAGGTCTCCAGACCAGCCCAAACATCCTTCCAAAATAAGATTTTAGCTCCATTTCCTATTTTCAGTTTGATGTTTCCAGCAAGTTTAGTCCAGAGGGACCTTATTGATCTCCAAGTTGAGACTCCATAGGGACTAGTAACTTCTTTTGTACACCATTGGGAGTCTTGCCCATATTTATGTTGTATGACTATTTTCCAGAGAGCCTGGTCCTCCTCCCCGTATCTCCACAGCCATTTCATCAAGAGACACTCATTGTGGGTTCTCAAATTCTTAATTCCAAGACCACCTGAGAGTTTAGGTAATTGTATTGTTTTCCAGTTTACCAAGTAGTACCCTTTCCCTTCCTTGTTTCCAAACCACAAAAATTCTCTTCTGAGCTTGTCTAGTTTCTTCCTTACCTTTGCAGGTAAAGGAAATAAAGACATGACATAAGTGGGAAGTGAGTCCACAACTGCATTTATTAGGGTATGTCTGCCCCCAAGTGACAAATACTGCGACTTCCATCTTCCATCTGGCTAATTTCTTTTCAGTCCTTTGAATTATATCATCCCATATCCTCAATTCTTTGTTTGCTACCCAAAGGCATTCCCAAGTAGGTTGTTGGGAGTTTGTCAATCCTGCACTCTAAAATGTTGGCAAGTCTTTGCATCTGTGCTACTTCTTTAATAGGGGATAGACTACACTTTCTCCAATTGACTTTGAGGCCAAAAACATCTTCCAAAATCAACAAAATTACTCTGATAATTCTGATCTGCTCTTCTTTTGCCTCACAGAATATCACAGTGTCATCAGCATAGAGTAATTGGCAAATTTTCATATTCGCCCCTGCTCTGTTGCTGACTTCAAATCCCCTTATCCATCCGTTCTGAGTAACCACCCGCATCATGCTGTTAAGTCCTTACATGACTAGAATAAATAAGAATGGGGAGAGGGGATCTCCCTGCCTTAAGCCCCTTTCAGAATGAAAAAAACCCACAGGTTCTCCATTGACCAGAATGGAGAACCTGACAGTTTTAATACAAAAACTTATCCATTTTAACCATTTATCTCCAAATTCCATTTGCCTTAAGATGCTAAGAAGAAACCCCCAATTCACATGATTATATGCCTTTTCGAGATCAAGCTTGCATATTATGGCAGCAACCTCTCCTCTCATCCTGGTGTCCACACATTCATTGGCTATTAGGGCAGCATCCTTAATCTGTCTACCTTTGATAAATGTCATTTGGTGTTTGTTCACCAACTTGTTCACCACCTGTTTGAGCCTTTGAGCTAATACCTTAGCTATAATCTTGTATAGCCCACTGATTAGGCTTATTGGTCTGAAGTCTCTCAGTGATGTAGCTCCATTTTTCTTTGGGATAAGTGCCACAAAAGTGGCATTGATACTTTTCTCAAAAACCTGAAACTCATGGAAATGATGCATAGTCTTCATGATGTCTTCTTTCATAACAGGCCAAAATTCTTTGTAGAAGCTCATTGGAAACCCATTAGGCCCTGGTGCCTTGTCACTAGCACAGAGCCTAATATCCTACAAGACTTCTTCCTCCTCAAATTGTCTCTGTACCCAAATTTGTTCCTCCGGGTTTATGCTTGTGAAATCTTGTAAGTTGAGATCAGGTCTCCATGTCTCTGTCTCTTATGTCTCTGTCTCTTTATACAGGTTCAGATAGTACTCTTGAACTAAAGTTTTGATAGCGTCTGGATCAGTAATAATACTTCCCTCCTCCTCAATTTTGTCAATGGTATTGAACCTCTTGTGTGTTGTGGCCATTCTGTGAAAGTACTTTGTGTTCTTGCCCCATTCTTCAACCATTGGACTCTAGACCTCTGTCTCCATGCTATCTCCTCGTTCTTGACTACCTCCTCAAACTCCATTTCAAGTTGAGTCTTATGTAGTAATTCATCATCTGTTAACGCTCTCTGTTCCATGATCGTTTCTAATCCAGATATTTGGTTCAAGATGTTCTCACTCCTTTGTCTCCAGTTGTTCTGGTGTTCCTTTCCCCACTCTTTCAATTTCTCTTTTAAGTATAAGCCGGACTGCCAAATGCATTGAAAGAAATCTACCATTCCTTTACTTTCTCTTTAAAACCCTCCACCCCCATCCACCATTGTTCGAATTTAAAATATGATTTCTTGAAATCCATATCTCCACATGTTAACATAATGGGATTGTGATCTGACCCCATTTTTGGCAGAAGTGATTGATGTGCAAAAAATTTTCCTCCCATTTAGATGAGTACAGGAACCTATCGATTCTGGAGGCACTCTCATGATTATCGCTTCTTCTCCAAGTGTATGACCCTCCAAATAAAGGAGGGTCAACAAGCTCCATATCATTAATCCAATCTGAAAATTCAGCCATGGAACCACTGATTCTTTGGCAATTTGTTCTCTCCTCTGGGTATCTTGTGATGTTGAAGTCACCACATAATACCCATGGCCCATCAAAGAGACTTCTAATAGCTGCTAGCTCCCACCACAGTTCTCTTCTTTCTACCCTCTTGCAATCTGCATAGATGGTTCCCACTATCTACCAGTTCCCCCTTCCATAATCTTTTGTCCTAAAGCACCACTATCCCGCCACTCCTCCCAATAGACTTCATGTGAACTTCTCCCAGCCATCTATTGTTCCATCTATTGTTCCAGATATGTTGATAGAAGTTTGATTCGTTCCCAGTTAGCTTAGTTTCAACCAATACGTGAATGTCGGCCACCCGTTGAAGGAACAGATTTCTCACAATTCTTCTTTTGCTCTCCCCGTTTAACCCCTTTACATTCCAAGATAATATTTTAGTCTTCATGAGAAACTTCTTGTGATATTCTCCCTCTTAACCTTGGCTCTCCTTCTTTGAATTTCATGTCGAAAGCCAGATTTCTGACTTCCTTAGGGACTATTGCTTTGTGAATTTCCTGCTTCCCTTCCCCCTTTCGTTTTTGTACCATCCCTCTCCTTTGGTCAATTTTGAGAAGAAATTCATAAGCCATCTCCTCACACCCCTCAAAAGCTGCCCCAAACTTTTTCCCTAATTTGATCACATTCGAGTGTATCCACAATGTTGCTTTCTCCTTCGCGGCCTCCTCGCTGATTGGCTCATCCACTTGTAATGGTTCTATGTCATTAAAATTCAACATCTGCTTAGGGTTTTCCTCATGGTTATCTTGCCCCTCCCAAAGTTGAATTTCTGAGCAGCTACTCCCAATTATTTCCTTCTCCCCTTGTGGATTTTGGCTCTCCATGTACTGTATCAGGCTCCCCTCTCTCTGATTCTCCTCCGTGATTCTGATTGCTTCAAGTTCATCGGCAAAGATGAAGAAATCTTGATTATCGACTGTGTTTTTTTGTTGACTATGGATGTACTCTGTGAAAGGCTCAGCAGTTTTTATTTTTGTGGCCTGTGAAAAATTGGGCTTAAAACAAGGCCCAATATTTTGTCCATCTAATTCCACTGACTTGTATAAGTCTTTGGGCAGCAAAATTTTGAGTCCATTCATACCAGGTGTCTCTTTCGACCCCACTCTTGTGGACCCACTCTCACGTGCCACACTCTTGGCTCTACCCCACTTGTCTTCCACCTGTCTCTCCTCAATATCCAACGGATATTCCCGAACGCTTTTTTTTCCTCTTTCATACTCTGTTTCTTTCATCTTCAGAGATCCAGATCCAACCAGGCTGTCTACCTCCTTCCGTATCTTGTCCCTTTCTTCTCGTTGAACGAGCTTGCCACCATTGACCTTTCTGTATCTCGCCGGAGCCTCTACCCAGATCAGTAAAGAAAACACTGTGTCGCCATCGGCGACCTCTACAAATCGTGGGATTTCCTCGAGACGTCCCTTCACCTTAATGCGAGCCCATCTCAAGTGGTTCTTGAGCATAGTCTCTTCTTCTGTTTCTAACCATCCACCACACTCGTCTCCTATTTGTTTCATCACTTTTTCCGACCAGAGCTGAAGGGGGAGCCCGAGGGATCTTATCCAAAACCAATCAAACTCGGCCTGGGTCGGATAAGCCCCTACTGTTGGGGACCACCATTCAAGCTTCAAGATTCTGCCCCGTCTCTTCCAGCTTCCTCCCAGGATGTGTTCTGCGATCTGATGGGACTGAAATTCAAACAAGAATTGGATTCCGTTTAGATCGAAGATCTGGAGGTTATGGATCCCTTTCCACGTCTGCTGTGCCCATCTCCCGAGGTCATTCCATGTTGGGATCTCATCGCTCTCCGAAAAGCATCCCACTAGGCATCTGTTGAGGATTCCATTACTCCCATTGTGATTGCAAGCTTCAGAAGATTCAGGAGGATCCTCTTCTTGCTGTGTCTCTTGTTCCTTGTGTGTACATCTACTTCTGAGAAAAGCTTCTTTGTAATTTCTTTCTTCTTCTGCGAAATTTGGTGTAATAACCTTTAGAAGATTGCTAATGGCTGGGAAGTTGAAAGGGTAGACAACTTGTTAGGTAGGATTGGTGATATTAATGGGACCAATTTTGAACCAGACACCTTGAGATGGGAGACATAATAGAAAGAAAGGCATGGTGCGAAAGGGGGCGCAACTAAATCATGGAGAACCATAAGGACATGTCCAGTCCCAACCAAGGTAAACTGGTTCACTTGGTTGGTGTCTAAGAGAGCATGTTTGGCACAGGAAGTTTTGAAGAGAAAATGTGCCATCATAGTTTCCAGATGTTTCTTGTGCAAGGAAACAGATGAAACCAACGGTCATCTATTTCTACATTGCAAATTCACTGCACAGTTCTGGTTCTTATTTCGGAACCTAACTAAGACAAGATGGAGTATGCCTGGACATACAGCAAACTTGCTAAGTTATTAGATTAAAAGAGGAGGAAGGTGGACATTTTGAAGGGAAAGAAATGGGAGATGTTTCGAAGATAGATCCAATTCCATTAAAAAAGTAAATTGGAATTGCATAGTATCTTTCTACTTTTGGTGTAAGTATTTATAGACCTCTTTCTTGCATAACTATCATTTGTGATGGTTTCTCACATGTCCTTGATGGTGAGGATTGAGGAATACATATTTACAACTTAAAAAAAATGGTGTCAAGAAATTGAACATGTATGTGGGATATTCCAACTAGAAATTTAGATCAAAGGGACCTTGGATCAAGTTTTTCAATAAGTTGAAAAGCAATAGAGTGAGTGGATGTTAATAGTCCCGGAAAGATCATTTAAGAAAACAAGCAATTTCGGAGGGGTGAATACAAGAAATCTTGAGATACTCTCTTCCAATTCGGATATTTCAACAAGTTCAAGTATAATTTTTAGTGCAGTAGAACTAGAAATTTTAATATATGTGGTCAAGGCCCCGGATATTCTAGTCAATGGGTGGAGGAAAGTGAAGTGCACTTTCCTTCTCTCTGGTATCATTGCTAGTTTGATACTATTCTTGAATGTTGGACTGGTTGTTGCTCACTACCTGACCCTCAACATAGATATCATCCATTGCTTATTTTGTGTCCCCTTTTCCTTATTTCTGTCTAAATCTGCTTGCTTAGGGACCTTATTATCCTGCTTCTGGGCACCACTATTCTTACTAATTGATTGTGCATCCTTTGTCTTCTGCACATGTTCTTCATTAGCCTGATATCTTCATTTAGTTGCTTTGTCTTGCCCCTCCTTCTAACAGTAGTGAAACCATCATTTGTTTTATCAATGACATTTCCTTTGTTTTTTATTGTCATCTCTGATTATTTACTCTTTATTCTACATTGTATCCCTGCAATTTGCAATGTGTGCATTAATTAGGAGCACCTTCATATTCGACATTTAGCCACTTGCCCTTTTCAGTTCCATCCACCTTTTAAACCAACCAAATCTAGTTGAGTCTAGATTTTAGGAGATCAATTTCAATCTTGTTTTTTACTACGTTTCCTCTAGATTTTGATTAGGTAGCCTGGTACAATGCTACTGCATTGTTTGAAATTAGGGGACCACTTCAGAATCTTCACAGGAGCATCACCAATATGGATGAAGTTGATGAACATGATGTGATTGTAGTCAACAGATAATTGGAGTCTAAATAGACATGTCTATGATTGAAATATGCAACCTTAACAAGTTCATTCAAATGAAATTAACAGATCTTCTCATCTCCTCCATGCTTGATTTACCCTTGATGAGCTTTCCTATTACCTATTTGTTTTTAGCCTTACCTATTTGCGAGCCTTCTTATTTTCTTCTCTTATTGAACCTTCTTATTTTCTTCTCTTATGAGTAGTGGTTGTGGTGGGCGATGGTAGACTAGGGTCATGTCATAAGTCGAGGTTGGGGTCGGGACCAGGGCCAGGGTAGGGTAAGGTCTGGATTTGGTGCTGGGGTAGGGTCGAGTTCGGGGTTAAGGGCGAGGGGTTGTAGGGTTAAGTGGGATAAGGGAGCCTCTAGGTTGAGAATTGCGTCTTGGAACATAAGGACTCTTCAAGGTAGGCCCATAGAGCTCGTGAAGATTCTTAAGAAAAGGAGGATTAATATAGCTTGTGTCCAAGAGACCAAATGGATAAGTTCGAAGGCGAGAAATGTGGACAGGTATAAGTTGTGGTACTATGGTAGCGTGAGGATTAGGAATGGGGTAGGTATCTTAGTGGATGAAGAGCTTAGGGCAGGTGGTAGAGGTTAAGCGGGTCAACGATACGTTGATGTCGATTAAGTTGATTATTGGAGGGTCTACTTTGAACGTTATTAGTGCGTACGCTCCACAAGCGAGCTTGGATGAGGAGGGGAAAAAGAGCTTTTGGGAGGTTGTGGAAGAGGTGGTGAAAGGCATTCCGAGCACTGAGAAGTTTTTCATAGGATGTAATTTCAATCGGCATATTGGGTCTTTATCGAGAGGATATGATGATGTGCATGGAGGTTTCGGTTTCGGGGAAAGAAATGAAGGGGGAGCTCCACCTTTAGATTTTGCTAGGGCCTTTGGGTTGTGGGTAGCTAATCCGAGCTTCTCGAAGAAGGAGGAGCACCTAATTACCTTTCGTAGTTCAGTGGCGAAGACTCAAATAGACATTTTGCTCCTTAGGAAAGGTGATAGATCACTATATAAAGACTGTAAAGTCATACCTAGCGAGAATCTTTCGATCAAACATAAAATCCTAGGACTTGGAAAGCAAAAAAGTTGGGTGGCATATTGGGTCTTTATCAAGAGGATATGATGATGTGCATAGAGGTTTCGATTTTGGGGAAAGAAATGAAGGGGGGCTTTCACCTTTGGATTTTTCTAAGGCCTTTGGGTTGTGGGTAGCGAATTCGAGCTTCTCGAAGAAAGAGGAGCACCTTATTACCTTGTTCGGTGGCGAAGACTCAAACAGACTTTTTGCTCCTTAGGAAGGGTGATAGATCGCTATGTAAAGATCGTAAAGTCATACCCATCGAGAATCTTTCGATCAAACATAAACTCCTAGGACTTGGAAATCAAAAAGGGAAAAAAGAAAGGTGTGGAGAATCGACCTAAGATTAAGTGGGGGTAGCTTGGATTTGGCCAATACTTTGGAGATTGGGGAGAAGTTGACGACTATGGAGGCTTAAGAGAGTAGATGAAATGTGGATAATATGTGGGAGACAACTGTCAGTTGCATCAGGGAGACGGCTAGAGAGGTGTTTGGTGTCTCAAGAGGCTGATTTGGCAAGCACCAAGGTGACTAGTAGTGGAACGAAGAAGTTAAAAGTAAGGTGGAGACTAAGAAGATGGCTTATGCAAAGTTGGTTGAGAGTAATGATGACGACGAGAAGCGGACGAATAGGGAGGAGTATAAGTTAGCTAGGGGAGAAGCTAAATTAGTTGTTGCGGCGCTAAGACAACAGCTTCCGACAGTTTGTATGAGGCTTTAACGGAGAAAGGGGGAGAAAAAAGTTGTATAGGCTTGCCAAGGCTAGGGAGCGGCAGGGCCCGTGACCATGACCAAATGAAGTGCATGCCAATGATAGAGAGCAGCGGTCCCGTGACCATGACCAAGTGAAGTGCATCAAGGGGAAGGATAGGGGAGAATGGAAAAGTGTTGGTGGAGGATGCCCACATTAGGAGGCGTTGGCAGTCCTATTTTCATAGACTTTTGAACGATGAGATGGACAAAGGTTTCATATTGGGGACTTGGAGCACTCAGAGATGTGTCGTGATTACGATTATTGTAGGCGTATCAAGGTTGAGGAGGTTATTTCACTCAACTCGCACCAATACGATATGTTACATCATCGTCAATTTGCCCATTACCTTGAATTTAAGACCGCAAATACTTGAAACATCCTTTCTTAGGGATAGCCTGAGCATCGAGCCTCACTTCAACGTCGACCTCAAATGTAGCATCATTGAACTTACCCTCCAAGAATTCAGACTAGGTCTTGCTCAAGCTAAACAATTTAGACTCATGAACTCTCTAGACCCCAGGGTTTGTCTCCAAACCTCTCCCTTAGCGTCAACTCTAATGCGAGTCTCATCAATCAAAACTGTCATTTATGAATAACATACACCATGGCATCTCATATTGGATATGTCATGTCAGCTCATCCATAATCAATGTAAAAAGAAACGAGCTAATAGTCGCTCCCTGGTGCAACCCCATCATGACGAAGACGTTTTTCAGAAGACATGCTTCGAAATTCTTAACACTGTTCTCACCTTGGTTTTGGCTTATCGAACATGTCCAAATAGCCCTAGTGTAAGCCAATAACACACAGGTAGACCTCTAGCCTCCAAATATCTCCATCGAACCTCCCTTGGGACATTGTCGTAAGACCTTTTCTAGGTCGATGAACACCATATGTAAATCCCTCCTACTTTCTGTACTGCTTATCAGTCTTCTCACAAGTTGGATGGCTTCCATGGTAGATCGCCTCGACATGAATCCAAACTAGTTCTCAAAAATAGACACACCCCTCCTTGCCCTTATCTCCACCAATTTCCCATGCTTTCATAGCATGGTTTAGCAACTTGAAACCTAGTTGCAATTTTGAATATCAACCTTGTTTTTGTACAACAAAATCATCGTACTCCCCCTCTATTTTTTCGAATTGTCCTAAAAATGGCATTAAACAACTCAATTAGCCACTCCAAGACTATCTGCCTATATTATTCCAAAACTCAATCGGGATTCATTTGGCCTATTCGTTATTCCTCTACTCATTCGATGAATAAGACAATTAATCTCATCAACCTTTATAGACCTAAAATACCTAAAATCTTTGTCGTCTCTTAGAATGCTCTAACATTCCCAGCACAATATCCATGTCCCTTTCTTCATTCCAGAGTTTATGGAAGTATGTCTACTACTATCGTCTAATGAGTGTCCTCCACCAATACTCGGTCTTCATATTCTTAATACATTCACTTTGTTCAGGTCTCGAGCCTTCCTCTCTAGCCTTGCTAGCTTGTATCGTTTCTCATCTCCGCCTTTGTCCCCTAGTTTCTCATACAAGCATTCGAAAGCTACCTTTTTGTCGCCATAATCGCAAATTTAGCCTCCTTCCTCGCCACTTTATATATTTCCCTCTTCGTCTTCTTATCTTACTCGTCCTTGGTAATCATCAACTTCACATAAGCCATCTTCTTTGAGTTCACCTTTCGTTAGACTTCACCATTCAATCACCAATTCTCAGTATCCATCAAAGTTACAGATCAAAACCCCCAACACCTCTCTAGTTGCTTCCCTAATATAACTAGCTATCCTATCCCACATACTGCTTGCATTCCTACTGCTTCACCAAGCCCCATCGCCACCGACTTCTCCCTCATAGCCTGAGTTCTAACAAAAGACAAGCCATCTCATAAAATCCTTTGTTGGTCGTACCAAGTCCTGTTCCTCTTAATCTCTAAATCCGTCGTCAAGAGCGTGTGTCAACTTGTAAGATTCTTGTTTGGAATAACTTTTAGTCATTACAAAGGCCTCTATCACCCTTCCTAAGGAGAAAGTAATCAACCTGAGTTCTAGTTACCACACTACGGAATGTAACCAAGTGATCCTCCTTTTTTTTAGAAACTCAAATTAGCTATCACCAACTAAAAAGCTTTTGCAAAATCCAAAAGTGAGACTCCTCTTTTGTTTTGATCCCCGAAATCAAAACCTCAATGCACATCATCATAACCCCAAAAGGTTGTCCTGATATGGCAATTGAAATCCCTCCCGCAAATAGCTTCTCGAAGAGCAATATACCCTTCACACATCATCCAAATCCTACCAAAATTGCTTCTTAACATCCTCATCCAAGCCTACTTGAGACGCGTATACGTTAATAATTCTCAAAGTAGGCCCTCCCACGACTATCATAATCGATATTATCCCATCACTGCCCTTCATAACCTCTACTACTTGCTCCCTAAGATCCATGTCAACTAAAATGCCTACTTCATTCATGTTCCTCGCCTCTCCTAAGTACCACAACATAATCTTGTCAAGAACTCGAGCCTTAGTTCCTACCATTTGATTTCCTAACACAAACCATAGTAATCTACCTCTTCTCAAGGATCTTTACCAACTCTATGCCTTTCCCCGTCAAAGACCCTACGTTCCACAACCTTAATTTCGACCTAGACGCTCCCTTTAACCCACTTACCACCCTTGACCCTCGCCCCCGGCTCCAGCCGAGACATGACCCTAGTCCACCATCGCATACCAAAGCCACTAAAGCAGATGAAACTAATCAAGTACATACTAAAGAACACACTAAACCAAGCACAAAGTCAAGAGGTAATATATGCAACGAGGGACTAAAGGCAAGAATCGACAAGAAAATACAATTAACAAGCAGGGTAGCAAACAATTTGGATAGCGACTGAACAAGAGCTACAAATAGAGGCAACAAAAAAAACTAAAGAATCAAGGCTAAACAGACATAAACTGAATAAATGACTAAAATAAGGACAAAATCAAAACTAAGACTAAACTGAATAAGGATTACAAACAAAGGTTGTACAGTAAAAATAACAAGTAATCAGTCAAGCAAACAATTTGGATAGCGACTAAGCATTAGCTACAAATAGAGGCAAAAAAAACTAGAGAATCAGGACTAAAGGAACATAAACAGAATAAATGACTAAAATAGGGGCAAAATCAGAACTAAGACTGAGCTGAATAAGGACTACCAACAAAGATTGTACAATACCTAAATTAATATTGGTCAAACCGAAAACCAAAAGAAAACAAATGTTAATCGAATGCTAAATAAGGACTAAAAATAGGAGAAACCGAGCGACAGAACAAAATAGAAAAAACAAATAAAGGTTGCATAATAAGTAGACAATATGGGATGAACAAAGACCAAAGCAGATGCAAAATAAGATGTAAAAATAGGTAAGTAGAACGATTGAACATGGACTACATAGACAAGTACTAGGTCGCCAGAATGCTAGCCGAAGGAACTAGGTCGCGTCAAAATCAACTACGAAGTTGGTGAATCATGTCACTCTGAACACTATATGGAGAAAGTTAGGCCAAAAATCTATCTGGCTAGAAAGGACAGACTTGTGCACTAAAGCTCCCGCTATGTTCAGGGTTCCGAGAAGGGCCCCACCACATGGGTATATGGAATGCAGCTTTATCTTGCATTTCTGCAAGAGACTGTTTCCAAGGCTTGAACCCGTGACCGCTTGGTCACATGGCAGTAATTTTACCCGTTACTTCCAGGCTCCCCTACTATCTAGCTCTATGTTGTTAGACTGGACCACACACAGCCAGCCAAAGCAAAAGAGAACAAGAGAGAAAAGAAAAGAAAGAGAAGAGGAGACCTTACCTATGCCTTACTTTGCAGATGGGAGAGGAATCCAATAAGAGAGAGAATCCTAAATAAAGAAAAATTTGCATAGGAGACTCCAGCAGACTCCAATAACATTCAATCACAAATTACAAAATTTGACCCAAAAATTGGGCATTCTTGGCTATTATGATACTTTGGAGATTCAACATATCTCAACAACCCATCAATCTTTGTAGTTCTAGGCTCCTCAAGAAAACCTCTAGTAGCACTTGCCAGACTAAAAGCAGAGCAATTTATACAAATGGACCAAAAATAAGTTCTATAGCAACAACCGTAGCAAAAAAAAAAAAGAGAAGAAACTAGAAATTACAATCACCAAGTTGAATCGAATGAAGGAAGAATAAAGAAAGGCAAAAAATGTTTGTTAAAGTAAACGCATTTTCGTACTGGAGGTTTGGGGGGTTGTTGGAGGCCCACACCGTCTGTGTGATGCGATGATAGACTCCTTATATGGTCTTGGACAATCCTCTCCTCATAAGCTAACTTTTGGAGTTGAGTTCGGCCCAAAGTACCTATCTTCACAATCAAGATTCATGTGGATCGTTGCTACAAAGAAGGTTTCGAAACTCCTGAGGAAGAGGTTTGTTAATCCCCTTGAGATCACTATTAGTCTAATGTACAGGTGATTGTTTCTGACTTGGTGCTTGTATTTGTTGTTTCTAGGTTATTGATTGATCAGCACCCAACTAAGCTTGGGTCTTGCTTAGTTCAGGCTTATCAAAGTTACTCGAAATTCTGAGGGAATGATTATTGTAGTTGTGTTTACCATTGTTGGTCTTGTTTCTCTTGTCTGCACGCTAAGCTTTGTTTGCAAGATTCATTACCTTTCTGAGCCCATCATTCTATGATTGGTGTTGCTATCGACATGTTTTGATTTTCGGATTTGTGGAGCTTTATAGTTGTAACAGCCTCGTGGCTGACAGTAGGCAAATATAGCGTGAGGTGTCTAGTATTTCATTAGGTGGATCAGGTGTCATAGGTAGGGGCTCTTTGGTAGGTGAATGAATATGTCAATAGTCAGATATGATAAGTAATGGTGTCTAGAGAAAAGGAGGAGCCTCACTCTAGAAATCAATGATTCAACTATCTATTCTTGTGTTCCCAAGTTGCATTTCAATTAATTCATATTATTTTTATGAGGTGGCTTTTGGCATCATGTAGATGCAATCTATACGAGAGGTATTGTTAGCTTTGTCACCTATGTTTATGCTAGAACAAGAAGCTAACAAAGTCCTTAGGCGACCCGGGGGGAGCTCCAGATAACAAAACAAAAACTAGTTGATGTGCAGGGTGTTAAAAAAATTCAGAAACTAGTCTACTTCTGTTCATATTTTTTTCAAAGTATAACAGATGCCCAGTATACTAGATTCTTCCTGTGTTGTACACTGGTTACCAATCTACTTCTCTATAGTTTAAAACAGAGAACCATACTCAAAGACTAGGCTCCTGTCAAGCTCCAGATGACGAAACAAAAACAAGTCTGTGGGGAGTTAACAAAATTCAGTAACTAGCCTACTTCAGTTCATATTTTTTTTCAAAGTACAACAGATGCCTAGTAAGCTAGATTATCCCTGTGTTGTACACTGGTTACCAATCTACTTCACTATAGTTTAAAACAGAAAAAACCATACTCAAAGACTAGGCTTCTGTCTTTGCCTAAATTCTAAACTTACATAAAAACCTTACCACCTACTGTGTAATTTAAAAAGAATGGCAGCAATTATAATGACACAACAAACTTTGTTATTCCCTTGACGAAGGTTGGTACTGTCTTGTTACCCTTCAAAATAATTGTGCTGCTATTACTTTCAAAGGAAAAAATATTCACAAAACACAGGTGGGGTGGCTATGTCTCATTCAAGGTCAGGATGGGAGGAGAATAAGTTTTTGGGGCACAGGTTGTGCAAGCACAACATTTTGAGACTTACTATTCCAAACATTTTCAGAATTTCATGCCAAAATGAAAATGACAGTCCATCAGGGCGGAAGGGCACAAACATGGAGAAGTTTCGGCGGATTTGAGGTACATGAGGAACTTTCAAGTTTCAACGTTATGAAAGGCAAGAGTTCTAGATGCTGACTGAATTTCTTCATGAACAAGGTAACACCATAGGATACCCACAATGTATGGAAGTGGGAGTGGAGGGAAAATGGAGTGTTTTTCATTAAGTCGGATTATGAAAAACTCCTAGTTGGAGAGGAGGTTGCATGCCCACATAGACTGATTTGAATCCCCAAGGTACTAAAAAAAGTGTGCTTCTTCAAGTGGTAGCAACAAGAGAAAAACTCAACAAGGATGAAGATTATATACATTGGGTGGAGCTTCATGTGAAAGTGCTCGGATGGAGACATTGACAATCTCCTTCGTTTTTGGGTGGTCTCGATATTGTTTAGGAAATATGGGTTGGTTTGTGTTGTATTGGGTTATGCAAAGTGTTGTGGAAGAGTTAGCGATCAATTGAAATTGCGAAAGGTTGAAAGGAAAGACACAGGGCATCGAATGTTGCTCCACTAGTGCTTATGTGGATCACTTGGAGATAAAGAAATAGAAGAGTTATTAAACGCAGAGAGATTAACTTTGTATAATTAAGGAATAGCCTCTTATTAATTGTTTCTTATTGAGGTGCCCATGAGGCCCCTTTGTGTATAGCAGATTGGGTACCATTCGTGGAAAATAATATCTTTTGTAGGTTCTCTACTTTTTGAGAGAAAAGGCTTAAAATAGTCCCTTATCTTTGGGTTTAGACTCTAAGTCAACCTTGTGAGCACTGATAATTCTTCATGTTTATAACATTAGTACACGTTTGGTCATCCCTTAAACTTTCGTCTCTTTTTTTATGTCGAGAGGTTCATCACCTCAAACTTCAAGTGCAATAGCACAAAAATCTTGTTTCGTTGCAACTTCATTTATCGGCAATAAATTGGTATAGAACTTAAAGAGGAGGGAAACATATAATAAATCTCTTTTCTTTTTCGGGCAAGCAAAATCTGGATTTGCGTGTAATCAACTCGATTAAGCCTGGCAACATTAGATACTATTTTATTTTTGATCTTTCCACTCCAAATATCCTTATGGGGATGCCCTTCTGCTAAATAATTATTAATTAGATAGGACTCAAACAAGAAAGAGAAGTACTCTTTGTTCTATGAATAGGTGAATGTGGAGTGACTCGTGATTAGACGAGTACCAATACCAGCTAAGAAATTGACGAAGATTAAGGGCTACTAGCAGCTTGTTCACTATGCCTAATTGACATGTACGTCCCTGCTCCGATCCAATGTGTGAGGCTCGACCTTGTCTTGTTACATCACCTCTCATTTATTCATTCTGAGGTATTGAGATTTGGAACTTGTTTTATATCATACTTGCGGGAGCTTCATGCTAATATCTTTTGAAGCAAAAATGACTGAAAATATAGAGAATAGTTCTTAAAAGGAAAAGGTAGCTTCATCATTTAGGTGCAGTGATATTTAGATTGAACAGAACAAAGCGCAGTCTTCTCCTCACTTTCTCTCATATGGAGTTATTGTTTCTACTAAACAAAGAGGAAGATTACTGAACATTTCATACACTAAATTGTTGGCAAACAATGTTTAAAAAAAATAGGGTAAGTTTGGGAGAGGGCCAAAAGTGCACTAATATTGCAAATATAGAGGACTATTTAGTCCTTGCTAAAGAACAAGGATGACTTTGAGTCTCATCCTAAAGATAAAGGACTATTTTGGGTTTTTACTCACTTTTTGATAAGCCTCTTGATATGGACTTTTTTGTGCTTTTACTCACTTTTTGATATGCCCCTAATACGGAATTTTTTTATGTATGTATATATATATACCGACACAGCACACATCCACTTATAACTATTACAAGTCAACCTAAAAGAAATAATAGCTGACTTTTCTGGACATAACTTTGAAGTTCATTTCACATCACCTTGTGACTTGGTCATTAGAAATCCAAAGACCATGTGATGCATGGAGTTGGACCAGAGAAAGAGTTGTCAAATGGAAGAACAAAAACGATCTTTGTACTGTTTCATCTGAAATCATAAGGATAGGATCTCCCAAAGACTACATTATTTGTTAAACCAAGGCTATGCTCTACTGCATACATGAGACAAATTTTTGGACTGGATTGACAAGGCAATATGGTAATCTGGTAAGACAAGAATCCCAAATTTCCAGGACATCTTTAATTCATGAAGATGAATTACCTAGATCGTTTCATCAGAAATTTCACTAAAAGAATGTGGTAAACAAGCCCTCCAAAAAATTAAGCAGACAACTGGATAAGGACTGGGTCTGGATACAGACTGGGATAAGTAGCATAGACAATAAACTTCTCCTGTTGGTTGATTACTTATAGCACAAATTATAATAAACTTATTCTCTCTCTTCAAATATTATAAGAATTAGGGCCTCCATATGCTATATTATTTGGGATCCAATCTGGCTGTGTTTCTTATTCCTATCAGATATCCCAGAACTCGTTTTGCCCTCCATAGGTCAAGTACATTTTTTTGATAATGGTGAGGTCAAGTAAATTTTACAGCAAGAAGTAAGATTCACAACCAGCATTTTAAAAAGCGAGAGGCGGAAAAAAGCGACGAGGGCTCGCTTCACCGAAGTGAAAAGCGAAGCGCACGCTTTTTTCAATTAAAGCGCTATTTAGTACAAAATTAAAAATATTAAATATGCATAGATAAATAGCCAAGAACTCAATAGATAACATAATCTTTCAATTCTTTTTAGTGCCATTGAATAAAAAAATAGAATTTACTACAAAAGAAAACAAAACTGTGAAAGTGAAAACAGAGACAGAACCATAGACAGCAAAAAACACTTTAAAAAAAAACAGAGGGAAAAAAATAGAATATTTCAGCCTAATGCAAATCTGAAAAAAAAGACAGAGAGAGAGAGAGTATTAAGAACTAGACGCAGCCTTAGCAGTTGGAAAAAAAAAAAACTAGACGCAGAGACACAGAGAAACGAAGAAGAGAAGAAAAAAATGTTTTTGAAAGAAGTCAAACAGTAGCACAACTCTTTTAATCAGGATTTAAAAAAAAAACACTTAGTGGCCTAAAAGCGAGCTTCTTGTCGTTTTTACCTAAGCACGCCTCTCACTTCAGGCCCAGAAGCGTGCGCTTTTTCATCACCGAGTCGCCTCAAGGCATTAGAGCGACTTTTCTCGCTTCGCTTCTCTCTTTAAGCGACGAAGCGAGCGCTTTTCACAATACTGTTCACAGCAACTCAACTCTATTCAGGAAATACACCCAGCTAGAAGCATCAGGATAGGAAAGGAAAACGAAATATGAATTAGTTTCACAATACGTTTGACTAAAAAGTCAACATCTATTTTTTAGAAACATGAACTTTCACATATCTTTGAAGTCAATAACTTCATAAAACATTTAAAACCAAGACTAACAGCCGTAACAGATAGTTCAGCGCGATGCACTGAAATGTGTAAAATCATTAATAGGAAAGAAATGACTGCAAAAATCCAGGTACAAAGCTAATATGAGTTTGTATATGCATATACATACATATTGAAGCGTATAAATAATACTAGGTAGCCAAAGAGCCCATGCTATATATGTTATTTTTTATCTCAATTTATGTGATACAAATTTAATTTAGATAGTTAATTATATTTTTAATATGTCTTTAGATTTTTTAAGTTGTTAGATATTGTAATTTATAATATTTTTTGGCATTGTAATTTACTATATTAAGCTGTTAGCTATTGTAATTTACAATACTCTCCTTATTCAAACTTATGTGGCATTGATAATCAATAAAATAATTTAAGATTTTAATTATTGTGATTTATAATACTTTTTCTTCTATTTAAATTTAAGTGACACTGATATAATTTCGAGTCAATCAAATATCACGATTGAAGTAGCAAAGCAAACATGTCTTAAATGACTTATAATAACTAATTAAAAGTGATATAACAAAATTGCTATAAAAAATACTTGTGAAAAAAATTTAAGTGGAACTCATATAAGATGTCAAATTAATTTAAAACATCAAGAGTTAATTTAATATTTTATGTCTATTTTATCTTTTTTATTGAATATTATTAATTTTTTAATAGAGCCAGGGTCTATCGGAAATAGTCTTTCTACTTCTTCAAAGATAGTGGTATGGACTGCGTACATTTTATCCTTCCCAGACCCCGCTATGTGGGAATACACTGGGTTTGTTGTTGTTGTAATTTTTTAATACTTAAATGACTTATAATAACTAATTAGGGATGATATAGTAAAATTATAATTGAAGCAGCTGAAACAAACATGTCATCATCAACAACAACAAACCCAGTATATTCCCACATAGTGGGATCTGGGGAGAGTAAAATGTACGCAGTTCATACCACTACCCAAAGAAGTAGAGAGGTTGTTTCCGATAGACCCCTGGCTCAAAACAAAAAGACAGTAATCAAAGTAATCATAAATCATGAAAGGAAAAAACACAGATGAACAATACTCACAAAGTAATATTATACACTAACAAACCAAAGGCACCAGGAGCTCTACCCTATGCACAAGGCCCTAAGACTACTAGAGAAGCTACACTACAGTACTCCTAACTACTGCCTAAGACATCCACACGCACTAGCCCTCTATCCTAATACGCATCCTCCAAACCTTCAGTAAGCTGTAACTACTTCATGTCACGTCTAATCACCTCTCTCTAATATTTCTTCAGCCTCCCCTTACCCCGCCCGAAACCCTGGAAGGCAAACCTCTCACACCTACAAACTGAGGCATCAGTGCCTCTCCGTATCACATGCCCAAACCATCTCAACCTCACTTCCCGCATCTTGTCCTCCACCGACACCACTCCCACCTTCTCCCGAATAGTCTCATTCTCAACTCTGTCACTTATAGTAAGTCCGCACATCCACCGCAACACCCTCATTTCCACCACCTTCAACTTTTGTACGTGTGAGTTCTTGACTGACCAACACTCCCCACCATACAGCATAGCCGGATGGACTGCAACTCTATAGAATTTATCTTTAAGCTTGGGAGGCACCTTCTTATCGCACAGAACCCCCGAGGTAAGCCTCTATTTCATCCATCCTGCCCCAATACGCTGAGAGACATCCTCATCAATCTCTCCATTGCCCTGAATCATAGACCCAAGATACTTAAAGTTATCCCTCTTACAAACTACCTAGGAATCCAACTTCACTACCACCTCGTCCTCCCGTCTCAGGTCATTAAACTTGCACTCCAAGTACTCCATCTTGGTCCTACTAAGCCTAAACCCTTTAGACTCCAGGGTTTGTCTCCAAACCTCCAATTTATCATTAACACCTCCCCCGTCTCATCAATCAAAATATCATCCGCAAAAAACATACACCAAGGCACCTCTTCTTGAATACGACGAATCAACACATCCATCACTAAGGCGAATAAAAATGGACTGAGAGTTGATCCCTGATGCAACCCTGTCAAGACAGGGAAATGCTCTGAATCCCCTCCCACTGTCCTCACTCGAGTCTTCGCTCCGTCATACATGTCCTTAATCGATCTGATGTAAGCTACCAGGACCTCCTCACCTCCAAGCATCTCCAAAGAACCTCCCTAGGTACTTTGTCGTATGCCTTTTCTAAGTCGATGAACATCATGTGCAAGTCCTTCTTCCTCCCCCTATACTGCTCCACTAGTCTTCGCACCTCGACGACCAGGCATAAATCCAAATTGATTCTCCAAAATAGACACGATCCTCCTCAACCTCCGCTCAACCACCCTTTCCCAAATCTTCATCGTGTGACTCAACAACTTAATACCCCCTCTGAATGTCACCCTTATTCTTATATAAAAGAATCATCGTACTCCATCTCCACGCCTCGGGCATCTTTTTCGTCTTGAAAAATGTCGTTAAACAATTCGGCCAACCACCTTAAACCTGCCCACCAGTATACTTCCAAAAAATCCACCAAAATCTCGCCAGGCCCCGTCGCCCTACCCCTTCGCATCTTGTAAATAGCCTCTCTGACCTCCTCCACCTTAAAACGCCGACAAAAACCAGAATCACGACACTTCTCTGGCTGTTCCAATTCCCATAACACAATGTCTGTGTCCCCCTCGTCATTCAAAAGTCTATGAAAATATGACTGTCATCTTCTATTAATGTGAACGTCCTCCACCAATACTCTGCCATCACCCCCCTTAATGCACTTCACTTGGAAACATGTCATAAATGTCCATTTTACTTTTTTATTAAATATTATTAATTGTCTGATACATAAATGACATATAATAACTAATTAAGGGTAATATAGGAAAATCAGGAAGCAAGCAGGGAGCTGGAAGCAGACATGACAACAGGCAGCTGCCTGCTTGAGCTTCCAGCTAACTGACGCTTATATATAGTAGAAAAAAAAAGTATAGGATATACACATCAGACACTTGGATGGAAGAAAAAGTTGCCTCTGTTGAGTTACGAAATTTTTTAGGAAATAAGTAATAACAACAAACCTTCATAACTGCAATTTCGTAGCAATGCACTAACAACATGACGAGTTGAATCATCATTTTCCACCAGCAGAACCTTGAGGGATCTAAGAGGAAGAAAACGCTCCCACCTAACCAAAGGCCCTGGAGGCTGTTGTTGCTGTGTTTGTAGAACAGTCTGCACTTGTACCAAATCCCTCTGTGTTTCATTCCCACCTTCGACATCCTCATTAATCCTTGACTCATCTTCCTCTGAAAGCCCTTGTCCATCGCCAGCAATTCCATCCCTTACTCCATTCTGTCCATCTTGTATGCTATGACGATTGAGTTCCACCAACCTTTTAGTTGGGGGACCATTTGAGTCCATCCGAACTCCCCTCATCAACCAGATTCAAAAAGCCCAATGATGAATAAAGCAGCAGATTGAGTTGGTGCAAAAACCTCTAATTTAGAAGAAAAATTGCACATACCGTTGTCTTCAAGTACAAACCTTTCAATGAAGTGGCTCTTCGATGAGTCCTAAGACAAAATTCATGCACATTAACATTTTATTTATAAACAAGTGATAACGAAACACACATGGGAGATAAGTACTCAAATATCCTACCAAAGTGCTTATCTTACACAAAAATTTGCATGCATCTTAAATTATGAAAAAAAACAACCACTTATCTAAAAAATGGAACCCCAAGAAAGACCTAGACCGGGTTTGCTCAACCTTATGCAGTATGCACCCAAAAACAACCTCCTCTCACCCAGATGCGGATTTAGCATACCGACACGGGGTCATCTCAATACTTTTGATATAGAGCATAAATTTATAGGTAAAAATCCATGAAATACAAATAGTAGATATGAACCCATAACTTAAAAAGATATAATAGGTTCAGTGCTAGATCCAAAATCCACCATCATAATAAGTGCAGCTTTAATTGATTTAGAAAACTTTCAATTTCCTAGGCTTGAACTTGAGCCTAATCAATAATCAAAAAGCTTCCTTGTTTGTAATTTTTTTGTTTTATAGAATAAATAATTATTGATCACAAGCTTCATTAAATTTTGAAAGCAATGAATTACATTTCTACAGCATGAAATGAAATCAACTGAATAGCAACATAAAGCTTAACTGTCAGTCCCCTGGGTTCAAAATTCAGTGATTCAGTTCATATGGAAGTCAAACAATCAAGATCTTTACTACAAACACAACGTTTCATTATAAAAAATAATAATGCATCTCAGATTCTTAAAAATTCACTAGTCCTCAATATACAAACCCACTACTGGAGTCCAAACTTTAGTTCATTTTCTATTGTTTTTAAAACAAAAATATAAACCTATCCTTACATGAAAAAGATCACACAAAGAAGAACAACTAAAAGTGTAACAATTTTCAGAGACAAATCCTACAGAATTGAGAACCAGGCAAATGGGTGGAGGATCACAAAAATTACCTTATAGACTTCACTAATCAGAAAGAGAAACTGGCTGCTGCTACTACAAACGATTTAAAAGAAAAAAAAGGCTTCAGCAAAAAAAATTGAAGTCGTCCAACAAATTTGTGTATAAAGTCCAAATTAACTCATCCCATTCTTATAGACTCATCTTGCTCCAAGTTTAGTTCTTCTTCTAGGGTTTGGCCTTTATGGAGAAAAGGAAGATGTATAAATTTCTGTAAGGGGATTTTTGGAGTTTTTTTACTGGTTGAGAAACGGCGATGGCTAAAGGCAGAAAAGAGAGAGAGAGAGAGAGAGAGAGAGGGAGAAATTTAGATACGTCTTTGGCTAAGATATTACTCTACTAATATTCGTGCTGACGTGACGGTGCAGAGGCCAGGCGAGGTGCCACTTGTGACACGTAGGAGTAGATTTGCTGACGTGGAGGTGAATCTAAAGATGGGAGCTCAATTCTTTAGGCCGGATCTATATGATTTTCTCGGATCCGATATTGAGAGACACGTGGCGGTCTCTCTGATTAGCTTTTTATTTGGGGGTATTTCTTTAGTGGAGGCGATGAAGTCGTTTTAGCTGGACCCCACATTAGCCTTGTCTTTTAATTGAAGAAGACCTGAAATGACTGTTTTGACCTTGTAAACCGAATATGTTTGATCTTCGTTGCCCAATTCCAATTGGATAATGTCCTAGTCAGCATAAATATATCTAGGAGGTTTTGTTCTCTCCGTCGTATCCCCATGCCATGATAGCATGCGCCAGTTTTTATTTGGGGGTAAAATGAGAGAGCTACAAATTCAGGAGCAAGACGCTCCCGTCTCATTCATGAAAATATATTTTCGTTGACTACTCTATTTTGTAAAACTATTTTCATCTTTCTATTATTTTATTTATTGTAAAAGAACCACAAAAGTTACTCATTATCAACGTGATGGCTTCTTGATATTATACTCAAATGTAAGGATATTTTAGTTTATTCAATTTTATTTTATTTTTCTTATAAATTAATTTAATTATAAACTCTAATATTTTAGAAACAAATTAATATATTAATTTAAAGTTTAACATTTTTGTAGCTCAATAATTTGTGATAAAAATAAAATAAAATGATTAGGCACATAATATATTTTCTATGTCTCAATTCATGTGGCACAATTAGAATTTTGAGATTGTGAATTTGAACATAGAAGCTTTAATTTAAAATATATATATATATATATATATATATATATATTTAAAAATTAAGTAAGAAGTGTTATAAATCATAATTATTAACAACTTAAAATATTTAAAAGGCATATAAAAAAATTTTGATCAAAGAAAATTTGGTAAACTCTCAAAACTTCAATTATGTGTCACATAAGTAGAGATGGAGACAGTAGAAAATAAGAGACTATATCAAATAATTCAAGACAATAATTTATGATAGTAAAAATTAATAAAATTAAACTTGGAGGAAATTAGCCGACGAAATTAAGAAAAAAATAATTTAGATTGAATCGCAAAAAATGTCACCCCTCTGCCCTAATTTATATGTAGCATTTGAATTTCGAGATTTAAATTAGTTTAGAACGGAGGCAGTCATCTGTGAAATGTTGTACTTCTCTTCATTATTTGGTCACGCCGGGAAAGAGAGGAAAGATAAGAGAAAATAGTGTTATAAGATTTGAACTTACTTCAAACACAGAAAATAGGAAGGTCACATATTAAACTAGCGCTCAGCCTTTTAAACTACCATGTTAGACGAGATATAAGACTATAATGAATGTTATTAATTAAAATTGTTGGTGTATTATACCACAATTACAATAAATGATTGCAGTTGAAAATAAAATGATAAAAGTGAAGAAAATAAAATAATCTTTTTCTTGGCTGAGGCGCGGATATGTCGCTCTTTTTAAGGAGAATCAAGCCCACTGCGGCATAATCTACATCGATCCAGCAGTATTTCTCTTGACTTGTCTCCTCCAGGATACAACAGCCCATCAACGATGTACAACTCAAGCACCTCTAGATTAGTTGAAGAGTCCAAAGCTCCACCATAAGAACACCTTCCTTCAACATATATTTACTCTCTTTGTATAGTGAATATAGTTAAAGACTTAGAATATTTTCTTTGTCTCAACTCTTTCTTTCACTAATATAATAACTCTCTTTTGTATAGTGAATATAGTTGTAGACTTAGAATATTTTCTTGTCTCAACTCTCTCTTTCACTACTACAGACTATAATCTTTTTCACACTTAGCATTTTTCCTTGTCCATCCAATAACATGCAAAATCAACTATATTTATAGGTGAAGTATTCATCCTTGTATTGAATAAGATGAATGCAGGGTAGTAATATGGGTACATGAATGGTCTATAGGTTACAAGAGTTACATGCAACTAATGGTCATATAAGTTACAAGAACTAATAGTCATGAGAGTTACAAGAACTAATGGCAATATGAGTTACAAGAACTAATGGTCATTTGTACCACAATTCATACCCACTAACATAAAAAATAATGTAGTAAGTTACAAGAATAATAACACCATTTTCTTCACTTTATGTCTACTAATTTTCATGCACTTTAATATTTTTATTTTAATAATAAAATGCACCAACATTCCCCCACTCATTTTAATATTCAAATAAGAGAGTTCTTCACTAATTTAGTTGAAGGTAGATTATTGTGCATAATGAAGGTGTGCTCTGCATTGAACCTTCACTTAGTGAAACAATAAACTTTACTCACAATAAACAATAAACTTTACTCCAGTGAAACCTTCATTGAACCTTCACTTAGTGGTCTCAGACTTGAACTATGACTGCTTAAGAGAAATAAAGTATTACTGCTTGCACACAACAATCAAGGTGTTGACATAAGCTTTAATAGCCAGCACATTACGGCCTTGTGCTATCTCGGTATTAATAAGTGTCTTTTGATAATGAGCCTAATTCTCATAGGAAACGGCCTACCTCTACACTCATATAGGTGAAATCTGTTGAGAGTGCTCATAGAATTTAGCACCCCACTCATACGAGCTACAGATTTTCATTAAGAGTTTTTATTAAACTCAACCTCACCCACATTACAGGTTAATGCACTCACACCATAGGAAGGATTAAATAATAGTGCATCCCACACCAAGTCATCATATAATTCGTTCTTCCTATTGAACCTGGCTATATGATCTCTAGTCCCCTGGTTGGATTTCCTCATATATGACTCATGACTTTTTATATAGGTTTTCTTCCTTCCCCTCGATATGATTCAGACCATTTTCTTGCTATGGCCTTAGTTTTGAATCTGCAAGATTATCACAAAGTTAACACAATTAATATTGGTATACCATTAATCAATATGATCTCACATTATTGTGTTTTTCTCCTTATGATCTGAATTTATCATTATAATAATGATTTATACTCTACCAATAAATTTGATTCTATCACAATAACTTACAATTAGAGAAATCAATTTCTCAAAATAAAGTGATTGATTAATTCACTTTTTCACTAGTTGAAACTAAAATAACTAGTTCAACCTCCATAATGAGTTAGCAAATCATAATTTATTTCTTTATTTCAATAAATAGCACCAAGTTGTTGTTTTTTCTCATTTTGCATCAAAAACACTTTTAAGTACAACAGGATTTATTTTAATAAAACAAGCTACAATTTTTTTTAAGTAAATATACTCGATTAGCTTGTAATAACCTGTTTAAGTACTTTTACACAATTTCAGTTAAGTGCAACTAGCCACATATCTCATATTTTATTAGGCTAGTGAACTCTTTTTTTATTTATCACACCACTTTCACATATTTGAATCAAAAGAAGTTGCATGGCTCATATAACCAACAAAATATATTTCACAACTTTTCTTTTTCACCATAATGTGACATGTCAAGAAAAAGTTCATCACATAATTTAGGCATTTTTCATTCCAAGAATGAAATTTATCTCATCCAAATATTTAATGTCAAATGGCTACTCAACAATTTTTATTCTTTCTTTGATAACATGTTAGAGTCAGATATAAGGACATCAAGTCATATGCAAATTAATAATGACATGTGATTTACTCCAACAATAATTATGCACTTATAACCATTTTTTAACTCATTCTTAAAAGTGCAAATGTCACAATTTTGTGGTGATTTTTTCTCATTTCATTAGCCCTCACTATTTCAAGATTTTGAATACCAATTTATGATCATGAAAATAGTATCATTTTTTTCATTAAAAAAATTAGGTAGAAGATTTTTTACCTTTCTTCCACAACAAGTAGAAAAGGTTTTACCTTTCAGTCACTTGAGTTGAGAAAGTATAAAATATTTTACCCTTCATCTCTTCCCTTTCATCTCTTGAAGAGACTAGTGATGTTGAGATCTCCATTTTGATATCCGCATTTTTTTCAAACTGTAACAAGACATGAATCTCCTTAAAATTGTTAGTGTATTATACCACAATTATAATAAATAATTACAGTTGAAAATAAAATGAACAAAAGTGAAGAAAATAAAATAATCTTCTTCTTGGATGAGGCGCGGATATCTTGCTCTCTTTAAGGAGATTCAAGCCCACTGCGGCATAATCTACATCGATCCAACAGTATATCTCTTGACTTGTCCCCTCCAGGATACAATAACCCATCAACGATGTACAACTCAAGCAACTCTGGATTAGTTGAAGAGTCCAAAACTCCATCATAAGAACACCTTCCTTCAACATATATTTACTCTCTTTGTATAGTGAATATAGTTAAAGACTTAGAATATTTTCTTTGTCTCAACTCTTTCTTTCACTAATATAAAACTCTCTTTTGTATAGTGAATATAGTTTTTGACTTAGAATATTTTCCTATCTCAACTCTCTCTTTCACTACTATACACTATAATCTTTTTCACACTTAGAATTTTTCTTGTCCATCTAATAACATGCAAGATCACCTCTATTTATAGGTAAAGTATTCATCCTTGTATTGAATAAGATGGATGAGGGGTAGTAATGTGGGTACATGAATGGTCTATAGGTTACAAGAGTTACATGCAACTAATGGCCATATAAGTTATTAGAACTAATAGCCATGAGAGTTACAAGAACTAATGGCAATATGAGTTACAAGAACTAATGGTCATCTTTACCATAATTCATACCCACTAACAAAAAAAATAATATGGTGAGTTACAAGAATAATGACACCATTTTCTTCACTTTATGTATACTAATTGTCATGCACTTTAATATTTTTATTTTAATAATAAAATGCACCAACAAAAATTAATTAAATTGTAGTTATTTTTATGTAATAAAACTATTTAATTACTAAATCAATTATTTTTGAAAAAACAATACTTAAAACTACACCTTAAGTTACAATATTACTTGATATCTCAGCTCTCAAAACTAATTACAAAAATCTCTTCTCAAACTTTCTCTCTTCAACTATCAGATACATAACTCACCTCTCCATTTTAATGTCTAATTCTCTTCAAACAATGCATAAAATAAAGAACATTACCAAAATTGTCTTTTATTTCAATAACATGCCAAATAATTCAATGTATCACCCGTTTCATCATCATCAGTTTCTTGATCATCGTCATTGTACTAGTTTGTTCTTCTAAGTCTTTAACACCAACCTTCTTGACCAACTCTTCAAGGCTAGACTCCGATAGAGTTCCTTGGTTTATGATATGGTTGATCATATCAGGTGCAACCTTCATGTAGTAGCTCAAGAAAGTGATACAATATAAACTTGGAAGCACGAAACACACACCAAAATCAGTCCATAAATTCAAGATAACTGAGGACCTCATTGGTGACCACTCTCGAATTCACTACCAACAATAAGAATACAAGATATAATGGTGTATTTGACACTAAATAGACACGAAACGTCAAGAACAGAGAGATAACAACAACAACAAGAAGTTAACAACAAGTAACGATTTCACTAGAAACAAAAACAAACGGTTACAAGTTACAAACGCTAACAAGATTACAATAAAAGTAAAGGGATAGATAGATAGACAAATGGTTGGTATAATCTTAAGAACTCAAGAGCTTATTCCACTCTTGGACCCTTAACACCACACACAACCAAAACCTATCTCTTACCTGATACAAGATCAAATTCCACCTCTCAAACATCGACATTTCCAAGAAAAACTCAATCACTAGTGATTCTGTACTTGTTCTTGACCTAGTTTAGGTTTGGTGCCTCAAAGGAGAGAGGACTTGTGTTTTTTGGTGTCTTATGACTTACAACATTCTCCAAAAACTAACTAGAGAAGCCCTAACATGATCCTTATATAGATATTACAAAATGAAAGACTAAAATATCCATAATACCCCTCAAGGGTGAGGCGCCTATCAAGTGGACTGATTTTGGTGTGTTTTGGCCATCTTTTACACTTCAATTGCACACACCAAGCCTCGGGTACAACACGGACTCTCATAAGTCTAAATTCATGATTATTCTTGTATCATCCTCTCCATCTTAAGAGGAATTTAACCACAAATTCACGGTTTCACCTCGTTCAAGAACCACTTAAAAAGGAATCACTCAAAACAGCCCACAAAATATGAGATGGCACAAAACAGTCCGCAAAAACATGAGGAACCTGAGAGCTCAATAACACAAGTCTCGGCCAACATCTCCATTTTGAACCTCGGCTTTCTCTCCATCTTGAGCCTTGTCTTCAATCCCATTCGAAACACATCCCACCTCTTTTCTTGGTGGCGGGTTCCTTGTGGATCTCTACGTCTTCTCCTCAACTTCTCTTTTATCATATAAGCATCATTGTAGACTCTATGTCTTTTATGTTCCTTTCTACCATACTCCTCTACATGGATATATTGGTTTTGGTGAAGTGGAGTTTCGATTGAGAGAAATGATTTTGGTAAGGTGGAGCTTTGGTTGTGGATCTTGAATGAGATAGAATTAGCTTCCAAGTCTTTCTTGTTGGACTTGATTGAATTGACGGGGAAGTGACTTATTCAGGTCTCGAGTTTAAGGACATTTGGTGGCTTGGCTTATGTCTATGTCACTTGGTGGTGGTCTTAGAGGATTGATCGTTTGAGGTAAAGTTTCTTGAGTAGAAACACGAGAGTTCCTTCGACTCTCCACTCGATCCAACCTCTCAAGTAGAGTAAACATATTCGAGCCTATTGGTTTAAGACCCGCATTTGCCCTAGCCATGTCTCGGGAAATAGCATCAAGGTAGTCCAAAATGGTTTCCATTATGGACAAGACGTTACCTACAAAATAAAAAAACACGTTAGTTGTACAAAAATATCCTCACTCCCTTTTTTTTTCTTATCTCTCGGATCCCTCACACTCAACCTCACAAGTGTTGTAAGTTTGCTTGTACTCCGAGAGGTGTTGAGAGGTAAATCCAATATTTACAATGACTATAAAGAGAATAAGATACACAAAGGAACATATACACGAATAACGATTTCAAAACTAACTTACAATCTAGTACTAACTTGTAAGTTAGATTTGGAATCAACAAACAAAACTAAAGACACAAACTGACCAAAAATTATCATGTGAACAGTAATTTGATGACGAGTCACCTCCTAATTGCCCATGGTCACACAAGTTTTAATCATCATTCTTGAAATTTTTTTGTCCTTATAATTTTGGAATGGAAGACAATTGATTTTGGAAGGAAAAGCACAAGTCTTGAATCTTTTTCAAATCCAAATCACAAAAGTGAGACTTGACTTGTACTTGTTTCACAAAACAAGGTCCTTGAAATATGGAAAAGTGGTTGAAAAGTTGATGTCAAGTCTATGAGTGATGTGAACTAGTCCTTTCACCAACAAATATTACAACTTGTCTTTCACTTTTTCTAGATCTAAAGTTCACTTTTCTTGCTTTAACATAAGATGAAAGGATGAAGAACAATAAGAACTCACAACGAACTTCAAGAACAACAACAAGATCCACACATCCAAGAGCCAACCGCCACAACAAACCACTAAATTTTGGCCCAGGTCTTTGTTCACAACACAACTTTAACAAGTTTAAGCTCAAATATAGATCTAGATACCTTTAGTATTAGTGAATCACGAAACTAACAAAAGAAACAACAATAACAACAAAGAAATCCTAGACCTAGACTCCACAAATTTCGATCATGACTACAACAAGAACACTACAAGTTTCTCGGCCAAGAACAAGAACAAGAATTTTTTTTTTTTCTAACAAGCAAGCCCAAGATTGATCTTGTAGGAACAAGATAAAGCCATGCTCTAATACCAAATGATACAATATAAACTTAGAAGCATGAAACACACACCAAAATCAGTCCATAAATTCAAAACTGAGAACCTCTTTGGTGACCACTCTCGGATTCACTACCAATAACAAGAATACAAAATATAATGGAGTATTTGACACTAAACAGACACGAAACGTCAAGAACAAGGAGATAACAACAAAAACCACAAGAAGTTAATAACAAGTCATGGTTTTACTAGAAATAAGAACAAACAGTTACAAGTTACAAACGCTAACAAGATTACAATAAAAGTAAAATGATAGATAGATAGACCAATGGTTGGTATAATCTTATGAACCCAAGAGATTATTCCACTCTTGGACCCTTAACACCACACACAATAAATACCTATCTCTTACGTGATACAAGATCGGATTCCACCTTTCAAGCATCGACGTTTCCAAGAAAAACTCAATCACTAGTGATTCCACACTAGTTCTTGACCTAGTTTCGGTTTGGTGCCTCAAAGGAGAGATGACTTGTGTTCTTTGGTGTCTTATGACTTACAACATTCTCCAAAAATTAACTATAGAATCCCTAACATGTTCCATATATAACTATTACAAAATGGAAGACTAAAATATCCATAATACCCCTTAAGGGTGAGACGCCTATCAAGTGTAATAAATGGACTGATTTTGGTGTGTTTTGGCCATATTTTACACTTCAATTGAACACCAAGCCTCGGGTCTTACACGTACTCTCATAAGTTCATATCTGTGATTATTCTTGTATAAAAAAAATAACCAATTCGAGCATATGATTGTGTTTCTTTAGCTTCTTATTCTAGTCTGACAAGTTCGTAACTTATGTTGATCTCGAATGATTAGTATAGAATTCATATAAAGATTTAGAATCAAATCTCAAATTATTAGATCGCAAAATTTTTGATACAAATGATACGTAGCATAGTTATGTATATGTATGTGTTAGACATTGTTGAGCCATTTTATTTCAATTCATATACATAACTTTATTATGCATATGGGATGGTTTAGTCATTGCTCATATGTATTATCATTAACTGATACATAGCAAAATGATGTATATGTAAGGTTTAGACATTATTGAGCTGTTTTATTTCACACCATATACATAAATCTGTTATGTATATGCATGAACTAGACATTGTTGAGTTGTTTTATTTCAACCCATATACATAACGTTGTTATGCATATGGGATGAATTAGTCATTGCTCATCTGTATTACTACAAGAGATACATATACATAATGTTTATGTATCTTTAATTACATATATATAACAGACCTTTCATATTTTTGCTCGAAATTACAAAAAATGATATTGTTTGATCGACTACCTTGATTTAATATTTTAAATTTTTTAAATTCAAAAGTTGTTACTAAATTTAAGAAATTTGTTAATCACACCCTAATAATTATAGCCTTAATTGTGTTCATAATTAAAGGAACAATTGTTATTTCCTTATATATTGTTAAATAAGTTAATTGTTATGTATATGGTAAGTTTGTTATGTATATGCAGTCACAAAATTCGGGAGAGAGAGTATTTATTAAAAATTTCAAGATAGAGAATAATTATGGAGCAAAATCGTGGAATTTATGTAAAATATCTATTATTTTTTTTGCATGGTCCTGCATTTGCATGGGCTTGCCTCATCTAGTATTATATCAAAAACACACTCGTAATTTAGGGCTACTTACAAAGTTTTCAATTCAATTTTCACTGTCCCTTTTTTCATTTTTTTTCTTTTATGATTGTCCTATTAAATAGGAAAAAAAACAGTGGTTCTTCATTCGCTTACAAAGTCACTAGTCACTGCTAGTTAAAGTTTACGTCGCTTTATAAAGGTTTCACTTTAAAGAGCACATCTCACTAACAATTTATGCTAACAACTATTTTAAAACTTAATTATCCCCTTAAATTATAATACTTTTTTCAAAAAGACACCTCAATTTTGCGGGGGCCCTAATTCCCCCTAAAGTAATTTCAAAGTAGTATAAATAGGACATAGTATATTCAACTCAATTGCAAAAAAGATAGAATAATTATGCACAAATAAACATCTGTCACGAATCAAATTCATTTAATTTTATATTTTATTTATGTTTTTGTACTTTATTACTTTTTAAAATTATATTTTCTCCTTCTTTATTCTTCTTCAGCCAACATTATCCCCTTAATTTGCTCCAAAGTCGTCGATCTTATTTCATCCTCTCTATTGTCGATCAATCTTTGATAAATTTACAATGATTTTATTTCGCCTCCTAATAAACTCCAACCTTTTATTGTTGTGGTCACCGATTAATTACCATCCAAATTTAAATTTGAAAATCACAATCGCCATGATAATAATTAGATCGAAACTCCATTAAAATGGAGCCTTATAGTTCTTCTTATTCAAAAAAGGATTAACAACTCCAAAAAAAATAAAAATAAAAAGTTAAAAATAGATCGTCAAATATCAAGAAATAGACTCAAGCAGGAAAAAACTTTAAAAATAACATTGAAAGAAAATAAAAGGGGAAAACAAGAATATAAATGGGAAAAGAAAAAGAAGAAAGAAAGGGTGAGTTTCATTGAAGAAGACAATGAGGGAAAAGAATTAAAACAAATAAAGTTTAAAAATAGAGTATGTTTTATGAAATAAATAAAAAATTAATTGTTAATCCTTGTTTCACTCTCTATTAAAAAGTGCAGTACACTCTCTATGTCATGTGGACAAGTAAGAGTGTATTAATATCAGTTTAAACTTGTTTAGGCAGGTATTAGGATCCCTGTAAATTTTAAGTGTCTCTTTAAAATTCGGGGACAACTTTAATGATGTCTTTATTCATTTTGTAAAAAAAATAAGTATCCTTTTCTTTTACATATCAATTGTGATGCAACTAAAATTACTTGGCTTAATACATTGAAATCTTCTTAAACGTGTCAATAAATTCCATTTAGATACTTGAACTGCAGTTTATTATAATTAAGAACTTGAACATATGATAAAGTGCTCATATTAGACACTTTCAATTCATTTTTTTTTAAATTATGTATGGGATAAAATTAGAGCAGAAGCACGTGGCCAGATTCGAGGAAACGGTCTGAGCGCGTGGGCAGAACGACGAACACCGCTATCAATAATGGGCGCTCTCAGCAAAGCCATAACAAAAAACACCCCTCCAAAGGAATAATACAAATTCTACTCATCTCCACAAGTGACATGACATGAAAAGACATGCAAGAGACAAAAGTGCCAGCTACTCAAAGACGCAACCGAGCTCATTCACAACAAAGAAAGGAGAATACTAAGAAACCCTATAGAGAGTCTAATCAAGTATCATTATCACATAGTTGATAACCCTTTAGGACGTTATCACTATAATATGATTGACCAAGGGCTAAATTTTATCCTACAATAGTCATCCTCACTCACCTATAAAACGACCTGGCTCTTCTCTCCTTTCCTCACAACCTAATCATTACGACTCTATTTACATGCTCTCTAAGTTTTATTATTTATTTTTGCATAGTTTAATATCTTCACTAGTTTCCTAGAAGACGATCACTCTCGTAGATGTCCTTGATTCATCCGATATGTTTGTTTTACTTGTTTATCATAACTTTACTGATATTTTTATTTTTTCTTCATCATTTACTATACTAATAGCTAACAAATCAAACTTAGAGCAAGATTAAATCGTAATACGTCCTTTTAACTCACCTATGTATTTAACCGAGTGAAATCCACCGTAAATAATTTGGCACCCACTATGGAGCCGAAACAACTATGTGGGTTTAATATTTCTTGTTCTTTGTTACCTTGCCTTTTGTTCTTGTTGATCTATTTTAACATCCCAGATGTCGAGCCCATGAGTATTCAACACTTAGCATAAACAATCAAATTAGAACCTCAAGTTCCAAGATTCCACTAATGGATTTACAAGTCGTGAACCATTTCCATGACTCGCGGAATGTTTTGTGAAGTCTATATCATTACTATAGTAACCCGCAAATTGTTTCACGAGTTTTGGAACTAGACCAAAACTCATAGAACTACTCAGGGAAAAAGTCCTTTAGTTCATTAACTACCAAGGTTTTCCTGGCAACACAATCAATTAAGTGGAACCACAAACCATGAATCAAGTTGTGGCACCTTACTTGAGAGTTGATAAAATTCCTTGGGAACCGCTAATAACAACACTATTCATGGAATTAGTTTGTTAATCGTGAAAAATAATCTACTAATAATGGAACCATTTCACTAATCACGAATGATTGCACTAATCGTTCCACCAATTTTCAGTAATATTTTAAAAAGGGTATTTTTACTTTTTTTTACCACATTTCACTATGTTTTGACTTCCCAAAAGTATATATGTCCTATTTTAGATCAAATATCTCATTATTCTCTCTTACTAAATGTAAGAACAAGACTCTTTCTCTCCCTCACTCCCCCCGGTGATCATGGCTCGCCCGCCCAGTCTAGTACTAAAGCAAGTTCGTTCAGTACAAAGGACTGATTGAATTGTATTACTAGGACAATTCATGGTTCTATTTAATCAAAGTTATTCAGAGTTCCTCTTGGATTTCATTCTTATTTCCAGGTATGCAAGAATTCAATGATGAATTTCTTTAATTCTTACGCCCAAATATTTTAAAGTTACATAGAATTATGTTCAAAGTTAGGATTTTTATGCCTAATTTTCCAGATTTGATTCTCATATAAATTATTGATTTTATGAAAATTTTATCATGCACGCTATAGAATTTTTATGAAGATTATGTTTAAGTTGTGACTTTGATTTTGCAAGCATGTTTTAAGGTTGTTGACGAAGTTATGACCCTTAGTTTAGAACTGACAAAGCTATGCATATTTTTCAAAAGTTTTTCCATGATTTATGCTGCAAACATGATTTAAAATATATGTATCAGATTGAGATTTCAGCCTATGATTTAAGAAAGAAAATTTTGATCATAATCTCACAGCAAGATAGATCAAGAAGAACTTTTGAGCAAAGATTTATGATAAGCTCATAGATAAGCTTTATGATATAGTGTGAGTATACATATGTATAAATATAGTTTTTGGTGGATTATTTAGCACCTAAAGGGCATGGGTTCTAGAAAGATCATGTCTCAAACTATGTTGTCACCATAAGATATGGTCTGGTCCACATGTTGGATGACTTCTTTTGCCTAAGAGGCTTAGCTTTGCATCCATACTGTTGGGTTTCAGCCTTGTTCTCATCGTGCTTATTGTACTCATGTTTTGATGATTGTTAAACTTCATCACTAGAACCTGGTCCATGAATATCTGATCGTTATTAATGGTTCAATGATTTCCTAACCTTGTAAAAGGACCAGTTACGTTAATTGGTGTCCCAATATGCGGTTTTAGAGCTGCATGCATTGACTTATATGCCAGATGTCTAATACTTTTCTAGATAATGTCATCACATTAATTGGATGAATTTTAAGTGGTCCTTCCAGCATCCACCAATGAGATAGCTTCTTTTTGAATACCTATTATATATATAAAACATCCTTGAGGACAGAAGCTCAAGCTTCTACCCAAATATGAAAAGAATTTTCTCATGAATGGCCTCTCCCGATATTAGCAAGACTCAACAATTTAGAAACTATGTACTTACATTGATATATTTTCTTTAATTCTAGGTTGACTGAGATTTTATATTAAACTTACAATTGTAAATTCACGTCTCTTTCTAAAGATTCTAGTAAGTATTTCACTTAGCTCTGTTTGCTCAAATCTGAGTTGTTCATTTAGTTGGAGATAGCTATGGAGTCTCACAATAGACTTATTGTGGAGTCTCACAATAGATTTATTGTGAGAGTGTATTTACAATAGTGTTATTTCAAAGAGGTAGGAATCAGAAGGTTAATTCCTAGGTTATAATCAATAGTTGCTCAGAGTTTAGTAAAATTTATTGGTGAAATCTTACTATGGTAGGTTGTGGTTTTTTATCTCTTGAGCAAGAAAATTTCCACATTAACATCTTGTGTCATTTACCTTAATATATTATACTTTCCTTTAAAATCATTATCTTTTATTGGGATTGCTAGAACATGGTACTTTATCAGGTCCCTACATTGTGATGGACTACAACAACTCTTTAATTGATATCATAGCAATTCCTCATAAAAGGCAAACACCTAGGAGAGATCTCGTTTCAATGACTTATCCATTATATCTTGTAGAAGGACAAGTAATTACAAAGCCACCAATGTTCAATGGTCAACACTATCTAGTATGGAAAATAAAAATACAAGAGTTCATAATTTTTGTAGATTATGAAACATAGGACATCATCCATAACAATCCTAGTGTTCCAATGAGAAAGCAAGAGCAAGAGGCATTACCATAGTTATTCCTAAACTTATAAAGGAATATAATGACATCGATAGAGGGATAGTCGAGAAAAATATCAAATCTAAAAGAGTTATCATGGGTGATATCTGTCCCAAGAAATACAGTAGGATCTCATCATGTGAAATTGCAAACAAGATCTAGGAAACACTAAAATCTATCGATGAGGAAAAAAATCTAGTTGAGATTTATCTCACAAAATAGTGGATAGTGACTCAAGTGAAGAGGATGCTGATGTAACCTACACAGTCAAAAGATTACAAAAGTTGATGAGAAAAAATATTAGACCTTCATGGATGAGAATTCAAGCAAGTGTTTTAGGAGTGACTATGTGGATCAAGGTAAAAGTGATGCTTAAAAACATAATCAGGAGTACTCAGTTCAGGGACCTAATGATGATGACCAGGTCCCCCATCAGTACAAGTCAAAGATGACTAGAAAAGCAACAAAGTTAGCAGTAGCTGCATAAGGGGACTCCTCAAGTGACTCAGATGAAGAACAAGGTAAAATAAGTATCTCTATCAAAGTAGACAGTGAAGAAGTAACAGGGATCTTAAAAATTACTCATTGAGGAAATTGAGATTTCTAGTTTATATACTGATAGATATCTTATTTAATCTTACAAAAGGCAAGCGTGATATTGTGTTATCTGAAAGTGGCCTTCAACTTAAGAATCATGAAGATGTAGCTGAGCTTGGTGTCAAATAAAAATATGAAAGAAGCTATCTTTAGTAAGAAATCAAGAAGGAATTACAAAAGGGCCCAAACAAATCTCTTAGTTTCTCTTAAAAGGAACATAGAGTTAGAAAATGATCTAGTCCGGATGAAGAAAAATCTTGAGAAGTCTTTTAATTGGAATGGATCCTCACAAGATCTGAATAACTTAACTAATGAGAGACTCACTGGTGATGAAAGCCATGATTTCCTGAAAAAAGAAAAGGAGAAAAAAATTATAATTATGACTTCAGTAGAAAAATTGCCTTAGATTCAACAAATTGTCTGCGTGTACATCATGGCAAGAATGACCACTGGAAAAATACTGGTACAACAAAAGGTCATGGTAAAAGAAAACATAAGGAATGGAAATATTTTGAGGAAAAAACTAAGGGACCTAGTCTCATCTTCAAAGGGGATAGGTTTTCAGCGTGGATAAAGAAAAATCTGATTCTTCCTTTATCCCCTCTTTGGGAACCCAAGTTGAGATGGGTTCTTAAATCAAAAAACTGAAATACCAAGAAGAAAAGAATAATATGTGGCAACCAAATCATGTTCTTAGGAAGTGGATACACAAGTCATATAATTGGAATTTTTTCTCTCACTCAAGGCATTTCAAGGGAAAAATGTCTTTCTTGGAAATGGAAAGATTAGAAAAATCTTGGATCATAGAATTAACAAAACATGTACTGGGTTAATGGCTGGAATCTAGTTGGTAAATATGTTAAGAATATGTGACAATGAAAACTTGCGTTGAAGTAAAATCAACAGGTAGCATACTGGAACTAGGTTTCACCTTCAAAAGGATGTGGAGAAAATATGAGAAGGGGATTAGTTGTATAAAGTAGTGTAGCAAAAAGATCAAAGTTTCCAGCTGTCTAATTGAGAAACTAAGTAGGGATCAACTTCAAAAGTAATGTCTTAATCTTGATGATGTTCAAATAATTCACAGTATTTCTTGAATGCCTCCCATTTTGGCTAGAAAAATGGTTTTAAGAATTGATGTCACCCAAATTATACCTCCAAGAAATATAATGCATTCGTTATCAAATATATAACCCAACAAAGGTTGGGGTTGAACCCATAGGGAATAGGCCAAATATCTCTCACTAATTTGCTGAAGTAGCCGAAAAATGCAAAAAAGTAAATGGGGGGATTTTGTGAGAACAGTATCAATAATAACAAATCTTGGTCACATTGTTTGAAATCAATATGTGACAAATCCTAGGACTGTGTTCCCCTGACTTCCTAACTCTATAGACTTATTGTGCTCCACCGAACTATCCAATACCTTGCATGCAAAATTTGATAAGATATGTATCACCAACCATCTTATGAATGCATTAAGTGAATTTCACTCTTTACCTTTTGAGTTTCAGAGTATCACCTTACTAACCCTTATCCTGGAACCCAGATTAACTATTACCTTTTGAGTATCAAGTTAATTCGATGAGGGTTTGTAGCCTTTAATTAATGGTGTGATATTCTTTTCCTAATCTCTACCTCTTTTGAAGTAAGTATCGAATATAGGCAGGTTCTTAACTTCTGCAGTTGTTAAAAAGGCAATCAAACCAAAGATGATCATAATACATTCAAAAATATTGATTAAGAATGACTTCACACTTCATCTACTTTATTATTCCATTAGGGTTCCCATAACCCTAGTTAGGAGGCTTAACTGCTTATAGTTGTAAGAACATCCATTAAATTCAAGAAAGAAAGAATATGAATAATCTTACAATAATTAAAAAACAAAATCCAGATTCTCAAATCAATAATCAACCGTAAAACCAAAAATAATGGATTCCAAGATCAAAAATTGAATCTTAGAATCAATATAAGGTTGTGAATGTAAAGAGTGCATAAAATAATGCAAAAACATCAAAGTGGAATTTATAGTTTCTCAAAATAACCTAAAAATCTTAACCAAAACAAAAGAGGAAAATAAGGTCGCTAGTGGCTACGCCTCAGGAAACGAGTAGTTTGGACTGACGATGACTCCATATGACTTGTACTCAGATCTAAGGAGTCGTAGACAACACTTACTTTGTTCCTCTTCTCATAACTTCTCATTATTCTCCCTACGACTTGGGCTACGAGTCGTATAGTTACCCGACGACTCATAGTTCGGGAAGTGACTTTACTTTTTGAAGTTTTTTTTTCTTCTTATCTTGTCCTAATTAGTTCCAACCCCGTTTTCCTATAACATAAACAAAAACACCCATCATGTCTAACAAAATGACCTAAGATCTTGTATATTTTCATAATTTTAAGCATCGAAAGTCCCATGAAACAATGACACATTAACATCATGAACTTGGAACATTTGCATGTCCTCAAACAATAAACACATAATAAAACAACACGATGCTTAACCAAGATAAACTTAAGGTACCTACAATAATAACTCAACTTCAGCTCAAAAACATTACCCCCTCCTATTTCTAACCTTTGAAAATTACTATGTGGATCTATATAACACAACCATGCTATATAAGGAATCAAGCTATGGGATTACATTAGAAACAAACAATCAAGTAGATACGCAAGTTACACTACCCAAACAGATAAGTAGCTAACAACACAAACTATATACCCTCACAATAAAAAAGTCTACTCTCACAGTATAATCATGCATGTCAATGCGGGAACGATAATGAGACACTCACACTCATAAAAGACTTTCAATCAATGTGCATAGAATACCATAGACTTTCTCTTATTTTATTTACCTTAGTTTTATTAGAAAGGCGAATTAGGAGCACTATAGGACATTTATTCAGCTTGTAACGTAGGCTTGGAGGCTGGTATAGTACATTTAGGACTATGGTGACTAACCCTCATTGACACTACAATTACATTTAGGGTCCATTTCTCAACCAACTTCCTTTTATTTCTCCCTTTTTCTTTTTTGCATATTCAGGATGGGTGTGATTTTCTTATTCTCTCTTTTTCTTTTTTTTTCTTTTCTTTCTTTTTGCTCTTATATTTTTTTATTTTTTTTATTTTAGCACACCCAATCCTATTTTCTTTTCTCTTATCCAAACCCTTCTTCATACCCAATTCTGACTATATACCCCCATGATAGCCACCATCAACTTAGGTGATTTGCTTGAGTTGAGATGCATAATGTCCAAGAAGGGACCAGGGCCAAAACAGGTTCATTGTAATTAAACTAGGAAGGTGACAGGTGGAAATAAGAAAAATAGGTCAATATAGGATCAAATTCAAAGATCAAGGAGTACTTATTCATATTTGAATGCTTATTTAGTCTAAGAGTGGCCTAAATAAAAATTGGCCTATGATCATGTCCTAATTGACTATCCTACAACCTAGGCAAGACTAACCAGTCAAGTTCTGAGTTAAACGCACAATGGGAACTAGGTAAGTATCTCACACACATGGCACCTGGTTATGTTACCAACTACTACCTATCCAATCCATGAAAATTCTAAGATACAATTACTTTATCCCTAATCCTAATGCCATAACAAGATTCACAATAGTCGCATAGATAAGCACATTACACAGTTTACAAGACATTTTGAAGGGGTATCATTTTTTCTCAAAACACATCAAAATAATCAAAATACGTTGACCGCATCTAGGTAACTTATTTTTCTCCTAACTAAACATAAACAACAAAAACAACACACGATACAACCTAAATATACCAGTTCTACTATGACAGCGTAGCCGACGAAAAAAAAAATATTGCAAGAAAAACCCTCGACTGTGGTACACCTCCACCCCCAAATAATGATAATGCATTGTCCCTAGTGCATAACTATAATATAAAATAAGGTAATGAAGACAAATCTAGGTGCACGAGGCACCAGATCATGATGTCTCAGTACGCGGGGCCCTAGAATAAGCCCCACCCTCATCAACCATGGTCCCGACGGTGATCGGGACACTCTCATTAGTGGTGGAACTAATGATGGTCAATGTGATCAAAGGAGTATAGCTCTCGATAAGTAGAATGGTGCCTCTACTTATGTCTGCTACATCTGCAACAATCTTCTCAGCCCCGCGGGAGCTACCAGCTCTCGCCTCCATCTCATGGACCCTAGTCAGATGGTCCTATGAAGTCTGCAGGATGGATACCTTTGCTACTTGTAAATCATCCTTGTCTCTTCTTTTCTTTCTTTTCTTCTTCGCTCTCTCTCTACCCTTTTTAGCAGTTTTTTCTTTTTCTTTTATGTCTTAAATATATAGCATGTCATTAATAGAGATCTCTTTAATGATCAGGAATATAGGGAATAGCTCATATGCATATCCTCAATAGCAGTTCAAAGTGTATCCAACTCCTCATGCACACCCGCCAGATCTAGGGCTTGAATGTTGTCATGACCTGAACCAGGGCCTGACTGTGACGGGTATCTCAAGTCACACGTAGATCGGAGATTACCCCTTTCACCTAACCTAACCAACATATCAACCAAGCGTTGGATGAATTCCAAACATATAACAAGATATGCGAAGTAAGACTAATAATAACTTATGAAATATCTAACCATTCATCACCACAACACACTAAGCCAACACAACTAAGTCTACAGTAATCCACAAAGCCTCTATAATGTAACACCAATATAATGTAGGGACATGCCCCAGACAATAGCCAAAATCCAAGTCTAACAAAGTCTATGACATAGAGTAAAAAGACCATGAAATGAATGCCTTACGAACTATGGAAGCTCACCACTTCAATGTCAACTCATGAACCACTCGAACACTTGGTCATTGCACCAGAAAAGAAGAAAAGGCTCTGGTACCTGTATCGCATGGGGATACAACATCCAGAGATGGTTAGTAGTTGGAGGGCTAGCATGTAACTCAGGGATGAATAAAATATTACCATCAATAAAACCAAGTCAAATTATCATATGCAATCACATGTATACATATATATATATCATGCCAGGATAGGGAACAAGGCTTAATATGAACTTTGTAAACATTAACCTGGGTTGTGTAGCATAAACATCATATAATAAGGCACCCATAGGCCATATATGTCTAGCTCTCCCCTAGATGGAAGGGCCCAAGTGCATATAGCCACACGAACCAGAGAATATCTATATGCATGTATGCCATTATAGGGGACTCGAACCACCCTACATAATCAAGGCGACTTAGCACCAATATATATAATATGGGGTCTCAAATATCCTATTCATATACACATTTAGGGGGCTTAAACCTACCAGTCATATAGACTCCCGCATAGGCTAGTGCGATTTCCAGTGTTAGTCCTTCGAACTTTACTTTCACGGCCTGGGTACACATCTCATTTTAAAGCCCATTTAAAATATTCTTTAAACATACGCACAACCATTAGTCCAATTACTTACAAAAGGTATCCCGTTGGTATCGTCATACCAACCCTACTTGCAAGCATACAATATGCCATAACCATTATCATACGACTTTAGGACTCAGACCCATTATTTATACGAAATCATCAATTTAATTTAACATTTAGGGACTTAAACCCATTTAGCCAATTAAACCACCAAGGTTACAATTTAAAACCATTTATGACCCACAATGTCTCCATGAAACCATTTACCAACCACTTACATGATTAAGCCAATGCCTTGGTTCAAATCATAATTCAATTCAATTCAATTTATGGTCATGAAGACCTTTACAAAACCATTCATCCTTCATTAACATTATTATTCCAAGCATTAATTCAAAACACAACTCATCATGTGACAATTCCTCTCATAGACATTTTCACAAACAGGTTGAGGGCATACCATTGCCAAACCATTATTCAAGTCAAAAACCATCATGTTAGGATTAACCATGACTTATTTAGTAAACCACAATTTCCATGAACCCACATATGCAAAACCATCATAAAAAATATGTATAAACACAAGTGAAATTATAAGAGAACAATACTCAACAATATGTATTCAAGCCCTCAATCATGGACTTCAAAATCCCCATTTATGATTCAAGAACAATGTTTAAACATATGATTTTTATAAACTAACAATGAAGAACAAGTCACATGCCTTAGTTACAAAGATTCACGGAGAGATTTTGATCCTTAATTCCCTAGATGACCATCTTGATGAAACCATAGCCCAATCTCTTTGAGAGGGTTTTAGATAGTTTTGAGAGTGTTTTGACCTTCTAAAGTGAGAAATAAGGGGCCAAATAGTGTTGTAAGATGTAGGTTCTTAAGGGTTTGGGGTGGGAAATATATAAAACACCCTCAGTTTAAAAGCTATAAAAGACTTGCAGGAGGGTACGATAGGACCCCTCAACTCATACCCATATCATACGAGTGGTACCTTCCACTCGTACCTTTATCAGAAAGTTGGACATCATATTCTTTACAACGTACGACTCCTTCCATATAAATAGTACCCTTTAAGTCGTACCTAGGCAGAATGTCAAGGCTAGACACTTAACAACATACAGTTGACACTATACTTCTCATAACATGTGCATACGACTCATGTGATGCCTTCTCATACCAAGAACTAAACTTTGCCAATGTGAAACTGACCAACATACGACTAGGGTCCTTGACCCATTTCTATATCTCGGGTATCCCCTCCCCCTCCTCCAGATAAATTTACGTCAATAAGCACGGGAAGATAGGGTAATATCTTTACTCACATCTTGATCATGGATCTCTCTCACTATGATCTTAGATACATCAATCTCGTAGACCTTCATATGCCCGCACCCAACACAGCTTTATTGGGACTCAGCATATTGTCTTCCTTAGTGGAACTCAGTCTATGGCAGACTAATATCTACTTTGCCTTAGCCGCAAAGCTCATAGTGCCTTTTATAATTTGTGTCGAATGGCCCACAAACTAAGATGCCTAATCATGCACCGCATTTATAATCCCAACAATCCATCTAAAATGCATCTAACTTGTTATTCGAACCAATATGCTTAGTCTTAACTTTCTGTATTTTCTCCATGCGATCAATCTTTGAAGTATCTATAAGGAGCTAAAAATTTGGTCCATGAAGAATTCAGGATATGATCTAGGTCGAGATGTTTACCCGAACACCTCTGATCATGCAGATAGACCCGCTTCAGATCCATCTGATAAGCTGCATAAAATTCTCGGACCAATATTGGGTTGTATCTACTTAGGACCCTTTCCATCTACTAAAAATGATATTATTTGAACTGGCCCTCGAACTCTGACATCTCAGATATTCCCACTATGCTCAGCATGGGCTCAAGATAGAACCCTCTCTTTGGCCTCTGTCAAGTGGGAACGATGGCACTGTCCTGCTCATATAGGTCCTGTATCTTGGGGTACCACTAATGGTTAACGATGGGAACAAGGTAGTCTCAATCTGTACATGATGAGCTAGTGGAGGCGGAAGAGAAGGTATCCCCACTGGTATGCTCCCACTCGACTTTTTTTTCTTATCTTCCTCACTATTTTCTAAACTCGTCTCTGAACCTTTATTTTTAGACCTGCTGCCAGATACATCATCATCTTATTCCTCTTCACCCTTGGGGTTTGACTCTAAATCTCCTTCTTCTTTAGACCAAAAATGTGAGTATAGTGGTGATTGACTTGGGTTCTTTATCTGGGGACTAGCCTGAATAGGTGACTGGCCCGTATGAGTAGCCTTTGTGCCTAGAAGTAAGCTAGTCCTTGGTTCAACCGGCTTCGCCATTAGATACTCTTCTACGGAGCCACTCGACTCATCATCAGTGGACTCATCCCTAAGTTGGTAAGTGGTGGGACGATCTTGCTTCATTAGAGTTTTCTTAGCGAAATCATACTTCGGTGCCATTTGTACCAAATGAAAAACGTATATTAGTTACTCCTATAAAAGGAAAGAAAAATAAGTAAAAAATAAAAGTAAACAGTGGCTGGGCACCCTACGAGTCAGGCTACGACTCGTTACCAGAGGCTACGAGTCATACTGACACTCGTAGGGTGAAATGGTATGTGAAGTCTCAACTCTGGTCACCCAACGAGTCCAACCAATGAGTCATTGGGTCACCCGATGACTCGTCAAGCGACTCGTAGTTTGGCCAGAACATTATTTCTCAGTTAACATTTATGCTAAGTCACTACGAGTCCTCATTGTAATGAATACTATTAATTAAAGTTAATTGAATTGTAATTATTTTATGTAATAAAACTATTTAATTGCTAAATCAATTATTTTTGAAAAAAATTACTTAAAACTACACCTTAAGTTACTAATATTACTTTAAATCCCAACTATCTAAACTAATTACAAAAATTCTTTCTCACACTTTCTCTCTCCAACTATCAAATACATAACTCACCTCTCCATTTTAATGTCCAATACTCCTCAAAAAATGCAAAAAATAAATAACATTATCAAATTTGAAATTCTTTTTTTTTTTTCAATAATACGCCAAATAGTTTCAAAGTATCACCCGTTTCATCATCATCATCAGCTTCTTGATCATCGTCATTGTAACTACCTTGTTCTTCTAAGTCTTTAACACCAACCTTCTTGACCAACTCTTCAAGGCTAGACTCCGATAGGGTTCCTTGGATTATGATACGGTTGATCATATCAGGTGCAACCTTCACGTACTAGCTCAAGAAAGCAACCAATTCGTCGCATTATTTCTTCATCTGCACTAACTCTGAGCTCAACATATGGTTGTGTTTCTTTAGCTTCTTGTTCTATTCCAACAAGTTTGTAACTTATGTTGATCTCGAATGATTAGTATAGAATTCTTATAAAGATTTAGAATCAAATCTCGAATTATCAGATCACAAAATTTTTTATACAAATGATACGTAGCATAATTATATATATGTATGAGTTACAAATTGTTGAGCCATTTTATTTCAATCCATATACATAACTTTATTATATATATGGGATGGTTTAGTCATTGCTCATATGTATTATCATTAACTGATACATAGCACAGTTATGTATATGTATGGAATAGACATTGTTGAGCTTCTTTATTTCACTTTATATACATAAATCTGTTATACATATGCATGAACTAGACGTTGCTGAGCTGTTTTATTTTAACCCATATACATAACGCTGTAATGCATTTGGGATGGATTAGTCATTACTCATCTGTATTACCACAACAGATACATATACATTATGTCTATGTATCTTTAATTACATATATATAACAGACCTTTCATATTTTTGCTCGAAATTATAAAAATTGATATTGTCTTATCGACTACCTTGATTTGGTTTTTCAAATTTTTGTAATTCAAAAGTTGTTACTAAATTTAAGATATTCGTTAATCATACCTTAATAATTATAGCGTTAATTGTGTTCATAATTAATGAAACAATAGTTATTTCCTTATATATTCTTAAATAAGTTAATTGTTATGTAAATGGTAAGTTTGTTATGTATATGCAGTCACAAAATTCAGGAGAGAGTATTTATTAAAAATTTTGATATAGAGGATAATTATGGAGCAAAATCATGGGATTTATGTAAAATATCTATTATTTCTTTGCATGGTCATGTATTTGCACGGGCTGGACTCATCTAATATTATATCAAAAACACACTTTTAATTTAGTGCTACTTACAAAGTTTCCAATTCAATATTCATCGCCCCTCTTCTTATTTTATTTCTTTTATGATTTTCCTATTAAATAGGAAAAAAACAGTGGTTCTTCATTTGCTTACAAAGTCACTAGTCACTTCTAGTCAAAGTTAATGTCGTTTTATTATAAAGGTTCCACCATAAAGAGCACATCTCAAGAAAATTTATGTTAACAACTATTTTAAAAACATAATTACCCCTTTAAATTATAACACTCTTTTTCAAAAATATACCACAATTTTGCGGGGGTCCTAATTCCCCCTTAAGTAATTTCAAAGTAGTATAAACAGGACATATTATATTCAATCTCATTTGCAAGAAAGATAGAATAATCATGCATAAATAAAAATCTATCACGTATCAAATTCATTTCATTTCATCTTTCAAACCCAACTCGAATTTTGGCATAGGGATACTACTGTCTATATTTATTTTATGGAAAATTAATGATTGATTCTTGTCTTCTGCTAATATATATTTCGATCACCAGATGTTCGTAATGACGCATCAAAAATTACATTGGAGGAGAAGGAGAAGACTAATGAAGGAGGGGAGACTTAGAGGAATGAATTAATTTATTTATGTTTGGAAGCATTCAACTTAGAACCTGCAATGGAGAAAAAAAAGTTGGAGAAGACAACCAAAATAAAAAATAAAAAATAAAAAAGTGGGACCACATATTTCATTCATTTTAAATAAAAATTCAAACGAGTCAAAAAATTAAGTAATATACCAAAAAAGAATACTAAACATATTAGTTATATGTTGCCAAATAATATAATGCCATGTGTATGATTATATTAATTTAGATTTTTTTTCCTTTTCTCACATGATTTTTAGAAAGTGAATACACTCTCTCTGCTTTGGGAGCTATTTAATTCAGTTCAAAGTTATTAAAGGAGGTATATAATTGCCCAATTAGTTTAGAGTCTAAAGTAAGTTTTGCTGACAAGTTGAGAGGGGATTTGATGTATTTCCTAAAGGAATAATACAAATTCTACTCATCAGCACAATTGACATGGCTTGGAAAGACATGCAAGAGACAAAAGTGTCAGCCGCTCAAAGACGTAGACGAGCTCCTTCACAACAAATCTAGGAAAATACTAAGATACCTTCTAGAGAGTCTATACAATTAGCATTCTCACTTAGTTAATGATCCTTTAGTACATTATCACTATAATTTGATTGGACAAGGCTTAAATTGTATCCTATAATATCCATCTTCACTCTCTTGTAAAACGATCTGGCTCTTCTCCTCTTTCCTCACAACCTAATCATTAAAACTCTAGTTACCTGCTCTCTAAGTTTTATTATTTATTTTTGCATTATTTAATATATTCGCTAGTTTATTTGCGCCATGTCGGGAGAACAATTCCTAGAAGACGATCACTCTCGTAGATGTCCTTGATTCATCCGGTATGTTTGTTTTACTTGCTTATCATAACTTTACTGATACTTTTATTTTTTCTTCATCATTTACTGCACTAATAGCTAACAAATCAAACTCTGAGCAAGATGACAAGTCGTTGTCACTGATAATGACTCGTTTTGAGAGTCATCTTGACTCCAGAGACCACTTTACTGAGAGTTTGCACCTGGGCTCCTTCTGACGGGTCTGGTGACGATTTGTATGTTATCCTTATGACTCGTAGGGTCCTTCATAGGGATCTATGCACCAAATTTTTTTTTGTCCTTTTCCTAAATTTTTTAGCTCTACATATCGAACTCACAAGTTGCCCTATAAAGTTATAAGTACAAAACATGGGTTGTCTCCCACACAATGCTTGATTTAATGTCGCAGCACGATGTGACTATGTTGGATACTCAGACTTCACCAACAAGCCCATGGATTGCTTTTCATGCAACGCTTGCTTTAACGTCGCAACACGATGCAGTTGCCTTGGCTACTCCAACTTTTCCACGGCTCATATCGACACAAACTTTTACTTCATTGGTATTTCCCATATATTGCTTAATACGTTGTCTGTTCACCTTGAATGAGGCTTTTCTGTCTCCCTTCAATTCAATAGCACTATGCGGGAACACTCTAACCACTGTGAATAGTCCATACCACCTATATTTCATCTTGCCAGGAAACAAATAAAGTCTTGAATTATACAATAGGACCATTTCACCAGGCTCGAACACTATTTTCTTAATTTTTTTGTCATGATACAACTTCATCTTCTCCTTGTACAAAGATGAACTCTCTTAATCTCACAGACGGAATTCATACGACCCATTTGCCTTATCCTCACATTTATTGCATCACTTCACTTAAAATTTAGTTTTTTTAATGCCTATAGTGCCTTGTGCGCAAGATCGACTGGCAAGTGGCATGCCTTTCCATATACAAACTGATATGGAGAGGCACCTATGGGAGTTTTTAAAGTTTTCCAGTAGGCCTAAAGTGCATCATCTAATTTTCTTGACCAACCAATATGATTGGCATTCATAGTCTTTGCTAGTATGGAATTGATCTCACAGTTGGAGACCTCAACCTGCCCACTCATTTGCGACTGGTAAGGTGTTGTCGTCTTATGCTTCACACCATATTTTTTGAGTATGAACTTAAGAAAAAATGTTCTTTTTCAAGAATGCAGTGACACTTCAACCCTAATTATTGGGAAGTGCAACCGCCTCCACCCACTTCAAAACATAGTCGACTGTCACCAGTATACTTTTCATCCCATAAGAACTCACAAATAGACTCATGAAATCATTTCCCTACATATCAAACAACTAAAACTTCAAAATAGGTGTCATAGGGAGCTTATGCTTCCATGAAATATTTCCTTTCTGTTGACACTGGTCATATGCCCGAGCATAATCATGGGCATCTTTATAGATAGTCGGTGAATAGTACCCATACTACAGAATTTTGTGGGTTGTACGGGTACCACCATGATGACCCCTAACTTATGATGAATGATAAGCCTCAACAATGCTCATCATTTCCACCTTAGGAATATACATCTGAATAACTCCATCCATACATGCCTAAAATAGATAAGGCTCATTCCAGAAAAATTTGCGTACCTCATGGGCACCCTCACCACACCTAGTTTTATGATTGGTAGTTTCAGACTAAAGGTGTCTTCTGTTCAAATCTTTAACGTTCCTATTTTATAAGATCAGGTTATTAAACTAGGATTCTCAAATCATGTTGGAACATTAATTCAAATATCTCACTCAGATCATGCTCAAAATTCTTTCCTCCCTATTGTTATTAGAACCTCTGACAAGAATAATTGAAAGTAACATTTCTTTCTTTCTATGCTACTCTCAGAATATCATACATTTATATATCACTTTGCAGTTCGACATACATGTTAATGCCATGAATACTTCAGTTGAGTTATAAACTCTCAGTATCAGTCAGTCCATATGGCTAACAATTTAGTTCATAGATAAAAAAACAAGCTCCTATTGTTCCCCATCCTTCCTTCTAGTCATACTCTCTTGAGTCCATGTTTGTGCCTTTTCTATGTGAGCTCTTATGTGCATTCATGTTATGTGTGATTATATTTAAGTTTTATTGCCATCCTAAAACTAGTTCAAGGTAATAGTTTCCTCATTATTACTTCCCCCAATCTCATGTCGCTCAGTTGCTTACATATCTTAGTTTGCATTTATGAATTTAATCAAGTCCATGTATCAATTAAAGAATCAATTATCATGTCAGTATTCACCTCTCAAAACTCAATGTTTGAATTTTAGCCCTTTCCCTATCCTTTCAGTTCAGTTGGTCCTTATTTGAGATGAATAATACTAAGAGGTAGCTATTATAATACCCTAAAAATCCAAGATAAGATTAGAATCATTTTTCAAGAATATGTAGAAACAAATCTAGTGATTTGTTTGTATGAGAAGTGGTTTAAATATGAATTAAGGACACAAGTAATTTGTAACGCCTCGAGTCTGTACCCTGGACGCTACATGGTGCTCATAATCCCAAAGGATCAAAAGCTAACCCATGATTGGTACTTGCTGCAATAATTGTGTAATAAATACTGTAAATATGCAGAAATAGGTAAAAACTTTCCATAAGGTTCAGTACTGTAAATATTACTGAATATGGTATCATAAAACAAAAACTAAACATCAATACTGAAAAAAAAACTGAACAACTGTCTGAAAATACTCTAGTCTGATAAAGCCTCTAACAGTCTAAACTGTGGAGTTGATGGGACAAGCCCCCAAATAACTAAATCTACTGAAATAAATCTGAAGTACTATAAATAATAATCATGTACTCAAACTATGAGGACTTACCACTACTCTGAAGCTAAGAATCTGACTGGCTAAGGGTGCTCTGGAGCCCGTGCGTCTGAACCTATGATATAAGACATCATAGCACAAAAAAAACATGCGTCAGTACGTCGAATATACTGGTATGCTCAGTAAGGTAGGCTGATATACATGGGTTCATATGCATGAATAATAATAACTGAATAACATGAGTATGACTGAGTAAGAGTACATGCATGAACACATAGATTGTAACTGAGAGTGTGCTAATACTGAGTACTGAATCAAAATACTGATAATTGATATCTGGGTTTATGAATACTGTGTTACTGATTATCTAGATGACTGTATCTGATAGTTTTGAGTACTATGGAACCAACTGAGTTCCATACTGAGCTGAGTGACCATGTCTGATAGTCCTGAATCTGTGGAACTGAACTGAGTTCTATTCTAAGACTGAGACTGGAACTGAGACTGTGGGAGGTAATAATCTAACCTACATACACCTTCTATAGTTGATTTGGGGTGCAACCTGTAACCCCAATTGGAAGGGTGTCAATACCGTGCCATGGGTAAGGAAAAGTTGTGAGTTAACCCTCTCTGACAGGAAGCTCTTTCATCAACCCTCGCTGATAGGATAACTCAGATGAGAAGTATCAACCCTCATAATGTCTGGTAGGAAGATACCTCATCCTATGCTAGCTATGTAGTTGTATAATGAAGGGATTGCTACTAAGGGTAAAACCTTCTGCTGACAGGAATGTCCCCATCCCTGGGTTAACTCGGTGCTGAATCCTACTCCCAACTGAATAGACAACGAACTAATTTCTAGTTTGTACTAGGCTGGGCTGAACAGTTATTGAGTTCCGTTAATTGGCAAAATACTACTGAATTCTGTTAGTTGACTGAGTTCACCGGGGTCTGAACTGGATACTGAATTGGACTGGACTAGTATGGATTCTACTGAGTTTTCCTTAGTTCTGTAACTGACTGAGAGTACTACTGATCGTGACGTGACTATGGCTCTAGGTAATTAGCTAAATTGTCGGGTACAAGTACCCCCAAGACTCGATAGTGTAAATTAAGAGACATGGCATAACATGAAACATGTAAACTATGAACTTGATCATCATTCATTCATTGGGACATTTTAACAAACAGTTGCATGATATAACTTGGAAATAAGATAACTTCACAAGATTTCATTCTCTTAATAGTTCACATGGACACTTTATCAATTACTTGGTGAGCATAGTTTATGCACATAGTATTGAAAACACGTAAGCATCATAATTCATCTCTAATTTCACAAGTTAAGGGTTTATCATGGATTTACACATATAATGATCGATTTCACATAAGATATATATATATATAATCATGAATTAGGAACTTAATCCAAATAACAATCATGGATACACTTTAATTCCAACCATAGAAATCATAAAATCAATTACTTGAAGTTCAAAAGAGACTCTTGGACTCCAAGGGTGGAAGGAACCCTTGGATGAATATTTCACATGCCTGTGATGAAGAATTCCTAAAAGTTTATGGTTGAATCTTGAGTTCTTGATTTGGAATTTAAGCACCTAGGGTTTTGTTCTTGAGCTAATTAGAGAATGAATGAGTATATTTGCTCTCCAAAGTGCTTAGTTTTGTGTTTTTGGGGCTGAAGGACGTGGGGAAAAGAGCCAAATACCCCTAAGAATGAGGTCTTTTAATGACTGAAAAACTGGGCTACCAACGTGCAGGTCGACACGGTGCGTCGGATGCATCGACGCGATAGCCAATGCGTCGCATCATGTTCACATTGATTCACTGGAATTGGATACTGGTAGCTCGAGAAAATATTAATCAATGCGATAGTCGATGCGGCGTAATAAGATCGCGTTAATCCAATATTTTGAGATTCCAATGGAGTTTCAAACGAAGTCCGAAAAATCCAAAACTTGTCCGAAAACACCTACGGATATTCCTGATCAAGTATCAACCTAAAGATTAACATTTAATGGATTTAAAGGTTCCAAAATGAGATTTCCAACCTTCGTAGGTTAAAATGATACTAAGTCAGAGTACTTAACTAAAATATTCTAAGTCTGGGACCCCTTGACAAGCCTAAAAGACTGAATTAAGCTAAGGATTTTGCGGGGTCTTACTTTATCTTCCCCTTGGGAACATTCATCCTCGAATGAGACTGTTGATACTGAGAATACTGAGAGACTGACTTACTTACTGGGAAATGGCATGAGCATCTGAAACATGACTATATGACTGATATTACTGGTATTTTGAATTATCATACTGAACATGTATATCTGATGCATGGATATAGCTGAACATAATTCATGAATGCACGACTGGGATTACTGATAAACTGAATCTATATACTGAACATGCATATCTGATGCATGGATACATAACTGAACTGGATCATGAACATATAACTGAACATGCAATGGGAACTGATACCACGTTTGTAACTGAAATCTGAACATGAAAATGATTAAGCTTAAGAAAACTATTACCTTGAGCTGAGCCTGGATTAGTGGAGAATAGATGAGGATACTTGGTTTTCATGTCTTCTTCTGCTTCCCAAGTAGCTCCCTCAACGGACTGATTTTGCCAAAGAACTTTGACTAGAAGAACTCATTTGTTCCTTAGTCTGCGAATCTGATAGTTCAGGATTTCAACTGGATCTCTTCATGAGAGAGACTGTTCTAAATATCTATGATCTCAATAGGGACTACAACTTATGGGTCACCTATGCATTTATTTAGCAAGGAGACATGAAACACTGGATGTACTGAAGATAAATCTGAAGGTAACTCAAGCTCGTAAGATATCTTTTCAAAATGACTGAGAATTCGATAAGGACCGACATATCGGGGACTGAGTTTCCCTTTCTTGAAAAAACACTTCTCTCCTTTTATAGGAGATATCTTTAAGTACACATATTCATAAATCTCGAACTCGAGATCCTTTCTGCGCACATCTGCATACGATTTCTGTTGGCTATGAGCTGTCTTAAGCCTTTCCTTGATCAACTGGACCTTCTCTAAGATATCAAATACCAAGTCAGGCCCTACTATTGTGGCGTCACCCACTTTAAACCAACTAATGGGAGATCAACACCTCCTCCCATATAGAACCTCAAATATAGCCGCATGAATACTAGAGTGATAATTGTTGTTATATGCTGACTCAATCAAAGTCAAGTGGTCATCCCAACTACCTTTAAAGTTTATCGCACATGCTTGCAGCATATTTTAAAAGGTCTGAATGGTCCTTTCTGCTTGACTATCTGTCTAAGGATGAAAGGCTGTACTGAGATGAACTAGGGTACCAAGACCCTTTTGGAATGCTTTCCAAAAATGAGAGGTGAACTAGGTACCTCTATCTGAGATAATAGACAACAGAACACCGTCCAATCTTGTAACACCCCGAATATAGTACCCGGAATGCTACACGGTGCTCATGACCTCGAAGGACCACAAGCTAACCCATGACTAATATCTGTACCTGGACATTGCATAATATACTGTATAAATGCAGAAATAACTGCTGAAAGGCCATAAGGTTAAAAACCGTAACATAACTGATAAAACATAATATTTGGAGGGGGTATGTAATACCCAAAACAACTGAAATAACTGTCTGAACATGCTAGTCCGAAAGCCTCTAAATTATCTGAATAATGAGTTGATGAGACATGTCCCCAACTAACTCCAACTACTGAAATAAATTAATTATTGAGATAATAAAGTAATGGCCATGTCCTTGAAGAATGAGGACTCACTGCTAACCTTGACTGCTGAGACTGGAATGCTACTAATGTTCTGGAGCTCGTACTTCTGAACCTATGGTATAAAACACCATAGCACAAATGCGTCAGTACGATTGGATGTACTGGTATGCATGTGAGGTAGACTGAATGCAAAGGGTTTACATGCATAAAATATACTAACTGACTGAATAACATGAGCGTGAGAATACATGCATGAATACATAATAACTGTAACTACGTTTGTGATAACATTATTATTCAGCCTTAGTACTGATAACATGAGATACTGATAACTGTATAACTAAAATAACTAATATGGAGCGACTGTATCTGACAGTCTAGGTTCTGATGGAACTAGCTGAGTTCCGTGCTATTCTGAGTTGACTGTATTTGACAGACCTGATCTGTAACTAATACTATGGGAAGTAGTCATCTAACCGACATTCCCCTAATAAAGCAATATAATTGAGTTGGGGTCCAATCTGTAACCCCAATTAGAAGGGTGTTAATTTCGCGCCACTAGTAAGGACAAGCTGTTGGTGACCCCCATCTGACGGTGTCCTCAAAAGAGAACGGTAGGGCCCTCATCTGACAGTGCTTATCCACCTCATCAACCCTTATCTGATAGTATTGATGTCTCAATCTATGTTGGCTACATAGTTCTGGAATGCAAGAATTATTTCTAAGAATTACACCCTTACCTGACGGTGTGTGTTCCCATTCTTGGGTTTATTAGGTGCTAAATCCTACTCCCATTTGAATAGACACTGAACATGATTAACTGAACTGAACTGGACTGAGTTAACTGAGTTTCGTTGACTGACGGAATGCTACTGAGATTACTGTATTTCTAAGATTTCTGAGATTACTGAGTTTACAGAGTTTTCCTGAGTCACATGACTGAATGAATTTCTATGAGCATGGATTGACTGAGAGTATCTTGAAAATATGACACTGGCTTAGGCACACAACTAAATTATCAGGTACAAGTACCCCCAGGACTCGATAGCATGAAATTGACAAAGCATGACTTTCTTGAATACATGACCAGTATCACAATCCATAATACAATAAGTTGGAGATTTCATGAAGTAGAAGTTCTAAAGCATCACAAAGGCTACATATATATCCATAATTCACTGAATAAGACATTTCATCAAACATTTGACATGCATAAACTTGTACATGAATGGGGATTTCATATTATCATACTCGTATGGAACTTTTCCTTCACATAGGCATTTAATCAAACTCATGAGGAGCATACTTTGGTTATACCATCATCAATGCATCTAATTGTCATGGTTGCATGAATAATTTTGCAAATTTGAAGGGTTTATCATGATTATTATGCAAATCATCACATACTAGGGCCAATCATTGGAATATGTAATTTAAAACATGAATCAAAACCCCACAAAATCATGAACATGAATTTCAATTCAATTTAAATCATGAACATTCATGCATACACAAATCTTGGATTTTGAAAAGAGATTCTTGAGCTTCATGGATGAAAGGGACCCATGAATCAAACACATGACATACCTTGATTGTGAGTTCCTTGAAGTTCTTGGACTTGAAGAACTTGGAAACATCTTAGTTTCTTGAAGAAGGGTTTGGGTCTTGTTCTTGGGGATTATCTTTGAGAGAAAATCCTAATTTTTGATGTCTTTGGAGAGTATGAAGCTATGTGCTTCGGTTTTGGCTTTTATCTGATTAATAAAAGGGTGGGAAAAGACCAAAAAGCCCTTTTAAAAATGAAATGAAATCACCTAACAAAATATGCGACAGTGGGTGCGACGGTCCATCGCTGGGTCAACGGTTCGTCGGTCCTGACCGTCGTACCTGCGCAGAAAAAGGGTTCACTGCCTCTCCTACGATGGCTTGGGCGATGATCCATCGCTAGCTCGATGATCTGTCAGACTGAGCTGTGGCCTTTAGGCAGAATGTGATCTCATTGCCTCTTCTACAATGGCTTGGGCGACGGTCCGTCGCTAGCTCGACGGTCCGTCGACCCTCACCATTACACCTGGGTGGTTTTGACTACTTTCTGTATTTCAGCCATAACTTTCTACCCCGATACCAGATTTTGATGAAATGGGTATCGATGGAAAGCTTATTCAATTTCCCACTCAATAAAAAATGAAAATCTTAAAAATTCCACGTGTATAAAAGTGGATTCATCTTTCAAAGTAAGTTTCTAAAATTCTTGGGATAATTTTAAGCTAGGTACGAATACACGGGGTATTACAAATCTAACCAACTCCCTGACATAGAGTTTGGCATAGTCCTCGGCTGAATATGAGGTATGAACTGGAAGGAAATGAGCTGATTTGGTCATCCTGTCTACAATGACCCAAACTGAATCATGCTGACGATGAGTAAGAGACAAGCCCATCACGAAGTCTATGTTCACTTCTTCCAATTTTCAGGTAGGAATACTGAACTACTGCATGAACCCACTTGGCTTCTAATGCTCAATCTTAACCTGCTGACATATTGAGCACTTAGCCATAAACTCTGCAATGTCTCTTTTCATCCGACTCCACCAATAGATCTCCCATAAATTGTGGTACATCTTTGTGGCCCCTGTATGAATAGAGTAATGCACCCCATGCACTTCTGGAAGAATTCGCTGCCTCAAGTTATATACACCTAACACGCACAAGCAATTCTGACAATGCAAAACACCATCTCCCCTTGGGAGAAAACCTCTACCTTCTGATTTCTGACTAATTCCTTCAACTGGACTAGAATAATAATATGTTCTACATTAGTTGTAAATCACATAAAGTATTTATTTATCTAAAATTTTCTAGTCTTAACATTGTCTTAGCTCATGATTCAAAAATTTCACTATCTTATAGCTAGGGGTGTGAAATGGGTGGGTTGCATTGATATCGAAGATATTAAATAGGTTGAATCAGATATTGGGTTGGTTCATGGCCTACCCAAATTTACTTTGGGTTGAAATGGGATAAAAATCGAGTTGGATCTTGACCCGCTTAGTCTAAAAAATATCAACATATTAATATTTACCCGTTATAAATCTAACTCAAGATAACAAATTTGGATGGGGTTGGAAAGTTAGGTGGGTGGGTTGGGATTGGGGGTGGGGGTGGGGTTGATCAAGATTAATAAAAAACTCAATATCATGCTCAGGAGGAAGACCAGGTAGATCAGTAGGGAAAACATTAAGTAACTTACAAATTATAAGAACAGAGTCAAGTGATGACTCTCCATATTAACCTCAAGAATATAAGTGAGATAAGAGATGCTACCCCTAAAAATAAGTCTTCCAACCTTAATATAAGAAATAACCCCTATCAGCTCATTATTAATATCTCCCTGCCACACAACAGGGGGTATGCCAGGCATGGCTAAGGCAACGATCATGGAAAATAGTCCAAGATCGCATGATAGTGGGATAACCTGTGAATGACCAAAATTAAATCAAAATCCACCATGTCTAACACAATAATATCAACTTAAGTATCAAACTCTCAAATAGTCACAATACAAGATCTATAAATCTGATCTACTACTAATGAATTACCTACAGGAGAGATACATATAATGTTACAGATAATGAATCCCAAGATAACTCTAACTTTAGGAAATAATAAGCATACAAATAAGAATTCATTGATCCTGGATCAAATAAAATAAGCCGACTGATTGCACACCAAGATCATTCCTGTGATAATTGCATCTGCAGACTCGGTCTTGGGTCTAGGAGGTATGACATATAACTGACCACGCTTGCCACTTAGTTGGGCTTCTGACTGATCTCTTATCCTACCTACCTAAGAAACTCTATAATTACCCTTGAAACAACTTCTACAACCATGAATACCACCTCTAGATGGGGTGGAACTGCTTACATCGATGGGACACTCTAATTTGAAGAAACCATCGCTCCACTAGGGCACTTTCTCAAGAAATGGCCAATATCCCATAACCATAATAGGCCCCAGGAACTATACTAAAATGAGAAGATTCGACTGACTCAAAAAAACCACCATGAATAAAATAACCAAATGACGAATCCCTAAAAGACTAGCCACTACACTGGCCAGGATAATCACTGTAACTAGACTGAACTTAATCAGTAATCTAAAGTGCAACCTAAATAGGCATACTAGACTAACCCTGATATTGATACCTGATGCGAAGGTACCTACCCTGAGAACTACTATCTCTGAACTATGAGCCACTACGACTCTACTGAAACTACTCAAATATCGCAATCTCTTATCACTGCCCTCTTGAGCCTCATAATACATCTCCTACATAATGTGATCATGATCAAAAGCCTTACTGAAAGACTTACCCATAAAAACCAAACTCTGTGTAGACATGCGAAGAGGAAGTTTAGATCCCCTAACAAAGCAACGGAACCTCTCATACTCAGTAGTTAGAAAAATAGTAGCAATCCTAGCCAACTAATAAAATTGAATCTCATACTCCATAAAAGTCATTGATCCTTACTCTAACCTCAAGAACTGATCCCTAAGACTTGGAGACATATACTTTACAGAAAAGATCTTGGAGAATGGAGTCCATGCCATTAGGGAGATCTAGTTGGCCTAGAATCAAGGTGACCTCTCCACCAATGTTGAGTTGCCAAGTCAACTAAAAAGTAGTGTAATCCATGCCATGAGTCTTAACTAGGACTAAATTATAGATTCTATCCTCACAAGCAATAAAGAACTAATACACATCCTTGCTTGGTGAACCAAAAATCCTAGGCTCTCTCAAGAATCTACCCAATATCTTCTGCTCCTCAACAGACAAAGTAGGTTGGGTAACTTCCAACTGAGTAACATTGGTGCAGAAGGGACCTTAACTCTGGGATCCACAACAATAGTTGTACTCCCGCCTTAGTACCACTCTGATTCATTGAATGTGCACCATTAGATGATACACCACTAACCAATCCCAAAAGCTGAACTAATGAATCCTAAGAACTAAAGAAGAAATAAACCCCGATGGATCCTGGGCTTATTTCTGGCCCACCACTGGTTGGGGTAGAAGAATCTCTATCTCTGGAGTAGGAATAGGTTCCAGTGAAGCCCCCTATCCTGGACCCTAGATGGGGATACATCTCAAGGCTATCCACGACCTTTAGGTCATCCATAAAAAATGAGATTAGATTGCTAGGCTTGGGATCGAGATCTCTTATCATTTAGCGGTAGCACGTGTTCTAGCCATTTATAAAATAGTAAAATCAAAGGAATTATTTTAAAACCAACTCAGACTCTTAGCACAAAATAAGTGAAAGAAGTGAAGAACTTCTAAGAATATCCTATGGGCTCTCGAAGATAATAAACGGACATCATCATTCCAATATGTGGGACTATACTAGACACTTGATGTTGTACTAATAATAGTGGTGAAATGTGGCCCTGGTACCAATTTGTCACAACCTGATTTATGAGCCATGATGTTACCTACTTTATCCCACCAGTAGGTAAGACAAACTGTAGCCTAAATCTATAAGCAGTGGAATAATTTGGTAGAAAATAGGCTAAAAGCCAGATATCAATAATTAAAGACTTATAAAAACAATAAGGCAATAATAATAGTCTAAAATATAGTTAACTTATCAACGACCATCCCACGACGTAATAGTGTTGGTATAAGAGCTACTAGAAAAGGAACATAAGTACTAAAATAGTAAAAAATAACTTACCTAAAAAAATAAAAGACTAGACACAGATAATAGAAGGAAAAAGGATCAACTTCGACTCTGAGAGCTCACCCTATCTCCGAAATCAACTCAACACAATTATCACTTTAGTGGCAAATACTAGTATTTGAATCTGCACCAAAAAGGTACAGAAGTGTAGTTTGAGTACCAAAATCACAAGAACTTAGTATGCATCATTAGAAAATTGAGCTAAATCTTGATATAAATATGATAATGATTTGAGATAGATCAACTAAGTCAAGGTAAAGAGGAAAATCTAGAAATATGATCCAACACTATAAATAAATAATCGTAACAGACATATTATGGAAAAAAGCATAATTAATACTACAATACTATCCCCTATAAGTCAATAAGTGTTGAAAAATAAACAAACCAATGCGAGCCCCCATAAGACCGGAGGGTGCAAATCAAGGAAAGTAAATAATCAAATTTCTGAAAATTTACTGAAACTCAAGCCATAACCATAAATCCATCCATATCGTATCATATCATAAATAATCTCTAAATATCAGACTTAAATAGAAACTCAATATCATCAACATCATAACTTAATTTGCTAGACTTGAACTAGAACTCAATATATCAATATCATCATCAATTGCCGGACTTGAACCAAAAGTCAATATCAATAAACCATCGGGTTTTCCCCAGAATTTGAATGAACTCCTAAAAAACAAACTAGCATAATAATTAAGTATTTAATCAAGGTCCCAAAATAAGAATTTTAAAGGGTATAACATGTGTATAGAAGTTTGCAAAAGCTAACAAGAATCTTGGCCTAAGGTGGGTCGGAGAGTACTACTTCTAATATCCAAAATCTATTCTAAGGCAAATTCTACCTTAAACTAGTTTAAGTAATCTAAATTCACTTATTGATGTTTAGTAAGCTATAATTAATACTAAGATAACAATTCTACCTAAATCAATCACGCTTAATTTATGATTCCAAGAGAGCCTAAACAATCCAAATAATCCTAGTATTTTCAATCATACCTCCAATACCTAAATCCCATCCCATATCTAGAACAATATCATAATTATACTATGAATTAGCTCAATATATGAAGAAGGTAAACCTAGCCTACGCGATCACCAAAGAAAAGCCTGAAGAATCTGCTAAACTGATGCTATCCCTTTTCAAGAAGCTTTCAAAATGTACCACACTATCAAAATCATAATTTACTCATCAAAATAAGAACAATGATGCTGATATTGAACTATTATTCTTTGTGTTCAAAATTACGTAAAAATCCAATATGGGGCCCATTTATGGAATAGAACTTTTGAAATCGACAATACATCCCTCGATGCTCAAGAAATAATTAACCTAAAAATGGATTAATTTTGAGCTCAAATAATGCTACAATCAACCGATAAATATTTTAGGGATTTCGCCAAAAGATGAAAGATTTTAATTATGAGATTGACAAATGCTTACCAATAATTTGGAGAAGAAATGCATAATTAAAGTTTACAAATGCTCAAAAATCACCCAACAATGATTCTCACAAGTTTTCACATTTTTTAGGGTTATACACTCTTGAAAATAGGGGAAATTAGGCAAAATAAGGGTATTTATAACATTCCTATGTATCCAGGAGTCGCTTAAGAAGATATTGGGCCTCTTAAGAAGCCATTTATTAAGAATCCTAGTGTCACTATAATGATATTTGGATGTGTGCACAGATACCGCTTAAGTGGTCCCTTGCGGCTTAAGCAACCATTGCTTAAGCGGTAGGGGTTCCACTTCAGCAAATCTCTACTAGGCTAGCCCAATCTCTTAAGTGATGGGCATTTACTTTAGTTCCTATTTTGCTTAAGTGGTGCATCATTTGAAAGCCTTACAATTAATTGGGTTCCCACCAAACGCTCATGATTCATCCGGAACCCCATATATGCAAGCAAGCTACGCTACACTGTCAAATTTTATGTTTTGGACTTAATTGCGCAACCAAAATTTCAATCCTATGTAGTTTCAATAAAAATTGGGTCCCACACCCATGTGTCATTATTGTTAACTTTCGATCAATAGCCCGAAATGAGTCTGGGAGCCTCAGGACCAAGACCAAGGGTCTACCTAACCTAAAATCATCATTTTAGCACTGTTGGAACTATCATAATTGGAATATGAGGTCGTCTAACCAAGGTTTTTACCTAGTAGCCAATTTGAACTAGTAAAGACTTCAAAATACAAAATTAACTATAAAGTCTAAACGAACTACCCGATAACCAAATTGTTAGTTCCCGTAAGTCATAATTACTTGGGACATCTATAGGACAACTCAAAATATTGAAAATAAGTAGAAATGCAGAAAATGACCAGGAGGGTCATTACATATTAAGTCAAAATTGGGTTAAATATTCAAATCCTTAAACTAGAGACATAAATGATAAGGTTGCTTGCATCATGCTGTGAAATTAAATCAAGTACTTGGTAGGAGGTATCCCATCATTCTCCAAAAACTTTATTTACTTTTGAAAATTTTATTTTTAGAATATCTTAGGAATTTATGTTTTACTAATCCACAAGATTTTGGAGTTTTGGAGTGATTTGAACAAGTTTGAATGCAAATAGTTGATTGGAATAGAGTTCGGGGTTGTACTACCTTGAAAATGGGATTTTGAACACCTTTTGGAAGTGTTTGGATTGGAAAAAGTTATTGTTGCGCATCACAAAAGTTGGCTTGGGCATTGCAAAAAAATGAATGAATCTGCCCAGGCTAGTGACTAATCAACCTCAGATACTACTAAAGAAATAAGACGACCACTAAAGAGGTTTCTCATGTACTCATTAAAGGGAGCTAAAAAACCCATGTTCTGCTAATATTTAAAGTCAACTACAGGTCAAGGGCACTAAAGTGGCTCGTGTTCTACTAAAGCAAATAGTCAATAGGGTCAATACTGCATAAGCGGTCAAATTTTTGGTAAAGCAGAACCTAATGTTCAAAATTCCCCAAATATTTATAGGGAACAGGTGTAAAAGCTACCACTCATCCTTTCTAAAAAAATAAAAATTTCAACAGGTTTCAATTGCTCTATTTCTCGATATTACTTACATGAAATTATGGTATGTCTCTCAAACTCTCTCGCTATTAGGTTCTTACCTTACATATTTCCCTCTTCTCTTTCTATTATCACTGATTAGGGTAGAAGTTTAATGCAAATTATTGATTTAAGTTATAAAATTATAAGGTTTTTGTGTAAGAATTAGAGGTGTATCCTAGTGAACAAATCATGGGGCAGTCTTGGGTACGCATTGATTGTGCAAAATATTTGAGAACTTTTGTGTCTACCATGCGTTTGATATTTTGTTTGTGTGATTTTTTGGGTTAATTAGTTTATGTTTATTAAATCAATACTTGAATTGAATAATATGATTATGTTTTGCTGAATTTCACCTATATAGTTGGTGTTTTGCATGAAAATAGTCAAAATATTTGGGATTGGTGTTGTTGGGGATGAAGGCCCGCTCAGGCAACTTCACTGTGCTAAATCAAGGTCCACTAAAGCAGCACCCTACCACTAAAGTGGAGGTCTACTAAAGCGACCCTAACTTCTATAGTAGAGGTTCGCTAAAGCAACTCAATACCATAAAAGCGGTACTTGTGGCCTGATTCCTGTAGATCCTAAAAAATTGTAACGTGTTGGTTGAGTCCTAGTTTAATTCTTAACTCATTTGTTTGTCTCTTATCACTCACATCAAATTATTTTATATGCCAATCGTGTCATTCTTGTCTATTGTTTTCAAGTTTCCATAAAATCCAAGAATATAATTCCACCTTATTAATTAGGTAGAGGTTGGGGGAGAGTATGATTCGAATCTTTTTCACTCTCTTTGTTGTCAAGACACAGACTATGCTAACTTCACTGAAAAAAGTTATTTCCTTAGAGGGGGATTTTACTTAATTAGGTCCCAGAGAAGGGATTTTACTTAATTAGGTCCCTGAGACTATCCTTGAATTTTATCGGAGGTTGGAGACTACATGCATGATTTTTTTTAATCCCAAACCAAGCAAAGAAATTGAGAAATAGGTGAGGGACATTTATGCAAACCTCAAGGACATCAATTTAAATAATATGATGACAAAAATTAGAGTCAAGACTATCCACTTTGGGGCTGAGGTGGTCAATGGAGTCTATGGGTTGCCAAAACTCGATCATTCTGAATTCACAACAAAAGATTGTGCCCCACATAGTTGGTTAGTTTCAAATCTTTGTCTAGAAAAGAGTATCTTAAGGGGTTATAAAAGTAGGGATTATGTCTAAGGAGTGTACAAGTGAGGATAGAAGTTAGATATCTATTATTTGTAGTCGAGTTTTGCCATGCATTAACATATTCACTATTGCTTTGTTGAGGGCAGAGATAGTCGCTTGCATTTTAGATAACATTCTGGTGGATGTTGATCACTTATTCATCTTAGAGTTAACATAATATAAGGTACATGAAAGCCAAACTCTAATGTTTCCTTCATTTATTATTGAGTTATGTAGACTGGCCAAAGTAGATGAGCTCCTAGGAGATAATTTGTCTAAACCAACAATGCCAATTTTCACATTAAAGAAACATGTTGAAGGGACTATAAATAAGGGCAAGAAAAGGATAAATTGATTTTGTGAAGTCATCTCAAGTGGAGACTAATTCATGTACTCCATTGGTTATGGTTCCATTTGAGATATTGACCGATGAGGTAAGGTTAGTCTAATATTTGGTATATATACTTCCACAAGGATGGGATAGACTTCTGAGGGGCCTACTAAGTATGTTCTTAAGAAAGATTTTGACAAGTTCCTGGCGGACCAGAAGAGGCATAGGGACCATCTCCCAAGGTTTGAAAAGTCTTACTCCGAGTTGTCCAAGTCACATAGAGAGCTGAGTGAGTCACATACTAAGATGAAGAAGAGAGATAAAAAGAGGGACAAGTTCTTTACCCAAATAGGGAAGGGTATGAATAGGTTATTGAAGGTCATACATCCTAAGAACCAACTTTCATCTTTGAGGCCAAAGGATAATAACAATATTCCCAATCATTAGTATGACGATGTTGATGTTAATATTGAGGGTGCATATTATGAGGATACTGAGAGTGACGGGAGACTGTAATGCCAATGTAGGGAGCCTCTCTACCTTGTTATGATTTGATGTTATGCAGTAATGTCAATCTAATCATTTTAGTTTGGGTGGTTTATTTTGTTATTTATGCTAGGTTCTGTTATTTTGATACATTTGTGATTTGTCAAGACTTTGGATTATGTTTTTAGATATTATTGAACCCTATTCGAGCTTGATTTTTATGCTTTTTGATAGTTTGGGACCTTATTTGAATTTTGTTTATTTTATGGATAGTTTGTGTGTCCTTGTTAGGCTTGATTTTAATGAATTTGAATATTGTGCGTTGCATGTACATTAAAGATATTGTTGGATTAGTCATTTCTTTTGTTTCTTTTCTTGAGTAGTTCCGTTTGTAGATTTTTTTGTTAGTAGTTATTTTGAGTGATTCCTTTTCGATGATAGATTGAGTGACAACATTCTTAAGAAAAATCATTATTTTTAGGTGTTGGTGTCATTTGAACAGGGGAAGTTTGAGTACCTATCCCCATTGAGAATTAGGCTTACAATCATTCATTATGGTGAAGTCTGAGTAACTAAGTGTTATGATTGATTTTGAGTAGCTATGGAACTATTACCCTTGTTGGAGTCAAAATATGAGATTATGGGTTGTTTAGTACAAATAGATTTAGTCTTGGACTGTGAAATGTTGAAATAATCATACCTCTTCAAAAATTTTATGAAAATAAGTGCATAGAAGTGAATGATGTTTGTGACAATGCCTTTACTCTTTTAGTGTACTCATTAGTCATTCTTTTCCAAAATGCTTATCCTACCATTCCCAAACCTACATTATAATCTATAAAAAGTCCTATGGAATATTTAATCGATGCTTTTTGAGTTAGCACCGATTGAAAATAAGGGTAAGCCTATGGTATGATACTTGTTTGCATTAGAAATTCTATGTTGAGTATGAGTATTTGTGCCTTTTCCCTTTTTAGAAGTGTTGTATATATTGTGTGTTTTGAGACTTTCTTTCTTGTGAGAGAATGTAAATTAGAATAGATCGGTGAAGTTAACAGATTTTGAAAATGAGTCAAAGGAGCATGCTTGATTTAATATTGACTATGTGTCACTTCTTGAGAATTGGTTTTTGTTTCTTGATCATTCTTGAAATTCCATTGTGTTCTTAAAAGTGTGTTTAATTTTAAGGGTGTTTCTTGAGTAAGACCCACGTACTTGATGACTAATTGTTTACCAACCAAAGTAATAGTTTTTATTCCTATGTAAAGTAATAACGATGATGTCGGTGTTGAGCTTCAATTGATAGTGTTATTGAGTTTTATTTTTATTTTTCTTGAGGAAAAACAAAGTCTTTAAGTTAGGGTTGTTGATGAGTAGCAATTTTTCCACTCATTTGTATCTATTTTCTTATGATTTTGTGTTGCTAATCTATAATATGAGGCTAATTATTCTTTGAGTTGTGATTATTTCAAGTATTTTTGATTTACAAGGAGTTATGATGAAAAGGAGTGATTATTAGAGAAGAATGAGATAAAAAGTAAGAAAAAGAGCTGAAATTAAAAACTGAAAGAAAATCTTAGAATATGCCCTCAGGTACCACTAAAGCAGCTTGAGATGCGATTTAGCGGCTAGTCAAACAAGTCAAAAGGGCGCTTTAGTTCCAATGTTACCGCTTTAGCAGTCGGTCAAGGTTGTTCAAGGAGAGATTTAGTGCGAATATGATTGCTTTAGCAGTCTTCTTGGTAAAAGTTAAGATCTACTTTAGCGGCTGGTCAAAGTCAAAATGACCGCTTTTGTGGCCAATTAGTCTTCTTTAGGGTCATTGGACATATTTTATGGGCAAGTTTGGAATTTCAACCTTTTTGACCCCAATTCATAAAATAGTCAATCCCAAGACATTCCATGGCATCTTGACCTAACACCTATGGAATTGAAGATTGCAACCTTTGTATTATTAATTTCTCAAACCCTTCTTCTTTTCCTTACTTTATGTAGAAAATTTGGTCATAACTACATTTGATACATGACTATTTGTAATTTAAGATAATGCAATGATTATGTATTGAATTTAGGTTTGATTCTCTCTTATGCTTTCATATTGATTGATTACTCTTGATTTGAAAATGGATTTTGTTTATTTAAATTAGTCTGTGTTTTACCATTTTTACTCTAGTTAAATTTGAAAAAGGATATTGGAGTGGTTATTTCCCATATACCTTGATTAATGCTTGAAAAAGGTACTCGAGGATTGGAAAGATTAGTTTAGTGCAATTTGGGACTTATGACCCATGTTAAGGTATTTGTTGCTAGATATAGTCAAATCCTTACATAGCCAAAAGTTGAATTTGTGATTCATGCTTCTAAGCTTTGTTTGAAAGAACAATCAAGCACTAAACCCTCAATGGTCTAAATACATTCGTGGGTGATTTTGAATCCAAGTCTAATTTACTAAATCCATGATTAAATTATAGTAGTTAGTTGAATATGGTAGATTATTGATAGAATTGACTCCCACTGTCATATTCCTTGTTTTCCATCATTGTTAAGGCCATAGATCACTTGTTTATGTTTTAAATTAGTTCTATTCTTGTTTCACTTTTGTATATCAAAACCCCCTCAAAAATATTTGCACCTTTATTGAGATTTTAGCGAGCTACTTTTACTTTGTACTTACTTGATCGCCACTCATATTGCTCCCTATGGATTTGACCCCAACTACTTTTTGGCTAAAATATATTGACAACATCAGCTACACCTATTCAAAAGTGTAAAATAAGTATTATCTGTTACATGCGCCAAATGAGGGCAATCCAAATCAATAACAGAGTATTTGGGGGGGGGGAGCAGGGATTATATGCACAAAGGGCATAACTGGATGTCCTATCACCTTCGCAGGCTACCAAGGTGTGATTTCTCCCTCCACATCACTCAAGAAGGATAGATCCTGCATAAGATTTTTCACTATCTAGGGAATATCTTGTCCAGGGAATACACACATATATATGATCTTCACGATCTTCCAGATGTGTGCAAGCATGCGATTCCAAAAGTGCCTTCTTCTTATCTATCTCTTTGTGAAGTACTACATAGTCTCGGGTAGTAGAAGGTGAGGTTATAGATCTGTAAGGGACGTGATCCATGTATCTTATAACCACAACCAAGTATACCTCCACATGTCTATTAGGAATCATGGGCTAGTGCTAGGATTGGGATGGAAGGGTAACATCATCAACATCATCACCGTCCTCCTCTGTAGCCTGACTATTCTTGACCTCACTCACTTCTTATTTTTTCCCTTGGACATGACTAACTTTACTCTGAGGTGGTAGAAGGGTAAGTATATCTTCAAATAGGTGTCAACATCCCTCTCAAGCATCCAGACGTGGCTACACCGCATAGAGACCAGATGGGGAAGTTAGTGATCTTTCTTTCTACCCACTATAGAAATTCTACAACTCTATCATAATATGTTCTCCCACATAAAATAGTATGCCCTGTATGGTGCATGAAGTAATAAAAACTCGAGGGTAGGTCATACTGAACGTGTTTCTTAAATGATGAATCCTCTAGGACACCAGGTTCTGCCACCCCTTAGCATCATCTATGAAATATTCCCTCTGAATCCTCTTAGTAGTGGGCCATTATATCTCATTAATCTCCTCATCTACAATCAAGGTGTTTGAAGCCACTTTATATCCATCTCTAGGTTTTTAGTCAGGTAATCAACATTAGAAATGTACATCACCTTAAGCACCTCATTGATAATAGAAATTTCCATAGGGACATCCTACCCTCTAATGTGGATGGCGGGGTTGTTGTTCTTCCCTAAGCATGATAGAAAGTAAGAATGGAACTCCCTAACCCATCCCAATATGAACTAAGGTGTCTTGTTCACCATCCCCTTTATCGTGAAACCCCTCTTATAATAAATCCTTATTCTCCAATATTCTTGAAATCTCTCCCCATAGTTTTTGTTGGGAAATATCTTATAGGCTTGGAAATTCTCTTGATTCTTAGACATTGTGCTATTTAATCAACAAAACCATTTTCAATAAGCATATTAGAATTCATAAAATTGTTAAGAAATTAAATTTTAGAAAAGGCAAAGTCTGGGGCTCAATAAGAGGCTATTTCCTACAGCTTCATGCTATAATAAGATGTACCAGCTATGATGATTTGCTATAGAAAAAATATTTTCACTATAACAAAATCTCCATGGTGGGATAGAACCTCTATAAAAACTTTCATTTTCCCAAAAGCTCAAGAGATGCAACAATGGTGCCTTTTTATTAAAAGTTCCATTTTTGGCATTACAACTTTAAATCAGTGTTTATAAGTACCCTAACAATAGTTTTTGCAAAAATTTAGGCATGATAACTCCTAAAATATGCATAAGCCATCAAAATCCACCAAGAAAAACCCTTTTCATTCTCGACTATTTCAGGCCTAATGATGATATGAACTCCATAATTCTTACATCTAGAATGCTATAGAGGCATTGTAAATGTAAGGGAAGGACCCATTTTCAATATTTTAGCTAAATCAACCCCAATTTTAAAATTCACAAAACAACCCCAAGCCAACCTATTTCCAAGAATTTAAGTAAAAAACATGTACAAATATGAATAATGATGTAGCAAGGTAAAGTATAATAATTATTATCCTATTTTTTATGATGGGAGAAAATTCATCAGGGAGGGAAGAGGAGTTTCAAGTGAAAAAATGAGAAATGGGCGAGGAACCCAATTCTAACACCTTTAAACTATTGGCTCCTTCTGCAACAACCTTCTTCCTCTATAGCGATGCCTTTATAGAGAGAATATTCCAGCTATAGCTGAATCTAGTCCTTCAAAGTGAGGATTTTTTTTTTGTATATTATGTTTTGAACTCTTTTTCTTTCAATATTGTTGAGGCCTTGGATATTTTGAACACTCAAGAAATATTATTTCCCTATTTGCTCTTGTGTAACTTGTAATTTAGGAAATTTCTTTTATGAAATAGAGTAGTAACAAAATATGGAGTAAAATTGTATATGCTAGGAAAATGATAATTTAGTATTTCAATTATGTATTGTAAACACATTATTGTTGGAAGGTCGTTAAGGCTCAAATTTAGGCTCATACTGTTTTTCCTCTACTGTGATCATTTGGGGATAATTGATATGTAAATTAGTATCAGTTGTAATAGCTTGTTCCATCATTATTAAAAAGCTCCTTGTTATGGGTATCGGTTATAAAGATTTAAGAATACAGTCTTAATTAGTATGGGATGCTCCAACTAAAAAATTTACAATTTTAAATTTTAATTGGGATGACATCATCCCTCTATAGTAGAACTTTCCCGCTCTATTAACATCCCGTAACAGTTGGTAGGTTGCTCTTGTAGAATGATGGGTCCAAAAACATAGTGCAATTCTAATATTTCTCTTTTTTTTCCATCATAAAAAGGATAAGGTGTAATGCCCCAAAATCTAATCTCGAGATGTCACACGGTACTTAAGGATACAAATAGCCCTAAGATAACCCTTTGAGTCTGCTATTACTTCTAACACTTACTTTAGGATAAATAAACCAAGAAATAATCACATATTATGCCAAATATGGATTCAAATAACTGACAACATAATCTGTATGTCAAATACTGGAAACAATCTAGAAAGCTTCAACCACTAGTCTGACAAAGCCTGTACTACTCAAAAACTAGAGAGCTATTGGGACAGATCCCCAACTGACTCAAACTAAAATCAATAAAATCAATAGACATCATAACTAAAAGTCTAAAAATAGGTCCCCGACCATGAGGACTCACCACTGTGGAAATGTAGACAAGGTACCCGGGGATCACTGACGCTGTTGAGACTGAGAACCTGAACCTACATTATGAGACAATGTAGCACACAGACATATATGTGGATCAGTACTTTGAGGATGTATTGAGAATGTGGGGATGCATGCAATATGTAAAACAACATCATCATAGTTTATAAAATCATGCATGCCGAATGTAAATGGCTCACATAGCTTGAATAATCCAAAATCTGAAGATATAAGACAATGAATAGTAAAACATAAGATTTGAATCTCATGAACCATTACAATGAGTTCTAAAGTCTATATTCATTTTTTGTTCTCAAATCACGTATGCTAGGTAAAATCTTAAACTCATTCTGCATAGTAAATACTTTATCTCAAAAAACTGTTTTAAGAGTGGGGAACTTCTATTTGGGAGGTTCTTCTAACCGATATGGACACCATTTGAGAATTTATGATGTCCCACGACTAGCCCCCGTAAGGTTAGGGATATTCTACCCTTGCCATCGGAATAGAATAATCTATCTCAGTGATCACTATCTCAATTATCCACATATAGTGGAAACAAATGTCTCAACCTACGGTGGCACGTAGTTCTGGGGTATAAAACCGTAGCAACATACCCAAATCAGTGCTAAATACTACTCCCAATCAAATGCTTAAAATCTCAAGAAAATCCACCTTTAAAATAATCTCATGGTTTATAATGAAACCAACAAAAGAATACGTAATCTCAAGCCAAAAGTGGATTTCAATTCTATAGTGACCAAAAGGTCAAATATTTTCTCAAAATCTTTCTCAATGATCTTAGGGTGCTTATAACACCACAATTTCGAAAAAATAACAATCTCAAATAGAGCTTAAAGACCCATGCATTGATATCATGATAAAATATCTAAAAATGCATGCTTGATAACATAATCATTTGTAAATCATATTAAAATCTGGAAATTTCAGCAATGCTCATGAAAATACACTCATACTCATAAAATTCAAATTCTAACGCATTGGAAATATCATAATCTTATGAATAACAACATAGGGTATATATTCAACTTTAATTTCATAGGAAAACAAATAAAAATCAAATAGCTTTGTAATAAAAATCTAGTTTTGGGCATAAGAACGAAAGGAGTGTTCTTGTTCATACCCCACATACCTTGAATTATGACCTTTGAATGAACTCTTTCTTTAGGAATGCTATTCGTAGAATTGATGGATTCTTCTCGTAGCTTTTGCAATGGGGATTCCGAATCTTTAATCAATTTTGAAAAGCTACGGTTGAATTTTGAGTTCTCTTGAACTTTGGGTTGAAACCCTAGGTGGAGTTCTTGAGTAATTTGGGAGAAATAGACTATATTTTGGTATTTGGGGACCTTAATCCCGTGTTATGACTGATAAGGGGTGGGGAAAGAGACTAAATTGCTCCCTTGGACGTGGATTTTAAAAGCTGAAATAACTGGGCATCGATGCGATTGGTGTCGCGGCGCGTTGATGACCTCGATACGAAATCGACGCATCGTGTCATAATCGCGCCAAGCCTTAGTACTTTCACTGCAATTCCTGCACAAAAATTTGACCAACGCGATGGGCGACGCAACGCGCCAAGATTGCGTTGGTCCACAATCTTGGTACACCAAACAAGGTCTAAACGCGGTCCTAAAAATCCGAAACTTATTCGGGAACTCCCATTGACCTCACGAATTATGAATTAGTTAAGGTATCAACTATCGAAGGTCGGGAGGGTCAGAAATAAAATCTTTAGAGTTCTAATGTCTTGAAAAGGACCAAGTTTCAACACTTAGCCAAATTTCTAAGTATAAGATTTCCTTTATCATGCTCTAAAGGCTTCTACGATGAGTAAACTTACGGGGTATTACATAAGGTTTGCTCTTAAACTCTTTTAAGCTTACCTCATGTCCTCGAGGCTATGGAAAGAGGGGGAGATTTCACTCTAATGGTGTAAAACCCATATTTTCTTATAGATGTCACATCAAAATTCACCCTCTTAGAGTGAAATTATGCTCATAAATCTGTAGCAACTGATTGGCATCCAAGTAGGCTAGGATTTTTTGAGCATTTTAATCATGGTTTAATAAGGATAAGCATGATGTAGAATGATGAGATATTTCATGATTAGGTATTCAAGCAAGGTGCTGGGATAGATAAAATTAAATAAAACCTAATTAACAACATATGAATTTACTATTATTCTGTTATATTAAATTTGTCCATTGATTGATTAATTATTACTATTATTCTTGTTTAACCTTGCATGGTTAAAAATGGTGTGGTAATTGGAATTTGGGTCTAAACCTAATAAATCGCTAAACTAGAGTTGATTAGTGTTAGTGGATTTCAAAGAATCTATGGTATTAACTAGATGAATTGAAATTAGTAAGGTGTCAAGTTACGGGTGAGTGGTTGGAGTGCTTTATGGCATAAGATTATCTACAAACTGTAGGTGATGTTTTATGTAGTTGGCATCTGACTTGAGATATATACATGCTTGCTAATTATGCCTTGTATTACTGATGTAATGCATGCTTAAAAGAAGTAAAAACATAATTGATATCCTAATTGTTATTCACTGTGATGTGTTATTATGAAATCTTTCTTGTTGTATTAGTGCACTTGTTAAAGACTTATTGCTGTTATGATTATGGTGATATATTATTTATATTTTTGGATACTACAGTATTGGGCATCTTCACAAGTTATTATCTTTATAGTGTGGGATGTACCAATATTTAGACATCATCATGGGTTTCCTTCATACAACGTTGGTAGACAATTATTATCTCGGATATGGTACATGGATAAGAGGCCATCCCCTGCATGTCATGGATAGTGGGAGGCCATAAGACACTTAGTATGTATGCATAATGTACAGGTGAGTGTGATGGTTTCTTGAGTGTATCGAGGATTATTTATTACTTTTTTTGTTTATGTTGTGTATAATATTTCCTTGAGTGAACTGTGATATATGTGTTACTTTCTATACTTTGTTCTTTGTGTGAATTGGGGATTAAAGGTTGTCTTGTTATATGGGTTCCTTGAGTGAACCAGGCTTACGTGTTGACTTGATATATTTGGTTTATTGATATAATTTAGGATTCATTGATTAATGATTATTCTATCAATATTTTGGTATGAATGGTTCCTTTTGTTGTCCAGGCTTAATGGTAAGTTAGTGTAATTTTTGATTATTTACCATCTTGTGTAAGAGAGATATGGGTGATATAATTGCTTGGGTAATGGTTCATTGACTTAGAGTCTGGTTGGTATTTATATTCTTGATTTGGTATACTCTCTATGTTGATATATAATGATTGAACCGTTCGTTGTTGCTAAAAAAGGTTAAGTACGATAAACTTTAAGTAAGGACCTAGTAAATGTCCATGTATTAATTATGGTGTGAGTAATATCGGTAGCGTTTGTTAATCATAGTCTAGATTGGATAGATGGGATGTTACTATTTTGTAAGTAAATTTACATATTCCTAAGGGAATATAAGGATTCTAGGTTGATGATGTATAACTAAACTAGTGGAAGAAGGTTAATTATTTTGTAAGTGTCTTAAATGATGGATTGGTAAGGGTAGGAAACCTTAGGGGTTTAGTGTCATAGGATCCACATGTAATTACATAATGAGGTCAATTTGATAACGTGGTTGATAGATGGTGATTAGGGTTGAATAGGATAAGGGAAGTCTCTCTTAATAGTAAGGATGATAAAAGCCAAGGGTGTTGAGTAATTGTTATAATGAAAGGTCTCTGATTAATTAACCCACAAACATGTTCTCTTTGCATATTCTTATGATGCTTATGTGATTTAAATTGGGCCAATTGATGATGCTTACCGGTGGGTGTTTTTGGTAATTATAATTTTCTTGCTATATTATTTTTAGGGTATACTTTAGTTGCAAGATCAGTAGATGTTTCATGCTTGACATACAAAAGATCTCCAACAACTTCTGTTATTGTTCTTATGAAAGAAGCTGGGTCATGTGTACAATTTGTATTTTTTCTCTTAGTAGGTTTTTACCTGTCAGACTATCTCTTTGGGTTAAAAATTCTCCAGTTATAATTAAAGTTTCATAAACTGGTTGTAATGAAGAAAGTTTGTTTTTTCTTATTGATTTCCACATATATTTTGAAGGGAGGGCAAAAGTTCTCTTATCTTAGTGAATTAGAGTAGGTTCCCACATAATTTGGTTCATTGGATCATGATAATTGGTATCAAACCCTAGGTTGGTAGTCTTCTAGTACAAGAGCAAATATCAAATAGAGTCCTGCAGATTGGTGTATTGATGTTCACATATAATCTTAGGGGAGCTATCAGGAATTTTATGAAATTATTTCACTTCTTTCTCTCATGTCGTGTAGTTTTTATGGTTTCTTGTATGAGTTCAGTCTAATTGATATCTCCTGATTCCAATTGGTATCTCTACAAGAAAAATGGATGTTGTTTGACTCCATTTGGAATGACACAAGAAACAAAAATATTGGAATTGGGATGGTTCCAATTGGTTTCTGGCCTTAAAGGCAATGTAACTTATGGATAAGCTAATGTTTATTTACAAGATGAAATAAAGCGTAACAAAAAGGGCTTGTTTATAGGTGAAACTTGAAATTGATACTTATGTGAAGTGGTATTTCTAGAATAACTGTGAATATGTAAAGCGTAATTGTTTGAATTATTATGGAATTTATGGTTTGTGAGAGGTCATAATTTTGTTATGTGTTGATGGGCAAAGGAATTATTTGCTATATCGTTTAACTGGAAACTATATGCTAAAATGCAAGGCATAAATTACCATTGGTAAAATTGTAAGGGGAAAAGATGGTTTATATTTGTAGAAACTCTTGTTTGAACTAGTTGGTATTTGGTCAAGGACCATGGGAAAAGGGCTATTGTTTCATGATAGCAGGACTTGTGGTAATGTAAACTTTCTTATGGTGATTCATAAGCAATTTTAGATTTAAAGGGATTGTAGGTTTTTTATATGCATTACTGGGTTCCGTCAAGTACAATTGTCATGACCCAAAGCAGGTCGTGGCTGTGATAGGTATCCCAAGTCCGTCGAGGACTGGGGACCAACCCCTTTACCTTACCATATAGAACACACACAAATAAATGATAGTGGATAAGTTTTGAAAATATAACAAGATAGATTAAATAGTGACTCAAAAGTCTACATAAGTCAACAACAAAAACCATCCACAGTAATCCACAAAGCCTCTATACCATCAAACAACCTACGCCGGAACGTGCCCAAGACTCTAACAATGACAATGATGATTTCAATGTAAAGTCAATAATTCTAGTTCATGGGAAAAACCGATGGAATGATCTAGTCTTCCAAATAATAGAAGCTCAGCACTTCACCGCAAACGACCGATGAACCAAACCGATTCACCTAACACTATGAAGGAAAAGTAGGATTGTCTTTGGACCCTGCATTGCATGGGAATAATGCTTCCGAAGACGGTTAGTGGGTTGATCACTAGCATGTAACTCAGGGGTAAGGGATAAAATTATGCCATGATCAATAGTTAAAAATTCATCAATAATCCAATGCATATAATCACGTGCATGTACGTATATATATGTCAAATGCTGAAATAGGGTAAAAGTCTTAGCATGCACTTTAAAATCATTAACCTAGACTGTGTAGCATAACTATCATACTAAGGCACCCACGGGCTATATGGGTCTAGATATCTCCTAGATGAAAGGATCCCAATGTTTATGGCCGCACGAATCAGAGAATAATCACATATAAATATGTACTATGGGGGGACTCGAACCTCCCGGCATACATCAAGAGTGACTTAAGCACTCAGTCATATAATATGGAGGACTCGAACCACCCAGTTATTTAGACCCCTATGACGGCAACTGCAGTTTCCAATATTGGTCTCTCTGGACCTCCACTTTCATGTCATAGCTACACAATCCTCATTAAATCTCAAATAAAACTCTTTTCATACATTCCCAATCATCAAATAAGGAATCATTTGTCAGGGCATTATCAAGTGGTATTGTCATACAGATTGTACCTTGGAAGCACATGTCACTTTGCCAAATAAATAAATTTGCCAATGGTACTGTAACCCAATTATCTAACGAGACTCCAAAGTTCCACGTAGGAACCAAAACATATAGCCAAGTGGGACTCTAACCCAACTAGCCAACGTGAATCCAAAGTTCCAAGTAGGAACCAATTCATATAGCCAAGTAGGACTCTAACCCGACGACCAATAGGACTTTAAAGTTTTCAATGCAAATTAAATATCAAACCCTTTTTAAAAGTTAATTCAGGTTCAACAACTCTTTTATACTGTGCAAGGTTTCAAAATAATTTTCAATAAGCACATTCTCATGTTCAAAGCTAATTTCACAAGATTGGGTTGTAAGCTTCAACTCATTAACTCATCAAAATTGGGGAAGACCACATTCCCCATTCAATTCTCACACCCATGCATCAAATTGGTTTCAAAAAAACTATTTAAAACATAAAAAAAAGCATATGTAAACATAATACATCACATAAACAACAATCATTCAAGACCCTCAACCCATATCCAAAACCCAACAATTTATACCACATAAGTAACCACTTAAGCACTTTATTTTAACAAAATAAGTTTTGGGGAGAGAGGTACATGCCTAAAAGGATCACATTATTGGAGGGAATTTTCCCTTTGAAGCTTTAGATAATCAACCTTGAGAAAACTCTAATGCTCTTCCTTGAGGGAATTTGTGGGAAGAGAGAAGTTATTTTGGTGTGTTATTGATGGAAATGGGGTCTCAATAGAGTTTTAAAGTGGTGGGTTATGCTTAGGTAAAAAGGGAATTATCCAAAACTCCCTTAAGTTAAAAGCTGAAATATTTTCGCCAGTGACTACGAGTCACTATACAACTCGTAAGGACTCACTACAACTCATAGGGTTTGAGTCATAATCAAGTTAGAAACTTTTGGGAAGACATTGGTAACCATATTATTGGTACCTTAAAAATCGTATAGAGTCATTATGACTCATTGAGTCTAGTTGCAATCAAGGCAGAACACTTTGGGGCATCATACTGGTTTGGCTAGGAAAGGGGGCTATACGACTCGTAGAGAGTTTTTTTGACTCGCTACCTGAAGTCATCACCAGGGAAGAAACTTAGGAAAAGCTCACTGGAAACCCTATGATTTGGGTCCTATTACATGTCAAGACACCCTACGACTCATAGGGATAGTCATAGTCAGGGCAGTGAGTTCAAAATTGCAAAGTTTTTCCTAGACCAAAAATGTGGGGTGTTACATTCTCCCCCCTTAGGATGATTCATCCTCGAATGATGGGTCAATACATTTCTTGGAATAATTTAACAAAGAAACACATCCAAACTTACCTTTAACAAAGACACAAAACAAAGATGTCGAGGAAATCACAATTTTCTTTAACAGAGTTAGAAAACAAAGATGTTAAGATTATCACATACCTTAGGCACAATTATCTAGAACGAGAAACAAGAATAGGTATTTAGACTTCATGTCTTCTTAAAATTCCCAAGTATCTTCTTCAATTTTATGATTCTTCCAAAGAACCTTTACCTAAGCCACATCCTTTGTCTGCAACCGACGAACTTGCTGATCCAAAATCTCAATTGGAATTTCCTCATAAGACAAAGAATATGAAGCAACAACACTCTCCAAAGGAACTACCAAGGAATAATCACCCACACACTTTTTTAACATCGAAACATGAATGACCAAATGAATAGAACCCAATCTCGCAAGCAATTCCAACTCATAAGCTACACTGCTGATGTGTTGGATTCTCGATAACATATTTAAGGCTTTTAACTTAGAATAATTATAAGTTCTAAAGTAACTTTTGTTTTTATTAATCATTTAATTCATTTGATTTTGATAGAAAATTCAAGATGTTAGAAAACCAATTAAAATAAGAACAAAAAGACATTTTTTAGTGAAGTAGAGATGAAAAATCAGGAAGTAGTATGTCGGAGAATTTAGTTGATGACTTGGATAACAAGTCGTCACTTAGTTGATACGCTGTCAGGGTAGTCATCACCTATGTACTGATTGTAACTATTGGAAAGCTTAGTTAAAGATTTGGGTGACAAGTCGTCAACATGTTGACAAGTAATCAAGGTCATCGTCACTCATAGACAAATTGTAACTACTGCAGACTCAAGTTGACGACTTGGTTGACAAACTGTCAACAAGTTAACGAGATGTCAGCCTTGTCGTGAACTATTGTGTGAGAATTTTGGAATTTCAAATTTCAAATTTTGAAAGTTGTGGCTATTAATAACAGTCTTTAGGTTTTCAATATTATGTTAAACATTATTTAGAAAACACTAGTTTACTTTTGTGGCTTGAAGTTTTAAACTCAATTTTAAGTTTTTGATTTAGTTTTTGAGAAATTTGAGTGAAACTTGAAGGAGAACAACATTTCATTTCATCCTTTGTGAGTATAATCATTTTGAATTATGGATTCATTTGCTTCTATCTCTTTTAATTTCATGTGGAACTAAACCCCATAACTAGAGTTGTGGGAGCTATGATTATTATATTATTGGTTCAATAGTTGGTTTAGATTCAAATGGTTGTCGGATTCATTTTGATAATTCTATTGCATTATTTGTTTTCTATTGGTTGCAAACAATACAACTTGCCTCATATTGGTTTGCTTAAAGTAAGAAATCAATTGGAGGTAGCAAATTGTCAACGAGGATTTGGGAAGATAAACTGTCCCATCTAATGATTAATGTTGTAAATAGATTAATCAACTCGAGATAAAATCAGTGAAAATAGAAGGTTTTCCTATGTTTGAAGGAATTTGGGAGCTTAACATATAATTAGGTCAAAAAACACTTATATTAATTGTTCATACTGTTAATTTAGTGTTTCCCACAAGTCATGAAAACCAAATACCATAACTATGATTCAACTAAGTTACAAATCATAGTGATCACATCTCTAGTTCTATTAAATCATTAATTTGAAACACTGCAGAATTAATTTTGTGTTTCCAAATCAAATTAAAATGTTAATGATAGATTGCTTTGATAAGAACCCCTATTTAAAGGAAACCATTGACTATTAGTCGGTTAAATCACAAATAATCTTAATTAACACCATATTCCTTATGGGATTCGACCACAACCTAGTTGGGTTATATATTTGACGACGACTGCTAATTCTCTCATAATAGAGGTGTAATTTGGGTGTATCAACTACCAACTCACATCAAAATACAATATAGAACAACATAACGGGGACTGATCTTTCCTTTCCTTCTGAACTACATCACTTCTTTTATGGGAGACACCTTCATGAACACCAAATCATCCACATCAAACTCCAAGCCCCTTCGTATTGTATCCGCATAGGACTTTTGGCAACTCAGGGCGGTCTTAAGATTATCCCGAATCACCTTTACCTTCTCCATAGCTTGGTAAACTAAGTAGAGATCATACAATCTATTCTCGCCAAACTCAAACTACCCAATAGGAGACCTACACCTTCTACCGTAAAAAGCCTCGAAAGGAGCTATCCCAATACTTGCATAATAGCTTTTCTTATACGCAAACTCTATGAGAGGTAAATAATCAACCCAACTACCATCAAAGTCAAGAACACAAGACCTTAGCATATCCTCAAAAGTTTGAATAGTTTACTCCACTTATCCATCCATCTTAGGGTGAAAAGCTGTGCTAAGGTTCACCTTAGTTCCCAAAACTCGCTGGAAAGAATGCCAAAAGTGAGATAAGAACTAAGTTACCATTCAGATATGATGGAAACTGTAGCACCATGCAACTTCACTACCCCCTGAGTAAAAATCATTGCATAATTCGCTGCCGAATAGTTAGTCTTCACTAGTCTGAACTGAGCAAACTTGGTCATCCTTACCACAGTGACCCAAATTGAATAAAATTAATGGAGAGACCACGGACGACCAATAATGAAATCCATATTAATCACTTACCATTTTAACATGGGTAACTCAATCTGTTGAGACAACCCACCAAGCTTCAAGTGCTCCTCCTTCACTTGTTGACAAACCATACACTTGGCCACAAAATTTGCCACATCTTGTTTCATATTATTCCACCAATAGATCTCCTTCAAATTGTGGTACATCTTTGTCGAACCAGATGAATGGTTTACCTTGACTCATGATCCTCAAACAAGAACACAAAACCTACCTTGGTATCTCAAGATACCATCACTACCAGTATAAAAATAATCACTTTCTGCTGGCCTACGTAATCCTTAATCTGCATCAAGTTTAGATCCAAAACTTGCTTTTCTTACACCTCAGCACCAGGAGATAAATTCACCATCTCTTACACCACCACACCTCAATCCTTAGAGTCTAAGAGACGAACCCCAAGATTAGCCAACCGGTGAATATCCTTGACCAACTCTTGCTTTTTCTCATCCACACAAGATAAGTTTCATATAGATAACCTGCTAAGAGCATCAACAACTATGTTAGATTTACCTGGATGAGAATGGAGACTCATGCTATAGTCTTTGAGCCAATCAAGCCACCTCTTTTGCCTGAGATTCAACTCCTTCTGGGTAAATACATATTGCAAGCTCTTATGATCTGAATAGATGTCAACATGAACCCCATACAACGAATGACGCCAAATCTTAAAAGAAAAGACCACACCCAACAATTCTAAGTCATACATAAGGTAATTCTTCTCATGAACTTTTGACTTTCTAAAAGCACAGGCTATAACCTTACCATGCTGCATCAACACACAACCCTGTCCTATGTAGAACTGATGTGCTGTAGAAATATAATAATTTTGACACTTAAAACATAGAAAATATTCAGGTTTCTAAGGTTATTTTAGTAGATATGATGTGTTTTTGGTATGTTTTGCAGGAAATCATGTTTTGGGTGCTAAGTTCTAATAAAAGATGAAAAAGGTGTTTTTGGCTACTTTTTGGAACAATTATGGATATTTGGGACACGTTCTTGCTTGTTGGTGATCAAATTATGTTTGAGAATTGAAGAAGGGCTAAAAATATGACTCTCAACACTTACTAAGTCAACATGTGGACCACAAGTAGGACCTACGGACCGCAAGTAGGCAAAGCAAGTGCTAGAAGTACAAAATCTCGAGAGTTGACCTGCAGGATTTTTTCATCCTGGTACCTGAACCCTGTACCTGTGCCCACCTTACTAATTATGCCTAGGGTCAGGGCACAAGTTGGGGCCACAAGTGGCCATCAACCTTATTTTCTCCTATTTTTTTGGATTTAGTTTTAGGGTTTTCTTATGTACTATGAATACCCTTTATGTGTTTTTAGTAGGATTTACACATTTTTAATACACACAAACATATTTTGATTCCAAAATTTGATTTTGATCTTGAGATTCTCTTGTATTGACTTTAGCTGATTAATTTAGTAATAGTTGTCGGTTTTTATGCTTCTTATCATTGTGATTTCATCTATTCTTTCGATCATGAATCTTATTGATTTATTTACAAGCATGAATGGTTAAAAACCCATATCTAGAGTTTTGGAAACTCTAGCGAATTGAGTAAGTAGGGGAAGTGCTGTTGTTGTTCTGAAACGATACCCATGCATGTATTATATTATCTTTATTATAACGGTTTTTTTAATGGGTGAACAAGTTAGGATCCCACCTAGATATTGCTACTTACTCCAAAAGAGGAGTAGTGACTAGGAAAAGAAAAAGACAATAATAATTTGGAGTTTAACTGTCGATCCATGCTTCTAGATTTTATCTAAGTAAGATGGTTAGATTTTATCTAATAACTAGAGACTCAAAAGGTAATAGTTAACTAGGATCAAGAGAAGGGTTAGTAAGGCGACATCCTGAGACTCAAAAGGTTAAGGGTGAAATCCTTCTGCTCATCCAAAAGACTATAGAAGGTACATAACTTATCAATTCTGCATGTAAAGTATCGAGTTGGTTAAACAAACCACGATAAGCCTACGGATTTGAGAAGATAGGGGAACACAATCCTACTGTTCACCTACGACTGATTACAACCAAAGTTAATATAGTTACTTACTCGAGATTATTACACAAAATTCACCCATTTACTTTTCTAGTTCTTCCCGTCGACTACAACTATTGATAGCCATAATTCCACGTGTTCCTTAAGTATTCGACCCCAATCTTTGTTGGGTTACTATATTTTAATAGAGACCGTATCTTCTTCTACAAGAAAGTGTAGTTTGGATGTCATTAAAATTTTGGTTGCGTTGACGGGGAATACAGTATTTAGTTGTTATTTGAAGTTGTTGCAATTTTTTTTTTGTTCTTAGTTGGATAGACACCGGCGTATGCCTAGTGCACGGAGTAGAGGCAATACCTTACTCCCACTAAATCCAAATCCATAGAGTATCTACAACACCTAGTAGGATGATAGAGCCGAAAAGAGGCAATCTTCTTGAAGGAGTTCGTGATGATGTGCTCCTTATCCTCCTGACGGAGTTCAAAATATTATTAACCATTAGACAGAGGTGCTGTTAGCACCAGCTGCTAACCAGATAAGGGAATAAAATGATCAACACATAGCTTGGGATGCAGAGGTAGCTGTGCATCGACCTGAAGTAGACCACTGAGCAATACTCTATGGAAATCAGAATAGGGTTTGAGGTGGACGAGTCCACATGATCCGAGTAGACCGATACTTGCAACCATATGAGGATGATGAAGAGGCTTTAGGGTATGTTGTGCCGACGTAGAATGGTTCCATTATTCCTATTTTATACCCTTAGGAATTAATTTTAATATATTTAGTGGTGTGATCCAGCTATTATACATGAAGGGTGTGTTAGTGGGATTACCTACAAATGACGTAAACATGCATATAGACAATTTTATTAGAATTTTAACTTCATATATATATCCAGGGGTTAATAAGGAGGCACTTAGATTAAGGTTGTTCACTTTCTTACTTACAGGAGAAACATCTTAATGGTTAGGGGAACTTCTAAGAGGATTTATCACTATATGGAATGAGTTACGTAGATGATTCTTGGACTGGTTCTTTCCTCTATTTAGGATGTCGTAGCTTAAGGATGAGATCTCTAATTGTAGGCAACTATAGTCTAAGTCCATGTATTAGGCTTGGTTTAGGTTTAGGAACAAGTTGAGTATGGTGCCCAACCATAAAATTTCAGGGATGAAGTTATTTGAGTTATTCTATAGAGCCCTGACTATCAGTTCCAGAGCTACGATAAACACTTTCTTTGGAAGAGCTTTTATGAGATTACGCTGGGAGGTAGCTTCTGATATTCTAGATCAGATATCTCTCACTAACTGAGGGTGGAAAACTCAAGAGGCAGAGAGAGGTTCTGGGACTTATTCTATTAATGCCCCTAGTGACCATAGAGTAGCTAATGAATCTGTATTTCAAGAGATTACACTACTGAGGACTGATCTTGGGTTGCTGATAAAGTAGTTCACGATCATGAATTTTGAGAAAGTTTATACAGCAGGAGCACAGGGTGGATCTTCCAGAGCTTATGAGTGTACATTAGAATAAGAGTCTAGGTATTCAGATTGCCAGTTGGAGTGTTTTTGAGACCAAGGTCAAGGATACCAAGGTAAAAACTATTATGATGACAAATATAGAGTCTGTAGTAGGGAAATAGAAGATGAATAGAGATGGAGAGATGATTAAAAAGAGTAAGATACAAGTATATTCTGCATGGCAAAGGAGATACAAAATTAAGAATGGAAGAAATATTGACCAAACAGTGAAGTGTCAAGCAAATCAGGTGATTAAGGCTGACATTTCAGGGTTGACCTAGAAGGTGGAGTCTCATGTCACTGCTATCAAAAAGTTGGTGCAGTAGTTCGGGTAAATATCTGCTATGATTAAAAAAATAGTTTGTTACACCTCTGAGTGAAAAAGTTTAGAGACCACCAGCTATAAGTCATTATCTAGCTATCACCACTAATTATGGTGCCACTACTGATGATCCCCCTGTACCTATAAATTAGGAGTTGAAGATTGATAAAACTGAGAGCAATGAAATACCTAAGGAAGAGTCTGAGAATTCAACATAGGGTGATGATTATTTTTTGTAATATAGTGGAGAGGATTGGGTCATCGATCCAAATAATCATTTGCACCTTTACTGTGCGACGCCTTTCCTACCGTTAGTAGAAAAGAAAAAGGACCTTGGACCATTCACCATTCCGTGTTCTATTAGGCCTTTCAATGTCAAGAAGGATTTCTATGACTTGGGATCAGGAATAAATATGATGCCACTGGTTGTGTACATTCCGTTGAGGATGGGGGAACTCAAACCTACATCCATAAAGCTGCTGATGGATGACTCATCTATGAAGAAATTTATGGATGTCTTATGTGACGTAGATGTAAGGGTGTCATACTTTATGTTCCCCGCTGACTTCATGGTTCTTAATTATGAGGCGAATTCTTAAGCCCCCATTATATTTGGTAGACCATTCCTATCCACTAGTAGGATATTGATTGATATCGACTTGGGGAAAATCACCTTCTGTAGAAAACTGCAAAATTCTTTCTTAGAATGAGCCTTAGGGAGTGTCAAGTGAGGCATAATTCTGTCCCTAAAAGATTGAAAAGTGACTTCCAAAGTTAGTATCATGTTAACCATAAAGAATTTCCCTAATTTCAACTTTTTATCACATAGGAAATTTGATAAGCTTTTCGTCGATATAAGATTCACCCAAATCTAATACCCGGGCAAGAAATTATGGCTAATTTAAGTCCTAGTCATAAAATAGCATCATTTTAGTGCTTGGCGCATTGCGGAGAGGGTCTATTTGACAATTGTCAAATTATAGTGGAACTCCAAGATAGTGGCGCATCGCAGAGGAACCCAATTTCTCAATAGTCAATTTCCAATGGACTAGCGCGATTGTGACATGGTGCGCTGAATTTTCAGGTCCCAACCAGTGGGACAACGTGATGGATCCATATCACGGTGACTCCTAGATTCCCATTTGTCAATTTATAGTGAGCCACCACGATAGTGGCGCATCGCAGTGGCCCATAAAATTGAGTTCGCAGTTCAATTTTTTTAGATTCATACAAAAGTTAAAAAAGACACTTTGAACTTTTTACAAGACTCTTAAACCGTGCAAACACCAAATTAAAGTCATTTACAATTATTCTATGAAGTCTCTCTCAACAAAAACTCTAAGCATCCAAAACCTCTTCCAAGAATCTCAAGAATCCACCATAGATTTCTAAATTGAGTCAAGATTTAAGGTTCTCAAGTCAAGGGATTCAAGAACCCTCATTCAAGAGTACGAATAGAGTTCCAAAAGTGAGAGTTCATCCAAAGCATCTAATTCAAGGTATGTGGGGTTTTGAACAAGGGTAATCTTTTCACCCTTGTGCCCAAAGGCTCATTTAAACTACACTTCTCAACAATTTATGAGATTTTACATGAAATTGAATTGGGTTTTTTCACCCATTATTATTGATTACAATATTTTGATGCTTCCCATGAATTGAGAGTCTAATGGCATGATTTCACATGTTTTCTTGAGAAATTGCAGCTGGGTCTATACCCCATGATTTTAATCCTTGAGAAGTTAATAGTTGAAATGTTTGAAACATTGAAGTTTATAGGTATGTTGAGATTTTTAGATAAATTGCTGAAACTTCCAGATTTCTACATGAGTTTATGAATCTATATGCTATCTATTATGCTTTTGATGAGTTCTAACTTGAGATTGAATTATAGGTTATTAAGCCCTACTTGAGACTTGAGATTTTATGAACTATTATGCTACAAGCACCCATGATTTAAGTATTTTGAGATTAGTGAGAAATGTTTTAACCTAATGGTCATTGAGTTTTGAAATCCACTCTACTACATGAGATTGCAGATTTGATTATTGGTTCTTATTGAACCATGAGATTATTCTAAAGTGGATTTTCATGAGATGAGTGAGATAAACTAAAGGGAGTAGTATTTAGCGCTGAGTTGGGTAAGTTACCATGGTTTCTTACCCCAGAACTACGTGCCATCATAGGTTGGGCCTAAAGTCGAGATATTGGGCTCGAGGCCGAGATAAGTGATCACTGAATTGAGGTTATACTCTTTGGTAAAGAGTATGACGCTCTTACCCAATGTGGGGTCTCTTCCTTAGGAGGGCAAAATATTGGACTCCATGTAGCTCGCATAGTTTATGTCGGTTAAGAGAATCTCCCTTAAAACTAAAGCTTTGAGATAAGATATTTTCCTTTAAAACTAAAATACCTCCCTTTGATATGAGTATTTTCCCCTAAATCTTAAAATGAGATATTTTCCTAACATTAATGAAATGCCTTAAAGTATGTTCCAAAGTTATATGATTTCGAATTCTAAGTATTTGAGTTCAACAGAGTTATGAGTTCTTGAGCATTGAAGAATTTTTACTCTCGATGAGACATATGTATAAGTTGAAAGTATTGCTTAAAGTTTCCTGTAGCCTTGAGTAATGAGAATAAGAGAAGAGTACAAATTTCAAAGCTAAAATATAATAACTCTCGAGATTGTGTTACATGTTCCATTTTACATGATTCATGAGCTTCCATTTTATACTTATTTAAACCATGCGAGTCATTACTTATTACATGCATGATTTGATTAAAGAGTATTGATATTGTTTTATTTAAATGCATGCACCCCCACATACTCAGTATATTCTCAAGTGCTAATCTACATATACGTCTATGTGCTACATTATCTTATAATGTAGGTTTAGGTGCTCAGTGCCAACCTCATCAGTGATTTTTGAGTACCTCTAACTACATTCCTACAGTGGTGAGTCCTCATGGTTCGAGGACCTATATTCAGACATCTCCATATTTTGAGAGACTATGTTGTTATTACCAGTTCATTTCAAGTCAGTTGGGGACCTGTCCCAATGGCTCTCTAGTTCATGGATTAGTAGAGGCTTTGTCAGACTACTTATCAAATTGTGGTTGTGTTAAGGTTTCCAGTATTACGATCGTTTGGACTGAGTATTTTCTCCGTATTTCCCTTTATATGATATGACTATGTTAGTGTTTGAATTATTTCATCTTGAAATGAGTGTTATTTGTAGAAACGGTCTCAAAGGGTTAGCTTGGGGCTACTTGTAGCCTTAAGCACCGTGTGACATTTCAGTAGGCGATTTTGGGTCTTTACAAACTTGGAATCAGAGCCTAAGGTTTTAAGGAGTCCTAGGGAGTTAGACAAGACACGTTGAGTAGAGTCTTGACCATTAGTGTGTAGTTTGTCACATCTATGAGCAAGAGGCTACATGACATTTTAGGAAAAGTTTTTTTTTTTTTCGGATTCTATCGAGCCTACAGTTGTCCCCCTCATATAATAATTCGTGCTCTTCTATTTCAAAAAATGCCTCTCTGAAGAGAAAACGCTCGCAGAAACAATGATGAGCAACCCCTACCATTTGATTCTTTGAATGAGATTGTGTCTCATACCGAGTTTTGGGTGGCCTTTCAGGCGTTAGCCTAAGCAGTCACCGCTAATGTTCGGGCCAATAACAAGGCTGTAGTTGCTAATCAGCAGGGAGGTAATATAGAAGTGGCTAGGATTTGTGATTTTATGTGGATGAATCCGCCAGAGTTTTATGGGTCTAAGGCAGATGAGGACCCACAATTGTACCTTGAGGAGGTGAGAAAGATCACGCAGGTGATGCATGTTTCTGAGGAAGAAAATATTGAGTTGGAGTCATACAGGTTGAAAGACATAGCTTATGACTGGGTTGTATCATGGAAGAAGGGTAGAGGTGAGGATGCTGCTCCTATGACTTGGAAGGTGTTTCAAGATGCATTCTTGGAAAAGTTTTTTCCGCTTGAGATGAGGAAAGAAAAAATTGAGAAGTTTAACAACTTGAGACAGGGCTCTATGACTGTTAAAGAGTACTTCTTAAAGTTTAATCAGTTGGCCAAGTATGCTCCTGATTTGATTTCTGACACCCGGGCTAGTATGCGCAAGTTCGTGATCGGTGTTTCTGGGTTGGTACTGAAGGAGTGTAGCACTGCGATGCTGTATAGGGATATGGATCTGGCTAGGTTGATGACACATTCCTAGAATATAGAGGTGGATAATATTAGAGAAAGAGATAGAGTGAGAGGTAATAAGAGAGCTAGATCTGAGCAGCACGAGTTTAGCCAGCCTAGGTTCCATGGAGGGAACCACCCTTAGTTTCAGAGGCATCCGTCTATTCCAGTGCCATCATCAGCTAGTGCTTCCATACCTAGAAGAAGGCAGGAGCAAGGGGGAAGATCTTTTATGTCTAGGTTGAAGAACAGTGTTGGTAACAAGCCTCGTTATCCTCCTTGTGCTAAGTGTGGTAAGGATCATCCCGGTGAGTGTTTTGTAGATCTGAGGAGTTGTTTTGGTTGTGGCAAGTAGGGCCACAGACTTAGAGATTGTCCTCATGCTAGATAGGGGAATAGAGATGCCCAAACTCAGGCACCAGCTACTAGTGCACTATCTCCTACACCCTGTCTTATCCCTGCTCAGGGCGCTTCATCTAGCACTGCTGGCGGTCAGCGCCATAATAAATTCTATGCCTTACCATCCTATCAGAAGCAGGACGACTCTCTCAATATTGTTACTGGTATGCTCCGCGTATTTTATTTTGATGTTTATGTTTTGTTGGACCCCAGGTCAAGTCTCTCTTATGTGACCCCACTTGTAGCTATGAATTTCAAAATGAGTCCTGAAAAGATTCCTGAGCCTTTCCTAGTCTCCATACTCGTAGGGGCGTCAGTTTTTGCTACACAAGTGTATAGAGATTTTCCTGTTACTGTTCTTCATAGAGTCATACTGCAGATTTTATAGAGTTAGACATGGTAGATTTTGACCTTATTCTGGGTATGGATTGGCTTCATTCTTGTTATGTATCTATAGACTTTCGTACCTGTGTGGTCAAGTTTCAGTTTCCCGATGAACCATCTTTTGAGTGGTCCAAGAGTTCTGTATCTCCCAAGAGTCATTTTATCTCCTATCTCAAAGCTAGAAAGCTAATATCCAAGGGTTGCATCTATTACCTAGTTATAGTCAAAGACACTAAGTTCGAGGTTCCAACTATTCAGTCAGTCAATATTGTTAATAAGTTTCCAGATGTTTTTCCGAAAGATCTCCCAGGGGTACCTCCCGATAGAGAGATAGAATTCAGGATTGACCTTCTTCCCGATACTCGGCCTATTTATATTTTTCCATATCGTATGACACCTGCACAACTTAAGAAATTGAAAGAGAAACTCAAGGATCTTTTAGACAAAGGTTTCATTAGGCCCAATATTTCTCCTTGAGGCGTACCTATCTTATTCGTGCAAAAGAAAGACGGTTCTTTGCATATGTTCATTGACTATCGTCAGCTTAACAAGGTCACAGTAAAAAATAACTATCCTCTTCTGAGAATTGATGGCCTGTTTGATCAGTTTCAAGGTGCAAGTTATTTCTCCAAGATAGACCTTACATTCAGCTATCATCAACTTAAAGTGAGGGAATGTGATATTCCAAAAATAGACTTCTAAACCCGCCATGGTCACTTTGAGTTTCTAGTCATATTTTTCGGGCTAACCAATACCCCAACAGTTTTTATGGACCTCATGAATCGAGTGTTCAAGTAATATCTTGATATATTTTTCATAGTGTTCATAGATGACATCCTTGTCTACTCCCGCAGTGAGTATGATAATGCAGATCACCTTAGAACTATCTTGCAAACTCTTAGTGCTCACTAGTTGTTCGCCAAATTCAGTAAGTGTGAATTTTGGCTAAGGTCTGTAGCCTTTCTGGGTCATGTTGTTTTAGCTGAAGGTATTAGAGTTGATCCCCAAAAGACAGAAACTGTGAAAAATTAGCCTAAACCTATCTCCCCATCTGATATTAGGAGTTTCTTGGGTCTAGCTGGCTACTACCACCGTTTTGTTGAGGGTTTCTCTTCTATTGCGTCTCCCATGACCCGGTTGACCTAAAAAAAAGTTAAGTTCCAGTGGTCAGATTCCTGTGAGAAGAGTTTTCAGGAGTTGAAGACTAGACTTAGTTCAGCCCCTGTGTTGACTTTGACTGATGGTACAGATAGTTTTGTGGTGTATTATGATGCCTCTAGAATTAGTTTGGGTTGTGTGTTGATGCAAAGAGGTAAGGTTATAGCCTACGCCTCTAGACAGTTAAAGCCGCATGAGAAGAATTACCCAACCCATGATCTTGAGTTAGCTGCTGTGGTCTTTGCTTTAAAAATCTGGAGACACTATCTTTATGGTGTTTATGTTGATGTGCTTACTAATCATAAGAGCCTGCAATATGTGTTTACTTAGAGGGAGTTGAATCTTAGGCAGAAGAGGTAGTTAGAGTTGTTAAAAGACTATGATATGAGTATGTTGTATCACCCAGGCAAGGCCAACGTAGTGGCGGATGTCCTTAGCATATTATCTATGCATAGTGTTGCCCATGTAGAGGAAGGTAAGAAAGAGTTAGCTTATGATGTGCATTATTTGGCTAGATTGGGTGTTAGGTTGCTTGATTTAGCTGAGGGAAGTACTTTGGTGCAAAGTAGTTCTGAATTCTTTTTAGGTTCAGAAGTAAAGGAGAAGTAAGATAGAGATCCTAGTTTGATCAGACTGAAGGAGGAAGTTAAGGACCAAAAAGTAGAGGTTTTCTCCCAAGGGGGAGATGGCGTGTTGAGATTGCAGGGTAGATTGTGTGTTTTGCGTGTTGATGATCTGAGGCAGAGGATTATGGCTAAAGCGCATGGCGCGCAGTATTCCATTCATCTCAACACTACCTAGATGTACCGCGAGTTGCGGGAAATCTATTGGTGGAATGGCATGAAGAAGGATATAGCTGGGTTTGTAGCAAAGTATGCAATGTGCCAACAGGTTAAGGTAGAGCACCAAAGACCTGGTGGTGTGATGCAAGAGTTTGGTATACCTACTTGGAAGTGGGAGGTGGAAAATATGGACTTCATGATCGGGTTACCTCTTTCACGTTGTCGTCATGATTCTATTTGGGTTGTTATAGACAGGCTGACTAAGTCCACACATTTCTTATCCATGCATACGTCTTATACAGCTAAGGATTATGCTAGATTATATATTCGGGAGTTAGTCAGGCTGCACAGAGTTCCCTCGTCTATTATTTCGGATAGGGGAACTCAATTTACTTCTCAGTTTTAGAGGGCGTTCCAGCAGGGTCTTGGTACCCAAGTCCTTTTAAGTTCTGCTTTTCTTCCACAGATAGATGGTCAGGCTGAGAGAACCATTTAGACCCTGGAAGATATGTTGAGGGCATGTGTTCTTGATTTCAAAGGTAGTTGGGATGAGCATTTGCCATTAATAGAGTTTGCCTATAATAATAGTTACCATGCTAGCATCGGGATGGTACCATTTGAGGCCTTGTATGGTAGGAGATGTAGATCACCCATAGATTGGTTTGAAGTGGGTGAAGATGCCGTGACTGGGCCTGATATAATGTTTGAAGCTATGGAGAAAGTTAAGTTGATTAGAGAAAGGTTGAAGACCACCCAGAGTTGTCAAAAGTCTTATGCCGATGTGAGGAGAAAAGATCTTGAGTTTGAAGTGGGTGATTTGGTATACTTGAAGATTTCACCCATGAAAGGGGTGAAAAGGTTTGGTAAAAAGGGGAAGCTTAGTCCCCGTTATGTTGGCCCGTATAGAGTCTTGAGTCGTGTTGGTAAGGTGGCCTATGAGGTTGAGTTGCCCGTAGAGTTGTCAGCTGTTCATCCTATTTTTCATGTCTCCATGCTTAAGAAGCATATTGGTGATTCCGTTGTAGTAGATCCTTCAGAGAATGCCGATATTCAGAACAGTCTTTCCATCGATGAGATTTCTGTTTAGATCCTAGATTTTTAGATTCGTAGACTAAGGAACAAAGAAGTTCCCTTGGTCAAAGTTTTATAGAGGAACCAGTATGTTGAGGGAGCTACTTGGGAGGCAGAAGTAGACATGCGAGTCAAGTACCCTCACCTCTTTTCTGCGAGTTCAGATCAATCTGAAGGTATTATTCTTCCTTAATTCATCCCTTCTAATCTAAAGTTCAGCTATATGCATCTATCCTTGTATGAGTTCTTGGAATTCTGAGGCATTCAAGATCTTAGAGAGATTTTGTTTTTTCCCCGTGTTCCTAGTCTAACTAGCGACATTTGAGGATGAATGTTTCCAAGGGGGAGATATTGTAAGACCCCGAAAAATTCTCTTGTAGAATAAGCCTTAGGGCGTGTCAAGTGAGGTGTAATTCCGGCCCTAAAATATTGAGAAGTGACTTCCTAAGTGAGTATTGTATTAACCATATAGAATTTCCCTAATTTTGACTTTTTATCACATGGGAAATTTGATAAGCTTTTCGTCGATATAAGATTCACCCAAATCCGATACCCGGGTAAGAAGTTATGGATAATTTAAGTCTTAGTCGTAAAACAATGTAATTTTAGTGCTTGGCGCATCGCGGAGAGGGTCTATTTTACAATTGTCAAATTCCAGTGGAACTCCGTGATAGTGGCGCGTCGCGGAGGACCCCAATTTCTCAATAGTCAAATTCCAGTGGACTAGCGCGATTGTGACACGTCGCGCTGAAGTTCCAGGTCCCAACTAGTGGGACAACACGATGGCTTCGCATCGCGGTGACTCCCAGATTCCCATTTGTCAATTTCCAGTGAGCCACTATGATAGTGGTGCGTCGCGGTGGCCCATAAAATCGGGTTCCTAGTTCAATTTTTTCAGCTTCGTACAGAAGTTAAAAAGGGCACTTTGAACTTTTTCCAAGCCTCTTAAACCAAGCAAACACCAAATTAAAGTCATTTACAAGCATTCTATGAAGTGTCTCTCAAGTTTTCTCTCAATGAAAACCCTAAGCATCCAAAACCTCTTCCAAGAATCTCAAGAATTCATCATAGATTTTCTAAATTGAGTCAAGATTCAAGGTTCCCAAGTCAAGGGATTCAAGAACCCTCATTCAAGAGTACGAATAGAGTTCCAAAAACGAGAGTTCATCCAAATCTTCAAATTCAAGGTATGTGGGGTTTTGGACAAGGGTAATCTTTTCACCCTTGTGCCCAAAGGCTTATTTAAACTACAATTCTCTGCAATTTATGAGATTTTACATGAAATTGTATTGGGGGTTTTCACCCATTATTATTGATTACAATATTTTGATGCTTTCCATGAATTGAGAGTCTAATGGCATGATTTTCACATGTTTTCTTGAGAAATTGCAGTTGGGTCTATACGTCTAATGGCATGATTTTCACATATTTTCTTGAGAAATTGCAGCTGGGTCTATACCCCATGATTTTAATCCTTGAGAAGTTAATAGTTGAAATGTTTGAAACATTGAAGTATATGAGTGTGTTGAGATTTTGAGATAAAATGCTGAAACTTCTATATTTCTACATGAGTTATGAATCTATATGCTATCTATTATGCTTTTGATGAGTTCTAACTTGAGATTGAATTATTGGTTATTAAGCCCTACTTGAGACTTGAGATTTTATGAACTATTGTTCTATAAGCACCCATGATTTGAGTATTCTGAGATTATTGAGAAATGTTTTGACCTAATGGTCAATGAGTTTTGAAATCCACTCTACTACATGAGATTACAGACTTGATTATTGGGTTCTTATTGAACCATAAGATTATTTTAAAGTAGACTTTCATGAGATGAGCGAGATAAACTAAAGGGAGTAGTATTTAGCACTGAATTAGGTAAGTTACCATGGTTTCTTACCCCAAAACTATGTGCCACCGTAGGTTGGGACTAAGGACATGATATTGAGCCCGAGGCCAAGATAAGTGATCACTGAATTGAGGTTATACTCTCTGGCCAAGAGTGTGACGCTCCTCCCCAACGTGGGGTCTCTTCCTTAGGAGGACAAAACGTTGGACTCCATGTAGCTCGCATGGTTTATGTCGGTTTTGAGAATCTCTCTTAAAACTAAAGCTTTGAGATAAGATATTTTCCTTTAAAACTAAAATACCTTCCCTTGATATGAGTATTTTTCCCTAAAGCTTGAAATGAGATATTTTCCTAACGTGAATGAAATGCCTTCAAGTATGTTCCAAAGTTATATGATTTCGAATTTCAAATATTTGAGTTCAAAAGAGTTATGAGTTCTTGAGCATTGAAGAAGTTTTACTCTTCATGAGACATATGCATGAGTTGAAAGTATTGCTTAAAGTTTCCTTTAGCCTTGAGTAATGAGAATAAGAGAAGAGTACAAATTTCAAAGCTAAAAGTATAATGACTCACGAGATTGTGTTACATGTTCCATTTTACATGATTCATGAGCTTTGCATTTTATACTTATTCAAGCCATGTGAGTCATTACTTATTACATGCATGATTTGATTAAATAGTATTGATGTTGTTTTATATAAATACATGCACCCCCATATACTCAGTACATTCTCAAGTGCTGATCCACATATACGTCTATGTGCTACATTGTCTTATAATGTAGGTTCAGGTGCTCAGTCCTAACCTCGTAAGTGATTTTCGAGTAGCTCTATCTACATTCCTACAGTGGTGAGTCCTCATGGTTCGAGGACCTATATTCAGACATCTCTATATTTTGTGAGACTATGTTGTTATTTCCAGTTTATTTTGAGTCAGTTGGGGACCTGTCCCAACGGCTCTTTAGTTCATTGATTAGTAGAGGCTTTGTCAGACTAGTTATCAAATTGTGGTTGTGTTGAGGTTTCCAGTATTGTGGTCATTTGGACTGAGCATTTTCTCCGTATTTCCTTTCATATGATATAACTATGCTAGTGTTTGAATTATTTCATCTAGAAATAAGTGTTATTAGTAGAAATGGGCTCAAAGGGTTAGCTTGGGGTTAATTATAGCCTTAAACACCGTGTGACATTCCGGGAGGCGATTTTGGGTCGTTACACCTTCAAACTGAATAATGAGAAAGTAGTGTTTGATATGTATATGATAGCGCAATAGCCAGACGATATGCGAGTGGTGTCTATAATAAACACTATTGATGAGGATGTTGTTGCAGGGGCCAGTGTACCAAATGAACCAATAAATGAGAGATATATGGAAAACATTTTGCAGAGATTGAGATTCTAGATCTAGGATATATGAGAGAGGAGATGGATATCTCGTGAGCAGAGGTATGCTCTCTTACTAAGAGTCACATATTAGCCATCCCTCTAGTTGTATCCCTAATTATTCATCCATCACCTTTGCGTGGTCCAAGAAACTTTGATTTATTCATGAAGGATGATATGGCAGTCCCCATAGTTGGGACCAAGAGAGGCCAAGTGGGGAAATTATAGAATCCATACAGGCCATATGAGTAAGACCTTAAAAGGGCCACCAATGATTCAACGAAGACTACATTTGTTGTTAGGAAGAGGCATGTCAAGCTAGCTATGGGTGCATCTTCTCATAGTCCACCACCACTACCATAGCCTTCGCCTGTGGATATACCCCCATCTGGGGATGCTCATAACACAGATTCTTAGTGCGTCCCAGGTATGTCCTCATTCCCTTTGTTTTTTTTTATTATTTTAGAACATTAGGAATAGTACATAGTTTTTAGCTGGATGTGAGATGTACCATAGCCACCACAGTTTTTTTTGTTATTTTTCTTTTCCCGCCTTCCGCGGCATGGTTGTAGAACTGGCATATCTAGGATAGTTTGTATAGTATTTTGTTTTGTTTCATAGTACATTTTGTTTTTGTATAATTAGGTGATTTTTAAGTGTTTAGGGAAGTAGTCATGTTTTTCATTGGTTTTTTAGGATAATGATTACCCCTCCAATATTTGTGTTTTAGAACTGTGTGAATGTCTATATGTGTGAGCATTGTGGATCTTGTTATGGCATTAGGATTAGGGACATGATAATCACTTTCTAACAATTGCATGAACCATATAGGTAGTAGTTTGTAATATTGACTCTATGCAATGTATATGTGAGCTACTACCTAGTTCCCTTTGTGTGTTGATTCAGAACTTGTCTGGCTAGTCTTGCCTATAGTGAAAGATAGTTGGTTAAGAAAGGATCATTGGCCATTTTTTATTTTAGTCCACTTTTAGCGTAAATGACCTTTCATATGTGAATTGTATCCCTTGATCCCTGTTTTGAGCCTTGTTACCTATTATTCTTATTTTACCTATTGATCGTCCCATTAGTGGTATAATGAACCTATTTTGGCCCTGCTTCTCCTTGGATATTGTGCATCTTAACTCAAGAAAAATGCCTAAGTTGAGGGTAGCTATCATAGGGGTGCGTAGTGTAAAGTAGGTATGTAGAGGGGTTAAACTAGAGTAAAATTTAGTAGGGCTGGGTGTGGCAGATAAAGAAAAAGAAAAGAAAAATTGTGAAAAAGTAAAAAGAGAGAATAAAAGACTACACCCAACCTAAATGTGCAATAAAGAATAAAAAGGGAGAAATAAGGGCGAAAGAAAATGAAAATGGATAGTAAGTAAGACCCCAAGGTTAGTGTAGTGCCAAGGAGGCTTAGTCACTTGATATGACTATATGTACCATACCAACCCCCAAGCCTACATTAAAGGCCGAGAAAAGTCCTATAGTGATCCAAACTTGATTATCTGAAAACTAAGGTAAATAAAATAAGGGTAAGCCTATGTTATTTGACAAGAATTGATTGGAACTTCTCTTCTAAGTGTGACCATCTCTAGACTGTCCCTACATTGACATACATTATTTCATATGAATGAGTAGGACATCCTTGTTGTGAGGGCACTTGAGTCATATTGCTAGCTATGTGTTTGTTTCAGGGAGTGTAACTTGTATATGAGTGGTTGTCTGTTGCAAATGTAATTTCCATACCTTTATCTCACTGTGTCACATTATTGTGCTTCATGGTCATACATAGTTGGCTTTGAAAAATAAGATTGGAAGGGGTGTTGTGTTTTGAGCTTTAAGTGTTGAATGACTGCCTTGAATAGCTTATATTCTCCTAGTTAAGCATCATTTTTGTTTTTGTTGTGTTTTGTTGCCTAAGGACATACAAACTTTCTAAGTTGAGAGTGTTGACGTGCTACAAAAATATAGCACTTTCGACACTTACACGGAAAATATGCAAGTTTCTAAAGCTATTTTGTTAGATATTATGCGTTTTGGGTATGTTTTGCAGGAAATCTTGTTTTGGATGCTAAGTTCATAAAAAAAAGTGTTTTGGCTACTTTTTGGAGCAATTATGGATGTTTGGGACACTTTCTGACTTGTTCGTGATCAAAACATGTTCGAGAATTGAAGAAGAGCTATAAAAATGACTCCCAACACTTATGAAGTTAATATGTGGACTGCAAGTAGGACCTACGGACCACAAGTAGGAAAAACAAGTGCTAGAAGTCTAAAATCCCAAGAGCTAACCTGTAGGATTTTTTCATCCTGGTACCTACGCCCAAGGTCAGGGCGCAAGTAGGAGCCATAAGTGGCCACCAACCCTGTTTTCTCTTATTTCATTTGGGCTTTGATTTTAAGGTTACCTCATGTACTATAGATAACCTTTATGTGTTTTTTAGTAGGAGTTACGCACTTTTGATACACACTAACATATTTTGATTCCAAGGTTTGATTTTGATCTTGAGATTCTCTTGTATTGACTTCAACTGATTAATTGAGTTACAGTTGTGGGTTTTTATACTTCTTATCATTGTGATTTCATCTATACTTTTGATTCTGAATGTTATTGATTTCTTCACAAGCATGAGCATCTAAAAACCCATAGCTAGGGTTATGGAAACCCTAGCAGATTGACGAAGTAAGGGAAGTGTTGTTATTGTTCTAAATCGATACCCATGAATATATTACTTTAGTTTTATTATAATGGTTTCATAATGGGTGCACACATTAGGATCCCACCTAGATATTTCTACTTACCCCAAAAGAGGAGTTGTGACAAAGAAAAGATAAAGACAACAACAATTTGGAGTTTAACTGGTGATCCACTTTTCTAGGTTTTATCTAAGTAAGATATAAGATTTCATTTAATAACTAGAGACTTAAAAGATAATAGTTAACTAGGATAAAGATAAGGGTTAGTAAAGAGACATCCCTCTGAGACTTGAAAGGTAAAGGGTGAAATACTTCTGCTCGTCCAAAAGACTGTAGAAGGTACATAACTTATCGATTCTTCATGCAAAGTATCGAGTTGGTTCAACAAAGCATGATAAGCCTATGAAGTTGAGAAACCAGGGGGAATACAATCCTAGTGTTCACCAATGATTTATCACAACCAAATTTAATATAGTTACTTGCTCGAGATTATCACACAAAATTCCTCTGTTTAGTTTTCGGTTCTTCCTGTTGACTACAACTGCTGATAGCCATAATTCCGCGTGTTCCCTTAGGATTTGACCCTAACCTTTGTTGGGTTACTATATTTTGATAGCAACCATATCATCTTATGAGTGGAGGTATAGTTTGGACATTATTAGGGACGTATCACAATAAACAACAAAGCCATCAGTACCCTTGTGCAGGGTCAAAACCGGAGCAGAAGTCAATTTATCTTTCAACTTATCAAAAATACCTTTGCAATCTTCAAACAATAGGAACTTTATTTTTTTTAAGTCAATATAGTCAACAGTGCAACAATTGAAGAGAAACTCTGCACAAACCTCCTATAATATCTGGCCATGCCCAAGAAGCTCTGAATATCGGTAGGAGTAGTGGGTCTAGTCCACTTCTTAACTGCCTCAACCTTTGTGGATCCACCATGATTCCTTCACTAGGAACAATATGACCCAGATAGGTCATAACACTCAGCCAGAATCCATACTTAGAGAATTTAGCATACAATCACTACTCCTTAATGGTCTGCAAAACTATATGGAGGTGATCGTCATGATACACCTCGCTCTTTGAATAAACTAGGATGCCATCAATAACCAAAATGATGAATAAGTCTAGAAATTTTCAAAAAACCCTATTCATACGACCCATAAATGCCACCAGGGAATTAGTTAACCCAAAAGATATGACCAAGAACTCATAATGGCCATACTGGGTACGAATGCAGTTTTAGGGATATCCCTCTCCCTAATTTTCACCTGATGGTAACTCGACCAAAAAAAAATCTTAGAGAAGTACTTATCACCCTAAATCTGGTCAAATAAGTCATCAATCCTAGAAAGAGGATATTCATTCTTCACCATCATCTTATTCAACTGGCGGTAGTCTATACACATTCGGAGGGACCCATCTTTCTTATGTATAAAGAGCATTGGAGAACCCCACGGGGAAACATTATGATGAATAAAACCCTTATCAAGGAGATCTTTCAACTTCCCCTTAAGTTCCTTCAACTTATCCAGAGACATTTTATAGGGAGAGATAGAGATACGATGAGTGTTCGGAAGAAGAACAATCCCAAAATCAAGAGAAATACCAGGAATATCATTAGGGAACACTTCAGGAAACTCATAGACCACATGGATAGATTTCAATGAAGTACCCTTGGAACTAGAATCTGTAACATGCACTAAATGGTATAGACACCCCTTGGATGTCAACCTCCAGGATCTAAGATACAAAATAAACCTTCCCTTCGGCACTAGAAAACTACCTTCCCACTCAATCACTGACTCATTCGGGAATTGGAAACTGACTCTTCGGGTCAGACAATATAGAGAGGCATAACACTAATGGAGCCAATCCATCCCTATGATAATGTCAAAATTGACCTTATCCAATATTATAAAGTCTACCAAGGTCTCCCTACCACAAATAGATATCACACAACCCCGATGATTTCTTCTAGAAACCAGATAAGTCAATTTATTATTCAACTTCTCAAAACTACTTTTGCAAGCATCGGACCACAAGAACTTCACTTTCTTTTGAGTTAATCTAGTTAATGGGGCAACATTCTAAGAAAAAATCTCAATAAACCTCCTATAATATCCAGCAAAGACCAAGAAACTTCGAATGTCGGTTGGATTTGTGGGTCTAGACCACTTCTTAACTACCTTAAGTTTCTGTGGATTTATCATGATTCCTTCACTAGAAACAACATATCCTAGATAGGTCACAACGTTCAACTAGAATTCACACCTAGAGAATTTAACATACAATCACCGCTCCTTAAGGGTCTAAAATACTATACGAAGGTGATCGCTATGATCTTCCTCTCTCTTAGAATAAATAAGGATGTCATCAATAAACACAATGATGAATAAGTCCAGAAACTGATGGAAAACCTAATTCATAAGATCCATAAATTCTATCAGAGCATTATTCAACCCAAAATACATGACGAAGAACTCATAATTTCCATATCAGGTATGAAAATAGTCTTAGGGATATCCCCCTCCCTAATTTTCAGTTGATGGTAACCTTACTGAAAATCAACCTTCGAGAAGTACTGAGCACCCTGAAGTTGATCTAATAAGTAATAAATCCTAGGAAGAGAATATTTACTCTTCACCGTCGCCTTATACAACTGGCGATAGTATATACACATTCGAAGGGACCCGTCCATCTTAAGAATTAAGAGCACAGGAGCACCCACGAGAAACACTAGGATGAATAAAACCCTTATCAAAGAGATCTTTCAACTGATCCTTAAGTTCTTTCAACTCAGCCGACGTCATTCTATATGGAGGGATAGAGATAGGATAAGTGTCCAAATGAAAATTAATCCCAAAATTAATTTCTCTATGGGGAGAAACACTAGGAAGATCATTAGGGAACACTTGGGGAAACTCACAAACCACAAGGACAGATTTCAATGAAGGATCCACGAAACTAGAATCTTCAATATGCAATAATGGTATAAACACCCCTTGGATATCAACTGCAGGGCTCCAAGATACGAATTGTACCTTTCCTTAGGCACTAGGGATTTTCCATCCCACTCAATCACAACTCATTTAGGAATTGGAAACAAACCCTTCGAGTTCAATAATCTAGAGAGGCATAACACGAATGGAGCTAATCCATCCCTAGGATAATGTTAAAATTGATCATATCCAATTCTATCAAGTCTACTAAGGTATCTCTACCATAGATAGATATAACAAAACCCCTATAAACTTTTCTAGAAACCACAGAATCACCCACTATGGTGGACAAAGATGTTAAAAGGGCTCTTAAATACTCTCAGAACCAAAATAAAAATAAATAGCCATATATGGGGTCATATAAGAAAGACTAAACCCCGGATCAAACAGGCAATACACATTATGGGAAAAGAGTTATAGCATACCAATGATAATATTCGGAGGTGTCTCAAATTTCTAGAGAGGGGAAAGAGTATAAAGGTGATTACAACCTGTGTCGGAGCCAGATGCAGCACCCTTTGGTACAGGAGTTTAAGACATGGCAACAAAGAACTTATTGGCCCCAGTAGCAACCCTAACTAAGGGATAATTTTGCTGCATGTGGCCCAATTAATCACACTTAAAGAACTTATTTCTCTCCTCCAAAAAAAATCCATGATGCACCTTCCTATAAAAATAGTAAGGGGGATAAGATGGGGCTAACTAAGCTCCTCTAGCTTTAGACTAGGCACCCTGTGCCCTAGGACCATTACTGTTATAGAAATGATGATCACTGGACGACTTAGGATATAGAGCACTAGCTGAATAAGAACCAGAATTTCCCTATGTCTTTTTCTTAGACTATTTTCTGCCATCACTACCTCTATTTTTCTGACCTTTACCCTATTTTGAATACCGAAACTTCTTACTCTACCTCTCCCTAATTTTTTCTTTTTTTTTCTCATACTTCACTTGTTGCATACTTAGAAATATCCATGTCCTTGTTCAATAAGGTGGTCTTGTATTCCTACACCACGTCATGAGACAATCAATAAGCAAACTTTCTCATCCTTGATCTCATGGAAGACACTAAATCAGGAGCATAACAGGACAACTAGTGAAACTTCAAGGCATACTCCTTAATAGTCATCCTGCCTTACCTTAAATTCACAAACTCCTCGGCCTTTAATTCCCTCAACTCCTAAGAAAAGAAATGGTCAAGGAAAGAACCAGAAAAATCACCCCACAACGCAACTTCAACATCATCACCACTCAACTAATTCCACTCCTCATACCACTATTCCACATTCTTTAACTGATACGTGACAAACTCCACACCTTCCGAGTTAGAAGCATGCATTTCTCAGAAAATATTTTCCATTGCATAAATGAACCCTTGAGGATCCTCCTCAACCCTAGAACCAGTGAAAATCAGAGGTTTAAGACTCATGAACTTGCTGAATCTAGTGGCCTCAGTAGAAGGAGCAAAAACACCCTTATGTTCCGACTGGTGAGACTGAAAGGTCACCAACTGAGTCAACAGATGAATAGAGCATCGAAACTTAGCATTAGAAATATCTTCTTGGGGAGGTGGGGTATAATCATCATCATCTTGAAAGGCTCGATAAATACTTGTAAGGATCAATGGAACTCCACGTGGTGTAGTACAATCAGGAGCTAGAGCCCTAGACTGGGTCTGAACTCCATAAGTAGAATAAGCTCTGTCGATATTATCCTCAGAAGGGACATAAAAGTTTTCACATGCATCAAATCTGTAAGTAGGCATGATCTGAAATATGAACAAACATGTATTAGAGAAGATTTAAGATCTTAGACTCTATAGCCTAAAATTAGATCATAAGAAAAGGGGAAACATTCCTAGATGCCTTGTAGCATCTCCCTTATAAGCGTGGCATGCTACACACCCATAAAAGATACTCTACTTGACATAACTATGTGGATCCTCAATGACACTAAAACTATGCTTCGAACCAGGTCCTAGCCATGACGGGCATCCTAAGTCAGCTGAGGATCGGGGACCACCCCCTTTGCCTTACCATACAAAACACACACAAACACGTGAATTGAATGAGTTCTAAACATATAACAATATAGAGTAAATAGTGACTCAAAAGTCTACAAAAGTCAACAACCAAAACTGTCCATAGTAATCCATAAAGCCTCTATACTTTCAAAAAACCTACATTGGGACATTCCCCTGACTCTGACAATGATAATGGCAATGATAATGTTAATGTGAAGTATTTAATTCTAATTCTTGGAAGAAACTAATGGAATGATCAAGTCTTCCAGATAATGCAAGATCACCAGTTCACCGCAAATGACTAATGAACCAAACTAATTCACCTCTAATTCATGGAAGAAACTGATGGGATGATCAAGTCATCTGGATAATGCAAGATCCCCAGTTCTCTGCAAATGACCAATGAATCGAATCGATTCACCTAACATTGTGCAGGAAAAATAGGATTGCCTTTGGACCATGCATCTTGTGGGAATACATAATTAAGTGATGGTTAATGGGTTAAGAACAAATATGTAACTCAGGGGCAAGGGGTAAATAATACCACGATCAACAGTTTAAATTTTATAAATAATCCAATCCACATAATCACATACATATATGTATATATATGTAAAATGCTAGGATAGGGTACAAGGATTAGCATGCACTTTAAATTCATTAACCTAGACTGTGTAGCAAAATCGTCATAATAAGGCACCCACGGGCTATATAAGTCCAGCTCTCCCCTAGCTGAAAGGACCCTAGTGCACATGGACGTACAAACCAGAGAATAATCACCTATGCATATATAATATTGAGGACTCAAACCTCCCGACATACATCATGAGTGACTTAAGCACTCAATTATATAACATGGGGGACTCGAACCACCCAATCATTTAGACCCCCGTGTTGGCAACTGCGATTTCTTGTATTGGCTCCTCGGGACCTCTACTTTTATGAAATAGCTACTCAACCCTTATTAAAGCCTAATTAAAACACTTTTCACACATTCACAACCATAAAAAAGGATTCATTCATTAAGGCATTATCAAATGGTATCATCATACTGATTGTAGCTTTTAAACACATGTCACTTAGGAACCAACGGGACTCTAACCCAATTAGCCGATGAAACTCGAAAGTTCCATGTAGGAACTAAACCATGTAGCCAAGTAAGACTCTAGCCTAACTAGCCAACGAGAATCTAAAGTCCCAAGTAGGAAATAATTCATCTAGCCAAGTGGGACTCTAACCCTTCAGCCAATTGGACTCTGAAGTTTTCTATTCAAATTTAATTCATGGCCATCAAGACCTCTTTAAAAGTCTATTCCGGTTCCACTACTCTTTTATATTATGAAAAAAACACTTTTAAATAAACAAATTCTCATGTTCAAAGCTAATTTCACATGATTGGGTTGAGGTTATTGTAAGCTTTAACTCATTAACTCATCAAACTTGGGAAAAACCATATTCTCCATTCAATTCTCATACTCATGATTCAAATTAGTTTCAAAACCACCATTTAAAACATAATCAATGCATATGTAAATATGAAATATTATATAAACAATATTCATTCAAAACCCTCAACCCATATCCAAAAACTAACAATTTACACCACATGAGTAACCACTTAATCACTTGTTTTAAGAAAATAAATTTTGGGGAGAGAGTTACATGGTGAAAGGATGACAATCTTTGAGGGAATTTTCCCTTGGAAGCTCTAGACAATCAACATTGAGAAAACCCTAGCCCTCCTACTTGAGGGAATTTATGGGAAGAGAAAAGTCACTTTGGTGTGTTATGGACGGGAATGAGGTCCCAATAAAGTTTTAAATTCATGGGTTATGTTTAGGAAAAATTAAATATACAAAACGCCCTTCTGTTTAAAGCTAAAAAATTGTCGTCAGTGAATACGGGTCACTATTCGACTCATAAGGAGACACTATGACTCATAGGGTTCGAGTCATAATTAAGACAAAAACTTTTTGGTACACACTGGTCACCCTACGATTGGTACTTTGGGACTCGTATAGAGTCATCACGACTTATTGAGTCTAGTCGTACTCAAGGCAGAACACTTTGGGGAATCATACTAGTTTGGCTATGAAAAAGGGCTATATGACTCATAGGGAGTCTTTGCGATTCACTACCTCAAGTAATTACAAGGGAAGAAACTCAAGTAAAACTCACTGGACACCCTACAATTTAGGTCCTATGACCCATCATGACATCCTACGACTCATAGAAAGAGTCGTAGTCAGGGCAGTGAATTCAAAACTCCAAAGTCTTTCCAAGGTCAAAAATTTGGGGTGTTACAACAATCTTATGCGCTATTGTAGAAAATAGGAAAGAGGAATAAGGGGAAATTGTAGAAATATAAAATTTTTGGGTTGTTCCTGTTGGTGACTCCATAGAAGCACTGTCCCACTACAACAAGCCCCCTATAACAAGAATTTTTTCTCTAAAGTGTTATTGCCATAGTAGTGCAAGTTACTAAGTGGGATGAGTTTATTTTCCCTATTTTGTTTTTTATTTTGGGCCTTTATTATTTTTTAGTTTAAACTAAAAGCTACCACATGAATTATAGAAATTGCATAGAGAAGGTAAAAACAAACATTCTATATAAGGATTTTTCAAACTAGCATCCATATGCAATAAAATAAAAGTATGTGATGACTATTATTTGTTATATTCCCCAAATAAGGGCAAAACAAATCAATAACAGAGTACAAAGAGGGAGAGAGACATAATAAGAACCAAGGTGCCTAGCAGGATGCACTTTAACCATCGCAGTTTGAAAGGAATGATCCTTCTCCTTCTGCATCACTCAAGAAGGAGAACTCCTACATATCCTCTGGCTCCAACTGGGGAAGTTCATGGTCAGGGACAACACAACTACACATAAGATTCACAGTCTTCCATAAACATAAGGAAACCACTCATGCTTCAATATTTTGGCCAAATCAACCTTAATTTCAACATCTGCTAAACAACCCCCAAAACCTATCCTATTTTCATAAATTCAAGCATAAAACATGTAGAAACACAAATAATAAAAAAAAAGGTGAAATATATCAATAATTATCTTGTTTTCAATGATGAAAGAGAAGTTATCGGGAAAGAGAAAGGAGTTTTCAACTAAAAAGAGGGAGAAATAAGTAAGGAACCCATTTTTTACCCTTTAAACTGTTCTACCTCTATATGATTTCTTTTGGCAAAAATGATGGGTAACTTAAGATCTATTATAGTAACCAGTTCTATTGTTATTAAAAAGGAACCTTATTACTTTATGGGCTATGGGGATTTAAAAAAACAATCTTGAATTCATATAGGAGGACATGACAAAAAGTTTTGAAATTTAAAATTTTTGTCGGTCTGACATCATCCTGCTATAGTAAGAATTTTTCTACTTTAGCAGTGTCATCATAGAAGCCAGTAGGCCTCTATATTAGGATGATGGGACTAAAACTCGATACAATTTAATATTTCTCTTTTTTCTCTTTAATTGTAAGAAGGACGAGACTGGCTTTAAAAACCCTCTTAGGGTTGCCTTATGGACTTAGGGTCATGGAGAGGAGGGATTTCACTCTACTGGGATAAAAGAAATGGTTTCTCATAAATTTCATATCAAAATTCACTACCTCAGAGGCAAATTGCATTCATACATCCATAGTAGTTGGTTGGCATTCAAGTAAGATAGGCTTTATTGAGTTGTTTAGACACACATTAAAAACATAAACATGATATAGGTTATGGGATACATCATACTTAAAACTTCAGGCACGTCGCTGGGATGGATAAAAGGGATGAAAACCCAGCTAATAAGGTGGGAATTCCAGATATTATGTGATATAGAATGTATCCATTGATTATTATATTTCTTTTATTATTGTTCAACCCTTTATGGTTAAATATAGTTTTGTAACCAAAAATTAGGTTTAAATCGAATAAATGCCTAAAATATAGGTGGTTTGTGTAGATGGATTCCAAAGAATATACTATAGTAACCAAAGGACTAAGAATTGGTAAGGTATCAAGGATTGAGTGAATGCTTGGAGCGTTTCATGGCATTGGTTATATGTGCAAACTGTAGGTGATGGTTTTATATAGTTGGAATCCTACCTGATAAACATACATTCTTGCTAAATTTTTCCTTGGATTACTAATGGAATATATGTTTTAAAAAAGTAAAGGCATAATTGATATTCTGATTATTTAATACTATAATAAGTTGTTATGAAATCTAGTTGGTTGTATAAGTGAAATTGTTGAATACTTTTTGTTGTTGTTATTATGGTGATATCTTATTTATATTTTGGGATGCACCGGTATTTGGGCCTCTTCACAGGCTATTATGTTTATATTGGGGGATGTACTAGTATTTGTACATCTTTATGGAATGGTTGGTATAAGATTGTCAAACACTTGATGTCTAGATAAGGTACATGAACAAGAATTCATACCTTGTAGGTCATGGCTAGTAGGTGACCATAAGACCCTTAGCATATATGTACAAGGTCTACAAGTGTGATGGTTCTCTGAGTGAACCAGGTATTATTTGTTAATTGTTATGTATATGTTGTGTATATTGGTTCCTTGAGTGAACTTGGACTTCTATGTTACTTTTTGTATTATGATCCTTGTGTGAACTAAGAATTAGGTGATGTCTTGTTATATGGGTTCATTGTGTAAACCAAGCTTACATATTGACTAACTGCTTATGGTTTCTTGATATAAACTTGGATTCATGAATATGATTATTTTATCGACATTGTTATTAGAATGGGTCCTTGAGTGGTCGAGGATTAATAGTAAGTTGGTGTGATTAAATATTGTTTTCCTTTTTGTGTAAGAAAGACATGGGTGATATAATTGTTTGGGTCATGGTGTAGACTTGGAGTCTGGTTGGGTGTCATGATCTTGATTAGGTATAATGTCTATGTTGACCTATATAGATTGAACCCTTCAGTGTTGCTGAATGAGGTTAAGTGTTATAAATTTGAAGTAAGGCCATCTAGAATGTGCCCATGTCTCAATTATGGCATGACTATGGTCGGTAGTCTTTAGTTATCATAGTTGAGACCGGGATAACGGAGAGTTACGGTTTTGTTAATAATTTCACATAGTCCCAAGGGAATATAAGGTTTCAAGGGTGATACTATATAACCAAATTAGTGGAACAAGTTTAACTATTTCATAAGTATTCTAAACTATGAATTGTTAAGAATAGGAAACCTTAGGGGTTGAGTATCATAGGACCCCAGGTAATAACATAATGAGGCCTGGCTTGATGATGTGGTGGATAGATGGTGATTAGGGCTAAATATGGTAAGGAAAGTTGTTCTTAATCGTAAGGCTGATAAGAGTCAGGGGTGTTAAGCAATCGTTGTAACAAAAGGTCTATGATTAATTAACTGTCACAACCCAAATCATAGATCGTGTGGGCACCTACCTAACTCTACCCTAGATAGGAGAACCCTTACCACCTAACGATTCAATAATTGCAGAAGACATTAAATCTTAAACATAAATATATATTTGAATAAATAAACTTTCTTTTTCAACAACAAAATTTTATCACAGAAATATACATTGCAGAATTCTACTAAACAACTTCCTACAACCTTACCTAAACTAGTACAAGAGAACTAAGAAAGGAGGAATTACCCAAGACACAACATCCATGTAGGAATAGGATGACAAGATCTACTGCAGAATAGACATCGTTGTACCTATAGAAACTCCAACTTCCTTGAAACATGCTATATCCACCAATGAAGATATAGTAAGTGTAATATCATTACAACCATACGTACCGGTAGGTATCATTGGCCGATCAGGATTAGAAACATATAATAGCATAAAACAAATAATAAAGATCAAGAGAAACATACATTCTTACAAATTAAGCATACTTAACTTACTTTGACTTCAAAACTTATCACCTTTCATTTAATTCAGAAATATTATTTTACCCTTATGGAATGACTAATTAACTACCTTTAACCAATAAAGTAATCTAACCGGCAATTTTTATGCACATACCTTATTAAAGCAACTCTATATACTTTATTCTCTCTTATTAATCTTCTTTTATGACAATCCTCATTCACTATTATACTACCATTAACCATCGAAATTTTAACAACCATGACAATTACTAGCCTCAAATACTTTACAAGTAAGGATACTACAATATACATCAAGTTTCCAACTTTAAACATAAAAGATCAATATTTATACATAATTTAGGATGAACCTTATATTCACACATTATTACCATGTCAATCCATATCGATCAACATTACTAGTCAACTCAAGGAACTACAATATAGTCCATACAAGAAACCATGACATATCATCAACACAAATTGGTCCACTCAAGGAACCATCAACCACACATGAATAAAAATGTATATTCAATGCATATGAATAAAAGTATGAATACAAGATGTGAGCATCATCTCTTTCTCTTCTCAATCTTATTAACAACATTCTCAACATAATGATCATCATGATTTCAATATCAAGATCATCATTATCAATAGCATCCACAAAATCATGAATATCCTGACCTTGATATCATCATCATCATAATCATCAACTCTTTATCACCAATATGTATGATTATTCAAATAGAACATGTAATCATAATTATTAGCAATTCTGAAATGTGAATCACAAACACCCAATTTAATTTAAATACAAGAAGCAATGATCAAAACAAAACTTACAATTAATGAAAACTAAGTAAATACAGTTAGTTATCACCAGTTCATTATTTTAGATAATAATAAATGTCCACTAACAAATGAAATTACAAGTACACTCGAAGTAAATTCAGCACATGCTCAATTGAGCATTATAAAACACTATTATCAATCATAGATATGTCAAACGATCAATCAATCAAGTTCCCCTTTTAGCAGTGCATATTTCATCATGACTGATATCTACACTTTAATTTAACAAACTAATTCATTCACCAATCTAAATATCTTTTATTCACACTAGATAGGTAAATTCAGTTATTAACTAGTAACTCTTACACTCAAGTCATAACTAAGTTCAAGACTATCCCCCAACTTTGCACATCTTGCTTTCTAATACTTATCAAAACATAACATTAGGTTCTTAAAATATATTATCACCTTCTCTTGTCTTAATCAATACTCCTAACTATCTTTTAGGAAGAATACCTCATACTTCAATCATACCGAACATTGTCTTCACTCTTTTAATGTATTAAAGAGAAGCTCTACAGATTAGAGGTTCAACTAATCTTTCTATTTGTATTCACATTCATATATTAATGATATAAATCATCAAGTAAGTCATACAACAAAAACAGCCATCAAGGGATCGATAAAAAACACAATAACATACAATTATATCATTATTACCCTATTTCCATGTTTTATATATCCTAACTCTATGCCCGTAAGCCTAGAGAAAAAATCTCACATCAACTATAGTTATTACATACATCTTAACTAAGTCTACTACATATTAAACCATAACCTACTTACGTACCAAGTTGTTGTAATAAGTAAGCTCTGTCATGAATGATCCTCCTTTTTCTTTACGTTTTCATAGGTTATATCTTCTAATAAACAATAATTATAAGAGAAAATTAATCATTAATCTTCAAATAAATACTTTAGCAAATCAAACACAGTATTCTACCCTCATTTATGGTGTATAACAATACCCAAGGGCCAATTAATCACTAAATTGGTTTATCATGCTAAACCTATCTCTGTTAATGGTGTTTTAAAGCTAAAGGTCTAATCATTATAGAATTCAAGGTCCCCAACAATTAGAATTCTTGTTTTTGAACTAGAATATCATACTAGGAAGAGTTATTTACATTCTAAAATTGTTTTTAGGTGAAAATAATCATACCTATTGGGTTTCCCCATGATTTCATGAACCTAGGATTCTAAACCAAAATAACTTCATCATAAGTCCCCATTCTAATAATTCTAGACCCTAAAAAATTAACCAATATTCAAAAGGAGTAAAAATCTTACCTCATCAAAGGATCTCCACCCTAACCTTTAGCAAATCATCCCTCTATGACTTGGAATAAAATATTTTAGTGTCGTAGAGGAATCCCATAAAAACCAGCCTTAAATACTATCCCATTAATGCTACAACGGTTAGATTACAAATTTGATGATAATGCTTTGGTGGTTAACTTCTCAACTTGAACAGTGTTTAGTAAAATGTTCATAACATTTTACTCCAAAGCTGGATTAACAAATGGTTAGATCCTTTGGAAAGAAGACTCAAAAATATTTTATTTAGTAGGTATTTGGCCTCATAAATATTTTTATTCTAGCATATATGATTCTGTAAAGTTGAATCTAGTTTATACTTAGATCAAGACTCAATATGTATGAACAATTTTAACTTAACTTTGTGATAGGGATATTGTATGGCCTTAGTACATGTCCAATGCACTCCCATACAAAAGCATTGGTCCTATGACTTATGATGAAAGGTATCTCATGTTTTTACCATAGATATTTTTAGTAACAATGGAATGGGTTGATGCATTAGATACAAATTCACCCACCATTCATCCACAAATAATTATTGGTGAAAAGGAGGGTGTTTAGCATGACACTTGCAATTAAAAAAACAAAATGGTTACAAAACTAATGCTACCTCCCATAAATTTCTAATATTAATTGATGACACTTACCAAACCACCATCCCGTAATAACGCCAACTAGCCTATACATCACAGACCACTAAGCTATAGGCACACAACATTATCATTATAACTCAATGAATACAATTCATAGAAAAATCTAGGTGACGGGTCATTTTCATATACCAATAACACGACACGATATTATAGCATATAAATATTTGGGATGACAGTGGAGATAGTATGAGGAGGGATAAAATAGTATACCGCTACAACAATACTTTTACCATTATAGTGGTTAATTTTCTGTTGCAGCGGGCTAAGGCAGTGACTTGGGACTTGGTCCTAGTTTAGGCTATCTTACATCATAATTTTGAAAATTCAACATTATGAACTAACCTTTTCATAATAATTTCTCTAAATGGAGTTTTATCATCTCGTTTTATGGACATTTTTGTGAGCTCCTAAACTTTTCCTATAACCAGTTAACCACCAAAATCTACTAATCAAAACACGATGATCTATCATAAAACACCAAATCCAAAGTTCTATATGGTTGTTATTTACTAGGAACAGATTTAGTAAGGTATTACACTCTAACCAATGCTATAACTAATACAACACCACCAATATACCACTTGTAATGACCTGAACTTTGGTGTTTTGGGTGAAATATTTATTTCTATATGATTTGACAATTTTACCCCTCCTCATGGTTGAATTATTATATTTTTGGGGTGTGGGGATTATTCCAAAGGCACCTAATGTATTTTGATGTGATTTATGGGAGTTAGTGGTTTTTGGTGGCTTGAAAAACCTTATAGTTGACTTTGGTCTTCATTTATTGATCTATGTATTAGATGGAAAAATGGATTGTGTTAGCATATCTGAAATGCCAATTTTAGATTTGTAGCATAGTTGGTGTGGTGTTACAACTTTTACATCTCATTTTGACCATTAGTTTAGAAAGTTGTGAAATTAGGTTTTGAGGTTCAACTCTATGAAAATGATGTTTTTTAAGAATCTAATATCACTATTGAGTCTAGAGTGTCAGGTTTGGTAGGGTAGAATAGTCCATTTAAACTCTTCAGATTCCAGATAAATCCAGAGGGGTCGTGGAAACTTAGAATTCTCTAAGTCTCCAACCAATGCACCACTCAACTGGTGCACCCACATAAGCGATATTTTATTTACTTAAGAGATCCAGTTGAGAATCTGAGATATTTCTTGTGCGACTCTTGTGTTGCATACATGACTATTTCTAAGGAGACAATAGGATCTCTTACGCGACACCTGCTAACAGATGAAGTATCATATAAGCAACACCTATTCACTTAAGCGATAGTCACTTGAGAGACATGGTGATTACAGCGATGCCTAGGTCATTTATATACTGTATTTTTGTATTTTTTACACTATTTTTGAGACATGGAGTTCAGGTTCGAGTTTTGAGCATTTTCTTCCATTTATAAGTTTGGGTAAGCATCAAAATTCCTATTTCAACTACTTTTATTCGAATTTATCATTCAAATCTTGTTAAATGTAGATTTAAAGGTGGAAATTGGGGATTTTAGCCAAAAAGGCTCAAACTGCCATTTTTTCGAATCAAACCCCAATTTCACTTTGTTTTCACTAGGCTTTTCTTTTAAGAGTTCCTTTAATCTTGTGAAAATATGTTTTTGGACAAAAATTCTTATTTTACCCTTCTTTTTTAATAATTCATTTTGGTGGTCCATTTTGACCCTAATTGAGAAGTGGGTAACATGGGTGCCGTTGGTTTCTTTTTGATATGTAGATTATATATTGGTATGTTTTAGTTGATTTTGGGTATATTAATGAAGGGAAAGCTCCAGATTAAAGGCTTTTTGGACCGATTTTCAGCATTCAACATAGGTTATGGTTAAGACTAGGATGGGTAGTTAACATTTGTTATAAATCATGTTAAGGGTGTGGGAAATAATCATGAAAATAGATATAATTATCATGTTACACCCGTTTGGGAGCCTATCTTATTTCTAATTAGTAGTTGTGAGACATTATTTGTTATGTGTTATCGTATGGAGTTTTATATAATATTGTTAGCCTTGGGTATGTGATATTATTTATATATTGTTTGAAGAAAAAGCTTAATGTGGTATCAATGGTACATTTTGGAGTATTTTTCTCTATTGACATATGAATTATATTGGATTTCATGGATGGTTGGAATCTTGAGTAGATTTTGGCTCACATGGTTGGTATATTGCTTGAATATGGAAATTCTCATTGAGTTTGGTTGTGAGAATTACATTATCATATCATATACATTTATGAAACATTAGTACCCTTGTGGAAATACTGAAAACACCAGCTTTTTATGACAAAAAGTGACATCTTTTAAACCCTCTATCGATGGATGTACTAGAGATGAGATATGGATATGGTATTGGATATGGATTGTATATGGGTTGATTAACCCCCCCATGGGTCCTACCTCATGATCACAACTCGGTAGGTGTATACAAAGGTTGTACAATAACCTGGTGCATCACATCATTATCATCATTATTGCCTTTTATTATATGCCTTGTGCTTTCTTTGTATGTAGTATCATCCTTGATATGATATTTCTCTATTTATATTAATTTTTTTGATATGTATGTGTGATATTTGTGTACTTGTGTCTCCTTATTGTATTTGCATATTCTATATGTGAATATTATTGAACTATTAGTGAAGACGGTGTGGGCTACCTTTTGGGACATTTTTTAATTTTTAATGGCATGCACTTAGTGTGCATTTTGTATGCTTTATTTTATACTTTGATCAGTCAAACTATGATACCTACTAAATACAAGCGGATTATACTCACTCCTACTGTACCCTTCTGGTATAGATCTAGGTTTGAGTGCGCCTCATGGCAGTTGATTCGGGCGGTACTTGGAGCTCATTCAAGAAAACGGCTGATCTATACATTCAGAGTTGACTTCTACCTTTGTTTTTCTAGACTATGTCTTATTTATATCTAGAGACATAGTTTTGTTCCTGTTTTAGGATATCTTGTGTATTTTTGACCTTGAGTTATACTAGTTAATTCTTACACTGTGACACAAGGTTTTGGGGATTACTATATGGTATCCTTGGTTTTATTTCTCCTCTTTTAATATATGCATGTGGTTTTGCTTTATTCTAAAAGACTCATCTTGGATCTTAGGGCTTTTCTCCTATTTATATTAGTTTGGGAGATAGGATTACTTATCAAGTTTTCTGTGATAAAAGCCATCATGACCCTTGGTTTTCCGGTCATGAACAAATGGTATCAAAGCATCTAGGTTCACTAGTCTCAATAGTGTAAGAATACGATATCTAATAGAGTATCGCGGATCAATACATAGACATTCTTATCTATCTTCAAAAGGCTATGATATATATTTAGAGAACTTCCCTTATTTCATTCTATATCCTACAAATCTTTCATACTTTGTGTTCAAATTCATATTTCACTCTTTCTGTATAGATGGTGAGGATTAGATCCAGTGAGACTCGAGATTTGATTCCTCTATCTAAGAAGAGAGTCTAGTCTAGAGGGAGAGTTGTGATTCATGGTCGACCTCAGCATGGAGGATGGGTATTAGGATCTAACTTCTCTAGAGATAGCACTAGGGGACTCTCCCTTGAGCCTCGAGATGAGCATATTGGAAATATAGGACCGACCCTGATCCTATAGAGTACTTCTTTCCCAGTCTTATAGAGGTTGTTAGTTTGGTAACTAACCTGATTATAGGGTGATCCTTTGAGTGCACCTGATATTCCTCCTGCTCAGAGTATTGTACCTCCATTTGTGCCAGAGTCTGCTTATAGTGTTCCTCTGATTCCAAGTATGGATCCTTCTGTTATATTGATATCTTCTTAGGGTACTCCACATACCCTGAGTGTGGTTCCTCCTTCAGTGTCGATATATAAGTATAGTATTCTATGGTTAGAAGTTTAGCCTTCTTGTATAATACCTCTTTAGATGGTTTCTCAATCATCTAGATTTACTATACCTCCTATTGGGGCGAGTGTAGCTATGTCTTCTGAGGATCAAAAAATTTTGAGAGGTTCACTCACTTGGGTGTTCTAGGGTCAGTGGTGTTGTAGGCGAGTATTCCTATGAGTTCTTGATGGATTGTCATGAGAATTTACATAACCTTGGTTTGCTTAAGTCGTATGGGGTCGCTTATACTACTTACTATTTAAGAGATGCAACTAGAGATTGGTTGTCATTACCTAAACCAGGGCCTAGCCCTGATAGGTATCTCATGTCCAACAAGGACCAGAGACCACCCCCGAATACCTAAACCACCGACTACCTTACACCCCTTATCGAAAGAATTCCAAACAAATAACAAGATATGAGAAATCAATTTTAAAGACATTATAATATGTCTACATCCAAAACTAACCAAACCAAACCATCCCAAATCCACAGTAGTCCAATCAAAGCCTCTACCAAACGAGTACTAACAAAGTGTCGAGACATGTCCCCGACTCTGACAATGACAATGACAATGATAATGATAATGTGAACTCTTCAATTCTAGACTATGAAAAAAAACTAATGAAATGACTACGTCTTCTGGAGGAATGGAAGCTTACCACTTCACTACCAAAGATCAATGAATCTAGTTGATCCACCTAACTATGTGCAGGAAAAGTAAAAGTTGCTCCGGCGCCTACATCACATAGGGATGCAGCATCCAGAGATGGGTTAGTGAGGTGAACACTAGCATATACTCCGGTATAAAGATAAAGAAATGAAATCAATTCAACACCAAGTTAAATAAATTCATTTAACCATATGCTAGTACAAACACATATATATCTCATACCTGGATAGGAAACATTTTTAATCATGAAGTAAAACTTTTAACCTAGACTATGTAGCTCAACCATCATAATAGGCACCCATGGGAGACATGGGTTCAGCTCCCCCTGCTGAAAGGGCCACGGTGTGTGTTAGCCACACGTACCAGAGAAAACCCTAGGGAAAGCTAAACAATCCAGGAAATTAGCCATACCAAAATACATCAAGTGTTACTCATGCACACAGGTTATCAAGATCAAGTGTCATGTCGGCAAACATAAGTTTCCAGTATAATTTATTTAAGACCCACACCTTCACGACATCGCTACGTAACCCCCATTAATCCAAATTTAAAACAAGTTGCACATAATCCAAATTATTGATTAATTAACCAACCTTTAATGCATACATGGTATTATCATAACTTTCCTTGCAAGTATAACTTCATGCCATAATAATTATATTTAACTTGGGGAACGACACACCCCTTATTAGTTCATAAAATAAATTTGGAGGAATACTTCGATCTCATTTAGTTCATAGAAATAGTTTGTGAAATCACAATCCCATAGGATTCAATTCAACACCATAATGCAATAATTCAAATTCCCACATTTCTCATAACTAAAATCCTGTTTCACAATAAGGTGTAGGGGTTATAACTACTTCAAAAGTCAAAAGTTTAATAAATCACAATTCCTAAGTTCATTCACCATACCCATTCACCTATATGTTCAAAACTATATTTAAAGCATGAATAAACATAATTAAACCATGGTAAAACATTGTCCAAGAAAAAATATTCAAAACCCTCAACCCTTGTTTCAAACCAACATCAATATCTTATGAAAAATTCTTTAAATCACATGATTTTAGAAAAATTAACAATGAGGGGATAGTAACATGCCTTAATCACCAAGAAGTACAGATAGATATCACCGTTAGAATACCCAATTGATTAGTCTCTTGAAAACCCTAAGTGTTCATGACCTTAAGGATTTAGAAGTTCTTGAGAGGTTATTTGAGTTATTTATGAGGGATAAATATCCCCTAAAGAGGTTATAATACATAGTTTTCAAGTTGGGGAAGAGGGAAAATGTCCAGAAGGACCTCAACTGAAAAGCAGAAAAAGTTTCACCCTTGACTACGAGTCGACCGTTGACTCATAGCCACTCCTTATGACTTATCACCATGAGTTGTAATGAAGATAGTGACCAGGACCCCCATACACTGTCAACCTTATGACTCAACAATCTTACTCATATTGAGATATTACGACTTGTAGGGTCTAGTCATAGGCAATAAAAAACCCAAATAGGTTAAATACTAGACATCCTACGATTTAAACCTGCTACTCATAACAAGTCCTTACGGCTCTTGGTGTGTTATTTGTACTCAAAGGAGAACTTTTCCACTAAGTTTCTGATTTATTTACAACCAGGGTCCCTACAACCCATAACCACATCTCTCGACTTATCACCATGAGTCGTGACCAAGGTAGTAAGCCCAAAGCTCAAGAATTTTTAAGGGACAAAATCTGGGGTGTTATATTAGTGGAGGTAAATTATTGGTTACCGATCTCTTGATTTGCTAGAGATGACTTAGGATTAGTTTATAGAGGCCCTTTAGACTAATTTATGCCTTTTTATTTAAGGGATCAAATGAAAAATGAGTTTGATCACTTGGAGCAGGGCTTTATGACTTTTGTAGAGTGTAAGGAATTTTTATGTCTTGTCTAGATATTCTTATGGAAATATTACCACCGAATATGAGAAGATTTAGAAGATTATGAAGGGGTTGGACATTTTTCTTCAGCTTGCTATGACTTAGATGGTAGTATATAAGGCGTTCTTTCAGAGTATTATGGATCATGCTAAGATGACTTAGTTTATTCTTCAAGCATCTCAAGGAGTCACTAAGAAGATAAGCCATTAAGGTGAGCTTAGAGTTTATATCTCACAAAGTAGAGATTCTACAATTTTTGTGGGTACCATGGTAGACCCATGTAGGAAACCTTACAGAGTTTAGGTAGTAGGTATTCTAGTTCAGCAGCTTCAAGTAGTCATCCTAGATCATCCTTTCCTCCTTCCATTGAGCTGTTCAAGGTTTGCTATGTTTGTGATGGGATTGGATATTTGTCCAAGGACTGTCCCTATTGTATCTTTAGAGGTAGTTGTATATCAGTCGTAAGAGGTAGATATTCCACTTAAGGTATGAAAGGTATAGGTAGTGGTCCCAGTGGTGGTGGTTAAGGGACTACCCAGTCAGGTGGTGGACGTGGTCAGTGCTATGCTATACTTTCCAGGCCAATGGCAGAGTTCTATGATATTGTTATCAGAAGTATCATTCTTGTTTGTCTTATATCTGCATCTATGTTATTTGAATTAGGATCAAGTTTCTCCTATGTATTGGCATATTTGATTTTGGTTTCAATTTTTCTTATGAGCCTCTTGATGTGCCTATCAGTGTATCTACCCCCATAGGAAATTCTTTAGTAGTGGATCGGGTGTACCGATCTTATGTTATGACTTTTTTTTGGCGTAAGACCTAGGTAGATCTTATTTTATTAGACCTGGTATATTTTGATCTCAGCTTAGGTATAGACTGGTTAGCTCCTTATCATGTTGTCCTAGATTATTATGCTAAGATCGTGACTTTAGCTTACCTAGTATACCAAGGACATCTTAGAAGGGTGTGCTTAATTTGGGTCCCAAGAGAGTTATATCTTTCCTTCAGGCCTATTGTTTGGTTATGAGGTGTGTTTTTCTTATTTTGTTCATATTCATGGTACTAGTGTTGCTTTACCTTTTTTTTGGATTTTGTCTGCATTGTCTAAGAGTTCATGGATGTTTTCCCTATGGATTTTCCTGATATACCTCCGAATCATGATATTGACTTTTCTATTGATGTTGAGCAGGGCACCAAGCCTATTTTTATTCCTTCTTATAGGATATCCCCAATTAAATTAAAGGAATTGAAGGATCAATTGCAGGAGATATTGGATAAAAGATTTATCCAACCTAGTTTATCTCCTTGGAGGTATGCCTATTTTGTTTTTGAGGAAAAAAATGGGTCAATGAAAATGTATATTGATTATCGACAGTTAAATGAGGTGACAATTAAGAATAAGTATCTTCTTATTCATATTGATGATTTATTTGACCAACTTTAGGGTGCTTCATTGTTTTCAAATATTTATTTGAGGTTTAGGTATCACCAATTGAGGATTAGAGCTTTAGATATTTTGAAGATAACTTCTTAGTCTCGGTACAGTTATTATGAGTTCTTAGTCATGTCTTTTGGGTTAATGAATGCCCTACCTATGTTCATGGAGTTGATACCGTATCTTGACTCTTTTATTAGTGTATTAATAGATGATATCTTGGTTTATTCCAAGAGTGACGCCAATCATAAGGAGTATTTGAGAATTATGCTTCAGATACTGAGGGATGAGAAGTTGTATGCTAAGTTCTCTAAGTGTGAGTTTTGGTTGTATTCTATCTCTTTCTTGGGTCACATAATGACCAAAGATGGTATTATGGTTGATTCGACCAAGATTGTGGCAGTTTGTGTTTGAGCTAGGCCTACTTATCCTACCGAGATTTGAAGTTTTGTTAGGTTAGTAGGCTACTATTAGAGATTTATTAAGGTTTTTCCCTCTATTTCATCTCCATTGACCAAGTTGATTCAAAAGAAAATTTCCTTTCAGTGGTTTGATGCTTGTGAGGAAAGCTTTCAAAAGCGCAAGGATTTCTCAATGTTAACTTCTATCTTGACCCTGACAAAGAAGGTCATGGGTTTTACTATCTTCTGTGATGCTTCAGGTGTTGGTTTAGGTACTATGTTGATGCATAAGGGTATGGTGATTGCCTTTTCTTCCCATCAGGTATGACTTATGAGAGAAAATACCCTACCCATGATTTGGAGTTATGCGTGATTGTTTTTGCTTTGAAGTTATGGAGACATTACTTGTATGGAGTTCATTGTAAGATTTTCTTAGATCATCATAGCCTTTAATATCTCTTCACCTAGCGAGATCTTAATATGAGATAGCATCATTGTCTTAAGTTGCTTATGGATTATTATCTTACTATTCTCAATCATTCGGGCAAGGCTAATATTATTGCAGATGCCTCATGCTGGAAGTCGACAAACATGGGTATCTTGGTGCATCTTTTGACCAATGTGAGGCCTTTGACCTTAGAGGTTCATTCTTTATCTAACCAGATAGTTAGGCTTTATATTTCAACATATGAGCATGTTTTGTCATTTATGGAGGCTAGGTATTCCTTGATGAAGTAGATTTAGGCTTATCAAATTAATGGTGTTGGTTTAAGAGTGATTCAGGATAAGGTGTTGAGTTGTGAGGCTATCAAAGCCGCACTTGATCCAGATGGTATTTTAAGGATTGGTGGATAAGTTTTTGTGCCTAGAGCGGGTGATCGGATTAGATTGATTTTGGTGGAGTCTCATTGTTCTAGATATTCCATCCATCAAAGAGTGACTAAGATGTATCATGATTTGAGATAACATTACTAGTGGGGTGGTATGAGCAATGATATAATAGATTTTGTAGCCTGTTGCCTATGTTTCTAGCAGGTGAAGGCCAAGAATTTAAGACTAGGTAGTTTTCCTTAGAGGTTACCCATTCTCAAGTGGAAATGGGAACAAATTACTATAGACTTTGTGATTGGATTTCCTCATACTTTTCATGGTTCTGATAGTGTTTGGGTCATCGTGGATTGGTTAACCAAATTTGCTCATTTCATTTTGGTGTAGGTTTGTTCAATGTTGAGAGGTTAGACCGTATCAATATTTGTGATATAGTTTGTCTTAATGGTGTGCTAGTTTTTATCATCTTGGATTGAGGATTAGCCTTTCAAGAGGAGTTTTGTACTCGAGTTGATCTTAGCATAACTTTTCCCCCCAGACTATCGATCTTTCCAAGCAGACTATTCAGGATTTGTAGGATATGCTCCATGCTTATGTGATAGACTTCAGTGGTCTGTGGGAGAAGCATCAAGCTTTGGTGGAGTTTGCATATAATAATAGCTACCATTCTAGTATAAAGATATCATATTTTGTGGCTTTGTATGGTAGGTGTTGTCACTTTCCGGTTGGTTTGATGTTTTAGTGATTAGACCTCGAGGTACGGCCTTGCTTTATGAGTCCTTGGATAGGGTTTGGGTCATTTAGGATAGACATTGAGCGACAGAGAATAGGCAAAAGTGTTGTGCGGATCGTAGGTTTTGTTCCTTCAGGTTTAATTTTTGGTGATCATGTCTTCCTTTATGTGTCACCCGTGAAGGGCGTGATGAGGTTTGGAAAGAAGGAAACTTAGCCCCAGGTATATTGGACCTTTTGAGATCCTTTAAACTATTGGGGATGTGGCCTATGAGTTAGCTTTGCCTCTAGATTTATCAGTTGTTCATCAAGTTTTTTATGTCTCTATGCTTTGACATTACATTTTGGATAAGTCTCATGTCATTCATTGGAATTTAGTCCAGTTAGATGAGAGGTTGTCTTTTGTTGAGAAGAAAGTTTCTATTCTAGCTAGGGATGTTAGAAGGTTGCGTTCTAAGGATATTCCAATTGTTAAGGTCCAGTGGAGACATCTTCCTGTAAATGAGGCTACTTGGGAGGTTGAGTCTGATATTCGTGGTAGTTATCCTCAATGTTTTACTGATTCGGGGTATTTCTATTGCCTTTAGTTTGAGGACAAAAAAGATTTTTAGTGATGGATGATGCAATGATCTAACCTTTGGTGTTTTGTGTGAAATATTTATTTTTATATGATGTAACCCTTTTACCCATCCACGTGGTTGCATTAAGGTATTTTTGGGGTAAAGGGATGATTGACACGGTTTTTATGCATTTTGATGTGATTTGTGCGAGTTTACGGTTCTTGGTGGCTTGAAAAGCCTTATAGTTGACTTTGGTCAACATATTTTGATCTATGCGTCGGATGGCAAAATAGACTATGCTAACAGATTCGAAACATCAATTTTATGTTTGTAGCATGGTTGGTGTGGTTTTATGGCCTTTACATCTCATTTCAATCCTCGGTTTAGAAAGTTGTGAAATTGGGTTTCAGGGGTCAACTCTGTAAAGTGACATCCTTTAAAAAAATCTAATATCGCCATTGAGTCCTGATATGAGGTGAATTAACGCACCCCAGTGTCCTTATCTATGCTTGTATAGCCTTTTTTTTGAGGACTTCTTGTGTGATTAGTGTGTTGTTTATGATATAATTGAGAATTCAAGTGTTAAAATACTTGACTATAATGTTTAAGGTGTATTTCAAGCAAGTTTAGAATGAATTTGGTCACTTAGAGTTTAGACAACGAAACTAGTATTACTAGCTTGATCTATGTGTTGTTCTGGTTGATCTAGATAGATTTTAGTGTGAGTAATAAGTTCCTATGGGTATGATTGTGTAATTATGTGTGTAATAACTTGTTAATACTGTTTAAGGTTCAATTGAAATAAGCCAAGAGTCAAAACTAAGTTAAAGACCAAAAGGACAAAACTAGTATTCTTTGCTTAAGTTTCTTGTTCATCATCTTGGATTGTATGTGGTTTTGAGCTCTAATTCGTGGTGTTTGATTCTATAGGATTCTTGGTAAATTTATAATAATGATATATGGATGATACACAAGTTGAACATCAAGTGAAAACATCACCACAAGTTTGGAATGGATGGACAAAAGGACGGGAAAGGACTTGACAAAAAAATGGACGTTTTAGGGTCATTGGCATGCCATGGACCTTAGACACCGAGTTAGGGTCCATTCCACTCCCTTGGTGGTATATTAACTGACCAATTCTAGTTTTCACTGCAATTTTGGTGGTCCAAGGACCTTATGCAGCACTATAAGGTCCGTGGCACATAGGTAAGTTCAAATCGGCAGCTTGTGTCCTCCTATAAATAGGACCCTTAAACATTATGTTACACACCTTGGATGACATAGAAACTTTGAGGGAGGCTGTAAAAAACTTCAATTAGGGGTTTGGTTTGGTTTATTTATGGATTTTAAGATGTATTCTATTAGTGCAATTACAGTTATGTCCATGAGCAGCTAAACACCATTTTTCGGGGTTAAGGCTAAGTACATGATTGCTCTTGTAATGAATTGATTTGGTTTTTATTGTTTATCATATTTAATTGTTTATTTATCCTTGTTATCACTATTTTAAGGATTCTTGACCCTTAGAATACATCCATTTTCATCTTGTGAGCGCGAATGGAGGAACAAGAGGATAGAACATGGGGTAAATAGAATAGGATTGTAACCTTCTACAAAATAAAGTTATAATTTACATTTAGGATAGAAATATACCTAATTGACCAATTTGGTTCATTTATGGGATTATTTATGAATGTATTTAACTTAATTCTCACATCCCCGCTCAATAATGTAGTTGTGGGTCTAAGATAAGTGATTACAGGCTCAAAAGACCTAGAGCATAATATCAACCCCGTAAATAAACAACCAAGATAAGTAACATAACCAATGAAGTTCAATAGCATAGTATGATTGTTCTAGTGCCTTAGCCACGGTTTCTCCCCATTGATTGTCCAAGAACTTTACTTTTCCGCATTGTTTACAGTTAAATTTAGCTTTAACTCTCAAACTCTTTTGTTTACTTTTACACCAATTTAATATTAATAGTGAACTTGAATTGGATATTTGTCAACACAAGTATTTGTGGGATCGATACTTGGCTTGTAAAATGCAACTTTACTACTTGGTGGGACCACGTACACTTGCATGTTTGCTTGGGCACAAAAAATTCTTGACTCCATTTCTCGGGACATGTAATTTGGAAACTGCTTTAGTTTTAGTTTTACTTTTTAGGTTTCTTTCGTGCTTTTCACTTGGTCTTTGTTTTGAATTTGTAGGCACGGGTTAACAGACTAGCGAGCTGGGAAGGGATAAGGAGTTGGTTGAACCCGACCCTGATCCTAAATAATTCTTACACCAAATTAGGAGAGAAGCAATTCTTCTCTACCGCATCCTTCAAATAAACTAGGCACCAGATATTCCTGCTCCTATGGCTGAGGATCCACCAGCCCATAGGATAGTTCGCAGAGTGCCAATCCCACTTATAACTAATGTGACCTTCGCCATTCAAACACAGGCTCCTGGAGGTAGATTTGAATTTAAACAGAACATGGTGTAGATGTTTTTTAGTAGTAGACAGTTTATCAGGCTTTTACATGAAGATCCATAAGTCCACTTGAAGAAATTTTTAAATATCAGTGACACATTCATCCCTACGGGTGTGTCAACTGATTATGTGAGGCTGAACTTTTCCTTTTTTCACTATTGGGGGAAGAAAAGAAGTGGTTGAACGCTGATACAATAGGTTCAATTAGAACCTTGGATGACTTAGCCCAAAAGTTACTCATCCGATTCTTTCCATATAGCATGACTGCAATACTTTGCAGTGAGATTTTGAGCTTCAAATAGAGGACAGATGAAAGCCTGTATCATGCCTGGAGAGGTTCGAAGATCTTCGTTAAGACTGTCTATATCATTAATAACCAAATGAGGCACTAGCTCACACCTTTGTTGATGCACTTGACCATAACATAAAAATTATGCTAGATTTAACTGCAGGTGGTCAAGCATTGGAAAAGACATAAGATGAGCTATAAACCTTGTTTAACCGAATTGCATAAGGAAATCTGGATTGGCATAGTGATGCCTCAAGAGGCTCAATGAAAAGGCTTCAGGCATAGTTAAAGTTTTCAGTATTACAACCTTAGCCTCCCATCTATCATCTTTGCAGAAACAAATGATGACACAAACTCAGGTTTAGGTTAATGCAATACAATAGACTCCAGCATGGTGTGAGGTTTGTGGAAATAGTGTCCACTTTGTAGATATGTGTGGTGCAAATATGCAGTAAGATAATTTTGAGGGCAATGTTTAAAGGCCAAATAATGGTAATGCCTAAAACCAAAAGTGTCAGACTCAGGCACCTAATTATTGATGAAACAATAATCAGCAATATCAGTAACTACAAACCACACAGGCCATTAACATAGAGAAAATGTTAAAGAAGATCATGATCACCCAAGAACAGATGGCTGCTAAACTCAAAAATTAGCAAGTACTTTAGAAGCAGCTTGAGCATTAGTTGGGGAAATTATAGCAGGCACAAAATACTAGGCCTCATGGTGGTCTTCCAAGTGATAATGAACCTCCTAAACAAGTAATAGAAATCACATTTAAGGTTGGTAAATTGATTAACATACCTCCAAAGACAAATAATGAGGTAGACACAGAGTTGATTCCTCAACTGATTACAGACAAAGTTGTTGATTATTCAGGGAAGTATGAGTACCCTAAAATAAAAGTTGCTGAGAAGGAGAGACCACCACCACCATTTTCAAAGAGGCTGAGAAAACAAAAGGAGAATGCACACTTTAAGAAGTTCTTTGACACATTTAGAGAGCTTCATATTAACCTTAATTTTTTAGATGTTTTGTTGGGAATTCCCAAGTACGTTAAGTACTTGAAGTACATGGTACTAATATAATTAAGCTACAAGATGTTAAGAAAGTAGCACTCACTGAGGAGTGTAGCTCCGTAGTGATACAGAAGATGACTAAAAAGCTTAAGGACCCTGGGAGGTTCATTCTCCCTATTCAGATCGATAGCAACGAGGTGGTGCACACACTGAGAGATTTGTGGCCAAGTGTCAATTTGATTCCCCTATCAATGTTCAACACCTTGGGTTTGGGGAAGCTGATACCATGCTCTGTTCTACTCCAAATGACAGACCAGACAGTATTCCATCTTGAAGGAATCATCGAGTATGGTCTCATCAAGGTTGGAAAGTTTATTATATCTACTGACTTTATTGTTTCGAATTATAAAGAAGATAAAAAGGTGTTAATTATCCTAGGACATCCATTCTTGGCATCAGGAGGAACATTGATAGATGTGAGAGAGGGCACACTCACAATGAGGTTTGTCTTCAGGGTTTACAAACCACTCAACATGCTATCCTATTACAAATATTTATTCATGATTATAGTGAGGGAATTGGACTTTATCATTAAGCTTCCCAAGCAACCAATATCTAAGACCAAAGTTATGATGATTGATGAGCCTAAAAAGTATTTTGTTTAAAGCTACTGACCTTGAGATCACCCACTCAAGAGGTCAGAAATGAGTAAGAAGTTGGCCTCCCAGTAGGAGAAAGAGGATGAAGGAAAATGGATGAGTTGATATGGGTTATGCCGTGACACTAAATCAGGCACTTCTTTGGAGGCAACCCAAGTTAAGGTAGGTATTTATTTTGCAGTATTTTTAGTTTTTACTTCACGTAGCTTTTGTTTTGTCGAGTCACAAGTTGAAGGGAAGCTTGAGTACTGGAAACCTGGGCTAAGGAGCATGGTAAAGACTAAGTGTGGGTCCCCAGACCCTCTTGATGTATAAATATTCTACTATATAGGCATAGATGCCTCCAGGAGTATTTCTATCCCTACTTTTGAGTTTACTTTAGGGACAAAATAGTATTTTAAGTGTGGGGTGGGGAAATTCCTATTTTTGCATAAAATGATGTTGTAGGGCCTTGAGTCTTAGATGTTTATCTAGATTTTGGGATAGATTTGATAATATGAAAAAATTACAAAAAGATTTTCTCTTTTTAGCTTTTAGTTTATTTGGGTTAGTTTAGTAGGTGCACACTTCACCCACCCCGGGTTGTTCTTTTCAGTTCTTTTCCATGGAGGTGCCCCTTGAACCCAGTATCATTTTTATTTTTAGGAGTAAATTTAAATTTTTTTGGAGGATAAGTGAGATATTCTTGTTTTTGATATGTGTGATTATATGATGTAAGTGGGTTTTGTATTAAAAAGCATGTTCATTATGTGACATATTACTTTTGAGACTCCCAGGCTCTAGTTTATGACTCTTGAATATTATTGGCTTAATGTTTAATTCATGCTATTATTTGGTTGAGAGTCTATGATGATCTTACTTGAGTTGAGCATGTTCCATGTATATGTGATATTGTATGTATATTCCCTATTGCATTTGTTGTCTAGAATTTTCCTGGTGTAAGTGCAAAAATAAATAAAGAGTATGGGTTTTGGAGATAATATAGGGATTTCTTTGATAGCCATGTTTATACCCTCTTTCTAACCTACCCTTGTGCATAATCCTAGTTAATTCCATTGAGATTTTATCTTATTCATTGGTAGCCTCATATGTAGCCTAATATCTTTTTTTTATTGACCTCAATTTGATCCAAAGATCCTAAATGATTTAATGAAAATTAATTGAGTTGAGGAGTTTGAAATTCTAATACGGAAAAGGTGAAAGTGAATCCCCATTGTGTGGTGCAACCCTCAAGGGTTCCAACAATTGGTACCAAATCCTATTTACTCTAAAAGGTTCACATATAGTGTGTTTTCATTATTATGGCTTCTCCACCAAACTTAAAAGAAGGGCAATCTACCTCTAGACCACCTAGTTTTAATAGACAGTACTATGGGTGTGGAAAACAAGAATGTTTAACTTCATTATGGTTGTGGATAGTGAGATAATGGATATTATTCTTGATGATCATCATGTACCTATAAGAGAAGTCAAAAAAGGAGATGCTATAATATTGGTTATCAAAAGCAGGAGGGAGTTCAATTATTACGACAAGAAAAGAATTATGAAGAACTATAAGGCAAAGATACTTCTAGTATGTGGTGTAGGTCCAGATGAATACAATAGGATTTCTTCATGTAAAAATTCTAAAGAAATTTGGGATTGCTTAAAAACTGCTCATGAGGGAACTACAAATATGAAGGATCCTAAAGTTGACATGCTGACAACACATTATAAAACCTTCACTATGAAAGAAGGAAAGATAATACAAGAAATGAGTACAAGATTCACTTCCACAACATATGAGCTACACTGTTTAGGAGAAGTGATTCCATTGTATAAGCAAGTGAAGAAGATTTTGGGTGTTCTTCCCAAGTCATGGAAAAGCAAAGTGGATGCCATAACTAAGGCAAGAAATATGAAGACACTCACTATGGATTAACTTATTGGGAACCTGAAAACCCATGAACTAAAAAAGTGGCAAGGAAAAGATAAGAAAGAAGTAAAAAAGGAAAAATACTTGGAATTAAAAGCTTCAAGGTCAGGTTAAAATGAAGAATACACTAATGTTTCCTACTTGGAAAAAAGAATTATTAGATATATAAGGAAAATTAGGCAACTTTAAAGAAGTGGAAGTAGCAGCAGAAAAGGAGCCACTATGGAAGTTTTTCACAGATGTGGAAGTCTTGAACATTTTATTAAGGATTGTCCAAAACATAAAATATACTATCAAGATTATCTTAACACTGGAGGTGACAAAGGAAAGAACAGGTACTAGGTCCCTATTAAATCAAAAAGATAGGTTGCAGCGGATTTGGCAGTTAAACAATCTTTAGCTGGTTGGGGTGACTCCTTAAGTGAATAGGATGAATTTTAGAAGTCTATAGCTATTTCTATGTTTGTAGTTGATGATCATAAAGTGACATTTGATTCCTTGTTTTCTTTTATGGAAAACACTGAAGAATAAGAATAAAATGAGATATATGAAATTAAGGAGCAGGTTGCTATATTGAAATTTGAAAATCTGAATTTCGTAAGTCAACTAGAGAGAGTAAATGCTTTTGTGAGTAAAGGAAAGAAAGAATCTTAGGTTGATATTGAAGAAAAATGGGAGAATTCTCAAAGGCATCTCATGAGTGCACTCCAAAAGAATGAGGAGTTAGAAAGGGACCTGGTCTGTCTGAGGGAAGAACTTAAAAAATCCCTACAATGGACTACATCTTCTCAAATCCTTTCTAGCTTGAATAATCAAAGACTTAATAATGGTAAAGGTCTTTGGTATCAGTTACAAACTCAACCACCTTGGCCTCATGGAAAGACTGCTCAAAATGCTATGAACAAGGTCCACAAGCCTCTATGTACTCACTATGGAAGAGATGGACATATTAAAGATGACTGTCAAAGCTGACTTAGAGAAAGAATGATCAATTTTAGACATATCCAACATGGGAGTATCTGTCCTAAAGGTTTAAGACCCTTAAAAACATAAAAAATCTTAGATTACCTAGTTGGACAAATAATGATTTAACCATCCCTCTATCCTCATACTAGGAACTCAAGCTCAAATTGGTTCCCAAGTCTAATAAATGATCTTAATTGTAGAAGGGAGTAAGTGTTTGCAGTCAAAATAATCTTCCTGATATGTAATTGCTTAAGGCTATTACTAGAAGGTCTGATTGTATTCTCTTTCCAGAGATACTTTAAGGTGAAAGCGTCTTATATAAATAGGTAAAAGGGTTAAAAATTACATACAATTAAGGGAATAGTCAATAGCCTAATAATGAATAAGAAAATAATGAATGGGGATCCAAGATCTCAATAAAAAACATCAGCTCAAGTAAATGAACTCCAAAGGAGTGTCTAGTTAGAATTCAAAAGGACCTAATCCTAGTGGACTTTATTTTAGAGGATCAAATTGAAAGAACATATACTCTTATCTCCCTAGACATTCTAACTTTATATTTGGAGGCAAGAGTGCAAATAAGAGCCTAATTTATAAATCTCATGGTTTTTTAGCATTCCTATACCAAAGATGAGATAAAAAAAGTGTAAAAGATTCTAAAAGATGTTGGATAATCTAAAGTAATGCAGAAGGAACCTTCAAAAGATAAAGAATAATGAGTCTTGGTTCTGATCCTCAGACCTATTTTCAAGAAAACTTCTAGAATAAAATGGTGTGTTAAAACTAACAAGCTGTAGCTGGGATTAATCAAATCAACCTGACTTACTAGATGGGTCAACTTATCTTAAAAAAATTAGCTATGTTTATGAGGCATGTATCCCTTGTAAATAGGCATATATTGGTCTAACTTAGTACCATACCTTTCCAGGTATACACCTATGGAAACAAATTTGGAGGTGGACAGATGTAATAAGAATAAAGTTAAAGATTCACTCAAACTAGAGAAAGACCTAGTCCCATATCTCAATTAGTATCTTGTATGTGAAAATTTTGTATGTTTGGTCTAGATAATGTCGTATCCTTCTTGTCTTTGTGTCAAAAAAGTTGTTCTATTCTAAAAGGAAAGGTGAGTAGCCTAAAATATGACATTAGTCATATCTTGTTCCCGCAGAAAACCCTTCATGGTGTTTATTATTCCTTTAAATCTTGTTGTACCCACTCCTTCTCTTATTAAAAAGGAAAATTCTAATTCTAAATAGCCCTTCTAGGAAAAAGACCTTTCAGATGCTGCAACTCTCCCATTTTTATTACCTTCAATGGATTCTAAGGTTAGCATTGTTAAAAAAAATCACCCCAAACCTTCCTGAAAAACATCTTTCTTATCCTACTTTTCAAAAGTCTAACTCTTACATTACTCAACCTATTGATGAATAATCATCCCTGAATCCTTAATATTTTTTGATGGTGTTCTGTGGATGAAACCTGGATTGCTGAAAACCTCATCTAGTTGCCAAATAGCCCAGGAAAACCTCATCTTGTTGCTGAAAACCACATCTTGTAGCCAAATAGCCCAGGAAAGAACATAGTTGATAACAAGAAAAAACCTATCAGTAAAATACAAAGAATCTCTTAAAAATTATTTGGAAGTTTTTCTGAGAAACAGTTGATATTTGAGGGAACTGGTCCCAATAAAAGGAAAGTAGCTAAAAAGAAATATGTGTTCATTTATACTAGAAGAAAGAATAGGGAGAAAATCAAGGTTGTATCCAAGGAAGTTAGAAACAGGTTCTTGAAAAATCAAAAGGTGTTAAATGAAAGGATTTTTAATTCAAATATGGTAACAGAACCTGGTATGGTGGAATTAGTTGAGCTTGTTAAACATCATGGTTGAATGCATCTCATGGAAGGACTTATTCCCACTATTTTTTGTGATATAGTTAAGGAAATATCTTTGACTTTGGAATTCTCAAAAAATAGGTTTAATCTGACTACAAAGGTTCAGGGAAAGAAAATAAAGCTAAATGAAGAAACATTAGGAAGAATTTTGGAAGTTCCTACATATGGTGTGAGAACTATCTTAAAGCAACTGCTTTTAATAGATTCTTAGAAAATGCATCAAAGGTCAAAGGGAAATATATGGCTGCAGTGAGTAGGAAATCACTCAACAGTGAGTTTCACTTGCTCTTTGACTTTGTGAGCAAGGTGATTCTGCCTAGATCACAATAGATAAATAGTGTCTCAACCACTGATTTGTATGTGATGGAATGCCTTAGTAGTTTTGAATTTATTAATCTACCTACTTTAATAATGGAACACATTCACATAGTTTTTTTTGGTAAAAATGGAAAACATGGCATACCTTATGGATATTGGTTAAACAAAGTATTTGACCATTTTGGTATTGTTTATGAAAATGGAACCCAAGGAACTGTGCTACAAATGTTTGGTATGAAGACACTGATAAAAAATAAATGTATTAAATCAAGTAGCATTATTCAAAGAGATCTCAGCAAAGAAATAGAGAAACTGAAGTTCAACTTAGCTACCAAAGATGAAATTAGAAAGCTCTAGGTGATAATTCAATATCTCTCCAAATGAAGCTCATGTGTATCTGAAAAGCTCATAACAGAGAATGCTGAACTAAAGAAGAGACTGTCAATATTGACTGATGAGGTCCTTATCCCGAATGCAGAAATAAGTCATCTCAACAACAAACTAACCCTACACCTTCAAAATCTTTTTCTCAGTCCTTCACTTGTTAATCCTTCTTGATTTCTGTGGATTTTTCCCTAGAACATTTAAATTATGCACTACAATGATACTTATCCTCTACTTATGAATGCATCATTTCTTTGTGTGTTACATTTGTTCCCTTTAAATTGCAAAGTTATTAACATGTTAGTATTGTCCAGTGGCCATGCGTTAACTAATTTGTGCTTATTTCACTCTTAGTTTACTATAATCACTTTTCAATAATGCCAAAAGGGGGAAACTAAGTTCATATAGTAGGGACTAGGTATCACATACAGGTATTGGGTAACTGATGAAGATGCTTATGATGAGTTGAGTTGCAGATTTGAATGTCATGCAGATAGGGGGAAGCAAGTGATGTGCTGAATAAATAAATGAAGGAAGGCATAATGACAAGGGGAAGTATGCAAATGCACTAAATAAATAATGGTGAGTGATGACAGAGGGAAGAAATTGAATATTAATAAGCAAATGACAACATGGGACTATGTCCCTGTCTAACATGATGGTAGAAGTATGATGATGGGGGAATATTCATCTTCAGTAGTGGTAATCACACTGATTGAATATGATGAATGTGCATTGATTCTCAAGGAATGGTGGTTGGTTTGTCATCACCAAACAGGGTGAAAATTGCTATATAGTTTTGATTATGAGCAGATGATTACAAGGGACCAGGTCCTTGGATACTTAAGGCAATAGTATAGTTGGCACGCGTCTGCACAACTTTGTCCATTTCTGTAACTAACTGGCAGGTGCTGCTCGTTCTAATTAGGACACCTGGTCCAATGACATTTCATCCCAAATAATCACTCATCTATAAAAGAAAAAAGATTTTTCTACATAAAATGGTTTTTGCAAATACAAAAAGAGTGTTGAAGAGAGAGAAAGGCAAAAAGTCCATATCTGATATTTCTCAAGCTCTTTTGACATATGTGCATGATGAATTAGAGAGTGTCTTGAGTGAGTATTGCTTTGTAATTGAATTACTCACAATATAAGAGTAATGATCTTTTCTCTTTACTTAGAGAGTTCTTAGGTAGAGTTGCCTAAGTTTGATACTGATTAAAGTTAACCAGTTTAGAGAGTGTCTTGGCAGAGTTGTCAAGATGATCTTATAGTAGAGTTATTACAAGCGAGAGGAAACTAGAGTTAGGTTTATGTTCGACTCTGTAATCAAGAGGTTGTTTATAGTTAAATTTTGATGTTCTTGTGAAGGAAAGTCATGGTTTTTCCTCTCTTGAGCAAGGAGTTTTCCACGTTAAATATTGTGAGTTGTTATTTTCCTACATAATCTTTAGTTTTCCTACACTTTATTGTTTTATTGTCTGTGATTGACTTTGAGGGACCTGGTCCCTCACTGTGTGGTGCAACCCCTAAAGGTTACAACTACTGGACAAAATAGTTCCTACCCATCCCTTAGCCTACATTACAATCTTCAAAGACATACTTATACTGAACCTTAACATTTTGATATTAGTGGAGCACTACAAAAAGGGAAAGCCTATGGTTCATCTTGTGTAACTTGTGAATTTTGTGTGAGAATGAGCGTAATTTGATTCTTTTACCCATTTTATGATAAACTGCATCTATGTGAGTGAATATATGTAAATCTCTTATGGTGAGGGCATATGTTTGATGATAGTTGGGTGATTTGTATGATGTTTTTATTTGAGAAATATGTATAAGTTTTCTAACTTAGTGAGTCAATTGTTGAGGCTAGGATGTTTTGAGCAATGTTCTTGAACTTTTAATTGTGTATAACATGCCTAGTGTAAGAACTTGCATTTTGTGTAATCAGTGTAGTTCTAGATTGAATGTCTTGCTTGTTGTAGAAGTGTGGAGTCTCATCTGATTATGATACTTAGAGTAAGGAGTTGTTCAAGGATGAATAAGACTTTAAGTGTGGGGTGATGATATGAGGTTAATTTTTGCACCTCAGTGTCCTCATATATGCTTGTTTAGCCTAGTTTTGAGGATTTCTTAAGTTATTAATGTGTTGTTAATGATATAATTTAGCATCTAAGTGTTAAAATACTTGACAATAATGTTTAAGGTGTGTTTCAAACAAGTTTGGAATGAATTTGTGCACTTATAGTTTAGACGAGAAAACTAGTATTACTAGCTTGAGCTATGTGTTGTTCTAGTTGATCTCGATATATTCTAGTTTGAGTAATGCGTTACTAAGGGTATGATTGTGTAATTATGTGAGTAATAAATTTTATAGTTTTAAATTTTCAATTGAAACAATCCAAGAGTCAAAACTAAGTAAAAGATCAAAAGTACAAAACTAGTATTCTTAGCATAGTTTTTAATTTTCAATTGAAACAATCCAAGAGTCAAAACTAAGTAAAAGATCAAAATTACAAAACTAGTATTCTTAGCTTAAGTTTCTAGTTCATCATCTTGGATTGTATGTGGTTTTGATCTCTAATTCGTGGTGTTTGATTCTATATTATTCATGGTGAGTTTATATTGATTATATAAGGATGATACAATAGTTTGAAATAAAATTTAAACATCACCATAAGGCTTGGAGTGGATGGACAAAAGCACGGGATAAGACTTGACAAAAAATGGATGTTTTGGGGTCATTGGCATGCCACAGACCTTAGCCACCAATTTAGGGTCCATGAAACTCCCTTGGGGGAATAATTAATTACCAATTATAGTTTTTCACTGTGATATTTGTATGCCATGGACCTTATGAACCACGATAAGGCCCATGGCACGTTGGTAAGTTCAAATCGGCAACTTGTGTCTTCCTATAAATAAGACCTTTAAACATTATGTTACATACCTTGGACGACCTTGAAATTTTGAGGGAGGCTGGAAAACACTTCAACTAGGGGTTTTATTCAACTAATTTTGTTTGTTTGTGGATTTTAACATGTATTCTATCATTGCAATTCTGATTATGTCCATGAGCAGCTAAACACCCTTTTTCGAGGTTAAGGCCAAGAACATGATTACTCTTGTTCTTAATTGATTTGGTTTTGATTATTTATCAAATATGGTTGTTTATTGATCCTTTTTATCACTATTTTAAGGATCTGTGACCCTTATAATATATACATTGTCATCTTGTGAGCGCGAAAAGAGGAACAAGAGGATAAAATGTAGGGTAAATAGAATAGGATTGTAATCTTCTACAGAATGAAGTTATAATTTGCATTTAGGTAAGAAATATACCCATGTGACCTATTTGGTTCACTTACAATATGAAACATGAATGCATTTAACTTTGTTCTCACATCTGCGCTCAACGATGTAGTTGTGGGTGTAAGTTAGATAGGTAATTAGAGGCTCGAAAGACCATGATCATAATATCAACCCCGTGAATCAACAATCAAGATATGTATCATAACTAATAAAGTTCAATAGCATAGTATGATTGTTCCAGATCCTCAACCCAGGGTTTCTCCCCATTAATTGTCTAAGTACTTTACTTTTTTGCATTGTTTACAGTTATATTTAGTTTTAACTCTCAAACTCTTTTGGTTACTTTTACACCAATTTAATCTTAGTAGTGAATTAGGATTGGATAGTTTTCAACACAAGTATATGTGGGATCAATACTTTGCTTTAAAAAGGCCACTTTACTACTTGGTGAAACCACGTACACTTACGTGTGTGCTTGGGAGCAACAAGTCCAAAGCATCAAATTTAATAGGGTATCATAGTCTATTTTCCTGGGATTCAGGATGAATCCAAAGGGGTCAGCAATTCTCCAAGTCTCCAGCTGGTGCACCACTCAGCTGGTGCTCCCGCTTAAACAAAATTTTTATCGCTTAAGCGACCCAGCTGTGCAGCAGAGATGTCTCTTACGCAACTCTTGTGTCGTATATGTGACTGCTACTTAAGGAATGACAGGATCTCTTACGTGACACTACTGATGGGAAAAGTATTGGATAAGAAACACCTGGTCTCTTAAGTGACCTAATGATTGTTCAAGTGATTCCTGGGTCATTTATATACCTTAATTTTCTGAGTTTTACACAGTGTTGAGACTTGGAGCTTGCGGTTCGGTTTTTTGAGTATTTCCTTTCATTTCTAAGCTTGGGTAAGATCTAAAACTCCTATTTGAACTACTTTTATTTGATTTTATCATTTAAATTTTTTTAAATGTAGATTTAATGGTAGAATTTGTGGATTTTGTCCTGAAAGACCCAAACTACCATTTCCTTGAAGCAAACCCCAATTTCACTTCGTTTTCACTTGAGGTTTCTCCTAAGAGTTCCTTTAAAGTTTGGAGAATATTTTTTTGTCAAAAATTCTGGTTTTACCCTTCTCTTTCAAAAACCTATTTTGAGGGTCCATTTTGACCCCGATTCAGAAGTGGGCAATATGGGTGTCGTTAGATTTCTTTTGACACGGTGATTTTTTATTGGTAAGTTTTAAATGATTTTAGGTCTGTTCGTGAAGGGAAAACTCTAGATTAAAGGATTTTGGATTAATTTATGGTATTTGAGGCAGGTTATGGCTTAACCTTCTTCAGATTAGGCTGAGTAGTTAACATTGGTACAAAATATGTTAAGGGTGTGGGGAATAATTATGAAAACAACTACAATTATCATGTTGAGCCCTTGTGGGGGCTATATTATTGCTAATTGGTAGGATTTAGACACTAGTTGTTATGTGTGACCGTGTGGAGTCTTATATGATATTGTTGGACTTGGGTATGTGATATTAGTTATATCTTTTTTGATGAAAAATCCTAATGTGGCATCTATTGTACATTTTTGTGTATTTTACTGTATTAACATATGAATTATGTTGGATTTCATGGATGGTTGCAATATTGAGTAGATTTTGGCTCACGTGGTTGGAATATTGATTGAATATGGAGATTCTCATTATGGTTGGTTATGAGAATTACATCCTTATAACATATACATTCATGAAAGATTGGTACCACCATGGAAATACTGAAAACACTAGCTTTTTCTGACAAAAAATATGACATCTTTATAACACTCTATCAATGGATGTGCCAGAGAGGAGATATGGATATAGTATTTGTAAGACCCCACAAAATTCTTGGCTTAAATTAGTACTTTAGGATTTTCAAGGGGTCCTAAACTCAGAATATTTTAGCCAAGTATTCAGACTTAGTGCCATTTTAGCCTTCAAAAGTTGGAAATCTTATTTCAAGACCTTTATATCCATTAAATAATGATATTCAAGTTAATTCATGATCAGGAAGGTCAATAAGTGTTCCCAGACGAGTTTCAGATTTTTCAGACCTCGTTTAGACCATGTTTGAGTGCCCAAAATAGTGGGTCGATGCGATCTCGATGCATCGCATCGATCATCGTGTCGATGGATGATTTTTACCTAGCTTCAGTGCAAATTCCAGTGAACCGATGCGGACTCGATGCGGTGCGTTGGCTATCACATTGATGCCAATGACGCAGTACGTCAGCCTGCCCGTTAGTAACACAATTTTTAGTCATTAAAAGACCGTGTCCTTGGGGGTAATTGGGTCTTTTTCCCACAACCTTTATGCCCTAAAACACGAAATTAAACCCTTTGGAGAGCAATTATACTCATTATTCCCCAAAATACTCAATAACAAGAACCCTAGGAGATTCAAGATCAAATTATGAACTCAAGAACTCACATCAATCCCTCAGAATTCAGGCATTAAGGTATGTGAAGTGTTCATCTAAGAGTCCCTTCCACCCTTGGAGTCCAAGAAACTATTTTAAACATCAAGTACATCAAATTCATGAATTCCATGTTGGGTTTGATAATATTCATTTTTATAATGATTACTTGGGTTTCAAATCTATGCTTCATGATAAATTTCATATGGGGTTAATTGAATTATATGTGTTATCATGTGAGATCATGGTAAAGCATTTGAATTGTTAATTTGATATTTTGAATTATGTGGTCACATATTGATTAGTATTATGTTCCCATTTTATGATTTTCAAGTGATTTATTAATTAAGCATGTGAGTTGAATAGTGGAATTATATCATGTTAGCATGTATTCAAGTTCATGCCATACAAGTGTTTGTTAAAATGCCCTAATGAATGAATGATGATCAATTACTTCGTTTACATGTTTCAAGTTTGTGCCATGTCTCTTAATTTATGCTATCGAGTCCTGGGGGTACTAATACCCAAAAATTTAGCAGTTTACCTAGAGCCATCATCAGTCATAGAATGGTACCAGTCACGTCACGATTAGTAGTACTCTCAATCAGTCACAGAACTCAGGAAAAACTTAGAAGACTCAGTATTAGTCCGGTCTAGTTCAGTACTCAGCCTGGAACTCAGTAAACTCAGTCAGCTAAAAGAATTCAAAAGTATTTCGTCAGTCAATGGAACTCAGTGAATCCAGTTATGTTTAGATAAATAGTATTATCATTAACAGTTCAGTCCAGCCTAGTGTAAACTAGAAATCAGTTTAGTGTCTATTCAGTTGAGAGTAGGATTCAACACCGAGCGAGCCCAGGGATGGGGGCATTCCTGCCAATAGAGGGTTTGAACCTTAGTAGAAATCCCTATGTTATAGAACTACATAGCCAGCATAGGTTGAGATATCTTCCTTCCAGATATCATGAGGGTTGATACATCACATTCAAGTTATCCTACCAGTAAAGGTTGACAAAAGAGCTTCCTGTCAGAGAGGGTTAACTCACAACTTATCCTTACCCTTAGCATAGTATTGACACCCTTCCAACTGGGGTTACAGGTTGGAACCCAATTAAATTAGAGAGGGGCATTTTGGTTAGATGATTTTCTCCCACAGTCTCAGTTTCAGTCTCAGTCTCAGAAAAGAACTCAGTTAAGTTCTACATATTCAAGACTATCATATATAGTTACTTAGCTTAGTACGGAACTCAGTATAGTTCCATAAAATTTGGGACTGTCAGATACAATCATTCAGATAATCAGTAATACAGTATTAGTAAACTCAGATATCAGTTAATAGTATTCAGACTTAGTACTCAGTATTATCACGATCTTAGTTATAGTCTATGTATTCATGCATGTACTCTTATTCAGTCATACTTATGTTATTCAGTTAGTATTGTTCATGCATATGAATCCATGTATTTTAGCCTACCTCACTAAGCATACCAGTACATTCAAAGTACTAACGCATGCTTTTTGAACTATGATGTGTTATATCATAGGTTCAGATGCACGGGCTCCAAAGCATCTTTAACAGTTCAGATCTTCAACTTTTAGAGTAGTGGTGAGTCCTCATAGTTCGAGGATATGCTTGTTATTTTAAGTATTTCAGTATTATTTTTTAGTAGTTGGAGTTAGTTGGGGACTTGTCCCATCAACTCCACATTTAGATAGTTTAAAGGCTTTCCAGACTAAAGTATTTCCAGACAGTTGTTTAGTTTTACAGTACTTATATTATGTTTTGGTATTCTGATACCGTATTCAGATATTTTTACAGATTTGAACCTTATGGCATATGTTTTCACCTATTTCTACAATTTTCACAGTATTTATTACAAAGTTATTGCAGCAGGTACTAGTCATGGGTAAACTTGTGGTCCTTCGGGATTATGAACACCATGTAGCATCCGAGTTACAGAATCTGGGGGTTACAAACTTGGTATCAGAACCTAAGGTTCAACAGAGTCCTAGAAAGTCTAAGTAACTATATATGATAGTCTTGATAGTCCTAGTAGAGTCTTGTGCATGGGTGTGTAGCGCGCCACACTTATGGACAGAAGGCTATGAGATATTTTAGGAATAGTTTCCCTTCTTTCAGTATTCATGTCGTGCGAGTGAGCATGAACTCCAATTACACTCTTTTTCTAATCCTAGTTCTATTCCGTTTATAGGATATGCCTCTAAAGAGGACTTAGGGAAGAGAAATAGGAGACCAATCAGCCCCTCAGCCCATCCGTCTAGATCCTTTGGGTGAGCATGTATCCCACACGGAGTTCAGAGCATCCTTCACCACCCTAGCTCATTCTGTGGCAGCCCAGAATGAACGTCCAACTATAGTTCTGGCCAACCCAGTGGCCAATACTGCTACTATCAGGATTCAAGACTTCACCCAAATGAACCCTCCATCATTTATCGGGTCTAAGTCAGATGAGGACCCTCAGGAATTTATTGATCAGGTGCAGAAGGTTACCAATATAATGGGGGTGAATATGTTGATAACGCTGAGTTGGCCACATATCAGTTATTGGATGTGTCCCACTCGTGGTTCAAACTATGGAAAGTAGAAAGGGCCGCAGATGCAGGGCCCATACGATGAGAGGAGTTTGTAGTTACTTTTATGGATAAGTTCTTCCCGCTAAAGTTGAGTGAAGCGGAGGTTTTGGAGTTTATTAATTTGAAGCAGGGCAATATGACAGTACAGAAGTATTCTCTTAAGTTTACTCAGTTAGCCAGATATGTCCTGCATGTTGTAGCAGATAGCAGATCTAAGATGAGTAAGTTCTTATCAGGGGTGTCGAGCAGTGTGGTCAAAGAGTATATGACTACAATGTTGATAAAAGAGATAGATATATCCAGGATCATGGTATACGCCCAAAAGATAGAGAGGGCCAAAAATAAAGAGAAGGAGAGGGAGAATAAGAGAGCAAGAACAGGTAGTCTCAGTTTTGTACAGCCTAATTCAGAGGGTGGGAATCGTTCTCAGTTTTGCCTGAAATCCTCAGTTCTAGCTCTATCCTTAGCCAGTGATCCGGTGCTAAAATTCAGAGATAGTGATAGAGATATGGCATCAGGCCCTAAGCCCCAGGGCAGTGTTAACAGTGCCCAAACTAATCCCCTTTGTCAGAAGTATGGCATAAAACACCAGGGTATCTGTAGAGCTAGAAGTGATGTGTGTTTTGAATATGGTAAGCCAGACCACAGAGTTAGACAGTGTCCTCAGGTGGGTTCACAGATTCAATAGACCCATCCCCAAGCTCAGTCAAGTCGCTTGAATCAGAAGGGTGCCTATTCCAGTGCCACCAGTGGGCAACACCCAAATAGACTCTATGCTCTTTATTTCCAAAAGGATTAGCAAAGTTCTCCTGATATGGTCACTGGCACATTACAAGTTTATCATTTGCATATTTACGCTTTGCTAGATCCAAAAGCTTCCTTATCCTTTGTTACTCCATATATAACAGTTGATTTCGGAGTCAATCCCAAATTTTAGCATAGCCTTTCTCAGTCTCTACCCCAGTAGGTAAATCTATCATAGCTAGGCGGGTATACAAGAACTGTCCGATTAGGATATCTAAGAAAGTCACTTCAGCAGACTTAATCAAATTAGAGATGACTGATTTTGATGTCATTCTCGGCATGGATTGGCTTCATTCCTACTATGCCTCAGTCGACTGCAGAAATAGAATTGTACAATTTTAATTTTCAAATGGACCTGTCCTAGAGTGGAGGGGTAGTACTTCAGCACTTAGGGGTCAACTTATTTCTTACCTGCAGGCTAGAAAAATGATATCTAAGGGATGTGTCTACCATCTCGTTCGAGTCCAGGACTCTAGTTCAGAAACCCCTACTCTTGAATTAGTGTCAGTAGCTTGTGAATTGCCAGATGTGTTTCCCAAAGATCTTATCGGAGTTCTTCCTGAAAGGGAGATTGATTTCGGAATCAATCTTCTCCCAGATACTCAGCCCATATCAATCCTCAATACAAAATAGCTCTAGCAGAACTCAGAGAATTGAAAGAACAGTTAAATGATCTCCTAGATAAGGGATTCATTAGGCCCAGTGTATCCCCATGGGGCGCACCAGTGTTATTCATGCGTAAGAGAGATGATTCTCTCAGAATATGCTTAGACTACCGTTAGATAAATAAAGTCATGATCAAGAACACATATCCACTTCCCAGGATCAATGACTTGTTTGACCAATTTCATGGTGCCAGCTATTTCTCTAAGATAGACCTCAGATCAGGCTATCATCAGCTCAGAGTCAGGGAATGTGACATCCCAAAGACGACCTTTAGAACTCGGTATGGTCAGTTAGAATTCTTAGTCATATCTTTTGGTCTTACCAATGCCCCAGTAGCTTTCATGGACTTTATGAACCGTGTGTTCAAACAGTACTTGAACATGTTTGTTATAGTCTTCATAGATGATATCTTTGTTTACTCCTGCAGTGAACATGATCAAACAAACCATCTCAGAATAGTATTACAGACTCTCAGAAATCATCAGTTATTTGCCAAATTCAGTAAGAGCAAATTTTGGCTAAGGTCAGTAGCTTTTCTTGGCCATACCGTGTCCGATGATGGCATTAGAGTCAATCCCAAAAAGACTGAGGTAGTGATAAAATAGCCTAGACCCATATCTCCATCAGATATCAGGAGCTTCTTAGGCTTGGCTAGCTATAATTAATGGTTTGTTGAGGAATTTTTTTCTATTGCATTTCCTATGTATAAATTGACTTAGAAGAAATTCAAATTCCATTGGTTAGATTCTTGCAAGAAGAGCTTTTAGGAGTTGAAGACTCGAATCACTACAACTCCATTTTTGACCCTACCAAATGGTCCAGATGACTTTGTTGTGTATTGTGATGCCTCCAAAGTTGGTTTGGGGTACATTTTGATGTAGAGAGGTAAGGTCATAGCTTACGCCTCTAGACAACTTAAGCCCTATGAGAAGAATTATCCTACTCATGACCTTGAGTTAGTAGTAGTAGTTTTTTCCTTACAGATTTAGAGACATTACTTGTATGGGGTGCACGTTGATGTGTTCACGGATCATAAGAGCCTTCACTATGTGTTCTCTCAGAAAAACCTCAACCTTGTTCAGAGAAAGTGGTTGGAATTTTTAAAAGACTATGACATGAGTGTCCTGTATCATCTGAGCAAGGCCAATGTAGTGGTTGAAGCTCTTAGTAGAATGTCTATGGGTAGTGTTGCCCATGTTGAGGATAGTAAGAAGAAGTTAACTCAGGAAGTTCATTAACTAGCCTGAATAGGTATCCGCTTAGTCGATTCAGTAGAAGGTAGTGTGTGGGTGCAGAGTAGCTTAGAATCATCCCTAGTTTCTGAAGTGAAGGAAAAATAAGATAGGGATCCTAGTCTAGTCAAGTTGAAAGAATGAGTCAGAGATCAAAAAGTAGAGGTTTTCTTCCAAGGGGGAGATGGTGTGATACGTTTCCAGGGTCGGCTATGTGTTCTAGGCATAGATGACTTGAAGCAGCGAATTCTTGCAGAAATGCATGGTGCGCACTACTCGATTCATCTAGGGGACACTAAGATATACCGCGATCTGCGAGAGATATATTGGTAGAGTGGGATGAAAAGAGATATTGTAGAGTTTATGGATAAGTTCTCAACATGTCAGTAGTTTAATATTGAGCATCAGAAGCCTAGTGAGTCCATACAGGAGTTCAATTTTCCCACCTAGAAATGGGAAGAAGTGAACATGGACTTTGTGATAGGTTTGTCTCGTACTCGTCATCAGCATGATTTAGTTTGTCTCATAATAGATAGGATGATCAAATCTTCTTATTTCCTTCCAGTTCATACCTTATATTCAGTTGAGGATTATGCCAAACTCTATATCAAGGAGTTGGTCAGATTGCACGGTAATCTGTAGTCTATTATCTTAAACAAAGGTACCCAGTTTACCTCTCATTTATGGAAAGTATTCCAAAAGGGTCTTAGTACCCTAGTTAACCTCAGTATAGCCTTTCACCCTCAGACAGATGGTCAATCAGAAAGGACCATTCAGACTTTAGAAGATATGCTGCGACCGTGTGTGATAGACTTTAAGGGTAGTTGGGATGACCACTTTCCTTTGATCGAGTTCGTATACAACAATAGCTATGACTCTAGAATTCAGATGGCTTCGTTTGAGGCACTTTATGGAAGGAGATGTAGATCTCTCATTGGTTGGTTTAAAGTAGGAGAGGCCACAGTGATAGGGCCTAACTTAGTATTTGATACCCTAGAGAAAGTTCAGTCGATCAGGGAAAGGCTTAAGATAGCTCAGAGATGACAGAAATCATACACAGATGTGTGCAGAAAGGATCTCAAGTCCAAGATTGGAGATTTTGTGTACCTAAAAATCTATCCTATGAAAGGAGTGAAAAGGTGTGGCAAGAAGGGGAATCTCAGTCCTCGATATATCGGTCCTTACCAAATTCTCAGCCATTTTGAAAAGGTAGCTTACGAGTTTGAGTTGACTTTAGATCTATCTTCAGTGTATCCAGTGTTCCACGTTTCTTTGCTAAAAAAATAGATAGGTGACCCAGCAGTCGTAGTCCCTATAGAGGGCAGAGATTTTCAGAATAGTCTCTCTTATGAAAAGATTCCAGTCAAAATCCTTGACTATCAGATTCGCAAACTAAGGAACAAAAAAGTCCCTCTAGTCAAAGTTCTTTGGCAGAATTAGTCCATTGAGGGAGCTACTTGGGAAGCCAAAGAAGATATGCGGACCAAGTATCCTCATCTCTTCCCTGCTAATCCAGACTCAGATCAAGGTAATAGTTTTCCTTAAACTTATTTAGTTTCATGTTCATATTTCAGTTACAAACTTGGTATCAATTAGCATTGCATATTCAGTTATATGTTCATGAGTCAGTTCAGTCATGTATTCATGCATTAGATATGCATGTCCAGTATGAGAAACTCAGCTTATCAGTATTCCCATTTATGCATTCATAAATCATATTTAGTTATGTACTCATGCATTAGATATGCATGTTTAGTATGATAATTCAGTGTATCAGTGATCTCAGTCATGAAACCATGCTTCAATTATGCATGCCTAGTGTCTAAGTCCAGTCTCTCTGTATTCTCAGTCTCAGCAGTCTTATTCAAGGATGAATGTTCCCAAGGGGGAGATAATGTAAGACCCCACAAAATTCTTGGCTTAAATTAGTCCTTTAGGCTTGTCAAGGGGTTCCAGACTCAGAATATTTTAGCCAAGTATTCAGACATAGTGCCATTTTAGCCTTCGAAAGTTGGCAATCTTATTTCAAGACCTTTACGTCCATTAAATATTGATATTTAAGTTAATTCATGATCAAGAAGGTCAATAGGTGTTCTCGAATGAGTTTTAGATTTTTCGAACACCGTTTAGACCATGTTTGAGTGCCCAAAATAGTGGGTCAACGCAATCTCAACGCGTTGTGTTGACCATCGCATTGATGGATGATTTTCCCCAGCTTCAGTGCAAATTCTAGTGAACCGACATGGACTCGATGTGGCGCATTGGCTATCGCATTGATGCCAATGATACGGTGCGTCGGCCTGTGTATTGGTAACACAATTTTTAGTCATTAAAAAACCGCATCCTTGGGGGTAATTTAGTCTTTTTTCCATGACCTTCAGCCCCCAAAACTCGAAATTAAACCCTTTGGAGAGCAATTATACTCATTATTCCTCAAAATACTCAAGAACAAGAACCCTAGGATAATCAATTTCAAATCAAGAACTCACCATCAATCCCTTAGAATTCAGGCACTAAGGTATGTGAAGTGTTCATCCAAGGGTCCCTTCCACCCTTGGAGTCCAAGAAACTATTTTAAATATTAAGTATATGAAATTCATGAATTCCATGTTGGGTTTGATAATATTCATGTTTATAATGAATACTTGGGTTTCAAATCCATGTTTCATGATAAATTTTATGTGGGGTTAATTGAATTATATGTGTTATCATATGAGATCATGCTAAAGCCTTCAAATTGTGAATTTGATATTTGGAATTGCGTGTTCACATGTTGATTAGTATTATGTGCCCATTTTGTGCTTTTCAAGTGATTTATGAATTAAGCATGTGGGTTGAATTGTGGAATTATATTGTATTAGCATGTATTAAAGTTTATACCATACAAGTGTTTGCTAAAATGCCCCAATGAATGAATCATGATCAAGTACTTAGCTTACATGTTTCAAGTTTGTGCCATGTCTCTTAATTTAGCTATCGAGTCCTGGTGGTACTAGTACCCGACAATTTAACTATTTATCTAGAGCCATGGTCAGTGATAGAATAGTACTAGTCACGTCACGATCAGTAGTACTCTTAATCAGTCATGGAACTCAGGAAAAACTTAGTAGACTCAGTATTAGTCCGGTCTAGTTCAGTACTCAGCCTGGACCTCAGTAAACTCAGTCAGCTAATAGAATTTAGAAGTATTTCATCAGTCAACGGAACTTAATGAATCCAATTTAGTTCATCTAAATATTATTATCATTAACAATTTAGTCCAACCTTGTAGAGACTAGAAATCAGTTAAGTGTCTATTCAGTTGAGAGTAGGATTTAGCACCGAGCGAGCCCAGGGATGGGGGTATTCCTGCCAGTAGAGGGTTTGACCCTTAGTAACAATCCCTGTGTTACAACACTATGTAGCTAGTGTAGGTTGAGATATCTTTCTTCCAGATATCATGAGGGTTGATACATCGCATTCGAGTTATCTTCCCAGCGGGGGTTGACTAAAGAGCTTCCTGTTAGAGAGGGTTAACTCATAACTTGTCCTTACCCATGGCACGATATTGACACCTTTCCAACTGGGGTTACAGGTTGGACCCTAATTATATTAGAGAGAGGCATGTTGGTTAGATGATTACCTCCCACAGTCGCAGTTTTAGTCTCAGTCTAGGAATAGAACTCAGTTCAGTTCTATAGATTCAGGACTATCTTATATAGTTACTTAGCTTAGTACAAAACTCAGTATAGTTCCACAGAATTTGGGACTGTCACATATAGTCATTCAGATAATCAGTAATACAGTATCAGTAAACTCAGATAGCAGTTATTAGTATCCAGACTCAGTACTCAGTATTATCATCATCTCAGTTACAGTCTATGTATTCATGCATGTACTCTTATTTAGTCATACTAATGTGATTCAGTTAGTATTGTTCAAGCATATGAACCCATACATTTTAGCTTACCTCACTAAGAATACCAGTACATTTAAAGTACTAACATATGCTTTTTGCGCTATGATGTCTTATATCATAGGTTCAGATGAACGGGCTCCAGAGCACCCTTAGTAATTCAGATCTTCAGCTTTCATAGTAGTGGTGAGTCCTCATAGTTCAAGTACATACTTGTTATTTTCGATATTTCAGTATTATTTTCCAGTAGTCAAAGTTAGTTGGGGACTTATCCCATCAACTCCATAGTTCAGATAATTTAGAGGCTTTCCAGTCTAGAGTATTTCTAGATAGTTGTTCAGTTTTACAGTACTTATATTCAGTTTTGGTATTTTGATACTGCATTCAGATTTATTTACAGATTTGAACCTTATGGTATATGTTTCCCCCTATTTCCATAATTATTTTAGTATTTATTACAAAGTTATTGCAGCAGGTACCAGTCATGGGTTAGCTTGTGGTCCTTTGGGATTATGAGCACCGTGTAGCATCCGGGGTACAGACTAGGGGTGTTACAGTATTGGACATGGATTTTATCTTAGTTAAATAAACCCCATTGTTCCTACCTCGAGAGAAAAACTTAGTAATTGTATAAGGAGATTGTGCTATGACCTCGCACATCACATCATCATCATTATCATTGCCTTTTATTATATACCTTGTGCTTTCTTTGTGTGTAGTATCGTCTTTTATATGATATTTTCTATCTGTATTAGTTTCTTCATACCTGTATATGTGACATCCATATACTTGTGTCTCTTTATTGTATTTGTGTATGGTATATGTGATTATTATAGAATATTTAGTGGAGACAGTGTGGGCCACCATTTGGGATATTTTTTGATTGTAGGTGATGTGACCTTAGTGTGTATTTTTTATGCATTATTTTCTACTTTGCTCAGTTGGCCTATGGTACAAGTGGATTGTACTCACTCCTACTATGTCCTTTTTGTTCATATCCAGGTTCGAGTATGCCTCATGATAATTGATTTAGGCGATACTTGGAGCTCATTCGAGGTAGTAGTTGATCTATGCATCCAGAATTAAATCCTACCTTTTCTTATCTTGACTATGTATTATTTGTATCCCAAGACAAATTTTTGTTCCTATTTTAGGATATCTTGTGTATTTTTGACCTCGAGGTATACTAGTTAGTTCTTACACTGTGACACCAGGTTTTAAGGATTATTGTATGGTATACATGGTTTTATTTTACTATTTTTATTATATGCATGTGGTTCAACTTCATTCTAGAAGCCTCGCCTTGGATATTGGGGATTTTCTCCTTTTTATATCAGTTTGGATGATAGGCTTACTTGTCAAGGTTTTTCGTAACAAGTGCCATCATGACCCTTATTTTTTGGGTTGTGACACCACTGTGGGTTCCACTCTCACATATATTCACCACCATAACTCATATTATTCTATTCGACCCTACAATATATATCAATCACTCATGGTCTATACCAAGTAAATGTTATCATATAACAACAAGAGGGATATAAATATGCCAAAACACATCTAGTAACTCTACTCCCTTGATTGACCTTAAGACTGAATATCACTAACCAAAATCAATCTAACTTATTTCACCAACCTTATTAAATTATCTACAATACATTCAAGTGATACTATTTACCAATAATTATTCTCATTGCAATGACTAATTTTGGTGAGACATTTATTTCTGTAAGATTTGATAATTTAACCCCTCCTTGTGGTTGCTTTGTGGTATTTTTGGTGTATGGGGATGATTGGCATGATTTCCAATGCATTGCGGTTGATTTGTGTGAGTTTGTGGTTTTTGGTGGTTAAAAGGGCTTTAAAATTGGTTTTGGTTAATATTTATTAATTTGTGCATTAGATGGCAAAATAAACTATGTCAACAAATCTAAAATTTTGATTTTCGGTTTGTAACATAGTTGGTCTGGTTTTACGGATTTTGAGTCTCATTTCGACCCTCCATTTGGAAAGTTCTAAAATTAAGTTTCTGGGGTTAACATTGTGAAAACAACATTTTTTTCAAAAATCCGATATTGCCATTGAGTATAGATCATCAAATTTAGTCTAGTATAATAATTTCTTGCAGTCTTGAGATTCCAAATTAATTCTGAGGTGTCTGCGGTGTCTCCAATTAGTGCATTACTTAGTAGGTGCACCCATTTAGGCGACCTTATGATCGCTTAAGTGACCTGGTAGCCTGCTAGGGATATCACTTAAGCGACTCTCCCATCGCGTAGGAACCTATTTCTTATGCAACAAGTTGGGCATCACATAAATGACATCTATTCACTTAAGTAATGGTCTGTTAAGAGCCAGTGATCGCTTAAGAGATGATTGGGTGGGTTAAATTACCTATTTTCGTGATTTTAAACCATTTTTGAGACTTGATTCTTGGGGTTTTGAGTTTTTGGGTGATTTCTTCTATTTTAAGTTTAGGTAATCTCCAAATCTCTATTTCAATTACTTTTATTTGATTCTTATCATTTAACTCTTGTTATAACTTGGATTTAAAAGTCAAATTTGGGAATTTTGGCTCGAAAGGACTAAATTAGTAATTTCTCAATTTAAACCCCAATTTTAACATATTTTCACTTAAGTTTTCTTCTATAAATTCCTTAAATCATGGAAAATATATTTTTGGACTAAAATTTCAATTTTACCCTTTTTTTATAATCCATTTTGGAGGTCTATTTTGACCCTGACTCAAAAAGGGCCGATATGAGTATCGTTGGCTTTCTTTTGACGTCTAGATTCTATGTTTGTATGTGTTACTCAATTTTGGGTATGCTCATAAGGTAAAGCTTTGTGATGACGGCTTTTTTGATTAGTTTTTGGTATTTGAGGTAGCTTATAGCTTAATGTTCTTTAGACTAGGCTGGGTAGTTAATATTGGTATAAAATCATGTTGTGAGTGTGGGAGCCAATCATGTAAATGGCTTTATTATTGTGTTGGGTTGTGTGGGGCCTAAGTTGTTGCTATTTGGTAGGTTTTGAAACATTATATGCTATGTGTGGTCGTGTGGGGTCTTATATGATGTTGTTGACCTAGTGAAAAAGCCTATATATGAATTTATGTGGTATAAATGAAATATTTTTTGTATTTCACTCTATTGACATATGAATTACATTGAATTTATGGATGATTGGCATAATGAGTGGATTTTTGCTTACATGGTTCATATATTGGCTGGATTTGGAAGCTCTCATTCTGATTGGTTGTAAGAATAACATCCTCATATCATAAGGACTCGTGAAACATTGGTACCACTATGGAAATACTAGAAATACTGGATTTGTGACATCAGTAAAGACTTCTATCGATGTATGTATCAAAGAGGACATATGGATATTAGAATTGGGGTTAGATTGTATATGGGTTGAAAAATGCATATGTTTCCTACCTCAGGATCATAGCTTGGTAGGTGTATACAGAGGTTTTGAGAGAACCTCGTGCATCACATCACATTATCATCATTATCATCCTCATTTTCCTTTCCTTTCATAGATTGTACTCATTTTGTGTTGTATTATCATCCTTAGATTGATATCTATCTATTTGTACTTCTTTCTTATACTTGTATTTGGTATATGTGTATATTTGTGCTTCTTTATCATATTTATGTATGGTCTTGTAGAATTAAAGTGGATACGATGTGGGGTACCATTTGGGACATTTTCTGATTGTTAGTGACGTGCCTATAGTGTGTATTTTAAATGCTTTATTTTCTACTTTGCTCAAATAGCCTATGATGCCTAATGAGTACAAGTGGACCATAATTAGCTCTACTGCGCCTATTTGGTGCAGATTCAGGTACGAGTTCATCACATGATATATAATTCAGGAAGCATTTGGAGCATATTCAAGGTAGCGGTCAATCTATATTGCTGGAGTGGATCTACTACCTCTTCTTATCTATGTCATGTTTTTTTGTATTCAGAGACAAATTATGATCCATTTGATCTTTTATTGTATCTTTTGACATTTGACATATATTTAGTAGCTCTTACACTGTGACACCAAGTTTTGGGAGATTGATGGTATTATTGTTATTTACTTTCACACTTTATTACTATGTGTGATTAAACTTTGTTCTGGAAGTCTCACCTTAAGTTTTGGGATTGATTCCTTATTTAATATTAGTTTGGATAATAGGCTTACTTGTCAAGGCTTACCGCAACAAGTGCCATCATGACTCTTGGTTTTTGGGTCATGACAAATTGGCATCAAAGTTGCCAGGTTTCATTGGTCTCATCCATATAAGAATAGGGTGTCTATTAGCATCTCATTAAGTAATACGTATATATCCGTCTCTATCTTTGAGAGGCTATAAGATATCCTTAGAAAACATATCTTATTTTATTTTATATCATGCAGATCTTTAATACCTAATAATCTAAACAATGTTTCCTATGTTCTGTTCAAATGGTATGGACTAGATCCCATGAGGCAAGAAATATAGAGCTATCATCTGAGTAAAGAGCTCAATATCGAGGAAGATTTATGAGCCATGTATGGTCCTGAGATAGTTGATGGGCGAGAGGATTTGCCCCATCTAGAGGTAGTACTAGGGTCTCTTCCCTATGCCTTGAGTTGCGGATGCTGAAGATATGGGGCCTACTCTGATCCCACATAGTTCTTCTACCATAGTCTTTGAGAGGTTACTAATTCACTTGTTGACCCATTTGGAGGGTGATCCTTTGAGAGTATTTGGTGTTCCTCAAGCTCTAAGTATTGTACCTCCATCTGTACAAGAGTCTTCCTATGGTGTTCCTGTAGTTTTGAGAGTAGATTCTCTAGTAGTATCGATGTCTGCTTATGGTACTCCACAAACTCTGAGTGTTGATCCTCCTTCAGTGCCTACATCTGAGTATGGTATTTCGAGATCAGGAATTAAGCCTTCATCTATGTTACCTACTCAGGTGGGATCTTAGCTAGCCAAATTTACTATGTGTCCTATTGTTATCAGTCAAGTTTTGTCATTTAAGGATTAGAAAGGTTTTAGAGATTCACTCATTTAGGTCCGCCTAGGTTCAGTGGTATTGTAGGCGAGGATGACTATGCGTTCTTGATCGATTATTGTGAGAATTTTCATAACCTTGGATCGCTAGAGTTGCATGGGTTTTCTTACACTACTTACTAGTTGAGAGATGCAACCAGGTATTGGTGGAGTTCACACGTTAGTTATGGATCTCTTGGTGGTCAGTTAGCTGAGGCCTTTCTTAATAGGTTTGTGCTTTACAGTTTGAGGGATCAGATAATAGATGAGTTTGATCACTTGGAGTAGGGATCTATGACTATTGTAGAGTATGAAACACACTTCTATGCCTGTCTAGAAATTCTTATGCCAGTATTGCCACCGAGTCTGAGAAGATTCAGAAGTTTTTGAAGGGGTTGGGTGTTTCTCTTCAACTATCTTTGACTTATATACAAGTGTATGGGGCATAATTTCAGAGTATAATGGATCATGCTAAGATGAGAGAGTCTATTCTTTAAGCGTTTCAAGGAGATGCCAAGTCGGTGCACCGTCAGGAGGAGTTTAGAGGTCACACTCCTTGAGGTAAAGATTCTAGAGGCTTCCATGGGTATCATGGTAAACGAGTGCAGGCATCCTTATAGGGTTCAGTGTAACACCTTAGATTTTTTCCTCTAAAAATTTCTTGAGTTTGGAGCACACTGCTCAGACTACAGTTCACCTAATGAGTCGTAAGGTCTCCTTATGGGTTGCAGGGCTCGAGTCGTAGGTTACCAGTGAGGATTAACCATGTTTCTATTGTGACTACAATTGGGATGTCACGAGTCATAATGAATCTTTATGAGTCATAGGGTTCTTTTCATAGTCAAACCTGTGTAGGTGACCAATGTCACTGTTGTGGTTATGGCTAGGATCCTACGAGTCGTGAGCTCCATGTATGAGTTGTATGTTACTAATCGTAGGGTCAACAGTGGGGATGGCTTGGGAGACTGCCCATACTACGAGTCTAGGGGTTGACTCATAGTCAAACGTTATGAGTTGTAAGGTGAGCCATAACGACTGCGCAGTAAATTTTTAGTGTTTCACTAAGGGTACTTTGGATATTTGCCCTTTTCACCAATTATGACCCACTACCTTAAAACCCTTTTGGGACCCCATTATCATCCAAAAGACATAATCAAATGCACTCTTAAACTCTCTAACTCCCTAAGTCAAGAACAAGCTAGGGTTTCTCAAGGGTTATCATTTCGAGCCTCCAAATGGTGATTTCTCTCCAAAATTGTGATACTTTCAGGCATGTACCTCTCCCCTTAAACTTGTTCTACTTAAATTATATTTTTAAATGGTTACTCATATTGATTTTGATTTGGGTTGAGGGTTTTGGAAGGATTATTACTTGATTTGAGTTTCCATGATTTTCATGCAAGTGTTCATGTTTTATTTATGTATTTTCAAACCCATTGAGATTTATGCATATGGAGAATGGAATGGGGGATGAGGTATTCTTGTAATTTGATGATTTTAGTTTGGAATTTGTTTTTTTATAATTGTGTTCCCTCAACTCTTTTCCATAATTAGATTTGAAATATGGTTATCACACGATTTGGCTTACTTCCCAAAACTATTGCATTACTTAAATGGGTAAATGGAATAAAAGGGTTTCAAAGGCCTTGTTGTCCATGTTTCTGATCTTAAATATGATTTGATGAAAAAAAAGGGTCGTGGCATTCCCCCAACTGGGTTTAATAAAAAAAGAGGTTCATGGTATTCCCCAGGTTAATAGAATTGGTATGGCATAATTATAAGCTTGCAAGCATAATGGTATGATGATACTTGTGGTTGATGTCTTATTGAAAAATTCCTTGATTAAATGGATGGGTTATGTGAAACTTTTTTTAATTGGGCTTAATGGGAATTGTGTAGCTAACTGTGGAAGTTGGAGGTGCCGAGAGGACCGATACTGAAAACCACTTTTGCCGACGTGGGGTTCTTTATGACCGTGTGCATGGTTCACACTTATATATATATATATATTAGATTGGATTGGGTTGAGGTATTCCCTAGATGATCCTTGTATTTTCTTGGTTAGTACGGCTAACACATGCTGGGACTTTCAGCAGGGGGAGCTGAACCCATATAGCCCATCGGTACCCTTAGGATGGTTAGAGTTACACAACCCAGGTTAATGGTTTTAAATCTCATGTTAAACCTTGTACCCTATCCCTATATCTTATATATATATATATATATGCATGTATGTGAACATCTGCATTGAGTTTGGATTGGATTTTTAGTTTGCCTTATTTTATCCCTACCCTGAGTTACATACTAGCGGTCACCCTGCTAACCGTCTATGGATGTTGTATCCCCATGTGATGCAGGGAACAAAGACACTTCTTTTCCTGCACAGTTAGGTGATTTCAGGATCAATCATGAGTCAGCTTGGAGTGTTGAGCTTCCATACTTTGAAAGACCCTCGTTTCATGTTCTTGTTTCATTTTATTTTGGACTATTTCTTTTGGACTCTTTTTGGCTATGTGATAGCGCCCAAGCGCACATGAAAGTGTACGTGGTCTATCAAGTAGTAAAGTGTCCTTCAAGAAAGCCGAGTATTGATCCCACGGGGAATTTATCTAACAACGATTCAATTCTAGTTCACAGTTTAGATTAATTTAGTGCAAGGGCAACAAAAAAGAGAGTTTGGAAATTGTAAGTTAAAGTAAAGTAGCAGTGCGTAAAGTAAAGTCATGAAAAAATCAATGGAGTAAAGTCCAGGGTTAAAGCATTTTGAACAATCATACTATGTTATTGAACTTCATTCATTAATTTGCTTATCTTGGTTAGTGATTCGTAGGGTTAATTGCATGATCATGGTCTCCCGACCTCCAATCTTTTACATAATATAGACATTACAACTACAACATTGAGCGGGGATGTAATAATCCAATTAAGTTCTTTAAGCTATCATCCTACGTGTGAATCAAGTAAGGCATCTAAGTATATCTCTGTCCTAGATGCTAATTTGAATTCCTTATTTTATAAAAGAATACAAACCATATTTTGTTCATCTCCATGTTCTATCGCCCTATTCCCCCTCCCGAGATGACAAGGGTGACAATTGATGTATTTTCCAGGTGATAAATCCATCAAATAGTTATATAAAAGATAAACACACAAAAAATAATGATAAGCAAAATTAAATGAACTTAATTCAAAACAATAGTACTCATGTTCTTGGCTTTAACCCCGGAATAGAGGTTTCTAGCCACTCATAGTCATAACCATGATACAAAAGGTTGAATACATAATATATTAAAAAAGAAAGCTAAAGGAATAATGTAAAACCTAATAAAACATTTAGTATCAGATCCTTGATGTTCCAAGACGTCCAAAGATAATTAAAAACATGTACAATGATGTATTCATAGCAAAAGGGTAAGCCAAAGCCGTGTTGGACAAGGATTCCAACAATTTGAGAGCATAGGAGTAGAAGGGGAGCCACCCTGGGTATTGCGCCTCTCCTGATGAGTCTACAAATTTTTTATAGAGCCGCTCCAGAGGGGGCTGCACCTGCCTTAGAGCACTGCTATGGCTGGGGCATCGCGGGCTAATCGCCTCCTCACACTAGAAGTTGCTTCCATGATTTTGGTTTAGTGTTGATCGTCCCATCGTTTGTCCGTTGTATTGTGGTATATTTCCTATGAATTTCCAGAATTTATATCATCATTATATCACCGTATTCTACTCACAAATATTCCTACATAATCACACCATGAATTAAAGATCATAACAACACAATATCCATGACGATGAATAAAAAACACAAGCTAACACAAGGCTAGTTAGCATTAATCTTCACTTATCGTTCCGACTTCTACACTTAATAAAATTGAACTTTACACATTACCAACAAGTTATTACACTCATAATTACACATTTAAACCATTTAGAACCCTTTAAACACAATAAAATCCCACGAAACCAACTAGACACACAACTAGCTCAAGCTAGTAACGCTAGTTTCCTCGATTGAATTCTAAATGACTCATTTAAGTACAAACTTGTTTTGAATTCACTTTGAACATTGTAATGACGTACTTTGACACTTAGATGCACATTCATATCATTATCAACCCATTTAGCATATGAATCATCCTTAAAACAATGCTAAAAAGACTAGAATAGTGACACTAGAATGCATATATACACCCAACATCACCACCCCACACTTAAAGCCATGTTCGTCCTCGAAAAAATCTTAACTATAAGAATCATCAACTAAGGAGACTCTACACTACTATCATTATACAGACACTCAAGCTAGTACTACAATGACTACACAAAATGCAAGTTTCTTCAATAAGCATGTTATTTACACAATTGAAAGCTCATGAACACTACTCCAAAGCATCCCAGACTCAAGAATTGACTCACCAATTGGCAAACTAATGCATATTGACCAATCAAGGACGTCATAAAAATCACCCACATTCATCAAACATGTTCCCCTCATACTATAAAAGTTACCCATAATCACTCACAATAATGCAATTTATAATATAATGGGTAGAAGAATCCAATTACGCTCACTCTCACAAAGAATTCACAAATTACACATAATGAACCATAGGATTTCCCTTAGTGTAGTGCTCCACTAATATCAAAATGATGAACTTAGGATCAATTAGGTCTTTTCCGGGTTGTAATGCAGTCTAAGAGACGGGTAGGAACTATTTTTGGAATAATAGTGACTATCTTCCCTAAGCATTTTAATACATCACTTTTTACAATTAAAACCAATCTCAAACTACCAAATTACACCATCTTTGTCTAACCCATTCTTTTGTTTTTCACCCTACCTTACTGAGCTTATTTACAACACTATGGTGGGAGGATTTTATGCATAACTCATTCAATTTGAATTTTTTAATCCTATTCATTACTCAAATTCCCACCACAACACATATTATTTTTTTGAACACCAAAATCTAACACTTAGGGGATTCACTTCCACTTTTTCTCCTCTTATTTCTCAAACCCCTTACTCAATTAATTTTTCATTAAAGTGCCTAGGAGTTGTGGATTAAATTATGGTCTATCAAAGAAGGGATTAGGCTACTTATGAGGCTAACAAAGAAAAAGTTAAAGTCTCAACAGGACTTACTAGGATTAAGCACAAAGGGTAGGTCAAATAGAAGGTATAAAACAAGGCTATCAAAGAAATGCCTATATCATCTCTGAAACCCACTTTCTTTATTTTGCTTTGCACACACCAGGCAAGTTCTAGACACCACACGCAACAAGGAATACATAAAAACTCACACGCATATGGCACATGCTCAACTTCAAGTAGGACCATCATAGACTCTTAACCAAACAATAACATGAATTCAAATTTAAGACACAAGTACTAGAGTCACACACATGAGCCTAGAAGTCTCAAAAATAATGATTCACTCAATCAACATGCTTTTACCAAACAAAACACTTGCTACATGCAATCAAAAGTAGCACCAAAAAGAATATCTTTAAAAAAACTTTTAAATTGAGCCTAAAATTAGGAATTTTCCCACCCCCACTTAAAAATCTACTTTGTCCTCAAAGTGAATTTATAAGTAAGAGATAGAAATACTTCCTGAGGCCTCTAGACCTAGCTAGAAGTATCATTACACAATAAGAAGGTCCGGGGACCCCATACTCAGGTTTTCCATGCTCCTTAGCTTAGGTTTCTAGTATTCAGACTTCCCATTAACCTGTGACTCAATATAAAACTAAAACTACGTAAAGTAAAAACTAAAGACTAAAAAGAAAACATACCTACTTAACTTGGGTTGCCTCTCAAGCAACGCTTGATTTAGTGTCGCGATACGACACAACTACGACCTAGTCGTTCTATTTTCTTTTCTTTCTCACACTTGGTCTCCATCATCTTATTCTTTTCACCCTACTTGGGTGTGAACTCTCAAGGGTACCTAATTTTTCAACCTTAGTTTTTTAAGGTTCATCAATTTACATCATGTCAAGTTGCGGTATTAAAGACTTTTGTTGCTCAATAAGGGTGTCCGAAGAGGTCCTTAGCACCCCACACCCATCCCCTTCAACAATAGTAATCATGCAGAAGTCTTTATAGTGGGATAGTGTGTTGTGTGATTTATAAACTTTAAAAACTTCCCCTTCATCCTCCAACCTTATTTTGAGCGTACCCTCTCTTACATCAATCAACACTCCTCTCGTTGCTAAGAATGGTCGCCCAAGATGATTGGTACCTATTTGTATGCCTAATAATCTAGGATAAAAAAGTCAACATGAATAATAAATTTACCAACCTTTATGAGGAAATCCTCAATAATTCCTTCTAGATCGGCAATTAACTCATTTACTAACTGCAATCGCACAAAGATAGGTCTAGGATTTCCCATGCCTAATATGTCGAACAAAGATAGGGGTATTACATTGATGTTTACCCTTAAGTCACTCATTGTGTAGACCACCTCACTACTCCTAGTTTAGATAGGGATAGTAAACTTCCCTGGATCATTCAATTTTTTAGGGATTTTCTGTGTTACCACCAAACTACACTCCTCAATGAGTGTTATTGCCTCCACATTCTATAATTTTACCTTATTATCAACCACATACCTCAAGTACTTAGCGTACTTGGGAATACCCTACAAAATATCTAACAAAGGTAAGTTAATGTGTAGTTCTCTGAACATGTCAAAGAACATCTTAAAATGCGCATCCTCCTTTTCCTTCATATGCTTTTGTGGAAAGGGGAGTGGCAAAATCTTCTTCTCCTCTTCTGTAACAACTTTTTCTTTCGAGTACTCAAACTTCCTCAATTTTTCAGCAACTCTGCCACTTACCTATTCAGCTACCATATCGGCATCTACCTCCTTAGTTGCCTTTGGAGGTTCTATTTAAAGCTCTTTACCACTCTTCAAGGTAATTTCCATAAATTTTTTTGGATTTTCTGTATCTCCAGGAAACCCACCTTGAGGTCTGGTATTTAGTGTCTATTGTAACTTCCCCAACTGGAACGCTAAACTTCTTGAGGTAGCTTGCTGATTTTTTATTTCTACCTGGTTACTTTTCATATATGCAGCCATTTGTGCATGACTAGCCGGAATTTGTTTCATCAATTCTTTCAGGTTGCTATTTGATTGATTTTGTTGAGCCTGTTGCTACTGAAATTGTTGCGGCTGTTGCTCATTCCAAGGCTGAGTTAGTGATTGAGTCTGCCACTTCATGTCGTAGGCATTCCCATAATTTTGCCTTTGAGCATTTACTACATACATCACAAACTCAGGATTGGTTGTACACATGGCTGCATAATGACCACTGTTTCTGCAGACCTCACACCAACCATTTGTTTGCTGAACTACATTAACTACTGTTGTAGGCTGTAGAGCTCCCAATCTTAGGCTACTAAACTGAGTGTCTATAAGATTTTATAATGCCATAACCTGAGCTGATAAAGAGGTGTATTGGTCTACGTCCAATAAACCTGCAACTTTCTTTGTAGCACTCCTGAAATCACCATGCCACTATGGATATCCTTGTGTAATGCAGTTTAATAAAGTGTACAGCTCATCATAAGTCATCTCAAGAGCTTGACCATCTGCAGTTGAATCTAACTATATTTTTGTATTGTGGTCAAGAGCCTTTACAAAAGTATGAGAAAGTACCTCGTTGGACTATTGATGGTGTGGACAGTCCCAAATAAGAGCCTTGATCCACTCTCAAGCATAATAAAGATTCTCATCTGGCTTCGGTTTAAAGCACACTCTCACTGCAAAGTCTCCCAGTCTTTCCAGATAGGAAGAACCGAATATGGAATTTTATGGCCATGTCATCCCATGATGTGATTGAATTTGTCGATTCCACATTCAACCACTTTTTTTCTTCCCCAATTAGTGAAAAAGGGAACAGTGCCATCCTTACATAATCTGCCTTCACCCTCATAGGAATGAATCACTGATTCCTTGAAAATTTTGCAAGTGGACCTGTGGATCTTCATATGAAAGTCCTGTGAACTGTCCACTGCTAATAAGAAGTTGTACCATATTTTGTTTAAGCTCAAAATTGCCTCCAGCTACCGACTTCTGAAATAGGGAGGTCAAATTTTGGGGAAGTGGGATTGACACTTCTCTGACAGTCCTGTGAGTTACTTGTTCATCAGCCATGATGGAAGTATTCTCTTGGTCTTTTGCGATTTAAGGAACATAGGAGAGAAGGATTTATTCTCTCCTTTATTAATTGAAAATTTTCTTAGGTTCAGAGCTTGGTTTAACCAAGTCTTGATCCCTTACCAGCTTACTATATTGTAAACATATTTCCTGCAAAAACACAACCAAGACCAAGCATAAAAACACCAAATAAATCTAAAAGTAAAACTAAAATAAGCAACTGCCAAATTATAAGTCCCCAATAATGGTACCAAAAACTTGACAGTGCCCAATCGCACACGCAAGTGTACATGGTCGATCAAGTAGTAAAGTGGCCTTTAAGAAAGCTGAGTATCGATCTCACAGGGACTTTATCCAACAACCATTCAACTCTAGTTCACAAATTAGATTAATTTAGTGCAAGAGTAACCAAAAAAAGAGTTTGGAAATTAAGACTAAAAGTAAAGTAGTAATGCTAAAAGTAAAGTGTTGAAACAATCAATGGAGTAAAGCCTAGGGTTAAAGCACTTCGAACAATCATACTATGTTATTGAACTTCATTAGTTAATTTTCTTATCTTCGTTGTTGATTCGCAGGGTTAATTTGCATGATCATGGTCTCCCGACCTTTAATCTTTTTCCTAATATGTACATTACAACTACATCGTTGAGCGGGGATGTAATAATCCAATTAAGTTCTTTAAGCTATCATCCTATGTGTGAATCAAGTAAGGCATATAAGTACATCCCTGTTCTAGAAGCTAATTTGAATTCCTTATTATATAAAAGAATTCAAACCTTATGTTGTTCATCTCGATGTTTTATCACCCTATTCCCCCTCCCAAGATCACAAGGGTGACAATTGATGTATTTTCCAGGTGATCAATCCATCAAATAGTTAAATCAAATATAAACACACAACCAATAATAATAAGAAAAATTAAATAAACTTAATTAAAAACAATAGTACTCATGTTCTTGGATTTAACCCCGAAAAGGAGGTTTCTAGCCACTCATAGTCATAATAATTATCCAAAAGGTTGTATACATGATATAATCTAAAAGAAAGCTAAAGAAATAGTGTAAAACCTAATAAAACGTGCAGTAGCAACTACTTTATGTTCCAAGATATCCAAAGATAATTAAAAACATGTACAATGATGTATTTATATCAAAAGGGAAAGCCAAAGACGTGTAGGACAAGGATTCCAACAATTTGGGATCATTTGAGTAGAGGGGGCGCCGCCCTGGGTATTGCACTGCTCCAGATAGGGATAAGCTTACTGTAGAGCGCCGCTCCAAAGGAGGCTACGCCTGCCTTAGAGCACTGCTATGGATGGGGCATCGTGGGCTTATTGCCTCCTCACACTGGAAGTTTCTTCCATGATTTTGGTTAAGTGTTGATCATCCCATCGTTTGTCTCTTGTATAATGGTGTATTTTCCATGGATTTCCAGCCTTTGTATCATCATTATATCACCTTATTCATCTCACAAAGCTTCCTACTTAATCACATCAAGAATTAGAGATCATAACAACATAATATCCATGACGATGAATAAAAAACACAAGCTAACACAACGCTAGTTTGCATTAATCTTCACATATCGTTCTGAGTTCTACACTTAATCAAGTTGAAATTCACATATTACCTACAATTTATTCCACTCATAATTACATATTTAAAATATTTGGAACCCTCTAAATATTTTAAATGTGTAATTATGAGTGAAATAATAGTATCCCACAAAACCAACTAGACACATAACTAGCTCAAGCTAGTAACGCTAGTTTCCTCGATTGAACTCTAAATGACTCATTTAAGTACAAACTTGTTTGGAATTCACGTTAAACATTGTAATCACGTACTTTTACACTTAGATGGACATTTATCTCATTTTCAACCCATATAGAATACGATTCATCCTTAAAACAAGGCTAAAAATACTAGAATAGTGACACTAGAATGCATAAATACACCCAACATCACTATGGTTGGGGGCATGTACCGACTTAGGTTGTTATTGGACTTTATATTCTTTGTGGATTACTATGGGTTTGGATAGTTGTTGAAATTCTTATACTTTTTATTGAGTTAGTTGATTTTTCTATCTTGTTATATGTTTGAAACTTAGATCTATTTTGTTATATGTTTGGAATTCATCCAATTCTAGTTGTATTGTGTTACAGGTGGATAGGGTATAGAGGGTGGTATTCGGTCCTCGATGGATTTTATATACCCTTTATGGCTATGCCCTAGTTCAGGTCATGATAAAGCTAGTATCTGAGCCTGGTTTATAGTCATTGGGTGTCCATAAAAGTGCATCAAGTACAGTTTCTTTTATGGATATATAGCTCCACACTTATAAGAGAGAGGCTATGATGCATTTTGGAATATTTTCCTTTTCTTGTGATCTATTTTTTGTGCTATATAATTGAAACACCTTATTTTTGGACCATTAGAAAAATCTCCTACATTGAGCATTCTAGGCAGGGTGCGATTAGATCATGCCTCTCATATGCTAGGATATGAGTAGTACCCTCCCCCTCGTATAGTGATCAATTTGGGTTGATAACATGCTATCCAAGATATAGTTTAACCCCTCTCAAGTCATATATTAGGGTATGGGTCATATATTGCCTAGTCGTATGATGCCATATGATAAGCCCTGTTCAATCTATCAAAGCTATGGTTCAAGGTACGGTTTAGGGTAACATTTGTACCCTAAGATATGATTTATACATATGTAATCATATCTTGGATAGTTTAGGGGTCTATGCTGAGGCCCAGGGTATGAGTTAGGGTACCAGTTGTACCCTAGGGTATGTTTAGACATAGGAGTCATACCTTCCAAGGAGTTCATTTTCAGCTTTTAAGCTGAGGACTTTATGGACATTTCCCACCCCAAAAATCTTAAGTCCCCTATCTATATAACATGTTGTAGCCTCTCATAAAATATTTTGGAAGATCAAAACTCACCAAAAACACTCCTAAATCATCTCTAAACTTCTTTATCAAGATTAGGGCTAGGGTTTATCAAAGAGGCCATCTAGAGACTTAAGGACCAAGAATATCTCCGTGAATTATCTTTTATAAGGCATGTTACTATTTCCTTTTTATTATACCTTAAATATCATGTTATTTAAACATTGTATATGAATCTCTAATGGTGGTTTTTGAAACAAATATAAAGGGTTTTGATGTATAGTGATGGGTAATGCTTACTCTTGTTTAAACTTATGTTTATACATACTTTTGGTGATGACTGGCATATATAGGTGCTTATTGATTATGGTTTAACAAGTGGGTCATCAGTAACCCTAAGGTATGCCATCAAGGTATTTGTGAAAATGTCAAATAAAAATAACTAGTCACATATTGTAGAGTCTTTGAACTAAGACAATGTCTTAATGGGTAAGAATGATTGGTAAATAATCTTCTAAAGTCCTTGTTGGCCATATAATTAGTTAATTGGTAACCTTAGTGGTTTGTTTAGTTAAAAAGGGGTTTGAGTCCCTAAGCATAAAATTTATTTGTGTTTGAACTCAAGCTTGGTATAAGAATCCTAATGAATTATTTGATAAGGGTCTTGATTTCTATTATTTAACTTGATTGGTAGTTAAGACTTAGGTGTTGGCCTATTAATGTAATCAGATAATAAATGGTTTATAAATACCTTATGGTCATATATGGTGTTGAATTGTAGTGTTGATGGTTTGAAATGGCTAAGTGGGTTAAAGTCCTAAAATGTTGAATTGAGTGGATGTGAATGCATTGAGAAAGGGCTAGTGTCCTAATATTGACTAGTAATGGACATGATAGCTTGTAGTTAGAGTCCACTTGTGTAATAAAATGGCTTGTGGTTAGAGTTCACTTTTTTGACAAGATGGCTAGTGGTTAGAGTCCACTTGACTAACAAAATAACTTATGGTTAGAGTCCACTTGTCTAACAAAAGGCTTATGGTTAGGGTCTACTTGCATAGTAAGATGGCTTGGGGTTAGAGTTCTCTTTCTTGAGATAACCTATATGGGTAGAAGGTTAGTCCTTTACTTTATGGTTCATGATTGGGTGCTTTCAAATATATGATATGGCTTGATATCTTTTTGGAACTTGATGTATCTATAGATATCTACATGCCTATGTGTATAAATATTGTGGCTTGTGATGGTTTGACTTGGTATTGAAATATGACACTATTTTATCCTTACCCTTGAGTTACATGCTAGCTCTCCAATTGCTAACCATCTATGGATGTTATGTCCCCTACAAGACATAGGGGTCGAAGTTTATTCTTCTCTTACTATGCAGTGACCAGGTGTTGGAGCAGATCATGTGTTGACTTTGATGTGGTAAGCTTCTGTACTTCTTAAGGAATATATTTCATAGTCTTTCTATTTTATGTTATAGACTTTTATTAGACTTGGTTTTTGGCTATTGTTGGGGGAATGTCCTGACATATATTAGACATCAAATTGGTAGAGGCTTGTGGATGACTGTGGATTTGGGTAGGTTAGGTGTTGTATGTTGGCCTGAATGAAATGATTAGAAATTCTTAAGTTATGATTGTTAGTTTTGTTTCTGCTATCTTATTATATGTTCGGAGTTCATCTGATGCTCGTGGATTGATATGATGGTTTTATTGGGTCAGCTGAGCAATCTCCAGTCCTAGTTGGGGATTGAGATGCCCATATGACAAGGCCAAGTCACTGGTTTTGTCAAGTTGGTATCATAGCCTAGGTTCATAGTTAGTTGGGTATCCATAAAGATATGTTAAGTAGAGTCTCTTTTATGGATGTGTAATGCGCCACACTTATAAGAAGGGGCTATGAGATATTTAAGAATGTTTCCATTTCTTTTGATTCTTTCTCGAGCTATAGAGTCTAAGGTCTTGGATTCCCTTGATATCTGTTTGCTTACCATTCAGATTATGCCTCCAAGAAGATCTGAAGTTCCTTCAAACCCTTCCACCCTAATTGAGGATGATATTGATAGGACTAACTCTACTTATGAAGACCATACATGGTCTAGGGGTCCAGTACCTGATGGCCCGGGAGTTCCACTGGTCCCCTCTAGTCCTCCTTTGGTACCTCAAGATGATGTGTTGAATGTTAAGCTTGGTTAGTCAATCCATATGATTTCTCAGTTGGTAGCTTCTTAGGCTGAGTATGGTGTATCTTCTACTTCATCTTCTGAGGCTACAAGGGTTATCCAGTTTATGAGTTTGAGTCCTCCAACCTTTATTGGTGTTAAGATGGAGAAAGATCCCTAAGGTTTTTTAGATAAGATGGAAATTTTTTTTAGAGTTATGCACTTTACTAATGTAGAAGAGGTAGAGTTTACATCCTATTAATTGAAAGATGTGGCATACCAATTGTACGAGGAATAGGAATGAATAAGGGGAGATATTGATAAGTTATCTTTTTAGGAGGATTTCACTAATGCTTTTGTTAATCTAAAGAAGGGGAAAATATCCGTCAAGGAGTGCCATAAATTTTCACCAATTATCTAGGTATGCTCCGGAGATGGTGTCAGACATAAGGGATCGAATGAAGAAGTTTGCCTCGAGACTATCTTGTGAGTTATTTCTTGATAGTAAGGCATATTTATTGATCAAAGACATGGACATCTCTAGGTTGGTTGTGTACGTAAAACTAGTAGAGAAAAATAAAAAGAAATAGGTTGAGTTTAGCAAGAGGCAAGGGAAGAGATTAACCGTTATAAACAAAGTGGTAGATATGGTGGTATTTGGCCAAGAAAGAAGTAGGGGAGTTCCAATTCTTTCTCCTCAGCTAGTGCTCCTTACCTGAGCTATTGGGTGATCATCGGTAATAGTTGGTAGTGGATTTCAAGCATAGGGTGCCTAATCTCAGTCTAGTGGGGCTCAGTGGGCTCCATCCTACCCTTTTTGTAGATTAAGTGGTTAGCATCACTGTGGACAATGTGAGAAGAGGAGGAAACCATATTTTAGATGTGGTCAGATTGGCACATACAATGAGAGTGCCCCTCTCTAGTGGCTTCTTGGGCCAACAGGGCCCATATTGCTACATTATCTACTCCGGCATCGAAGGGTGCTGCTTTTGTTTCTGGTACCGTCACTGGCCAAAATCATTTGTATGTACTTGTTACTTGCTAGGATTCTGAGGTATCTCCAGATGTTGTTATGGGCATGTTGATACTTTTCTCTCGTGATGTGTATTATTTGATTGATCCAGGGTCCAATATCTCTTATGTGACCCCATTTGTGGCTGTGCATTTTGGTTTGGGTCCTGAGTGTTTGTTAATTCCTTTGTCTGTTTCTACCTTGATAGAAGACTCTATGGCTGTTAAAAAAGTCTATAGAGGGGTGTGGTAGCTGTTTGTAGTAAAAAAACTCTGGTAGACTTGATAGAGTTAAACATGGTCAATTTTGATATTATGCTGGGGATAGATTGGTTGCATTCGTACTATGTTTTCTTAGATTGTCGGACCTATAAGGTCATTTTAAATTCCCTAATGAGTCGGTCATTGTATGGTAATGGGCTTATTTAGTGCCTAATGAGAGGTTCATTTCATATCTTAGAGACTAAAGGTTGATTACTAAAGGGTGTTTGCATCATTTGGTTTGAGTTAAAGATTATAACTCGAAAGGTCCTTCTCTAGAATCTATTCCTGTAGTTAATGAGTTCCTTGAGGTCTTTCCCAATGATCTTCCTGGTATTTCTCCCGATAGGGAAATTGATTTTTGTATTGATCTTATTTTAGACACTCGTCCTATATCTATCCCTCCTTATAGAATGGCTCTGGTGGAGTTGAAAGCGCTTAAGAAGAAATTAAAGGATCTCTTAGATAAAGGTTTTATTCATCCTAGCGTGTTTCCTTATGCTTCTCCCATGTTGTTTGTGCATAAAAAGGATAGTTCCCTTTTAATGGGCATTGATTATCATCAGTTGAATAAGGTGACCATAAAGAATATTTATTCTCTCCCTAGGATCGATGATTGATAACGCTCAAACTACACCTCTCACCGGGAATGTAAGCGATCGTTGTCAATAAAAAATCCAACTAGGTTGGGGTCGAATCCCACAGGGAATATGGTGTGAACGTAAGTCATTTGCAATTTAATCAACTGATAGTTGGATGTTTCCAGAAAAAAGGGTTTTAGTTAACAAGTAATTGTTGGTCACTTTAGTTTAAATGTTTGTAATCAAGAGTTTATTAAAAACCAGAATTATGATCACTAGGGATTTTGGTACTTGACAGATGCTTCTAATGGTTCAATATTCTCACGGTAGGTAGGAAAATAAGTTATCTTTATCAAAGTTATGCTTAAATGTCTCTCGACCTACTTAAGCATTTAATTACCTAATCCTCTCGGACTTAGGGAATTTATATTCACTGCCCAGATTTTACCTCAGGTTAAGTAACCTTGTTACAGTGCTGGTTATTAAATGGAAGTTTAGTATTTCTAAGTCCCTATTGATAATTCACTTCCCACTATATTTGATTTCTTTCTCAAGAAAATCAAAGCAGGTGTTATATATAGTTTGCAACCAACAAACAATAATTAAAACATCAGAATTATCAAGGAGTCCTACCACCTTTCGAATCTTGAACACTCAGCACCTTATCAAGACCTACCCCTAGATCCCATAATTCAAGTTAAAGGAATTTAGCTGCTCATGACATAATAATCGAAGCAACTTGATGAATTCATGCTTTGAAAGATAAACTTAGCACAAGATGAATAATAACTAGTGAATCTCAGATTAGATCACAACAAAAAATTCCAAAATAATGATTAAATTCTCTTCAAAATAATTGTTTTTTCAAGCCAAGAAGTTAGAGAGAGAAAATATCAAAGTATCATGTCTTAAAACTCAAGGTTCGGGGCCCCTATGAAAACCCTAAACAAGGCTTTAAATAGTTCACCCTAATTGTGGAAACAAAATAATAAAATTCAGAAATTCTTTGGATTAGGTGACGCCATTTGTGATAGACTATAAAGAGGCTGACGATTTATCACAAATGTCATCAGCTTTCTCATTGCTTTGGAGACTTGCTGCCTAATACTGACGACAAATGGTGACGCCCTATCAGCTCCTTGACGACTTATCACAAATGTCATCAAGTCTCTTATTCAGTTCTCATGTGTTGCCTTAGGCTGACGACATTCTTGACGGCTTATCAGCTCCTTGATGAACTATCACAAAATGTCATCACAACTTTTAACTTAGATCAATTCTCCGTCTATGTCTGACAATGAAGCTGATAGCTTATCACAGGGCTGGCGACTTATCAGAAATGTCGTCAGCCACACTTTGCCTCTGTTTACTTCAGATTTCAGCTCATTTGCTTCCATTCTTGTTGGTTCTCTAGCATCTTAGCTTCTACTTCAAAATCAAACATAAAGCAATTAAAAATGACAAAAGTTGCTTAAGACTTCACAATTATTCTTAGTTAAAATCCTCAAATGTGTTAGCATTATCTCACACATCAATGATTTGTTTGATCAACTTCAAGGTGAGAAGGGTTTTTCTAAGATTGATCTTAGGTTGGGCTATTGTCAGCTTTAAATTAGGGAAGTGGATATCCCTAAGACTACCTTCAGGACCCGATATGGTCACCATAAGTTCCTAGTTATGTCTTTTGGGTTGACCAATGCACCCACAACATTTATGGATTTGATGAATAGGGTCTTTTGTCCATTCCTGGATTTGTTTGTCATAGTCTTCATTGATAACATCTTGGTCTATTATAAGAGTGAGGTGGATCATGTCGATTACCTCCGTGCTATGTTTTAAACCTTGAAGGATCATTATTTGTAAGCTAAGTTCTCAAAGTGTGAGTTTTGGTTGAAGGTTGTGACTTTTATTAGTCATGTTAAATCTAGTGAAGGGATTATGGTAGATCCATAAAAGGTTGCGACAGTTAAGAATGGCCTAGACCTGTGACTCCAACCAATATTCAGAGCTTCCTGGGTCTAGCCAGTTACTATAAGAGGTTTGTGGAGAGTTTTTCGATGATAGCTACCCCACTGACTATAAAAAGGTTAAGTTCTTATGGTCGGATGGATGTGAGGGTAGTTTCAAGAAATTGAAATATAAATTAACTTCGGCTCTAATTTTGACCTTTCTCGAGGGTAATGGTTATTTTGTAGTGTATTGTGATGCTTTTTAAATTAGGCTTGGTTATGTATTAATTTAACATAGTAGGGTGGTGGCCTATACCTCTAGCAAATTGAAAGTTCATGATAAGAACTACCCTACTCATGATTTGGAGTTATTGGTTGTGTTTTTTGCATTAAATATTTGGTTTCACTATCTCTATAGGGTTTATTTTGCCATATTTTTAATCATAAGAGCCTACTGTACGTGTTCACATAAAAAAGAGTTGAATCTTAGGCAAAGGAAATAGCTTTAGTTTCTAAAGGACTATGATATGAGCCTCCATTACCATCCAGGTAAAGCTAACATAGTTGATGATTCTCTTAACATGTTATCCATAGGGAGTTTAGCTTATGTGGATGAGGATAAGAAAGAGTTGGTGAAAGACATTCATCATTTGGCTAATCTTGGAGTTCGTCTCATGGACTTTGAGGATGGTAAGTGTTTGTACATCTTTAATGCAGTCATCTCTTATTGTAGAGATAAAGGAAAAGTAAATATTGGATCTCAATTTGATGAGGGTTAAGAGTAATATTGGTCAACAAAAGGTTATCGATTTTGCAATTGATGGTGATGGTATCTTGAGGTACCAAGGAAGGCTATGTGTTCCCGATGGCAATGGATTGAGGGAAAGGATTATGGCTCAGGCTCATAGATCTCGGTATGCTATTCATGCCGCTTCTATAAAAATGTATCATGATCTTAGGGAATTTTATTGGTGTAGTAATATAAAGCGAGACGTGGCTAGCTAAGTGGCTAAGTGTATGGTGTGTTAATAGGTGAAAGTCAAGCACTTGAGACTCGGTGGTTTGTATTAAGAGATAGAGTTGTCTGAATGGAAGTGGGGAGTGATTAATATGGATTTCATCACCGGTATTCCCCAGTCTCAAAATCAATGCAATTTTATTTGGGTCATTGTGGAAATAATGACTAAGTCTGCTCATTTTTTGCCGGTGAGTACTAGTTATTCCATAGAGGATTATACTAAGTTATATATTGCGGATAACATGAAGTTACATAGTGCTCCTTTTTCTATCCTTTTGGATCATAGTACTCCATTCTCATTGCATTTTTGGAAATTATTTCAAAAAGTTTAGGAACTAAGATGTGCCTTAGTACCGCTTTCCACCCGCAGATGGATAGATAAAAGGAAAGGACTATCCAAACATTGAAAGATATGTTGTATAATTATGTGATTAATTATGAAGGTAGTTGGTATAACCATTTGCCTTTGATTGAATTCTCCTATAATAATAGTTACCATACTTGCATTAGTATGGCTCCTTTTGAGTCATTCTATGGTAGGATATGTCGATATCCTATAGGGTGGCATGAGGATTGTGAGAGTAAGTTGTTTGGCCCCTATTTGGTTCACCAAGCATTGAAAAAGGTGAAGGTTATTCATGATAGGTTGAGCACCTCTCAAAGTCGTCAAATGTCCTATGCTGATGTGAGGCGTAGGGATTTGGAGTTTATGCTGGTGATTGGTTATTCTTGAAGGTATCTCCCATGAAGGGAATGATGCCATTTCGTAAGAAGGAGAAGTTTAGTCCCTGTTATGTTGGTCCATATTTGATTGTAAATAGGGTTGGTAATGTTGCCTATGAGTTGGAGTTTCCCTCTAGTTAGAGCTCCATTCATCTGGTATTCCATGTGTCCATATTGCAGATGTGTATAGGTGACCCTTCATTGGTTGTTTCCTTAGAGGATGTTGGTGTTTCAGACTTTTTGTCCAATGAGGAGGTCTCGGTGAGGATCTTAGATCATTAAATTTGTTGGTTGAGAAAGGACGAGGTGGCTTTGGTGAAGGTTCTATAGAGGAACCAGAAGTCCGAGGAAGCTACTTGAGAGGCGGAAGAGGACATGAAGTCTAAGTATCCGTATTGTTTTTCATTTTGGAAACTCATGCTTGAGGTATATGTTAATATTATTAACTTGATTTATGTCTTTGATAGGCAAAAAGGCTCAAGTCCATAAACTTTGAATTGAACAAATATTTTGATAGACTATGGGTTCGAGTCCCATTGTCAATTGAATGAATGGTTGAGTGATGATTAGCACGTCATGTGTGTTATCCTGGTTGTATGTCTTTATTTTCTAACTTGGTTAAAGATTTGTTGGATGTGTAATAATGTGTTAACTTGTGTTTATACTTGCCTTGTCCATCATTTGAGGATGAATGGCCCAATAGAGGGAGAATTGAAACACCTTGGATTTGGACACTTAGAAATCTCCTAAGTTAAGCATTCTAGGCAGGGTACAGTTTGATCATTCCTCTTGTATGATAGGAGAGTAGTACCCTCCCCTCTCATATAGTGATTAGTTTAGGTTGATAACATACTATCCAAGATGCGGTTTAGCCCCTCCCAAGTCATATGTTAGGGTACGGGCCGTATGCTGCCTAGTCGTATGATGCCATATACTTAGTCTAGTTAAATTTGTCAAAGGTATGGTTCAAGGTACGGTTTAGGATACCATTCATACCCTAAGATACAAGTTATGCATGTATATTCATATTTTGGACAGTTTAGGGGTCCATAGTGAGGAATAGGGTACAAGTTAGGGTACCACTCGTACCCTAGGGTATGGTTTAGACATGGGAGTCGTACCCTCCTAGGAGTTCATTTTCAGCTTCTAAGTTGAGAACTTTATGGACATTTCCCACCCCAAAAAACATAAGTCCCCTAACTATATAACATGTTGTATCCTCTCATAACACATTTTAGAAGATCAAAACTCACCAAAACACTCATAATTCCTCTCTTAACTTCTCTATCAAGATTGGGGCTATGGTGTATCAAAAAGGCCATCTAGATACTTGACGACTAAGAATCTCTCCGTGATTCATCTTTTATAAGGAATGCGACTCTTCCCTTATTATTATTTCTCGAATATCATGTTATTTAAACATTGTATATGAATTTTTAATGGTTGTTTTTGAAACAAATATTGAGGGTTTTGATTTATAGTGATGTGTAATGTTTACTCTTGTTTAAAATTGTGTTTATACATGTTTTTGGAGATGACTGGCATATGTGAGTGCTTACTGATTATTGTTTAACAAGTGGTTCATGAAGAACCCTTATATTGATGGTTTTCACTTGGGATTTGGTCATGGTAAAAGGTATGCGCTCAAGGTGTTTGTGAAAATATCTACTAGAAATAACTAGTCATGTGTTGATGATGATTTGAATAAGACAATGGCTTAACAGGTAAGAATGATTGGTAAAAGATCATGTAAAGGCCATGTTGTCCATATATGAGTTAATTCGTAACCTTGGTGGTTTCTTTGGTTAAATAGAGGGTTGACTCTTTAAGCATAAAATTAAATTATGTTTGAACTAAAGCTTCGTAGAAGAATTGTAATAATTGGTTTGGTAAGGGAATCGATAGGTACAATTTGGCTTGAATGGTAGTTGAGACTAAGGTGTTGGCCTATTAAAGTGATTGGTTGATAAATGGTTAATAAAACCTTGTGGTCATGTATGGTGTTAAATTGTAACCTTGATGTCTTGAAATGGATAAATGGGTTAAAGTCCTTAAATGTTGAATTGAGTGGATGTGAATACATGGAAAAAATATTAGAGTCTCAATGTCGACTAGTAATGGACACAATGGCTTTTGGTTAGAGTCCACTTGCATAATAAGATGTCTTGTGGTTAGAGTCCACTTGTTTGACAAGATGGCTAATGGTTAGAGTCCACTTGGAAAAAAAATGGATTGTTGTTAGAGTCCACTTGTCTAGCAAAAGGCTTGTGGTTAGAGTCCACTTGCATAGTAAGACGACTTGGTCTTAGAGTCCTCTTGCATGAGAAACCTATGTGGGTGGATCGTTAGAGTCCTCTACTTTATGGTTCATGAGTGGGTGCTTTGAAATTTAAGCTATATCTTGTTATCTTTTTGGGACTTCATGTGTCTATAGATATCTACATACATATATGTATAAATATGGTGTCTTGTAATGGTTTGACTTGGTATTGAAATATGACACTACTTTATCCTTACCCTTGAGTTACATGTTAGTGCTCCATTTGCTGCTAACCATCTCCGAACGCTGTGTCCTTATACGACACAAGGGTCGAAGCTTCTTTTTCTCTTCCTATGCAATAACCAGGTGTTCGAGCGAATTGTGCTGACTTTGAAGTTGTGAGTTTCCATACTTTGAAAGGCATACTTTTCATAGTCCTTGTATCCTATGTCATAGAATTATATTACACTTAGTTCTTGGCTATTGTCGTGGGCATGTCCTAAGATACATTAGACATCTGATTGGTAAAGGCTTGTGGATAACTGTGGACATGAGTAGGTTTGATGTTATATGTTGGCATGAATAAAATGATTAGACATTCTTAAGTTATAATTGTTAGTGTTGTTTCCACTATCTTATTATATGTTTGGAGTTCATTCTATGCTTGCGAATTAATGTGATGGCTTGCTTCGGTCAATAGGGCGATCTCCGGTCCTAATTGGGGCATGAGATGCCCATACGACAAGGCTAGATTTTGGGTCATGTCTAGAATATATGGTTTTGAAATCAAACCTAATTTTGTTTGTTTGCATTTTCGATCATGTATCCCGAAGATTTGATGCTCGCAAAAACTCCCCCAAGGACAATATGGATGGAACTCATTCAACATATGAAGTACAAACCTGATCAAGGTCCCCTGCTCCTAACTTCCCATATGGAGTTCCACTACTCCCTACAAGACCTCCTCGAGCTTCTAAGGTTGATATGTTCATGCCCCACCGCCCCAAGGAGAAATTTAGTATTGAATTCTATTAATCTATTCAGTTGTTAACTTATTTGGTAACTTCTCAATCTCATCAACCTGACCATGTTGTTCTATTTCTACATCTTCTGAGGTCACTAGAGTTGGCTAGTTTATAAGGTTAAATACCGCAACCTTTATAGGCTCTACTGTTGAGGAGGATCCTCAGGGGTTTGTTAACGAAATATAGAAGATATTCAAATGATGTATGCTACTGATGTATAGGGTGTGGAGTTTGTCGCATATCAATTAAAGGATGTGGCATACTAGTGGTAAGAGGAATTGGAGCAGTCGATGGGTGACGATGCTGAGCAGGCTATGTGGAAAGATTTTTTTGGTGCTTTCCTTAACCGTTTCTTTCCTTAGGAATTAAGGGAGGCTAAAGTTGAGGATTTTGTGAACTTTAAGCAGGAAAGGATAATTGTAATGGAGTATGCTTTGCAGTTCCATAAGTTATCTCATTACAATTCATAGTTGGTAACTAGCATGAGGACAAGGATGATGAAGTTTGCTTTGGGTTTATCTCGGGACCTAGTACTAGAGTGTAAGGCAATGATGTTGAATAATGACATGGATATCTTTAGGATGGTGGTGTATATCAAGTAGGTTTAAATTGAAAAGAAGAAGCAAGAAGAAATAGAAGAGAGGTAGAATAAAAAGTTCAAGTATTTAGAAAAAGGGTAGAGGCTAGAAGAATAATGGTAGAGATGGTAGGCAGTGGGGCATGAAGAAGGCTAAGGGAAATTTCAATTTCTGTTCTATGGCTAGTGCTCTGTATCTTAAGTTGTGATCATCTCTTTCAGGCTGACAGTGGATTTAAGATCAATGGAGCGCAGACCCAGGCTAGTGGAGCTCAATCAACTCCATCATATCCTCCTTGTAGATTCTATGGATAGATGCATCACGGTTATTATGATAAAAAGAGGAATCTATGTTTCAAATGTGGCCAACCTAGTCATTTTTAGAGGAACTATCTGGTGGCAAATGCTGCCACTGGAGCTAATAAGATTTCAATTTCTACTTCTTCAGCTCCTGCGCCAAAGGGTGCTCTTCTGGTACCAGCACTGCTCGAAACCATCTATATGTTCTTGCCACCCATCCGGAATCCAAGGCATCTTATGATTTTCTTACTAGAATGTTACAACTTTTCTCCTGTGATGTATATTATCTAGTTTATCCTGAGTCTACTCTTTCTTGTGTGACCCCTTATGTAGTTGTTTATTTTGGTTTTGGTCCTGAGAGTATACTCAATTCCTTCTCTATGTATTCCCCGGTGAGTGATTTTGATGTTGATAGGAATGTCTATGGAGGTTTTGTGGTATCTATTTGTTATAGGGAGACATAGGTGGATCTGATTAAATTGGATATGGTAGACATTGATGTGATCTAAGGGAAGGATTAGCTTTACTTATGCTATGCTTCTCTGGATTGTAGGGACCCGAAAGGTCAGTTGCCAATTTCCAAATAAATTGGTTAGGTAATGGAGAGAAGTTTTTTAGTTCCTAAGGAAAGGTTCATTATGTATCTTATAGCCTGAAAGTTGATTTCCAAGGGTCTCATGAAATACCCTAGGTTTTTACCTGTAGAAAATTTCTTGGTTCTTGGCTTCTAGACTTCATACCACTTGGGGTACTTCTCATATGATGTGGTACTGTTTGGTTAGCCTTGGTCGTATGGTGACCAGCGTTGGTTGGATGGTTTCTTTCCATGGTATGGTTGGAACATATGAGCCGTATGTTAGGGTACTAAAGGTATGGTGTTTATCGTATGTTGCCCTAAGTTTAGTCTAAGTGATTCTATTTTGCCTAGGGTATGATTTCATGGTACTAATCGTATGGTTGGGTATGGTTTGGTTTGGGTGATCGTATGTTGGATAGTGTTGGGGTCCAAGAGGAGGCCTAGGGTACGAGATGAGGGTACCACTCATACCCTAAGATACGGTTGGGGTGGGGTGGTCGTACGATCTTGCAGGAAGTTTAAGCAGTTTAAGTTAGGGGTAATCTGGACATTTCCCCTCTTAACCTATTATTATCCTACGACATAAAGAACCTTTTTGGTGCTTCATTAATCTATTTGAAATCAATCAAACTCTCTTAAACACTCTCAAATTCTCTCAAGTCTCTTGGGTTAAGGAAGGCTAGGGTTTCCTTCAAGGTTGTCAATTTAGGCCTTATAAGGGTGATTTCTCTTTGTCATCTTCTTAATCTAAGGTATGTACTCCTCCCTCATTGTTATTTCCAACTAAAGGCATGTTTGATGAATTGTTTTCATGGCATAAATATTATATGCTCTTGGGTTTTCAAATACATGTTGGGATTTTTGGTTATAATGGTGGGTTTGATAACTCATAGTGTCATTCTACGAGTCATAGCCTGGAGTCGCTATCACCGGCAGCTTGGATAGTGCTTCAATAAATTGGCCATAACATTTTACTGCGATATCAGATTAAGGCAAAACTAGTGGTGTTGAAAATATAAATAGATTATATATCTTTTTATTGTTCTTGATCTCAAAAACACTTGGTAATTAAAAAGTTATACTCATTTGGAGTTTGATAAGCCATCATTTGACGACTTTCTAGTACTTTTTAAGCCTCAATTATCATGTTTATTTTCATTGATTTCTGTTGATTTGATATTTATCACATACTTAATGCTCATTTGTGAAGGAAAAATTGAAAAGGGAAGATGAGCAAGTCTTTCAAGGCAAAAGGAGGTCAAATGAGAAAGTAAAAGGCCATCTTCTTTGCATATGCTTTCCACCTGCTCTCCATCTGCTTAAGCGGATCAAGAACAAGGTGACATTTTTGTAATATTTGTAAAATATGAAATTGGGGCTTAACTAGGGGATTTTAGCTCATTTTCACCATCTTTTATCTATCATCTATCACTATACATTCTTCCATCTTATATTAGATTAGGGTTTATAATTTCTTGGAGCTTGGAGCCTAATTTGTACTAATTTTAAGCTAAGAAGACATGAAAGTGACGTTCAAGTGAAGAATTAGCTAATTCCATTGGAGATTTATGGAGATTTAAAGTTTGTTTTGCATTCTTTTTATCCTTCATGAATTTGTTTGATGGAATTCATGGTTTATTTGTGTTTATTGTCTTTATGTTTTGCTAGTTCTTCCTCTTGGGATTATTCTTGAATAGGGTGCAAGTGCGTGGATTATGATGTATTTTTGTAGATTTTTGTTTGCTGATGATGGCTTCTATTATTTCTTGATTAAATATGTTGGGATTTGATGGGTGAAAGCCCCAAATAGCCACATGGGTTTGATGTGTGAAAACTCCAAACTCTAGAAAGCTTTAAGCCATTTTCGAAAGAAGGATTTTTGGTGAACTTTAGGAACCCTCATCATCCTTGAAAGAGGGATATGGGAACCAAGGTAATAGTAGACAATTTATCGGTATAGCTTACTAATTTTCACTATCTTACAAATAAGGGTGAATATGAGGTTGATTATCTCTCGGGTTCCATCCTAGAAATAGGGGTGCCTAATTAAGGTATTGGATGTCTTTAATTGTACACTCATTAGTTACTTGAAAGGGTCAACGAGTGTCTTCTTTGAGGATTTGTTGAAAAAAATATCCTCAAGGACTTTAAACCTAGCCTACCATATCATCAACAACTAGAATTGACATTGAATCATTACATAACCATGCATATCTTGACCCTAGTATAGCATAGTCCCAAGATCCGCTCCTAATAGTTTACACTCTAATCATTCTTAGTCTTAAATTAGGTCTTTAGATGCCCCAAAAAATTGTTTTCATGATTGACACCCATTTCAAACCCCCAAACCATTTTATACCATAGGTTTTAATCTAGTTAGTATCTCTCGTTCTGAACCTACTTAATCGCTACTCACATTGTTCCCCGTGAATTTGACCCCAACTCCTAGTTGGGTAAATAAATTGACAATGACCGCCTTGCACTTTATTGGACATGTAAGATGAGTGTTATAAAATATGGCGTCGTTGCCGGGGATCAATTTTGCGTATTGAGTTAATTAGGAATTTTAATTTACTTGCTTTGGTTCAAATTTGTAAATATTTGTTTGTTATTTTCTTTTGTTTCTTGTCATACGTAGATTTTTATTTTTGTTCATTTGTTACTATGACATCTTGGAATGAATGTTGGTTTGGTGGTTGGGAATCCTATCGTAACAATCTATGTCCATATTGTAATAGATCCCACTTTTTACAAGATTGTAGATATGCTCCCCGGAGAGAGATTCTACACCATCTCAATCTTATAGGGAGAATGTATGTTCTTTGTGTGGAAGTAAAGATGGATATGGCAGTAATTATCCAAATTCCCCTTCCCCCGTTATGTTAACCCGGTTTCTAGTTCATCTAATGATTTTAATAGGTCTTATGAGAAGGAAAGCGAGAGATGAAGCACAAGAAGTAGTGGCATTAAATCAATGCTTCAACGTATATTGGAATTGACAACAACAGTAGAGGAGGAAGAAACCATTATACATAAGGATTTTAGAGAGAAATTCAAGAAGATAGAAGATATGGTCATGGAAATTAATACATCAAACACCACAACCATGCCCGCTCTTCTAAATGATCATTCTATTGAAGAATCCTCAATAATTTCCAGACCAACCAAGCCGAACACGAGAGATGATGCCAAAAAGGAGGACATGGTACTAGAGTTGGAAGAAGAAGCCAAGAAAATCCCTTATGTCAACTCTAGTAAATTTTGGGTTGAGGATACCAAAATGGAGACAACTCCAAAATTGGGGAAAAGACCTCATTCTAAGAATTTCTCTACAATAAGTGTGGTGGAGTTGATAAAAATCAATCAATCCGAGAAAATCATTAATGATGGTGAGAATGAGTTATTTCATTATATCCTAGAGTTTTTCTTTCCAAATGGGTATACTAAGACCCCAATCTATAAGGCCAAGAAGATTAAAGATCGATGTCCATTTAGTAGCTTTCTAAGATTCTCACCTTTGCCCAACGAGCCCACACAAAAGTTTGATGCAAAATTGGGCAAATGGTTTAAGTCTTCGAAGTGGTGTGATAGAACATTCATCATTATGCTCTCACATTTTCCCAATTCACCTAAAAGATATAATGATAAAAAGATAGGCCGATGATTCAATTCACCTAAAATGGTGTCGTGCTGCGACATTAACTAAGGCGCTTCTTGAGAGGCAACCCAAAGAATTTTTCTTGGTATTTTCTAAATTTTTTTATTCAATTGTAATCTTGTTTTTGAGTATTTGTAGGTTATAGAATAAGTTTGAAGGGATAAAGTAAAGTTCGGGGGCTTAAAACTAAGTCCCGAGCCAAAGTTAGGCCGATATTTCATGCCGAAGTAGGTAGTACAAGCTTGGACCTGCTCTGGACATGCTTGATTAGTCTAAGAGTAGACCACAAGCATCCTGGATGCAAATGGGCAATAGCTATACTGGCTGGACCTGCTCTGGACGTGCTTGAGCAGTCCAGGCGCAGACCAGCAGCATGTGGGGTGCAGAAGGCTCGCTGGACATTGCCTGGACCTGCTTCAGCAGACCAGGCACAGGTCAGCTATATCCTGGACGTATAAAGGCTCAACACACTGGGAACAAGATATTTTAACCTTTGTTGGATCTTCTTGAGCAGTCCAAGCGCAGGTCCAGCTATAGGGCACGCAGGTGGTCTCTTCTTTGAGCTAAAATTGCTGCACTATGAGCTATCCTTGGAGATAATTTTGCTAAGAATTTCATTTTTTTTCAACCACAATTCAAACATTAAAAAGTCTTATTAAAAGAATGCATCACCGGTTAATTACATTGGACTTTTCTTCCATCATTTTTCTCTCTTAAGTAAGCTTACAAAGTATGATCTTTACAATGCAAATGGTGATCACATTTCATGAATTCTTTTGTTTTAAATTTATTTTATTTGAGCTTAAGTTGATAAAATGTGGTTGTTGGGATGAATATTTTTAAATAAATACCTTGTCTTACATGCACAATTTCAAATTCTTGCTTCCATACACTAGTATACACCATGTGTTTGATGAAACACCCACTTGAGGGTTACTTGCATAATTGAGTTGTGGGTGATGTAATTGGTTTAGTTTGATTAAAAGTGGTGTAATTTGTAATGAATTGATTCATTGGTCTTGTTCACGTGTGATGCTATTTTATCTATTCAAGCTCTTACTTTTAATGAACATCACCTGTTTGTTAAAATGTCAATAAGAAAGAAATGCCTTATATTCTTGTAAAGGTTAATGCAAATTTTCTTGGGGCATTGTGTGATCATTTTTGGAGTATAGCTTTGAGTCCACTTGGTCTTAAAATCAAGATAACCGATGGTGTTTTGTTGAAGTTGTTCATGAATGTTGAGCCCATGGTGTGATCTACTAGTGCCCCAGTAAAGTCTAAGTAACCCAAGAGATATGAATGCTTACCTTACCCTATGATAGATTGGGTGAAGCCATTCTTAAGGGTATAAGGTCGATTGTGTTCCTATTGATTCCATGAATGTTTTATGAGCTAAATGGACGATATGTGAAATTGTGAGGAAAGGATCCCATGAAGTGTAATTATAATGTTGCTTTTCATTCACCTAGGTTTTTCTTCAATTGATTAGGAAGAAGCTAAAGTTCAAAAATTCTTTCAAAATGTCATTGGCAAGAAATGAAATGATTTTGAGAAAAAAACAAAAAATTATAATTTTCTTTTTGAAAAAAAAAAGAGATCAAGGATTTTATTGAGCTTTCTTTTTAGTGAGACCATTAAATTTGATTTTTGTCTCTCTCTTTACACGGATGAGTCTTCGACTCGGAGTAACTTATTAAGCTCAAGTTGCTCAAATTGGTTGAAAGATTAACTTTTTACTCTATGAGTACGATGCCATGTGTAGTGAGATATTTGAATAATTTTTGGTCATATGTGTAGTCTAGAACTTTCCCCGAGTGTGTTCAAAGAAAAATTCTCGACAATCTTGTTTTGGAGAAAGACCCGAGGCCATTTTTGACCCATTACATGACCAAATTCCACCTTAACACCGTTCCCTAGTTAAACTCTTAGAGCCTTTTTGCCCATTTTTCTTTCTTTTTGTAATGATAACCTTGCTAAAAACCCCAAGCCCTTTTAAAATCTTCCTTTTGGCACTCAACCTCCTTTGATGCATCGAATGATTCAAGGTAGTGAAATATAGGCGAAAGCCTAAGTTTTGGGGATTTGTCTAGTTAGGAGAGTAATGTAAGGGTGGTTCATACACCAAGTTTAGGGAGATTAATGTGATGTGTTAATATGAGCCTTAAAAAGTATATGTAAGGTGGTCAATTCACGTGCTTAATAAGCAAGAGACATACTTGATGATAAAGTTGTATAGCCTAGCCCATAGAATGTGAAGAAAAATTAGACAAATGAGGGGCTAACAAGAGCTCAATGTTAGAAAGTCTCTTGAAAAAGTCAAAGAAAGAAAGAGAGAAAATAGTGGCATTGAAATTTTTGGTAAATATTAATAAAAAAGGTGGAAAAAATAGGAAATGATTTAAAGGAGAATAAGGTGGATAGTTTGAAAATTTTAGGGTAGAAAGGGTAAGGAAATTTCATTGAAGGAGGTATTTTAGTCACTTGATCCATACATATTCCTTCCTACACCTTAAGACTTCATCTTGACCCATAAGACCTTGGTGATTACAAACTAGGTAAGTCTACATTAGTGATAAAAAAACACAAAGGGCAAGCTTATGGTTCTACTCATTATACTTGAATTTCTTTGTAAGAGTGAGTGTGAATTCTCACATTATTTGAGATCCTTTAGAAATTTTCATATATTGTGTGTGGGGAGCTAACTCTTGCTTATGAGCAACATCGATACTTTGGGGTAGAGGGTGAAGTCTTACTCTCGGTTTGGGTAAATGGGTGAAGTAAGTTGCATTGTGAAGATTGAGATAATTTTTGAAAATTTTGTGTTTCCTCTTAAGATGATTTGTTGATTTGGAAAGTTCATTTGATAAAAACTTGCATCTTTGCTTCATAATTATGTGCTTATTGAAAAAAAAAATTGGTTTACTAGTTTCCATCACATGTTTAGAAAGTATTTGAAGAGCTTTGTTAGCTTATTCCTTTACTATAGCTTTCTTTTGGGTGGATTTGAGTTAAATTCCCTATCTCTTTGAATTGTTCTTGATAGCTTGAGGACAAGCAATAGTTTAAGTTTGGGGGTGTTGATAAGTCATAATTTGATGGCTTTCTAGTACCTTTTAAGCCTAAATTATCATGCCTTTTTTTATTGATTTCCGTTAATTTGATATTTATCTCATACTTAATGTGCATTTGTGTAGGAAAAGTTAAAAAGGGAAGATGAGCAAGTCTTTCAAGTCAAAAGGAGGTCAAATATGAAAGTAAAGGGCAATCTACTTTGCATCCGCATTCCACCTGCTCTCCATCTACTTAAGCAGATCAAGAGCAAGGTGACCTTTTTGTAATATTGTGCAAATATGGAATTAGGGCTTAAATGGGGGATTTTAGCTTATTTTCACCATCTTTTATCTATCACTACACACTCCTCTATCTTAGCTTAGATAAGGGTTTGTAAATTTTTAGAGCCTGGAGCCTAATTTCTACTAATTTTGAGCTAAGATGACATTAGAGTGACTTTCAATTGAACAATTAGCTAATTCCATGGAGATTTAATGTTTTGTTTGCATTCTTTTTATCCTTCAATAATTTTTTTGATGGAATTCATGGTTTATTGTCTTTATGTTTTTCTAGTTCCTCCTCTTGGGATTATTCTTGAATAAGGTGCAAGTGTGTGGGTTATGATGTATTTGTGTAGATTTTAGTTTGCACTCCATTTGCTTAAGCAGATCAAGAACAAGGTGACATTTTTGTAATATTTGTAAAATATGAAATTGGGGCTTAAATAGGGGATTTTAGCTCATTTTCACCATATTTTAGCTATCATCTATCACTATACACTCTTCCATCTTATATTAGATTAGGGTTTATAATTTCTTGGAGCTTGGAGTATAATTTGTACTAATTTTGAGCTAAAAAGACATTAAAGTGACTTTCAAGTGAAGAATTAGCTAATTCCATTGGAGATTTGTGGAGATTTAAAATTTGGTTTGCATTATTTTTATCTTTATTGAATTTGTTTGATGGAATTCATGGTTTATTTGTGTTTATTGTCTTTATGTTTTGCTAGTTCTTCCTCTTGGGATTATTCTTGAATAGGTTGCAAGTGTGTGGGTTGTAATGTATTTGTGTAGATTTTTGTTTGCTGATGATGGATTCTATTATTTCATGATTAAATATGTTGGGATTTGATGGGTGAAAGCCCCAAATAGCCACATGGGTTTTATGTGTGAAAACTCCAAACTCTAGAAAGAACTAAGCCATCTTTGAAATAAAGGTTTTGGGTGAACTTTAGGAACCCTCATCATCCTTGAAAGAGGGATGTGGGAACCAAGGCAATAGTAGACAATTTATGGGTATAGTTTACTAATTTTCACTATCTTAGAAATAAGGGTGAATATGAGGCTTATTATCTCTCGAGTTCCATCCTAGAAATAGGGGTACCTAATTAAGGTATTGGGTGGATTTAGTTGCACACTCGTTAGGTACTTGAAAGGGTCAACGAGTGATATCTTTAAGGCTTTGTTGAAAAACTATCCTCAGGGACTTGAAACCTAGCCTACCATATCATCGACTACTAGAATTGGCATTGAATCATTACATACCCATGCATATCTTGCCCTTAGGATAGCATAGTCCCAAGATCTTCTCCTAATTATTTACACTCTAATCATTCTTAGTCTTGAATTACGTCTTTAGAATCCCCAAAAAATTGTTTTCATGATTGACACCCATTTCAAACCCCCAAACCATTTTATACCAAAATTTTTAATCTAGTTAGTATCTCTCATTCCGAACCTACTTAATCGCTCGCTACTCACATTGTTCCCTGTGTATTCGACCCCGACTCCTATTTGGTTAAGTATATTGACAACGACGTGTAGGTTGAGTGTTATTAGAGTTGACTATTGCAATATTCTTCCAAGAAATTCAATCTATAAGGGATATATTGCCTTGTCTATGAGATTGGAGTTATTTGTGGCCTTATATATGTCTAAAGCACTTGAAAAACTATAAAAATATTTTTTTTATTTTGCATGAACTTGAAGCATGGTTCTAATATCAACTTGGATTTTTATGATGTTACGTGAACTCTCCACATATTGTTTAAAATTCAAATTTCATATCGTTGTTACTCTTTTTGCTACTTAGTTATAATTACAAAGTTCATACTCTTGTTACAAACTAGCACTTATTTTATTCTCATTAGTAATTCTATAATTGGATAGTTTGTTAATCATGAAGTCCCTATGTAATTGGTATTTGGCTTGTACGAGTCACATTACTACTTTTTTAACTACATACACTTGCATATATGATATAATGAAATAAGTTCTTGGTGACATTGCCGAGGATTTTAAAATTGGCAACCTTCTGATTTTTAGTTTTTCTATTTTATGATATGTGCAAATGATTTTAGCTAGTAAAATTATAGGTACAGGTCTGAATCGTAAGTAAGATGACAAGGGAAAGGGATTTGGTTGAACCATATCCCAACCTTACCGATGCTTTCATCAATTAATGAGAGAAGCAGCATTTCTCTATCCCATCCCATAAGTTTAATAGGGTGAAGGTTGTAACGGCCTAGAATTTAATGAAATTTGTGATTTTTTGTGTGATTTGAATGTTTTACACCTCTCATAGTTGCATTGTGGTATTTTTGGAGTGTGGGGGTGATTGGAATGGTTCCCTATGCATTTTGGTACCATTTATGTGATATTATGGTTTTTGGTTACTTCGAGAGCCTTATTTTGGACTTTTGTGGTTATCTTTTGATTCGTGCGACTAATGGTTGAATGAACTGTGCCAGCAGATTCGTAATATCAATTTTAGGATTGTAACATGGTTGGTGTGGAACCATTTTTTTTAAATGATATTTTTTCAAAATTCTTATATCACCATTGAGTTTGGAGCATAGAATATTGTATGGTTACATAGTTTGTTTATATATCTTGGATTCTAAATAAATCTCGGGAACCTGGTGAAGGTCTATTTTGGACTTAGAAAATCTGGTTCACCATGTTACTAGTGCAACTTGGATCACAAAGGGTAAATCTCAGCTAAGGAAAGCATTTATGCCTTATGTACCTGGTAACCTGGTATGAGTTTAAATATCCTTTTTTTTGCTCAATTTTTTCTCATTTTTCATCTTGTCTCTTGAGAGATAAACCCTAAAATAGTGTGAGATCTAAAAGTGGAGTTGTGAGTTCTTGAGAAGCTTGATTAACATCTATTTGTTGATTCTCTTACAGATTTAAGGTGAGAATTCATCATTTTCTTTATCAAATTTCTTAATTAATTGTTCAAAAATCCCAACACCTTAGCACTTGATTTAACCCCAAATTCTAAATCTTTTTATTTGATTAATGTTCTTAATCATACAATTACTTATTTATCCATCTTCAAAACAACTTTGATTCTTGATTTTAAAACAGATTTCAAAGATTTTACCTGGTAAAGCTCAAAAATGGTTTTTCTTTATTTTGAACCTCATTTTTTACTCAATTTGACTTCGGTTTTCAACAGTAGATGCCTAAAGGTATGAGGAACATGTTTTTGAAGTGAGATTACAATTTTTCCCTTTTTAAAAAAAATCCATTTCGGGGGTCTATTTTTACACCTAATTATAAGTAGGCAATGTGGGTATCGTTAGCCATGTTTTGATGCGTAAATTCTATATTTCTTGGTTTTAATTTTTTTTGAGACCGTTCATGAGAATTATGGATTTGTGGTTGAAGTATTGCGGACCAGTTTTGACATTCGAGGTAGGTTATGGCTTAACTCTTCAGACTGGGCTGGGTAGTTAATTTGTATACAAAATCCATGTTAAGGGGATGGGAACTAATTATGAATTTTGTTATCTTAATGTGTTTTTCCTATGTGTGGGGGGGGGGGGGAGGGTGGCTATATGTGATGTAATTATCAATTTTGAGATAATATGTGATATGTGTGACCGTGTGGGGTCCTATATGATATTGATAGCCTAAATAACATGTGAATAATTATATTTTGTTTGTGAAATTCCTAATGTCATACCATTGGTGTATTGTGATTTATTCATGCTTTATTGGTACATGAATCATGTGGAAGTTCATGGATTATAGAATAATGAATGGATATTCGCTTACGTGATTGTGGGAATATAACATTGTGGATAATTATGGAAATATATCATTGTGGTTGGTTGTGAAAATACTCATTGTTATTATTTGCGAGCATTACATCCTCATGTCATTCTCATTCATGAATTATTTCTACCACCGTGGCAACATCTGAGAAACATTGTCAACACCTTATGAAAACCCTTCCTGAGGGATTTGCTAGGAAGGATATATTGAGACACCTTATAAAACCCTCCTCAAGGGAAGATACAAGGAGGACATAAGGATATATAGATTGTATATGGGTTAACAAACCCTTCATTGTTCTCACGTCGAGAGTCTTGCCTCCGTGGATGTATACGGAGGTTAAGTGGCAACCTCGTACATCATTATCATCATCATCATCTTATACATTGCACTTGCTTTATTGTGTTTATGTTATGAATGAATTTCCACATTGACTTTTCTTATATCTATTTAATCTATCTTTCATTATTTTTACTTGAAGATCTTGTATATACATGCCCTTGTTTCTACTTGTACATGATATGATGTATACTTGTGTTTTATCTAGTTATTATTGTTGCAGATATATATGATGTATTAGAGCTGTTAATACAAGTAGTATGGACTACCTTTGTGGGATATTTTCTAATTGCAGTTTAAGTGCCCATTATGCGTATTTTTTATACTTTATTATCTACTTTGCTGGCTCGGCCAATGTTAACTCCTGAGTACAAGTGAATCATACTCATACCTATTGTTTCCTTTCGGTGCAAGACCTAGATGAGTCTGTTCGAGCTTGGTTGATTTGGGTGATATTTGGTGCTTTCAAGGTAGTGGGTGACTTATAAGCATTCAAATGTATTCTACTACCTTTCTTATATACTATGTCTATACTTTCATTTTAGAGATAAAGTTTGTCTTGTATTTTAACATTTTATGTATTTCTTTGGATTCCAGTTAAACTTGATATGTTCTTATACCATTGATATCAAGTTTTGGAATTTATGGCTATATTTTTTATTATATTCTTTCCACAGTTATTATTTTATACAGTTCAACTTTGTTCTAGAAGCCATGTTGGGGGTATTTCTAACTTTTCCCATTTTTGTATATCAGTTTGGGTGATAGGCTTACTTGTCAAGATACGCCACAACAAGTGCCATCATAACCCTTTATTTTTGGTAATGACAAATTGGTATTAAAGGAGCCAAGTTTTCACTTGTCTAAATAATGTAAGAATGGGATTTCTAATAGAATCTCGCGAATTGGTAAGTAGACATCCATATCTTTCTTTAAAAGTCTATAGGATATCTTTAGGAAACTTCTCTTATTTTATTCCTTATCATGCATAGTTCTTTCATACCCTGTGTTTTGAGTCGTGTTTCACTCCTTCTATGCAGATGGTGTTGACTAGGTCTCGTGAGGTCAGAGATGCAGAACTTGTTTTAGAAGAGAGAGTTCAGTCAAGAGAATGGTCCTCAATTCATGGATGAATACAAGGGAGTGGACGGGCCTGTTGATCAACTTTGTCTAGAAGGAGTGATAGGGGACTCTTCCCTAAGACTTAAATTGAGCATGTTAGGGGTACAATTTAGTTTTAGTTCCCCAGAGTTTGCCTACCCTAATTTTGAAGGGGTTGGTGCATTTGCTGACCCGCTTAAAGGTTTTTCCTTTGGTTATGTCAGGTGTTCCTCTAGTTTTGAGTGTGGATCCTCCTATTGCATTTGCCTCTATTTTAGGTACTACTTAAACCGCGAGTCCTATTCTTATTTCAGCATTGATATTTGAATATGGTGTCCCAGTATTGGGAGTCTAGCCTTCATCTATGTTACCTTTTCAGATGGAATCTCAACTTGCCAGATTCACTATGCCTCCTCTTGCTGCGAGTATTGTTATGTATTTTGTGGATCAGAAGAGGTTTGAGAGTTTGCTCATTTAGATCCTCCTAGATTTAGTGGTGTTGTGGGCGAGGATGCTTATGAGTTCCTAATTGATTGCCATGAGATGTACTATAACTTTGGTTCTCTTGAGTCTCATAGGGTTTCTTATGCTACCTATCAGTTGAGAGATCCTGCTAATGATTTGTGGAGGTCACTAGATAGATTTAGATCTCTTAATTCTCTTTGCGATCAATTCATTGATGTATTTCTGGAGAGTTTTATGCCTTATAGTTTGAGGGATCGGATGCTTGATGAGTTTGACCGCCTGGAACAGGGATCCATGACTATAGAAGAGTATGAGGCACGTTTTCATGCCTTGTCTAGATATTCCTATATTAGTATTTTCAACAAGTATGGGAATATTCAAAAGTTTTTAAAGGGTTTAAATGTCTTCCTATAGTTGGCTACATCACAAATGGTTATATTTGGGGCATCTTTGTAAGACCCTGCAAAATTCCTAGCTTAATTCCATCCTTTAAGCTTGTTAAGGGGTCCTAGACTTAGAAAATTTTAGCTAAGTATTCTCATTCAGAGTCATTTTAGCCTTCGTAAGTTGACAATCTTATTTTACAACCTTCCTGACCTTAGTTTGTCGATCTTTAAATTGATTTATGATAAGGGTCACTTGTGGGTCATCTCAGGTGAGTTTCAGATTTTTTAGACTAGCGTAAGGGCGAGTTTGTATGCCCAAAATAGTGAGGGGTCGTGATAGCCCCGCATCGCGAAGGTCAGTCAACCCAAGTAAGGGTTGCATCGCGATAGCTGCTTGATCTGAGCAGGGGTCGCATCGCGATGGCTACTTGACCGAAGCAGGGGTTGCGACACGAGGGAAACCCTATTCAACATTATTTTAATAAGAGTTGTGGGGGAAAATGGGTCATTTTCCCCACCCTTATTCAGCCTTAACACGAAATTAATCTACTTATAGGGCAAAATATCATTCTTTACTCATAAACTCTCTCAAAAGCAAGCCCTAGTCTCATCAAGTTCAAGAATTCAAGTCTCAAGAACTCACTTCAATCTTCTCGAAAGTAGTAATCAAGGTATGTAAAGTGTTCATCCAAGGGTCCCTTCCACCCTTGGAGTCCAAAAAACTATTTTTAAACTCCAAGTTTATGTATTTCATGAATTCCATGTTGGGTTTGATTATATCCATGTTTAAAATGATTAATTGGGATTCTAATCTATGTTTTATTATACATTTCATGTGAGGTTAATTGATATATATGCAATATCATGTGGATCCATGTAAAACCCTTGAAATTGTGAAATTGGAGTTGAATTAGGATGCCCACTTGTTGTTAATGTTATGTAAATATATCATGCTCACTAAGTGTTTGATGAATTGCTCATGTGAACTAATAAGATAAAGAAATCATGTCATGTTAGCTTATGTGCAAGTTGTATCATGCAAGTGTTTGATAAAATGCCTCCATGAATAAGTTATGAACAAGTACACATGATTATGCTTTTCAAGGCTATGCTATGATTTACTTTTCTTGCTATCGAGTCCTGGGGGTATTTAATACCCGATAATTTAGCTATTTACGTAGATCCAGTGTAAGTTACAAAATGGTATTAGTCATGTCACGACCAATAGTACTCTCAGTCAGGTAACAAGATTTAGTAGTATTTCGCCAGTTAATAGAACTCAGTAAACTCAGTAACAGTTCAGTCAAGCCTAGTATGAACTAGGAAATCAGTTCAGTGTCTATTTAGTTGGGAGTAGGATTCATCACCGAGCAAACCTAGGGATGGGGGCGCACCCGTTAGATAGGACTGGGTCCCTAAAAGCAATCCGTAAGTTCCAGAACTATGTAGCCAGCATAGGTTTTGATATGTCACCCGTTAGATAAGACTGACATACTCAGGGATCACCCGCTAGATTAGGACTGATCTCAGGGGTCACTCGTTAGTTAGGACTGACTCCACAACAATTGTCTTTACCCGTGGCACGGTACTGACACCCTTCCAATTGGGGTTATAGATTGGTGTAATACCTCGCAAAACTTCTGAGCTTAATTCAGTCCTTTAAGTTTGTCAAGGGGTCCCAAACTTAGAAAACCTAACCAAGTTCCCAACTTAGCCAATTTTGGCCTTCGAAATTTAGAAATCTCATATTGCCATCTTAATGTCCTTTAATGGCTTGTATTTTCATTAATTCACGATTAGGAAGGTCAATAGGTGTTCCCAGACAAGTTTTGGACTTTTTGGAACACTTTTAGATCATGTTCGGAGTCCCAAAATAGTGGATTAATTCGATCTTGGCGCGCCGCATCGCCAATCACCTTGGTCAACATTTTTGCAGGCTGCTAGAGCGAAAACTTCTGAGGCTTGATGCGATCATGGCGCAACACATCAAGTATCGCATCGCATCCATCAATGCATCACATCTTTTATAGTGTGGCACCCAATTTTAGTCATTAAATGACCGTGTCCTCAAGGACAAAAGGGTCACTTTCCCCCTATATAAGATACAAATATGTAATTTAGCCCTATTTAACCCAAATTATAGTGGTTTCTCTCTCAAAGCAATCAAGAACAAGGTAGGGTTTCCAATTGAGGATCAAATTTCAAGAATTTCACCATTTGTTTTCAAGAATCTTCCATCCAAGGTATGCATAGTGTTGATTTATGGATTTCTTCCATCCATAAAGCTCAAGAACCCTATTTAAAATTATAAATCAAGATGTTTATGTTGAGGGTTGTTTTGTAACCATGCTTATCTTGTTGTACGATTCCCAAGTTGGAAATCTTTACATGTTTTTCATGAAAATACGTTAGCATGCAAGTTGAAATTCATGAATGGAGTTGTTCATAATGTGTAATTTGATGATTACACATATGCCCTATGTTGTGCATGTAAGGTGTTTGATAAAATGCCTAAGAGGATAGAAATTGTGTATTATAGCTCAATTGTAACCTATATGATAAATACATATCTTACCCTTATGTTCAAATGACTCCCATGCTATTAATGTGCAATGTAGATGTTTGTTAGTATGCTCATGATATTAGAGTATGAAATTATGATACTTATTATATGCATTCCTACCATTTACAAGTTTATGATAACCATGTGCTTCATGAAATCCCCAATTTACTATATTGTGGATTGTTGGTGTTGGTCATATATTCAAGAACATCATGCCTTGTCAGTTTCCTTCTATCGAGTCCTAGGGGTACTTGTACCCGAAAACTTAGTTGTGTGTATAGAGCCAGTGTCATGTTTTCACGATACTCTCAATCAAGCCATGGTCAATAGAACTCAGTCAGTCATGTGACTCGGGAAAGCTCAGTAATTCAATAATATCAGTAGTATTCTGCCAGTCAATGAAACTCAGTTAACTCAGTCCAGTTTAGCTCAGTTAATCATGTTCAGTGTCTATTCAGATGGGAGTAGGATTTAGCACCGAGTGAACCCAAAGATGAGTAACTCACATGCCAGTAGAGGGTGTGATTCTTAGAACCAATCCTTGCATTCCAGAACTACGTAGCCAGCGTAGGTTGAGACATATAACCTACTAGATAAGGGTTGATGAGGTGGATTACCTTCCAGTTGAGGGTTCCCACCATTCTTATTTGAGTACCTGCCAGTTGAGGTTCACTCAAAGCTTATCCTTACCGGTGGTACGGTATTGAAACCCTTCCAATTGGTGTTACAGATTGGACCCCAACTCAACTATATTACTTTATTTTGGGCATGTCGGTTAGATGATTACTTCCCACAGTTACAGTTTCAGTATTAGTCTCAGTGATAGAACTAGATAGTTCTAAAGAATTCAGGACTGTCAGATACAGTCAACTCAGAACTGTACGAAACTCAGCTAGTTCCAGCAGAACCTATACTGTCAAATATAGTCCCTCAGTATCAGTTATCAGGAACTCATGTTATTAGTAGTCAGACTCAATAGTCAGTATCATCATGAATTTAGTTACAGTCATTTATTCATATATGTATTCTCACGTTCATGTTATATAGCCAGTTAGCATTGTTCATGCATTTTAACCCTTTACATTCAGCCTACCTCACATGCATACCAATACATTCAATCGTACTGAAGCATTTGCACTATGGCATTTTATACCATAGGTCCAGAAGCATGAGTTCCAGAGCATCAATAGCACTCCAAATTTTAGCAACCAGATTTAGCAGCGAGTCCTCATCATTCGAGGATGATATTATTATTTATTTCATTATTTTAGTTTAGCTTTTAGTAGATGGAGTTAGTTGGGGACATTTTCCATCAACTCCTTATTCAGACAGTTCAGTCAATTAGAGAATTTTCAGACTACTGTATGATCAGACAGTTTATTTCAGTTCATGTTTTGGTATTGATATACCGTACTCTCAGATATTATGTTTAATCTGTTTTGAACCTTATGGCATGTATTAATCTATTATTTATGCATTTTATATGATGTTATACAGTATTTAGGTATATATATCAGTCATGGGTTAGTTTGTGGTCCTTTGGGGTCATGAGCACCGTGTAGTATTTCAAGCACCAAATTTGGGGTGTTACAAACTTGGTATCAGAGCCTAATGTTGAACTGTGTCCTCGGAAGTCTAAAATACACATCTAGTAGAGTCTTGTACATGGGTGTGTTACGCGCCACACCTATGTGCAAGAGGCTATAAGATATTTAGGAACAGTTTCCCATTTTTCAGTATTCATGTCGTGCCAGTGAGCATAATCTCAAGTTAATCTCGCAATTTAATCCTTTTTCTCTTTTGTTTATAGAACATGACTCCTAAGAAGAGAACTGTGAATCAGTCAGCCCCTCAACCCAAAGATCCTTTGGGAGAGCATGTCTCTCATGCAGAGCTCAGAGCTGTATTCACTACTCTTGCTCAGTCACTTGCTGCTCAGAATGAACGACCAGTTGTCCTTTCAGCCAATCCAGTGGCCAATTCAGCTGCAACCAGGATTTGGGACTTCACCTGAATGAATCCTCCATCCTTTTTAGGTCTAAGTCAGAAGAGGATCCTTAGGAATTCCTTGACCAGGTTTAGATGGTTACAGACTTCATGGAGGTGTTACCTATTAAGAGTCCTGAGCTAGCTGCATATCAGTTGCAGGATGTTGCTCACACTTGGATCAAGAAGTAGAAGTCAGAGAGGTCAGTTGATGCAGGATCCATAGAATGGGAGGAGTTTGTCACCGCATTCTTAGATAGATTCTTTCCCCTAGAGCTGAGAGAAGCTAAGGTGTTAGAATTTATCAACCATAGGCAGGGAAACATGATGGTGAAAGATTATTCTCTTAAGTTTACTCAATTAGCCAGATATGCTCCTTATGTGGTTACAAATAGTAGGGCCAAGATGAGTAAGTTTGTTTTTGGGGTGAAAGATAGTGTGGTCAATGAGTGCAGGTCCGCGATGTTGAATAGTGACATGAACATAGACAGTCTTATGACTCATGCTTAGTAGATAGAAGAGCAAAAGATTAAGATGAGAGAGAAGCAGAATACTAGAGCAAGGACAAGTAGTTTTAACTTTGCTTAGCCTAAGTCAGTGGAAGGAAACCGTTCTCAGCTTCGTCCTAAGTCATCAGTTCCTGGTTCTTCTTCATCCAGTACTCCAGCTCCTAAGTTTAGGGATGGTAATAGAGATAGGGCGCCAGGTTCTAAGTCTCAGGGCAGCGTTAGCAATGCCCGAACTAATCCTCTTTGTTAGACTTGTAGTGAACACCATCAAGGTATTTGCAAAGCTGGCTGCGATATTTGTTTTGGATATGGCAAGCCAGGCCAGAGAGTCATAGATTTTCCTCAGATAGGTTCCTAGAGCCAGTAGAACCATTCCTCAGCTCAGTTCGGTCACCCAAATCAATAGAGTGCCACTTCCAGTGCTACTAGTGGGCAATGCCCAAATAGACTTTATGCTCTCCAGTCCTGGAAAGATCAGGAAAATTCTCCTGATATGGTTACTGGTACGTTTCAGATTTTTCACTTGTATGTTTATGCTTTGCTAGAACCAGAAGCTTTCTTGTATTTTGTTACTTCTTATATAGCAGTTGATTTTGGATTCAGTACTGAGATTCTGATAGAGCCCTTCTCAGTATCTATCCCAGTGGGTAAAACCATAATAGCCCAATGGGTATAAATGAACTGTCAGGTTATGATATTTTAGAAAGTCACCTTAGCAGATTCAGTCAAATTAGAGATGACTAATTTTGATGTCATTCCTGGCATAGATTGGCTTCATTCTTGTTATGCCACAGTCAACAGAAGAAATAGAATTTTCCAGATTCACTTTTCGAATGAACCCGTCATGGAGTGGAGGGGTAATACTTCAGCTTTCAGAGGTCAGCTTGTTTCCTACCTTAGGGCACGGAAAATGAGATTTAAGGGATGTGTCTATCACCTTATTCATGTTAAGTACTCTAGCTCAGAAAATCCCAACCTTGAATCATTCCCAGTCGAGAATGAATATTCAGATATCTTTCCCAAAGATATTACAGGAAATCCTCCAAAAAGGGAAATAGACTTCGACATTGATCTTCTTCCAGATACTCAGCCTATATATATTCCGCCATACAGAATGGCACCAACAGAACTCAGAGAATTGAAAGAATAGTTGAAGGACCTTTTCGATAAGGGATTCATCAGACCCAGTGTTTCCCCATGTGGTGTACCAGTCTTATTCGTGCGAAAGAAAGATGGTTCTCTCAAAATGTGCATTGATTATCGTCAGCTCAATAAAGTCATGGTAAATAATAAGTATCCACTTCCCAGAATCGATGACTTATTTAACCAACTTCAGGGTACTAGCTATTTCTCTAATATAGACCTCAGATCAAGCTATCATCAGCTCAGAGTCCGAGAATATGACATTCTAAAAATAGCCTTCCGTACTCGATATGGTTACCTCGAATTCCTAGTTATGTCCTTTGGTATTACCAATGCCCCAGCAGCTTTCAGGGACTTGATGAACCGTATGTTCAAGAAGTACTTGACATGTTCATCATAGTCTTCATAGATGATATCCTAGTATATTCCCACAGTGAGCATGATTATGCAGACCATCTCAAAATCGTGCTTTAGACTCTCAGAGATTATTAATTGTTCACCAAATTTAGTAAGTGCAAATTTTGGCTTAGGTCAGTAGCATTCCTCGGTTATATCATTTCTGGTGATGGAATTAGGGTTGAACCTCAAAAGACCAAAGCAGTAAGAAACTGGACCAGACCTGTCTCTCCATCAGATATCAGGAGTTTCTTGGGTTTATCTGGGTATTACAAATGGTTTGTTGAGGGATTCTCTTCTATTGCATCCCTTATGTACCGATTGACTTAGAAGAAAGTTAAGTTTCAGTGGTCAGATCCTTGCGAGAAGAGTTTTCAGGAGTTGAAGATTTGACTCACCTCAGTTCTAGTCTTAGCTATTCCAGATGGTTCTGATGGTTTTGTGGTGTACTATAATGCCTCCAGAGTAGGTTTGGGTTGTGTCCTCATGCAGCATGGTAAGTTCATAGCCTATGCCTCCAGACAACTTAAACCCCATGAGAAGAATTATCCGACTCATGATCTTGAGTTAGCAGCCATAGTATTTACCTTAAAGATTTGGAGGCATTGCATGTATGGGGTGCATTTAGATGTGTTCACAGATCATAAGAGCCTTCAATATGTCTTTTCTCAGAAATATCTCAATCTTCGTCAGAGAATGTGGTTAGAGCTCTTGAAATATTATGATATGGGTGTCCTTTATCATCCGGGCAAGGCCAATGTAGTGGCCGAAGCTCTCAGTAGACTGTCTTTTGGTAGTGTTGCTCATGTTAAGAGCAGTAAGAAGAAGTTAGCTCAGGAAGTTCATCATCTTGCCCGACTAGGTGTCCGCCTAGTTGATTTAGTAGAGGGTAATATATGGGTTCAGAGTAGTTTACAATTATCTTTAGTTTCTGAGGTAAAAGAAAATCAGGATAGAGATCCCAGTCTTTTCAAGTTGAAAGAGTCAGTCAAGGATTAGAAAGTAGAGGTTTTCTCCCAACGGGGAGATGGTGTTTTGCGTTGTCAAGGTCATTTCTGTGTGCCAGGTGTAGATGACTTGAGGAAATTAATTCTTGCAGAAGTGCATGGTGCATGCTACTGTATTCATCCAGGGGCCACTAAGATATACGACGACTTGTGGGAGATCTATTGATGGAGTGGGATGAAGAGAGATGTTGTAGAGTTGTTGGCTAAGTTCTCTTCATGTCAGCAAGTTAAGATAGAGCATTATAAACCTAGTGGGTACATATAGGAGTTCAATATACCTACTTGGAAGTAGGAAGAAGTGAGCATGGACTTCGTGATGGTTTTTACTCTTACTCGTCCTCAACATGATTTAGTTTGGGTCATTATAGATAGGATGACCAAATCAGCTTATTTTCTTCCAGTCTATACCTCTATTCGACCAAGGATTACGCCAAACTCTACATCAAAGAGTTGGCTAGATTGCACGATGTTCCATTATCTATTATCTCAAACATAGTTACCCACTTCACCTCTCATTTCTGGAAAGCATTCCAAAAGGGTCTTGGTACCCAAGTTATCTCAGTACAGCCTTCCATCCTCAGACAGATAGTCAAGCAGAAAGGATCATTCAGAATTTAGAAGATATGCTAAGGGCATGTGCAATTGATTTCAAGGGTAGTTGGGATGACCACTTCCCTTTGATTGATTTTTCATACAACAACAACTAACATTCTAGTATTCGAATGGCTCCATTCAAATCTCTCTATGGTAAGAGGTGTAGATCTCCAATCGGTTGGTTTGAGGTTAGTGAGGCTGCAGTACTAGGGCCAGACTTAGTATTCGATGCCTTAGAAAAAGTCCAGTTGATCAGAGAAAGACTCCAGGCTTCCCAGAGCCGACAAAAGTCTTATCCAGAAATGCGCAGAAAACATCTCAAGTTCAATATTGGTGATTATGTTTATCTAAAGATGTCTCCCATGAAGGGAGTAAAGCGGTTTGACAAGAAGGGAAAGCTCAGTCTCCAATATGTCAGTCCCTTTAAAATTCACAGTCACTTCGGCAAGGTAGCTTATGAGCTCAAATTGCCTTCATATCTAGCCTCAGTTCATCCAGTCTTCCATGTCTCTTTGCTCAAAAAGTTCTTAGGTTACCCAGCAGTTGTAGTCCCTATTCAGAGCATAGATGTTCAGAATGACCTGTCTTATGAAGAGATTCCAGTCGAAATTCTTGACTATCAGACTTATAGATAGAGGAACAAAGAAGTCCCTCTAGTCAAAGTTCTTTGGAAGAATCAGTCCTTTGAGGGAGTCACTTAGGAAGAAAAAGCAGACATGCAAACCAAGTACCCTCACCTCTTCTCTGCTAACTCAGATCTAGATCAAGGTAACAGTTCTTCTTAAGCTTTTGATTTTCATGTTTAGATTTCAATTACAACTTGGTATCTAGTTCATGTTCAGAATTCCATCATAAACTTGGTATTAAATACCATTGGATATTTAGTCATGCATTCATGTATCAGTTCAGTCATAATCATTCATCAGATATACATTCTCATTATTAGAAACTCAGTTCATCAAAACACTCAGTCATGCATTCATGAATCAGTTATACATGCTCAGATATTATGCTCAGTATGGTGTATTCAGTTATCAGTCATGTCAGTCATGGAATCATATTTTAATTGTTCATATTTAGTATGTACGTCAGTTTATCTCTTCTCCCCTCTCAATCAGTCTTATTCGAGGACGAATGTTCTCAAGGGGGAGATATTGTAAGACCCCACAAAACTTATGAGCTTAATTCAGTCTTTTAATCTTTTTATGGGATCCCAGACTTAGAAAATTCTAACCAAGTTCCAAGACTTAGCCTATTTTGGCCTTCAAAAATTGGGAATCTTATCTGTCCATCTTAATGTCCTTTAATGGCCCATATTTTCATTAATTCAAGATTAGGAAGGTCAATAGGTGTTCCCAGACAGGTTTTAGATCTTTTGAAACATGTTTAGATCATGTTCGGAGTCCCAAAATAGTGGACCAACGCGATCTTGGCGCGCCGTGTCGCCAATCGCGTTGGTCAACATTTGTGCAGGCTGCACAAGCCAAAACTTCTGAGGCTCAATGCGATCATGGCACGATGCGTCGAGTATCCCGTCACATCCATCAACACATCACGTTGCTTGTAGCGTCGGTACCCAATTTTAGTCATTAAATGACCGCATCCTCAAGGGAAAAAGGGTCAATTTCCCACCCCCTATATAAGATACAAACATGCAATTCAGTCCTATTTTACTCAAATTATTGTGGTTTCTCTCACAAATCCCTCAAGAACAAGCTTAAGGTTTCTAATTGAGGATCAAATTTCAAGAATTTCACAATTTGTTTTCAAGAATCTTCCATCTAAGGTATGGATAGTGTTGATTTATGGATTCCTTCCATCCATAAATCTCTAGAGCCCTATTTCAAACTATAAATCATGATGTTTATGTTGAGGGTTGTTTTGTAACCATGTTTATCTTGTTGTACGATTTCCAAGTTGGAAATCTTTATGTGTTTTTCAAGAAACTACGTTAGCATGAAAGTTCAAATCCATGAATGGAATTGTTCATAATATGTAATTTGATGAATACACCTATGCCCTAAGTTGTGCATGTAAGGTTTTTGATAAAATGCCTAAGAGGATAGAAATTGTGTATTATAGTTCAATTGTAACCCATATGATAAATTCATGTCTTATCCTTATGTTCAAATGACTCCCATGCTATTGATGTGCAATGTAGATTTTTGTTGTAATGCTCATGATGTTAGAGTATGAAAATATGATACTTATTATATGCATTCCTACCATGCACAAGTTTATGATAACCATGTGCTTCATGAAATCCCCAACTTATTATATTGTGGATTGTTGATGTTGGTCATGTATTTAAGAATGTCATGCCTTGTCAATTTCCTTCTATCGAGTCCTGGGAGTACTTGTACCCAATAACTTAGCTGTGTTCCTAGAGACAGTGTCATATTTTCATGATACTCTCAGTCAAGCCATGGTTAATAAAACTCAGTCAGTCATGTGACTCAGGAAAGCTCAGTAATTCAGTAATCTCAGTAGTATTCCATCAGACAATAAAACTCAGTTAACTCATTCCAGTTCAGCTCAGTTAATCATGTTCAATGTCTATTCAGATGGGAGTAGGATTTAGCACCAAGTGAACCCAAGGATGGGAACTCACATGCTAGTAAAGAGTGTGATTCTTAGAAGCAATCCTTTCATTCCAGAACTACGTAGACAGCGTAGGTTGAAATATCTAACCTACCATTTAAGGGTTTATAAGGTGGCTTACCTTCCAGTTGAGGGTTCCCACCATTCTCATTTGAGTACCTGTCAGTTAAGGGTCACTCACAGCTTGTCCTTACCGGTGGTGCGGTATGATACCCTTCCAATTGGGGTTACAGATTGGACCCCAACTCAGCTATATTGCTTTATTTAGGGCATGTCGGTTAGATGACTACTTCCCACAGTTACAGTTTCAGTCTCAGTCTCAGTAATAGAACTCAGATAGTTCTACAGAATTCAGTACTGTCAGATACAGTCAACTCAGAATAGTACGGAACTCATCTAGTTCCTTCAGAACCTAGATTGTTAGATACAGTCCCTCAGTATCAGTAATCGGGAACTCTTGTTATTAGTATTCATACTCAGTAGTCAGTATCATCACAAATTTAGTTACAATTATTTATTGTATGTATTCTCACATTCATTTTATATAGTTATTTAGGATTGTTCATACATTTTATCTCTCTGTATTCAGCCTACCTCACATGCATACCCGTATATTCAATCATATTGACACATTTGTGCTATGGTGTTTTATACCATAGGTCCAGAAGCAAGAGTTCCAGAGCATCAATAGCACTCCAAATTTTAGTAGCCAGATTTATCAGTGTGTCCTCATCATTCGAGGATGATATTATTATTTATTTCATTAATTTAGTTTAGCTTTTAGTAGATGGAGTTAGTTGGGGACATGTCCCATCAACTCCTTATTTAGATAGTTCAGTCAATTAGAGGCTTTTCAGACTACAGTATGTTCAGATAGTTTATTTCAGTTCATGTTTTGGTATTGATAGACCATACTCACAGATTTTATTTTTTATCCATTTTGAACCATATGGCATATTTCAGTGTATTATTTCTGCATTTTACATGATGTTATACAGTATTCAGGTACTGATATTAGTCTTGGGTTAGCTTGTGGTCCTTCAGGTCATAAGCACTATGTAGCATTCTGAATACATGATTCAGGACGTTACAATTGGACCTCAACTCAGTCATCTTAATTGGGGTATGTCAGTTTGATGATTACCTCCTACTGTTTCAGTCTTAGTGTCAAACTCAGTCTCAGTATAGAACTCAGTATAGTTCTACAGATTCAGGACTGTTAGATACAGTCATTTAGTTATCAGTAATACAGTATCAGTAAACTCAAATATCAGTTAATCAGTATTCAGACTTAGTATTTAGTGCTATCACGATCTCAGTTACAGTTTTCATATTCATGCATGTACTCTTATTCAGTCATACTCATGTTATTCAGTTACTATAGTTCATGCATATGATCCCATGCATTTCAGCCTACCTCACTAGGCATACCAGTATATTCAAAGTACTGACGTATGCCTTTATTTTCCTCTATGATGTCTTATATCATAGGTTCAGACGCACGGGCTCCCAAGTACCCTTAGCAAATTCAGATTCTCAGCAGATAGAGTAGTATTGAGTCCTCATAGTTCAAGGACATGATTGTTTTTTTTAGCATTTAAGTTAATTTTTAGTAGTCGGAGTTAGTTGGGGACTTGTCCCATCAACCCCATAGTTCAGACAGTTTATAGGATTTTCAGACTAGAGTATTTTCAGACAGATATTTTAGTTTCGGTATTGTTATACCGTATTCAGTTTATATTTAGATCTTAACCTTATGGAAATTTTCTGCATTTATCTCAGTTATATTGTTATTACAATATTACTATTATTCATTGCTCATAGTAGGTACCAGCCATGGGTTAGCTTGTGGTCCTTTGGGACTATGAGCACCGTGTAGCATCTAGGGTTCAGACTCCGGGCATACAAACTTGGTATCAGAGCCCAAGGTTTAATAGAGTCCTAGGAGGTTTGAAATCCGCATCTAGTAGAGTCTTGTGCATGGGTGTGTAGCGCGCCACACTTATGGACAGGAGGCTATGAGATGTTTTAGATTAGTTTCCCTTCTTTCAGTATTCATGTTGTGTGAGTGAGCATGAGATCCAGTTAAACTCTTAATCTAATTTGTTTCTCCCTTTCATTACAGAACATGCCTCCTAAAATGACTAACGAAAGAAGAATTAGTAATCATTCAGCACCTTATACCATTCAGGAAGATCCCTTGGACGAGCACGTTTATCATGCAGAATTCAAAATTGCCTTCACTACTCTAGCCAATTCAATAGCAGCTCAGAATGAACGGCTAGTTACTGTTCTGTCCAACCTAGTGTCTAATACTGTTGCAGCCAGGATTCGGTACTTCACCCAAATAAATCATCCCCTGTTCTCAGGATCTAAGTCAGAAGAGGATCCACTAAAGTTCCTCGATCAAGTTTAGAAACTCACAGATATCATTGGAGTGACTTCTAGTGAGAGTGCTGAGTTATCTACCTATCATCTACAAAATGTGGCTCATACATTTATTAAGCAGTGAAAAGTAGATAGAGGCACAGATGCAGGGCCTATAGAATGGGAAGAGTTTGCTACTGCCTTCCTAGATAGATTCTTTCCCTTAGAGCTGAGGGAAGAAAAAGTGTTAGAGTTTATCAATCTCGGGCAGGGAAGTATGAGTATGAAAGAGTATTCCCTTAAATTTACTCAGTTAGCCAGGTATGCTCCTCATGTATTAGAAGACAATAGATCTAGAATGAGCAAGTTCATATTTGGGGTGTCAAATAGTATGGTCAAGGAGTGCAGGACTACGATGTTGATTAAGGAGATGGATAAATCTAGACTTATGGTCCATGCTCAACAGATTGAGGAGCAAAAGCTTAAGAAAAAAGATAGAGAGGGTAAGTGATCCAGAACGGGTAGCTTTAGTTTCACTCAACCTAAGTCAGCAGGTAGTAACCGTTCCCAATTTTATCCAACATCTTTAGTTATAGCTCCGTCCTCAACTAGTGCGCCAGTACCAAAATTCAGGAATGACAGTCATGATGGGGCACTAGGCTCCAAAACCAAGGGTAGTATAAGCAGTGGTCTTACCCATTCACTTTGCATAGAATGTGGTAGACAGTACCTTGGTGTGTAGAGCTAGTAGCGATATATGTTTTTGATATGGTAAGCTAGGACATAAGATGCGCGAATGTAGAGTAATGGCTCAGAAGGGAAAATATTTGTGACAAAAGGGTCAGTACAATCGTTCTTCAGCTTAGTCCGGTCACCCGAATAAGCAGGGCGCCACTTTCACTACCACTAGTGGTCAATGCCAGAACAGACTTTATGCACTCCAGTCTCACCATGATCAGGAGAGTTCTCTTGATTTAGTTATGGGTACCTTATTAGTCATTCATCCTTGTGGCTATACATTGTTAGATTTAGAGGCTTCACCTCCTTTGTAACTCCTCTATAACAGTCAACTTTGATATCAAACCCGAAATATTAGCAGGGCCCTCCTCAGTGTCTATATCAGACTCTAGAGTAACATGGTTTCAGTTTGGTTTAGAGTTTATTATTGGGCTAAAGGGGATATGGTTGGATAAGTAACCAAGTCAGACCTTTAGATTCTAGTAATAATGTCAGTACGTGTAGAAAAGTAGTAGGAAAGCATAAGACCCAACCCGTTATTACCTAATTACAAATATTCATACTTCATTTATCACGAGATCTACTCATGCTTTGCACGCCTGCACTATGATCATAGATCGTATTCAAGTATATTAGCGAAGAAAAAATCCTGCATGCTTAGAGTTCCTAGTATAAGGAGTTCCAATTCACTCAGCATTAAGTTCTAGTATAAGCTCAGTTACAGTCTGAGATATTAGTTACTCAATTATTAGAACTCATTATTCTGCTTTAGTAAAATCTTAGTGACAGTCTTAGTTACCGTCTTGATTATAGTCTCTATCCACTAATCATATCAGTAACTCAGTTCAGTTTCAGGTTTGCTTGATCACAACATACATATATCAGTTATTCAATTATCAGTATTTTTGTGCCTCAGATTACAGGCTATTTCAGAATTTTTAAATTTCATGAATTCCATGTTGGCTTTGATTATATCTATGTTTAAAATGATTAATTGGTATTTTAATCCATGTTTTATGATACGTTTCATGTGAGGTTAATTGAAACATATGTAATATCATGTGGATCCATATAAAACCCTTGAAATTGTGAAGTTGGAGTTGAATTATGATGCCTACTTGTTGTTAATGATTTGTACATATATCATGCTCACTAAGTGCTTGAAAAAGAACTAATAAGATAAAGAAATCATGTCATATTAGCTTATGTGAAAGTTGTATCATGCAAGTGTTTGATAAAATACCTCCTTGAATGAGTTATGAACAAGTGCACATGATTATGCTTTTCAAGGAAATGCTATGATTTACTTTTCATGCTATCAAGTTATGGGGGTATTTAATACTCGACAATTGAGTTGTTTACGTAGAACCAGTGTCAGTTATAGAATGGTATCAGTTATTTCACGACCAGTAGTACTCTCAGTCTGTTACAGAACCCAGTAGTATTTATTCAGTTAACAGGATTCAATAGTATTTCGTTAATCAATGGAACTACGTAAACTCAGTAATAGTAAAGTCAAGCCTAGTATGAACTAGGAAAGTAGTTCAGTGTCTATTCAGTTAGGAGAAGGATTCAACACCGAGTGAACCTAGGGATGGGGGTGCACCCGTTAGATAGGACTGGATCCCTATAAGCAATCCCGAAGTGCCAGAACTACGTAACTAGCATAGATTTTGAGATGTCACCATTAGATAGGACTGACATACTCAGCGATCACCAACTAGATTAGGATTGATCTTAGTGGTCACCTGTTAGTTAGGACTGACTCCACAACAATTGTCTTTACCCATAGCACGGTAGTGACACCTTTCTAATTGGGGTTACAGATTGGACCCCAACTCAGTCATCTTAATTGGGGTATGTTTGATAGATGATTACCTCCCACAGTTTTAGTCTCAGTGTCAGATTTAGTCTCAGTATAGAATTCAGTATAGTTCTACAAATTCAAGAATATCAGATATAGTCATTCAGTTATCAGTAATATAGTATCAGTAAACTCGAATATCAGTTAATCAGTATCCAGACTCAGTACTCAGTGATATCATGATCTTAGTTATAATTTTTATATTTATGCATTTACTCATATTCAGTCATACTCATAATATTCAGTTAGTATTGTTCATGCATATGAACCCATGCATTTTAGCCTACCTCACTGAGCATACCCGTATATTCAAAGTACTAATGCATACCTTTCTTTTGTTCTATGATGTCTTATATTATAGGTTTAGATGTACGGGATCCTGAGCACCCTTAACAAATTCAGATTCTCAGTAGATAGAGTAGTGGTAAGTCCTCACAGTTTGAGGACATAATTATTTTTTAGCATTTTAGTTTATTTTTAGTAGTCGAAGTTAGTTGGTGACTTGTCCTATCAACTTCATAGTTCAGACTGTTTAGAGGCTTTTCAGACTAGAGTATTTTCAAATAGATATTTAAGTTTTGGTATTGTTACATTGTATTTAGTTTATTTTAAGATCTGAACCATATGGCAGTTTTCTGCATTTATCTCAGTTATATTGTTGTTACAGTATTACTATTATTCAATACATATATCAGGTACCAGTCATGGGTTAGCTTGTGGTCCTTTGGGACTATATGCACCGTGTAGCATCTGGGGTATAGAACCAGGGTGTTATAATCTTCTTGGAGTATAGTGGATCATGCTAAGATAACCGTGGGTATTATTTGGGCATCTCAGGGAAGCGCCTAGAAGGTGCATCATTTTAGTAAGTTTAGAGGTCGGTTTATGGGTTTTCTGGTTCAACATTTTAGGGTGTTTGTCTGAGACCAATTGTCCCTTCTCCTATTGAGTTAGTCCATAGAGGTTACTTTGTTTATGATGAGATTGGCCATGTAGCCAAGGACTTCCCCATCGTATAATTAGAGCCACTCTTTTTTAAACTATAAGAGGTAGGGCTGCTACAAGAGGTGCGAGGGGCAGAGGTAGTAGAGCTTGTAGTGGTGGTCATGGGGCCTTTTAGGAAATTGATAGTCATGCGTAGTGCAATGCTATACCATCCAGGACTGAGGTAGAGGCTTCAAATATTGTGATCACAGGTATCGTCCTCATTTATTTTAGACCAGCATCTTTGTTATTTGATCCCAGATCTACCTTCTTCTACGTGTCTGTATATTTTGATTTGGGTTTTTATTCTATTAGTTAGCCTCTTTCCATGCCTATTCATGTATCAACCCTGACAGGTGATTCTTTAGTGGTGGATTAGGTGTACCGATCTTGTGTTGTGACTTTTGTTGGGAATAAGACATTGGTAGATTTTATTGTGTTAGATATGGTTTATTTTAATGTTATTTTGGGTTTTGATTGGTTGGCTCCTTATTATGTTGTCCTAGATTATTTTTCTAAGACCATGACTTTAGCTTCACCAGGCTTGTCGAGGATATCTTGGAATGGTACACTTTATTTGAGTCGTAAGAGGATCATATCTTATGTTCAGGCTGGTAAATTAGTTGAGAGGGGATGCTTATCTTATTTGGCTTATATTCATGATACTTTTGTTGCTTTACCTCCTCTTTGAATTCTATTTATGTTGTTCTTGAGTTAATAGATGTGTTCCCTATTAATTTGTAGGGTATGTCGCCATATCAGGATATTGACTTTTCTATTGATGTTGAGACGAGCACCCACCCATTTCTGTTTCTCCTTATAGGATGACCCCAACCGATTTTAAGGAATTGAAAGATCAATTACGGGAGTTGTTGGATAAGGAATTTATCCGACCAGTGTATCACCTAAGGGTGCACCTATATTGTTTATGAAAAAAAGAAAGGTATATGAGAATGTGTATTAATTATTGGTAGTTGAACAAGGTGTCAGTTAAGAATAAGCATCCTCTTCCTCATATTGATGATTTATTTGATTGCTTTATGGTGCTGCGATGTTTTTGAAGATTTATTTGAGGTCCAACTATCAGCTGTTGAGGATTAATGCTTCGGATATTCTAAAGAAACCTTTTCAGACATAATATGGTCATTATGAGTTCTTGTTCATATCTTAAGAGTTGACCAATGACCCTACCACATTCAAGGAGTTTTTGAGCTGTGTACTTCGACTGTATCTCGACTCCTTTGTTATTGTATTTATAGAAGATATCTTGGTTTATTCCAAGAGTGAGGCTGATCATGAAGAGTATTTGCGAGTTATGCTTCAGAGATTAAGGGATGAGAAGTTTATGCTAAGTTCTTTAAGTGTGAGTTTTCGTTGGAGCCTATTTATTTCTTGCGTCATGTTGTGACTAAGTCATTATTTGTTTGCACTTAATGGAGGCCAAAATCTAAAAGATTCAAACTTTAGACCATTAAGTGCATTTGTTTTTCTTTGGGATTTTGGCTCTTAATAGGTCTTAATCATGCAGATCTAGAACTTAGTCTTAATCATTAATAGGTATTCTTGTGTTGGAAAATACTCACACCACTCTATCAATAATCATCAGTCAGCACCACTAACTACCTCTACCACCACCACTATTGTCAACCACCACCTTGCCAGAAACCATAACTACCACCAATCACCTCCACCATCACAACCACCATTCATAATCATAATTGTTACTAACCACTATTTTCAGCTGCTACCATATCTACCACCTCTATTATTTTAATTATATCTGCAACTATAACCACCATCAATGCCAACACCACCGTCATCATCAACCAGTATCGGACAATCATAACTATTAACTAACTCATTTAGTACAACTAGCATCACTGCTAACTACAACTAACACATCATCAACATCCACACATTCTTCAATCACAATGACCATTTTCACTGGTGTCACCACATCTACCACCGCTTCAACTACCATTATCTCTATAGTATCTCAACTAATAATCATCTTCACCATCATAATTAATAGCATCTCTAACTACCAATAATACATCGTCAACAATCATGCACTCATTTTTAAGTTATCACAATCAACACCTCCAACTACTAACATTAAACAGCTTCGCATCACTACCACCACCACTACCAATCACCACTATCATAACAATCACTACAATACCAAATATCTCTATCATCACAATTATCACCACCAACATTACTAATCTTACTAACATCAATAATTACCACCACCACCACCTTTACAAACCATCTCCATTATAACTAACAAATATAAATATTTTTTTCAATCAAATAAAATTTTTATTATATTAAATAAAATATTTTTATAGTATATAATTATTTTTTATTTAAATTATATTTTTGTTAAATATTCAAATAAATAAGTTTTGAATACTCAGATATTTAAAACCAAATATTCTTAACCATTCAGATTTCAGATCTGAAGACAACATGTTAATCATTTAAATATGCATTCACATTCAGACATCTAAATCTTAATAAAAACAAAATATAGCCTAAGAATGGTATTACAGTTGATCCAACAAAGATTGCAGTGGTTCGTGATTGGACTAGACCTACTTTTCTTACTGAGATATAAAGTTTCATTGTCTTGGCCGGGTATTATTGTCATTTTGTTGAGGGTTTCTATTCTATTTAGCTTCTTTGACTAAGTTGAGTTAGAAGAAGATTTCCTTCAGTGGTCCAATGCTTCTGAGGTGAGCTTTCAAAAGCTCATGGATTTGTTGACTTTAGCTCCTATATTGACTTTTCCCAAGGAGGGTATGGACTTTATTATATTTTGTGATGCTTTAGGTATTAGATTTGGTATTGTGTTGACGTAGAGAGAAAGTGATTACTTATGCATCTCTATAGTTAAATCCTTATGAGAGGAATTACCCTACCCATGATTTGGAGTTGTGTGGGGTTGTGTTTTCCTTGAAATTGTGGAGGGACTACTTCTATGGATTCCATTGTGAGACCTACTCAGACCATCATATCCTTCAGTACTTCTTCACCCAGCAAAATCGTAATATAAGGCGGCGTCGTTGGCTTAAGTTACTTAAGGATTATGACTTAAGTATTCTCAATCATCAGGGCAAGGCTAATATAGTTGAAAATGACTTGAGATGAAAGTCGACTAGCATGGGTAGCTTGATGTATCTTTTGACCCTAGAGAGGCCTTTAGCCTTAGAGGTTTAGTCTTTATCTAACCAGATGGTTAGGCTTTATATTTTGATACCTGGGCGTATTTTGGCATTTGTGGAGGCTAGATCTTCTTTGATGGAGCAGATTCGAGCTCATTAATTTGAGATGTGGAATTGAGATTTATAAGAGATAAGGTGTTGAGCAGCAAGGCTAAGGAAACCTCACATAATTCAGGTAGAGTTTTGAGGATAGGGGACGAGTTTGTATGCCGAGAGTTGGTGATTGAATTAGACTGATTTTTTAGGAGGCCTATTTTTCTAGGTATTTTATCCACTTTGGAGTGACCAACATATATCATGAGTTAAGGCAGCATTACTTGTAGGATGGTATGAGAAAGGATGTACAAACTTTTATAGCTCATCACCTTTGTTTTAAGCATGTGAAGGTCGGGCATTTGAGACCTAGTGGTTTTCTTTAGAATTTACCCATTCTTGAGTCAAAAGAGAAATGGATTACTATGGATTTTGTGACTGGATTGCCTTGTAATTCCCATGAATCTAATTGTGTTTAGATCATCATAGATTGATGTGTGAGCATATGCTAACACATTTGAGGCTTTTAACTCTAAATAATTGTAAGGTCTTGAGCAACTTTAGTTATTATTTATTAGTTTATGTTTGATTTTGCAGTTTAAGATGATATGATAGAGAACCAACATGAAATGAAGCAAAGAAGCTGAAATTTGAAGAAATCTGAAGACAAGTGTGGCTGACGACATTTCTGATAAGTCGTCATCCCTGTGATAAGCTATTAGGTTGGTCGTCATCAATAGACAGAGAATTGGCCTAAAGTGGAAGTTATGACGACATTTTGTGACAAGCCGTCAAGGGTCTGATAAGTTATTAATAATGTCGTCAGCCTAAGGCAGCTAAGTAGAATTGAAGCAAAACCTTGATGACATTTTTTGTTAGGCCATCACGTAGCTGATAGGTTATCAAGTTTGTCGTCAGCCTTAAGTAGGAAGAGCCAAAACTAAAGAAGAAACTGACGACATTTGTGATAAGTCGTCAGCTTCCTGATAAGCTAACACAAATGTCGTCGGCTAATCCGAAGGATTTCTGATTTTTATTAATTTGTTTCCTTTTTTAGGGTAAACTATTTAAAGCTTTGTTTTAGGGTTTTCTAGACATTATGATTATCATTATTATTCCGCACAAGGTCGACACCTTTAGTTTTGGACAACATAGTTTGATATTTTCTCTCTTTACTTCTTGACTTTAACAACACAATAATTTTTGAGAGATTATTATTAGTATTTTGGGATTTTTCCTTTGTGATCTAATCTGTGATTCACTAGTTATTATTCATCTCTACAAGTTTATCTTTCAAATCATGAATTCAATTATGTGTTTCATTCGTTACATCATGAGTGGCTAAACTCCATTAACATGAGTTATGGGATCTAGGGTTAGGTCTTGATGAAGAGCTAAGTATTCAAGATTCAAAAGGTGGTAGGATTTCTTGATAATTCTGAAGTTTTAATTAACGTCTGTTGGTTGCAAACAGTAGACACACCTGCTTAGATTTTCTTGAGAAAGAAATTAAATATAGTAGGAAGTGAATTATAAACAGGGACTCGGAAATACTTCGTTTAATAATCAGCGTTGTAACAAGGTTGGTTAACCTGAGGTAAAATCTGGGTAGTAAATAGAAAATCCCTAAGTTCGAGAGGATTAGGGAATTAAATGCTTAAGTAGGTCAAGAGATATTTAAGCATAACATCGATAAAGATAGCTTGTTATCCTACCCACCGTGAGAATCTTGAACAACTTTTAGCATCTGTCATGTACCGAAAGACCTAGTGAACATAATTCTAGTTATTTCATAAACTCTTGATTTACAAACACCAAAAGTACAGTGACAAACAACTTGATAAACCTAAACCCCCCATTTTAGGAAACATTAAACTATCAGTGGATTAAATCACAAACAACTTGAGTTTACACCTTATTCCCTATGGGATTCGAGCCTAACCTAGTTGGGTTTTATATTGACAATGATCACCTACACCCATTCAAGAGTGTAATTTGAGCGTTATCAAAAATAGCGTCGTTGCCGTGGAATACGGTTGTAAGCTAAAGTTTGTATGCGCTAATTGACTGTTGCTTAAGTTTCCTAGATTTACATTTATTTGTTGTTTTTGTTTATTTGCAGGATTTTATAGTGTATGCCAAGCACCAGAAGTTTCGGAGAAACATTATTACCACTAAATCTAGAACTGCAACGAATAGAAAGAATGGTAGAACAACAAGATACTGACAGACTGGCAGCCTTAGCTAGAACTTAGGTTAATGTGCAAAATATCGAGCAATATGAACGACATCCAAACCCTGAGGACGAAGATTTGGGGGACGAGGAGTTATTTAACCCTGGTAAACCAAGGCGTGCAGAGCAAATAGCTGCACAAGTGCCACGTAATGCTAACCAGAACTGTCCGTTCCAAAGAAGACAAGAGTACAGCCGGTCCAGTATGATCTGAATGATGACAATGATGGCATGGATGGGGAAGGTGCAACGGGTGCAATTATTCCTCCACCGTTGGCACCTGGAGCCAAGTTAAACATTACGAGTACTATGATACAACTCCTTAATTTGAAGGGGTTGTTTGGTGGCCTTCCTGGGGATGATCCGAACCTGCATCTGATGAATTTTGTCACCATTTGCAAATCTTTTGATAACCCAGGAGTGGGCCAGAATGCTATCCGATTGAGGTTGTTACCATTGTCTTTTTCTGGGGAGGCAACATTGTATCTGAATGAGATTACGCTGGATTCCATCACCCACTGGAGGAAATTGCAAGAAGCGTTCCTAGAATATTTTTTCCACCCTTCAAGAGGGTACAGTTGAGGGACGAAATCAGCAATTTTAGACAGCTTCCTACTGAAGCTTTGTATGAGACTTGGGAGAGATTCAAGAAGAAGTTAACACAGTTTCAGAACCATAATATGATAGGCCTACACTTGATAGAGACTTTATACAGGGCCCTCAACTCTGTAACAAAGACGATTGTAGATAATGCTACTGGTGGTTTGTTTGTTGATCTGTTTTTTCAAGATGCCTAAGATATGCTAAATAGGATAACCAAACAGAGTCAGGCTTGACATACCAGGGAGTCTATGGTAGCAAGCCCCACAGTTTCTGTTGGTATGTCTACTAAACAAAGCTGGAGAGATGAGGAGTGGAATCAAGACATGGACCATCTAAAGACTCAGATGGACTTGTTCACTAAGCACTTACTGTCATAGAAGACTGAGAAAGTAAAAATTGTAACATCTCAAGATCGAGAGGATGTGGAGCCTGAAGAATAGGTGAATTATGTTAATAATCAGGGGGGTTTCCAAGGCAACAACCAAGGGAATCAAGGTCAGAACAGGAGTGGTTTATATGTTCCTCCTAGAAATCGAGAAGTTGTTGCAACTAGCTCTAAAAAGATGTCTATGGAGGACATTATAGAGAAATTATTGAAGGGAGTTGAGGCCACTAACTCTGGTGTAACCGCCATGAAGACCGATCTGACATCCATCAGTCAGTTGGTGCACTCACACTCCACTGCCATCAAACAGTTGGAGTAGCAAATGAGCCAACTTTCCATTGCATTCAACCATAGAAAGAGCGAAACGTTACCAAGAGATACGGTTCAGAATCTATGGAATAATGGTGATTAACACTAGGAGTGGTAAGATATTACTTGGACCTTCTATGGGTAAATTAGTATATGGTGAGGTAGTTGTTGATGAATCCGAAGAAAGCAATCCAGTGAAGTCTAAGAAGTTGGATAGTTCTATTAATGCTTCAAAGAAAGTAAGAGAGAAGGAAGAGGAAGTGGTGTTTAAAACTATCCCAAGACCACCACCTTCCTTTTATCAATGATTGAAGAAGAAGGCTGATGATGCAAAATTTAGAAAATTCCTAGCAATGCTCAAGTAATTGACAATAAATGTTCCTTTGGTTGAGGCACTTGAGCAAATGTCAGGATACGCAAAGTTCATGAAAGACCTTGTGACCAAGAAACGGAAGGTTAACCATGAGCCAGAGGACAATCTTCTCCATTATGGTGCTATCTCTACAAGGTCTTTAGTGTAGAAAAAGGAAGACCCGGGAGCGTTTACCATTCCGTGTACTATTGGTTCCCTGAAATTCACCAAAGCATTATGCGATCTGGGAGCCAGTATAAACCTAATGCTAGTTGTTGTGTATAAAAAATTAGGTTTGAGGAATCATACCCCAACAAATATGCGGTTGGTGATGGCAGATAGGTCTATAAAGCAGGCTGTGGGCATATTACACGATGTTTTAGTAAAGGTAGCCGATTTTATTCTGCCTTCTAATTTTTTAGTCCTAGATAACGAGGTGGACTTTAAAGTTCCCATCATCTTGGGTAGACCATTCCTTACAACTAGGAGAGTGATCGTAGACATGGAGCTGAATGAGCTGAAATTCAGGCTAAATGATAAAGAAGCACGGTTCTAGATACACTCATCCATGACTCAGTAAAAAAAGATAGGTGTTTTCTCAATCGTTGATGTATTCTATGAAGATGATAAAGGGTTATCAAAAGGTTGTCTTGGTGAAGTCTGAGTAGTCAAGATAAACAAGTCGTGCCGAGAAAGTAAATCAGGAATTATTAGGAGGCAACCCAAAATTTTATATTCCAGTAAAGTGTTTATTTTTGTAGTTAGGATTTAGTTCACAGAAGGTGGAAAACTGATGAAATCAGCAGAAAAGGTCCTGATGGCATTTATGATAAGCCGTTAAAACTGTGATAAGCTATCAGAATTATCGTCAGAGTGTCCAATTTTGGATTGAAGTTCTGTTAAGGCTGATGACATCCGTGATAGGTCATCACACCTGTGAAAATCCATCATAAGATATCGTCAGAAAGTAACTTAACAACCAAATTTGGGCCAATTATAAAGATCCGACTTGGGCCCAGTCGAACCTTTCCACCTTCCCTCTTGTTTTTACTTCCTTTTAAGTTATTTCCCTTCAATATTTAGAGTATTTTATTTTCTTATTCAAAAAATTTTCCAAGTAAAACAAAAAGCAAGTTTCCTTGTGTATGGGTTTGCAATTAAAATCAAGAATTTCTTCCTACTTCCTCTTGTGCGTGTAATCACATTGAAGGCTCCATCAGGTATGCTCTAAATTTGAGTTTTCTTTTCAAGTGGTAAGGGATAGATTGATGACAACCTAAGTTCCCAAGAGACTTGAACCAATTTCAAATGGAAAAAGGGCTGAAATTCGGAACTAGGGTTTGCTGTGCAAGCCTAAGGCTTAAAATTCAACACACAAATCAGAACTCGGGTGGATTTTGAGAAATAATAGGACCAAAAATTAAGTTAAAATCAAAAGTGGATTTCTGATAAGAGATGATGACATTCATGATAATCTATCACAACTGTGATGGCTTATTAGAAATGTCGTCAAAGGCTACTAAGAATGAAGTGAGTTTTGTTTAGAGCTGACGACATTTGTGATAGGCTATCACATTTGTGATGGCTTATCAGAAATGTCGTCAGAAGTTGATAAAGTTTCATAGGTTCTGTCTAAGGCTGATGACAATTGTGATAAGCTATCACAGTCGTGATGTCTTATCGAGAAATATTGTCACACCTGGAACCTAAAGCATGAATGAGCCTTTTCAAAGGATATGAAGCTTAAATGATTAATGTATTTGTGTTTAGGCTCTTGAGGATTGACTAATGGTTTTTCTATTGCTACAGTAACCCTATAATGGCACCCAAAGGAAAGAGCCCTATGCTTACAAAGAAGAAATAGTAGAAAAATGTATGCCGAAGGCTCATCGATAAGGAGTCTAATTATGAAGAGGAAAAACCTATGCTCAGGATGCGAAAGAAGAAGCAAAGTGCTAAGCAGCCTCCACCACCCCCACCAATTGAGGTGAAGGATAGTGAGGACACTTAAATAACAACTGCCACTGAGAAAGAGACATCTGAACATTCTGAACATGAGCAACATGAGTCTGAACATGTTGAATCTAAAGAGGAAGAACATGAAGGGTCTGAGGAGCTTGAGTCTGAGGGAACAACATCTGGATCCCCTTTAACTGAACAACAAGATGATGAGGAGTATCCAATTCAGGGAAGACTTATCAAGTGTAAGAACCCGAAAGTTTGAGACAATGCTAGATGGAAAATTCCTAAGGCAGAGGGCATCTTCACTGCTGGGCTCCACAGAACTGATAGAAGAAAGACTAAAAGGCCAATTCAGGAAGAAAATAGTATTATCACCAAAGGTCTGCGTAGGTATCCTGAAGTGGAACAGAATTTCCATGAGTATGTCTTGGGATGGACTACAAAAAGGGGAAGCTTATTTTACCCTACACTGGTCTGAGAGTTTTACGCGAACTACCAGGCTCAGTTGGAAAACATGTGTAGGTCAGGAGTAAGAGTTGCAGACCAGCCCCTATTGGATAGAGTTCATGTAAGGTGCATAAGGGTTGATATCTCAATCAGAACTATCAACAGGTTCTTTCATGGCCCCAACTTCACTCCTCAGGCCACTTCACCAACAGTCTATGCTCGGATTAAGAATCGAGTAAATCAACATCCATGGTTGTCCAACATCATTACCGAAGGGGAACCAGCAAGGGTGACCAACCTAAATGAGAGAAGCTATAAGTCCTCTTTGACTCAAGAGAAAAAGTTCTGGTGGGGTGTAGTGCGTATCTGTCTTATGCCCACTGATGGAGACAAGATTCTGGGTGACGACCGAGCTATCCTAGTAGCAAGCATGGTGCAGAAGCTCTCCCTTAATTTTGGGAAAATCATTATTGATGAGATAAAGATTAGAATGTCAAGAACCGACACTTCTTATCCTTTCCATTGTCTTATCACAGAGTTATGATGATTTGGTAATATACCAGAGATTGCGGGGGTTGATGATGACATTCCTACCCGAAAGACCCACAATACCATACGGTATGATAAAAATCAACCAGGACTGAGACTTGATAGAGGTGTAGAGGTACCAGCAGACCCTCCAGTCATAGATGCCGATTCAATACCTAATGTTGAAGTGCAAGATTCTGAGACTGCACAACCAATTTTTTCAGCATAAGCAGGTTCAGTGCCTGAGAATGAACCCAATTCCTCAGCCCCTACATCATCAGCAGGATTTGCATTTTATCCGATCGATATCAGAAAAATAGCCAAACAAGCTAAATGGTGCGAGACATAGCTACATGCTTTTGACAAACAGTTTGCCGCTGCAGTAGACAAGAGAATCAAGGCTGCCGTTAAGCCACCAATTTGATAAATGGGCAAAATAAATATCAGGGGCTTATCTTGCTAAATTTAGAGTGGCCTTGAACAAGGTAAAGGAAGATGTTGGGGTGTTGCAGCAGTACCAATTTATGGTGCCGACAGCTTTGGCTATGCATGAATCTGAGAAAAAAATTCCAATGCTTGACCTCACTGGAGATTCACCAAAGAAAAAAAAAGAAGGAGGATCAGAAGGGCAAAGACAAGAGAGAAAATCCTAACAGCGAGGAAGAAAGAAGAGTGAAAAAAAAGGAGAAAAAATGCCAAAAAAAAACAGTTGAAGAAAGCAAGAATGGAGTCCCTAGCAGGCAATGAGAGATGGGAGGAGGCTTTGAAATCCAAGGATGCAGGTGCCTCATCTAGAAGACCCCCTACCACTGCAAGGCCAGAAGCTCCCAATAGAGAGAAGGTAGCAGATGATGCAGCAGCAGGGTCAGAAACCCATGAACCCTGGGATTGATCCATTCCAGGTATACTCTAACCCTTAGTTTAGCTTTATTTTCAATTTTAAGTTGAGGGTGTAGGGTAGGATGTTGTTGTAACAATTTTTGGTAAATAATTAGGAGTAATACAGGTACTTGAGGTAGTTATCTTATTTTGTGACTTTTGAGCACCTCTCCATTGATCTGAGTTTATAACTGTGTGAATTGCATTCATCTATAACTGTGGTGCATTTTTTTATGGCATTAGTCTGGCGACTTGATGATTTTATTGAACAAATTGCATGAATCGAATAATTAGTGATATGCGATGTACTTGTGTCCCATATGTGTGTGAGGTTTTACTCAGTTGCTGCTGTGTGCCGAATCTAAAACTTGCCCTGTTATTCCTGCCTAGGTTGTAGGATAGGGTTTAGGAAAGGATCATAGGCTATTTTTTATTGTAACCCACTTTCAATCTAAATGACCTTCCCAATATGAATAATATCCCTTGATCCCCGATTTGAGCCTATATGCCTATTTCTTTCTGTGAAACCTCTTACCTTTCCGTTTACCTTATAATGAACCTGTTTTGGCCTTGGTCATATTTAGACACTGTGCATCTTGACTTAGGCAAATAGCCTAAGTTGAGGGTGGCTATCATAGGGTTGTGTGATGTAAAATGAGCATAAAGAGAGGTAGAATAAGAGAAAAGAATAAAAAGTTGGGTGCGGTAAAAAAGGAATAAGAAAAGAGAAAGATGTGTTAAAGATGATAAAAAGATAATATGATGTTTGAAAAGACCGTATCCATCTTGAGCATGTGTGATCAATAAAAGAAGAGGAAGAAAAAAGGTTAAGAAGTGAAACCCTAAGAGTTTAGTGTAGTGTCAAGGAGGCATAGTCACTCTAAAATATCCATGAATATCATACCAGCCCCTAGCCTACATTACAAGCCTAAGAAAATCCCTAAAGTGATCCTAACTAACCTACCTGAAGATTTGGGTACTGACTATAAGGGCAAGCCTATGGCATTTGACATGCAGTATTTGGAACTTCATTCTGAGAGTGATTGTGATTATCCCTATGTTTATGTATGTGAATTCTGATATGAGTGAAAAAGGGATTTCTTTATTGTGAGGGTACATTAGGTATGTTTCTAAGTCACTAACTTGTTCAGATAGTGTGATCTTGGTATGGAATTATTGTTATTACTGAATTTTTATCGTATCTTGATGCTTGTGAGTTGCATGGTTGTTCTTCAAAACATCAACAGTGAGTTTTAAATTGACTGACCTTGGAGATGGTGAAATTATTCTGAACTAATATGAGTAGTTAGCTGCCAAATTATACTTTGTATTCTCTTAGTTATGTTTTGGTTGCTTGAGGACAAGCAATTGTTTTAAGTTGAGGGTGTTGATGTGTGAGCATATGCTAACACATTTGAGGCTTTTAACTCTAAATAATTGCAAGGTCTTGAGTAAATTTAGTTATTTTTTATTAGTTCATGTTTGATTTTGCAGTTTAAGCTGATATGATAGATAAGCAACATAAAATGAAGCAAAAAAGTTAAAATTTAAAGAAATCTAAAGACAAGTGTGGATGATGACATTTGTGATAAGTCATCAGCCCTGTGATAAGCTATCAGGTTGGTCGTCATCAGTAGACAGAGAATTAGCATAAAGTGGAAACTGTGATGACATTTTGTGATAAGCAGTCAAGGGTTTGATAAGTTATCAAGAATGTCGTCAGCCTAAGGCAGCCAAGGAGAGCTGAAGCAAAGCCTTGATGACATTTTATGATAGGCCATCACGTAGCTGATAGGTTATCAAGTTTGTGTTTAGCCATAAGCAGGAAGATCCAAAACTGAAGAAGAAGCTGACAACATTTATGATAAGTCGTCAACTTCGTAATAAACTATCATAAATATCGTCGGCTAATCCGAAGAATTTTTTATTTTTATTAATTTATTTCCTTATTTAGGGTAAACTATTTAAAGCTTTGTTTTAAGGTTTTCTAGACATTATTATTATTATTATTCCACACAAAGTCGACACCTTGAGTTTTGGATAGCATAGTTTGATATTTTCTCTCTTTACTTCTGGACTTTAACAACACAATAATTTTTGAAAGATTATTATCAGTATTTTGGGATTTTTTTTTGTGATCTAATCTATGATTCAGTAGTTATTATTCATCTCTGTAAGTTTATCTTTCAAATCATGAATTCAATTATGTGTTTCATGAGTGGCTAAACTCCATTAACCTAAGTTATGGGATCTAGGGTTAGGTCTTGATGAGGTGCTAAGTATTTAAGATTCAAAAGGTGGTAGGATTTCTTTATAATTCTAAAGTTTTAATTAATGTCTAGTGGTTGCAAACATTAGACACACCTTCTTTGATTTGCTTGAGAAATAAATCAAATATAGTAGGAAGTGAATTATCAACAGGGACTCAGAAATACTTTGTTTAATAATCAGCCCTGTAACAAGGTTGGTTAACCTGAGGTAAAATCTGGGCAGTAAATAGAAATTCCCTAAGTTTGAAAGGATTAGGGAATTAAACGCTTAAGTAGGTCTAGAGACATTTAAGCATAACATCGATAAAGATAGCTTGTTATCCTACCCACCGTGAGAATCTTGAACCACTTTTAGCATTTTTCATGTACCAGAAGCCCTAGTGAACATAATTATGGTTATTTCATAAACTCTTGATTTATAAACACCAAAAGTATAGTGACAAACAACAACTTGTTAAACCTAAACTCCCCATTTCAGGAAATATTAAACTATAAGTGGATTAAATCACAAACAACTTGAGTTCACACCATATTCTCAGTGGGATTTGACCCCAACCTAGTTGGGTTTTATATTGATCTCGATCGCTTACACCCATTCAAGAGTGTAATTTGAGCGTTATCACAGATCGATTGACCAAGTTGACATTATTTTTTCCTATAAAAGTCTCATACAGTACTGAGAGGCTGGCCCGTATCTATATTAGCAAAATTGTGTGAATTTATGGTATGCCAGTGTCTATTATTTTATATCAGGGTTCTGTGTTCACTTCACACTTTTGGAATACTTTTCAGGATACGATGGGTACTCGCTGTGACTTTAGTATAGCATTTCACCCTCAGGCTGATAACCAATCAAAGGGGACTATCCAAGTTTTAGAGGATATGTTTTGCACTTGTGTGATGGATTTTAGTGTCCAGTGGGAGAAACATTTGGCCTTAGCGGAGTTTGTGTATAATAACAACTGTCATTCCAATATTGATATGGCTCTTTTTGAGGCTTTGTATGGTAGGATTTATCGCTAACCGTGAGGTTGGTTTAATGTTTGAAAGGTGAAACCACGAGGTACAAACTTTCTACGTGAGTCTTTAGACAGAGTCCGGCTCATTCAGGATAGACTTAGAGTGACTCAAAGTACGCAAATGTGCTATGAAGATCGTAGGTTTCATTCCTTGAGATTTATTGTTGGTGATTATGTTTTCCTTCAATTTTCACCCACGAAGGGTGTGATGATGTTTGGGAAGAGAGGGAATCTTAGCCCCAGATATATTTGTCCATTTCAGATTCTTTGGATTATTGCTCATATGGCTTATGAGTTAGCATTGCCTCTACATTTATCAGATGTTCATCCAGATTTTCATGTTTTTATGCTTTGCCGTTATATTTTGAGTAAGTATCGTGTCATTCATTGGGAGCCGATTCAATTAGATGAGTGACTATTTTTTGTTGAGGAGCCAGTCTTTATTTTCTCTAAGGATGTTAGATGTCTGCGTTCTAGAGTTTTCCCTATTGTTAAGGTTCAGTGGAAACATCAACTTGTAGAAAAGGCTACTTGGTAGGTCAAGTCTATTATGCATAGTTATTATTCCCATGTCTTTATGGATTTTGGTATTTTTTTTTCCTTTAGCTCGAGGATGAACTAGGTTTTTAGTGATGGATGATATAATGACCTAAAATTTATAAAATATGTGAAATTTGTGATTTTTTTTGATTTGATTATTTTACCCCTCCCTATAGTTGCATCGTGGTATTTTTGAGGTGTGGGGTAATTAGCACGGTTCCCTATGCATTTTTGTACCATTTATGCAATATTGTGGTTTTTGGTGGGATTGAGAGCCTTATTCTTGACTTATATGCCTATCTTTTGATTTGTGCAATGGATGGCTAACGGACTACGCCAGTAGATTCAAAACGACATATATAGGGTAGAAACATGGTTGGTGTGGTTTTATGTCTTTCAAATCTCATTTTGACTCTCGGTTTGAAAAATTGTTATATTGGGTTTTGAGGGTTGAATTTTTGAAAATGATGTTCTTTCGAAATCCTAATATTTCAATTGAATCTCGAGAATCAAATTTAGTGTGGTTACATTGTTCGTTTGCATATATTGGATTCCGAATAAATCCTGGGCACCCCGTCAAAATCCATTTTAGACTTCGAAAATCTGGTGCACCAGGTTGCTTGTGCAACCTGGATCATAAAGGATAAAACTCATTTGAAGAATGTGATTTATGTCTTATGTATTTGGTAACCTGGTATGAGTATAAATAGCTGATCTTTGCCTGATTTTTTCTTATTTTTCATCTTGCCTCTTGAGAGATAAACCCTAAAATAGTGTGAGAGCTTAAAAGTTGAGCTTGTGGGTGCTTGGGAAGCTAGATTAACATCTAGTTCTTGATTCTCTTACGAATTATATGTGAGAATTCACCATTTTCTTTATCAAATTTCTTGATTAATTATTCAAAAACCCCAAAACCTTAGTACTTGATTTAGCCCCAATTTTTAAACCTTTTAACTTGAATAATACTCTTAATCCAATAATTACTTGTTTTTCCTCGATTCCATCTTCAAAACAACTTTGATTCTTCATTTTAAAATAAATTTCAAAAATTTTATTCGTTAAAGCTTAAAAATAGTTTTTCTTAAATTTGAACCTCATTTTTTTACTCGATTTAACTTGGGTTTTCAGCTGTAGATTCCTAAACGTATAAGAAACACATTTTTTGAAGTAAAGGTACGATTTTGCCCTTCTTTTTTTAAAATCCAATTCACGGGTCTGTTTTTACCCCGAACCAAAAGTAGGAAATATGGGTGTTGTTAGCCTTGTTTTGACACATAGATTCTATATTGCTTAGTTTTAGTTGATTTTGGGACCGTTAGTGAGAAGTAGGGTTTTGTGGTTGAAGTATTGCTGATCGGTTTAGGCCTTCGAGGTAGGTTATGGCTTAACTCTTTAGGCTAGGTTGGGTAGTTAATTTGTATACAAAATACATGTTTTGGGGATGGGAATTAATCATGAATTTGGCTATGTTATTGTGTTGTGCCCATGTGGAGGCCTATATGTGATGTAATTGTCACTTTTGAGATATTATGTGATATGTGTGACTATGTGAGGTCCTATATTATGTTGATAGACTAAATCACATGTGAATAATTATATGATGCTGTAAATGCCTAATGTGGTACCATTGGTGTATTTTGATTTAATCAGACTTTATTGGTATATGAATCATATAGAAGTTCATGGATAGTAGAATAATGAGTCGATATTGGATCACGTGATTATGGGAATATATCATTGTGGATGATTATGGAAATATATCATTGTGGTTGGTTGTGGAAATACTCATTGTGATTGGTTGTAAGCATTACATCCCTATGGCATACTCATTCATGAAATATTGGTACCACCTTGGTAACATCTAAGAAACACTTCCAACACCTTTTGAAAACCCTTCTCGATGGATGTGTTGGGAAGGATATATTGAGACATCTTATAAAACCCTCCTAAAGGGAAGTTTCAGGGAGGAGATATGGATTTATGGATTGTATATGGGTTGACGAACCCTGTATGGGTCCCACATCAGGAGGCTTGCCTCTGTGGGTGTATACAGAGGTTATGTGACAACCTCGCGCATCATCATCATCATCATCATCATCACCATCATCATTATTATCTTATACATTGCACTTGCTTTATTGTGTTTATGTTGTGATCAAATTTCCATATTGACTTATCATATATATATTTGATTTATCTTTCGGTATTTGTACTTGACGATCTTGTATATACATGTTCTCCCTTTTTTCTACTGGTACATAATATGATGTATACTTGTGTTCTATTTATTTATTACTGTTGCAAATATATGTGATATATCATAACTCTTAGTGTAAGAGGTGTGGGCTACCATTGTGAGACATTTTATGATTGCAGGTGATGTGCCCTTTATGTGTATTTTTTATGTTTTATTATCTACATTGCTTAGTCGGCCTATGATACCTACTTAGTACAAGTGGATAGCACTCACGCCTACTGCACTCTTTTGGTGCAGGTCCTTATTCAAGTGTGTCCCAGCCTTGTTCTTTCGAGCAATATTTGGTCCTTTTAAGGTACTGGTTGACTTTCAGGCATCCAGATGTATTCTGCTACCTTTTTTTATAGACTATGTCTTTACTTTTATTTCAGAGAAAGAGTTTCTCTTCTATTTGGACATCTTATGTGTTTCTTTGGATTCAAGTTGTATTAGATATGTTTTTTACTGTTGACATCAGGTTTTGGGAATTATGAGTGTATTTTTTATTATATTATTTCCTCAATTATTATATTTTATGGATCGTCTTCATTCTAGAAGACTTACGCTGTGGGTATTTCCATATTTTCCCTTTTTTTGTGTATCAATTTTGATGATAGGCTTACTTGTCAAGGTATTCCACGACAAGTGCCATCATGACCCTTAATATTTGTTCATGACAAAGGAATTCATGTTGTCATGGATGAGAACAACTAGCCCGCTGGACAATGTGTGAATTGAAAAACCCACTCACAACTAATGTTACCTCCACCATCCATAAAATGGAACCTGGGTCTATATTGAACTTAAACAAAACATAGTGCAATTGTTGCACAACAGTGGAAAGTTCACAAACATGTGACATTAGGATCCAAAGTCCATCTAAATAATTTCTTCGAAATCATGACACTATCATTCCCACTAGAGTCTCCAAATATTATGTGAGCCACACACTCTTTCCTTTCTCACTACTAGGGGAAACAAAAAAATAGTTGAAGAGAGAACCATCAAACTCAATCACAACTTGGTATGCCTTGGAAAGAAGTTCCTCATCCAATTCTTTCCTTTTGGCAAAGCTACAAGGTTTCGGAGTAAGATCCTGAGTTTTAAACAAAATCCAGATGAGAATCGCTATCGTGCATGTGAGAGATTCAAGTCACTTCTCAAAGATTGTCCCCATCACCAACAGACCAATGAGGTATTAATTCATACTTTTTGTTGAAGCTCTTGACCATAACACAAAAGTTTTCTAGATTCAGCTACAGGTGGTAAGCTTTTGAGAAAACCTAAGACAAGCTATTTATTCTCTTGAACCAAATTGCACAAGGTAATCCCAAACGGCAGGGTGATATTTTTATTAGTATGGTAAAGAATCCTATCGGTATGGTTGAGGTGGATAGTGTCACAACATTGGCTGCTAAATTGGCATTCTTTTAAAAACCAAATGATGACATAGTTTAATTAGTAGAGTATGAATCAACTCAAGCTCAAGCTACGCAACAACAGGCTAAAACTTAGTGTGAAATTTGTCAAGGTAGTGTCCACTCTATAGACCTATGTGGAGAGAATCCAAAGTCAATGAATTTTGTAGACAATGCACAAAAGGAAAATTAGAACAATGGCAATGCCTACAATCGTAATTACCAGAGTCAACCCAATTATTCATGGGGTAGTAATCAGGCACAGACTCAGTTATTTAAAAACAAACTGCTTATTTAGAGTAATACTCCAGCCAACAATATCGAAAAGACACTAAAAAGGATCCGTCCAACAAAAAAAATGGTCGTAGATATCAAAAGTCAGCAATTATGTAATGACACTTCCAATCATTTTTCATATTTTCACTTATTTTCATTGTAAGGGCTTCTCCATAGATACCCCTAGTCATTTATGACTTGTTGGGACTGAAAGTTCGGTTATCGAGTAGTTTATTTGATTTTTAGAACTAATTCCCTAATTGGAAGTCTTCGCTAGTTCCAAATGGCCATCAGGAAAAAGCTTCAACAAAATAATCAGATGCAAATTCCGACTGCACCAGTAGATTTGAAATATCTTAGAATAGGTAGGCCTTTGGTTTGAGTCCCAATGCACCCAAACTCATTTCGACCTATTGGTAAGAAAGTGGAAAAATCGTAGGTATCGGTGTGGGGCCTATATTTTGTCTAAACGACCTCCAATGGAAAATTTCACTTCACCAAAACATCCAAAATGTTTAATTTAGAGGGGTTACATAGTTTATTTGCAAAAATCAGAGTTTGAATGAGTTTTGAGGGTAAAAAAAAAACTTTTCACTTTTTTGGTGTTGGTGCATGGCAATCACGATGAGGCTAATGACAATTTCCCTTACGTGATACTGACCCCTAGGACCATGATAACGGTATCTCCTTACCTGTAGGGGTTATATATGGACCCCAAGTCACTTTTGGGGCATTTTCCCTTTATCTTTGAGACCGACAAACCTCAAAATGAGTGTGGTAAGTCAAAATTGAGTCTTGTGGGTAAATTGGAAGTTTGACAAACATATATTTTTGTGATTAATATCTGATATAAGGTAAGAATCCTTCAATTTAAAGCTTGAATTTCTTGATTATTGGACCAAAACCCAAAATAGCTTGACGGCTTGATTTTATCCCCAAATAAGCTTCGTTTCCACCTATTTCTTGAGGGTTATGATTACTTGATGGTGTATGAACTTTGAGTTGACCTCAAAATTGTGTTTTCCATAAGTGGGACCCACTTGGGGTATTTGGTATTATTTTTTGACCCGAAGCACAAAGCTATAATATGGTTATCGTTACGCTCGTATTGATGAATAAATTATGTTTTTGATAGCTTAGAATCTTGAAGAGGCTTCTCAGAAGGGGAAACAAAAGTGTAGCAAATTGATGAGCATTCTTTGTATTTAAGGTAGGTTACGTTTATCCCTTGATACAATGAGCTTTGTCATAGTATAACTGTGATATTTTATTAGATTGGCAAGGGCTTTAGGTTTTGGTTGATGATTTTCAAGACTTGTGGTTAGTTGGATTCTGTAGGTCATTTTGACCCATATAGTGAAATGCCTAGCTTGTTGTTTCAAACCTCAGTAGATTAGATTTAATATCTCATGCTTAATATGGGAATACTTAAAACTACTCTAGTTAGATGAGAGAGACCTTGTCACTTATGCTTAGGTCAAGATTGACCTTAGATGCTCACTCTAATGAAGTTGCTTTAGTTCGAACGTACTTAGTGATAGTATTTAAATAGAATCCCCATCTTGGACTTAATAGTGGCTTGCTACACATCGAAGGGTTGAATTAGAAACTTTAGCCTAGTCTAGGGTAGAAATGAACATAGAAGGTATATTGGGGGATTGTGAAGTGGGCCTTGACCCACCTAAAGTCAAGATTGAGGTAGTACTTGTGAGACCCATAGGTGCTCAAGAAATGCCTAGAAAATGTTCCTAGAGGAAATATTGAGGAACCTTGGTAGTAAATTTATTGGTGATGACATAATAAGCTATTGTTTAGGCAATTAAAAAAGCCCATGACCATGTCAGCCTCAGGCTATTTATTAGGTCATTGCTTGGCTATTGATTTGGCCAATGAACACCTTATTGAATGGGCCCTTAACTATAGCATGGCTTAAGCAATAAAGTACGATATCCAATATGCTATCAATACGCTATAGATTATGCTATGGATTTGATATTGCTCAAGTTAGGATATACTTTCTTTACACTGATGGTGGGCCAATAAATAGGTTACTTGTGGGCCATTGCTCATAATAATTCTTATGGTTATGCTCATGGTCTAATGTACTATATTATTAACTTATCATTTATAACATTCATGTTACATATATATACACTTATTGATAATGTGACATTGATGATGAATGGGGAAATATGGAGGTATTCTCTTCTTGTTTCTCCTCTTATGTTTAATTACTTTAGACCTCGTGGGGCTTTTTCTTTACTTTAGCCCTCATGGGGATTTTTATTTACGTTATCCCTTGTGGGGCTTGTCATTTACTTTAGCCCTTGTGGGGATTGCTCTTTATTATTGATATTAATGTGGATATTATGATGATATCTGACAAGGACAGATGATACTGTGATGATATAATATTGCCCGACAAAGTCAGAGGATATTATGATGATACCCGATAAAATCGAAGGATATTATAATGATATGATGATTCCCAAAAAATCCAGAGGATATTATGATGATATGATAATACTCAGCAAGGTTGGAGGATATTATGATGATATGATGATACCCAACAAGGACGGAGGATATTATGATAATATTATGATACCCGACAAGGCTGGAGGATATTATGATGATGTGATGATACCCTTGTAACACCCTCAAAATTTTGGGCATTTTATTTTTTCCTTCTCGTTCTTAAAATATAAAATTTTGTCTCAAATTATGATCGGGGATGTTAAAAGGGTAACCCGAAAGAGTTTCAGAATTTTTGGATGGGGTTTGGAGTAGTGTTAGGTCACAAAGGTGGTAAGACACCGTAATAGCATCGTGTCACAAAGGCTAGTCTCAATAATAGACTCTGTGACATGGAGGCTAGGTATCCGTGATAGGGTTTGCAACACGGAGGATAGCCTCCGCGATGAGGTCCGTGCCACAAACCTATACAACTTTTGGCTATTTTGTTCTATTTTAATATGGATAAAGGGTAATGAGGTCATTTCACTTACAGACGACCTTTAAACATTACATAAGGATATTCCTATTAGTTTTCATGGCACAATATCAATTATTTCACTCTCAAACTCCAAACCCTAAGAAAGAATAAGGGTTTCAACTTATGTTTATCATTCGGTTCTAAATTCTCAATTTCTCAAAAATAATTTTATGTTTAAGGCATATATCTCTTCACCTATATATACTTTTCTTAATGGAATGAATTTTCATGGTTTTGATGTAGGTTTTGGCATAGCTGAGGGATTTTGACATGATTGGTCATTAAATTTATTTCGTTGTGGTTTATTATGCAATATTCATGTCTCATTTTATTATTTTGAACATTGTGGTGTGCATGGGAATAGTGAATAAATCGGGGGGATCATGTTTAAACCCCAATTTGATAATTTTGCCTTGATTTATGGATTGAAAACTAATTTCCCTCAGCCTATTTGTGAAATTGACAATGAATATAATTTTGTCACATAGTTTGACTTGTTCACTTGAACTAATGCATTGGTATAAAAGGTAAATGAACCATGGTTTTATCTTATTGAACTTTGGGTATATAGATTTCCCATGTGAATGTTAATTGGGTTAGACTCCTAAATGGCTAAGAGTAGATAAGACATAATAATCAACTTGCAAGTGATATTGGTATGACGATACCAATGGAATGCCTTAATACATAATTTTTTTAGTTAATTTGAATGTGTGTCAAATGATTTAATTGTGATAAAAAGAGGGTTATGTAGATAACCAGGGAAGGTGGTAGTCTCGGGGGACCAATACTTGAAACAACGCTAACCGGTGCGAGGATCGATATGGTATGTGGGTTCGAGTCCCCTTGCTAAGAATGGGTTATTTGAGTCCACCTTATTATATGATTGGGATGTTTTAGTCCCCCATCTTACATTACATGATCAGGTGCTTAATTCACCTTAGTATATAATTGTGAGGTTTGAGTCCCCCATGCACATACATGAGATTATTATTCGGTTCGTGCGACTACACGTATAAGGGCCTAGCCAGGGGGTAAGAGCTGGGGCCCCTATAGCTCATAGGTACTATTATATAAAGGTTAAGCGACATAGTCCAGGTTAATATTTGTAAACATCCATGTTAAGCCTTGTTCCCTACCCAAGTATGAGATATATATATATATATATATATTTCCATTTGATGATGTGTATGAGTTTTGACTGGTTTTGAATTATTATGCATGGCATTATTTGTTCCCTTATTCCTAATTACATATGATGAGTTGTAAATTTACCACTCATCTGCACTAAATATTCGAGCACATTACCATGTTTTACATGAATAAGTAAGATATATTTGTGATCAAATATACTAATATCCATACTTCATAGAAACACAGGTGATGAAATGACAATATGTGAATGCAAGCTGAAAGAGTTCAAAAGAAGGAAAGAAGTGTAGTTTGAATACCTGGAGAAGACACAACCTTATTTACCATGACCGCAGTCTGAGGAATATGATAATGATCTATCAAGAAGGTCAAACATACCATGATTGCATGGCTCTACCATGAACGCGAACAAGCTCACGCGATCGTGGCCTATTGAAAGATGTAGCCCAAGGGAAGGAACGTAAATGCACACAGATAATCCCAAATATACTCATATAGACTCAAACCCTATCTCTTGAGGAACATTGAGAATTCATTCCCAATTATTGGAACTTTGTCTAGCTCTTAGTCTGCATTCTTGGTGAACAAAATATTGTAATAATTTAGGGTGAAGAATACATTAGAGTATCTTCTAAGTGGAGGATTAGCAAACTCCGATTGAAGATTTTTTGGAGTTTATAGTTTGAAGTAACAGTCACTTAGTCTTTCACAAAGTCAAATCAATGGAGATTTTGGGTAAATCTTTACTTATTTATCTCATGAGTATCGAGCTTTTCCTATTGAGGTTATGTATGAATAGGGTTGAAGTGTGTGTGGGTTGTTATTTTTATCTTCAATTAGTAGTTCATGTTGATAGGTTTTGCTAATGCTTGATGAAAACATAGAATTTGTTGGTGAAAGCCTCAAATTTCCTAAGCCCCACATCATCCTTGACAAAGGGATGTGGGTATCCTAGATCCTTCAATTATACTTCAAAGAGGGGTTGTAGGTGACATGAGAATTTGTGTACAATAACTTAGATTTTAGTTGTTCCCTTTTTGTTATCTTAGAAATAAGGATAAATTATGGAATGGCTCGGCCTTAGGCATTATCCTAGAAATAGTGATGCCTAAATTGAGGTTTGGTTACAAAAATTTGAACACACCTATTTGGTATTCAATAGAATTAGTGGATGATAGTCTTGTACTTTATAAAAAGGCTAGTATCAAAATCCCTAACCGAGCCCACCCTCACATAATCTACTAAAACTAAAGTTGATTGGTTTGCACCCACATGTTAGCTTCCCATAATAAAACATAACCCCATGATCCGTGCCTAAATTTTTTAAACTTAAATTATTTGTAGCCCAAATTAATACTTGAAAACCCAAAATGAAATATTAGACGTGATACTTTCCAATCCAACCCCCCACCCCTACCCCCACCCCCAATTTTTACAATATTGTACTTTAGGTTTGAATTTAGCAAGTTTCCATCGTTCTGAATTAATTTAATTGCCACACATTTTGTTTCTCATGGATTTGACCCCAACTCCAGAGATAAGTAAATATATTGATGACAATCGCCTTTCACTTAAATTGACGTCTAAGTTGAGAGTTATCAAAAATGGTGTTGTTTCCAGTGAACAATTTGGGATATTGAGTCAGTTTTGAATTTTTGCTTACTTGCTTGAATTCAGACTTGTAAATAAGAGTTTGTGATTTTTGTTGTTTCTTGTGTTAGGTAGATTTTAAATATTTTTTACTTGTCACTATGGTATCTTGGAAAAAATATGATTTAGGTTGTTGGAAATATTATCTTGATGATCTATGTACATATTGTGATGGACCCCACTTTTGGCAGGATTGTAGATATGCTCCTTAGGGAGAGATGGAAACACCATCTCGATCCTATTAGGATTATGATTGTTCTTTGTGTGGTGGTCAAGATAGACATTGTAGTGATTGTCCAAATGTTCCCTCCTCTAATTATGCTAACCCAATTGCTAGTTCTTCTTATGAGTTTGATAGGTATCATGATACGACATGGGAAGAACAACATGCCTGGTCCAATAGTTTTGAAGTAATGCTTCAAATTATTTTGGATTGGGTAACTACAATAGTGGAGAATGTGCAAGACATACATAAATCCAATGAGGCATTTGTAAAGGAGATTGCCAAGATAGATGAAATGTGTAATGAAACAAATCTTGTAAATACCATCACCATGCCCACTTCCTAAGAGGAGTTTAATCAAGAAGAGAAACCAAGTTATGTGGTAAATGATGAGCTTGGTAATGAAGAGTCCTCGATAATTTTCCAACCAACCAAACCCAATGTTGTTAAAGAATTTGAAGTCACGAAAATAGTGCTAGAGTCAAAAGAAGAAGTAAATCCAATCTCTTATGACGTCTATAGTCTATTTTGGGGTGAAAATGCTAAAAAATATGAAACCCAGAACTAAGGGATAAGCCTTATTCAAACTATTTTTCAATATTATGCTTGTAGGTTGTGATGATAGTCCATCTACCTAAGATAACAAAGGATCGTGGGGAGAAAGAGAAAACCCCTATATTTTGGAGTTCGTTATTCCAAGGGATCATATGGGAGTCCGACGCTTGAAGGTCAGGGAGCTCAACTTTCGATGTGCAACTAATTTCCTATTGTGGTTATAACAATTACCTTTGGAGCCGAATTAAAAGTTTGATGTGAAGTTGGGTTAGAGGTTCAAATCTTTAAAGTGGCGAGATAGAAGCCACATCACCATGACACCCTTTCTATCGCATTTTACCTTAGAAGATTTGAATCTTCTGTCCCTATGTTATTGGAATCATAGTGAGCGATAGTCGGGATAAAGATTCAAATCTTCTAAGTGGAAACACAAGTAATAGACTGGAAGGTGTCTAGCCACCAAAGACGGGAAACAACCCATCACGCCATAAAAGTTGCATATATCCTTTTATTTATGCATGGTAGAGTAGATTTTATTTTTGTTTATGCATAATCCATGAATTTGTGGTGCTATAAGGAGTTTTGATTGAAATTTAAAAATGAAAAGTGTGAAATTATAGTGTTTTGAACTAATTAGGGGAGTGTAGAGGACCTAAAAAAATTTCTCAGTTACCGCGATCGCGGCCTATGTCATCATGATCGCGGTAGCCGAGCATCTGCGATTGCGAAATAGGACCGTGATCGTGGGTAATGCAGTTTTAAAAGACCATCCAACTGCCACTTTTCCCCACACACTTATAAAATTCTCCAAATAATTCACTTAAATTTAACCGAATGTAAGCGTCTAAGTAAGTATTTTGACTCATTGTCATCCCCAAATCGGGATGTGGTCTCAACTCCCTCAAATTTATGTTTTTTTAGGGATTGAAACTTTTTTGTAAGAGAGGTTTGAAATAGTACTCTAATACTAAATCCATGTTTGTTTGTGCTTAATTTTGGTGGTTAAATATTCTAGTGGGTGGACGCATGCTATTGGTAAAGTCTGAGTTGCCATATGGTTGGTTTGCCTATAGTAAGCCAAAATGTGAGACAAAGTCTTCATTTGGTTCCATGGTTAGCAAATTGTGTATGGTACAAATGAAAAGCAAACACCCCCCTCCGTTTAAACTTTTTCAAAAATCAAGGGCATGGACGTGAGCAATCTTGTAACAAAGTTTTTTCTCTTATTGTGTCTCTAAAATTGTTGGCTTGTACATATTGATATATACTCTAGTTTTCTCTCTAGCGGGAGCAGCAATTGATCCCCCTTTGAGAATTTGCATGCCTTTCTCTGTGAGTTTATTTGTATCAATCTCATGATTACTTGGGTCATCTAGAACTTGCCCCATTAGTCTCTCAAGGCTAAATTGGGATTGTATTAGCTTGGTGAGATGATCTTAAGACATCTTGGTGACATTGAAAGCCCACTTATCCTAAAAAGCCTACCTATGCGTATATGTTGTCCCTAGTAACCCACTTTGAGCCTTTGGACCTTTCTTTGGCAAACACATTACAAACCGTGAGCCTTTCAACTTTTATCGCTCTTTTGAACCATACCCTCCTTGAACTTAAAAATGCAACTTGAGGCTAAAAGCCTAAGTTGGGGTGGTGAAGATTGAAGGAAGTAACCTCGGGCCCCAAATTTAATAGTGAGTGACCACGTGCTTAAGCATTAAAACAAGTGAATAGAAGAATAAAGGACCCAACAAAGGAAAGAATTGCATGAAATTTGCGAAAAAAAAGAAATGGAAGAAAATGGATGAAATAAAGAAATAAAAGTAAGCCCATTTTTAAATGAAAATAAGTGGACCTTAGTGAAAGATGGATTAAATAAGTGTGATATAGACATTCAAGGAAGGTATAAGCCATAATTGCTCCTAAACAATATCCTACCCTACCCTAAACCTACATTATAAGCTCAAAAAGTTTTTTGAGATCTCTAACCATTACATTCATTATAGTGGCGATTGAAAATAGGGGAAAGACTATGGTATGACACTCGTTATCATATATAGTTCTTGTGAGGGAGAGAGTTTGGCACTTAAATTCCTTGTTGCATATTTTATATCTTGGTATGTTGAATTTTCTTTTGTGTGAGGAAGCATGTGAACAAGTGGAGGTGGGTGATTTTGCCATCTTTCTAGAAATGATACAAAAAGAGTATAGTTTAGTTATAGTCAAAAGTAATTCACTTCTATAGTATTGGTTATTGTTGCATTGTTTCTCGTTGAAGTCTTTTGCATTCTTAAATATTTCATTTTATGTTGAGGGGTGTCGGGAAAAGCTTTGCCCATGTTTGAAGAGCTACTTAAGGTAATAATTAAGCTTAATGTCATTATAATTATTGGGTCATCTAATGCAATCATAAAAATGCCTTGTCCCATGGTAAGAGGTAGTTTTTCTTGAGGAAAAACAATGTTTTAAGTTGGGGGTGTTGATGAGTAGTGAATTTACCACTCATTCGCACTAAAATTTTGAGCACATTACCATGTTTTGCATGAATAAGTAAGACATATTTGTGATCAAATGCACTAATATCCATACTTTGTAGGAACACACTGGATAAAATTAAAAAATATGGATGTGAGCTGAAAGAGTTCAAAAGAAGGAAAGAATTGTAGTTTGAACATCTGGAGTAGACACAACCTTAGGTACTGCTCAGACTATGATCGTAATCATTCTAGAAGGTTAAACATACCGCGACAGCGTGGCTCTAACCATAGTAGTAGTATCTGCAAACGCAGACAAGCTCCCACAATATCAGCCTAGCAGAAGACACAGCCTAAGGGCAGAAATGTAAATGCATACACCTGATCCCAAATGTCCTCATATAGACTCAAACCCTATTTCTTGAGGATCATTGAGAATCTATTCCCAATTATAGGAACTTTGTCTAGATTTTGATTTTCATTCTTGGTGAATAAAATATTGTAATAATTTAGGGTGAAGAAGACATTAGAGTAGATTCTAACTAGATGATTTGTGAACTCCCATTGAAGATTTGTTGGAGTTCAAAATTTTAAGTAACATTCACTTATTATTTAAAAAAGTCACATTAATTTAGATTATGGGTAAATCTTTACTTATTTATCTCCTGAGTAGCTAGCTCTTCATCTAGGGGGTATGTATGAATAGGGTTGAAGTGTGAGTGGGTATTTATTGTTAGCTTCAATTAGTAGTTCATGATGATTGGTTTTACATATGCTTGATGAAAACATGGAATTTATTGGTGATAGCCTCAGATTTTCTATGCCTCACATCATCCTTGACAAAGTGATGCGGGTATCCTAGATCCTTCTACTATCCTTCATAAAGGGGTTGTAGGTGACATGAGCATTTGTGAACAATTACTTAGATTTTAGTTGTTCCTTTTTGTTATCTTAGAAATAAGGATAAATTGGGGAATGGCTAGGCCTTAGGCATTATCCTAGAAGTATGGATGCCTCAATTGAGGTTTGGTTACCAAAATTTGAACACACCCATTTGGTATTCAAAAGAATTAGTGGGTGATAGTTTGGTACTTTGTCGAAAGGCTAGTATCTAAACCCCAAACAGAGCTTACCCTCACATTATCTACTAAAGTGAAGTTGATTGTCTTGCACCCATATATTAGCTTCCCCTAATAAAGCATAACCCAATATTCGTCCCTAAATTGCTTAAACTTTAATTATTCATAGCCCGAATTAATACTTGAAAACCCAAAATGAAATATTAGTCATCATACTTTCCAAACCACCACCACACCCTATTTTTACAATCTTGTACTTTAGGTTTGAATTTACCAAGTTCCCTTTTTTCTGAATTAATTTAATAACCACTCACATTATTCCTCGTGGATTTGAACTCGACTCCAAAGTTAGGTAAATATATTAACGATGACCACCTTTTACTTAAATTGACGTGTAAGTTGAGCATTATCAATATGCTACTGCTCCAACTACTAACCATCTTTAGATATTATATCCCTATGCGATGCAGGAACTGGACATACTTCTACTCCTCCTACATGGTGTTCAGGCGTTCATATTTGGTTTGTAAGTTAACTTGAAGTAGTGAGCTTCTATCCTTCAGAAGACTTTATTTCATGTTTCGTTTCTTATGTCATAGACTTTATTTCATATTTTTTTTGGCTATGGTTTGGGGCATATCTTGACACTTTATTGGTACTCGATTTGGTTAGAGGCTTTGTGAATACTGTGGATGTGGGTATTGTGGATGTTTTTGGATATTGATCCTATATCAATCTTTCTTAGATTCCTTAAGATATTACAGCTTATATTGGTACTTGTCCATTATTAGGTGATCTATTTTGTATTGGAATAGGCCTAGGGGGAGGTCTTCGGTCCTTGGTGGACTTGGGATGCACTTATGAAATACCCTAGTTATTGGACCTTAGAAAATTTCTAAGAATTCTAATCTCTGGATCTAATATGACTCATGGATAAGAGTCGTATGTTGGGCTACAGATTGTATGGTCTAGTCATATACTGACAAGTGTTTGTTCTTGGGATGGATTTGGTTACTGGAATGGATACGACTTTGGGGTACGAGTCAAATTACGGGTTATGGGCCATTTGGTTCCTTAACTTAATCTTAGACTTGGTTACTTAGGTTGGATCTGAGTACTAGTGGCTCATCATAAGCCAAAAGACAAGGTCCGAGTCATACCCAGAACTTATATAGTGGAAAGTGTCTAAATCTTCCTTGGGTATAAATCATCCAGGGGTACGAATGAAGGGTACAAATCATATGCTGTCAATACGACTTTATTGGATGAGTCATATATAGGAAAATGTTTGATTCAAGGAATGAGGCTAGTATACAAGTAGAGGATACTAATTGTATCGGAGGGTACAACTCGTGTGGGTCAGTCATATCCCAGTGATGGCAATTTCGTGTAACTTAAGTAGGGGTATTCTGAATATTTCCCCACTTATCCTAATAGGGTCCCACGACTTATAACCTATTTGGGAGGTTATTTAACCTTTTATTCCTTTCATTGACACTTAGAAACTCTTATAAAGTGCTCCATAATTCTCTCAAGAGATTTTTGGCAAGGAATGCTAGGGTTCAACTAAAGAATCAATTTGGGGCTTGTCTTGGTGTTTTTTTTCCATTATTATCTTGGTTTAATGTATTTTTATCTTCCCTATTTGTTACTTATAACTAAAGGCATGGTTTTTATGATTTTTTTTATTTCATTAATTGTATGATTTTGGTTTCAAATATGAATTGGTGGTTTTGATGTTAAATTGTTGGTTATTGTTTCCCATGGTTGTAATTATGCTTTTGTGTTCATTAATAGTGATTTTGGATAATTGGATTGCATAGGAATGGTTTAATGGTAATTGGAATTGGTTTTGGTAATACTATTCCCCCAATGTGTGACAAAATTCTTATAAAGATATGTTCATTGCATTGACTACTTTTAATAGAATTCTTGCATGTTTTAACACTTGGTAAAGGAATTATGCATGGTTTAAATGCCTTTGATTGATAAATGGTAATGGTTATGCTTAAAAGGAACACGGAATCCCCTAAATGGTTTAACATGGTAAATAAAAAGGCACTTAAAAGTCCCCTTAAACCTATAAATGGTTGGTTATGGATAATACTTGCAAGTAAAGGTCGATATGATGATACCAATATCAATGACCTTGGTTAATAAAGGATAATCGTTGGATTATTTGGAAATTGGTTTTAATTGGGAAATAATGGCAGAAGGTGCAACTAAGCCATGAAACGTGGAGGTCCTTGGGGGACCAAAACTAGAAACTCATATTTACTGATATGAGGTTGGTCTTGGAGACCATGTGCATGATGTCACACTATATTTAGGTGATTTAATATCCATCCCAAGGATACTTCTCTGGATATGCGGCTACATGCACTGGGGCACTTTTAGCAGGGAGAGCTGAGCCTATTTAGCCCATGGGTGGTTTAGGACGACAAACATACACAAGCGAGGTAAAGGTTTTAAAGGCATTCTAAATATTGTCCCTTTTCCCATCATGGCTATATATATATATATATATATGTATGGTTGTGTGCATATGAATGGTTTTACTTGGTTTTATAAATTGCATTATTTTATCCTTACCCTGAGATCATGATAGCGGTCACTCGCTAACCCTGTTTACTGGCGGTTATATACCCATTCTATGTAGGAATCGGTCGTTCTACTCCTATATAGTGATTGACTCGGGATCAGTATTTGGACTGAAGTGGCGAGATTCTATACTTTTGGAAGGCTCCATTTTATGTTATGGACATTTCTTGACATTTCAATTTTATTTTAGATATTGGTTTTGGCTATGGTTGGGGGTATGTCCCAATAAGATTTCACTACTCTTAGGGTTAAAGGCTTTGTGGTACTTTGATGGGTTCGAATGGGTGGGATTGGTATAGGTGTCAGCCTTGGTATTGGAATAAGCTGGGAGGCTGGCATCACCAGACATAATTTCTCACTGTTTTTTCCTATTTAATGTTGGGATTAATTATATTATGTTTTTGAACGTCTTTGGTTATGCCCTTATTTATCTTTACTTTAGTGTGGAATTGAAGTTCGCTGTAAAACTGGGGTTCATTGTGGCCCGTGTTTTGGTATGGTTCGGTATGGTTGGATTATTGGTATGGGATAGTTGGACTTGGTTGGGTCAGTCACGGTTGTGATCTTATCCCATAGACTTTGTGTCAGCTGTTATACTATTTTATTACATGCTCAAAATTCAGCCAAGTCAGGGAAGTAGGCTGGAGGTTGGGTTGGGTAACCGGGGTGGTCTCCGGTTCTGGATGGACTTGAGATGCCCGTTATGAAAAAGCCCCAGGGAGGGTCATATCAAGTTGGTGTTAGATACTAGGTTCAAAGTCAATTGGGAGTCCACAAAGCCATGTCGAATAGAGTCTCTTTTAGGGGTGTGTAGCGTGCCACACTCACAAGGGAGAGGCTACAAGGAATTTAAGAATGTTTTACTTTCTTGGTATTCTATTTTCAAGCTTGGAGTCTTAGTCCGGGAATTATCTCTAATCCTTGTTTGTTCGTGTTTTAAATCATGCCTCATAGATCTGGAACATAAGTAATTTCTTCTATACCTTTTTGGGGTAATGCTGAAGGGGTGAATCCTATTTCTGGTGTTCATCTTTGATCCCATGGTCCTATCCCTAATAGTTCTAGAGTTCCACCGGTTTCTACTAGTCCTTCTCAAGGCAAGGTGACTAATGTGAAATTTGGATGGTCTATTCATGCTATTACTAAATTAGTAGTTGCTCCGCCTGAGCGAGATGTGTATGTGGTTTGTATACTAAGGCCATAAGGGTTGTCCAATCTATGAAACTAGGTCCTCCCACTTCTTCTGGAGTAAAGGTGGAGGAGGATCCACAGTGCTTCTTGGATGAAATGGAGAAAATATTTTGGGTAATTCCGACTATCAATGTGGAAGGGATAAACTTTGTAGCTTATCAACTCAAAGATGTTGCATATCAGTGGTATGGAGAGTGGGATAGAAATATAGGGGATGTGGAGGAGTCATCCTTATGGGATGCCTTCTCTGGTGTTTTTTAGGATCATTTCTTTCCCCAAGAGTAGAGGGAAGCAAAAATGGAGGACTTTATGAATCTCAAGCAGGGGAGAATTTATGGCAAGGATATGCCTTCAAGTTTCATCAATTGTCAAGGTATGCTCCTAATTTGGTCGCTAATATGCGGGCTAGAACAAGGAAGTTTACTTTTGGGTTAAATTGGGATGTGATTTTTGAGAGCAAGACTACCTTGATAATTAAAGATACAGACATCTCTAGGTTGAATATTCATATATAGCAGGTAGAGGATGAGACGACAAAGTAGGTAGAGTTTTGGGATAGTCAAGGTAAGAAGAACAGGTTTTTTGACTTAGGAGGTACATAGTCTCAGGGTAGTCGAGATAGTGGCAAATTCTAGAAGAATAAGTGGGGGATTTCTGGTTCCTACTCTACTGCAGTGATCCTTACCAATCGGGCGACAGGCATAATCATGGTGGTGATAATTTTTTATCTCAGGGTGCCCAATCTCAGGAAAGCAAAAGTCAGTCGATTTTTTCATGCCTGTTTTTTTATTCTGTGGTCATCCTCATCAGGGTTATTGCGATGAAAAAAAGGACAAATACTTCAAGTGTAGCCAGGCAGGCCGTCGGGTCAGGGATTGGCCGATTAATAAGGTTGCTATGGAGGAGAATAAGATTCCTATGGCTTAATCTCCTACTCCTATACCTGGTGGTGTTGCATCTGCTACTGTTAATGCTCTTGGTTCTTATATTATTCTAAATAGGTTGTATGCTTTGGCATCTCTATAGGAATCTAAGGAATAACCTGATGTCGTTACTTGTACATTACATCTTTTCTCTCGTGACGTATATTGTTTGCTTGATATTGGGTCCACTCTTTCCTATGTGACTTCTTATATGGTTGTATATTTTGGTTTTGATCCAAAAGTTATTTTGGATCCTTTTTCTTTTCTACCCTAGTAGGTGACTCAGTTATTGCTATGAGAGTCTATAGGGGTGTGGTATCTGTTGGTGGCAAACTGAAATTGGTGGATCTATTTGAGTTTTATATGGTAGTTTTAATGTCATTTTGGGTATGTACCTATTAAACTTTTATTATGCGTCCTTGGACTTTCGGACTCGTAGGTTTATGTTTAGGTTCCTTGGTGAGCCAGTTATAGAATGCGAGGGTGTTTTTTTAGCTCCTAGGGGGGAGGTTTATTTCTTATCTTAGAACTCAAAGGTTGGTCTCTTAAGGTTTTTTTCATCACATAGTTCGGGTTAAAATTTCTAACTCTAAAGGTCCTTCTTTCCGGTCAGTTCCAATAGTTAATGAGTTTCCCGAGGTCTTTCTAGATGTTTTTCATGGTATTCCTCTGAATAGGGAAATAGAGTTTGGCATTGATCTAATTCTGAACTCTCATCCAATTTCTATTCCTCCATATAGAATGGCTCCGACTAATTTAAGGGAACTCAAAAAGAAGCATAAGGATATTCTAGATAAAGGGTTTATTTTTCCTAGTATATCTCCTTAGGGTGCACCGACGTTGTTTGTGTGCAAGAAGAATGGTTCCCTTCAAATGTGCATTGACTATAGGGAGATGAATAAGGTGACAGACAAGAACAAGTATCCTCTTCTAGGGATAGATGATCTTTGATCTAGTTACCATCAGCTACAGATTAGGGAGTTAAATTTCCCTGGGACTTCTTTTTATTCTCGATATTGGCGCTTTGAGTTTTTGATAATGTAATTTGGGTTGAAAAATACTCCAGAGGCATTTATGGATCTGATGAATAGGGTTTTTTGTTAGTATTTGGATCTCTTCATTATTGTGTTCATTAATGACATTCTGGTTTATTTGAAGAGTGAAGTAGATCATGCTAATCACCTTCATGTGGTGTTGCAGACCTTAAAAGAACAAAAGTTTTATGCTAAGTTCTCAAAGTGTGAGTTTTGGTTGAATGTTGTAACTTTTTTGGCTTACATTATTTCTAATGAACGGATCATGGTGGATCCGCAGGAGGTTGTTGTGGTGAAGTGGTGGCCTAGACCTATGACTCCATCCAACATTTGAAGCTTATTAGGTTTAGCCGGGTATTATTGGCAGTTTATGGAAAGCTTATCATCAATAGCTGCTCCTTTGACCAAGTTAACTCAAAAGAAAGTTAAGTTTTCTTGGTTAGAGTTTCATGAAGTTAAAGTATAAGTTAAATTTGGCTCCAATTTTGACTTTGCCAGAAGCAAATAATGGGTTTTTGGTTTATTGTTATGCATCCCGGTTAGGTCTTGGTATTGTTTTAATGCAGGTGTGTCAACAAGTTAAGGGTTGAGCATATGAAGACAAGAGGGTTGTATAAAGAAATTGATTTTCCCAAATAGAAGTGGGAAGTGATCAATATGGACTTCGTTAATAGTCTTACTCAGTCTCAGAATCAATATGATTCAATTTGTGTCAGCGTGGATAGGATGACTAAGTTTGCACACTTTATGCCAGTACAAACTACCTTCTCAGTGAAGGATTATGCGAAGTTGTATCTTCAGGAGATTATGAAACTTTATGGGGTTCCTATTTCAATAATTTCTAATTGTGGAATGCAGTTTACATCCCACTTTTGGTGATCTTTTCAGAGAGGATTGGGGACTAAGGTGAGTCTGAGTACCACTTTCCATCCGCAAATGAATTAGCAAGCAGAGAGAACTATTCAGACATTAGAGGATATGCTTTGGGCCTGTGTGATTGATTATAGTGGCCATTGGGTTGAGCATATACATTTGGTAGAGTTTGCTTACAATAATAGCTATCATTCTAGTATTGATATGGCCCCTTCTAAGGAGTTATATTGTAGGGGCTGTAGATCTCTTATTGGTTGGTTTGATCTTGGTGATACGGACATGTTTTGTACTGACTTGGTTTATCAGACTATTGAGAAGGTGAAGGTGATTCGAGATAGGCATAAGGCTGCCTAAAGTCACCAAAAGTCCGATATGGATTTTAGGCTAGAGACTTGAAATTTGAGGTTGGGGATAAGGTTTTCCTCAAGGTGTCTCCCATGAAAGGAGTAGTGCAGTTTGGAAAGAAGGGAAAACTCAATCCCCGATATGTGGTTCCTTTTGAAGTTTTGTAGGCCTATGAGCTGGAGTTGCCTTCTAGTTTGAGCTTGGTTCATCCGGTCTTTCATGTTTTCATGTTGAGGAAGTGCATTGGTGATCCTTCTTCAGTTGTTCCTTTGGAAACCTAGGTATCAAAAATTCATTATCTTATGAAGAGGTCCCGATTGAGATCTTGGATAGACAGGTTCGTCGGTTGCAAACCAAGGATGTGGCTTCGATTAAGGTTCTTTGACAGAACCATAAGGTGGAAGAAGCTACATAGAAAGTGAAAGAGAACATGAAGTCCAAATATCTGCATTTTTTTTCTGCTTCTGGGATTCATGCGGAAGGTAAATGTCTTCAACACGTCTTTATTTTCAGACTTTTTTAAAGGAAAGATTTATATTCTTGCCTCTTTGCATTTAAACTTTGTTAAAGATTGGGAATATGTTTGATAACATAATGCAAATGACTCTTGCGTGTGGTTTCTCCTACATTGTCCATCATTCGGGGACAAATATTCCTAGTGGGAGAGGCTGAACCACCCTCAAGAATTCTGGTTGCTAGACCCAATACGACTTATGGATATGATTCGTATGTTGGGGTATGAATGGTATGGTCGATTTGTATACTAACCAATGTTTGTTGGTGAGATAGATTTGGTTACTAGAATGGATACGACTTTGGGGTATGAGTCATATTAATGGTTATGAATTGTTTGATTCCTTAACTTAATCTTAGACTTAGTTACATAGGTTGGATCTGAGTATGTGTGGCTCACCATGAGCCGTAAGCCAGGGTACGAGTCATACCCAGGACTCGTATAATGGACATTGTCTAAATCTTCCTTGGATGTAAATCTGCCAAGGGTATGCATGAAGGGTACGAATCATATACTTTCAATACGACTTGGTTGGATGAGTCGTATGCTGAAAAGTGTTTTATCCAAGGGTTGAGGCAAAGATATAAGTGAAGGATACCAATTTTATTGGGGGTACGACTCATGTGGATCAGTCGTATCCCTGTGATGGGGTTTTGGTGCAACTTAAGTAGGGGTATTCTAGATATTTCCCCACTTATCCCAATACGGTCCCACGACTTCTAACCTATTTTGGAGGTTATTTACCCTATTATTCCATCTATTAATATTTAGAAACTCTTAGAAGCTAGGGTTTCATTGAAAAGATCAATTTAGCGCTTCTCTTGGTGATTTCTTTCAATCATCATCTTGGTTTAAGGCATGTTTCTCTTTCCTCATTTTTAATTCTAACTAAAGACATGGGATTTATGAATGTTTTAATGATTTCATTGATTGCACGATTTTGGTTTTCAAATATGAATTGGGGGTTTTGATTTTAAATGGTTGGTTATGGTTTCCCATGGTTTTAAGTATTCTTTTATGTGCATTAATTGTGGTTTTGGATAATTGTATTGCATGGGAATTGTTTAATGGTAATTGAAATTTGTTTTGGTCATATTATGCCCCCAATGTGTTTGACAAAATACTTATAAAGATATGTTAATTGCATTGACTACTTTTAATCAAACTCTTGCATGTTTTAAAACTTGGTAAAGGAATTATGTATGGTTTAAATAGTTTGGAATGGTAAGTGGCTAATGGTTAAGCTTGAGGGGCACATGGAATCCCCCAAGTGGTTTTATATGGTAAACGAAAGGGTACTTGAAAGTCCCCTTAAACCTGTAAAATTGTTGGCTATAGATAATACTTGCAAGTAAGGGTTGGTATGACGATACAAGTATTAATGGCCTTGGTTAATAAATTGATAATGTTTAGGTTATTTGGAAATTAGTTTTAAATGGGCAATAATAGCAAGAGGTTTAGCTAAGCTATGGAAGTTGGAGGTGCCAGGGGCGGCCAAAACTGGAAACTCATATTTTCTAATATGAGGTTGGTCTTGGTGACCGTGTGCATGATGTCACACTATATTTTGGGGGATGTACTAGTCATCCCAAGTGATACTTCCTTGGTCATGCGGCTACACGCACTGGGTCACTTTTAGCAGGGGTATCTGAATCTATATAGCTCGTGGGTGGTTTAGGACGACAAAGCTACAAAGCCTAGGTAAAGGTTTTAAAGACATGTTAAACCTAGTCCTTTTTCCCGGCATGGTTATATATATATATATATATATATATATATATGTATGTATGGTTGTGTGTATATGGATAGTTTTACTTGGTCTTATAAATGGCATTATTTTATCCTCACCTTGAGATCATGCTAGTGGTCACTCACTAACACCTTCCACTGGAGCTTGTATACCCATGCTATGCAGGAACCGGTTGTTCTACTCCTCCTACATAGTGATTGACTCGGGATCAGCATTTGGATTGAAGTGGTGAGCTTCTATTCTTTTGGAAGGCTCCATTTCTTGTTATGGATATATCTAAACATTTTTGTTTTATTTTGGATATTAGTTTTGGCTATGGTTGTGGGTATGTCCCAACCAGATTATATTACTCTTTTGGTTGGAGGCTTTGTGGTAAGTTGACAGGTTAGAATGAGCGGGATCGGTATAGGTGTCATCCTTGGTATTGGAATAAGTTGGGAGGCTGGCATCATCGGACATAATTTCTCACTGTTCCATCATATTTTGTTATAAGATTAACTACATTATGTTTTGGAACATCTTTGGTTATGTCCTGGTTTATGGCCTTTATTTTGTTACGGTTCAGTATAGTTGGATTATTGGTATGGGATGGTTGGGCTCGGTTGGGGTTGGTTACGGGTGTGATCTTATCCAAGAGTCTTTGTGTGAGTTGTTGCACTATATTATTACATGCTCGAAATTCATCCAACTCAAGGCAGGAGGCTAAGGATTGGGTTATGTAACGTGGGTGGTCTCTGGTCCTGGATTGACTTAGGACGCCCATTACGACAAGGCCCTAGGGTGGGTTGTGTGACAATCATGTACATGCCTTGGTTCAAGTCGTGACAAAGATTATATTAAAGCCTAGGTTTTGATATCATGGGGAGTCCATAAAGTCGTGTCAAGTAGAGTCTCTATTAGGGGTGTGTAGCATGCCACACTTATAAGAGAGCGACTACGAGGCATTTAGGAATGTTTCCCCTTCTTTTTGTCTTATTATTGGGCTATATAGTCCAAGGTCTTGGATTACTCTAATTCATGTTTATTCTTCTTTCAGATCATGCCTCCCAGACGATCAGAAGCTCATGGAAACTCATCTATCTCGCCTGAGGACAATGTTGGTTGATCTCGTCCAACTATGGGGTATAGACCTGGTCTAGGGTCACTACTAATGATTTTTCCGGGTGGAGTTCCACTAGTATCTACTCATCTATCGCCAGAAGGTGGAACTCATAATCAACCAACTCAAGAAGATATTACTAATGCTGAGTTTCTCTAATCCATTTAACTGTTGACTCAGTTGGTGACATCTTAGTCATGTCAGACTAGTTCTGTTGGAATTGGTGGGAGTTCATCTGAGGCTACTAGAGTTGGCTCATATATGAGACTGAGCCCTCCAACTATCACTTGTGATCCTCAAATTTTTACACATGAGATGGAGAAGATCTTCCTGGTTATGCATGCTACTAAAGTATGGGGTGTGGAATTTGCTGCTTATTATTTGAAAGATGTAGTGTACCAATAGTATGAGTAGTGGAAGCGGCTTAGGGGTTATGATAATGATTCTGCATTATAGGATGATTTCTCTAGTGTTTTTTTAGATTATTTCATACCTTCGGAGTTGAGGGAGGCAAAAACTGAAGAATTTGTGAGTTTGAAGCAAGGCAAGATTACAGTAAAGGAGTATTCCTTGAAGTTTCATCATCTATCCCGATATGCTCCTGAGATAGTGTCTAGCATAAGGGATAGAATGAGGAAATTTGCTTTTGATTTGTCTCATTAGTTGATTTTGGAGAGTAAGGCTTCCTTGTTGAATAAGGATATTAATAACGCTCAACTCACTCCCATAATTAAGGGGTGAGGCGGTCATTGTCAAGTAACCTAATTTGAATTGCGGTCAAATCTCAAGGAGTGAATTATAGACTTCAAACACTATGGATGCTCAAAATTACTACGAGATTACCCAGAATGCTAATAAAATGACATGTAAAATAAAATGGGGGGGATTTTCTTGGAAACTCTTCACAACAAACTTTAACAAACACTTGGTGAATGAAACTTTTACTTAGAATTCAAGATTTGAGGAAATCATTGGATTATGTCTACCTAGAGGTAATTCATGTGGGTTGATGTTGGTTCATCATGAGATTTAGTTTTTAACTAAAGTATAGTCTAGGACAAAGATCATTGGAGTCAATCTTTCAATAAAACCACAACGATTTCACTCGTTGGCTCTTTCGAGCACCTAACAATTGTACAAATTCACATAACATCCATGACCTAAATCAAGCATCCCTATTTCTTAGATGATTCTCTTGATATGATTTACACTCTCAATACGCTTATTTCTAAGATTGAAAATGGTAGTAAATAATAGGTTCAATTGTCCACCATTGCCTTGTCCCCCTATAACCCTCTATCAAAGATGTTATGGGTTACCTAATAGTCATCTCTATCCCTCTTTCAAGGATAATAAAGGGTTTCTAGAATTTGGGGTTTTCATCCATCAAACCCATTTGGATATTTGGGGTTTTCACCTATCAAATTCAAACCCATAAGCTCAATCAATGGTGGAATCCATACTCAACAACTAAAATCCATGTAAACACAATAATATCCGCACACAATTACACTCCAGTACAACAAAATCCAAAGACTAAATTACTTAGCTACTCATGAAGAAAGTAAAGAGAGAGATATAATAAGGATTATCCAAAGCATTCATTCTTCACAAAAATTCTAAGAAATTTAGCCTCCAAAGTTAACTATACACTTGCACAACTAGGGTTTCAAGTCTTGAATTCAAAGATATCTTATTAGGTAAGCAATATCCCAAAGAAAAAAAGGTTTTACCTTATATATGGTTTGGATTCTTCTAAGTACTTTTACATATCTTCCCCTAGGCATATTCCCGTCGAACCGCAATCGCGCATGGTTATCCATGACTGTGTCCATATAATAGAAATTATATGCTGCGGCCACACCGTGTTGACCGTCTTGACTGACTGTGACCGTGGATTGAGGACCGCGGTCACGGTAACTGAGGCTGATGTAGTCCAGGTTTTCAGTTGCACTCTTCTTTACTCCCTTTTTATCATTCTTGGCCCTAATCCACATCTTTTGATCTCCTCAACTCTATGCCTGCAAAAAATTGATATTAGTGCATCTTATCACCAATATGTCTCATTCACTTATCTAAAACAAAGTAATGTGCATAAATTTTTAGTGAGAATGAGTGGAAAAATCATCCTTCATCAACTCCCCCAAATTAAGACCTTGCTTGTTCTTAAGAAACACTACCCCTTATTATGAGACAACTCATATGTATGTATTCATTCTATCACTCAATGATCATGATGACTCAAACTTGATTGCTTCCACCAAAAGCTTTTCACACAGGGGCAAATAGTCTTTTAACGAATCCCCTCATCATAAGATGAATTAGAGAATAATGCAGTTGACTTTAGGGAGAAACCATGTAACAACCACTAACACTCTAGAAATAACTCATATGTTGAATACAGTCATGTAATACTTCTGTTTATTTCATTGTACGAAAGATGACAATATCACCCACCCTAACTAGTTCATATGCCTCCTTACAAGAAAGGAAAATTTCACACACCTAGTTACCGAGCATGCAACAAGGAATTTTAAGTGCAAACACTAGCTCTCTCAAGAAATTCTCTATGTTAACAAGAACCATGCCATAGGCTTGCCCATATTCTCAATCACCACTGCAATGACCTCACTTGGTTGGGAACCACAAAGGGCTTTTTGTGCTTGTAATGAAAGTTTAGGGTTGGGGTAGGATATCATTTGGGAATTACATGGCTACACCCCTCCTTGAATATTTACATCACACCTTTTCAATCCTTATTTTTGGACACGGGCCACTCTTCTTTAATTTCTTTCTTTTCCCACTCCTACTAATAGCTTCCTTTGTGAACCATTTTTCTTTCATTTCTTTTTCTTGCAACTTACGTGCACTTCATTCCTTTGATGGACTCATTCATTTTCTATTTATTTATTTTCGCAACTCAAGCTCATGAGGCATTTAAATAACAACTTTCTGGCCTTACACTTTCTTCCATCAACCTTTACAACCCCCAACTTAGGCTCTTAGCCTCAAGTTACATTTTAAAGTTCAAGGAGAGTTTGGTTCACAAGACAGATATAAAGGATGGGTCATGGGTTATAATGAGTTTGCCAAAGAAAGGTCCAAAGGCGCAAAGTGGGTATTAAGGATAATTATTCATGGGTAGGCTTTTTAGGCTAGAGTGGGCTTCAAAAATTACAAGATGGCCTATGATCATTTTACCAACCAAGCACGATAAAAATTTATCTTTGAAAGACTAATGGGTCAAGTTCTAGATGGTACAAGTAAACGCGAGATGAAGACAATTAACCTCACATATATGGCATCAGAATGTTATTAGGGATTTCAATTGTTCTACCCGCTTGAGACAAATATGTAGTATTCACTATTTTTTCAAAGTCAACTTTTAGAATCATAGAAAGAGGGAAAATTTTTGTCACAAAGTTGCTCACGTCCATGCCTTTGAATTTTGCAAAAATTTTGGATGGAAGGGGTTGTTGTCTTTTGTATTCACACCACACATAATTTTCTAATCATGGAAACCACCCAAGCTATCGTCTCATATTTCAAATCATAGTACGGGAGACCCTCTATATGGTTACTCAAACATCACCATTGGATAATAATCTAATCCCAAATTATCAATTCTACAAGTACTCAGACTTCCCATGCATTCTATGGCATCGGTGCCACGGGTACTCAAACTTCCCTTTCACCCTTGGTTAGAAACCTAATAATAGTAGAACTAAAATAAAGTAACAAACCCAGAACAAAATAGCTAACCCATGCAAATATGGGCACCATCAGAGTGCCTGATTATTACAGCCCAAAAATAAAGATAAGAATTATCCAAAAGAGCATAAAAGTATGAAAAAATATCAATAATATATGCCCAAATTAAATGAATAAGAATAAGGAGAAACCTCCAACTGAAAAGATAGAAGTTTCCCCACTGCATAAATAATCAAGGATAAAAGAGATAAGGGTGCTCCCTGAAATTGCATCAAGTGCTGCTATCACTGTTGGAATCTACATCACCACCCTCTTTCTTAAGATTAGACCACTAGACTGGGGCCTCATCATCTCTGTCCACCAAATAATAAGGAAGTCTATCTCGGAGTCTTAGAACCTTCCTTAGAACCTTCATACCCTTCTATATCCTAATAAAGAATTTTTCCCTCTTCTTCTCCTTTGTAACCTTTTTTCTATGCGAGATTCAGAAGTCTTAATTTGAATCTACCAAAGAGAAGTAGGACTTTTCAAGCTTATCAATTGTATCTTCTTTCTTCTTTTGTTCCTCCTTATACTTCTCATAATCGGTACATGACACATAAGAATGATGAGTGGTGGAAGGCTCTCCAGGTCCTTGGGGAAAACTAGACACAAACTCTTTGATGGTTGCAATATTTACTCCAATCTCCTCAAGAGGTCCCATGGTGGTTGGCCTATGAGACTCAAGATAACTTCTTGTCGGTTTTTTCAAATCGATCTTTCTTTTCTTACTTTTGTCAGGTGCACCCTCACCTCTAATTCTCAAGGGATAAATGAGGGTATTACGGTGCACTCATGTATCACTAGCATATTCTTCCACTCCCGCTCTTTTGTAAGGATTTGTAATCAAAAAGAGGAAGAATAGATGCATACCTCCTTGGTCCTTGAAATGATCTATCTCATTAGACACAAGTTGACCAACACTTAAACTGATTCCAACTAGAATACATATAACAATCTTAGCACACAATTCAGGGACTGCTGTCATATGGGTGTTGGGATAAACTCGGCTACAGATGATGTTCAACCATATCCAGGCCTCAAAAGCGAAGTTGTTCATGGAAATATTACTTTTAGTCTTGGTCCACAAGACTTTCTTTCTGGGGAATAGTCATTGTGCTAACCAAATCACTAATTTACACCCCTTTACTTTGAATTCACTCATGTCAGTATGCTTGAGCCCACAAACATCATTGATTTGCTTAGCCTCAAATTTCACTGGCTTTTGCTGAATCTTGACTATCACATTGTGTGGGTCCAAAAAAGAGACTTTACCAATGTTTGCATAAAATTCACGGACCCATTGCTCATTTGTAATACATAGATCTAGGGCGAAGCACCTCCACCCTATGGATTCAAGTTTGTCATAAAGTGCCAAAAGTTTATCCAACACATTTTTCAAATAAATTCCTCTCTCCAAGAGAAGCTTTGTCCTCGAAATATCCCTTTAATAATGAGTGTGGAACTCGGGTGCCATGAATGGGATGTGATCATACTTATCCATGATGTTTTCCTGAAATCACTAAGCACACATTATATCTTTCGATGACATTATAATCATGTAAACTATTCTATATTGATCACTAGAGATGATTGGACTAGGTGCTTGGAGTTTCTTGACTAAAAATTGGAAATGCAGGATATTTGGCAGGGCAGGAAACTTTCCTCAGTTACCGCGGTCGCACTACCTGAGGTTGGTTCCATGTAAACTTTGTATTTTTAGATTTCTTCCAAATTTAAGCTACTAGAATGTTAACAATATGGATGCATATGAAGATCATTGGACCAATGCTAACAAGTGTGTGAATGTGCCCTTTAGAAAATAATTATTAATATTGAAAGTTTATTTTAGCATTTTTTCAATCACTTTGTGTGCATATCTCATGTGTCTTCCTATTTCACACATCATTAGGTACTAATGATTTCCCCACTTTTGTGAACACCATAATCAAACAGCCAACATCACACCAATAGCAAGTATCACAACATGGAAATCATAACAATCAAAATTTTAGGCCTTTTTCTTAATTATGCATTCTATGGCCTATTTTCAAAAGTAGAGACATGGATTCATGTCACCTACCAAAGTTGTGATTCAAAGGGATGCAAGGATGCTATTTGAGAGCTCACAAACTTGGCTAAAAATTAGCCCAAATTAGAGAGTACAATATTTAAAGGGAGTGTTAGGGAAATAAAGGGAACTAGGGGTTAAATGATAGAAGTAGTCGTGACACAGTCAAGGGACTGTGATCACAGGCACCCACGTGACCGCGATCATGCCTGGGGGTCACAATCGCAGTAACTGGGAGCAATTCTTCTCCCCTATTTTCCCTTGTTCAATATTTTACTCAATTTTTACATATTTCTCCCCGGTTTAGCTTATCCAATGCACTCCATAGTGCTATAAATTCATGGGTTATGCATATACAAAATATAACATGTACCCTACAAAAACATAACAAAAAGGACACAAGCCACTCTCGTGGCATTTGTGGGTTGCCTTCCTCCTAGTGCCTTAGTTATTATCTTAGAATGACGTCTTTCTTCCTTCATTATCAAGGTGTGTCTTTGGACCCCTCCTCATTCACCTTCTCTTTTCCGCATCCACCATGGATACTACTTACAACTCCACGATTTGCTTCTTTGATTTACAAATTTTGAAAGACGACCAAGAATGATAGGCACCTCTTGGTTCATTTCATAATCCAATACCATAAAATCCACCAGGAGAATGAACTTGTCCACTTTCACAAGTACATCAAACAATTTACCCACCGTCCTTTTAATAGACTGGTCTTCCATCAAGAGACGTATAGAGGTCAACATCGTGGTATTAAACCAAGTTTCTTGCATATGACAAAAGGCATTACATTGATCCTTGCACCAAGGTCATATAGAGCTTTTGCAAATTCATTCATCCCAATCATGCAAGGAATAGTGAATGCTCCGGGGTCATCTTTCTTTTCTGCAATCTTGTTATCCATGAGAGTGCTACACCCATGAGTGACCTCAATAGTATCTCCTTCAACAAGTTTCTTCTTAGACATCAAATTTTTTATCAACTTAGCGTATCCCGGGATCTCTTGGATTGCCTCATGCAACGGGATATTTATCGATAGGTTGCTAAGTTTGGCCATGAACTTCCTTTATTTGTCATTTTTCTCTTTTTTATACAAACATTGAGGAAAATAAGGAGGAACTTGGATGGTTTATCATGCTTCAACTTGAGGCCTTTCAACTTCAACCACCTTCTCATAGCTTTCATTGATCTCTTTCTCATTATTCGCCTCTCTTCTTTGAGGCATCACCTTCTTTGATTTGGCCTTGGGAATATTCTCACTATGTCTTCTCTAAAATGTTCTTCAAGTTCTTTTCCACTCCCTGTGACAATTTCTAGGGCTTGAGCATCGTTCTTTGGGTTAGAAATTGTGTATAGCATTTAATTTCATGGATATTTGCCCCACTTGTGTCTCTAATTGCTTGATAAAGGTGGAGTGAGACACCTTCATTTGAGAGAGAGTGGAGAAATCACCCTTCAACTCATGGACCATCTTGTTCATGCCTTCTACTAAATTCAAGATCCTTGCTAACATATCCTAGTTCTTGAAATTTTGAGGTCAATGGACTAGACTCCTTGACTTTAGCTCGATAATGATGAGGGACATAACAGTCATAATCACGTTCATCATCACTCCAATCTCGGTCCTTCTCATGATCCATCCAACCTTGGTTCCCACCTTGCCTTTGATAGGAGGGAAGAGACCCTCCCCCCGAGTAGTTTTCCAAGTATCAAATTTCTTTATCCAAATTCTTTGCCTCTTCATCGTCTTCATAAGATTCCGATGCTATGGTGTTTACCACTTTTGTAGGTGCACCCATAACATTCTTCGCCAAGAACTCACGTTGGGTCATCATTTTGGCTATGTTCTCCTCCTTTTCTTTTTGTCGTTTGCTTTGTTCATTAGCTACCACCGAGTAGTAGAAAGGGTTTTAGAAGCTTTGTTATCTCAGGTATGCCAAACCCGATTTTCTTTTGATGCTTCTCCTATCAATCGGAAAGCTGCAAGATGATGCAATATTATAATAAAGCCATCCGCTGCATTATCCCCCACAGTTTTACTTAATGGATCAAGAGCCCCATAGAAAATCTCGAGGAGCATATTTTTGGGTATTTTATGATTAGGGCATTGGGCTAGCTTCCCATTAAACCTCTCCCAAGCTTCAACCAACGGTTCTCAATTCATTTGCTGAAAGTTCACAATCTCATTATGTGTTTGAAACATTTTTTATGGTGGGAAGTATCTATCAAGAAAAACTGTGGTAAGCTCTTCCCATGATTTAATTGAGCCAGGTGGAAGTGAGAAAATCCATAAAACCGCCTCACCCGTTAGTGAGAATGGGAAAATTCAAATATGGATGGGTTCTTAGGTAATGTACAATGTTAAATGGCGCACAAACATCCACAAAGTTTTTTAAATGAACATTCTGGTTGTCATATGCTTCACCCCATACAACCCGGTCATTTGCAACATGTGAATCATAATGCTAGTCATATGAAACACTACATTCCCGTTAGTAGGCGGGATGCGAATTGTACTTGTTTGTCCCATTTCATTTAATTGGCCTTCATCATCAAGAGGGGCATTGAGGGGGACTATATTGTTTGCATTATCTCTCATTGCCCCATTTACACTTTGATCACCTACAAAAGATTCAAAAATAATAAATAATGTAAATTATCGCTCTCAGGGTATTCTCAAGTAAGACTGACACCACACAAGCAAAATTTACATTTTACTCACCAATAATGATGCCATTTTGATAACGCTCAACTCATTCCCATATTTTAGGGGTGAGGCGGTCATCGTCACGTAACCCAATATGAATTGGGTTCGAATCTAAAGGAGCGAATTGTAGACTTCAAACCCTATAGTGCTCAAATTACTACGAGGTTAACCAGAATGCTAACCCAAAATGACATGTAAAATAAAATGGGAGTATTTGTTTGGAAACTTGTTTTACAATCTTTAGAAAATAATCAAGAGATGACACTTTTGTTTTAAACAACAATATTGGGGGAAATCTTAGGATTATGGCTACTTAAAGGTAAAAATATGTGGGTTAATGATGGTTTAGCATGAAATTTAGTTGTTAACTAAAGGATAGGCTAGGTCTAAGGTAATTGTGGTTAATCTTTCTATAAAACCACAACAATTTCACCCATTGGCTATTTCGAGCACCTAACAAGTGTGAAATTCTTAATCTCCCAAAACCTTAGTCAAGCATCCCTATTTCTAGGATAATGATCTTGATATGATTTAGACCCCTTATATACTTATTTCTAAGATTGAAACAGAGTGACAACCGTAGGCTTAATTGTCAACCATTACGTTATCCCCCTATAACTCTCTTTCAAGAATGTTATGGGTTACCTGATATTTACCTTCATCCCTATTTTAAGGTTGATAAAGGGCTTCTAGAGTTTGGGGTTTTCACCCATCAAACCCTTTTGGAGATTTGGGGATTTCACCCATCAAATTCCAACTCATAAGCTCAAACAATGGTGAAATCCTTACTCAACAACTAACAATCATACAAACACTACAATACCCATGCACAAATTACACTGTAGTTCAACATAATCCCAAGACTAAATTACATAGCTACTCATGAAGAAAGTAAAGAGGGATATACCATAAGTATTATCCAAAGAATTCATTCTTCACAAAAAAATTCTAAGAAATCAAGAGTCCAAAATTAATTACACACTTTCCCAATTAGGGCTTCAAGTTTTCAATTCAAAAATCTTTTGAGGTAAGCAATACCCAAAGAAGAAAGGGTTTTTTCCTTATATATCGTTTGGGATTCATCTAAGTACTTTTATAGATTTCCCCTGGGCATATTCCCACTGAATGGCGATTGAGCGTGAATGTCCGAGACACCATCCACGTGACTGCGATTATGTGTTGCGACCACATAGTGTTGATTGTCTTGACTGATCGCAACTGTGGATTGAGGATCGAGGTTACGGTAACCAAAGATAATGTAGTTGTGGTCTTCAGTTGCACTCTTCTTTGATCCCTTTTTAGCATTTTCATCCCCAATCCACATCTTTTGATCTCCTCAACTCTATGCCTACAAAAAGTGGATATTAATGTATTTTATCAGCAATATATCTCATTAATTAATTTAAAACAAGGTAATGTACACAATGTTTAGTGAAAATTAGAGGAAAAATCACCCCTCATCATTAACTCGCTTATCTTGGTTTTTGATTCATAAGGTTTATCACATGATTATGGTCTCCCGACCTATAATAGTCTACCTAACTTGGACATTAAAACTACATCGTTGAGCGGGGATGTAATAATCTAATTAAGTTCTTAAAGATGTCATCCTACATATGAATCAAGTAAGGCATCTAGGTATATACCTATCCTATATGCTAATTTAAATCCCCTATTTCATTAAGTAATACGCACAATACTGTGTTTATCCCCTTAATCTATCTTCCAATTCTCTCTCCCGAGATCATAAGGTTGACAATATGTGTATTCTAAGGTTAGATACTCCTTAAAATAATTAAAACAAGGATTAAAAAACAACCAAATATGATATGTAAATCAAACGAAATCTATTCAATATGATAGTAGTCATGTTCTTGGCTTTAACCTCGGAAACGGGGTGTTTAGCCACTAATCAAGATAATTATGATCCAAATAATTGAATACATAATCAAAGCAGTTAAAAAGATAAAGTTAAAGAATAAAAACCCTTAAAGGAAGTGAAAAAGCCCCTCAATTGTTCTAAAAAGTCCCAAGATGATCAACCAAGTGTGTAACATGTTCTATTTATAGTCTAAGGGATTTAGGCCCGTATGTACATGAAGAGGGTGTGGCCTCCTTGAGTGCACCGTTCTAATAGAGGATGTGCAGGTTGTATTACATTGCAAAAAGTAGGGATGTGCATGCTATATTACATTGCAATATAGGGGGAGACGCACCCATATCGCGGGCAACCACTTTTTTGTACCAATTCATCCAATATTTGGCTAAGTGTTGTTCTCCCTCTACTCTTGCCTTGTGGTGTTATTCTTCCTTGAATTTCATATTTTTCAACATCAAAATATCATCTACATCAAATCCTAAAGACTCCTACAACATTATACACCATGGATTAGAGCTCAAACAACCATAACATTCACAACGATGAGTAAGAAACATGAGCTAAGACTAGGCTTGCTCACTTGATCTTTGACTTACTATTTTTGCTCTTGACTTGACTCAATTACACTGTGCACAATACAAACAAGTTATTCAATATAATATTACACATTAAAACCATGTGTAACTCATTTGACACCTTAGAATCCATCACAGTAGACTAGAACACTACCTAGCTCAAGCTAGTAAAACTAGATTTCTCGCCAAACTCTAATTGATCAATTTAAGTCCAAAGTAATTTGAAAACACTTCTAAATATCATAGTTACATACTTGAATACATAAAGGCTTATTTATAGCATATTAAGCACATAAAGAACACGAACTATCCTCGGAACAATACAAAACAAGCTAGAATAGAAACACTAAGGTGCATAAATACACCCAACATCACTGTTGCCAAATTATAAGTCTCCGACAAGGGCGCCAAAAACTGGACAGTGCACATGCAAGGGTAATTGGTCTACCGAGTAATATAGTGGCCTTCAATAAAGAAGAATATCGATCCCATAGGGACTAGTTGCAACAACTATTCAAATCTAGTTTAACTTCTAAGATTAATTTGATGCAAAGTAACCAAAAAGATTTTTGAATATTTGTAAACTAAAGTAAAGTAAACAATGCATAAAATAAAGAGTTACGATATTCAATAGAGTAAAACCCTGGGTTAAAACACTTCGAACCATCATACTATGCTATTGAACTTCATTCGTTAACTCACTTATCTTGGTTGTTGATTCATAGGGTTTATCGCATGATTATGGTCTCCCAACCTCTAATCATCTACTTAACTTGGACATTAAAACTGCATCGTTGAGTGGAGATGTAATAATCAAATTAAGTTCTTAAAGCTATCATCCTACATGTGAATCTAGTAAGGCTTCTAGGTATATCCCTAACCAAGATGCTAATTTAAATTCCCTATTTCATAAAGGAATATGAACCATACATTGTTTATCCCCTAGTTCTGTCTTCTAATTCCCCCCTCTGAGATCAAAAGGTCAAAAATATGTGTATTCTAAGGTAAGATACACCTTAAAATAATTAAAACATGGATAAATAAGCAATCAAATATTATAAGCAAATCAGACGCAATCAATTCAAAATGATAGTAGTCATATTCTTGGTTTCAACCCTAGAATTGGGGGTGTTTAGCCACTAATCGACATAATCATGAACAAAATAATTTAATACATAATCCAAGAAATTAGAAAGCTAAATTTAAATAATAAATACCCTAAAATGAAGTGCAAAAACCCCTCAATTGTTCCAAGACGTCCCAAGATGATTAACTAAGTGTGATAATGTTCTATTTGTAGTTGAATAGATTTAGGCCGACATCTAAATGGAAGGGGCGTCGCCTTATTGAATGCACCGTAGTAGTGGAGGATGAATGGTATGTATTGAACCATAACAAAGGGGGATGTGAATGCTCCATTGCACTGCAGTAGAAGGAGCGATGCACTAATATCGAGGGCAGCCACTATTTTGTGCTAATTCATCCAATATTTGGTCAAGTGTTGTTCCGCTTCTCCTCTATCCTTGTTGTGATATTTTGCCTTTAATTCCACCTTGTTCAACATCAAAATATCATCTATGTTAACTCCTTAAGAATCGTACAACATTATACACCACGGATTAGAGCTCAAAACAACATAACATTCACAACGACGAATAAGAAACATGAGCTAAGACTAGGCTTGCTCACTTGATCTTTGATTTATTATTTTGGCTCTTGACTTGACTCAATTACACTTTGCACATTAAAAATAAGTTGTTCCACATAATATTACACGTTAAAACCATTTTGAACTCATTTGACACCTTAGAATACATCACGATAGACTAAAACAACACATAGATCAAGCTAGTAAAACTAGTTTTCTCGCCTAAACTCTAATTGATCAATTTAAGTCCAAACTTTTTTTAAAACACTTCTAAAGATTTACATTCTTGAACACTTAAAAGTTTATTTATATCATCTTCAACACATAAAACGCATGAATTATCCTCAAAACAAGACCAACTAATCTAGAATAGCAACACTAAGGTGCATAAATACACCCAACATCACCACCCCACACTTAAAGCCTTGTTCATCCTCGAACAACTCTTTACTCTAAGTATTATAAGCTGAGGAGACTCTATACTTTTACTACATGTAAAACACTCAAGCTAGTACTATAATGACTACAGAGAATGAAACTTCCTACACTAAGCATGTTACATACATAATTGAAAGCTCAAGAATACTTATCCAAAACATCCTAACCTCAAGAATTGAATCACCTAATTGGCAAACCCATGCACATTGCTCAATCAAGGACATTAGACAAATCATCCATATTCAACAAACATGCGCCCTCAAAACAATAGAACTACCCATAATCACTCATATAAATACAATTTATAATAGAATGGGTACAAGAATAAAGTTACGTTCACTTTCACAAAGAATTCACAATTTACACATAATGAATCATAGGCTTGCCCTTAGCGTTGTACTCCACTAATATTAGAATGTTAAGGCTAAGAATAAAATAAGGGTTGTAATTTAGGCCAAGGGACGGGTAGGAACTATTTTGTCTTAATAGTGACTATCTTCCCTATGCGCTTTAATATATCACTTTATAGATTCAATTCAACTCTAGAAACAAAATCACATAATTTTTGTCGACCCCATTCTTTTGTTTTCACCCCATTTTATTAAGCTCATTTACATACACTATGGTGGGAGGATTCTATACAAAACTCATTCAATTTGAAAAAAATTTTATTCTTTTCATTACTCAACTCCCCACCACAAAATATATTGCTTTTTAAACACCAAAATCTAACGCTTAGGGGCTTCAACTTCAACTTTTTCTTTTTCAATCTCACACTCCTTAACTCACTAATTTTACACTATAGAGCTTAGGAGCTTTGGATCAAATTAAGGTCTATCAAAGAAGGTATTAAGCTACACATAAGACTGCCTAAAAAAAGGCTAAAGGCTTAATAGGGCCTACAGGGATTATGCACAAAAGTAGGTCAAAAGTAGGTATAAAACAAGGCTATGAACAAAATGCTTATATCATCTCGTAAATCAACACTTTTTATTTCACTTTGCATACACACCAGGAAAGATCTAAATATCACATGCAACACAGAATATACAAATACCTCACATCATACATGGAACATGCTCAACTTTAAGTATGATCATCATAAACTCTAACCAAAACAATCACATGAATTCAACTTTAAGCCGACAAGTACAAGAGTCATAAAAATAAGCCTAAAAGTCTCAAAAGTGGCAATTCACACATTCAACATGCTTTTACAATCAAAACACTAGCATCATGTAATCAAATATAGCACCAACAAGAATATCTCACTTATTCCTAACCTAAAATTTTAAATTTACCCTAAAAGTGGGAATTTCCCAACCCCACACTTAAATATGTACTTTGTCCCCAAAGTGTACTTTAAAAGCAGAGATAGAAATACTTCCTGAGGACTCTAGGCCAAGCTCTAAGAATATTTATACATCAAGAGGGTCTAGGGACCCCACACTCAGTCATTTCCATAATTCTTAGCTCAGGTTTTCCGGTCCTCAGACTTTCCACCATCTAGTCACTCAACAAAAAAACTGCGTGAAGTAAAAACTAAGAAACTAAAAACAAAACATACCTACTTAACTTGGGTTACCTCCGAGCAGTGCCTATTTTAGTATCATGGCATGACCCAACTCAACTTGACCAATTCCCTTCATCATTTTCCTTACACATGGAGGCCATCTTCTTATTCATTTCTGACCACTTGAGTGTAAACTCTCAAGGTCAATAACTTTTTAAACTTTAGCCTTTTTAGGCTCATCAATCTTATTCATGTTGTCCTTAGGTGGTTGTTGCTTGTGCTGCTCAATGAGGGTGTTCGAAGAGGTCTTTTGTGGAACAGGAGTCACCACCCCACGCTTATCCCCTTCAATCACAGTAATCATGCACAAGTCTTTATAATTGGATAGTGTGTTAAATGGTTTATACACTTTAAAAACTACCTCTTTATCTTAAAACCTCATTATGAGTGTGCCCTCTCTCATATAATTTAAAGATTCTCCCATCGCTAAGAATAGATATCCCAAGATGACTGGTACTCTTTTATCTGCCTGTATAGCTAAATCAATAAAGTCTGCAGGAATAATAAATTTACCAACCGTTATGAGAACATCCTCTATTACTCCTTCAGGATGGGCTATGGTTCCATTGGCCAGCTGCGGTAGCCTAGAGCACGGTCTAGGCTTTCCAAAGCCCAATGTGTTGAAAAAAATTAGGGCATCAAGTTGATACTTTCTCCTAAATCATTAAGTACTAGAACCACCTTGTTGTTGCCAATCTAAATAGTGAGAGTGAACTTTCATGGGTCCTTATGGTTTTTGGACATCTTTTGAGTCACCATAAAGTTACACTCCCCAGTGAGTTCTACCACCTCAACATCCTGTAACTTAAATTTGTTAGCTACCACATCCTTAAAGTACTTAGCATACTTGGGCATACCATACAAGACATCTAATAGAGGTAAGTTAATGTGTAGTTCTCTGAACGTATCAAAGAACTTCTTAGAGCATGCATACTTCTTTGCCTTTATATTCTTCTGTGGGAAAGATAATTTTGTGATCTTTACCTCTTCAGCGGCTTTGGTTTTCGAGTACTTAGTTTTCCTCGAATTTTTAGAAACTTTGTCGTTTACCTGTTTAGAATCAGCATCTACCTCGTTAGTTTTCTTTTAAATTTCTCCGTGAATCTCTTTACCACTCCTCAAAGTGATTACTACAACTTGTTTTGGATTTTTAGTATCACTTAGAAACCCACCTTGAGGCCTAGTATTTTTTGCCTGATGTATTTGACCTAACTATAACTCCAAGATTGTTGTAATGGTCTGCTAATTCTTCATATCTTCTACCAATTTTTATTGGGAAACTAGAATTTATTTCATCATCCTATCCAAATTTCTATTTGTGGTCTGATTTACTTGAGCTTAGGGTTGTTGAAATTTTTATTGTTGGGCATTCCATTACTGATTTAATGGATGAGTCTTCCACTTCATATTGTAGTTGTTTCTATTGTTAGGCCACTAAACATTTCCCACAAATATCATATACTCAGGATTTGCAGCACACATATCTGCAGAGTGACCATTATTTCCACACACCACACACCAAGTGCTTGTCTGCTAAATTATATTTACTGCGACTGCAGGAGGTGTAGAACCTAATTTCATATTGTTGAACTGTGTAGTCAAATGATTTTTTAATGCATCAATCTAGGTAGATATTACGGTAAACTGATCCACCTCCAAAACACCAGCAACCTTCCTTGTGGCATTCTTTGAGTTTGAATGCCACTCAATATTACCTTGTGCAATTCAGTTCAAAAAAGTATACAACTCATCATATGTAATCTCCAGAGCTTGACCACCTACAGCTGAATCTAAAAAAATCTTTGTGTTATGGTCAAGTGCCTCAACAAAAGTATGAGCTAATACCTCATTAGATTGTTGATGGTGTGGACAGTCCCATAGAAGAGCCTTGAAATGCTCCCACGTATGATATAAATTTTTGTCTGGCTTCTGCTTGAAGCACACAACCTCACTGCAAAGTCTTGCAGTCTTGCTAGATGGGAAAAATTGGATAAGGAATCTCCAAGCTAGTTCATCCCATGATGAGATTGAATTTTCCAGCTCAGCATTCAATCACTTCTTATCTTTCCCCAATAGTAAAATGAGGAATAGTGTCAGCCTCACATAGTCAGTTGACACACTTGTAGGGATGAATGTGTCTCTGATCTTCAGAAATTTTTGTAGGTGGACTTATGGATCTTTATATGAAAGACCTGTGAACTATCCATTGCAAATCAGAAGCTAAACCATATTCTATTTAAGCTCAAAATTATCTCCTATAGATTGTTTCTGAAATAAGGAGGTCAAATTCTTTAAAACTGGATTGCCACTTATCTAACTGTCCTGTGGGTTGCTTGTTCTTCAGCCATGAGAGAAGGATTTTTTTGATCTTCTTCTATTTTTAGAATATTGGGGGGAAGGATTTCTTCTCTCCTTTATTGATTGAAGTATTGATTGAGTTTGGGGATTGGTTCAACTAATTCCTGATCCCTTACCAGCTTACTACTTTATAAACCTATTTGCAGCAACTATAAAACCAAGACCAAGCGTAAATCACCAAAGTGATCTAAAATGAAAAACTAAAAGTAAAAAAGTTGTGAAATTACAAGTCCCTGGTAATAGCGCCAAAACTAAGACAAAGCCCAAGTGCACACGCAAGTATACGTGGTCTACCGAGTAATATAGTGGCCTTTAAGAAAACTGAATATCCATCCCACATAGACTAGTTCCAACAACTATTCAATTCTTGTTTAACTTCTAAGATTAACTCGATGCAAAGTAATCAAAAAGAGTTTTGAATACTTGTAAACAAATGTAATGTAAATAATGAGTAAAATAAAGACTTACGATAATCAATAAAGTAAAACCCAGGGTTAAAGCACTCTGAACCATCATACTATGCTATTGAACATCATTCGTTAACTCGTTTATGTAAGTTGTTGATTCGTAGGGTTTTTTATCCTTTTTATGATATATCAACCTCTAATAGTCTACCTAACTTGGACATTACAACTACATCGTTGAGCGGGGATGTAATAATCCAATTATGTTCTTAATTCTATCATCCTATTTGTGAATCAAATAAGGCTTCTAGGTATATCCCTATGCTAGATGCTAATTCAAATCCCTTATTCATACAGGAATAGGAACCATACTTTGTTTAACCCCTTATTGTATCTTTGAATTCCCCCTCCCAAGATTAAAAGTTCGATAATATGTGTATTATAAGGTTAGAAACTCCTTAAAATAATTAAAACAAGGATAAATAAACACCCAAATATGATAAGTAAATAAAAAAAATCAATTCAAAATAATAGTAATCATGTTCTTGGCTTTAACCCCGAAAACAGAGAGTTTAGCCACTAATCGATATAATCATGATCCAAAAAATTGAATACATAATCCAAGCACTTAAAAATCTAAGTTTAATGAATAAAAACCTTAAAATGAAGTGCATAAGTCCCTCAATTCTTCTAAGACACTCTAAGATGATTAACCAAGTGTGTAACATGTTCTATTTATAGTTGAATAGATTTAGGCCGGGATGTAAATGGAGGGGGCGTCGCCTCCTTGAGTGCACCGCACTAGTGGAGGCTGCACGGTCTGTATTGTACCACAAGAAAGTGGGATGTGCATTCCCCATTGTACTTAAGTAGAGAGGGTGATGCACCCATATCGTGGGCAACACTGTTTTGTGGAAATTTATCCAATATTTGGCTAAGTATTGTTCCGCTTGTCCTCTTGCCTTGTTGTGTTGATTTTCCTTCAATTCCACCTTTTTCTACATCAAAATATCATCTACAACAACTCCTAACTCATAATACACCATTACAAACCATGTATTAGAGCTCAAAACAACATAACATTCACAACGACGAGTAAGAAACACGAGCAAAGACTAGGCTTGCTCACTTGATCTTTGACTAATTATTTTGGCTATTGACTTGACTCAATTACACTTTTCACATTACAAAGAAGTTTTTCCACATATTATTACACATTAAAAACATTTGGAACTCATTTTACACCTTAGAATCCATCATGATAGACTAGAACATCACCTAGATCACGCTAGTAAAACTAATTTTCTCGCCTAAAATCTAATTGATCGATTTAAGTCCAAACTTATCTGAAAACACTTCTAAACATACTAATTACATACTTGAACACATAAATTCTTATTTATATCATCTTCAACACATAATGCAAACGAATTATCCTCATAACAATACTAAACAAGATAAAATAGCAACACTAAGGTGCATCAATACACCTTACATCACCATTGCCAAATTACAAGTCATTGGCAACGGTGCTAAAAACTTGATAGCGCACATGCAAGTGTATGTGGTCTACTGAGTAATGTAGTGGCCTTCAAGAAATCCCAATATTAATCTCACAGGGACTAGTTTGAAAAACTATTTAATTCTAGTTTAACTTCTAAGATTAACTCGATGAAAAGTAACCAAAAAGAGTTTTGAATATTTGTAAACTAAAGTAAAGTAAATAATGCGTAAAATAAAGATTTACGACAATCAATAGAGATAAACCCAGGGTTAAAGCACTTCAAATCAGCAGATTATGCTATTGAACTTCATGCATTAACTCACTTATCTTGGTTGTTGATTAGTAGGTTTTATCTCATGATTATGGTCTCCTGACCAGTAATCGTCTACCTAACTTGGACATTACAACTACATCGTTGAGTGGGGATGTAATAATACAATTAAGTTCTTAAAGATATCATCCTAGAAGTGAATCTAGTAAGGCTTATAGGTATATACCTATCCTAGATGCTAATTCAAGTCCCTTATTCCATAAATGAATACGAACCGTACTTTATTTATCCCCTAGTTTTGTTGTCCAATTCCCCCTCTGAGATCAAAAGGCCGACAATATGTGTATTCTAAGGTTATATACTACTTAAAGTAATTAAAAAAGAATAATAAAACAACCAAATATGATAATCAAATCAAACAAAATCAATTAAAAATAATAGTAGTCATTTTCTTGTCTTTAACCCTGGAAAGGGGCATTTAGCCACTTATCAACATAATCATAATCCAAATAACTAAATACATAATCCAAGCAATTAAAAAGCTAAAGTTAAATGATACAGACCCTAAAACAAAGTGAAGAAGATCCTAAATTGTTCCAAGATGTCCCAAGATGATTAACAAAGTATGTAACATGTTCTATTTGTAGTAGAATAGATTTAGGTCGGCATCTAAATAGAGGAGGCATCGCCTCATTGAGTGAACCGTATTAGTAGGGGCTGTGTAGGCTGTATTTCACCGCAAAAAATAGGGCTACACATTCTTGATTGCACTTAAGTAGAGGGGTCTACGCACCCATATCTTGGGCAGCCACTATTTTGTGTAAATTCATCCAATATTCGGCTAAGTGTTGCTCGACTTCTCCTGTTTCCTTGTGGTGTTTTTTTCCTTTTAATTCTAGCTTTTTCAACATCAAAATATCATATACATAATCTCCTCATGCATCCTAAAACATTGTACACCACGGATTAGATCTCAAAAGAACATAACATTCACAAAGATGAGTAAGAAACACGAGCTAAGACTAGGCTTGCTGACTTAATCTTTGACTTATTATTTTTTCTCTTAACTTGACTTAATTACACTTTTGTGCATTACAAACAAGTTGTTCCACATAATATTACACATTAAAACCATTTGGAACTCATTTTACACTTTAGAATCCATCACGATAGACTATAACAACACCTAGATCAAGCTAGTAGAACTAGTTTTTGCGTCTAAACTCTAATAGATCGATTTAAATCCAAACATGTTTGAAAAAACTTATAAACATCATAATTACATACTTTAACACTTAAATGCTTATTTATATCATCTTTAAACCATAAAGAACATGAATTATCCTCAAAACAAGACTAAACAAGCTAGAATAGCAACACTAAGGTGCATAAATACACCCAACATCACCACCCCACACTTAAAGCCTTGTTTATCCTTGAACAACTCTTTGCTCTAAGAATCATAATATGAGGAGACTATACACTTTTAATACATGCACGACATTCAAGCTAGTACAACAATTACTACACAAAATGCAACTTACTACACTAAGCATGTTACATACACAATTGAAAGCTCAAGAATACTTCTCCAAAACATCCAAGCCTCAAGAATTGACTACCTAGTTGGAAACTCCATGCACATTTCTCAATAAAGTACATCATACAAATAACCCACATTCATCAAACATGTGCCCTCACAACAAGAGAGTTACCCATAATCACTCATATAAATGCAATTTATTATAGAATGGGTATGAGAATAAAGTTATTCTTACTCTCACAAGGAATTCACAAGTTACACATAATGAATCTTAGGCTTGCCCATAGTGTAGTACTCTACTACCAATTGTAGGGGGTGCGGATAGTGCGGGTAACTTGTACATAGCTCTGACAAATAACATATCTACTATATGTTCCATATTTCTAGTTTTTATGTAGTCAAGTAGATTCTTTTTCATAAGTATTTCTGTTAATCTTATTTTCTCCATATCTTTTCTCCAATATTCTAAGTATTTGTAGTTTATCATTTTATCCTATAGTAGTTGTAATTTTACAAATTTTTGTGTAATAACTTATTCTAATCGTACTATATCTAATATGTCATTCTATGTTATCTATGTGATTCATTAATATTTGTTGTTCATGTATAATATTATATAAATTATCATTTGTATCTCCTTTTTCTAAGGTAAATTTTATTCTAAATAATCTTTCTTCAATTTTCCTTTTTTGTCATTTAAGATGATTCCTATAATTAATTTCTTCGTATAGCCAATTTTGTTTTTCCCAAATTCTTCTAATATATTCTATCATTTTTTAATCTGTATAATAGCCGTCTGAATAATAACTATCTAAATATGAGCAGTAATTATCATTATATATGTATAAGTTTCCTATAGAACTTAATAACTCTTCATTAAAATGAAATACATTTTCGTATATAATTTTTCTTAAATCTACTATTTGTATATCCTTAAGTATATACAAAACAAGTATTTTAAATTTATCTATCATTTCATTAGATAAGTAAATATTCATTTTTCATATGATGCTATTTTCAAAATATTCCCTCCAATCATATACATAACAAAATATGGTCATCTTAGATCACTATATACTAGATTATTCTTAAATAATATGTTCTTCGGTCACTATTAGCATGGTAATCTAGATACTTTTTCCCTAAACAGCGCCTCTACTCTGGTTACTCCTTTATCACGACTTCTTTGCCTCACTGGTTTCACCTTTAGGATAGCATAGTTCTTGGAAATTTTTTCCTTTTCCACTTTGCTACTAAACTTCTTAACATGCTATTCTTTGAATAATTCTACTATAAAGTAACTAACATGAGCTTATTTTATTATATCATGATTGTCAGGAATTTATGAATTTAGCTATTCATAATTGTAAATGAAAATACCTATTCTGGTAGATTTGATAAATCTATGTTTTGCTCATCCTTAGATTTTCCTTAGAAATATATCTATTTTTATTAAATATTCAAAAAAAATTATGTACAAGAGAGAAGGCTTGCTTTCAACACATGAAAGTCTTGCCTTAACTTGGCAAATGATTTTTCTATTTATAAACTACAAAATATGAAAAACGCGTAAACTATTTACTATTCCTACTTTACATGTAAACTATATACTATTCCTACTTTACAAAAAGTCTTTACACTTGTCCTACTTTTTAAAAGTAGAAAAGACTAATTTTTACAAAAAGTCCTAAAAAGACAAAACTTAAATAATGGCCTTTGCCAAAAAGTCAAAAAGCTATACAAATAATTTACGTATCCAAAGTTAAAAAGCTATACATGTCATTTTCATAGATTATATTATCTTGTCTCTTTGTCTTTTGTCTTTATTCCTCCATTGCTCCATTGCTCCATTGCTTTCAATATTTTAGCTGGTGTCCTTATCTTCTTTTACTTTAGTTGAAATTCTGGAATCACATTATTTTCTCCATGGCATTTTGAGCATTGGTGGTTTGGATATTTGTTTCATATTAATTTGCAATATCTGGTTAATAACTCTTCTGAAATAAATTCCTTTTTAATTACCCTTGTAGATGGTTGTTTTTCTGGATTGAGCAAAGTCATAATCCATTATTTAACTTCTTCCATATCTGACTGTCGTAGCTCCCTTGAATTTAAATAGATCATTAATTGGTCTCTCGAATAGTATCTCTATATAGGGTTTCCATTGAGATAATTATTTTCTAGTTCTTGAATAATTATAGATATTCCTACAATTCGCTTATTTGCACAAAAATCAGGTATCTCAACTTTAGGTATCTCTGGCTGTTGAACAATATCTTCCAGTATAATCATATCTATGGTTAATCCTATTTTTACAACTTGTATAACTGGTTTGATTTTGTCATATAATATCTCTGCTGGTGCAGTATAAAACTTTATAAAAAATAGATTTCCTTTAGTTATTTTCTTATAAGTGGCAAATGCTCTATATAATTCTGGTATAGTTGTTAGTTCATCTCCTTCTAGAGTATATATGGTATTTAATAGTCCATAATTAAAACAGGTTTTAACTAAATTTGGGTTAGTTTTTGGTAATGCAATTAACTTGTTGTAACCTTGTAGTTTTTGGGTTATATAGTTTGTGTTTGGTTCTTCGCTATTTGTGGCTCTAGATCTAAGGTTTAGGTGAGTCTATATTTTTTGGATATTTTTTATATATGCTCGAGTTGTATGGTTATAGGCTTTTTTATCTTGGTTTAAACTTTCTCGATATGTGGTAGTTTATGGGGGTATGAACAAGGGGTGTTTTTGTATTTTTGGTATAAATGGTTTTTCAAATATCTTGTTTATGTTCATGTTTTGATATCCTTGTTCACTAACTCCTTTGCTTGTACCTGCAGTTATAGATTGATAAATGTTATGGGTTTTATGGAGTGTCCCAACGTCTCCTTTTATCTCTGGAATTTTATTATCTTTCGATCGACATAGCTCTGCACACTACTATGTTATCTAAGTCATAGCATCAAACTTCAATTTAACTTGATTAGTCTTTAACTTTTCTATTTCATTACCCATACTGTCCATTTTCAGTAAAAGTGTAGTCAGGGTTTTGAGTATCTTTTCTAATGCATCATCTTCTATTATATCAGTCTTTGTAGCTTTGTCTTGATATGTAATCTGCAATAACATTTTTGTTAGTACTGATTATTTCAATTGTAAACGTAAAATTTAATATATTCAATACTAATCTCCGAATTTCCTTCGTTGTAACTGAATTTAGTATTTTTATTTTTAACCACCATCGAACCTGTGTATTATCTGTTCGTACAATAAATTTGTTATATACAATATATGGCTCAAATGCTAATAAACATTTATATAATGAACATAATTCTTTTCTATTTATGAACTATTTTATTTATGTTTCATTAAACGTTCCAGAGTAGTATCTTCAATGAAGTTCTACTTTTTCTTCTTCGTATCTATATTTAAGTACTCCATAATTATATTCACTTGCATCTGCTTCTACTATATATGCAAATTTTTTATTTTCGTCTGAAATTGTAATTTTGGTAATTCTTTACAAAGTATTTTTATTTTCTGAACTTGTTTTTTATCTTCTTCGTTGTAATTATACTCTAAATCCTTTTTTAATTTTTTCTGTAATGGCTTTAGGTTTTCTGCTAATTTTGGTATATATTCTTTTACTTGGTTTACTAATCCTAAAAATGATTGTAATTTCTTTTTTGTATCTAATTCTTCTTTTAAATTTATTATTTTTGTACTATATGTTGTTGCATTTTTACTCCACTTTTATCTATTTTTATTCCTAAAAACTCTATCTGATTTTTCATAATTTCGGCTTTCTTTTCACTTAAACTTATTCCTGAATTTTCTATTATACCTACAAATTTTTCTAGTAAATTTAAATGTTCCTCTTTAGTTTTTGTATATAATAATATATCGTCTATGTATACTATATAATTAGGTAACTGTTTGAAATAGTTATCCATAAAATATTGATATCTACCTGGTGCATTTTTATATCCAAATGGTAATACATTCCATTTGTAAAATCCTTGTGGTACTGTAAATGCAGTTAATTTTTTAGATTCTTCTTCTAGCTTTAAATGGTAAAATCCTGATTTACAATCGAACTTACTAAAATAGTTATATCCTTGTATCTGTCTTATTTTTAATATCTTATTTGGTATTGGATAATTATATGTCATAATTTTTGCATTTATGTTTCTATAATCAATAACCATTCTACTTTTTTCCTCTTTTTTGTTCACTGTGTTTATTTACTATAAATACTGGGCTATTGTGTTTACTATTACTTTTTTGTATGTATTGTTTTTCTAATAATTCATCTATATGAAATTCGAATTCTTTTAAATCATCAAAGTTATATGTTAATGGTTTTTGGGTTATTATACTATTTTTATCTATTAGCTCAATTCTTACAGTAGTCTTATGTTTTTCCCATCCTTTTAATGGATCTTCACTGTATAGTTGTCTTAATTTTTCATTTATTATTTCTACCTTATCTATTGAAAATATAGTTATTTCTTCTTTATTTATTGAAAATATAGTTATTTCTTCTTTATTTATTGAAAATATAACTAGTTCTATTGTGTCTTCAGTGTTTTTTATATTTTCTAATTTTTGGGTGATTTTTTCACTTCCTTTTATCCAATCAGTTTTCTTTCTTATTTTATTAATAACTCTTTTTGCTCTTACCTTTTGTTTACATGGTGTTGTAAACCACCAGTGTGTTTTAGTTATTATATGTGGGTATAGTTTATCTAAAAACGGCATTCCTAAAAGCATATCTTATGATGTTAGTTCATAATTATAGATCTCTTCTAATGTTAATATCTTATCCTATACTTGTATTTTTATATTTCTAGCTTTATAAGTAATTAAGCTTCCTTCATTATTAAATGCTTTGACAACTATTGGTGTTTTTAGCTTATCCCATTTGTCTTCTAGTAAACAAATATATCTACATAAGTTGGCTTTTGCTCCTGTGTCTATCATAGGTGTATAATATCTATTATAATATCCTTCTACTATTATTTTCATAAGTACATATATTTTCATGTGAAAGCTCTTTTTATTAATAATCTTTCCTTATTGTAGGTTATGTTAATTGTGTATGTTCTATATTGTAGGGTTTTACTTGTTCTAACCATTTTATTCATAATATTATGTCTGCTTTTTGCATATCTTCCTTTATTTCAAATTCTATTTTTATTTTTCCAACTCCTATTATTTTTCCTTTTCTGCTGAATCTTTAATAGTTATTAAACTTCTTGGTAGATCTGAGCATATATTACTATTATATTTTATTTCTTCATTTTTCACTAGGCATTTTGTTATATGATTTTCTTCTTGTCCTGTATTTAGGAGTATTAAATATTGTTTTTCATTTATTGTTCCTGTTATATAATATTGAATTAGATTAACTATTGAAGTTATTTCATAATTTGTTCTTTTTTATGATCCTGATGATTCTGATTTTTCAAAACCTATCCTTTTTGTTGTACTTATTCTATCATTTATTATTTCTAAATCCTCTTCTATATCCATGTCATTGTAACTATAATCAATGTTATCAATTGTTTTTACAAATTGTTCAAAAGAACTTTCTATTTGTATTTTATTAATTTTATCTTTTTCCGTTATTTTATGTTTTGTTGTTAATAGATATAGATTTTTACATCTTGCTGTAAATATTTACTTCCTGGGGTTTGTTCTATTCCTAATATTTTACAATATAATACTAATGATTTATCTATATTTTTAACTGTTATTGCTACTGAATAATTCTCACTTATTATAAATTTAAATTTTTGGTATATTAAATTTCCTCTTCTAGCAGTTATTATACTTTTTTCTATTGGTTTTATAATTCTATCATCTGCTAAATATAATTCTATTGGTGTATCTATTCCTTCTCTAAAACATGTTTTTATTAATATTTCCGTTCCTCCAAGGTGTACGTATTTTATTGGGTCTTTACTTTTTATATCATTTATTTCTTTATTAATTATTCTTTTTGTTACTAGTGGTATACTAGCTCTATCTTTTGCATATCTACAGTCTATTGCATATTCTTTTTGGCTTACTACATAGTATTCTTCTTTTCGTCTACTAAATATGATTTTTATTGTTGGAATTTTAAATATTTTTCTACACTTAAATCTAATTCTTTTCTTTTTATCTCGTCAAATATATTATTATTAAATATTATTTTCTGATATGTTCCTTTTTTATTTTAATATTCTTCCTTTGTTATTATTTTTATATCTTCTTCAGTCATTTGATTCATCTGATTTACTATCTATTCCATTATCTGTTTCATTTTCCAAAATTTCATATATACTATCGTCACTTTCTACTTGGTAATCTATATAATCTATTTGCATATATTCTGCATTTTCTATCTTTATTTTTGATAGTTGGTTCTTTTTTTAGATCTTTAGGCATTTTACAATCTCTAGCTAAATGTCTTAGTTTCCCACAATTATAACAAGTACATTCTTTTATAGATTTCTTTCTCCTATATGGTCTTTTATATTTATAATTTTTTTTCATAATATCTTTTTCTTGATTTCTTATACTTATATTTTGACTTTCTGTACTTCTTATGTCTTTTCCTTTTCTTATAATATTTAAAAAATTTATAAGTAGTTATGTGTTAAATATGAGAAATGTTAGAAATATTAACTTAATTGTTAATATTATTAATTATTTTATCTTGTTAAGTATGTTATTATTTATTTGTTAAATATGAGAAGACAATTTAAAAATACACAAGCTTTTAAGGAAGTTAAAAAAAAAAGGGCAGCCCGGTGCACTAAAGCTACCGCTATGCGCGGTGTCCGAGGAAGGGCCCCACCACAAGGGTGTATCGTACGCAGCCTTACCTTGCATTTCTGCCAGAGGCTGTTTCCAAGGCTTGAACCCGTGACCTCTTGGTCACATGAAAGCAACTTTACCGATTACTCCAAGGCTCCCCTTCTTTTAAAGAAGTTAAAAGAATTCTAAATAGTAATTATTCAGAATATAAGAAGTTAAATAAAACAAAAGAAAACCTCCACAGATTAGCTTAATTACCTTAATATCTAGCAATGAGGTAAAATTAATAATTCATTTAAAATCTAGAAGAATGAGATACATACCACCTGTTTATGATAAAATCAGATTTCGGTATCCACCAAAATATTATAAATATTTTACAGATGAATAACATAACAAAATCACAAAAATATAAGGAACTAAAACAAATAATATCTGAAAAACGAAAAGAATTAAAAATAAGAAAAGAAAGACTACAATATAACATGATTGTTGGAGTATGCCAAAAATCAATAAAAGCACAAAAGGAAGAAATTTGATATTTAGAATCACAAATAGATAATCTAGAATACATATATCAACATGATCTATACACTATCAAGTAGATAAAATGAACAAAGAAGAATTTATAATAGATGAAAAAACATATGAAAATCATGAAGGATTAAAGATAAGAATAGTATTTTCTAATCTAGGAAAAAGATATAAGAAAATAGGTGAACATTTATATTTAATCTTAGAAAAAGAAGAATTAAAATTAGAAGATAAACTAACAACTATGGTAAGAATAGCAAAAGAAAACGAAGAAATAGACAGGAAAAAAGAAATAGATAAAATAAAACAACAGACTTTAGAAGAAATACGAAAAATAGAAGAAACTAAAAATAATAGGATTGTTGAATTAGAAAAAGAACTGCAAATGCTAAAAGAGTTGTATGAAAAAAGACAGAAAGAAAAAAAAAGAAAAATATAAAGAACAAAAATTATTAATTGAGATAAATCAATTTAAAGAAAAATTAGAAAATAAAGAATTAGAAACTAATGAAATAGAAATAAATATAGTAGATGCTGAAGAAACATATAGTTATGATTCGGAAGATAGTGAAACATATACAAAAATCTTAACAAATATAGAAAAGCTAAAAATTAATGTAAAATAAGAAGTAATTAATAAAGAAAACTTAGAAAAAACAATCACGGAAATAAACACTCTTGATAAAAAAGAAGATGAAAATATAATACCTAGTACATCAGAAATAAGAAAACCTAAATATTATTATAAAGATATAACCTAAGGGATGAATATAACAAATGGACACCAAAACAAATAATTAATAAAAATTATAACTTCTTAGACTTAGAGTGTGTAATAGATGTAGATAAAACGATACAATTATGGATAGGATATATAACAAAACAATTATTAGACAATGGTATAAATGCAACAGATACACTAATAGGAACAACAAAATTATTGTTTTTAAATTTAACTGAAGATAGTAAAAATTTAAGGGCTGATAAAAAAATGGAAGGAACACCATTAACTAAACTAACACCTATAGACATATTGAACAAATATGAAATAGTTATAAGAGATGAATTTAGTAGTATGACAACAAAAGAAGAAGAAGAACAAAACAAAGAAAAAAAGATACAAATAGGAATTTAATGTTAAAACTAGCAATATGTAATATGTGTTATATAGATGAATATATGTGTGCATTTAAAGAATACTACTATAAGGTAGTATATAATACCGAAGAGAGTAAAGAAGTAAGAAGATTATATTTTAGTAAATTACCTGAACCATTTTGTTCAAAAATAATAAAGAGTTGGGATGAAGCAAAAATAGTAGATACCCTAGGAGCAAGAATAAAATTTCTACAACAATGGTATAGAAATCTATGTGAAAAATACAGAGAAGAAATAAAAATGGAAAAAACATTAATAAGAAATTTAGCATATTGCAAGGATAAAATGCACCTCAATTTGGATGTGAAGAAAAATATTATAAGAAAAGGAAAAGACATAAGAAATATAAGAAGTACAAAAAGTCAAAATATAAGTATAAGAAACCAAGAAAAAAATATTATGTAAAAAATTATAAATATAAAAGACCATATAAGAGAAAGAAATCTATAAAAGAATGTACTTGTTATAATTGTGGGAAACTAGGACATTTAGCTAGAGATTGTAAAATGCCTAAAGATCCAAAAAAAGAACCAACTATCAGAAATAAAGATAGAAAATGCAGAATATATGCAAATAGATTATATAGATTACCAAGTAGAACGTGACGATAGTATATATGAAATTTTGGAAAATGAAACAGATAATGGAAGAGATAGTAAATCAGATGAATCAAATGACTGAAGAAGATACAAAAATAATAACAAGGGGAGAATATTAAAATGAAAAAGGAACAGATCAGAAAATAATATTTGATAATAATATATTTGACGAGATAAAAGGAAAAGAATTAGATTTAAGTGTAGAAAAAATATTTAAAATTCCAACAATAAAAATCATATTTAGTAGACGAAAAGAAGAATACTACGTAGTAAGCCAAAAAGAACATGTAATAGACTGTAGATATGCAAAAGGTAGAGCTAGTATACCACTAGTAACAAAAAGAATAATTAATAAAGAAATAAATGATATAAAAAGTAAAGACCCAATAAAATACGTACACTTTGGAGGAACGGAAATATTAATAAAAGCATGTTTTAGAGAAGTATTGATACACCAATAGAATTATATTTAGCAGATGATAGAATTATAAAACCAATAGAAAAAAGTAAAATAACTGCTAGAAGAGGAAATTTAATATACCGAAAATTTAAATTTGTAATAAGTGAGAATTATTCAGTAGCAATAACAGTTAAAAATATAGATAAATCATTAGTATTATATTCTAAAATATCAGGAATAGAACAAACCCCAGGAAGTAAATATTTACAGCAAGATGTAAAAATCTACATGTATTAACAACAAAACATAAAATAACGGAAAAAAATAAAATTAATAAAATACAAATAGAAAGTTCTTTTGAACAATTTGTAAAAACGATTGATAACAATGATTATAGTTATAAAGACATGGATATAGAAGAAGATTTAGAAATAATAAATGATAGAATAAGTACAACAAAAAGATAGCTTTTGAAAAAACAGAATCATTAGGATCATCGAAAAGAACAAATTATGAAATAACTTCAACAGTTAATCTAACTCAATATTATATAACAGGAACAATAAATGAAAAACCATATTTAATACTCCTAAATACAGGACAAGAAGAAAATCATATAGCAAAATACCTAGTGAAAAATGAAGAAATAAAATCTAATAGTAATACATGCCCAGATCTACCAAGAAGTTTAATAACTATTAAAGATTCAACAGAAAAAGAAAAATAATAGGAGTTGAAAAAATAAAAATAGAATTTGAAATAAAGGAAGAGATGCAAAAAACAGACATAATATCAGGAATAAAATGGTTAGAACAAGTAAAACCCTATAATATAGAACATACACAATTAACCATAACCTACAATAAGAAAAGATTATTAATAAAAAGAGCTTTCACATGAAAATATATGTACTTATGAAAATAATAGTAGAAGGATATTATAATAGATATTATACACCTATGATAGACACAAGAGCAGAAGCCAACTTATGTAGATATATTTGTTTACCAGAAGACAAATTGGATAAGCTAAAAACACCAATAGTTGTCAAAGGATTTAATAATGAAGGAAGTTTAATTACTTATAAAGCTAGAAATATAAAAATTCAAGTATAGGATAAGATATTAACAATAGAAAAGATCTATAATTATGAACTAACATCATAAGATATGCTTTTAGAAATGTCGTTTTTAGATAAAATATACCCACATATAATAACTAAAACACACTAGTGGTTTACAACACCATGTAAACAAAAGGTAAGAGGAAAAAGAGTTATTAATAAAATAAGAAAGAAAACTGATTGGATAAAAGGAAGTGAAAAAATCACACAAAAATTAGAAAATATAAAAAACACTGAAGACACAATAGAACTAGTTATATTTTCAATAAATAAAGAAGAAATAACTATAATTTCAATAGCTAAGGTAGAAATAATAAAGAAAAAAATTAAGACAACTATACAGTGAAAATCCATTAAAAGGATGGAAAAACCATAAGACTACTGTAAGAATTGAGCTAATAGATAAAAATAGTATAATAACCCAAAAATCATTAACATATAACTTTGATGATTTAAAAGAATTTGAAATTCATATAGATGAATTATTAGAAAAACAATACATACAAAAAAGTAATAGTAAACACAATAGCTCAGCATTTATAGTAAATAAACACAGTGAACTAAAAAGAGGAAAAAGTAGAATGGTTATTGATTATAGAAACATAAATGCAAAAATTATGGCATATAATTATCCAATACCAAATAAGATATTAAAAATAAGACAGATACAAGGATATAACTATTTTAGTAAGTTCGATTGTAAATCAGAATTTTACCATTTAAAGCTAGAAGAAGAATCTAAAAAATTAACTGCATTTACAGTACCACAAAGATTTTACGAATGGAATGTATTACCATTTGGATATAAAAATGCACCAGGTAGATATTAATATTTTATGGATAACTATTTCAAACAGTTACCTAATTGTATAGTATACATAGACGATATATTATTATATACAAAAACTAAAGAGGAACATTTAAAATTAATAGAACAATTTGCAGGTATAATAGAAAATTCAAGAATAAATTTAAGTGAAAAGAAAGTCGAAATTATGAAAAATCAGATAGAGTTTCTAGGAATACAAATAGATAAAAGTGGAGTAAAAATGCAACAACATATAGTACAAAAAATAATAAATTTAAAAGAAGAATTAGATACAAAAAAAAATTGCAATCATTTTTAGGACTAGTAAACTAAGTAAGAGAATATATATCAAAATTAGCAAAAAACCTAAAGCCATTACAGAAAAAATTAAAAAAGGATGTAGAGTATAATTACAACGAAGAAGATAAAACACAAGTTCAGAAAATAAAAATACTTTGTAAAGAATTACCAAAATAACAATTTTCAGATGAAAATAAATTTTTTACATATATAGTAGAAGCAGATGCAAGTGAATATAATTATGGAGGAGTACTTAAATATATATATGAATAAGAAAAATTAGAACATCATTGTAGATACTACTCAGGAACGTTTAATGAAACAGAAATAAAATGGGACATAAATAGAAAAGAATTATGTTCATTGTATAAATGTTTATTAGCATTTGAGTCATATATTGTATATAACAAATTTATTGTACGAACAAATAATACATAGGTCCGATGGTTGTTAACAAGAAAAATACAAAATTCAGTTACAACGAAGGAAATTCGGAGATTAGTATTGAATAAATTAAATTTTATGTTTACAATTGAAATAATCAGTACTAACAAAAATGTTATTGCATATTACATATCAAGACAAAGCTACCCAAACTGATATAATAGAAGATGATGCTTTAGAAAAGATACTCAAAACCCTAACTACACTTTCCCTGAAAGTGGACAGTATGGGTAATGAAATAGAAAAGCTAAAGACTAATGAAGTTAAACTGAAGTCTGAAGCTATGACTCAGATAACTCAGTAGTGTACAGAGCTATGTCGATCGGAAGACAATAAAATTCCAGGGATAAAAGGAGACGTTGGGACACTCCATAAAACCCATAACATTTATCAATCTACAACTCCAGGTACAAACAAAGGAGTTAGTGGACAAAGATATCAGAACATGAACATGAACAAGATATTTGAAAAATCATTTATACCAAAAACACAAAAAGACCCCTTGTTCATACCCCCACAAACTACCACATATCGAGAAAGTTTAAACCAAGATAAAAAAGCCTATAACCATATAACTCGAACATACATAGAAAATATCCACAAAATATAGACTCACCTAAACCTTAGACCCAGAGCCACAAATATCCAAGAACCAAACACAAATTATATAACCCAAAAACTACAAGGTTACAACAAGTTAATCGCATTACCCAAAAGTAACCCAAATTTAGTTAAAACCTGTTTCAATTATGGACTATTAAATACCATATATACCCAAAAAGGAGATGAACTAACAGCTCTACCAGAATTATATAGAGCATTCACCACTTATAAGAAAATAACCAAAGGAAATCTATTTTTTATAAAGTTTTATATTGCACCAGCAGAGATATTATATGACGAAACTAAACCAGTTATACAAGTTGTAAAAATAGAATTAACTAGAAATATGATTATACCGGAAGATATTGTTCAACAGCCAGAGATACCTAAAGTTGAGATACATGATTTTTATGCAAATAAGCAAATTATAGAAATATCTACAATTATTCAAGAACTAGTAAATAATTATCTCAATGGAAACCCTATACGGAGCTACTATTCGAGAGACCAATTAATGATCTATTCAAATTCAAGGGAGCTACGACAGTCAGATATGGAAGAAGTTAAACAATAGATTATGACGTTGCTCAATCCAGAAAAACAACCATCTACAAGGGTAATTAAAAAAAAATATTTCAGAAGAGTTATTAACCAGATATTGCAAATTAATAGGACAAAAATATCCATACCACCAATGCTCAAAATGCCATGGAGAAAATAATGTGATTCCAGAAGTTCAACTAGAGTAAAAAAAGATAAGTACGCCAGCTGGAAGATAGAAACCAACGGAGCAATGGAGGAATAAAGACAAAAGACAAAGAGACAAGATAATAAAATCTATGAAAATGACATGTATAGCTTTTTAACTTTGGATACGTAAATTATTTGTATAGATTTTTGACTTTTTGGCAAAGGCCATTATTTAAGTTTTGTCTTTTTAGGACTTTTTGTAAAATTAGTCTTTTCTACTTTTAAAAAGTAGGACAAGTGTAAAGACTTTTTGTAAAGTAGGAATAGTATATAGTTTACGTGTAAAGTAGGAATAGTAAATAGTTTACGCGTTTTTCATCCTTTGTAGATTATAAATAGGCAAACCATTTGCCAAGTTAAGGCAAGACTTTCATGTGTTGAAAGTAAGCCTTCTCTCTTGTACACAAAAACTTTTGAATATTTAATAAAAATAAATATATTTCTAAGGAAAAGCTATGGATGAGCAAAACACAGATTTATCAAATCTACCAGAACAGGTATTTTCATTTACAATTATGAATAGCTAAATTCATAAATTCCTGACAATCATGATATAATAAAATAAGCTCATGTTAGTTAGTTTATAGTAGAATTATTCGAAGAATAGCATGTTAGGAAGTTTATTAGCAGAGTGGAAAAGGAGAAAAATTCCCAAGAACTATGCCATCCTAAAGGTGAAACAGGTGAGGCAAAGAAGCCGTGATAAGGGAGTAACCAGAGTAGAGGCGCAGTTTAGGGAAAAAGTATCTAGATTACCATGCTAATAGTGACCGAAAGAATAATCTAGTATATAGAGATCTAAGATGACCATATTTTGTTATGCATATGATTGGAGGGAATATTTTGAAAATAGCATCATATGAAGAATGAATATTTACTTATCTGATGAAATAATAGATAAATTTAAAATACTTGTTTTGTATATACTTAAGGATATAGAAATAGTAGATATAAGAAAAATTATATACGAAAAGGTATTTCATTTTAATGAAGAGTTATTAAGTTCTATAGGAAACTTACACATATATAATGATAGTTACTGCTCATATTTAGATAGTTATTATTCAGACGAATATTATACAGATTAAAAAATAATAGAATATATTAGAAGAGTTGGAGAAAAAAAAGGTTGGTTATATGAAGAAATTAATTACAGGAATCATCTTAAAAGAGAAAAAAGACAATTTGAAGAAAGATTATTTAGAATAAAATTTACCTTAGAAAAAGGAGATACAAATGATAATTTATATAATATTATACCTGAACAACAAATGTCAATGAATAACGTAGATAACATAGAATTACATATTAGATATAGTACGATTAGAATAAGTTATTACACATAAATTTGTAAAATTACAACTACTGTAGGATAAAATGATAAACTATGAATACTTAGAATATTGGAGAAAAGATATGAAGCAAATAAGATTAACAGAAATACTTATGAAAAAGAATCTACTTAACTACATAAAAACTAAAAATATGGAACATATAGTCTTATAATGTAGGCTAAGGGATGGGTAGGAACTATTTGGCTTAATAGTGACTATCTTCCCTTAGATCTTTAATACATCACTTTGTACATTCAATTCAACTTTAGAAACTAAATCACACTATTTTTTTTTATCCCATTCTTTTGTTTTCACCCTATTTTATTAAGCTCATTTACATACACTATGGTGGAAGGATTCTATGCACAACTAATTTAATTTAAACAAATTTTTATTTTTTTTATTACTCAACTCCCCACCACAATACATATTACTTTTTTGAACACCAATAGCTAACGCTTGGGGCTTCAATTTCAACTTTTTCTTCTTCAATTTCACTCTCCTTAACTCACTAATTTTACACTAAAGCTCTTAAGAACTTTAGATCAAATTAAGTATATCAAAGAAGGAATTAAGCTACACATAAGGCTGCCAAAAAAAAACTAATGTCTCAATAGGGCCTTCTAGGCTTATGCACAAAGGTAGGTAAAAAAGAAGGTATAAAACAAGGCTATAAATGAAATGCCTATACTAGCTCATAAACCCACACTCTTTATTTTCCTTTGTACACATACTAGGGAAATTCTAGACATCGCATGCAACAAGGAATATAAAAATACCGTACATCTCACATGGAACATACTTAACTTTAAGTAGAATCATCATAAACTCTCAACTAAATAATCACATGAATTCAACTTTAAGCTTACAAGTACAAGAGTCATAAAAATGAGCCTAGGAGTCTCAAAGTAGCAATTCACACAATCAACATGCTTTTAAAACCAAAACACATGCATCATGCAATCAAATACAGCACCAACAAGAATATCTCAATTATTCCTAACCTAAAATTTTAAATTTATCCAAAAAGTGGCAATTTTCCTACCCCACACAAAAAAATCTACTTTGTCCCTAAAGTAAACTATAAATGTAGAGATAGAATAAGGACTCTAGGCATAGCTAAAAGAATATTTATACATCAAGAGGGTCTAAGGACCCCACACTTAGTCTTTTCCATGCTTCTTGTCTCAAGTTTTCTTGTACTCAGATTTTCCATCAACCTGTGACTCAACAAAACAAAAACTACGTGAAGTTAAAACTAAGAAACTAAAAATAAAACATACCTACTTAACTTGGGTTGCCTTCCAAGAAGCGCCTGATTTAGTTTCTCCACACGACCTAACTCAACTCAACCAAATCTCTTCATCCTTTTCCTCACACTTGGAGGTCATATTCTTATTTGTTTTTGACCACTTGAATGTGAACTCTCAAGGTGAACAACTTTTTCAACTTTGTATTTTTCAAGATCATCAATCTATATCATATCGTGCTTAGGTGGTTGTTGCTTAGGCTACTCAATGAGGGTGTCTGAATAGGAACTTTATGGAATAGGCCCCACCACCCTACACTTATCACCTTCATTACCACCCCACACCACCCCTTCTTGTGGATTATAGTAGGCGCCATCATTACCTAAGAAATTGGGTCATGATAAATTGGTATCAGAGCCAGGTTTCATAAGTGTATTAGTAAAAGAGCTAAGTACTTAGTAGAGTCTTGTGGATTGGTACAGAGATATCTGTAAAATATCTTCAACCTCAAAAACATTCTTTGACTCTATTCTATCCCTATGAATGATACAAGATAGGCAAAGTTGTCGACAGATGAGTATGAAACTTCAGCATGTATTTCCAGAGTTTTGGTGCAGTGTTATACTAGAGAATAAGAGATTGATATTGAAGATATTTAGTGTCATCCAAAATATTTATGGCCAATGTATGCTCTCATTGAGCTCGTGATTGGGTTAACCCTTTGAGGTTCCACTTTTGGAGATCTAAATCATGATTGTAGATCCCTCTTAGCCATGGTTAGCATTTGAGTCATCGAGTAGTTCTCAGGCTAGAGTTTGGTATATTGGTGTTCATCAGGGTTCTTGACTAGTTTTTAAGTACGAGATTGGGATTCTAGAGTGGGCCTGACATATTTTTATGCTAAATTTTTCTGACCATGACATGGTGCATGAAATCATTAATGGTTTAGCATTGTCATTCCATTTGGCATTGAAGCATGTGATGGAAACCGGATCTCCATTCTCTCAAGTTGTGGATTATGCAAGGCCCATAGAGAGAGCATGTATTGAAACTCATAGAGGTGATGGAAAGAGGCCATGCCATTAGTATAGTGTTATTAATATTTCTTCTAAGTGCTTTTTTGAGTGTGGCGAGATGAGTCATGAGTCTAGAGAGAACCTCATATGTGAGTTAGTTTATTAGACAGAGTTAGCATATACTCCCCATCCTAGAGTTTCTAATATAGGCTATGATTGTGTAAAGAATGATCATTGGTAGTAGAAAGTTCTCTTATTATCAGATGGCTAGCCATTTGGTCTTGTTTGTGTTTTCACCATATTTGGCTTATGGAGGTTGTTACGATTATAGGAGATAGTCTATTAGTTTAGAGAGTGTCCCGATATAGGATTTCTAGTCTTTTAACTTATTCAAATCACCCTTATGATGACTGTGGCACCTCAATTAGAGATAGTGTGCTTAGCACCTCCATTTATGATTTAATCAGTTGGTTCGAGTTTGGACCCATTCAGATTTACTCTCTTTATATCCATCAGGCACGTGATTATGGATTTTACCATGGTAGGAGTGCTTTTATTTCTTGTATTTATTTTTCTTGTGTATTGGTGTTTTTATACCCATTGATGATTATATGCCTCGATGAGTTTGGGTTGGTTATTGTGTGCCTTATTATTAAATTTGTGATTACATTACTACTCCATAGTTTATTTTTTTAGTTGTGAAAAAGGGTAGATCTGTATTGATATTTTCTCCCTATGGGTGTAGCTTTGGGGTTTAAGTCCTATTTATCTTGGCTTATTAGCCTCGTCACAGCCCTTGAGTGGTACATGATATTGATGTTTATTTTGGCATCACATATTTATTAAATTGGCATTGATTTTGTTGTTACTAATACTATCACTACTTAAGGTTGTTGATATTATTTGATGTTATTTATTAATATAATTAATCCTTGTTGGAAAGATGTATAAACTAGTTTTATCTAGTTAGAATTTCATCTCCTTGCGATTCTTATTTGGTGGCTTGAGTAGATATAGCCCGATTGGATGATTTCTTTTCCATAGAGCGCTGAGGTTGATTGTTTTCCCTCTTGGTTATCTTTTATAGATTTATTTGGTAATGTATTATGGTATCAAAGGTAAGTTCACCGTCTTTGATTCTAATATAGCTCTAGATTTGGTAGTTTATTTATATTGCCCGATATTGAGTTAGAGAATCTGAGACTTGCCTCCTAGGTGCGAAAGCTTTTGTGTTGGCTATCCCTTTTTATTTAGTCTATTTGAGAGATGGACCAATCTGATGTCCCATCATCATTTTTGTTAAGTGCATCACCTGATAATTCTTTTGATTTTGAGATGGAGAGACTTGAGTTCATCTCTTAGACTTATTGGGTTTGTTCCCTTCTGATGGTTTTCCTTTGTTATTAGTGTGGAAATTAGATACTCCTTTCTTTCTGTGATATGGTTTTTTCTTAAGTAAAGTTGGAAAGTTAGAGCCAAGTGGCCTTTCTTGTGATTACTTCTTGAGTTGGTAAATTGAAAGCTCTTTATCCTGAATTGTTGATTTTCTAGTGGTGGTCTTGACTTTGACCTTGGTTTCGATATTGGTATATTTCTTTGTTGATGATGTGATTCTTGGGTGGATTCAGGAAATTGCCATTTCAGAGTTTGTTCAGCCTAATGAGATTGGTGTAGTATTTTTCCTTAATGATGTGTGCCTATGAATATTCTTTGCTGAGATAGAGTATTGGACTAGTTAGTTGCGGCATAAGTTATGCCTTCCCTGAGTTGCTAAAGTTTTTGCCATTTCTAATTTGGTTTGCAGCCTTGGGGAGTTTTGGCTATATTTTGACAGTTCATGCCCTCCAGTAATTATGGAGTGGTTTATTTGTATTTTCAAATAGTGATTTATCCTTTGGCATAGTTTCAGTATGTGGCTATATTTTGTGCCCACTAGCTGATATAGAGTTGGATGTCGGGTTTGTAATAGATGGTTTGTTCGTATGGTGATTTTGTTATTCAACTATGAATCAATTGTGGCTTAGATATGTCAAATTATGATGCTAAAATTGATTTGCATAGTTGGCATTGATATAGACTTGTCGGCCTAGCTTTGACTTGGCACCTTGGAATGACGATTTGGAAGCTATGAGTATTTGAAGTATGAATGCCTATCCATTTAAATGTTCTATTTCGGTAGTTAAGATTGAGCATTTCCTTAGTGTTGAGAATTCAACTTGGAGCTATAGAGCTTGCGTGTGGCCTTTGTTTTAGACTTGTTTTAGTTCAGATTTTGTTCAAAGGTTGGTAGAGGCTACTCCATGGTTTCTTATTCGGTTTTCTCAATTTCAAATGGATTATAGTTGATAAGTGTTCAGATAGTAGCTTATGGACCCGATATTGGTTCTTTCAAATTTAACCTTGAGTTTCTAATTTTCTTTGGAAATTTTGGATGATATACTCGGTGGAAGAAATATACTTGAGTTGGATTCAGTATGGCTTCATTTATTGTTGATGGGAAATCTTGGAGCGAATTGTTTAGTGATGGGTAGTTATGCCTTGATATTTTGGATCACAGTTTGATAACCATCCCGACTAGATGTAGCATTGGCAGAGATTACAATTCCTTGATTATTTATATTTGTGTGCCTAGATAGCACTTTATGAGTTTATTCTCATGTTTCCCATATGGACTTTCAGTGGATCAATTTCAATTCCTTGAGTTCTCTATGATTAGATTGCATAGATGAGACTCAAGTGTTTTTTCTCCTAGTTTGGAGTAGATAGTAGGCGCAGAATGGTAAAGAAAGATTATACTTAGATTTGGAATCAGTGGTATAACTCATGTCTTGGTTTGCCTTTGGCTTTGATGAAACTTTGTTTATTTGTGTGGGTATTAAGATGGTATCGGTATGTTATTGTTTAGTTTGTATGCATCAGTCTTTTTGATTCCATTGGAGGCCAGTTAGTGGTTGAAGTTAAGTTTTAGCTGTTTGGATGTAAAGTGAGAGTGTTGGTTGAAAAAGGGATGCCTATGGAAAAAAAAACTTAGGAGTGTTTTCTCTTCGTTAAGATTATTTAGGAAGTTATGCTTGGAGAATATAGGCCCAGTACCTCATACCTTCATGCTTTTACGATTCTTTTTATCTGTTGACTTTCGAGGATGAAAGTCCTTTTAATAATGGATATTGTGATGACCCTTCTGGTCATTTTTCATATTTTTGCTTATTTCTGCCATTAGGGCTTCTCTATAACTACCTTAAGACATTTATGACTTGTTGGACTGATAGTTCGGTTACCAGACAATTCGTTTGGTTTTTAGAAATAATTCTCTATTTGGAAGTCTTCGCTAGTTCAAAACTGCCACATGACAAAAATTCAGTAAAATGATCTTGAATGCAAATTTTTACTGCGCCAGTAGATCTAGAATATCTATTTCAAGCTAAATAGACCTTCGGTTCAGGTCCCAATGCACCCAAACTCATTTTGACCTATTGGTCGGAAAGTGGGAAAAATTATAAGTATGGGTATAGGGCCCATATTTGGTCTAAGCGACCTCCAATGGGAAATTCAACTTCACTAATGCATCTGAAATATCGAATTTAGTGGGGTTATATAGTTTATTTGCAAAAATCAGAGTACAGATGAGTTTTGAGGATCAAAAACAAATTTTGAGGATCAAAAACAAGTTTTGACTTTGCTGGTGCTGGTGCATGGCAATAGCGATGAGGCTTATAGTGATTGCCCTAGCGTGATACTAACCACTAGGATAGCGATAGTGATAGCTCCTTACTTGTATGGGCTATATATGGACCCCAAGATGCATTTGGGGAATTTTCCCCTCATCTCTGAGACCTTGAAACCTCAAAATATGGGGTAACTCAAAATTGAGTCTTATGTGTAACTAGGAAGCTTGATTAACGTATGTTTTCATGATTAACATCGAATTAATGTGAGAATTCTTTAATTTCTAGCTTGAATTTCTTAATTATTGGATAAAAACCCCAAATAGCTTGAGGGTTTGATTTTATCCCTAAATAAGCTTAGTTTTGGCCTATTTCTTAAGGGTTATGATTCCTTGATAGTGTATGAACTTTGGGTTGACCTCAGAAATATGTTTTCCATAAATGGGACCCACTTGTGTTTTTTGGTGTCATTTTTGGACCCGAAGCAAAATGGTGTTATATGTGTATCTTTATGCTCATTCTGATGAATAGATTATGTTTTGATAGCTTGGTATCTTTAAGAGGCTTATCGGAAGGGAAAATAAATATTTACTATATTGATGAGCATTTTTCGAATTTGAGGTTGGTTAGGTTTATCCTTTGTTAGAATGAGCTCTGTCATTGTATAATTGTGATATCTTGTTAGATTGGGAGTGGTTTTAGGTCCAGGTTGATGATTTTCCAAGACTTGTGGTTAGTTTGATTCTTTAGGTCATTTGGACCCATTTAGTGAAATGCCTAGCTTGTTTTCTCGAACCTTAATTTATTAGACTTAACGTCTTATGCTTAATATGTGAATTCTTAGAAATACTTAGTTAGATGGGAGTGACCTTGTCACTCATGCTTAAGGCAAGATTGGCCTTAAATGCTTACTCTAATGAAGTTACTTTAGTTACAATAGACTTAGTTATAGTAGTTGAGTAAGATTCCTACCTTGAACTTAATGGTGGCTTGCTATACATCTACGGGTTGAATTAAATACCTTTGCCTAGTTTGGTGTAAAAATGAACTTAGAAGGTATATTTGGGGATTTAGAAGTGGGACTTGACCCACCTTAAGTCAAGATTGAGGTAGTCCTCGTGAGACCCATAGGTGCTTATGAAATATGTAGAAAATCCCCCTTGAGGCAATATGGAGGAACCTTGGTAGTAAATTTATCGATGATGCCATGATGAGATATTTTTATGCTAATAAAGAATCCCCTGACTATGTTATTCATTAAGCCATGAATGTGGCTATTACTCGGGCTATAGATTAGGCCGTTGCTTGGCTATTGACTGGGCAAATGATCACCTTATTGAATGGGCCCTTGACTATAGCATGGCTTAAGCCATAAAGTACGATATTGACTATGCTATGAATAAGCTATAGATTATGCCATGGATTTGATATTGCTTGGGCCAATGAATAGGTTGCTTGTGAGCCATTGCTCATGATAATTTTAATGGTTATCCTCATGGTCCAATGGACTAGATTATTGACTTATCACTTATAATATTCATGTTACATATATATACCCTTATTAATAATATGATATTGATGATGAACGAGGAAATATGGAGGTATGCTCTTCTTGCTTTTCCTTTTAAGTTTATTTACTTTAGCCCAATGGGGGCTTGTTCTTTACTTTAGCCCTCGTAGGGCTTGTTTTTTACTTTATCCATCGTGGGGCTTGTCATTTACTTTATCCCTTATGGGGATTTCTCTTTATTATTTATATTAATGTGGATATAATTATGATGCCCAACAAATACGAATGATACTATGATGATATAATAATGCCTGGAAAAGCTAGAGGTTATTATGATTATATGATGATACTTTGCAATATCGGATGCTATTATAATAATATGATGATTGCCGATAAGGTCGGAAGATATTATGGTGATATGATGATAACTGATAAGGCCATAGGATATTATGATGATATGATGATAACTGGCAAGGACGAAGAATATTATAATGGTATGATGTTACAGGCAAGGCCAGAGGATATTATTATGTTGTGATGGTACTCGGTACAACCGGAGGATATTATGATGATTTGATGATACCCTATAAGACTAGAAATACTATGATGATCTGATGATACCCAGCAAGGCCGTAGGATAATTATTGATGTGCCTATGAGTACATCTACTGGTTTGAGTGCGGCTGGACCTATGTATGGCAACTTTATGTTATTTATGCTCATGTGTAAATGGGTATAATAATGATATTGGAGATGTCTGTCCTAGCTTTCTAGTTATCAAGGTACAAAGTGGTATAGTTGTTGATTTAAGGTTGAAAAGATGATTAGTGGTGAATATTAATTAAGAGGTTAATAAAGACTTACGGATAGTTGAACCTTAGCAATAATGAGGACTAGTGGTATTGACGACTAGTAATTATGATGATTAAGCTATAATGATGTTTAGCGTAAATAAAGACTTATAATAATAATGTTTAGTTGATAGTAATGATTTCTTCGATGATGAAGGCTCATCGCCGAACTAGAATTTGTGGATTAGTGATAGTAATTACTAAATGGTGTTTAGTCATTAAATTAACTATTGAATGATTATTGATTAGCTGTTATTGGATCAATGGTGATTTGTGAGTTTGTGATGGCTAGAAACACACATATTAGTTACTTGATAAACATGGCTTTGTAATGGATTTTGGCTATGTTCTAGTTATTGATTAGTTGGTGAAGAAAGACTAGTTTTTGACCCATGAGTAGTGATTATTTGGTGAATAGTGTATAAATAACAATTAGAAGGTATACTAGGACTAGTGAGTAATTACATTAGTAAATAAGCGTTGGCTAGCTAATGAATAACTATTAGTGTGTACCGAGGATATAGATGTTTAAATGACGGTATTGTTATGGTTATGCATATATTTACATGTTTAATTATGAATATTAATGATAATTGTGTAATATTGATAAATTGACCGATTTATGGTAAGCATGGATTGACGATTGAATAACGATGGAGTTTGTACATATTGTTGATTAGATTCCTTTACATTTGTCTTAGGTGTACTCTCTAGTTGTATGGGACACTATGATGAGTTTTTTACTTTATGCACTAGTTGGCGTATGGGAGCAAACTTTTTACTTATTATTGCTAGTATTGATGCTTTATGTACTATTGTTATTCCTATATTTATTGCCTGCTAGGTACAATGATATTGGCATGTGTAGAGCCTTACCTTATACTGTTATTCCATTTCGGTTACTTATTATATACAGTGGTGACAAATATGCTTCAGGTTGTATTCTGTACCTTGACTTTGTTATGATTATCGTACATTAAATCATCTATATATCATGACTTAGCTCAATCGGCTGATGATACCTACTGAGTACCATTGTTTTTGTACTTATACTACACTTCTGCAGCCTTTATATCATATTATGGGTTATCGCCATGGATATATGTGTAGTGTGGATCATCCAAGGTTCTGAGTCATAGAGTAAGATACTAACATTCAGAGTATTACCTCTCTCTCTCTTATGTATTAGACTAGTCTCTATTTTGTATTCAGAGATAAGTTACATCAGTGTATCCAGTGGAACTTCACTTTGTACTCTAGTATTATTAGCAGCTCTTTTACTGATACCACCAGGTTTTTGAATTATATTATGTTATTGCTTCATTATTTCATCTATTCTGTAATTCTTTTCTTTATATATTTGGTAGTCCATTACTAGCCGTTTCGGACTGCAGGTTTGGCTTGTATTCTAATAGATTATAGTAGGTGACATCATTACCTAAGAAACTGGGTAGTGACAATCTGGCTCAGAAGAATTTAGAAACATAGTTGAGGCAGTTGGCTCAAGAAAAAAACACAAGACCAGAAGGGGGTCTTCCTAATGATACATAAAATCCAAAGAAAGTAATGTAAATCATCTTAAGTAGTGGTAGAGACCTGATTGATAGACCTCAAAAAAAAATCATGAGGCACAGATAGTGTTGGTCCCACAACAAAAAGATAAGAAACAAATGGCAGCCAAAGAAGCTAATAATTTAGGAAAGTCTGAGTACCCAAAAGTAAAGACAGTTGAGCAATCACAAAAGCGACCACCATTACCATTCCCTTAGAGGCTTAAAGAGGCTAAAGATGATGCATACTGCAAGAAGTTCTTTGACACATTCTGAGAACTTCATACTAACCTTGTTTTGTTAGATATTTTGCTAGAAATGTCGAAGTACACTAAGTATTTGAAGGATGTGGTGACCAATAAGTCAAAGCTTAGTGACATTGAGATGGTAGCACTTACTAGGGAGTGCAGTTCTTTGACAATGAGCAAGATGCCCAAAAAGCTCAAGGACCCTAGGAGCTTCACCCTCTCCATAAAAATTGGTGAAAGTGATGTGGTCTAAGATTTGAGTAATTTAGGAGAGAGAATAAATTTGATGCCTCTTTTGGTGTTTAACACTGTTGGTTTGGAAAAAACAATGACATGTTCAATGGTTCTCTAAGTGGCGGACAGAACAAGAGTGGTTCCTAAATAACTCATAGAGGATGTTCTCGTCAAGTTAGGCAAGTTCATTATTCTTACAAACTTTATTTTTTGATTATGATGTAGGTGGTAGGGTACCAATTATACTAATACGTTTATTCTTTGTAACTGGAGAAGCACAGATAAATATGAGAGAGGGTACTCTAAAAATGAGACTGAATGATAAAGAGGTAATCTTCAGAGTGTATAAAACACTCAACATACTCTCACGATACAAAGATTTGGGCATGATAACAGTACTAGAAGAAGATAAATATGGTGTGAAGGGGTGAAACCCCCCAATAAACTCTTCAAACACTCCTATAGAGTTGCCTGAAACAATAATTAAGCCCAAACATTGGTTAAAAAAGATCCAAACAAGGTAAGAATAAAAAGAGATGCAGACCTTGAGAGTAAGCACTCAAAAGGTTAGAAATAAATAAGAAGATGGGCTTTGAATAGGACAAAAAGATGAGAGATTGTGGGTGAGAGTCGTGAGTTGAGTCATGCCATCATAATAAATCATGAACTGCTTTGGAGGAATCCCAAGTTAAGGTAGTTTTTTATTTGTTAGTTATCTTTAATAGCACCATTGGTTTTATTTTTATTTTATGTCAACAGGTTAAAGAAAAGTCTGAGTACCGAAGATCTTAGCTAAGGAGCATTGAAAAAAACTTACTGTGGGGTCCATCGAACCCTCTTCGATGATCATGATGATACTATCTAGGCCTAGAGGCCTCAAAGAGTATTTATATCCTTACTTTAATTTATAATTTGGTCATAAAGTGTTATTTTAAGTATAGGGTGGAGGGGAATCTTCCAATTGTTTACGGTGAAGTATTTCTACAGGAGTCAATTTTTAGTTATTTTCTAGTTTTTGACTAAATTTAAAAAATTACAAGAGATTTTATCTTTGTTTGTTTATAGTTTTTGTTGGTGTCTATTCAGTAGAAGCACACTTCAACCTCCCCCCTCTTTTTGGTTCTTTTATGAGGGGGCGCCCTTTGAACCTGGTATCCCTTTTTTAGTTTTTAGGAGTAATTTTAAAATATTTTGTAATTAGGAATAAGTGAGAGGTTCTTGCTAAGTGCTATGTATGATTATATGATGGAAGTTGATTTTGAATGTGAAAGCATGTTGAATGACTTGAATGGTTATTTTAAAGACATCTAGACTCTTCTGAGATATTGGCTTAATTTTGAATTCTTTTAATTGCTTCGTTGAGAGTCTATAACGATCTTTCTTGATTTCAGCATGTGTCATGTATTAGTGAGTTTTCTTGTATATTCCTTGTAGCATGTTGATATCTTGAACTTACATGGTTTGTATGCAAATAAAATTAAAGATTGTTGGGTTTAAGAGATGATATAGACATTTCTTTGATAGCCATGTTTTATACCCTCTTTATCTACCCTTATTGCATGATCTTAGTTAGCCTCGTTGAGCATTTAGCCTATTCTTTGGTAACCTCATATGTAGCTTACTCTCCTTCTTTTTATTGACCATAATTTAATCCAAAACTCCTAAGAACTTTAATTGAATGATTTAGAGGTTGAGGAATGTAGAATTTAAGAAAGGAAAATTGAAAGTAAAGCCCCAAAATACTAGCTATTGTTCTGTTGAAAATAGTTCATGTGTTTGGTTGGGAGGAATGTAATGAAAAGAAAATTTGGTCAAAAGTGAATCATGTGATGATAGAAAATACACCCTCCTTATGATGTGTGGACTGGCTTTAAGAGATGGGGAAAAACAAAACAGAGATAGAAAGATAAAGGTGGTGGAAAATTTGGTTGGTTAGAGAGGAGTTTAATGTAATGTGTGATTTATTAAAGAACATAGGAAAGATAGTCTCTATTATTGGCCAAAATAGTTACCACCCATCCCTTAGACAACATTACAACCCTTAAAGTCCTACTTGATTTTGAGCCTTAGCATTCTGATATTAGTAGAGTACTACAGTAAGGGAAAGCTTATCGTTCATCTTGTGTGACATGTTAATTCTTTCTGAGAGTGAGCGAAATTTGATACTTAAACCCATTCTTATAATAAGTTGCTTATTAGTGAGTGAATATGGGTGACTCTTATGTTGTGAGGATGCATGTTTAATTATGGATAGGTGACTTATATGATGTCTGGGTTGAGTAATATGCATGAGTTTTTCTACTTGGTGGAGTCAATTATTAAGGTTAGGAATTTTTGAGACATTGTTCATGAGTTTTGAATTGTAATATGACATGCTTAATGTGGAACTTTCCATTCATGTAGTCATTGTAGTTCTAGCTGGAGTGTATTACTTTGAGTAGAAATTCTAGAATTTATTGGATTATTCTTAATGTAAAGAGGTGTTTGAGGACGAACAAGGCTTTAAGTGTGTAGTGGCGATCTAGGCATCTTTATACACCTAAGTACCACTATCTACACGTGTTTAGATTAGTTTTGAGGACCTCTTGATGTGATTAATGATGTATCAAGGGTGTAATTATGTACTTAAGTGTTAATTTATATTTTTAGAGTGTTTAAAGTGATTTTGAAATAAGTTAAGAATCAAAATGATCAAATAGAGATTAGACGAGAAAACTAGTTGTGCTAGTTTGAGTTATGCTTGGTCCTAGTGTACTTTGATGAGCTATATTGTGTTTAATGAACTAATTATTGTTATATTATGTTTTAGAATACCATTGGAGATTTTTTGAAGATAATTTAATCCTACAAACAAGTCATAAGAAGTGGAGAAAGAAGGAACAAACGTACAAAAAGATAGGAGCAAAACAGAAGCAAAATTGCACCTTTGTATAGGTGCTTTGTGCCGCACCCAATAAATCAAGGGATGGGGTGTGGTATAAACCACCTAGTGATACCCCACACTGCCTTACCCTTTCTTTGCGTGGTCTATCTACCACATAAGGCCACCCTTTGGCCTTGCAGTGCAAGGCTTCTCCCAAGGCATCAAAAGTTGATTTTTAAGTCTTTTAAGTGAGGAACAATGTGGTAGATGCATAAGTTTCGTGTTAATATGCCCATGGGCGACCTAAAGAACTATATAAGGATTAATTGTTCACAATTACACCTCACTTTTGGAACAACACATAATTGGAGGGAGAAGAAGGTATCTAAGGGCTCTACACTACGATTCTTCTTCTTTAACTTAGTTCCTCGTAGTTTTACTTATGATTCCATTATTATGATTCTTTGTAAGACTATGGGTGGCTAAACACCTATCACAATCCTATTTCCAATTTCATGATGTATCCTATCATAGCCCACCAGTAGGAAAGCTAACCCGTAGTTTGAAACTACTAGTAACGGACTACTAAGAGAAATGGAGGACAAATATGGAATAAATGAAATAAAAAGGCTAAAATAATAAGATAGTCCCAAAACCTGGTGGAATTAGGCAATAGATTCTAATATAATAAGACTAATAAAATAAGGTATAAATGAATATACTGATACAACCTATCTTTGAATACAACATAGATACTAGTCTAGTACATAAGAAGGAGAATAGCAATAATCCACACGCTAGGAGCTCACCTATGTATCCGAACTATAGCTTCTCCACATGACACACACAACAACAATTAGAACTCATACTATGATCTGAAGGCTGTAAAAGTAGAGTATGAGTACCAATACATTGTACTAAGTAGGCAACTACAGATTGAGCTCCAAAGATAAGGAAAATATAAATAGCATGCAAGCACGAATGTAAGCTACACCCAAATATTTGGTAAACTACCTAGTAATGCTAATGCGATAATAAGGATAAACTACACTGTTCATATTCAAGAAACTAATATAATAAGGGTAAGGAGGTATTAAAGATGAACTATCCCCTTCTTGCAACACTCAGGAACCTTATACCATATATCACTGTACAATATACGAATAACAAGTGAAAGGAGGATATATATTAGTATACAAAGCAAAGGAATGAATATAAAATCAGAATAAAGAAAAGAAGGGATATACGGTAATACCATAAATAAACATAGGTAGATATGCATGTGCTTATAAATAAGGTTAACTTAAGGTACAATTAATGTCATCACACTAGCATCTCCAAGACTCCCAATAATAGTAGAAACTTGGGCTAAAATAACTAGGGTCTCTAATCCATACGTATAAACATGAGATAATTATCCATAATAAAGAAATCGTAAATAAAGGGATAAGAGTATCAGGGTCTAAAAACATAATGCCTAAATAATGGATAACCATGCGTATTAATATAACTGTAAGGTAAACAAACCAGAATCATACCTAAAATCTCTGTACCAATCAAATTATCAACTTTTACAAACTAGTCATAATAGAAATAACAATAACAATATAAGGTAACTGGCTAGTCCAGAAAAATATTACCTAATCGGGCCTTTCTGTAATACACCGAGAATCCCAACCGATAGTAGAACCTTGATTCAAGATAATGAGAAATAAATTTATGTGGTTTAGTAGTTTTATGATCATGTTTTATGTATATTAATGCCTCAAATACGTCCTAGCTATTAGATGAATCAAAATATCCCTTATCGATCGAATTCTTGAGAAGGATATTTTCATAGTCAACTTCAAACAATAATATTTTTTTTATACTAAAAATTTTAGATATTATGATGAAAAAATATATATATAATTGAATTATATTTCCAATGATACAAATTTCGCCAAAATCCAGTATCGGAGTAAAAAGTTATGGCCATTTTACTAAGAGCTGTTCGAGCTGCCCAAGAGCGACGGGCAAGTTGACGGACCGTCAAGTCGGCGATGGAACGTCACTTTGGACGTCACAACTGAGGCATTAAGAACTTTTTATGGCCCAAAAATGATGGCTGGAGTGACCGTCAGTCACCAGAGTGACGGTCCGTCAACTTTGTCTGAAACAGTGCTGAAATGACATTTTAAAGGGCTTTTTGGGTCTTTTTCCACCCTTTTAACCTCTAATTACAACGAATCAAAGCGCATAACTCCTCATTCATCAATAATATCAAAATTAGGATTTCTTTAAAGATCAAAACTCAAGAACAAGATTCATACCCTTTTCCAAGAAAACTCAAGAATTAAAGCGTCACTATTTAAGAACCTTCAAGAAAAGTTAACCTCCTTCAAGATTCAAGCTTTTGAGGTATGTAAAGTGTTGATTCATGGGTTAATTTCACCCATTAATATCAATAAACCCTATTTAAAATGTAAACTTTGGATTCCATGGTATGAATTGAATTATATCCATATTTATGTTGTTGTTTGATTTACAAGTTGAAGTCTTTAATGATTATCATGAAAATATGTTAACATGTGGTTGAAGTTCTTCCATTGGAAGAGTAAAATGTTTCCATGATGTATTATTTTAATATTCATGCCTAAGAATAAAGATATGCATTCAAGGTGTTTGATAAAATGCGTAAGAGAATAGAAATTATGCTCTATGACTCATTTGTGACCAAAATTGATGAATTCATGTTTCTCCCTTATGTTCGATATGACTCCCATGTTATTGTTATGCTTTGAAATGGATTGAAATAATGATAAATTATGATATGTTTACATGTATTCCTATTCATGTGTAAGCTTATAGCATGCGAATACTTTATGAAAATCCCCAATGATGTACTATGAATTGTTGACTATGGTCATGTGTCAAGAAGTGTCATGTCTTGTCAGTTTCATGCTATCGAGTCCTAGGGGTACTTGTACCTAACAATTTAGCTATGTGCCTAGAGCCAGTGTCAGTTTTCAAGATACTCTCCGTCAAGCCATGCTCTGTAGAATTCAGTCAGACTCATGACTCAGAAAAACTCAGAAATCTCAGTAATCTTAGAAATCTCATAACTCAATAATTTTAGTAGTATTCCGTCAGTCAACAAAACTCAGTGAACCCAATACAGTCAGCTTAGGATAATTAATTCAGTGTATAATTAAATGGGAGTTGGATTCAGCACCGAGTGAGCCCAAGGATGGGAACTCACCTGCGAGTAGAGGTTGTGTATCTTAGAAGCAATCCTTGTTCTCTAGAACTACGTAGCCAGCAGAGGTTGAGACATCAAACATGCTAGTTGAGGGTATATAAGGTGGTTTAACCTGTTATATGAGTCTCCCACCATTCTCCTTAGAGTACCTATTATATGAGGGATTACTCACAGCTTATCCTTGCTAGTGGCGCAGTATTGTCACCCTTCCAATTGGGGTTTCAGATTGGACCCCAACTCAATTATATTATCTTATTTGGGGCATGTCGATTAGATGACTACTTCCCATAGTTACAGTCTCAGTCTCAGTAATAAAACTGAGATAGTTTTACAAAATTTAGGACTGTCAGATACAGTCACCTAGTTTAGTACAAAACTCAGCTAGTTCCATCAGAAATAGGACTGTTAGACACAGTCATTTAGATAATAGTATATTAGTTATACGAAACCTATATTATCATCGTTCAGATTCAGTGATGTCATGATCTCAGTTGCAATTTATGTATTTATGCATGTATTCTCATGTTCATTTTGTTCAGTAAGTTAGTATTGTTCATGAATATAAACCCCTTGTATTAAGCCTACCTCACTTGCATACCCGTATATTTAATCGTACTGATGCATTTACGCTATGGTGTTTTATACCATAGGTTCAGAAGCACGGGCTCCGGAGCATCCCTCATAGATCAGATGTTCATCGGCCAGACTAGCAGTGAGTCCTGATCATTCGAGGATAGCATGATTATTTTATTACATTATTATTTTAGTTATCCGGAGTTAGTTGGGGACATATCCTATCAACTCCACAATTTTTACATATTTTAGAGGCTTTCAAACTAGAATGTTCAGATAGTTATTTCAATTTTGGTTTGGTCATACCATATTATTCAGATGTTATGTTTTATCAGATATTTGAACCTTATGGACCTTCAGACTTTTATTCCATATTTATACAATGTGTTATGCAGTGCTCAGTACAGATATTAGTCTTGGGTTAGCTTGTGGTCCTTTGGGGTTATGAGCATCGTGTGGCATTCTGGGTACCAGATTCGGGGTGTTATAAACTTAGTATCAGAGCCATGTTCAATAGTATCCTAGGAAGTCTGAAAGTCGCATCTAGTAGATTCTTGTGCATAGGTGTGTTGCACGCCACATTTATGTACATGAGGCTATAAGATGTTTTAGGAACAGTTTCCCTTCTTTTAAAATTCATGTCGTACCAGTAAGCATGAGCTTAAATTTAACTTGCATATAATCTATTTCTCCCTCTTCATTTGCATAATAGGCCTCCTAAGAGAAGAAACGAAAATCAGTTAGCCCCTCAGCCAGTCCAAGCAGATCCCTTGGACGAACATATTTCTAATGCAGAGTTCAGAGCTGCATTCACTACTCTTGCTAACTTAGTTTCTGCTCAGAATGAATGACCAGTTGTCATTCCAGCCAACCCAGTGGCCAATTCAGCTGCAGCCAGGATTCAAGACTTCACCCGAATGAATCCTCCATCTTTTTTCTGGTCTAAGTCAGATGAAGACCCTCAGTAATTTTTTGATCAATTTTAGAAGGTTACCGATATAATGGGGATGTCAACTCTTGAGAGTGCTGAGCTATCTACATACCAATTACAGGATATGGATCACCCATGGTTCAAATAGTGGAAAGAAGAGAGGGATGGTGATGCAGGGACTATAAAGTGGGAGGAGTTTGCTACTACTTTTCTTGATAGATTCTTTCCCTTAGAGCTGAGAAAAACTAAGGTGTTAGAGTTTATCAAACTTAGACAGGGCAACATAACATTGAAAGAGTATTCTCTTAAATTTACTCAATTATCTAGATATGCTCCTCATGTGGTAGAAGACAATAGGGTTAAGATGAGTAAGTTTGTGTCTGGGGTGAATGATAGTGTGGTCAATGAGTGCAGATTTGCAATGTTGACTAGTGAGATGGAAATAGCCAGGCTTATGATACATGCTAAGCAAATAGAAGAGTAGAAGATTAAGATGAGAGAGAAGAAGAATAAGAGAGAAAGGATAGGTAGTTTCAAGTTTACTAAGCCTAAGTGAGATGGTGGAAGTCTTTCTTAGTTCCACCCAAAGTCATCCATTCCATCTCCTTCCTCAGCTAGTGCTCCGGTGCCAAAATTTAGAGACGGAAACAGAGATAGGGCGCCAGGCTCTAAGTCTCAGGGTAGTGTTAGTAGTGCCCGAACCTATCCTCTTTTTCAGACATGTGGTAAGCACCATCAGGGTACTTCCAGAGCAGTCAGTGATGTTTTCTTTGGATATGGAAAGCCATCCCATAGAGTCAGAGATTATCCCTAGCCAGGTCCTCAAAGTCAGCGTAATCACCCTCCATCTCAGTCCAGTTTCTTGAATTAGAAAGGTGCCTCTTCCAGTGCTACCAGTGGGCAACGCCTAAATAGACTCTATGCTCTTCATTCCTGATAGAATCAGGAAAATTCTCCTAATATGGTTACTAGTATGTTACAGATCATTCACTTGCATGTTTACGCTTTGCTAGATCCAGGAGATTCTTTGTCTTTTGTTACTCCTTATAAAGTAGTTGATTTAAGAGTCACTCCCAAAATTCTAGCAGATCCCTTCTCAGTATCTACCCCAGTTGGTAAAACTATCAAGCCCGATGGGTATACAGGAACTGTTCGATTATGGTATCTCAGAAAGTCACTTCAGCAGACTTAGTCGAATTAGAGATGAATGATTTCAATTTCATTCTCGACATTGATTAGCTTCATTCCTACTATGCCACAGTTCACTGTAGAAACAGAGTTGTCCAATTTCAGTTTCTGAATAAACCTATCCTAGAGTGGAGGGGTAGCACTTCAGCTTTTAGGGGTCAGCTTGTTTTCTACCCTTGGGCACGGAAAATGATATCCAAGGGATGTGATTATCATCTTCTTTGAGTTAAGGACACTAGTTTTGAAACTCCCAGTCTCGAATCAGTCCCAGTGGTGAATGAATATTTAGATGTTTTTCCCGAAGATCTTCTAGGAATTCCTCCCAAAAGGGAAATAGATTTCAGCATTGATCTTCTTCTAGATACTCTACCTATATATATTCCGCCATACAGAATGACCCCAGTAGAAATAAGAGAATTGAAAGAGTAGTTGAAGGATCTCCTAGATAAGGGATTTATTAGACCCAGTGTGTCCCCGTAGGGTGCACCAGTGTTATTCGTGCAAAAGAAAGACGGTTCTCTCAGAATGTGCATTGATTGTCGTCATCTTAATAAAGTTACGGTAAAGAATAAGCATCCACTTCCCAGAATCGATGATTTGTTTGACCAGCTTCAGGGTACCAGCTATTTCTCTAAGATAGACCTCAGATCAAGCTATCATTAGCTCAGAGTCAGAGAATGTGACATTACAAAAATAGCTTTCCAAACTTGGTATGGTCACTTTAATTTTTTAGTTATGTCCTTTGGTCGTACCAATGCCCCAAAAATTTTGATGGACTTGATGAATCGTGTGTTTAAGAAGTACTTGGACACGTTCGTCATAGTTTTCATAGATGATATTCTGGTCTATTCCTACAGTGAGTGTGATTATGCAGACTATCTCAGAATAGTATTGCAGACTCTCAGAAATCATCAGTTGTTCGCCAAATTTAGTAAGTGTGAATTTTGGCTAAGGTCAGTAGCATTCCTTGGTCCTATCATTTCTGGTGATAGAATTAGAGTTGATCCTTAAATGATCGAAGCAGTAAGAAACTGGCATCGCCCTATATCTTCATCAGATATTAAGAGTTTCTTGGGGTTGGTTGGCTATTACTGATGGTTTATTGAGGGATTTTCTTCTATTGCAACCCCTATGTCTAGATTGACTTAAAAGAAAGTTAAGTTTCAATGGTCAGATCTTTGTGAGAAGAGTTTTCAGGAGTTGAAGACTCGACTCACCTCAGCGCTAGTTTTAGCTCTTCCAGATGGTTCAGATGGGTTCGTGGTGTACTGTGATGCATCTAGAGTGGTTTTGGGTTGTGTCCTTATGCATCATGGTAAGGTCATAGCCTATGCCTCTAGAAAACTTAAGACCCATGAGAAGAATTATCCTACTCATAACCTTAAGTTAGCAGCAGTAGTTTTTGACTTGAAGATTTGGAGGCATTACTTGTACGGTGTTCATGTAGATGTGTTAAAAGATCATAAAAGACTTCAGTACATATTCTCTCAGAAAGATCTTAATTTCTATCAGAGAAGGTGGTTAGAGCTCCTGAAAGATTATGACATGAGTGTCCTTTATCATCCAGCCAAGGACAATGTAGTGGCTGACGCTATCAGTAGATTGTCTATGGGTAGTGTCTATGCGAGTAGAGGTTGTGTATCTTAGAAGCAATCCTTGTTCTCTAGAACTACGTAGCCAGCAGAGGTTGAGACATCAAACATGCTAGTTGAGGGTATATAAGGTGGTTTAACCTGTTATATGAGTCTCCCACCATTCTCCTTAGAGTACCTATTATATGAGGGATTACTCACAGCTTATCCTTACCAGTGGCACAGTATTGACACCCTTCCAATTGGGATTACAGATTGAACCCCAACTCAATTATATTATCTTATTTGGTGCATATTATTTAGATGACTACTTCTCACAGTTACAGTCTCAGTCTCAGTCTCAGTAATAGAACTCAGATAGTTCTACAAAATTTAGGACTGTCAGATACAGTCACCCAGTTCAGTACAAAACTCATCTAGTTCTATCAGAAATAGAATTATTAGAGATAGTCATTCAGATAATAGTATATCAGTTATACGAAACCTATGTTACCAGTGTTCAGATTTAGTAATGCCATGATCTCAGTTACAGTTTACATATTCATGCATGTATTCTCACGTTTATGTTGTTTATTCAGTTAGTATTGTTCATGCATATAAACCCCTTGCATTCAGCCTACCTCACTTGCATACCAGTACATTCAATTGTACTGACGAATTTTTTCTATGGTGTTTTATACCATACGTTTAGAAGCACGAGCTCCAGAGCATCCCTAGTAGATCAGATGTTCAGCGGCAAGACTAGCAGTGAGTCCTCATCATTCGAGGATAGTATAACTATTTTATTACTTTACTATTTCAGTAGTCCGAAGTTAGTTGGGGATATGTCCTATTAACTCCACAGTTTTTAGACAGTTTAGAGGCTTTCAGACTAGTATGTTCAGACAGTTATTTCAGTTTTTGTATGGTGATACCGTATTATTTAGATGTTATGTTTTATCAGATATTTGAAACTTATGGCCCTTCAGTCTTTTATTCTACTTTTATACAAAATATTATGTAGTGCTCAGTACAGATATCAGTCATGGGTTAGCTTGTGGTCCTTCGAGTTCATGATCATCGTGTGGCATTTCGGGTACCAGATTCGGGGCGTTACACTTTCATAAATCATAACTATCATAGGGTCAGAAGATTCAATCAACACTCAACAAACAATAGACAGAGCCTATACCTAAGCAACTTCCCATGAGGTGGATAGATACAAGCTCTACACAAAATACTCTTAGAAGTACTCATAGCTATAACTATGCAACCTCCCATAAGGTTATAAATATACGGCATACTACTGATAGGCAGTATGTATGCAAGAATGAATGCCAAGACATAATGCATAATACCATAATAAATCTTAATGCTATAAAGTAACCCAGTATAACTTATCTCATCAATATCATCATCAATCGTCGTTCTAGAACTGAAACTCATATTAGAAATTCATCATCAATTGTTGGACTTGATCTGAAATTACCATCTTAAGTATCATCATCAATGGCCAGACTTAAATTGGAACTCATATTGTCAATATCATCATAAATTGACTATTCATTCAGTACAAGATATATATGTATGTGTGTGTATGTGTATATATGTATATATATATATATGTATGTATGTATTTATATAAGTACATAGCTAGAACCATGGCTAAAAGAGTGAAAATCCATTACCAGGGGTAACTCTGAGACTAAATCATCCTAGGAGTGTAGAAAGGGCCAGAATCTCTCAAGAATGGGGTAAATAGTAGTAGTAAAATTATAGATCGGAATCTACCTTGGTCAAATATCAAAGATTATCATTATTAGTCTTGAAATATCATAAGTTATACATTAAGATGGTATGATTCCCATTATGAAGAAATTCACTTTAAAAGTGAAAAGTGGGAATATATCCCATTTTAGGAAAAGAGTTATAAAACTATATTTTTTGGGATCGAACCATTTAACGTCTAATTCATGATGATTGTACTAAATTTATACATGCCATCACTATTATTCAAAATAATACAATTATAAGTATCAATGTGTCTATACACTACGATCATTTCCTTTACAAGGATGGAATACTTCCCAAACCCTAACCAACAAATATCATAAACATAGCCTTGAGCCCAATAATATATCAAGAATAACTACAACATCATAATAATGTCTTTAGGACCAAATACATATCCAGCATAACCATAACATCACAATTCAGAAAACCATCGCAATCCACTGAGTAATTGATAAGTCACCAATTTAATAATTTACTAACATCTTTTTTAGCCTAAATTATCATGTGTTTCCATCGATTTGTTGTTAATTTCTTACTTAATGCTCATTGGTGTAGGTAAAAGTTGAAATGGGAAGATGGGCAAGGAAACTTGATAAAAATAAGCTGACAAAAAAGTAAAAGTGAAGAAATATGAAACAAAAAAGCTAAATGCAGGAAATCAAGACCAATAATTGACCCTCAATTACCGTGATTGTGGCCTGAGGTTCACGATCGTGATCCACAGTCAAGTCAACCAATGGAAATCCAGAGATGGTCACCGCGATCGCTGTATAACAGTTGCAGTTAAGAGATGGCGATCGCGATAAGGTTGAAAAAATTTAGGGGCAAAATTGTAATGTTCTTTAAGATACCAAGAGCAGGGTGGAATTTTTATAGTATTTAGAAAATATAGAATGAGGGATTAAATAGGTATTTATAGATTATTTTCACCATCTTTTATCCTATCTTTCATCTTTATTCTTTAGCTTCTTCATAAGCTGAAAATTCTCTCTCTAAGAAATTCTCTCTAAGAAATTCTCTCTCTAGGTAGTTACTACTTTTTCTCCACCATTAACAGTTGGTCTATAGCATCTCAGTTACTGGAAGAGCTCCTCCGACCGCTGGACACCTTCTCATAGGGACGGCATGCATGCATCCGATTATCAAAAAAACCCAACCCACTCCTATGTCATACACTTTTTAAGCTATTCCCCAAATTTCTGAAGGACAATTATGATGGGCTCAAGCTATTCTCAATCAGGCTCAATCAAAATTTCTAGGAAAGATGAAAGAGGTGATACAAAAATCAAGTCAATGTACATCAGAGATTAATAAGGGGAATACTCAACCACAACCTATAAAGAATGGCTCAATGGCTAATGATGGAGGTATGCCTACTATCCCCAATATTCAACCAGATAAAGTAAATTCTAAAGAGTAGAATCCTATGGTGATCAATAAGGGGATGAAGGTGCCAATACCCAGATCGGAGGTTGTGAATGTGCACCGGTCGGGGCCAGAGGTAATAATGGTTTATGGTCCAAACCAAGTAATGGATAGGAACCTCATATTCTAAGGGTTACACACTCTATAGCCATGAAATTGAGAGCACAAGAGTCCATAAAAACTAAGATTATTACAATTGAACCCCAAAAAATTACAACCAAACAGGGTCTCCCTGCAGTTATATTTCGATCGGAGGACTTCAAACTGAAATTAGCACAATGATGTAGATTTACCTTGATTGGGAAATTTGATAGCAGCATGCCAAGGATGGAGGTTATTAGGCGTTAGTTTCTATTACAGACGGAATTGAAAGGAAAGGTAAAAATTACTCATTTCAATTCCAGGCATTTGTACATTGATATGGATAATGAATACGATAATTCAACTGTATGGTCCAAAGGGAAGATGTATATTCAAGACCAGATGATGAGATTCCAACTTTGGACTCCCACATTTAGTCCTGATAAAGAAACCCCTCTAGTCCCTATATGGGTGAGTGTACAAGAACTTCTATGTTATTGTTACTGTATGGAGGTAGTGACACCTCTCTTATCCCCTATTGGCAAAGCATTGTTTTTCGATTTGGCAACCTATAAGAAAACTAGGAGTATTGTGGCCAAGGTTAAGATGCAAATTGATCTCACAAAATTAAGGCCCTACCATGTATGGCTGGGTTATGATGAGGATGAACATGGTGAAGGTACATAGTTGAATATTTTATATGAAGATGTTCCTTAGTACTGTTCCTACTGCAAACATCAAGGGCATGCAGTTAGATCTTGCCCTGTCAAAGGAAAAGTTCAGGTGACCAGGAAAAAATTGGTGGAGGAACAACAAGGGAATGCTATAGAGATTAATGAAACCCAAGTTGACCAAAGGATGCAAAAGCCTCCTAATAAAATGCAGCAACAATTGGCAAAAAAAAGAAAAACACATATCAATGAGTGGTAGAACCAAAAAATAAGGGGAAAGGATAACTAATGAAGGATGTTCAAACCAAGGTCTACAAATAGGTATTCTGGGGAATATCATGATGTATCTGTGCTATTCACATCAAATGCATTTAGAGCTCTGCAACAAGACAGTGAGACCACATCTATTTGCCCTGATAATAATGTGGATAGGTGCAGGTACGTACCACAACAGTTAGATGAATCTAATAAGGGAGATCTAGTTAATCAAGTGTTAGCAAATGACAAGGACCTGACATTGCTACCAGATAGTGATGAAGTACACCAGATGGACAGAATTGATAATAATGCAGTGCCTGATAAAGATGTAAATCCTTCAGTAATACCAAAAATTGAGGAGGTGCTAATTGACCAGCTGCATGATCAGATTCATAATGAGGGGAGGAAAGTAGGAAATAATACTCCTATTTTGCTCCATGAGCCTTGTGGTGTTACATCTCATAGCTCTAAGCAGGTGGTAGATCAAGCCAATGAAAATGAACCCCAGAGTTTTTTCCAAGAACTTGAGGATAAGTATAGAGTAATACATTCTGAGGATGAGACTAATGATACCAGTGTGTGTCAATTAGAGAATATGGAAGGAATTATAAATGATGTGTTTGATCCAGGAGATCAAGAGGAGTTTGCTAATGAAGTTAATCAATTGTCCTTTCAACAAGGGTTATCTCCTAGGGGCTCTCTCAGTAATCTAAGGAATGGAACCAAACATAATGTTGCTAACATGACTGGACACATAACTAGACCTATTACCAGGTCTCACCTACATAAAATAAGCAAATAATCAGCCATCTTGTTTGGAATTCAAGTGGTATATTTACCCAAGGTGTCTTGGAAAGACTTCAAAATCTCATCAATATTCATAATATCTCTCTAATTATAATACTAGAACCTTTCTCTAGCAACATTCATTTGGAAATAGCCAAAAGAAAGCTCAAGATAGAACATGGCCTATGTAACTCTAATGACAAAATATGGATCTTTTGGTCCTTGGATATCGTATATGACATTATTGCCATTTATGATCAGCAGATTACATATTCTATTACACATGTTGCTATGTAGTAGCCTTACCTGATGACCTTTGTGTATGCTAAGTGTAGAGATACACTTAGAAGGCCTTTGTGGAGTAAGCTGGTTCAACTATCTGCAATAACTCTACCTTGGTGTACTATTAGATATTTCAATATGATTACTGAAGTTGGTGAAAAAATTGGAGGCTTCCCTTATGATATAAGGAAAAGTTTTGACTTCTAGGGGGTTATTGAGGCTTGTGGTTTGTCTGACATGGGATTCAATGGTCCTAAGTTTACTTAGTCAAATTTAAGAGGAATTCAGTTTAGAATATGGAAGAGACTGGACAGAGCTATGGTATCAGATACTTGGTTGAGAGACATGCCAATGACCAACATTACTCATTTGTCCTCTGTGAGGTCTGATCCCTGCCCTTTGTTGTTAGAAATGTAGGAAAGGGTGGAAGCACACACTAAATACTTTAAATTACTAGATTGTTGGGTGGAACATCCCACATTCCTTACCATTATGGAAAACTGTTAGCAAACACCCTGTGAGGGATCTCCCATGTGGAGATTTCATAAAAAAATAAAAGGGCTAACTTCTACTCTAAGTAAGTGGTCTAGGGAGGCTTTTGGTGACACCTATGTCAAAGTGAAATATTATGAATAAAAGGTCAAGGTTGCTGAAGAAAATTTGATCATGAATAGCTCTGATGAGAACAGAATGACATTTCACAAGATTCAAGCGGAATATATCAGGCACCTTAAGGTGGAGGAAGCTATTTTAAGATAGAAATCTAAGCTGCATTGGTTTAAGGATGGTGATGCCAATTCCAACTATTTCCATACATTTATTAGAGGCAGGAGAAGAAGAATATTTATGCACAAAATCAAGATTGAGGATGGGGAGTGGATCCACGGGGATGCTGATATAGCTGCAGCTACAGTTCAACATTTTTAGGACATCTTTATAGGGGTAGCAGAGGTTGTACCTGAGGAAATGCTTGTTAATATTCCCAAATTGATAACAGATGATCACAATGAAAAACTTCAGGCTATTTATTCTATGGAGGAGGTAAAAAATGTGGTGTTCTCTATGAGTATTCACTCAATAGCAGGTCCTGATGGTATGAATGGTAAATTTTTCCAATCCTACTGGCATATTATTGGTAGGGATCTATTTCAAATGGTGCTTGCTTTCTTTTATGGTTAGGAGTTACCTAAATATTTCTCTCATAAATGCTTAATTCTTTTTCCTAAAGTGTCTCATCCAAACAAATTGTCAGAATATAGACCTATCAGCTTGAGCAACTTTACCAAAAAAATCATATCTAATCTTCTCTACCTCAGAATGGCACCAATCCTTCCCAACATTATTTCTCTTAACTGATTTGTCTTTGTGAAAGGAATAAATATTGCAAAAAACATTATGCTTGCTTAGGAAATTATTGGTGACATCAAGAAACCAGTTGTAGGGGAAATGTTGTCATCAAACTAGACATGGCCAAGGCATATGACAGGGTGTCTTGGTCATACACATGTCTAGTTTTAAAGAGGTTTGGATTTGGTGAAACCATTATTGATATGATATGGAGAACCTTGTCAAATAACTGGTATTCAGTATTGATGAATGTCACTAGACATGGTTTTTTCCATTCTAAAAGAGGATTGAAACAGGGGGATCCCCATTCTTCTTCTTTATTCATTCTAGGGGAAGAAGTCTTATCAAGATCTCTTAATAATTTACACCACCAACCTCAATATCATGGATTTCACATGGAATGGAAAGGGCCACAAATTAACCACCTCAGCTTTGGTGATGATATCATCATCTTCACTACTGGAAGAAGAAACACTCTCAGACTTGTTATGAAAACATTGGCCTGTTATGAAGCAACTTCTGGTCAAATGATCAATAAGAATAAGAGCCACTTCATGTTACCAGATCAATCTTTTCCTTCCACTAACTTAAGGATTAAGGATTAAACTGGGTTTAAACAAACACACAACCCCATTACATACCTTGGATATCCCATTTATATTGGCAGATAGAAAATCAGTCATTATACTGGCCTGGTTAGTAGTGTGGCTTCAAGAATAACTGGATGGCATTCTAAACTTCCTAGTTATGGGGGTAGATGTGTTCTGATTAAACATGTCTTATAGTATATTCCTCTCCACATTCTCTCTGCTTGCATACCTCCAAAGTCTATTATGAAACAACTCACCTGTTTGTTTGCAGATTTCTATTGGGGATGGAAGGAAAACAAGAAGAAGTTTCATTGGGCTTCATGGAAAGAGTTATGTCATCCAGTTGCTGAAGGTGGGATTGGTGTTAGGCATATTGCTATCTAAGGCATTGCAACTGAAGCAATGGTGGATATTCACAAGTAGCAACACTCTTTGGGGAAAATTCTTATTGTCCAAATACTGCAAGAGAAAGCATGTTGTAGCCAGGAAAACGTCCACTAGACAATCTTTGATGTTGAGAACTATGATGAAGACCAAGAGTGATGCCGAACACCATATCTTATGGAGAATCAGGTCTGGTTCTTGTTACTTTTGGTGGGAAAAATGGTCTGTCTTGGGAGCATTAAATAACTACAGATTTATGGTGTTAAATCAAGTAATGCTAAAGTCTCAAATGTCCTAACTAATGGTGAATGGAATCTTCAGATATTGTCTACTATTCTTCCCCCTAAGGTGGTGTAATATATCCTCAAAACTTCAATCCAATATCATGAAGGAATTCAAGACTTCCCAATCTGGAGTCTAATTCCAAGTGGTGAGTTCACCTGTTCATCTGCTTAGGAGCTGATTAGAGAACACAGGGAGAGGATAATCCTGAATAGTCATATCTGGCACACTATGAGTCCATTCAAATGCTCCTTTCTTATATGGAGAACCCTGAGAATTAAAATCCCTACCAATGAAAGGCTTTATCCCTTTGGTATATCCCCTGTAAGGTGTGGGTGTTGTTCTCAGTTAGGTTGGGATAATATTCCCTGCACTTTTGTTAAAGGTCTCTTTGCAAACCATATTTGCAGGTACTTCTCATCATCTATGGGAATTCCATATATTCCTTCCATATCAAAAACTTTCTACTGAAATGGTGGAGAATGAGAGCAGCTAATAGAGCTCATAAACTGGTACTTCAGGCTCCTCCTCTTTTCATTTATTGGATTCTATGGAAAAATAGATGTGTAGTTAAATATGGTGGTAAAAACCCCCAGTTATCTAGAGTTTAATTTCTTATATACCAAGAAATCTTCCTCCTACTATACAATGTATTCCCTTACATTCACTGGCCTACTGGATGGTTCAACCTGCTAGCTTATGTGGAGAAGTGTCGACAAGGGACCAGAGTTACCACTTTTTATTGGATTATACCACCAGCTCCAACTGTTAAATTGAACTTGGATAGTAGTGCTTTAACTAACCCTGGAAGAATTTGTGTAGGGGGGGTTATTAGAGATCATAATGTTGATCTCATTTATGCTTACGCTGCTCCTTTGGGACATGGGTCCAATAATCAAGCTGAAGTGGAGGCTACTGTATGGGGTCTTACTTGGTGTTTGAATAATGGTATTCAGTAGGTAACACTGGAGGTGGATTCTGAATTACTGATCAGATGGATAAGGAACCAAATGGCCATTCCATGGTAAATACAACCTCTTGTGGAGTCTTTACTAAAACCATGGCATAATTTCAGCTGTGTATTTGCAGACATGTATACAGAGAAGCTAACTTTGTAGCAGATGCATTGTCAAAAGTGAACCATCTTTTGAGCAGCCATAATATTATTTTTATAAATATAAATTACCATCAACTATAGCAAGTTATTATTAGCTTGATAAAGTAAACATGCCAAGCTTCAGAAGAAGGACGGTGAACAAGCTTTATGATCCACCATAGTACAAGATAGTATTTTGGAAGAAACATAACCATATTTGTAGTATAACACACTGGTTTATTGTCAATTATTTGTCTCATTCCTATATGTTGTTACATTCTGAGGTCAAGTTTATGACCCCCTCTTGTATAGTTCTTTGTAGATAAATAAAGAAAAATTTACAAAAAATAAATAAAAATTTAGCTTATCACTTGGAGCTTGGAGAAAAAAATTGTACTAATCTTGATCTAAGAAGATATTAGAGTGATCCCGATGTGAAGGATTAGCAATTTTCATTGAAGATTTATTAAAATTCAAAGTTTGGGTTTGCATTCTCTTTATCTTTCAAGAATTAATTTGATGGAGATTTTTCTATATTTTTGTTTATTATCTTTATGAGTTGCTAGTTCTTGCTCTTGGGGTTATGCTTGGATAGATTGATACTTATGTATGGGTTTTGTTTATGTATCTACCTAATTATCTATTTGTTGTGGTTTTTTCTATTACTCGATAGTTAAAATTAGATACATTGGTGAAAACCCCAAATTGAATGAGATTTGTGGATAAGTACTCTACATGTCAACAGGTTAAGATAGAGCATCAGAAGCCTAGTGGGTCCATACAAGAGTTCAGTATTCCTACTTGGAAGTTGGAAATTGGAAGTTGTGAAAATGGACTTCATGATGGGTTTGCCTCAAACTCGTCATCAGCATGATTCATTCTGGGTCATTGTAGACAGAATGAACAAATCAACTCATTTCCTTCCAAATCACACCTCTTATTCAGCCGAGGATTACTCCAAACTCTACATGAAGGAGTTGGTCAGATTCCACAGTGTACCACTAGCTATTATCTCAGACAGAGGTACTAGTTTACCTCTCATTTCTGGAAAGCATTCCAAAAGGGTCTTGGTACCCAAGTTCATCTTAGTACAACCTTTCATCCTTAGACAGATGGTCAAGCAGAAAGGACCATTCAGATGTTAGAAGATATACTAAGGGAGTGTGCAATCGATTTCAAGGGAAGTTGGGATGACCACTTACTTTTGATTGAGTTTGCATACAACAACTATCATTCTAGTATTCAGATGGCTCTATTCGAAGCTCTCTACGGTAGGAGATGTAGATTTCCAATTGGTTGGTTCGAAGTTAGTGAGGCCTCAGTTATAGGGCCTAACTTAGTATTCGATGCCTTAGAAAAAGTACAGTTGATTAAAGAAAGACTACGAGCTTCTCAGAGCCGACAGAAGTCTTATGCAGATGTTCGTAGAAAAGATCTTGAGTTTGAGATTGGTCACTATGTCTATCTAAAGATCTCTCCCATGAAGGGAGTGAAGCAGTTCAGCAAGAAAGGGAAACTCATTCCCCGATATGTCGGTCGCTTCAAGATTCTTAGTCGATTCGATAAGGTAGCTTATGAGCTCGAATTGCCTTCAGATCTAGCCTCAGTTCATCTATTCTTTCATGTCTCTTTGCTAAAAAAGTGCATAGGTGACCCATCAGTTGTAGTCCTTATTCAGAGCATTGATGTTCAGAACACTCTCTCTTATAAAGAGATTCTAGTCGAAGTCTTAGACTATCAGACTTGAGATTGAGGAACAAAGAAATCCCTCTAGTAAAGGTTCTTTGGCGAAATCAGTCCGTCGAGGGAGCTACTTGGGAAAAAGAGGAAGAAATGCGTACCAAGTATCCTCACCTCTTCTTCGCCAACTCAGATCAAGCTCAAGGTAATAGTTCTCCTTAAGCTTACTCAGTTTCATGTTCAGTGTTCATCACAAACTTGGAATGCTGTTTATTTCTCATGTTCCCATTATAAACTTGGTATCAAGTACCATTGCATATTCAGTCATGCATGCATGTATCAGTTTCGTTATGTAATTATGCATCAGACATGCTTTCTCATTGTGAGAAACATAGTTCTTTAGAACACTCAGTCATGCATTAATGAATCAGCTACACATGCATCATCAGATATGCATGTTCATTATTATATGTTCAGCTTGTCAGTCATGTCAGTCATGAGATCATGTTCCAATTATTCATATTTAGTATATAAGTCAGTTGTCTTTACTCCCATCTCAGTCAGTCTCATTCGAGGACGAATGTTCTCAAGGGGGAGATATTGTAATACCCCATACTTTTCCTAGCAAATGTCATCTCAAGAATGTCTAGTATTACCTTATAAATTGAATGATGTTTATTCCATGAGGAATTTTTGAGATTTTCACTTTTTGTCATGTGCGAAATTCAATAAGCTTTTCATTGAGATAATATTCGCCCAAATCCGATAACGGGATCAAAAGTTATGACTATTTCAAGTTCCCATCATAAAATAGCACCATATTTGTCAGTGGCACACCGCGCCACAAGAGTAAATGGCATTTGGAAAATTCCAGTAGGGGTCCACGATTATGTCACGTCGCGCCATGGCCCAAATTCAAAATTGTCCTTTTCCAGTGTCTTAATGCGATTTCCTCCGCATTGCGCCAAAGTTCCAGGTCACAAAAAAGGGGGGAAACACGATGGCCCTACATCGCACCATCGTACAATTTCCCAATTGTCAAAATCCAGTGACACGGTGCGATAGCACCGCGTCGCGCTAAAGGTCTAGTTCGGGAAATTTTTATAATTTTAAAAGATGCATCCAAGGGTTAAAAGGGTTAATTTTCCACCCCTATTTAAGCCCTTTAACACGTGATTCTGCCACTTTTCACCCAAAATACTCTCTTCTCTCAAAAACCTCTCAAGAAAAACCTAGGGCTTTACGTAGAAGATTCAGAATCAAGAATTTCCTCCGTCAATCTTTATGAAATCACAAACTAAGGTATGCGTTGTGTTCATTCATGGACTCCTTTCATCCATAAAGCCCAAGAATCTTTTTTCTAAGTTTAAGTTTATGGATTTCTTTATGAATTTCATGTTGGATTTGTTTTGTTTATGTTGAGAATGATCAATTAAATTAAAATCCATGTTGGGTGATCAATTTTATATGGAATTGATTTGTATAGATGTATATTCATGTGAACATATAAATAAACCCTAGATTATGAAATTAGAGATGAATCATGATGATTAAGTATTGTATAATGTTGTCTACATGTGCTATGCCTACCATGTGTTTGATTAAATTCCTAGACGAAGGAACAATGCCCAACTAGAATGATATCATCAAATCCCCATGTATGTACAAGTTATGCCTATCATATGTTTTGAGAGAATGCTTTTATAAATGTATTATGGATTATGATGTTAGTTATATGTTCAAGTAAGTTATGTTTGGTCAGTTTTTCTTCCATCGAGTCCAGGGGGTACTTGTACCCAAAATATTAGCTGTGTGCCTAAAGACATGCCATGTTTCCATGTTACTTTCAGTCAAGCTATGAATCCTTAGACTTCAGATAGTCTTATGACTCAGGAAATCTTCATAATCTCATGAACTCAGTCAGTTGTCAGATATCAGTAATATTTCGTTAATCAATGAAATTTAGTAACTCAGTCCATGTTCAGTTTAGTAAATTATGTTCAGTGTCAATTCAGATGAGAGTATCAATTAGCACCAAGTGAACCCAAGGATGGGAACTCACCTTTTGTATGAGGGTCTCAATCCTAGAAGCAATCCTTGCATTCCAGAACTATATTACCAGCATAGGTTGAGACATCATAGCCTGCTATATGAGGGTAGATGAGGTGTCTTAGCCTGCTATATGAGAATTCCCATCGTTCTCATTAGAGTTACTTGTTATATTAGGGTCACTCACATATTGTCCTTATCAGTGGCGCGGTATTGACACCCTTCCAATCATGGCACAGATTGGACCCTAATTTAATTATAATGCATCATTTGGTGTGTGTCGGTTAGATGACTATCTCCCACAGTCTCAGTATCAGTCTCAGTAAAAGAACTCAGATAGTTTTTCAAAATTCAAGACTGTCTGATACAGTCAACTCAGATACAGTACAAAACTCAGATAGTTCCATCAGATTAAAGACTATCAGATATAGTCACTCATGTTATCAGTTTTATTCAGATTCAGTAATCATGTTATCATAATATTAGTGTCAGTTGTTATGTCCCATGCATGTATTCTTACACTTATGATAGTTAGTCAGTTATTATTATTGTTCATGCATATGAACCCCATGAATTCAGCCTACCTCACATGCATCCAGTATATTCAAAGTACTGAGGCATTTGCGCTATGATGTCTTATACCATGGGTTCAGAGATACGAGCTCCAGATCAGCAGTAGATTCCAGTTTCAGCAGTCAGAGTTAGAAGTGAGTCCTCATCATTTGAGGGCATGATTATTCCCTGTTATCTCATTAATTAGTTTATCAGTTGGAGTTAGTTGGGGACATGTCCCATTATCTTCTTACTCAGACAGTTCAGTCAGTTAGAGGCTTTCTAGACTATCATGTTTCAGACTTCAGTATTTGTAGTTTTGTTTTGGGTATTCTATTACACCACACAGATGTTATATCATATAGATTATGTTGAGTATTGAACCTTATGGACTTTCAGTGCATGTTTCCGCATTATTATGTCATATTATGCAGTGTATAGGTACAGATATCAGTCATGGGTTAGCTTGTGGTCCTTTGGGGTCATGAGCACTGTGTAGCATTCTGGGTACCAGATCTGGGGTGTTACAATCATCAACCTAGATAGATCCATATCCCTATGAAGCATCGCAGTCCTACACACTTTCAGCACCAAACCAGAAACACCTGCCATGAACTTGCTCATACTAGCTCGAGTGTCATAAATCAAATCAGGAGTATACTTGGCCAATTGGTTAAACTTCAAGAAGTACTCCTTAACAGTCATGGAGCCCTGCCTCATGTTCATAAACTCCTCAATCTTTTCTTCCCTCATCTCAAGCGGGAAAAACTTGTCCAAGAATGCATCTTGGAACACCTACCAAGTCATAGGAGCAACATCCTTACCTCTACCCTTCCTCCACGATACAACCCATTCATAAACTATGTCCTTCAACCTGTAAGACACCAACTCAACACTTTCTTCCTTAAAAACATGTATCACCTGCATGATCTTTCTCACCTCCTCAAGATACAACTGTGGGTCCTCACCTGCCTTGGACCCATAAAACTCTGGTGGATTCATCCGCATGAAATCACGGATTCTAGCCGTAGCTACATCACCTCACTGCTGATTAGAAACTGCGGCCTAGTTATTGGCCCAAACATTAGCGATGACTACATGGGCTAATGCCTTAAAGGCCACCCGAAACTCAGAATGAGACACCGTCTCATTCAAAGGATCAACAGGTGGTGGTTGCTCATCATTGTTTTCAGAAACATTCGCTCTTCGGAGAGGCATTTTCTGAAAATAGAAGAGAACAAATTATTAGACGAGAGGGACAACTGTAGGCACGATAGAATCTAAAAGAAGAAATAATTTTTTCCTAAAACGTCTTGTAGCCTCTTGCTCATAGATGTGGTACGCTACACACTGATGATCAAGACTCTACTTAATGCGGCTTGTCAGACTGCTTAGGAATCCTTTCAAATCTCAAGCTCTGATACCACGTTTGTAACGACACAAAATCTCCTCCTGGGACGTCACACGATTCTTAACGCCATAAGTAGACCCAAGGTAACCCTTGGAGCCTGTTTCTACTAATAACACGTATTTCAAGATGAAATAATTCAAATAGTAGCATAGTCATATCATATAAAAGGGAATACGGAGAAAATGCTCTGTCCAAATGACCAAGCAATACCGAAAAACTCAACACAACCAAAATCTGATAACTAGTCTGACAAAGCCTCTACTAATCCATGAAGTAGAGATTCGTTGGCACAGGTCCCCAACTGACTCGAAATGAAATTGAAATAACAACATAGTCTCTCAAAATATGGAAATGTCTGAACATAGGTCGTTGAACCATGAGGACTCACCACTATAGGAATGCAAATAGAGGTACTCAGAAATCATTGACGAGGTTGGGACTGAGCAGCTGAACCTACATTATAAGACAATGTAACACATAGACGTATATGTGGATCAACACTTGAGAATGTACTGAGTATGTGGGGGTGTATGCATTTATATAAAACAACATCAAGACTCTTTAATCAAATCATGCATGTAATAAGTAATGACTCACATGTCTTGAATAAGTATAAAATTCAAAGCTCATGAATCATGTAAAATGGAACATATAACACAATTTCGTGAGTCATTATACTTTTAGCTTTGAAAATTTGTACTCTTCTCTTACTCTCATTACTCAAGGCTAAAGGAAACTTTAAGCAATACTTTCAACTCATGCATATGTCTCATGGAGAGTAAAACTTCTTTAATGCTCAAGAACTCATAACTCTTTTGAACTCAAATACTTGGAATTCGGAATCATATAACTTTGGAACATACTTGAAGGCATTTCATCCACGTTAGGAAAATACATCATTTCAAGATTTAGGAAAAAATACTCATATGAAGGGAAAGTATTTTAGTTTGAAATGAAAATATCTTATCTCAAAGCTTTAGTTTTAAGGGAGATTATCTTAACCGACATAAACCATGCGAGCTACATGTAGTCCAATGTTTTGTCCTCCTAAGAAAGATACCCCACGTTGGGGAGGAGCGTCATACTCTTTTCCAAGGAGTATAACCTCAATTCAGTGATCACTTATCTTAACCTTGGGACCAATATCTCAGCCTTAGGCCCAACAATCATCTCGGCCTTAGGCCCAACCTACGATGTCACGTAGTTATGGGATAAGAAACCGTGGTAACTTACCCAACTCGGTGCTAAATACTACTCCCTTTAGTTTATCTCTCTCATCTCATGAAAATCCACTTTAGAATAATCTCATGGTCCAATAAGAACCCAATAATCAAATCTGTAATCTCATGTAGTAGAGTGGATTTCAAAACTCAATGACCATTAGGTCAAAACATTTCTTAATAATCTCAGAATACTCAAATCATGGATGCTTATATCACAATAGTTCATAAAATCTCAAGTCTCAAGTAGGGCTTAATAACCCATGATTCAATCTCAAGTTAGAACTCATCAAAAGCATAATAGATAGCATATAGATTCATAACTCATGTAGAAATATGGAAATTTCAGCAATTTATCTCAAAATCTCAACATACTCATATACTTCAATGTTTCAAACATTTCAACTATTAACTTCTTAAGAATTAAAATAATAGGGTAAAGAACCAGCTGTAATTTCTCAAGTAAATATGTGAAACTTATTCCATTAGACTCTCAATTCATGAGAAGCATCAAAATATTGTAATCAATAATAATGGGTGAAAACCACAATTCAATTTTATGTAAAATCTCATAAATTGCAGAGAATTGTAGTTTAAATAAGCCTTTAGACACAAGGGTGAAAGGATTACCCTTGTTCAAAACCCCACATACCTTGAATTAGAAGCTTTGGTTGAACTCTTGCTTTTGAAACTCTATTCGTACTCTTTAATGAGGGTTCTTGAAGCCCTTGACTTGGGAACCTTGAATCTTAACTCAATTAAGAAAATCTATGGTGGATTCTTGAGATTCTTGGAAGAGGTTTTGGATATTAGGGTTCTTGTTGAGAGAAAACTTGAGAAAACTTCATAATATGCTTATAATTGACTTTAATTTTGTTTTTACACAGTTTAAGAGGCTTGGAAAAAGTCCAAAGTGCCCTTTTTAACTTCTGTACGAAGCTGGAAAAATTGAACTGGGAACCCAATTTTATGGGCCACCGCGATGCGCCACTATCGTGGTGGCTCACTGGAAATTGACAAATGGGAATTTGGGAGTCACTGCGACGTGAAGCCATCACCTTGTCTCACTGGTTGGGACCTTGTCTCACTAGTTGGGACCTTGTCTCACTGCTAGGCCACTGGAAATTAACTATTGAGAAATTGGGGTCCTCCACGATACGCCACTATCGTGGAGTTCCACTGGAATTTGACAATTGTCAAATAGACCCTTTCCGCGACGCGCCAAGAACTAAGATGATGTTTTTTTACGACTAGGTCTTAAATTAGCCATAAATTCTTACCCGGTTATCGTATTTGGGAGAATCTTATATCGACGAAAGCTTATCAAATTTCCCATATGATAAAAAATCGAAATTAGGGAAATTCTATATGGTTAACACAATACTCACTTAGGAAGTCACTTCTCATTCTTTTAGGAATGGAATCACGCCTCACTTGACACTCCCTAAGGCTCATTCTACGAGAGAATTTTTTTATGGGGTCTTACACATATTCAAAGAGATAATAGAGAAAGGAAACAAGAATATGCGCCCCATCCAATATATTATCATATAAAAAAGTACCAAATTTCCTAAGAGAGTTAGAAAGAAACTTACTATAATTTGGAATATCCGAGGATGAAATAATGATATTAAAGTACTCAATACCCTTTCTTTTAAGACAAAATCCCATGGGAAGTGATTTCACAAATGGAGTCATGCCATTAGAGGTATTGAGGAATCTAATAGAAACTAATTCAATTCAAAACCAATGGTCCTCCCAACAAGTTTTGTTCCCTCTATTCATGATATTAAGCATGCTCCTAAGATTCCAATGTGATACTTCAAATTTTCTAACACTATGAAGGTTACAAAAAGTCTTGAACACCATGGACTCTTCCAAGTCCCAACTCACTTGTCATCTTGATAAAGAAACATATCATAAGTGTCAGATTTTATTTTATTATCGAGGTCAAATGGAAAGATATTCCATGAAAGCAGGTTACAAAAACACCTATATGACCTATTTTTACTTGTATCTTCACACAACATAATCCACTTAAAGTCACGAGTATCACAATATGCAAACAAATAATATAAAAAACTGTCACATAAGTCAGCTTCAGCCAATGTATTCTCATAAGAAGGTTTAATCAGTGATTCAAGTACATTAAGTTCTTAACCAAGAATGGGAACACATAAAGATGAATTATAATTGTAGAACTTAATTGACCTTACTTTTGAATGCCAACCCTTCCAATAAATATGCTATCATCTTACAATAAGAGATTTCCACTTTTGTAAAGTGTATCCTTACACTATAGCGGATTTTCAAAAAATTGGTAGACTTCAATTGTTTCTACTCTTCCAACATTATAAGACACACCACCATGTTCATCATTGAGACTAGATATGTCATTATTAAATAAGATATTATCCCTAAGTTTATACTTCACCTTAACATCCTTATGATAAGAATAAAAAATGAAATCAACACCTAAGGAATCTTAATCTCTAAGTAAAGATCCTACATGACTAACTGAATGACCTACTATATCATTACCATCACTAAATTAAGGTTCATTTATCACATTACTCAACTCCTCAATTAGTAGGTCATATTTATAAGAGAATTGGTCATCACCACAATTAACACTAGTTAGTAGAATGTTAACATCTAGCCGATGATAACCACAATTGGACTCATCTAGTATTCGACTACCCCTATTATATGACAATACACTTTTACTCAGGTAATATGTGCTAACACTAGGTGGACTCAAATCGATCTTACTAGAAGAATTAATTTGATCATAAATAGGATCAACTAGTGTTGAGAACTCACAACAATGACATTATCATCATGCAATAAGATGTCATCAAGATCATCACAAGGAAAAGAATCTTTAATCTCACACATATATAAGCTATCACTTACATTCAATTAGTACTATCCACAAAAGAATCTTCTACTTTTGACACAGGGTAAGGTTGAGCTTTGCTACCTTGTAGATCATAAAAAGTATGAATTCATCTAGATTTTCAACATTGGAACACAATTGATCCTTTGGAAATTTTTCTAGCATCACATTATTCTTCACTGTTCGAGGTTCCTTACTAAACTTGTTTCCAAGGATACCTATACAAGAATCAAAATAATTAGAAATAAAGAGAGGTTACAAAAGTTAGTATAAGTTTGTGACAAACCTCTCACATTACTCCATACAATCTCTCTTTTTCTACTCTAGAGTTGTCACATATCACACCCTTACTCCTCTCAATCTTTCATCTCTTAATTTTATTAGAGTTCAAATAAGTGCCCAGGATATCTTGTGGATGGTTTGGAGATCCGTTCAAATAAATCTTCCACATTGGTTCATAAGTATTTGATATGTTTACTTACATGTTTAACTCCTTAGATCCAAAATCACAAGTAGTATCTTGCTTTGCCTCTAAAGGAAACTCCTTAGATTCAACTTTATGATACGTAATCTTCCTCCTTTGTAATATTAACTTGACCTTTTCAGGTAGTCAAAAAGTAATCATCCAATTTTTCATACAACTCTTCCCTCAATGAAGCACAATTTTTCTTCAACTCAGCTTATGATTTTACTTGCATCAACTTTATTAGGTCATGTTGAGAATAGAGAAGTTTCTCTTTGAGATCAATGATGTAACAGTTCCAATCTTCTGTATATATGATACACCCAAATTAAAACTCTCATTAGAATGTGTAAGCGACCGATTTTAAATATAGAACCCAACTAGGTTGGGGTCATATTGTACAGGGAATAGTGTGCAAACTAAGTGTTATGGTTTTTAATAGACTGTTGATTGAAGGTTTCGGAGTAAGAGAGGTTTTGACTTGTCAATTGTATTCAGATGTTTGTGGAAAATTATATTCCAACTAGTGAGCTTTATTGCAAGTGTTAATTCAATGAGAGTAGACAAACTAGAGTTATGCTCACCAAGATGTTCAAGCAGTCGGGGTTGTGAGTTATCTTAAGTTTCCAATTTATAACTTCAATTGTAAAAGTTATTGCATTCTAAAGTTTAACCATTTATTTCTCAACCTAAATGGATAGTTTACCCTTTAATTCTATCGAACTTAAAGAATACATAGGTTTATTCAACTAGCCTCTTATGTGGGTTAATCCCATTAAGTCATCAACCCATAACCCAAAGGTTAAAACCTTTAGATTTCATGTAAACCCCTTTTTTTCCCAACATGCACTTTTCTACACAAACAAGTGATGTTCTTGGTCTCACCCTTCAAGTTTGGAACCAAGAACGGTTGTTAATATGAAGAAGGGTTTATACAATCTCACTTAAGTAAGTATTTTCACAACTCCAATCAGCTGTTCATATCAAGGCTCCCATAACCCTAGTTATAGGAGCTTAGCCACACATCTCAAGAGAAGAAGTATTCATTGTATTATTCATAAATATCTTCATAGAATTACTTACAAAATTTCCAATAAATGTTCTTGAATCTTTTGTGAATATATAAATAAAATATATAGATCCCCAATGGTATCTTGAATCCCCGAGAAGAATATGTTACAATTATTTTTCAAAGATGAAAATATGATAAAAGTTATGTGAATAAACCTAAACATGATATTTATATGTTTCTAGGGACTGGGGTTTTAAAATTTGAAACTTAGATTGAAGCTTCAAGTTTGACGGATGAGTTAACGGCCCATCAAGTCCTTGAAGGTCCATCACTGGGTTCATCACAAGGCTTCTAGTGACATTGCATTCTAATTCACCTCTAACGGCCAAGTTGATGGCCCATCGTTGGGTTGGCAGTTTGTCACCTAGACCGTCGCTTCATTACCAAGGTTGACACATTTTGTTTCAAGTTGATGGACAGGTTGATGACCCATCAGTGTCCTGACGGTCCGTCGCTTGGACCGTCGCAAGGGTCTGCCATGCAGCTCATTCTGCTTGTCATGGATGGACATTCTAAAGTTCCATCACATGGTTGATGGTCCGTCAGTTTGACCATCAAAGACCCTTTTTCTCTTGCTTCTCCCACTTATTTCTCCGGCTAAGTCTCTTCCTGAAAACACTAAAATCCAATGTAAAATCAACAATAGTTGCTTGAAAATGCCCAATTATCCTTTGTAAATGGTATAAAATGTTCCGTCAAAAGCCGGAACATCAATGTGAAAGTCCTTGACTTTGGAACCATAGAATTTTCAGACATATTTGACAAGAATTCAAGGGTACTACATCACACCAAACCTCCGCTTGATAATTCCTAAGTTAAATAGATACCTTAACTCTCATTTTCACTAAAAAATCGCATTTGAGTAACAAAAGTATTTTGTTTTGGAAAGAATGGCAAGCCAAGCATACTGACCATTAAGGGGGTTATAGATTTGACAACACTATAATCATAAATCACAACTTCAAGCTTTGCACTCCCACAAATGATCATTTTTGTTTCAAGAACTTATCATTTTGGGACATGCATATTTTTAAACATTATGTTTGCTTTATTCTCATAGACTATGGATATTTCTATCCTACCTCAAAATTCAACAAAAAAGTCAATAGAAAAAATTGTCATTCCTCTCATACATGGAAACTCTCAACTCACCCAAAGTGTCTTCCCAAAGTTGATAGAGAACTTCCTTTGTCTAATCAATTCACAAGGTCACTTTTTTGTAGAAGAATGGCTTTTTGTTCAAAGAAAAATGGACAAGTTAATTAAAATTAACGAACTTGAATCAATAATTTACTAATGAAATAAAACTAGAAAAACACATATATAAACGCACAAGAAAAAAATCAGACTCAAAGAACTTGATAATTTTTAGTAGGTTAATCTACTAACTAAAATCAAGTTATGAAGCCAAATAAAAGGAAAAAAGAATTAAAAAAAATAATTTACCAAGATTTGGACTATAAAATTAATAGGAAATAAATTTGACTGAAATCCATGGAGAAATACCCCATAAAGTGAAGAAAAACCTTGAAAAATGGATATACTGAAGCTCAAAATTCATGGCAAAAGGCCACTTGAAGAAGCTTCCAAGAACTGTACCCTGTGGTCCCCCCTATACTACCTTTTGTCCTAGCCCTTTTTGGTCTTTTCTTTTGAACAAACAAATACACCATCTTTTCCTTTCCCCTTTTTGGATCATATAACATCTTTTGAAAAATTCTTCTTCAACAACACATGAATTTCATAAAGAACACCAAGAACATGGATGGACTTTAAAAAGTTATACCTACATTGTTTTAACTCCAATTTCGATGCACTTTTAATTCACGCATCCTTTCAACACCATGAACAATCCTCAATAATTTCTAGTACCCAATTCCATGTCAAAAATAAATCTACTTTCTCCATATACAAGCTTTGAAAAACACCCTGAACACCATGAAAATTCAAAAATTCAACCTCAACAAAATGAGCTTTGATTAACACAAAAATTTAAAAATGATCTCCTTTCAACACTACAAAGAAACTATAGTATTTTTAGGCTCCAATTCCAAAATAATTGCTCCCAAAAATTAAACTCACTTGCAATTCTTTCAAACCATGAAAAACACCATGAACACCAAAATTGATCATGGTGAAATTTAACTCTGTTTACCTTCAAATTTTAGATTTGAGGTCTAAATGACTAGGAAAACAAACTACAATACAATTGAACCACTACTTTTTTCCTAGTCAACAAACCCGCTTCACCTACTTCAAGATTTTCCAAGCTTACAAATGTTGAATTTTCCAAACTCCAAATTGAACCAGATTTTAAATCCAAACTTCAAAAACACTAGAGAACACTAATTTGATTCTATATATTCAAACAAGACATGAATCACATAATTATTTTTTAATTGTTGAGTTTTTCTTGACCTAAATTTTTTTGACATGATTTTCAAATTTATGAACCTAGGATTAAGAATTGTTGAAACAATTCTACCACCTAAGCTCTAATACCATAAAAAATTCTCGATTCAGTCAATAAAATGATATCAAAACACAAAAAATTCAAAAACACAAAATAAAGATAGTGGAGAAATAAGAGAAAAGAGTTAGAAAAAAATTAGATGAGACTAGAAAAAAGAAGGGCTAACTAAATCAATTAACAAAGAAAGAAGATAACTTGATTTCAATTACAATGGATAAACCCAATTTGAATCCACAAATGACTAACTCTTGTGAAAATAAAGGTTAAGAATCTTTATGTCAATAATGGGAATCTACCCATCACTAATCTCACTAACATATGGTTACACTAAAGGATTCTACCCTACACTCTCAAAGGAGTTCAATTTTATTTCATCAAAGTATAAGGATGAAAAATGGATAAGAAAACTATTTGTAAATATTGTCTTTACACAAATAGCCTATTAGAAAAATAACCCAAAAGTGACTATTTAGGAAATAACCCATAAGGTCCCTTCTTGATTGCCCAAATGGCATTTTTATTGCACATGGCCTTATATGTTTGTTGCTCGATAATAACCTTACGGATTCAAGATATCATCCATTTATAGAAGCCTCTTTTAATGTTTCCCATGCTAACTATGCTCGTGTCAGTTCTTTCAATTGTGCGCTAAAGGGGATTATATATTATATTTAGGTTGATATCAAGGAGTTGTGTATCTTATCTTACTTTTATTTATGATATTATCTCTTATATTCCTTATCTTGACTCTGTTCCTGTTGTGTACTTCCTCCTAGGCGTAACATAGTGTTTGTTATTGACCTTGATTCGAGCACATGACCTATTTCAATGGCACCTTATTATATGTCTCCTATCAAAATAAAAGAGCTAAATATTTATCTATATATTCTTTTTTGTAAGGGTTTTATTCGACTGAGTATATCACCTTGTGGTATTCCAATTCTATTTGATAAGAAGAACGATGGTTCTATGTGCTTGTGTATTGATTACAAGAAGTTGAATAAGGTAAGAGTAAACAATAAGTATCTTATGCCTCATATCAATGATTTATTTGACTAGCTTCAGGGTGTGGCAATGTTATCTAAGATTGAGTTGAGGTATGGCTATTATTCATTGAGGATTCGGGTAAAGGAAATCGCTAAGATAGTCTTCAGAACTAGCTACAAATATTTTGAGCTCCTAGTGAGGTCTTTTAGGTTGACCAATGCCCAACAACATTCATGGACATGATGAATTGTATCTTCTATCCTTAATGGATTTTTTGTGATTGTATTTATCAATGATATCCTTATTTATTCATGGTGTAGGGAGAAGCACAAGTAAAATTTTATGACAGTCCTCCACACTTTCAGAGATTATAGGCTTTATGCCATATTCTCAATGTGCGAGTTCTATATTGAGTTTGTATTTTTCTTATGGCATGGGATGCTACTATGGTGGACCTAAGAAAGATTAAGGATATTTATGATAGGTCTAGGCCCACATCTCTTACTAAGGTTCATGGTTTTCTTAAGTTGGTAGGCTACTACAAGTGGTTCATTAAAATAGTTGCTACTATTACAACACCTATGACATGATTAAATAGGAAAAAGGTTTTGTTTTAGTGCTTCAATAGTTGTGAGGTGACATTTCTTATGCTGAAGGTCTTGCTCACTTCAGCTCCTATTCTAACTCTTCTAGTTGGGGGTGAGGCATTTACAATTATCGTAATGCTTTTGGTATTGGTTTGTGGTGTATTATAATACAGTAGGACTGAGTTATTGAATATGTTTAGACATAGTTGAAGTTTCACTATCACAACTACCCTACTCATGATTTGAATTTAGCTGTGGTAATTTTTATGCTTAAGATTTATAGACATTACTTGTATGGTGTTTGTTGTGAAATCTTCTCTAGCCACCATAGTCTTTCATACATTACAACTTAGAGGAAGCATTCAAGACAACATATGTGGATTGAGTTCTTGAAGGAAAATGATATCTCTATTATATACCATCTAGATAACATGAATTCGATAGCAAATGCCTTAAGCCAAAAGTCAGTGAGTATGGGTAGCTTACCCTTCATTTTAGCTTCTAAGTGACTGTTGGCCTTGGAAATTCAGTCCATATCCAATATGATAGTTTGTCTTGATATTTCAGACCCCGGGAGGATTCTTGCTTGTTTTTAGGCTAGGTCTACTTTTTGGAGTAGATTTAGAGTTAAAAGTTTGAGGATAGTAGACTATGTTGCATTTGAGATCATGTGTTAAGAGGTGATTCCGGGAAGGCTACCTTATATTCTAATGGCATTCTAAGATTTTACAATTGAATTTTTTCTCCAAGGTAGGAGATTTGATTTAGTTGGTACTTTAGAAGGCTCATAACTCTAGATATTCTAATCACCCTAAGACAACTAAAATGTATAAGGATTTGTGGTAGCATTACTAGTGAAGAAATATGAGGAGAGATATAGAAAACTTTGTGTCTTAGTTCCTATGTTGTTAGTAGGTGAAGTCCGACCATCTAAGACCAATATCGCAATGCACAACCTTTGTGACACCCTAATATTGCACCACACTACTATCTGGCCACCTCAACTCTTTCCAACTTTGTCTTTTCTATTCCTTAATATCGTGGCACCTTCATATCTTGTAAGCTACTATTATGGTAGTCCAAACTCTCCCAAAGTTGATCTTTAGTCATGTGTCATGGAATTTATTACATCACATATCACTATTGATAAGTTTTTGGCCTCAACTTCATATTCTTTAACATTGAGGAGTGTCACATGCACACTTCCCTAGATTCTCCCTCTAAGCTTAGTTTTACTATCCTCTATAGCTTGATCATTTATTAATTTTATCCAACACAAAAAACAATAAAACAAATTACTTTATTAACGTAATTTACTATGTAAGAGTATAATTAAATTAACTCTAGAACTAAGCTATCATCTAAGTATAAAACAACACTTAGACATATAAATATGACAAAGATCAAGGTTCAGTGGATATATCAATAAGTTAAGGAGGCTACCTAGGAGATCGAGCATAAAATACAGACCCAATATCACTATATGTTTGAGCCTCCAAATGCTTCTTTATCCTTTAGTTTCGTGAATGAAAGTCCTTTTTTGTAGTGGATATTGTAATGACTCTCTAGGTGATTTATTGCATTTTTGTTCTTTATTTTGTTTGATCTTTCCTATAGCTAACCCAAAGTCATTTTTAACTTTTTAGGACTAACAGTTTATTTGGTTTTTAGAACAATTTCCCTATTTTAGAGGTTTTGTTGTTAAGAATTTGGTCTTGAACCTAAACTTCAAGTAAATAGCCTCATATTCTAGTTTTAATAGTCTCATTAGATCCAAAATTTCAATTTTAGGATTGAGGGACCCTTGGACCAGGTCCTGAGGCTACCCCATTTTGGTCTATATGGATGGATTTTGAATAAAATGGCCCCTTGCGTGCAGGACCCACTTTCTATCAAAATAACCTCATATGGAAATTCTTATAGCTCTGTTGAGTTTAGAATACTAAATTTGGTAGGATAGCATAGTCCATTTACATTCACAAGGTTCCAAATGAATCTGCATGGCCCAGTCAAAATATTTTCAACTTGGCAATATTGATACTGCATCAGCACCTGGTTTGGAAAAAACTGCTCTTCGAGTTTGCATGTCCTTATCCGTGATCATGAGGGACAAGGATTTTATCCTCATTATTTGAAAGCTATCCCTTACATTTTGTAAGAGAAGGATGACGAGGTCGTTCTGACCTTCTTATTCATGATCATGGTGGACCAGTTGCATGCATGAAGGTCTGGTTGGGCCAGCTCCCACATTGGCGATATCCTGCATTTGCAAAGAAAGATCCTTAGCAGTATATAAGTCTTCCTCTTTATTTTTCCAACATTTTCTAGTATTGGACACCATTAGACACTTAAGTGCTTAAAATAAGTCTTAGAATTAATATTTAGCATAGTGATTAGCTTGGAGACCTAATTGGAAGGATTGTATCATCGATATCCCATAAGTTTCTATTAATTTCTACTGTACTTCTTTGATTAAGTTATAAATTTCTTGATTATAAGTGTGGATATTTATGGATAGATTCAGCTCAAATTGCACCAAATTTTAGGGCAATATGACCCTTGAGTTGAGAAAGATGCAGTGACAATTCTAATTTCGTGATTCTGTAAGTGAGCACCATATGGGATTTTTAGTCTAATTTTTTATTTGTAGAGTTAATATGAAATATGGATCTCGATATTCTTATCTTGATATATAGATCATTATTTTGATACTTCGGCAGCAGTTGAGGACTTCTCGAGAGAGGAAAGATCTAGAGTAGAGGATTATACAAGCTTCCTGCAGTATCCAGGTAACCTAGTCTTACATTTATTCTAAATTTTGATTTATTATGGTACTAGCATAATATTATGCTAGCTATGAGGGATATTTATGGATCAGTTGTTATTTTAGCAATTGGTGCCTTATTTAGCCAGTTAGGGGCCCTTTTCGATAGAATTTGGGCCCATATTCCCTTAGATTAGTATATGCTTATCCTTTAGAATTAGAATTAATGACTTTAAACCTTAGACTAGGTTCAAGAAGGTACTTGTCTTAGGATGGATTTTCAATGTTTGGTAGTGGGATCAATGTACTTTTAAGATAGTATGCATAGAATAAAATTTGTTTTGACTTTAATAATTATCTCGCTGCTTCCTTAGTCTATTACTTGGGTTTTGGGTTGGATTGGATGTTGTATTATGTTTGTTTAGTTCCATTACCCCAGGTAGTATAGTGTTGAACTTTGATCCTAACTTTTGGCCTTGGTAGTCAGAACCCACTATGCCTTAAAAGGATTTGACTGCCTAAAAGTGGTTTATTTTGGTTAAATGGACTTGATATAGGGTAAAACATAAACATCTCTATTGATTTCAGGATTATCAGTTTTGATTTGAGTCTTGTGATTTCTCATAATGCTTTTATTTATCAATGTCAATTTGAGTCTAGCATATGTTATATTGTTATCACTAATGAGTACCAATTTTAGTCCAGTATCCTTTGTATTGACTATTAATTACTAGATTTTGAGTCTGGCCTTTATGATTTATATGGATATTGATTTGGGGTCTACAATTCAGTAAGGTTCGGTAAGACTTGGGTTTACGACTGATAAGGAGTATCTGGTATGCTTATCGCACATTATATAGTTGTTATTGTGTTATTCCATCTTCATATTAGTAATTACTCTTTGCATGTACCCAGCAGTCTTATGGGGGTTAGGTTGGGTTGTTTTCTATCTTTTTTTGTCTTTTAGTCTTATAAGATCCCAGCTAGGCTATACTTAACCATTATTCTACATTTGAAAATTTATTTTACATTTATATAGCTTTAGATTATCATGTTTTACTATATTTATTTTTCCTTCCTTACTCTAGACTTTAATTTACATTCTCATACTTTATTTATGCTTTTACTGTAAGTAAGCGCATACGGCCCTTGATGCATATTGAGTACTCGATGTATTTATACAAATACTACAATTCTACTTCATTTTCTTGATGTATATCTAAGTACAAATCGTCGTCCCTGATGTTCTCCTCAGGTTGGGTTGTTGTTCGGAATTAGGGTAAGCTTTTAGAACTCGGAGTTGATCTTCCTTACTCTATAATTTTTTTATAGTCTTTTTGTATATTTTGAAACAATGTTGTATTTTGACTCTACCTAGTACTCTTTTTTGATTTAGTGGCTCTTTCCTTTGTCGTACAACAAATTTTTATATATATATGTGTGTGTGTGTGTGTGTGTCATCAACTTCATTACTTAGTATTTTATTATATAACGATTCCATTATTTTTCTTAATTTCTGTTGGTTAGTTCATTTCTAACTATTTTGGGCTATGGTTTGGCTTACCACTAGAGGGTTAAAGTTGGTATAGTCATGACTCAAGAAGTTGGGTCATGATAAAACTGGAGTGATTGTCCCAATTATTGTGCCCCATCCCTAGTTATGCTACCAAAAATGCTAGTTAGTTTTCTGAGTTTGATAAGTATCATAATGTGGAAAAGAAAGAACAATGTGTCACACACAAAGGCATTATTGCAATGCTTCAAACTATCTTGGACTCAGTGACTAATGTGGGTGAATATATACATCTCTTGCACCAATCCATGGCGGCATTTGAAGAGAAATATGAAAAAAAAAAATCTTTTTCAAGATATCAATCTCTCAAGTGTCAACGATTTGACTAATCTTAAAAATAAAGGTGTCAAAGATGATATTTCAAGCCATGGGGTTGAGCCAAAAACATGTTGTTACTATAATGAATGCCCCAAAATTAAGAAACACTTGACAAGGATAAAATTATGAGCCAAGAGTGGCTATTGAATAAAGCTCAACAACATGAAGTCAAGAGTGGATTATCTTGATAGAATTTTAGTAAAGATTGATGAATATCTAGAATTACATGTTAAGCAATGTCAAGTGGTGATCAAAGTTGAAATGGCTACCCAAGAATCGGAAATTGAATTGAATGCAAAAAATGAGGCATGTGATGTTCAATGTCAAATAGTCACGAATAATTGTGATGAGATGGTTTCCAATGAAGATATAGGTAAGATTGATTTGGAATAATTCATGGTGATTTTCCAATGAACTGGGCAAAAAACAAAAGCAATAGGCGAAAATTGATGAAATGATACTAGAGTTGTGGGAAAAAGCCAATCAAATGCTTTTGACTCTAGGTCATTTCGGGTAAGAATGTTAACAAAGATACAAATTTAGGAATAGAAAGTCTAAACCTCATTCCAACCATTTTTCGACTTTGTGCTTTGTGGGTATGATGAAAATTGAAATATTTGGGCAAATGGAGAATTTTTAAGATTAAAGACAAAGTCCCTACATTTTGGATTTTGTCATCCCTAGAGGGGAAAATAACATTCCTCACTTGAAGACCACAAAGTGAAACATATAGTGTCTAACAAGTGGCCGATTGCTCTTCTCACAAATGTCCAATTAGTATAAATAAAATTTTAAAGTGAAGTTAGGCAAAAGATTCAAGTCTTCCAAATAGTGAGATAGAGTTGGTCTCGTTGCTTCCTTACCTTTGTCTAAAAAGCTTCATCAAAAGCTTGACATGAAGCTAGATCGAAAATTCAAATCCTCAAAGTGGAGAGATAAATGGTAAGGTTGCTTGGGTCATGCCATGATGTAAAATCAAGCGCTAGATAGGAGGCAACCCATTGTTCTCAAAATTTTACTTTTACTTTTGAAATTTTAATTTTTAGGATAGTTTAGGATTTTATTTGTGACTAATCAATAAAAGTTTAGAGTTTTGGGAAGCGATTGAATTGGTATAGAAGCAATTATTTTAGTTGGGATGAAGTTTTGGGTTGTACTACCCTGAAAATAGGAGTTGTAACACTTTCTTCGGAGTCTTCGAATGCCAAACTCATTGGCCGATAACCAAAATAGCATAAGCATCACCATGATTATAGTAATTTGCTCTAAAAAAGGTGTAGTGGTGATGCCAATGCGACATATCTATCACAAAGGCAAGACCGCCTAAGAGATCCTTTAATCCGCTAAGGCAACTAATGCATGAATTAAAGAGACAACCTAAGTCATTAATTCTCTCACCCAAGCGACGTCGCCTAGATGATGGTTTATCCTCCTAGGTGACTGACTGCAAAATTTTTAGATTAAATTGGGTAAAAACCCTTCCAATTTCATGCTCACCCATTCTATCTCCTAATACCTAACCTTTCAATTTCCTAAATATCCCAATACCTCCTCTATTAATATTCCAACCTTTTACATACCACATACTGCACATAGTCTATAAGTTCACCATTTTACCTCAAGACTCAAAAGAAATATGTCTAAGGGGAAGAAAGTGTGACATTGTCAATTTTAAATTGCTCCAAATTAAGGTAAGGTTTATATGAATCTCTCTTTCTTGCTTGCAAATTCAAGGTAAGTTGTTTTATCAATGAGTTGAATAGGATATTGGTCTAATTTTGAATCAAAAAAGTGAGAAAAAATATGATAGGGTTGTATTTTTGTGTGTTTCTTTGTTAAAATTGAGTCTTACATTTAGTAGATATTCAATTGAAAACATGTGTGATTAATGTTTGATAGTAAATTTGGATGTATTGAGAATGAAGTTTCCCAAAATCAATGTTAGAGTTGTTTAAAATAAGAGTTTTGGGGGTATTCTTGAAGAAGATAAAGTTGCTTGGGCACCACACTTTCTGCCTTAGCGCTACCGCTTAGGCGAGGTTCCTTCTTCCTAAGTAAAGTTTGGCCCAACTAAAGTTTCCATGATAGTACTATCACCAAATCAATACCACCTAAGAAATTGTTTTTTTGGCTCAAAAGATGGATCTTCCACTTTGTCAATATTACTAAGGCATCCTTTTGTCTACTAAAAGGCTTGCCTAAGCGACAACTAGCAATTTTTCCCAAATGAGTAGCAATAAAATTGGTGCTTTGCGAGCCTTTTTAGCATGATTTTTTTGATTAAATGATGTTTTTTTAATTTCTTAACAAGAATTCATTATCCTCCTAACTTGCTTTTGTATTTTTAGGTACTTTGAATCAACAAAATTCCATAAAAGCTTAATGAAAATGTGGAAATAGTTGATTGGATTGGAAGAGAAGCTAAGGATAGGATCAACAATATGATACATATCGGTTTATAGTTTATGATTTTCAAAATCAGTATTATTATAATTTTCTAAACAAGAAGATGAAGCCAAATGGGGGGATAAAGGAGGATTGATTTGTTGAAAAGATCCTGAATTTATATGGGAGGCTAAAAACCCAAGGTTTGACATTCTTCATACCTTTCCCATGCATATCCAATGAATAATGGGTGTGGGAATTTATGCCAATATGAAGCGCACCGACTTTAATGACCCCCAACTCATGATAAGGAGAAATATAGTGTGATTTGGGGATGGATAAATAAATGATATCTATGAGATCCCAAAACATCCAGTGAGACAATATAAGATATTTCTAATAGTTTGGGTAGTTGTGTAGCTTCAAAATTGTGTCCTCTAGAGAAAAGGTGAGTTGGGATAAAGCAATGAAGGACATTAGGGGGATTGGTTTCATAGTGAAGGATAGGATATGGTTGAAGATTATCTATAACTGAGTGCTCCCTTCTAGGAATATTTTTTATGTCCCACCTCACAGGGCTAGTATGATTGTCTGCATTTGTGATAATATTTGAGTGAAACTCAAGCATTGCATATTGATAGAAATGAGGGAGTACCTGATCGAGTATGGCTTGGGTTTGATGTTCCCATTCTTGATTATATAGTTGTGTATGATAAAAAGAGTGGAAGAGTGCCTTATTGATCACTGGATAATACCCAAAAAACAATTCACCTACTCATAGTTTAGAGAGAGGGAGATATTATGCAATGCAAATAGAGGAAAAAATTGATATCCGAATGGAGCCTGATTCAATCCAAGGAGCACAAGTATAGCCAGATGGACCCTTTGGGGTGATTACCTCGTAGCTTGATCAAATTAAGGATCTATTATCCAAACTTCCAGTGTTTTTACAATAGACTGAGTACTTCACTAGAGATGAGATGCATACTTACGTAGATGATAAAAAAAGTAGACTAATGATTACTCAAAGATGCCACCATCTGTATCTATGCTTAAGATGACCTATAGTAATTTTCCAAGGCCTACGTCCAGCTTTGGGCTGACTTTAGGGTTGAGAAGGAAAAGAACAAGAATAAGGGAAAGTATGATAAAGATGTGGAGAGGTATCAAAGCCATTTTTAAATGGGATCAACCGAGTAAGAAAATACTTGTGGATGATGCAGATAATGGAGAGGAGTATTCTCTGCTCTCTATGGTTGAGGGAGGTTATGGAAGTGATAATTAGGTTAAATACTTGACCCAACATTTATTGGTCCACTCATAGTCGTCTAGTTTGATTCAATATACAAGGAGTCATTACCTCCTCCTCTACTTTACTATTCTTGTTTTGTAAACAATGCACCATTTTTAGTTTGGGGTGGGATAATTATTTTTGTGTTTGGGTAAGTACTTTCATGTTTTGATTTGTATATTTGTGTACCCTTGTCGAGCTTTATTTATATATTATGGTGTATTTTCCCTTGTCGGGCCTTCAGACAATGTTTTTTGGAGATTATTACACCCTTGTTGGGATTTTTATTATTATTTGGATATCTTGTTCCCTCGACGGGCTTGATCTTTTTTGATATTGATATTGTGCGCCCTTGTAGGTCTTGCTTTTATATTGAGGATTTTTTTATATTAGTTGTTTCTTTTGTATTCATTTCTAGATTAGTTTTTTTCCGATGATAGAATGAGTGAGGACATTCTAAAGGTAAATCATCATTTCTGGGTGTTTGTATCATTTGTATAGGGGAAGTCTAAGTACCCATAACCATTATGAATTATGATTATCATAATTGTTATGGAAAGTCTAAGCAATCATTGTGTTGTTGCCCTTTGGAGCTGGATTGTGAGATTGTGGGTTGTTTGGTACTAATAGAGTTAGTTTTTCATTATGAAATGTTAAAACAAGCATATCCCTCCAAAATTTTTTGTGAAAACAAGTGCATAAATGTGATGATGTTTGTGATAACACTATGACTCTTTTTGCGACTCCTTACTCATTAGGTGATGATAATGTTAATACTCCTTTTGTTCTGGTTTAGGAAATCAAATCGATCCTTAGAGAATAGTTTACATACCATGTGTGGTGAGTTCTTTATTGAATAATTCTTGTTCTTACTTATGTCATCTTGAACTTTCCCAGTTGGTCTGTCGATGCTAGTCTTGATTTTGTTCAGTTAGAGATATGATCATAGGCCTTTTTTGTGATTTTAAAAACCTCTTTAGCCTTAAAATACTACCCGTGCACATAATATATCATCAATTACCCCATTTGATCCTATTACCCTTTATTTGGAAACCACATTACAAGCCTTGAACCTTTTTACAATATTTTCTCTCTTGAACCCTACCCTCCTTAAACTTTCAAATTTTAACTCTAGGCTAAAAGCCTAAATTTGAGATGGTTGAACTTGGAAGAGGCGACCATGCATTGTGGTTTTTTTAACTAAGTTCCTTAGGAACATATCAATGACTGAATGAAAAGAAAAGAAAATGAGAAAAGACAAGAAAAATAGAAAGTTGTCAATAAGTGGGTGAACTAGAATGAAAAACATAGACACTTGTGTTGTATGGAAATGAAGAGGAAAATGATCAAGGTCTGATTTTCAAAGTTTTGTGTAGAGTTCAAGGATGGTGTAGCCACTATTATCCTAAATTATTATAGTATCCTTCCCTAAGCCTACTTTACAAGCTATAAAAGTCCTTTGAGATTTCCAACTGATGCCTTAGAGTTAGTAGCGATTGAAAATAAGGCAAACCTATGGTATGATACTTTGTCATGACCGAATGGTCATGAGTGGAACCCATATGAATCTCTCTGTGGGAGAACCATCTAACACAAACCATTACCCTATCATTTCGTCAATATTAAGATGAGGTTATCATAAAAACCTACCTGATAATAATAAATCCAAAACTAATAGTAATTAAAAAAATCAAACAAACTTCAAATTAAAATTCCCAAACATGAAAGTCATCGCATAAGAACTTCTAGAACAAAAATCATGTTTAAAAGAAATATCCAATAAAACAAAATATAGAGTGTATCATTGTTCTAATGAAGTACAAGAACTAATGTGATGGTCCATGAAAGCCTGGAGATGGAGTGCTCACCCTTGGATTGAGATCGGCTATGAAATGTTAGAGATAAGGCCATGTCTAAGCCTCTAAAACACTTTCTGCACTCAACAAAAGAATAGCACAAGGTATTATCAATATAAGACACTTTGTACTGGTAGATATCATGGACCAACTCAGTTTAATAGCATGTATACAACATAAATCAAATAGCAAGTAAACAAGCATCAACACATAGCAAGTAATTCAATGAATCAAAAAATACATCAATAATGAGCAAAAATATGCTCACAAATAAGCCACATAACCATTAAAAGTTTCAATAATATCATAAACAACCACGAAATCAATAATAATTCCATAAGTAAAAGCTATGTCCTTTTCAACCTGGTAGTTAAAACAACATTAGCTTATTATTGACTAATTAAACCACATGACCTCTCAAAATCAACATTATTATGTACACACATGCTATGACACTTATTTTTACACTACTAGTCATGACCTGCAGAGGACAATTTAAGTCCATGCAATGTACCAGTGTGGTACCCTATCATCCAATAATAAATAATATTAATTGCCCTATTGGTACAAGTGTGGTACACTGTCCTCCATAACCATATTTTGTATATTTTATCAAATTCATCATGTCTCCCTGGATACAACATGACGTACTAAATTCTGAAAGGACACTTATAATCATAAGGCATTTCGACCAAGTTTGATTTTAAATAATTATTCATACAGGTGTCAGAAATACAAATATCATCAAATTCAAATATGTTCAAAGACCAATTGACAAACATCTAATCTAAGAGAATGTATGCAATTAAATAAAGTCTAAACTCCAATTAAATCACAACCTAAATCGAAGAATCTGAATGTAAGATAATTTGAAAGGGCCTTGCCCTTCTGTAAAGCTTTCGAATAGTCAAAATCTATTAAAATATTATATAATTCCTATGAGAGTACAATCCAACGTATTCAATTTCAGATAAAATAGGTCATTATTTAACCCCCAAATCAAGAATTCTTACTTTAAAGACTCTACACCTAAAATCTAATTTTATCATAAATTGTTGATGATTTCACATGAGAAATCTCCAATATTCTACCAACTAAAGAAAATAGTGGATGGAATACTAATTAAATTTACCTAACCCGTTAATCCTACACACATTGATTTATTATGGTCCAATGATTACCATCCTTAATTAATAATTATTTCATGTATTATGATTGACTATCATTACAAAATCATAACATGCTTCATACTACTTATTCACATACTCATCATAAAACTAATCATGACACTACCTAGCTTCTATTTACTGTATCCACCTCAAATCTTTACAACATTAATATCCAATCACTAGTCATCATTATTAAGTCAAAATTTAATTCAACTATTACACACTAATTGACTCAAAATTCCTTAAATCTATATGGAACACATACCAACAACACTATAAAATTGATGCTAAGAGAAGTATATAACCTCAACCGATAAAGGAAATTCCAGTCGACGGAGTTCTCACCTGAGACGGTTGTTGTGGACACCCAAAGTAGCTTAAACTCCCCGTCAAAATTTTATCCCCTTGTTTTAGTAATGCTCGAAAAGTTAAACCTATTAACCTTAATAAATCTTGAACATGGCTATGTGAGAAAGAAAAAATTTTGGTTTGGACACATTAAATCACTAATTAAACTAATTATCTAAAATACTCAAAACTTCTAATAACTCTTCAAAATTTGTTCAGAACCCCGTGGAAATAAATTGAATATGTAAATTAACTAAAAAGCATATTTTGAACCTATTGGAATCAATAAGACACTAATCTAAGATCATCTTGACCATAGGTTGACCGTGATCACGCAAAACCTTATTAAAACTCAAGAACCAAACTAGCCACTTAAATCACTTTCATACACCTCGAGAATCAGTATTATCCATCCCTCTAAGTCAAAAATCACATATACAAACTATGAGGAGAGATAAAATGGGAAAGACTTTTAAAACTCATAAAATGACTAGGATGGTTGTACATCAAATAATAATTAAACAACTATTTGTTCTTGAATGAGCAAACACGTAATAAGAAGGAAAAATAAGAAACTACCTGAATCAAAAAAAGATACAAATACTTCGTACGCATTTCTTCCTTGGTCTCCCAAGTGGACTCCTCAATAGAATGGTTCTTCCACTAGACCCTCATAGATGCAATCTACATAGTCCTCAACTTATGGATGTCTCTATCAAGAATAAAAACAAGTTCCTCTTTGTAATAGAGGTTTTCTATTAACAATACTGAGTCATAACGAATTATGTAGTTACCATCACTATGAAATATTTTTTAAATAGATACATGAAACATGGGATAAACTATCAACAAACTCAAAGACAATGCCAACCTAAAGTCCATTTTCCCCATGCACTGAAGAATCTCAAGAACTCTAATATATCTTGGACTAAGCTTACCTCAATTTATAAAATACATGACACCTTTCATGGGTGAATCCTTGAGAAACACTTGCTTACCCACAATAAAGTACATATCTTAACTTTTTGATTCTCTTATGCTTTTTTCCTACTACAAGTTTCATATGGATGAACCTAACCTTCTCCAACAAGTCTTTTAATAGATCAGTACCCCACGTCTTTGCCACACTAGCATCAAACCACCCAATGAGAGATCTATTCCTCCTCTCATAAAAAGCCTCAAATGATGCCTTGTCAATTCTCAAATAGTAGTTGTTATTATATTAAAACTCTACCATAGGGGGAGATAATGTAACGTCCTACATATTTCTAAACTGGAAATCGAACCGTTGTTCCTATGTGTGTAAAATCTAATATCGTAATTCATATTTGAATGCATGATTTATGATAGTTATCCAAGTGTGAAGAGAGATTATGAGGTGAAAAATGTTCATAAGAATCACTTAGAGCAAAGTAAGCTAAGAGCCTTTGATTTGGCCAATTTTGATGTTTGATTCCACAAGGTTCAGTTATAAATGTGTATAACTTTTTATATATATTGAATTTTTCATCTAAATACCCACCAAATTGTAGGTAGTTAAATTATATTTTCAATGATACCAATTTCACCTTAATCCAATACCCGAGAAAAAATTTATGGTCGTGCAAAGGTTGTGCCTCACATGACAATCGCAAAAGGCCACTTGAAAATGTGTGCAATGGCCATATGCCACACACTTGGGGATGTTCGATGGGCATGAGTCACACACCTTGGCTTCGTCAATTGTTGTGCATGGCATGGTGATTGTATAGTGCCAAAAGTGCTCCATTTTGACCTAAATCAAGGGCGTTGAAGTTTTTTCACAACCCTAAACCATCCTGAATCACTCTTAATCGATATAAGGGGTCTTTAAACACATAATTCCATTCCCTTAACCTCAAGTGTTCAATTCATAATTCAAAAACCCTCCTCCTCTCCCAAGAAAAAATCTAAGCCTCTTTCTCAAGAAATTAAGAATTCAAGCTTCTAAGATAAAGAAACTCTAAAACAATCTTCAAGAAACCATCTATTGAGATATGTGGATGTTCATCAATGGGACCTTTCACTCATTGAGCCCAAAAAATCCTTTTTTGAGTAAAGTATGAGTTTTTTCTATATTGTGAAGTTTATTATTTTCAAGATAAGTTAAATTCTTATTCTTCCTTAGTATTTTGAACTCAATTCATGTTCAAGTATGATTCCATGAAAAGTTAGGTTATCTCATGTTTCAAGATTCAATATCCCATGTCATATTCAAGTGAATTTCATGTAATAATGTCAAGTTATGATATTCATCACGTAGCCATGTTGTTTTCCATGTTTTAAGACAATCTCATGTTCAAGTTCATGATTCTTACATTATTGATGAAATATCTACTTTTTGGGTCTTTGAACATGATTAAATCCTAAAGTTTTAATCTTTAATATTGTATTTTATAATCATTCAGTGTTGGTGGGTTATTAACACCCAATACCTATATGTTTGCATAATTTTAGAATTTTAAGTGCTAATTCAGTTAAGACATGAATATTATCAGTATACTTAGATAATTATCATAATGATGAGCACTATTAGAAATAAAGATCAATTAAATTTAGTCTAGTTCAGTACAAGTGATATTCAGTTGGGAGTAGGATTTAGCACCAAGCTAACTTACGGATGGAGGCTCACCCACCGGTCAGGACTAGGTCCTTAGAATTAGTCCCTAAGTTCTAGAACAATGTAGCCAGGGTAGGATTATGAGACTTCAGCTGCCAGTTTAGGACTGGCACTCTCTTAGAGGCACCCACCAGTTTAGGACTGACTCCCTAGTCCTTCAGGACCCATGATTAGTGGATCCACATAGCAAGTGTTAGTACCCAAGGCATGGTACTGAAACCCTTCGATCTGGAATTACAAGTTGAACCCCAATTATCTCAGACTAGGGCATGTCGGTTTTATGAAACCTCCCACAGTTTCAGTAAGTATTTTAGTTTATCTCAGTTCAGGTTTGTTTGTCCAAGTGTACAGTTTTTCAGTCATTCAGTTATACAGATTTCAGTCTTTCATATTTCAGATTTATTTTAGAAACATATTTATGCTTAGTCTTGCATTCTCAGCCATTACATGCTCATGCGTTCATGCTCAGTTACCTCATGTATTTCATCCAGTCCATATCTCATATACCAGTACATTAAAAGTATTGACCACATACTTTTCTTTTGCGCTATGTTGTCTTATAACATAGGGTCGGACGCTCACTTTTACGATCGTTCTTATATAGCTCAGCATTACTCAGGATATGATATGTTTATTTTATTTATTTTAGAATTTTATTATGTTCAGTCAGTCATAGTTAGTTGGGAGTTTTTCCTATCAACCCCTCATGATATTTAGAGGCTTTAAGACAATCAGTTAGACAGAAACTCATTTATTTTCAGATTTATCAGTTGTTACATACATATCAGTATTATGTATTTCAGCATTCTAGTTTTATAGTATCTTATTAGATTATCTTCCACAGATGTTGTTTTTCTTACTCTTTTTTTCAGTGCTCACAGTAGGTACTAGCTCATGGGTTAGTTTGTGATCACTCGTAACTGTAGGCACAGTTGTCGCGACAAGGATGTATCCTTGGGTCGTGAAAAAAGTTGGTATCAGAGCCTAAGGTTTTTAAAGTATCCTGGGGAGTCTAAAGTCCACGTTGAGTAGAGCCTTACGCATGGATGTGAAGTGCGCCACACTTATGGACAAAGGTCTACAAGATATTTTTAGAAAAGATTCTCTTTTTTAGTGTTCATGTAGTGCAAAAGAGCATGAGCTCTATTTAAAATTCCCTTTCTAATTCATCCATTATTACATTTACAAATGATTGCTCCTAGAAGAAACAATGGAAGAAGGAACGGGGATCGACCCGCACCATCGCCAGTTCAAGAAGATCCCTTAATTTAGCATGTATCTCACACCAAATTCAAAGTTTCTTTCTCGACCTTAGCCCATTCAGTATCTGTTCAGAACAACTAGTAGAATATTTCCTGAGAGAACCCAGTGGCAAAAATAGCTACAGTTAGGATTTGGGATTTTACACGAATTAATCCCCCTTTATTTTTGGGATCTAAGTCTTAGGAGGATCTAAGGGAGTTTATGGACATGGTGCAGAAAGTGACAGATATAATGGGAGTCACTATGAGTGAGAGTACAGTGTTGGTTGTACATCATTCACAAGGAGTAGCTAACATTTTTTTTTAAATAGGGGAAAGAGGACCGAGAAATTGATGCAGGGCCTGTAAAGTGGGACGAGTTTGCCACAACTTTCATAGACAGGTTGTTTTCCCTAGAATTTAGGGAGGCTAAGGTTCAGGATTTTATCTATATAAAGCGGAGTAGTATGTGCAAAGGAGTACTCGCTTAAGCTTACTTAGTTGGCGAGGTATGCTCCTTCGATGATGGTGGATAATTGGTCTAGAATGAGTAAATTTGTATCTACTTTAGCTGATAGTATGGTTAAGCAGTGTAGGACTGCTATGTTGATTTAGGAAATAGACCTATTTGGACTCATGGTTCATGTTTACCTGATTGAATAGGTGAAGATTAAGGAGAGAGAGCGAGAGGATAAAAGGTCCAGAATAAGTAGTTTCAACTTTTCTCAGCCAAAATCTGAAGGTGGTAACCATTCTCAGTTCTGTCAAAAATTTTTAGCCCCAGCTCCATCTTCATCTAGTGCGCTCGTGCCTAAGTTTAGGCAAGATAGTTGGGATAAACTGCAAGGATCAAAGTACCAAGGTAGTGTGACTAGTGGTCGTACTAATATGCTCTGCAGGAAATATAGTAAGAATCATCAGGGTGTGTGTAAGTCTGGTAGTGATGTTTGTTTTGGATGTGGCAAGCCTGGTCACAGGATTCGAGAGTGTCCAGTGGTTGCTCAGATGGGAAAGAATTCATGCCAACAAGGCCAGTCTAATAGTTCTTCAGCTCCAGTAGGTCCCCCGATTCAGCAGGGTGCCACTTCCAGTGCAACCAGTGGGCCGCATCAGAGCTGGGTGTAAACCCTCTAGACCCGGCCTGATCAGGAAAGTTCTCCTGATATGGTTACAGGTACATTACATGTATTTTATTTTCATGTATATATTTCATTAAGACCCCGGAGCTTCACTTTCTTTTGTAACTCCTTATATAGATGTCAATTATGGTGTCAATCCTAAAATATTAGCAGAACCTTTCTCAGTGTCTACCCCAGTAGGTAATCTGTTATAGCCAGACGGGTATACATATATTACCCAATCACAGCATCTTAGAAAATTACCTCAGTTGATCTTATGGAGTTAGAGATGACTGATTTTGATGTCATTCTTGGCATGGATTGGCTCCACAAATGCTATTCCTCAGTTGACTGTAGAAATAGAATAATTTAGTTTCAGTTTCCCAATGAACTAGTTAATGAATGGAGGGTATTACTTTTGTTCTTAGGGGTAAGATTATTTCTTATCTTAAGGCAAGAAGGATAATATCTAAAGGGTGCATTTACCATCTTCTTCGAGTTAAAGACTCAAGTTCTGAAACTCTGAGTCTTGACTCAGTTTTAGTAGTAAGTGAATTTTTAGATGTATTTCCTGAAGTTCTTCCCGAAGTTTCTCCCGATAGGGAAATTGACTTTGGAATAGATCTCCTCCCATTTACTTAGCCTATGTCTATCCCACCCTACGGAATTTCTCCAACTGAGCATAGGGAATTGAAAGAATAACTAAAATATCTCTTAAGTAGGGGCTTCATCATGCCTAGTGTTTCTCCTTGGGGCGCTCCAATTCTTTTCTTACGTAAGAAAGATGGTTCTTTTAGAATGTGAAACGATTACCATCAGTTGAATAAAGTATAACGCCCCAAAATCTAGTTCTCGGGATGCCACACGGTGCTCCGAACTACAAGTAGTCCTGAGCTAACCCTGGCTGCCTTCTATTACATCTGAACCTCAACATAGGTAAATATAAGTTTAAAATCATGATAAAATGCTGAAAACTATCTGAATAATCTGAACATATCTGAAAGTACTAATCTCATCAATCTGATTAAACAAATATTAAAAAGTTTGAATACGACAATTGAGATCTAAGACTGAATCTGGTTGTCCGACAAGCCTCTACTAGCTTAGTCTAGACAGTCACTAGGACAGACCCTAGTTAACTCAATCTAGTTGTAATAAATAAAGGACATCTACTAGTAAACTGACACATGAATAGCGAAGTCCTCGAACTATGAAGACTCACCAACTGCAGGGATGTAAATAAGATGCTTGAATATCACTGTCGCTGCTGAGACTGAGCACCTGAACCTACATTATGAGACAATATAGCACATAGACGTATATGTGGGTCAGCACTTTGATGATGTACTAACTATATGGGGGTGCATGCAATAAGTAAACAATATCATTACAGTTTATAGAAAACATCATGCATGCTAAATGTAAATGACTCAATTAATCTTGAGTAATCTGAAATCTGAAAGTCAAATCATGAACAATAAAACATATAATAAAAATCTTGTGAGCCATAACACTTAGTTCTAAAATATGTATTCTGTTCTTATTCTTAAATCATATCTAAAAACTTATTTGGCAAAAGGATTCTTTCAAAGCTTTAGGGAAAATACTTTATCTAAAAAGTTGCATATCTTTTACTAGAAGAGAGGTTCTCTTAACCAACATAAACCATGTGAGCTACATGTAGTCCAACGTCTTGACCTCCGAAAGAGGAAACCTCATGTTAGGGAGAGGTGTCATACTCTTGCAAGGGAGTAGAACCTAATCCAGGTGATCGATCACAAGCTAAATTTGTCATCCATATAAATGGGAATTATCAATGTTTGTACCTACATTGGCTACGTTGTTCTGTTGAAGATAGGGCACGCTAATCCCACATTTCCCGCTCGGTGCTAAATACTACTCCCTTCAAGATTTGTTTGTTCAAAACCATTGGAAATCCACTTCTTAAAACTAGCATAAAGACTTATATGAAAAACCATTTATGCACTGACTCTAGTAAGTCTATAAACAAAATTGCTTTGAGTTTCTATAAATTGTAATAGTCTATAGGATGGATTCCAAAGCTAAATCAATGATCGAAAGATCAACGTTGTATTGAGAACTGTAAACAATATTTCTCATAAAATTCTTATAGCACCAACTTTCTTGAAATCACAATATCTTGATATTACGCTTCTCCGCGATGCGTTAAGGGCCTAATGATGGTGTTTTTAGACTGGAACTTAAAATAGCCATAACTTCTTACCCAGTTATCAGATTTAGGAAAATCTTATATCGTTGGAAAGATAATTCAGTTTTCTAGATCATGGAAAGTCCAAATCTATAGAATTCAACACAAAATAAACATCATACATTCTAAGAGCTAATCCTTGACATTTTTGGGATGAGTTTAAGCTAGGAAAATCGCGGGGTATTACAATATCTACCCTTGGGAGCATTCATCCTCGAATATTGCTAGCTAAGATGAAGTTTCTGATGAATCTTAGAATATAAGATAGCATGCACAACTCAAGTGAACTGAGCAACTGAATCTAAATCATTCTAAGCATCTGAGTAATTCTGTGAGAGCATGAACTTACATGAGGACAACTATATAGCTGAGTGTATGATTAGAAAAGAACTAGATTAAGGAAAAGTATTACCTTTGGCTAGATCTGATTTTGTAGAGAAGAAGTGAGGGTACTTGGATCACATATCTTCTTCTGCTTCCCAAGTGGCGGCCTTAACCGACTGATTCCTCCAAAGAACTTTGACCAAGGGAACGTCTTTGTTCCTTAGTCTACCAATTTGGTAATCTAAAATATCTACTTGAATCTCTTCATATGAAAGGTTGTTCTTAATATTTGAGTTTTCTAAAGGAGCTACAACGGTAGAGTCACCGATACTCTTCTTAATCATAGAGACATGGAATACAGGATGAACGGCTAACAAGTCTATGGGCAACTAAGCTCATAATCTACTTTCCCAACACAACTCAAAATTCTATATGGTCCAACATACCGGGGACTAAGCTTCCCGTTCTTGCCAAATCTCTTCACCCCTTTCATGGGTGAAATCTTTAAATATACAAAATCACCACTTCAAATTTGAGGTCCCTTCTTCTCATATATGCATAGGAATTCTGACGACTCTGGGCTATTTTCAATCTCTCTCTAATCATCTTAACTTTCTCCATGGCCTCACACACTTCATCAGGCCAAAGAGAAGTGGCCTCACCCACTTTAAACCAACCTATGGGTAATATACATCTCCTCACATAAAGAGCCTAAAACGGAACCATTCGAATGCTAGAATGATAACTATTATAATAAGCAAACTCAATCAATGAAAAATGCTCATCCTAAGTTCCGTTGAAATCAAAAGCACATGCCCTCAACATATCTTCTAGAGTTTGGATGGTCCTCTCTGCCTGATCATCTGTCTGTGGGTGGAAAGATGAACTAAGATGGACTTAGGTACCAAGACCCTTCTGAAAAGCTCTCCAGAACTGGGAAATGAACTGAGTACCCCTATCTAAAATGTGCTGACTTAGTCAATCTATCTATAATAACCCATATCGAATCATGATGATGATGCGATTGGGGTAAACCAGTCTCAAAATCCATATTCACCTTTTTCCACTTCGAAGTGGGGATACCAAACTCTTGCAATGTACCACCAAGTCTTTGGTGCTCTACCTTAACCTGTTGATAAGTTGAAAATTTAGCTATGAACTCCGCTATGTCTTTTTTCATACCATTCCACCAATAGATTTCCAGTAAGTCGCGGTACATCTTGGTAGCACCAGGATGAATAGAATACCACACACCATGCACTTCTGCCATAATTTGCTATCTCAAATCATCAACACATAACAAACACAACCTACTTTGGTGCCTTAACACACCATCTCCCCCTTGAGAGAAAACCTCTACCTTTTGGTCTTTAACTAACTCTTTCAGTTTGACCAAACTAGAATCCATATCTTACTTCTCCTTTAATTCCGAAACTAAAGAGGATTCGGAAATACTATGAACCCAAATATTTTCGTCAGCTGAATCAAGCAACCTAATAGCCAATCTAGCTAAACGATGCATTTATCGAGCCAAATCTTTCTTATCTTTCTCCATATGAGCAATACTATCCATAGACAACCTACTAAGGGCATCTGCCACTACATTGGCCTTGCCGAGATGATACAACACACTTATATCATAATCTTTTAGCAAATCTAACCATATTCTTTGACGAAGGTTCAACTCCCTCTAGGTGAACACATACTGCAAACTTTTTTGGTCCGTGAACACATCAACATAAATTCCATATAGATAGTGTCCATAGATTTTCAAAGCATACACAACAGTGGCTAATTCCAGATCATGGGTTGGGTAATTCTTTTCATGAGGCTTCAAATGTCTAGAGGCATAGGTTATGACAATACCTCTCTGCATCAACACATAACCCAAACAAACTCTAGAGGCATCATAATACACCATAAAACCGTCTGTACCATTAGGTAATGCTAACACTGGGGATGAAGTGAGTCGAGTCTTCAACTCCTGAAAACTCTTCTCGCAGGAATCTGACCACAAGAAGTTAACTTTCTTTTGGCTCAATCTAGACATACAGATGCAATAAACGAGAAACCTTCAATAAAACAGCGGTAATAGCTAGCTAGACCTGAGAAACTTCTAATATCTGATGAAGAGATAGGTCTAGGCTAATTTATTATGGCTTATATCCTTTGGGGATCAACTCTAATTCCGTTGGCGAAAACAATATGACCAAGAAAGGCTATTGATTTTAGCCAAAACTCACACTTGCTGAATTTGGCAAAAAATTGGTGATCTTCAAGAGTTTGCAAGACAATCCTAAGATAGTCTGCATGGTAATCCTCACTACGGGAGTATACAAGGATATCATCTATGAACACTATGACAAACATATCTAGATACTGCATGAACACTAAATTCATAAGGTCCATGAAAGCTGTTGGAGCACTAGTTAGCCCAAAACACATGACTAGAAACACAAAATGACCATAATGGGTTCTGAAAGTTGTATTTGAAGTATTAGATTCCATAACTTTAAGCTAATGATAGCGGGATCTAAGATCTATCTTTGAGAAATAACTTGCACCTTGCAATTGATCAAACAGGTCATATTCTAGGAAGAGGATATTTTTTCTTGACTGTGACCTTATTAGATGATGATAGTCAATGTACATACTAAAAGAACCATATTTCTTTCGCACAAATAGGACAGAAGCACCTCATGGAGAAATACTAAGCCTTATAAAACTTTTATCTAAAAGATCCTTGAGTTTCTCCTTCAACTCCTTGAGCTCAGTGGAATATATATTGTATGGAGGAATAGAAATAGGCTGAGTGTCTGGGAGAAGGTCAATAACAAATTCTATTTCCCTATCGGGAGGTACCCCAGGGAGATTTTTTGGAAAAACATCAGAAAACTCATTGACCACTCGTACTAACTGAATTGTTGGAGTCTCAGACTTAGTATCTTTAACTCAAACTAAATAGTAAAAGAAACCTTTGGAAATCAACTTTGTGGACTTAAGGTAAGATATGAAATGACTCTTTGGAGACACTGGATTACCTGACCTCTCAAAGACTGGCTCATCTAGATACTGAAACTTCACTACTCAGGTGCGACAATTTATAGAAGTATAACAGGAATGGAGCCAATCCATACCAAAAATAAGATCAAAATCAACCATGTCTAACTCTATCAGGTGTTCTAACATGACTTTATGAAAGACGGTGATAAAACACTTTTTATAAATCTATTTTGCAACAACTGACTCACCTACTAGAGTAGAAACCAAAAAAATCTCGGAAATCTTTTCAGAATTTATCTCAAAATGCATAGCAACAAATGGGGTCAAATAAGAAAAACTTGACCCAGGGTCTAACAACACATAAATATTAAAATGGAAGACACGAAGCATACCAGCAATAACATCTGGGGAATATTCCTGCTCCTGACATTAGGGTAAAACATAAAATTAATTAGGGCACTAACCACAAGCAGTACTGGATGATACATCCTGAGGAGTAGCTGGGAGACCTAGAGGAGCTGGTGCTCTGTTAGCCTGAGTCTGAGGACAGACATCATTATTTCCCTGTCTAGCATATGAGCACTCTTTACTTCTATGGCCTGGATGGGCACACCCATAACAACCTCTTCCCCTACTAGATACTCACCAGGATTATTCTTGCTACACCTAGCACATTGAGGATAATTAGGCCTATCACCCATACTATTCTAATATTAGGACATAAAAGACTTACCCCACTGTTCTTTCCTATTTCTGGGTGCAGGAGAACTAGATGAAGAAGGTGCAGACATAGATGAATGATTCTGAAACTATGAACAATTTCTTCCTCCAAACGTATTCTGACCATGATCAAACTGCCCTGTTCTAGCCCTCTTATTTACTCTCTCTCTCTTTCCTTCATATTTTCTGCCTCAATCTACTAATCATGCATTATCAATCTAGAAAGATCCATGTCTTTGTTGAGTATAGTATTTCTACACTCCTTAACTATCAATCCAGATACACCGTTCATAAACTTACTCATGCTTGATTTGGGTTTAGCCATTTGTTCAAGGGCATATTTAGACAACTAATTGAATATAAGGCAACACTCTTTCACTATCATGGATCCCTGCCTCAGGTTCGTGAACTCTTCTATCGTAGATTCCCTCATCTCAAGTGGGAAGAATTTGTCTAGGAATTCATCCTAAAATGTTTGCCAAGTCACGGGAGCTGCATTCTCCCCTTTACTCTTCTTCCATATAACTACCCAATCATAATCAACATCCTTAAGCCTATAGGATGCCTATTCTACACTCTCTTCCTTAGTAATATACATCACTTAGGTGACCTTCTTCACCTCATCAAGATACAACTATGGGTCCTCTTTTGTTTTTTACCCAAAGAATTCTGGCGGGTTCATTCTCATAAAGTCTTAAATTTTGACTGTGGCTAAATACACATCCTGTTGAGGTGTGACTACAGCCTAATGATTACCTTAAACATTAGCAGTCATAGCTTGGGCTAGCGCCTGAAAAGCTGCCCAAAACTCCGCATGTGACACATTCTTATCCTAAGGATCTGCAGGATGAGGCAGTTGGTTATCTTTACTACGGGCATTAGATCTGTAAGGAGGCATATTCTATCATAAAAGAGCATGAGTTAATAGCAAATATAGACAGTTGTAAGAAGGATAGATTATGGAAGAAAAAGTGAATTTTCCTAAAATGCTCCATAGCCTTTTGCTCAGAGATGTGGTGCGCTTCACACTAATGATCAAGACTCTATGTAACATGGCTTGTATGACTCCCTAGGCCTCTCTAAACCTTAGGATCTAATATCAATTTTGTAACGCCCCAAAATCTAGTTGTCGGGATGCCACACGGTGCTTCAAACTACAAGTAGTTCTGAGCTAACCCTTGCTGCCTTCTAATACATTTCAACCTCAACATGGGGAAACATAAGTTTAAAATAACCATAAAATATGGAAAACTATCTGACTAATCTGAAAAAATCTAAAAATACTAATCTCATCAATCTGATTAAGCAAACACTGAAAAGTATGAATATGACAACTGAGATCAAAGACTGAATCTGGTGGTCCGATAAGCCTCTACTAGATTGGTCTAGAGAGTCACTAAGACAGGCCCCAACTAACTTAATCTGGTTGTAATAAATAAAGAAAAATCTACTAGTAAACTAAAACATGAATAACTAAGTCCTCAAACTATGAGGACTCACCAACTACAGGGATGTAGATGATGTACTTGAAAATCATTGTCGCTACTGAGACTGAGCACCTGAACCTACATTATGAGATAATGTATCACATAGACTTATATGTGGGTCAGTACTTCGATGATGTATTGAGTATCAGAGTTTATTGAAAACATCAAGCATTCTAAATGTAAATGACTCACTTAAGCTTGAGTAATCTAAAATCTGAAAGTCAAATCATGAATAATAAAACATATAGTAAAAATTTTGTGAGCCATAATACTTAGTTCTAAAATCTGTATTCGGTTCTTATTCTAAAATTATATCTAACAACTTATTCTGCAAGGGGATTCTTTCAAAGCTTTAGGTAAAATACGTTATCTGAAAAGTTGTATATCTTTTACTAGCAGGGGGTTCTCTTAACCTGCATAAACTATGTGAGCTATATGGAGTCCAATGTCTTGACATCCTAAGGAAGAAACCACATGTTGGGGAGAGGTGTCATACTCTTGCCAGGGAGTATAACCTAATCCAGGTGATCGATCACAAGTTAAATCTGTCATCTATATAAATGGGAATAATTTAAGTCTGTACCTACATTGGATACATAGTTTTGTAGAAGATAGGGCACGCTAATTCCAAAATTCTCGCTCGGTGCTAAATACTACTCCCTTTAAGATCTATATGCTCAAAACCATTGGAAATTCTCTTGTTAAAACTAGAATAAGGACTAATATTAAAAACTATTTATGCACTAACTCTAGTAAGTTTGTATACAAAACTATTCTGCGTTTTGGTAAATTGTAATAGTCTATAGTGTGGATTCCAAAGCTAAACCAATGATCAAAAGATCAAAGCTATATTGAGAACTATAAACAATATTGCTCATAAGATTATTATAGCACCAACTTTCTTGAAATCACAATAATCAATCTTGGATAATAGTCCATGCTTCAATACTATCAAGATAATGACTTTAAATCACGATATCATGCTCAATTCAATTGAAAAGCTGTAAAAAAATATTTCAAATAATGCTCATGGTATTAAAAATCATAAAAGAGCATTCTTTAACTCAAAATGAACATGGGATTTCATCATTCAATAATATCATACTCAAAATCATCAATAAGATACTATTGGTGTAAACCCCAAATTTTAAATCATAACAAATTTGTTGAAAACATAACATTTGGCACAAGGACAGAAGATTTATCCTTGTTCAAACCCCACATACCTTATATTGATGATCTTTGATGAAAACATGGATCTTGGATTCCTATTGATCCTTAGGGGATGAATTCTTAGTGCTCTTATATTGGGAAATCTCAATCTTGAATTCTCTTGAAGAATTAATGGAAGAATCTTAGATTTCTTGGGGAGGAAGTTGATGAACTAGGGTTTTGCTTTGAGAGGGAATGATGAATAAAGCATAATTTTCTTTGAGATATGCTTAATCTTCTATTTTTGGATGGATTGGGGGTTTGGAGAATGACCGAAATGCCATTTTTAAACTCCCAAACAAAACTAAAAAATGCAATATTTTACGAATTGGGTGTCCTTTCCGCGATGTGCCAAGATCACTGGGTCTCACTGGAAATTGACAATTGTGATATTACGTTTCTCCGTGCTGCGCTAAGGTCCCAAATAATGGTGTTTTACGACTGGAACTTAAAATAGCCATAACTTCTTACCCAGTTATCAAATTTAGGTGAATCTTATATCGTAGGAAAGCTAATTAAGTTTCCTATGCCATGGAAAGTACAAATCTAAAGAATCCCACATAAATTAAATATTATTCATTCTAAGATCTAATTCTTGACATTTTCGAGATGAGTTTAAGCTAGAAAAATCACGGGGTAGTACATAAAGTCATCATAAAGAATAAGTATCCACTTCCCAGAATTAATGACTTATTTAACCAACTTAGGGTGCCAGTTATTTCTCCAAGATAGACCTCTGATCCGACTGTCATCAACGTAGAGTCATTGAATTTGACATTCTAATAACAACTTTCAGAACACAGTATGATCATATTAAATTCCTAGTTATGTCTTTTGGACTAAGAAATGACCATGCAACTTTCATGGACTTGATTAACAGAGTGTTCAAGAAGTACTTGGACATATTTTTTATAGTATTCATTGATGATATTGTTGATTATTCCCGTAGTGAGAATGATCATGCAGACCATCTAAGAGTTGTGTTGCTGACCCTTAGAGCTCATCAGTTGTTTAATAAGTTCAGCAAGTTGTAATTTTAGATAAGATAAGTAGCTTTCCTGGTCCATATAGTCTCCGGTGATAGAATTTGAATTGACTCTTAAAAGACCAAAGCAGTGTGAAACTGGCCTTGAACCATCTCTCCATCAGATATCATAAGTTTCTTAGACTTGGCTGGCTATTACAAATGATTTGTTGAAGGGTTTTCTTATATTTTATCCCCCATGTCTCGATTGACTCAGAAGAATTTAAAATTTCAGTAGTCAAATTCATATGAGAAGAGTTTTCAAGAGTTGAAGACTCGACTCACTTTTGCACTAATTTTTACTTTTCCAAATGGTTCAGTTAGGTTTGTAGTTTACTGTGATACATCTAGAGTTGGTCTTAGTTGTTTATGATGCAGAGAATTAAGTTCGTAGCCTACGCCTCTAGACAGCTTAAACTCTATAAGAAAAATTATCCTACCCATGATCTTGAGTGGGCAACTGTCGTTTTTTCCTTGATAATTTGGAGGCATTACCTTTATGTGGTTCATGTTGATGTGTTCACGGATCACAAAAGTTTGTAGTAAGAATTACAGAAATATTTGAATCTTCGTTAGAGAAGGTGGCTTGAGTTGTTAAAAGATTATAACATGAGTATGTTGTATCATCTGGGAAAAGACAATATAGTGGCAAATACCCTTACCAGATTGTCTATGGGTAGTGCTGCTCATGTTAAGGATGATAATAAGAAGTTAGTCCATGAGGTTCATCATCTTTCTAGATTGGGTGTTTGATTGGTTGATTCAGCTGAAGGTAGTATATGGGTTCAGAGTGGTTCGAAATCTTCATTGTTTCTCGAAGGAAAACAAAATCATGATAGGGATCCTAGTTTGGTTAAGTTGAAGGGAGAAGTTAAAGATCAAAAAGTAAAGGTTTTCTCCCAAGGGGGAGATGGTGTTTTGGATTGTTAGGGTAGGTTATGTGTTCAGTGTGTTGATGGGTTGAGATAGTGAATTTAAGAAAAAGAACATGGTGTGCGATAATCTATTCACCCAGAGCCACTAAGTGTGTTGTGATTTGTGGGAAATTAATTGGTTGAGTGGTATGAAGAATGATTTTGCAGAATTTATGGCTAAGTATTCGAATTGCCAGCAGGTAAAGGTTGAGCACCAAAGGCCTAATGGTACATTCTTGGTGTTCATCATCCCCACATGGAAGTGGGAAGTGGTGAACATGTATTTTATGACAAGGTTGCCTCGTACACGCCGTCAATATGATTCAATTTGTGTTATTGTAGATATAATTGGTGAGTTGGTGAAATTACATGGAGTTCCATTGTCTATCATTTTAGAAGGAGGTACTCAGTTTACCTCTCACTTTTGAAGGCTTTTCAGAAGGGTCTTGGTACCCAAGTTCATCTCAATATAACTTTTCATCCTCAGACAGATGGTCAGTAAGAGAGGATCATTCAGATCCTAGCATACATGTTGAGAACTTGTGCTATTAACTTTAAAGGTGGTTGGGATGACCACTTACCTTTGATTGAGTTTTCCTAGAATAATAGTTATTACTCTAGTATTCAGATGGATCCTTTTGAGTCTCTCTATTAAAAAAGATGTTGGTATCCTATTGGTTGGTTTGAAGAAGTTGAAGCATCTGTGATACGTCTAGATTCACTGTTTGAGGCAATAAAGAAAGTTCAGTTAATTCAGGAGAGGCTAAAGACAACCCAAATCTATCAGAAATCTAATGTAGAAGTGAGAAGAAGGGATCTAGAGTTTTAGGTTGGTGATTTGGTATATTTGAATATTTCACCTATGAAGATAGTGAAAAAATTTGTAAGAAGGAGAAACTCAGTCCCTTCTATGTTGGCCCTTACAGGATCTTGAATCATTTTGGGAAGGTAGCTTACAAGCTTTAATTACCTACAAATTTGGCATCAGTGCATCCAGTGTTCCATGTTTCTTTTTTAAAGAAGTGTATTCGTGGTTCAATGGTTATTATTCCTTTAGAAAGTATGGATGTTCAGGAGTGCTTTTCCAATGAAGAAGTTCCAGTTGAGATCCTTGATCATTAGATTCGTAGGCTAAGGAATAATGAAGTTCTCTTAGTTAAAGTTCTATGGCAGAATCAGTTTGTTGAGGGAGCTACTTGGGAATCAGAAGCAGATATGCAAACCAAGTACCCTCATCTTTTCTATGCAAACTTGAATTTATCTTGGCGTAATAATTTTCTTTAGATTGACTCTTCTTCATTCTCAATTTCAGCTATGTGACTATTCCCATGTCATTGTGTGCATTCATGAAATCAATTTAGTATCATGCTTCAGACTCGATTATGTAACCATCTTTCAAGTCATGTATGTTTAGTATTCGATCTCAATTTCCATAGTGTTCTCAGTCTAACTAGTCTTATTCAAGGACGTATGTTTCCAAGGGGAGATAATGTAACACCCCGCATATTTCTAAGCTAGAAATTAAACCCTTGTTCCTATGTGTTTAAACTCTAATCCCATTATTCATATTTGAATGTATGATTCATGATCATCAGCCTAGTATGAAGAGAACTTATTAGGTGGAAAAAAGTTCATAAGAGTCACTTGGAGTAAAGTGAGCTAAGAGCCTTAGATTCGGCCAAATTTTGGTGTTCGATTCCACAAGGGTCTTCTTTGAACGTGTATAACTTCTTACATATGTTGAATTTTTCATCTCAAGACCCACAAAATTATAGATAATTGAATTATCTTTCCAACGATACCAATTTCTCCTTAATCCGATACTCGAGCAAAATGTTATGGGCATGCAAAGGTCATGTGTCACATGAAAATGGCAAAAGGCCAATGAAAAGGGTGTGCGATGGCCATGCGTCACCAACTTTGGGTTGTGCGATGACCATGCACCGCCCACCTTGGCTTTGGCGATTGCTGTGTGTTGCAAAGTGATTGTATAGTTCCAAAAGTGCTTCGTTTTGACTTAAATCAATGGCGTTGAAGTCTTTATACATCCCTAAATCATCCCTTATCACTCTTAATTGATATTTACACTCCCTTAACCCAAAGCATTCAAGTCAAAATTCTAAAACCCTCCTCCTCTCCCAAGAACAAAATACAAACCCCTTTTTCAAGAGACCAAGAATTCAAGCTTCCAAGTTTGAGAAACTCTCAAGAAATATTCAAGAAACCATCACTTGAGGTATGTGGATGTTCATCAATAGGACCTTTCACCCATTGAGCCCAAAAAGAACCCCTTTTTGAGTAAAGTGTGAGTTTTTCCTCTATTGTGAAGTTTATTATGTCCAGGATGAGTTAAATTCATGTTCTTCCTTAGTATTTTGAACTCAATTCATTTTCAAGTATGATTCCATGAAAAGTTAGGTTATCTCATGTTTCAAGATTCAGTCTCCCATGTCATATTCAAGTGAATTTATGTTATAATGTCAAGTTATGATCTTAGTCACATAACCATGTAGTTTTCTCATGTTTTAAGACATTATCATGTTCAAGTTCATGATTCTCACATGTTTGATGAAATGTCTACTTTTTGGGTCTTTGAACCATGATTCAATCCTAAAGTTTTAAGCTTTAATATTATAATTTATAATCATTCGGTGTTGAATGGTTATGAACACCCGATACTTATGTGCTTACATGATTTCAGAATTTCAAGTACTAAGTCAAATAAGCCAGTAATCTTATCAGTATACTCAGATATTTATGATCATGATGAGCACTATAAGAAATAAAGTTCTATTGAATTTAGTCTAGTTCAGTACCAGTATCATTCACTTGGTAGTAGGATTTAGCACCGAGCGAATCTAGGGATGGGGGCTCACCCGTCAGTTAGGACTGGGTCCTTAGTAGCAGTCACTAAGTTCTAGAACTACGTGGCCAGCGTAGGATTATTGACACGCCCTGAAATTGGGCCATGTTGTTTGGGAACCTCAAGCTCACATGAATCGAAAGTCGCCCCGATAACCCAACATAACCATCATCAAAACAACCATGAGGGTCGGATGAATTTTGATCTTATAATAAGATAACAAAAATATAAGGCTAATAGTCAATACTTAAACAATAACTAATATTTCAATAATTTCTACCATTTAGCCAAAATACCTAAGTCCATAATCATCCACAAAACCTCTTCCAAACCAAAGTCAATAATATGTCGGGATATGCCCCCAATAATAGCCAAGTACAAAATTTTAAAAGTCTATGACATAGAATAACGTGACTATGAAAGGTAGGCCTTCCAAAGTATGGAATCTCACCACTTCAAGGTAAATGTCCGAACCTCACGAAAACTTGTTCACTACATAAAAGAAGAAAAAGATGCTCCGGCCCCTATGTCGCATGGGAACATAGCGCCCGAATATTTTAGCGGTTGGAGCGCTAGCATGTAACACAAGTATAAGGATAAAATAGCACGTTTTCTCAATCCAAGTCAAATCATTATATGCAATCATTTTTACACAAGTAAAAGTATCGCATTCAATCATATTTACACATTTATCCATACACATATATATATATCACATGCCAACAAGATATCCATACTTAACCACGTTCTTAACTCCTTCAATCATGAGGCATAAAGTAGAGGACTCTAGCATTCCACACTCAGGTTCAACTAGTTCATATTAGGCATAGAACTTTAACCACATTTACATGTTATTAGACAAAGCAATTCAATCATGGGTACATTCATTAAGCAATGGACCCTAAATCACATATTTATCCATTATAGTGAGGTCTCTATCCATACGTACACAATCAATTAGGCATGGGACTTTAATCACATGTTCATACATCCAATTAGATATGGAACTCTTATCTCATGCTCACATATACACTTTTGCATGGAACTCTAATCCCATGCTCACACATTCAATTGGGCATAGAACTCTAATTACATGTTGATCCACATTCAATAGGACATGGAACTCTAATAACATGCCAATCCACATTCTATAGGGCATGGAACTATAATCGCATGCCAATCCACATTCGATCGGGCATGGAACTCTAATCGTATACCGATTCATATTCGATCGGGCATGGAAATCTAATTGCATGTCAATCCACATTTAATCTGACATGGAATTCTAATCACATTTTGATCCGCATTTGATTGGGCATAGAACTCTAATCGCATGCCTATTCACATTCATTTAGTACTTATCATGACTCACTCGTGTTCATTATACCAATTCCATTGATACACATTGGACCATTCATAGTTAATTAATGAGCTTTCACTACATTCTCATCATATTTAAACTCTACACATAAATCAAGCCCATTTTCATGTTTAAGACTTCAACCCTTATTAGTCATTAACCCAACGATATCATCAATTTCACAAAACATAGTTCATAATACCTTTAAAATATCATCTAGAAATCATTCATGCTTATTGAGCCATTTCCCTAGTTTAAAACATCACAAGTATGTGGCTAGACAATTTACTTAGACATTTTCACAAACACCTTATGTGCATACCTTCAACAAGGCTATTTTAATGGTAGAAATCATTAAGATTAGGGTTACTAGAGACCCTCATGTTAAACCACATACAACAAGCATCCAGATAGGCAAATATTCATCAATATAATGTACAAACATAGGTCTAAGCAAGAATCAACATTAATCATCATTAGGCAACAAAACCCTTTTCATTTGATATCAAAAGCACCATGAACACTTACTAATCCAAGTGTGAAATACATGGGTTTTAGAGTTATTTAACAAGGGAAAGAGTTACATGCCTTAAAAACATGTATAACCAAGAACTTGACTTGTTCTTCCCCCTAGATGAGCTCCCTTGAAACCCTAGCCTCCAAACTTCCAAGGATGAGCTTGAAAGAGTGTTTAGGGTGTTTGATTCTTCTAAATAAATGTTTAGGAGGCTACACACCCTTATATAGTGAGAGGGATTAGGGTTTAGGGCATGGGAAATGACATAAAGTCCCTTAGTTAAAGGATATAAAACGACCCTATCTAGGGGTACGACTCCTCCATACGACTCCCTAAGTGGTCGTAGCCTAGGGTACGACTGGTTCCCTAACGCATACCCTAGGCTTATCCTAGGTCTCACACACTATTAGGGGTACAAACACACACTCATTTGTCATATACAAATGGTATGAGTCAACCCCTAACTCGTATAGACCAATCGTACAGAAAATAGTCCACTCAAGTTAAGATTTCACTCCATATGATCATATAGGGTACGATTCATATATATTAGTTACGACTAAGGGGAGGTCAAGTTGTATAGAGGACAGTGAGCTACCTCAATAGGCTGCACTTATATAGGAGGGGGAAGGGAGAGTGTATACGACCCGTATCCAAGAGTACGATTGGCTTAATCGTACCTTGGTCATCATGCTCAAAACCAAAAAATTTTGCAAAGCCACATTCTTGGGTGTTCCATTCTCCTCCAATTAGGGTCATTCGTCCGCGAATGATGGGCAAGGCAAGCATGAAAGCAATTCAACACATTAGCACACACCGAAACAACCATCAACAAATTAGTACCAAGCACATAACAAGGTTACAACACAACACATATCATGATCATCATCAATCAGCCATTTCATTTCATCGATCTTTGGAATTCAAAACCATCATTTATGAAAACACTTGATCAATCCAAAGCTTAGGGATTAAATTCATCAACTTTCAAGGATATAAAGAAACTAGAGCATTGGGAACTTTAATTCCTTATCTAACAAGGACTTGAATCAATTATAATCATCAGGGTTTCACCCATTATATATCAAAGATATAGACAGCATTAGGACTACCAACGCATATCTCAAGCATGAGCTTTGTGAATGGAAAACAATTATGGATACTTGGAATTCATGTACTCTTCTACCTACTAAGTAGCTTCCTTAGAGTATTGGTTCCTCTATTGAACCTTTACTGAATCCACTCCTATTGTTCGCAACTGGTGAACCTACCATCCCAAGATCCTCACCGGTATCAACTCACAAGCCAAAGAACTCAAAAAATACCATTGCCATCTAAGGGAAAACCATCAACGAAGGTTATCGATGTATTTTTGCAATATAGAGACATGGAAAACCAAGGAAAATGGAGTTCAACCTAGAGAAAACTCCAACTTATAGGCAATATTGCCAACCCTTTCTAGACCAAATAGGAACTAACATAACGAAGACTAAGCTTCCCCTTTTACAAACTCGGACCACTCCCTTCATGGGAGACACATCCAAGAATACCCATTTGCCAACACCAAACTCTAAACTCCTACGACACACGTCCGCATAGGACTTTAGGCAACTTTGATTAATTTTAAACCTCTCACAAATCACCTCCACCTTTTCTAAGGCCTGGTGAACTAAATTAAGGTGAAGCAACTTACCCCTATCAACTCCATACCATCAAGTGGGAGGACAATATTTTCTACCAATCAATGCCTTAAATATTGCCAATGAATCTCCCCTATTTAAGGAATACTATATTTCCCATTTCCAAACATCACCATGCTCCTCGAGCCACTAACCAACACAAGAAGGGTCATGGAGGAACTAAATCACAAGAAGCACTCCTGCCACACAAGGCAAGATCCTCAGTAGAGGCAAGACACTACAGGTACGTAGTACTTCATAGTAACCACGTAGGTAACAAATGAGACCCATCACGACACAACATACCAAAGAAGGAGTCCTTAGGACAGGGAACCAAAGTCACATCACTGCATATCTTTTGGTGATCAACCTTGATCCCATCACTAGAAACAAATAACATAACCAAGAAAGGTATGACTTTTAACAAAACCCACACTTGGGGAACTTAGCATACAAGCATTGATCCTTTAAAGTTTACAACATGGAACGGAGATTATATACATGATTAACCTTTGTCTTATAATAGACAAAGATGTCACGTATGAAGACAACGACAAACATATCCTAAAAACGGGTGGAAGACCCTACTCATCAATTTCATGAATGTCGTTAAGGCATTGGTTAACCCAAAAGACATGACAAGAAAAACATTACCCATGAGAACGAGTTCTAGAGAAGGCCCTTCCGAGTAATAATCTATAACTCGGACAAAAAGATACAAACACCCCTTTGAAATAACCCATTGGGCCTTAAGGAAAGTAAAGAATCTTTCCTTGGGCACTGAAGAACCATCTTCCCATACAATGACTGACTTATAAAAGGATTTGAGCATGATCCTATGAGTCTGACAATATAAGAAAGCATACTAAAAGTGATATCAATACAACCCTAGGAGGATATCAAATTTCAATCATGCCAAACTCTATAAAATCTGCAAGGGTCCTTCTACCGCCAACTGATAACGCTCAACTTACACGTTAATTTAAGTGTAAAGTGGTCATTGTCAATATATTTACCCAACTTTGGAGTCAGGGTCAAATCCACAAGGAACAATGTGAGTGGCAATCAAGTTACTTCAAAATAATAGATACAAGTTAAATCCAAACCAATGTTACAAGAAGATATAAATGGGGGAGATATATATCTACACTAATGTTTCTTTTTGGATTTTTCTAGTATAAATTTGGGGCTATGAATATTTAGAGTTTTAATAGGTATGCACAGATCTTAGGATTATGCACTACTAAGGGTGTGATACATGGGTGTTAGCAATAAATATCAAGTTAGTAAATCAAATATGGGTAGGTTTGGTTATAGATTTTGATATTAGTTTATCAATAAAACCTCCAAACTTTCACCCATTGATTCTTTTGAATACCTAATTGGTGTGTTCAACATTTGGTAACCACAACCTCAATCTAGGCATCCCAATTTCTAGGATGATATCCATAGTATAGTCAACCTCACATTCACCCTTATGTCTAAGATAGTGAAAATTTAGCAAACTACACACACAATTATCTACCATTGCTTTGGTCTCCATATCCCTCTTTCAAAGATGATATGGATTCCTAAACTTTACCCAAAACCCTTCTTTCGAAGATATATTTGGGTTTTATAGAGAATGGAGCTTTCACTCATCATACCCATATGGGTATTTGGGACTTTCACCCATCAAACCCTAACCAAGTTTGCATAGCAATGATAAAACCCATAAACATGAACTACTATATAGAAGCTAATCAATAACAACCCACACACACTTTAATCCTTATTCACACATAACCCCAAGAGGGAGATCTAGCTACACATTAGATAAATAAGCATATATACTCCCATAATCTCCATTGAAGTGATGTATTTAAGCTTAAGTGAATGTTACTTCAAACTTGGCACTCCTACTAATCAACAATGGAAGTGAGCTAATCTTTCACTTAGAAAGTCTCCAATGTATTCTTCACCCAAAAATTATACAATAAAAATAAAGGCTATGAATTAAAGATCTAATCCTTAAAATTGGGGAAGATGGAATATAATACATCATGCAAGGGTTTGAATCATTTTTCCAAAATTGGGATTAGCCACGTGCCTTTCCAGTTTTTTTCTTTGGCTAATTTTTCTGCTAAGTCACAATCGTGTAGGTCTGGCTGCGACTATTGTTATGCAACCATGGGTAACTTCCACGATCGTGGTTGGATGACTTTTTCTTAACTGCCACGATCATAATCAGTAGACCACAATCGCAATACCTGAGGCCTTTCTGCTCCAAGTCTTCAGCTGTACTTTTCTTGCTCCCTTTTGATTACTTTTAGATCCAATCCATTTCTTTTTATCTCCTCAACTCTATGCCTGGAAAAAGTTGATATTAGTGCATTATATCACCAATATATCTCATTTGTTCATTCAAAGCAAGGTAATGTGCACAAATGTTTAGTGAGAATGAGTGGTAAAATCATCACTCATCAACACCCTATCTTAAAGCATTTTCTTGTCCTCAAGCAATATTATCTCTTACTATGAGACAACAATTTTCTATGCCCAAACTTTATACCTTAAATGCTCACCATGGCATCAACTTTAGTTGCAACCACAAGTAGATCATTGCACACGGGATAAGCTAATTTCTACCGCCCCCTTTCTCATAAGATGCAATATTCAAGGACACATAGGACTTTAAAGAGCAACCAAGAAACAACAACCAATACTCTAGAGGGAACTTCCTCTTGAACATAACTAAGATATTCTCATTTTTGCTTTATTGCTCGGAAGGTGAAAAAATCACCAACCAAAACTTATTTCATATACCAACCTCATAAGAAAAAGAATCTCACACACCAAGCTACCAAATTTGCAACAAGGAATATTATGTGAAAAAACTCTCTCCCTCACAAAATAAATCTCAATGCAACAAGTGTCATACCATAGGCTTGCCCCTATTTTCAATCACCACTACAATGAGAGTAAATAGTCGAAGATCTTAAAGGACTTTTTAAGCTTGCAATATAGGTTCGAGATAGGGTAGTATATCATTTAGGACAACATGGCTACACCCTTAATTGAACACCTACATCACACTTTTAAATCCTCCTCTTTGACTATGGACCACTCTTCTTTGTTTTCTCTCTATTATCATGCTTACTTTTTGCTCCCTTTGTTTACCCATTTCTTTCATCTCTTTCTCTTGCAACTTTCGTGCAATTCAATCTTTTGGTTCGATCCTTTGTTTTACTATTCTTTTATTTTCAACACTTAGGCACATTTGGTATTTTACTAATATTTTTGTGGCATCACACTTTATTCCATAATTTTTTACCACCCCCAACTTAGTCATTTAGCCTCAAGTTACGTTTTTAAGTTCAAGGAGGGTTAAGTTAAAAAAAAAGATAAAAAGAATGGATCACAGGTTGTAATGAGTTTTCCAAAGAAAGGTCTAAAGTTTCAAAGTGGGTACTAGGGATTATAATTATACATGGGTAGGCTTTTTAGGCTAGAGTGGGTTCCAAAATCACAAGAGTGGCCTAAGATCATTTCTCCAACCAGATACAATAAAAATTAGTATAGAAAGATTAATGGGGCAAGTTCTAGGTAACTCAAGTATACAAGAGATGAGTACCAAAATCTCACCATACATGGCATGCAAAATTTGCCAATGGGGCTCAAATGTCCCTCCCATGAGAGATAAAATGAGAGTATCTATTTCTATTCATACGTCAATTTATGAAACCACAAAAAGAGAAAAAGTTTTATTACAACATTGCTTACGTCCATGCCCTTGATTTTTTCAAAAATCTTAGACGGAGGGGGTTATTCATTTTGTCTTAGCCTCTCTCACAATTTGCTAAACTATAGCAACAACCATAGACTTAGTCTCACATTTAGGCTCAAAATGGGCAAACTACCGATATGGCTACTCAGACTTCGCAAATAGTGGACAAAGTGACCTCAACTTTAAAATATATGATGCCACAGATACTCAGACTTTCCTTGAATTTTTGAAATTTATGCTATAGGTACTCAGAATTCCCCTACACCTATGTTTCAAAACCTAAACATGACGCTTTACCCTTAAAAACATTGTCACTCAATCTATCATAGGGAAAAGTTAGACATATATCATCAAAATCAAAATAAAAGCTAGAGTAAAAAAAGAAAAAACTAAAACCAGAAGAAAACATGATAATTCGTAAAACATGGGAACCATCAAGGTACCCAAAATGTAGGATTTCAAAGACAAAATTAAATGAATATCCAAGGTATCATCTAAAAGAAATCAACAACATAAAGTGAAATATCCAAAAATACATCACCAACATAATACAAAACCGGAGGCACCCCCAACTAAAAAGGAATGCAAGTTCCTCACTGCGTGTGCAATAAAGCAAGAGTAATAGGGGTCTCTCTGAATATGCATCGAGGGCTGCTCTCTTCCGCTGACTCGGCATCATCACCAACAGTATTATAAGCAGACCAATTAATATGGCTCTTATCCGCACTGTTCATCCTAGGTGAAGGTAGTCGATGGTTGGTCTTGAGCACCTTGAAGATGCCCTTAACCCCCTTCCACAGCTTCATAAAGAATTTATCCTGCATCTTCTCTCTCTCTCTTCACCATTTTCTTATGTGATTCCCTGAGGTCCCTGTATTATGCATCTAATGCTGAATAAGCTCCCTCTAAATGGGTAATAGTGGCTCCTTGCTTCTCCTTCTCCTCTTTGCATTTCTTATAGTCTGCGTGAGATATGTACTAGAGATGAGTGGTTGAAGACTCTCCCAGACCATGAGGCAGTCTGGAAAGAAGTCCTCTAACAACCCACATCTGACCTGAACTGTCATCGAGGGACTTAACTAATAAAAGTTTACAAAAGTCTGTGTCTTGGGTTGATTTGCCAAAGTCTGCCTTTCTCTTCTAGATCTGGCTTGGGGATACCCTCACCTCTAAATTTGAGTGGGAAGATGCGGGGGCCTGGGAGCACTTTGGTATTTGTAGCTCCATCATTTCTGATGTACCTCTATATTGAATGCATAATTGATCTAATATTTAGGGTGAGGCCAGAGAGAAGACAGGTCACCATCCGAACTCGTAAGTTTGTACAATGGTCATGTGAGTGAATGGAGATACTCGGCTACCAATAATATTCATCCAATTTTTGGCCACAACAATGAAGTCATTTATCAGAATGCCACTCTTGGTAGTTGCCCAGGGAACATCTTTGCCAGAAAATAATATATTTTCCATCCAGGTCCCTGGCTCGCATGATTTTGCATGGAACTGCTCCATGTCCGTATCTGGGAGTCCATACACCTCGTTGATCTTCTCTATCCTAAAGTTCACTTGCTTTCCCCGAATCATCATCACTGGGTTTGTGAAAGAAACTATGCTTAAGTTAATGTAGAATTCATGCACCCAATGCTTATTAGCAACACATGGTTCTGGGTCAAATCATAGCCACCCAGTCTGAGTGAGTCAGGCATGAAAGCTTGGGAACTTTTCCTCTACTTTATCCAAGATGATACCCCTTTCAGGGAGTAACTTGGTCCTGTACAAATCCACATTGTAAAGGTTCTGACAATCTGGGCCATGAATTGGGTGTTGCCAAATCCCTTCATATCTGAGGTTTATATCCTGTAAATAATACACTTAGGCCATCATTAGTACTATCATACCAAAAATATGTTAGATCAAAAAAATAAATACATGTTGCAGTATTATAGAAGTTTTTGGGGGCAAAAATGGATGGACAGAATTTCCAGTTCCTGCAGACACTGCCTTCAGGTATGGAGATCCAAGAGTAGTTATTGTGACCGCGATGATACGATTACGGTCATCGAGACTGCGATCGTGGTACCTGAATCGTACTAAAAAATTCTACACTTCAGTTAGAGCATATAATTTTATCCCCACATTTGTGTTCTGCTAGGCACGTAAGTATTAAGACTAAGTGACTCGACCCTAGTTATCCTTATTATACCCCCAAACTCAAAGAATTTAACATATAATTCATAGGGGTATTAAGTCGAACACAAGGAGTACACAAATATTTCAATAGTTTAAACCTCTAATTTGGGTACTCAAGACTTCCCCATTAATGTGTACACCAACTACAAAAGTTATCCATAGCAATAGTCCAAAGTATGCACGTATTTAGTGATAAAATCATCATTTCAGGCCCTCTCCTAAACAAAAAGTTCTAAGCATATAATTATTCAAAAAAATAGAGTTGCGATAACTTACCAAATTAGATGATGCACGGGATGAATTGACGCTTGGACATGCAATGTAATGCCAAAAATTAAAGAAAATTTTGACAAAAATTTAAATAGAGGAATGAGGGAAAGTTCCATTCAGATGGTCATTTAAACTGAGTTGACCATAATTGCGGTCCTAGTACCACAATCACGGTCGTGCAAACTCCGCGGTTGCGGTGAAACGGACCGCAGTTGCGATAACTGAGACTAAAAGTTGGGTCTCTTACACTTCCTGTTCAGTCCAACCTTGCCAATTTCACACATTTACCTTTTTCAAGTTCATTAAACATTCCTCCTAGTGCTAGTATTTCATGGATTATGAATGAAGAAATGTAAAAACAAAATCTATTCTATCATGCATAAATTAAAAGGATATGTGCCCCTTTTTGTGGCACGATGGGTTGTTTCCCATTGAGCGCTTTGTTTACCCTCCTAGCATGATTCCTCTACCATTTTATTTTATGTCTCCACTTAGAAGAGTTGAATCTCTATCCCAACTTTCGTTCAATATGCGATGAGCAGCAGAGGGAAAGAAAATTAAGAAGGACATGGCGAGCAATCTTCGATCTAAGCATTTATAAGATTTAAACATTTTACCCAATTTCACATCGAACTTTTAGTTTTGCTCCTTAGGTAAAACTAAGTGATCAATAGTCCTCTAGTTGAACATCGGGTGTTTAGTTCCTTTGCCATTGATAGAGGGAGTTCTATATGATCCTTTGGAATGACAAATTCAAAAATATAGGAATCATACTCTGTCTCCCCTCCATACATCATTTTTTCGGAGGGATGAAACCTTATCACATCCTCTAAGCATCATATTGAAAAGGGATTTGAATGAGATCCAACTCCTAATTCTGGATTTGCCTCCTCCAAATCATTGTCACCCCAAAATGAATTAGAGTCACCATAAGTGGTTAGCATCAATTCTTTATTTGACTCTAGTGCCATTTATTTTATTGTGGCTTCTTCTTCCTCATATGACTCGGTGGATTGGGAATTTATAGAGGAGTCTTCACAACCAAGATCTTCATTATAGCTTGGTTTCTCTTTTTGATGAACCTTCTTTTGGAAAATGGTCATGGTTGCAATGTTTGCAAGAATTATGTACTTTCCCAATTCCTTTGCCTTGACATTTTCCCACTCGAACACCCTGTAGGAATGATGCAAGTCTTGCGCATTCTCCCCAGTTATAGTTACCCAATCCAAAATAGTTTGAAGCATTGTTGTAACGACCCGAGACTACCCCTTAGTCGTTAGACGATGCTTACGTTCCCAAGGGACCACAAGCTAACCCATGAGACGGTACCTGTTGTGAGCACTGGAAACTTGATCATAAATATGGAAGAAAACTGATATGCCATAAGATTTTAATAACTAACTTTAAAACGAAAATATGAGTCTATAGAAACAACTAACTAAAACTGATAAAATAATGATAAACTGAACAACTAACTGTAATATCTTAATATTGAATAACTGACTCTAATGTCTGAAAAGCCTCTAAAACTGACTGACTGAATATGAGTTGATGGGACAGGCCCCAACTAACTCCAACTAACTACTAACTAAGACATGAAATAAAGTAAGTCTGTCCTCAAAGTATGAGGACTCACCACTGCTACTGGTGAGGATCTGAAAAGTCTAATCACGAGCCGGGAACTGAGCGTCAGCACCTATGATCTAATACATCATAGCACAAAAGAAAAAGGTATGCGATCAGTACTTTGAATGTACTGGTATGCTAAATAAGGTAGGTTGAGATGCATGGTTTCATAAACGGAACTAATAATTTACTGGATATGCATGTAAAGCATGGTGTATTGAGTAGAGAACATAGAATCTGTAGATATTAATAATGCATGGAAAAACTGTAAATACTGAGGATGCATGACCAAGCATATAACATAACTGAGTAAAATCTATAAACAGAAATACTGAGATAACTGAAATTTATATGCTTTGGTCAAATAACACTAAGACTGAATAACTGAACTAGGATTGTAACTGAGACTTTATCTGAGGCTGTGAGAGGGATCATCTAACCTACATTCCCCAATTTGAGCTATTCTGGGTCCAACCTAGAACCCCAGCTGTAAGGTTGCTAATACTGTGCCACGGGTACTAACAATGGCTGTGTGGATCCACTAAACTGATATAATGTCAAAAGGACTAAGGGTGTCAAGCCTGAACTAACGGGTGACCCCTGCGAGATAGTCAAGCCTAATCTAACGGGTGACTACTCATATCCTAGGTTGGGTATGTAGTTCTGTAGTATAGGGACTTCTACTAACGACTCTGCCTATCTGACGGGGAAGCCGTCTTCCCTACACTCACTCGGTGCTAAATCCTACTCCCAACTGAAATACACTGATATACTTGTCTGTTCTAAGTTGAATAAATGATATCTTACTATATTGATAATGCTCATAATATAATCTGAAGACTATTATGTAATGTACTGAGGCTAGACTAAATAAACAGGTATGGTTTTCGTGCATTCAATACCCCCAAGACTCAAAACAACAATACTAAAAAGACACTAAATCTTGAAGACCGAAACATGGAGGCTCTTATTAAATAAATCACTCTTGTAGGCATTTTATCAAACACTTGTAGTTCATGGTTTAAAGAAATCATAGGAATGTCATGGAATTTGTAGAAATAGCATGAATTTATCATAATAGCATTAAAACATTGTTTAATTCAGTAAATCATAATATTAAAACATGGAAGATTGAATAATAGCAATAATTTCATGGTAACATGGTATAAAATCAATAGAACATGGAGATTCATGGATGAAATTATAATTTAAAACATGATAACTTGAAAAGATTACGATTTTATAATTTAAAAGGGTTATTTGGACTACATGGGTGAAAGAGATCCATGGATGAACATCTAACATACCCGGGATAGTGAATTTCTTGAAGTTCTGGGTGAGTTCTTGAGGATTGGCCTTGAATTTGAAAGCTAGGGTTTCTTGTTCTTGAAAGAGGGATTTCTTATTGTAAGAGAAATTAAAATAATGATGAGTACTTAGGGTTATTAGGGGTTGAACTTCGTGTTTTAGATTAATTAGGTCCATGGAAAAAAACCCAAATGCCCCTAAACAAATTTAAAAACGCAAGCTGAAAACTGACCATCCCAATTTTTGGCCTTGGCGCGATGCGCCACTATCACGCCAAGCCACGAGAAAAGGGACAACTGGGACCTGGACAAATGCCGCGATGAGCCACCATCACGTTAAGCTAGTGGATGCCAATTTATCCATCTCAGCGACGCTCCATGATCGCGGAGGACCACTGGAAACTTACAAATGGGAAATTACCCTTCTCTGCGATGCGCCATGATCGCGGAGTCACACTGGAAATCAACAATTGTCATTTGGGCAGCCTACATGACGCGCTAAGGGTTAAAATAACGGTGTTTAATGACTGAAACTTAAAATCGCCATAACTTCTTACTCGGTTATCGGATTTAGGCAAATTTTATATCGTTGGAAAACTAACTGAATTTCCTACGCAATGCAAGGCTCTAAACTGAAAAATAAGGAGTGTTTCAAAAATTTCATATACAAATACTCATGTATTAGGACTTAGATTATGCTAGGGAAATACGGGGTGTTACAATATCTCCTCCTTGGGATCATTCATCCCCGAATGAAACTAGTTAAGATGAGGGAACTGATGGACTGAGCTTACACACTGAAAATGCATGGAATGCATAACTGAACTGATCTATGAATGCATGACTGACATGAACATGTTGTGGGTTTGAGATTGAGCATGACAGAGAAAAGAAAATCTTAAGAAGATTGGTATCTTATACTGAATCTGGATTCGCGGAGAAGAGATGAGGGTACTTGGTCCGCATATCTACCTCTGCTTCCCAAGTGGCTCCCTCAATGGACTAATTCCACCAAAGAACTTTCAAAAGTGGAACTTATTTGTTCCTTAGTTTACGAACTTGATGATCAAGAATTTCGACTGGGACTTCCTCAAGGGAAAGACTATTCTGAATATATACACTTTCTAAGGGAACAACTACAGCTGGATCACCAATATACTTTTTCAATTATGAGACATGGAACACTGGGTGTACTGAGGCTAAATATGAAGACAACTCAAGCTCGTAAGCTACCTTTCCAAAATGATTGAGAATTTTGAAGGGACCGACATATCAGGGACTGAGTTTCCCTTTCTTGCCGAATCTATTCACTCCCTTCATGGGAGAGATTTTCATGTACACAAAGTCACCGACCTCAAACTCGAGATCCTTTCTCCTCACATCTGCATACAATTTCTATCAGCTCTGGGCAGCCCTAAGACTTTCTCTAATCAACTGAACCTTTTCTAATGCATCAAATACCAAGTCAGGCCCTACTACAGTACACTCATCTACTTCAAACCAACCAGTTGGAGATCTACATCTCCTACCATAGAGACCCCCAAATAGAGCCATACGGATACTGGAATGATAGTTGTTATTATATGTGAATTCAATCAAAGGCTAATGGTCATCCCAACTACCCTTGAAATCAACAATGCATGCTTTCAACATATCCTCAAGAGTATAAATGGTCCTTTCTGCTTGACCGTCTATCTGAGGGTGGAAGGTTGATCTGAGGTGGACTTGGTTACCAAGACCCTTTTGGAATACTTTCCAAAAGTGAGAGGTAAACTGAGTACCTCTATCTGAGATGATAGATTAGGAAACACCGTGCAACATAATCAACTCTCTAAGATAGAAATTGGCATAGTCCTCGGCTAAATAAAAGGTATGGCCTATCATGAAATGAGATGATTTCATCATCCTGTCTACGATAACCCAAATAGAGTCATGTTGATGACAAGTACGAGGCAAACCTGTTACAAAGTCTATGTTCACTTCCTCCCATTTCCACATGGGAATACTGAACTCTTGCATGGACCCACTAGATTTCTGGTGCTCAACCTTAACTTGCTGACATGTAGAGCACTTTGCTATAAACTCTACAATATCTCTCTTTATCCCACTCCACTAATAGATTTCTAACAAATTGTAGTACATCTTAGTGGCCCCTGGATGAATAGAGTAGCGCACCCCATTCGCTTCTGCAAGAATTCATTGCCTCAAATAAGCTACACCAGGCAAACACAATCTACCCTGACAACGCACAACACCTCTCCTCCTTGAGAGAAAACCTCCACCTTCTGATCTCTGACTGATTCTTTCAACTTAACTAGACTAGGATCTCTATCCTGCTTTTCCTTCACCTTAGAGACTAGAGATAACTCTGAGCTACTCTGCACCCATACACTACCTTCTGCTGAATAAAGTAAACGAACACCTAGTCGGGAAAGCCGATGAAAACTTCTTCTTACCATCCTCAACATGAGCTACACTACCTATAGAAATTCTACTGAGTGGATGAACTACTACATTGGCCTTTCCCGGTTGATACAAAACACTCATCTCATAATCTTTCAAAAACTCTAACCATCTTCTCTGACACAAATTCAAATCTTTATAAGAGAACATATACTGAAGAATTTTGTGATTTGTGAACACATATACATGCACCACATACAATTAATACTTCCAAATCATTAAGGAAAGCACTACAGCTGCTAGCTCAAGATCATGAGTCGGATAATTCTTCTCCTAGGGTTTAAGTTATCTGGAGGCGTAGGCTATGAACTTACCTTTCTTCACGAGGACACTACCCAAGCCTACTCTGTATGCATCACAGTACATAACAAAACCATCCAAACCATCTAGTAGAGTCAAGACTAGGGCTGAGGTGAGTCGAGTCTACAACTCCTGAAAACTCTTTCCGCATAAATTTGACCACTAAAACTTAACTTTCTTCTGAGTCAATCTAGACATGGGGGATGCAATAGAAGAAAACCCTTTAACAAACCAACGGTAATAGCCAGCTAAACCTAAGAAACTCCTAATATCTGATGAAGAGATGGGTCTAGGATAGTTTCTCACCATTTCAGTCTTTTGAGGATCAAATCTAATGCCATCATCGAAAATAATATGATCAAGGAATGCTACTGATCTTAGCTAGAATTCACACTTACTGAATTTAGCTAACAACTGCTGAGCTCTAAGAGTCTGAAGCACTATGCTGAGATGGTCTGCATGATCTCTTTCGCTACGAGAATAGACAAGAATCTCATCAATGAAAACTATGACGAACATGTCTATGTACTACTTGAACACTCTGTTCATCAAGTCCATGAAGGCTACTGGGATATTTGTAAGACCAAATGACATGACTAGAAATTCAAAGTAACCATACCGAGTTCGAAAAGATGTTTTTGGAATGTCATGTTGTCTGACTCTAAGTTGATGATAGTCTGATCTGTGGTCTATCTTTGAAAAGTAACAAGCACCCTGAAGTTGGTCGAACAAGTCATCAATTCTACGAAGTGGATATTTATTCTTGACTGTGACCTTGTTCAACTGACGGTAGTCTATGCATATTCTAAGAGAATCGTCTTTCTTATGCATGAATAGAACAGGTGCACCCCATGGGGAGATATTGTGTCTGATGAATCCCTTATCTGAGAGATCCTTCAACTATTCTTTTGGTTCTTTGAGTTCAGTTGGATCCATTATGTATGGCAGAATAGATATTAGCTGAGTGTCTGGGAAAAGGTCTTTTCCGAAGTTGATTTCCCTTTCGGGAGAAACTCCGAGAAGATCTTCAGGAAATACATCTAAGAATTCATTTACTACTGGGAATGACTCAAGAGTAGGAGTTTCTAGGTTAGAGTCTTTGACTCATACAAGATTATAGACACACCCCTTGGATATCATCTTTTTAGCTCAAAGGTAAGAAATCAACTGACCCCTAAGAGCTGTAATACTACCCCTCCATTCAAGGATTGATTCAGTTGGAAACTAAAAATGAACTGTTTTGTTCCTACAATCAACAGAGGCATAGCATGAGTGGAGCTAATCCATGATGAGAATGACGTTAAAATCTATCATCTCTAACTCCACGAGATCAACTAATGTAACTTTTTGAGAATTTATGATCGGACAGTTCCTGTATACCTATTTGGCTAAAATGAAAAACCCCATTGGGGTAGATACTGAAAAGGGCTCTGCTAGATTTTCAGGACTGACTCTGAAATTGACAACTATATATGGAGTTACAAAAGAAAGAGAAGCTCCAGGGTCTAGTAAAGCATAAATATGTAAGTAAAAGACCTGTAATGTACCAGTAACTACGTCAGGAGAATTTTCCTGATCTTAAAAGTACTGAAGAACATATAATCTGTTCAGATGCTGACCACTGGTAGCACTTGAAATGGCACCCTGCTGAGTTGGGTGGCCTAATGGAATTGACGGCTAATGGGACTGGCCTTGTTGGCGTGCATCCCTACCTTTCTGAGCAACTACCTAACACTCCTGAATCCAATGGCCTGGCTTTCTACACCTAAAGCACACATCACTACCTGCTCTACACTCACCCTAATGGTGTCTGCCACACTTCTGACATAAAGGATTGGTACGAGCACAGCTAACATTGACATGGGACATAGAGCCTGGTGCCCTATCCCTATTGTTGTTTCTAAATTTGGGTACTGGGGCATTAGTTGAAAAGGTACTGGGGCTGAAGACATTTGATAAAACTGAGGATACTTACCATCTTCTAACTTTAGCTAATTGAAATTAAAACTACCCATCCTAGACCTCTTGTTTCTTCTCTCTATATCCTTAATGTTCTGCTCCTCTATCTGTTGAGCATGAACCATTAGCCTAGACAAGTCCATCTCACTTATCAGCATTGCGGTCCTACACTCCTTGAACACACTATCAGATACGCCAGACATAAACTTACTCATCTTAGACCTACGTTCAGTTAATACATGAGGAGCATATCTAGCTAACTGAGTAAACGAGAGAGAATACTCCCTCACACTCATGTTACCTTACCTCAAATTAATAAATTCAAACTCCTTGGCCTCCCTCAACTATAATGGAAAGAATTTGTCCAAGAAAGTTATGGAAAACTCCTCCCATTCTATAGGCCCTGCATCAACATCTCTATAAACTTTCCATTGCTTAAACCAAGTATGGGCTATATCCTGCAATTGATATGCATCCAACTCGGCACTCTGACTAGACATCAACCTCATAGCATCCGTTACCTTCTGAACTATATCTAAGAATTCCTGTGGATCTTCTTCAGACTTGGACCCCGTTAAGGAAGGAGGATTCATTCAGGTGAAATCCCGAATTTTGGTTGCAGCAGTATTGGCCACTAGGTTAGCCGAAACAGCAGTTGGTCGTTCATTCTGTGCTGCTACGGAGTTTGGTAGAGTAGTGAACGCAACCCTTAATTCAACGTGAGAGACATGCTCATCTATAGGATCTGCCTGGATGGACTGAGGACTGGCTTAGTTCCTATTCCTCTTCTGTTCTTCTTGGGAGACATATTCTGTAAACAGAAGGAAGAAATGGATAAGATAGGGAGTTTAACTTGAACTCGTTCTCACTTACATGACATAAATACTGAAAGAAGGGAATCTTTTCTTAAATGCTTTCTAGCCTCTCGTCCATAAGTGTGGCGCGCAACACACCCATGCACAAGACCCTACTCGACACGGATTTCCAACTTCCTAGGACACTTTAAAACCTTAGTCTTAGATACCAAGTTTGTAACGACCCGAGACTACCCCCTAGTCATTACACGGTGCTTATGGTCCCGAAGGACCATAAGCTGACCCATGAGCTGGTACCTGCTGTGAGCACTGGAAACTAGATCATAAATGCACAATAATACTGACATGCCATAAGATTTAAATAACTGAATTTAAAACTAAAATATGAGTCTATAGAAACAACTAACTGAATCTAATAAAATAATGATAAACTGAAAAACTAACTGTAATAACTGAATACTGAAAAACTGACTCTAATGTCTGAAAAGCCTCTAAAACTGACTGACTGAATAATTCAGTCAGTTTATGGGACAGGCCCCAACAAACTCTAACTAACTACTAACTGAGACATGAAATAAAGTAAGCCTATCCTCGAAGTATGAGGACTCACCACTGCTACTATGAGGATTTGATAAGTATAATAATGAGCCGATAACTGAGCGTCAACACCTATGATCTAATAAATCATAGCACAAAATAAAAGCGTATGTGATCAGTACTTTAAATGTACTAGTATGCTAAATGAGGTAGGCTGATATGCATGGTTTCATGAACAAAACTAATAATTTACTTGATATGCATGTAAAGAATGCAGTACTGAGTAGAGAATATGGAATCTGTAGATACTGATAATGCATAGAAAACTGTAAATACTGAGGATGCATGACCAAGCATATAACATAACTGAGTAAAATTTGCAAATTAAAATACTGAGATAACTGAAATCTATATGATTTGGTCAAACAATACTAAGACTGAATAACTAAACTAGGACTGTAACTGAGACTATATCTGAGACTGTAGGAGGTATTATCTAATCGACATTCCACAATTTGAGCTAATCGGGGTACAACCTATAACCCCAGTTGGGATGGTGTTAATTCCATGCCACGCATACTAACAATGGTTGTGTGGATCCACTAAACTGATATAATGTCCAATGGACTAAGTGTGTCGAGCCTGAACTGAAGGGTGACCCCTGCGAGATAATAAAGCCTAATCTGATGGGTAACTACTCATATCCTACATTGGCTACGTAGTTCTGGAGTATAGAGACTGCTACTAACAGGTCTTTCTATCTGATGGGCAAGACGCAATCCCTACACTCGCTCGGTGCTAAATCCTACTCCTAACTGAAAAACACTGAGATATAAGACTATTCTGAGTTGGATAACTGATATCTGACTATTCTAATAATGCTCATAATATAATCCGAAAACTATTCTATAATGTACTAATGCTAAACTAAATAAACAGCTATGGTTTTTGAGCATTCATTAACATCAGGACTCAAAACAACAATACTGAAAAGACTCTAAAGCTTGAAGACCAAAACATGAAGGCTCTTATTAAATAAATCACTCTTGTACGGAATTTATCAAACACTTACTGTTCATGGTTTTAAGAAATCATAGGAATGTCACGGAATTTGTAGGAATAACATGAATTTATCATAATAGCATTAAATCATGGTTTAATTCAGTAAATCATAATATTAAAACATGGAAGATTGAATAATAACAATAATTTTATGGTAACATGGTATAAAATCAATAGTACATAGAGATTCATGGATGAAATCATAATTTAAAACATGATAACTTTAAAAGATCCTAATTTTGTAATTTAAAAGGGTTGCTTGGACTCCATGGATCAAAGGAATCCATGGATGAAAATCTAACATGACTGGGATAGTGAATTTCTTGAAGTTCTGGGTGAGTTCTTAAGGATTTGCCTTGAATTTGAAAGCTAGGGTTTCTTGTTCTTGAAAGAGGGGACTTTGATTGTGAGAGGAATTGAAATAATGTTGAATACTTAGGGTGTTTAGGGGTTAAATTTTGTGCTTTAGGTTAATTAGGTCCCTGGAAAAAGATCCAAATACCCCTGAACAAATTTAAAAATGGAAGCTTAAAATTGACCATCCCAATTTTTGGCCTTGGCGCAACGTGCCACTATCGCACCAAGCCACTTTAAAAGGGACAACTGCGACCTGGACAAACGTTGCGACGCACCACCATCGCGGTAATCTTGTGGATGCCAATTTTTCCATCTTCTTGACACGTCGTGACTGCAGAGGACCACTGGAAATTGACAAACGGGAAATTTGCCTGCTCCGCGATGCGCCATGATCGTGGAGTCACAGTGGAAATCGACAATTGTCATTTGGGCTGCCTACGCGATGTGCTAAGGGTTAAAATAATGGTGTTTAATGACTGAAACTGAAAATCGCCATAATTTCTCACTCGGTTATCGGATTTAAGTTAATTTTATATCATTGGAAAGCTAACTGAATTTCCTACATAATGGCAGACTCTAAACTGAAAAAGAATGAGTGTTTCAAAAATTTCATATACGAATACTCATGTATTGGGACTTAGATTGTGCTAGGGAAATACGGGGTGTTACAATTGCTCAATGACCAATGGGTCCAGTTTGATTTCTTCTACTCATCATAAGACCTAGCAATCTCATAAGAAGAACTAGCAGTTCAGTTAGTATAATAGGGGGAGGGGGAAATTTGGACAATCATCCCAATATCCATCTCGACCACTACATAAAGTACACCTATACTCCCTATAGGATCAAGATGGTGGGTCCATATCTTTCCGAGAAACATAGTTACAATATTTTATGAAATGGAGTCTGTCATAGATTGGACATGGGTCATCATGACAGGATTCCCAACTACCAATATCATATTCGTTAGGAGATGCCATAGAGAAAAGTAAGAATAAAATAAAATCTACCTACAAATAAAAATCACTAACAAATATATACAAACTTGAATTCAATCAAGTAGCTAAAATTTTAAACAAACTTAATACGCCAAATTATACCCCGACAACGGCACCATTTTTTGATAACACTCAACTTATTTGCAAATTTAAGTGCAGGGAGGTCATCGTCAATATATTTACCCAACTTTGGAGTCGGGGTCGAATCCGCAAGGAACAATGTGAGTGGCAATCAAGTTACTTCAAAATAATAGGTACAAGTTAAATCCAAACAAATATTACAAGAAGATAAAAATGGGGGAGATATGTATCTACACTAATATTTTTTTTTAGGTTTTTCTAGTATATATTTGGGGCGACGAATAATTAGAGTTTTAACAGGTATGCACGAATTTTAGGATTATGCACTACTAAGGGAGTGATATGTGGGTGTTAGCAATCAACATCAATTTAGTAAGTCAAATATGGGAAGGTTTGGTTATAGATTTTGACGTTAGTCTTTCAACAAAACACCAAACTTACACCCATTCATTCTTTCGAATACCTATAGGTGTGTTCAACAATTGATAACCACACCTCAATCTTGGCATCCCTATTTCTAGGATGATACCCATAGTATAGTAAACCTCACATTCACCCTTATGTCTAAGATAGTGAAAATTTATCAAACTACACACACAATTGTCTATCATTACTTTGATCTCCACATCTCTCTTTCAAGGATGATATGTATTCTAAAACTTCACCCAAAACCCTTCTTTTGAAGATGGATTTGAGTTTTCTAGAGCATGGAGCTTTCACTCATTATACCTATGTGGGTATTTGGGGCTTTCACGCATCAAACCCCAACCAATTTAGAATAGCAATGATAAAGCCCATAAATATGAACTACTAAATAGAAGCTAATCACTAACAACCCCCACACACTTTATTCTTTATTTATACATAACCCCAAGAGGGAGATCTAGCTACACATAAGATAAATAAGAATAGATATACCCATAATCTCCATTGAATTGATTTATTAAATATTATGTGAATGTTACTTCAAACTTGGCACTCCCAAAAATCAACAATGGAAGTGAGCTAATCTTTCACTTAGAAAGTCTCCAATGTATTCTTCACCCAAAAATTATACTATATTTTCTTCTCCAAAAATGGAGGCTATGAATTCAAGAGCTAAACCTAAAAATTGGGGAATATGGAATATTATCCATCATGCTAGGGTTTGAATCAATTTGTCAAAATTGGGATCAACCACGTCCATTTCCAGTTTTGCCCTTGGGCTGATTTCTTCTGCTAAGCCACGATTGCACGGGTCTGTATGGAACCGTGGTTATGAGATAGTGGTTCATTTCCGTGATTATGGTTGGATGAATTTTGCTTGACTCCCACAATCGTGGTCAGCAGGTCGCGACCGCGGACCTGAGGCCTTGCTACTCTAACTCTACAACTGCACTTTTCTTGCTCCCTTTTGATTATTTTTAGCTCCAATCCGCATGTTTTGACCTCCTCAACTCTATGCCTGCAAAGAGTGGATATTAGTTCATTTCATCACCAATATGTCTCATTCGTTGATTCAAAGCAAGGTAATGTGTACAAATGTTTAGTGAAAATGAGTGGTAAAATCATCACTTATCACCAACAAATACCATACACCGTCTATAGACACTTCTAATAATAACAGGATCTCCGATCGGGGTGGAAATAGAAAAAGAAACCTACAACTTTCGGTACCATAATTTAGATACACCGCCACATATGTGGGTGCATAAGAAAAAGTAGACCCTGGATCAAGCAAATAATACACATCATGGGAGAAAATTTTCAACATACCCGTAACATCATTTGGAGACTCTTTGGACATCTGGTGAGTAGAAAGTACATATAAGGGACTCTGTCCAGCATCGGTACTAGAAACAGAAGCGGAGATAGAACCTTTCAATGTCGGAGTAGGAGAAGTTGCAATAGGGTCTTTGTTGGCTGAAGAAGCCGATCAAGAGGGGCACTCTCGTTGCATGTGCCCGAACTGACCACAATGAAAATATTTGTTTTTCCCTTTATAATACTGACAACGATTACTCTAACTATAAAATCTTAAAGGAGGGCAGGATGAAGTAGACTGGGCACCATTAGCCTGAACATGAGCACCCCTGGGTGCCAAAGCTAGAGAACTAATAACTGGCATCCTTTTTGCTAAGCAGCAACCCTTATAGATACTCCCATTGCATGTGACCCAATTTAACACATAGAGGATAGGTGAATATGGATAAGGCCTCACTGACCTAATGTTTGGAACCTTGTGACCTACGAGCATCACTAATCTAAAGACACTCGCATCACAACGGGTTTGTGTAGGGAGCACTTGTCGTGGAGTGAAAACTAGGACCCACCCAATACTTCTTCCTGGACCACTTTCAACCAACCTAAGCCAACTGAGCAAATGAGCGGCAGAATCCATCATTTTAAGGTGACTGAGGGCAAGTGCCAACTCCAATAGTGGGGTTAGTGAGAACAGGTGGAACCCCACGAGCATAGTCAGATGTCATGACCCTTGATCGGGTTGAATCCCAGAAGTTGGACGAGCTTTGTCCATATTGACCCCAGTTGGGATAGAACATCTCTCTTGAACGACAAATCTTCTTTGATACATGATCTGAAAGATGATCAAGCAGAAATCAGAGGAATCTAAGACCTTAAACTCTATATAGCTTGATATTGAAACACAAGAAAATGAAACATTCCTAAATGCCTCATAGCTTCTCTGTTATAAGTGTGGCACGCTTCACACCCTTAAAAGAGACTCTACTTGACACAACTCTGTGGACTCCCAACTGACCATAAACCTATGTTTTGATACCAACTTAACACGCCCCGAAATTGGGCCATGTCATTTGGCACCTCAAGCTCACATGAACTGGAGGTCGACTCAATAACCTAACCTAACCATCATAAAAACAACCACGAGGGTAGCATGAATTCAGACCTTATAATAAGATAGTGGAAATATAAGTCTAATAGTCAACACTCAGACAATAACTAACATTTCATTATTTTCGACCATTTAGCCAAAATATCCAAGTCCATAGTCATCCACAAAACCTTTACCAAATCGATGAAAATAATATGTCGAGACATGCCCCCGACAATAGCCAAGTACTAAATCTATACAAGTCTATGACATAGAATAACGTAACTATAAAAGGTAGGCCTTCCGAAGTATGGAAGCTCACCACTTCAAGGTCAATGTTTGAACCGTACGAACACTTGTTCACTGCATAGAAGAATAAGAGGATGATCCAGCAACTATGTCATAGAAGAATAAGAGGATGATCCAACAACTATGTCGCGTTGGGACATAGCATCTGGAGATGGTTAGCGGTTGGAGCGCTAGCCTGAAACCCAAGAATAAGGATAAAAATAGCATGTTTGTTTAATCCAAGTCAAATCATTATATGGAATCATTTTTACACAAGTCAATGTATCGCATTCAATAAAATTTACACATCTATCCTTACATATATATATTTATATAACATGCCAACAAGATATCTATACTTAACCACGTTCTCAACTCCTTTAATCATGAGGCATAAAGTGGAGTACTCTAGCATTCCACACTTAGGTTCAACTCGTTCATATTAGGCATAGAACTTTAACCATATTCATAAGACATTATATAAAGTACTTCAATCATAGTTACATTCATTAAGTAAGGGACCCCAAATCACATATTTATCCATTGTGGCAATGGCTCTATCTATACGCACACAATCAATTAGGCATGGGACTCGAATTGAATGTTCACACATTCAATTAGACATGGAACTCTAATAATATATACACTTAGGCAAGGAACTCTAACCATATGCTCACACATTTAACTAGGCATGGAACTCTATTCGTATGCAGATTCACATTAAATCGGACATGGAACTCTAATCACATGCCGATCCACATTCAATAGGGCATGGAACTCTAATTGCACATCAATCCATATTTGATCAGGGATGGAACACAAATCGTAGGCCGATCTACATTCAATTGTGCATGGAACTCTAATCTCATGCCGATCCACATTCGATCGGGCATGGAACTCTAGTTGCATGTCTATCCATATTCGAGGTATTTTAACCTCAAGAGATCTCTTGAAGCAAGGGACTCCAACCAGAATCTATTAGACGAGGGACTCTAACCATAGGTAATTTGATGAGGGAATCTAACCACACGTCATTAGACGAAGGACTCTAACCACAAGTCATTTCATAAGGAAAGGGACTTTAGCTATAAGCCATCATATTACTATCATTAGTCAACATTTGAATTCCCAGTCCATTGGTTCATGCATCAACATCCATACAATTCATTTCATATTTTTAGGAGTTTACTCATTTATCCAAATCAACACTATACATGAGCACATGGTCCTTATGGGAGCCTTTATTGCTCAACCATTTCAATAGGCCGATGCCTTAACTCGTTTCATCATACAATTCAATTTATGGTCGTCCAGACCCGCATGGGACCATAAGGTCTTCAAGGAAGTATTCATCAATTAAACGATTTATTAGGCCAATTCCTCAATTCAAATCATCATGCAATTCAATCGGCGGTCATCAAGACCATTACTAGCCCTTTCATCATTTGTTAACATTTTTACAATGCACTTTAGTTCTGCACATACCATTTCAAGTTCAATCATAGGGAATTGCACCCCACTACTTAGCCATCAAACCAACATGGCCAAATATTAAAAAATTGTATAGCTAACCACATCAACACAATGTCAATTATCAAACGTTCATACCTATATCTCAACAAAGTTCTTATCAACCCTTCACCAATCATTTAGACTCATAATAATTCAATACATGACCCACAAGGCCATAACCAATCATCTACAAGTATGCACAATCATTTAGTACTTATCATGGCTCACTCATGTTCACTAGACCAATTATATAGATACACATTGGACCATTCACAGTTCATTAATGAGCTTTCACCACATTCTCATCACATTTAAACTCTACACACAAATCAAGCTCATTTACATGTTTAGGACTTACACCCCTTATTAGTCATTAACCCAACAATATCATCAATTTCACAAAATATGGTTCACAATACCTTTACAATATCATCTATCAATCATTCATGATTATTGGGACATTTCCCTAGTTCAAAACATCACAAGCATGCGGCTAGGCAATTCACTTAGACATTTTCACAAACACCTTATGTACACACCTTCAACAAGGCTATTTTCATGGTAGAAATCATTAAGATTAGTGTTACTCAATGCCCTCATGTTAAACCACATATAACAAGCATCCATATAGGAAAATCATAATCAATATCATGTACAAACACAGGTCTAAGACGGAATAAACATTATTCATCATTAGGCAACAAAGCCCTTTTCATTTGATATCAAAAACACCATGTACACTTACTAATCCAAGTGTGTAATACATGTGTCTTAGAGTCATTTAACAAGGGGAAGAGTTACATGCCTTAGGGTGTTGAAACCCTAACTTCCAATCTTCCAAGGATGAGCTTGAGAGAGTATTTAGGGTGTTTAATTCATCGAAATAGATGCTTACGAAGATGCACACACTTATATTGTGAGAATGCTAAGGGTTTAGGGCATGGGAAATGACTAAAATACCCTTAATTAAAAGATGTAAAATGACCCCGTCCAGGGGTACGACTCCCTATGTGGTTGTACCCCAGGGTACGAGTGGTACCCTAAATTAAACCTTAGGCTTATCCTAGATCTCACATACTATTTGGGGTACGACTATACACTCTTGAGTCATATCCAAAGGGTATGACTCAACCCCTAACTCATATAGATTAATCGTATAGAAAATAGTCCTCTTAAGTTGAGACTATACTCCATTCGATCATGTAGGGTATGACTCTTATACATTGGTTATGACTAAGGGGAGGTCAAGTCATATATAGGATAGTGAACTACCTCACTAGGCTTTAGTTATATAAAGAGGGAGGGGAGAGTGGATACAGCCCATATGCAAGGGTACAATTGGCTTGTCCAATCGTATCTTCGTCGTCATGCTCAAAACAAAATTATTTTGCAAAGCCACATTCTTAGGTGTTTCATTCTCCCCCAATTAGGATCATTCATTCGTGAATGATGGTAAAGGCAAGCATGAACACAAGTAAACACATTAGCACACACCTAAACAACCTTCAATAAATAAGCACCAAGCACACAACAAGGTTACAACAAAACACATATTATGATCATCACTAATCACCATTTTATTTCATCGCTCTTTGGAATTCATAACCATCATTTATCAAAACACTTGATCAATCTAAATCTTAGGGCTTAAACTCATCGACTTTCAAGGATATAAAGCAACTCAAGCATTGGGAATGTTAATCCCTTATCTAACAGGGGCATGAATCAATTATAAGCATCGGGGATTCACCAATCTTCTTTCAAAGACACAGACCACGTTGGAACACCAATGCATATCTCAAATATGTGTTTTTAGAATGGAAAAAAATATGGATACTTTGACTTTATGTCATTTTCTTCCTCCCAAGTTGCTTTCTCGGACTATTTGTTCCCCCAAGGAACCTTCACTGAAGCCACTCCTATCATTCATAAATGGTGAACCTACCATCCCAAATGTTCACTGGTATTCCCTTACAAGGCAAGGAACTCAAAAAATACCAACTCCCTCCAAGGGAAAACCATCAACGAAGGTTTCTCTATGCATTTTCGCAACATAGAGACATGGAAAGCCGGGGGAAATAAAGTTCAACCGAGAAGGCAGGTCTAACTTATATGCAACATTGCCAACCCCATTCAAGACTAAATAGAGACTAATATAATGGGGACTAAGCTTCCCCTTTTAACAACTCGGACCACTCCCTTTACAAGAGACACCTCCAAGAATACCTATTTGCCAACATCAAACTCTAAACTCGAGTGGTTTTCAACATCTTATGAATCACCTCCACCTTCTCTAAGTCCCAGTGAACTAAATTAGGGTAAAGAAACTTACCCCTATCAACTTCATACCATAAAGTGGGAGGATGACATTTCCTACCATACGATGCTTTAAAAAGTGCCCTAGAATCTCCCCAACTTAGGGACTTCTAAATTTTCCAGTTAAAACATCACCATGCTACCTGAGCCACTAACCAACAAAAGAAGGGTGACAGAGAAACTAAAACACAAGAATAACTCCCGCCACTCAAGGCAAGAACCTCAGCAGAGACACGACACATAGGTATGAAGTGCTTCATAGTTACCACCTAGGTCACAAGTAAGACCCACCCCGACACAACATACCATAGAAGAAGACCTTAGGATTAGGCACCAAAGATACATCACTTCATATCTTTTAGGGATATACAATGATCCCATCACAAGAAACAGATAACATAACAAAAAAAGCTACTACTTTCAACAAAACTCATACTTGGGGAACTTAGCAGATAAATATTGATCATTCTAAGTTTTCCACATGGCGCGGGAGTGATCTACATGATCTACCTCACTTTTAGAATAGAATAAGATGTCATTCATGAAGAAAATGACAAACATATCCCATAAATGGGAGGAAGACCCTATTCGTCAAGTTCATGAATGTCGTTGAGGCATTGGTAAACACAAAGGACAAGATAAAAAAACTCATTACCTACAAAAACGAGTTCTAGAGGAGGCCCTTCTAAGTTAGAATCTTTAACTAGGACCAAAAGATGCAAACACCCCTTTGAAATCACCTTTTCGGTGTTAGGGAAAGAAAAGAATCTTCCCTTGGGCACTCAAGAACCATCATCCCATACAATGACCAGCTCATTAAGGGATTTTAACATGACCCTACGGGTATGAAAACTTAAGAAAGCATAGAAAAAGTTTAACCTATCCATCCCTAAAAATACATCAACAATCAATTATGACAAACTCTATCAAGTCTACAAGGGTTCATCTACCGACAACAAATACCACACACCCTCTATAGACCCTTCTAATAATCACAAGGTTAGCAATCAGGGTTAAAACAAAAAAAAGAATTGACAACTCTCGGGACCACAATAAAGATACACCTCAACATAAGGGGGTACATAAGAAAAAGTATACCCTGGATAAGCTTGAAAGGGTTTTTTGGGTGTTTGATTCATCCAAATGGATATTTAGGAGGCTACAAACACTTATATAGTAAGAGGTCTTAGGGTTTAGGGCATGGGAAATGACAAAAAGTCCCTTAATTAAAAGCGATAAAAAGACCTCATCCTAGGGTACAACTCCCACCTACGACCCCCTAAATGGTTTTACCCTAAGGTATGAGTGGTACCCTAACTCGTACCTTAGGTTTCTCCCAGGTCTCACACACTGTTCGGGGGATGACTACACACATATGAGTCATATCCAAAGGGTACGAATCAACCCCTAACTCATATAGACCAATTGTATTAAAAATAGTCAACTAAAGTTGAGACTTCACTCCATATGATAATGTAGGGTATGACTCATATACATTGGTTATGACTAAGGGGAGGTCAAGTCGTATTGAGTACAGTGAGCTACCTCAATAGGCTGCACTTATATGAGAGGGGGAGAAGAGAGTGGATACAACTTGCACCCAAGGGTACGATTAACTTGACCCATCATATCTTTGTCATCGTGCTGAAAATCAAATTTTTTTTGCAAGGCCACATTCTTGGGTGTTTTAATTATGAGATATCACCCGCCAGCGTAGGACTGACACTCTCTTAGGGGTCGCTCGCCAGTTTAGAACTAACTCCCTAGTCCTTCAGGACTCATAACTAGTGGATCCACAAAACAAGTGTTAGTACTCTTGGCACGGTACTAACACTCTTCCAACTAGGGTTACAGGTTGGACCTCGATTAGCTTAGATTGGGGCATATCAGCTATATGATACCTCCCTTAATTTTAGTCAGTATGTCCCAGTTCAGGTTTACTTGATCAAGTCTACAGGTTTTCAGTCATTTAGTTATACAGATTTGAGATTTATTTTAGAAACATATTCATGCTTGGTCTTGCATTCTCAAATATTACATGTTTATGCATTAATGCTCGTTTACCTCATGAATTTTAGCCAGTCCTCATCTCATATACCAGTGTATTCAAAGTACTGACCGCATACTTTTTTTGTGCTATGTTGTCTTAAAACATATGTTTGGACTCTTAGTTTCCCGACCATTCTTACATAGCTCAATGTTACTCAGCAGTAGTAGTGATGAGTACTCATCAATAGAGAACATGATATGTTTACTTTAGTTATTTCAGTATTTTGTTATGTTTCAGTCGTTCGGAGTTAGTTGGGGGTTTGTCCCATCAACTTCTCATAATGATTAGAGGTTTTCAGATAATTAGTTAGACAGTCAGTCAGTTACTTTTAGTTTTATCAGTTGTTTTAGAGATGTCAATATTATGTATTTTTGTATTCCAGTTTTACATTATCCTATCAGAATACATGTTGTTTTTGTTACTCTTTTTTCAGTACTCTCAGCAAGTACCAGCTCAGGGTTAGCTTGTGGTCACTCATAACTATAGACGCCATTGTTGTGACTAGATGGTAGCCTTGGTTCGTGACAATAACCCTACGAAGTGGTACTCAAATGGATAAATTCCTTACCCAACAAATCCTGCAACTGAGCCTTTAGCTCCCTCAACTTAGTTGGAGCCATCCTATAGGAAGGATAGAACTAGGATAAGTATCCGACTTAAGATCTATATAGAAATCAATGTCACGGTCTTGTGGAATACTAGGAAAATCTGCAGAATTGGACCTCGACACAAGTATCCCCATAATATGCAAAAACGGTTGAACAAGCCCTCCCAATTAACCTCTTGGCACAAATAAAGGAAATAAGTTTTATTGGAGCAGGACTATAATTACCCTCTATTTCATATCAATCCATCTCCAGCATAGTCAGAACATGACAGTCTAATATAACATGATATGACTACAACTAACTCATTCCCAAAATTATATCAAAATCTACCATGTCTAGAATTACAAAATCTACATAAGTGTGGTACCCCATAAATATAAAATAACAATAGTGACAAACCTTATCAACAATAAAAGAATTACCAATTGAGGTAGATACGGAAGAGAAAAGTCAATTATATCAAAAACCATGTCCAACCCCACAGCAAAATTAGTAGACACATATGAGAAAATAAAACCAGGATCAAATAATACAATGGCCATTCGATCCCAGGAAAGAAAAGTACCTATATTGACAGTATTAGATGCCTCTATCTCAGGCCTACTTAGAAAAACATAAAAATAGGACCTATCACCAATATAAGTGTTACCCCTACAAAGATAAAAACCTTCTCAATTTGAATTTCCCCCACCTTAATAGGGCTGGTTTCCACCCCTACCTTCCTAGTGACCACAACTCTTACCTTGTGAATGACCTCTACGAGTACCACCACATCCCCTACATGCTAGAGCTAGAGTTTAGGGAGCTTATCGCTGGACAGACTTACAATACTGCCTGAGATCAGGATATACCTCCGGATATAACAAACCCTACCTCACTAGGCTTTAGTTATATAATGAGGGAGGGGACAGTGGATACAGCCCATATGCAAGGGTACAATTGGCTTGTCCAATCGTATCTTCGTCGTCATGCTCAAAACGAAAATTTTTTGCAAGGATACATTCTTAGGTGTTTCATTCTCCCCCACTTAGGATCATTCATTCGCGAATGATGGTAAAGGCAAGCATGAACACAAGTAAACACATTAGCACACACCTAAACAACCTTCAACAAATTAGCACCAAGCACACGACAAGGTTACAACAAAACACATATTATGATCATCACTAATCACCATTTTATTTCATCGCTCTTTGGAATTCATAACCATCATTTATCAAAACACTTGATCAATCTAAATCTTAGGGCTTAAACTCATCGACTTTCAAGGATATAAAGCAACTCAAGCGTTGGGAATGTTAATCCCTTATATAACAAGGACATGAATTAATTATAAGCATCGGGGATTCACCAATCGTCTTTCAAAGACACAGACCACGTTAGGAACACCAACGCACATCTCAAGCATGTGTTTCTGGAATGGAAAAAAATATGGATACTTTGACTTTATGTCCTCTTCTTCCTCCCAAGTTTCTTTCTTGGACTATTTGTTCCCCCAAGAAACCTTCACTGAAGCCACTCCTATCATTCATAACTGGTGAACCTACCATCCCAAATCTTCACTGGTATTCCCTTACAAGGCAAGGAACTCAAAAAATACCAACTCCCTCCAAGGGAAAACCATCAACGAAGGTTTCTCTATGTATTTTCGCAACATAGAGACATGGAAAGCCGGGGGAAATAAAGTTCAACCTAGAAGGCAGGTCTAACTTATATGCAACATTGCCAACCCCATTCAAGACTAAATAGGGACTAATATAAAGGGGACTAAGCTTTCCCTTTTAACAACTCGGACCACTCACTTTACGAGAGACACCTCCAAGAATACCTATTTGCCAACATCAAACTCTAAACTCGAGTGGTTTTTAACCTCTTATGAATCACCTCTACCTTCTCTAATTCCCGGTGAACTAAATTAGGGTAAAGAAACTCACCCCTATCAACTTCATACCGTAAAGTGGGAGCATGACATTTCCTACCATACGATGCTTTAAAAAGTGCCCTAGAATCTTCCCCACTCAGGGACTTCTACATTTACCATTTAAATCATCATCATGCTACCCGAGCCACTAACCAACACAAGAAGGGTCACAGAGAAACTAAAACACAAGAATAACTCCCGCCACTCAAGGCAAGAACCTCAGCAGAGACACGACACATAGGTATGAAGTGCTTCATAGTTACCACCTAGGTCACAAGTAAGACCCATCCCGACACAACATACCAAAGAAGAAGTCCTTAGGATTAGGAACCAAAGATACATCACTTCATATCTTTTGGGGATCTACAATGATCCCATCACAAGAAACAGATAACATAACAAAAAAAGCAACAACTTTCAACAAAACTCATACTTGGGGAACTTAGCAGATAAATATTGATCCTTCTAAGTTTTCCACAAGGCGCGGGGGTGATCTACAAGATCTACCTCAATTTTAGAATAGAATAAGATGTCATTCATGAAGAAAATGACAAACATATCCCATAAATAGGTGGAAGACCCTATTCGTCAAGTTCATGAATGTCGTTGAGGCATTGGTAAACACGAAGGACATGACAAAAAACTCATTACCTACAAGAACGAGTTCTAGAGGAGGCCCTTCTAAGTTAGAATCTTTAACTCTGACCAAAAGATGCAAACACCCCTTTGAAATCACTCTTTCGGTCTTAGGGCAAGAAAAGAATCTTCCCTTGGGCACTCAAGAACCATCATCCCATACAATGACCAGCTCATTAAGGGATTTGAACATGACCCTACGGGTATGAAAACTTAAGAAAGCATAGAAAAAGTTCAACCTATACATCCCTAAAAATACATCAACAATCAATTATGACAAACTCTATCAAGTCTACAAGGGTTCATCTACCGCCAACAAATACCACACACACTCTATAGACCCTTCTAATAATCACAAGGTTAGCAATCAGGTTGAAAACAAAAAAAATTTAACAACTTTTGGGACCACAATAAAGATACACCTCAACATAAGGGGGTATATAAGAAAGAGTATACCCTGGATAAGCTTGAAAGGGTGTTTTGGGTGTTTGATTCATCCAAATGGATATTTAGGAGACTACAAACACTTATATAGTAAGAGGTCTTAGGGTTTAGGGCATGGGAAATGACAAAAAGTCCCTTAATTAAAAGCGATAAAAAGACCTCATCCTAGGGTACAACTCCCACCTACGACCCCCTAAATGGTTTTACCCTAAGGTATGAGTGGTACCCTAACTCGTACCTTAGGTTTCTCCCAGGTCTCACACACTGTTCGGGGGATGACTACACACATATGAGTCATATCCAAACGGTACGAATCAACCCCTAACTCATATAGACCAATTGTATTAAAAATAGTCAACTAAAGTTGAGACTTCACTCCATATGATAATGTAGGGTATGACTCATATACATTGGTTATGACTAAGGGGAGGTCAAGTCGTATTGAGTACAGTGAGCTACCTCAATAGGCTGCACTTATATGAGAGGGGGAGAAGAGAGTGGATACAACTTGCACCCAAGGGTACGATTAACTTGACCCATCATATCTTTGTCATCATGCTGAAAATCAAATTTTTTTGCAAGGCCACATTCTTGGGTGTTTTAATTATGAGATATCACCCGCCAGCGTAGGACTGACACTCTCTTAGGGGTCGCTCGCCAGTTTAGAACTAACTCCCTAGTCCTTCGGGACTCATAACTAGTGGATCCACAAAACAAGTGTTAGTACTCTTGGCATGGTACTACCACTCTTCCAACTAGGGTTACAGGTTGGACCTCGATTAGCTTAGATTGGGGCATATCAGCTATATGATACCTCCCTTAATTTTAGTCAGTATGTCCCAGTTCAGGTTTACTTGATCAAGTCTACAGGTTTTCAGTCATTTAGTTATAGATATTTGAGATTTATTTTAGAAACATATTCATGCTTGGTCTTGCATTCTCAAATATTACATGTTTATGCATTAATGCTCGTTTACCTCATGAATTTTAGCCAGTCCTCATCTCATATACCAGTGTATTCAAAGTACTGACCGCATACTTTTTTTGTGCTATGTTGTCTTAAAACATATGTTTGGACTCTTAGTTTCCCGACCATTCTTACATAGCTCAATGTTACTCAGCAGTAGTAGTGATGAGTACTCATCAATAGAGAACATGATATGTTTACTTTAGTTATTTCAGTATTTTGTTATGTTTCAGTCGGTCGGAGTTAGTTGGGGGTTTGTCCCATCAACTTCTCATAATGATTAGAGGTTTTCAGATAATTAGTTAGACAGTGAGTCAGTTACTTTTAGTTTTATCAGTTGTTTTAGAGATGTCAATATTATGTATTTTTGTATTCCAGTTTTACATTATCCTATCAGAATATCTTTCGGACATGTTGTTTTTGTTACTCTTTTTTCAGTACTCTCAGCAAGTACCAGCTCAGGGTTAGCTTGTGGTCACTCATAACTATAGACACCATTGTTGTGACTAGATGGTAGCCTTGGTTCGTGACAATAACCCTACGAAGAGGTACTCAAATGGATAAATTCCTTACCCAACAAATCCTGCAACTGAGCCTTTAGCTCCCTCAACTTAGTTGGAGCCATCCTATAGGAAGGATAGAACTAGGATAAGTATCCGACTAGAACTAACTCATTCCCAAAATTATGTCAAAATCTACCATGTCTAGAATTACCAAATCTACATAAGTGTGGTACCCCATAAATATAAAATAACAATAGTGACAAACCTTATCAACAATAAAAGAATTACCAATTGAGGTAGATACAAAATAGAAAAGTCAATTATATCAAAAACCATGTCCAACCCCACAGCAAAATTAGTAGACACGTATGAGAAAATAAAACCAGGATCAAATAATACAATGGCCATTCGATCCCAGGAAAGAAAAGTACCTATATTGACAGTATTAGATGCCTCTATCTCAGGCCTACTTAGAAAAACATAAAAATAGGACCTATCACCAATCTAAGTGTTACCCCTACTAAGATAAAAACCTTCTCAATTTGTATTCCCCCCACCTTAATAGGGCTGGTTTCCACCCCTACCTTCCTAGTGACCATAACTCTTACCTTGCGAATGACCTCTACGAGTACCACCACATCCCCTGTATGCTAGAGCTGGAGTTTAGGGAGCTTATCGCTGGACAGACTTACAATACTGCCTAAGATCAGGATATACCTCCAGATATAACAAACCCTACCATATTTGTAACATGTACGATCCATCGTGGGTCATTGATATAAAGAAGATAAAGTTAGGTAATAACAAAACTCTGAAGATATCTAGCTAGCCCCTGATGGACCCTCAATAGATACTTGTATCAAGGACTGAACGGGGCAGGCAGGGTATCTTTGCAAACTCTAACCCCTAAAATAAGAACTACTAAAATAGCCTCATTTGTGGTCCTTCTTTCCTATCGCCTTAGAATAACCCTCTTACCTAATACCCTTCACCTCCTTAACATAATCAAGCATCTCTATAAAGAGTAGAAATATGGAGACCTATGTTCAAACCCTTCATAAAGAGACAAATCATCTCCTCTTTAATTTGCAATAACTAAGATGGATATCAAGATAATGAATAGAATTTGGACTCATATGTCGCAACTAACATACTCCTCCGCTCAAGATTTGTGAATTCATTCCTTTTCTAGTCCCACAATGTAAGATGCATATAGTTTTTTATAAAAGCTGAGTAAAACTTAGTCTAAGTAAATGGAGGTAAACCGGCATCCCTACACTCCACATAAGCTCTCCCCCATATCTTGGTATTTTCTTGAAACTAAAAGGTGATCAATTACACACCATACCTCTTATCTACACCTATTTTGTGAAGTCTATCATGATAATCAATAATGAATTCATAAGCATCCTCAGACTCGGTGCCTCAAAAATAGGAGGCTTCATATTGATAAACTTGTAAAATAGATTATGTTCATATCCAGTCACCATCAAACCCACTACCTAGCTAAAAAATCATATAACCCTGCCACCTATTTCATCTATGGTGTTACAACAACAGTATATTATACCCTTACATGTTGAACTGCGGGTACTTACGACATAATCCATTTACGACCAATCCACTCTAGAAGTCTAGAATCTGCTAAATTACATTGATAGACATCTAAATTAGATTTGAACCTCGCTGACCTAGTATTGCCAACATCATAAATCAGCATCCCTTTGTTCTGCACTGATATCCCTTTATCCTTTCTTATCACATGTATATCCTTATATGGAGGGGAGATATTGACCCTTTTTCGAACTAATCCCATGGATCAAGACCTACCTTTGGTGTTCGTTCCTCACCTTTCACGATCTTTTCCTTCCTTAATTTATCCCCTACTATGAACTATAGCCTTAACAGCTGGTTCAGGTACCTCTACTTTTGCTTCATTTGCTCGTGTTCTCACCATCTATAAGAATAAGAATCAAAGAAGTTAGATATCAACATGTATCACTAGATACAAATTTAAATAAAGTAATAACATGAATGAAAGAAGAATTTTGAATTTTCTTAGTATCCTATAGTCTCTCAAAGAAAAGTATAGATGTCTTTATTAATTTTGCAAGACTCAACTCGACATGTTCTTGTACAATGAAATTGACAAACCTAGGGCTCAGATACAAAATTTATCATGACCCAAATAGCCATTTAATGGCACCCACACTAACCTTCCTATGGAGGAACCATTAATGTAATGACACTCCTAGTTGTATTGTAAATTTCAATTGTCTTTCCAATTTTAGCTCTCCCTATTATTTGTATATAGGATTTATGACTTATTGGGATGGGTAGTTCTAATTCTTAAGGTGTTCAAAAGTGATTGAAGTAACTAGTTGGTTTCTTGAGTTTTAACAAGGTTTTGCTTAATCACGGTCAACCTTTGGTCAAGATAATCTCAAATTAGTGTCTTATTGATTCCAATAGGATCGGAATGTTCTTTTAGTCAATTTACATATTCAATTTCTTTTCATAGTACTCTGAACAAATTTTTAGAATTTATTAGAATTCTTAGATATTTTAGATAATTCCTGTAATTAGTTTTTTAATGGGCCAAAACCATAACTTTTTCCTTCTCGCATAGACACATTCAAGGTTTATTAAGGTTAATAGGTTTAACCTTTTCTAGCATAACTAAAATAAGGGAATAAAATTCTGATGGGGATTTCAAGCTACTTTGGGTGTTGTCATCAATCATCTCAGATGAGAACTCCACTGACTGAAATTTCCTTTACTGTTGAAGATATATACATTTCTTAGCAACAATTTCATAGTGTTATTGATGACGCGGTCCATATAGACTTTTGGGACAAGGAATTTTGAGTCAATTAGTATGTAATGATTGAATTAAATTTTAGCTCAGTAATAATGTGCTAGTGATTGGTTATTAATGTTGTAAAACCATAAGTCAGATATGTTGAATGGAAGTTAGGCAGTGGCATGATTAGTTTTTTACAGTGAGAATGTGAATAAGTAATATTAAGCATGTTATGATTTTGTAATGATATCTAATCATTATACATATGGAATAATTATTATATAAGGAAGGTAATCGTTGGACCATAATGACTGAGTGGGTGTTGCATTAATAGGTTAGGTGAATTTAATTAGTATTACAACCACTATTTTCTTTAATTGGTGACAGATTATATCTCATAGGAAATCATCTATAGTTTATGAAAAAATTAGATTTAGTTATAGTGTTTTTACAATAAGAATTCTTGATTTGGGGATTGAATAATGATCTATTTAGCTAAAATTCAATTTGTTGGATTGTAATCTTTTGGGGATTATAGATTTGAAAAAAAATGACTATTTGGAAGCTTTATGATGTCATCCAAAACTAACCTCCAAAAAAGTATGTTGCGGTCGATGCTAAATATAGTAACACGGCTAGGTTGGGGTCGATCCTATAGGAAAAATGTTGAACAGTAGCTTCACTTACTGAAATCCACAAGCAGTGTGGAAAAGTAAATGGGGGATTTGAAATCAATAGTAAGTAGTAACCGAACTTGAATGCTTTCGAGGTTGTAAACAATAGAAGATGGACACTAGGACTGTGTTACCCCTAGCATCTAAAGTCCATAAATTTCTGGCGTTCAACCCACCTATTCTGCTACTCTGGATTTAAAGTCGACAAGCTATGTATTATCAACCATCTAGTGAAAGTGTCGATAAATCTCACCCTTTACCTTGTGAGTCTCAAGGTGTCTTCTTATTGCTCCTTGTGTATGACTTCTGTTCAACTTACACCTTTTGAGTCTCAAGTTGATTAGATGAGATGGTGGAATAATAAGATTGACATAAATATCAAATAACTGTCTTAATCTTCTTTTCCTAATCTAAAACTCCCTTATAAGGATATTATCGAATATAGGAAATCCTCAAGCTTCTGCAATAGCTTTGAGGTCAATTAATGTGTAGAAGATTAAGATACACGTAGTTACGTTAGAATAGATGAATCTCTCACTTTCTTTATGTAACTAATCTATTAGGGTTCCCACAACCCTAGTCAGGTTAATTAGCCGCTCATGTTCATCCAATAATCCATGATAATCAATAAACAATTCATGTAATTAATTGCACAAGAATAAGAAGAATAAAATCTAAAGTCTTCAATTGAATAATAACCCAAAAAATTATCTCAAGAATAATGTAAAGTATTGTAAAAGTATATAAAATAATGTTAAGGAATGTAAAATAAAAAAGGAATAACCCAATGGTATTTATAGTGTCTCAAAATAACTCAAAATTTTTAATTAAAACAGAATAGGAAAAGTAATGTCGGCATAAGGTACGACTCACTTGTCCACTCATAAGGTCTTCTTACAATTCGTATAGTGCCTCTCGTATGTTCTCTGGTGTTTGATCTTCAAGGGCTTTAACTTTATGTTATTTTATGACTCATGCTCACGAGTCGTACCTTGACCATAAAACTCATGGCTTTCACTCGTTACCACTTGGGAATTCTTCCTTTAATGCTCTAAACACTAATCTGCTTGCAGTTTACCAATATGAGTCATACTCAGACTTTCGACTTATCTTCATCTTAGACTTCAACTCTGAATCTAATTTTAGTTTTTTCCTCTTGACTACTATATCTTCAAACTCGTATCCCTGTCTTGCTATCCTTATAATCCAGTCATATCTTATCATCACTTGGTTTTTTTTATTTGTCTTTTGTCACTGTTATGATTATGAGTCAACCTACAAGTCGTATGATGTGTTGACGACTAGCAAGGTGTCTCGTATTATCTACGACTTTGCCTTCTTCAAGTTTTTTTCATTAAATTTCATCCCAACACTATTATTGACCTGTTTTACATATAACAAGCATAAAAGCACATCATATCTACTAAAATAACCTAAGTACAAGCATAAATTCTTTGTTTTAAGCATCGAATGTGCCGTATTTCCATGGTGCATCAACACCCTCAACTTAGAAATTTACGTGTCCTTAGTAAAAACAAAAACCAAAACTATTACCCACAATAATGACTCATTAACAGGAAGATCTTAATATACCTATGGTAGAGACTTTTCATTTCAATTTTCAATATTTTATTCCCCCTCCTAGTTTTACTTTTCAAGATCCCAACTATGTATATCAATTTGGTACATTAAATGACAAAAATGAATCTGATGACGGTATTACATTAGAAATAGACAACTAGGCATATACAAATCATATTGGCCGAACAGTCTAGAAACCTAACAATATACCTCATGTGTGCTCACAATCAAAGAAATCTCATTCAGTCAATTTAGATGAATCAAATTATTCAGGTATATTACCAAAGACGCACTCGCTCACAAAGAAGTATCGACCGGTGAATACAAAATACCATATTCTTGCCCATATGCACTCTTCCTAAGTTTTTGGATAGTTGGGGTAGAATCATTGAAGGACTTTCTTCGGCATGTAACATTGGTTTGGAGATGGTATGGTATTATTTTGGGATTTTGTCAGTGACTACGCCTCCTTAACACTACTCTTTATCTGGGGTCCACTTATTTTCAACTTGTTCTTTATTTTATTTTCGCCCTTATGTCTCCCTTTTTATTTTTAACGCACATTCAAACTGGACTAGGTGTGGTTTTCTTTTGTCACTTTCTTTTTCTTTTCTTTTTCTTTTTCATTTTATTTTATTTTTTTGTTCTTTTCTTTTTACCGCACCTGGCTTTTCTTTATTTTTTCCTTCTACACGTCTTTCTTCATACTCATTTTTTGTTATAAACCACTATAATAGACATCCTCAACTTAGGTGATTTTCTTGAGTTGGGGTGCATAGTGTCCAAGGAGAACCAGGGCCAATACAGGTTCATTGTAAGTGAAAAGGAAAGGTGAAATTGGTGAAAGCAAGAAATGGGTCAATTAAGGCTAAAAATTTTGGATCAAGGAATTCAAACATCATTTGGTTAGGCATTAGGTTAGAGTGGAATCATAGTAAAATGTCCTATGGTTATTTCCTACTCAACTATCCTTAAACCTAAGAAAGAGCAATCGGGCAAGTTCTAGATTCGGACACACGAGGAACTATGTAGTGCCTTACACACTCGCAAACGATTATACTGCTAGGTACTACTTATCCTATTATGAAATTGTTTGCCCCTTCTATTCCTAATCCAAATGCCATTATCATATTCATAATTCTCTTATATAAATAGAAACATCACATATTTAATACAAAATTTAGGAGGGGTATCAGTTTTTCAGCATAATTATTTCAAAATCAAACAATTTCAGTATAGGTATTCAAAACTACAGCTACTTCTTCAAATACAAATTTTCCTTCTATTTTCAGTTATTCCAGCACACAACAAAAATAGAAACAAAAACATGTTGATTCTCAAATTTTTTAGACTGTGGCCACGGGCTTCAAAACCTGGAAAGTATAGCACGTGGCGACCTTGGTACACCACCCCTAACTGAAATCTTATGCATTGTCCCTAGTGCATCTAACAATGAAATACAAGGGATCGGGAACATACCTTGGTGGTCAAGGCGCCAGCATATATAGCATCATCATGTGGGCTCTTAGATCAAGTCCCACCGTCATGAACATAAATCCCATCAGCTGTCGGATCTTCCTCCATAGTAGCAACATCGATTGTGGTTGGTGCTCTTAGTGGTACCTCACTAGTCGAGGTTGCATCACTGCCTCTCTCAAAATCACTCGTCGGTCTCAAGAAATCAAAACCATCTTTCAACTCTTTGACCCTCACCTATTGGTGTCTCACACTCTATAGGCTATCATTCGCTGCTCGAATGCATCCAGTCTACCCTACACCCATCTGCCTTAGTTTTTTAGCTTAGTTTCAACCCAGGGCTTCACACCCTATTCCATATTTCTAACCTTTGCCTCTAACATGGCCACTCTATTCATAGGCTCATCCCACATAGCCTATGAGATCACAATTATGATAGCTGACATCGCTTTGGGTTGAGGTGGTACAGACTGTGCTGGAGGAGGGGAATATGATGTACCTGCTGCATCTGAAGTCAAGGGGCTCAGTCCGCATTTCTCTACTTATGTTGGCATCAGTCTAAGTAGCCTCAGCATGTCCACCCTAACTACTATATACCTAAGCTATCATGTTAGCTTCTCTCCTCACTTATCTAGCCATTGGGTTTGCTACATCTCTAATTTTTCCCATGTCTGTAGTATTTATGGGCTTAATAATATCATAAATATTGGAAAGTTCTTGCACCCCTGAAACTAAAAAGATTTGAGTCAGTAAACAAGAATATCTAGAAATAACTTCTCTCCACCCATAACTCAATCTCATATCTCTCATGCTAAAATCTCTCCCACATCAAACTCGTAGCGAGCTATAAACCCAGCTATTATTGCTACACGAACTGAGCTGAGTACGTTGTCCCTAGTAGTGGGACAAAGTTTGTACCTAGCTAGTGTCTATCACACCTTGGCATTAAAGTTTAAGGTGTGTTTCTCAATTTTTTGTGACATCACTTTTGGCCCACCTACTACCCAATTGGCTTCTTCTCCATTTAATGCGATAAAACTAGAAATCCACCTGAAGTGTCTCATATTATCTTCTGACCACTACTGTTTTCTCATAACTTTCTGTATTTCATCTATGCAATAATCCATCTCCCATGTGTTCACTAGTGGTTGGAAGTTTGGTCTGTTCATAAATAGAGAAATAGTATATGGGTAGATGTTCACCCGTACTCCCCAAATAGTTATTGATATAATGGGATATCCACCTCTCCATAATTTTCCCTGTAGATACTATCTCCCCATAAAACTCCCACACTAATGCATGATTGTATTTTCTAGGCAGTGTAGTTATCCACTGAAACCCGTATTAGCTAACTCGAGGATCAAATTTGGGCATATCGGACATCCTTCTGGTGGTCAATATCCTCTCAAGAAAATAAATTCTTTTGATTGTTCCGTTAGGGAGTCATCTCAACCCGTCATTATATGTCTCCTGCATAATAAGGTACCTCCATTATTCAATGATTGGCACCGGAGTAAGTGTAATGGCTAGAGGTGGGTCTTGTTCGGAGTAGCATCAACCTCTTATTGACTAGAATCCTCCAAAATTTCTTCCTCTAAGCTTGATTCAACATTTTCCTCCGCCCTTGTAGAACCCCCAAATTTATTATTTTCGTCATCCTCAGAAGACGAAGGTGAGTGTGGAGGGGAGGTACTTGGGTTCTTCGTTCTTGGTCCTGTGGAGGTCTGTCCTCTGGAGTGACTATTTTCTTTCCCCGAGAGTGTTTTTCCCTTGGGATAGGTTTCTTCCTCATGGGAAATTCAACTAAATCACAGTCGTTATTGGATGATTCTGTGTCATCTTTTACCAACTGATAATCAGATTTCATGGCAAGCTTCTTCTTGGCTGCTTGTTTCAAAGATGAAGCACCTTTGGGAGGCATGGTACTTATATGCATACGTTCATTAGTAATTATTAAGGAAAGAAAATTTCGTAAAAGTGTACATATTTTGTCTAGGGTACGGCTCGGGGGTAAGAGTCATATGAGCTGGGTATAACTCATATGATTGAGTCGTATAATAATTAGAGTGTATATAAATATTCACTGGTCATCTTAAGAGTTCTCCTAACCAGTCGTAAGGACAAGTTACGACTCGTAACCAACACTCATAAGTAGACCAGAAATAATACTCTAATATAAGATACATCCCAGGTCAGTACGACTTGTGTTTACGAGTTGTAAGTGTTGGATACAATTCTCTTAGGTAAGTTACACCCAAGCTAGAACTTATACTCAGTTAGACTTCTATGTTGTCAGTGGTTACAAGTCTCATCACGAATCATTACGTATAGGTATGATTCGTAAGTGGTCTCGTATCTACTGCAACATAAGAGTTTTAACTAACGAGTTGATTCCAACAAACAATCCCCAAGCTACCCCTTCAATGCTCAATATTACCACCCCATTTTAGTCCAACAACATACAATTTTTAGCACAAAATATCAAGTTCACCCAACTTCAATTTTAAGCTCAATTTCTAAGAACTAAGGTTCAAAATTTCAACACACATTGATATCCAACTCAGAGAAATGCTAAAATCTCAACCTATTTTAAACTTCAATCTTGAAATATTAAGCATTTGAGTTCAAAAACTTACTTGAATGGTTGAGAGATTAGGGTTCGTGAATTTTCACTCTCTTCCCCAAATTCTTGTAAAATTTGTACAATGAGAGAGAACCCAATGATTTTGTGTGTGTTTTGGGGTGAATTCGTGCATTTTAGAGCTTAAGGATCGAACACAAATAGAGGTATTGGATTTTTGTAGTATCGAGTACCAAAATTTGGTGCCCTTTTTTTTGAAAATCAGGTGAGCTGGGTTGGATTGACCTACAACCTTTGACCTGGGAAGCTTGGTTACCATTAATGTTTACAACTCTTACCCAAGCTTACGAGTCTTTTCTAGCATTCATAAAGGCCTAGAACTTTAACTGGGTTCTGGAGTCAATACGACTCAGTGTGATGACTTGTACCCTAAGGGTACAACTCATTCTAAGAGTCTTAATAACTCCAAAAACTTCTATTTAAATCTAATTCATCTCCTAGGTCCTTACGACTCTTAATCACGAGTTTTTACCTTAAGATACGACTCGTGAAGAGTCTATATGACCTAATCTCTTGGAATTTCTGTCTCTTTTATGCAATCTTTCTTCCAGCACACTGAACACACATATTACCCTATAAATAGATAAGTACAAAACATGGGTTTCCTGCCACGCAATGCTTGATTTAAGGTCGCGACACGACATGGCTATGTTTGATACTAGATTTCACCAACTATCCTTATGGGTTGCCTCCCACACAGCACTTGATTAAACATCGCGGCACAACGTAATTGCGTTGGTTACTCATACCTCACCAAGTTACATCTCAAAAATCACATTAATTTCCTTAGTGTTACCCATATAATTCTTTACTCTTTGCCCATGCATCTTGACCAAGGATTCACCATCCCGGTTCAATTCTAAAGCACCATATGGGAACATTCTTTGAACCATAAATAGACCATACCATTTAGACTATTTCTTACCTGTATAAAAGAGAAGCTTTGAATTGTAGAGTAATACCTTGTCTTCTTTCTCAAAGATCCCTTTTTCAATCTTGCGATCATGATGCAGTTTCATATTTTATTTGTAAAGTGCAGAACTTTCATATGCTTGGAGTCGAAATTCATCGAACTAATTCATCTTGTTCATTCTTGACTTAGTTGCATCCTGCCACTCATAATTCACCTTTTTTCACTCAACTCAAACCAGGGCCTTGTCGTAATGGGCATCCCAAGTCCATCTAGGACTGGGGACCACCCCTGTTACCCAACCTGACCTCCAAATATGAATACTTTGAGTCGGATGAATTTCGAACATATAACAAAACAATTTTTATTACGATTCTAGACTCTCAGATAGGTCTATAACCGTAACCAACCCAAATAAGTCCAACAATCAATTACCAACAATCAGCAATACCCAAACCAATATAAAAACCATGTTCCTATCTATAACATAACATAAAATGATGTAACAATCATAAATTTAGTCCAATGGTACCTGCCCCAATACCAATGTAAATACTAAGGATAACATCACTACCGACACTACCTATTCTAACCCATAGTAGTTATACAAAGCCTCTAACCAAAAGAAAAAATAATATTCGGTTGGGACATTCCCCAAACCATAGACAAAACCAATATCAATAAAATAACCAAAGTATTTAAATACACCCATGATATGAAATGAAGCCTTCAAGAATATGGAAGCTCACCACTTCAATCTAATAGTTGATCCCAAATCTGATTACTAAGTAGGAGGATTAGAATGTCCGATTCTTATCGGGCACGATCATGAATATGGACGTATGTAAGTGAGCATTGTATAAATCCAAAAGAGTGTATGAGTTGAAGTGTTAGTAAGTATATGGACACTCCAAAGTCGCCCCTACATATACTCTAAGGGCCACTTTTTTGCTCCTTTTATTAAGGGTTTTTTGGACCTTTCACTTTGTTTTGTTATAAGCCTATACACAGACTAATGTTAGTTCATTAAGTTGTTGAATATTATTGTAAGAAAAACTTTTAAAACACCTTTATTCTCTCTTTTAGAGAGTGTAACACCTTAGTTGTTGGTCTTGGACAAGCCAAAGCTGAAATAAGGGTGATACTAGTATGGAATCACTAGTGTTGCAAACTTGTCTAGAAATGTTGGTTCTTGAGTGGTGGACTCCCTCTCGTGTCATAGTAAGAGTGTTGGTCTTGCTTTTACATTAGTTAAGGGTATTAGTGTTTGCGATAGACTTAGGTTCTTAGTTCTAGTAAGGGTTAATGTCTCACAACTATCTTTATCTTCTTGTAATTATTTGTAGTGCTTGTCTCTTATTATAGTGAAAACCATGGAATCTTGTTATCTTTTATTGTTATTCCTCGTGTTCATCTCGTGTTGTGGCTGTTTTGGGGTTGTTTTTACTCTTTGTTATCTCGTATTATTGTGTTATTGTTCTTGGCTGAGACTTCTTCCCATTTGGTTCTCAGTTTCTATTATGCTTTGTGTCTTATTTTCGTGTTGTAGGTTGATTCTATTATCATTTGATATCAGAGCATTCCGTTCTTGGATCGCATGATAGTTTGTGTGATGTTTCTAATTGAAAATGATGAAGCCATGAATTTGAGGTCAAATTCCTCTCAAGATGGAGAGGATGATATGGGCACGATCATAAAGATGGACGTACGTAAATGTGCATTGAATCAAGCCAAGAGAGTGTACAAGTTAAAGTGTGACACTCCAAGGGCGCTTCTTTTGCTCCCTTTATTAAGGGTTTTTTGGACCTTTCACTTTGTTTTATAATAAGTCTATATATAGACTAATGTTAGGACATTAAGTTGTTGCATGATATTGTAAGACAAACTTTTGAAACACCTTTCTTCTCTCTTTGAGAGAGTGTAACACCTTAGTTGTAGGGATTGGAAAAGACAAAACCGAAATGAGGGTGATACTAGTGCGGAATCAATAGTGCTGCAAACATGTCTAGAAACATTGGTGCTTGAGTGGTGGACTCCCCCTCATGTCATCGTAAGAGTTTTGGTGTTTCTTTTACATTAGTTGAGGGCATTAGTGTTTGAGATACACTTAGGTTCTTAGTTTTTGTAAGGGTTAATGTCTCATTACCCATCTTTATCTTTTTGCACTCGTTTGTAGTGTTTGTCTCTTATTCTAGTGAAAACTGTGGAATCTTGTTATCTTGTGTTGTAATTCCTCTTGTTCATATCGTGTTGTGGATGTTTTGGGGTTGTTTTTACTCCTTTTTATCTTGTATTGTTGTGTTTTTGTTCTTGGCCGAGAGTTGTTCTCATTTGGTTCTCTGTTTCTATTGTATTTTTTGTTCTGTTTTCGTGTTGTGGGTTGATTCTGTTATCAGGTTCTACATTGTGTGGGGATACAGATGCTCAAAGATGGGTTAGCAGGTGAACACTTGAATGAACTCACGATAAGGATAAAATAATGTCATCCAGTAAAACAAAGTAAACCAACCACATGCATACAAACCGTATATATATATAATCATGTCGGGAAAGGGAGCCTAGTTTATCATGTCATTAAAACCATTAACCTGGGTATGTGTAGCTTAACCATACTAGAACTACCCATGAGCTATATGGGTCCAGTTTAACCCCGTGAACTGGCCTTGATGAATGTAGACGCACGAACCAGAGATACCATAAGAGTAGGGGATTTCGAAGTACCCTTCGCTCTCCATGGTACATATGTACAGTGTACTTAGAGTATTTTCATGTGCCTCATAGTATTATATATGGTCTCCTAATTGAGACCTCCTCAAGTGTATTTCAATCCCCAAAAGTCGTCCAAGGTGTTTACAACAAGTCCTAATTTTCCTATTTGTAATATGACAAAAGTTGTCCATTTTAATTCCTTGGACGTGCACGACCTTAAAGAGGATGCACACTGTTTTGGAAAAATTTATTTTATGACTAAGGGTGTGTCATGTCCTTATATTGTAGTTTCAAAGGCGTTACACGCCAATGTGCTTAGAAATGTCCAATTTCGTCACTAATTGCTCCTTCATTTTGCCTTTGCATTCCTCATTTCTTGGGTGGCTTTCCACTTAACTTTCAACTTTTTTGGATTCCCAACAATTATCATAATATCATCCATGGTATTCTATAACATCAAACAACAAGCATTAGTTCATACAACGAAATAAACTTCAAACAAGTAAACTAGAATCAAGCATAGCTCAAGCGAGCTCAACTAGTTTTGTTGTCTAAACGCTATCTTTTTGTCTCTTAACTTGTTACTTTTGAAACTTAACTACTATAAACATGTTATTCAACACATATTTAAACAATTATACCCTTAATAACTCATTATGAACACTAGAACCCATCAAGATAAACTAGAACAACACATAGCTCAAACTAGTAACACTGATTTTCTCATCTAAACTCAAAATGACCAAATTGATTCAAAACCTTGTTTGAAACACATCTTAAACATTCTAATTAAGTATTTTTACACATATATGCTCAATTATATGAATATGCTCGTTAATCACACAAGAAATCCTCAAAACAAGGCTAAACAAGCGTAGATTATGACACTTATGTGTATAAATCCACCTAAGATCATCACCCTACACTTAAAGCCTTGCTCATCCTCGAACAACTCATTATATTAAGCAACATTAAGAACCATAAAAGGAAGAATACGACACTACTTCTACAAGTAAGACACTCAAGCTAGCACTACAATGACTACACAGATAGCAAGTCCCCACTAAGCATGCCTTATTATCATGAATACCACTTCGCAACACCCTAACCAAAAGAATTGACTCAAACAAGATGGAAAACTCATGAATATTACTCACTTAAAGAGACCATTGAAGTCACCTAACTATCATCAAACATGCACTCCCTCACCACAAGACATTTACCCATAGTCACTCACAGAGATGCAATATATTATATCTCTGCGCATAAGAATCAAATTTTGCTCACTCTCCCTTAGAATTCACATGTTACATAAGATGAATGATGTTGGGCGTAATTATACGCCTAAGCACCATAATTTACCCATGTTTTAGCTAAGTTTTGAGGATAAAATACATACTTCTTGCACTTTTAGTCCATTTCTAGTTAAGTGAGCTGACCTATGTGATTAGCATGCTTTTCAGGTACTAATGCGGAAGATTTCAGCACTTTAGGGACCTGTGGACAGCAAAGGAAAACTTCACATAAAAGGGAAGGCAGCTTTTGGACTAAATGTGATGCATGGGAACTTTTTCCCGGGCAAACTCAACATTTTTAAGTAGTTAAGGATGCAGTAGCAACTTAGTAGAGAAGGTTGTTATTAAAAACCTTATTGCTGAATTTTCAGCCATTATTCAGATAATTCACATAATTCAGATTCTGTAATATTTTTTGGAGAGCAGAAAACGGCTTAGCTTGAGCAACGGAGAGAGAGAAACACGTTCCTCTCTTATTGTTGCTAGTCATCTCCATCGCCGAGAGCCGAGATTGTTCTAAGTTTTGGTATGATGATTATGTCTATTTTGATTTCCGTTGTATTCATGAGTAGCTAAACTTATCTGTTAGGGTTATGGAAACCTTGTAGTATACTCTCTATTGCTATGGGTTTGTGAATTTATGATGTGTAATGCACTTATATCATTACTCTCTTCATTATAATTGAATTCTTGTGGTTGCAAACATAGGGAATACACCATTATAGCAATAACTTGTTCGATAGAAAAGTTGTTGTTTGGAAAAGAGAGTGTGACAAGAAATTAGGGTTTCCAACCTCTAGTTTACACGTTAATGCCCTAGCAGGATTAACTACTTAGAGAGTTCGTATAAGTTATTGTACACTTTAGGTTCGAGAGAACTAAGGTGAAGAAATCCTTGATGGTTGAAAAACACTTGGATTTAGAATTAGAATACGTCTCTCTATAAGTGCATGCATGTATAAAATTCGTATTACCCATAGTTAATATAGAAGTAGAAGCTACAAGGTGGACATAACCCTAACTTATCATCCTCTTGATCAAATCTTATTACTTATATCGTCTCATTCGTTACACTAATAGTATTATTGTGCACTTAAACCAAAACCCCCTAATCTTGGAATCTTCGACCAACAGTCTAATAATAATCGCAATACTTAGTGATCATAGTATTCCCTGTGGGATTCGACACCCAACCCAGTTGGGTTCTATATTTGACAGCAACCGCTTACACTTTCTAACTAGAGTTGTAATTTGGGCGTATCAATGAACCATTGGATTGACCTTAGTGTAGTACTCCACTAACATTAGAAAGTTATATCTCAGGATTAAATAGGACTTTAAGGGTTGTATTGTCGGCTAAGGGATGGGTAGGAACTATCTTGTCAGTAATAGTGAATATCTTCCCTAAGTGCTTAAATACATTACATTGAGCATTCAACTCATCTATTCAACCAAGCTTTCACCACCTCTGCCTTCACATATCTCTTTTATTTTGCCTGCCCTATCTCTTTAAGCTAATTCACATATATTAAAAAAGGGTATTCTCTATCAACCCATGATTTAATTTTTGATCAATTTTTCTCTTTTGGTTACATTATTCCAAACCACAACACATCAACTTTTTCAACACCAATAGTTACTCTTTTGAAGCTTTACTTTAACCTTTTCTTTCTTAAATTTTACACTCCTTAACCTTATTAATTTTTTCAACTAAAGCGCTTAGGAGCTTTGGATCAAATGACGGTTAATCATAAGGGGAATAGGCTACATATGCGGCTACCAAAGAATATAGTCTAAAGGCTCAATGGGGCAAACTAAGATCTTGTCGAAGGGTAGATAAAAGAGGGTATGAAACAAGGCGATCAAATAAATGCCTATATCATCTCCTAAACTATATTTTATATTTTTCTTTGCACGCACACAAGACAAGTTATAAACATCAATATGTAACAAGGAATATAACAAAAGACCTCACATCATACATGGCACATGCTCCAATCAAGTAGGATCATTATAGGCTCTAAACAAACTAATAACGTGAATTCAGAATTAAGTCAAAGTCGTACAAGATTCATAAACATTAGCCTAGGTGTTTATAAGTAGTTATTCAACACAATTAACATGTTTTCACATTCAAAACTACTTGTATTATGTAATCACACATAGATACTAGTAAGAATATCCCACTTATTTCTAACACAAAATTTTTAAAATTTACTCTTAAAGAAAAGGGATATTGACTTCAAAGTGCACCCCCTTGAAAAAGAACCAAAACAAAAAATCAAGGGGTGGGTTAAGTGTGCCCCAACTAGACTGACACCAACAACTAAAACTCAAAATAAAAAAAGAGAAAATATTTTTGTAATTTTTTCAAATTTAGACAAAAACTTGAAAAATATATAAAAACAAATCCTATAGCAGCACTTCACCCTAAACCATGGGGAAATTTCCCACCCCACTTAAAAACACACTTTGTTCGCAAAGTATAATTTCAACAGTAAGGATAGAAATACTCCTTGAGGCCTCTAAGCCTATCTAGGAATATTTTTAGTCATTAATAAGGTCAGATGGACCCCACATCCAATCTTGGCCAGTCTCTATAGCTCAATCTTCAAGTATTTAGAATTTCCGGCAACCAATGACTCAAAACAAAAGCAAAATCAAATGTGAAATAAATGAAAAATATGAAAAACAAATGCCTACCTCAACTTGGGTTACCTCCCAAAAAGCATCTGATTTAGTGTCGCGGCATGATCTACATCAATACGGAAATCGTATTCCTTTATCTTCTTCATCCTACTTGAACCTCATCTTCTTACTCTTTTTTGAACTCTTGAGTGTGTACTCTCCCAGTCTTCATCTTTTTCAACAATATCTTTTTTAGTCTCCTTTGGGCTTAAGTGGTGGTTTGTGCAACTTTATGAGATTGTCTTAAAAGGTCGTTGGTGGTTTTCCCTCCACCCCACACTCATTCACTTCCATAGCTGTAATCATGCACAAATCCTTATAGGGCAAAGGTGGGTTGAGGAGTTTGTATACTTTAAAGAACATCTCTTCATTATCCAATCTCATTTTGAGAGTGCCTTTTCAGACATCAACCAGTGCACCTCTCTTCGCTAAGAATGGACATCCAACTATAATTCGTACCCTTTCATTTACATAATAATCAACAACAATAAAATCAACAAAAATAATCAACTTACCGACCTTAATTACCACGTCTTCAATGATTCTTTTGGGATGGACTCTGGTTCAATATTCCACTTGGAGCACTACAGAACATAGCCTCAGCTTCCCTAAACCCAGTATATTGAACACTGACAGGGGAATCAAGTTTATGCTTTCCCCCAACTCACTCAAGACATGGACCACATCATTATTACTGATTTGCTTGGGAGGGTGAAAATCTTTGGGTCCTTGAACTTTTTTGGCATCTTCCTCATCACCACTGAACTGCACTCCTCAGTAAGTGCAATAATTTTAATGTCATTTAGCTTCTTCTTGTTGGTCACCAAATCGTTCAAGTACTTAGCATACTTCGGCATGCCCTACAAAACATCTAATAATGGAAGATTAATGTGAAATTCTCTGAACGTGTCAAAGAACTTAAAACATGCATTATCCCTGGCCTTTTTAAGCCCTTGAGGGAATGGTGGTGGTGGTATTTCTTAAACATGCTCAGTAGAATTTGCTTTCGGGTACTCAAATTACTTAAATTTTTAGCCGATTTACTTATAACTTTCTTCTTCTCAACCTATTGTGGGACCAACTCTGCCTGAACCTTCTTATTTTTCATGGTAGGTATGTCAATGACATCTATACCATTCTTTAAGGTGATTTCTATAACTTACATTGGATTCTCTATGTCACTTGGCAATCCACCTTAGGGGTTGGTACTCTACGTCTGTGCTAGCTGCCCCAACTGTGTCCAAATTCTTTAGAGCGAGCTGTTGATTTTTTATCTCTTCAGCCATTTATTCTTTGTTGGCCAGGATCGTTTTCAATGTCTCCTCAATATTGTTGGCCTGCATGTTCTGCTGCTGTTGAAACTGCTGAGTCTCATTATTACCCAATAAGTAGTTGGGTTGACTTTGCCACTTGTGGTTGTAGGCATTCCCAAAAATTTCCTTCTGTGTATTGTCCACAAAATTTACTAACTTTGGATTTTCTCTACACAAGTCCTTAGAGTAATCACTTATGCCATAAATTTCACTCCAAGACGGAGCGTGTAGTACTACATTCACCTGAGCCTAAGATTGGTTCACACCTAATTTGTTGAACTGTGTCATCATCTAATTGTGAAGAGATGATAATTGGGCGGCTAATGCTGCAAAACTATCAACTTCAATCATGCCCACGGGATTTTTCACTTTACTTCTATAGATACTACCATGCCAATCAAAATTATCTTATGCAATTTGGTTCAACAAGGTATACTACTCATCATAAGTTCCCTCCAACACTTGACCATCTGCAGTTGAATCTAGCAAAATCGTTATGTTATAGTCAAGGGCATCAACAAAATTATGAGCTAATTCCTCATTGGTTTGTTGGTGATGTGGGTAGTCCCAAAGAAGAGATTTGAACCTCTCCCAAGAACGATATAAGTTTTCATCTGGATTCTGCTTAAAACTCAAAATCTTATTGCGTAGCCTTGCAGTCTAGTTGGATGGGAAGAATCAGATAAGGAACTTCTTTGTCAGATCATCCCAGTCTTACTAGATTGGAAGAATTAGATAAGGAACTTCCTTGCCAGATCATCCCATGTAGTGATGAAGCTTGCAGGTTCTGCGTTCAACCATTTTTGTGCTTCCTTCAAAGGTAAGAAGGGGAACTGAGTAAGCCTCACATAGTCTATGGAGACTCTAGTGGGGATCAAGGTGTCACTGATCTCTAAAAAATTCTATAAATGCACCTATTGATCCTTGTATGATAGTCTTATGAATTGTCCATTGCTCTACAACAGTTGAACCATGTTTGGTTTAAGCTTTATCTACCTCCACGTTCTGGTCTACGGATGGTGGAGGTAATATTCATTGCGAGTGGGATTTCCACATTGCATACTGTCCTGTGGGTTGTTGAATCTTCATCCATATATGAAAGAATAGCTTTCCCTTGTTTAATCTATGGTATTCAATAGAGAAGTACTGTTTCTCTCCTCAATTGGTGTAAGTGTCTCCCAAGTTCAGGATATAGGTCAACCAAAGCCCTTTCCATTGTCAGTTTACTTGAGTTTAGCCTCTCATGGCCTTACAATGAATCACAATTAAGAAATTCATGTATAAAAATCAAAAGTAAAGTAAAGGAAAGATTAAGAAACCTAATTGAAGCCTCCTCAAGTGTATTTCAAGCCCCCCAAAAGTCGTCCAACGTGTTAACAACAAGTCCCAAGTGTCCTATTTATATTATGACAAATGCAAAATAACTCGATGGACCCTTGTACTTAGTCTGATTTGTAAAGTGAATACTCCTACTTATACATTTGTCATATGAACCCCTCAACCTATCAAAATTCAATATTGTGAACCCTTCTGAACATGTGTATGGCTCACTCTCCTTTAAAAAATCCACATCATCTCCACGTCATTGCCATGTTATCTCTGCATCATCTACATGTCATATAAATCAATGACATGTCATAAAATCTTTATTAATTAATTATTATTTAATAATATTAAATAAAAAATAAAATAAAAATTTAAACATTATCTTTTAAAATAAAGTTCATCTCCACCATTATTTAAAAATTAACAATAACAATTTATATCATATTGATATAACTTAATCAATTTTTAATATAAATCAGATTATATATATCATAATTTTACGATTCAAAATAATAAAATATCGTAATTTATATTACAAAATCAAAAACATCAACAACGAAGATGAGATTTTTACTCGATATTTCACTACATCTAATATAATCAAAAACTTCAACAAAAAAAATTCATCTCCACCATTATTTAACAAAATTCAGCTCTACCAATTAAATAAATAACAAAATAATAAATTAAAATTTTATTTTTTAAAATAAAAATCATATCTATTATTATATAAAAATTAAAAATAATAATTAATATCTATTGATATAACTTATTATAATATGATATTAATTATTATAATAATTAAAAAAAAAGAGGGGGAGGTGGCGGTTGTGGAGGGGCTGTTTTGGCTGATGTAGGTGGTGGTGTATGTGGGGGGTTTGGGGAGGAAGGGAAAAGCTTTACATACCCTTCCAATTTATGTAACTAATAAAATTCACAATGTTAGTTCTTCCAATTTATGCTTACAATGGATGTGATGAGCTTGCACCGCTGTGAGGTTTATATTTGGTTGTACCTCTGGATTGTTGGTTGTTGGGGTTGTTTTGGCTGATGGAGGTAGTGGTGTTATGTGGGGAAGGGTGGTATATGAGGATGGCATGGGGGACGGGTTAAGGGTGGTGGATCGCATGGGGGATGGGGAAGGGTAGTCGATGGCGTGGGGGGACGGGTTGAAGGTGATGGACGACGTTGAGAGGACAGAGGAGGGTGGTTGATGGGGGGAGAGAGAGGGGATGGGAGAAGATGTTGGATGGAGTGGGTAAAAGGGGGAGGGTGGTGGATCACATGGGGGGACACGTGGTGGAGGGGTGGTGGTCGGTGGGAGACGGGGGGCCAGTGGTGAATAACGGAGGGGGCGATGTAATACCCCGAAAAATCCAAATCAATATTAGCTCCATGTTTTAAGCTCATGTATAGTACATCATGGTTCTTTGGTAGTTTCATGATCAAGGTTGATGTGAATTAAGGTCTCAAATATGTCCTAACTATTGTGCGAATCAAAACATTCCTTACCGATTGAATTCATGAGAAGAATATTGGTATTGTCAACTTCAAACGAGAATATCTCTCATTATACTATGATTTTTTTATCCCATGACCTACCAACGAATATATAATTTAATAATCTTTTTGTCGATACCAAATTCGCCTAAAACGGATACCCGGTGAAGAAGTTATGGCTATTTTAAGTTTCTGTTGTAAGACGAATGCCATTTCAGTGCATGGCACGTCACACCGGAGGCCAAAATGGCACTCGTCAATTTCCAGAAAGCCTCTGTGATAGCCCCTCTTTGCGCCAAGCTTCCAGGTCAAAATAATTGGCATTTTACCATGCTCCGCATCGCGCCGGGGCCCTAAATCGGGATAAATTTTGCGTAGTTTTCAGTTTTTGTTTTAAACTCCTCAAGGGCAATATGGTAACTTCCCAAAACCCTATATATACTCTTTAAACACGAGATTGAAGCCCCAAATCAGCCCTTTTATATTAATTTTATCAAAATTCACTCAAGAACAGTCAAGAACAAGTCCAGGGTTTCCATTGGGGTTTCAAGCTTCAAGCAAATTCAACAGTAGATTCCAGGAATTCTTAATTCAAAGTATGTGTAGTATTCATCTATGGATCCAATATGTTCATAGATCTCAAGGACCATGTTTTTAAATGTTATTTTGTAAACTTTTTGTGGTGATATAAGCATGTACATGTTGATGATTGTTTTTTAAGTCTCAAAATGATATCTAAAGATGTTTTCATGAAATATAGGTGGTTGTTAGTTGAAAAACATGAACTTTAGGTGGTTTGATGTGATGCAAGTAAGAAATCCACCTATGCTTTAAACAATGCATGCAAGGTGTTTGATAAAATGCCTAGAATGCGAGAAACCCATCATTACATGATTCCATGATATCTAAATGACAAGTCAAAATTAGCTATACACTTCCATATGAATTTTCATACTATTTATGTGTTGTTGTTGTTGTGGTATGAAGCATGTGTGATAATGGAAATATGAATTATATACACGAAATGTATCCATGCTCTTCCTACCATGTTGAGATATGAATAAATACATGAAGTATACTATCCCCTACTTATAATATTGTGAATTGTGGACTCTAATCTTGTGATCAAGTCATGTCAAGTGTGCCAGTTTCCTTCTATCGAGTCCTGGGGGTATTCGTACCCGAAAAATATAGTTGTGTGCCTAAATCCATGTCATGTGCCACAATAAATCTCAGTCAAGCTATACTCTATAGAACTCAGTCAGTCATGTGACTTAGGAAACATCAAAAATCTCATGATCTCAGTTAACTCTCAGATAATAGTACTACTCCGTCAGTCAACAGATGTTAGTTATTCATTCCATGTACAGCCAGTTGAATCATGTTCAGTCCCTTCAGATGGGAGTAGAAGTTAGCACCGAGTGAACCCAAGGATGGGAACTCACCTGCTAGTTCATGGCGTGATTCTTAGCAGTCATCCTTGTGTTATACAACTACGTAGCCAGTGTAAGTTGAGACATCTTAACCTATCAGATTAGGGTTGATGAGGTGGCTTAACCTGTCAGTTTAGGGTCCCACCATTCTCACTCTGAGTACCTTCCAGATAAGGATCACTCACAACTGTCCTTACCAGTGGCGCGGTATTGACACCCCTCCAATCGAGGTAAAGATTGGACCCCAGCTTAGCCGTAATGATATACATGGGGCATGTCGGTTAAACAACTACCTCCCACAGTTTCAGTATCAATCTTAGTAAAAGAACTCAGACAGTTCTTCAAATATCAGTATTCCAGGACTGTTAGATACAGTCAAATTAAGTTATAGCACGGGACTCTGAGAGTTCTACCAGATTCAGTATTGTCAGACACAGTCGTTCATGTTATTAGAACTACAGTTCCAGTCATGTATTAGTGTACAGATTTAGCTACCACGTACACACGATCTCAATTAATACGTATGTATGTTTGTACTCTTAAGTTCATATCAGTCAGTTAGTTAGCATTATTAATGTATGTAAACCCTTTGCATTAGCCTACATCACTCGTATACTCAGTACTCCAGTTGTACTGACGCATTTGTGCTATGGTACTTTCTTTTCATGTTACACCATAGGTCCAGAGCCACTAGTTCCAGACCAGCAATAGCTTTCCAGTTGCAGTGTTGTAGTGAGTCCTCATCCATCCGAGGATAATATTATTTGATTTATTCATTTATTACTTCAGTTTATTTTTACAGAGTTAGTTTGAGACATTTTCCTTCAACTCCTTATTCAGACAGTACTTAGAGGCTTTCAGATTTAGTCAGATTTAGCTATCAGATTCAGTATTCAGTTTTATATTCAGTTGTTTTGGGTATTCATTACCCCATAGATGTTACTATATCTCTTTAGTTGAACCTTATGGCCTACATGTTCACGTTTTGTGCGTATTATAAGTATATTATGCAGTGTACAGGTACAGATATCAGTCATGGGTTAGCATGTGGTCCCTCGGGGTCATGAGCACCGTGTAGCATTCCGATTCAGGAAATCGAGGCGTTACAAAATTGGTATCAGAGCCTAAGGTTCAATAGAGTCCTAGGAATTCTGAAAGCCGCATCATGTAGAGTCTTGTGCATGGGTGTGTTGCGCACCACATTTATGTACAGGAGGCTATAAGATATTTTAGGAACAGTTTTTCTTCTTTCAGTATTCATGTCGTGCTAGTGAGCATAATCTCAAGTTAAACCCACAGTCCAATTCGTTCTTCTCTTATTTCAGAATATGGCCCCAAAGAGAAGAAACCAGCCAGCTTCTCAGCCTTAAGATTTTTTGGGTGAACATGTTTCTCATGCGGAGTTTAGAGCCGCATTCACCATACTTGCCCAGTCTGTGGCTTCCCAAAATGAAAGGCCACCAGCTATTCTGGCAAATCTAGTGGCAAATTCCGCAGCTGCTAGGATTCGGGACTTCACCCGAATGAACCCTCCATCTTTCCATGGGTCTAAGTCTGATGAAGACCCTCAGGAGGTCATTGACCAAGTTTAGAAGGTCATTGACATCATGGGTGTTACTTCTATTCAGAGTGCTGAGTTAGCCGCATATCAATTGCAAGATGTGGCTCACACTTGGTACAAATAGTGGAAGTCCAAGAAGGTAAATGGCGCAGGTCCCATTGGGTGGGAGGAATTTGTTACGACTTTCTTAGACAGATTCTTTCCCCAAGAGATGAGGGAAGCAAAAGTTCTTGAGTTCATCAACCTCAGGGAAATATGACGGTTAGCGAGTATTCTCTCAGATTTACTCAGCTAGCCAGGTATGCCCCACATGTGGTTGCAGACAATAGGGCTAAGATGAGCAAGTTCGTGTTAGGAGTGAACGATAGCATAGTGAGTGAGAGTAGATATGTGATGCTGAACAGTGATATGAACTTAGCTAGACTCATGACCCATGCTCAGCAGATAGAGGAGCAGAAGGTTAGGACTAGAGAGAGGTAGAACAAGAGAGCAAAATCAGGCAGTTTCAGTTTTGCTAAGCCCAAATCAGAGGGAAGAAACCGTTCGTAGTTTCATCCCAAGTCAGCAGCTCCAGCTTCTTCCTCCGCTAGTGCCCCAGTGCCAAAGTAGCAGAGACAAAGCGCCAGGCTGTAAATCTCAGGGTAGTGTTAGCAGTGCCCGAACAAATCCCCTTTGTCAGGCTTATGGTAAGAACCACAAGGGTATTTCCAGAGCCGGTAGTGATGTCTGTTTTGGTTGTGGCAGGCCAGGCCACAGGATTAGAGAGTGTCCGCAGTCAGGTCTTCAAGGTCAGCAAATTTATTCCGCAGCTCAGTCCGATCGCCCGAACCAGCAGGGTGCCACTTCCAGTGCTACTAGTGGGCAACACCCAAATAGACTCTATGCTCTTCAGACCCGACAGGATTAGGAAAATTCTCCTGATGTCATTACTGGTATGTTACAAATTTTCCATGTTCATGTTTATGCTTTGCTAGACCCAGGAGCATCCTTGTCTTTTGTTACTGCATACATAGCAAGCGATTTCAAAATCAGTCCCGAGATTTTAGCAGAGCCTTTTTCAATCTCTACCCTAGTGTGACAAACCATCATAGCCCGGCGGGTATACAGGAATAGCCCGATTATGATATTTCATAAATCCACATCAGTAGATTTAGTCGAGTTAGAGATGACGGACTATGATGTCATTCTCGGCACGGATTGGCTTCATTCCTGCTATGCCACAGTCAACTGAAGGAACAGGATAGTTCAGTTTTAGTTCCTAAATAAGCCCGCCTTAAAGTGGAAGGGTAGTGTTTCAGCGTTCAGGGGTCAGCTTGTTTCCTACCTTCGGGCAAGGAAAATAATTTCTAAGGAGTGTGTGTATCATCTCGTGCATGTTAAAGATTCCAGTTCTGAATCTCTCAGTCTCGAATTAGTCCTAGTAAGTAGTGAATATTCAGATGTCTTTCCCTAAGATCTTCCAAGCATTTCTCCTGAAAGGGAAATAGACTTCGGCATAGACCTTTTCCTAGATAGTCAGTCTGTCTCTATCCCGTCATACAGAATGGCACCAGAAGAACTTAAGGAACTTAAAGATCAGTTGAAGGATCTCTTAGATAAGGGATTTATCAGGCCCAGTGTATCCCCATGGGGTACGCCAGTCTTATTCGTGTGCAAGAAAGACGGTTCTCTCAGGATGTGTATTGATTACCGTCAGCTCAACAAAGTTACGGTAAAGAATAGGTATCCACTTCCCAGAAGAGATGATCCGTTCGACCAACTTCAGGGTGCCAGTTATTTCTGCAAGATAGACTTCAGATCAGGCTATCATCAGCTCAGAGTTAGAGAATGTGACATCCCGAAGACAACTTTCCGTACTCGGTATGGTCACTTCGAATTTCTAGTTATGTCCTTTGGTCTAACCAATGCCCCTGCAGCTTTCATGGACTTGATGAACTAAATGTTCAAGCAGTACTTGGACATATTCGCCATAGTCTTTATAGGTGATATTCTGGTCTATTCACGCTCTGAGCGTGATCATTCAGACCATCTCCGAATTGTTCTTCAGACCCTCAGAAATCATCTGTTATTCACCAAGTTCAGTAAGTGCGAGTTTTGTCTAAAATCAATAGCATTCCTTGGCCATATTATTTCCGGTGAGGGCATTAGAGTAGATTCTCAGAAAACCGAAGCGGTAAAAAATTGGCCTTGACCCGTATCTCCAACAGATATCAGGAATTTCTTGGGTTTGACTAGCTATTACAGATGATTTTTTGAGGGATTTTCTTCTATTGCATCTCCTATGTCAATATTGACTCAGAAAAAGGTCAAGTTTTAGTGGTCATATTCATGTGAGAAGAGTTTTCAGGAATTGAAGACTCAACTCAATACAACTCCAGTTCTAGTTCTTCCAGAGGGTTCAGATGGGTTCGTAGTATATTGTGATGCATTTAGAGTGGGTTTAGGTTGTGTCCTCATGCATCATGGTAAGGTCATAGCCTATGCCTCCAGACAATTAAAGCCCCATGAGAAGAATTATCCTACTCATGATCTTGAGTTAGCAACCGTAGTTTTTGCCTTGAAGATTTGGAGGCATTATCTTTACGAAGTTCATGTAAACGTCTTCACAGATCATAAGAGTCTCCAGTATGTCTTTTCTCAAAAAGATCTCAATCTTTGTCAGAGAAGGTGGTTAGAGCTCTTGAAGGACTATGACATGAGTGTCCTTTATCATCCGGTCAAGGCCAACATTATGGCCGATGCTCTCAGTAAACTCTCCATGGGCAGTATTTCTCACGTTAAGGATAGCAAGAAAAAGATAGCTCAGGAAATCCATCAGCTTTCCAGACTAGGCGTTTTCTTCGTAGACTCTTCAGAAAGTGGGGTGGTGTATATGTTCAGAGTAGTTTAGAGTAATCTCTAGTTTCCGAAGTGAAAGAAAAGAAAGACATGGATCCTAGCCTTGTTAAACTGAAAGAGTCAGTTCAGAATCAGAAAGTTCAAGTTTTCTCTGAAGGGGGAGATGGTGTTCTCCGTTGTCAGGGTCATTTGTGCGTTCCAGGTGTAGATGAAATGAGGTAATAAATTCTTGCAGAAGCGCATGGTGCGCGATACTCCATCCATACAGGGGCTACTATGATGTACCGCAATTTGCAGGAGATCTGTTGGTGGAGAGGGATGAAGAGTGATTTTTGCAGAGTTTGTGTCTAAGTGCTCTATATGTCAGCAGGTTAAGATAGAGCATTAGAAACCTAGTGGTTCCATGTAGGAGTTCACCATTCCTACTTGGAAGTGGGAAGAAGTAAAAATGGACTTCGTGACAGGTTTTCCTAGAACTTGTCATCGGCATGATTCAGTTTGGATCATTGTAGATAGAATAACCAAGTCAACCAATTTCCTTCTAGTTCGTACCTCCTATTCAGCCGAGGATTACGCCAAACTCTACATAAGGGAGTTGGTCAGATTACACGGTGTTCCCTCATCTATCATCTCAGACAGAGGTACCCAGTTCACCTCTCACTTCTGAATAGCATTCCAAAAAGGACTCGGTACCTAAGTTCCTCTCAGTATAATGTTTCATCCTTAGACAGATGGTCAAGCAAAAAGGACCATTCAGACTCTTGAAGATATGCTAAGGGCGTGTGCAATTGATTTCAAGGGAAGTTGGGATGACCACTTGGCCTTGATTGAGTTTGCATACAACAATAGCTATCATTCCAGTATTCAGATGGATCTATTCAAAGCTCTCTATGGTAGGAGATGTAGATCTCCGATTTGTTGGTTCGAAGTTAGTGAGGCCTCAGTCATAGGTCCTAACTTAGTATTCGACGCCTTAGAGAAAGATTAGTTCATCAGAGAGAGACTCTGGGCTGCTCAAAGCCGATAGAAATCTTATGCAGATGTTCGTAGGAAGGATCTCAAGTTTGAGGTCAACGATTATGTCTATCTTAAGATCTCTCCCATGAAGGGAGTGAAGAGGTTCGGCAAGAAAGGGAAACTCAGTCCCCGACATGTCGGTCCCTTCAAGATTCTCAGTCGCTTTGGTAAGGTAGCTTATGAGCTAGAATTGCCTTCAGATCTAGCCTCAGTTCATCCAGTCTTCCATGTCTCTTTGTTGAAGAAGTGCATAGGTGACCCAGCAATTGTAGTTCCTGTTCAGAGCATTGACATTCAGAACAGCCTCTCTTATGAAGAGATTCCAATCGAAATCTTAGACTATTATACTCATCGATTGAGGAACAAAGAAGTCCCTCTAGTTAAGGTTCTTTGGCGAAATCAGTCTCATGAGGGAGCTACTTGGGAAACAAAAACAGATATGCGTACCAAGTATCCTCACCTCTTTCCCACAAATTCAGATCAAGCTCAAGGTAACAGTTCTCCTTAAGCTTATTCAGTTTCATGTTCATGTCCCCAGTTTAAACTTGGTATCTATTACTGTTGCATAATCAGTCATGCATTCATGTATCAGTTCAATTATAAGGTCATGCATCAGATATGCATTCTCATCTTGAGAAGCTCAGTTTATCAGATTGCTCAGTTACGCATCCATGTACCAGTTATCCATGCATTAGATATGCATAAGTTCAGTATGTTTAGCACGTCAGTCATGAGATCATGTTTTAGTCCTTTATGTTTAGTTCATGTTCGGCTGGTCTTATTTTTCCCTCTCAGTTAAGTCTCATTCGAGGATGAATGTTCCCAAGGGGGAGATATTGAAATACCCCAAAAAATCCAACTCACTATTAGCTCCATGTTTCAAGATCATGAAAAGTACATCATGGTTCCTTGTTAGTTTCATGATCAAGGTTGATGTGAATTAAGGTCTCAAATATATCCTAGCTATTGTGCAAATCAAAACATTCCTTACCGATTGAATTCTTTAAAAGGATATTGGAATCGTCAACTTCAAATGAGCATATATCTCATTATACTATGAATTTTTTATCCCATAATCTACCAATGGATAGATAACTTAATAATCTTTCCGTCGACACCAAATTCGCCTAAAATGGACACCCGGTGAAGAAGTTATGGCTATTTTAAGTTTCTGCTATAAGACGAATGCCATTTCAGTGCATGGCGCATCGCGCCGGAGGCCAAAATGGCACTCATCAATTACCAAAAAGCCTCCTCAATAGCCCCAGTTCGCTCCAAGCTTCCAGGTTGCAATAATTGGTTTTTTACCAAGCTCCGCGTCGCGCCGGGGCCCTAAATCGGGATAAATTTTGCGTAGTTTTCAGTTTTCATTTTAAACTCTTCAAGGGCAATATGGTAACTTCCCAAAACCCTATATATACTTTTTAAACACGGTATTGAATACCCAAAGAAGACCTTTACATTAATTTTATCCAAATTCACTCAAGAACAGTCAAGAATAAGTCTAGGGTTTCCATTGGGGTTTCAAGCTTCAAGCAAATTCAACCGTAGATTCCACGAATTCTTAATCTAAGGTATGCGTAGTGTTCATCTATGGATCCAAACGATTTATAGAGCTCAATAACCATGTTTTTAAATTTTATTTTGTAAACTTTTTGTGGTCATATAAGCATGTACATGTTGATGATTGTTGTTTAAGTTTCAAAATGATATCTAAAGATGTTTTCATGAAATATATGTTGTTGTTAGTTGAAAAACATGAACTTTAGGTGGTTTGATGTGATGCAAGTATGAAATACGTCTATGCTTTAAAGAATGCATGCAAGGTGTTTGATAAAATTCCTAGGATGCTAGAAACCCATAATTACATGATTCCATGATATCTAAATGACAAGTCCATATTAGCTATACACTTCCATATGAATTTTCATACTATTTATGTGTTGTTGTGGCATGAAGCATGTGTGATGGAGGAAATATGAATTATATACACGAAATGTATCCGTGCTCTTCCTATCATGTTGAGATGTGAATAAATACATGAAGTATACTATCCCCTACTTATAATATTGTGAATTGTGGACTCTAATCTTGTGATCAAGTCATGTCAAGTGTGTCAGTTTCCTTCTATCGAGTCCTGGGGGTATTGGTACCCAAAAAATATAGTTTTGTGCCTAGAGCCATGTCATGTTCCACGATAAATCTCAGTTAAGCTATACTCTATAGAACTCAGTCAGTCATGTGACTCAGGAACATTAGAAATCTCATGATCTCAGTTAACTCTCATATAATAGTACTACTCCGTCAGTCAACGGATATCAATTATTCTGTCCATGTACTGCCAGTTGAATCATGTTCAGTCCCTTCAGATGGGAGTAGAAGTTAGCACCGAGTGAAACACCTGCCAGTTCAGGGTGTGATTCTTAGCAGTCATCCTTGTGTTCCAGAACTACGTAGCTAGCGTAGGTTGAGACATCTTCACCTATCAGATTAGGGTTAATGAGGTGGCTTAACCTGTCAGTTTAGGGTCCTACCATTCTTACTTTGAGTACCTACCAGATAAGGGTCACTCACAACTGTCCTTACCAGTGGCGCGGTATTGACACCCCTCCAGTCGAGGCAGAGATTGGACCTCAGCTTAGCCGTAATGGTATACATGGGGCATGTCAGCTAAACAAATACCTCCCACAGTTTCAGTATCCGTCTCAGTAAAATAACTCAGACAGATCTTTAGATATAAGTATACCAGGACTGTTAGATACAGTAAAATTCTGTTATAGCACTGGACTCAGAGAGTTCTACCAGATTCAGGACTGTCAGACACAGTAGCTCATGTTATTAGAACTACAGTTCCAGTCATGTATCAGCGTACAGATTTAGCTACCACGTACTCACGATCTCAGTTACTATGTATGTATGTTTGTACTCTTACATTCATATCAATCAGTCAGTTAGTATTATTCATGCATGTAAACCCTTTGCATTAGCCTACCTCACTCGTATACTCAGTACTCCAGTTGTACTGACGCATTTGCGCTGTGGTGCTTTCTTTTCATGTTACACCATAGGTCCAGAGCCACGAGTTCCAGATAAGAAGTAGCTTTCCAGTTGCAGTGTTGCAGTGAGTCCTCATCCATCCGAGGATAATATGATTTGATTTATTTATTTATTACTTCAGTTCAGTTTTACGAAGTTAGTTGGAGACATGTTCCTTCAACTCCTTATTTAGACAGTACTTAGAGGCTTTCAGATTTAGTCAAATTTAGCTATCAAATTCAATATTCAGTTTTATATTCAGTTGTTTTGGGTATTCATTACCCCATAGATGTTACTATATATCTTCAGTTGAACCTTATGGCCTACATGTTCTGGTTTTCCACGTATTATATGTATATTATGCAGTGTACAGGTACAAATATCAGTCATGGGTTAGCTTGTGGTCCCTCGGGGTCATAAGCACCGTGTAGCATTCAGATTTAGGAAATCGGGGCGTTACAGGTGGAGAGGGTGCTAGAACAGAGTGGGGTTGGGATTTTACTTTTTTTTAATTTACTATTTTTAATTTTTTAAGTATTATAAATATTTTTCTATTTAATCACGCGCTCAAAAAACGCGTGCAATCACGCGTTGTCCACCTTAGAACTTTAATGCCACATATGCATCAAAAGGGTTCAAATAATTTTTTTTACATGGGTTCAAGGGTCTAGATGACAAATGTATAAGTAAGAGTATCCACTTTACAAACTAGACCAAGAACAAGGATCCAACGAGTTATTTTACCTATGAAAAAAGCTGTCCGTTTTAATGCCTTGGGTGTACCACAGTGGTGTTGCTCCGTAATTAGGGAGTGGCATACCTTTAACGCTGATCCAAACTATTTTGGACATATTTATGTTGTGTCTAAAAAGGTGTTTCACACCCATATCTTGGAGGTCCAAGGGAGTGTCATGCCCATGTGCTAAAAAACATTCGATTTCGTCATCGATTGCACTTTTTTTTTTGCCTTTGCATTCCTCACTTCTTGGGTATCTTTACACTTCAATTTCATCTTGTTTAGCTTCCAAACAATGATATAACCACCATCCATGGTCTTATATAACATAAAGAAACAAACATTAGATCATCCAACAAAATAGAGTTCAAACAAGTAGACTGGAGCCAAGCATAGCTCAAGCTAGCGGAACTAGTTTCATCGTCTAAACTCTATTTGATCTTTTTGACTCTTATCTTGTTTCAATTGTACCTTAAACACTACAAAAATGTTATTCCACACATATTTTCAAATTTATATCCTTAATAACTCATTACGCACTGTATAATCCATCGATATAAACTAGAACAACACAAAGCTCAAGCTAGTAACAACAGTTTTCTCATCAAAACTCTATGTGACCAAATTGATTCTAAAACTTATTTGAAATACACCTTAAACATTATAATAAAGTATTTTAACACAGATATGCTCAATTATATGAATATCATCTCATTAATCACACTGGAAGCCCTCAAAACAAGGCTTAACAAGCATAAATTATGATTCTTAGGTGCGTAAATCCACCTAAGGTCACCATTCTATAAGCATTGTTTCCAATTCAATCGAGAACTTTGAAGGATCCATCGCTTGTAAGATGCAATTTCAACTTATTTTTGGAAGGAAACCTTTGTTTGCGCATGTGAATCCAGACTAAGTCACAAGGCTTAAATATGAGTTTTTTTCGCCCCTCGTTTCTTCTTTAAGAAACTTGCTCATTCCTCCTTTCAATCGCCAATCTAGTTTGCTATGTATCTTCCTCGTCATCTCAAATTTATTCTTCTCAGAAATACTAGTAATATTATTAGTAGGCAGTGAGATTAAATTGAGGGGGTAAAGGGATTAAAACCATAAACAACTTCAAAAGGAGAAGACTAATAGAAGAATAAATAGTTCTATTATAAGCAAATTTCACCAATGGCAAGTGATCCTTCCAAGAAGTTAATTTGCCTTTCAAAACAACCCTTAACATGTTATCTAGTGTTATATTCACCATCTCAATTTTCCTATCTATTTTTTGGGTGACAAGAAGTAGAATAAAACAACTTTGGTTCCTAACATTCCCCGAAGAACATGCCAAAAGTGGCTCAAGAACTTAACATCTCTATCGCTAACAATAGTTGTAGGTATGCGATGTAATTTCACAACTTCTTTAACAAAAAAATCATTCACATAAGAAGGATCATTAGTTTTAAAGCATGGAATGAGACGAGCCATCGTAGAGAATCTATCCACCACAACAAAAACGCTATCTTTAGCATAAGTTGTTTTTGGTAAACCTATAATAAAATTCATAGAGATATCAATCCAAGGAAAAATTGGGATAGTTAAAGGTGTATACAACCGATATGGTAAGAACCTAGACATATCATGTTTACACATTAAAATTTGTGCACAAAATTTTTTGACATCCTTGTGCATGTCAGTCCAAAAGAAATTTTCAGCAAGTATATCTAAAGTTTTTGGCACTCCAAAGTGTCCCATAAGACCCCCACAATGTGCTTCTCTTACAAAAACTTCGCGCAATGATCATATTGGCGTACACAATTTATTTTCTTTGTGAAGGAACACAACACGCAGAGTGAACTTCTCAAATAGTCCCTTCAAACATGCAACATAAGCAATTCTAAAGTCTGAATCATCAATATACAGACTTTTCATGTGATCAAATCCCATAAGCTTAGAAGCAAGAGTAGAAAAAAAAATGTATCTTTGGGATAATGAATTAGCCAGTACGTTGTCCTTAACTTGTTTGTATGAAATCACATAAGGAAACATCTCAATGAACTCCACCCACTTAGCATGTCTCTTACACAACTTAGCTTGGCTTAAGTATCTCAATAACTCGTGGTTAGTATTTATCACAAACTCATATGGCCACAAGTAATGTTGCCAAGTAGAAATAGCTCTTACCAAGGTGTAAAACTCACGATCATAAGTAGAATAATTCAATGTTGCTTTACTAAATACTCATTAAAATATGCAAAGGCTTAGAATCTTGCATTAGAACGGCCCCAATGCCTTTTCCACAAGCATCACATTCAATTACAAAAGATTTTGAAAAATTAAGTAATTGCAACAAATGAGCAGAACACAACTTCTCTTTCAATTCATTAAAGCCATGTCCTTGTTTCTTTCCCCAATTAAAATTCTTATCTCTTTTAATGACTTCAGTTAAGGGTGAAGCAATTCTACTGAAGTTCCTCACAAATCTCCTATAGAAGCTAGAAAGTCCATGAAGACTCTTAACTTTCATCTCTCTTAGGTGTAGGCCATCTGACCTAACAATGAAACCAAGAAAGATTACTTTATCAAAACAAAATATGAACTTTGAGAGATTAGCATACAATTGTTTCTCTCTTTAACACTTTAAAAACTAACCTTAAATGTTCTACATATTCTTCAAGAGAGGTATAAAAGATTAGAATATCATCAAAATATACCACCACAAATTTTCCATGAAAATCTTTAAAGATATGGTTCATTAGCCTCATGAAAGTATTAGGTGCATTAGAAAAGCCAAACGGCAACACTAATCACTCATCTCCCAGATTGATTAAAATTTGGTGGCATTTGCTTTTTAAATCAATTTTAGAAAATATCGTAGAGCCATATAATTGGTCAAGCATATCATCTAGACGAGGAAAATGATGATGATACATTACCATTATTTTATTGATGACACGAAAATCCACACACATCTTCCAAGTACCATCTTTTTTTGGTACCAAGAGTACAGGAATAGAGCATGGGCTCCTACTTTACCTCACAAATTCTTTTTCAAGATACTCTTCCACTTGTCTTTGTAGTTTCCTTGTTTCATCGAGATTTCTTATATAAGAGGGCCTATTCAAAAGTTGAGATTCATGCACAAAGTAAATTCGATGTTCTATTCCCTCAAAGGATGTACATAGGGATATCCTCAAGAAAGACATCAACAACATCCTGCAAAATCTTTGAAATAACACTAGGCTAAAAAGGAGATAAATCATTAGTGTTTATAATAACTTCCTTATACATAAGTAGGACAATAGGCATCCCCTCATTTTTCACTAGTAAACATTCTTTGGGTTTTGCAAAAATCTATTTTGTCACCCTTAGCTTCTTTCCTCTCAGCAATTCTTTCTTTTTTATCACTCTCTTTTGTTGATCCCTCCGCATGTTTTTGCATTATTTCTTTCAATTTTGTTGGTCTTCATACACTTAGGAAAGAGTTAAGGGTGCAAGAATATACTTCTTCCCTTTATGTTCTAAAGAGTACCTATTTCTTCTCCCATCATGGCAGACATCTATCATATTGCTAGGGTCAACCCAACAAAATATGACAAGCTTGCATTGGTTCAATATCACCAAGATCTTCATCAGAATACTCCCTAATAGAAGAGGGAATCATGCATTGTTTTATTACCTTGAGCTTTCCACATTCATTTATTGGAGCTTGTAATTCCCTTTACATTTTGTTCATGGGATTCCTACACCATATTAGCACAACTACCATCATCAATAATCATAGAGCAAATTCTACCCTTTATCCCATATCGTGTATGAAAAATATTCTCTTTATGCCTCATCAGCTCTCATATTAATGTGCATAAAACGCCTAACTACCCAAAAAATTTTACCCCATTATGAGCATGTACATTTATTTTGTCCTCACTCCCAACGGTCGTTTCTTCTCCTTCATATTTTTCACTCTCATATTGATGGTAACTCTTCTATTTGGATATTCAAATGTCTTATGTCCCCTCCTTTGACACTTGTGACGTTGTATAACACTAGAAGAAGTTGAATGAGTAGAAGTTTTTGAGTTAAAGGTTTTACCTCCATCTTTGGCCTCCAATTTACCTTTGCCCTTATCATCTTGTGATTTTGGCATAGTTTTATCCACATAGGTTGTTCATGGCTTCCTTAGGGTTATAGTAGATAGATTTTTCCATGAGATAGTTTGTGTCTTCCTTTTATTTTGTTTTTGTACCCTTACAACCAACTCTACTAACTCATCTAAATTCACCTATTGTGGCAATTCTACTACATAAGCGATTTGCCCATTTAATCCATTAAGAAACCTACCTATAGTGGCCTCCTTATCCTTATTACAATTTTTTTGGGGGTTGGGAGAATGACTAAAATGCCCTCCTTAAACCCATAAATAAAATTGAAAAAATGCAATATTTTGCGAACTGGGTGGCCACCGCAATGCGCCACTATCATGGTGGCTCACTGGAAATTTGACGAATGTGAAATGGACTCCCTCTGCGACGCGCCACAATCGTGGAGCCCTTATGTTTGTCATTATGACCACTGGCACGACGTGCCAGTATCGCGAGGTCTCACTTGAAATTGTCAAACGGGAAATTGGGCCTCTCCGCGATGTGCCAAGATCATGGGGCCTCACATAAAATTGTCGATTGTGATATTACGCTTCTTCACGGTGCATTAAGGGCCCAAATGACGGTGTTTTCCGACTGAAACTTAAAATAGCCATAACTTCTTACCCGGTTATCGGATTTAGGCGAATCTTATATTGTTGGAAAGCTTATTCAATTTACTATGCCATGGAAAGTTCAAATCTAAAGAGTTCCACACAAAATAGACATCATTAGTTCTAAGAGATAATCCTTGACACTTTCGAGGCGAGTTTAAGCTAGGAAAATCATGGGGTATTACACTCTCCTTCATTGATTATTCATGGACTATGATGTTTGATTTTCTGATCTCTACATTAATGGTTCAGATTTACCAGAGGATTAAACTAAGCAAAAATGGTCAGTCACTGGAAAAAAGTGTTTAGTCACTAGAAAGTTGGATTTGATTGCTAAGAACTAGTTGGAATCAAGAAATAGCTAAATGGACATCCTTGGAATGAGAGGTGGCATCACTAAAAAAGGAAATCTTGTAAAAAATAGCTATATGCACCGATGCGTGTTGTGCGTGTTGACGCAGATCTGAGACTTTCGGTTGTGCATGGATCACCAAAGCTGAGAGTAGATCTCTAGGATTTACTCGCTTGAGTGTTTCGTACCTTGTGGTGGTGTTGGTTTTGCACAACACATAAAATAGATGAGGTCTCAAATTAGCATTGATAGTCATCAAAAATTGATGTACGGTGACTGGGTGACTGTCTGACTGAGTTTTGTTCCCTGTAAGTTTCTCGCCAAACCTGTTCTAATACTATGTGAGAAATATATAAGAAAATTATAATTGAATTGTGTGTCTACATAATTACATTGAAACCATGTTTATAGACACTACTTTACAATCGTTTTTTAAGTAGGATTCTATATACTATTTCTGTTCCTACGCATATTCTAAAGAACTTTTGATTTATTGTTGTTGAGAATCCTCCTTTTATCTATTTCCAGCCAATTGACAGTGCCTTTATCAAGTGCCTGATTTTCCAAAGCATCATCCAGCTTAATTCCTTCTCCTATGATGTGTTTATATCTAGTCTCTATATAGATAATGTTTTCTCTGATTTTTCCTATCCATAAAGCAATGTTCCATGGTGCTTGCCAGTATATTTTGTATCAAATTTGAATCATTCTGTATGATGATGAGATCTAGCTATTAATATATGATTACTTCTAATATTTCCTTAACCTCTGCCTCGGTGTTTGGTTGTAAACTATTTCTTTTGCTTGTGCAAATATCAAGGTACCTACGGAATTCCTCAATTAATATCCATACACACTTTCTTGGTTTCCCTCTATAAACCCTCTTAGTGTTGCATATAATCTGACCTGTTAGAGGAAGTTTCCACAATAACTTAATGATGTTCAGTTTTGATTTGCATCTCTCCAACTTCCTAATCAAAGCAAACCATCTATTTGATATTTGCTTGATAGATGGATTCCTAAACTGTGTTAACCTTTGTATTGTTTATAGGCCTGGTAAATACATATACCAGTTGACCTCTGTTCTCCATGATATCTAGCATCTCTCTTCTTCCAAAGTTCCCAACTAATTATAGCAGCTATAACTTGAAAAATTAGTTTAAGACTTTAAGTAGTGGCAGAGTTATGATTTTCAATAAAAAGGTTAAAAATATTAAAAGTAAATACACTAAGTCAAAGGAGGTTCAACGTCTACTATATATTCATACCAAGTATAAACAATAATATTTTCCACTGATGGGGTTCGGATGACCCCCCTTGGCCCTTCCTAAAACTAACCTGGGTTTAAGCCTTTCTGTTTAAGAGGCTTGCCACTATTTTAGTATGATTTGTGGTAATTCCAGTCAATGAATCACATTTATACCTATAAAATAACAAACATAGGACCAAGTCCTCTTAGCAAAAATTGATGTGGCAAATAAATGTCATATTGTTTCCTCTTGAGGACTTGTACACACAAGCTTTCAGATATTATATTGGAGAAAATAATCAAAATGGTCCTTAATGTGTAGGTGTCTCTTTTGTTTTGTCCTTAATATATACCACTTGATTGAAATAGTCCTTAATGTCTAGTAAAAAGTGTTCATTTTAGTCCTTTTCCCTAAACCAAACGTTTTTGTCAAAATAAGGTGTTAGGTTTAACTGTGGGCCCTATATTGCAAAAAAAATTCACCATTGTTGTCTTCTTTATTAGATCTAAAGAAAAATTCTATCAAATCCAATACCATTTTCTCTACTTACTTCAAGAAAATTCACTATTTTTCACTCCTAAAATATTATTTTCTCGAAAGCTATCAGATATGTGTTCATACGAGAAATCAGCCAAGAGCATTGTGAGATATGCGATAAAATCCTTGGTTGACTTAAAAGCACTAGAGAGAATTGCATATACCAATATTCCAAAGAAAATACAAAAATCAAAATCAGGGAAATAGTTTAAAAATTAAAATCCCATGACTGTTGTTGATTTATGGGGACTGAATAACAAGAACAAGAATCAAGAGCATAATGAAAACTCAAAAGTTCTATTGATTAGCTGAAGAGCATCAAGCAGATAAAACAGAATATGAGATTATAAGCAGTATTTCAAAAGCTCGCAAAAGTAAATTGTGTTAATGTGTCCTTGAGAATGATGTATCGGACTTATATTTTTAACCTTTTTAGGTAAAATAATATTTTAGGATAGAAAAAAGGTGAATTTTGTTAAGGAAAGTAGAGAAACTGGAGTTCGATTTGATGGAATTTTTTCTTTGGAGCTAACAAAGAAGATAACAATGGTAGATTTTGTCTGCCACCTGGGGCCCGCTGTTAAACTTCACACTTTCTTGACAAACCCGATTGCTTTAAGGTAATGGACTAAAATGAACACCTTTTATTATACATTAAGGACCATTTCAATCAAGTGGGATTAAGGACCAAAAGAAAGCAACACCTAAACATTAAAGATCATTTTAATCATTTTCTCTATTATATTGTATCGAATCATTCTCATCATGTTGGTAACTTTTATTTCTAACACCTCCATATAAAGAATAAGATTTGAAAGGAAGCATTTTGATGTACATGTAATTGTATATCTCCATTTTCCATCCTCTACTGTTAGATATTCCTAATCAGACTTCACGAAGAATCCCCATTTTGTGTCAAGTGACAACCAATATTTATCCATATCTTTCTCTAAGAACCAGGGATGTATAACATTTGTGATGTGCTGCATTATATTCTCTAGTAGAAATTCTACCAACTTGTCAATACTCCATCTTCCACTGTTCCTCACCTCATGAACTTTTGTATGCTCTCATCAAAGTAGTAATTAGTTACAGTATAGTATAGTCCGCCCAGACCTATCTAGTTATCACAAAATTGTGCATTGATCATCTTTATTTTCCATCAAATATTATGTTCAATCAACTCTGTTGCCTGTAAAATCTTCTTCCATGTCTAGGATCCATATTTCTGTTGTGCAACTATTGTATTCACCTTTTTCACAATATGTTACTCTTGAAAGAACTCCATAATGTTGGCTTAGTCTTAAAATTCCATCAAAGTTTGCAGTATAAAGCCATATAAACATCAAATAGAGATCTGAAACCTAGATCGTCGTCCAGTATTGTTAAAAAAGAGTGTGGCAATGATGCCCAATGACTACTCTTTCCTCCTATAATGTTATTCCAAAAAAAACAGGGCAAATATTTTATGCACTTGGATATAATACAATCATCCCAGGGAGGTTCTGTGAAAGTGTTTAGAGGCTAGAGGTGTTCCCATGGCGTATACTAGGTTGATTCAGGATATGTAGAACGGAGAGAAGACTCGTGTGAGGACATTGGGAGAAGATTTGGAGCACTTTCCTATTTCGATATGATTGCATAAGGGATCTACTCTTAGTCCATTTTTATTCACCTTGGTGATGGATATTCTGATGCGGCATATTAAGGAGAGTTGCCTTGGTGTATGCTATTCGCTGATGATGTAGTTCTCATTGAAAAGACCACGAGTAAAGTTAATGATAAGTTGGAGGTTAGGAAACAAATCCTATAGTCTAAGGGATTTAGGTTGAGCAGGACCAAGACGGAATACTTGAGTACAAGTTCAGTGATTTGACGTATGAGGTTGATATGGTAATGAAGCTGGAGTCCCAGGATATTCAGACGAGAGATAGTTTCAAGTATCTTGGTTGTATGATTTGGGAAAATGGAGAGATCGATGAGGATGTGACACCTCATTAATGCAGGGTAGTTGAAAGAGGCTTTGCTTCGGGAGTCTTGTGTGATAAAAAGGTGCCTCCTAAGCTTGTAGGTAAGCTCTACGAATTGGTAGTTCGACCGACTATGTCATATTAAGCATTGTGTTGGCCAGTCAAGAACTCTCATATCCAAAAGTTGAAGGCGGTGGAGATGAGGATGTTGTGATGGATGTGTGAACTTAGTAGGAGTGATAGGGTTAGAAATGAGATTATCCAGGAGAAGATAGAAATGGATTTGGTCGGAAACAAGTTGCGAGAAGCGGGGTTGAGATGTTTTGGGCATATGATGAGGAGAGGCGTGGATGCCCCAGTACGGAGGTGTGAGAGGCTGACTATGGATGGCTTCAGGCGAGATAGAGGTAGGGCTAATAAATATTGCATAGAGGTGATTAGACAGTACATAGGACATGGGCAGTTACAACTTACTGAGGACATGATCCTAGATAGGAAGGTGTGGAGGACTCAAATTAGGGTAGTGGGTAGGAGTCTGTCCCTATTTGTAGGAATGGAGTGCTTGTTTGTAGTTGGGCCTGTAGTCATAGTGTTATGCGAGCTTCTTGTAGTATTTTGGGCATGGGTTTTTGGTTATGTTTGTTGTTTTTGGATAGATTGTGTTTAAGATTACTTTGTAGGCATCTGGTTTCTTTTATTATCTATTAGTGTGTTATTCCATTTTTGTTTGTTTTTTTTTGTATTTTTATACTGCTATTTGTCCTGAGATGGGAGTCTATCGGAAATAGCCTTTCTACTTTATCTGAGGTAGTGGTATTGGTATGGACTGCATACACTTTACCCTCCCTGGAACCCACTCGGTATACTATTTTTATTATTGTTGTTGTTTTATAACACAATCAGGAGGTTTGGGTTCATTGCTGATAACTTGTGAATAGGCTTACTCTATAGGACATATTTAAACAAGACAACCCTTCCTCCAAAAGATAACATTTTGCCCTTCTAGGATTGAAGCCTATTCATGATCGTCTCCAAAAAACAATATGAATATCCTCCTTTCTTCTTCTGCAGTAGATTGGACACCCTAAATATGTAAAAGGGAAATGCCCACTTCCTATTGCAGTAGTTACCTCCATAGTTATACTTATATACACTATGATACATATAAATTGAGCTCTTTCCTTTGTTATATTTTTTTGGCCAGATGTGTTTTCATAGTTCCTCGATACCTCCATGATCGATTGTAAAGAGTAAAGTTTAGAAGAGAAGAATGTAATCATATCATCGCCATATGCCAAATGATTCACCTTCAAACTCTATCTAGCCATTGCATATCCTCTAAATTGAGGTACTTAGTGCAGAGCATTTAATTTTTTTTGTTAGCACTTCAGCTGTCAAAATAAACAAAGTACGTGATAGTGGATCCCCTTGTTTCACGCTTCTTTGAAGATTGGAAGAACGCTCGTTATTGTCTATTAATCAAGCATCAACCATAGATAGTTTCCTCATAGTTAATGAATGGAGTGCCGCATTTAGAAAAGTAAAATAGAAGGTTCTCCCAAATGTTATTTCACATCATAAGACCATAATGCTAGAATGTGGAGATGGAAAGACTTGTCTAAGGCTTGCACTCGAAGCCAAATTCAGATCTTTTGAGATAGAAAGATGAATATCCTACTTATACGTAATCTCTACAAGTCAGCATTCAATCATTTCACAAAATAGAGTAGATAAAACCTAATCCTCAGTTCAGGAGGAATGTACAGGATTAGGAGCTATAGGAGCATCTCCATCTACTAGAAAGACTAGGGACATATCCATTCAATAATTTAGCACCTGACAGGCTCGCTTGGGTGACGAAAAAGATAGAAAATACTCTATAAATTAAAGATATTTATTCCTTTGTTCTTAAAATAAAATAGTTGTCAATTGGCCATAAAAGCTAACTTGGAAGACTAAAAAGTGATCTTTTTCTACTAACAAACTCTATATGAAATCTATCACACTCAAGATAACCTCACCTTAAGAAACTTCAGCATTGTTAATATATGTTATATGTTCCATCAGACCATTGCAACCAACGTGCACCTCTTACTACAATTGAAAACGGCTACAAATATTTGGAGCATGTTCATCTCAACATTTGGTTTCGGTAGTGTTATGTCTTAGAATGTCAATGATGCATTGGTTAGCTGGAGTTCATGGAAAGTTGGTAAATCCATCAAGGAAATATGGAAGATGATCGAAGTTTGTATATTCTGGTGAGTGTGGGTGGAAAGAAACAAAAGGTGTTTTTATGACATATCAACTATTAAGATACTCCCTCAAGGCTTGATGTTTAGCAAATCTTTTATAGTTTGTGCGATCTTTACCTCTGTAACTTTAGAATAGCCTTTTGTAATAGAGTTAATGTTGTCTTGTTTGTACCCGTGTTATCAAAAGCAAAAAGCATGAAAAAGCTCTAAGGTCCATTGGTTCTTTAAGTGAAAATAAGCATGGGCTTTAACGTAAAAAGGCAAAAAGGAAGAAAAAACACAAATATATATGTCCCGTCCAATGCTAATAATTATAAGAATGAATGACAAATATTTGATTAATGAAATTGAAAAAAGATTACAATTAAGTAAACTAATAATTGTTTAATGTCGCCTCTTTAGAAGAGGCACATTGGCAAGTAAAATCTGACTTGGAACCTTGATGATGACACGAAAGTGCGCATTGAGCGTGGCTAAGCGCTCACAATACATTTTGACCCTCGCTTTAGGGCTTAACGTGCCATTGACAATACTTGTTTATACTTATCCTATCTTGTAATATTTGCATCTTTTTTATTGGAGTAAGGTAAAGTTCTTGTACTATTTGCATCTTCTTGATGCCTTTTATGAAATCCTTTATTCAAAAGCACAATAGAATCAATTCAAAACTTATTATTCAAAAAATGCATAAATTATATAAAAAAGGAAGGAAGAATAGTAAGTTGCTATTACGTTTTCGATGCTCGCACCCCTCACCCTAATCCTATTCTTCTGCTCTTTCTTCATACACCCCGCACCCTCCACCTCAATCCCATTTCTCCTTCTTTGAACCCCCTAACGTCCACTTCTATTACACCTAATCAATTTCTCCAAGAAATAAAAAATTGTGTATGAAAAAGTTGTGAATTTTAACACACTTCTACAAAAATTTATTATTGAGAAGAAGAAAGAAATACAATGTGCTTAGGAATAAAAATGCTCCCAGGCACACACCCCAAGTCATTTCTCTTTACTAATTTCTAGGAGAGGGAGATACCCTATTCTAGTGATCTTTTGCTGGAAAGTCTTTCTTTTCCACTCCAGTCATCAGTTATCACCTTTTGTGATAGCTAAATCCTTTTTCTTTTCTTTCTTCTTTCCAAACAGAGCTTCTCATATCATTGATAATGGAGGAAAATAAAATATATTTCAATGTTGTATTCAAATCTTTTTACATTACTAGGTGGATTTCTGGTGGATCAGTTTGGTACTAATGGGTAGAAAGAAGTCAAAGAATGATGAGAAGGTCTTCAATGTCAAGCAAAATCATGGAATTGATATTCTTTGCAATGAAAGAATCATCAGAGGATTAGAAATACATGGTCAGAAGATGGAAAACCTATGAGAAGAAATCAGTGTACTTTTGTACAAGAAATTACAACGAGCATGGAAGGTACATGAGCATTATATCATTAAATAGTAGTGGGAAATCAATGCTCTTCATCCCAAAACTCATATTAAATGTAGGGTGGGGTGACATTGCACTTAAAATAGAAAATTTCATCAAATGCCAGTCCATGATAGAGCAGCCTTTCAGCTAGAGAGTTAGTGAAGCCAACTATCCTTACGTGAATGCTGTCCGAGAGAGTAAATGACAATCAAGAATCCTTCCTGTAGTAGGCATAAGAAGAAATAAAGGAAATATTGAAGTGACGGAAACATCGGGACCATAGGAAGATGGTCTTCTCAAGAGATGTTTGGTTGGATACTGCAGCAAAGAGGCCAAGGAAAAGCCAACTCTTACTGACATAAGGAGAGGGTCCGCAACAAACTGGACCAAAATATTTAGGATAAACATATATGAGCTCTATAATGCGATATTCCTATTTGAATTCCCAAATAGGTATATGGCTGAGCAAATAAATCAAGGTCGTTGGAGATGGAAGAACACCAATTTCAATCTTGAATGGTGGAATCTGACATTAGGCAGCATTTCAAACTCCATAATAGTAAATTAAACCTGGATCAGAGTTCTTGGTGTTCCTCTTCATCTTTGGTCTCAGAAAGTGTTCCAACAAATTAGAAATTTTTGTCGGGGGTGGATAGAAATTGAAGAAGAAACAAAGATTAAAAATCACATAAAGTGGGCCAGAATTCTAGTTGCTAATGACAGTAGATTCTTACCAAAGAAAGTCTCAATTCCACGGAATAGAGTTACTTATTATGTTCCATTATGGGTGGAAAGCAAGACGAGATTTAAAGTCATGCCAAAAAATGAGAACGAGGACGTAGAAGAAAAAATAAGGAAAATCCTTGATAATAGAGATACCCAATGGACAATAGGAGAAGGCACCTGTCGCAAGTATAAAATCCCTTTGTTTATGGGATTTGAAAATCTATCAGCACGTGGGTTAGGGGTCTGAGATAGATGGAAGAGAAATTCATTCAGAATCATATGATAGAAACGCAAGAATTTTAAATAAAATTATAGAATTGGGCCTTCAGTAAAAGCCCACACCAAAAGAGCACGAAAATAATAAAATTGGGCTGTGGCTTGGTAAGTAAGTTTTAATGACTTAACCCAACTCTTTTACATGTAGAGGAAGACCACTCTTTTGCAAAGGTAGCCTCAAGTATCTGCAGCGAGAAACTAGAGGAAGTTTCGAAGAACAAAGAAGTAATAGAGTAGTAGTTTGAGAGTAAGGAAATCTTTAGGGGGTCCATCGAAGAAGAAACAGGTGGAATAGAACAAAATCCAAACTCAGCTATTGTTAATTGGGGAGTTAATGAAGCAAAACCTATACTATCACAGTCACAACTGCTGATTCAAGAAAAAAAAAGGAAACATCAATCAAGGTGCAACAAAACATGGTTAAAATAAGGAAAATTCTGGGGGTTGACTTTTACGGGAATGAAGAGGAAGCATTGGAACTATTGCTTCAAGTAGATAGAAGTAGACAAGCAAGGAAAATGGAGTCTAATGCAGGATGCAAAAAGTCTAGATTTAAGGGAACACGAGAATTAAAAAGTCTGGTGGCTTTTGATGTCAAGTTCAAAAGTGGTGGAAATAGAAGTGTGGGGAGAAACAAATTGCTTAGTCCCTAATGAATTTCATGTTAGTTACATGGAATGTGAGGGGATTAAACAATAGAGATAAAAGGAGATTGGTGAAAATAATAGTGGTGGATGGGAATATAGATATATTCTGCCTCCAAGAAATAAAACTGGAGGGGGGATTAACAGAGATACTTAAACAAATATGGGTGGGGATGGGGGTTGGGGGAGAAGATAGGTTAAATATGCTTGTTTGGAAGCTAGTAGAACAAGAAGGGGGATCTTGATGATGTGGGATAACAGAGCATGGTCAGGGGAGGTCCTAGAAATAGGATCAGATGCGCTCACCTACAAATTTGAGGTACAATTGCACAATTTCTTCGGTCACATTACAGGGGTTTATGCCCCACACTGTTATGTAGAAAGGCGGACAGTTTGGGAGGAAATTAGTGCAGTTAGAGAGTTAATAGAGAGACCTTGGGCTGTTTATGGAGATTTTAACGTGTGTAGGTTCATTTCTGAAAAGAAGAACTATAGAAGAAGGACCAGGGAAATAAAAGAATTCTCTGATTTCATAGAATACATGAACATTATTGATATGCAAATAGAGAATGCTACATTCACTTGGTTCAAAGGTGACAGTCAGGAAGTTGCTTCCAGAATTGACAGGATACTAATTTCTGAAGAATGGGACGATTTTTTAAATAATCTAAAACAAATCCCATTGCAAAAAAGTGAACTCACATCACTCTCCAATGTCATTATAGAGAGGGGCGTGGAACAAAAATAAAAGATAGCACAGGTGGTTAGGCTCTGGGGGGTTTCTAGACAAAGTAAAGAAATAATGGATCAATTTTAATATCCCCGGTTGACCTAATTTCATCCTAGCTTTAAAACTAAAAGCTTTGAAAACTATGCTTAAGGAATGGAGCAAAGGAGACCTATGAAATCTAGGTCTCCATAGGAAGCACGCAGTTGCTTGAAAATCTGGTTGCGCATGCTCATCCTTCAAGAAATAAGCTTAATATAAGAGGAGATTATGAGTAACCCAGAAGAGTTACTATCTTATGAAGAACTGATTAAAAATGAGAAAATTTCATAGAGGCAGAAGTTAAGGTCCCTTTGGTTAAAAGAGGGGGATAGAAAAACACAATTTTTCCACAAGATGGCTAATGCTCACAAGAGGCATAATAAAATTGATCTGCTAGTTATAGAGGGAGAAATGACTTCGGACACAAACAGAATAAAAGGGGAGATAGTAGAGTCTTACAAGAATTTGTATACAGAAACAATCCAGTAGAAACCTACTTGCCACTTCCCAAATAGCCTAGGTCTGTCTACAAAAGAGAAAGAGCTACTTCAAGGAGGTTTTGAGGAAGAGTAGGTTTTGAGATGCCTCAAGTTATGTGCTTTTGATAGAGCCCCAGAACTTGATGGTTTTACCATGGGGTTCTTTATCAATGTTGGGAGATAGTTAAGCATGAAATTAGGAATGCCTTTCATAATTTTCATGAGTGTGAAAAGTTTGAAGGAAGTTTTAATACCATATTCATTGCTCTCATTCCAGAGAAGAAAGGGGCTAGTGAACTTAGGGAATTTAGGCCTATCAGTCTAATTGGCAGTGTGTATAAGATTATCTCCAAAGTGTTAACAGAATGATTAAAAAGGGTGATGACCAAGCTAGTTGATTCTCAACAAATGGCATTTATTCATGGTATGATAAAGGATGCAGTCCTACTAGTTAATGATGCAATAGGATCCAGACTGAAATAACAGATGCCTAGAATTCTTTGTAAATTAGATATTGACAAAGGATATGATAATGTTAATTGGGGATACCTTTTGAGTAGTCCGGAAAGGATGGGGTTTGGAAAGAGATAGATTAACTAGATTAACTTCTGCATATCAACAGTCAGTTTCTCATGTACTAATAAATTGAGCTCTAGCAAGTTTTTTCAAGGCACAGTAGGGTGTTAGAAAAGAATATCGTTTGTCATCCTTCCTATTCTTATTAGTTATAGAAGGCCTCAACAATATGGTGAAAATATCAAATTCAAATGGTTGGTAAAAGGTTTTGATGTGGCTAGAGAAGGAAGGGAAAGCTTGAACGTTACTCAATTACAATATGCAGATGATACTCTTATTTTTTTGATGCAGTGGAAGAGCAACTTAAGTACTTTAGGGTTATTTTGTTTTATTTGAAGGAATGTCACGACCGCACATCAATTGGAGGAAAAGCTTCCTATGTCTAATCAATGAAGACTTAGACATAGAGACTATGAATGCGATTCTAGATGGGGAAGTGGAAGCACTACCTTCCACATACCTTGGCATGCCCTTGGGAGCCAAGTACAAATCCTCATAAATTTGGAACAATGTAATTGAAAAGTGCAAAAATAAACTATCTAGATAAAAGAGACAATATCTCTCTTTGGGGGGTAGACTTACACTAATCAATTAAGTTCTAGATGCAATGCCAACATATGTGATGTCCTTGTTTATAATTCCAAAAGGGGTCATTAAAATGATGGATAGCATCAAGAGAAACTTCTGATGGTAGGGGAATAAATAGAGGAAAGTTTACTATTTGGTTAAGTAAGAGGACCTAATAGTAGAAAAGAAATATAGAGGGCTTGGAATCAAGAACCTGGACAACCATAATAAGGCATTGAGAATGAAATGGTTATGGAAATATGCAAATGATAGACATTGTCTATTAGGAAGAGTAATTAAAGCAAAGTATGAGGAGGAGGACAAATATATGACCAAAGAAATCACTAATCCTTATAGTGTCAACTTATGGAGATCAATCAGAACTCTGTGGGATGTGTTTTAGGAAAATACTAAGATCAAAGTGAGAAATGGAGAAAAAATTGCTTTTTGGGTAGATGGCTGGAATGTGGCAGGGAACTTATCAATACTTTTTTCAGATATTTACAACAGGTGCAACACCAAAAGAAGACTACAGAAGATTTGTGGACTAATGAAGGGTGGACTTTCAACTTTAGAAGAAAACTAAATGATTTGGAGATTCAAAAGGTGGCTGAGTTTTTTAGTATAATAAAGCAGTTTAGTAGGCTCGAAAAAGTAGAAGATGAGATAAATTGTCAAGCAATGCAATATGTAGATATAAAGTAAGTAAAGCCTAAAAAATGTTGAGCTACCCTAGCCAAAAGCAGAAAAGTAGCCCTGGATGAAAATTTGGAAGACTAAAATACCTCACAAAGTTGCATGTTTTGTATGGTTTCTAGCAAAAAAGGTTGTCCTTACACAGGATAACCTGATGACGAAATGGATAACTCTATGTTCCAGATGCTTTTTCTCTCGGGAATATGCAAACTGTTAATCATCTATTTATACATTGTAGAATTGCAGGACAACTATGGAGACTATTTCTAAGTCTCACAGGCATCTCTTGGTCTATGCCTGGACAAATTACAGAGACTACAAAGTTGGGAGGAAGTGGGGTTGTTGGAAAAGAATAGAAATGGGTAGAGAATCATTCCATCTTGTATTTGGTGGACAATATAGAGGGAAATAAATTCTAGATGCTTTGAGAATATAGAAAATAGTATGCAATAGGTCAAGTTGAATTGTATCCTGACTCTGTGTGTTTGGTGTAATCAGCTTTCCCCAAATGATCTTGTCTCTATTATTGATGTGTAGGCTTATTATAGATATATGATCATAGACAGTGAAATTTGTAATGATTTAAGTTCAACTGTAGTACTGATATGTGTTTATGAAATTTACACAATTACCAGTTTTATAAAAAACAAAAAAAGAGAAATATATACCCAATTCAATTTTTCGCAAGTCAAATAATTTTCTCAATTTTACAATCTCCAAGTCTTAAATTTTTCCTTATATATATTTTTTTGATCTAAGGCTGCTCAAAGATTCCTTGATAAAATTACTGTAATTCTATTTCTCCAAATCTAATATCGTTTCTTGGTTGCTCTTCTTGTGGTGGTATCCATCTTCTTATCCTATTTATTGATTTTGAATGGTTCTATTTTTTAATTTTTTTTCAAATTTTTGAATTGTAAATAATGGGTGTTTGTACTATGATAAACTGGATGAATGGATTTGAAAATGGTGAGAAAGAGAGTCAGGGTAGGGGGTGGGTAGTTTGTCGAATAAGAAACTAGGGTGGGGGTGTCAAAGAAGAAAGGGATGGGGCAAGGGAGATTTCATTTCATTTATTTTATTTTATTATCAAATATACAAATTAGTGGGGTTATCATTTAAAAAAATAATTATATTAGACGTAGCTCTGATATGGCAACGACGTGGCACTGATATGTCAATTACATTGCGCTTCTGTTATTCACTTTTTATTGTGCGACTGGTATGAGCTTCGAAGGGATGATATTAAGTCACTTTAAAGTTGTTAAGGAGAATAAATAAATGTCCATTAAGTTAAAGGTCTAATGTAAATTGTGTGGACAAGTTTATGAATGAAATAATGTCTTATATGTTCTAACTTCTAAGATTTTAATGTTTAAAATTGAGTACACATCTGAATATTGAGATATATTTACACATGAATACTATATGACTTAGACCATTGCTTTTTAAATATCTGAATGTATCAAATTTAAATAAATACAAATTAATATAATATTTTTTTTTTGGTAATAATAATAATATTGATATAACGAATACAAATTAATCTTATACTATATCAACAAACTATTGAGATAAATAAATTTAAATGTGGTCAATGATGGTGATGGCTAACAGAGGTGGTTGTGGGTGTTGATTGGTGGTGGTAGTTGAGTGGTGGCCAATGGTGGTGGTTATGTGTTGTAGCTAGTAGTGATGAGAGATGATAATATGGTTAACGGTGGTAGTTCATAGTAGAAGTTGGTGGCGACAACTGGTAATTGTGGTGGATGATAGTGGTGGATAGTAGTGGTGATGAATAATAGTGGTGGTTGGTGATATATAGCTGTGGTAGATGGTGGTGATTATATATGGTGGCTATTGGTGGTGATGAACGACTGTGGTGAATGCCATTGGTGGTAGTTGTGGTTATGTATGGTGGTTATGGGCTGGGGATGGTGGTGGTGAGCGGCGTCAGCGATGACGACGAATAGTGGTAAAAATGGATGGAGTAATGTTGCTATGGCTTTTATGGAAAATTACTCAATAAGTAGTCTTAATAATATTTAGACATTGTGAGAGATATTAATAATTCAAATCTGTATAGACATATTAAGGCCTCATTTTTTTGCACTTAGTGGAGGTCCGAATCTGAATGATTCAAACTTCAGATTACTAAGTACATTTGTTTTTCATTAAGATTTTGACTCTGAATTGGTCTTAATAAGTCTTAATCATTTCGATCTAAAAATAAGTCTTAATCATTAAGAGGTATTCTTGTGTTGGATAATATTCACAATCACTCTACCATTATTGTCAACAACAACCTAGTCGTAGAACAAATGGAGTAGAGTTCTAGGAGAGATGATGATGGAATTTTCTTGAATATGCCCATTTTAATTTTAACCTCCATTGTTTGAGTTTTCTTCCAAATTCAACACCCTTCCATTCATATTTTCTACCTTCTCCTCGAGGCCCGACATCTTTTCTTATATAGCATCCACAGTTCGTTGCATTCCCATCATAGCTTCCATAAAAGTATAAAAGTTTGCGCCACTTGAACTAGGTTTGATATAATCTACATGTTCCATGGTACCTATGAATAAGATACCCAACACAACTAGCAACAAGGTTAACATTAGTGAAATTCCCTACCTCAATTCAAGTGTTTGGCTTGGCTCATAATTTAGCTCAACTTGTCGGTCATGGTTGCTTGTGTTGGTATATGACTCGATTAAAAGGTGACAGACTTGAAGATCGTGAATTCAAACTTTAGAAAAATAAAGAAAACCAAAAGAAAGCCACAAGGAATTAATACACGAAAGAAGAACGGACAAGGACTAATTAAACAACTAAGTAGTTTGAGTGTTAGTAGTTAATTAGTGTTAAGAATCAAAGTGATGAAAGGAGGAATCAAGAGATGAATTTAATGGATTTGAACCTGAACAAATGAAGTTTAGAGAGTTAAAATGCTTTGGAAATAAGTTAGAGATGCGTTGGAAGTTTGTAGGCAGCCCTTGGCATACCTTGAGCGCATGCTAAACGCAGAGGGGACTGCCTAGGCCTGCTTCAGCAGGTCCAACGCACCCTTGGCCCAAGTTAGACATAGTTGGTGGGCTGCTTACTATTTTGACCTACGTCAGGGTTCTGCAGTAGATCAAGTACACTTCTAGTGTAGGTCAGGCACACATAACCTGCCCCATAGCTTGCAATGTACCTTTGTACTTCAATGGTCCCCCCCCCCCCTCTCTTTGGAATATTCTCTTGGATCTTCAAAAGGTTCTTTATACCAACACCTTTTCACACCCTTTTCTGCTCTTTAGAGGATCAAACAAAGATTTAAATCTTCCTCAAGAACTCAAAAAACTTAAACTCTTCAACCCTTGCTTGAAATGTGATGAAACTCTCCCTCATCTCAACGACTTGCAAAGGCTGGACAAACGACAGCCTCTCTTCACCAACACGACAACTCACATACGAAAGGTCCCCTAAGTAGTTCGGGAGTACCCATATTCATTAACTTGGTCTAAATATAAGATTTTCAATAATCATCATAATCATCATTCTCCTTCATTCATTATAGAAGAAATGTATAAAAAAAAATGCATGGACTCACACCATGGCTTAAAGATTGTAAATCAATTAATCCATTGCCCAAGGTCAACATCAGGACTAAATCATCATAATATAGTACAAAGGGTTAATATCTCTTATGACCAAATAAAATAATAGTGGTAAAACCATGGACTAGAATCTATCTTGCTAAAATTTCCAAAATATCATTTATTTCCAAAAATTAATACATCATCCGTTAAGGTGTTATGATTCCCATCATGAAAGAATCCATTTTAAAAATAAAAAGTGAGAATAAATCCTTTTTTATGAAAACAGTGACAAAACTGAGCAGACTACGGGTGCCAGCAGTATTTTATCTGGCACATCAAGGGACCTAGTCCCTTGTAGTTAAATGCTCATCATCAAAACTACATATAGTATGTCCTACCCATAATCACATCCTAACATCCTTACCTAACATTCAATATATACAATACACTATCTAATAAAGAAGAGTAGACAAAAGCCTACTTTGATACCAAACCACAATCCATAAATAATCTGGCTTATCTCCACGATCATGAAACACCACCAGCTATAAAAATCATAAACTACATATTATTAGGCATAAAATGTGACCCAAATTACATAATAGGTCAGGTTGAAATTTGGGTCAAAAAAATCTTGCAGGGCCTGCAAATGAAATTCAAAAATTAAATTCTTTAAAAAGTCCATCGAAGAACAAGGAATTCTGCTCAAAAGTTGAGCAGAAATGAAGCATAAATTGTTGCCCAAATCAGCCCTAAAGTCTAAAAATTTAAGAACTAATTTCAAAAATTTACCAAGAAAGAGGTTGGAATTGAGGGGAGAACTAACGGAAAATGACCAAGAAGTGTTAGGAGAACTCACCATAGCTTCTACGGATGATTCCCCACTCTTTCCTCTCCTAAAGATCTTAAAATATTGTAAAAATAGTGAAGAAAGATGAGGAATATAGGGTAAAAAAAGAGGTGATTTAACATCCCCTAGGTTCCGCTATAGGAACTGCTTGTACCTTAAGCAACTACCGCTTAAGTGGCACAAGTCCTCTAAAGAGGTCCTACACCATGGTCACGAGGACTGCCTAAGTGACGCCAAGGCTGCTAAAGTGACTCAATGTTGCTAAAGTGACAACTGCTTCAGCGGTCAAATGCTCGATTAAGCGGTTGTACCAGTAATCTGATGTATTAGATTTTTTAATTCCAAAATGGACTTGGATCGTGTGCTCAGTATTCGTTCAAATCTGCGTGCCCGGAAACAAACTGAGATAACATACAAAATTTGACATTTGAAACTGAATGTAACCATCAAAACTTTCATCCAAGATTATTTCAACTAAGTGTGGGGCCTACACCTATAGTCCCATTTTCATATAATTTATTCGATAGCCCAAAATGAGTTTGAAGTGTCAAGACATGAACCAACGGTCCCCTAAGCCTAAAGTCAACATTCCCCTGCTGAGGGCACTGTCGAAATTCTCATCTAAGGTTGTCTACTAGGAGTTTTGGTCCGTCATCAATTCCTTAACAGTGAAAGCTCCATAAAAAGTATATGAGCCTAAAACCAAAAAAAACTTTCCAATAACCAAACCAACAATTTTGAAAAGTAACAAATGACCTGTAGCAGCTGTGGGAAGGCTCAAAACACTAGAAATGCATGCAATGTGAGGAAATGACCTAGAAAGTCATTACAAGAACCCAACCAAGGTTATGGTCGATCCTGAAAGGAATCTGATTAGGGTCTAGGTCAAAGTGGTTATTTAGTCTCTTAGTTTATTATTTCCAATTGGTGATTTCAAGTAACAAGTAATTTTGAATCAAATTTAGTAATAAGTAATAAGTTGATGTTTTTAGTGATTAATGGGTATGATGGACTATAACTCTGTACTCCACAATTTCATAACTTAGTAAGTGTGCCTTACTAGTGATCTATCCTGGTTCTTAGAACACTAAATTGTTAAGTTCACCTAAATGGCTGTTCTCCAAGATAGATGAATATTAATATGCAACTTGGTCCATCTATGAGTGTTTTCTTTACTAACCCTTACTCTTGATCCAAGATCAGCTATTCCTAGAAGGGCTCAAGTTGTTCCTCAAATCTCTATAATTAATCTTTTTTCCTATTCTATACCTCATTGGAAGATGTAAAGAATTAAGGCAAGTTATAATAGTTACAACTGTTAAAAAACAATCATTATGAAGGGAAGAATAATATTTGGATAAAAATCATTCAGGAATCACTAAGTACTTCATCTACTTTGTTAATTTATCATGGTTTCCATAACCCTAGATATGGGTTTAGAACTCATATTTGTTAGGAAAAAATAAGAAAAAGATGATGAATTCATGATTTTAAACTTACATGATGAATAAGAGAAACCCAAAAACTTGAATAATAAAGAAAATGCAATAATCAAGAATCATTGTGTGAATAATCTCTCAAACCCAATAAAGTAGAATTTTTTATGTTTCTAAGACTTAAGGGTAAGTAATAGAGCATAAAATATTAAATGAAACCTAGGAAAGGTGTCTATAGACATTACAAAGCTTATCCTAAAACAACAAGGAAAGTAGTATTAACGCCTTTCTACAATCCATGTAATGACTCCACGACCCATTGTATAAAGTATGGCTTTGTAGTCTATAGGACCTATAATGTTTCCATGGGATAAATATATGATCTATAGAGTGTCCTCACGGACTTTCCTATAGGTCATGAGATCAAACTATAAAATTTCTCTTTTCAGGTCATCCTTGTCACGATTCTCAATATGGACATATGGAGCTTGTGAAATTCTTTCTACTGTCATAAAAAACCTTGTGCAGAGAAGAAATCCAAAATTATGTCAACTAAATTTGGGGCCTACACCTATAGTTCCATTTTTCTTGTAATCTACGTGATAGCAGAAACTGAGTTTGAAGTGTCAGGACCTGAACCAAGGGTCTCCCAAGTCTAAAATCAACATTTCCCTATCGAGGGAACTGTCGGAATTCTCATCTAAGGTGGTCAACTAGGAGTTTTTGTCCATGATCAATTCCTTAACAGTCAAAGCTCCAAAATTATTATATGAGCCTAAAACCCAAAAAACTTTCCAATAACCAAACCGACAGTTTTGACAAGTAACAAATGGCCTAATCCTCATATTTTTCATTCTAGGACTTATTTTTCTATTAAAACACACAAGTCCCCATCAAATATAAAAATAAGCACTTACGATCATACAAATATTTTATATTTTAGACATCAAAAGTTCAATAACGCCACAACACATCAAGTCCTTACATGAGAAAACCTGAAGAAATTTAGATATAGCTGCCACTAAGTTCTCTATCTCCAAATAAAGCAGTAAAATCAATTGCACTCTTTAATGCTCAATAAGAAGAATAGTAGAAGTAAGACAGGCTAGCTCATGAAACTTGGTCTCATATTCTAAAATTGACATAAAGCCTTACAAAATACAATCAAACTCACCCTTGACCTATAAAACACTCAAAGTACTGGCAGTGTCCTAGCCATAGTATCCTAAAAAGTTGGCATGGCCAAAAATCCTATCAGAGAGCCTATGATGGAGAAAACCCTTTGGGTGATGTTGTAGATACTCAATCTCTACCTCAAGCTTTGGTGATAACTCTCTAGCCTTACCCTATCTGAGGCCTTAGCAACGAGTGTAGGTACCCCGCCCATTCATATCGATGTCTTTCCCTATTTATCTAAGAAATATTAAAAGGAAAGATGAGTTTAGAGGTTGATAGAAATAAGGATGCTTCAGAGAGAGTCAAAGACAGATACTTCATAACAATCCCCAATAAGCCTTTAAAAGATAGTATATAAACATTATTGTACCGAACCATGGGACACTTCTAGATATTGCTCTTGTACCAATGAGACTGGTGAACCTACAGTCAGATATCAATTTGTCACGAACCAAAATTGATCCATGATGGCATCTACAATAATCCCTCCAGTAGGTAAACAAGGCCCCGTGCCATATAGAAAAGTAATAACTACAAGATAATAATAAGAGTAGAAATAAGAACAACGGCTTACTATATATAGGTACAAATGTAATAGGTATAAGAATATCAAAATAGGCACCTAGATTAATTAGAAAGATAACATATGATCAATCCAACCCTAAACCATGTATCACTAATATAAGAGACACTAAGTATTGAAATAAGGACTACACTAATATGTGTTATCACTACAACATTTTAGTCCTATAGTTACCCTTGTAAAGTGTGGCCTAAAGTAGAAAAAAGTGTGGCCTTTTATCGTAGGCTACGCTTTTGGACTTTAAGCAACACTTTTTGGTGGTAGCCTAAAAAGCGTAACCTTTGACTTTAGGCCACGCTTTTCAAGTGTTGTCATATCAGCTACATTTAAAAAGTGTGGCAATTAAAGTGCAAAGACCACGCTTTGCATCTTCTCATTAGCTACAATTTTATCTTATAAAGGTACATTTTTAGGTGTTGCCTTTATTTTGTTATTGGGCATGCTTTACAAGTGTAGCTTTTTATAGAACCTCTATAACACTTACAAAATGTGGTTTTTTCTTTATTACTGGATACAATTCAAAATCATTGCCTTTTATAAAACCTAGATCTATGAAACCACTTTTAAAGTGTAAGCATGTTTCAGGTACATGCCACAATTTAAGCCACACTTTTTAAGTGTAGCCTTTGTTACCTTAGGCCACACTTTCCAAGTGTGCCTGTTCCTTCCTCCTCTAAAATAACATTTGTGAAGCGTAGCCTTTACTAGTGTTCCAACCCATATTTTATTGCCAATCAACAACACATTGACATTCATATGGCCATATTTTAAAAAGTATGACAATGTTTTGTATTCTGTAAAATATTATTTATAAGCGAAATTTTATTTTACAATATCCAGTAATCACAATTGTACATTATTATCCTATTTAAATGATCTCAAACACTAATTAGCTAATAAATAACTCAAAAATAATAATTCAAATTTTTCAATGAATTTTAAAAAATATCTTCAACAACACATACTAATAAAGTAATATATTAAGATGTGCACTAGCAGTGTATTAAAAAATTAAATATAAAAGCATCACAATTGTTCAAAACTGAAATGCTACATTCTCATCAAGTCCCATATTATTTTCTAGGCTATTGGACATGCCTTTGAAATGTACTTTCGCATAATGGTTCAGAGAATCTTGTGAATTAAGGCAATCTAGAGCCAACTTTCTACTTCATTATGTCAAGATAATCTCCAAATATCGAACGATTGTAAAACCTGCAATGAGGTTGGGACTTCTAAGGAACCAAATGATTTTAGTCCATTAGCACTAAAGAACACTTCTACATCTCACAGTACCACGCTGAGTTGTTTGTGGTGAAATTGCTATAAATTTAGGGACAGAAAAGTAAAATTAAACAAAGTATACAAGGGGCATAGATCATTAAATAACTAGAAGTTGATTTCCACACATCCACACAACTCACACATGATATTAATCAACTAACATTTTGACCCTTTACTTGTATATATAGCTAAACCCCAGATCGCTATGGGATTTACTAATGGTAACACTAAAAGGCTTCAAAGATAACACCAAATTCAACATCCTAGGATATAAAAGAGAAGGCTTATTGTTAATTCAAACAATTGTATGCCACAATAATAGGTTGTGCATAGACCTTACTACTCTTTTGTATGGTAGAGATCTCTTTTTGATAAACTGAAGTAAAACAAGATTGAAAACAGACAACAAGCTCTTCAAAACCAATCATAGACTTCATTCTCTCAGAAGAATTAAAATGGGAGGAACAAAGACTTATTTTTGTCATTTTACTTGTACAGTTCTAAGAAAAAGGGGAAAAAGCACAACTTAGATGTCCCTGAATCTCAAAAAATCAAAACTTCCACCCCCTCAAAATACTTTATGGAGTTGAAAATATTATTTCAGCATTAGTCTTGGTACTTTGTGCAAAGAATAAAACAAAGCCTCACCTTCAGAGTGGAGGACTAATTAGATCATATTGCAAGACTTTCTTGTCAAGTTCGGTATGTTCTTTCAAATGAACTAGGAGAAAACCTGTAGCATTGGCAGTAGAAGGATCATGGCCAACATATTTTATATCATATATGGCACCTCTTCCCAGTGCTATTGTTGCATTAGAAAGATGTGGTGCAATGTACTTGTACGCACCAATTTTCATTAGCTCTTTTTGACACCAAACAATCTCAACATCTGATAACATGACAATCAAACTGTGTCAAATTAGCTTCACTAAATGTTACAGGTAAATTACACTAACTATATATGTAGGATATTTCAGAGAACATACTTGGATATAACTTCAATTCACATTATATAAGGTCATATGGGAAAGGACAAACTAATACATTATACAAAATTCACATGTTGCTTGATATAATTCAGTTTCAATGTGTTTGATGAGGAAATAAAACAAAAGATAATTTAGTTACTTAAATTGTATTGAATGCATAAATAGACTGTACTAAGATAACTGCTAAGTCACTGGAGTTTTCTAGTATTTAATAATATAAAACATACTCAGATTTTCAATAATAAGACAGTAAACAAAACTGAAAAAACAGAATCACCTGAATGAAAGAAGCATATACCTTTATAAGTTTCAAAATTTTAGAATGAGAAAAGGCAAACACATGAGATCCTGATCAAAAGATCCTTGCACTTTCATGGCTAGATATTAATACATCCAAATTGTCAACTTGTCTTCCTCATCCATTTTTACACTTTATTTTACAAAGCAAATGTGTATAAATACCTTAAACTATAAAAGTAAGTGCACCACAGTTACTAACATTAGCACTTCTCTAAATATCAATAGGCTAAATAGGGCTACATTAGAGAAGGATTTATCTCTAAGAGGAACAAGTGGAAAAGTAGGTGTCTTCAAGGTTGCATATTAACAGAAGCAAGCTTTCTAAACACTAAATACTATAATTTGTCAATTAATGATTAGAGGGGATAGAAATTTAATAGTTTTTTAAAATTTACAAGAAAATAATGAAACCTAACAAGACAAATTTTGGCTGAAGTCGATAGAGTTGCTACTGCTACTATTGGTATATCATTACTCCTTACTTTTGGTTCCGTTACTTGGTGGGCCGACTACTGGGAGTTTGAAAATTCAAACCATAGCTTATTCAGGAAGCTTTTTATTGGAGAATTAGGGTGAAACTGATCATAAAACAACAATTTAGGTTAATTACAACCACTATTTTCAGTCATTAAGTTGTCATGTTAGATTAGGTATAACTATTATGTTAGCTTAGGCAGTGCCAACAGCCTAAAAATATCCGATTAATTTTTTATGTTAGCTTAGGTAGTAACTATTTTTTTTATTGACAATGCAGTATTTGCAAAAGACCTTATGACTTATATTTGCAAAGGGGGTTCAAATGCTAACGATAAACTTTTTTCTATAGAAATTGGTTGTTTTATGAAGAGAACACTAAGTTGTAATGTTAAGATTCACATGCAAGCATTCTTTTATTATCAGTTTCTATCTCCTCTTGCGAACCCAATTGATACTTTAAATTCAAAGGGTTCTCATTTGCTTTAGAAGCTGCTAAAATTAGTTGTGATTAGTTGGCTCTATACAGATTTCGAGGTAATAAAAAAATCATTGAAACTGCTATTGTGCACATAGCAAAACTGACATGTTATGATTGTTGGGCTCTCCCTTCTATTCCCTGCCTCACCTTCATGGCCTGGATGTCCAATTTCCTTGGGAGGTAACCTGTTGTTTCCCTTCCCATTGCCATCCCTATAATGAGTCTAACCTTTTCTTGATCCTTTGTATCACAGGAAGCTGGTGTTGAAGTTGATCCTTTTAGGTACCTAAATACAGAGTCGAAAAGAAAGCTTGGGAAGCTCGTTGCTGAGAAGTATTTAATAACTCCTCTACCCAACCACAAAGACTCCTTACTTCCCACTCAACATTTTCTTTCTTGCTTTCCTAATATTTATTCTATTTTTTTCGTGTTTATTCAGGTATGGAACTGAGTTCTATATACTACACAAGTTTCCATAGGTTGTACGTCCATTCTATACCATGCCTTGTCATGACAATCCATCTTACATCAATTTTGTTGATGTCTTTATAAGGGGTAATTAAATTACAAATTTCTTATATTGTGAGAAAATAATTTTATTTTCTTTAATGGGTGAGATGATTCATTCACGTCTATATACATTGTGAGCAGATGGATGTTTAATGTTTGAGATAACTATGGTGTGAAGAGAATAGATCAGTATATGATAGGAAATTTTTTACATAAAGTACCACATGGGGGTAAAAGGAAGAAATTTTTCTATATCTTTTTTCTATAATACGCAGAACTTGAAATTAAATTCAAAAAATCAAGAAAACAAAAAATTGATCTAGACCTAGATAGCACCAACACTCAATATTGCAGCATTACTTGAAGAAATACCTGTTAAAGATATAACAAAATTAGATAGGCTCATATCTCATGAATAAATATATTAATCAATACGAGATTTGAAGAAACATGTTATGTTTCTCCAGTACTTTTGTCAATTATATCATCATTCGTTTGTGAAGCCCTTGAAAATATAACACGACTCATATTCAAATGAAACATAGAGAAGCAAATACAATATTTATATCAAACCAACACAAATTAAAGATTAGCAAGTTCAGTTGAACAAAGTTTGGATAGTATCTCTGGCATTGACATAACCACTTATTTTTCTCAAAAAATGCGAGCAGTAACCAGACAACCAAATAATTAATACTCCCTCCATTTCAATTTATTTGTTTTACATTTCTTTAGACTTTACCGGTTATGCCTAGGCTCTCCTTTCCTGTTTGACATCAGGGATAGAAAATTCTCAAACATTTAGTTATGGTTAATTCATAGTTTGAGTCAAACATGTTGAAAATGGTAACACACCAATATAGTGTCAATTATTGAGTAAACTACAACTAGTTGAAAGATAATAAGAAGCATAAAGCTTTCAACTAATAGTTCAATATTGAGTCATTAAATTAAGCTCTAGAATGAAGCAGAAAATAGAAATGAGGGAAGAAACCCGTTCCATTGGGATAACACTGCACACATCTAGTTTCATAACTCAACCTTCTATTTTTTAGGTTGAGACATATTTCACAAAGCCATACATTCACATGTTTCAATGCAGTTGCTACTACTAAATAGTTTCTGACAAGGGAAAGAGAGTAAATACGCACTGGTTGTGTATAAATTCCAACAAGAGTACGTTCCTATCCACAACTTGCACCTATACGATCCAAGCATTTTAAAATCTTGTCCCATCTACCATTTATCACTTGTCCTATGCCATACAAGAAGATCATATAATTGTAATGGAGCCAACTTTCATATTTTTGAAATTACTAATTAGCATATTATAGTGCTTACATAAATCATCGACGAGTAAAATTCATAGGTTGTACCAATTTTGAAGAGGTAAAATAAATGAGTAACAATAATTTAATGAGTTGGATGATCTATTTACAAAAAATTAGAAGAGAAAAATAGACAGCTGAACATGCAACTTCTTTATCCAGCCACACTGAACTTGAGACATGACTGAAGTGATAGAATTTTGGATGCAGAAGCTTCTATAGAGCCACAATTATATTGCACATATAATACTCTTTTAACAATTTTAACGCTGGACATAAACATATACATTGACCAGTTGCATATGAGTATTCAACACAACGAACAGGTGCATCATGCCTGCCTACTATATACTCTCTTCTGCGGTTGAACTCAAGCCTAGAGGAGGGGGAAACATTTTCCAGCCTAAAAGTTAGTATAACTGAGGTCAATGTTAAAAAAATAACATACTATGCAATCATAATGTTAACACAAAATGATGGTTATGATGACTATTTCTCAAACTACAATATCCATTCACAATCCTAAAGCAAAACACTGATATGTATAACAACAATTAGAGAGGATGTTTTCAGTCGACCCTCGACTCAAAATGCTTATATGTATCTTCAAGAAATCACACGAAACTAAAAAAGTCCATGTGCATTATCTAATTTCCAACATTATCACGGTTGTTCTTTCTCCAAAAATCTTAAACAAATCAAAATCAAAACCAAACCATCACCATAACAAAAACCAAAACAAAAAAACAAAAACAAATGCGCCTTCTCCAGTGCCTATTTACAAACCAAATTCAAACCATATGCAACTCCAACAATCCCCTTTTAGAAATCATAATTAAATTTAAAACAAAAATCAAGCCAAAAGCAAATCAATACCAAAGGTAAAGCACCTCCTACAGTCCCTATTTTGAAAATCAAAACAAAAATCAAATCAAAACCAACATAAAAATCAAAAGAAAACATAAATCAAAGCACCTCCTCCTATCCCCATTTACAAATCAGAATTAAAACCTAGGTTAAAATACACATGCAATAAACCAACAAGTAATAATATATATACAAAATAGACGTGCAATAAATTATGCTAGATGAAAGAGTATATATAACTAAAATTAAAATTTTCACTGAAATTTCCACTCTAATATCTGACCTGATCTGAAATTTTTGCTCTTATCACTTAACTAAGCAGAAATTTCCACTCCAGTCAGTGAAATTTTTACTTTTATCACTCAACTGAGCTTAAAAGGCCAAAATTTCTACCTTCTGAAATCTCCACGTTAACTGAGCTATGGAGACCCAAAATTTGAGGATTTTAGGCAAAGAAATTTGAAGAAAATTGATGTATTCGGTGGATTTGAGCTAAAAGAATCATATTTAAATATATTTGGGAAAAGTTTTTTCTCTGTGAGAGAGAGAATCAATATATTTGGCCAACGGGTTTTGTGTGAGAGAATGATATATCTTTCATGTAAATATTTTCTTTCTCAATATTTTTGGTTAATTATTAGTTGGAGGGAAAGTGAAACATTTGGGAGGGTGAGTGAAAATTTTAATGAAAATTTTAGACAACATTTTTAAAAAGTTGTCTTTTAAAATAGAATAATATTACACTTAAGTATGTAGTCGTCTATGAGAATAAGCGTTGTCAATTATATTATGATTTGGAAACACTTGTAAAGTGTGGTCTATATTATTAAAGACCATGCTTTCAAAGTGTTGCCAAAAACAATGTGGTCGGGAACTAAAAACTAAGGTTACGCTTTAAAAGCGTAGTCTTTAATGATATAGGCTCCACTTTACAAGTGTGTCCCAGGTTTAGTGTGGCCAAAATACTAAAATATGTTAGTGTAGTATAGAGTACAAAAATTACAGATACTAGAGTATCGTTAGGAGATGAGTAAGCATATGGATGCCAAAGAAAGGGACTCTAAAAGGAATAGACTCAGTTATTAAGACATATGATGAAACACCTTAGATTTTGGCCCTTGAAAATTTCTTGATCTTTTAGCTCACTGAACTAGTTACGATAGCACCATATGAGTCGTAGTATGTCTTGATGAGTCATCAGGATAAATCGTAACCAAATAAGTAAATTTGTGGCTTGATTCTGCTTTGAGTATGAGTGACTCACTAAGATCTATAAGGATATGTTATGAGTCGTTATATGTAATCGGATGTCTAGTGTAAGTCCCAAATTAGGTTCTGTGTTGACTATGAATGGAGAATACGAGTTGTAGGGTTCTATTATGATTCCTGAGGTTGAGTCGTAAGGTCAATAGTGTATGTTGCCTTGGTGGTACTACTTTAGTTATGACTCATGGTGACGAGTCGTTACGAGTCAAGAAATGACCCGTAGTCAAAGGTGACACCTTTTTAGCTTTTAAGTGAAGGGCATCCTGGACAGTTTTCCTCTTACCCAACTTGAAAGTCACATCTTATAACCCTTTTAGAGTGTCATTAGAACTCAAAAAAACATCAAAGTAACTTGTCAACAATCTCAAATTCCTCAAGGTTAAGAACACTTAAGATTTTCATGATGTTGATCAATTAGGGTTTTCAAGGGTGTTTCTCTCCGCACATCTTACTATTTAAGGCATGTTACTCCTCCCTCATTGTTATTTTGTAAAAATATGTGATTTAAAGTATTATTCATGAGATATTTATGATGGTTTTGAAATAAATATTGGGGTTTTTAAATTTTGGTTGTTGAACAATGTTTTTCTATGGTTTATACATGATAAATTATGCTCTAAATATGGTTTTGAATTTGTGGGTGCATGGGCATGGGGAATGAGCAAGGGAATTGAGATTTTCCCAAACTTGTGAATTTTGAAGTGGTTAGGTCCCCAACCCCATAATATGAAATTGATTTTGACTATGTGAATTGTGGAAATTTGTAAAATTAAACTAGTCTTGAACTATTGCATGATACCAATAGGTATTTGAAATACAATGGTATGATTTTATGAACAAAGGGAGATGGTGTCTCCCACCTTGTATTAATGAACAAAGGAAGTTCTTTTCTCCAAGTTAATGGGAATAGTTTTGGCATGTTGTTGTTACCTTGCAAGTTTAGTTGGCATGACGATACAAACAATATATGTCTTAATATGAAATGTGGTTAAATGAATGAAAATACCCGATACTTATTTTAATTAGTCTCTATTAAAGGTTGTGTAGCTTAGTCATAAAAGTGGAGGTTCGGGTGACCGACAATGAAAATTATGTTTGTCGATGTAGGGCTCAAAGTAACAAGGGAGATTTGAGTCCCCTTTGTTATTATTTCATGATAAGGGAGGTTTGAGTCCCCCATAAATCATTATATGATCGGGTGTTTAAGTCACCTTAGTATGTGTTTGGAGGTTTGAGTCCCCTATGTGAATATATATGAGATTATTCTTTATTTCATACGGCTACATACATTGGGGCTCGACCTAGGGGTGAGATCTAGGGCCCATCTAGCACGTGGGTACATGTTATGACCGCTGAGCTACACAATCTAAGCTAAAGTTTTGAAACACATGATAAGCCTTGTTCCCTATCCCGTCATGTGATATATATATATATGTTTATGCTTATTATTATGTGCATTGGTTTTTGAATGATTTTAAATTGTTGATCATGTAATTATGTTTACCTTATCCCCACACTACATGATAATATTCACCCCACTAACCATCTTTGTGCGCTATATCCCCATGCGATGTAGGATTTCGCCATATATCAACTCTTGTTTCTTAGTGATCATGGATTGATCGAGAGTCAAATTTAAGTGGTAAACTTCCATGCTTTGGAAGGCTCCATTTCAGGATTATATTTTTCTTTTGAACTATAGATTATTGGATATTTTTTTTTGGATATAGTCGAGGGCATGTGCTACACTTTTTTGATATTCGGTTTGGTTGAGGATTTGTCAAACTATTGTGTACTTGGGATGGTTTTCTTGCTATTGGGTTTGGATATACACATATCATAATATTTTAAATTTCAAGTTCTCTTATCTTGTTATAAGTTCGGAATTCATACGACATAGGGGTAAAGTGGTCTATAATTTGGGTATTGAGGGTGGTCTTCATTTCGTATTGGACTTGAGATGCTCGTCATGACCAGGACCTAGTTCGATTCATGCCAAGATTGTATCAAAGCCTAGGTTTATTGTTAATTGGGTTTCCACAAAGCCGTGTCAAGTAAAGTCTCTTTTATAAATGTGTAGCATGCCACACTTATAAGGGAGAGGCTACGAGGCATTTAGGAATATTTCTCTTTCTTACTATCTTATTTGGCTGTAGAGTATAAGGTCTTGAGATCTCCTGTAATTCCCATTTTTTCAATTTTCAAATCATGTCTCCCAGACGATCTAAAGATCATGGAAAATCCTCTTTACTCCTCTTTCCCACTTGAGTTCAATGATGATGGGATCGGACCTGCTTATAGGGTACAGACTCGGTCTAAGGGTCCAATTCTTGATTGCCCTTTTAGAGTTCAACTGGTCCACTCTCGTCCTCCTTAAGCTCCTCAAGCTGATGTGAGGAATGTGAAATTTCATTAGTCTATTCATATGTTTGCTCAGTTGGTAGCTACTCAGTTTGAGCATGTAGCATCTATTACTCCATATTTTGAGGCTACAAGGGTTGGATAATTTATGAGGTTTAGTCCACCATCTCTTACTGGTGTTAAGGTTGAGGAGGATCTTGAAGGTTTTATATATGAGATAGATAAAATCTTCCAAGTTATGCATGATTCGTATGTTGAGGGCATGGAATTTTTTACCTATCAATTGAAGGATATAACATTCCAATAGTATGAGGAATGGGAATAGTCTGGGGGAGATGATGTCGAATCCACACTATGGGATGATTTCTCTAGTGCTTTTCTTGACCTCTTCTTTCCTCATGAGTTGAGGAAGGAAAAAACTATAGAGTTTGTTAATCTAAAGCAAGGTAGGATGACGATCTAGGAGTATACCTTAAAATTCCATCAGTTTTCTATGCTCCCGTGTTAGTATCTAACATGAGAGATAAAATGAGGAAATTTTCTTCTAGGTTGTCCTGTGATTTGATTTTAAAGAGTAAGGTTGCCTTATTAAGTAAGAATATAGACATCTCTAGATTGGTTATGTATATGTAGAAGGTTGAGAAAGAAAAGAAAAATTAGGTGGATATAGAGGAAAGACAAAGTAAGAAGCAGTAGAGTGGTAGAGATGGTGGAAAGTTGTCTAAGAAAATATGGTGGAGTTCTGGTTCCTACTCTATGACTAGTGCTCTCTATCCGAAAACATCAGGTGATCTTCGTTCTATGCATGATAGTGGGTTGAATGCAAAGGGTGCCCAATCACATGCTGGTAGGGTTCAGTCAGCTCTATCATATTCTTCTTGTAAATTATGCGGGGATGCGTACCATGGGTTTTGTAAAGAAGGGAGGAATATGTGTTTTAACTGTGGTCAGATTGATCACTTGCAGAGGGATTGACCTTCTAAGGTTAGCTAGGGAAAATAATATTCCTGTTGCCACTTCATTAGCTCTTGCACCAAAGGGCATCGCTTCTATATCTAGTACGAGCACTGCCTGGAATCGCTTGTATGCCCTTTCTACCCTCCAGGACTCTGAGGCATCTCCCAATGTCGTCACTGGTATGTTACAACTTTTTCTCATGATGAGTATTAGTTGTTTGATCTTGGGTCTACTCTTTCTTATATGACCTCATTTGTGGCTGTACATTTTTATTTCGATCTCAAGTGTATCCCTAATCCTTTTTCTATTTCTACCACGGTAGGTGACTCTTTGGTTGCTCGCAGGGTCTATAGGGGTTGTTGTGTACCTATTGGTGGCAGAGAAACTCTGGTAGATCTGATAGAGTTAGAAATGGTTGATTTTTATATCATATTGGGGTTGCACTCGTACTATGCCCCCTTAGATTATCGAACCCATAAGGTTATGTTTATGTTCCCTAATGAGTCGATCATTGAGTGGGAAGGGGGTTCTCTAGCGCGTAAGGAAAGATTTATATCACATCTTAGATGCCATAAGTTTATTTCCAAGGGATATCTTTATCATTTTGTCCAAATTAAAGATTCTAACTAAGAGGGTCCTTCCTTACAATCCATTCTAGCGTTAATAAATTTCTCAAGGTTTTTCCTGATGATCTTCCCGATATCCCTACCGATAGGATGATTGATTTTAGGATTGACCTTGTTTCGGACACTTATCCTAATTTCATCCCTCCTTATATAATGAATGTGACTGAGTTGAAGGAGATTAAAGAGCAGTTTAAAGATCTCCTTGACAAGGGTTTTATCCATCCTAATGTCTCCGTGGGGTGATCCTATTTTATTTGTGCGTAAGAAGAATGGTTCCCTTCAGATATGCATCGATTACCATCAGTTAAATAAGGTTATGGTGAAGAATAAATATCCTCTTTCTCAGATTGATGATTTGTTTGACCAACTTTAGGGTTCTAGATGTTTTTCAAAGATTGATCTTCGGTTGGGTTATAATCAGCTAAAGATTAGGGAGGTGGATACCCCTAAGACTGTTTTTTGAACCCAATATGGTCACTATTAGTTCCTAGTCATATCTTTTGGTCTTACTAATGCCCTGGCAACATTTATAGATCTCATTAATCGGGTGTTACGTTAGTTCTTAGATTTGTTTGTCATAGTGCTCATTGATGATATTTTGGTGTACTCTAGGATTAAGGAAGATTATGTCGACTATCTTTGAATTGTGTTGCAAGCCTTTAAAGATTAGCATTAGTATGTTATGTTTTCGAAGTGTGAGTTCTAGTTGAAAGTTGTTACTTTTTTGGGTCATGTCATTTCTAGTAAAGGGATCATGGTGGATCCGCAGAAAGTTGCAGTGGTTAAGAAGTGGCCTAGTCCTACGACACCAATCGATATTCAGAGCTTCTTAGGATTAGCTGGTTACTGTAGAAGATTTGTAGAGAGGTTCTCAACTATAGTTGCTCTGCTGACTAAGTTGACCTAGAAGAAGGTGAAGTTCTTATGGTATGATGCTTGTGAGGGTAGTTTTTAAAAGCTGAAAGATAAGTTACTTCAGCTCAAGTTTTGACTCTACCTGAATGTATTGATGGATTTATGGTTTATTGTGATGCGTCCCATGTGGGACTTGGTTGCATGTTAACGTAGCATGGTGGGTTGTGACCTATGCTTCTAGGAAATTCAAAGTTCATGAGAGAAATTATCTAACTCAAGACTTGGATTTATTGGCTATGGTGTTTGCATTGAAGATCTGGCGACACTATTTATATGTAGTCCATATAGATATCTTTTATGATCAAAAGAGCCTGCAATATATGTTCACCCAAAAGGATTTGAATCTCTGGCAGAGGAGGTGGTTTTAGTTGTTGAAAGACAATGACATGAGTCTCCACTACCACCCAAGTAAAGATAATGTGGTTGCTGATGCTCTTAGCAGGTTGACCAAGAGGGGTCTAACTCATGTGGATAAGGATAAGCGGGAGTTGGTGAAAGATATTCACCGTTTGGATAGCCTTGGAGTTCGTCTCGTAGACTCTGAGGATGGTGGTGTGTTTGTGCAAGAGGTGGCGAAGTCATCCCTTGTTGCTAAAATAAAGGAGAAATAGGTATTGGATCCTATATTAATGAAGATTAAGAGAGATGTGGGACAACAAAAGTTTGTAGCTTTTGAGATTGGGGGCGATGATATCTTGGGGTGCCAAGGCAAACTATGTGTTCCAGATGTAGATGAGTTGCGAGAGAGGATTGATGAGTGGTGAATTTACCACTGATTTGCACTCAAAATTTATGCACATTACCATGATTTAAATATGTAAATGAGACATATGTGTGATTAAATACACTAGTATCCACATTTTCCAGGCATATAGTTTATGAGATGGAAAGATGTGGACTTAAACTAAAAAGGATCAAAGGAGAGAAAAAAGTGCAACTGGAAGACCTGGAACAGAAATAGGCCTTAGTTACCACAATTGAGGTCTGAGGGTCGCAATCGCGGCCAGTCAAGATAGGTTAATATACTACGATCGCGAGTTTTGACCATAATAGCATCTTAGCGGTAATACAGCAAAGAGGTAGAGATGTAAATGCGCACAGCTGATTCCCAAATTCCCTTAAGAAGCTTAACCTATCTCTTTGGTAGTGATCCGACTTTTGTTGAATTTATCCACATTTTAGTTTCTAATTTTGAGAGGACAACTATTTTATTAATTTGTGGGTGAAGAATACATTAGAGTAGCTTTCAAGTGGAAAATTGGCACTTTTCATGGAAGATTTTTTGAACCCTACAGCTTGCAATTTGCATTCTCTTTATCTTTCAATAAATCAAATTGATAGAGATTTTTGGGTATATCTTGCTTATTAATCTCATATTTAGCTAGTTCTTCCACTTAGTATTATATTAGAATAGGGTACAATCGAATGTGGGTTGTGATTCCTTTGTTCATATGCTATTTTGTTGATTATAGGTTCTACTATTGCTTGATTAAATTTGTTTGGGATTTATGGGTGAAAGCGCCAAATATGCAAATGAGATTGTGGGTGAAAATCCCAAGCTCCTGAAATCTCAAACCATACTTGAAAGAGGGGTTTGGGTGACCTTTTTGAACCCACCTCATCGTTGAAAAAAGGGATATAGGAACTAAGACAATAGTAGACAATTAATGGGTGTAGTTTGCTAATTTTCACTATCTTAGACATAAGGGCGATTATGAGGTCGACTATACCTTGGGTATGATCCTAGAAATAGGGATGCCTAATTGAGGCATTAGGTGGCTTTAATTGACACACTCGTCAGGTACCCAAAAGAGTCAATGAGTGACATCTTTGAGACTTTGTTGACAAATTAGTCTCAAGGACTTTCAACCTAGCCTATCACATCATCAACGATTAGGATTTGCATCAAATCATCATTTTCCTATGCATAACTTACCCCTAGTAAAGCATAATCCCAAGATCCTTTTCTAATTATTTACTTTTTAATTATTTGTATCCCTGAGTTAGTTCTTTAGAAGTCCAAAAATAATCTTATTTTTGACACGTTTAAAACCCCCCAATTACCTGTATCATAGGTTTGAACTTAACAAGTAACTTTAGTTTTGAACTTGTTTAATCGCCACAAACATGGTTCCTCGTAGATTTGACCCCTTGTGGGTTTGACCGCGGATCAAAGTTGGGTAATTTATATTGACGACGACTGTCTTTCATATAAAATTGACGTGTAAGTTGAGCGTTATCAAAAATGGTACCGTTGCTGGGGAACAATTTGGCGTATTTAGTTAGTTTGGAATTTTAGCTTACTTGGTTGGATTCAAACTTGTAAATATTTGTTTGTGTTTTTTCTTTGGTCTCTTGTGTTAGGTACATTTTTATTTTTGTTTTTTGTCACTATGGCATTTAGGGAAAAATATGATTTTGGTAGTTGGAAATCCTATCTTGATGATCCATGTCCATATTGTGAAGGACCCCACTTTTGGCAAGATTGTAGATATGCTCCTCAGAGAGATATGAAGACACCATCTCGATCCTATTGGGAGTATGATTGTTCTTTATGTGGTGGTCGAGATGACAAATTCTCCCTCCCCTTGTTATGCTAACCCAAATTCTAGTTATTCTTATGAGTTTGATAGGTCTCATGATTAAATAAAGGAAGAACAACATACTGGGTACAATAGTTTTGAAGCAATTCTTCTAACTCTTTTGGATCGGGAAACTACATTCGACGAGGATATACGTTAATTATATCAATCCAATAAGGCATTTAGAAGGGAGATTGTCAAGATAGAGTAAATGGGCAAGGAAACAAACCCTTAAAATACCATTACCGGGCCAACTTTTCAACCTGAGGAGGATCAGGAAGAAAGACCAATCTATGTGGCCAATAATGAGCTTAGTAGAGAAGAGTCCTCAATGATTTCCCAACAAACCAAACCTAAGATAGTTGAAGAAGCCAAAATTGAGGAAATGATACTAGAGTCAAAAGAAGAAGACAAGCAAATCCTTTGTGAAGGCTCTAGGTCATTTTGGGGTGAGAATGTCGAGAATGATGTGACTTCGAAATTAGGAAGAAGACCTCACTCAAGCCACTTTACAACATTATGCTTGGTTGCTGTGATGAAAGTTTAACCACCCTAGAAAATGATGAATTTTGGAGATGAAGAAGAAAATCCCTATATTTTTTAGATTGTCATTCCAAAAGGACAAAATGAAGCCCCTTACTTAAAATCCAATAAATTAAAAATATAATCTGTAACAAGTGACTTCTTGATGTTCTTATTGATTCTCAACGAGCCTATTAGAAAAGTAGATGTGAAGTTGGGTAAAACGTTCAAGTTTTCAAAGTACGAGATAGAAAATATTTCATTGTGTCCTCACCTTTGCCCAAAGTACCTCAAAGATGTATTGGTCTAAAGTTAGGCCGCCGATTCAAATCTTCTAAGTGGAAAAACAAATGATTGTTGGAGGGATTCTTGCTAAAAAATATGGAAAACAACCCATCATGCAACAAAAGTGGCACGTATCCTTTGATTTCTGCATGATAGAGTAGATTTTATTTTTGTTTAGGCATAATCCATGAAATTGTGGTGCTATGAGGAGTGTTGATTGAAATTGAAAAAGGAAAAGTGTGAAATTATTGTGTTGTAGACTGAGCAGGGGAGTTCAGAGGACTTAAAAATTGGTGCAGGTATGGCAATCGTGGCTCGTGTTACCGCAATCGTGGTAGCCGAGAGTTCGCAATTGCGGTTAACTAAGTTTAAAAGACCATCCGACTATCCAGTTCCCCCACTCTCATTTCTCCACTTTTCTCTCTAAAATTGCATCCAAAAGTGGTAAAATTTTGGCATAATCAAATTTCTCATTGCATCCCCGTGCATCTTTCACTACGGTATATTTCTAACTCTATTGAATTGTATCATTTATTGGCATAAAACTTGAACTTTGGGAGTAGGCTTGAAATAATGTTTTCACTTATCAAACCATGCTTAAATGTTATTATGTGTACGGTAGATTGTTGTAAGTGGTGTACACATCGACGGGGAAGTCTTGGGTACCCAAACTTTGGTGTTAATAGGTTGAAACTAGTATGTTCACCTTGCATTTAATTGAATGCTCCAACGATTTCATTGTAGAATTTTTCACTTTTAAAAAGAACAATCATGCACTTGGAGTTTGAGTTTCTTCAACTTGATAATCTATTGATGTGTTGGAACTTATTTGGGGATTAAAATTTTGTATTTTGTTCTGCTGCAAATCTTGCTAAAAATAGCCGTAGATACCGCAATCTGGGTACCTCAATCGCGGTCAAGGGTTTGCGATCTCCATAACTGAGACAAGTTTCCAGCTTAGACCAAAATTTTTGCGTGTTTATTTCACCCCAAATCACACTATGACATCACCCCCAATGTTGATCTGAGTAACCTAGTATAGTTTGGGTGTGAAAATGCTAATGATTATCTGGGTTATGTTGCTTGTAGGTACTTAGCCAAAAAATGGAGAACTTTGACCAAATCTTCTTCATGGCTCTAGAGTGTTACAACCTTTACTGCAGTGACCTCCCAAAGACAAAGCTACTCCCAAAGAGGGGTATTTGCATAAATAAGGTGCAAGAGAAATCACCAAAATTTTTCAACAGGCTGGCTACTACCAGGTAGATATGTTTCTCCTCAGACATTTGTAAAGAGCATTGGGTAAGAGAGTTCTACACAAATATTAGTGTAGTCTCCCTCTAAAACCTAGTGATGAGGATTAGAGAAAAGTAGGTGCACTTTGGAGTGAAGCAGATCAATGACTTATATGTGCTCCCAGATGCTGATATAACTGAGTTCCTAGGTAAGGGGTTTGAGCAAGGGACCTAGAAGTCTAACATACTGTCCCCTCGAAAATAGGTTCCCTGGGATACCACTATTAGAGGTATTTCCCTAAATGATTTCACAACAGAGTTAAGGATTTGATTGAATATCATCTGCAGCTAGGTTTCTCCATGCATATATTTGATAGCAGTCATAGATATGTGAGCTCAAATGGTGTCCTATATCTTATCTGGCATTTCTCTGAACGTGGGCCAGATTGAGATTTTAGAAAGGAGGTATTTCAATAGTCAGGGTGGAACACTTTTCTCTTTCTTTCACTTATTACTGAGTTGTGCAAGAGGGCTGAAGTAGAGGAGTATCCAACAGACACCTGGATGAAACCAAACCCCCATATTTTCCCACTAAAGATTCGGGGTGAGGGTGCACCTAGCCAAAGCAAAAAGAGAAATATCAACTTGGGCAAGTCAAAAGCTAAGGAGTCCAAATCATGCAGACCATCCATAGTCGGGCCTCTAGAGGATATTCGTATGGAAGCTCAGTACCCAGTATATCGATTTGTACTTGGTCTTAAAAAAGGTTGGTAGTGTTGCATTTTAGTTGGAGTTGACTCCTAGTTTGAGCTCCATTCATCCGTGTTTCATGTTTTGATGTTGAGAAAGTGCATGGGTGATCCTTCGATGGTTGTTCCTTTGGAGGAGGTGGGTATTTCAAATTTCTTATCTTATGAAAGTTCCAATTGAAATTTTTGATCTGCAAGTTCGTTGGTTCAAGATAAAGGACATAGCTTCGGTAAAGGTTCTATAGAGGAAACACAATGTTCAAGAGGCTACTTGGGAAGCCGAAGAGGACATGAAGTACAAGTATACATTTTTGTTTTCAGCTCCGGATAATTGTGCTTACGGTATGTTTTATTCTTAATATTTTTGTTTTCTAACTTTGTTAAAGGAAAGAGTGATTTCCTTGGCATCTTTGTTTTTTGTCTTTGTTAACGGTAAGAGTAGAGATATATCGAGTCCAATCATGCTAAAAATTTCCTTGACCCATCTTTCGAGTATGAATGATCCAAGTTAAGGAAAATTGGAACTCCCTGAATTTTAGCTCTCGAAAATTTCTAGAGATTTAAGCTCACTTCCCTGGTTAGGACATGATACTACAAGTCATAGGGTGTCCTGACGAGTCATTGGGAAAAGTCATAACCAAATCAGTAAGTTTGTGGCTTATTCTTCTCTGAGTATGAGTGGCTCACTAAGAGCTGTAAGGATATGTTACGAGTCGTTAGGTGTAATCATATGGTGTCCTGTGTAAGTTCCAATTTGGGTTCAATGTTGACTACGACTGGACCCTACGAGTCTTAGGGTCCTATTATAATTCCAGGGGTTGAGTCGTATATCAGCCATGTATGTTGCCTTAGTGGTACTTCTTTGGTTAGGGCTCGTGGTGACGAGTTGTAAGAAGTGGTTACGAGTCTAGGGTTGACTCATAGTTAAAAGAGGCACTTTTTTAGCTTTTAATTTAAGGGTATCCTGGAATTTTCCCTCTTACCCAACGTGAAACCCATGTCTTGTAACCCCCTTAGGGTGTCATTAGCACTCAGAAACACATCAAAGTAACTTCTCAACACTCTAAAATTCCTCACGGTTAAGAACACTCAGGGTTTTATAGAGGTTGATCAATTAGGGATTTCAAGGGTGATTTCTCTCCATACATCTTTCTATTTAAGTCGTGTTACACTTCCCTCATTGTTAATTTTGTAAAAGAATGTGATTTAAAGTATTGTTCATAAGATATTTATGATGGTTTTGAAACAAAGGTTTGGGGTTTTTAAATGTTTGTTGCTGAATAATGTTTTCTTGTAGTTTATACAAGATAATTCGTGCTTTTAATATGGTTTTGAACTTGTCAGTGCATAGTTATAATGAATGAACTAGGAAATTGTGATTTCCCAAAACTTGTGACTTTTGGAATGGATATGTCCCCAACCCCATAAAATTTAAATTGGTTTTAATTATGTGAACAGTGGGAATTTGTAAAATTGATCCGTTCTCGAACTATTGCATGATATAAAAAAGTGTTTGAAATACAATAGTATAATTTAGTGAACAAAGGGAGATGGTGTCTCCAACCTTGTATTAATGAACAAAGGGAGTTGTTTTCTGCAAGTTAGTGGGAATTGTTTTGTTATGTTGTTGTTACCTTGCAAGTATAGTTTGTATGACGATACCAACATTGTATGCCTTAATATGGAATGTGGTTAAAGAATGGTAATGTGTGATTCTTGTTTTAGTTGTACTCTATTAAGGGTTGTGTAGCTGAGTCATGAAAGTGGAGGTCCGGGTGACCAACACTGGAAATAGCATTTGCCCATGTGGATGTCAATATGACCAAGGAGGTTCGAGTCCCCCTTATTACTATTTTATGATTAGGGGGGTTTGAGTCCCCCATAAATCATAATATGATCGGGTGCTTAAGTCACTATAGTATATGTTAGGAGGTTTGAGTTCCACAGGTGCATATATATGAGATTATTCTTCAGTTCATGCGGCTATATGCATTGGGGCCCGTCCAGGGGGTGAGAGTTAGGGCCCATATAGCCCGTGGGTACATGTTATGACCGCTGATCTACACAATTTAGGCTACAGTTTTGAAACACATGTTAAGCCTTGTTACCTATCAGGACATGTGATATATATATATACATATTATATATATCTATATATTTGTGCCTTTGATTATGTGGATTTGTTTTTGAATGATTTTAAACTGTTGATCAAGTGATTATGTTATCCTTATCCCCGAGTTACATGCTAGTGTTCACCCTGCTAATTGTCTTCGGTCGATGTATCCCCACGCGATGCAAGATTTGTCTATACATCAACTTCTCTTTCTATGTGACCGTGTATTGATTGAGAGTCAACTTGAAGTGGTAAGCTTCCATGATTCGGAAGGCTCCATTTTAGAATTATATTTTTCTTTTGAGTTATAGACTATTGGATACTATTTTTTTGCCTATAGTTGAAGGCATGTTCGGACACTTTATTGATATTTAGTTTTGTAGAGGCATTGTTAGAAAACTGTGGACTTGGGATGGTTTTGTTGTTGGTTGGTTTCGCTATACACATATCATAATATCTTAAATATCAAGTTCTCTTATCTAGTTATATGTTCAAAAATAATCTGATATGGTGTAAGGTGGTCTATGAATTAGGTGTTGGGGGTGGTCTTTAGTCCATGTTGGACTTGAGATAACCGCCACGACCAAGCCCTAGTTCGGGTCGTGTCACACACTAGGATCCATAATAGGGAAAAATATCCAAAAATCGTATGAACAACAAAAAAATATTTTAACTAGTAGGCATCATAGGCTGACCAAGTTCATAAGATAATATAAATTATGAATATCATGAAAAGAGGTGGTTACATGCAAAAGCTAGTCTACAGTCAAACATGAAAAGGATCAACTAAAAATAGTAATAGTAGTATATATAAATTACACATACAATTAGAAGAAAATATAGAACACTTTAGGATGATGTAATACATCACGTAGCTAGTGCTTAAAAGTAATCTTACTTGGAAATAGATCGAGCCTCTCCCCCTCAACATATGCAATGGAATATGTTGCCACTTCTTAAAAGCAAAGTAGAACCCAAAATATGTATCTCGGGCTACCCAAAAGTACCCTTCAGACTCACTCATTTCTGCAGCAGAAATAAAAGAATCTAAATTGGGAAATGGACCAGAAAAGTTATCCAAATTTAAAGTAGTACAACTAGAACATAGAAATATATGATAAAATGGTATAAATCTTTCTAAAAACCTAAGATTCATAGTAAAATGGTACAATCTTTCACAAACTAGTAATACAAATAATTTAAATCTATCATTGATCCCAAAATATGCTATAAAGGTACTACATTTTTCATCTTTAAAAACCTTCAATCATTGGTAAAGGTGTTACGATTCTCTTTCCTTATAAAAACTATCACAACTGAGTCCAAATAATGGCTGAAAATGTGGTCCATCAAGTCCTTATATTGGAGCATTGGTCAACCTAAAAATATATAACTAGGAGCTTATAATTGTGGTTGTGAGTCCTAACGATTGTCATAGGGATGTTTTCCACCCAAATCCTCAACGTATTGTAGATAGATCATAAATCAATCCGAAAACCACTATCGTACCCCAAATTTAGTTAAATAGATTATCAATACGAGACATAGGATACATATTCTTCTTTTTCACCTTATTGAACTGTTTGTAATCAACACACATATGCATAGAACCATCCTTCTTCATCATGAACAGAAGATAAACATCCCACTTAGACTAATAAGACCCTTACCCTAAAGATCCTAAAGCTAAATGTTTAGCTCCTTTAGATCAGTAAGAGCAATACAATAAGGTGACATAGGAATAGATTAGGTGACCGACTTGAGGTTAATATCAAACTCTATATAATTCTCAAACGAAAGGCTAGGTAGTTTGATAGGACATACATCAGGGAACTTATGGACTATAGGAACTATAACATACCAAAAATCCAAGTCAATATTAGAATTATGATTCAAGTTCATGTAAAATCAAAACAGATGTTTTGGCAGTTTGATTATTTATTTATACATATATTAAGGCGTCAAATAACTACTATCTTATGAACAAGTAAAATAAACCCTTATAGAGTGAATTCGTTTGAAAATTATTCCTATAGTCTTCTTAAAACTAGTATAACATTTACAATACTAAGTATTTTTGAGCCAAAGACCCACCAATAAATTGATAACTAAATTATATTTTTAACGCCACTAGTTACACTTTAATCCAATATTGGATTAAGAATTTATGGTCAAATTACTGAAGCACTAATATGCTAGTGACAATGAATCTTGACGACGAGTCATAGCAAGACACTACGGGTTATTCGGAGGACTCATCATCACAGTAGTGGGAACAAATATTTGGGTCCTTTGAAGACAACTCAAGATATGACTTGTGTCCATATCCTATGAGTCATTGCTTAATTTGTCTGGACTGCTTCCAGGATTTTTCTAATGATTTTGAAGGGGTTGTTCGGTATTCTCTCACCATTTCAACTCCAAAACCATGTTGTTTAAGAACTACAAGGGATGAATAATTATACCAAAATACCCATAAGTCACCCATTCCTTAAAATTCATTTAAGAATAAGATATTATAGAGAGAGAAAGAGGCAGTTTTCCTCTCCAAGTAAGAAATAGGTTTTTTCAACTTCCGGCTTCAGATCCAAAGATTTCTTCATGGTTTTAAACCTTGGGTATGTGGGATTTCATCAATGAGTTTCCTTTTATCCATTGAGTCTCAAAGATAACTTAATTTCTCAAGTTTAATTCACCCTTTAAGCTTAGGTTTTCCATGGGAAGCATGAATTTCTTAAGTTTATTTTCTAAACAAAACCATAAATATATGTTTCCCATAAATTTGAGCATCTTTCCATACTAATAATTATAAAATAAAATTATATTGATAAATTCTTGATTTGTGGGCTTGAGTTATAAAATTCCTTATAATGTTTAGATTTATATATTTCTATATTTAGTTGCATTCTTCAGAGATGGTGGGTTATAAACACTCAATGACCTATGATATGCATGTACTTATGAATGCTATGTTTCCAGCTTACATATTATTGATTACTTTCAGATTATGCATTTATTGTCAATTTTTAAAATATTATTATTGATCACTTTCAATTATAAATGTCATTAAGTTGGGAGTAGCACTTAACACTAATCTAATGCAGGGATAGAGGCCCACCCATCCGTTAGGTTGAGACCTTTAGTAGAAATCCTTAATTTTTAGAACAACTATACCACCGTAGGTTATAAAGGGCCAACTATATTACAAGGATTGATTCATTTGTCCTTTCTGACATCAGTTTATTGGATCCACGCCAGTCAATGTTCGTACCCTTTGCAAGGTACTGAAAACCCATCCAACTTGGGTTACAAGTTGGACCCCAGTTAGCTTAAATTATGATATATCAGTTAGTAGCAGCTCCCACAGTCTATATTTCAAGGTTTTGCTTTAAATCTTTGCATGACGTTATATTCAATTGTCCAACTTATCATACAGTACATGTTTATTACTTGGTCTTGCATTAGTTCACCATGTTACATGCATTATATTCAGCTATATTAGTTATTTACCATTTCACATACTCAACAAATTCAAAGTATTGATCACATAATTTCTTTGTAATATACTATTTTATAATATAGGTTTTGACACGCAACATCTATATCGCGTTTAGTACGATTCTGCACCATATCATTTGTAGTTTTTTGTGAGTCCTCTTTATTTGCAGACGTATTATTAGTATTTTTTCAGTACTTTTATCTAGCTTTAGACAATTGGAGTTAGTTGGGGGCTTGTCCTACCAACTCATATGATTTAGAGGCTTTTAGATAGAGAGGTATGTTTTCACCATGTTTATTTTTTCAGACAGTCTTAGTTTTGATATCTAGTATTCATTTTGATTTTATTATAATTAAGTCATTTTATTTTACTTTCCATTCAATAGCTCATCATTTTCCTTTGTATTCTTAGTGTTTTGCCACACGATGGTTTATCTTGGGGTCACTCATGACTTTTAACAACGTGTTATGACTAGGGGCAGTCTCAGATCATGACAAACTTTGTATTAACGCTTAGGTGTAAAGTTTCCTAGGGTTTATTAAAGCCCCGTTATGTAGAGTCTTGTTCATAGGTGTAAATCGTACCATACTTATAAGACAGAGGCTATGAAATGTCTTAGGAAAATTTGTAATTATTTTATGATTTGTGTCATACGATAGAGTGTTAACTCTAATATAATATTCTTCTAACTCATCCTCTATATGTTTACAGAAAATGCCTCCTAAGAGATCTAACGAGAGGAGAAATTGGAATCAATAAGCACCACCACTAGCTATTGCAAACCCTATGAACGAACAAGTATGTCATGATGAGTTTAGGGCTACTTTAACTGCATTAGCCCAATCCATGAATACACTTAATTACAGGTAGCTTATTGCACCTGCCAACCCAGTTGTGAATACAATATCAACTAGATTTTAGGATTTCAATCAGATGAATTCTTCAGTATTCTTTGTATCTAAGTCTGAAGAGGACCCATAGGTGTTCTTGGATAGTATTCAGAAAGTAACTAAAATCATTGGTGTCACTTAAACTCAAAGTTCTTATTTGGTTTCTTATCAATCACAATTAGTAGCTCACACATGGTTCAAGAAATAGAAGGATGATAAAGGTAAAGATGTAGGGCCTATAGAGTGGGAGGAATTTGCTGATGTATTTGTAAATAGGTTCTTCACACTTAAGTTAAGGAAAGCCAAGGTGAATGAATTCATATACCTAAAGAAGGGAAGTATGAGTGTGAAAGAGTATTCAGTTAAGTTTACTCAATTGGCAAGGTATGCTCCATCTATGGTTGCTAACTCTAAGGACCGAATGAGCATATTTATATCAGATATTTTTGAGAATATGTTCAAAGAGTGCAGGACGGATATGTTTGTTAAGGATATAGACATCTCATGATTGATACTTCATGCTAAATAGATTAAAAAGGATAAAATAAATGAGAAGAACAGGGAAAGTATAAGATCTAAAATTGGTAGCTTTAATTTTTCTCAGCAAAGGGAAGATGGGGGTAATTGTTCTTAGTTCCACCAGAAATCTTCAGCTCCTGTCCCATCTTCTACTACTGCCCAGTACCTAAGTTCAAGTAGAATACTCAAGATATAGTGCTAGGAGCTAGTTCCCATGGTAGAGGTAATAATGTTTGTACTAACCCAACTTGCATAAAATATGGTTGGAACAACAAGGGCGTGTGTATACAAGGTAATGATGCTTGTTTTGGGTGTGGAAAGTCAGTCCATAGATAGAGGGAGTTCCTAGTGTCTTCACAGAGAGGTAAGGATGTTCATAAAAAAAGTGAATGTAACTCTCCATCAGCTCTAGTAGGTTGCCCGACTCAGCATGGTACCACATCTAGTGCAATTGGTGGACATCAACAGAATAGGTTCTATGCCCTTCAGACTCAACATGATTAATAGGGTTCTCCTAATATGGTCACTAGTACGTTATAAGTTTTTCATATTCATACTTATGCATTGTTAGACCCATCTGCACATTAGATATTAGGAGTTTCTTAGGTTTGGCTGGTTATTATAGACGGTTTGTTGAAAGGTTTTCGTTTATTTCCTCCCTCATGTGTCGATTGACTTAGAAGAAAGTCAAATTTCAGTGGTCATATTCCTACAAAAAGAGTTTTTAGGAGTTAAAGACTCGACTCACTTCCACCCAGTCTTGACTTTGCCAGATTGTTCAGATGGATATGTAGTTTATTTTAATACTTCCAGAGTTTTTCTTAGTTGTGTTTTAATGCATAAAGTCAAGGTCCTAGCCTACACCTCTAGACAATATAAACCCCATGAAAAGAATTATCTGACCCATGATCTTGAGTTGGTAGTTGTTGTCTTCGCCTTAAAGATTTTGAGGCACTGGTAGCTGTTGTCTTCGCCTTAAAGATTTTGAGGCACTATCTTTATGGGGTTTATATTCATGTGTTCACTAATCACAAGAGATTTTGGTACTGGTTCAAGCAGAAATATCTAAATCTTCATCTGAGAAGATGGCTTGAGTTGTTAAAAGATTATGATATGAGTGAAGTTATATCATCCAGGCAAGGCCAATATGGTGGCGTATACCCTTAGTAGTTTGTCTATGGGTAGTGTTGCCCATGTAGAGGATGATAAAAAAGATTTAGTCCATGAGGTTTAAAAGTTGGCTAGATAAGGTGTTCGGTTTGTTGATTTAGCTGAAGGTAGTACATGGGTTCTGAATGGTTCGAAATCTTCTTTTGTTTCCAAAGAAAAAAAAAGCAAGACAGGGATCCTAGTTTAGTTAAGTTGAACAAGGTAGTTAGAGATAAAAAAGTAGAGGTTTTCTCCCAAGGGGGAGATGGTGTGATTCGTTGTCAAAATAGGTTATGTGTTTTGTGTGTTGATGGTTTAACATAATGAATTTTAGTAGAAGTGCATGGTGCATGGTGCACTATTAATCCAGGGACCACTAAGATGTACCGTGACTTGCGGGAAATCTATTAGTGGAGTGGTATAAAGAAAGATATTATAGAGTTTGTGGATAAGTATTTGAACTATCAGCAGGTTAAAGTTTACCACCGAAGTCCTAGTTGTACATTTCAGGAGTTTAGCATCCCCACTTTGAAGTGGGAAGTGGTGAAAATGGATTTTGTGATAGGGTTGCCTCGTAAGGGTTGTCAGCATGATTCAATTTGGGTCATTGTAGATAGAATGACCAAATCAACTCATTTTATGTCAGTTCATATGTCATATTCAACTGAGTATTATGCTAGACTCTATATTAGAGAGTTGGTTATTCTGCACGGGATTCTGTTGTCTATCATTTTAGATAGAGGTACTCAGTTTACCTCTCACTTTTAGAAGTCTTTAATGAAGGGTCTTGATACCCAAGTTCATCTCGGTACAACTTTTTATCCACAGACAGATGGTCAGGCAGAGAGGACCATTCAAATTTTAGAGGACATGTTAAGGGCCTGTGTTATTTTCTTTGAAGGTAGTTGGGATGACCACTTTCCTTTTAATGAGTTTGTTTACGACAATAGTTACCACTTTAGTATACAGATGACTCCGTTTGAGGATATCTATAGAATGAGATGTAGATCTCCTATTGGTTTGTTTGAATGGCCAGATTCATAACTCGAAGATATAGAGAGTTCAATTGATTTGAGTGAGGCTAATGACACTCCAAAGTCATCAAAAATCTTATAAAGATATGAAGAGAATAGATCTTGAGGTCAATGTTGGTGACTTGGTATATTTGAAATTTTTTCCTACGAAGTGTGTGAAAATATTTGGCAAGAAAGGAAAACTCAGTCCCCGGTATGTTGGCCATTGTAAAATCTTGAACCATTTTGGGAAGGTAGCTTATGAGATTAAGTTGCTGCAGATTTTGCATCAGTACATCAAGTATTGCATATATTATTTTTAAAGAAATGCATTGGTGATTCAGTTGTTGTTGTTCCTTTAGAAAGTATAGATTTCCAAAATAGTCTTTCCTATGAAAAAGTTCCAGTTGAGATACTTTATCATAAAATTTGTAGGCTAAACAACAAAGAAGTTCCCTTGGTTAAAGTTCTATGGAAGAATAAGTCCATTGAGGGAGCTACTTGGGAAGCAACCATTCTCATGTCGTTGCATGCAATCACAAAATTCATGAAATCACTTTAGTTCATGTATCATGCTTCAAGCTCTTTTATGTAATCATGTTCCAAGTCATGCATGTTCTGTATATAATCTCAATTGTTTTAGTATTCTAAGTCTAACCAGCCTCATTCGAGAACAAATGTTCCTAAGGGGAATATTAATACCTCGTACAATCCGATGCTCGGTTCAGTTGTTGTTGCATGCTTAAGGAGTAAAAGGCGTAAATTTTTTATTAAATGTTAAGGAAAGTCATTTTCAAGACCCCTAAACTTTACATAATTTTATTTTGGCCTTCCCAACCCTAAAATATTATTTTTGAGTTTATTCATGTTTTGGATTATTATAGGTGTGTCCTGGGTGAGTTTCAATATTTTTGGATGAGATTCAAGGTGTGTTTGGTGAGCGGAGGTAGCAATGCCTCGCGATAGGCCCGCGGTGTAAGATCTGGATGACCAAAACAATTATCACGGCGCGATGGCCGCTTAACCTAAGCAAGGGTCGCGGCGTGAGGGTTGCTTGACCAAAGCCAGAGTCACGGCATGCCAAAAATCCTCGCTCAACATTTTTATTAAAGAAATAAAGGGGCAATGTGGTCTTTTCTCCTCAACACAACTCTTCCATAACATGATTGGAGGTATTCTTAGGAGCATTATTTGCATTTCCTCTCAAAAGTAATCTCAAGAAACCCTCATCCTTTACCAAGAATAAAATCCAAGCCCCTTTCTTAAGAATTCAAGATTTCATACTTGCAAGTTCAAGAAAACCTCAAGAAATCTTCAAGAAATTATTTATTGAGGTATGTGGGTATTGATCGATGGGTCCCTTTCACCCATTGATCCCAAAAGTCTTCTTTTAATTTAAAATTATGGAGCTTTTCCTTTACTATGGAATTTCATATGTTCAAGATGGGTTAAATTCAACTGTTCCCTAGTAATTTATATTCAATTCATGTCCATGTATGATCCCATGAAAAACTAGGTTGCCTCATGCTTTAAATTTCAGTTTTCCATGTCATATTCAAGTGAATTTCATGTTAAATTCCCAAATTGCAAATTTAGCCATGTAATCATGTGGTTTTGTTCATACTTAACACATTCCCATGTTCAAGTTCATGATTATCACACGTTTGATGAAATGTCTATGTTTTGGGTCCTTGAACTATGATCCCATACTATTATTTTAAAGCTTTGTTATCGTATTTTATGGTCATTCAGTGCTGGTAGGTTATGAACACTCTATACCAATGTGTTTTACATGATTTCAAATTTTCAAGTAATAATTCAGTTAAACCATGGATATTACTATTTTACTCATTTGATATAATCATGATGAGCATCATCAGAAGTAATGTTAAGCTAAACTTAGTTCAGTTCAGTACTAGTGTCAGTTCAGTTGGCAGTACCTAGCAAACCTAGGGATGGGGGCTCACCTGCCGATTAGGACTAGGTCCTTATTAACATTACCTATGTTCCAGAACTATGAAGACAACATAGGATTATGAGATGTCACCCTCTAGTTTAGGACTGACACTCTATTAAGGTTCACCCGCTAGATTAGGACTGCCCACGTACTCCTTCAGGACATCAGATTAGTGTGTCCACAAAGCCATTGTTAGTACTTGTGGCATGGTACTGAAACACTTCCAACTGCGGTTCCATGTTTGACACCGATTATCTTAGATTAGGGCATATCAGTTACATGATACCTCCCATAGTTTAGTCAATATTTCAGTGCATATATGCTTAAGTTTGCTTGACCAAGTGTACAAATTATCATTTATTCAGTTATATGAATTTCAGTCTTTAATATATCAGATTATATTTGTAAAATATTCGTGCTTGGTCCTGCATTCTCAGATATTACATGCTTAGTTATCCCATTCATATCAGTTAGTTCTTATCTCACATACCAGCACATTCAAAGTACTGACCGTATACTTTTATTTGGTTTATGTCTCCTAATAACATTGGTTCGAATGCTCAGTTTAATGATTGTTCTTAGACAGCTCAGCGTTACCCAGCGGCAGTAGTGGTGAGTCCTCACATATCGAGGACATGATATGTTATCTGAGTTATTTCAGTATTTCTTTACGTTCATTCAGTCAGAGTAGTTAAAGGTTTCTCCCATTATCTCTTCACGATGTTTAGAGGCTTTCAGATAATCAGTTAGATAGCTAGTTAGTTTTTAAAGTTTTATCAGTTATTTCAGACAGACATTTTAATTTCTAGTATTTTTATCAAATATTTCAGACATGTCATTGCTACATATTTCAGTATTCTAATTTACAGTATCTTAGCATCTTATCTTCCGCAGATGGGTTTATTACTATTTTACTAAGTGCTCACAACAGGTACTAGTTCATGAGTTTGCTTTTGGTCACTTGTGGCTATAAGCACCATTGTCTTGACTTGGGGGTAGGCTCATGTCATGACATAGACACTTGCTCTTGTACAAAAAATATCGGTCAAACATAGGCTCTGATACTAATTTCTGACGACCTAATTGATGAGTCATGATGGCACCTACCTCGTACCACTAATAGGTAAGCCAAACCATAGCCCGAAGCTAAGCACAATAGTATAACTTGGTGGAAAAATGGACTTATAGCCAGAAATTAACAATTCAAGATTCAAATAGCAATAAAATAGTCATAAAGGTCTAATATATTGATAGAAACAAACGAACATCCTAAGACTAAAAAATGTCGGTACAATAGATGCCACTATAAAATTTGGGTACTAAATAGTCAAAGATAATATGTCTTGCAAAGAAAGTTCTATACCTAGATAAATAGAAAGAAGAAGGGTAACTCCCACTGCAAGAGCTCACCCAATCTCTGAAATCAACTCTGCACGAACATCAAATCAGTAGTGGAAGCTAGTACACGGATATGAACCATAAAGTTACCAAAGTGTAGTATGAGTACCAAAGCCATGATTACTCAGTAGTCATCATTGGCTAACTGAGCTAAATCATGATATAAATACGATAAGATATAAGATAATATAAGCTAAGTCCAGATAAAAAGAGCAAACCTCGAAATAAGCTTCGACATAGCTGTATATAGATAAATATATCCATATGACAATGATAATATAAAGATCATACCATTATCAACATGATTTCCCCCTATAAGCTAATAAGTGCAGAAAAGTAAATAACCCAACGTAGACCCCATAAGGTTGGAGGCTACAATAAAGGAAACTAACAACAAAATAATTGTAATTTACAAAATGTCATGCCATAACAAAGAATCCATCTGTTCTGTATCACATAATAAAAATATAGAACATCTGACTCAAATTGGAACTTAATAACATCATCATTATTATCATCAATTTTGCTAGACTTGAAGAGAGACTCATATTAGCAAAAATCATCAATAATTGTGACATGCCCCGATATTGGACCATGTCGTGTGGGGATATCATGCCCATCTTGGACCTAAGATCGCCCCCTTGACCCATACTAACAATCTATTCAATTCATAAGTGTCGGGTGAACTCCGAAGAAGTATCAAGTAGAAGAAAATAAGGTTAATAATCAATATTTAGACAATATCTAACATTTAATTAATGACAACAATTTAGCCAATATACCCAAGTACAAAGTGATCAACAAACCCTCTACAAAACCTATGTCCACAATATGTCGAGACATGTCCCCGACAATAGTCAAATACCAAGTCTATACAAGTCTAGGACTTAAAGTAAAAGGCTATGAGATGTATGACCTTCGAAGAATGGAAGCTCACCACTTCAGTGTCAATGTCTGAATGGCTTGATCACTTGGTCACTGCATAGATAAGGAAGAATAAACTCTGGCCCTTATGTCGTGTGAGGACATATCATCCTAAGACGGTTAGCGGTTAGAGCGCTAGCATAAATCTTGAGGATGAGGGTAAAATAGAGCATTTGTTAAATCCAAGTCAATTCATCATATGCAATCACATTTACATTAGTATGGCATATATGAAGAGACATATACATATGTTTATATATATAGCATGGCAGGTCATGAAAAGATTCGTAGTAATCATTCTAAATGCATTCATTCATAAGACATGGAGTGAAGAAATTTCAAGGTTTCACCTTACAAATTTTAGACCTTAAAATTCTCTGTTATATAAGTAAAGGGGATCCTAACCTCAGACCAACTCAACTTATTAAACCAATTCATTAGGCAAGGGACTCTATCCACTAGCCATTTTATTGGCTGAGGGACTCTAACCATAAGCCATTTCATTGGGCGAGGGACTTTAATCAAAAGACATTTCATTGGGTGGGAGACTGTAATCACAAGCCATTTCATTAGGCTAGGGACTTTAACCACAAGCCATTTCATTAGGCGAGGGTCTTTAACAAGAAACCACTTCATTATGCAAGGGACTTTAACCACAAGCCATTCTATTTGGCGAGGGACTTTAACCACAAGCCATTTCATTAGGCGAGAGACTTTAACCAAAAGACATTTCATTAGGCGAGGGACTTTAACCAAAAAAAAATTCATTATGCAAGGGAATTTAACAACAAGCCATCTAATTATGCGAGGGACTTTAATGACAAGCCATTAAATTACACGAGGGACTTTAACCACAAGCCATTTCATTACCATTATTTGTGGACATTTGAGCTCTTAACTCCTTTAGTTTATTCCTTAACATCGATGCAATTCATTTCAAAACTTAATGACTTGAACCATTTATCCAAAACACAACCACATGGGACCATATGGTCTTCATGGGAACACATATCGATTGATAACCGTAGTAGGTCAATGAGTTAACTCAAATCATTATTCAATTTATTAGGTGGTCACCAAGACCCTTACCAAACCAATCATTCTTCATTAGTATTTCTATACCACACTTTAGTTCTACACATAATTCAAGTTCATGTTTAGGGGATTGAACCCCTCTCATAGCCATCAAACCAACATGGTCACAATATAACTAATGTAACGACCCGATTTTCTGGAACCAGAATGTCACACGGTGCTCCTGATCCTGAAGGACCACAAGATAACCCTCTATTGATATTTGTACCTGAGCACTGCATAATATAGATAATGAGTGTGGAAACTGACCATAAGGTTCAAAACATCAAAAAGAAAACTCAAAACTGAAAATTGAATACTGATACATATGTCTGAAAAGCCTCTAAACTGTCTTAACTATGGAGTTGATGGGACATGACCCCAAATAACTCCGTCTACTAAAAATAAACTAAATCTGAGGTGATAATAAAATAAGGGTCATCCTTGAATGAAGAGGACTTACTGCTACGTCTACTGCTGTTGATTGGGACAGAGCTGCTAAGGGCACTCTGGATCTCGTACCTCTGAACCTATGGTGTAAAATAAAACACCATAGCGCTAATGTGTCAGTACATGGGAATGTACTAAGTATAAAGATGAGGTAAGGCTAAATGCAAGGGCTTATGCAGGAATAATTACTTAACTGAATAATCATGAGAGTATTGAATGAGGACATATGCATGAATGCATAAACCATAACTTAAATCATCATGACTCTGAATACTAAAACTTGAATACTACTTTACTGTCATATGAACTCACTACTAAAACTAAGATACGGAATAACTAAATCTATTGATATTGATAACTGAGTACCGAAGTTGAGATCAGTCCTATCTAGCGAGTGATCTCAAAAACTGATGATAATGAAGATGATTAACTTAATATACTCATATCAATGACTGAACTCTAAGTTTGCTACTCTCGACTGACTGAATCTGAGATCAAAACTCTCTAACGGATGATCCCCGAATCTACTCTCAATGATAAGAAATGATTATGTCTGAGATCCAACCTATCTAGCGGAAGATTTCTAAATCTTATAATGAGAATACTCAACTGAATCTGAGAATGAGATCATGCCTATCTAATGGGTGATCTCTGAATCTGATAATGAGATTACTCAACTAAATCTGAGAACGATATCAGGCCTATCTGATGGGTGATCTCTGAATCTGATAATGAGATTACTCAACTAAATTAGAGAATGAGATCAGGTCTTTCTAACGAGTAATCTCTGAATATGATAATACTGATACTGAATAACTTTATGAGGGACCAGGCCTATCTAGCGGGTGGTACATGAATCTATGGAACTATCTGAGTTCCTTACTAAGATAGATGACTATATCTGACAGACCTGATTTCAAAGTTCTACTCTGAAGACTGATACTAAAACTGGAACTGTGGGAGTTCTCACTTAACTAACATGCCCAAAATCTGAACTAGTGGAGTCCAACCTGTAACCTCAGCTAGAAGGGTGTTAATAACGTGCCACGGGTAAAGACCTCTACTCTGGTCAAGCCTCTCTAACGGGTGACCCTAACAGGAAGTCAAGCCTAAAGCAGTATAATAGTCAAGCCTTATTCTAATGGGTGACTCCCACTTCTGTGCTTGCTACGCAGTTCTGGAGTTCAGGGATTGCTCCTAATGACTCTGCCTCTCTAATGGAGAGCCTCCATCCCTACACTCACTCCGTGCAAGCTCCTACTCCTAACTGAATAACTCTAAAATGATTCTTAATTGAACTTAAACAAAGCTGAATCTATTACTGATCATATTTCTCAAATCACCTGACTTAGTTATGCTGAATTCACTTAGTTCTGCATCTGATGGAATACTACTGAATCTCGTTATCTGACTGCATGATACTGAGTTCTGAACTAAACACTTGAATACTACTAGATATGAGCTCAGTACTAAACTGAGGCTAGAATACTAGCGATACTGAGATTACTGAGATTACTTAAGTTTTGTATCTATCTAAGATTACAGGGTTCTATAACTCACTGAGTTCTGAGAATCGTGGCTTGACTAAGATTATCGTGAATACTGACACTGTCTCTAGACTTCAGCTAAATTGTCGGGTATAAATGCCCTCAGGACTCGATAACATAAAAGTAAAACATAACCATTCTTGAATAATCAAGACCATGGAAATTCATTCACAATCACAATCACTAAAACATCTCCTAAAGTATTTAGCAATCATAAACATGTAATAACATAGGGAGACATGATATTGGCTAATACTCTTTTCAACAAGGTCTTGCATCAAGCACTTAGCATGCATTAAAGAACACATAATTAGGGAATTTTATGCTATCAATGCACAATTCATTTATTAAGTCTTTTCAACAATTCATTTATGGGCTTGCATACAATTGGGGGTTTCTAGTCAACATGCTATAATGCTCTAATTCTTTCACATAAGCATTTTATCAAACTATGGGTAACAAGCTTTGCTTATTCAACAATTTCTACACTTAATTGGAATGAACAAGTCACTTAACAACCAACTTGAAGAGGGGTTATCACGAACATCACATGAATATCATATACTAGGGTCAAATCTTGAAACCTCATAAACAAAACATGAATTAAAAACTCAATAATAGCATGAACTCCAATTTAAATTCACATAAATCATGAAAACTCATAAACATAAGATCTTTGAAATTTAGAAAAGGGTTCTTGAGCTTCTTGGATGAAAGGGACCTAAGAATTAACATCCGTATACCTTAAGAAACTCTTTCTTGAAGGCTCTTGGAGAGATTCTTGATTTCTTGATTTCTCTTGATTTTTCTTGAAGAATAAAGAAGGGTTTTTATTTTGTAGAAACCCTAGCTTTTGATGTTAAAGAGGAGAAATGAATTTGTGAGCCTTGATCGGGTATAAATAAGGGCTGAAAAGAGTGAAAAAGGACCAAACAGTCCTTTTTAAAAAGAGTTAAAAATGCTGAATGGGGGCTGCGATGGTCGAAGCGACGGTCCATCGGATCCTCTGTCGCACATCGGTCAGAAAAAAACACACTTCCGTGAAGCGAGGGTCTCACCGATGGTCTGTCGCAAACTCGACTGTCCGTCGGATCATCCGTCGCACGTTGGCCAGGATGAGGCCACACTACCTCAGTGGCGACGGTCCTAGCGACGGTCCGTCGTAGCCATGGCGGTCCGTTGTCCTGGCCGTTGCACTTGGGCTAGTCATTGCCTTGGTTGGAATGATCCGTCGCAAGCTCGACGGTCCATCAACCCGGCTGTCGCACCTGAGCGGTTCCGACTGCTTTCAGTAAAACAATAATAACTTCCTCGTCTGATGCCAGATTTTGACGAAATTGGTATAGATGGAAAGCTTATTCAATGCTCTATATGACAAATATATTTCTCACTTGGGAAGTCACTTCTCAATCTTTTAGGGCCAGATTTACACTTCACTTGACACACTCTAAGGCTCAGACTACGAGAGAATTTTGCGGGGTCTTACAACTAATTACATGGCTAAAAACATCATTATAAAACATTTATCAACCATTCATACTTATTGATCCATCACACCAACTAAATTCATATATTAATCCATTACATGATTAACAAGGTTCTTACCGACCAGTTACCAAGCATTCACATTCATTATGACTCAATACATGGCCAACAAGGCCTTTACAAATCATTTACCTAGTACTCACATGAATTACAACAATATATTATCTCATTGTTATTCACCAGACCAATATATTTAATACCATAGTTCAATACACCATTATCATGTGACTAGATAATTCATTTACATATTTTCATAAACACCTTATGTGCATACCTTTATCAAGACCAAATTCTTTGTGGAATTCATCAATATTAGGGTTATTCAAGACCCATATGTTAACCCATATACAAAAAGTACCCACACATGCAAGCCATCACTAATAACATGTATAATAACAAGCTCAAGCAAGAACAAACATTATTCATCATTGACAACAAAAACCCCTTTCATTTGATTTCAAAACCACCAAGTACACTTACAAATCCAAATGTGAAATACATTGTTTTTGAGTTATTTAGCAAAGGAGAGAGTTACATGCCTTAGACAACTTGATTCACCAAGAATCATGACTTCACCTTGCTCCTAGATGCACACCCTTGAAAACCTAGCCTCCAATTGTACACAAATGAGTTAGAGAGAGTATTTTGGATGTTTGATCCATCAAAAATGGATGTTTAGAAGGCTACAATCACTTATATAATGAGGCAACTTAGGGTTTTGGGTGTGGGAAATGAACATAAGGTCCTAAATTAAAAGATGGAAAATGAGCCCGTCCTTGGGTATGACTAACTTAAGGGAACTATACCCTAGGGTATGAGTGGTTCCCTACCTCATACCCTAGGCTTCTCCTAGGTCATCCATACTTAGTACGGTATGACTATCCACCATTGAGTCATATCCAAATGGTAAAACGGATGCCCTAACTCGTATGCTTCACTTATACAAAAAACAATCCACTTTTTGGTCAAGACACACTATATAAGGTTTGGTCATGTATGACTCGTACACTTAGGTACGATTGGAGGGTGGCTTACTCATACCTAGGACATAAATTAACCCTTACCACACTGCCTAGGGTATGAGAAGGGTGGGGAAGGAGGATACAACTCGTATCCAAGGGGTACTACTTATGCCCTTAGTTGTACCTATCCTAGTGATATAAAATGAGGAAATTTTCCTCATTGCTCTAAGCCTAGGAGTTTTAATTCTCCCTTGCTTGGATCATTCGTCCGTGAATGATCTGTAAGGCAAGCATAAACACCTATTAACACGTTATCACAGATCAAACAAACCTTTAAACAAGTTAGAACAAAGCATACAACAAGGATACGACACACATCATGATCATCATCGATCGACTATCTATTTCATTGGCTTTGGGATTCAAACCCATCATTTATAAAAAACACTTGGTTAATTCGAAGCTAAGGGACTTGAACCCATTGTCTACAAAATACATACATTAAATCAAGATGATTAACTTAGACCACGATCATGAGTTTCAGAAATGGTAAACGAATGTGGATACTTAGACTCTATGTCCTCCTACGCCTCCTAAGTAGCTTCCTCGGACTATTGGTTCCACCATAGAACTTCACCGAAGCCACTTCTTTTGTTCGTACCCGGCAAACTTGCTGACTGAAGATCCTCACAAGAACCTCCTCATAGGACAAGAGTTCAAAATACCGTCATGCTCCAAGAAAACAACCATGGAAGGGTCACCCACACATCTTCGCAGCATAGAGACATGGAAAATTAGGGAAATGGAGTTCAATATAGAAGGAAACTCCAACTCATCTGCAACATTGCCAATCCATTTCAAAATAAAATAGGGACAAACATATCGGGGACTAATCTTCCTCTTTTTACCGAATTGCATCACTCTCTTCATGGGAGAAACCTTCAAGAATACCCAATTACAAACAATAAACCCTAAATCCATATGCCTAACGCCCACATAGGACTTTTGCCGACTTTGAATAGTTTTTGACCTCTCATTAATCACCTTTACCTTTTTTAGGGCTTGGTGAACTAAATCCATATCAAGCAACATACCCTCACCAACTTCTTTCCGTCCACTAGGAGAATGATATATCCTACCATACAATGCCTCAAAAGGGACCATGCCAATGCTAGAGAGCAAGTAGGATTAAACTTATAGCTTTCCGAAGACACACCACAACGAGTTCTTGAGTCTAGAGCTATGCATCACCACTTCCATTTTCAATCCTCTTCAAAGCTAAAGAGGGTTAACTTAAGCAACCGGGTTCTACTCCTTAAATTTATCCCGAATACTTCTCTATTCCATTGCCATTATTATATGCAAACCACAAGTCGACAACAAAGGAAAACTATAACCAACTATTATAGCCAAAATCACTGACATATGATTGAAAATCCAAAACCATAATGCAACTATGTCATACAACAATTCATATACATGCTTTCCCAAATCTCTTAAGCACCCAACAAGACTATTTGTGTATCTACCAACCGCAACACTCAAGCCTACCGCTTTTATACCTATGGTATGATCTATCCATCCCATATCTTGCACCCTCTATCATTTTCACAAAGGTTTTCACCATCCACTCCTTTCCAAAAACTTAGTTATAGAAGTTGCCCTAGAATTTCCCCCACTTAAGGACTTCTACATTTTACCAATTCAAAACAACACTATGTTCCCTGAGCCACTATCACCCTAACACAATAAGGGTCACAGAGGAACTAAAACATAGGAACCACTTATGTAACTAAAGGTAAGACCCCCAAAAAAGATACAACACCATAGGCACAAAGGGTTTCATAGAATCCACCTAGGTCATAAATGAGACCCATCCCAACACAACTTACCAAATACGGAGTGCTTAGGACTTGAAACCAAATGACACACCACCACATATACCATTCGTAATGCAATGTTATGTTAAGACTTATATCCGGGGAACAAAACATATGCATGATATGAATCTTAGCCAAAAGTGCTAATAGAATTCATTCAAGACTAGTAGAGCGCTCTCTCAACCGAGATAGGAGAGAATTACTATAGTACGCAACCCGACCTTTCCTTAGGGGCCACGGATAGAAGAAAATTTACTATTAACCTTCTACCTTCCTCCTATTACGCCAACGAGAACAACATTGTGCTCTAATGGATATCACCGTGGTGGTATACTTAGGATACTTGGCCTTTTAATACCCAAAACCATTCTATAAAGGAGGAATAAAAGTTGGACACATGTCCAAAATAAGACAAATCCCACCCTCAACCCCCTATTCATCAAATCAAGGTATGCCACAGGGGCATTGGTCAACCCAAACGACATAACTAAGATTTTGTAGTGCCCATACCGAGTTCTAAAGATGGTCTTAGGGATATCCTCTTGCCCAACCTTAAGTTGATGATAACCCCACCCTAAGATAAATTTTTGAGGAATACTTCGCACTTTGAATTTGATCAAACAAATCTTCGATTCTAGGGAAAGAATACTTATTCCTTATGGTCACTTTGTCCTACGGACAATAATCAATGCACATATGAATGAAGCCATCCTTCTTGAAAATAAACAACACAGGAGAACTTCAAGGAGACAAACTAGGATGAGTGTTCGGAATAAGATAAACCCCAAAAATCAATTTCCCTCAAGGGAGAAATACCAAAATTATCATCGAGGAAAATATTAGGAAATATATTGACTACGGGAGTAGGCTCTAGGGAAGAACCTTTCAGGTTAAACCCTTTAACTCTGACCAAATGATACAAACGCCCTTTTAAGATTAACTTATGGACTCTAAGATAGGCAGTGAATCTCCCCTTAGTCACCAAAGAACCACCTTCCATGCAATGACCGACTCATTAGAGAATATGAATATGACCTAACGTGTTCGACAATCTAATGAAGCATAACACAAATGTAACCAATCTATCCTCAAAATAACATCAAAATCAACCACGCCCAACTCTAGTAAGTCTACTAAAGCTTTTCTACAACTAACAGATACCACACACACCCTATACACCCTCTTAACAACCACAGAGTCTCCTACCGGGGTAGAAATAAAAAAAAAAGGGAATCGATAGACTTTAAGGACCAAAAACAAAGATGCGCAGTCACATACGGGGTCACATAAGAAAGAGTCGAGCTTGGGTCAAGCAAATAATACATATCACAAGAGAAAACTTACAGCATACCCGCATCAGCATCAGAAGGTGGCTTGAGTTCCCTAGAGATAGAAAGATCATTAAGACAGTCTCAACCAACGTCAGATCTAGAAGCAGCACCCCTAGGTACAAGAGCTAGAGAAGTGGCAACCAGTACTCTTTTTTCTCAAGCGACAATCATTATGTGACACTCTCGTTGCATGTGACTTAATTAAACATATTTAAAACACCGATTCTTTCCTTCCTCACAACAAGCACAGTGTGATCAACTATAAAGCCAACAAGAAGGATAGGTAAGTGTGGATTGGGCCTCCTGACCTAATGTTGGTGACATTGTGCTCTCTGAGCATTACTAATTTAAAAATGCCTACCTCCCAATAGGTTTGGGTAGGGAGCACTAGGCACAGAATGGAAGCTAGGACCTACCCAATACATCCTCTTGGACCACTTTCCACCAACCTAAGACAACATAGCAAAGGAACGGTAGAACCCAACATTTTGAGGTGACTGAGAAGAAGTGTCACCACCAAAAGTAGGGTTAGTAAAAATAGGTGAACCCCTCGAGGACAGTCAGATGTCATGAACCTTGACCAGGTCTGAATCCCTGAAATTGAGTGAGCTTTCTCCATATTTCCCTTAGTCGGGATAAAAGAGTTCACTTGAATATCAGATATTTTTTTGATACATGATCTAAAAGATTAGCAAGTAAAAATCAGAGGAATTCAAGACCTTAGACTCTATATAGCTTGAGGTTGAAACACAAGAAAGGAAACCATTCCTAAATGTCTCATAGCCCCACTTTTATAAATGTGGAGTGCTACACACAAATAAAAGAGGCTCTAATTTACACAACTTTATGGAATACCAAGTGACCATGAACCGAGGATCTGATACCAACTTGATATGCCTAAAAACAAGACCATGTCGTGTGGGTATCTGAAGTGCAACTTGGACTAGAGATTGCCTCGTTAACCCAACCTAAATATTTATTAAACTCATAAGTATTGGATAAACTCTGACAAAGTATCAAGTAGTGGAAACTAAGGCTAATTGTCAATACTTAGGCAATATTTAACAATTCATTAATGAAAACAATCTAGCCAATATACCCAAGTCCACAACCATCCATAAAGCCTCTACCAAATCAGCCCCGACAATAGCCAAATACCAACTATTTAAAAGTCTAAAACTTAAAGTAAAAGACAATAAAATATATGAACTCCATAGAATAGAAGATCACCAATTCAATGTCAATGCCTGAACCACTCAAACACCTGGTCACTGCATAAAAAAAAAAAAGAAACTATGACCCCTATGTCGTATAGGGACATTGCGTTCAGAGACTATTAGTTGTTGGAGTGCTGTCATATATCTCGAGGATAAGGAAAAAATTATGCATTTGTTTAATACAAGTCAACTATTATATGAAATCCCATTTAAATTAGTATAGGCATAAATGAAGAGACATATGCATATGTTCATATATATATATCATGCCAAATCATGGAAAAAGTCATATAAATAACTCTTAAAGCATTCATCCACGAGACATAGAGTGAAGAACTTTCAATATTTCACCTTACCAATTTTAGAACCTTAAACTTCTCCATTACATTAGTCAAGGGGATACAAATTTCAAACCAACTAAGCCAATTAAACCAATTCATTTGGCAAGGGACTCTAATCAGTGTCCATTTTATTAGGTGAGCGACTCTAACCACAAGAAATTTTATTAGGCATGGGACTTTAAGCACAACCCATTTCATTGCGCGAGGGACTTTAACCACAAGCCATTTCATTGGGTGAGGGACTTTAACCATAATCTATTCCATTAAGCGAGGGACTTTAACCACAATCTCTTTCATAAGGTAAAGGACTTAACCACAAGCCATTTTATTAGGTGAGGGACTTTAACAACAATCCACTTCATTAGGCGAGGGACTTTAATCGTAAGTCATTTCACTAGGCGAGGAACTTTAACCATAAGACAATTAATTAGGCGAGGGACTTTGACCACAAGCCATTTTATTACCTTTGTTAGTCGATATTTGAGATCTTACCCCCTTTATTTCATGCCATAACATCCATGTAATTCATTTCAACACTTAAGGACATGAACCATTTATCCAAAACACAACCACATGGGACCATAAGGTCTTTAAGAGAATATTTATCGAATGAACACTTTTGTAGGCCAATACCTTAACTTAAATCATTATTTAATTCATTCGGTGGTCATTAAGACCCTTGCAAAACCAATCATTCCTCATTAGTATTTCTATATAACACTTAAGTTCTACACATAATTCTAATTCATGTTTAGAAGATTGAACCCCTTTCTGAGCCGTCAAACTAACATGGTCATAATTTAACTAATTACATGGCTAACAAAATCATTACAATACCATTAATCAACCATTCATACTTATTGGTCCATCACACCTTCTAAAGTCATAAATTAATTCATTACATGAATAACCAGTTTTTTACCAACCATTTACCAAGCAATCACATTCACCGTAACTCAATACATGGTAAGCAAGGCCTTTACCAATCATTTACCAAGTACTCACATGCATTACAACAATATCACATTCTTATTCAAAAAACCAATACATTCAATATCATTGTTCAACACACCATTAATATGTGACTAGACAATTCATTTTGACATTTTCACTAACACCTTATGTACATAGCTTTATCAAGACCAAAGTATTGGTGGAATTTGTCATTATTAGGGTTATTATAGACCCAAATATTAGACCACATACAACAAGTACCCACACATGCAAGCCATCACTAATAACATGTATAATCACAAGCTCAAGCAAGAACAAACATTATTCATCATAGACAACAAAAACACCTTTCATTTGCTTTCAAAACCACCATATACACTTACTAATCAAAGTTTGAAATACATAGTTTAGATTTATTTAGCATGGGAGAGATTTAAGTGCAATAGAAAACTTAATTCACCAAGAATCTTGACTTTATCTTGCTCCTAGATGCACACACTTGAAACCCTAGCCTCCAATTCTTCGCAAATGAGTTAGAGAGAGTATTTTGTTATTTGATCCATTAAAAATGGATGCTTATGAGGATATAAACACTTATATAGTTAGGGGACTTAGGGTTTTTGGTGTGGGAAATGACAATAAGGTCCTAAACTGAAAGTTGGAAAATGAACCCCTCCTTGGGTACGACTCACTTAAGGGAACCGTACCCTAGGGTATGAGTGGTACCCTAACTCCTACCCTAAGATTCTCCTAGGTCATCCATACTTGTTAGGGTAAAAATACCTAACGTTGAGTCATATAGAAATGGTATGACTTATTCCCTAACTCACACTTCACTGGTACCAAAAAACTCAGATTTTAGATCAAGACACACTCTATATGTTGGGTTTTGTACGACTTGTACACTTAGGTACGATTGAAGGGTGGCTCACTTGTACCTAGGACAGTGAGTAACCCTCACCACATTGCCTAAGTTACAAAAGAGGTGGTGAAGTAGGATACAAATAGTATCCAAGGGGTACGACTCATGCCCCTTGTCGTACCTAGCCCAGTGATATCAAATAAGGAAATTTTCCTCATTGCTCAAAGCTTGTGTGTTTTAAATTGTCAGACTCAAACCAAAACTTGTAATTACAAACCGTATCCATGAACCACTCTTGAAAGTCATTTGAATAAAGTAAACACAATAGATTATCTTAATAAATCATAGCTATAACCCATAACTTTACTCATTTTTATACATTGGACTAAGAATTATATCCGCAAGTCCATCAATAATCATGTCTATACGCCATATTATAAGCTATATCTTGAATCCATACAAATGCTAGAAATTATAAGCAATATTATAAAGCATAATAGGGCTTTATATCAATATCATATTGATGGGTCACCCATTATATCTATTAGCCATTAGTTATATCTACAAACCATATCATACATATAAGCCATGCCATGTCTATAGTAGTATCCTATCATATTTATAAGTTATATTACAACTTTGAACCATACTATCTATATATAAGCTATATCATACCCATAGGCCATATTATATATATATATATATATATATATATATATATTCATATAATACCCATACTACGATATTTGTGAGCCATTTCATATCTATAGGTCATATCCTATTTATATGTAGTAAGCAATACATAAGTTGTATATTTCCTATAAGTTATACCTTTTAATCACATTGGTATAGATATCATTATGCTTGTCCAGAGGCCATATTATTAATCATAATTTTAAGACATACAAATAATTGCATGTATAAGCCATGCATCAAATTTATAAATTATATCCTTAATCATACATATTGGCAAAATCATTAGAAATACTCAGAAATAAGCATCAAACCTTCAGTATACAACTAATATACTGAAAAATTATATTGAAACTCTTCAAGTGTCAAACATAAAATTGATAAGAGTAAAATATATAAGCATGAGCCTACAAAGTTATCACAAGTCTTGGCCTAAGGTGGGACAGAAGGGCCCACTTCTAATCCTCAAAAATCCTCTTAGGATGTTTCTACCGTAGACAAGGCTAATGTATCTAAGTTCATTCCTAGATGTCAGTAAATCATTATTAGCCCAAAGATATCAATCCTTCCCAAACATGAATAACTAAGGCAATCAAACCTACAACGATAGCAACAAAGGCAATACCCTTAACTTAAGCAATTAAGAACAATTCTGATGTAGGATGGATAACTAGGGTGATTTCACCTACCTTGAGTAATTAAGGTATTTCAATTCTAAATATATACCATGAAGCTGAATCCACCTAACCAAGAATAACTATGGTAACTACCTCATGTCTACGGTTTCAAGATAGCCTAACGACCCAATTAACCCACATATGCTCATTCATACCTCCAAACCTAAATACCACCTTGTATCTAGCAAAATATCAAAAGCATACTATGAAATAACTTAATACAAGGAGAATATAAGTCTAGACTACATAAGCGCCAAAGAAAATCCTACAGAATCGGCTAAATCATTGATATTCCCTTTCGAGAAGCTTTTGCAAGGTGTCACACTATCAAAATCACAATATACTCATAAAAATGAGAAAATTGATACCCATGATACAATATTGCGATTCAGATCTAAAATTATGTAAATCTCCCACGTGGGGCTCATTTACGAAAATCATATTTACAAAACCAACTCAACCCCACCTATGCTTAAGTAATATTTACCCTAAAGAATGAGTTAATTCCAAGCTATAATGACATTAAAATGAAGTCACCAAGTTTCTAGCGATTTTAAGAAAAGAAACTAAATTCTAACAAAAAATTAATGGAAACTCACCACTAATATCAATGAGAAACGCATAAATAATTCTTATCCAAGCCCCAAAATCACCCATTAATGCCATCCCAAACCTTTCCCACTTTTTAGGGTTTAAATATCTTGGAAATAGATAAGAAATGGTGAAAAAATGATTGCATGGGGTATTTATTCTTTTCCAGGTACATGGGTATCACTGAAGAGAACTTCATGTCTCTTACATTGTACCTAGCCTTGGAATATATATCACTAATGTTATAAGCCTATTGTTATGCTATATATGGCTTATCCGAGCAGATATCCCATACATAATAATAGTATCGCTTATGCGATACCTACTTTTCCCTTATGGGAGTCGCTTATGTGACAAGTTTTACATACGCGATACATGTTATTGGTTGTCAGATAACTTAAGCGAACAATGGCATCATAGATTCGATGCACCAACACTATCTTAGACATGGAAAATTTCCAATTCTCCGCCGACCCCTAGGGATTCATCCGTAATCCCATATGTTTAAAGGACTATGCTAACTTGTCAAATTAATATTTTAGACTCAATGGCATAGTTGACATTTTCATCCGATGTAATTTTACTAACAAATGTGTCCCACACCCACTTTCCATTTCTCTTAACTTCTGAATGATAGCTCAAGATAATATTTGATGCCTCGATAAACAAACTAACGGTCCACATAGACTAAGATAGACATTTGGAAGTTGTTGAAAGAATCCAAATTAACATACGAGAAAATTTGAATGATTTTTTTGCCCAGTAGGAAATTTAAACAAGCGAAGACATCAAAATAGGTAATTAGCTCTAAAAATAAATAGAACTTCTCGGTAACCAAAATGTTTGTTCTAGAAAGTCATAATTGATTGGGGGAAGCCATAGGAGATATCTAAATAACAAAGATGAGCGAAAATAAAGAAAATAACAAGAAGGGTCATTACTGTTTCTCATATTTTAAAAGAAATTGCTATCTTAGGGATAGGTACGGATAATTTAACATCTATAAATGAATTTAGATATCTTAGATGTCACAACCCGATTTCCAAGTCATGATGCAACCTACCATAACCCACCAGTAGATAAGCCAACATCATAACCCGGAGCTAATGCAATAGGTTACCTTGGTAGGAACATCCAACATGGACCCTATATGGGAACACAATATAACAACGACATTCCACAAAGAAAGAACAAACATTTGAATACCAATCCTATGACCTGTTTGTAAAAATACAAGAGCATCTCTACATTCGACAATAGAAATTACAACTTAACATCTGATAGTCTTAAATAGTCTTATACATTCGTCTTGAATACAAAATACATAATAAGGATAGAAGGAAAAGAAGTCAATTAAAACTCTAAGACCTCACCTTGTCTCATGATGGTCAACACCGTACGATCTTGACTAAATATCGTCAACTAGAACTCGTGTCTACACTAACAAGGTACATAAGTGTAGTATGTGTACCAAAACACGGGTACTCAGAAGGTATCATTGGCCAATTGAGCTTAATTATGATACAAGGATGATATAAAGAAAGACAATAACCTAAAGTCAAGGTACTGAATCAAACCTGAATCTTCTTTGATATCACTGTAAGGTAACTAATCAACTAGAACAATAGTACGACATTCCATATCCACATATACCATATCTTTCAAACAATAAGAGTAATCATTTTGGAAGTGTATAGCCACATATATACAATAGAAATCATATAGTACCGTAATAAAACAACTACCACCATTAGAGCATAAAGCAAAAGAACTTACCACGACGTCCCATATCGCTGGGAAGTACACTCAAGTAAAAAAAAAACTCATCACGGCATCCTATACCACTAGAGATTACAACAAAAAATTAATTCATCAAAATATCAAGGCAGAACTACACAAGTATCTCACCAAAGCCGTGGGTTGTAAATTCCCGCCATGGCTTCTTACCAATGTCTACAATTATCATCAATGCTGAAATTTGACACGCCGAAGCAGATATCACCATAGCATAGTATATAGTTATTAATTCTCTAACTTATTAATAAACTACATGTCTAGCGTAACTATCTAGCCTCCATTTCTATGAGCAACTAGTTTGCAAGTCTAATAGTTTACTAGTCATCAAATAAGGAAAAGCTACAAGTTAACAACACTATTATTATTCATCCATCTCAAATCCATCTTTTAGTTAGCCTCCAAATTATATAAGTGATCAATTAAATCACTACGACATCACATATTAGATGTCTACTTAACCACTCATCATATAATACTAGGTCTATTATGATTGAGCATGTTACAACCTTAAGCACTAGTTTCCATATTTTAACTAGGTATGGTCACCCAACTAGTTTGCTAGGCTTCTAGCCTACAAGTCATAGTCATTTATTAGAGACAACTAGTTATCACCTAAGACACTTTCCTAGATGAAATTCCATAGCATAACCATTTATCAGTGATAAGTAGATTTACTAGGTGAGCCATTTGTTCTACACAAGATTACACATATCAATTGGCCTTAACCCAATACTCGTCACAATCTACTTCTAGTTACTAATTAGAGTTAACAAGGGTCACACCTCTTATCTAGTGAATAATAACAAAGAATGGATAACAATTTACCAAAGGAGACATCATGTCCCAAGTACACAAATGGGTTTAGCCACAGACGATGTAACCTCACATACAACCATGCATTCATATAGATTCACCACACATAATATCATCATAACATTTTTACCTCTTTCGGATTCAACGTGTATCATCATAATATCATTATATTCTTTGGATTCATCGGGCATCATTATAACATCATTATATCCTCTAAATTCACCGGGCATCATCATAGCATTATTATATCCTACGGATTTACCGAGCATCATCATAACTTCTTGATATCCTCCGAATTCACCAGGCATCATCATAACATCATTAAATCCTATGGATTCACCGGGCATCATCATAACATCATTATATCCTCTTAATTAACAAGGAATCATCATCATATTAACACATCTTTAAAGACAATGATATACACATACATATGTAGTCAAATCAATAAGCATACCCACAATGATAGAGTATAAGTGATGTAAGGAAAAACATAACATAATGCTTTACTATTAATCATCACTACATAAAATATGTAGATGAATGAGCATGAGTATCTATATGATATACACAATCACCTCTTTTCCAAGTTAACATATTTATTAGAAAATCAATTTAAGTCAAGTGCAGGCTCTTTAGATGCCTATTTTACTCCCACTTTTCATAATACGAACCCAAAAGGAAAATTACTCATATAAACATTAGCTTAATTATTAGGCTTGGGTCTTAGAGAGAGTGGTAAAATAATTGCAGGCTCACTTGGTGAACTCATCAATAAGCCATGTGATAGCATAACGATAGGTTCAATGAAAAAGAATTTCAAAGGCTATCCATATCATGACAACAAGATAATCAATCAAGTACACACATTATCAAACCATCAACCACATGCATATCCAAAAACCAAGTTTAATCATTATAACCTTAATAACATAACTTAGACATTCATCAAGTATCTAGGTCATTAAGGAATTACATAGTACAAGATTAAGATGGGTCAAGTCCCACTACTAATACCCACTAATGCCAAAGAACACCTCTACAATACTAACTTCTACCAAAAATTAGGCTTGGTTATCTAAATCACACCATAAGGTTTTATCAATCCTTTCTAGGCTTATAAGGGAAAATCTTCTTCAAGTATCCTTTCTAAGTTATCCCAAACACAAAGGACAATTCATAACTAGTCATATCTAGGTCAACATACTCTTAAGGTTAGTCAACAACATCATTCTCCTCTACTAGAGAAACTAAGGTATTATCATACTATTCATGAGACAACAAGTAGAACTATCCAAGGTTTTAGGCTATAGTCAAGTATCACATTTTACAAGTTTAATAGCCTACGTGGATCTACTAAACCCAAGTATCATCATTCACCAATTTATCGTCTAGGACCCTTCCCAATCTAATAAGATATCATAAATATACTACAACTTAGCTCAATCTAACTACAAGTAAGCCTAACCTACCTTTAGTCCAAATTGCTCACGAACCAACAAGCTTTACCTTTCCTTTCATTGAAGCTTCTTCCACAATCCAAGCTATCACAACAAAATCTTAGCATCATTACAAGAATAACAACACATATTTTTGAACAATTATTTCATGGGTCCAAAATGACACCAAACCCCCAAGTGGGTCCTACCTTCATAAAATGAGATTCTAAGACCAACCCATTGCTCAACTATCTTTAGGGTGCTATAAACCCCAAGAAATTTGAGTAAATCAATAACATTTGTGGAGACAATTGAGCGTCAAATACTTAGGGGTTTTGGGTCTAGAAATCAAGAAATTAACACAAAATTAGAAGGAATCTTACCTTAGATTTGTAGAAAAAATGGATTACAAATATTATTCAAGATCTTAATCAACCTGCAAGACTCACATTGAAGATTTTACACTCGATTAGGGTTTTAGAGCTCAAGAGGGAGAGACAAATGGCAAAAATTGTAAGCAAGACAACATTTATATAGTCCCTGCCTAGGAAACGGGTAGAAAAATTGTGCACCTCGCTTGCCCGCGGTCATGGCTCACTCATTTGTACCTTACCTACCACGATTACAGTATCTCTCTCTAAGTCAGGCAACGATTGAAGTTTTGAACTTTGTCCTGGGCATTAGCCAGTGCCTCGAGATGTATTCGTAGTCCATTTTGAGCAAATGAGTTACGTAACCACATGGATTTTGACATTCGAGATGCGTTGGCAAAGATGGATTTTTCTTTTAAGGTCATTTTACTAAAGTTTTTTATCGGTGGTTAATTAGAACCAACAAAGACTTTAAATTGGGAAATTGGTTCTAAAAACCAAATGAAGCGGCAGGTAATCGAACTATCAGTTCCAATAAGTCACTAATGAACTGGTGAAGCTATGGAGAAGTACTAACAGCGAAAATAAGCAAGAACGCAGTCAATGACCTGAAGGGCCATTACAATATCCACTACTAAGGAACCTTCATCTCCGAATATTAAAGATGAAGAAAATACTTGAAGTCTCAAATAAATTAGGATACTGATCCCACATCTCACTCTAGATCTCCAAAGTATCCTTCTCTACTGGGCGGTGCCTCTACTTAATCTTGACTTCCAAAATCTCTCTAAAATGTAGTTGCCTTACATCACTAGAAAAATTAAGAATGGGCTCCTCCACAAAGGTTAATTGCTTGTCTAAGTGGACTGAGTCCCATCTAAGCACTTGAAAAGGATCTGTAATATACTTCCACAACATAGAGACATAAAAAACTGGATGAATAGAAACAATGTCTAGAGGTAAAGCTAACTCGTTGGACACCTCACCCACTACACAGAGTATCACAAAAAGACCAATAAAGAGAATTCTAAGCTTACCCTTCCTCAAAAATCTGATCACACCACTCATAGGGTAAATATGAACGAACATATAATCACCAACTCTGAATCATAAGGCACGGGGTCTACGGTGGGCATAGGCCTTCTGCCTACTCCGGGCTACTCTCAACCTATTCTAAATCACCCTGACTCTGTCCAATGAGAATTGAATCAAATTTGTAGAATAGGGTCTAACCTCAGAAGTCTCAAGTCATCTTATAGGAGAACGATGTCTCCTATAATACAAAGCCTCATAAGGCCCCATCTCTAAACTCGAATGATAACTGTTATTTTAAGCGAACTTTGTCAATGCTAAGTGTTGATCCCACTGTCTTCCAAAGTCCATAGAACAGGCTCAGAACATATCCTCAAGCACCTAAATAGTCCGCTTGGACTGACAATCCATCTACAGATGAAAGGTTGTACTCAAATCCACTCGAGTACCCAACTTCTCCTAAAACTCTCTCTAAAATCATAAAGTAAATACAAAACTACAATCTGATATAATAGACACAGGGACCCCATGAAGAATAACTATCTATCAAACATAAATTTGGGCTAATCTCTCAGCACTGAAGGTCATCTAAGTAGGAATGAAATGTGCCGACTTGGTCAAACGATCCCCAATAACCCAAATACCATCGTGAACCACTAATGGATTCTATGGTAACCCTTTTCCATTTCCACTCAGGAATAGGTAATGTCTGACTCAAACTACATGGATGCTGATGCACAACCTTAACCTGCTGACACCATAGGCAATGAGCTAAGAAGTTATCCGCATTTCTCTTTATACCGTCCCAATAAAAAATCTACCTCAAATCTCTATACATCTTGGTCGTACAAGGATGAATAAAATAACTAGAGATATGAGACTCATACAGAATCAACTGAATCAAGTTATCAAGTCAGGGAACACATATACGACCCTGAAGCCTCAAGATACCCTCAAAATCTATGGTGTGTCCCCAAGAATCACCAACTATCACCCGATATCAGATAAGGAACAACATACCATCCTCAATCTGATGATAACAAATCTACTCAAATAGGGATGACCTCGCCTCCACACAAGCCAAAATCTCAAAGGATCTAAAATATCAAGGCAAACCTTTAAATTTGATAAGAACTGGATGTCCCATGCCAAGGACCTTTGAGAAACAAATATACATGCCAAAATACCCATACTCACTGCTTTCCAACTCAAGGCATCAACCACCACATTTGCCTTACCCAGATGATACAAGATTGAAATATCATAGTCCTTTAGCCACTCCATTTATCTACGTTGGTGAGAATTAAGCTCTGACTAAGTCATAAGATGCGTAAGAATATGATGATCAGTGAAAATGTAATAATGCACACCATACAAGTAATGCCTCTAAATCTTGAGCGCAAATACTATTGCCTCCAACTCCAAATCAGGAGTGGGGTAGTTGTGCTTATGCACCTTAAGCTATCTAGAAGCATAGGAAATAACATGACCCTACTACATCAAAACACTTCAAAGACCAACTCCAGATGCATCACAAAAACACTATGAATCCCTCCCTCTCAACTGAAATAGCTAACAGTGGGGCTGAAGTGAGTCAATCCTTGAGCTTTCCAAAGATCAACTCACAATCCTTGGACAATCGGAAAGGAACTTTCTTCTGAGTCAATCTAATCATAGGGGAAGATATGGTAGCAAAGCACTCAACAAAGAGCCAATAATAACCAGCCAAACCAATAAAACTGCAAACTTGAGTCGGAGACGTAGGCTTAGTCAAATCATGAATTACTGAAATCATAGTTGGTTCTACTATATTACTCATCTTGGACTCCAGGTGTCCTATAAATGACACTGACTCAAGCAAAAACTCACACTTGGAGAACTTGGAAAAATCATATTCTCTCACAAGACCTGGAGAACAATCCTCAATTGTTATACATGCTCCTCACTACTCCTCGAATACACAAGAATATCATCAATTAACACAATAATAAATGAGTCTACATAGGGTCTGAAGACACGGTTCATCAAGTCCATAAATGCGGCATGGGTATTAGTCAGTCAGATAGACATTACCAAGAATTCATACTGACCATACTAGGTCCTAAAAGCCATCTTTGGGATATCCACAACCTGAATCCTCAACGGATGATAGAAGGACCTCAAATCTATCTTAGAAAATATAGTTGTGCCCTGAAGCTGTCAAATAAATCAACAATACGAGGCTTCGGATAATGGTTCTTCCCCATCACCTTGTTAAGCTGCCTATAATCAATACATATTAACATTAACCCATCTTTTTACTTTACAAAAAGAATAGGGGCTCCCCACGGGGACATACTTGGTCTAATAAAATCCTTAGCAAAAAGATCCTGAGCTAGAAGTTGAGCTCCTTAAGCTCAACCGGATCCATACAATAAGGTGAAATACAAATAGGTTGGGTCCTAAGATCAAGGTCAATAGTAAACTCAATCTCACGGTCAGGGGGAATACCAGGCATATCGACAGTAAACACATAAGGTATCTCACACACAGTAGGAATAGAGTCAAGTGTTGGATTTCTACATGGGTATCATATACATAGGCGAGATAAGACTCACAACCCCTCGATATAAGACATCTGAAAAAAATACAGGAAATAATCCCCATTCGCTAATCGCTCACTGCAACATGATAGTGGTACGGTGGGCAAGGCAAAGGTAACAGTCTTGGAAAAACAATCTATGACCACATGATAGTGGGCTAACTACTCCATGCCTAAAATCACATCGAAATCCAATATATCCATAATTATAAGATCAGAAAAAGTATCAACATCACTAACTATCACAATACAAGATTTGAACACTCAATACACTACTAAAGAATCACCTATGGGAGTAGATAGGCACAAATGCAAAGATAATAAATCACTAGTCAAGTCCAACCGTAGAGCATAACAACTAAATATCTAAGAATAAGTGGATCCAGGATGAAATAAAGAAAGATCCAACTTGTGACATGCAAAAATTGCACCAGTAACTACACCATCCAAAGTCTTAGCCTCATCTGTACTAGGTACTGTATATAACTGACCACGCCTGCCATCTGGATGGGCACCTGACCAACCTCCTATCCAGCCTGCTTGTGTACCACCTCAAACTCCATGGTAACCACCCCTATGACTTTGATAACCACTTCTAGCTGAAGAATGAACTGCCCTAATGGTAGTAGATCCCTGGACTAAAACAACTATTGCCCCACCGCTAAGACACTCTCTAGAGAAATGACCGAATATTTGCAAGTAAAATAAAAATCATAATAAGAACTAGAACTCTCTACTCCAGCTGACTCGTCATAACAATCAATCCCAGTGTGGCCTACAGATTAACCTCTCAAGGACTGATCACCGCCCTTACTAGGGCAACCACTAATAATTATCCCCTTCAACGGCCTTAAGAGCTGCCTGAAGTGGTTGACTAGTCTAACTCTTAGGCTGAAAAGATAGAAATAGAGGATGTCCAACGTAAGAATTACTACTCCAAAATTGGGAACTACTACGGTTTCTATAAAATCTATGCTAAAACTTGGGCCTCTTATCACAACCTTCACGTTGCATGCCCTCTAATGCTCTTACATGATTAGAAACCTTGGAAAAAGTCCTACCCGCAACAACAAAAATCTTAGTAGCTATCCAAATAGGAAGTCTAAATCCTTTCACAAAGAAACAAAATGTCTCACTCTCTAAGTCCAAGATAGAAATCGCATGCCTAGACATCGTATAAAAATGAGCCTCATACTCTAAGAACATCATAGAACCTTGCTCAAATCTAGAAAACTATCTCTCAAGCTATCTCGAAGGCAGCACGGCATATACTTATCCAAGAATATCTCAGAGAACTGAGCCTAAGAGAGAGGGGAAGATCCAACTGGCCTAGAACTCACAAAACTATTCCACCAGTGTCGAGAAGACAAGTCGAACTGAAATATGGTGTAATCCACACCACAATTCTCAACAAGGTATAACCCATGAAGTTTATCCTCACAAGCAGTCATAAACTCAAATACATCTTCTCCACGAGTACCAGAAAACCTAGGTAGAGCCAACCTCAAGAATCTACAAAGTATCTTTTGCTCCTCAGCAGACATAGCAGGTTGGGTCATAACTAGCTGAGCGACTGCCGACTGAACAACTTATGGAATAGGAGGAACCTCAACTCCAGGAGCTGCAGCTGCAGGCAGTACTCCTGTCCTAGTTGTCTATGAACCATCAACAATACCCAACAAATGAACTAAAGAATCTCTAAGAAAAAAATAGGGGATGATTCCAGGTTGAGCCTGGGCTAGTCTCTAACCCCCCATTAATTATGATGGAGGTGTCTCTGGCTCGGGTGTAGGAATAGAGTTCAGGGAAGGTCAACCCTGAACCCTAACTAGGGATACATCATGAGTCTGTAACTCGAGACCCTTCTCACATATAATTATAGCATGAGTCCAGGGAATCTGCGATGGAGTAAAGTCAAGAAAATATCCATGTAACCAACTAAGAGTCCAGGGAATCTACGAAGGAGTAAAGTCAAGACAATATCTGTGTAACCAACTAAGACTCTTAGCGCAAAATGATTGGAAAAAGTGAGGGACTCCTAAACATGTCATATAGCCTAGCGAAAAGAGGAAACAAATGTCAACTTTTAGATACACAAGACTCTATAAACACTTTCTCTTGTAACAAAAATATCAGTGAAACCTAGGCTCTAATACCAATTTGTCACAACCCGATTTCCGTGTCATGATCATACCTACCAAAACCCACCAGTAGGTAAGCCAACATCGTAACCCGAAGCTAATGCAATGGGTTACCTTGGTAGGAACGTCCATCATGGACCCTATATGGGAATACAATATACTAACAACATTACTTAAAGAAACAACTAACATTCAACTACTGATCCTACAACCTGAGAGTATTAGTACAAGAGCATCTCTACATTCAACAATAGAAATTAATACTCAACGTTTAATAGTGTTAAATAGTCTTATGCATTTGTCTCGACTACTAAAGACAAAATTAGGATATAAGGGAAAAAGAGAAATTCAAAATCCACGAGCTCACCCTATCACTTGATGATCAACGTTGCATGATCTCATCTCAACGGTGGCAACTAGAACTTGGGTGAGCACCAAAAAGGTACAAAAATGTAGTTTAGGTACCAAAACATGGGTACATAGTAGGCATCATTGGCCGATTGAGATAAATTATCATAAAAAGAATATATAAATTAAGATCATAACCTAAATTCATGGTAAAGAACCGAACCTGAATCTTCTCCGATATCACTATAAGATAACCAATCAAGTAGAACAATAGTATGACATTCCATATCCACATGTACTATATCTTTCATACAACATGAGTAATAATTTTAGAAGTGTAAAACCACATATATACAATAACAACCATATAATACCATAATCAACACAACTACCATCAATAGAGCATAAAGTAAAAGAACTTTCCACGATGTCCCAAACCACCGGGAAGTACACTCAAGGAAAACAAACAAAGAACTCATCACGGAGTCCCATACCATCGGAGAGTACACCATAAGATAAATTCATCAACATATAAAGGCACAACTACAGTAGCAACTCACCAATGCCAGGAGTTGTACATTATCACCACGGCCTCTTGCCAAGGTCTATAATCTTTATTAATACTTAAATTCTACACGACGAAGACGATATCACCTATACTAGATAGCCTTCATTTCTATGAGCTACTATTTTTCAAGTCTAATAGTTTACTAGTCATCAAATAAGGAAAAGATACAAGTTACTAAAACTATTATTTATTCAGCCATCTTTTAGTTAGCCTCTTAATTATATAAGTCATCAATTAAGCCATAACGACATCACATACAAGATGTTAACTTACCCACTCATCATAAAATACTAGGTCTATTATCATTGAGCATGTCACAACCTTAAGGACTAGTTTCCATATTTTAGCTAAGAATGGTCCACCAACTAGTTCTCCAGGCTTCTAACCTACAAGTCATAGTTATTTATTAGAGACAACTAGTTATCACACAAGCAACTTTACTAGGGAAAATTCCATAAAATAACCATTTATCTAAGTCAAGTACATTTACTAGGTGAGCCCTTGGTTATACATAAGATTACACTTATCAATTAGCCTTAACCCAATACTCGACATAATCTACTTTACTTACTAATTAGAGTTAACAAGGGTGACACCTTTTATCTAGTGATTAATGATAAAGAATGGATAATAATTTACCAAGGGAGGCATCATGTCCCAAGTAGACAAATGGGTGTAGCCACACATGGCATAACCTCACATACAACCATGCATTCATATAGATTCACCACGTTTAACATCATCATTACATCTTTACCTCTTCCATATTCACTAGGCATCATCATAAAATCATTGTATCCTCAGGATTTATCGGGCATCATCATAACATAATTATATCCTCCAGAGTCATCGGGCATCATCATAATATCATTATATCCTACGGATTCACCGGGCATCATGATAATATCATTAAATCTTCTAAATACATCGGGCATCATCATAATAATATTATATCCTATGGATTCACCAGGAATCATCATCACATTAAAACATCTTTCAAAACAATGATATACACATACATATATAGTTAAATCAATAAGAATATACAACCCACAAGGCAACACATAACATCATACTATACTATTAATCATCAATACATAACATCAGTAGATGCATTAGCATGAGTATCTCAATGATATACGCAATCACCACATTTCCAAGTTAACGGGTTTATTAATAAGTCAATTGTAAGTGACGTGCATGCTCTTTAGATGCCTCTATTACTCACACTTTTCACAATACGACCCTTAAGGAAAATCCATCATATAAAAATTGGCTTAATCATTAGCCTTGGGTCCTAGCAAAAGTTGTACCATAATTAGAGTTTCACTTAGTGAACGTATCAATAAGACAAGCAATAGCATAACCATTAGTTAATTTACAAGACATTCCAAGGCTTTTCATATAATGACAACAAGATAATCAATCAAGTATACACATTACAACCATCGACCACATGCATATCCGAGAACTCGGTTTAACCATTATAACCTTATGAACATCACTTAGACATTCATCAAGTATCTAGGTCACAAAGTAATTACATAGTTCATGCTTAAAGTGGGTCAAGTCCAACTCCTAATTTGAAATAATGCCAAAGTTCACCTCTACAATACTAATTTCTACTTGGAATTAGGCTATGTTATCTAAATCACAATTTAAGTGCTTATTAATCCTTACTAGGACAATACGGGAAAATCTTCTTCAAGTATCCTTTCTAAGTCACCCCAAACACTAAGGACTATTCATAACTAGTCATATCTAGGTCAACATAGTCTTAAGATTATGGTTAGTCAACAACATTATTCTCCTCTACTAAAGCAACTAAAGTATTTTCATACAATTCTTGATACTACAAGTAGAACTATCAAAGGTTCTAGGCTATAGTCAAGCATCATATTTTACATGTTTAATAGCCTACGATGATCAACTAAACCCAAGTATCATCATTCACCAATTTTAATATAATACCCCCCACAACTTCACATGATATTACAAATATACTACAATTTAGCTCAATATAATTACAAGTAAGCCTAACCTACCTTGAGTCTAAATTGCTCACGAACAAATGAGCTTTGCCTTTCCTTTTCTTGAAGCTTTTTAAATGAGATAAGCTATCACAACATAATCTAAGAATCGTTACAAGAATAAAAACACCCATTATGGCAACATTATTCCATGGGTCAAAAATAACACCAAACCCCCAAGTGGGTCCCACCTTCAAAAAATGCATTTTGGAAATAATTTATTGCTCAACTATCATTAGAGAGCTATAACCCTAAAGAAACTTGAGTAAATCAATCATATTTGTTGATACAATTGAGCCTCAAAGACATAGGAGTTTTGGGTCTAGAAATTAAGAAATTAACACCAAACTAGTAGGAATCTTACCTTAGATTTATAGAAAAAATTGATTACACAAGTTATTCAAGCTCCTAATCAACCAATAAGAATCACTTTGAAGACTTTACACTCTATTAGGGTTTTAGAGCTCAAGAGGGAGGCAAAAATGGCCAATATTTTGGGCAAGACAACATTTATATAGGCCCTGCACATGCCTCGGGTAGCTTGATCGTGCACCATGCTTGGCTGCGGTCATGGCTCACGTGTTCTCACCTCATCCACCTCGATCGCAATATCTTTCACAAAACTGAGCAACGGATAAAGCTTTGAACATTGTCCCATGCTCCGGCCAATGCCTCGAGATGCATCAGAAGTTCATTTTGAGCAAATGAGATATGTAACCACATTGTTTTTGACATTATGGATGCATTGGAAAAGTAGGATTTTTCTTTTAAGGTTGTTTTACAGAAGTATTTTATAATTGGTGAATTAGAACCAACGAAGAATTCATATTGGAAAAGTGGTTATATATACCAAACGAACCACCAGGTAATTAAACTACTAGTTCCAACAAGTAACTAATGACTTAGGTAAGCTATGGAGAAGCTCTGTCAGTGAAAATAAAAAGAACGTGGACAATAATCTACAGGGTCATTACAACATCCACTACTAAGGAATTTCATCTCCGAAAGTTAAAGATAAAGAAAATTCTTGAAGTGTCGAACAAATGAGGATACTAGGCCAACATTTCACCCTCAATCACCCAAGTAGCCTCTTCTACTGGGCGGTACCTCTACTGAACCTTAACTATGGGAACCTTACTAGAACATAGTCGCCTCGCATCACTATCCAAAATAAGCACAACCTCCTCCACAAAGGTCAATTGCTCATCTAATTGGACTGAGTTCCATTTAAGCACATGAGAAGGTTCTGTAATATACTTCTGCAATATATAGACATGAAAAACTGGATGAATAGAGACAAAGTCTTAAGGTAAAGCTAACTCATAGGCCACCTCTCCCATAACACAGAGATCTCAAAAGGACAAATATAGTGAGGGATAAGCTTACCTTCCTCCAAAATCTCATCATACCTCTCATAAGGGAAAAATAAAGAAACATACGATCACTAACTCTGAATCTCAAAGCAAGGAGTCTACAATCGGCATAGGCTTTCTGCCTTCTCTAGGATACTCTCAGCCTATCCTGAATCACCCTGAGTCTTATCTAATAAGTCTTGAAGAAAATATGTACCACATAGTCTAACCTCAGAAGACTCAAACTATTCTATTGGACAATGACATCTCCTATCGTACACAGCCTCATAAGGAGCAATCTCAATACCCCAATGTAACTATTATTGAACACGAACTCGGCCAATACTATTATTGAAAACAAACTCTGCCAATGCTAAGTGTTGATCCCATTCTTCTCTAAAGTCTATAACACAGGCTCAGAGCATATCCTCAAGAACCAAAATAATCCGCTCGGACTGACCATCCATCTGCAGATAAAAAGTTGTACTAAAATCCACTTGAGGTCCCAAATCCTCCAAAAAAGCTCTCTAAAATTGCAAAGAAAACACAGTACCATAGTCTCATATAATAGACACAGGCACCCTATGAAGAAGTAGCTCTTGAACATAAATCTAGGCTAATCTTTCAGCATTGAAGGTCATATGAATATGAATGAAATATGTCATCTTATTCAAATAATCCATAATAATCCAAATACTATCATGACCAAAGGAAGTACGAGGCAAACCAATAATGAAGTCCATGGTAACACATTCCTATTTTCACTTGGGAATGGGTAACCTCTGAGTTAAACTACCTGCACGTTGATACTCTGCCTTAACCTGTTGACAATATAGGAAACGAGCTACAAAGTTTTCCACATCTCTCTTCATGCTATCCCACCAATAAAGCTGCCTTAAATCTTTATACATCTTTTTTGCACTGGGATGAATAGAATTTCTAGTGCTTTGAGCTTTATGCAGAATTGACTAAATCAAGTCATCAAGTTGGGGAACACAAATACGACCCTGAAACCTCAAGATACCTTCAAAATCTACAGTGTGTCCCCAAAATCACCACTCATCACCCGATCATAGAGAAGGCACAACTTACTATCCTTAAATTGATGTCATGAATCTGCTTAAATAGGGAGGACCTCGCCTCCACACAAGCCAAAATCCTCACAGGATCTAAAATATCAAGTCAAATCATAAAATTGGCTAAGGACTGGATGTACCATGCCAAGGGCCTCTAAGAAACTGATATACAGGAAAAACTACTCATACTTACTGCCTTATGGCTCAAGGCATAACACACCACATTTGGCTTACCCGGTTGATATAAAAGGAAATATCGTATTCCTTTAGTAACTCCATCCATCTGTGTTGGTGAGCATTAAGATCTCCCTGAGTTATAAGATGCTAAATACAATGATGATCAGTGAAAATCTTACAGTGCACACCATACAAGTAATGCCTTAAAATCTTGAGTGCAAAAACTATCGCCGCCAACTCTAAATTATGAGTACGGTTGTTGCACTTATGAACATTAAGCTATATAAAAGCATAGGCAATGACACTACCCTTATTTATCAGAACACATACAAGACCAACACTAAATGCATCACAAAACACTGTCAATCGTTTCCTCTTAATTAGAAGGGATAATACCGAGGCTTAAGTGAGACAATCCTTTAACTTTCCAAAGCTCAACTCACTCCTCGGACCATTAGAAAGGAACTTCATTCCGAGTCAATTTAGTCATAGGGGTTGATATGGTAGAAAAAGTCTCAACAAAGAGACTATAATAACCATCCAAACTAATAAAATTGTGAACCTCAGTCGGACACGTAGGCCTAGCCCAATCAGGAATCACTAAAATCTCTGTTAGGTCTACTATAATACCCCCTTTGACTCCACATGTCCAAGAGATGAAAATCACTCAAGCCAAAACTCGCACTTGAATAACTTGGCAAAAACCCTCGCAAGACCTGGAGCACAATCCTGAAGTGCTGCACATGCTCCTTACTACTCCTCAAATATACAAGAAAATAATTAATGAACATAATAAAAAGTTGTCCAGATAGGGTCTAAATGCACTGTTTATAAAGTCCATAAAATCCACTCGGGCATTAGTAAGCCCAAAAAACATCACCAAGAACTCATAATGACCATAACGAGTCCTAAAAGCTGTCTTTGGGATATCCTTAGCCCAAATCCTCAACTAATGATAATCGGAACTCAAATCTATCTTAGAAAATATAGTTGCGACCTAAAGATGGTTGAATAAATCATCAATATAAGGCATAGGATAATAGTTCTTCATCATTACCTTTTTAAGCTTACTATAATCAATAAACAATTGTATCAACCCTTCTTTATTATTTACAAATAGAATAGGGGCTCCCCACGGGGTCGCACTTGGTCTAATAAACCCCTTACCAAGAAGATCCTGGATCTTGGAGTTCAGCTCCTTAGGCTCAGCAGGAGCCATATGGTAAGGTGCCATAGAAATAGGTCGGGTGCAAAGCTCAAAGTCAATAGCAAACTCAATCTCATTATTTGGGGGAATACCAAAAAAAATAGTAGAAAAGACATCAAGAAACTTACACAGAATAGGAATAGAGTCAAGCATCAGACTCTCTATACGGGTATCACATTCATAGAAGAGATAAGACTCAAAACCTCTTGATATAAGCTGAATTGAAAAAACATACAATATAATCCCTATCAGCTCACAGCTAAACACTCGCTATCATAGTACTGTGGTTACGTCAGGCATGGATAAGGTAACAGTCTTGACAAAATAATCCATGATCGTATGTAACACCCCAATTTACTGAACCAGAATGCTACACGGTGCTCATGACCTCGAGGGATCACAAGCTAACCCATGAATGATATCTGTACCTATATATTGAAAATCATGACATAATAATACGGAATACGTAAACCTATAAGGCCATAAGGTTTAATTGAATAAAACCATGTAGGTGAAAATACCCAAAACATCTCAATCTGAAGGCTAAGTCTGAACATAAATCTGAAAGCCTCTAAACTATCTGAATAAGGAGTTGAAGGAACATGTCTCCAACTAACTCCGTAAAACTGAACTGAAGAAATAAATAAATGTATCAAATCATATTGTCCTCGAATCAATGAGGACTCACTGTGTCTCTACGACTTGAATGCTACCGCTACTGCTGGGCTGGAGCTCGTGTCTCAGAACTTATGGTGTAACATGAAAAGAAATCACCATAGCACAAATGCGTCAGTACAACTGGAGTACTGATTATACGAGGAAGATAGGCTGAACATAAAGGGTTTCATGCATGAACAACACTGACTGACTAATATGAACATAGGAGTGCAACATACATATATAGAAACTGGGACTGTGAATTCGTGATAGCATGATCTGTAAGCTAATACATGGTTTACTGATAACTTTCATGACTGATACTGCAAACTGATAACATGGATGACTGTATCTGACATTCCTATATATACTGAGATCTGAAGAATGCCCTGAGTTCTTTTATTGAGACTGATACTAAAACTGTGGGAGGTAGTGTTTAACCGACATGCCCCATGTATGCCGTTATGGCTAAGCTGGGGTCCAATCTCTTCCCCAACTAGAGGGGTGTCAATACTGTGCCACGGGTAAGGACAGCTTGTGAGTGACCCTTATCTAGTAGGTACTCAATAAGAATAGTGGGAACCCTAAACTGATAGGTTAAACTACCTCATCAACCCTAATCTAATAGGTTAAGATGTCTTAAACTACGCTGGCTATGTAGTTCTAGAACACAAGGATGACTACTAAGAATCACACCCTAAATTGGCGGGTGAGTTCCCATCCTTGGGTTCACTCGGTGCTAAACTCTACTCCCTTCTAGAGGGACTGGACATGAATAACTGACTATACATGACTTAATCTTACTGAATTCCATTGACTGGCAGAATGTTACTGATATTTGAAAACTGACTGAGATCATGAGGGTTTCTTAAGTCACATGATTGACTGAAGTCTATGGAATCATAGCTTGAGTTCGGATATCATGAAACATGACATGGATCTAGGTACATAGCTATAGTTTTTGGGTAAAAGTACCCCCAGGACTCGATGGAAGGAAACTGACACACATGACTGACTTAATCATAAGAGTAGAGTCCACAATTCACAATATCATAAGTAAGGATTTCATAATAAGAATGATTCTCAACAAACTATCACATGATCGGGAATGCACACAACATGTATATACTTGCATGGCTTTAATAACATGGTCATTTCATATCACAACAATATCATGAGCATCTCATACAACATCTTCAATTCCAGACAATAGCATGGGGATCACGTTGAACATAAACTTAGAACATGGAATAGTCATTTAGGACTTATTATGTCATAAAAGCATGATTTTAATTCCCTTAGGTATTTTCACAAACACCTTACATGAACATCTTAGGCATAGGTGGATTCATCAATATTACAAATATTAAACCACCAACTACACATATTTATACATTAAATAGCACCATATCCTCACATAAAACATACAAAGATCCCATCTTAGGCATCATCAAACTCCAACCACATGAACATCAACCACCACCAACATATAAATTATAATACATAATTTAGAAGATGGTTCTTGAGCATCATGGATGAAAGGAGTCCATGAATCAATTCACACATACCTTAGAAGGAAGATTTTTGATGATTGACGGAGGAATTTCCTTGAAATCAGATCTTCAAGCTTAATTATACAACCCTAGTTGTTTTTTTTCTTTTCGTGATCTAGGATGATGAGATTTGAGATGTTAATAGGGTTTTAATATGTTTAGAAGCTATATATTTTGTAGGGTTAAGTTTAGGGACGTGTAAGGAGTGTTACAAGACTTAATTACCCTCAAAATAACATAAAACAAAGTGTTTTTGGCACTTGGAACTGACTTAGGCGGCGCCCAAGTAATTGCACAAGTTAGGTTGGGCGGCTCCTAACTAATCGCCTAAGTTTGGTTGGGCGGCGCCTAACCAATCGCCTATCCTTACTGTCTCTCACAAAAATGGGCATAACTTTTCGCTCGGGTATTGGATTAAGGAGAAATTGGTATCGTTGGAAAGCTAATTCGATTCTCTATAATTAGGTAGGTATAAATAAGCCAAAATACCATATTAAAATCGAGTATACTCGTTCAAATATGACCCTTACAAAATCGAACACTAAAACTTGATGGATTCAAAAACTCTTAGCTTGTATTACCTTAAGTGACTCATATGAACATGCGTAGTGCATCATAAACTATCCTATCGCTAGGATATTCATTATATGTTATGCACTAAAATGCTACTCATAGGATAGGAGGTTTCATACATAGGAAAACTTATTCACTTCCTAGCTTAGAAACATACGGGGTATTACATCGTATGATAGCGGGATAACCATTCTATGCCCAAAATCACATCAAAATTCAATATATCCAGAATAATAAGATCAACACAAGTATCAACATCACTAACTATCATAACACATAAACTTAATACTCGATTCACTACTAAAGAATCACATACGGGAGTAGATACACGCAAAGGCACAAAAAATAAATCATTAGTCAAGTCTAACTGTGGTGCATAATAAGCATATATATAAGAATAAATGTATCCAAGATCAAATAAATCAAGAGATGACTTATGGTATACCAAAATTACACTGTAACTACAACATCTGAAGTCTCGGCCTTAGGTCTAGAAGGCACTGCATACAACTAACCGATCTCCTATCCTGCCTTTTTCAATATCACCTTGCGCACACTAGTAAACACCCCTACGACCTCATGAACCACTTCTACCAGAAGGATAACCTGTCCTAATAGGATTAGCTCCCTAGGCTAAAACATCCATCACCCAACAACTAAGGAACTCTAGAGTGAAATTACCGAGAAGTCTGTAAATAAAATAAGTCATAAGAAGAAAAAAAATTCACCACTTTTACTAACCAAGCATAGATACCACACCTAGAATGGCCTATAGATGAACCTCTCAATGACTGATCACCGCCCTTACTAGGGAGACCACTAGTAATAAAATAAACCCCATCAGCGGTCTAAAGAGCTGCCTGAATTGGACGACTAGTCTAACTCTAATGCTGAAAAGATGGATGTGGAGAATGTCCCACATAAGAAATACCACTCTTAAATCTGGAACTACTATGGCTCCAACAAAATCATCCCTAAAAGTTGGGCGTCATATCACAACCCTCACACTGCATGTCCTCCATCACTCTATCATGATCAAAAACCTTAGTAAAATTCCTATCAATAACAACAAAACTCAGAGTATCCATCTGAATAGGAATTCATAATCCTCTCACAAAGGAGCGAACTCTCTCATACTCTATGTAAAAGATAGAAGTCGCAGGCCTAGCCAACTCATAAAAATGAGCCTCATACTCAACGACTATCATAGAACCCTACTCAAATCTAGAGAATTGATATCTCAAGTAATATCTAAGGTTGTGAGACATATACTTCTCCAAGAACATCTCAGAGAACTAAGATAAAGAGAGAGGGGAAGATCCAACAGGCCTAAAACTCACAAAACCTTTTCACCACTGTCAAACTAACAAGTACAACTAAAATTATTGTGTAATCTATACTATGAGTCTCAACAAAGCCTAACCCATGAAGCCTATCCTTATAAGAAGTCATAAACTCAAATGCATCTTCTGTGGGAGCACAACAAAACCTTGGTGGAGACAACCTCAAGAATATACCCAATGTATTTTACTCCTCAACAGACATAGTAGGTTGGGTCACAACTAACTTAGCAACTGTCAGCTGAACAACTACCGAAATAGGAGGAACCTTGCTCCAGGAGCTGCAGTTGTAAGCTGCACTTCTGTCCTAGTAGACTGTAAACCATCCACAATACCCAACAGCTAAACTAAATCATCTCTAAGAAAATAAGAAGGGATTATTCCTGGTGGAGCCTAGGCTTGTCCCTGGCCCACATTTGGCTGAGATGGAGTATTCTCTGGTTCGGGTGATGTCCACCCTGATCCCTAACTAGGGATATATCACACATGTAGGTACCGGGAACCTTCTTATGTATAACTGAAACATAAGAAATTGGCATCTACAAAAAAGTAAATTTAAGAGACTATCCATCAAACCAACATAGACTCTTAGCAGGATATGAGTGAAAAAAGTAAGGAACTTCTAAAAATCTCCTATAGACTCCCGAATATTGGAAATAGACATCAACATTCTAATTTGTAGAACTATTTGAAACATTTTCTCTTTTACCAATAATATTGGTGAAACCTAGGCTTTGATACAAGTTTGTCACGATCCTATTTTTAAGTCATGATAGTACCTACCATAACCAACCAGTAGGTAAGCCAATACCATAATCTAGAGCTAATATAATAGGTTACCTTGGTAGGAACATCAAATATGCTCTCTTAACTTATAAGTGATAATCTGTGGGATATTTAAATCAAACTCAGCCCTAATAAGTATCATAATCCCCACTCGTTTTTCACTCTAGACATCATCATTAGATGTTGGTTCTTAGTGTGTATGGTTTTTAATCATCAATATGAGGCAAGGATATTCAATGAAGACTTTTAAATTAATGTGACACTTGCTACCAATTAAACTTCCTCTTTTTCCTCTGCTACGTGGTTTGTTGTCTATTTAGAATGCATTAATTTTTTGTGTACACTCATTTGCTTAACCTTTTCACATCTGTCATTCAATAATCGTGTTTTACCGTATCAACTAGAGCCTCAAAGTCAATACCATAGAGGAATTTAGAAGTGGTTCTCTCACATATATCGATAGTTATGCAATGAACAATCACCGTATCCAACCTTAGTTGGTTTTCCTTCTCCATCATTAATGGTGTCATGTTTCTAACGTACTTAGTTTTTATAGAATTCATAAACAAATTCATCACTATAGTTTTCCAAAGGGTTTTCCATCAACATAAAATCACATTAGTTGAATGGCTTTCATAGCTGTAGAATCCTTTTTAAAGCCCCGACAAGAACAATTGTTCTTTTTGATTAATATACTTTAGGTTCCTCTTTTAATTAATGTCCATGATATCAGTGTAGTAGGGTCAAGATTATGGAACACCCCATCAAATAGTGTTTTATCCCTTCAAAGGGGTAACCTTAGTTTCACTAACCTTTTTAGAACCATTTTTTGTCTCATTTTTTGGTTTCACTCCTCTTATGAATCTCTCATTTGTATCCCTTTTAGACTGATAAAAAATAATAAGAGTGGTCACATGCACTAAAACTTTAGACTTTTAAGCCTTAGACCTAGTGATTAATGTCTTATGTTGCTCATTATTTTTTTTGTAGGGTATTCATTCTAAAAAACACTTGATTCATTGCTCTTAGATCCTGACATTGTTGGTTGTTATTTTAGTCCCTGCTTCGAGACTATCTATTTAAAACACCCTGGGTTTTGACCCTTAAAAATTTCCTTCTTTTTTATTATTAGATATTATACGACATGAGGGTACTAGTCATATGATAGGGTACAGGTTAGGTGACCAGTTGTATGTTTTCTAGTATTGGGTGGTTGAGTTTCTTGAGAAGGTACGATTAGGTGGGTACAATTCATATGGCTGGTGACAGGTTATTGGGTTATTTTTTCCTTTACTAAATAGAAACCGTAGTAACTTAACTTGGATCTAAATACTATTGGCAAACCATGAGTAATAAGGATATGACATGAGTCGTATAGTCCAACTTGTATGTTGGATAGTATTCAAACCCTCATGATTCAGACTAGGGTATAATATCATGGTACTAATCATATGGATCGATATATGTTGGTTTGGTGGTCATATGTTAGAGAGTATTGGGGTCTAAGGGAAGGCCTAGGGTATGAGTGGTAGGTACCACTCGTATAGTAGGGTACTATTGGTATTAGGTGGTTATACCATCCTGCAAGGATTTTAAGTAGTTTAAGTTTTGGGTAATCCTGATATTTCCCCTCTTAACCTCTTAAGGCCGCATGACTTATAACACACTTAGGGCATCATTTAACCTATTTGAAATCACTCAAACTCTCTTAAAACACTCTTAAATTCTCCCTAAGGCTCTTTGGTTAAGAAATGATAAAGTTTCATTAATAGATGTAAATTGGGCCTTACAAAGGTGATTTCTCTCCATGATCCTTTTAATCTTAGGCATGTTACTCCTCCCTCATTATTAGTTCCAACTAAAGGCATGTTTTACAAATTGTTTTCATGGCTTGAATGTTGTATGGTTTTGGGTTTTAAATTTAGGTTGGGGTTTTTAGTTACAATGGTTGGTTATGGTTTTTCTAAGTCTTTTACTTATGGTTTTAATATAACTATGGTGGTTTTAACATTTGGTTTCCTGGGAATGGTTAATTGGTACATGGTTTTTGCTTTGGAAACACTATTACCACAACATGTTTGATAAAATGCCTATGAGAATATTTTTGGTTAAATTGTTGGACTTTCATTAAACTATGCATGGTATAACTTGGTAATAAAATCCTAAATGGTATAATTATTTAAATGGGTTTTAATGGTTAAATTTTAAGGTCTTAGTGGTTATAATTAGTCTAATTGAAAGCCTCATAGTGTGCAAAGGAATCCCCCAAGCAAACCTTATAATTGTCACTTGTGGGGTACATGGGATTCAACTAAGTCAACTTAATAATGTAATCTATGGGTACATGGGAATCCCTTCTTCTATAAAAGGTTGGCTATGGACATCTATTGTAAGTTATAGTTGGTATGAAGATAGCACTACTTAAATCCTTGGTTAATAATAAATGAAATGGTGTTTTAGTTATGTGGTAATAGTTTTAATTTGGAAATAATAGCGGGGTATGATAGATAAACATGAAGGTATGAGTCTAATAGATGGATACTGGAAACTCATGTTTGTCGACATGAGTATTGGTTATGGAAAACATATATAATACTTATGAGGTACACGAGAATCCCTTAAGTACACTTGTATATAAGTATTATAGAGAACGAAGGGTACTCTAGAATCTCTTACTCCAATAGTATCTCTGATTCATTCAGCTACACGCATCTGGTCCTTTTTAAGCGGTTATATTGGACCTGTATAGACCATGGGTGGTTCTAGGATGGTTAAGCTACACATACCCAGGTTAATGGTTTTAATGCATACTAAACCTGTTTCCCTTTCACATCATGGTTGTATATATATGTATGGTTGCGATTCATATGGTTAGTTTACTTGGTTTGAAAGGTTGGCATTACTTTATCCGTATGCTGAGTGCATGCTACAATTCACCCGCTAACCCCTTTTTAGGCTGTTGTATCCCCACGTGATGCAGGAATTAGCCATTCTACTCCTCCAACTTATTGGTCAAATTTAGGATCAACACAATTAAATTGAAGTGGTGATCTTTCATATTCTAGAAGATTCCATTTCATGTCATGGATATCTTACATACTTTGATTATTTCATAGACATTGGTTTTGGCTATGGTTTAGGGCATGTCCCAACTGGATATTTTTTACTTTTGGTTAAATGCTTTGTGGAACTACTACAGGTCAGTATGGGTGATTTCGATAGTGGTGTCAACCTTAGTATTTCCATTGGTATTTAGGATGATAACATTTGACTGTATTTATGATTGTTTTATCCTTTTATGTTTGGGATTAAGTATATTTATATTAGAACTCATTTGGTATGGGTTGCATGGATTGGTTTATGGTTTTGTTTTTGTTTTGGATATTGGTTTGATATTAGATTATTGGACTTTTTGGGTTGGTCATGGTCATGGACCTATCCCAGAATCTAGAATTATAATAAATGCTATCTTGTTAAATGTTTGTAATTCATTCGACTTAGGGTATGTGTTTGGAGGTTGGGTTGGGTAATGGGGATATTCCTTTGTCCTGGTTGGACTTAGGATGCCCATTATGACAAGGCCCAAGTTCAGGTCATGTCAAGTTGGTATCAAAGCTTTAGGTTCATGGTCAATTAACAGTCCACAAAGCCGTGTTGAGTTGAGTCTCTTTTTAGGGTTTGTAGCGCACCACACTAATAAGAGAGAGGCTTTAAGGCAATTAGGAGATGTTTGTTTTCATTGTGTTCTAATTTCAATCTAGGAGTCTAAGTATTGGAATCTCCTCAAATTCTATTTGTTTGGTTTTTTAGATCATGCGTTACATATCTGAAGTTCATAAAAACTTCTCTTTCCTAAATATGGATAATGTTTATGGGATACACTCTACTCTAGGGATCCATACTTAGTATAAACGTCCCATCCTTTATTTTACTGGAGTTACACTGCCTCCTTCTAGTCCTTCTCAAGAAGACGTGCGGATGGTAGTGTTTCGCCAGTTGATCCATGTGATTGCTAAGTTTGTAGCTTCTCAGGTTAAGCATGGTGCATATGGTATTGCATCTTTTGAGTCAACAAGGGTTGGATAATTGATGAGGTTCAATCCTCCAACTTTTACTAGTGTTAAGGTGGAGGAAGATCATAAGGGTTTTCTAGATGAAATTTAAAAGATCTTCAGGCTCATGCAGGCCATGAATATGGAAGGGGTGAATTTTGATGCCTATCAGCTAAAAGATATAGCGTACCTATGGTATGAGGAATGGGTTCAGGAAAGTGGTGATGTTAAGAAGTCATATCTATGGGAGATATTCTCTAATGCTTTTCTGGACCGCTTCTTTCCTCAGTAAATGTGAGAATCAAAGGCGGAGGAATTTGTGTATCTAAATACGGAAAGATGTTGGTCAAGGAGAATTCCTTAAAGTTTGACCACTTGTCTAGGTATTCTCAATACTTATTGTTTGATATGAGGTACTGGATGAGAAGTTCCCTTTAGGACTATCTTATGAGTTGATCCTAGAAAGCAAGTCTGCATTGTTCATAAAAGGCATGGATATCTCTAGGTTAGTTATTCAGATGCAACAACTGAGAAAGGAAAAAAAAAACCAGACTGAGGTAGGGGAAAGGTAGGGTAAGTAGTTAAGGTTCTTAGAGTAGGATATAACACAACAATGTGTCCAGGATGGTGGTAAGTGTCCAAAGAAAAAGTGGGGGAGTTATGTTTTTTTCTCCATATCTAGTTGTAATACCCCATACTTCTACCTAGCTTAAAAATTGTCCCAAAAATATTAAAGACTTGCTTTAAAGGATGAATCCACTTTTATACACGTGGAATTTTCAAGATTTTGACTTTTTTGTTGTGTGGGAAATTGAATAAGGTTTCCATTGATACCAAATTCACCTAAATCCGGTATTGGGGTAGAAAGTTATGGTTGAAATACAGAAAGCAGTCTGAACTGCCCAGGTGTGACGAAAATGGCCGGCGAACCATCGATCTAGTAATGGGCCGTCGCCAAAACTATCGCAGCAGAGGCAGTTAGTCGACCTTCTAACAAGGTTCAATGGAAGGGCCGATAGACCATCGAGCTAGCGACAGTCCATCGCCTAAACCATCACAACCAAGGAAGAAAGATCACATTTTGGCCTAGTACGACGAGAAGGTCGACAGGCCATCGAGCCAACGACAGACCATTGCCCAAGTAATTGCAGATCCCGTTCAGCAACTTAAAGCCATTTTTATAGGGTTTTTTGAGTCTTTTCCACCCTTTTAACACCTAATTATAGAAGACCAAGGCTCATAACTTCATTATTCATCTACAACACCAAATTAGGGTTTCTCTCAAAAATCAATCCCCATGAATAAGATCCCAACCCTTCTTCAAGAAACTAAGAGATTCAAGTTCTTCAAGTCCAAGAACTTCAAGAAACTCACAATCAAGGTATGTCAAGTGTTGATTCATGGGTAACTTTCACCCATGAAGCTTAAGAATCTCTTTTCAAATTCCAAAGATTGTGTATTTATGATTGTTCATGATTTAGATGAATTGAAATTCATGTCCATGTTGTTTTTCAAATTTTATTCATGTTTTAAATTACATGTTCCAATGATTGCTCCTAGTATGTGATGATTTGCATAATATTAATGATAAACCCTTCAAATTGCAAATTTATTTATGGAACCATGATAATTAGATGCATTGATGATGGTATAAAGAAAGTATGCTCCCCATATTTTTGATTAAATGCCTATGTGAAGGAAAAAGTGCCATTATAGTATGATAGTATGAAATCCCCATTCATGTAAAAGTTAATGCATGCCAAGTGTTTTATGAAATTTCTTAGTCAATGAATTATGGATATATGTGTAGCCATTGTTGTACTTTCAAACTTGTACCATGAATTACTTTTATGCTATCTAGTCCTGGGGGTATTTATACCCAACAATTTAGATGTGTGTCTAGAGACAGTGTTAGTTTCATGATAATCTCAGTCACGCCATGATCAGTAGAATTCAGTCAGTTAAATGACTCAGGAAAACTTAGTAATCTCATAAATTCAGTCAGTTAACAGGATTCAGTAACATTCTATCAGTCTACAGAACTCAATGAACTCAGTTCAGTTTATCTCAGTGTAATCAGTTTAGTATATACTCAGTTGGGAGTAGGATTTTGCACCGACCAAACCCAAGGACGAGGGCACACACTGCCAGTAGAGGGTGTGACCCTTAGAAGCAATTCTTTCTTTCCAGAACAATGTAGCCAGCATAGGTTGAGACATCAACACTATCAGTTTAGGGTTGATGAGGTGGATCAACACTGCCAGATGAGGTCCCCACCATTCTCTTTTGGGGATACTTCTAGAGGAGGGTCATTGGCAGTTTGTCCTTATCAGTGGCGCAAAATTGACACCCTTCTAATTGGGGTTATAGATTGGACCCCAACTCAGCTACAATAGCTTATTTGGGGTATGTCGGCTAGATTACTATCTCCCATAGTCTCAGTCTTAGTTTCAGTAAAAGAACTCAGATAGTTTTTAAGATTCAGGACTGTCAGATACAGTCACATAGTTCAGTACAAAACTCAACTAGTTCCATTAGAATCAGAATTGTCAGACACAGTCACTCAGTTAATACAAAACTTATGTTATCAGTATTCAAATTTAGTATTATCATGACTTCAGTTATAGGTCACGTATTCATGCATGTATTCTCACGTAGTCATGTTTGTGTTCATGTCAGTTAGTTATAGTTCATGCATATGAAACTTTGCATTTAGCTTACCTCACTTAAGTACCAGTATATGCTTACGTACTAAAGCATACTTTTATTTTATGCTATAGTGTTTTATACCATAGGTTCAGAAGCACGCGCTCCAGAGCATCCTTAGTAGATCAGTCGTTCAGTATACAGACAAGACGTGAGTCCTCATCATTCGAGGATGTTATTATTTGACTATTTTATTCTTTCAGTACTTATTTATTTTAACATTTGGAGTTAGTTGGGGACATGTGCCATCAACTCCTTATTCAGATAGTTTAGAGGCTTTCAGACTAGCTTGTTCAGACAATTATTTTAGTTATTTTAGTATTGATATACCGTATCTCCAGATGTTATATTTTCATAGATTTTTGAACCTTATGGCTTTTAAGCCTTTTATTCTACATTTATACAGTATGTTATGCAATGCTCAGTTACAGATATTAGTCATGGGTTATCTTGTAGTCCTTCGGGGTCATGCACGCTGTGTGACATTTCGAGTACCAGATTTGGGGCGTTACACTAGTGCTCCTTACTTGAAGTAGTTGGGTGATAGGCGTCGGTAGGGTGGCGATAACATCAAGTAATATGGTGCCCAATCTATGGCTAGTGGGGCTCAACCGACCTTATCATGTCCTCCTTATAGTTTCTATGGTTGGTTGCATTGGGGATTTTGTGATGAGGGTAGGGACAAGTGCTTCAAATGTGGACATCTAGGCCATATGCTTAGAAATTTTCTAGCTAATAAGGTTGATTCAAGAGTGAAAAAGGTTTTGGTTACCTCTTCAACTACTCTTGCACCTAGGAGTGGTGCTTCTACAGCTGTTAGTGCTTTTGGCGGTGACATAATCCGTAATTGGTTATATTCTCTTACATCTTGGCAGGAGTTTAAGGCATTTTCTGGTGTCATGAGTTGTATGTTATAATTCTTTTCTCATGACGTGTATTATTTACTTGATCGGGGGTCCACTCTCTCTTATATGACCCAAATTGTGGCTATGTATTTTGGATTAGATCTTGAGGTTATTTTGGATTCTTTTTATATTTTTACCTTGATAGGTGACTTTGTGGTTACTAAAAGAGTCTATAGGGGGTGAGTGGTATTTGTTGATAGAAAGGAGACTTTGATGCATTTGTTCGAATTAGATATGGTGGATATTGATGTTATTTTTTAGATGGATTGGTTACACTCATGCGATATGCACTTAGATAGTCAGATTCACACTGTTTTCTTTAAGTTCCATGGTGAACTGGTTATTAAGTGTGAGGGTACTTCCCTATATCTTATGGGGAGGTTTATATCATATCTTAGAGCTCAGAGGTTAATCTCTAAAGAGTGTCTCTATCATTTGGTCTTGGTTAAAGAGTCTAACTTGAAAGGTCCTTTCTTGCATTCAATTCCAGTGGTAAATGAGTTTCTTGAGTTCTTTCTAGATGATGTTCCTAGTGTTCCACAGGATAGAGAGATTAAGTTTAAGATTGATTTAGTTCCGAGCACTCATCTAATATCTATTACTCCCTATAGAATTTCTCCAGATGAGCTGAAAGAACTAAAGGAGCAACTTAAAGATCTTTTGGATAAGGGTTTCATCCATCCTTTTATGTACCTGTGGGGTTCATTGGTGTTCTTTATATGTAAGAAGGATGTTTCCCTTGGGATGTGTATTGACTATCGGCAGTTGAATAAGGTGACAGTTAAGAACAAATATTCTCTTCCTAGTATAGATGACCTATTTGATTAGGTACAAGATTCCCAATTCTTTTCAAAGGGATATATTCAGTCTAGGTATCATCAACTTAATATTATGGAGGTATATATCACTAAGACAACTTTCCTTACCCGGCATGGGCACTTTGAGTTCTTGGTTATGGAATTTGGTTTGACCAATGCCTCAACGGCATCCATGGATTTGATGAAGAGGGTTTTATTTTAGATTTTAGGTATTTTTATCATTGAGTTCATTGATGGCATTCTGGTATACTCTCAGAGTTAGGTGGGTCACGATAATAACCTCCGTATGGTGTTGCAGACCTTGAAAGAGTAGTAGTTGTATGCTAAATTCTCAAATGTAAATTCTGGTTGAACGCTATCACTTTTCTAGGTCATATTATTTCTAGTGAGGGGATCATGGTAGATCTACAAAAGGTGGTGATGCTTAAGAAGTGGCCTACACCCATGACTTCAACAGACATTCTTTGTTTCTTGGGTTTGATTGTGTACTATAGGAGATTTATGGAGATTTTTTCAATGATAGTTTCCTCATTAACTATGCTGACTCAAAAGAAGGTAAAGTTTTCTTGGTGTGATGCTTGTGAGGGTAGATTTGAGAAGATAAAGGATAAGCTAACTCTGGCTCCAATTTTGACCTTATCTGAAAGCAATGAAAGATTTGTGGTTCACTATTATACAACCAAGTGGGACTTGGCTGTGTTTTGATGCATCATGAGAAGGAGATTTCCTATACTTCTAGGCAGTTGAAGGTGCATGAAAGGAACTATCCTACTCATGATTTGGATATTTTAGCGGTGTTGTCTTCATTAAAAATATGGTGGCACTATTGATATAGGGTGAACATGGATATCTTTTCTAATCATAAGAGTCTACAATATGTGTTGTCACTTAGAAAAGCTTAACCTCAGGCAAAGTAATTTTCTTGAGCTTTTCAAGGACTATGACATGAGTTTTCACTAACATCCAAATATGACTAATGTTGTGGCTGATGATCTTAGTAGGTTTTCCATGGAGAGTTTAGATAATAAGGATAAGGATAAGAGGGAGTTAGAGAAGGATATTCATCGCTTGGATAATTTTGGAGTTTTCTTTTTAGGCTCTGAGAATAGTGGTGTATTGGTAAAAAAAGTGGTTCAGTCGTCTCTTTATGCAGAGATCAAGGAGAAACAAAGGCTAGATCCTGTCTTGATTGAAATCAAGGGTGATGTAGGTGGTCAAAAGGTAATGGTATTTGAGATTAGTGGTGATAGTATCTTGGGGTACCAAGGAAGTTTGTGTGCTCCTGACATCGATGGTTTGTGATAAAAGGTTTTGTCTAAGGCACATTAATCACCCTATGTTGTTCATCCCGATTTGACAAAGATGTATTAGGATCTCAAGGATATGTATTAGTGGAATGATATGAAGAAGGATGTGGCTGATTATATGGCTAAATGTTTGGTGTGCCAACAAGTGAAAGTTGAGCACTTGAGGCTTTGGGGTTTATATTGAGAGATTGAATAATCGTAATTAAAATACGAACTGATCAGTATTGATTTCATTACCAATTTTACTAGGTCTTGAAAACAAATTGATTTGATTTGGGTCATCATGGATAGGATGACAAAGTTGGATCACTTCTTAACAATGAGGACTAACTTTACGGTTGAGGATTATGTGAGGTTGTATCTTCATGAGATTGTGCAACTGTATGGGGTACTTGTTTCGATCATCTCTAATCATGGTATGCAATTTTTATCTCACTTTTGGCAGTCGTTTCAGAAAGAATTGAGGACTAGAGTTAGTCTGAGTACTGCATTTCACCTGCAGATGGATGGGCAAAAAAAGTCACTAATCAGACATATAAAGATATATTTTGTGTATGTGTGATTGAATATGGTGGTAATTGGGTTAAGAATCTACCTTTTGTAGAGTTTTCTTATAATAATAACTATCATTCTAGAATTGGGATGGCCTCTTTTGAGAAATTATATGATAGGAGGTATAGATTTCCTATTGGGTGGTTCAGGCTTAGTGAGGCAGATATGTTTGGCCCGAATTTGATTTATCAGTATTTGGAGATGGTGAAGGTGATTTAGGATAGGATTAAGGCTTCCCAAAGTTGTCAAAAGTCTTATATGGATGTAAAGTGTAGGGACTTGGAGTTTGAAGTTAGGGATAGGGTGTTCATAAAGGTGTTTCCCTTAAAAAGGGTAATATGGATTGGGAAAAAAGGGAAGCTCAGTCCCCGGTGTGTTGGTCTATATGTGGTTTTGAAGAGGGTTGGTAATGTTGCATATTAATTGGAGTTTCTTTTTAGTTTGAGCTCTATTTATCCACTATTCCATGTCTCTATATCAAGAATGTATATAGGTAATCCTTCATAGGTTGTTCCTTTGGGTGGATTAGGCATCTCAGATTTTTTGTTTTATGAATAAGTCCTTATTGAGATCTTGGATCGACAGGTTTTTCTATTGTGGACCAAGTATTTAGCTTCAGTTAAGGTTCTATGGTGGAACCACAAGGTGGAAGAAACTACTTGGGAAGAAAAAGAGGACATGAAGTCCAAATATTTGCATTTGTTTTCTTCTTTGGATATTTGTGTGGAAGGTATGTGTTATTGATCATATCTTTTTTTCCTAACTTTGTTAAAGAAAGGTTGATTTCCTTTTATATTTGTTTTCTAACTTGGTTAAAGGTTTGAATGGTTATGTCGAGGTGTAATTCATGCTTGTACTACCTTGTCTGTCATTCGGCGACAAATGATCCTAGAGAGGAACACTGAAACACACTAGATTTTGACACTTAGAAATTTTTACGGTCATTGGTTTCTGCACATCGTATGACATGGGGCTAGTATGACTAGTTAGGTGCGAGTCGTATGGTTTGTGATGGGTCGTTGGATAGGGATTTCCTTAACTCAATCTAAAATTTTGAATCTTAACTCAATCTAAAATTTTGAATCTTAACTTTGATCTGAGTACGAGTGACTCACAATGAGTCATGAGTATAGAGTACGAGTCGTATAGTCCAACTCGTATGTTTGACATTTTTCAACCACTTATGATTTTGCCTAGGGATTGATTTAATGGTTCTAATCATACGGTTGGGTAAGGTTTGGCTTGGGTTGTCGTATATTGGACAGTGTTGTGGTCCAAGGAGAGGCCTATAGTATGAGTTGTGGGTACCACTGGTATAGTAGGGTATGATTGGTATGGGGTGGTCATACCATCCTATGGAGATTTTAAGAAGTTTAAGTTGGGGGGAATATGGAAATTTTCCCTCTTAGTCTCTTAACCTCTTAAGGCCCCATGACTTATAACACACTTGTATCTTTATTTAACCTATTTACAATTACTCAAACTCTTTTAAAACACTCTCAAATTCTGTCTAAGGCTCTTGGGTTAAGGAAGGCTAGGGTTACATCAATATCAGAAAATTGGGACTTACAAGGGTGATTTCTCTCTATCATTTTCTTAATCTAAGGCATGTTACTCCTCCCTCATTATTAGTTCCAACTAAAAGCATGTTTTATGAATTGTTTTCATGGTATAAATGTTGTATGGTTTATGATTTTAAATTCTATGTTGGGAGTTTTGGTTACAATGGTTGGTTATGGTTTTCCCATGTCTTTTACTTATTGTTTTCATGTTATTATGTTGGTCTGAACATTTTGTTTCATGTGAACTGTTAATTGGTATATGGTTTTGGCTTTGGAAAAACTATGCCCCCAACATGTTTGATTAAATGCCTATGAGAACGTTTTGGGGTAAATTGTTGGACATTCATTGAACTATGCATGGTATAACTAGGTAATGGAACCCTAAATGGTGTAAATGGTTTAAATTGTTTGGAATGGTTAAATGGAAAGGTCTTGGTGGTTATGGTTGGTCTAATTGAAAGCCTTATGGGTTACTAGGGAATCCTCCAAGCGAACATAATAATTTTCACATATGGGGTACATGGGATTCCCCCAAGTAAACATAATAATTTAATATATCGTTAAATGGGACTCCCTTCTTCTATAAAAGGTAGGCTAAGGACATTGATTGCAATCTATAGTCGGTATGGTGATACTACTACTTATAGCCTTGGTTAATAATAAATAATATGGTGGTTTGATTGTCTGGTAATGGTTTTAATTGGGCAATAATGATGGGGTATGATATCTAACCGTGAAGGTGTGAGTCCAATCGACGGACATTAGAATCTCAATTTTTCCTACATGAGGATTGGTCATGGAGACCATATATGATACTAATGGGGTACACAGGAATCCCTTAAGTACACTTGTACATATGTATCATGGAGAGCGAAGAGTATTCAGAAATCCCCTACTTCTATGCTATCTCACAATCATGTAGCTTCACGCATCGAGGCACTTTTAGGAGATTACACTAGAACCATATATCCCTTTGGTGGTTCTAGGACGGTTAATCTTTGCATACCCAGGTTAATGATTTTAAAGGCATGCTTAACCCTATTTCATTCCCACCATGGTTATATATATATCTATGGTTGTGAATGCGTATGGTTGGTTTACTTGGTTTTAAAGGTTGGAATTATTTTATCCTTATCTTTAGTGCATGCTAGAGTTCACCCACTGACCCATCTTTTTGTGGATGTATCCCCATGTGATGCAGGAACCGATCATTCTACTCCTTCTGCTTATTGATCAGATTCGGTATTAGCTTGATTTTATTGAATTGGTAAGCTTCAATTTTTTGGAAGTCTCCATTTCATATCTTTGATATTTTTACATACTTTGGTTATTTCATAAACATTGGTTTTGGCTATAGTAGGGGGCATGTACCAACCGGAAATTGTTTTACTTTCGGTTAGAGGTTTTGTGGAACTACTATATGTCTGTATGGGTCTGTATGGGCTGTGTCAGCAAAGTGTCATCCCTTGTATTGGCATTGGTATTGGGGATGATACCATTTGACTATATCTATGATTTTTCCATCCTTTTATGTTTAGTATTATATAAATTTATATTAGAACACATTTAGTATGGGATGCATGGATTGGTTTATGGTTTTGTTTTGGTTTTGGATATTGGTTGGATAATGGATGGTTGGACTTGTTTGGGTTAATCACGGTCATGGACCTATCCCAGAGTCTAGAATTTTAACAAATGTTATCTTTTATATCTTTGAAATTTATCCGACTCAGGGTACGTGTTTGGAGGCTGGGTTGGGTAACAGTGGTAGTCCCTTGTCCTGGTTGGACTTGGGAAGCCCACTACGACAAGGCCCCGATTTGGGTCATGTCAATATTTATGGGTTGCGTCATCTTAATATGACTTACTCATTTTAGGGACCACCGTATATGTGGAAGATATAATTAGTACCAGCAATATCAAAACAAATCTATAAAACAATGTATATAAAAGAAAAAAGATTCAAAGGATGGATTTATGTGAATAGATGACCCATTCTTTGGGTCGTTTGATACAAATATGAGAACCATAGCATGACCTCCTCAGATTAGAACCACCAATGACTCATGGTGAGACAGAATGATCATTAGAAGGTTCTTCATGTGAAATTCTATGATAAAAGTTATTAGCATCCCAAATTATCCAACCAACGGGATGGTGTAACATACAATCGTTCATTTGTCAGGTCATTAAGTCTACCCTTTATTCAACATGTTTACATTAGCAATTCTACAAATTTTGTAAGACTATGTCTCTACTCTAACTTCACCATTACTAAAACCATTGGTCTAAGAAACTCAAAGATATATAAAAAAAATACTATGGATGCTAATTTGACTCACTCAAAGCACAAGTGTGAAGACTAAATAAAATCCTAATCTAATTCTAAACTCAAATTTAGTGAAATTTTACTACAACAATTCTTATCATAGATCAATTCATGGAACTTATTATAACTAAATGGAATAGTATGATAAAATTAGGATCTAGGGATTGAATTTGTGAATGGCTGCAGTCGACACCAACTCTCAATAGTATGCAATAGAATATTATAAATTTATGGATTTGGGTTATTGTGTAGTAGCATTTGATTGATTAGGAGGGGTGTGTGCATGAGGATTTATTTAAATCTGAGGCATTTATATGTTGGGTTATTGAAAGGTTTAGAAATTAAAAAGGGTGTGGGCAAGTTGAGTTTGGTCTGGGTAATTTTAATTAACCAATAAGAGTATGTCAATTTCTCATCCAGCTGGTCAATGGTTATTTCTATGACTAGTTCCATGCTATCAGCTTTAGGCAGTGAGAAAACTTACTTGGAAATAAGGATATTAGGACGACTGATTGTATGATGAAATGCTCTATTCCTTGTGCTTGTTGGCCCTAACTCCTTGAAGGTGGTATTCAAGAGTTTGATGTGGTGATGGATTCCATAACTCTTCCTATGGTGAACCATTAGAAAAACTTTTGAACTTTCATTCTTGATCTTTGTGAAGATGATAGGAACCATAAGTTGTTTTATGATACAATAGTTTTTACTATGTCTTGTAATTTTTTGTTTTGTCCTTATTTCCTTATTCACGTCTGAGTCACCCTGTATGGTTTAAAGAACATTACTCCTTACGAAAACCTATGTGAATAAAAACCAAAACACAAAAAAGTTTGTGTAGCCTTTGAAGTAGCGGTTGAGTTATCATCGCGGAACGACATGGGTATCGTTATTACACAAATATCTCAAAGATATCCCCATGGCTCACCTCCCATGGAATGCCTGATTTAACTTTGCGGTAGTACATTAGTCCCTTGGTTACTCATACATCACCAATGTCCCAAGCATTAATAAATTTTTTCTCCTCTTCTGATCCTAAATAAGATTTAACATGCACCCCATTTATTTTTAAATGCTTTCCTCATGGTTCTCATACTCAATTACACTATATCAAAACACACGTACCATAGGAAATGGTCCTATGCACTTAGACTTCAACTCATTAAAAAATAAGTTATGTCTTGAATTGAACAACAAGATTAGGTCAGCCAATATGAACTCTATCTTTTCTATCTTTTGGTATTGATATATCTTTGTATTTTGTTTGTATACAACCAAACTTTCATTATCTTTCAGATGAAACTCATGTAGCTCAATCAGTTGTTCAAGCCTCGAGTTAGGATATTCACCACAATTCAAATTTAGCTTCTGGAGTTACCTCACTGCTTTGTGTTCAAACTAAACTTGCAGAGGACATGACTTCTAATATATATAATAATAATGAGACTACCTATAGGGATCTTGATGTAGTCTGCTATGCCCATAATACATCATTCAGCTTCCAAGACCAATCTATGGAAGTTTTCATTCATATTATTTTCAAGGACTTTCTTTATTTATTTTATGCTTCACACCATATTTTTCAAGCATGACATGAAATAATATATTACAAAAGTAAGAGGCTTTATCTATTAGGATTGCCCTTGGCATGCCAAACCTCAATGATGTTTAGCTTTAAGAATTTTATGACTCTCTTTCCTTCATTAGTAGGAATCTCTACCATATCCACCCATTTGGGCACATAATAAACAACTAAAAGTATATTTATCATCATATTTGACCTTACTAAGGGACCAATGAAGTCAATACCCCAAACATTAAGAACCCAATCACTAGTATTAGGGAGCGAGAAAATTGATGCTTTCTTTACATTCCCCCTTCCCTTTGTCATTGATCATATGACCTCGCATAATTTTGAGTATCTTGATGAATGGTTGTCTAATAATAGACACATTGTAGAATTTTATGAAATGTGAGAATACCACTATAGTGACCCCCAAAAAGAGTTTGGTGACACACCTCTAATATGCTTATCATATCTACTTTAGGCACATATCTACGAATTATCCCATTAACATAAATATAGAACAAGCATGGATCATTAGAATAAGTTTCCTTACATTGAACATAGACATATCGCACTACTAATAGTACCAGTTTAACTACACCAGATCACTTAGCAATAAATTAGTAAAAAACACAAACAATGGAATTAATTCTTATAATGCATCCAATAATTATTTATCTGGAACCATTTAACAAATGTTAATATCGTCTTTCAACTTTAGTATTGGCTCTTCTAGAATCCATGACTACTGGTCAGCCAGTTTGTTTTTAACGCATCTTTGGTCTTTAACCTCAAATTCAAACTTTTGCAATAGAAGTACCCATTGAATAAATCAAGTCATCAAATTTTTCATCCCCATAACGTACCTAAGAGATGGATGGAGAGTATTCCTAATAACTTTTGTACCAAGCAAGAAGAGTAAAACTTATATAAAGCAATAACAAAAATAAGAAACTCTTGTTTTGTCCTATTGTAATTTTTTTAAGTTGGATTAAGTTTCTTGCAAGTATAATAGGTCGGGTGAAGTATATTTCACGCTTTTTGCTTAGGACTACTCTTAGCGCCACTTAACTATTATCCCATATTACCTCAAACAGTATGGACCAATCAGGTCAGAAAATAATAGAGATCGAGGTTAATTTCTCCCTAAGGAACTCAAATGCCTTTAGACACACATTATAAAAACAAACTTCCCCTCCTTGTACACCAAATTACAGAAAGGGTGGATAATTGTCGAAAAGTCCTTGATAAACCTACGATAAAATCCAACTTGCACCAAAAATCTTCAAAACCATTTATAGAAACTAGTTGAGACAATATTTTAATAACCTTAATATTAACCTAATCAACCTTGATCCTCTTCTTTGAAATCTTATGGCTAAGCATTATTCCTTCATTACCATGGAATTGCACTTTTCCTAATTAAGAACTACATTGTAGTCTTCAAACCTTCTAAGAAAACCATCCAAATATTCCATGCAATTTTAAAAAGAGTCACCAACCACTAAAAATTCATATATGAATACCTTTATTGTGTTCTCTATTATGTCGTAGAAGATAGATACCATGAAACGCTGAAAGGTCGCTGTCACATTACATAATCCAAATGACATCCTTTTAAAGTTCCATATGAACAAGTGAAAGTGGTTTTATCTTAGTCTCGGGGAAAAATAAAAATTTGATTGTTTCCTTAAAAACTATTAAGATAATAATATTATCCTCTAATAGCCAGATGGTCAAAGATATGGTACATAAATGTCATGAAAAATGATATTTTTTCCATCCATGTATTCATCTTCCTATAATCCATGAATCCTCATCAACCATTGACTGGTCTAATCAGTATAAGTGCTTTCTTAGCATTTCAAACAACACTTATTCTAAATATTTTTCGGAACACATTAAATCGAGCTCACACATTTTTAATCTTTAAAAGGGTAAACCACACATATATCTAACCACTTGATGATATCCTTCTTGTTCACTTCTTTCATAGGTAGCTAATACAAATGTTGAAGCTTAGTACTAGGAATACAATGTAACGCCCTGGATCTGGTACCCAGAATGCTACACGGTGCTCATGACCTTGAAGGACCACAAGCTAACCCATAACTGATATTTGTACCTGTATTCTGCATGAAATACTTTATAATGCGGAAAGCATGAACTGAAAGGCCATAAGATTCAAAACTGAGACATAGTATTTGATAAAAATATCACATCTGGGAGGCGCATGAAATACACAAAACAACTGAAATAAGCTATCTGAATATACTGTAGTCTGGAAAGCCTTTAAAATATGACTGTCTGAATAAGAAGTTGATGGGATATGCCTCCAACTAACTCCAACTACTAAACTAATTACTGAGATAATAAAATGATAATCATGTCCTCGAAAGATAACGACTCACTGCTAACTTTGACAGCTGAGACTGGAATATACTGATGCTCTGGAGCTCGTGTCTCTGAACCTATGGTATAAGACACCATAGCGCAAATGCATCAGTACTTTGAATGTACTGGTATACAAGTGAGGTAGGATGAATACATGGGGTTTATATTCATAAACAATATCAATAGCAGGCTGACTATCATGAGCAGGAGAATACATACATGAGATATAATAACTGACACTAATACCATGATAACATGATTACTGAATCTGAATACTAATAACATGACATACTGATAACTGATAAAACTGCTAACATGAGTGACTCTTGAATCTAATGGAACTATATTAGTCCCGTACAGTATCTAAATTGATTGTATCTGACAGTCCTGAAATCTGAAGAACTATTTGAGTTCTAAAACTGAGACTGATTGACTGTGTTTGACAGTCCTGATTTTGTAACATAAAACTATAGAAAGTAGTTATCTAACCAACATGCCCATAATATGCCTTTATGTCTAAGTTGGGGTCCAATCTATAACCCCAATTGGAAGGGTATCAATACTGCGCCACTGGTAAGGATAATCTGTGGGTGACCTACATCTGATAGTGTCCCTAAAAGAGAATGGTGGGGTCCTTATATAATAGTGCTTATCCACCTCATCAACATATGCTACCTACATAATTTTGGAATAAAAGTTTGACTTCTAAGAATCACACCCTCATCTGATAGTGTGTGTTCCCATCCTTGGGTTCACTCGGTGCTAATTCCTACTCCCATATGAATAGACTCTGAACATGATTTATTGAACTGAACATGGGATGAGTTACTGAATTCCGTTTACTGACAGAATACTACTGATATGTAACAAATGACCGAGTTCATAAGATCATGGAGATTTCCTGAGTCATAAAACTGTCTGAAGTCTAAGGATTCATAGCTTGACTAAGAGTATCGTGAAAACATGACATGGCTCTAGGCATATAGCTAATGTTTCAGGTATGAGTACCCCCAGGACTCGATGGAAGGAAACTAACCAAGCATGACTTACTTGAACATATAACTAACATCATAATCCATAATACATTTATAGAAGCATTTCACCAAAACATGTGATAGGCATAACTTGTACATACATAGGGGTTTCATGGTATAATGCTAGTTAGGAACTTTTCCTTCATCTAGGCATTTAATCAAACATATTGTTGGCATGGCATATGTAAACATCATTGTACAAAAATTAAACATCATGGTTCAATTATAATTTCATCATTCAAGGGTTTAGTCATAGGTTTGCATGAATACATATCTATAATAATTTAACCCACATAGATATTATCACCCAACATGGAGTAGAATTTAATTTCTCATTATCTACATGACCAAGAGCAACCCAATCATGAAATTCATAAGAAAATCCATAAACTTTAATTTAAAAAAGGGATTCATGGGCTTCCTGGACAAAAGGAGTCCATGAATGAATACTATGCATACCTTGGTTCATAAATACATGAAGATTGACGGAGGAAATTCTTGATTCTGAATCTTTTATGAAACGGCCTAAGTTGTTCTTGAGAGGTTTTTGATAGAAGAGAGTGTCTTTTAGGTAAAAAGTGGTTGAATCATGTGTTAAAGGGCTTAAATAGGGGTGGGAAATTGACCCTTTTAACCCTGAACATGTCTTGTAATTTCAGTAAAAATTACCGAATTGGACCCCTGGAGCGACGCGGCGCTATCGCGCTGTGTCACGTGAATTTGACAATTGGGAAACTGAGGGATGACGCGACGCAGAGACATCGTGTTGCCCCTTGTTTTGTGACCTAGAACTTTGGAGTGACATGGAAGAAGCCGCGCTGAGACACTAGAAAAGGAAAATTGTCATTTTAGCTTATGGCGTGGTACGCCACTGACCAATATGGAGTTGTTTTACGATGGGAACTTGAAATAGTCATAACTTCTTACCTGGTTATAAGATTTAGGCAAATTTTATATTGATGGAAAGCATAAAGAATTTTCCACATGACAAAAAGTGAAAATCTTAAAAATACCATGTGTAAAAAAGTGTATTCATCTTTCAAATAAAGCTCCTAATATTTTTTTGACGATTTCAAGATAGGAAAAGGTACGAGGTATTACAATATCTCCCCCTTGAGAACATTCATCCTTGAATGAAACTGAGAGTGAGGGGAAGAACATAAACTAACATACATACTGAACAAGAATAACTTAAACATGATCTCATGACTAATATGACTGATAACTGAATATATCATACTGAACATGCATATCTGATGCATGTGTAACTGATTCATGAATACATGATTGAGTGTTCTGAGGAACTAAGTTTTTCACAATGAGAATGTATGTCTAATGAATAATTATATAACTAAAATAATACATGAATGCATGACTGAATATGCATTGGTACTTGATACCAAGTTTGTAATGAACAATGAACATGAAACTGAGTAAGGTTAAGGAGGATTGTTACCTTGATCTTGATCTGAGTTGGTGGAGAAGAGGTGAGGATTCTTGGTACATATATATGCTTCTGATTCCCAAGTATCTCCCTCGACAGATTGATTCTTCCAAAGAACTTTAACTAGAGGGACTTCTTTATTTCTCAGTCTACGAGTCTGATAGTCTAGGATTTCAACTAGAATCTTCTTATACGAGAGACTATTCTGAACATCAATTCTCTGAATAGGGAATACAACTGTTGGATCACTTATGCACTTCTTGAGAAAAGATACATGGAAGACTCGATGAACTGAGGCTAGATCTGAACGCAGTTTGAGCTCATAAGCTACCTTACCGAATCCACTGAGAAGCTTCAAGGGACCAATATATCGGGGACTGAGTTTCCTTTTCTTGCCGAACCGCTTCACTCCCTTCATAGGAGAGACTTTAGATAGAAATAGTCACCAATCTCGAACTCAAAAATTTTTCTACGAACATCTGCATAAGACTTCTATCGGGTATGAGCATCTCGGAGTCTTTCTCAAATCAACTGGACTTTTTCTAAGGCATCGAAGACTAAGTCAGGCCCTATGATTGAGGCCTCACTAACTTTGAACCAAGTGATCAGAGATATACATCTCCTACAATAGAGAGCTTCGAATAGAGACATTCGAATACTGGAATGATAGCTATTGTTGTATGCAAACTCAATCAAAGGCAAGTGGTCATCCCAACTACCTTTGAATTCAATTGAATATGCCCGTAGCATATGTTCTAAAGTTTGAATGGTCTTTTCTGCTTAACTATCTATTTGAGAATGAAAGGTTGTACTGAGATGAACTTGGGTACCAAGACCCTTTTGGAACGCTTTATAGAAGTGAGAGGCGAATTGGGTACCTCTGTCTGAGATAATAGATAATGGAATGCCGTGTAATCTGACCACCTCCTGTAGAGTCTAGAGTAATCCTCGGCTGAATAACAGGTATGAACTAGAAGAAAGTGGGATGATTTATTCATCCTGTCTACAATGACCCAAACTGAATCATGTTGATGACGAGTTCAAGGCAAACCCATCAGGAAGTCCATGTTCACTTCTTTCTACTTCCAAGTAGGAATAATGAACTCTTGCATAGGACCACTTGGCTTCTGATGCTCTATCTTAACCTGCTGATATGTAGAGAACTTAGCCACAAACTCTACAATATTTTTCTTCATCCCACTCTACCAATAGACTTTTCGCAAGTCGCGGTACATCTTTATGGCCCCTGGATGAATAGAGTAGCACACACTATGCACTTCTGCAAGAATTCGCTGCCTTAAGTCATCTATACTTGAAACACAAAGATGACCCTGACAACGCAAAACACCATCTCCCCCTTAGGAGAAAACCTCTACTTTCTGATCCTGAACTGAATCTTTCAACTTGAAAAGACTGGGATCCCTATCTTACTTTTCTTTTACCTCAAAAACTAGAGATGATTCTGAACTACTCTGAACCCATATATCACCCTCATCTATATTGACTAAGTGAACGCCTAGTCACGAAAGATAATGTACTTCCTAAGCTAACATCTTCTTACTATCATCCACATGAGCAACACTACCCATAGACAGTCTACTGAGAGCATTGGCCACTATATTGGCCTTGCTCGGATAATAGAGGACACTCATGTCATAATCTTTCAAGAGATATAACCACCTTCTCTGACAAAGATTGAGATCTTTCTGAGAAAAGACATACTGAAGACTCTTATGATCTGTGAAGACATCTACATGAACATCGTAGAGATAATGATGCCAAATCTTCAAGGCAAATACTACGACTGCTAACTCAAGATCATGAGTAGGATAATTCTTCTAATGGGGTTTAAGTTGTTTGGAGTAATAGCCTATGATGTTACCATGATGCATGAGGACACAACCTAAACCCACTCTAGATGCATCATAATACACTACGAACCCATCTGGACCATCATGAAGAGCTAAAACTAGAGCTGAGGTGAGTCGAGTCTTCAACTCCTGAAAACTCTTCTCATAAGGATCTGACCAGTGAAACTTGATTTTTCTCTAAGTCAATCTGTACATAGGGGATGAAATAGAAGAAAATCCCTCAAAAAACCATCTGTAATAGCCAGCCAAACCCAACAAACTCCTGATATCTGATGGAGAGACAGGTCTGGGCCAGTTTCTTACTGCTTTGGTCTTTTGAGGATCTACTCTAATGCCATCATCCGAAATGATATGACTAAGGAATGCTACTGACCTTAGCCAAAATTTACACTTACTGAATTTGGAAAATAACTGATGATCTCTGAGAGTTTGAAGTACTATTTTGGGATGGTCTGTATGATCTTTCTCACTGTGAGAATAGACCAGAATATCATCTATGAGGACTATGACTAACATGTCCAAGTACTATTTGAACGCACGATTCATCAAGTCCATAAAAGCTGCTAGGGCATTGGTAATACCAAATAACATGACTAGGAATTTGAAGTGATGATATCGAGTACATAAAGCTATTTTCAGGATGTCACATTCTCTAACTCTGAGTTGATGATAGCTGGATCTGAGGTCTATCTTAGAGAAATAACTGACACCCTAAATTTGGTCAAACAAGTCATCGATTCTGGGAAGAGAATATTTTTTCTTGACCGTGACCTTATTAAGTTGACGGTAGTCTATCCACATTCTGAGAGAACCATCGTTATTGCTCACGAATAATACTGGTGCTCCCCATGGGGAAACACTGGGCCTGATGAATCTTATATCTAGGAGATCCTTCAACTTTTCATTCAATTATCTGAGTTCTGCTGGTGCCATCTTGTATGGCAGAATAGAGATAGGCTTAGTATCTAGAAGAAGATCAATGCCGAAGTCTATTTCCCTTTTGAGAGGAATTCCTGGAAGATCTTCGGGAAAGACATCTGAATATTCATTAACAACTGGAATGGATTCAAGGCTGGAGTTTCAAAACTGAAATCCTTAACATGAATCAGATGATAGAAACATCACTTAGATATTATTTTTCTTGCCCGAAGGTAGGAAACAAGTTGACCCCTGAAAGAGGATAGACTACCCTTCCACTCAAGGAAGGATTTATTTGGTAACTGAAACTATTTTTGCAATCGATTTTGGCATAGCAGGAATGAAACCAATCCATGCTAAGAATGATATCAAAATCAATCATCTTTAATTCGACTAGATTTACTGAAGTGACTTTCTGAAATATCATAACCGGGCAGTTCCTGTATACCTACCGGGCTATGATAGTTTTACCTACTGGGGTAGAGACTGAAAAGGGCTCTTCTAGAATTTTGGGACTGACTCAGAAATCAACTTCTATATAGGGAGTAACAAAATACAAGGAAGTACCTGGATCTAGCAAAGTATAAACGTGCACATAAAAGATTTATGACGTACCAGTAATCACATCAGGAGAATTTTTCTGATCTTGCCGGGACTGGAGAGCATAGAGTATGTTTGGGTGTTGCCCACTTGTAGCACTGGAGGTGGCACCCTGCTGATTTATGCAACCGAAATGAGTTGAGGAGCGGAGATGAATCTGATAACCTAACTGGGGGAAATTTTTGACTCTGTAGCCTGGCTTGCCACAACAGAAATAGAGATCGCTGCCATCTTTGGACACACCCTTGTGGTTCTTACGATACGTCTGGCAAAAAGGATTTGTTCGGGCATTGCTAATACTTCCTTGAGACTTAGAGCCTGCCGCTCTGTCTTTGTTACCCTCTCTGAACTTAGGAACTGGAGCACTGGTTGAATAAGGAGCTGGAATGGATAACTTAGGATGAAATTAAGAACGGTTTTCTCCTTCTGATTTGGAATGAGCAAAGTTAAAATTACCTATCGTTGATCTCTTATTTTTCTTATCCCTCATCTTAATATTTTGATCTTCAATCTGCTGAGCATGAGTCATAAGACTGGATAAAGGTATGTCACTATTCAATATTGTAGACATACACTCATTGACCACACTATTGTTCACCCCAGAAACAAACTTACTCATCTTGGCCCTGCTATCTGCAACTACATGAGGGGCATATCTGGCTAATTGAGTAAACTTAAGAGAATACTCTTTCACCGTCATGTTACCCTGCCTGAGGTTGGTTAATTCTAACACCTTAGCTTCTCTCATCTCTTGGGGAAAGAATCTATCGAGGAAAGCAGAAGCAAACTCCTCCCACTCAACAGGCCCTGCATCATCTGGCCTTTCTGACTTCCACTATTTAAATCAAGTGTGAGCAGCATCCTGCAACTATTATGTAGCTAGATCAGCACTCTCACAAAGAGTAAACTCCATGATGTCTATAACTTTTTAAACCTGATCTAGGAATTCCTGAGGGTCCTCATACGACTTAGACCCGAGACAGAATGGAGGATTCATTCAGTTAAAGTCCCGAATCTTGGCTGCAGCTAAATTGTCCATTGGGTTTTCTGGAACTACAATTGGTCGTTCATTCTAAGTGGAAATTGATTGAGCAAGAGTAGTGAATTCATCTCTAAACTTTCCATGAGAAACATGAGTGCCCAAGGTTCTTCAGGCTGAGGGGCTGACTGATTCCCGTTTCTTCTTTTAGGAGGTATGTTCAATAGAAGAAAAGGAGAAATAGATTAGACTGAGATATTGACTTGAGATTATGCTCACTGGTACACCATGAATACTGAAAGATGGGAAACTGCTTCTAAAATATCTTATAGCCTTCTGTACATAATTGTGGCGCACAACATACCCATGCACAAGACTCTACTAGATGCGTCTTTCAGCTTCCTAGGACTCTATTGAACCTTAGGCTCTGATACTAAGTTTTTAACACCTCAGATATGGTACCCAGAATGCTACATAGTGGTCATGACCCCGAAGGACCACAAGCTAACCCATGACTGATATTTGTACCTGTATACTGCATAAAATACTTTATAATGTAGAAAGCATGAACAGAAAGGCCATAAGGTTCAAAACTTAGACATAGTATTTGATAAAAATTTAACAACTAGGAGGGGTATGAAAAACCCAAAACAACTGAAATAAGCTATCTGAACATACTGTAGTCTGGAAAACCTCTAAAATATGATTGTCTGAATAAAGAGTTGATGGGACATATCCCCAACTAACTCCAACAAATAAACTAATTACTAAGATAATAAAATGATGATCATGTCCTCAAAAGATGAGGACTCACTGCTAACTCGGACAGCTAGGACTGGAATCTACTGATGCTCTATAGCTCATGTCTCTGAACCTATGGTATAAGACACCATAGCGCAAATACGTCAGTACTTTGAATGTACTGGTTTGCAAGTGAGGTAGTATGAATACATGGGGTTCATATTCATGAACAATAACAATAGCAGACTGGCTATCATGAGGGTGAGAATACATGCATGAGACATAATAATTGACACTTGTACCGTGATAACATAATTACTGAATCTGAATACTGATAACATGACATACTAATAACTAATATAACTAATAACATGAGTGACTATATCTGACTGTCTTAAATCTAATGGAACTAGCTGAGTCCCGTACTGTATCTGAGTTGACTGTATCTGACAGTCCTAAAATCGTAAGAACTATCTGAGTTCTATTACTAAGACTGATTGACTGTTTCAGACACTCCTGATTCTATAACATGAAATTGTGGAAAGTAGTTATCTAACCGACATGCCCCTAATATGCCATTATGGCTGAGTTGGGATCCAATCTATAACCCTAATTGGAAGGGTGTAGATAACGCTCCACTGGTAAGGACAAGCTATGGGTGACCATCATCTGATAGTGTCCCTAAAATAGAACGGTGGATCCCTTATCTGACAGTGCTTATCCATCTCATCAACCCTCATCGGACAGTATTGATGTCTCAACCTATGCTGGCTACATAGTTCTGGAATGCAGGGATGACTTCTAAGAATCACACCCTCATTTGATAGTGTGTGTTACCATACTTGGGTTCACTCGGTGCTAATTCCTATTCTCATTTGAATAGATTATGGACATGATTTATTGAACTGAACATGGGCTGAGTTACTGAATTCCATTGACTGATGAAGTACTATTGATATCTGACAACTGACTGAGTTCATGAGATCATGGAGATTTCCTGAGTCATAAGACTATCTGAAGTCTAAGGATTCATAGCTTGACTGAGAGTATCGTTAAATCATGACATGGATCTAGGAACACATCTAATGTTTGGGGTACAAGTACCCCCAGGAATCGATGGAAGGAAATTGACCAAATATAACTTACTTGAACATATAACTAACATCAAAATCCATAATACATTTATAGAAGCATTTCATAAAAATATGTGATAGGCATAACTTGTATATACATGGGGATTTCATGGTATCATGCTAGTTAGGCACTTTTTCTTCATCTAGGCATTTAATCAAACGTATTGTAGGCATGGTACATGTAAACATCATTGTACAATAATTAAACATCATGGTTCAATTCTAATTTCATCATTCAAGGGTTTAGTCTTAAATTTGTATGAATCTATATCTATAATAATTTAACCCACATAGAATTTATCACCCAACATAGAGTAGAATTTAATTTCTCATTATCCACATGAACAAGAGTAACCCAATCATGAAATTCATAAGAAAACCCATAAACTTGAATTTAGAAAAAGGATTTTTGGGATTCATAGATGAAAGGAGTCCATGAATGAACACTATGCATACCTTGGTTAGTAAATACATGAAGATTTACGGAGAAAATTCTTGATTTTGAATCTTCCATGAAAAGCCCTAGGTTGTTCATGAGTGGTTTTTGAGAAAAGAGAGTGTATTTTGGGTTAAAAGTTGTTGAATCACGTGTTAAAGGGCTTAAATAGGGGTGGAAAATTGACCCTTTTAACCCTGTACGTGTCTTGTAATTTTAGTAAAACTTTATCGAATTGGAACCCTGGCGCGACGCGGCTCTATCGTGCTGTGTCACTGGAATTCAACAATTGGGAAACTGAGGGATGGAGCAACGTAGAGCCATCGCGTTGTCCCTTCTTTTTTTACCTAGAACTTTGGTACGATGTGGAGGAAATTATGCTGAGACACTAGAAAAGTACAATTGCCATTTTAGCTTGTGGCGCGGCGCACCACTGACCAATATAGCACTGTTTTACGACAGAAACTTGAAATAGTCATAACTTCTTACCTGGTTATCTGATTTAGACAAAAATTTTATTGATGGAAAGCTTATTGAATTTTCCAGATGAAAAAAGTGGATTCATCTTTCAAAGAAAGCTCCTAACATTTTTTAGACGATTTCAAGCTAGAAAAAGGTATGGGGTATTACATATAATATGGCTCAAACTAAATTTATTAGTGTAGATTCCAAGTAATATACCAATAATGTTAGTGATGGACCATTTAATGTCCCTCTTGACATTTTGAAAATATATACTAGAGCCTCCACTTTCCATTTGACCAAATTTGCGACTATAAATACTAGTAAAGTGTTTTTCTCTCGAAAGAAATCATAGCAAAGGTGAGATTGAAATCTTTGAGCTACTAGACAAGGTTATCCTTAATAAAAGCCTTGGCTGGTGGAGTTTTTCTATTCTCAAAATCTAAATCTAACTTTTTGGTGGATAAAAGTAGGGAACCCTATAAACAAATAAGCTCACAGTCTCATCATACTCATCTATATTATCTTATTAAATGTTCTTCATCACCACCTCCAGTACCTAAAAACCAAGACTCCCCTCAATAAGAACTATCAATGACTCTTGATCAATATTTTTAATAACTAAGACCACAAACATGTCGTTTGGTTGCTTTATTGATTGGAACTTCTTTGTTATTCAACTTAAACTTAAGCAGACCAGTTTCTATATCAACAAATATTTGTCCTCTCACGATAAATGGTTGCCCCATGATTATGGGAACCTTAAATCAACTTCACAATCCAGAATTACCAAATCAACTTGAAAGATGAAAGAATTAATATTCACCATGATATTAAAAAAATACCCATAGTATTCTTTTACAATGTGGTCCACCATAGAAAGTCTCATTGAAGTTGGTATGGGCGGCCCCAAACCCAACTATCCAAATATTGCTAGTGGCATTAGATTAAGGCTTTCACCTATGTAACATAATAAAATGTCATGAAGTTAGTTAGGAAGCTTTTGTAAAGACCTTGGAAACATTAAATTATTAGTCCCTTCAAAAGAAGCTCCTAAGAAAATTAAAAGAGGACATAAAAATTATGAGGGTAATTCTAAAAAAACTCTTATTGTAAAAGATGATTTAAATAGTCAAAACAAAAAACTAGTAAAGGTGAAATTAAATAACAGTAAAAAATAATGATACATGTTTGACATGCAGATATATAGGACATAGGGCTAGAGATAGTTGAGCCACTAATAAAAAAAAGTCAATACAAATATGTGAGAATAATAGGAAAACATTAAGAATAAATTATATCTTATTTATAATAAAATGAAAATAGCTCTTCTTCAGAAGAAATTCTTAATGAAGCTCAATATCGCATACAGTTTATGCAGTGGTGAATCAACCACCTATTGTAAATGCAAGAGTACAATTTTCACTTGCAATTGTAATTTTATAAAAGTCATTACTCATAGAAATAAGAAGGTCTTCTTTAATTTGAATGATCATATTGAGGATCCAACCCATAAGAAAAAGTATTTAATAACCTTAACATAGATAATGCTTAATCAACATCTTGATAAGGATATCATCGAACCCTTTAAAATGAAAAATATATTAAAAAAATTTAATAAACAAATATGAAAAATAGTAATATAGATCATCAAAAATAATTAATAAACCTAAAATAAGAAGTTAAGATAGTTAAGCAAAAATATAAAATTTTAGAGGCATAATCAATTGCTAATAAATTACTAAATGATTTAACATCTAACTGTAAGACCCTGATTTATTTGACCAATTTACCTTTTACCCTCCAACATCTATTATTATCATTTTTTACATGAATCATGAGAAGGGGTGTTAAAGTGATCTTTCGGGAAAGTTTCAGAAATTTTTAAGGGGTTCAAGGTCATTTTTAGACCGTAGCATAGTGAGGGTCCGTGATAATGGAATGCCATTACACCTATGCTTTGTTGTGGCACGTAGTCTAGGTTAAAAAATAGTGGCACATTGCTATGAAAAATCACCTAGTTCATTTTTTTAGTTTGGGTTAGGGGCTCTTTGGTCCTTTTATCTTTTAAACAACTTAAGACTTTCCCCAACCCCCAAAAACCCCTAATTCATTGAGTTTTTTATTGCCCTTCTCTCCTATAACTCCCAAATCTATAATTACAAGGGGTTTCTTGAGGTTTCCATTCTCCGTGCATTAAACTACAATTCTATTCAAATTCTCTCAATTTTCAGGCATGTTGTACACTCCCTACTTCAATTATGATATTATTTCATTATTTAACATGGTATTTATTGATTTTGGAATAGTTGAATTGTCTAGGGTTAAGGTTATTGCTTGTTAACACTTGCATTCTATTTTTCATAATTTTAATGTTTTATTGAAGCTTTAAATAATAGATTTGAACTGAAATTGTGCATTTTTATAATGGTGGAATTTGGTCAGTTGGGTTCCACAAAGTTGATGAATTATCACATAGTAAAGACATTAACCTCAACCCACATTGTAAATTCTTGTTTTGAATAATGATTTCACTTAATTTTACTATCTTTGAAACTTTGCATTACATTAATGGAATAAAAGATAAAATGGTTTTGGAATGCCCTTGGTAGCCATGGTTTTAGAATGCCCTTGTTGGCCATAGTTTTGAAATTCCCTTGGTGGCTATGGTTTTTTATTTTAAATGGAATTTTGAGTCTAATGGTTAAATTATTTTTGTTTTTCATAATTGCAATAGCTTGCAAGAATATTTGTATCAAGATACCAAGTTGGAAATGCCTAAATAAAAGACTTCATCGGTAAATCTTTGTTTATGTGCAAATTATTTTAATTTAGTCTTAAAGGGAATTGTGTAGCTCACCGATAAGTTGTAGTCCCATGGGGAGAAACAATGTAAATTATATTTGCCAGTGTTGGAGGTCTGTATGACTATTATGTCTGGATACACAGTATTTTTGGAAGGCTATCACCTTGCGGTCTTTTTCCATTCCTCAGTACATAAGGGTAACATGGACTAGGGCCCTTTTGATCGAGAGAGCTGGGCCATATAGCCCTTGGGTGCTTAAAAAGTAGGTATAAGCTACATAATTAAGGAATAATGTTTTAACCACACATATTTCATGTCCCATGCCCCTATATATATGTATATATAATTGTTGTGCATGTGGTTGTATGAATGGATTCTTTGTAAATGCATTATTTTATCCCTTTCCTTAGGTTGCATGCTAGTACTCATCATATTTAATTTCCTCGTATGCTACATCATTTCATGATGTAGGTTCTAAGGGATTTTCTGTTGATCCTATGTAGCATTAAGTGGTTAGTACTCTTGTTGATCATTTGTGAAGTGGTGAGCCTCCATCATTTAAAAGGCCTGGTAATTTTATTAGGTTTCCTTTGTTATTGTATTTCTTATGGATTTCTATTATCATTTTCGGGGGAATGTACTATCTTAGTTGGTATTATTTCATTAGAGGATTTTATGGATAGGATTGGAATGTCATCGATATTTTTTACTATTTCAATTTTCTTTTAGTTTCTTATATCTTTAATTGATTTAGTTGGCTTTCACTGTTTACTTTTATTGTGCTCTTAAGGTAATGTTAGGGGTTATCTCCAACCCTAGATGTGTTTGAGATTCTTATCATGGCCAGTCCTGAGTTTGAGTCATGACAAACTTCGTATCACAACAAGATTTAGGGTCGTTAGATGTCCATAGAGCTGTGATGAGTAAAGTAACTTTTATAGGTTTATAACATGCCTTACTGATATGGAGTTACGAGGAATTTATGAATGTTTCCCTTTTTTATATTTCATGCTAGATAATCTAGTTTTCATGAAACTTTTGTATCTCATGGATTACTCGCATTTCAAATAATGCCTCCCTGAACATCTAATGATTGTACGATCTCAGTTGGAACCTCTGTCCCAACTAAGGCAAGTGTGGAAAAAATTTACCCTGCACATGGAATGCAGACTCTCTCTAGGGCTCCCACTCCTTATTGCACTGCTCCACCGGGTTCCATCGACCCTTACGAGTCTTTATTGATTTCCCATACTGGTGATACCCATGCTTAGTCCTGTGAGGGAGATATATTCCATAAGTCTATCCATATACTTGCTCAGATTTTGGAATTACAATCACTTCGGTATGATCCTATAGGTACTATTGATAGTTTATCTGAGGTTATATGGGATAACCATATAATAAGGTTGAATTCCCCAACCTTTACAGGCTCGAAGGTTGAAGAGGATGCTCAAGTATTTATTAATGAGATATAGATGATATTTAGGATGATGTATGCTAGTTATTTAGAGGGTGTGGACATTGCAGCTTATTAGTTTAAAGAAGTGGCTTATTAGTGGTATGGGGACTAAGCAGAGTTAAGGAGTCATAATGTTATGCCGATTGTGTGGGAAGATTTTGTGAGTGATTTTCTTGATTTTTTTTCCTCAAGAATAGAGGGAATCCAAAGCTAAAGAGCTTATGAATCTTAAATAGGGTAGGGTGACCATTAAGGAGGACAAGCTGGTGTTTACACAATTTTCCCTTTATGCCACAAATTTGGTGTCTAATATGAGGTCCATTATGAGAAAGTTTGCTTTCAGTCTATCTCGTTATTCTAAATGATGATATGGATATATCCAAGCTGATGGTGTACATAAAATGGGTAAAAGATGAGAAAAGAAAGCAGGTAGAAATTGAGGAAAGAAAGAGCAAAAAGTTTAGTTATGTAGAGCACGGGGAAAATCAACAGGCCTGTAGGACATATGGTTGGCAATTGTATACGAAGAAGAACTATGGAAATTCTTATTTTTAAGATAGGTATCCTTATATCAAGCCTTGCGATGATCAGTATTTTCATTCTACCAATGGTACTAAGGCACAGGGTGCCCAATCTAAGGTCAGTAGAGCTTAGTCATCCCTACCTTACACTCTTTGTCGTTTTTGTGGACAACGTCACCATGGATTTTATGAGGAATGGATGAATTTATGTTTTAATTGTGGTTATCCTGGTCATTTATGGTGAAATTAGTCTTAAGATAGGGTTTTCACTGGGCTACTAAGGTCTTGATTGCCACTTCTTCAGCTCCTACACCTAAGGGTGCCACATCTAAGACCAACAATGACCGAAATCTCTTCTATGCACTTGCATCTAATAAAGAATCTAGGCATCCACAGATGGTTTCATGGGTATTTTAAAACTTTTCTCCCATGATGTTTATTATATGCTTGATCTAAGTTCTACCCATTCTTATGTGATTCCTTATGTTGTTGTACACTTTGGTTTTGTTTCTAAAACTATTTTTGACCCCTTTCTATTTCTACTCTTGTGGGTGAGTTTATTATGGCTAGGGAGTCTATAGGGGTTGTGTGGTGTCCATCTTTAATAGGGAAAGATTGGTAGATATAAAAGAGCCCGATATGGGGATTTTAATGGGATCTTGGGGATGGATTAACTTTATTCATGCTATTACTTCTCTGGATTATATGTGATCTTTGGATGGATTTGCTTCATTTTTGCTATTCCTTCTCTAGATTATAGGATCAAAAGGGTTACTTTTCATTTTCCTAATTAACCGGTAATTAAATGGGAGGGGAGCTCCCTTGTACCAAGGGAAAAGTTAATTTCTTACCTTAAAGCTTAGAAATTGATTTTCAAGGGGTTCTTGTATCATCTACTTCTGGTCAAAGATTCTGAATATGAAAGTCCCTTCTTGCAATCTATCCTCATGGTTAGTAAATTACCTAAAAAATTTCCCAATGACCCTTTTGGGATTCTTCCAGATAGGGAAAAACTCATCCTAGTTCCATTCCTCCCTACAGGATGGCTCCGACAGAGCTAAAACAACTAAAGGAGCAATTAAAGGATCTTCTTGATAAGGGGTTCATTAAAAATGTATTAAATATTTAGGCAATACTAAACTCATAAGCACATGATACAAACCTCTACATAAAACTAGGAATTTGGGTTCCATATTAATATAATAGTACAAGCCTCAATTCAAGCATCATCAAAATAAAACATTTTATATAATGCTCAGTTTCACTAATTCACCTAACGTATAATGTGATTTAAATAATAAGTTCCACTCATGTAATGTCATAAATAAGTAAATCTATGATCTACCTCAAAATGGAAATGCAATTCTTTAACGATTGCAAACTCGCCTTGTCCTTCAAAATGGCCATGGAATGCAACTAATCTATCAATAATAGTTTCTACATGTAAATAAGAGTCTAACAATATCCATATTGCTCATGTTATAAATTGGGCCTAAAAAATTATCTCAAAACTCAACCCAAACCCACAAAGGCAACACATAAATTTTATTAAAACATTAATTAACCCATAACATAATGATTTCGAATATGAATTTTCTCCAAAAATAAAGTTAAACTGTAAAGGGTCATTTTCTACTTTTCCTCACAGGTTTACTAGTTAGAGCTTTTCTATAGTTTTTCTAAGTCATTTGTGACTTCCTGTAGTTGACAACTCAATTATCATATAGTTTATTTAGTTCTTACAGATAATTACCTATTTTGAAGTCTTCATTGCTAAGGTTTAGCTACCGGGTTTAAACTTTAGTTTAACGACTTCGTATGCCAATTTGGATAGTTCTATCAGCTCTGATATTTTTTTTAGGATATGTGGACCTTTGATTTCGGTCTTAAGGCTTCCAAACTTATTTTGAGATATTGGCTGGAAATTAATAAAAATATCCATAGGTGTGGGGCCTATATTACACTGAGACGATCTCAGATGGAAATTTAGATTATTCCATTGAATATGGAATGTCGAGTTTTATATGGTAGTATAGTTCATTTTTAATCATGGGATTCCATATGAATTTTGAGCGACTAGTGAAAACTTTGAATTTTTCAAGTTTTAGCTGATGCATCACTCAACTGGTGCATCTTCTAATGTGGTACTTTTATTTCTTTAGTGGCCAACCAGTCACTTAAGTGACCAGGACTTGCCCAGTGGGGTCGTAAAGGTAGAAGCCTACCGCTAAAGTAGATACTACTTTCCCGCTTTAGCGGAGGGGTCATACTTAGTAGGTATCACTTAAGCAACACTTGAGAGACTTTTAAACTCTCATCTTACCCAAATTTCCCACATTTTACAATAAGTCTCAAGTGATAATAATCCTATTAAATGTGGGAAATTAGGAGAGTGGTCATTAGGAGAGTGATCATTAGGAGATTTTGGAGTGTTTTTTAGATTGTATTAATGATTCCCTTATTGAAATTCTTATAAATTTCTATGTAATTATTGGTTTAATTCTTTTATTTAGACCAAAATACCTAGATTATAGTTAGATTATTGTTAGTATCAATTAACCTCAGAGTTTACCTATTCTTAAGTGTAACTGACCCTTGATCATAAAGGAACGCATTGACGGTTTTGAAATTGTGATTCATCATGCGGGAATTATATGGATTTTGACTAAATTTTAGACCAATACACTGCTTGTCAGTTATGAATCCCCCTAAGAATGTGATAAATGTTATTTAAAAATGTTTTGCTAAATTTTTTTGGAGTAGTAGTGAAGAAGGAAAAAGCAGAAATTGGGCAGCTTGGTCTAAGATGTGTATACCAGAAATAGAAGGAGGGCTTGGTTTTAGGAGTCTTCATGAAATATCAACAACACTATTCTGTAAGCTCTGGTGGAACTTTAGAATGAAGATATCTATAAGGAGTGAGTACATGATGAATAAATACTACAACAAAGTACATCCTAAAGAGACGATGTGGAAATCAGCATGTGGTTCTCAGGTTTGGAAAAAGATGTTGGTTGCAAGAGATTTGGTTGATCACTTGATTTTATGGAAAATCAAGGGAGGGAATTCACATGTGTGGTTTAACAACTGGATAGGATTAGGAGATTTATATTCCATTATGGAGGCAAGTAGAGAATGGGATAATAATGTTCAGAAAGTTAGTGATTTGATTAGAGGAGGACAATGGGATGTGATCAAACTTCAGGAACTGTTGTCAGAAGAAATAGTGGATTATATTGTACAAACTGTACATAATCCACAGAATGATTTATTGAAGGACAAGGCAACATGGACTTTAGACATAATAGGGAATTTTTGTGTCAAATCAACATGGCACTATATTAGATAAAGAGAGCATCCTAATGAGTTATATAAGAAGGTGTGTATAAAAGGTTTACCTTTTAAGTTCATTTTTTTCATTTAGAGAATATTGAGAGGATTTTTGTTGATGCTACTTTTAGGAGATGGGGAGTGGAAGGTCCCTCTATGTATTGGTGTTGTCAAAATACAACACAAAAGACTGTGACTCATGTTCTATTAGGCTCAGACTTTGCTAATAGGACTTATGTAATACCTCAAACTTTCTTTAAGTCAAATCTAGTCTCCAGAAGAGTTAGTGATGACTTCCTAAATGATTAATATTTAAATCAGGTATAGTTTTCCCAATTTTGACTTTTTATCATTTGGGAAATTGAATTAGCTTTCCAACGATACCACTTTCATCCAAATCTGGTATCAGAGTAAAAATTTATGGGCGTTTCACTGAGAGCTGTCAGAATCGCCTAGTTGCGACAGGGAAGTTGACGTACAATCGATCTAGCGATGGACTGTCGCCTAAACCATCACAGCTAAGGCAGTAAGTCAATCTTCTAGCTAAGATGTGACAGATAGGTTGACGGACCGTAGAACCTACGACGGACCATTGCCCAAGCCGTCGTTACTTAGGCAGTAATCCCTATTATGGTCCACGTGCGATGATCAGAATGATGGACCATCGAACCAGTAATGGAACATCGCATAAGCCATCGCAGATCCCGTTCATCAATTTTTAAGCCATTTTAAAAAAGTATTTGGTCCTTTTTCCACCCGTTTTATCCCCTAATTATACCAGACCATAGCTCATAACTTCATTATTCATTCATAACACCAAATTAGGGTTTTGCTCAAAGATCAATCCCCAGGGACAAGAAACCCGAGGCACTTAATCCCAAGTCAAGAACTCAAGATTTCCTCCACCAATCTTTAAGAAATCATCCACCCAGGTATGTAAAGTGTTCATTCTTGGATTCCTTTCATCCATAAAGCCCAAGAAGCCAATTTTAGATGATAAATTGTGATGTTTATGTGTCGATTGATTATGATCATGATGTTGTGTACGATACACAATTTGGATCGTTAAATGTGATTTCATTAATTTATGCTAGCATGTGGATTGAAATCTACTAAATTATGTTGATTTATGCAACTATTATGAATTAATTTAATGTCCATGCCCCAGCTTATAGTTATGCATGTAAGGTGTTTGATAAAATGACTAAGAGAATAGGAAATATGCCTTATGACTCAATTGTGACCAAAATGATGAACCTATGTTTACCCTTATGTTCAAAATGACTTCCTTGTTATTGTTATGCATTGAAATTTTTTGATGGATTATTCATGAGATTAGCCTATGAAATTATGACATGTTTATATGCTTTCCTATTCGTGTACCAAACCATGATAATCAAGTGACTCATGAAATTTCCCAGTGATTGTATTATGGATTGTTGATTATGGTCGTGAGTCCAGGAAGTGTCATGTCTTGTCATTTTCATGCTATAAAGTCCTGGGGGTAAGTGTACCCAATAATTTAGTTGTATGTCTAGATCCAGTATCATTTTTAAAGATACTCTTAGTCAAGCCATGTTCAGTAGAATTCAGTTAGTCTCATGACTCAGGAAAACTCAGTAATCTCCGTCAGTTATCAGATCTCAGTGATACTCCGTTAGTTAATGAAATTCAATAAACTCAGTCCAGTCAGTTCAGTATAATTAATTCACTGTCTAATTAGATGGGAGTAGGATTTAGTACCGAGTGATCCCAAGGATAGGAATTCACCTACAAGTAGAGGGTGTAATTCTTATAAGCAATCATTGCACTCCAGAACTATGTAGCCAGCGTAGGTTGAGACATCTAACATGTTAGATAAGGGTTGATGAGGTGGATTAACCTGTTATATGAGGGTCCCACTATTTTCCTTAGAGTACCTGTTAGATGAGGGATTACTCACAGCTTGTCCTTATCAGTGGGGAGGTATTGACACCCTTCTAATTGGAGTTACAGATTTGACCCCAACATAATTATATTATCTCATTTAGGGCATGTCAGTTAGATGACTACTTCTTAGAGCTACGGTCTCGGTCTCAGTATCAGTAATAGAACTCAGATAAGTTCTACAGAATTCAAGACTGTCAGATACAATCACCGAGTTCAGTATGAAACTCAGCTAGTTCCATCAGTAATAGGACGGATAGACACAGTCATTCAGATAATAGTATATCAGTCATATGAAACTTATGTTAATAGTATTCAAATTCAGTGATGTCATGATTTCAGTCACAGTTCACGTATTCATGCATGTATTCTCACGTTCATGTCATTAAGTCAGTTAGTATTGTCCATGCATATAAACCCCTTGCATTCAGTCTACCTCACTTGCATACCACTACATTTAATTGTACTGACACATTTCCATTAAGGTGTTTTATACCATAGGTTAGAAGCACGAGCTCCAGATTATGCTTAGTAGATCAGACGTTCAGCAGATAGACTAGCAGTGAGTCCTCATTATTCGAGGATGTTATTATATGACTATTTCATTGTTTTTGTATTTAGTTTATTTCAGCAGTTAGAGTTAGTTGGGGACATGTCCGATCAACTCCTTATTCATGCAGTTTAGAGGCTTTCAGACTAGCATGTTCAGACAGTTATTTCAGTTATTTTGGTATTGATATACCATATCTCTAGATGTTATGTTTTATCAAATTTTGAATCTTATGACCTTTTAGCCTTTTATTTCACATTTATATAATATGTTATGCAGTGCTCAGTTACAAATATCAGTCACGGGTTAGCTTGTGGTCCTTCGGGGTTATAAGTACCGTGTGGCTTTCCGAGTACTAGATTTGAGGCGTTACAACTTGGTCCTATTTTTCTTATTTTGCAGGTATTAGAATACATGGACTATGTCTGAGAAATGTAGTCTATTCAAGGTGGAATGTAGATATAAAATCAATAGAAAAAGCTTATTACAGAGCAATCCCAGCCATGATAATTTAGAAATTATAGAGAAGGAGGAATGCACTGAAGCTTAAAAGAAAAGGTATTTCAATTCATAGGATGATCATGAATGTTACAAGGCATCTAAGGATGCTACTTAAAGTGAGAAAACCAGAATTGAATTTCAGAGGAGATTGGCCTGGCATTATGCAATAATTCAGTCAATTAAAACCTACAATCAATGCTATAAGTGTTTTATGGGAATTTTCAAATCTAAGATGGGTTAAATACAATATTGATAGAGTGTCAAGAGGTAATCTAGGGAGAAGTTCTTGAGCATTTTACTTAAGAGATGAAAAAAGAGATCTAGTTTATGCAGAAAGAGCAACAATTGAGATGTAACTAGTATAAAAGCATAAGAAATTGCTATTTGTAATACAGCTAAACAATGTAGTAATTCAGGGCAAAGTAAAGTTATAATACAGACTGGTTCATTTGTACTGAAGCAGATTCTAAGAAGGGAATGGAAAATACCATGGAAGATAGAGGATATAATAATGAAAATAGGTAAATTAATTAAAAGCAAGCAAGTGAAAATACTTCATACATACAAAGAGGGTAACCAACTAGAGGACTATCTAACCAATATGGCAGTAGAGTACAATCATTTCACATATACAATATTTAAGCAATTGCTTAGCATAGCTAGAAGGATATTAAACAACGATAAGTATCAAACATCTTATCTCAGGCTAGCAGCTAAACATCAGACTACAAACTGGATTAGCTAACACACTTGTTTCTGTAAAAGATGAGTAACAAACAAAAAGAGAATCTACTTAGCCTATGTCATCAACCATCAAAAAGGTTTCTCAGTAAATAAGGGGTCACTGGTCAGCTTCTCAATTTATGCAACTTAGGTTTTTGGCATCATCAAAGATCCAGTGGGTCTGAGCATCCATTCATCTCTCTCCCTTCTAGAACTATTTCAAAATGGAGGTTAGTATTCAAAAGGGATTCTAAACTTAATAAGGAAAATCTGCTAAGCTTACCTAGAATGATGATCAGGCCTAAGTGGACTAGACCCTATTTTTGTGCACCAAAAAGTTTTTTATACACCTTAGTACTGGAGATCTCTGCTATTTTTGGAAAAGGAATTAAGCAAGAAAGATCAATTACAAATGGTGAAAGGAAAAAAGGGAACTTACTTTTCAAGATGGAGATGTCTTCACTATAGATATACCAAGGAACTGCATTCACTACCCAAAGAAGCAGAAGTTTGAGTTGCAGATTGAAAAAGAAATTCATGGGAAACCCTACACTATGAGCAAAGGAGGCGGGGAGTACAGTAATGAGCTATTTAGCCCATTTAGGAAACCCTACACTAGGTTTATATGTATTTTAATGGGCCGGGTTTGATTAATCCGGTCCTTTTTATTTTATTATTTTAGGTTGTAATTTTGGATGGGTTGGCCCATTCTAGTTTTGACGTTTGATTATTAATAAAACACAAATTAAATAAAAAAAAGACTCAACTTTAGACCTGAAGCATAAAATTTCAATATGGGTACAATCATTCTCGAATTAATTCATAAATTGTTATTTTGATATCGTGGCATCGTGCATAAGCTTCTTAGAAAAGAAAATAATTAATTAATTTAGTGAACTCTAACAGGCTTTCTTTGGCATCAGAGTAACCTACTCTTAGATTGGGCATACTAATAGTATGGACATTTTTATTTTGATAATTTTAGATTGTAATTAGGCCTTGGAGGTATATTTACTATGATTTTGATCATTTTAGACGATTAAGTTATCGTAATTAGGTATAATTATCTTAAATACTCATTATTTAGGTTGAATTTCAATTTTAGCTCAAATATGGAAATTTTCATCTCAAAGTTAATTAGACATATTTAGAATCTTGAAGTGATATTGATACCTTAGTATAGTTTGGGTATAATTTCATTTTTAATGGATTTTAGGAGTTAGAAGTGGGCCCTCCGATCCACATTAGGAAAGGATTTACATTAGTTCCTTGAAGATTCAATAGGCCTCGCACATTACTTTAATTACATTATTTATTTTGAGGAGGTTTAGATACATGATACTTTGCACAAGATTGGTACTTGGGAGATGATACAAGTTTCATTTTCAGTCCGACAATTTATGATATTATAACCAATTCAATTATTGTATTATTCACGTTATGTGTTTGGTTCAAATCTTACAAATGATGATTTGTGTTAGGTTCAATTTTGATATTAAGATAGTCATTTATAATGGTTATGGAACCAGTTCATGTCTTGAGATTCATGGTATAGAAGGATCCACAATTATAATTTTAAGATATGGATAGTTGGTATATTTATGTTATCACTTCTTCATCAAAGCACCCATTAGGCTTATATGGGGCCACGTTGGGTTATTTATTTTATTCAAATCTTCTGGGGTTATTTAGGCAAGTTATGGAGAAATAGCTATGTTCTATCAATTATTAAGTTGTTCTTCTTATTTATTTTAAGTATATGGTGTGTTATTCTAGGTTTTCCCTTTTCTTTGAATTAGCTTAATTATCTCACATTTTATACATGCATATTATGATTTAGCTCAGTTGGATAATAATTCCTACTGAGTACCCATAGCTTTGGTACGAGTACTACACTTTTGTAACTTTTTTGGTGTAAATCCGAGTACTAGTTAAAGTTGTTGATGTCATGATTGTGCATGTTAGAGATTGAATATAAGGTGAGCTCTTTGAGGCAGAGTTGACATTTCCTCCGTCTATTTAAATGATCATTCTATTTTTGAGACTATCGTATGTTAGCTTGATAGTATATGTATATATTTGGACTAGAGTCTCTTGTACTTTACTAGATCGTGGTATGATATATCTCTTTCTTACTTTCCTTTATTTATGCTTATTCTTATGTTGTGTCATGTATCTCCTTTAGTAGAATATTTTTGGCATTTATGCCATTATCCACTAATTAGCCTATTACTTATAGATTTGGTCTATGGTTTGGCCTACCCATTAGTGGGTAAAGTAGGTTCTATCATTATTCAGGAAATCAAATTGCAAAAAAAGGTATCAGAGTGCTAGGTTCACTAATATTTTTGCACAAGCATGTGTCTAGTAAAGTCTTGCATATCTAAATAATGACATCCATTTTTATCTTTGGGATGCTATAGGACATTCTTAGGATGTTTTCCCTTTGTTTACTCATTTTTTTCTAACAATTTGAGTTAGTTTCTAAAATTTATTTTGTATTACACCTTTGCATATGCCTAGGATACATGCTACTGTTACTAGAGATGAGGACGTAAAATTTGCAACTAGGGATCCTATCAGAGCACATGGAAAAAAAATGGTTCAAGAGAATTGGGGGTTCCAACCTTAGTTAGAGATTAGTAGAAGGATCTTTTTCTAGTCCCTATCCCCACTCTCGAGCTATATATTCCTCTACCCCAACAAATCATTGTCTAGGCCTAGGATCTATCTGGGTTTACTAATTCTTCACTACTTAGGTTTACCTTTAATTAACTCTTTTGTTTATTTAGAGGTGCACTGTCTAATGGTGCTCTACTTACAGTCAAAGTTGTACAAAGGCAAGGGCAACCTATAGTTGTCTCTCCTAGAGTAGATATTTTCCATCCCGTGTAGTTTCTTAGTCAATAGATGCACAACCTTCTATATCTGTTGAGAAGTAGAATATGTTGGATCATATTTTGAGATTGGATCCACCTAGGTTTACAGGGGCATCGGTCTAGAATGTATATGAGTTCTAGGTTCTTGTAAGGATAGGCTCCATAATTTGTCCCTAGTTGAGACTTGTGGTGCGGACTACATTACTTTTCAATTTTATTTGGTATTGTAATGTTTGTAGATCGGTTATTTTTATTCCATGCCATCTATATCTCCCATGTTAGCATGGAATCAGTTCTCTAAGGTCTTCATGGAGAAGTATATACCTTATACCCTTAGGAATCATGTTAGAGATCATGGTATGGAGATTGGATTAGGGTTTTATGATTTTTTTGTAATATGAGGATTGATTTCATGAGATGGATAAACTTGCTACATCTATTTTAATGATTGAGTATATAAGGATTCAGTGTTTTATTTTGGGATTGAGACTTCTTCTTTCCATGACTACTCAGATTTTGGTTGCTGCTCTCAGGTTTTTTATTGAGGTTTTTTATTTTTCCCAAATTATGAAGTGGATACATTGCGAGGCCTATGGGGGAAGCATTAAGTGGCCATATTTTCGCGATAGTTTTAGTGCAGGTAGTTTCAGTGGGAGCCAAAGTGGATCACAGTTTAGAGACAACAGTTCTAAGGGTGGATACTCTGCACACCAATTATATTAGCATCAAGGTTAGTCTAGTAGGCCTGTTTAAGTCGAACATCTTATTACTTATAGAGTTCAACCTAGCTATAACAATCATCCTAGCAAGAGTAGTGGTTAGCCTTTGAGAGGGTCATGTTTTGGGTTTTCAAACTGAGGTAACTATTTTAGGTTAGGTGGAACTTCTGGATATAGTAAAATGCTTGGGGCATGTAATGATTATGGGGCTTTCAACTAATTCTATATAGAGTGTCAAATGTACGGTAGTTGTACTTGCAGCTCAGAGTGTTTTGTTATTTACGTAGTACCACCCCCAGCTACAGATTTTATGCAGGGTCATCACGGTAGTTCTCATGGTTCTCATGAAGGTCCTTATGGAGAGAGGATAGTTGATCGATTAGTCACCCATTAAGGTGGTGGGGAAGGTCATTTATATGTTGTACCTTATATAATAGAAGCAAAGTCTTTGAATGTTGTTATTATAGGTACTATCATAGTGTGCCATCTGCTGTGTTTTGCTTTTTTGATCCAGGATCCTATTATTCCTATGTTTTTAGTTATTATGCATAACAATTTGAGTTATCTTGAAATAAATCATCTGTGTCGTTATATGTATATACTCCCGTGGGTAATTCTTTAGTAGTGGATCAGGTTTATTAATCATATGCTATGACTATATGAGATTTTGATCTAAAGGATAATCTTATTGTGTTAGATATGATAGATTTTGAAGTTATTTTCGGCATGGACTGGTTACCCCCTTTCATGTAGTCTTAGATTTTTTTGCCAAAATTCTTACCTTATCCATTTTTTATATACCCCCAATTGTATGGGAGGGATTTTTTAGTTTTTAGCCGACGGGGGTTATTTCTAATATTTGAGATAGGCAACTTATATCAAGGGGTTGTGAGTCTTATCTCTCTTATATTTGTGATGTTAGTATTGAGAATCCTTCATTTGGCTCTATTCCTATAGTAAATGAGTTTCCTTATACTTTTCTTATCGATCAACATGTTCTTCCTCTTGAGCATGATATTGAGTTTATTATTGATCTTAAGTTGGGCATCCAACCTATTTCCATGACACCTTATCATATGGATCTTGACGAGCATAAAGAGTTTGGTACTAAGCTTTAGATCTTTTTATAATGGTTTAATTAGACTGAGTGTGTCCCCTTAGGGTTCTCTTATCTTGTTTATGAATAAGAAAGATGGTCCCTTTTGTACGTGCATTGGATATAGAAATCTTAATAAGCTGACGGTGAAGAATAAGTATCCTTCGCCTCGTATTGATGACTTATTTGACCAACTTAAGAGAGTAGTGGTATTAGATAGTATTGACTTGTGGTCTGGTTTCCAACAATTGAGAATTTAGGCTAAGGACATCCTAAAGGTAGCTTTTAAGACTCGCTATAGCCGTTTCTAGTTCCTGGTGATGTCTTTTGGGTTAACCAAAGCCCCAATAGTGTTCATGGATTTGATAAACCATGTGTTCAGGCCTTATTTGGACTCTTTCATAACTGTGTGCATTGATAACATTCTTGTGTATTCAAGGAGTAGGGAGGAGCATATGAAAAATATGAGGATTGTGCTCCAGATATTAAGAGATCATAGGCTTTTGGCCAAATTCTCACAGTTTGAGTTCTTGTCTTAGTCTGTGACATCTATAGGACATATGGTATCTGAAGATAGGATTATGGTTGATTTGACAAAGATTGAGGTTATTTGATATTGGGCCAAACATATATCTCCGTCTGATTTTCATAGCTTCCTCAGTTCGACTAATTACTATAGGTGATTCATTGAGGGTTTTGCTACTTTTACAACAACGATGACCAAATTGACTAGATGAAGGTTCATTTTCAGTGGTATGAGGAGTGTTAGCCGAGCTTATAGAATCTTAAGGGATTTCTCACATCAGCACATATATTAGCTCTTCATAGTAAGGATGGTTCATTCACCAAACATTGTGATTCTCCTGTTGTTGTTTTGGATTATGTTTTTATGTAGCAGGGTATACTTATTTCTTATGCGTTGAGGCAACTAAAGGTACACGAGTGTTCTATCCCACCCTTTACTAGTATTTTGCAATAGTAGTTTTTTTGCTTAAGATTTGGATGCGTACATTGTGAGATCTACACCAATCATTTTAGTTTTCAGCATCTCATAACTCAGAGAGAGTGTAATTTTATGAAGCAGATAGGGATAGAGGTTCTAAAGAATTATAACATTTCTATTCTATACCATTTGAGCAAGCCAAATGCATTAGTAGATGCCTTTAGTCGAAAGGCGGTATGTATTGATAGTTTGCCTTCTATTTCAGTTTATGAGAGAACATTGGCATAGGACATCCAATCCATAGCCATCTTGATGGGGAGGCTAGATTTTCAGTCTCTAAAGGGATCCTTGGTAATATTGAGATTAGGTTTTCCTTATTTCACAAAATTTAGAGTCGTCAGTTTGAGGCTATAAGACTTTGTGTCATCCATGACCAGGTTCTTAATGGAAGACTAGTAGGGCTACCATAAATTGTGAAGGTCTTTTGAGATTCGATGGTTGTATTTGTGTTTTGAGGTTTAGTTACTTGATTCAGTAGATATTGTGTAAGGCTTACCGCTTTAGATACTCTATTAACTATGGGATAGCTAAGATGTATAGAGATTTGAGGCAACATTAGTGGTGGTATGTCATGAAGTGATATGGAAGACATTGTTACTTATTTTATATTGTAAACTAGTGTAGGCCGAGCATTAAATGCCTAGTGGCCTGATTTGGAGACTACCAATTCCTGAGTAGAAGTGGGAGTGGATAACCATGGATATTTTTAGTGGTTTTCCTCACACCTCTTATTGTTCTAATGGTATCTAGGACATTTAAGATTGGTTGACTAAACAGACACACTTCTTTCCTATTCAGATATCCTTAAGTGTAGAGAGGCTAGCTCGTATCTATGTTTGTGGGATTTTTTGTTATCATGGGGTCCCTATATCTATCATTTTAGATTGGGTTTGATGTTCACTCTAACTTTTGGAGGGCTTTTTAGGAACAGTTAGGCACCTATGTGGATCTTAGCATTGTTTTTCTTTCTTTGATTGATGGAAGTCAAAGAGGACTATTCATGTTCTTGAGGATAGGCTCTGATCATGTGTTATGGATTCTGGAGGTTAGTAGGATTAGCACATAACATTAGTGGAGATTATGTATAATAATAGATACCATTAAATCATTGAGACTGCACTATTTAAGGCACTATAATGCAGGCGTTGTACATATCTGATAGGTTTGTTTGAGACCTTCGATGTTTGTCCCCATGATATTGACTTTTTTTTGGAGTAGTTGGATAGATTCAGGGTGAATAAGAATAAGTTGAGGCAAGATCAAGTAGGAAAAATAATTATGTGGATCGTAGACTTCATACCTTAGGGTTTGGAGTTGGAGAAAGGTTATTCCGCTGAGTATCACCCATGAATGGTGAGATGAGGTTAAGGAGGAGAATCAAGCTCATCCCCAGTTATATTATCCCTTTTGAGATACTTCACATAGTTTGAGATGTGTCTTATAAGTTATCTTTGCCCCTAAATATTGTTGTTGTTTATCCAGTTTTCTATCTTTCTATATTGCACCATTATATTCTGGATGAGTCATATGTGCTTTGTTGGGAATCAGTTTAGTTAGATGAGAGGTAGATCTTTGTGAAAGAGCAAGTATTCATATTGTCTAAGGATGTTTGACATCTACGCTTTAGGGAGATTCCTGTTGTTCTGGTTTAGCAGAGAAGCTTCCTAGTACAGGAGGCTACCTGGGAGATTAAGAGTTAGATGTGGACCCGGTATCCTGACCTTTTTTAGCCTTTTGGTACATCCTAACCCTTTGCTTTTGCAGATAAAAGTTCTTTCAGTAATGGATTTTGTAATGACCATCAATATTGTTTTCTTCTTTTACACATATTTTCACAATTTCAAATATTTCTATAGCTTCCCAAGTCATTTGTGACTTACTAGAGATGGCAGTTAAGATATCGGGAAATTCATTTGGTTTTTAGATTCTATTTCGTGTTTTGAACTCTTTGCTTCTAAGTATTCGCTATCGGGCTTAAACATTAGTTTAAAGAGCTCATATGCCAATTTCGAAAGTTCCATTAACTTTTGAACATCTATTTAAGGCTTGGGGGACCTTTGGTTTGGGTTCCAAGGCTTTCAGACTCATTTTAGGCTATTGAAGGGAAATTAATTAAAATGACCCTTTTGTGTGGGGCACACATTATGTCAAAAAGATCTCCAATGGAAATTTTGATTAAGCCATTATGTATAAAATGTAGAATTTGGTAAGGTAGTATAGTTTATTTACCTTTATGATAATCTAAACTATTCATGATGGGTCGGTGAAAACTTTGAATTTTCCAAGTTTCAGCTGATGCATCACTTAGCTGGTGTATCCGCTAAAGCGACTCTTTGGATGCTTTTGCAGAGGCCCCTTTGGTAGAATGATCGTTAGGAGATTTCAGAGTTATTGTGATCTCAAATTAATCATTACTTTGTCGAAATCCTTGTAAGTTTTCATCTAATTATTGATTTAATTCTTTAATTCAGACCAAAATATCTAGATTATTGTTGGGTTAATTTTAGAATCATTTGAGGTTTAAATTTACACATTCTCGAGGATAAATGATCCTTGAGAATAGTGGCACGCATTGATGGTTTTAAATGAGCGATTCTACAAGTGGGACCCACATGGGATTTTAACTCAATTTTGAACAAAATGCATAGAAATGCAATATGGGTATTGGTGTACTTAGATTAATGTAAAAATTACTATTTTTAAAGTGTGCCATCATGCGAAATATTTTTGAAAGGGGAAATCATTGATTTTGTAGACTTTATCGAGCATTTCTTCGGCATCAAGGTAGACTAGGCTTACTTTCTCCCAGATTGGTCTTAATTATAGTATGAATATGATGTTATGCTAGTATTGGGATGGGAATTATGTCTTGGAGTTATATTTAGTGTGATTTGGTTTATTTTAGCCAATTAAGGAGTCGTAATTAGGCAAAATTTATGTAACTACCATTTCTTTAGGCAGAATTGCTATCACAGGCCTCAAATATTGTTATTTAGCATCTTGAAGTGAAATTCGGTACCATAGTCTAGTTCGGGTAGAATTTTCCTTAGAATTAATTTCAAGTGTTAGAAGTGGGACCTCCGGCCCATCTTAGGCAAAGATTGCAATTAGTTCCTTTAGACTCTATAAGACTCGCACATTACTTCAATTACATCTTTTCCCTGAGGAGGTTTAGATACATTATACTTTACTTTAAATTAATACTTGGGAGATGGTAGAAGTTCAAATTTGAGTCTCATGATTTATAATATCAAGATCTATTCAATTTTGACATTATTGATGATATGAGTTCCAGTTCAAGTTCAACAAATGATGATTTGAGGTCTCAATTATCTATGGCATGAAGAAGGTTAATTAAAATAGTTATGGAATTGGTTCAATTATGGTGTGCTGACTTATTGAATGATCCATGGTTATAATTTTGATACATAGATTAATGATATAATTTTTGTTATTACTTCTTAATTGCACCCACAGGGTTTTATGACTGGGACATGTTTTGCCCGAATTTGGTTAGTTTAGCCATAGAGAAGGTGAATGTTATTCAGGATACACTTAAGGCTACCGAAAACCACCAAAATTCCTATGCAGATGTGAGGCGTAAGGAGTTAATGTTTGAGGTTAGGCATAGGGTATTTTTGAATGCGTCTCCCATGTGGGGAGTGATGTATTTGGGAAGAATGGGAACCTCAGTCTCAAGTACATTAGTCTGTACCTACTTTTTTGAAGGGTTGGTAATGTTGAGTATGAGTTTGAGTTGTCTTCTAGTTTGAGCTCCATTCATCCGTTTTCAATATTTTTATGTTTAAAAGGTGTATGGGTGATCTGTCACAAGTTGTACCTATCAATAATATTGGTATTTTGGATTCTTTGTCTTATGATGAGGTCCTGATAGAAATCTTAGATCAGCTAGTCTGTCGTCTGCGGACCAAAGAGGTGGCCTTGGTAAAGGGTCTATGGAGGAACCACAAGGTTTAAGAGGTTACTTGGGAAGCTAAAGAGGACATAAAGTCCATGAATCATTTACTATTTTCTTCTCTAGAAATTTGTTTGGAAGTTATGTGTTCTTCATAACATCTTTGTTTTTAAACATAGTTAACGAAAAAATTGATTTTCTTGTATCTTTGTTTTCTAACTTAGTTAAAGGTCAGAGTAGAAATGCTGAGGTGTAAATCGTGCTTGTACACCCTTGTTCCATACATTGAGGGTGAATGATCCAAGTAGGGGATTATTGAAACACCATAGGTTTTGGCCCTTATAAATTTCCTAAAATTTGAGCTCACAGTTCTTATAATGACCAACTATATGTGTCGTATGGTGTAGGAACGGATCTAGGGACCCTAGTCGTATGTTGGTCAGTGTGATGTTGACCATGTTCTTTTCTTGGTACGAGAAGAATCCATGTGAGTCTTATGTTCAAGTGATGAGAGCTGGGGTCCAAATCGTATACTGTCCAGCGTCTAGCCTTTGATGTTTTTCTTAGGGTGTGAATTGAAGGAAACTAGTCCTATGGTGATATTATGAGTTACACCAAGGGAGTTTTATGTTGGACATAATGTGGTCTCCAACTTTCTGATCAAGTTATGAATTGAGGGTGTGTATACGAGTTGATGGGTCCAACCGTATCCTCCTGTGTTCTTTTTACAGCTTTTAAGCTGAAGGTATTTTGGACATTTTCCATCCCAATACCTTAAGACTCCACATCTTATAACAAAACTTGGTCCCTCAATCTACACTTTAAAAGATCAAAACACTCTCTAAAAACATCTCAAGAAAATTGGGCTAGGGTTTTTTCAAAGTGGTCATGTAAAGGCTAAAAGATCAAAATCTCTGCATAAATCTTCGTGACTAAGGCATGTTACACTCCCTCATTGTTAGTTCAACTAAAATTATGTTTTACTAAATGGATTTCATGGTATTATTCTGGATTTGTTTTTCTTTTGAGATAGATGTTGGGGTTGTTTGTTGATCACAATTGGATAATGTTGTCCCATGTATTTCTTAAGGGTTTTCATGTTATAATTATGGTTTGAACAAGTGATTACATGGAAATTATTAGTTAATACTTGATTTTGGTTTGGGAAACTGTATGCCCTCAACATGTTTGTCAAAATGTCAATGAGAATGATTTTGTCACATAGTTTGACTATTCTTGAAATCCTTGCATTGCATATTATGGTAATGGAACTTAAATTAGTTTTGTTGGTTTTAAATGGATTGCAAAAGCCTTGGTGGAAATGGCTATGGTTTAATTAGAAACCATTTGTTGTGTATGAGAATCGCCTAACTGTTGTCTAATGACATTACTTGCAAGCTATAGTCGGTATGACGATACCACTTCATATTGCCTTTATAATTGACTTTTAGAATTGTAGGTTTGGTTATAGGGTAAATACTCTAAATGGGCAATAATATCGGGTTGTGATAGCTAACCGTGAAGGTGTAAGTACAATGGAAAGACATTCGGAACTCATGTTTTCCAACATGAGGGTTGGTCTTGGTGACCATATGCTTGTGGGATACATGGGAATCCCACAAGTTTATACGTGTTTATATGTATCATAGAGGGAGAAGGTTATATGAGAATCCCTTGCCCTATGATATTTCTAGTTCATTCGGCTACACGTTGTAGGCCAGTTTAGGAGGTAACACTGGACCCATATAACCCATGGGTGGATTATGACAGTAAGGATAAACAACCCAGGTTAAAGGAATTAAGTGCATGCTAATAACGGTTCCCTTTTTCAGCATGATGTATATTATATGTATGTGATTCTATATGGTTATTTACTTTGCTGTTGAATTATGGCATTATTTTATCCTTATTCCTGAGTACATTCTAGCGTTCATTCCACTAACCGTATTCCGGTTCTATATCCCCATGTGATGCAAGAACCGACCACACTACTCTTCCTTCTCAGTGACTTAAATTTGGGGACAGCTTAGAGTCAGAATGAAATGGTGAGCTTCAATATTCCAGAACACTACATTTTATGCTATCGACTCCTTTACATGGTTTTTGTTTCTTGGTCTTAAGTTTTTGCTATGGTCGGGGGCATGTACCGACCAGATGTTCTTTGTTTTTGGTTAGAGGCTTTGGGGGACTTCTATGTGCATGAGTGGTGTCGATATTAGTGTCATCCTTGGTATTGGTATTAGCATTAGGGTTGACAATGGTTGGACATTTTATTGAGTTTTTGGATTATGGCTATAGACTTATTTTAATGTCTTTGATTTACTTTTGTTCTATCTTACTGTGTGTTTTGAATTCATCCTACATATGTTGCAGGGCGGTTATGTTTGGGTCTTGGGGGTGGTCTTTGGTCCTAGTTGGACTTAAGGCACCAAACTCGACTAGGACATGGTTTGGGTCAAGTCATAACATCACCTTATGACTCTTCACCATGAGTCGTAACAAGGACACTCTCAAGGATCTCCAAGACTATTATCCTTAAGACTCAACCAACCAACTTATAATATGACCCTACAACTCGTAGGGTCCTACTCATAACTAGACAAAAATAAAATAGGTTGAAAATTGGGCATCCTACGATTTGATCATTATGACTCATAATGAGTCCTTACAACTCGTAGTGAGCCAGTCATTATAGGACACTAACTTACATGATTTGGTTACGACTAATCCTAACGACTTGTCATGGGTCTTTACTACTCTTTCCCCCCAGGTCTTACCCATGAAAGAAACTCAACAACATTCATTGGATACATTATGGATGGGTTACATGACCCGTCAAGACACCCTATGACTCATGGGGTCAAGTCGTAACCAAGGGAGTACGCTTAAAGCTAAGAAAATTTTCAAGGGCCAAAGTCTGGGGTCATTCAATCTCCTCCTCTTAGGATCATTCATCCTTGAATGATGGGTCAAGCAAGTATTAGCACAATTTCTATATAGATTAACAACCACAAATCCCTTTAACAAAGTGGAAAATCAATGAAATTAATGAATTCACAATATTTTCTTTTAACAAAGTTAGAAAACACAGATGTTAAGAGTACATATACCTTATGCATGAATTTTTGGAATAGGGAATTGGAATGGATACTTGGACTTCATGTCCTTCTTGGATTCCCAAGTAGCTTGCTCGAACTTCTGGTCCCACCATAGAACCTTTACCAAAGCCACGCCCTTCATTTGCAACCGATGAACTTATCGATCAAAGATCCTCACTTCTACCTCTTAATAGGACAAAGAATTAGAAATATCAGTGTTCTCTAAGGGAAAAACCAATGAAGGATCACCCATGAACTTCCGTAACATGGATACATAGAACAAAAGGTGAATAGAACTCATGCTAGAGGGAAAATCCAATTCATATGTAACATTACAAACCCTTTACAAAAAAAAAAGTACAGGACAACATTTCGGGGACTGAGCTTCCCCTTCTTCCCAAACCTTAATACTCTCTTCATGTGTGACACCTTCAAGAACACCCAGTCTCTAACTCAAACTCCAACTCTCTTTGCCTTAAGTTCGTATTAGAATTTGGGTGACTGTGGGTGGTATTAATCCTTTCCTGAATAACCTTTACATTTTCCATAGCTTGGTGAACCAAATCCAGGACAAACATCTCTGCCTCACCAACCTCGAACCACGCAATAGGAGATATGCACCTCCTACCATACAATGTCTCAAACGGAGTAATTCCAATTCTAGAATGGTAATTATTGTTATAGGGGAATTCAATGAGAGGCAAGTAGTCGAGCTAACTACCACCAAATTCAATTACACATGATCGCAACATATCTTCCAAAGTCTGAATGGTTCTTTTCGATTGCCCATCTACCTGTCGGTGAATGGTGGTGCTATGGTTCACTTTAGATCCCAAACCATGCTCATAAGAGAACAAGATATATGATGAGAACCGAGTACAACGATCTGAGATAATTGAGACTGGAGCACCATGAAACTTTACGACCTCCTCAAGGAAGAACTTTGCATAGTCTTTGGCATAATAATTAGTCCTTACTAGGAAAAAGTGAGCAGTCTTAGTCATCGTATCCATGATGACCCAAATGGAGAAACACTAATTTCGCAACCGCGGTAGGACGGTAATGAAGTCCATATTAATTATCTCCCATTTCCATGTTGGCAGTTCAATTTCCTGAATTAGCCCACCGGGCCTCATATGCTCTGCCTTCACTTGCTGACACACCATTCACTTAGCCACAAAGTTGGCTACATCCGCTTTATGTTATTCCACCAATATAAATCGTTGAGGTCATGATACATCTTTGTTAAACCAAGATGAACTGTACACTGCAATTTATGGGCCTCGGCAAAAATCCTGCCTCGTCACCCACCAACGTCGGAAACACACAACCTCTATTGGTACCTTAAGATACCATCACCACCTATCTCAGAGGCCATTACCTTATTTTTACCCACATATTCATTGATTTTCATCAAGAGAGGTTCTAACACCTACTTTTATTTTATTTCAGAACTAAGAGATAATTGCGCCACCTATTGCACAAATACACCACCATCCTCTGTGTCAATAAAATGAACTCCAAGGTTATATAAACAGTGAATATCTTTCACAATTTGCATCTTATCCTTAGCCACATGCGATAAAATACCCATTGACATCCTGCTAAGAGCATTAATAACCATGTTATCTTTATCTGGGTTGTAGTGAAGACTCATATCAGTCCTTCAGCAATTCAAGCCACCTTCTTTGCCTGAGATTAAGCTCTTTTTGAGTGTACATGTACTGCAGACACTTACGATTAGAAAAGATATAAACATAGACCTCATACAGATAGTGATGGAAAATTTTCAATGCAAACACCACGGGTAAAAACTCCAAGTCATGAGTCGGATAGTTTTTCTCATGAACCTTATTTGTCTAGAGGCATATGCAAACACCTTGCCATGCTGCATCAACATACAACTTAAACCAACCCGAGATGCATAACAATAGAAAATAAAACACTCAGTGCCCTTTGGTAGAGTCAAGACTAGAGCTGAAAACTTATCTTTAAGATTATCTAAACTACCTTCACAATCATCAAACCACAAGAACTTCACCTTCTTCTGAGTCAACATGATCAATGAGTTAGCCATAGAAGGTAAAATTTCCACAAACCTTACACAGTAACCGACCAAACCCGAGAAACTTTGAATATCGGTTGGAGTCGTAGGTATAGCCACTTCATAACTACTTCAACCTTTTGCAGATTAACAATGATCCCTTCACTTAACACCACCTGACCCAGAAATGTAATAGTATTCAAACAAAATTCATATTTTGAGAATTTGGCATATAATTGCTAATCTTTCAATGTGTGCAACACAATGCGGAGGTGATCGACATGATATGCCTCGGTATTGGAGTACATAAAAATGTCATGAATGAAGTCAATCACGAACAAATTTATACTATGATGAAGATCCTATTCATCAAGTCCATGAATATTTCCTGGGCATTGGTCAACCAAAAATACATGATGAAGAGCGCAAAATTCCAATACCGAGTGTGGAAAATAGTCTTAGGGATATCCATCTCCCTAATTTTTTGCTGATGAAATCCTAAACAAAGATTGATATTAGAGAAAAACTTAGCTCCCTGAAGCTGATCAAAAATATTATTTATCCTTTGAAGAAGGTACTTTTTTTTACCATCACCTTGTTTAACTGTCGATAATAAATGCACATACAAAGTGAATCATCCTTCTTACACACGAAGAAGACACGATCACCCTACAGGAATATGCTAGGATTGATTGAACCCTTTTCTAAGAGTTCCTTCAACTCAACTTGATCCATTCAATATAAGGGAATAGAGATAGGATGAGTGTATGGAATAAGGTTGATACCAAAATCAATCTCCCTATCGTTAAGGACACATTGAATAGCATCAAGAAAGACTTTAGGAAACTCATTTACCACCAGGACTGAATGCAAACAAGGTCCCTCTGAGTTAGAATATTTAACTCGGATCAAATGATAGAGAAAACCCTTTGAAATTAATTTTTGGGCTTTAAGATATGATATGAACCTCCCCTTAGTCTCTAGGGAACTTAGCTACCTGTCAACAATTGGATCATTAGGGAATTTAAACATCACCTTACGAGTCTGACACTCTATAGAAGCATAGCACGAGTGCAACCAATAACAAAAATAACTTTAAAGTCAACTATGTCTAACTCTATCAAGTTTACTAGAGTTTATCTATTATCAACAGATACCACAAAACCACTATAGACTCTTCAAAAAAAAAGAGTCACCCACTATGGTACAAATAGAAAAAGAGTGATATGCACTCAAGACCTAAACCAAAATACACAACCACAAACAAGGTCACATATAAGAGAGTGGACCCTAGATTAACTAAATAGTACACATCATGGAATAGAATTTCAACATACTAGTAACAAAATCCATAATCACCTTGGACTCCTAACGAGTAGCGAGAGCATAAAGGCGGTTCAAACTAGTGACGAAGCCAAAAGTGGCACCCTTTCTGCAAGAAAAGATAAAGAGCCAACATGAGCCTAATTTACCTAAGAAGTAACTCTAGAGGGACAATCCTGCTGCATATGCCCAATATGACCACTATTAAAATATCGGTTCCTCCCTTTCTCATATAGACTATGGTGGTGCTGACTACAGAATCTGTAGGGTGAGAGGATAGTGCTGACTAGGTCCTACTAGCCTGAGATTGGCCACCCTGAGCCCCTAGAAGCATCACCGTCCTAATAACTATGGTCACCAGACAACTTTGGGTAGGAAGTATTAGCCGTTGAATAGATTTTAGGACTTCCCCAGCTCTTCTTGACCACTTTCCACTCTTCTGCTGGACTCCACCCTTTTCTAAATACTGGAATTTCTTACTCTACATTTCTCCAATCTCAGCTTATTTCTTCTTCACTTCTTTGACTTATTGTATATAAACCACAAGCCGAGAAATATCAATATCATTGTTTAACAAGTTAGCCTCACTCTAAAGAGTCAAGTCCAAAGATAACTCGAAAGCAAACATTCTCATCCTGGACCTCGTGCTAGATACCAACTTAGGAACATAACGGGACACCTGATGAAATTTCAAGGCATACTCTTTGAGTGTCATTCATCTTTTTTTTCATGCTGGAAAATTCTTCCACCTTCGCCTCCCTCAACTCCTAAGGAAAGATACAGTCTATAAATGAACTAGAGAAATTATCCCATAAGAAAGAACCATGATCTTTACCTCTCAACTATTCCAACTCATCATACCGCTAGTACGCCATATCCTTCAATTGGTAGGTCGAAGAATCTACACCTTCAACCTTCGAAACATGCATAACCTAGAATACCATCTCCATTTCATAAATGAAACTTTAAGGATCCTTCTAAAACCTAGTACAAGTAAACATCAAAAGATGTAGCCTCATAAATTGGCCAACTCTAGTGGCCTTAAATAAACCCAAGTAAGTACCAGTAGAACCTAACTATTATGACTAAGATGTCACCAAATGGGTTAATATGTTTATGGGCCAATGAACTCAACATCAGTAATCTCCCTTTGAGGCGACTGAGTATGAGTGTCACTCTTATGAGTAGATGATAACGTTTAAACTATCCTACCCGAGAAGGATAAAATAGTTGCTTTTAAATATAGTGACACAACTATGTTGGGATCGATACCATATGGAATTTTCTAAGAATTTGTCTCAAACTAGTTGAAATCACCAGGCAGTGTGGAAAACTAAAAGGGGGGATTTGCAGAAATGGAAAAAGGAAAAGAATTGGTTGTTCTTATTGTAAACATTCTAAGACAAACACTAGGATAGTGTTCCCACTATCTTCTCAACTCTGTAGACATATCGTGCACTGTCGAACTATTCCAATACCTTGCATGTAGAATCTAATAAGTTACGTACCATCAAAATTCTTTTGGATGAGAAGATGGATTTCACCCCTTACCTATTGAGTCTCAGGATATCACGTTATTAACCCTTATCTTGGACCCCACTTAACTATTACCTTTTGGTTCTCCAGTAATTAGATGATAGATAACAATCTTACTTAGATAGTACCTAATAGCGCAGATCGATCGTTAATCTCCATATTACAATTGTGATCTTCTTTTCCTATTCACTACTCCTCTTTTGGAGTAAGTAGAAATAATGTAGGTGGGGTCTTAATGTTGGTCACTGCTAAGAAATCAATAAGAATGAAGATAACCCAATACATGCAATAATCTTTATCTAGAGTGACTTGGAACTTCCTCTACTTTGTTAATCTTCCAGGATTCCCACAACCCTAGCTAAGTTAATTAGCTGCTCATTGTTATGAGATCAATCATAGAATCCACAAATAAAATTACAAAATCAAGCTCACAATAATAAGAGAAGAAATCCCAAAGTCTTAAATTGAACAACAAACAAAGAACAACAAGATGTTTGAGAACTTGGTCCCAAAGGGGCCTCCTTCAAAATAAATTGATATGTGGATGTGTTTTTCTGAATATTAATTAATAAACAAAGCTTAAAGCATATTTATAGATTAAAAGAAAACCTAGAAATCAAATCCTAACTAAAATAGGAAAACTTAATTACCCATAAATAATAGGACTTAAAAACATTGTAGGGCTTTAATTAGGATAAATGGAAACCTAGGAAACAATTTTTGAACGATCCAAAAAAGTTGAGGTCAATGGTTATTTACTCTCACCACATATTCTTTGCAGAGTGGGCACAAGTTCTTCTTGTAGTCTGTAGAGTTGGCGCAACTAGAAAAAGTAAGCGCAAGACCAAAATTCTTAGAAGTTCTGTCTTGAGATTTTAGACTTCTGAGATTTGCTTTGCCCACACGCGGTCCATAAGTACTACATACGGTCAACATGTTGACTTACCAAGTGACGGGAGTCATCTTTTCAGCTCTTCTTCATCTCCTGAACATGATTTGGTCACGGACTAGCTGAAAAGTGTCACGAACATTCGTAATTGCCCTTAATTTCTCACATATATAGATAAAGTCACCCTATTCATCTTATTCACAAAATTAGCATCCAAAACATGATTTACTACAAAACTCACCAAAAACACCTCAAATTAAACCAAATATCCTTAAGTACATATATATTCTCATAGTTTTAAGAATCGTAACTACTATATTATTGTATCACATCAAGACCTTCAACTTAGAACATTACATATCCTCAAGCAATAAAACAAATAAAAAAATGATGATGCTTAACCAAGAGAAACCTAAGATACCTATGGTAGTCAATCATCAAATTTAATCTCGAGATCATTCCCCTCTCAAATTTTAATACTTTAAAATAAAACAGTACGTATTAATGGAGAACAACAATGTGACACAAAGGAATCAAGCTATGATATTACATTAGAAATAAATAACCATGCATATATACATTTTACACTACACAAAAAAGTAAGTTGCTAGCAATACAGCCCATGTGCCCTCACCTAAAAGAAGTCCCACTCACTCATATATGAAATCAAGCATGTCAATGTAGGATGGTCTACAAACACTCACACTCACACTCACAAAGGATGTTCCAATCAATACATGTGAAATACCATAGGCTTGCCCTTAATTTCTTTACCTTAGCTTTCAGACTATAAAGTTAGGATCATTATAAGACTTTTCTCGGTTTGTAATGTAGGATTGGGATGGTATGATACATATGGAATCTTAAAGTAACTAAGCCTCTTTGGCACTACAATAACCTTTGGTCTCACTTATTAACCAATTTTATTTAATTCCACCCTTATTTCTCCCTTTTATTTTTTCATGCACATTCAAGATAGGTGTGGTTCCTTTATAATTTCTTTTTCACAATTTTCACAATTTTTCTTTTATTTCTCTCTTTCTTTTCTTTTCCTACCACACCCAACCCTACTTTCTTTCTCTCTTATTTTACCCTTCTTCATACATAATATACATTACACACTCCTATGATAGCCATTATTAACTTAGGTGATTTTCTTGAGTTGAGGTACATAATGTCCAAGAAGGACAAAGGCCAAAACAGGTTCATTATAACATAAATGGGAATGTCAAAGGTGTAACAAGAAAAATAGGTATTCAGGCTCAAAATTGAGATCAAAGAATAAAATTCACACATGGAAGGACATGTAGGCTAAAAGTGGACTAAAATAAAAAATAGCCTATGATTCTTTCCTAACTGACTATCCCTTAACTTAGGAAATACTAACCAGGCCAGTTTTGAATTCAATACACAAAGGGAGCTAGGTAGTATCTCACTCACACATGGTACATAGTCAATATTATGAACTACTGCCTATTCGGTTCATCCAATTATTAGCAAGTGATTATCATATCCCTAATCCTAATGCCATAAAAAGATCCACAATAATCACACAGGTATACATGCAGACAGTTCAAAAACAAACAACTAGAGGGTAATTATCATTTATCTCAAAAATCAACAAAAACATGTTAATTGCCCTAGATACTTATTTTTCTCTAAGTTAACTATAAAAAATCATTAAAAAAACAATATGCCTAAACATGTTGGCTCTACTACGAACAGGACTCCATGGAATAAAGGCACAGAAATAAAAACTCCAAGAAGACATCAATAACCACAAGCACCCCACCCTAACTTAAGATCATGCATTGTCCACAAGACATCAAATCACTACATAATAAGAGAGTTAGGAACATCTTGTGGCACCATAGTTGTGGAGATCTGAAGTCAATCATAAACAAAATACCTTGGGTCGCCTCACATGATTATATCACAACATGATGGGACTTGGTTGGATACTCAGACTTTCACAATAGACCCATGGGTACCTTGATTACTCAGACCTCAACAAGGTATCCCATAAGTTTCCCTTCAAATTTGTCTTTCCATGTTGAACTTATGAACTACACCCCTAATTATTTTTCTGATTTCCTATTTTGATCATGGGGTGGAGGTATAAAAATAGAGGACCCAAGAAATGGATATGGCATGTTGTACTTCTTAGACTTTATATGAGGAATGTATTTATTTTATTCAGGCTCAGAAAATTCTAGAATATTGACATATGTTTCCTCCTTCTTGTACTCTTCTTTAAGCTTGGATGGCTCGATGAAGATCTTACTATGCAAACACAATGTGGAATAATTTTTAGAATAAGGTCCAGTACACCCTAACTTAGGATTTGCAGTATTCTTTACATCACCATATAACTCTAGTATTCTCTCCTTAAGAATGACACTATCCACAAGAGTATAAGCAAATTTTGACACCTTTAATTTCAGCTACTTATGTTGGATTTTTAGAATTCTTTCATTCTCATACCACCCATAACTTGGTTGCAGGGAATTACATGCAGCATTAGCATCCAACTCTACTTGTAAGTGGTAGATATCAAAGCCATACATTTTAACCTTTTCAATACGATTTTGATTTCCTTTCTCCTGGTGTCGACATGTCAAACATGCTCCCATTATGTTCTAACAATATATTTATCATGCTTATACTATAATGTATCATATCATAATGAATAGAATCAATAAATAAGGAGTCATCATTACTCTAAATTTTATCTAAATATGTTTTCATCTCAAGAAGAGTTAGAAATAAAACAAACAAAACAAAAAAACATTAAACTTTATTACTCCAACAACTGTAATCAAGAATTCTGAGACCATATTCCCAAACAACGATGCCAAAATTTGATAACATCCAAACTACCCCTCCTTAGATGGATAAAGCGGTCGCTATCAAATATAGTAAACCAACTAGGTTGTGGTTGATCCCATAGGGAATAGGTCAAAAATCTATTTCAAACTTGCTTAAATCACCGTGTGGAAAATTATAACGGATGATTTGCTAAAATAGAAAAAGGAAAAAAGTTGGTTGCTCTTATTACAAATAATCTAAGATGAAAACAAGGGTTGTGTTCCCCTGGATTCTTAGTTTAGTAGACTTATTGTGTACTATCGAATTATTCTAATACCTTTCATGTAGAATATGATAAGTTATGTACCATCAATAGTGTTTCAGACAAGCAGGTGGATTTCACTATTTATATTTTGAGTCTTGGGATATCTCCTTACTAACCCTTATCCTTGGTCCCAGTTTACTATTGCCTTTTAGGTGTCTAATTATTAGATGATAGTTAAAGATCTTACTTAGATAGTACCTAGTAAGGTGGATCGACCATTAATATTCAAATTACTATTGTGATAACTTTCCTAGTCACTACTTCTCTTTCAAAGTAAGTAGAAATAATCTAGTCGGGGTCTTAATTTTTTCCACTGCTAAGAAATTAATAAGAATTTAGAAAACCTAATACATGCAAGAATATATATCTAAAATGTCTTGGTATATCCTCTACTTTTGTAATCTTCCAGGGTTCCCACAATCCTAGCTAAGGGAAATAACAACTCATAGTTATGATATCAATCATAGAATCCATAGAAAAAATTAAAAAATCAATCTTATAACAATAAGAGAAGAAATCCCAAAGTCTTAAATAGAATAACAAACCATGAACAACAAGATGTTTGAGAAATTGTCCCCCATGGGGCCTCCTTCGGAATCAATCAATATGTGAATGTGTTTTTCTGAACAAAAATGAATAAACAAAGCATAAAGGGTATTTATAGATTACAAGAAACCTTAGAAATCAAATATTAACTAAAATATGAAAAAATAATAACCCACACACAATAGGACTTAAAAAATCATAGGAGTGTAATTGGGATACGCAAAAACCCTAGAAAATACTTTTTGAACAGTCTAAAAAAGTTAAGGTTGGTAGCTACTTACTCTCTCTACTTAATCTCTGTAGAGTGGGCGTAGGTATTACTTACGGTCTGTGGAGTGGGCTTATGTAGCAAAAGTAAGTGGCAGACAAAAATTTCCTACAAGTTAGCTCTTGAGAATTCAGACTTATGACACTTGCTTTGCCCACATGCAGTCAACATGTTGACTTAGCAAGTATTAGGAGTCATCTTTTCAACTCTTCTTCAATTACAAAATATTATTTGGTCATGAACAAGTTGGAAAGTGTTACGAACAACCGTAATTGCAAATAATGTATCCCATAAGGAGCCAAAATAACCTTATAAAAAATTCATAAAATTAGCATCCAAAGCATGATTACCTGCAAAACACTCAAAAAATACCTCAAATACAAAAAAATAGCCTTAAGTACATGCATATTTTCATAGTTATATGCATGGTAAGTGCTATATTTCCTTAGCACATCAGTAGGATTAGTGGGGAAATGTGGGACTCCACGAGAAGAGTAAGATACAACAACCCTTGACCAGGTCTGTAACCTAGAAGCTGGATGCGTTCTATGCACATTATCCTCAGAAGGGATAGAAGAAGTTCCACACACATCAAATCTTCTAGAAGAAGTGATCTAAAATCAGACAAACAGAAATCAGAAGGATCCAAGACCTTGGACTCAATAGCCTAAAATTAAGACAACAACAAAGGGAACCATTCCTTTGTGTCTCATAGACTCTCCCTTATAAGTGTGGTGCGCTACAAAACAATAAATGATAATCTAATTAAAATAGCTTTATGGACACCTAATTGACCATGAACCTAGGCTCTAATACCAAATTTTTTATGAACTGAACCAGGGCCTTCCTGTGTTGGGTATCTCAAGTTTGTCGATGGTCGGAGACCACCCCTAATTTCCCAAACAAAAACCTACCTTACACCCCGTGTTGGATGAATTTCAAATATATAACAAGATAGAGTATAATAAAATATATAATAATTTATTATATGTCTGTACCAACCACCGATAACTAAAAAATCATCTATCACCAACCTATAAATGAAACCACTGGAGTCCATAGTAATCCGCTAAAGCCTCTAAAAACAAAAATTCAATAAAATGTCTGGATATGCCCCAAAAAATATCCAAAACCAATATCCAATGAAATTGTCAACTCATAAAAAGGAAACAACAACATGAAATGGGGTCATCAAAAGGATTGAAGCTTACTACTTTAATCTGACTTGCTAGCTGATCCTGAATCTAAGTGATGTGAAAGTATGGTTGGTTCCTACATTGAATGGTGATATATCATCAAAAATTGGTTACCGGTTGGAGCTCTAGCATGGAACTCAGGGAAAGAGAAACAAAATAATGACATGATAATAGTTTAAAACCAATACAACATTTAATGCATAGTATCATATGAAATATATATACGTAAATATGTATAATATCACATGTTAGGGTAGGGATAAAGGCTTATAATTAACTTCGTCGACTTTATCCTTGGCTGCATCACATAACTATCAAATAACAAGGCACACACGGGCTATATAGGCCCAGCTCTTTCCTAGATAGAAGAGCCATAATGTGTGTAGTGACATGAATGAGAGAATATCCATATTTGCATATGCCTTTATAGAGGAATAAAACCTCCTAGTCATCTATACACCCACAACGGCTAGCACGGTTTCCAGTGTTTTTCTTTCTAGACCTCCACTTTTATAACCTAACTATATAATCCCTCTTTTACGCCCAATTTAGAGCATTAGATAACAATCAAAATTTATTAAATCATTATAAATATTGGCACCCTAGTGGTATCATCATACAAACCCCACTTGCAATCTTATATTATGCAATAACAGTAATGTCATCAAGTGGGACACAAACCCATTGTCTAAAGAAAGAAATAAAATTAATGCAATATTTTGGATTCAAACCCATTTAGCCAATAAATCCTCAAAGTTATAATTCAAATCAATTTATGTCCATCAATTCCTTTATAAGGCCATTAATCATTCCTTAACCATTTTATGCCCATGCACTAGTTAAACACACAACTAAAACTTATGACAAGGTTATTATCATTAAAAATTTCACAGACAGGTTGAGGGTGAATAATTTTCAAAGCCAAATCCAAGGAAAAATCATCAAATTGGGGGTTAACCATAACCCCTCTGTGAAATCATCATTCCCCATGCACCCACATGTGAAAACAAATAATAAAAGCATGGATAATCATAATTATATCATGTGAAAACCTTTTTCAACAATAAGAATTAATAACCCTCAACCATTGATTCAAAACCCATGTCAATAACTCATGAGCAATACTTTAAATTGCATACTTTCATAAAATTAACAATAAGGGAAGAGTCACAACCCTGAATTACAAAGATTTAAAGATATAAATCAACCCTTAAGACCTTAGATAACCAAATTGGTGAAACACTAGCTTGAATTGTGTAAGAGGATTTAGAGAGAGTAAAAAGAGTGTTTAATCCATTAAAGTGCTCAATGAATTCCCCAAAAATGTTTTATGGATGTGGTGTCTAAAGGGTTTTAAGTGGGAAATAACTAAAGTGCCCCTAAATTAAATGCTGGAAAAGTATGATCCTTGGTTACAAGTCATCCATCTACTCATAGAATTACCTTATGAATCGTCACCATAAGTTGTAACCCATACATTCTCCAAGATCCCCAATATTGTTATCCTAAAGACTCAACAAAACAAATCGTAACATGACCCTACACCTTGTAGGGTCCTACTCATAAATAGAGCAGAACAAAATTAGGTGAACATTGGGCATCCTACTATTTGATAGCTACGAATCATAAAGATTCCTTATAGATAATAGTATTCCACTCGTACTAAAAGAAAAATCAAGCAACCAAATTACATGATTTGGTTACAACTTATACAAATGACTAGTCACAAGTCTTTACGACTCGTGTGCCCCAAGTGTTACCCAGGATAGAAACTCAACAACATTTATTGCAAACCTTACGACTGGGTAAAATAACCCATCTAGAAACCCTATGACTCATGGGTTCATGTCGAAACTAAGGTAGTGAGCTCAAAGCTCCAAAAATTTTCAAGGGCCAAAGTATGAGATATTTCAGGTTTGACTTGTACATTTTATGGTTCTTATTATATTTGGGTTATTGTGGATTATTTTACCAGGTTAAAATATTTCATTCTTATTCAAATGTCTTTTAGTTTTGAGAGGTTAGCCAATATCTAGGTTTGGGAGATAGTGTGTTTGCATGGTGTGGTAATTTTTATTATTTTGTACCGTTGTTCCATGTTTGCTTTGAAATTTTAAAGAGAATTTCATGAGAAGTTGGGAACTCAGGCGGATCTTAGTACAACTTTTTACTCAAAGAAAGATAGTCATTCAGAGGGAATTAGTCAATCTCTTTAGGATATGCTCTGAGCCTGTGTTATTGATATTGGAGGTAAGTGGGAGCAACACTTAGCCTTGGTAGAGTTTACATATAATAAAAAAATATCATTTAATTATTGAGATGGCACCTTTTTAGGATTTTTATGGTAGGAGATGTAATTCAATGATTAGATGGTTTGAGATTTTTGAGTTTAGGTCCAGTGGTACTAATTTGTTTTAGGAGACTTTAGATAGAGTTAGGATGATCAAGATAGGTTGAGAGCTTCTCATAGTATAAAAAATTCCTATGTTGACTATAGGATTCATACCTTAAGATTTGGAGTTGGTGATTGTGTATTCCTCGTTGTGTCACCCTTGAAGGGTGTGATGACATTTGAAAAAATGGCAAGCTCATCATAGATATATTAGACCTTTTAATATTCATTGTGTAGTTGTTGAGGTGGCTTATGATTTATATCTACACCCAAATTTTGACATTTTTCATCTAGTTTTCATGATTCTATGATGCGACGGTATATTTCTAATCTGACCCATATGCTTAGATGGGATACAGTCTAGTTGGACGAGCATTTGACCTTTGTGGATGAGTTGGTTCTCGTATTGGCTAGTGATGTTAGTTGATTTCACACTAAAGAGAATCAGGTAGTTAAGGTTAAGTGGAGGCACCGACTAGTGGATGAGTCCACTTGGTAGATCTACAGTAAGATACAAACCCAGTATCCTCACCCATTTGAGACTTCAGGTACATTCTAATCCTTAACATTTGTAGATAAAAGTTCCTTTAGTAGTGTATATAGTGATGAACCTTCAGGTTAATTTCTATATTTATGATTATTTTCACCACTAGATCTTTTCTAAAGCCTTCTCTAGTCATTTATGTCTTGTTGGAATTGATTGGTCGATTAATCAGTAGTTTCTTTGGTTGTTGGAGTCAATTCTCTATTTTGTAGTCTTCGTTGGTTTCAAATTACCACTAGGTAAAAATAGGAAAAAAACTTGTATTCAAATTATGACTATGCCAGCAGCTTTAAAATATTGATTTTAGGCCAGGCGAACTTTTCGTTTTTGTCCCAAGGCACCTGAGCTCATTTCAAACTATTGGTCGAAAAGTTAAGAAAATAAAATATGGATGTGAGACCAATAATTTGATGAAACAACCTCAAATGGAAAATCAAATTGGACTATTGGGTCATGAAAGTTTAATTTGGTGTAGTTACATAGTTCATTTGATTATATAGGATTCTGAATGAATCCCGGGGGCTTAGCGGAAACTTTGAAAATTTTCCAAGTTTCAACTGTCTATTTGTGCCACTGCAATCGCAATCCAAGGGTCGTGGTGACAATAACATTAGCAGGGCACTAGTGCAATCATAGTATGTCGTTCGCTATCACGACAGGTCTTTGCATGCCCAAGATACCACAATCACGGACCCTTAGGTCGCGATAGCGACTCCCGAAGGCCTAGACTAGGTATAAATACACCCTTTATGTCAAAAATTCAGCCATTTATCACCCATTTCTTAAGATATAAAACCATAAATAGTGAAATAAGGTGAGAGGTAAGCTTGTTAGTGATTGGGAAGCTTGATTAACATTTGTTTTCATGATTTCCTTCAGATTTGAGGTAAGATTCCTCTAAATTCTTGGTAGATTTTTCCATTTTCATGCTCAAAACCCCAAAATATCGAGGGAATAATTTAACCCCAAATTTATCTTGGTTTTCACCTATTTTGTGGGTAATGATTGCTTGAGCATGTATGAATGTTCGGTTGGGTGAGAAAATGTGATTTCCTCAAGTAAGACCCACATAGGGTTTTTGGATAATTTTTTGAACCAAAACACAATGGTGAAATTTGAGTATCGTTATTCTCATATTGTTGAGTTAAATGTGTTTATGATAACATGACATCTTGAGGAAGCTTTTCAAAAGGAAAAATTGGTGGTTTAGCATATCTTGTGAGCTTTTTTTAGCATCCAGGTAGGATAGGTTTACCCCTGGCTAAATTTCTCTATTTCATAGTATTTTTAAGATATTTTGTAGTATTGGGGATGGTTTTTAGGTGTTAAATTGATGAAATTATGTACTTGGATTATTTTAACCGTTTAGGCTATTTTTAAATTATAGAGTTGAAACACTTGACTTGTTTTCCATATGCCTGAGATGAATTAGGCTTCATGTCTCATGTTTAGCATAAGAATGCCTTAAAATACTCAATTTAGATAAAAATGCTTTAGACACCCATGCTTAGGGTAAGATTGGCTCTTACATTAAAGTAGGTTTCCTTAGTTACTACTTTTGTTTAACTATTGTGTTTGGGAAGAACCTTTACATTATGGCTAATTATGGCTTACTATATATCTTAGAGTGTACTTAGATACCTTAGCCTAGTCTAGGATATAACTTGCATTGGAATATATTTTGGGGATTTAGAAGTGGTCTCTTTGACCAACCTTAAGTCAAGATTGATGAATAGTTATCTTGAAACCCTTATACATTGATTAAATTCCTACAAAATTCCATGTTATTGGAATATTGAGGAACCTTGGCACTTTATGGTTATGGTAATGATGAAATTAGAGGTAATTTTCCTAGAATAATGGATTAAAGTGTCACTTATACTATGATGTGATATGAATCATATTGTGACAAATAATTGATTATGACATGTATACTCTATCTGTTATGCTATTGATAAGCCTTTAACCTTGATATTGATAAGTTACTGCCTATGTTATTACTTATGATTATAATCATGCTAAAAAATTATGCTAGTAATCAATCAAGAAAACAATTTTATTGATGATATTTGCATTTGTGTTACTAATTATGCTAGAATTCATGCTTATTGATTGTATGGGAAATTATGCTATAATTCATGATACTTTACTGTATTATCACTTATTCTATTGATTATGCCACTGACTATGATGTTTTTATTGGTTTGAGTCCGTATATTTATTATATATATGTATATACCCAGATCAATTTCAAAATATAATGTTGATATAGATTATACCTGATTTAAATTGGAAGATGATGATGATGTTGATTATCCTTGGTTCAATTTCATAAGATAATGATGTTAGTAATTATACTAGGTTCAATTTTAAAATATGATGATGAGGTTGATTATACACGATTTGATTCCATAAAATGATTATGATGATACATTGATACCCGATAAGGCCGAAGGATGATTATGATGATACACTAATACCCGATAAGGTAGAGGATGATTGTGATGATTCATTGATACCTGTAAAAGGAGAGGGATGATTATGATGATATATTTATATCCGCTTAAGCCGACGAATGATTGTGATGATGCATTGATACCTGGAAAGGCTGGAGGATGATTATTCCGAATAACCTATGTATCTACCGATTTGAGTTTTGCTCTTTATTATAAAATAATTTTGGTGGGAGACTCAGTGGTTGTTAGAAGAGTCTATAGGCACTATGTAGTATCTGTTGGTTATAAAGAAACTCTTGTAGACTGGATAGAGTTAGACATAGTTGACTTTGATGTTATTTTGGGATGGACTAATTGAACTCATGCTATGTTTTTTTAAACTGTCAAACCTATAAAGTTATATTTAATTTCCCTAATGATCTAGTTGTTGAATGGGAGAAAAGTTCTCTAATTCGTAAGGGGAGATTCATATAATATCTTAGAGCCTAAAAATTAATTTCCAAGGGATGTCTATATCATCTAGTCCGGGTTAATGATTCTAACTCAGAGGGTACCTCTTTACATACTTTTTATTGGTGAATGAATTCCCTTAAGTCTTCCCTGATGACCTTCCTGGTGTTTCTCCCGATAGGGAGATTGATTTTTGTGTTGACCTTGTTAAAAACACTCGTACTGTCTCTATTTCGACATATAGAATGGCTCCAGCTAAGTTGAAGGAGCTTAAGGAGCAACTAAAGGATCTTTTAGACAAGGGTTTCATCCATCCTAGTGTGTCCCCTAGGGTGCAACTGTATTGTTCATATGTAAGAAGGATGGTTCCCTTTGGATGTGTATTGATTATCGACAAATAAACAAGCTAACGGTAAAGAATAAGTACCCACTTTTGAGAATTGATGATCTCTTTAATTAGCTTTCAAAGTGGTTATCTAAGATCTAACGGTAAAGAATAAGTACCCACTTTATCTAAGAGCTTAAGGATTGATAAGCTAGCTTAACGGTAAAGAATAAGTACCCACTTTATCTAAGAGCTTAAGGATGAAATTATCTCCATGAATCTTCGTAACTCAGGCATGTGACTCTTAACTCATTGTTCAAGAGTCATTAATGATGGTTTTAAATACCAAGTTTGAGGGTTTTAATGAATATTATTAGGTATTGCTTTCTCATGATTTAATTTTTGATTATGTAAGTTTTGATAATGGTTTTGCACATGTGGGTGCATGGAAATTATGATTTAACTAAAGATCATTTTTAACCCTAAACATGATGGGTTTTTGATTTGATAGTAGTATATCCTTAACCTCTTTTGTGAAAATTTCAATGAGAATGATCTTGTTATAGGATGAATAGTACTTTGAACTAAGGCATTGGCCTAAAATGTTAATTATTGGTAAATTGTTTATGAAGGTCTCATCGGTCATAAATTGATTTGAAATTCTAAATGGGTTAGAGTCCCTAAAGAATGAATTCAATTGAAGGCCTTGTAAGCCAATGGGTTCGAGTCCCAACATGATTAATAATTTTTATGTCATGTTCTATGCTTGAAAGTGGGGTTTGTATGATGATACCAATGGGATATCTTTGGTAAGTGATTGGAGTAATGGTTGTGTATTTGTAATGAATATTTTAATTGGGCTATAAGGCAGGATATATAAATGGGCCATAAAATTGGAGTCCAAAGGACTAACACTGGAAACTACGGTAGCTGATGTGGGTGTCTTTATGAAAGAAAGGTTTGATTCCCCCGAATGGATATATGAATTGGAGTCCAAAGGACTAACACTAGAAATAAGGCTTAATTCACCTTGACTATGTCAAGAGGTTTGATTCCCCATAAAGGCATATATAGATATGGATATTCTCTGGTTCATGCAGTAACACACACTGGGGACCTTCCAGTTAGGGTAGAGATAAGCCCATATAGCCCGTGGGTGCCTTCTATGTGACGGTTACGTTGTATAACCTATATTATGGTTTTCAAAGTTCATGATAAGCCTTGTTCCCCACCCCATCATGTGGTATTTTATACATATATGTATTTTATATGATATTATATATTGAATATTGTATTGGTTTTGATTTATTATCAGTGCATTATTTTATTTCTCTATCCCTGAGTTACAAACTAGCTCTCCAGCCTCTAACTGGCTTCAAATGTTGTATCCCCATGCGATGCATGCATAGGAATTTTTTCTACTTTTCCTACACAGTTATTTGGTGCTCGAGTTAGTTTGTGAGTTGACATTGAAGTGGTGAGCTTTCATACATCCAAAGTCTTCATTTCATGGTCCTTATTTCGTATTTCTTAGAACTTATTTAGACTTTGTTTTGTCTACTATCGGGGGCATGTTCAGACATTCTATTTATTTTGATTTCATAGAGTCTTTGTTGGATTACTATGTACATTGGTGGTTTGGGTGATTATGTCAGTGAAAAATAGTTATCTGATTACTAGCAGACAGTATAGACACTTAAAGAATTGATATTAGTTGTGTTACATGTCTTCTTGTTATATGTTCAAAATTTATGCGACAATAGAGGTTTTTGTGCTGGTTGGGTTAGGCAAGGGGTGATCTCTGTTCCACGTAGGATATGAGAAAGCCTTCATAGCCAGGCCCTGGTTTGGTTAGTGACAAAGTTTGTATCAGAGCACTAGTTTAATTGTCATTTGTGTGTCCATAAAGTCATTTCAGGTAGAGTCACTTTTATAGGTGTGTAGCGCAACACACTTATAATAGAGAGGCTATAAGATATTTAAGTATGTTTCCCTTTCTTGTTGTCTTACTTCGAGCTATAGAGTCTAAGGTCTTAGATATTCCTAATTTTCCATATGCTCGTCTTTTCAGATCATGCTTCATAAAAAATCTAAAGCTCATGGAAACTCCTTTATTCTACTTAGGGATACTGTTGATAGGACACACCCTACTTATAGGGTTCAAACTAAGTCTAGAGGTCCAGTTCTCGATTTCCTACCTAGAGTTCCATATATTCCTTATAGTCCTTCTCGAACTCCACAAGACGATATGACGAACACTGAGTTTTGTCATTCTATTCCTATCTTTTCTCAGTATGAGTGTGTAGATTCTTTTACTATATTTTTTGAGGCCACAAGGGTTGGGAAGTTTGTAAGGTTAAACCCTCTGGTATTTATCGGTACAAAGGTTGATGAGGATCCTTAAATTTTCATTGATGAGATAAAGAAGGTCTTTCATGTTATGCATGCTTCGGAGGTGGATGGTGTAGTGTTTGTTGCTAATTAATTGAAGGATGTGGCGTACAAATGGTACAAAGAGTGGGAATAATTAAGAGACAAACACATTGGTTCTACCTTATGGGTTGATTTCACTACTTCATTTCTTGATCTCTTCTTCCCTCAGTAGTGGAGGGAAAATAAAGCAGAGAAATTGATAAAGTTGAAGCAAGGAAGAATAATGCTCAAGAAGTATGCCTTAAAATTCCATCAGTTGTCTAGATATGCTCCTGAGTTCGTGTCTTATCTACGGCTAGTACTCCTTACCTGAAGTCATCGGGTGATTATTTTTATCAGCATAATGAGGGTTCAGGTCACAGAGTTCCTAATCTCAAGATGGTGGTGCTCAGTCTGCTCCATCATATCCTCCTTGCAGATTTTGGGTTCAGCAACACCATGGCCAATGTGAGAAGGGGAGAAACTAATGATTTCATTGCGGTCAAATTAGACATATGCAGTGTGATTTTTCTAGGGTTTCTTATGGGGCCAATAAAGTTCTTATTACCTCTTCATCAACTCCTACACCAAAGGGTGCTGCTTCTATTTCTAGTACCGATACTATCCCAAACAACTTTTATGCTCTTACTTCTCATCAGGACTCTGAGGCATCTTCCTATGTCGTTACTAGTATGTTAAAACTCTTTTACTGTGATGTGTACTTTTTTCTTGATCTGGGGTCTACTCTCTTTTATGTGACCCTACTTGTTGCTGTCCATTTTTTGTTTTGGTCTGGTCCTATGTATTTGTCAGACCCTTTTTTTTGTATCTACCCTAGTGGGAGACATTGTGGTTATTAGAAGAGTACAGGGTCTCTGTGGTATCTGTTCATAATAAATAAACTATGATAGACTTGATAGAGTTAGTCATGGTTGACTTTGATATTATTTATGTGATGGAATGGCTGCACACGTGCTATGCCTCTTTAGACTATAGAAACCGTAATGTTATGTTTAATTACCCTAATGAGATGGTTGTTGAATGGAAGGGAAGTTCTCTAGTGCCTAAGGGTTGGTTCATATCATATCTTAGAGACTGGAAATTAATTTCCAAGGGATGTCTCTATTATCTGGTCAAAGATAAAGATTTTCAATCGCAGAGTCCTTTTTTACATTCCATCTTGGTTGTGAATGAATTCCCTGAGGTCTTCCCTGATGACCTTCCTGGTGTTCCTCCTGATAGAGGGATGTATTTTTTTATTGACCTTGTTTTGTACATTCGTCCTATCTCTATTCCCCCATATAGAATGGCTTCAGCTAAGTAGAAGGAGCTTAAGAAGCAACTAAAGGATCTTTAGGCAAGGGTTTCATTGTCCAAGTATGTCCCTATGGGGTGCAACTATCATTTTACTACATAAGAAGGATGGTTCCCTTCGGAAGTGTATTGATTATCGACAACTAAATAAGGTAATGATAAAGAATAAATACCCACTTTTGAGAATTGATGATCTTCTTGATCAGCTTCAGTATGCCAAATTCTTCTCTAAGATTGATCTTCACTCTAGGTATTATCTGTTAAAGTTTAGGGAGGTGGATATTCTTAAGACGGCTTGCCACAACCAGTACGGGCATTTTAAATTCTTAGTCATGTCTTTTGGTATGACAATGCCCTAACAAAATTTATGGATTTGATAAATAGTATCTTCTGCCAGGTTCTAGATTAGTTTGTGATGTCATTATTGATGATATTTGTATATACTCTAAGAGTAAGGAGGATCATGCTGGTCATCTTTGCCTTATTTTGTAGACCTTGAAAGATCAACAGTTGTATGCTAAGTTTTTTAAATATGAATTTTTGTTGAATACTATTAAATTTATTGGTCATGTTGCGTCTAGTGAGAGGATCATATGGATCCTCATAAAGTTGTTGTATCAAGAAGTTTCCTTGAACCATGACTACAATTGATATTCAGAGCTTCTTGGGTTTTCCTGGTTATTATAGTAGGTTTTTGGAATTCTTTTCTTCTATTTTTACTCCATCGATTAAGTTGACTCAAAAAAAGGTGAAGTTCTTATGGTTTGATGCTTGCGAGTGTTGTTTTGATAGGCTAAAAGATAAGTTGACTTCCGCTTCAATCTTGACTCTATCCGAAGGCACCGAGGGTTTAATTGTCTATTGTGATGCTTCCTAAGTTTGTTTGAGATATTTGTTAATGTAGCATGACAAGGTGGTTGCTTATGACTCTGGATAGTTCAAGGTTCATGAGATGAATTATCCGACTCATGACTTGGAGCTATTTGTTTTAGTGTTCGCATTGAAAATTCTAGCATCACTATCTGTATGGGGTCCATGTTGATATCTTTTCTGATAATAAAAGCCTGCAGTATGTGTTCACTCTGAAAGGGCTTAATATTAGGCAAATAAGGTGGCTTGATTTTCATAAAAAGTATGATATGAGTCTTCACTACCACCCATACAAGGCTAATATGGTTGTTGAATCTTATAGCAGGTTGTCAACGGGTAGATTGTCGTATATGGATAAAGATATAAAGGAATTTTTGACGGATATTCACTATTTTGCTAACCATTGAGTTCGTCTCTTAAACTCTGAGGATGGTTGTGTGTTTATGTAACAAGTTGCACAATCATCTCTTGGTTTTGAAATAAAGAAAAAGTAGGTATTAGACCCTCTCTTGATGATGATCAAGAATAATATGGGAAAGCAGAAGGTGATGGCTTTCGATATCTATTGTGTTGGTATCTTGAGGTCCAAGGGAGGTCGTGTGTTCTAAATTTTGATGGATTGCGAGGCAGGATTTTGGATGAATAATGTGTCAACAAGTGAAAGTGGAGCACATAAGGCCTAGTGTACTACTCCAAGAAATTTAACTACCAGTGTTGATATAGGTGGTAATTAATATGGATTTCGTTACCAATCTTCCACGGTCGCAAAACCAGTGTGATTCAATTTTGGTCATTATGGACAAGATGACTTTGTCTCCTCACTTTATGCTAGTGCGGACTAATTATTCAACCGAGAACTATGCAAAGTTGTTCCTTTAGAAGGTCGTAATGTTTCATGGTGTGTCTGTCTCAATCATTTCAGATTGTGCTAGTCAGTTTTCATCGCATTTTGGCATTTTTTCCTAAATGGTTTGAGGACTTAAGTGAGACTTAGCACCACCTTTCATCAGTAGTCTGATGGGCAAGCAGAAAGAACTATTTAAACATTAGAAGATATACTAAAGGACTACTCAATTGACTTTTGTGGTAGTTGGTTAGACCATTTTACTCTCATTGAATTTTCCTATAACAATAGTTACCATTCCAGCATTGCTATGACCCTATTTCAGGCATTGTCTGGAAGGAGGTGTAGATCTCCTATTCGGTGGTTACAGGTTGGTGAAGCAGAGATATTTGGACTTGATTTAGTTAACTGATATATGGAAAAGGTATAGGTGACCGAGGATAGGCTTTAGACCGCCAAAAGACTCCAAAAGTCTAATGCGGACGTAAGGCAAAGGGACTTGGAATTTGAGGTTTGAGATTGGGTGTCCTTAAAGGTTTATCCCATGAATGGAATAATGATGTTTGGGAAGAAAAGGAAGCTCAGTCCTTGGTATGTTGGATTGTACTTGGTTTTGAGAAGGGTTGGTAAAGTTGAATATGAGTTGGAATTTCCTTCTATCATGAGTTTCATTCATACTGTATTCCATGTGTCTATATTGTGGAAATACGTGGGTGATCCTTCATTGGTTGTTCCCTTGGATAACACTGGTATGTTTGATTCCTTGTCCTATGTGGAGGTCTCGGTAAGGATCTTGGATCGGCAAGTTCATTGATTACGGGTAAAAGTCGTAGCTTCGATAAAGGTTCTATGGCGAAACAAAAAGGTTCTAGTTAAGCTATGCGATTTCAGAGCATTGCAACGGTGAAAAAACTTGGACTTTTCCCTTTTCCAGTAGCCTAACACAATAGCCCTGCGTCGCGTTAATGGGAAAAACCGGGCTCGTCCCTTTTCTAGTGAACCACTGTGATAGTGGCACGTCGCGGTGGGTGGCCAAATCATGATTTTTCTAGTTTCTGAGTTAAATTTTAAAAGGGCAACTTACTAAATTCCCATGCCCCCATGTCGTGAGTAACATAGAATCAAACTTATTCTAAGCTCACTTTTCATCAATTCTCTCTCACGAAATCCTAAACCTTAAATCTTAAACTCCAAGAAATCAAATTTCCTCCATTCTTTCTCCAAGATAGATCAAGATTAAGGATTCAAAATTCAAGAAGATTCAAGAATTCATCTTCAAGAGAACAAATAGGAATTCAAGTTCATGCTTTCTTAGTAATTGCATCAATTAAGGTATGTGGGGTTTATGAACAAGGATTCTCTTTCATCCTTGTGCCCAAAACTAGTTTTAATTACAAATTTGCATGATTTGGTATGATTATTCATGGATTTCTAATAAGGGTTCATACACAATATTGCTAATTGAAGGATTTTGATCTTTGAAGTGAGTTTGATGAAGAATTTCATGTTTACTTTTGTATTTTCATGCATTTTGCAGAAATTTCCAGATTATGAGTTGAATTATCTATACCTTCATTATCAAAATGATTTTTATTATGTTTTGACATGAATTTGATGCATGGGTATTAAGCCCTAGTTGCATATTGCTATTTCTAGATTGATTATGCTATCAGCACCCTATGACTAGAGTATTTTTAGATTTTCAATAAAGATTTGATCTTTTGATCTCAACACAAATATGAAATACACTTTATAGTTTTAGGTTTCAGCTTAACTTAGCAAATATAGAGTTGGGTTTTGTAATAAGCCATTATACTAGCTCTTAAAGTGGATTTCCAAAAGAATGAGCATACAGATTAAAGGGAGTAGTATTTAGCACCGAGTTAGGTATGTTCACATACCCCACCACTACGAGCCAATATAGGTTCAGATTATCAGATTATTCCCATTTCTATATGGATGACAGATACAAATGTGATCACTTATATTAGGCTATACTACTTGGCAAGATTATGACACCTTTCCCTAATGTGAGGTTTTCCCATAAGAGAACGAGAAGTTGGACTCCATGATAGCTCACATAGTTTACATCAGTTAGAAGAACCTCCCTGACAGTAAAGGTAAATAAATAGCTTTTGAGTGAATTTTCCTACAGCTTACAAAAAAGAGTAAAGAATAATAGAACAAATTTTAGAAACTATGTGTAAAGGCTCACAGTTTTATTCAGACATTGTTTTATATGAGCCTTTAGCTACACATTTCATCTTTAAGATTTCAGATAAAAAAATGTGTCCTTTCTACACTTAGACAACATGATTTATAGATAGAACACTAGTACAACTTTCAAAAACTAAATGTTATGACTCACTATATTTATGCCACATATTTTTCTATTCTTGATAACGATTTACATATTTTAGATATTCCAGTTTGTGTGAGCCATTTACATTTAGCATATTATTTTATAACTTGTGATGACCTTGAGATATTATATTACTTGTGCATTCACCCCCATATACTCATTACATTCCCAAAGTACTGATCCACATATATGTCTATGTGCTATATTGTCTCATAATGTAGGTTCAGTTCCTCAGTTTTAGCAGCGTAAGTGATTTCGAGCATCTTCATATACATCCCGACATTTGGTGAGTCCTCATAGATTGGGGACTTAGTATTGCAATTTTTCAGCTTATTAGCATAGATGATTCCATATTTTCAGAGAGTTCGAGTCAACTGGGAATTTGTCCTAGAGATTTCTAGCATTAGTAGTAGAGGCTTATCAGACTCTAGATTATAATCTATATTTTTAGTATATATTTATCAGACTCTTGAGTTTAGTATTTTTAGATATTATATTCAGACAATCTCAGATTAGCTCATACAGAAATCTGCATCTTAGCTTTTATTATATATGATTATTTCCTCTATTTTTGAGCTTCAGATTTAGTAGAAAGTAGATAGGGTTAGCTTAAGGCTACTCGTAGTCTTAAACACCTTGCAACGTCTTGGGACCCATTTCATAGCATTACACTCGATAGGTACAATTAGTATGTTTTGGTCACAAGTCATGGGGTCGACTCGTAACCACCTGGGTATTTATAGTTTTATGTTTGGGGTATTGTCGACATTTTCCTCTTTTAACTCAAACTTTCTTACCATGACATAAAACACCTTTTGGAACTTCACTAACCTATTATTCCCAATTAAACACTCTTAAAATCTCTCTCAAACTCCCTATTTAAGCAAGAGGCTAGGGTTTCTTTAAGACAATCAATTAGGGGCTTTCAAGAGTAATTCTTTCTGTCTTCCTTGGTGTCTAAGGTATGTTACTCCATCCTCATTGTTATTTTTCAAAGAGTATGTGTTTTAATTTAAGATAGTCATGATATTGTTATGGTTTAAAATAATGGTTGGGGTATTGCCTTCTCATGGTTGAATAATGTTTTTCATGGTTTACTTATGTTTTGTTTTCATGCTTTTAGTATGATTTTCACTTTACAGAATGTATGTTAATGGTAAATGGTTTTTGAAGTATTTTAGATTCCTCTAATTACTTGGTTATAGTTTTTAAACTTATGTTTCCTCAAACCATTTGTTATAATGTCAATGAGAATGATTTTGACACATAGTTTGACTACTCATGATATCCTTGCGTTGCATAAAAGGTAATGGAACTTAAATTGGATTGGTTGATTTTAAATGGTTTGGAAAGGCCTTTGAGTCCAAGGTATTGGTTTAATTGGAAACTATGGAATCAAATTGGTTTAATGGCTTTGGTATTGCTTAAATTGATAGACTTGCAAGCTCTAATTTTACTATGACAATAACAATGGTTAATACCTAATTAAAAGGACTCCTTGGTAAATGGTTGGAATGTGTAAATTATTTTAATATGGGCTTAAAGGGGGGTGTAGCAAACAAGTGAAAGGTAGAGGTCCTGGGTAGATAAAGACTGGAATTTTTTTTTCCAGTGTGAGGTTTGGTCATGGTTACTGTGTGCATGATGTCACACATTATAAACTGGTAGATGTAAAAGTAATCTCAGGATTTTTTCTCAGGTTGTGCGGCTAGCATACAATAGAGCCCTTTCAGCAAAGGGCGCTAAACCCATGTATCCCGTGGTTGGTTTTAGGACAGCAAAGCTACTCAACCCAGGTTAAGATTTTAAATGCATGATCAACCTAGTTCTCTTTCCTGGCATGGTATATATGTATATAGGTGATTGTATATGGCTAATAGATTTTGTTTTGAATTAGTGGCATTATTTTATTTTATCCCTAAGTACATGTTAGCCTTCACTCCGCTAACCATCTTCAAGTATTATATCCTCACGAGATTCAGGAACAACCGTGCTACTATTTCTCCTACTCAGTGACTTAGATTTAGGGACATCTTTGAGTCAAACTGAAGTGGTGAGATTCCATACTCTGTAAGGCTCCATTTCATGCTATGGACTCTTTTTGTTGTTATTTTTTCTTGGATTTTTGTTTTGACTATGTTCTGGGGCATATCTTGACCGAATGTTATTTGATTCTTGTTAGGGGCTTTGTCAGACTACTATGGGAATGGGCGGTGTAGGTATTAGTGTCATCCCTTGTATTGGTATTGGCATTGGGGTTGGAACTGATAGGATAATTATTTGAGGTAGTTGGATTATGGTCATAGGCTCTATTTTATTTCTTAAACTATTATTATTTTAATTTTTATATGTTAAAAATTCATCTGACATAGGGTGAAATATGGTTATGGTTGGGTATTGAGGGTGGTCTATGATCCTTATTGGACTTGAGATGCCCGCCACGACTACACAAGGTTTGGGTCATGTCAAATTTGTATATAAGAGCCCTAAGTTCATGGTTAATTGGGTGTCTGACAAAGCTGTCTTGAGTAGATTTTCTTGTAAGGATGTGTAACGCGCCACATTCATAAGGGAGATGCTACAAGGTATTTAGGAATGTTTTTCTTTCTTCTGATTTTATTTTCAACCTATAGAGTGTAAGTCCCTGAAATCTTATCTAATTCCTGTTTGTTCATTTTTTAGATCATGACTCCTCGAAGATCTAAAACTTATGGAAACTCCTCTGTCCCACCCGAGGACAACGTTCGTGGAACATGTCCTACCTATGGGGTTCAGACCCAGTCTAAGGGTCCAGTACAAGATTTCCTTCCTGGAGTTCCACCGGTTCACTCCATACCTCTTCGACCCCCTGAGGCTGATGTGACGAATGCTGAGTTTAGTTTGTCTATCAATATGTAATCTTAGTTGGTATTTTCTCAGGCTGAGTGTATTACTTTTGTTACTCCATCTTTTGTGGCTACAAGAGTTGGCTATCAACGGGTTGAATCCTTCAACCTTTATCGATGTTATGGTAAAGGAGGATCCTCAAGTTTTTCTTGATGAGATGGAAAAGAACTTTCATGTTATGCATGCCACAATTTTTTAGGGTGTGAAGTTTTTTGCCTACCAGATGAAAGATGTGTTGCACTAGTGGTATAAAGAATGAGATCAGTCAAGGGGTGATGATGACGAGTCATCACTTTGGGGGATTTTTTTAATGCTTTCCTAGACTTCTTATTTTCTCAAGAATTCAGGAAACTGAAGGCTGAAGAGTTTGTTAATCTGATTCAAGGTAAGATATCAGTCAAAAAGTATGCCTTGAATTTTCACCAGTTATCTCAGTATGCTCCAGAGTTAGTTTCTAGCCTAAGGGATAGAATGAGATTGTTCACATTTGGGTTGTCTCGAGACTTGATTTTGAAGAGTGCGGTTGCCTTGTTGAACTAGGACATAGATATATCTAGGCTGGATATGAAAATACAGTAGGTAGATAAAAAAAAGAAGAGAAAGGTTGATATAGGGGAGAGTCACAGCATGAAGTTCAAATTTCCTTAGCAGGGTGTTGGCCAATAGTAGAGTAAAAGGGAGGGTGGTAAGCAGCCTAAGAAGATGTGGGGAAATTCTATGTTTTACGCGACAGATAGTGCTCCCTACCAAAAGCCTTTGGGTGACAAATGTTTCCAAGATGATGATAATTATAGGGCATAGGATGCCCAATCTCATACTAGTGAGGCCCAGTCATCTCCATCATATCCTCTATGAAAATTTTATGGTCGATTGCATTGAGGTTACTATGATGAAGGAAAGGAAAATTACTTCAACTATGGTCAGCCAGGGCATATGGTAAGAAGGTATCAAGTAGACAAGGTTGCTTTAGAGGAAAACAAGTATCTTGTTGCCTCTTCTTCATCTTCGGCACCAAAGAGTGCATAATCTGGCTCCGTCATTAGTTGGAATCGACTCAATTCTCTCACTACCCGCCAAGAGACTGAGGCATCACTTGATGTCTTGACTGGTATGTCGAAACTCTATTCCCATGTTGTGTACTATTTCCTTTATCTAGTGTCCACTCACTCTTATGTGACCACATATATGGTTGTGCATTTTTGTTTTGATCCTAAGTGTGTTTCAGACCATCTTACTATTTCTACCCTGGTGGGTGACTCTATGGTGAATAGAAGATTCTATATGGGTTGTGTGGTATCTGTGGGTAGTCGTGAGACTTTAATGGATCGATTAGAATTAGACATAGTTTATTTTGATATAATATTAGGTGGATTTGTTTCACTTGTACTATGCTTCTCTAGAATGTCAAACCCGTAAAGTTGTCTTTATAATGAGCCAGTTATTAAGTGGGTGGGTTATTCCCTAGAACCTAAGAAGAAGTTCATATTGTATCTCAGATCATAGATATTAATCTCAAAGGGGTATCTCTATAATCTAGTCTGGGTTAGAGATTTTAACTCGAAGGGTCCTTCTTTACATTCTCCCTTGGCGGTGAATGAATTTCCTGAGGTCTTCTATGATGACCTCCCTAGTGTTCCTTCTGATAGAGATATTGAGTTTGGGATTAATCTTATAGCAGACACTCATTTAATTTTTATTCATTAGTATGGAATGGCTCTTGCTGAGTTGAAGAAGCTTAAGGAGAAACTAAAGGATCTTTTAGACAAGGGTTTCATCCATCTTAGTGTGTCATTGTAGGGTCAACCAGTGTTATTCTTATGTAAGAAGGATGGTTCCCTTTTAATATGTATTGATTACCGATAGTTGAATAAGGTTACGGTAAAGAATAAGTACCCTCTTCCAAGAATAAATAATTTGTTTGATTAGCTGCAGGGTGCTAAATTTTTCCACAAGATTGATCTTTGATCCGGGTATCATCAGTTAAATATAGGGTGGTAGATATACCTAAGACTGTCTTTCGTACTCAGTAAGGGCATTTTGTTTTCCTGGTCATGTCTTTTGGGTTAACCAATGCACCAGGGGCATTCAATGATTTGATGAATAGGGTATTCTTTCAGTTATTGGATTTGTTCATCATTATGTTCATACATGATATTTTGGTTTACTTTATGAGTGAGGTGGATCATGATGATCACCTCCGCAATGTCTTGTAGACCCTGAATGAGCAATAGTTGTATACCAAATTTTTGAAAAATGAATTTTTTTAAACGGTGTCACTTTTCTGGGTCGTGTCATTTCTAGTTAAGGCATCATGGTGGATTAGCAGAAAGTTATAGTGGTTAAGAAAAGGCCTAGAGTCATAACTCCAACCAATATTCAGATATTCTTAGGTTCAGCTGGTTAATACATAATGTTTGTTGAAAGTTTTTTTTATAGCTAGCCCATTATCTATGTTAACTCAAAAAAAAAGTTAAAGCTCTTATGGTCTGCTGTATGTGAGGGTAGTTATGAGAAGCTGAAGGATAAGATAACTTCAGTGTCGGTCTTGGCTTTTCCTAAAGAACTGATGGTTTTGTAGTCTTATGTGATACATCCCGTGTGGGGCTTGGTTGTGTCTTGATAAACCATGGCGAGGTAACAGCTTATGCCTCTAGACATCTGAAGGTGTATGAGAAAAATTATCTGACTCATGATTTGGAATAGTTGGATATGGTGTTCACTTTGAAAATATGGAATCACTATTTGTATGGAGTTCATGTGTATATATTTTTTTGATCAAAAGAGCCTACAATATGTGTTTACTAAGAAAAAGTTGAACCTTAAGAAAAGGAGATGGCTTGAGCTGCTCAAGGATTTTAAAATGAGTCTTTGCTATCATCCATGTAAATTAACGTTGTTGTTGATGCTTTTAACAGGTTATCATAGGGAGTCTAGCTCGTGTAGATGAAACAAAGCAAGAATTGGTGAAAGATTTTCACCATTTGGCTAACATCATATTTCTTCTCTAGGACTCTAAGTATGGTGATGTGTTTGTTTAGGAGGTAGCGAAGTCATCCCTGGGTGCTGAGGTGAAGGAGAAGTACATTTTGGATCCTATCTTGATAAGGATTAAGGGTGATTAAGTGGGCAGAAGGTGATGGTACCTTTTGGTACTAAGGGAGGTTATGTGTTCCCGATTTAGATGGTTTTCCATAGAGGATCTTGGTTGAGGCACATGAGTCACAGTATATTATTCATCCTAGTTCAAAGAAAATGTATCATGACCTTCAGTATATGTATTGGTGGAATAATATAAAGTGGGATGTGGCTAGTTTTGTGGCTAAGTACATTGTCTGCCAACAAGTGAAAGATGAGCACATGAGGCCCAGAGGATTGTATCAAGAAATTGAGCTACGTGTATGGAAGTGGGAAGTAATCACCATGGATTTCGTTATCGGTCTTCGTCGCTATAGGAATCAGCTTTATTCGGTTTGGGTCATCAAGTCTAGGATGACAAAGTCTACTCATTTCTTTCCTTTGAGGACCAATTTCTCAGGTGAGGATTATGCAAGGTTATACCTCCAAGAGATTGTGAAGTTGCATGGGTGCCTATTTCTATCATCTCAGATTGTGGTACACAATTTTAATCTCACTTTTGGCAATCATTTAAGCAAGGTTTGGGGGCCAAGGTGATGTCTTAGTATTACTTTTCACCCACAGTCTGATGGGAAAATAGAAAGCACTATTTAAATATTAGAGGATATGCTTTGGGCTTGCGTGATTTACTATAGAGGTAGTTGAGTTGAGCATTTTTCTCTTATAGAGTTTACCTATAATAATAGCTACCTCTCAATGATTGGATTGGATCTATTTAAGGCATTGTATGGTAGAAGGTATAGACTTTTTATTGGGTGGTTCAAGGTTGGTGAGGTAGAAATATTTCGCTCAGATTTGGTTTACCAAGCCATAGAGAAGGTGAAGGTGATTTGAGATAGACTTAAGGCTACCCAAAGTCGCCAAGAGTCCTATATGGATGTGAGGTATCAGAAGTTAGAGTTTGAAGATGGGGATAACTTATTCTTTAAGGTGTCTCCCATGAAGGGTTGATGCGGTTTGGTAAGAATATGAAGCTTAGTCCATGTTATGTTGGTCCGTACTTAGTTTTATAAGAGTTTGTAATGACGTGTATGAGTTGGATTTTTCTTCGAGTTTGAGCTCCACTCACCTGGTATTCTATGTTTCTATGTTGAGGAAGTGTATGAGTGATCCATAGCAAATTGTTCCTATCAAGGATATTGGTGTTTTAAATTCCCTATCTTATGAGGAGATCCCGGTTGAGATCATGAATTGGCAGGTTCGTCGGTTGCAGAGCAAGGACCTGTCCTCTATATATGTTCTATGGAGGAACCATAAGGTTGAAGAGTCTACTTAGGAAGCTGGAGAAGACATAATGTCCCAGAATACATTTCTATTTTTTGCTCTGGAAATTTATGCATAATCTATGTGTTGTTCTTAACATTTTTGTTTTCTAACTTAGTTAAAGGTAAGAGTAGATATATTAGGGGTTTGCTCATGCTAGTCAATGCTTTGTTCCATTATTCGGGGATGAATGATGAAAGTAGGGGGAGAATTAAAACCCCCTAGGTTTTGGCCCTTGGAATATTCCCAAGATTAGAGCTCACTGTCCTTGTACTGACTAATTATATGAGTTGTATGATGTGTTTATGAGTTAGGTGACCCAACTCGTAAGGTTTCCAGTAATGGTGGTTGGGTTTCTATTGTGGTTATGGTTGTTAGGTTTCTATTGTGGTTATGGTTTAATGGTACGGTTCATTAGGAAGATCCTTTATCAAATTAGAAACTTAGTTACTTGACATGGCTTTTGGTACATGTGGCTCACTAAGAGCCATGAGGATAGGTCACGAGTCGTTGTGGGATGTTGTATGTTGTCCAGTGTCAATCCGTTTGAATTTTTTTTTGTGTACTACTAGACCATACGAGTCATATAGTTTTGTCACGAGTGGAGGGAATGTAGTCGTATAGTAGATAATGTGTGGGTTTCCAACTTATTATCTTGTCAACAACTCAATGGTATGAGTCGTATGTTATGGTTATGAGTCACGGGGTCGACTCGTAACCACCTGCGACATTTTTACAGTTTTAAGTTGGGGGTATTCTAGAGATTTCCCTCTTTTAACTCCTTTGGATATCATGAGATAAAACACATTATGGGACTTTATTAACCTATTATTCCCAATCAAACACTCTTAAAATCACTATCAAACTCTCTATTCAAGAAAGAGGCTAGGATTTCTTCAAGAAAATCAATTAGAGGCTTTGTAGAGTGATTCTCTCCATTTTCTTTTGTGTCAAAGGAATGTTACCCCTCCCTCATTTTTATTTTACAAAGAGCATGGGTTTTAATGTATGATTTTTGTGATATTATTATAGTATAAAATAATTGTTAGGGGTTTTGGATATTCATGGTTGAATAATATTTCTAAGGTTTAATTATGTTTTCTATCATGATTTTAGAATGATTTTGATATTGTGGGATGTATGTTAATGATAAATGGATTTTGGAGTATTATGGACTCCCCAAATTACTTTGTTATTGTTTTGAAACTTATGTGGCCCCAATCCATTTGTTAAAATGCCAATGAGAATGACTTTTTCATATAGTTTGACTACTCTTGATATCTTTGAAATGCATAAAAAGTAATGGAACTTAAATTTGTTTTGTTGATTTTAAATTTTTTGTAAAGGCCTTGGTGGCAATTGTATTGGTTTAAGTTTAAACTTTGGAGTCAAATTGTTTTAAAGGCTTTGGTATGGAAAAAATGAATACAATTTCAAGCTCTAATTTTTGTATAACAATACCAATGGTTAATTCCTAATTAAAAAGACTCCTTGATAAATTGTTTGAATGTGCAGATGGTTTTAATATTAGCTTAAAGAAGGGTGTGTAGAAAATCTGTGGAGGGTGGAGGTCCTGAGGGGACTAATACTGGAAATTCATGTTTGCTAATCTGTGTTTTGGTCTTGGTGACCATGTGCATGATGTCACATATTATATTTTGGACAATGTACTAGTCTTCTCAGGTTTTTTTTTCCAGTCGTGTGGCTAAGACACATTGGTGACCTCTCAGCATGGGGAGCTAAACCCATATAGCCTATGGGTGGTTTTAGGATGGGAAAGTTACATAGCCCAGGTTAAGTTTTTAATTGTATGCTAAATTCGGTTCCCTTTCCTGGTATGGTATAAATATGTATATATGTTATTGCATATGGTTAATTTATTCAGTTTTTAATTACTAGCATTATTTTATCTTATCCTTGAGTACATGCTAGCGTTCACTCTGCTAAATATCTTTGGGCTCTTTATCCCCACATGATGAAGGAACCGGCAATACTACCATTCCTCCAGCTTAGTGACATAGATTCGAGGACCACTGTGAGTCAAACTGAAGTGGTGAGCTTCCATACTCCGAAAGGGTCCATTTCATGTTATATACTTCTTTTCATTTTTATTATTTCTTCGATTTTGATTTTGGCTAAGGTTGGGGAGCATGTCCCGACCGGATAATAATTGATTCTTTTTAAAGGCTTTATCAGACTACTATGGGCATGGGCGATGTCGGTATTGGTGTCATTCTTGGTATTGGTATAGGCACTGGGGTTTGCATATGCTGGACAATTGTTTGAGGTTGTTTGATTATGGCCATAGACTTTATTAAATGTCTTTAAATTATTGTTGTTTTATCTTGTTTTTTCTTCAGAATTTATTCGACATTAGGCACAGGGTGGTTATTGTTGGGTATTGGGGGTGGACTCCAGTCCTGGTTGGACATCAGATGCCCAACATAACTATGCCCCGATTAGGGTCGTGTCGTCTGTCTTTGTTACGAGAGACTCCTCATAAGTCGTATGATAATGTGAAGAGTTGTTAAGCTCCATTCGTATATTATCTAGTGTCCAAGCCCTTGGTGTTATGTGATGGTCACGACTTATACCATACGAGTAGTATGGTCTAGTGACGAGTGGGACTAGTAAGTCATAAGTTGGATAATGTGTGGTGTCCAATTCTCGGTCTTGGTGATAAATCAATTGTACGAGTCATAAGTTGTGGTGACGAGTCAATGGCTTGACGCGTAACCAAAGGCGGGATTTTATATCTTTAAGCTAGGGGAAAGTTGGACATTTCCCATCCCAAGCCCTTAGCACCACACATCTTATAACACCTTTTGCTCATTCATTATACCCTTTACAAAATCAAACTCTCACTAAAGTCTATCTAAAGATCTCAAGAAAGATTGGGCTAGGGTTTCTTCAAAGTGGTCATCTAAGAGCTTAAGGATCAAATTCTCTCTGTGAATCTTCGTAACTCAGACATATGAATCTTCCCTTTTTGTCAATTTACTATAAGCAAATGTTTAAAAAATTGTTCAAGAGTCATTAATGATGGTTTTGAAAACCAAGGTTGAGGGTTTTAATGAATATTGTTGGTTATTGCTTTCTTATGATTTAATTTATGATTATAAATATTTTAATAATGGTTTTTCACATGTGGGTGCGTGGCAAGTGTGATTTAACTAAAGGTCATGTTTAACCCTAAATATGATGGTTTTGGGTTTTGATAATGATGCCCTCAACCTGCTTGTGAAATTTCTAAAGAGAATGATCTTGTCACTTGATGAATTGTGTTTTGAACTAAATCATTGGCCTTAGAATTTTAAGGGTTGATAAATGGTTTATGAAGGCCTTATCAGCCATAAATTGATTTGATACACTAAATGGGTTCGAGTTCCTAAAAATAATGAAATGAACTGACCTCTTTGTTAGAAAGTGGGTTCGAGTCCCAAGATGATTAATAATAGATATAGCATGTTGTACGCTTGCAAGTGGGATTGGTATGATGATACCAATAGGATGCCTTCGCTAAGTAATCGGATTAATGGTTATGTATGTGTAATGTGGAGTCCAAAGGCAGAGGTTTCTCAATCTATTTCCAAGGTACTAATTGAGCTAAGTCTAGTTTTAAAGATGAACCATAGACTAACCTAAGGGAAAATAGGCTTGACATCGTGTATAAAAGGGGACTTAACCTGATAAAATAAGCATGAGAAAAAAGCTAATGGATGTATGTAATCACCTATTATTCAAACAAAGAAAATGCAAGAGCCCAAAAGTCTATAAACTAAGACACAACTCCTCTATGTCATAAGGAACTAACCTGGTGTCCATGGTCTCGCAACCAATGCAACAGGACCAATGTTGTAATAAAAAACAATAAGAGTAGATAAGTACGTAGTGGAAATGATAAGTGGGATCAACGAGAGACATCATTCTAATATGTTAGTTAATTCGATAAATATCACTGAAAAGGATAATTACTACCGCAACCCCTACACTAAGGATTGTTAGTTCCTACGTTGGGCCATTCACATGACTAAACAAGTGTTATAGTATGCTGAAGTTATATCATGTATTCTAGGAGAAGATTTAATTTAAAACACTATAGAAATTCCCTAAAAAGTACAAATACTAGTACAACTAGCCCTAACGCTATCATATAATCCCCACCTAAAATGTATTCATACAGTACAAGTCTCCAAAAAAGAGTAGACTAAAGCCTACCTACGTGTTGAACTATAAATTTTGAATAATCCACAAATAGTGTACCTCCACTCTAGGATCTCTATAAGTAGTTGGGCTATCCAAATCATAAAGTGCATATTAATACAAATAGAAAGATACCCATATTGCTATATAAAACTCCAAGACAAAAATTATATTAAAAATGGTCCCATGGGGCCCACTAATAGAATTCATAAATTGAATTTGTAGCGAGTTCCCTTGAAGGACAAATAATCTATTCTAAAAAAATAAGCACAAAAGTAGTTTCAATTTGGGCTTAAATCAACCCCAAAATCTAGGCATAATGAAACAGAGAATTATGAATTAAAGGAAAATTTAGGGCAAAATATTACGAAATAAGGATAGTAAAATTTACCACCAACTCGTCCTTAACTCTGAGCTCAATGGTTCATCAATAAAGGATTAAATACATTATAATTGCTAAAATTCATAATAAATAATAATATAAAGATCCAAAAGTGACTGCTAAAGCAACCACTTAGCTTCTAAAGCAACTACCGCTAAAGTCGCAGTTGACCACTAAAGCTGCTGGTGTAGAGGAGTAAGAACCACTTATGCAGTAGCATGGTTGATAAAGAGGCATATGCTCCAGATAACATAGACCACTAAAGTGACCCTCAGTCGATAGCCCAGGTTACTAAATCATCATAAGGACTCTAAATATACCACCTCTAAATCAACACAAAGACCATTTTAAGGGTTGTACCAGATACCAAGAATCAAAATTTTCACCAAGTCTAAATGCATAAATACTAGGTCATTAGAATTAATTTGAAAGCTCATACCTACAAGAAAGCTATACTACTATAAGAAAAATTGGAATTCCCAACTCAATAAAAATATTTAAATTTCCATCCGAAGCTGTTTAAATTAAATATGGGTCCCACATCCCAAAGTTCTATTTTTCATCATATCTACCTAAAAGCCTTAAATGAGTCTGAAAGACTCAACACCCATGGGTCCGTCTAGCCTAAAATTAATATTTTAGAGCTGATGACACTGTCCAAATTATTATTTGAGGATATTTAATAGGAGTGTTAGTCTGAGACTAATTACTTAATAGTGAAAGATCTAAAATAGGGAATTGAGCCTAAAATCTAAATGAACAATCTGATAACCAAACTGACAGTTCTAGTAAGTCATTAATGACCTGTGGCCACTATGGGAAGGCTTGGCCCACTAAACATGAAGAAAATTAAGAAAATGACATAGAGGTACATAACAATTTGATCCCTAATTTACACTATATTTGTGCTTAACTTTTGAGCATGCATTCCTTACAATTTGAGGGAAATCATGACAAATTCAATTTTGAGAATCTATTAGTATGCCCTATGCACCAATTTTTGACCCAAAGGTTTATATTGAAATATAGGTATCATGTTACTCCTATAAGCTAGTAGATTATTTTTTTAATGGTGAAACATCATTTTAGGATCATAGAGCAAAATCGTGCAGTTTATGGATGGTTTAGGAATATGGTTCAACATCGAGGTAGGCTTTTATCTACTTTTCTCAATGAGATTGTGTATCATATAGATTGTAATATAGGTAAGGTTTATAGGATGGGTTGATGAATACAAGGATTTAAAAGTGTAACCGTGAAAAATAACTATCTTATGCTTTATATCGATGATTTATTTGGCCAATTTTAGGGTGCATAGTGTTTTCTCAGATTGATTTAAAGTTTGGTTACAATCAATTGAGGATCAGGGTTTGAGCACATCCTAAAGAAATACTTCAAGACTCTATATAATCATTATAAGTTCCTTGTGATGTATTTTAGGTTAACTAAATTCGCAACAATATTTACAAATTTGATGAAATGTATTTCAAGAAATATTTGGACTCTTTCTTGAAATTTTAAAGTAATGACATATTGGTATATTTTAGGAGTAGGGAAAAGAATGAGCAACATTTCAGGAATGTGCTGCACATTTTAAAAGATCTTAGGCTTTATGCCAAATTTTCAAATTGTGAGATCTGGCTGGAGTCTGTAGCTTTCATAGGGCATGCGATATCTAAGGATGGTATTATGGTATATCCAGTGAAGATTAAGTCTGCTTTTGGTTGGGCTAGGCCTACATCACCTATAAAATTCATAGTTTTATTGAGTTAGTAGGCTACTATAAGCGGTTTATTGAGATATTTTATTTTATTACAACCCATATAACTAGGTTAACAAGTAAAAAGTTCTATTTAAGTGATCTATTAGTTGTGATGTTAGATTTCTTAAGCTTAAGGAAATGCTCACTTTATCTCCTATTTTGACTCTTATAGTTGAGCGTAAGGGGTTTACAATATATTTTAATGCTTCTAGGGTTAGTTTGGGGTATGTTCTGATGCAACAAAGTTATTTTATTGCATATGCATTGAGATAGCTAGAGGTGCATGAGTGCAGAAACCCAATCATGATTTAGAGTTTGAATGACAGTGTTTAAAATTACAATTTAGAGGCATTATTTTTATGTGGTTCATTGTGAGATATTCACAAACTTCCATAGTATTCAGTATATTATTACCTAGAGAGAGCATAATTTGAGTTTACGTAGATAGATTGAGTTATTTAAGGACTATAGTATAACTAATCTATACTATTCGGTTAATGCGAATATGGTAGCAGATTCTATAAGCCAATAGGTAGTGAGTACAGGTAGCTTGGCTTTCATTTTAGTTTTGTAGAGGCATTGGCTATAGATTTCTAATCATTAGAAAACTTTATGGTTTGTCTTCATATTTTTTGACCTAAACAGGATTATTGCTAGAGTTTAGGACAAATATACCCTACTAAAAAGGATTTAGATTTGTCAGTTTGAGGGAAAAAATCTTTGGACATTTGATGGCACTAGATTTTGAGAGATGAGTTCTAGAGGGATTCCTTAGATTATAAGGGTGTTATTAGATTTGATGGTTGTATTTGTGTTTTGAGAGTTAGAGAAGTGATTCAATTTATTCTTCGTGATTCTTATTTCCATAGATATTCTATTCACTATAGGAATGTTATAATGTATAAATATTTGAGGAAACATTATTGGTGGAGTGGTATACAAAGAGATATAACTGAGTTTGTTGATGGTTTCTTTAGTTGTCATCGAGAAAAGGTCAAGCATCCGAGACTTGGTAGGATTACTTTGGTGGCTTCCTATTCTAAAGTAGAAGTGGCAGGGGGTTACTAATGGTTTCCCAGGGGTTCACTAATAATGCTCATCTATACCATTTAAATTGATAGAGGACAGTCATTGTCAATAGCTCAACTTATGTTGAGGTCGAATCCACGAGGAGTAAAATTAGATTTCTATACCTATGGGCGTTAAAGCTACTGGCAAGTTACCCACAGTGTGAACAAAAAAACACATAAATAAAAATAGGGAGGGGGTGTTGTGGAAGGTGTTTATCAATGTCAACTCAAATCATCAAGATGAAAGAAACAATTTTGAATTAGATTCGATATGAGAAGGATCTTGGCATTATGTCTACCTAAGGGCAAGTTATGCATGGGTACATAAATATTTAGTGTAAATTCTAGTCATTGGTGATGTGGTAGGCTAGGTCGAAGGTCCTTGATGTTAGTTTAAAAACAAAACCTCAAGAATATCAATCATTGACCCTTTTGTGTACCAAACAATTTTTACAACTACAACCACCTAATATCTCAATTGGGCACCCCTATTTCCCTGAAGATGCCCAAGATATAGTAAACTTCCTAATCACCCTTATGTCTAAGATAGTGAAAATTATAAAACTACATCCATTAATTATTCACTATTGCCTAGTTTTCCACAGCACTCTTTCAAGGATGATTGAGTTCCAAAAGTTCACCTAAACCCGTCTTTCAAAAATGGTTTAAGCTTTCAAGAATTTGGAGTTTTCACCCATAAATCCATTTTGGGTATTTGGGATTTCATCCACAAATATCAATTAATTAAATCAAGCAATAGCGAAGACCATCATAGACAAACTAGCATATACACAAATATATTACAACCCACATATAATTGCACCTTAGTACAACATAATCCCAAGACAATGAAAGCTTATCTACTTATGAAGTAAAGAGAAACTAATATGCCATAGGGTTCATTCAAAGAATCCATCGTTCAATTTCACTAAATTCAATGTATTCAATTTAAATTACAATTGTTGCCCAAATTAGTGTTTGAATCTTCAAAATCAATGTTCACCTTAGTGTAGAATTCCAAAAAGAGAAAGGGTTTGAGCCTCTTAATGGAATTGGGGTTGGTTAAATCAAATTACAAAACTGCCCCTGGGCATATTTCAGCGTAGCCGCAATCGTTGAATCTTGTTTGTGATCGTTGAAGCTAGTTAACTTCTATTGGTAACACAACTGATGTAAGAACACCGTGATCACAGTACTTTGACCTGGCTTGACTGGCCGCGACCGCGGCCAACAGATTGCGATTGCGGAAAATCAGACTAATTTGATACTTCATGTCTTCCAACTGTACTTTTTTCTCCCTTTTGATCATTTTCATCACAAATACACATCTTTCCATCCTATAACTTGTCTGCCTACAAAATGTCAAAATTAGTGCATTTAATCACAAATTTGTCTCATTGATACGTTCAAATAATAGTAGTGTGCAGGAATGTTGAGAGTAAATGAGTGGTAAATTCACCACTCATCAAGACCCCTAACTTAATGATTTTATTTTCCTTAAGCAACACTACCTCTTAGCATGAGACAATGCACATTTATGCGCAAATTATATGACCCTATGTAAAAATGACTTCAAGCTTGGTTACTGTGATAAGTAGATCTTCAAACATGGGCAAAGCTATTTTTACTATATCCCTCATCATGAAATATAATTTCCAAGGATGTAAAATACTTTAAAGAGAAACCATGTACCAATCACTAATACTCTATAAGTGGCTCACATTTTACCACGACTCGATTGTAGTCCTTTTGCCTCATTATTCGGGAGATGACAAAATCACTCACCTCAACTTATTTACATGCCTCCTCACAAGAAGGAGAATTCTGCACTCCAAATTATAAAATATGCAACAAGGTATTTAACTACAAAACTCTCTGTCACACATAATTACTCTTAACGCTAACAAGTACCATGCCATAGGTTTGCCCCTATTTTCAATTGCCACTAAAATTAATACACTAGGTTGGAGATCTCAAATGGCTTTTGAGCTTGTAAGGTAGGTTCGAGGTAGGGTAGGATATCATTTTGGAACAACGTGGCTATACCCTTCTTGAACATCTACATCCATACTAATCCATCCAACTTTTGACCATGGGCCACTTTTTTTTTAACTCTTTACACATGTGCCTACATTTATTAACCTGACTCGCCCAATATATTTTCATTGTACACTTCATACTGTTTTTTTACTTTGTTGGATCTTTCCTTTTTCATTTTTTTTTCTCAATGATTAAGCTCTTAGGCACTCTGATACAATTTTGTGGCCCAAAGTTACCTCTTCAAATCTTTACCACCCCCAACATAGGCCTTTAGGCTCAAGTTGCATTTTTAAGCTCAAGGAGGTAGGGTTTAAAAGAGGGATAAAAATCAAATGGCTCACAACTTTCAATATGTTTGCCAAAGAATATTCCAAAGGCTCAAATTGGGTGACTAGTATGACATCTATGCAAAGGTAGGATTTTTAGGCTAGAGTGGACTTCCAAGTTCATAAAGATGGCCTAGGATTATCTCACCAACCAAGTATAATCAAAATTAGCCTTGATAGAATAATGGGGAAAGTTCTAGATAGTACAAGTATAAATTAGATTTAGACAAACAAGCTCACCACACGTAGCCTACGAATTCGCCAAGGAGGCTCAATTGCCCCTCCCTCTAGAGAAAAAAATTGAGTATCTATAAAGCTTTGCAATCCAAAATTTTGGAGTCACAAAAAGAGGAAAATTATTGTTACAAGGTCACTCACACCCATGCCCTCAATTTTTAAAAATATTTTGGCGAAGGGGGTGTTATCTTTGAATTTGCACCGTGAAAAATTTTCTAATTATGGAACCAACCCAAGACTTCATCTCAGATTTTGGATTTTATACGGTCACTCCATGTGGCTATTCAAAATTTTCCATTAGTACAACTGAGATCCCAAATACAAAATTTCATAGGTACTCAAACTTCCCTTGCATTTGTAGCCTTGATTCTATGGGTACTTAGACTTCCTCTGAATCCATGGATCAAAACCAAATCATAACGCTTTTCCCTTAAGAATTTCGTAACTCAATCTGTCATATGTAAAGTCTCATCTGATATCACCATAATCAAAATAAAGATAAAGTGAGAATCTAGAAACAAAAAAGACTAATCCATGAAAAGGTAGGCACCATCAGAGTGCCCAAATATTATACCCTAAAGAAAAAAAATAAAAATCATCTAAAAGAACATAAAAACATCCAAAAATATCAATAATACAGGCCTTAAAAAAATTAATGTAGTGATATGCACCCTAAATAAAAAGCTAGTAGTATCCTCATTGCGTAAATAAAATAACATAAAGACAGATAAGGGTGCTTAATGAAATCGCATCAACAACTGCTATCACTCTCTGTATCTATATCATCATCTGCATCCTCAGGACAATACCACTCATCTTGGGCCTTATTGTCTCTCTACAGTCGGGATTAAGAATGTTTATCTCAGGGTTTTAGGTCCTTTCACCCTTTCCACATTGTGCTAAAGAATTTCTCTCTCTTCTTCTCCCATTTTACCATTTTTTCATATGAACTTTAAAGATCTTGGTATGACTCTAGCAAGTATGAGTAGGCTCTCTCAAGTCTAGAAATAGTAGCTCTTTGTTTCTGCTGGTCCTCCCAATACTTCTCATAATTAGATCGATACACATATGAGTGGCGGGTGGTGAAGGGCTTTAGTGGCCCCTGGGAAAACCCAACAAGATCTCCTTAAAATACGCAATATCAACACCAATATCCTTAAGAGTCCCAGCTAATATATGGACTACAACACCCAGGCTCCTCACATGTCGACTTTCCTAAGTCGATCTTCCTTTTCTTGCTTTTGCCCAGTGCTCACTCACTCAAGTTTTTAGAGGATAGATGGGGGTGTCAGTGCTCACCCATTACACTTTTGCAAAGCTCAGTAAGAAAAGAGGGAAAGGATAGATGAGTACCACCATGGTTCTTGAATAATTTCATATCTGAAACAACAAGCTAACCAACATTCAAAGGAATGTCACCTAGAATGAAAGCAACTATCCTAGCCGATAAATCTGGAATAGTCGTCATATGGGTAAAAGGGGAAACTCAGCTACATATGATGTTCAACCATATCCGAGCCTCGGTAGTGAAGTCATTTATGGATATGTTTCATTTGGTAACTGCCCAAGAGACTTCCTTTATAGGACTTAACATATCTGCCAACAATCTTCCCGGCTCACATCTTTTTCTTAAAACTCATCTATTTTTGCATTTAGGATCCCATAGATGTCATTAATTTTCTTATCCCAAAAGTTATCTACTTCCCTCGGATCCTGATAATCATCATGGATGGTTCTAAGAAATATATTATGTTGAGGTTTGAGAAGAACTCCTGGACCCACTTCTCATTTGCCTTGCTAGAATCTAGGGCAAAGCACCACCACCTAGTGTTCATAAGTATGTCATGAAATACCAGAAGCTTTTTTGGCACTTTCTCCTAGCATATTTCTCTATTCGGGAGAACCTTTGTTCTTGAATGATCACCATAGTATAGAATGTGGCATTCGAGGGACATGAATCAAACTTGGTCATAGTCTTCAATGATATGATCTTGAAATCATAATAACAACACAACCACATTAATAATTGACATTTACATGCACAAACTATGCAATATTGTTCGGTAAAGATCATGGGATGGTTATTTGGTGATGTTTGGACAAGAATTTTATTTTTAGAAATTTTGGTCCAAGCTTGAAGTCACCCTCAGTTACTGCGATCATGTGACATCGAGCCACGATAGTGGTCTTGATGACCTCAGTTGCGGTATTTGATACTGGTTTAACACAAAATTTAAAACAACCCAAAATATGAATTCTAAGCCTAAAACATGTTTCAAAATAATAATCAACACAAAAATCATTGAACGAGATTACTAAGTACTCTATTATGACCTTAGAATATGAAAATACTAGCCATGAACTCTTTTGGGCAGTTGATCGAGCACTTGGTGTGAATCCATTATTCTACTCAATTTTAAGAACAATTTAGGGACTTAAAACATCCCTACATGTGTGCACACTATTTCTAGAAGCTAATCACCATACAAGTATAATTTAATAACACATTTAGCAATGGAAGTCATGATTTTAGGACTTCTCAATAACATGCATTCAATGGCTTATTTTCAAAAATTAAAGTATGAATTTAAGACATTTACTAGAGGGAATGATGAAAGAGGGGTGCTCTAATAGTTTTGAATGCCTAAAGTATGCCCAAGAGTAGGTGCAATTTGAGAGAAAATTTTATAAAAGAGTTTGAGGGAAATGGGTATCCGATGAACTTTTAAAATTGTTACGACCATGACCACAGTCCATGGTATGTGATCGTAGTAACGCGGGTAACCGAGATCATGATCTAGAGTCTGCAATCATGGTAACAAAGAGCATTTCTGCACCTCTATTTCCCTTGTTCATCTTATTACTAAATTTTAACATACTTTCCCCTGTTCGGTCCAACATGAAAAAATTTCACACATTTTGTTTGTCAAACTCATTAAACACACTCCACAGCACCACAAATGCATGGATTAATCAAATAAAAAAAAATTAAAATCTACCGTATGAAATTAAAAACAAAGGATAAGAGCCAATTTCATAGGATTTGTGGTTGCCTCCTACATAGCATCGTAGTTATCATTGTGGCATGACATCTTCTATATTTCTCAAGTTGGATCCTCAAGGGACCCATCCTTCACTTTCTCATCCTCAACATCTATTACCGACTCCAATTGAAGCTCCATGGGTTGTTCGCTTATCTTAAACACCCGAAAGGAAACTTCACCATTATGAACTCTAAAATTCATTTATCCAAGCTCCAAGTATATGATAGCTCTTCTTAAAAACCTCTTGGTCTATTTCATAATCCAGCACCATAAAATCTACTAGAAGGATGAATCTACACACTTTCACTAAAGCTTCGATCAAAACACCAACCAATTTTTTGATAGATCGGTCCTCAATCAAAGGCCTAATCAATATTGGAGTAGGGGTGGTCAAGACAATCCTCTGATAAATTTAAAAGTTCAAGAGATTAATACTTTCACCAAGGTCACATAAAGCCTTTTCAAACTTATATGTCTCGATAGTATGTTGTATTGTAAATGCTCCCGGATCTTTCTTTTTTTCCACTATCGCATTAGCCATGATAACTCTACACCAATGAGTGACTTTAATGGTATCTGTAAATAAGCCTCTTTTTGGACGTAATTTTTTTCATAAACATAGCATACCCGGGAATATCTTAGATGGCCTCAAGTAATTGAATATTAATGGAGAGGTTGGTTAGGTCTGCCATAATTATTTTGAACTTCACATTATCCTCCTTCTTTTTGAGCCTCTGAGGGAATGTAGGGGGAACCATCATGTTAGGCACTCATTCACTTTTCCCTTCATAATTTTTGACTACCTTTGGTTTTCCATCTTTATCTTCTACCTATTCATTCAACAATAGTTCTTTTTTATTCTTTTCATGAGACTTTAGAGTCTCTTCTTTTGAATCATTCACAAGATTTTTGTTTACCTTTATTTGGTCAAAATTTTTCTCTTTTTCAATTTCCACCACAATATCTACGAGGGTTTAACCACTCCTAGTGACAATGGCTAGCACTTGGGAATCATTTTTTGGGTTCACATCGGTAAGGCCTCCCTTTTTCCAAAAATTGATTTGGGTGGAGATTTCACCAATTTGAGTCTACAATTATTTGATTTAAGTATAATGGTACACAACTATTTGGTTGATTTGCAAAAAATCACCTTTCAATTCATGGAATATTTTGTTCGTTTCCTCTACTTTCATCAAAATCCTTGCTAGCACATCATCCATTATGTACTTATCAGGGTCAAAAGAGTTGGAATCTTTACCCTTTTCCCGGTCATAAGGGGGGAAAATGATCATACTCATGACATTTTTCCCTCCAATCATGGTCATCGGTCCCTAGCACTTTTATTCCAACCTTGTTTCCTACTTTTCCTTTGATAGGCCTGACGAGAACCCCTTGAATAGTTAACCAAATATTTGGTCTCTTCATAAATCTTTTGACTTGTTCTTCATCATATATCTTAGATACCATGACATTAACCTCCTTTGTGGGGTGTACTAATCGCGTGCTGCATTAGCAACTCCAATTGTGTCATCATTTTTTCTAAACTCTCTTCATACTCCTCATCTTTTTTTCATTTCTCCTTATCAATATATAAAGTAGTTAAAGAACTTTTAGCAACCTCAGTGTCTCGGTTATGCCATCTACGATTTTTATTGGTAACCTCCTTAAGCAAGTTGTTAGCCGTATCATATGATAGCTTTAAATGAGATCCCCCCACCGCATTATCCGTGGTATTAGTGAGTTGATCTAAGCCCGATAGAATCTTTAGAGAAACATCTTATCTGGGACCTCATGGTTGGGACATTGAGTAAGCTTCACATTGAATCTTTCCCAAACCTCATACAAGAGTTCTCTATTTTATTGCCTAAAGTTATTGATTTCATCATATAAATTTAGCATCTTTGATGGTGGTAAATATTGATCAAGTAAGAAAATAGTAAGTTCATCCCATTAAGTAATTGATCCAGTCGGAAGAGATTGAAGCCATAATACTGCCTCCCTAGTTTAAGGGAAGGAGAATAGGCATATCCGGATAGACTTTTGGGTGATGTGTGCAATATAAAAATATGAATAAACCTCCACGAAATCCTTCAAATGCAATTTATGGACGGTGTTTATATATGTAAACTCAAATCAACAAGATAAAGCAACAATTATGAATTAGATTTAATTTGAGAAGGATCTTGAGATTATGTCTATCTAAGAGTAAATTATGCATGGGTGCATGAATATTTAGTGTAAATTATAGTCATTAGTGATGTGGTGGGCTAGGTTAAAGATCCTTGAGGTTAGTCTGTCAACAAGACCAAAAAAATATCACTCAATGACCCTTTCTGGTACCAAACAAGTATGTCAATTATGACCACCTAGTACCTTAATTGGACATTCCTATTTCTAGGAAAATGTCCAAGATATATTCAACTTCCTAATCACCCTTATGTCTAAGATAGTGAAAATTAACAAATTATATACACTAATTATCAACTATTTCCTTGTCACCCAGATCTCTATTTCAAGAATAATATTGGTTCCCAAAGTTCACCCAAACCTCTCTTTAATGGATGGTTTGAGCTTTCAAGAAATTGGGTTTTTCAAACACAAATCCATTTTATGTATTTGGGGATTTCACCCATAAATTCGAACTAATTAAACCAAGAAATAGTGAAACCCATCATGAATAAACTAGCAACAACAACAACAACAAACCCAGTGTATTCACATGTAGTGGGGTTTGGGGAGGGTAAGATGTACGCAGTCCACACCACTACCTCCAGAGAAGTAGAAAGGTTGTTTATGATCATCAATAAACTAGCACATACAAAAATACATCACAACCCATACATAATTGAACCTTAGTTCTACATAATCCCAAGACAATGAAAGTTTATTTACTCATGAAGTAAAGAGAGATAAATAGACCATAGGGTTCATTAATAGCATCCATCCTTCAATTTCACTAAATTCAAAGTATGAAATTTAAATTACAATTGTTTTCAAAATTAGGGTTCGAAAGTTCAAATTCAAATATTCTCCTAAGTGTAGAATGCAAAAATGAAAAAAAAGGGTTGAGCCACTTACAAGAATTGGGGTCGACTGAATGAAATTACAAAATTACGCCTAGGCACATTCTTGTGTAGCCACAATAGCTAAAGTATGCCCACGGTCGAGGCTATCGAGACCGCGGTAAGAACACCATGATCACGGTACTCTGACAAGGCTTGACTGGCCGCGATTGCTGACCATATATTACAATCGCGGTAACTGAAGTTGATTTTCTACTTTTGGTCTTCCAGTTTTACTTTTTTTCTCCCTTTTTATCCTTTTAAGATCAAATCCACATCTTTCCATATCATAACCTGTGTGCCTAGAAAATTTTTAAATTAGTGCATTTAATCACAAATTTGTATTATTGCTAGGGTCAAATCATAGTAGTGTGCATGAATGTTGAGTGCAAATAAGTGGTAAATTCACCACTCATCATTGACCTCACACTTCTCGTTGTTTATATCATTTGGTTCATCATGGATTGATAGAACAACTAATCATATTTTATTTTAACTTAAATCTCATACAAATCAATAATTTTCATTCATGTCAGTATTCGAGGGGTTGTTAGCCTTCATGGGGTACATGTGTCTGTCATTTCAGATTGACATTTTCTCGGCATGATACTTCTATTTTTACTACTAAGTATAAAAGGTTTGATTATTTGTTCGAGGATTGAGACTTCCTCTTTATATGTCTACATAGAGTTTGATTTCTATACCTACATGTTTTACTGAGGTTTAAGATCATGCTCAGGTAATGAAGGAAATACATTGTGAGGCCCCAGGGGGCAGCGATAAGAGTACCCAATACTAGGGTAGTTTCTTTGGGAGCCATTATGTCTCATAGTTTAGAGGAAGTAGTTTTTAGGGTTTGTAGCCTATGTGTCATCCATACAACCATTAGAGTTAGCCTAGTAGGACCGTTCAGGTTTCACTTTTGATTATAAATGAAAGCCAGTCTAGTTTCAGTGATCATTTGAGCTAGGGCAGTGATTAGTGTTTGAGAGATTTATCTTTTGGTTATTCTAGCGGTAGAGGATATTTTGGGTCATCCCTTTTTATAGTTTCAATACAATGTCTGGGGCATCTTATGGTCGTGGAGCTTTAGGTCACTTCCCGAGAGAGTGACTTTGCCATGGTGTGATGGTTTTTTTCGTTAAGAGTGTTTCATCGATTCGTGTAGGTTCTCCTATAAATAGAGTTGGTATGCATGATATTAGGGGTGGTCTTTAGGGTACTCATGAATGTTCTTAGGCAGGTAGGATAGGAGATTGGTTAGTATCCAAGCCAGGTGGAGAGCTTGGTTAGTTATATATTGTACCCTATAGACCCAAGTCTAATTCTTCAAATATTGTTAACACAAGTATGATCTTAGTGCACTGTCAGTCTAGTTATGCCTTATTTTATCTTTGATACACATATTCTTATCTGTCATTTTTGTAAGACATGAAGTTTGTGTTATTTTGGGATTAATTATTCAAGTATTTATGTGTATCTACTTTTGTGGGTGATATTTTAGTAGTGGATCGAGTTTATAGATCATATGTTATGATTGTTTGAGTGTTTGATACTTAGGATGACCTTACTATGTTAGATATAGTGGATTTTAATATGATTCATGGCATGGACTAGTTATCCCACTATCTTGTGGTCCTTGATTGTTTTTCCAAGATTATTACCTTAGCAAACCATAGCGTTCACCCAATATTATGTGGCAGAGAGAAGTTAGCCATGAGCCGATGATGATTATCTCTGATATTCATTCAAAGAGGCTTATCTTGAGGGGTTGTGAGTCATATCTTTCTTATTGTCATGATGTTAGTATGGAGAGTCCATTGCTTAACTCTGTTCCTATAGTTTTTGAGTTTCTTGATGTTTTTCCAACCGATCTACTTGGTATATCTCATAAGCATGGTATTTTTTTTGTTATTGATCTTGAGCCTGACACTAAACCTATTTCTATGGCACCTTACTGTATGGCTCCTATCAAGGCTAAATTCACAATATTATTGTAACACCCTGATTCGTTGAACTGGAATGCTACACGGTGCTCATGATCTCGAAGGACCACAAGCTAACCCATGACTGATATCTGTACCTGTAACTGCATAATATTCATATAATGTGCGAAAACATGAACAAAAAAGGCGTAAGGTTCAATCTTGAATAATAAGATATCTGAAATAAGGTGGTATCATAGTACCAAAACAAAACTGAAAATACTAAAGTCTAAATCTAAAAACTCTATAATCGTCTGAAAGCCTCTAAACTATCTGAATAAGGAGTTGAAGGAACATGTCTCCAACTAACTCCCTAAACTGAGAATAGACTGAAATAATGGAATAATAAATGTAACGATCATGTCCTTGAAAGATGAGGACTCACTGCTTATTGAAATGCTACTGCTGACCTAGAATCTACACCTAAGAACCTATGGTGTAACATAGAAAGAAAGAATCATAGCGCAAATGTGTCAGTACAACTAAAATACTGAGTTTACGTAGGGTAGGCTAAATGCATGGGGTTTATATGCATGAACATGCTGACTAATATGAATGTGAGAATACATAAATACAAATATACGTAACTGCTACAGAACTCGTGGAGATACTGACTACTTAAGTTTGAACTCTGACAACGTGAGTTTCTTGATACTGAGATACTGAATGACTGATGACATAGACGACTATATCTAACAATCCTAATTCTGAGGAAAACTATCTGAGTTCCAAACTGTAGCTGAAGATCTAAGTCTGAGATTAGTCCTAGCTGACGAGTGATCTCTGAAACTGATAATGAGAATACTCAACTGAATCTGAGATTGAGATCAAGCTTATCTGTCGGGTGACCTCTAGATATAATAATAAGAATCTGAATATGGGACCAAGCCTATATGACGGGATGGTCCAGGAATCATTGGAACTATCTGAGTTCCTTTCTAAGATTGATGATTGTATCTGACAGTCCTAATTCCTAATTTCTACTCTGAAGACTGATACTAACACTGTAACTGTACTGTAACTGTGGGAGGTAGTAACCTAACCGACATGCCCCGCTACTGTACTGGTAGGGTCCAATCTTTGTCCTGACTGGAAGGGTATCAATACCATGCCACAGGTAGAGACCTCTGCTATGGTCAAGCCTCTCTAACGGGTGACCCTGAACAGGAAATCAAGCCTAAGGCAATATAATAATCATGTTTAGCCTTAATTTGACGGGTGGATTCTGTCCTGCGTTGGCTACGCAGTTTTGGAGTACAGGGATTGCTGCTAACGATTCTACCTCTCTAACGGGGAAACCGCCATCCCCATACTCGCTCGGTGCTAGTTCCAACTCCCAACTGAAAGATACTGAACAGACTAACTGAGCTGAACTGACTAACTGAACTGAACTAATTCTGAGTTTACTGAGTTCCTTGGACTGAAGGAACACTACTAACATCTGATATCTAGCTAAGTCATGAGATTTGTCGATCTTACTGAGTACTGAGTTTTCATGAGATTTCTGAGTCTTTCCTGAGTCACATGACTAACTGCAATCTATGGAACATAGCTTGACTGAGGATGTCTTGAAACATGATACTAGCTCTAGGCACACAACTATAGTTTTTGGGTACAAGTACCCCCAGGACTCGATGGAAGGAAACTGACACACATGACTGACTTGATCACAAGATTTGAGTCCACAATTCACAATATCATAAGTAAGGATTTCATAATAAGAATGATTCTCAACAAACTATCACATGATCGGGAATGCACACAACATCTATATACTTGCATGGCTTCAATAACATGGTCATTCCATATCACACCAATATCATGAGCATCTCATACAACTTCTTCAATTCAAGACAATAGCATGGGGATCACGTTGAACATAAACTTAGAACATGGAATAGTCACTTAGGACTTATTATGTCATAAAAGCATGATTTCTATTCCCTTAGGTATTTTCACAAACACCTTACATGCACATCTTAGGCATAGGTGGATTCATCAAGATTTCAAACTCCACCTTACAACCACCAATTTCACATGTTTATACGTTAATTACCATCATATCCTCACATAAAACATACAAAGATCCCATATTAGGCATCATCAAACTCCAACCACATGAAAATCAAGCACCAATAATATAAACATCATAATACATAATTTAGAAGATGGTTCTTGAGCTTCATGGACGAAAGGAGTCCATGAATCAACTCACGCATACCTTAGAAGGAAGATTCTTGATGATTGACGAAGGAATTTCCTTGAAATCGGATCTTCAAGCTTAGTTATGCAACCCTAGTTGTTTTTCTATTTAGTGCTCTTGGATGATGAGCTTTGAGGTTATAATAGGGTTGTAATATGTTTAGAAGCTATATATTTCGTAGGGGTAAGTTTAGGGACGTGTAAGGAGCGTTAAAAGACTTAATTACCCTTAAAATAACTCAACACAGAGTGTTTTTGGCACCTGGAACTGACTTAGGAGGCTCCCAAGTGATTGCCTAAGATAGGTTGGGCGGTGCCTAACCAATCCCCTATGCTTGGGTTGGGCGGTGCCTAACCAATCGCCTATGCTTACTGTCTCTCACGAAAATGGGCATAACTTTTTGCTCGGGTATTGGATTAAGGAGAAATTGGTATCGTTGGAAAGAAAATTTAATTATCTATAATTTGGTAGGTCTAAATCAGCCAAAGTACCTCAATAACATAGATTTATACTCATTCAACGATGAACCTTGCAAAATCGAACACTAAAATATGATGGATTCAAAAACTCTTAGCTTGTATTACCTTAAGTGACTCATATGAACATGCTTATTGCATCATAAGATATCCTATCACTAGGATATTAATTTTAAGTCATGTACTCAAGTATGAATCACAGGATAGGAGATTCCATACATAGGAATACTTATTCACTTCCTAGCTTAGAAACATGCGGGGTATTACAATTATGATCATCCACTGTTCAAACTAGCATCACTAACCAAGCCATTATTATTTCCACCTTGATGATCATCAAATGTTTAAACTTAGTGTCTAGTTCTAAATATGATTAACAATCGAACCCCATAGACTATTCTCACTTGGAAGCTGTAAAATAAAACATCAAGAAACACTAGTCCATTAGAACATCATAATAACAATAATTGATCATAATTCTATGGTATACCTTATTAAAATCTGTTAGCACATCCTACTTCTACATATTATGACTAATTACCCATTTATACAACTAAATTACTTTCAAATATCTTTAAGTTTCAACAAAACTCCTTTTTGCAACCTCAAGGAAAGCCTAAATTAACAATACTCAACCACTTAATACTTCATTATATCATATATCTTTCTAACACAATAAATACCTTCAAGAACTAATTTCCTACTCCAAGCAAACAATAATTCACCTTAACTAATAGCTCCTTCTCTACCTTACACCAAGGAACCCGTACCACCTTCATTACCCCTAAACTAACGCACAAGGACATATCACCTGACTACTAACTTGATTGTATGCAAAATTTAATCGATATATATTCAATCAATCACCATCACCAACTATATTGTTAATGCACTTCTAAACCTACACTTCCAACTATAAGAGTGTTCTACTACTTATAAATCATAACACTCTAGGTTGCAATATCCCTCGAATGCAAACTCTATTTGACAACCTAGGTTCACACTATCTCCTCTCCTGAGCACTATTTCTATTAAAGGGTTAATTTGGAATCTTAATACATATCTTATTATTCCTTAACTAAACAACTCATATGGATGAGTACGTAACTTTCAACTCGAGGAACTTATAACATACTAGAGAGCTCCTCTCAAGACCCTTGTCTGACTTCTGAAGTTATTTATAGAAAAATTAAGAGCATCATCTTGGGAGGAATTAGAACTTACTAATCATGTTTTTTCAAGAATAAGTCATAGATGGAAAATAGTGGAGTAACACATGAATTGATAGATGTTTTTGAGAAAACAACTTTACAACTCAATCTAGAGCATGAATAAAGGAAATGTTTTCTTAAATTCCATGTAGCCTCACAAAAAAAGTACAAATGTCTTTGTACCATTCCACAAGACTCTACTAGACATGTCTACGAAGACACCTTGGGATACTTGATCTCTATTCTCCAATACCATATTTGTGATGCCTCGAGACTACCTCCTGGACGTCATACGATGCTTAGGACCACAAATGATCTCAAGCTAACATTTATACTGGCATAATTCATGAGCAACAAAATAAAATACATAAGTCTGAAAGAAATAAGTAGAAGATACATCTTTGTTGAATATGTTATAAATAAAACTATTGAAACAATTACAACTCTGGTTATACATAACACAACTCAAATATAATACATCAACTCTACTAACTATCTATGAAGCCTCTACTATTATTGACCATGACCCTAGCTATCCCAAATCAATACAACTGAATAAATAAAACAATATGCTACTTGAACTATGATTGACTCGATCCCTCAAATCATAATGACTCATCACCTGCATACTGGAAGCTGCACACTCTATGATTATGATGTGTGGGCTACAACTTGTACCTACATTATTAAACAATGTAGCACATAGACATATATGTGGATCAGTACTTTTGGTATGTACTAAGCATGTGGGGGTGAATGTATATGTAAAACAATAACTCAATAATTATATAAACTTTTAAAGAATGCATGATAAGTGTAAATTACTCACCTTGGGCTTGAATAAAATCAAAAGCAGCAACATCATAAACATGAGTAATGAAGTATCATAATGAACATTGTGAGAAATAACACTTAGTTCTAAAAACTTTTCTTTTATTCTATCTTAGGGAGGATCTTCTAACTCACATACACCATGTCAGCTATCATGGGTTCCAACATCTTGTTCCCCATAGGGAAAAGCTCACGTTTGGGGGAGTCGTCCTAATCTTTCCACGGAGTAGGACCTGAGTTAAGTGATTACTATCTGTAACTTCATATGTATTTGGAATAAGATGAACCTATGTTAGATCATAGTTCTGGGGCATGTAACCTTAGACACATACCCAACTTGGTGTTAAATACTAGTTCCTTGCTTATATTCTCATACTGTAGGGAATCCACCTTAAAATCACATAAAGGTTTATAATGAAAACCAGTTATGCATCTATTATCTTTAAACTGTAATCAAAACTAACACGTGTGGATTCCTTATCTTAGCTTTGGATTCAAAGATCAATTTTGGTTTTAAATCTAGATATAAGATTATCAAAGAATGCTTAAAAACATAATCTTCTTGAAATCTCAATACTTAAACTTAGGGCTTAAAACTCATGCTTTAAACTCATGTCAAGTCATAACAAAACTTCATGCTAAATATGATTCAAGAAATACTTCAACAATAAGAAATCAAGGTAGTGTAATCTTATTCATAATGTAAATCTTGTCATTTGAAAACATAAACATAAGCATTTTTTGATAAACTAAAAACTTTAAGTATTATGATAACCACATATTGCAAGAATATAGAAACTTGCGTGTGAATCCTACTTCAAAAAAGTGATTAAAACCTTAAGATCATGCAATTTTGGGCATAAGACAGAAAGGATACTCTTGTTCATAACCCCACATGCCTTGATTGAAAGAATTCTTGGAGTGAACTTTGAATTTGGAACTTAACTTCTTGATTATTGAGGGATGACACTTAGACTTTTGTTCTTGGGAATGGAGGAGGGTTTGGTGAAAGAGGCAAATAATGAAATTTTAGGTGTTCCAATTCTTGTTTTGGATGACATAGGTTGGGGGAAAAGGACCCAACTTCCCTTAACCTTTTTTTCCAATGTAAATGACCCTCGTGGTATGAAATACTGAAATATGGAGTAGAGCTTGCTATGTGACCTCCAGAAAGGTGGAGCAGACCTTGGGATGTGAGACTATCGCAAATGCTTACTACCTCTCACAAAAATGGTCATAACTTTATTCTCAAGTATCGGATTAAGGGAAAATTTGTATCTTTGGAAGGCTAACTCAATTATCTACAATTTGGTGGGTATTGAGGTGAAAAATTCTTTGTATGTCAAATGTTATAAACGTTCAAAGTAGGTCCTTGTAGAATTAAATACCAAACTTTGGACGAATCAAAGGTTCTTAGCTCAACTTTGTTCTAAGTGATTCCTATGAAATTTTTTTTGCTTAGAAAGAACATCACATACTAGGATAAAGATCATGACACATTTACTCAAAAGTAAGTAAGGGTATTAGAGTTAACACATGTAGGAACGGTGTTGTAAGGTCTTACCCAAAAATACGGGGTGTTACAAAGGAAGACCTAAGCGCATTCACTATTCCTTGAACCATTAGGGATCATAGGTTCATAAAAATAATTGTGTGATCTTTGGAAATGCATTAATTTGATGCCATAAGTCGAGTTAAAAAAATTGTTTTGGGTGTCCCCAAATGAACCACAATGAGGTATTTAATGGATGATTATTATATCAAGAATCTCGTGGGACTGCTATGTGTTGTTCTTATGAAAGTGGAATGATTTATATTCTTAGCTAATTTTGTTAACTCAAATTATGATATGGACCAGTAGTTCCCCATCATCCTTGATAGGACATTATTAGCTACCGATTGAGCCTTTGTTGATGTTTAATATAATTTAATAAAGTTTTGAGTCATGTGACCAGGAGTTCCCCATCATCCTTGATAGGATATTATTAGCTACTGATTGAGCCTTGATTGAAGTTAAGAATGATGAAATAAAGTTTTAAGTCAATGATTAAGTAGTGTTCTTCAATGCATGCAAGCCCATGAAGAAATCAAAGGACTTGTGAGTTGTTTTAATAATTGATGTTATTGATGATGAGTTGTCTAGTACCATCAAATCAAATCTTATGGATTACTCTTTTATGGGTGTATTGGCAAACTTAGGGAGTGATGAGATTGAGAAACTTGATAAAGTTGTTGTTTCACTAACGGGTGATTAATTTTATAATAAAAATCCTTTCAAGTTGTATCCTAATTTTAATAATTATGGAAGTCCAAGCTCCAAACTATCTATTGTTGAACCGCCTCAACTTAAGCTTAAGTTATTGCCTTCAAGTCATCAGTATGTCTTATTGGGTGAGAGCAACATGTTGGCAATTATTTTCAAGGATGATTTATTGCTTCGACAAGTGAAACCCTTATAATCTAGAGTAAAAAAGTTCATTTGTGCTATTAGGTTGACCATAGAGGTCATTAAACAAATTATTCCCCGAATTTGCTCACATAAAAGTAAAAGTAAGTGGTGGAATAAATTTAAAACCTTGAACCAAGAGTTTCAAGTTGGTGATGATGTTCTCCTCTTCAACTCTAGGATGAAACTTGTCACAGGAAAAAGTTAAACTAAGTTCTTAGGACTATTTGTGGTCGTTAGTGTCTATCTAAGTGGAGAAATTGTAATAGAATAGCAAAGGAAGAGAATAATTGTTTTAAATGGGAGAAGGTTAAAGAATTGGAAAGTAGTAGGGCCCATAGTGTCTAAGGTTGAGTTGCATTACTCAAGGATCTCAAATGAAGTGACACCATTCCACTACTATAACTAAGGTGCTTCTTGGGAGGCAACCCAATGTTTAATATTGATGTTTTCTAGTGTTTTAGGTACTAATTATTTGGATTTTTGGTGTTTTCGGGTAATATTACAAGTTGGGATGCATGAAGAGAGGTTTTGAGGCTCAAAACTATGCCCTGAATAAACTTGTTGAGCCAAAATTAGAACCTTAAAGCCTTCACCAGCCTTGAATCTAATTAAGCATCCTAGTTGATGGTGGGGAAAAGATTGGGACTAGATCACACTACCTTGACCTACTTGGGACCTACTTGAGCATTGCAGGAGTGGTTATGGTACAAATCAACCCTGACACTCATGCCAAAGGTTTGGTATTTCAACATTTTAACACTTCTTTAATCTAAAGTAAAAAATTCTCAAGAACTCAACTATGGAACATTAAAGTGGACTTTTTTTTTATCATTTCACTCTATTAAGTGAACTTAAAGCATATAATCATTTTTAAAATTATCTTTGAATTCTCTTTAAAGTAACAATAGTGTTTCACATTCCATGATATTTTTGGGTTTTAATTTCTTTCTACTGATATTATGTTAGTGTATTGTGATTATTGGAATAAGATTTATGGTATTTGTTACTTGTTTTACATACTTAATAAGTGATTATAGCTTCATTAAACTCGTGCGAACCCTATGTGTAATAAAATGCCCACTTGAAGTTAGTTTGATGAACTGATTGGTGAGCTATCTAATTGGGTTAGTATGAGTACCAATGGTGGTTTTGTGATGAATTGGTGAATTGAGTTTTCTCACATGTTCTTTTATTCTATTTTTCCAAGATCTAATCTTTTAAGCACACCATACGTTTGTGAAAATGTCAATGAAGGAGGATCGTCTTGAATGTTACTAATGGTTAATATATCCATTCTTAAGGAATTAAATGGGTCCAATTGTTCCTTAATGTTAGAAAACTAGTGGTTCTTTTTTGAAATTGTTGATTAATCTTGTTTTCATGGTTTTAGTTGGTAAATTTTTTTAGCATATAATCTACGAGAGAAGTTTAAGTAACCCGAGAGACATATATACTTGTCTTGCGCTATCAGAGACATAAATGCTTGCCTTTCCTGATGATATATTTGGTGGCCCCATATGGTAATTTTTGTTTTCATTGGTGTCATGGATATTTAAGGAGATTAATTCATAAAATGAGAAGATATGGTGGCAATGTAGAGTCTTAATGGTGGAATGTATTGATGATATATCCCCTTGAGTTGGATTGGTCATATTATCTTGCATTCATTTTTATTTCTCTTTAGAATTATTTTTGTTCTTGATATATAAAAATCCCAAAAACATGTATTATCTTTTTATATTTTTTTTAGTTTCATTCTTTTTTTATTTAGATGTATGTCTCATAGCTAGACCATATCACAAGGTATTAGAATGGATATTCTCATGATAAGGGCAAGGAAAATGCTGCAACCAAAAAAGGTAACAACATAAACTCTAAAGTAGTCTAACAAGGCCCAAATGTACAAACCAAGATTACTTTCCTTTTGTAGCAGACTCCTTTAGAGGACCCTAGTTTGATGAGGCTGCTACTAAGAAAGTACACCCATCCACTGATACGAACCCGAGAGCCTAGTGCACCAAGGGGAGTCTTTACCCTCTTGTACACTTTTTAAATTTTGGCATTAGGGATAATGAAATGACTTATGGTGGGGGTTGAGGCATATTGTTCTACATATGTTGGTCTTTTCCTATGGATTTCACTTGTTGGAATTAGTTGGATGGATTATGGAGGCATACTCTATTTTTTTTACATTCTAATTCTTATTTATCCCTTATGGGGGTTTTTCTTCATGATCAACATTGCCTTTGATGTGGAATTTATGAGGCATATTAATGATAAAGCCGTCGATTCCTTTGTAAGGCTTGTTTTATGCGCTTAATATGTTTATGATGCACAATTGTGATTGTATTGCCATTGATGGTGTATTTCATATGATGTCTACAAGATTGTTACGCATTGTTGTTGTTGCCTTTTGTATATATGTGTCCAATTTACTCCAATGATTTGTTTTGAAACTTGGTCATTGAAAGGAGCAAACTTTTTCTTTTTCTTTTTACTTTTTATCTTTACTTTAGTTATTTTCATTGTCGATCCAAAAGGAATTTTACTCGTTACTGATTTTAAGGCCACATTTTTAGGTGAAATACCTAGTGTTTTGAGTTGATTTTAATATGCTGAAGTTTGATAATTATTTTGAAATGTCCTTGTCAAGGAATGACATAATTTTGAGAAAAAACAAAAATACATGTTTCTTTTTTAAAAAAGAACAAAGATGGTTGTGAGATTTTTCTTGAGTTATTGCATTAAATTCAATTTTTTAATTTCTATTTATAGGATTGACCCTTCAGGTCATTTTATGGGTTACCACTTATTTTGTCCATTAAAACTTTCCTATAGCTTCCCCAAGTTATTTATGACTTACTGGGAGTGACAGTTCAGTTGCCGGGTAATCCATTTGTTTTTTAGAGCCAATTTTTTTTCTTGCAGCCTTCACTAGTTTAAATGAATATCGAGCAAAATCTATTGTTAAACAACTTCTTATGCTGATTCTTACTATTCTAAGTTCTTTGGAATATCAATTTTAGGCTAGGTGGACCTTTGGTTTGTGTTCTAAGAAACCTGAGCTTATTTTAAGCTATTGGTCGAAAGTTAAGAAAATGGCAATATTGGTGTGGGATCTACTTTTCATTGAAATGAAGCTAGATGGAAATTTTGACTGCTTTTTTAAGCTAGAATGTTGAATTTGATAGGGTATCATAGTCCATTTTTATATATGATATTCTAGATGAATCACGAGAAGTTGACGGTGATTTGGAATGTCTTAACTAGGGCTGGTGCTAGTGCACCAACAATTGCAATCCATGGATCACGATAGCAATCTAGAAGCCTCTTGTAAGAGTCACGAACGTTACAATCTTTTTTGTGAAAGAGAAACTTTTGCTATTGTGGCCAGTTTTACTTTTAGCAATGGCTATGTCGCGAGTGCGACATTCACTTCATTAGTTGAGTATTGTGAGTAGTGATTAGCTGATCGCAAATGCGACTGCCGAGAGCCTATGAAGGGTATAAATACTTCTTTTGCAGCCCTTTTTCCAATTTCTCATCCATTCTCATCAGAATTAAACCATAAGGAGTGGAATACCTATGGAATAGCATTGTGGATGCTTTTTGGAGGTTGTGTAAAGATATATTACGTATTTTTCCTTCAAATTTGAGGTAAGATTCCTCTATGCCCATGGTTGATTTCCCCTTTTCTTTTTCAAATTCCCTAAACCTTGTTCCTTGATTTTAGACTTGAACCGATGGTTATGATGGGTAGGTATTAGTTCATGCTCGACTATTGGACATGATAATGATTTTATGATTATCGATTTAAGTCTGGCAATTGATTACAATATTGATGATAAATTTACCAGTTCAAGTATAAGTATTGATTATGATATCGATTAAATAACTATTGGTTTGAGTTCGGATAATGATTATCACTGCGATTATATATGTATCAGTTTGAGTCCGGCAAGTTCGTATGATATTGATAATATGTGTACCTATTAAAGTCCAAAAATGGGAGAATTATTATAGTGTGGCATGGCATGGATAGTTCTTAGTTCTATTACAGATATTGGTAAATGATAATAGATCGGTTATGCTTTACTTGAATATATCCTTCAAGCTTATGGGAGCCTGCATTGTGTTATTTACTTTTCTGCACTTGTTGGATTTTGGGGGCTAATTTTATAGTTATAATTGCATGTTGTTTATCTTATTATGTCAACTTATTTATTTAATGGTATACAATGATGTGGGAGTTATCTTCAGGTTTAACCCCTTCCTCTTGATTTAGTTATGTTATCTTGAGTTTTATTATATTTATATCATGGTTTATCTCAATCGGTTGATGATGCCTACTAAGTACCCTTCGTTTTGGTACTTATACTACACTTCTCTACATTTTTCATACAAACACAAGTACTAGTTGTCATTGTTGATTTGAGGATTGTGTTGAGGTGGATTTGGATATAGAGTGATCTCTTGGAGTCGAAGTTTCCCCATCTCCTGCTATTTATCTATGTTTAATCTTAGATTTAAAGACAAATTGTATTGACTATTCTATACTTATGGTGTTGTAGTAGATCTTGTACTAACTCTACAAGATTATGGGATGGTTTTTTATGTTATGGATACCTTTCAGACTATTCTTTCTACTTGCTAATTTATTAATTATATTGTCTATTTCACCCTCTTGGGGCATTCTCCACCATGTTGCTCATTGAATACCTTTAGGCTATGGTTCGACTTACCTACTGATGGGATTTAGTAGGTGCCATAATGACTCGTAAATTATGTTGTGATATTTGAATAGGCAAAATATGCAAATTCTTTCAAAATTTCATTAGCAAGGAATGCCGTTACTTTGAGAAAAAACAAAAATATAGGTTTTTTTTTAAAAAGAACAAGGATGGTTGTGAGATTTCACTTAAGTCAGAACACTAAATTTATATTTTTGACTCTCTTTACAATGATGAGTCGTTAACTTAGAATAACTTATAAAGCTCAAATTTCTAAAATTGACTGGGTGACTAAATTTTTGCTCTATGAGTAAATGCCTTGTGTGGTGAGATATTTGAATAATTATTTTATATTCATGTAGTCTAGAACTTCCCTGAGTGTATTCAAAGTGAAATTCTAGGAAAACTTGGTTCAAAGTATGACCCGAGGACATTTTTAACCTGTCACGTGGCTAAATTCCTACATTAACAATCATCCTTAGTAACCCCTATCAACCTTTTGTCCATTTTCTTTCTACTTTTTATGATAACCTTATTAAAACACCTAAAGCCATTTTAAAATACTCCCTTTTTGGAACTTAACCTCCTTCAATGCATTGCATGATTCTAAGTAAAGAAATGTAGGCAAAATCTAAAGTTTGAGGTATGTATTAATGAGATTGGTTTAAGGGAAGTTCAAACTCATAGTTTGAGGGATGTTTGTGATATGCTAAGATGAGTTAAGAAAGGTGTATGTTAAGATGTCGAATCTTGTGATTAAGAGACAAGATATGTGAATAATGAGAACGTTGAATAACCTAGACCATAGAATTTGAGGACAAATTAAATATTTGAAGGGCTATGAAGTGTTTAAAATGAGAACATCTATTGAAAAAGACAAAAAAGTGAATAAAGAAAATGGCGTATTTTAATTCATATGGAAATTTTTAATCTAAAAGTAAGAGAAACAAAGGGAAATGACTTAAAGATGAATAAGATGGAGAATTTAAGAAATTTATGGTAGAAAGGGATAGGTGATACAATCTAAATTGCCTTCAGATTATTGGATGGGATACATATGGTGTTAGAGGTGCTTAAATAAATCTTATTCTCATTAAAAGGGTGTCATATAATGGTGATTACACATGCATTTGATCAAGGGTCCTCGAAGGAGACGAGGGAAATTGGAAGGGACATGTGTCCTCTAAACCTTGGAGGAGAGCTCGACATGCTCTAGCGAAATAAGATAAAGTCAAAACAGTTTCATATACTTTTGAAATGCTCTTGAAGTTCTCCATATCTACCCAAAGATGCTAGAGTGGGATCTCTTTATTTTATTAATGAAAGTGGGTCACTTTTAGGCCCATTGTAATAACTTAGCCCTAGACTATAAATAAAATAGCTTAGACATTTATTTTTTGTTTTGATAATGAAGATATAAGAACTCTTTACAGAATGAGTAAAAACTTGGAAAATTTCTTTTTGACATTTGTTTTCAAATGGTTGTTGTATTAGCATTTTGATTTCTTTGTCGTCAATGTAACAAATTAAGTGCTTGTTTATAATTTATTAATTGGTATTGGAGTTTAATATACTCATCAGTTTCTATAACTTTCTATCGTCTTGTATCAATATATCTTTATCATCTATTCTTTTATCCCTTTACTTTTTGTATTTCAATTTTGTTATTTCTTTAGTTTTCTTATGTGTTTATAGTTTCCATAGTTTGATTTTTTATCATTTGGTATAATATCTTTCATTTGGTATCATAGCTTATCTTCATTTCATTCCCAGGAACTCATTCTTCGGTCATGTTATTGAACAAAATTGAAAATCAGATTTTTTTTTTGTGATTTTGGTGTTTTCTTGTGTTTCTAATGTTAAATACTATTTTCCTATCACTGTTAGAGTCCAAATATTGAATTTGAGATAAAACCAAACTATATTGATGATTCACCATTGTTGAAATCTTGAGTTTGAAGAAATTCAAGTAGGTTCAAATATCATAAAATTTCGTAAAGATTTTGAGATAAATGATGTTTTGAATGTGTTTATAATGTGAAAAGGTTGATATATACAAAATTTTAACGCATTAAAAGCTAACTTGAAGAAGTTGGAAAAATTGGTATTCTTGGTGTTCTTGGAGAAATTGTTAACTTCAAGATGGATTTTTAGCAAAAAGTGGGTGTTTGATCAAAAATAGATAAATAAAAAGTGTATAAAATTCTTAATACAAGATCTCCTTTGAAGATTCAAAGATTATTCCAATATAATTGAACAAAAATTGACAACAACAAGTACAGTTATCGTCCCTTTAGCAAGCTGGCCGACCGATCTTCCTTTGACATGCCCTTGATGTGCATGTGAAAAGAATAAGAAGCCCAAAAGTAGCTCAAAGTAGTGAGTGCAGCATTGGGAGAGTGCCTGTCCTGCGCTAGGTCTACTGCCTGCTCTAGACCTGCTAAAGCAGGTCAAGACAGCCCCATATGTTCTTAGAATGCACTACGGATGCGTACAAGCTGCCTTGTCTCTTCTCAAACACACTTCAAGTGCATTTCACAATAAATTATACACTTCAATACTCCTCGTGCTCAGGTTTAATTACTCTAGTTTCAATTCTTCATTCCTAAACTCTTACTTTTATTCTTAAACTATTGAACAACTAGTAATTCGCCTACTAAGGTTGGTGATTAGTGCTTGAGTTCGTTTCTTTTTATGCCCTATTTTTTGAAATTTTCTAGTTTTAAATTCATCATAGCTTCTTGACTCAAGTCTGTACATATTTTCTTTGAGTCGTTCAACCAAAAATTTGTTTTGGCCACAAGTAGCAATTGACACAATATGAACTGTTGAAGTATAAACAATTTTCAATATTAGCCTTTCCAATTGTGAGACAATCAAAGGTGAGTAAAGACGAGTTATTGTGATCTTTTATTTTTCTAGCAATAATGTTGTTATTGTCATTTTTGAGTGTTTAATTTCTAGGTTTAATGGCCGGAGGCAGAACCGGCTCCCCCTGAACCATCCTCGGAAGAGTAAGGAAGGAGAAGGGAAGGTAAGAGACAACAAGATACCTAAACTCACATGGAAAGAGACATGTTAAAAGCAATATTAGAAAAGATTAAGGGAATGAACCAAATATAAGGAAGGATAGAAGGTCATATAACTTCCATTAATGGTAACCTATAAAACATGGAGTGTAAAATAAAAAGCATGGAGGAATCTTTAGTTTCCCTAGAACAAATTTATGATACCCAACCCCATAATCTATACTTGGTGACCTTAAATGGGAATGATGATAAAGTGAGTAGGGAATATGAGAGAATGAGAAGACTGTGGAAAGTAATTAAGAAAGGGTATGTTTAGTAGAGGGAAAAGGAACTATCCCTTGAACAAGGAAATAAAGGCATGGCTGAAAGATAGGAGTTGGCTAAGATAGATAAGCCAAGTGGTTGCTTGAAAGGTGTGGACAAGGAACACTTAATTATGGGGATTGTCAACACAAATCCCTTGTTTTCCACTAACACGGATACTAGCATTTTACCTAGTATCACCATTTCTCTTGTGCAGGTTCAAGAACACATACTTCCAAAGGAGGATCCTAGAAGAGTTTCGTAGAAATACATGCTTAATGATCTAATGGATTTTTTTCCTAAGAATTCTAATTTTGAGAAGAGTGACAAGGAGAGATCACTCAAGGAAGTAGACTTTAAAACATCCTTATTATGAGAGCTTCACAAAGTAAAAATTAAGCTCCTATGATCCATTCCAAGGTTAAGACCGTACTTCTTGTGATCTATAAGGTAACAATGCAAAATCTTACACTTCTCTAAACTTAAAATATCATGATGTGTCTAGTAGAAAAGTGAGTGTAGTTGGTGGTTAGCCTAAAAAGGATTTTCCTGAGTCTTTTCTTAGTGACACTCTTGGTATTGCTATGTCGCATGATGATCTAGTTTTTGATATAAGTATGCAAACACTAGTAATCCTATATATGAGCAAATTGATGCTTCTAGTAAGATTAATTTATGTAAACCTACTTGTAAAACTTGTGACTTTAATATGGTCCCATTTCCAAGTGATGAAATAAGTCACATAGTAGATAGACCTTGTGAAAACAAAGGTGAGTCTAAGTTGTCATGTATATTGCCATCAACTAGTGAAGGTATGTATAATGATCAACTTACTAGTGTATGTAGTCAACTACTTGAGCATGTGTGTGGTATGCTTGATGAGTCTCAAGTGAGTGATGATGTTGATACAATTGATTATGTGAATGAAAATGTTTTTAATAATGAGATGTAAATTTTTTAGAGTGAACTTGAATGCTTAAACTCTTTTCCTTTGATTAGTGACTCTTCTCAAAGAAGGATATGTTGTGTGAAAATAGTGAGATCACTCCTTGCATAACACCTAGTGATGTGCAATGTGATGTGTTTAAAAGAAAAATGGTATTCTTAAGATTCAAATAGAATCCGATTTCTTGAAATCCATTAAGAATATAGTATTGAGTGGAGATTATGCTCGCTATCCGATTCTTGATAGTGATATCTTGCTTTTGAAAAAGAATGGTCAATTGGGTGATGATAACTTTGTCTTACTTGAATTCTTTAGAAACCCATCTAGTGATTTTTCTTATGAACATTATTTTGGTTGGCATCCTATGTATGACAACCTACCCCTGTTTGATAAATATGGGAAAAAATTTCTTTGAAACTTTTGGTCACATGAGGCAAGATCCCTTTGATGTCAGTAGTGGTATGTGTTTACTTGAGAAATCTTTCCTTGAAAGAGAATGTGTTAATTGTTTGGAAATTGTATCTTCTCATACTTTGTGTGCCTCTACTTATGAGTGTGCTCATGGTTATGATCCTGAATCTAATAGTGAGTATATGCATAAAGACACCTTAGTTGATTTTAACTGAGTTATACCTTTCTCTACCCTTTCTTTGCTTATGAAATTGCCAATCACCATATAGACGGTAAGTCTAATTATGAATATGGAACCTTTGGGAAGTATGAGTATTGCCTTAACCCATGTTCCTATTTGACCGCTTTGACAAAATTATATGTGGTGATTTATAAACACCCAACTTGGTACTTGGTTAAGATAATGATCACTGCCAAGATAAACCTTTACACTGAATATTATGCAGTCGCTGTCAACTATAGTAACCAACAAAGGATGGAGTTGAATCCCAAGGGAATACGTGGAATTTCGTCTCTCAGATGTATAATAAACGAGCAAAAACTCAAAAAGTAATTAGGGGGATTTGAGAAAAAATATTGAACAAACATCTAATATCAAATTCTATTGTAATCAGTGATAGGTTAACACTAGGATTTTGTTCCCCCAACATCTCAACTCTGTAGGATTATCGTGCTTTATTGAAACAACGCGATACCTAGCATGCTAAATCTGATAAGTTATATACCATCAACAATATTTTGGACAAGCTGATGGATTTCACCCCTTATTTTTTGAGTCTAAGGATGTTGCCTAACTAACCCTTATTTTGATCCCAGTTAATGATTACATTTTAAGTCTCTAGTTATTAGATGATAGCTAACCATCTTACTTGGATAATAGCTAATTGTGTGGATTGATAGTTAAACTTCAAATTACTGTTGTGATAATCCTTTCTAAGTCAATACTCCTCATTTGGAGTAAGTAGCAATAGTTTAGGTGGGATCCTAATATTTCCAACCATTTAGAGATCTAATAAATTGAATATAATACAAGACAAGCATGGTTATCGATTCAGAACAACAATAGCACTTTCCTTACTTTATCAATCCGTTAGGGTTTCCATAACCCAAGCTAAGGATTTTTAGCCGCTCATGCTAGTAAAGTAATCAATAACATTCATGTTTGAAATCATAAGATGAAATTACAATAATAACAAGTACAAACCCAAAACCTTAACTATATTAATCAACTACAATCAATATAAGAGAATTCCAAGACCAAAATTGAATCTCGAAATCAAAATATGTTTGTAAGTATCAAAAAGTGATTCCTCAGTACAAAACGTCATTACGGTATTTATAGAATACAAGGAAACACTAAAATTTTATTCTCTCATAAAAAAGAAAAAAATAAAGTCGGGGTCAACTTGCAAAGTTAACATATGACCACATGTTGTACTTACGATCCGCAAGTTGACCTCCTAAATTTCTGCATCTTCTGCTCTTTGGACTTTTCCATTTTTGTATAGGCCAAGTAAACGTGCGGACCTCAGGTTGTACATGCAGATCATATGTTGACTTGAAATTTTGATTTTCTTGCTTTTTTCCAACAACTTAGCCTCTGAATCATCAGTTCCTCAACATACGTTCCAGACATACACCAAGTAAGTAGCACTTGTGCCTGAAATTGTCTGTTTAAGTACCTAAAAACTTCATTTTTCTTCTTTTTCTTGAGAATTGCATTAAAGACATAGTTTCCCGCAAAACATACCAAAAACACATCATATCTAACAAAACATCCTAAGAAACTTGCAAATTTTCATAGTTTTAAGCGTCGAATGAGCTATATTTTCGTAGCACATCAACACCCTCAACTTAGAACTTTTGCATATCCTCAAGCAACAAAATACTATAACCTAAAACAAAACCAAACATGACACTTTACTAGAAGATGCTATGTTATCCAAGGCAGCTAGTCAACACTTTAATCTCAAAATAGAATGCCCATTCCAATCTCAACTTTTCAAAACCAACTGTGTATAATCATGAAGCAAAAAAATATGACACAATAGGATCAAGTTATGTCATTACATTAGCAACAAACTACCATGCATTTATGGACAAGTTACACTACCTAAAACAGGGACAGTCAGGAGACACTCCCACTCAAAAGAGAAGTTCTAATCAATGTGTTTCAAATACCGTAGGCTTCTCCTTAGTTTCTTTACCTTAGTTTTCTGATAGGCAAGTTAGCATCACTATAGGACTTTTATTGTCTTGTAATGCATGATTGGGGTTGGTATGGTACATAAGAATATATCAAGTTATTATGCATCCTTGGAAGTACAACTACTTTTTGGGGTCCACTCTCAACCAATTTCTCTTTATTCCACCGTTATTTCTCCTTTTTACACTTTAATGCACATTCTAGTTGGGTGTGGTCCTTATTCTTTCTTTGTCTCATTTTATTTTTCTTTTATTTTTCTACCACACCTAGCCCTACTAACTTTTTATATTATTTTACCCTCCAATATATCTATTTTACATCACACACCCCTATGACAGCCACCCTTAACTTAGGCTATTTTCTTGAGTTTAGATGCTCAATGTCCAATGAGGGATAGGCCAAAATACATTACTCAAATACAAATGGAAAGGTGAATGGTGTAACAAAAAAATAGGCTATAGGCTCAAAATCGGGATGAAAGGATATAATGTACACATGGAAGTTAATTTAGGCCAAAAGTGGACTAAAATAAAAAATGACCTACAATCCTTTCCTAACCGACTATCCTAAAACCTAGGTATGACTAATTGGGCAAGTATTGAATTTAACACACAAAAGGAACTAAGTAGTGTCTCACACATACATGGTATAGAGTCAATATTATAAGATACTTCTTATCCGATTCATGCAATTATTAGCAAGTGATTATCATGTCCCTAATCCTAATTCCATAAGAAGATCCACAATCTTCATACATAATTACATTAACACTATTTTAAAAGAATATTTTTTAGAGAGGTATCATTATTCTTAAAAAGTAAAAAAAAAAACATATCAACTACCCTATGTACTTAAAAATATCCTAATTACATAAAAACATAACACAATACGAAACAAAACACAATATGATGCAAATTTTAGCCTAGACTCAACGGTTCTACAACTATACGCCGACCGACAAGAAAAAAAGCACGAAATAAAAACCCGTGGTGGCTATGGTATACCCCAACCTAATGAAAAAATGCACACTACCCCAAACTACTAAAATAATATAAAACAAAGGGGATGAGGATATACCTGGGATACACTAAGCGTCTGGGTCATGATCTTCACTAGATTAGGGTATATCCACTGGCGGAGGACATGGTAATGGCGGTGCACTACAAGAATATGCAGCACAACTAACTTGGCATGCATCTTCCTATCAACCAATGTAGTCTCTGTTAAATCATGGGTGGCCCTTTTAAGGGCTTGGTCATAGGCATGCCTAGATTTTTTAGGTCCCTCTCTTAGGACTCTCTAAGTCCCAACTATGTGGACAACCACATCATCTTCCACAAATAAATCAAAGTGTAATGGAACTCACGCAGGTGATGGATAAATAACCAGGGGTACAACTAGAAGAGTTATTTATATATGTCTCTCAATGATAGTTTTTCTCAGCTCTAAGTAGGTCCATCTCATTTCTAATGTCTCCTTGATCAGACATCTAAATCTTAATAAAAAGGGTCAATACTCGACCCTCAAAAACATCCATCCATATTTGCAACTTAGCTCAAAGCTTGGACATCACAGACCGCTACGCGAACTACAGTCTAGCCTCAATTGTCTCTAGTGTAGTCCAAATCCATGGCAAGATCTTCTCAAATAATGTTTCCACCTCAGTCTCAATAATTTGTTAGCTAGTGGCAATCACCTCTATTTTTTCCTCAACACCTGGAGAATTTGGTAGACTTTCCTATGAAATAATATCCTAATCAATAGTGTCTATCAGAAACACCACTCGCATATTATCTGACCATTGTACTGTCATGCATATATTAAACATTATTTTCACATCATTTAGTCTGAAGGTGATCCTCTATAAGTCCATATCACTCAACACCTGACCAGTGGATAAGAATGGTCTCCCACTTTTAATCGAAGCTTGGGCATCCAGTTCACAGTCTATAATCGTAAAATCTACTAGGTAGGTGAAGGATGACACCTTTACTTCTAAGTCATACAAAATATCCACTGGCTAAGTCATCAACAACCTTGTAGATGTAGTCTTGAGTTCTCCTATCCCCAACACCTTGAATATCACTAGCGGCATTAAATTTAATTCTGCTCCCAAATTACATAGAACCTTATTAATAGCAAAACACACAATAGAATATAGGATGGTGGATGCTCCTAGGAACCCTTCTTTTCTACTAATGGTGCATAATAAATCATGATAAACTATTACACCTCATCTTTGGGTTCATCTATGACCTAATTATCACAGTTCTCACTCTCATAATCATTATCACTACCAGTCAACTTCTCAATCTCAGGTTTAGGTGGCTCGTCAACAATAATATTATCCTTGTTTGGTTCATTAGTAGTAGGAACATAATTATCATAAGGTGGGGTTCCACCCCTGGTGTTAATAGCCATACAATGAGAAATTTTTTAAGGATAATACATAGTGTCACTAGGAAAGGCACCTAGCTATCTTTGTGTCAAAGTGGCAGAAATCTGCCTATACTTCTTCTCCAACTTCTTGTATATATGTTGAATATGACTCAACCTTTTGGGTAAATATTGAAATATAAGCCTTAAGTTCTATAAGGAAATATTCTTAAATCTCATAACCCTTTATCAGCTTAGACAACATTTCTTCTATTCTTGATTCCACATCTCATCTGCCAAGTGGAATGTATTTGTCTCCCTTGTCCTTGTAATCATCTTTCCATGTCAATTCATTGTCTCTTTCTTTGTTATCATAAACGTTTTGACCTTGTTTCCCTTGCCCTTGAGATAAAAAACCTGACAATTAATGATCTAAATAATTTTCTTCCTCCTCTAACTATAAATCATAAGCTTTGGAAGCTAAACCCTATACTCCTACAATATTCACTTTCTCGAAAATCACTGCAGCAACTGCTTTGCGAGTAACCCAAGATCAGTTTTGAGAAGCGAAACTGCTTACGCTATTGAATCATTAGCTATCTTCTGGTTGCTGGAGGCAATAATAGTGTTGAACCCTTTGGAGTTGAACCACACCGTGAGGGATAAGATCCCTTAAAATAAGTCATAGACAATAAAATAGTAAATTAACAATAAACAGAACACAGTGAGGGAAATGTAAAGATCTCTAGATGTAACTTGGAAAAATCCTTGGTAAAGGGATGAAAAAACATGGCTATCCCTAATAAGATATCAAAAGTTAACAAAAATCATCCTTTTGATTACAGACTCAAACTTGAACCTAACTCTACTACAAGCTCACCTTGACAACCCCTCCAAGACTCACTCAAAACTGATTAACTCTAACTAGTATCAAGCTTACGGAACTTTACCTAAGAACTCTCAAAGAAAAAAGAAATGAGCATTAATCTTATACAATGAGCAATTCAGTTACAGACTAAAGAACACTTGCTATTTTACCATACACAAGAAATGAGATTCTGAGCAATGTTGAATATTGAGTTTTTTCCTTTTCTTCTTGTCACTATTTTTAATTTGCAAAAGATACCAATTAAAAAGTATCATTATTCTTTTATAGTAGTGTGATGATCAGGGTTAAAATGTAATATTACCAGGTGTCCTAAATAGTACATGAAACACATGTGTCATTTTTTACACAAGATGACATAATTGTGCAGGTGCATTCCAACTGTACTTTGGCCTTGATGATCTAGGGACCTAGTCCCTTGTTGTAAGCTACTCATCATCAAAACAAGATATAGCATTTTTCTCCCTTTTAGAGGATGACAAATTAACCACAGAGTTTTAAGCATCAATATTCATCTATCATATTGAATCAGAGTAATTACTATATCTAATGATGAATGTTTACCTTATCATTAAATAATCATACTTCCATCATCATGGAACTTAGGGACCTAATCCCTTTTTGTCAATTGATATAAAAAATTACTTTCCTTAATCACTATGTACCATTATTTCTTCCCGCTGTAACTATGCCATCATGCATTACCAATCACCACACATGTGTACTTGGTAAATGGTTCTTAAAAGCATGAAGTCAGTAAACTAGTCCTTAACACATGAAGTCAATATTAAATATTCAATATTCCCCATTTTGGCATCATTGAAAAGTGAAACCAATAAACTAAGAGTCAAGATAAGCACAGGTTAGATAACTCATGGCTACTGGGGAAATACTAACATAAAGAACAGTTTGTAAAATAAAGGAAAATATAAGTTGTACACAATCAGAGATTCATTCATTTTTAGAGAAGATTAGTACCATTACTAAAATATCCTGGGTTTTAACCCTTAGAAAATATCCTAGAAATCCATTCTCTAGATCCAATATGACTCATGGATACGATTCATATGCTGAGGTACGACTGGTATTGTCCTATTGTATATTAATTAGTGTTAGTTGGTGGGTTGAGTTTTGTCACTATAATGGGCACGACTTAGGGGTACGAGTCGTATTGGTAGTTACGGGTCATTTGGTTCCTTAACTTAATATTAGACTTGGTTATTTAGGTTGGACCTGAGTACGAGTGGCTGATAATGAGCCATAATCCAGGGTATGATTCATACCCAGGATTCATATGGTAAACAGTGTTCAATTCCCCAGGTATTCTATTCTTCCAGGGATACAGGTTATGGGTATTGATTGTATACTATCGTTACAACTTGGTTGAATGAATTGTATACTAGAAAATGATTGATACAAGAAATGAGGTTTGGATATGACTGGTGGATACCAATCATATAGAAAGGTATGACTCTCATGGATCAGTCGTATCCCTATGATATGTTTTTAAGAGATTTAAGTAGGGGTATGCTGGATATTTTCCTACTTACCCTAATTAGGACCCATAACTTATAATATATTTAGGAGGTTATATACCCTATTATTATATTAATTATTACTTAGAAACTATTCCTAAATATCCAATAATTTTCTGAAGCGCTTTTAGGGAAAGGAAGCTAGGGTTTCAACTTAGGGATTGCTTTGGGGATGTTTTGATAATTTCTTTGCATCAATCCTTAAGTATAAGGCATGATTCTCTTCCCTAATTATAATTTTAAATAAAGACATGGTTTATATGATTGATTTCATTATTTTTATTAGTTCATGATTATGGTTTTCAATAAATATTTGGGGGTTTTTATATTGAATTCTTGGTTATGGTTTCCTATGGTTTTAATTATGATTTTATATGAATTAATGGTGACTTTGGACAATTGGATTGCATGATAATGGTTGAATGGTCTTTGGAACTTGTTTTTGTTATATTATGCCCTACAGGTGTTTGATAAAATGCTTATAAAGATATGTTCATTGCATTGACTTCTTTTAATTTAACTCTTGCATGTTTTAAACTTGGTAAAGGATTTATTAATGGTTTAAATGGTTTGATAATGAATAAAGGCTAAATGGTTATGCTTGTGAAGAACATAGAAGTCTGCCAAGTAGACTTAATATGGTATATAGAAAGGGCACCTAAGGTCCTCTTAAGATAAATGGTTTGTCTATGGATATTACTTGCAAGTAATGGGATGGTATGATGATACCTTAAATATTAGCCTCGGTTAATAAATGGTAAATTGATCGGTTGGACATAGTTTTAATTGGGCAATAATGGTGGGTTGTTTAACTATGCAGTGGAAGGTGGCGGTATCGGGGGACAGAAATTGGAAACTCATATTTGCTGATATGAGGGGTCCTTGATGACTTACATTATTTTATCCTTACCTTGAGTTTCATACTAGTGGTAATTTGCTAATCCTATCTACTTGAGACTATATACCCATGCTATATAGGAACTGACCATTCTACTCCTTCTCTTTAGCACACAGATTCAGTATCAGTACTTGGACTAAAATTGGTAGCTTCAATCCTTTTGGAAGAAATCATTTCATGTTTTGGATTCTCTTTATATTCTTTTATTTTACTTTGGATATTAGTTTTGGCCATGGTTGGGGGAATTTTCCAATCAGATTTGTTTACTCCTTTGGATAGAGGATTTGTGGTACTTATGGGGTAGGTATGGGTGGGATCAATATTGGTGTCGGCCTTGTCATTGGAATAAGTTGGCGGGCTGACATTACTGGACGATATTGTTGGTTGTTCTATCCTATTACATATTGGGATTGATTTTCATATTATGTTTTGGTATTCCCTTTGGTTTATGGAATATGGTTTTTCTTGGTATGGTTAAGCGTTAGTGCGGTACGATTGAACTTGGTTGGGTTAGTCACAGTTATGACCCTATTGCAGATTCTTAATGACAACTGTAATGTTATCTAGTTATATATTCAAAATTCAGCCTATCTAAGGCTGGACATAGTTGGTTGGGTTGGGTAGCAAGGGGTGGTCCCCGATCCAAGTTAGACTTGGGAATACCATAATGACAAGACCTAGGGTCGGGTTGTGTCAATTACAATATGCAAAAATACATCAAATAACTGTTTTCAAATTTCATAAAGGAAACATGATACTAGAAACTGATACCATAAAACTAACACAATAGAACTCAGGTATATGGGGGATTAGGAGGGAGGGATTTTAGTAACAACTTTATTATGGTAGCCTCAGCAACATGAGCATCCAACAACTATATAAGGAGGCTCTTCACTTCTGTATTATACCCTAGAACCTCACTAGTAAGTTCTGATACATGTCCTTAGAGTTTTGCATTTTCTGTTGCAAGTTCTTTAGTTAAACTAGATCCCTCTAAGGATAACTTCTGATTCTTTAATTTCAGGTGATCTATCTCAGCATCCTTTGCAGCCAGCATAATCGTCATCTTTTCAAGTTCTTTGTTAAAACTTTCTTGAGTAGCCAAAAGTTTTACCGCTTGGGACACAATCCTACTTTCCCTTCAGTGCATTTATTTTCCAGCAAGGTTGTCATACTGAACTTTTATTTGACTGTTCCAGGAATTCCCTAGTCCTAATTATTCCTAAGTGACTAAACACCTTGTTCAAGAGGTACCCATATCGCATCCCATGTCTCCCTTCCTTCTAATGGATAAACTTCTTCATGTGCTTTATCATCAGAGCAGGTAAACACATCAAATCAAACATAGTTATTCTATCAAAATTAGATCAACACTAGAGGAAATAGTCATCTTCTCTGATCTTGGCAATAAAACCTAGTTAATGAATTCAAATACCAGCTGGAACCCACTTTTTAGAACTTATTTTTCACTGTAGTTGTTGAATTCCCACTTACTTTTGATGGTTCAATCATAAACTGAGTTATGGGTTGTTGCTTCACTACAATCCTCACACCCATAATAGGTACATCAAAAATTTCTCCTAAAGTATCTTCATCAAGTCTTATTTTATTTTCTTACTATTGTACAGTAAGACTCAACCCATCATTTGAGAAGTCTATTGAATAATAGAATACTCTAACGTCATTGTCAAAAACCATTGGTGCTGATACCTCAAAAAGATATAACCATCCATGGTTTCTGACATACTCCACCAACTCCACCATTCTAGGTTTCTGTTAAATCTTGTGATCAAACACTCTTCCAGCTAGAACATTTTGGGGTTTCAAGACTACATTTTTTGTTTCTTTATTCACCTCCTTCTTATCTTCCTCTTTTCTTCTTCTCTTTGGAATACTACTCAATTTTTTAATAATAATTTTTCTCTTCTTGGGGCCAAGACCATTAGAGACCCTTTTTGTTGTTTACAACTATATGATTCTTCTCCTTTCAAGAACGGCTAAAGAAATTTTAACTTGAGGACCTAGTCCTCTCAGCAACATGAAATTCTTATCTAATCTTCTCATTTACTGTAGCAACATCAGAATCAATGTTCTCATCTTCACAAATCTCTATTATTTTGACATTCTCCTCCTCCTTTACAATAAATTTCTTAAATCTTGTTCTTTTCATGGTGGATGTCTTACTCTGCTTTATAGAATCTATTAGCAATTTCTTTTCAAACCATAATTACAATAATATCTTGTAACAGGTAAACCAGAGACAATCATTCTTGTTTTCCTGTAATGTCCCTTTGTGTCCTCATGGACTATCTTAGAAGTGTTTTCTCCTTATCCTCCTCACCCTCCTCATTAGGAGGTAATACAACTTCTTTAATTCTCTTCACTTCATCTGTTTCTTCTTCATTTTGCTTTTCTACACTACCAGAGCTTTCCTTTTGATTATGTGCATGCAAAAGAAAATGTTATACTACAAAATTTATCTTCGTCAACCAGTTAGGAAAATATGGGGTTTGACTCAGAGGGAGTGGAGGAAACAGGTACTTATAAGTAAACTGAAATTTCAGTACCTTTAAATTCTTTAGAGGAGACAGGGATTGGTGAAACATTAGAGGAGTTTGGTTCTTCTGAGGAAGAGGGAATTTTGGGTTTTGAAATTACTTGTTTGATAATTGAGTCAAGACATTGATGTAAATCAACTACAAAGGTTAACTGAATACACAAGTTTCGATAGGAACAATTTTACTTAGGGTTTTTGAAATCTCAGGTAGAGTCTTAGTAGATAAGGCACTTTGTGATTCTTGAGGATGACCAGAGGATAATCTTTTGCAGGGTTGATGAATATTGAATTATTGCCATTTCAAATTTTAATGTGAAAAAAAACATCAGTTTAGATTATAGCTGGGAATGATTTAGAAGGTAAATTTAAGTTAGTTTAAAAGGGAAGGATATATAACAATCTCGATTTTATATTTAAGGAAGTGATCATTTTATAGTTAAGTGGTACCCTTTTTGCATTAACACATCTAATTTAAAAGGTATTACTCTTCACATTTGATAAATTGACAGGTTTTGTTCAGATATAAGAAGACATGTGGCCTTTTTAGATAGGAATTTTATGAATTTTTTAAGACACATTATTTTCTTAATATCATGAGAGATGGGACTAGGTCCCTAGAATTTTTCACTGAATTCTCAGCTTGTGTTTACTTTAACTATTTTCTTCCAAAGTTGTTCCCATAGGTGTATATCATCAAAGGTATGGTACCGATGTATACTAATATGCACTAACCTTATCAAGAATGCTTATATCCTTATTATAGCCAATTTTAAGGGAAGACACTAATTCATATGTTAGATCAGGTTAGTTTAATTAGTCCATGATTTAGCTTTTGCACATTGTCCTTATTTCAGAACTTCTTCTCGAAGAAGTTTGGGGACCAAGTCCAAAACATTACTTCATTTACTCTGTTGAAACTTTTCCTTTTGAGAATAGATTCCTAGGGACCAGTTCTTTGAGATTTTTTAAATGACCCCTTCTTAGTGATCTTCTTCATGAGCTGAGATAAGTTACTGAAGTTTTGAATCATCACCATTCTCATATGCATCTTTTAGCCGTTTTACCATCATCTTTAGCAACACCAACCCTTTATCATTATTCCATATAGTTCTTTTTGTCTTAGAAATTTCAGTAATGTTTTGTCGAGGCTCAATGATCACATAGAAGACACAGAGTTTGATTTCCCAGTAGGAGGACAATGGTGTGATCAAATCCTTCTTGTCCCCTTTAGGTATATAATATATTTTCACAATTTCTAGAGGTGTGAAACAAGTAGAATGTGAATTCCCTTGCTGAAAATATCTGGAATCGTTCATTTTAGCTCTAATCTAACTTTGACAATTTTCCTTTATATTAACATCTTTTCCACAGTAAGTGCCTAAGTATTTATGGACCTTGTTCTTAGAATCATGAGAAACCTTCCATTGAGATACAAGAACTTAGGATTTTCCTTGATAACCAAGACCCTTTCAATTATTAGAACCTTGAGTAGTTAAATTAGAAAGGATTTGTAAAGATGTAGTCCATTTAAGAGATTTATTAAGATCTTTTATTTGATAGACCAAGTCCCTTTCTAACTTTTCATTCTTATAAAGTACAGACATAAGAACCTTTTGAGAGTCATTCATTTTTTCTTCAGGGTTAAATCTGAAGCCTTGAAGATTTTTTCTTTCCTTTACAATCTAAAGCATTTACATTCTCCAGTTGACTTATGCAACTCAGATTCTCAGATTTTAATTTACTGACCATTTAGTTAGTTTCAGACATTTGCAGAGTTAAAGTAATCAATTCAAGTTCTTGATTCTCTCTTTTATCCTCTAAAGAATTTTTTTCTCATTAGTTAGCTCACATAGAGATTCTATCAGCACACTTGCAAACCTTTTTATCTTCATTAGATTCACTGGAATAATCTCCCCATACTGCTAGAGCTTGCTTTATTCCATAATCAATTGCAGTCTTCCTTCTTGAGTTTCAGGGACCTGTTCCCTGTTATTTCATATGTAACCTCCAGTCTCAAGATATTCCTGGTAATCTATTTTGTGCATAGGAAATTCGTTAATGTAATGCTCAGGACTTCAACATTTGTGAAAAACTTCAATATTGCTTGACCTTTTTTATAATTTATCACTTTTCCTTATTTCTTTGAAAATCCTTTGTGACAAATAGTCAAAATCGGTGTCCTATTTATCTTAATCATGTTTTTAGGCCTTCAATCCTAGGGATTTTTCCCTTTTTGCTTCATTTTTTTCATCCTTTCTGTTTCTCGAACACATGAGTTTTTAGATTTCTTATCAGATAATCCATAGTGAGGGTCTTCAGGTTTCATGGATCAGTTATAGCATCCACTTTGCTTACCCAAGAAATAGAAAGAACACCAAGAATTTTTATCACTTGCTTATATAATGGAATCACTTCTCCCAACTAGTGAAGCTCATCTGTGATAGAAGTGAATTTTGTATGCACTTCCTTGATTGTTTCTCCTAAATTTATGGTGAAGGTTTCATACTGAGTAGTCAACATGTCTAATTTATAATCCTTCATATCAGTAGTACCTTCATGAGCAGTCCTAAAGGAATCCCATATCTCCTTGGTATTTTCACAGGCGAAATCCTGTTGTATTCATCTAGTCCTATGCATCAAACTAACAGTTTCTTGGCATTGTAGTTTATCTTAACTTTATTTCTATCATCATCGTTGAACTCCCTCCTTATTTTGACAACCAATCTTATAACTTATCCTTCTTTGACTTCTTAAATAGGAAGATGAGGACCATCAAGAATTATGTCCATCATCTAACTATCCTCAGTTATAATGAAGTCATACATCATGCTTTTTGATGACCCATAGTACTACAAATTAAATATAGGTGGCCTAGTTGTAGATTTCCCTTCTTACAAGTTAGGTGGAGAAGCCATGCTAACCAAAACACTCTAAGTGTAAACCTTTTAAAGCTTTTTGGCACTGATACTAATTATTGGACCCTTGAGGGTTGCACTACATAGTGACGGAACTCAAATCTTAGGCAACTCCACCTAAGTACTCTCAAAGAAAAAAGAAAAGATTATTACTTTTCTAGAATGAGTAATCCAGTTATAGACTAAAGAACACTTGCTATTTTAGTATACACAACTATTGAGATCTTGCGCCATGATAAATATTGAGTTTTTGTCTTTTTTTCTCTTCACTCTTTTTAATTAGAAAAAACTACCAATTGAGAATCATCTTTTGCCTTTTATAGTAGAATGATGATTAGGATTAAAATGAAATTGGACTACGTTTCCTAAATAGTACAAGCAACACCTGCGTTGTTTGTTACACTAGATGACAAAATTGTGCATGCGCATGATAGCTATACTTTAGACATGAAGATCAAGGGACCTATTCCCTTATTGTCATCTTCTTATCATCAAAACAAGGTATAGCAAATAACATATATACCAGATCCCCTTTCAGCCTCCTGAATTTGCCACTCTCGGTTAGTAAGCAAGATCTGATATAGAATCTCCGAAGCTATCTCCTAGCGTAGTCTCATAAAAGCTCCTCTAGATTTTATTTGAACTATGACACCGAAACTGATGGTTAAGGATCTATAGAATATCTCCAATAGGCTCATCCCTGACATCCAATAGTTGGGAACCATACTCAGCTTGTTCTTGAACCAAAATCATTCCTCACTGGAAGATTCTGACTATAGCTACCAAAAATTATGAATCTCATCCTTAAGATACAACATCTGAGATAGAGGAATGAACTAGTTAAAGAATTGCATGCGCGACTCATTCTATGTAGTGGTAGATCTTCTTGGCAGTTCCACTATCCATAAAGGTGTTTATCATGTAAGAGAAAAGGATAACAACCTCAGTCTAAGAGCTTCTTGATTCACCCCTAGATTTTTATACCAACTGCAGATCCCATTGATATTTTTAAGGTGCATGTTTGCATCATCCATAGGAAAACTCGCAAATAGAACCTTCAAATTTAAGATCTTGATAATTGTGCTCTTTATGCCAAACTTAATGTCTGGTGGTACAATAATTGGAATAATGGCTCCGATTTTTGTCGGCTCAATGTACCCCAGATATTCTTCATAATCCATGTACGAGTGCAAATACTAATATGCTGGGATTACTTGATGACATCAACCTCTAACACTTATCTAATTTCCATCGAGTGTTGCGCACTGGTATACTTCATGTCTCAAAATAGATAGCTTAGCCTCCCTAGCTATATTCTAAGTTATTTCTACTTCCCTCTTCTCATTAGAAGTTTGTGCTAAAAGCACCCCTAAATAATGGTTAACAATATCTTGAAATCCTTTTGAAGAAGGGGAGGCACATCATCATGAACCACTTCAAGAATATTATCTCTTTTCGGTTTCTTCATCCTACTAGGTGTTTGTAGGATCATCTCTTGATTTGGATTCAATGGGGGTAAGGTATTTCCTCCACTTCGTGCATTAGACATACACCGACTTATACCCAACTATGAACAAAAATGGAAGGACCTAAAAACTGTAACAACCTTAATTCATAACTCGACTTCGTATTCCACAACAATGATGTTAAAATTTGATAATGGCCAAGATACACCTTCACTATGAATATTATGGGGTTGATTTAAAATATAGTAACCTAACAAAGGTTGGGGTCGAATCCCAAGGAAATATATGGAATACAAATCTGAGTTGTTGTAATCAACGGGCCAAAATTGGGTAAGTAAATGGGGATGTTTTTGTAGAAATATCGAACAAGTAGCAATTATTAACTTTGGTTGTAATAAGTCTTAGGTGAACACTATGATTGTGCTCCCCCTGGATTCTCAACTTTTTAGGCTTATTGTTCTTTACTGAACCAACTCGAAACCTTACATGCCAAATCTGATAAATTATGTACCGTGGAAAGTCTTTTGTACTATCAGATGGATTTCACTCTTTACCTTTTGAGTCTTAGGATGTTGCCTTACTAACCATTATTTTGATCTGAGTTAACTATTACCTTTTGAGTCTCTAGTAATTAGATTACAGCAAACTATCTTACTTAGATAATACCTTGCTGTGTGGATCGACAGTTAAACTTCAAATTATTATTGTAATTATCTTTTTCTAGTCAATGCTCCTCCTTTGTTGTAAGTAGCAATAATCTATGCGGGATACTTATGTTAGAAACCATTAACATATTTATTAAATTTAATATAATGCAACGCATACATAGGTATCGATTCAGGACAACAATGGCACTTCCCCTACTACGTTAAGCTACCATGGTTTGTACAACACTAGCTAAGGGTTTATAGACTCTCATTCTTGTAAAGTAATCAACAACATTATTTATTGAAAGCATTTACAAATTCACAATAATAACAACTAAAAACCCAAAACTTTAACTTAATTTATCAACCAAAATTAATACAAGAGAATTCAAAGACCGAAATTGAATTTCAAAATCAAAATATATTTGTAAGTATTAAAAAGTGTGTCCTCTGTACACAATGACATTAGTGTATTTATAAAATACAAGTAAACCATAAAAGTCAATTCTCAAATAAAAAAGGAAAAAAATGAAGTTGGGGACAACTGTCTAAGTCAACATGCGGCCGCATGTTATACCTGCGGTTCATAGGTTGACTCCAGAGGTTGACATCCTTAGATCCTACATCTTCATCTCTCTAGACTTTTAATTTCTTGTACAGTCTAAGTCAACCTGTAGACCACAGGTTGACTTAGCATGTTTATTTTGTTTCTTTATCCTACAACTTAGAATTTGATCTTCAGTTCCTCAAAATATGTAGCTCACATACACCAAGTAAGAAGCTCATGCGACAAAAATTGTCTATATAAGTACCCATAAACTCCATGTTTCTTTTTTTTCTTTGGAATTTCATTCAAAAACTTTATTTTTCTTTGAGTCATAAATAACCTATGTTATTAGATTATTCTTCGGTGCTTGAGAACAAGAAATACTGTAAGTGTGTGGGGCTGATAAGTCTTAAATTTGATGACTTTTTGGCATTTTAAGGCTTAAATTATCATTTTACCATTGATTTAGTATTAATGTCATGTTTAATTCTCAGTTATGTAGGTAAAGGTATAAAATTATTATGAGCAAGACATTAAGGTAGATGTGATGTGAAATTTGATAGAAAAGAAGCATTAAAGATCACATGGATATCCTGGGAGGCCATTGCACACATGGATGGCCTAAATGGTCCAACAAGTGGCATCTGCGCCCAAGGTGTGCTCCGACTGTGCCCAAGGTGTACCCAATCTTCCTTGGAACTTCTCAAGCAGATCAAGAGTGTGATGGAATTTTAGTAATATCTAGACGATGTGAAATTGATACCCGGGGTGGGCGGTGGGGGTGGGGGTGGGGGTGAAGATCATTTGCATAATTATTAAGCTATTATTGTGTTTTTCTTGAGTTAAGAAATATTCAAGAGACTCTTAAGAGAAGAATTAGTATTTCTTTAATTAAAGATCTATAGAAACTAAAGCTTGGATATTGTATTATCTTTACTTTCTATGTATGAATTTGAAAGAAACTCAGGTATATCTCTACTTTCTCTCTCTATGAGTAGCTGATTATTAATATTAAGGTAATGCTTGAATAGGTTTTGATTAGTTCATGGGTTTTCTTTACTTGTCTTCTTAATTAGCTTTTTTGATATATGTTTAACATTTATTCCAAGTTTTAACTAAGAATTAAGGATTGGAAACTCCAATTACCTTTAAAATCGTATCATCCTTAATAGAGGGGATATGTTTGTGGAATGGATGTGAGAAATAACTTGAATTAGTACATTTAGTCGAAACTATTAGACATAAGGATGTAAATTGAGGCCATATATTGGTAAAATTGTTACATTTATGATGTGTTTGAAAGAACCCACTTGTGGTATTTGGTGTTATTAACAAATTGACACTAATATCTCTAGATATAGCCTATGTTAGCCTCCTCAGTCTATGTTTTAATACTGATAAAATAACGAGTCTATCTTTACAGCATATTAGGATTGCTAATGATTGGAAGAATAAAGAAAGTGGTCTCCAGGAATGGAAGAAAATCAATTTACATTCTATGACATCAGAGTAAATAAGTCACAATGAGAAGAAGTGGAAGGAGAATCTCAGCCCCAAAAGTCATAAAAAATTAGATCAATCACCCGATGATATGGATGATAAAAAAGACTTCAAAAAAAACTAACTCAACATAAAATAAAGCAAGGGAACCAACTCCAAAAATGGAGGAACATCCAATCATGAAAAGGAGGATCATGATGTCTAAACTATATGGCTAGCAAATAAATCAAATATCTTGGAAATGGATGAAGGATCATAATCCCAAAATCATGGAAAACCAAATCAGAACATAAAGAAAGGAAGGCCATAACCGGTACATGGACATATCTTATATGAACATGCATAATTGTTGAAACTGCACCACACATGTATATATCTCATATGGAAATACATATGACTCCATCCCTCAATGAAGGAATTAATTCAAACCCTTGATTGAGAAAAAATCTATTGGGTTTCCTTATGAAGAATGGTAGAAGAAGACTATAAAAAAGAAGACTAAAGATGGACACGGGTTACCCAACTTCAAGGAGAAAAATCAACATGTCTCAGTCTTAGTCTCACAAGGCTTTGAAACTTTTAGTTTAAAATTCTTATATAAAGAGTAGGATTGAGTCAAATTTTTAACAAAAACTGAAGTTGTGTCGTAAGATTTGTTGAGCAAAATTAGTCTTCAGAACTTGTTTTCTATCATTATACTCGAGCTCGACATTGAACTATCTAAGGAATCTTTGAAACCCAAGGGGACTTGATGTAGGAACCACATTGTTGTTTCAAACTAGGATAAATCTCTATTTCTTTAATTTGTGTTTGACTGTTCATTTGATATAACTTAAAATATTTGAATTCGGCAAAAGCTAATAAAATTTGTATTGACTCTAATTTTGCCACGGGGACAAAGGTTTTGTCATAATCAATACCTTGCTACTGGGAGTGTCCTTGAGCTACAAGTCTGGCTTTATTTCTAATAACTTTACCTTTTTTATCTAATTTATTTTTGTAGACCCATCAGGTTCCAATTACTCAGCAGTTGCTAATTCTTTCAACTAAAGTCCAAACTTGATTTCATTCAAACTAATTCAATTCTTTCTTTGTATCTTCAACCCATGATTTATAGTTGAGGGCCTCATCTATTTTCTTGCGTTCTATTTGAGAAAAAAGGTCAACAACTACTTATCTCCTTAATGACGTTCTTGTTTGCACTCTATCTTCTGAATTTCTGATGATGAGTTTGTTTTGATGACTAGAATCATGCTTCCACTCCTTTGGAACACTTGGATTTATAGTTTTTAGTGTAGGAGTTGAATTTTGGGAGGGTGTATTCGACTTATCTAGTGATGGCTCGAGGATTGTGTTGTTACTTTCATTAGATCGTAGGTTATCCTTTTGTTCTTCATCTACACTAAGACTCATGGAGAAGTGATTAAATTCATCAAATACAATATGCATATATTCATCAACACAGAAAGTTCTTTTATAAAAAGTTCTATAGGCAGGACTTGTGGGAGAGTACCAAAGAAAAATACCCTTGTCACTTCGTTGATAATATTTTCCCAAGATATTCTTACCGTTGTTTTAAATGAAATATTTGCATTCAAAAGAATGGAAATAAATGATGTTGAGCTTCTTTTCTCTCCAGAGTTCGTAGGGAATTTTATTTATGATAGGTTGGATCAAGCACTTATTAATGATGTGACAAGTGGTGCTTACTGCTTCTGACCATAAATAATTTGGAAGATTATGCTCTAAAAACGTTTTCCTGGTAGTTTTATGGCGATACTAATTTTTTTGCTCCACTACACCATTTTACTGATAGGATCGAGGTAAAGAGATGTTCTAAGATTATTTGTTCTGATCATAATACTCCTTAAATGCCTTATTTTCAAATTTTCCTACGTGATCACTACGAACATAAGTTATGAGGTGTCCAGCTTCTCTTTATACCTTTCTTCAAATAATATCAAAATTTGTGAAACTTTCATGTTAATGAGCAAGGAACATTACCTAAGTAAAACGTGAATAATCATTCACTATGACAAAAACATATCTATTTCCACTGATACTTGCAGTTTTGGTGAGGTCAAACAAATACATGTTGATTGTTGGAAGAGTATTGGTAGTGGAGACAATGTATTTGAATTTAAATGATGTTTGGGTCTACTTACAAAATTAGCAGGCACCACAGATGTGATCCTTTTCAAATATAAGTTTTGGCAGTCCTCTTACCAATTCGAGTTTGGACAACTTCTTAATGATATGCCTACTGGTATACCCAATCTATCTATGCCACAACAAAGTATCATTGGCTTTAACAGAGAGGAAATTTAAGGTAGTAAAATTGAAACTATTTAACACATAAATGTTGTCAACACGTTCACTAATGAGAGAGATGTCTCTTTTGTCTTATTTGATTGAGAAATTTTCAGCTTTGAAGAGTACTCCAAATTGGGCATCACAGAGCTGATTGATGGAGAGAAGATTATGTTAGAGGTTGTCTACTAGATATACTTCTTTGAATTCACATGATGAGCTGAGTTTTACGAGGCTAACTTTGTTGAAGTTGCCTCTAACATTGTCACAAAACCTTATTGATCCCCTATCTACTCCCTAGAGTTGAAAATTTTTCTTTCTTTCCATTCATGTGTCTAGAATATCCTCTATCAATGACCCATATTCCTTTCTTATAGCTTTTGTGTGCATGTTCCTAAAACACTAGAAAATTAATTTTGTTTAGGTACCCAAGTGGTCTTGGGTAGTTGCGGGTTAGATGTGCTTCATTTGGGACTCCAAATCCATACACTTTTGGGCTTATACCTATATCTATACAATTTTTTCCCTCTTTGTCCACACATAAAATAGATAGGATCTCGAGGAGAGAAAAAGGCCTTGGCTGATTTGAACAATTCTAATGAGAAACTTGAATTATTTTTAGAAGAGGTTAATCTCACAAAACTCTAACTTTGTGATCTCTTAATACTGTTCAATTTTATTTTTACATCATCAAGTTCTTCATGAAGTAAGTAAATTTCAATTTGACATGTTGTGATTTCTATTTCATAACTTCTTTGTTTCTATTTGAGTTTTCATTTAAATCGAGCTTCGGAACTTTTCTTTTCTTAAGAGAGTTTGTTATATTGATCTATAACTTTTTGAAGCTAATCAGTTATCATATCTAAATTAGATTCAAGAATATTGTAGTTGTTACAATCATGTAGTCTTACCTAGCAAGATTCACCTGTGGCCATGAAAAACATATTGGTGGCTTCTATTTCTTCTTCGGTTTTATCTTCATCACTCAAGGCTATAAAATTTTGATTCTTCCTTGATGTTCTTATTCTTAATTATAGACAATTTTTTTTTGAAGTAGCCAGGCCTTCCACAGTAGGAGCAGCGATCATCATTTCTAATAGAGTCATTATTTTAGGCTCATTAGGTTCTATGATGTCTTTGTTTCATGATCTACCTTATTCCACGATTGATGAGGGCCATTCCTTTGTTATTAGCATTATCCAAAAAAATTTCTTCTTTAGTTAGAGCAGCGTTGAAGTTTACTGGTTTTTGATTTCCCTCCTTGTGGTACCTATTGATATAATATTTCTCATATAAAATAAGGTTACCTTAAAGTTCATCATATGCAATGTTATGTAGATGTCCATCTTCCATAATAGAAACCTTGGTTTTCCAAACCTTTGGAAGACTTTATACCATCTTTTGCACTTACAGGCTATGTGGATAGATCATCCCCAGTGATTTCAGTTTGTATATGATCTTGATGAATCTAGCAAACATTGTTTCAATGTTCTCATTCTCTACCATTTTGAATAGCTCATATTCATTGACCAGGGCAAAAAGATTTGACTTCTTGACTTTGGTAGTTACCTCATAGGTTACCTCAAGTTTTTCCAACATTTCTTTTGTGGTTTCATAAGTTGATATCTTGTCATATTCTTCCCCTCTAACTTCATAAAAAAGTAAACTTATGGCACGTGCATTAGTTTTAATTACCTCTTGCTGTTCTTTGGTGGCCTCAAAACTTTCAAGGTCTTCTATGTCAGAATTGCTGGATTATTTGTCTTTATTCTTTGACTTTGTTTAAGTCCTAGAATCTACTTTAGACCCTTCTTGATGAAAATCCAGGTTAGGAAGTCATTTGATTGGACAAAGATTTTGAACCTATTCTTCTAGTAAGAGTAATGTTGTCCATTAAAGTATGGTGGTCTTGTGAAGGAATGACAATCCTAAAGAAAAGCACCGAGAATGTGATAATTGTCCATTTGATCTTTGCTCACTTGCAGTTAAGAAATGTTGTTGGTCAGACCTGCTCTGATACTAATTGAAATTAAAGGGAGGTGAATTGAAATTTTTCTGTGAGTCGACTATTGACTCCATACAGTCGACTCGCTTACAGATCAATACAAATCACAAAACAAATTCACAATTAAGTAAATAAATAGTCAAACACAAAGTAAAGACACAGAGATTTATCCTGGTTCAGAACACCAATATGGTGCCTACTTCTAGTTCCCTTGAGTTTCAAAGTTTCCTTAGATGGTTAAATGTCGGGCTAGAGTACAATGATAGGAAACATGTTTTGAAGACTTATTTTGCTCTTTATATATTGTGACATAGCTTCAATTAATGTTATAAAGCTGACTCTATCCTACTTTTTATATAAAAATTGTGAACTAAAAGTTACAAAGCCTTGTGACACTATGATTGTGACACTTTGATTTTTCTCCTTGAAGTTGTGTAACCCAGGTCCATCTTCAGTCTTCTTCTTTTATAGTCTTCTGTTTCTATTCCTCATAAGGAAACCTAAGATATTTCTTCTCAATCAGGGATGGAACCATAATGTATGTCCATATTAGACATGACCATATATGCTGCAATTTCCACAATTATACATGACCATATCAGATATGTCCATGTACCAGTTGTGGCCTTCCTTCCTTTATGTTCTAATTCGCTCTGCTGTGATTCTGGGATTGTGATCTTTTTTCTATTTCCAAATTATTTAATTGATTTTCTTGATATCCTGTTTTGATGTCTTGCTCTTTTTCTTCATGATTGAATGTTCTTACATTTTTGGAGTTGGTTTCCTTGCTTTCTTCTATATTCAGTTAGTCTTTTTGAAGCCTTTTTGATCCTCCATATCTTCAGGTGAGATGCCCTTCAACCTTCCAATATCCTTTTTCTTATTTAACTTAATCGTGATTGATCTAATTTTTCACAACTTTGGATAAATAAGAAAATTATTTTCATCTGTATGGTATACCTCTTCTGAAAGAGGAGTCATCTTTACTTTTTCTATGTGTATCTCTATGTGTGGATTTCTTTGTCTGCGTGTTGCCTGCGTGTTGTTTCTTTATTATTATGTCAAAGGGGGAGTAAAGTAGAAACATCAAAGTCACCAACAAGTCAGGGGGTGCAAGCTGAAAGACAAGGAAGTCAACTGTCAACTAATGTTTACTCTTGTTTTTCATTATCAGAAAGATCAAGATTGTTAGCCTCCTAAGTCTATGTTTTAATAATGACAAACTAACAGGTGTATCTTTGAAGGATATTGGTACTTCTAATGTTTGGAACGAAACAGGAAGGAAGCTCCAAGAATGGAAGGACATCAATTCACAATACACCGCATCAAAGAAAATCAGTCACAATGAGAACAAATGGAAGGAGAATCTCAACCCCAAAAGTAAAAGAAAATCATATCAATCACGAACAAGTAAAAGAAGAAAACTGATATTGGAATATTGAATGACATCTAAAAGATAAGGCATTACCATGCTTAACTTTATATTGATCTACAAAGACTCTAAAAGATACATAGAATTAGTTAAGGTTTGGACAAACCCCCATCTTACTCTTAACTACTGTACCATACCAAAACATATATAACACACTCGAAAAGCCCCAAATCAATATGGAGATCGCCAATAGCCGCTGGATATACTAGCTCTTACTGAGAAGGTGTACTAGCTAAATCACTTCTTCTTTCAACATGAAATATAAGTTCCTCAAAATAGACCTCAGTAATATAATATGTACTGAATATGTAAGGCTAAAAGTAACCACACATGATACAAGAACTTAATAGAAATTAGATACAAATTTATAAATAGTGCTAGTAGACCACCTTTATATACTTGTATGATTAGGTACATTACATTTTTGAATTCATTTTACCTTTCTTACTTTATAATATTTGTAAGCCACTTAATTCAAATGACCTACTACTTCAGCATTAAATACAGAAAATGGGATCGACCCATACTAAGCTTATGCCCCGAAGCTGCCACCCATGTATAAATAGATTAGGATCGACCAATGCTAGGAATTTTTCCTTGATCTACCACCCATATAAAAAGGTACAAGGTTCATCCCATGCTAGTATTACGCCCCTGAGCTGCCACTAGCATAATTCAGATTTGTGTTACATAGTTTATTTAGCCTTTGAGATTGTTAATTTTGTGTTCATTACATCATGATACCTTGGAATAAAAATCTACCAATAAGAGACATATGATAAGAACTTATTGTGATAATAATATGGTAGGGAGATATTAGTACACTAATGAAATGTTTAAGAGCTAAAAATAATACATGGGTTTTATTTGACTAAACAGAGAACTCCTGAAACTTCCTAAAGAAAGTGGACATGTAGACTTGATAATAACCATGTATTGAGGTGTTTTAACATGTTAAAGAGTGGTAAAAAGTTTTTTGACTACATGGGATATAATTCACTGTAATTCCCCACAAAATTCCTAGTTTAATTCAATCCATTAAGATTGTTAAGGGGTACCATACTTAGAAAATTCTAGCTATGTATTCCGACTTAGTTTACTTTTAGGCCTTCAAAAGTTGGCAATCTCATTTTGAGACCTTAAATTCCTTTAAATATCTTTATTTTATTTAAATCATGATCAAGAAAGTCAATAGGTGTTCTAGGACAAGTTTTGAATTTTTTGGACTTCGTTTGAAGCTCTTTTGGAATCCCAAAATAATGTAGCAACGCGATCTTGGCGCTCCGCGTCACCTATCGCATTGATTAATATTTTTCCCCAGCTACCAGCATCAAATTTAAGTGAGTCAGCGTGATCTTGGAGCGATGCACTGGATATCATGTTGGTTCCATCTACGCGCCGCATCAACCAACGCGTCGGCAATCCAGTTTTCACTAATTAAATGACTGCATTCTTGGGGGTATTTGGGGCTTTTCCCCCCAATTATCATCCCCCAAAACACAAAATTTAATACCCTAGGAAGCAAATAAACTCATTCTTTCTCAATTTCTCTCTAGAACAAGCCTTAGGGTTTTTAAATTTCAAATCAAGAACTAAAGATTGCACTATTAATTTCCAGGTATTTCTACAACAAGGTATGTTAAGTGTTCATCCAAGGGTCCCTTCCACCCTTGGAATTCATGAAACTTCTTTCAAAAACATGAATTATTGATTTCCATGTTGTGGGTTTGAATGTAATCATGTTGATGTTGTGGAATGGGTTCCAAGTTGAAATCTTTATGTGTTTCTTGATATTATGATAGCATGTAAGTTGATATTTGAGTCTCTTATATTGAAACCCTTGAATAATAAAGTCGTGATGTATTAACATTGTTGATCATACCCAAGTATAAAGCTACGCCTACCATGTGTTTGATAAAATGCTAAATTGTGACTATGGTGCTTTTGTGATCCTTTGGTGTTCTAAATGATAAACTTATGCTATACTCACATGTTCACAATGTCTTCCATGTTAAATCTATACCTTGTATGTGTTTGATGAATGCCTCATAAGATTGTATTGTGAGTTGTTGACTATTGACAAATATTCAAAAATTGTTACGTCTTATTATTTTCTTGCTATTGAGTCCTGGGGGTATTTAATACACGATAATTTAGCTTTGTGCCTAGAGCCAGTTTCAGTTATAGGAAAGTCTCAATCATGTCACGATCAGTAGTACTCTAGTTCAATTACAGAACTCAGGCAAACTTAGTAAACTCAGTATCAATCCAGTCCTATTTAATATTCAGTTTAAGCCTCAGTAAACTCAGTCAGATAATAGAACTCAATAGTATTCCGCAAGTCAATGAAACTCAGTAATCTCAGCTCGGTTCAGTTAATCAGTAACAGATCAGTCCAGCCTAGTATAAACTTAGAAATCAGTCAGTGTCTATTCAGTTGGGAGTAGGATTCAGCACCGAGTAAACCTAAGGATGGGGACTCATCTTCTAGGAGAGAGTGTGATCCTTAGAAGTAGTTCTTGCATTCCATAACTACATAGCCAGCGTAGGTTGAGACATCAAAACCTGCTAGTTGAGGGTTGATGAGGTGGCTTAACCTGACAGTTGAGGATCCCACCATTCTCATTTGAGAACCTTCCAGATGAGGGAATATCTTCAGTGTCTTTACCTATGACACAGTACTGATACCTTTCCAACTGGGGTTACAGGTTGGACCCCAAATCTATTCAGAAAAAAGGCATATCATTTAGATGATTACCTCCCACAATCTCAGTCTCAGTCTCATCTTTCGGTAAAGAACTCAGATAGTTCTTTAAATTTTAGGATTTTTAGATACAATCACTCACCTAAGTACGAAACTCAGCTAGTTCCATCAGAAATAGGACTGTCAGACACAGTCACTCAATAAATAGCACATCAATTATCCATTATACCAGTTATCAGTAATCCATATTATCAGTAAACTCAATTTTCACAATCTTTATGACTTTAGTTATCATTATGTATTCATGCATGTGTTCTTATGTAGTCATGTTCATGTTATTCAGTTAGTTATAGTTCATTCATATGAACCCATGCATTCAACCTTACCTCAATTTGTGTACCATTATATTTATACGTACTCACACATAATTTTTTTGTTGTGTTATGGTGATTTATACCATGGGTTAAGATGTACGGGCCCAGAGCATTCTTAGCAGTTTAGATATTCAGCTAGCAGCAGTAGACTAGCAGTAATTTCTCATCATTCAAGGATATTCTTTTGTTTCATTATCTCATTAGATTAAGCATTTAAGTAGATGGAGTTAGTTAGGGTATTGTCCCATCAACTCCTTATTCAGAAAATTCAGTTTACAGGTTTTTCAGACTAGATATTCAGACAATATTCAATATTTCAGATTTTGATGTTTTATCATACTTTATTATTTTCTTTTCATCAGTATTATAGTTTTGAACCTTATGGTATTTCAGCCCAGTATTCAGCATTATACAGTGTTATTACTCATTTATTGTAGCAGGTATCAGTCATGAGTTAGCTTATGGTCCTTTGGGATTATGAGTACTGTGTAGCATCTAGGGTACCAGACTCGGGGCGTTACAAACTTAGTATCAGATCCTTAGATTCAATAGATTCCTAGGAAGTTTGAAAAGCCGCATCTAGTAGAGTTTTGTGCATGGTTGTATAGCACTCCACATTTATGTACAGGTGGATATGGGATATTTTAGGAATAGTTTCCCTTCTTTCAGTATTCATATCGTGTGAGTGAGCATAAGCTCAAGTTAAACTCTCTTTCTAATCCTAGTTTCTCTATCGATTATAGAGAATGCCTCCAAAGAGGACTCAGGGAAGAGAAATGGGAGATCAATCAGCCCCTCAGCCCGACCAGCCTAATCCTTTGAGTGAACATGTCTCCCACGTGGAGTTCAGAGCAACATTTACCACCCTAGCTCATTCTATGGAAGCCCAAAATAAATGCCCAGCTTCCATTCTGTCCAACCCAGTGGCCAATACTATTGCTGCCAGGGTTTGGGACTTCACCCGAATAAACCCTCCATTATTTTCCAGGTCTAAGTCAGATAACAACCCTCATATGTATATTGATCAGGTCAAAAAGATTACTGATATTATAGTGTGACTGCTAGTGATACTGCTGAGCTAGCTGCATATCAGTTGTAGGATGTGGCTCACTCTTCGTTTAAATAGAGAAAAGTAGAGAGGGTCGTAGATGCAGGGCCCATTGAATGGGAGAAGTTTGCCACTACTTTTCTAGATATATTCTTTCCCCTAAAGTTTATTGAAGATAAGGTGTTAGAGTTTATTAATCTAAAGCAAGGAAATATGATAGTGAAAGAGTATTCTCTCAAGTTTACCAATTAGCTAGATACACTCCTCATGTGGTGGCAGATGGTAGATCCTGAATGAGTAAGTTTGTGTCTGGGGTGAATGATATTGTGTTCAAAGAGTGTAGGACAGTAATATTGATTAGTGAGATACACTTAACTAGGCTGATGATCCATTCTCAGTAGATAGAGAAACAAAAGAATAAGGAGGGAGCGAAGCAGAACAAGAGAGTTAGAACAGGTAGTTTCAACTTTGCTCAGCCTAAGTCAGAGGTTGGGAATTATTCATAGTTCCACCCGAAATCTTCAGTTCCATCTTCATCCTCATCTAGTGCTCTAGTGCCAAAATTCAAAGATGGTAATAGAGATAGGGCGCTACGCTCTAAGTCTCAAGGTAGTGTAACCAGTGCCCGAACCAATACTCTTTGTCAGACTTATGGAAAGAACCATCAGGGTATTTGTAGTATTTGCAGTGATGTTTGTTTTGGATGTGGCAAGATAAGACATAGAGTCAAAGATTATCCCTAGTCAAGTTTTCAGGGTCAGCAAAGCCATCCTCCATCTCAGTTTGGTCACCCGAATAAATAGGTTGACTCATCCAGTTCCACCAGTGGGCAACGTCCAAACAGAATCTACGCTCTTCAGTCCCAACAGGATCAGGAAAGTTCTCTTGACGTGGCCACTGGTACATTACAAGTTTATCACTTACATATTTATGCATTGATAGATCTAGGAGCTTCTTTGTATTTTGTTACTCCATATATAATAGTTGATTTCAGAGTCAGTCCTGAAACTTTAGCAGAACCCTTCTCAGTTTCTACCCCAGTGGGTAAACCTATCATAGCTCGACGGGTATACTGGAACTATCCAGTTATGATATCTTGAAATTCACTTCAGTAGATTTAGTTAAATTAGAGATGACTAATTTTGATGTCATTCTCATCATGGATTGTCTTTATTCCTACTATGCCTCAGTCGACCGCCAAAATAGAATTTTCCAGTTCCAGTTTCTAAATGAACCCATCCTAGAGTGGAGGGATAGTACTTCAACGATTAAGGGTCAACTTATTTTTTACCTTTGGGGTAGAAGATAATATCTAAGGGATGTGTATACCATCTCATTTGAGTCTAGGATTCTAGTTCAGAAACCCCTACTCTTGAATAAGTGTCAGTAGAATGTGAATTCCCAGATGTATTTCCTGAAGATCTTCCCAAAATTCCTCTCGAAAGGGAAATTAATTTCGCAATTTATCTTCTCCCAAATACTTAGCCCATATTTATCCTGCCATATAGAATGGCTCCAGTAGAACTTAGAGAATTGAAGGAACAGTTTAAGTATCTCTTAGATAAGGGATTCATCAGGCCTAGTGTATCCCCGTGGGGTGCACCATTTTTATTCATGCGTAAGAATGACGGTTCTCTCAGAATGTGCATAGATTACCATCAGTTAAACAAAGTTACGGTCAAGAACAAGTATCCACTCCCCAGAATTGGTGACTTGTTTAACCAACATTAGGGTGCCAGTTATTTCTGTAAGATAGACCTGAGATTAGGCTATCATCAGCTCAGAGTCAGAGAAAATGACATCCAAAAAATATCTTTCTCAACTCGGTATGGTCACTTCGAATTTTTAGTTATGTCCTTTGGTCTTACCAATGTCCCAGCAGCCATCATGGACTTGATGAACCGTGTTTTCAAGAAGTACTTGGACATGTTCGTCATAGTATTCATAAATGACATCCTAGTTTACTCCCGGAGTGAACATGATCATGCAGACCATCTCAGAATAGTATTGCAGACTCTCAGAGGATATTATTTCCCGTGATGGCATTAGAGTTGATCTTGAAAAGATGAGGAAGTGAGACACTATCCTAGACCTATCTGTCAGTCAGATATTAGGAGTTTCTTGGGTTTGGCTGGTTATTACCGTAGGTTTGTTGTGGGATTTTTGTCTATTGCATCCCCCATGTCAAGATTGACTCAGAAGAAAGTTAAATTTTAGTGGTCAGATTCTTGTGAGAAGAGTTTTTAGGAGTTGAAGACTTGACTTACCTTAGCCCCTATCTTGGCTTTACTAGATGGTTCAGATGGCTTTGTGGTGTACTGTGATACATCCAAAGTAGGTTTGGGTTGTGTCCTCATAAAATATGTTAAGGTCATAGAGTATGCCTCCAGACAACTTAAACCCCATGAGAAGAACTATCCTACTCATAATCTTGAGTTAGCAGCTGTAGTTTTTACCTTAAATGTTTTGTGTCACTATTTGTATGGGGTGCACATTGATGTGTTCACTGACCATAAGAGCCTCTAGTATATGTTCTATTAGAAGGATCTAAACCTGTGTCAAAGAATGTGGCTGGAGTTTTTTAAAGACTATGACATGAGTGTCCTTTATCATCGGTGCAAGGACAATGTAGTGGATGATGCTCTCAGTAAAATGTCTATGGGTAGTTTTGCTCATGTTGAGGACAATAAGAAGAAGTTAGCCCAGGAAGGACATGAGTTATCCCGACTAAGTGTCTATTTAGTCAACTCAGCAGAAGGTAGTGTATGGGTGCAGAGTAGTTCAAAATCATCTCTAGTTTCTGAGGTGAAGAGAATCAGGATAGAGATCACAGTATAGTCAATTTGAAAGAGTTAGTCAGAGATCAGAAGGTTGAGTTTTTCTCCTAAAGGGGAGATGGTGTTCTGCATTGTTAGGGTCGTCTGTGTGTGCCAGGTGTTGATGACTTAAGACAGCTAATTCTTACAGAAACGCATAGTGCGCGTTACTCTATTCATCCAGGGGCTATTAAGATGTACCTTAACTTCTGGGAGATTTATTGGTGGAGTGGGATAAATAAAGATATTGCAGAGTTTGTGGCTGAGTGCTCGATAACTCAGCAGGTTAAGATAGAGCATCAAAAGCCTAATGGTTTCATACAAAAGTTCAGTATTCCTACTTGGAAGTGGGAAGAGGTTAACATGGACATTGTGAGGGGTTTGCCTCGTACTCATCGTCATCATGATTCAGTTTTGGTCATTGTAGACAGGATGACCAAATCAACTAATTTTCTTCTAGTCTACAACTATTATTCGGTCGAGGATTATGCCAAACTCTACATCAGAGAGTTGGTCAGATTACACAGTGTTCCACTGTCCATTTTATCAGATAGAGTTACCTAGTTCACCTCTTATTTTTGGAAAGCATTCCAAAAGGGTCGTGGTATCCGAATTCACCTCAGTAAAGCTTTGCACCCTCAGACAGATGGTCAAGAAGAAAGGACCATACAAACTTTAGAGGATATGTTATGGTCTTGTGCGATAGATTTTAAAGATAGTTGGGATGACCACTTACCTTTGATTGAGTTTGCATATAATAACAGCTATCATTACAGCAATAAGATGGCTCCGTTTGGAGTGCTTTATGGGAGAAGGTGTAGATCTCCCATTAGTTGGTTTGAAGTGGGTGATACCATAGTGGTAGGGCCTGACTTGGTATTCGATACCTTAGAGAAAGTAAAGATGATCAGAGAGAGGCTCAAGATAGCTTAGAGCCGACAGAAATCGTACGCTAATGTGCGCAAAAAGGATATCGAGTTCGAGATTGGAGATTATGTGTATTGGAAAATCTCTCCCATGAAGAAAGTGAAGAGGTTTGAAAAAATGGGAAAGATCAGTCCCCGATATGTCAGTCCAATTGAAATTCTCAGTAGCTTCGGTAAAGTAGCTTACGAGCTCGAATTGCCTTCAGATTTATCTTTAGTCCATCCAGTGTTCCATGTCTCCTTGCTTAAGAAGTCCATAGGTGACCCAAAAGTTGTAGTCCCTACAGAGGGTCTTGATATTAAGAACAACTTCTCTTTTGAAGAGATCCCAGTCGAAATCCATGACTACTAGACATGCAGACTGAGGAATAAAGAAGTCACTCTAGTCAAAGTTCTTTGGCGGTATCAGTCCATTGAGAGAGATACTTGTGAAGAAGAAACAAACATGCGGACCAAGTATCTTCACCTCTTCTCCGCTAATCCAGACTCAGCCCAAGGTAATGGTTTTTCTTAAGCTTATTCAGTTTCATGCTCAGATTTTTATAACAAACATGGTATCATTTTGCTTTATATATTCACTTATATGTTCATGAGTCAGTTTAGTAATGTATTCATGTATTAGATATGAATGATCAGTATGAGAAACTTAGCTTATCTGTTCTTCCAATCATGTTTTCATGAACTAGCTTAGTTATGTACACATGCATCACATATGCATGTTCAGTGTGATAATTCAGTATATCAGTAATATCAGTACTATAGACATATCCTAGATGTTCATGTCCAGTAAGTAGATTCAGCCAACTAGTACTCTCTTTTCAGTTAGTCTCATTGAGGATGAATGTTCCCAAGGGGAAGATATTGTAAGACCCCGCAAAATTCCTAGCTTAATTCAGTACTTTAAGCTTGTTAAGGGGTCCTAGATTTAGAAAATTCTAGCTAAGTATTCAGACTTTAAAGTCCTTTAAATGTTTATATTTTAGTTAATTCATGATCTCATTTTAAGGCCCTTGAAAGTTGGAAATCTCATTTTGCGACTTTAAAGTCCTTTAAATGTTTATATTTTAGTTAATTCATGATCAGGAAGGTCAATAGGTGTTCCCGGAAAATATTAGGATTTTTTAGACTTCGTTTGAAGCTCCTTTAGAATCCCAAACCAGTGTACCAATGTGATCTTAGCGCGCCACATCACCTATCGCGTTGGTTAATATTTTGCCAAGCTACCAGCATCAACTTCCAGTGATTTGGCTTGATTTTAGCACGATGTATTGGATATTACATCGATGCCATCAATGCGATGCATCGACCTCCGCATCGCGCAATCTAATTTTTACTCATTAAAAGACCGCGTTCTTGGGGGTATTTGTGTCTTCCCCCCCCGACTCTTAGCCCCCAAAACACGAGATTTAATGACCTAAGAAGCAAATAAACTCATTTTTTCTCAATTTCTCTCAAGAACTAGCCTTAGGAAATTTAAATTTCAAATCAAGAACTCAAGATTCCACCATTAATTTCAGAAATTCTTCAACTAGGTATGTAAAGTGTTCATCCAAGGGTCCCTTCCACCCTTGGAGTTTAAGAAACTTTTTTCCAAAACATGAATTGTGGTTTCCATGTTGTAGGTTTGAATGTAATCATGTTGATGTTGTGGAATGGGTTCCAAGTTGAAATCTTTATGTGTTTCTTGATATTATGATAGCATGTAATTTGAAATTTTATTTTCTTATATTGAAACCCTTAAATTATGAAGTCATGATGTATTAGCATTGTTGATCATACCCAAGTATAAAGCTACGCCTACCATGTGTTTGATAAAATGCTAAATTGAGATTATGGTGCTTTTGTGATTTTTTGGTGGTCTAAATGCTGAACTTATGCTATACTCATATGTTCACAATGCCTTCAATGTTAAAGCTATACCTTTTATGTGTTTGATGAAATGCCTCATAAGATCATATTGTGAGTTGTTGACTATTGTCAAGTATTCAAGAATTGTCATGTCTTATTATTTTCATGTTATCGAGTCCTGGAGGATATTTAATACCCGACAAATTAGCCGTGTTCCTAGAGCTAGTGTCTGTTACAGGACAATCTCAATTATGTCACGATCAATTGTACTCTAGTTCAGTTACAAAACTCAGGAAAACTCAGTAAACTCAGTATCAATCTAGTCCCATTCAATATTCAGTTCAGTCCTTACTAAACCCAGTCAGATAACAGAACTCAGTAGTATTCCGTCAGTCAATAGAACTCAGTAAACCCATCTCAGTTTAGTTAATCAGTAAAATCAGTAACAGATTAGTCTAGCCAGTATGAACTAGGAAATTAGTCTGTGTCTATTCAGTTGGGAGTAGGATTCAGCATCGAGTGAACCGAAGGATGGGGACTCCCCTTCCAGCAGAGGATGTGATCCTTAGAAGCAGTCCATACATTCCAAAACTACGTAGCCAGTGTAGGTTGAGACATCAAAACCTGCTAGCTGAGGGTTGATGAGGTTTCTTAACCTAACAGTTGAGGGTTCCACCATTCTCATTTGAGAACCTGCCAGAAGAGGGTATCTCTTCAGAGTCATTACTCGTGGCACGGTACTGACACCTTTCTAACTGGGGTTAGAGGGTTGAGCCCAAATCTAATAAAAAAAGAGGTATGTTTATTAGATGACTACCTCTCACAGACTAAATATCAGTCTTCAATAAAGAACTCAAATAGTTTTGTAAATTTCATGGTTGTCAGATACAGTCACTCAGCTATGTACGAAACTCAACTAGTTCCATCAAAAATAGGACTGTCAGACATAGTCACTCAACAAATAGCATATCACGTATTAGTTATACCCGTTATCAGTAATCCATGTTATTAGTAAACTCAGTATTCAGAATCCTTATGACTTCAATTATAGTTATGTATTCATGCATGTATTCTCACAAAGTCATGTTCATGTTATTCAGTCAATTATAGTTCATGCATATGAACCCTTGCATTCATCCTTACCTCACTTTGCCTACCAGTATATTCACATGTATTGACACATACTTTTCATTTTCACTATGGTGTTTTATACCATAGGTTCAGACATACGGGGCCCAGAGCATTCTTAGCGGTTCAGACATTCAGCAAGCAGCAGTAGACTAGCAGTGATTCCTCATCGTTCGAGGATATTCTTTAATTTTATTATCTTATTTGATTTAGTATTTTAGTAGATGGAGTTAGTTGGGTGATTGTCCCATCAACTCCTTATTCAGATAGTTCAGTTTAGAGGGTTTTCAAACTAGATGTTCAGACAGTATTCAGTATTTCAGATTCTGATGTTTTATCAGACTTTATTATTTTCTTTTCATCAGTATTATAGTTTTTAACCTTATGGAATTTTAGCTTATTAATCCGCATTATACAGTGTTATTACTCAGTTATTGCAGCAGGTGCCAATCATGGGTTAACTTATGTTCCTTTGGGATTATGAGCACCGTGTAGCGTTTGGGGTACCATACTCGAGGCATTACATGCACTGCCATTTTGTTTAATTTTCTATTAGATATCTTTGGAAGATTACTTGGTTGGACATGTATTTGATTTCATGCCAATGAGTGTGAAATAGCGCATGGCTTACATACCTGGTTGTATAACTCCGATGTTAACCTAATTTACTTCCTGCCTTTAGGATTTCTTATCTATAATAAAGTATATGGTAAAAGAAGTATTAGTAACTAACCAACATATTTAGGCTATTTTACTTCACCAAAAAAGTAGTCGGGCAATAAGGCCTTAAATTATCAATAGAGGGTGTTATTTTAACCCTTTTCTCCTCTAATTACATCCACATTCAAGAAACATTCTTATAAAATCCCCAAAAACAACTTTGGCTACATTACACCCTCCAAACGATATCAAAAACAGTATGCAAAATAAATATATATATTAATTAGGTGGGTTGTCTACCACCACACCCATATTCTATATTTCAATACAAACGAGTCATACCATTCCCCAAATCATCTTTTGTAATACCCGTACTTTTCCTAGCATGAAATTTTCCCATAAGAATGTTAGAAGCTTTCTTTGAAAGATGAATCCACTTTTATAGATGTGGTATTTTAAAGATTTTCAAAAGGTTGTTGTAGTGAAGAGGTGTCCTAGACCCATGACTCCATTCGACATTCGGAGATCCTTGGGTTTGGCCGGGTATTATAGGCGGTTTGTGGAATGCTTTTCATCGAAAGATATTGACATGCCCCAAACCTTGGGTGATGTCGTATGGGCAACTCAAGCACACATGTACTGGAGCTCGCCCCCTAACCCAACCTAAATACCTCTTTATGTTATAAAAGTCGAAGGAACTCCAATTCAGAGGTTAAGATCGCATAATAATATCATAAGTCAATATTAGATTTGTTATAATAATTGCACCCAAGTTCACAGTTGTTTACAATACCTCAATACCAAACCAAAGTCAATTCACGAACCGCTGGATCGTCTAATCACTGTGCAAGTAAAGAAAAAGATGCTCCGGCCCCTACATCACATAGAGACGTAGCATTTGAAGACGGTTAGCGATTAGAATGCTAGCATGTAGCTCAAGGGTAAGGAAAAAATAAAATCATCATTTAAGAACAAGTCAATATATCATCATCTCGTATCATCAAGTCAATATAGATATATTATCTTTCATATTCATACACTTATACCTACAAATAGATATTTCCCATACTAGACAAGAGATCAAGGCTCAACATTATTCTTGAACATATACTCATACACATGGACATACACATCATGATCATATTATTCAACAAAGGGAGACAAGGCTCATTAAGCATCCTTAAGTCATTCGTTCATAACACATAGGGTGAAACACTTTCCATAAAGTTAGCCTATTCGGATAATCTAATTTTTATTTCATTGGAGTAGGAACTTGAATCACTTGTCGTTTCATCGGTCTAGGAACTCAAATCACTAGTTGCGTCTCTTCATTAGACTAGGAACTCAAACCGCTAGTCATATCACCGGTATAGGTACTCGAATTGATAGTCATGTTATTTGACTAGATATTCTAACCTCAAGAGATCTCTTTGAACTAGGAACACAAATCTCTAGTCATATCATCGATCTAGGAACTTGAATCACTAGTCGTGTCATTGAAGAGGAACTCGAATCACTCTTTGTTTCATTAGCATCATTGGCCGACATTTAACTCTTGACCCCTTAGACCATAGATTCGCATTCATACAATGTATGTCATAGCTAAGGCCTTTGGATTATTGAGCCAATTCAATCATCATACATGGCCATATGGTCTTTATGGGAGCCTTCACTACTCAACCATCTCAATAGGCTAATCTATTTATTCAACTAACCATCTCAATAGGCTAATCCATTTATTCAATTCACCATACAATTAAATTTGTGGTCCTCAAAACCAACTCAAACTCTTCACATATCATTAACAATATTACATCATATTTTCACTACACTTGATTCCATACACAATTTAAGTTCATTTTTATTTCTAGGTCCTTAACATTTCATTAGACATCACCCAACAAGGTTATCAATTATACAATACATAGCTCATAATACCTTTATAATATAATTTAACAATCATTGATACTCATTTGGGGCATTTCCATAGCTCAACACATTGTCAACATACAACTAGCCATTTCACTTAGATATTTTTGCAAACACCTAGGGTGCATACCTCTAATAGGGCTATTCTCATGGTAGAAATCATCAAGACTAGGGTTTCATCAAGACCACATGTTAAACAACATACAAAAAGCATTCACATATACAATCTACCATTAATAACATGTATCAACACAAATGTAAGCAAGAATCATCATTATTTATTGTTAGGTAATAAAACCTTTTTTATTTGATTCAAAGCCACCATGTACACTTACTAATCCAAGTGTGAAATACATCGATTTTAGATATATTTAAAGATGGGATTATATGTATGCCTTAAATAACTTCAAACACTAAGAATTTCACTCTCTCTTGCCACTAGATTAGCACCACCAAACCCTAGCCTCCAATATTACTCCAAGAAGCCTTTAGAGTGTTTTGGAATGTTTAAGTCTTGTAAATGAAGACTTAGGAGGCTACAATGCCTTATATAGTGAGAGGGTTGAGGGTTTTAGGTATGGGAAATGACCAAAAGGTCCTTAGTTAAATTCTTAAAAGCTCACTTGTACAGGGATCGACTCCCCCTTACTATTTCTTGAGCAATCGTACCCTAGGGTATGAGTGGTACCCTAACTCGTACCCTAGGCCCATTCTAGGTCAACCACACTATTTTGGGTTCAATTTGGAATCCTTTAGTTGTAACTAAGGTTAAGATTCATGCCCCAATTGTGAGCTCCATCAGTGATAAAAATATTTGACTCGGTTTGGAGACTTCACTCTATACGGTTGAGTAGTGTACGACTCAACCTTTACTTGTTGACACAACATATATTTTGCCGCATAGATAGCTATATCACGCTTTATATTATTCCACCAGTAAAACTTTCTAAGGTAATAATATATTTTGGTATAATCGAGATGAATAGCATAAAGGTATTAATGATCTTTGGCCATGACCCTTTCACTTAATACATCAATGTTCAGAACACATAGCCTACCTTGGTACCTTAAGATACCATTGCCACCAATCACAAAGTCTGTGACCTTGTGTTGACCTATATTACTTTTGATCATCATCAAGTTGGGGTCCAATACTTGCTTCTCCTTTATCTCAACAAGAGATGACTAAGATACCAGATGCACAAACACACCACCATCCTCGGAGGCCACAAGTCAAACTCCAAGATTTGACAAATGGTGAATATCCTTCACCAATTCCCACTTATCCTCATTAACATAGGCCAAACTCCCCATAGACAATCTACTAAGAGAATTGGTGACTATATTTGCTTACTGAGATGGTAATTAAGACTCATATCATAGTCTTTCAATAACTCAAGCCACCTTCTTTGCCAGAAATTCAACTTTTTTAGGTAAACATATATTGGATGCTCTTATGATCAGAAAAGATATCAACGTGAACACCATAAATATAATGCCACCAAATTTTCAAAGCAAAGACCACTGCTAACAATTCTAAGTCATGGGTGGGGTGGTTTTTTTCATGAACCTTAAATTGCCTAGAAGCATAGGCCTCCATCTTACCATGTTTCATCAACATGAAACAAAGACCGACTCAAAAAGCATCACAATAAACCATAAAACCATCACTACCCTCGGGAAAGGTCGAAACCAAAGTTGAAGTCAATTTGTCTTTCAACATCTTGAAACAACCCTCACATACATCGGACCACAAGAACTTGACCTTCTTTTGGGTCAATTTTGTCAAAGGGGAGGCTATAGTGGAAAAGTTTTCTACAAACCGTCTATAATAACTGGCTAGACCCTTAAAGCTCTGAGTATCAGTTGGGGTCGTTAGTCTAGACCACTTCTTATACACCATAATCTTTTGGGGATCTACCATAATGCCTTCACTATCGATGATGTGACAAAGAAAAGTTAAGGCTTTTAACCCAAACTCATACTTGGAGAACTTAGAATACAAACTATGATACCTTAAAGTTTGCACCATCACAAAGGTGATCTACATGATTTACCTCACTCGTAGAACAGACCAAGATATCATCAATGAAGATAATGAAAATCATGTCCAAGAAAAGATGGAAGAACCTATTTATCAAATCCATGAATGCCACCGAGGAATTACTCAACCCAAAGGACATGACAAAAAACTCATAGTGACTATACCGGGATCTAAAGGAAGTCTTAGGGATATCCATATCCCTAATTTTAAGCTGATGATTACCCGATCTAAGATCAATCTTACAAAAACACTTTCCACCCTGAAGTTAATCAAACAAATCATCGATCCTTGGAAGATGATACTTGTTCTTTATGGTCACTTTGTTAAAACTGGCGGTAATCAATACACATACGAAAGGAACCATCCTTCTTGTGCACAAACAGCACGGGAGCAACTCATCGAGACATACTAGGCTTGATAAAAGCTTTATCTAAGAGGTCTTTCAACTCCTTCTTACGCTCTTTTAACTTCGCCAAAGCCATTCTAAAAGAAGCTATTCATATCAGAGAACATAGGAGGGCTCAACCCCATAAATTTGCCAACTTTCATGGCCTCAAAATAAATGGTAGCTAGATCACCACGCTCTACTTAAAAGGCTACAAATTGAGTTAAGAGTTTAATAGAGTGACAAAACTCCACATTAGTAGTATACCTTTAAGGGGATGAGTTAGGGTTGGTGGGTAGAACCCCATGAGGATGGACAGATGTCGTAGAAATAGCCCAAGTTTAAACTCCAAAAGTTGGGCGAGCTTCGTCCATACGAACCATAAGAGTGTTTGCCCGAGTCTCAAATATAATTTGAGGCATGATCTGAAGGATAGCAAATGGAATCATAGGAATTAAAGACCTTAGACTTTAAAGCTTGTGATTGAAACATAAGAAAGGGAAACATTTCCTAAAATGTCTCATAGCTTCTCTTTTATAAGTGTGATGCACTTCAGACACATAAAAGAGACTCTACTTGACACGGTATTTATAATGCCCCATACATTTTATTAGTTCAGTTTAGATCCTAGTGTGTCAAGAGTTAACTTCAAAAGCATTTAACTTTTGATACATGTGGAATTTTCAAGCTCTAGACCCACTAATGTGTATATAATGGAATCATCTTTCCTACAATACAAATTTCACCTTAATCTGATACTCGATTAAGAAGTTTTGGTGATTTTAGTTAAAATAGTAGGGCATCGGGATAAGAACCACATCACAGTGAAGGACAAATTCCCAATTGTCTAATTTTTAGTAGAGCAACGCGATTAGCCCACGTCATAGAGAAGTTCCAGCTATCATTCATTCTTTTCCAGTAGCTCAACATAATTTGTCTATATCGCATCAAACTTACCAATTGTACAGACACCGCCTCACGGTGGAGTGTAAAATGGCACCCGTCCTTTTCCACTTTTGCAACATGATTATGCAGCATCGTGCTATAGCCCAAAATTGTGTTCATTTTTTTTCCAGTGAGCCACCGCTATTGTACTGCATCGCGGTGGGGCTCAAAATTAGGACTTCCAGTTCCAAGTTAAATTTTTAAAGGGCAATTTTGTCATTTATCCAAGCCCCAATCAATGAAAAATAGATAATTAATCCTATTTTAACGATTATATGCATATTTTCATCAAAATTACTCTCCAAGGAAATCCTAGAACTCTAATCTTAATACCCAAGAAATCCAAATTCCACCATTTTTTTTCAAAGATAACCAAAATTTCAAGATTCCCAATTCAAGATATTCAAGAAATTATCTTCAAAAGCATAAATAGGAATTCCAGTTCAAGTTTCTTTATCAATTTCACCAATTAAGGTATGCGGGGTTATTCAAAAAGGATAATCCTTTCATCCTTGTGGCCAAAGTTAGTTTTAAAGTTGAATTTTATATGAAATTATATGAATTTCAGTCTAGGGTTTATACCCACTCTTTAATATTTAAAAATTATGAGATTACAATTGAATTAGATGTTGAATTGCGTGTCTACTTTCATATTTTTATGCGTATAGCTGAAAGTTCCAAATTTTGAATTGAATTATCAATATTTTCATTATCAATCATGAAATTTATGATAATTTGACATGAATTTGATGAATGGGTTGTTAAGCCATAGTTGAACATTGATATTTTAAGAACGACAATGCTTTAAACATCCTATAATTAGCTATTTTGAAATTTTTATAAAGATTTAATCTTTGATCCTCAGCTAAGATATGTAATCCACTTTAAAGTTTTATTATAGTTTACAGAAAACAGATTTATCTTTGCTTATAGTTTGAAATAGATTCATAAGTAGGTTGTATTAAAAACCCTTATAATAGTTTTAAAAGTGGATTTTCAACAAAATGAGCACACATATTAAAGGAAGTAGTATTTAGCACTGAGTAGGGTATGTTCTCATGCCCAAAAACTACGAGCCAATATAGGTTAAAATTATGAGATTATTTCCATTTCTATATGGATGAAAATTACAGATGTAATCACTTAGATTAGGTTATACTTTGTGGAAAGAGTATGACACATCTCCCCAACGTGTGGTTTTATCAAAAGGGAACTAGACGTTAGACGCCATGTTAGCTCACATGGTTTATGTCGGTTAGAAGAACCTTTCTATAACTTACAGAAAATAGTAAAGAAAAACAAAAAATCTTTAAAAACTAAGTGTAACGGCTCACGATTTTATTTATATATTGTTTTATATAAGTCATTAGCTACTAGATTTTAGCTTTCAATTTATAGATGTAAAAGTGAGTCTTTCCTACACTTAGACAGTATGATTTCAAGATAGAATACAAGTGCAACTTTTAAAACTAAGTGTTATGACTCACTAGATTTATATATCATGTTTTATCACTCGTGATAATGATCCTCAATTTTTAGTTATTCAAGCTAGTGTGAGTCATCTACGGTTAGCATGCATTCTTCTACAAATTTACACTAATGTTGAGATATTGTTTTACTTACGCATTCACTCCCTTATACTTTGTACATTATAAAAGTACTGATCCACATATATGTCTATGTTCTACATTGTCTCATAATAGAGGTTCCGCTGCTCAATTTTAGCAGTGTGAGTGATTTTGAGCATCTCTATCTACATCTCTATCTCTATCTCTATCTACATCCCAAAAGTCCTTATAGATTGGGGACCTATTCATTTAGATTTTCTAGTTTATTACAGCAGTTGATTCAGTATTTTTTCAGTCAGTTCTAGTCAGCTGAGGACTTGTCCCAATGGCTCTCTATTTTTTTGTAGTAGAGGCTTGTCAGACTGCTAGACATAGTTCAAATTTTTTGTATTTCTTTACTTGAATTTGAGTCTAATATTTTTAGATGTAATATTAAGATAATTTTAGTTTTGATTAAACAGAATTTTGCATATTAGATTAATCATATGTTTACATTACTCTATTTATAAGTATCAAGATTTAGTAGAAGGCTTACAGGGTTAGCTTGAGGCTACTCGTAGTCTTGAGCACTGTGTGATGCCTCGACACCCGTTTTGAGAAATTATAAACTTGATATCAAAGATTAAGTTAAAAATAGTCCTAGGGAGTTAGACAAGCCATGTTATGTAGAGTATTGATCTTGTGTGTGAAGCGCGCCACATTTATGAGCAATAGGCTATGGGACGTTTTTAGAAAATTATCTCTTTATTTCATGATCTATCATACTTACAGTATCTGTATCTATTTTTAACTCATGCTCTTATGTGACAATTTAATATATTTTCTTGCTGAGCTAATGCACGTAAAAATAATAACCAGCCTACTGATCCTCTGAATGAAAATATATCCCATGCTAAATTTCGGGCTGCCTTTTAGGAATTAGACAAAGATGTGACTGCTAATATTCAGGGCAACCATCAGGCGGTAGTCCTACTTAAGCAGAATGGGGATTTAGTAGTATCCATAATCCATGACTTCATGAGAATGAATCCACCTGAGTTATTTGGGTCAAAAATTAGTGAGGACACATAGGTTTACTCAGACAAGATAAGAAAATTCACCCAGATTATGCATGTTACTGAGGAATAAAGTGTGGAGTTTGCATCTTATAGGATGAAGGATATGTCATACGAATGGGTGGTTATGTGTAAGAATAGTAGAGGTGAGAATGAAACTTCTATGATTTAGCAGGTCTTTCGGGATGCATTTCTAGAAAGGTACTTTTTGTGTGAAATGAGTGAAGCTACGTTAGAGAAGTTTGTGAACCCGAGGAAGGGATCTAAGACAATTAAAGAGTACTACCATAAGTTTAACCAATTGTCTAAGTATACCTTTGATACCATGGTTGACCCTAGGGCGAGTATGAGTAGTTTGTTACAAGAATATCTGGTTTGGTAGTCAAGGAATGTAGGATTTCCATGCTTATTGGGGACATGGACCTTGCTAGGTTGATAATTCATGCCCATAAAATTAAGGTAGAAAAGTTGAAGGGAAGAGAGAGAGGAAATAAGAAGGCTCAATTTGATTATGACCACACAAAGTCTGGAGGGGAAATCGTTCATAGTTTTAGAAAAATTCATTTATGCTACAGTCATCTTCAGCTAGAACTCCCGCTCCTAGAGCTTGGCAAGAGAAGTGGGGTAAAACTTCTATGTACAGATCTCAGAATAGTGTGAGTGGAAAGCCAAGTTATCCTCTATGTGTTAAGTGTGGTAAGAATCATCTTGGAGAGTGTTTATTGGGACAGAAAGGTTGTTATGATTGTGGTAATTTGGGACATAGAATCAAAGAGTTTTCTCATGCTAAGCAGGGATATAGGGATGTTCATCCCCAGGATTAGGCTACTAGCGCACCAGCTCCTATAGGTTGCCCAGTTCCTCCTCAGGGTGTATTATCCTGTACTGGTGGCGGTCAACACCAGAATTGGTTTTATGCTATACTATTCCATCAAGAGAAGGAGAGTTCACTAGATGTTGTCACTGGTATACTTCATGTCTTTAATCTTGATGTTTATGTGTTGTTAGACCCTGGGTCAAATTTCTCTTATGTAACCCCACTAGTTGCAGTAAATTTTGAAATTGGTCCTAAAATGATCCCTGAGCCCTTCTTAGTTTCTGCCCTAGTGGGTGAGTCAGTTGTTTCCAAATAGATCTATCAAAAGTGTCCTATCATTGTCCTTCATAAAATAATGTTGGCAGATTTAATATAGTTAGATACGGCTAACTTTGACCTTATTATTTATATGGATTGGCTCCATTCCTATTATGCATACATAGATTGTCACACCCGAGTGGTGAAGTTTTATACTTTAGATAAGCCAATCAATGAGTGGGATGGGAATTCAATGCCTCCCAAGAGTCATTTCATATACTATATTAAATTCAGAAAGTTGATCTCAAAAGGGTGTATATATCTTCTAGCTCGAGTCAAAGACACTAAGTCTGAGACTCTAACTGTTCAGTTAGTTCGTGTAGTCAATGAGTATCCTAATTTTTTCCCAAATATTTACCAATGGTACCTCCCTATAGGGAAATAGAATTCAGTATTGACTTATTCCAGATACTCAGCCCATGTCCATTCCTCCATACTGTATGGCTTCATCCGAGCTTAAAGAGTTAAAAGATCATCTTAAAGACCTCATAAATAAAGGTTTCATAATACCCAGTGTCTCTCCATGTGGCGTTCCCATCCTATTTGTGTGAAAGAAAGATGGTTCTTTGCGAATGTGCATTGACTATCATCAACCGAATAAAGTCACAGTCAAAAACAAATATCCTCTTCCTAGGATTGATGACTTATTTGATAACTCCAAGGTGAAAATTACTTCTCCACGATAGAACTTAGATTCGGCTATTATCATCTTAGCATAAGGGAATGTTATATTTTAAAAACAGCTTTCATAACTCGATATCGTCACTTTGAGTTTCTATTCATGTCATTTGGTCTTTACCAATGACCCAACAACTTTCATGGACTTGATGAACAGAGTGTTCAAACATTATTTAGACATGTTTTTCATTGTCTATATTAATGATAATCTTGTCTATTCTCGTAGTGAGGATGACCATGTAGACCATCTTAGAATTATATTACAAACTTTTAGAGATCACCAGTTGTTTGCCAAATTCAAAAAATCTGAATTTTGGCTAAGAACAGTTGTTTTCCATGGTCATATTGGTTCTAGTGAGGGCATTAGAGTTGATCTCCAAGAGACAAAAACAGTAAGAAATTGGACTGGACCTATCTCTCCATCAGACATCCAATGTTTCTTGGGTTTAGCTAGTTATTATAAACTCCTGGTTGTGGGTTTTTTTTCTATTGAGTACCCTATGACTTGACTAACTCCTAATAAAGTTAAGTTTCAGCGGTCAAGTTCCTGTGAGAAGATTTTTCAGGAGTTGAAGACTCGACTCACTTCAGCTCCAGTTTTAGCGCTACCTGATGGTATAAATGGGTTCATTTTCTATTGTGATCACTCTAAAATCGGTTTGGGTGGTGTTTTGATGGATATAGCTAAGGTTATAGCCTATGCCTCTAGACAACTTAAGCTTTACAAAAAGAACTACCCTACCCACGATCTTGAGTTAGCTGTTGTTGTATTTGCATTGGATATTTGGAGGCACTATCTTTATGGGGTGCATGTTGATATGTTTATAGATCACAAAAGCTTGCATTATGTGTTTACTTAGAGGAAGTTAAATCATTGTCAGAGAAGGTGTTAGAATTGTTAAAGGATTATGATATGAGTTTGTTGTATCATCCAGGCATGGCCAATGTAGTGGCAAATGCCCGTAGTAGATTATCTATGGGCAATGTTTCTCATATGGAGAATTATAGGAGAGAGTTAGTTTGGGAAGTTAACCAATTAGCTAGATTTAGTGTGATGGTTGTTGACTTAGCTGAAAGAAATATTTGGGTTCAGAGTAGTTTAGAATCTTCTCTAGTTTCTAAAGTGAAATAGAAATAGGATAGGGATCTCTATTTGGTCAAACTGAAGGGGTTAGTTAAAGACCCAACGGTAGAGGTTTTCTCCAAAGAGGGAGATGGTGTGTTAAGATACCAGAGTAAAATGTGTATGACATGTGTTGACGATTTAAGGAAGCGGATTATGGTAGAAGCACATGGTACGCGTTATTCCATTCATCATGAAGCCATCAATTTGTACCGCGATCTGCCAGAAGTCTATTGGTGGAGTGGTATGAAGAGAGATATCGCAAAATTTGTAGCTAAGTTTGCAACTTGTCAACAGGTTAAGGTAGAGAACCAAAGACTTGGTGGTACTTTACAGGAGTTTGGTATTCCCACTTAGAAGTGGGAAGAGGTGAATATGGACTTTGTGACAAGATTACCCCATTCACGTCGTCAGCATGATTCAATTTGGGTTATTGTAGATAGATTGACCAAATCAGCCCATTTCTTGCTAGTTCACATATCCTACACAACTGAAGATTATGCTAAGATGTATATCAGAGAGTTAGTTAGATTGCATAGAGTTCCCTTGTCCATCATCTCAGATAGAGGTACTTAGTTTACCTCTCTATTTTGGAAAGCTTTTCAGAAGGGTCTTGGTACCCAAGTTGATCTCAGTTCAGCTTTTCATCTGCAGACAGATGGTTAGGAAGAGAGGACCATTCAGACCTTAGAAGATATGTTGAGGGTATGTGTTCTTGATTTCAAAGGCAATTGGGATGGCCACTTGTCATTGATCGAGTTTTACTACAATAACAGTTTGCATTCTAATATTTAGATGGCCCCGTTGGAGGTTCTTTATCTGTGGAGATGTAGATCACCAATCGATTGATTGGAAGTGGGTAAGGCTGCTTTATTGGTCCAGATATGGTGTTTCAAGTCGTGAAGAAATTTCAGTTGATTTGAGAGAGATTTAAAGCAGCTCAGAGTCATCAGAAATCTTATGAAGGTGTAAAAAGAAGTGATCTTGAGTTTAAAGTGGATGATCTTGTGTATTTGAAGGTTTCACCCATGAAGGGGGTTAATAGGTTTGGAAAAAAGGGGCAGATTAGCCCCCGATATGTAGGCCCCTACAGATTCTTGAGTCGTGTGGGAAAGGTAGCATATGAGCTTGAGCTACCGGCAGACTTGTTATCAGTTCACCTAGTGTTCTATGTGTCCTTATTGAAAAAGTGCATTGATGATTCAACTATTGTAGTCCCTCTAGAAATCACAGATATTTAAAATATCCATTCATACGAAGAAGTTCCAGTAAAGATTCTTGATCATCAGACCCATAGACTAAGGAACAAAGAAGTTCCTCAGGTCAATGTTTATTGGCGAAATCAGTCCGTTGAGGGCGCTTCTTGGGAATCATAAGTAGACATACGTACCAACTATCCTTACCTTTTCTCCACGAACCTAGATTAAGCTAAAAGTAACTGTCCTCCTTAATTCAGTTCTTTTCCAATCTCAAATTCAGTTGTATAGTTATCTTTATGTCAATTCATGCACTCGCAGATTAGTCGCTCAGTATGTTTTAGATTTAGTCATGTAGTTTGTTTCAATTGTGCATGCCAACATATATCTTCAGTTCCTCAGTATCTTCAGTTTAATTAGTCTCATTCGAGGATGAACGTTCCCAAGGGGGAGATATTGTAATACCCCGTGTTTTTTGTAAGTCAGTTTAGCTCCTAGTGTGTCAAGGGTTAAACTCAAAAGAGTATAACTCTTGATACATGTGGAATTTTCAAGCTCTAGACCCACCAAAGTGTAGATAATTGAATCATCTTTCCAACGATACCAATTTCGCCTTAATCCGCAATCGGTTGAGAAGTTATGGCAATTTTAGTGGAAAAATTATGACATCGTGATAAGCATTGCATCACGATGAAGGACAAATTCACAATTGACCAATTTCTAGTGGAGCACCGCAATAAGCCAGTATTGCAGAGAAGTTCCAGTTCCCGTTCATTCTTTTCGAGTAGCTCAATGCGATTTGCCAGTATCATATCAAAATTCCTAATTAGATAGATACCGCATCACAGTGGAGTGCAAAATGGCACTCGTCCTTTTCAAATTGTGTAACGCATTTGTGCCGTGTCGCACCTTACCCCGAAATAGCGTTCTTCCTTTTTCTAGTAAGCCACCGCGATTGTACCTCATAGCGGTGGGGCTCAAAATTTGGACATCCAGTTTCGAGTTAGCTTTTTAAAGGGAAATTTCGTCATTTCCCCATGAACCAATCCACGAAAAACATATAATTAATCCTATTCTAACCATTATATACATATTTTCATCAAAATTACTCTCCAAGGAAACTCTAGAACTCAAATCTTAATCACCAAGAAATTCAAATTCCATCATTCTTTTTCCAAGATAACCAGAAATTCAAGATATTCAAGAAATCATCTTCAAAAGTACAAATAGGAATTCAAGTTCATATTTCTTTATCAATTTCACCAATTAAGGTAAGTGGGGTTTCTCAACAAGGATAATCCTTTCATCCTTGTGCCTAAAATTGGTTTTAAAGTTGAATTTTATACAAAATTATAAGAATTTTAGTCTAGGGTTTATACCCACTCTTTATTATTTGAAGATTCTGAGATTAAAATTGAATTATATGTTGGATTGCATGTCTACTTTCGTATTTTTATGCGTATTACTGAAATTTTCAGATTTTGAATTGAATTATCAATATTTTTATTATAAAGCATGAACTTAATGGTGATTTGACGTGGATTTGATGCATTGGGTTGTTAAGCCCTAGTTGAACATTGATATTTTAAGAATGACAATGCTTTAAGCATCCTTTAATTAGTTATTTTCATATATTTTTAAAGATTTGATCTTTGATCCTCAGTTAAGATATGGAATCCATTTTATAGTTTTATTACAATTTACAAGAAAATAGATTTATATTGGCTTATAGTTTGAAACAGATTCATAAGTGGGTTGTATTAAAAACCCTTATAATAGTTTTAAAAGTGGATTTCCAACAAAATGAGCACACAAATTAAAGGGAGTAGTATTTAGCACTGACCTGGTATGTTCTCATGCCCCAGAACTACGAGCCAACGTAGGTTAAGATTATTTGATTATTCCCATTTCTATATGGATGACAGTTACAGATGTGATCACTTAGATTAGGTTATACTTCGTGGAAAGAGTATTAGACCTCTCCCCAACGTGAGGTTTTCCCATAAGGAAACTAGACGTTGGACTCCTTGTTAGCTCCCATGGTTTATGTCGATTAGTATAACCTCCCTACAACTTATAGAAAAGAGTAAAGAATAACAGAAAAGCTTTAGAAACTAAGTGTAAAGGCTCATGTTTTTTTCAGATATAGTTTTATATAAGTCATTAGCTAGTAGATTTCAGCTTTCAGTTTACATATGTAAAACTGAGTCCTTTTTACACTTAAACATTATGATTTCAATATAGAATACAAGTGTATCTTTTAGAACTAAGTTTTATGACTCACTTGATTAATATAGCATGTTTTATCATTTATGATCATAATTCTTTGTTTTCAGGTATTCAACCTATTGTGAATCATCTACACTTAGCGTGCATTTTTTTTGAAAATTTACAGTAATGTTGAGATATTATTATACTTATGAATTCACCCTCATATACTTAATACAATCCAGAAGTACTGATCAACATATACGTCTTTGTGCTACATTATCTCATAATGTAGGTTTAGGTGCTCGGTTTCAGCAGTGTGAGTGATTTAGAGCATCTTCATCTACATCCCGACAGTTGGTGAGTTCCCATAGTTTGAGGACCCAGTCAATTAGATTTTCTAGTTTATTACAGTAGTTGATTCAGTATTTTTCAGTCAGGTCGAGTCAGCAGAGGACTTTTCCCAGTGGTTTTTTATTTTTTTGTTGTAGAGGATTATCAGACTGCTAGACATAGTCTAGATTTTTTGTATTTCTTTACTAGACTTTAAGTCTAATATTTTTAGATATTATATTCAGAGAATTTTAGTTTAGCTCCGTCAGAATTTTGCATATTAGCTTGAACATATGTTTACATTTCTCTATTTATGAGTATCCAGATTTAGTAGAAGGCTTACAAGGTTAGCTTGAGGCTACTTGTAGTCTTGAGCACCTTGTTATGCCTTGAGACCCATTTTCAAGCATTACAGTATTGTGAAAACCCAAATGACCATGAACCTAGGATATGATACCAACTTTCCAAGCCCCGAACCTCAAGCCATGTGGTATGGTCACCTCAAGAACACATGTACCAGAGGTTGCCCCCTAACCCAACCTAAACACCTCATCATATCATAAGAGTCTAAGGAACTCTAATTCATAGGTTAAGATCATGGAATAATATCATAAGTAAACATTACAATCATTATAATAACTACGTCCAAGTTCACAGTTGTTCACAATAACTCTATACAAAACCGAAATCAATAAGTATATATGTTGGGACAAGCCCCTGACTATAGTCAATCCAAACTTAAAGAGACTAAGTCTAAATATAAGGTCTAAGTGATGAATGTCTTTCGGATGTAACGAAGATCACCCTTTCAAGTCAATGCACGAACCGCTTGATCGTCTAATCACTTCGCAGGTAAATAAGAAGATGCTCCAGCCACTACATCGCATGGGGATATAGCATTCGGAGATGATTAATGGTTGGAACACTAGCATGTATCTCAAGGGTAATGATAAAATAACGTCATCACTTAACAACAAGTCAATATATCATTATATCTCATCAAAAAGTCAATATAGATATATCATCATTCATATTCATACACTTATCCCAACACATAGATATTTCATATGCTAGATAATAGATCATAGCTCAACATAATTACTTAACATATACTCAAACACATGGACATACACAACATGGTCATATTATTCCATAAAGAAAGAGAAGGCTTCATGCATCCTCAAGTTATTCGTTCATAACACATGGGGTGAAATATTTTCCACAAATTTATCCCATTTGGCCAATATCATTTCTATTTCATTGGACTAGGAACTCAAATCACTAGTCACTTCACTGGTGTAGGAACTCAAATCACTAGTCGTGTCACTTCATTGGATAAGGAACTTGAATCGCTAGTCATATCGCTAGTTATATCACTGGACTAGGAACTGGAATCACTAGGTGTGTCATTAAATAAGTTATTATAACCTCAAGATATCTCTTCATACTAGGAAGTCGAATCTCTAGTCATATCATCTATCTAGGAACTCGAATCACTGGCAGTGTCATTTACAATGAACTCGGATACTCATTATTTCATGAGAATAGGAACTTGAATCACTAGTCATATCATTAGATGAGGAACTCAAATAACTCATTATTTCATTAGCATCATTGGTCGACATTGAACTCTTGACCTATTAGCTCACGCATTCATATTCATACAATGTAAGTCATATTTAAGGGCTTTGGATCATTTAGCCAATTCAATAATCATAAATGACCACCTGGTCCTTATGCGAGCCTTCATTACTTAACAATCTCAATAGGCCAATGCCTTCATTCAATTCATCATACAATTCAATTTGTGGTCCTCAAGACCCACTCAAACTATTCACATATCATAGACAATATTAAATTATATTTTGACCATACTTGGTTCAATACATAATTAAAGTTCATTTTCATGTCTAGATCTTTAACTTTTCATTAATAATTACCCAAAAAGGTTATTAATTATATAATAAATGTCTAATAATACCGTTAAAATATCATTTAATAATAATTCATACTCATTTGGTCCGTTGCCCTATCTCAACACAATGTCAACATAAAACTAGTCATTTAACTTAGATATTTTTAAAAATAATTTGGGTGCATACCTTTAGCATGGCCATTCTCATTATAGAAATCATCAAGACTATGGTTCCTTAAGACCCTTATTTTAAACAAAATACAACAAGTACCCACACATACAATCTACCATCAGTAACATGTATCAACACACATATAAGAAAAAATTATCATTATTCGTTGTTAGGTAACCATACCCTTTTAATTTGATTAAAAACCACCATTCACACTTACTAATCCAAGTGAGAAATACATGGGTTTTATATATATTAAAAAATGGGAAGGTACACATGACTTAAACAACTTTAATCACCAAGAATTTTACTCCCTCTTGCCACTAGATGAACACCTCCAAATTCTAGCCTCCAATCTTGCTTCAAAAACCTTTAGAGTGTTTTTGAATGTCTAAGTCTTGTAAATGAAGACTTAGGAGGCTACAATTCCTTATATAGTGAGAGGTTTTAGGGTTTTAGACATGAGAAATGTCCAAAATGTCCTTGATTAAATGCTTAAACGCTCACTCATGCAGGGGTACGACTACCCCTTACGGTTCCTTGAACAATCATACCCTATGGTATCAGTGGTACCCTAAATCATACCCTAGGCCCCTCCTAGGTCAACCACACTGATTTGGGTATAAGTTGGGACCCTTGAGTCATAACCAAGGGTATGAATCATGTCGTAATCGTTATCTTCATCAGTAAAAAAATAGTACATTCATTTTAAAGACTTCACTCTATAAGGTTAAGTTGTGTATGACATATATACATGCTTACAACCAAGGAATCACCTTGTCATATGGAGGTAAGTATACAACCCTAATATTCTTACTAGGACACAAAAACAGAGGGGGTTAAGGGTATAAATTATGACCAAAGGTGCGACTCAATGCTCTAAGTCGTACCCAACTCAGAGACACCAAAGGTTGTTATTTTTCAATGGTTCAAAGTCTAGATATTTATGATGCTCCTTAGTCTAAGTTAACTCAAAAAAGGTTATGTTTTCATGGTCAGATACTTGTTAAGAGAGTTTCAAGAAGTTGAAGAATAAGTTAACTTTGGCTCCAATTCTGACTTTGTCAAAAGGCAATGAACAAAAAGAGGAATTATTTGTATGTTGTTCACGTGGATATCTTTTTTGATCAGAAGAGTCAATAGTATATTTTCAACTAGAAAAATCTTAATCTCAAGAAAAGAATATGGCTTAAGTTTCTCAAGGACTATGATATGAGTCTTTACTACCACCCAGGTAATTCTAACATGGTTGATGATGCTCCTACAAGGTTATCCATATAGATTTTGGCTCATGTGGAGAAAAGAAAGTAGGAATTGGTGATTGATATTCACCGCTTAGCTAATCTTTGAGTTTGTCTCTTGGACTCCAAGGATGGTAGTGTGAGGGTGCAAGAAGTGGTTCGTTCATCTCTTAGTACAGAGATTAAGGAGAAATAAGTGCTAGATCCTATCTTAATAAAAATCAAGAGTGAAATTATTAGGCAAACTGTAGTTGTGTTTGAGATCAATGGGATGATACTTCACGGTACCAAGGGAGGTTATGTGTTTGTGATATCGACGGTTTATGATAAAGTATTCTTACTGAGGCGCATGAATCACAGTATGTTGTTCATGCCATCTCGACTAAGATTTATCATGATCTCAAGGAGATCTATTAGCAGAATAGCATAAACATGAATGTGGCTGATTTTGTTGCCAAATACATGGTCTATCAATAGGTTAAGGTTGACCACATGAGGCTAGAAGGGTTGTATCATGAAATTGATTTACCCAAATGAAAGTGGGAAGTAACTAATATGGACTTTGTTATCTGTATTACTCCGTCTAAGAACCATTATGATTCGATTATGGCCATCATGGATAGGATGACTAAGTCTGTGCACTTTTTTCTAGTGTGGACTACCTTTTCAGTGGAGGATTATATGAAGTTGTTTCTTCAGTAGATTGTTAAGATGCATGGGGTGCCTGTTTCAATTATTTTTTATTTTGGAATGCAATTTACATCTCACTTCTGGCAATCTTTTCTGAAAAGATTAGGGACTAAGTTAGTCTAAGTTCTTCTTTCCATCCTTAGATGGATGGAAAGTAGAGAGAACTATTCAAACTCTGCATGTAATTCCTTGGGCTTGTGTGATTGATTATGGTGGCAATTGCGTGTACTAGCTACCTTTGGCGGAGTTTGTTTAAAATAATAACTATCATTCTAGTATTGGTACGACCCCTTTTGAGGAATTGTATGTTTAAAAGTGTAGATCTCCTATTGGTTGGTTTTATCTTGTTGAGGCAGATATATTTGGTCTCAACTTGATTTACCAAGCCATGGAGAAGGTAAAGGTGATTCAGGAGAGGCTTAATGTTTCCCAAAGTAGCCAAAAGCCCTTTGTGGATGTTAGGCATAAAGACTTAGAGTTTGAGGGTGGGGATAAGGTTTTTCTCAAGGTATCTTCAATGAAGGGAGTAGTGCAGTTTGGTAAGAAGGAGAAGCTTAGTTCCTAGTATGTGAGTCCTTATAAGGTTTTGCAGAGAATTGATTATAGTACTTATGAGATGGAGTTACCTTCTATCTTGAGCTTGTTTCATTCAGTCTTCCATGTTTCTATGTTGAGGAAGTGCATTGGTGATCCTTTTTCAGTTGTTCCTTTGTAAGTATTGGTATCACTGACTCTTTATCTTATGAAGAAGTCTCGGTTGAAATCTTACATAGGCAAGTTTGTCAGTTTCAGAACAAGGATGTGGATTCGGTTATGGTTTTTGGAGGAACCATAAGGTGGAAAAAGCTACATGGAAAGTGTAAGAAGTGATGATGTACAAATATCCGCATTCTTTTTCTACTCCTGGGATTCGTGTAGAAGGTATGTGTCTTCAACAGATCTTTATTTTCTGAGTTTGTTAAATGAAAGATTAATATCTTTGTCTCTTTGTTTTCAAACTTTGTTAAAGATTATGAATATATTTGATAATGCAAATGACTCTTGTGTGTAGTTACCCCTACCTTATTCATCTTTCGAGGATGAATGTTCCAAGTGGGCGAGACCGAAACACCTTAGTTTTTGGACCTTATAAAATTTCCTAAAATTATGAACTCTAAACCCAATATGACTCATAGGTACGAGTTGTATGTTAGGATATGGATAGTATGGTCCAGTCATACACTAACCAGTGTTGGTTGGTAGGATGGATTTTGGTTACTAAAATGGATACAACTTAGTGGTATGATTCATGTTGGTAGTTATGAATCATTTGGCTCCTTAACTTAATCTTAGACTTGGTTTCTTAGGTTGGATTTAAGTATGAGTGTCTTACCATGAGCCGTAAGCAAGGGTATGAGTCATATCCAGGACTCGTATAGTGGGCAGTATCTAAATCCTTCTTGGGTTTAAATCTGGTAGGGGTACGGGTGAAAGGTACGGATCGTATGCTTTGGATAAAACTTGGTTGGATGAGTCATATGTAGGATAGTATTTTATTTGAAGGTTGAGTCTTAGGGTACGAGTGGAGTGTACCATTCATATTAAAGGGTATGACTCGTGTGTGTCAGTCGTACCTCTATGACGATATTTTTGTGCAACTTAAGTGGGGGTATTCTAGACACTTCCCCACTTATCCTAATAAGGTCCAACGACTTCTAACCTACTTGGAAGGTTATTTATCTTATTATTCCATTAATTAACACTTAGGAACTCTTCTAAATACTCTAAAATTCTCTCAAAAGCTTTTGGGAAAGGGAAGCTAAGGTTTCAACTAGAGGATTAATTTGGGGATTGTCTTGGTAATTTCTTTCCATCATCATCTTGGTTTAAGACATGTTATCTTCCCTCATTGTTAATTATATATAAAGGCATGTTTTTATGAAAGTTGTAATGATTTTATTGGTTTTATGATTTGGTTTTAAAATATGATTTAGAGTTTTGATATTAAATGGTTCGATATGGTTTCTAATGGTTTTAGTTATGCTTTTATAATAATAAAAGGTGGTTGTGGATAATTCGATTGAATGGGAATGGTTTAATGGTAATTGAAATTGGTTTTGGCTTTATTATTCCCCCAATGTGTTTGACAAAATGCTTATAAAGAAATGTTCATTGCATTGACTACTTTTAATGGAACTCTAGCATGTTTTAAAACTTTGTAAAGGAATTTTGTACGGTTTTAATGTCTTGGAATTGTTAATGGATAATGGTTATGCTTGTGGAGTACATGGAATTCCTAATTTGTTTAATATGGTAAATAAAAGGGCACTTAAAAGTCCCTTTAAACCTATACATGGTTGGCTATGGATAATACTTACAATTAAGGGTTGGTATGACGATACTAATATCAATGGCCTTGGTTAATAAATGGAAAATGGTTTATTTCTCCTGAAATTGGTTTTAATTGGGCAATAATGGAGGGATATGTAGCAAAGCTGTGGAAGCTGGAGGTCCCCGAGAGACCAAAACTAGAAACTCATATTTGTAAATATAAGGTTTGTCTTGGTGACCGTGTGCATGATGTCACTATATTTTGGGGAATGTACTAGTCATCCCAAGGTTTTATTCCCTAGTCGTACAACTACACGCACTGGGGACCTTTTAGCTGTGGGAGCTCAACCTATATATCCCATGGGTGGTTTAGGACAGTAAAGCTACAAAACCCAGGTAAAGGTTTTAAAGGCATAATAAACCTGGTCCTCTTTTCCCAGCATGGTTATGTATATCTATATATGGTTGTTTGAATATGGATGGTTTTATTTGGTTTATAAATGGCATTATTTTATCCTTATCCTCAGATCATTCTAGCGTTCACCCGCTAACTTATCTACTAGCCGCTATATACCCAGGCTATGTAGGAACCAACAATTATACTCCTCCTACATAGTGATTAACTTAGGGACAATATTTGGATAAAAGTGGTGAGCCTCTATCTTTTCAGAAGCCTCTATTTTATGTTACAGATATTTTTTTATATTTTGATTTATTCTTGATATTGGTTTTGTCTATGGTTGTGGGCATGTCCCTACCGAATTTTATAACTATTTTTGCTAGAGGATTTGTGGTACTTCTATGGGTCAGAATGGGATGGATCGGTATAGGTGTCAACCTTGGCATTGGAATAAGCTGGGAGGCTAGTATCATCGAACATAATTGCTCACTATTGCATCATATTTCATTTTGGGATTGATTATATTATGTTTTGTAACATCTTTGGTTATTTCCTAGTTTATGGCCCTTGTTTTGGTATGTTTAGATTGTTAGCAAGGGATTGTTGGACTCGGTTGGGTCGATCATGATTGTGATCTTATCCTAGAGTCATCATGTGAGTTGTCATACTATCTTGTTACATGATTGAAATTTAGCCAACTTAGGAAAGACGGATGGAGGTTGGGTTGGGTAACGGGGGTGGTCTCCGATCCTTATCAGACTTGGGATGCCCATTACGACAAGGCCCTGTTTGGGTTATGTCATATGTATAGCATTATCCTCACAAAACCTACATTTTTTTCTGAGGTTCAAAGGTTCATTAGTTTGGTTAATTACTATAGATAATTCGTTGAGAGTTTTTCTACTATTACAATACTGATGAGCAAAATGACTTGGAAGGAGGTTTTTTCCCAATGGTCTAAGGAGTATGATTTGAGCTTTGGAAACCTCGAGGTATTTCTCATTTCAACTCTTATTTTTTCCCTTTCTATTTAAGGTGAGGGATTGACCATGTATTTTTATTCTTTTGATGTTGGTTTAGGTTGTATGTTGATGCATCAGAGTTGCGTTATTGCTTAGTCATTGAGGTTGTTGAAGGTGTATGAGCGCAACAACTACCCACTTTTTATTTAGAGTTAGCGATGGTAGTTTTCGCTCTTATAATTTGGAGGCATTATCTTTATGGTATGCATTATGTGATCTTCATGGATTATCGTAAACTTCAGTATATTATGACCCAAAGAGATTTTAATTCTTGGCAGCATAGATAAATGGAGTTTCTTAAAGATTATAACATCTTAATTTTGTATCAATATGGAAAGGCAACTATGGTAGGAACGCCATGAGCTGCATGGTGGTGAGTGTTTGTAGCTTAGCTTGATCTTTATTTTCTCATAGGCCATTGGCATGGGACGTTAAGTCCTTAGTTAACTTGATGGTGTGACTAGATATTTTAGACCCTAGGATGATTGTTTCTAGTGTTTAGGCGAGGTCTTTATTTTTTAAGTAGATTCACATTCATCAGTACAAGGATATGAGATTGTTTATCATCCGTGATCAGGGGTTTAATGGTGAGTCTAAGATGGCTAACATAGATTCTAAGGGTGTTTTGAGGTTTGATAGTTGCATTTATGTTTTGGGGTTTGATGACATTATTCAACCGATTCTGCATGAGGCTCATAGATCTAGTTATTCTATTCACTTGGGTACACCTAAATTGTATAGATATTTTAGACAATATTATTGGTGGAGTAGTATGACAAGAGATGTGGAATCTCTTTAACTACATTGTCAGTAGGTGAAGAGAGAGCATAAAAGACCCGGTGGCTTAATATAGAGGTTTCCCATTGTTAAATTAAAGTGGGAGCAGCTTACGTTGTACTTTATTAAGTGGTTTGCCACATACTTCTCGCAGTTGTTATTATATTTAGATTGTGCATCGATTACCCTAGTTGACAGATTTCATTTCTATTCAGATGTCCTTTGACATCAAGAACATGGCCAATATCATTTTTTATTAAGATATTCCATTTGCATGGTGTGTCTATATCTATCATTTCAGACTAGGGTTCAGTGTTTATTTCTATATTTTTTAGAGCTTGTCATGAGGAGTTGGTTACTGTAATACCCGCATTTTTGGGTTAGTCTATGAACCATCGTTCTTACATGTATAAGTTATAATCCAAGTGATTCCCATGTGAATACAAGTTTAGAAATCTTTATCCTCATGTTTGATTTGCTTTTGAGGTTAAAAATGTTCATAGGAATCACTTAGAGCCAAGTTGACCTAAGATCATTTGATTCGCCCAAAATTTGAAATTAGATTCTACGGGGGTCTACTTTAAATGAGTATAACTATTTATATACATGGAATTTTACAGCTCAAGACCCACAAAATTGTAGATAATTGAATTAAATTTCCAACAATACAGATTTTGCCAAAATCCGATACCTGAGTAAAAGTTATGCCATTTTTCGTGTGAGGAAGTAAGCCGACGTGATCTCGACGCGTCGCATCAACTGTGCCCTGACAAAAAAATATGAAGCGGACCCAAAGTTGTTTCACATATTAATTCAGTTCCAAAAAGGTCTAGGAACATTTTGGTCAATTCCTCTCACCCAAATACACCCCTAACACTTAATTTCAATCCCAAAAACATTAGATACATTATTAATAATCTTTTTCTCTCCAACAAAACCCTAGCCTCCTCAACAACACCAAGAACTCCATGAAATTTTCTTTAAGAAAAGAATCAAGAATCAAGTTTCCTAATTTAAGAATGCTTTCAAGATTGTGTTTATCCTTCAAGATTAAAGATTTAAGGTGTGTGGGAGTTCATCCATGGGTCCTCTTTCACCCATGGAGCCTAAAACTCAAATTTCAAGTTTCAAGTTATAATCTTTACATGTTCCCATGAATTTTTTTTATAAATTTTCATGAATCTCTAAATTTTATCACGTTTCCATGAAATTGTGGGTGATGTTAAACCTTACATGTTTGAATGGTATTATTTTCCAAATTTAAACTCTAATCGATGATTTTAGAGGTGAAATCATGTTATTACTACTATTTTTACTACTCCCATGCTTAGCCTAAACCATAAATTACAACTGTTTGATGAAATGCTTAAAAGAATGATTTTGAACAAAGGCTTACATATCACGTCCTTAGAGTTTTAGTTGGATTCCATGGTGTACCCTATATTCAAGATAATTAGAAATAATACCTTATTTTAAGTTCATGTTTTTCACATGTTTGATCCTTATATGTTGTGATGAAATGCCAGTTCCTATTTCAAGTAAATTTCATGTAATTTCCCCAATTCACGGTGTTGGTTATGAAACCATGCTATGCTCCCATGTTTTTAAGATATTACAATGTCCAAGTCTTAATCTCCATGTTCTTGATAGAATGCCAATTTGTAATGAATAGACTAATCATGACATGTTACCATGTGTTCTCATCCATGTACAAGTCCATAACCTCCAAGGGTTTGACAAAATGTCTAAATGAAAGCATTATTGACAATTTACTATTGTTATGCTATTATGATCACGCCATTCTTAAATTTCATGCTATCGAGTCATGTGGTCAGTTACTACCTGATAATTTAGGTGTTTACCTAGAGCCAGTGTCAGTTACAGAACAATATCAGTCACGTCACGATCAGTAGTACTATCAATCAGTTACAAAACTCAGTAGAACTAGTCAGTTACAGACCTCAAGAAAATCTTAATAATATAAGTATCAGTTCAGTATTCAGTTCAGACCTCAGTAGTATTTAGTATTCAGTTCAGACATTAGTAGTATTATATATTCAGTTCAGACCTCAGTAGTATTCAGTATTCAGTTCATACTTTTATAGTATTCAGTCAGCTAATAGAATTCAGTAGTATTTTCGTCAATCAACGTAACTCAGTGAACATAGTTCAGTTCAGTTAAAAAGTATAAACAGTAATAGTTTAGTCAAGCCTAGTACAAACTAGAAAATCAGTTCAGTGTTTATTCAGATAGGAGTAGGATTCATCACCGAGTGAACCCAAGGGTGGGGACTCACCTGTCAGTAGAGGGTGTGATCCTTAGAAGCAATCCTTGCATTCCTAGACTACCTATCCAGCATAGGTTGTGACATCAAACCTGCCAGATGAAGGTTGATGAGGTATTTTAACCTGTCAAATGAGGGTAGCAACGTTCTCATTAGAGTACCTGGTAGATGAGAGTACCTTTAGAGTGTTTTTTTCCCTTGCACGGTACTGACACCCTTCCAACTGGGGTTACAGGTTGGACCCCAATCTTTTTTAAAAAGGGAATGCCAGTTTAATGATTACTTCCTACAGTTTCAGTTTCAGACTCATTATAGAACTCAGTTCAGTTTTACAAAATCAAGACTTTCAGATACAGTCACCCATCTTAGTATAGAACTCAGTTATATTTTACAGATTAAGGTCTATTAGATACAGTCACTCATCTCAGTACGAAACTCAGTATAGTTCCACAGAAATAGGACTATCAGATACAGTCCATCATTTATTAGTATTATAGTTATCAGTAATCCTAGATATCAGTCACTCAACTATCAGAACTTAGTATTTAGTTCCAATATGAATCTCAATTACAATATTAGTTACAGTCTTAGTCTCAGTCTCAGTCTAGTAATCAGATCAGTAACTTAGTTCAGTTTCAGGTTTGCCTGACCCTAACATACTTTTATCAGTTATCCAGTTTTCAGTATTTCAGTACCTCAGTTTATAGACTATTTCAAAATCATGTTATATTCTTGGTTTTACATTCTCAAATAATATAGTTTTCATAAATTCATGCTCAGTTATCTCATGTTACTTAGTCAGTCCCTTTCTCATATGCATAATGCTCTACAGTTTCAGTCCAGTTATTTAGAAAATATACAGTCCAGTTTTACATACCCAGTATTCATACAGTATCTATGTGTTATCAAATTCCATCTCCAGTTATACTTATATCATTAAAGTAAGTCTTATAGAAACTAAGTGTAGAGATTCACCAGCTTATCAGATCATATTTATTACTCATGTTTTAAGATGTTTTCATCTTTCAATTTATTTCATCATATTGGTGTTTCTACTTACACTTAGCATGAATGTTTTATGATTACGTATGAAATCAGTTTTACTTATTGCATTCACCCCTGCATACTCAGTATATTCCAAAAGTACTGATCAATATTTATGCCTGTGTGGATACATTTCCTAATAATGTAGGTACCAGTTATAGCCTACGCATCATGGTCAGATAGTTGTAGATTCTAGCTAGAAGGTGATGAGTTCTCCTACTTTAGGAACTCTAGACTGTTTTAGTTCATATACATTTCATTTACTTTTATGTGTATTGATTAGTGGTAGTTGGAGGCATTTCCCAACAATCTATAGTCAGTATAGTAGAGGCTTTATAGATGTCAATCAAAGTCAGTTATGTAAATTTTAGTTTTTTCCTTCAAATTTATCAGATTGTAAAGCTTCATCTGTATTGTATCTATTTTAGATCTTTAGTATGACTATGTTTCCTCACAGTAAACAATTATTTAATATGTCGTAATTTAGTTGATTAATAGTATGCTAGTTCATGGGTTAGCTTGAGATCACTTGTGGTTCCAAGCACCGTGTGATGTCTCGAGATAGTTTTTTGGGATGTTGCCAGCTTGGTATCAGAGCATAAAGTTTAAGTGTCCTAGGGAGTCTATGGAGTCGTGTCTAGTAGATTCTTATGGAATGGAATGGAGACATCTGTACTTTTCTTCAAGAGTATACAAGGCATTTAGGAAATATTTCCCTTCTTTCAAGTCTCAGATCGTACAATAGAAGTATTATCAAAGAAATCTATGCAGATCCGCATCTTGCTCTATTTATGCTCACTCTACCTTAGTTTTGAGGCAACAGAAATAGTGAAGCTTAAGTCCTTATAAATAGTGTTTTCTTAGCCAATCCCTATGGATAATTTTGGGATTGTATGTTAGCTCAGAAAGTATCCCATCAGTTCCCTTAAGTCCTAAATTTTGAAATATTTCATTCATGTTCATGAAACTCATGCATTAAGCCAAAGTCAGATATTCTTTTAGATTTTTTCTCAGAATCTCTTTTTCAGTATGTGATCAAGAATTAGAATCATGAACCCAGGAGTTTAGCAGTACTAGAGTTGGGATAGTGTTATTTAGATTGAGCAAATTATTTATTCAAGGGTTTATTTGTACGAAAAGTGAATTAGTAGGCTTGAACAGTGTATGCAAGAATTTAAGTTTGTTGAATCGAGATTAAGTATGATGGTGTGGCTGATTTTATCATTCATGTGTATTATTATACCCTAGATTCTAGAGTAAAGTTATTGCAGTTCATTTTAGAGTTTAATAAAGTGGCCACAAATTTGAGATAATGGCTTAAAGCTAAGGGGGAGATAATGGAATAAGTAACCAAGTCAGGCCCTTAGATTTTAGTAGTAGTTCCAGTAGGTGTAGAAAAGCAGTAAGGGAGGATGATTCCCAACCTATTGTTATCTCAATGCAAAGTTTTTCAGCCATCACAATATCTACTTATGCCTAACATGTCATCTCCCTCATCATAGCTCATATTCATGCAATTTATAGAAAAACCATGTACGCTTTTAGTTTCTAGTATGAAGAGTTCCAGTTCACTCAGTATTATAAATCATGTTCCCTGAAATCATGAAATCCAAACTCATGTCATGCAGCTCATGACTCATGTACTAATGTTTTACAGTATGAACAGATACAGATACTCATACTTCACTCATAATGATGATCAACAAAATTTAGTTTATGTCATGGGTGTCCTTAGTTTGTACCTCTCCGACGAATTTATGTCATTTATACGTTATTTATCAAGCCTCAGTTGAGTTTCAAAGGTATTCCTTTATGCTTCAGGTCATAATGTTCTAACATTCAGTGACCTCTCCTTATGTCATGATTAGATAAAATTCTATTTGTATTTTCTTGGGCTAATGTATGAAAGTTTTAGAGGTAGAGGTTTAGAGAAAATAAGAAAGATGTTTTTGTGGTTGTTTGACTACAAGTTCATTTGTGGTTATGAAGATAATCTTAAATAGCATGTTGGTGTACAAGTGGAATGTATAGTTGAGTTTAAGATTTCAGTATAATTCAGTCTGTATATCCAGTAATCCAATCAAGCAGTCAGACAGACAAGTTCCTATGGTTTTTCATCTTTCCTATTCATGATGTAATTCATTCATGACCATGCAAGTCATAAATTCAGTCCATCTCATGAATCATGCATCAGTTTTAGATCCCATATATTCAGTCATGTTTCAGTCTTTAAGCATCATTTGCATCATCTCAGTCTTTCTTTAGTATTTCCACCAAGTTAGTATCATTTGGGGGGTGAAGTATCCGACGGGGGAGATGTAATACCCCAAGTATTCATGTCTTGAATATTTTATCTCTTCCTCAAGAAACAAGATCCATCTTAAAGTAATGGTTACTCATCAGTTGACACTCTCATTTCTATCTCAGCCTTATAATCATTCTCATGTCAGTTCCTGTATTCGTGAAATCAGTTTAGTTCATGATATTCAGGTCATAAATTATTTTTCAGAATCAGTAATGCAAATATTTTTTCAGTCATGTATGTTAAGAATATGATTTAGTTACCTTCATATAGTACTTACAGTTTTTCCAGTCACATTCGAGGACGAATGTTCCAAAAGGGGAGATAATGTAATACTCTGCATTTTTGAGCTAGTCTATGAACCGTCATTCTTATATGTATAAGATATAATCCAAGTTATTCCCATGTGAATACAAGTTTCAAAATCCTTATCCTCATGTTTGATTTGCCTTTGAGGTTAAAAATGTTCATATGAATCATTTAGAGCCAAGTTGAGCTAGGAGTATTTGATTCGTCCAAAATTTGATATTCGATTCTACAATGGTCTAGTTTAAAAGTGTATAACTTTTTATATAAAAGTAATTTTATAGATCAAGACTTACCAAATTATATAAAATTGAACTATCTTTCCAACGATACCTATTTCACCAAAATCCAATACCCGAGTAAAAAGTTATGTCATTTTTCGTGTGAGGCAGTAAGCCGACGCAATCTCGATGTGTCTCATCGACGGCACCCCGACACAAAAAATGGAAGCAGATCCCAAGATGTTATACATGTTAATTCAGTTCCTAAAAGGCCTAGGAACACTTTGGTCAATTCCCCTCACCCAAAAACACCCCTAAAACTTAATTTCAACCCCAAAAATATTAGATACATTATTAATCATTTTTTTCTCTCCAAAAAAATCCTAGCCTCCTCAAGAACACCAAGAACTCCATGAAATTTTCTTTAAGAAAAGAATCAAAAATCAAGTTTCCTAATTTAAGAATGCTTTCAAGATTCTATTTCTCCTTCAAGATTAAGGCTTTAAGGTGTGTGAGAGTACATCCATGGGTCCTCTTTAACCCATGGAGCCCAAAACTCAAATTTCAAGTTTAAAGTTATAATCTTTACATGTTCCCATGAAATTTGTTTATAAAGTTTGATGAATCTCAAACGTTTATCATGTTTTCAAGAAACTGTGGGTGATGTTAGACCTTACATGTTTGAATGGTATTATTTGCCATATTTAAACTCTAATCGATAATTTTATAGGTGAAATCATGCTATTACTACTATTTTTAACTACTCCTATGCTTATCCTAAATCATGAATTACAAGTGTTTGATGAAATGCCTACAAGAATGATTTTGAACAAAGGCTTACATATCATGTACTTAGATTTTTAGTTGGATTCCATAGTGGATCCTATATTCAAGATAATTAGAAATAATTCCTTATTTTAAGTTCATGTTTTCCATATGTTTGATCCTTACATGTTGTGATGAAATGCCAACGTCCTATTTCAAGTGAATTTCATGTAATTTCCCCAATTCACGGTGTTGGTTATGAAACCATTCTATGCTCCCATGTTTTTAAAATATTTCCATGTCCAAGTATTAATCTCTATATGCTTGATAGAATGCCCATTTTAATTTCATAGGTTAATCTTGACATGTTACCATGTGTTCTCATCCATGTACAAGTCCATAACCTCCAAGTGTTTGACAAAATGTCTAAATGAAAGCATTGTTGACAATTGACTATTGTTATGCTAATATGATTATGTCATGCTTTATTTCCATGCTATCGAGTCCTGGGGTATTTAATACCCGACAATTTAGTTGTTTACCTAGAGTCAGTATCAGTTACAATATACTATTAGTCATATCACGATCAATAGTACTATTAGTTAGTTATAGAACTCAGTAGAACTTAGTCAGTTATAAACCTCAAGAAAATCTCCATAATCTAAGTATCACTCCAGTTCAATTCAGTATTCAGTTTAGACCTCAGTAGTATTTACTATTCATTATTCAGTTCAGACCTCAGTAGTATTTCGTATTCAGTTTAAACCTCAGTAGTATTTAGTATTCAGTTCATACCTCTATAGTCTTCAATCAGTTAATAGAATTTAGTAGTATTTTTATCAGTTAACGAAACTCAGTGAACACAGTTCATTTTAGTTAAAAAGTACAAATAGTAACAGTTCAGTCAAGCCTAGTACAAACTAGGAAATTAGTTCAGTGTCTATTCAGATGGGAGTAGGATTCAGCACTGATTGAACCCAAGGATGGGGACTCACCTGTCAGCAGAAGGTGTGATCCTTAGAAGCAATCCTCGTCTTCCAGAACTATGTAGCCAGCGTAGGTTGACACATCCAACTTTCCAGATGAGGGTTGATGGGGTGTTTTAACCTGTCAGATGAGGGTACCACCGTTCTCATTAGAGTACCTGTCAGATAAGGATACCTTTTTAGTGTCTTTACCCATGGAATGGTACTGACATCTTTCCAACTGGGGTTATAGGTTGGACCCCAATCTTTTTAGAAAGAGGCATGTTGTTTAAATGATTACTTCCCACATTTTTAGTTTCGAACTCAGTATAGAACTTAGTTCAGTTCTATAGAATTAGGACTGTCAAATACAGTCACCCAGCTCAGTATAGAACTCAGTCTAGTTCTATAGATTCATGACTGTCAGATATCGTTGCTCAGCTCAGTATGAAACTCAGTATAGTTTCACAGAAATAAGACTGTCAGATACAGTCCCCCATTTATCAGTAATACAATTATCTATAATCCCAGATATCAGTCACTCAGTTATCAGAACTCAGTATTCAGTTCCAATTTGAGTCTCGGTTTTAGTATTAGTTACATTCTCAATCACAGTCTTAGTCACAGTCTAAGTCTAGTAATCAGATCAAGAACTCATTTCAGTTTTAGGTTTGCTTGACCATAGTGTACTTTTATCAGTTATTCAGCTATCGGTATTTTAGTACCTCAGTTTATAGACTATTTTTGAATCATGTTATACGCTTGGTCCTGTATTCTCAAATAATATAGTTTTCATGAATTCATGCTCAGTTATCTCATGTTACTTAGTCAGTCTCTTTCTCATATGCATAATACTCTACAGTTTCATTCCAGTTGTTTAGACTAATTACATTCCAGTTTTACATACCTAGTATTCATATAGTATCTGTGTTATCATATCCCAGCTCCAGTTATACTTATATCATTAAAGTAAGTTTTACAGAAACTAAGTGAAGAAATTTACCAGCTTATCAAATCATGTTTGTTTCTCATGTTTTAAGATGTTTTCATATTTCGGTTTATTCCAGCTTATTGGTGAGTCTACTTACACTTAGCATGTATGTTTTACGATTACGTATGAAATCATTTTTTCTAATTGCATTCACCCCTGCATCTTTAGTATATTCCAAAAGTACTAATCCATATATACGACTGTGTGGCTATGTTTCCTCATAATGTAGGTTCCAGTTATAGCCTACGTATCACGATCAGACAGTTGCAGATTTCAGCCAACAGATGATGAGTTCTCCTACTTTGGGAACTCTAGATAGTTTTAGTTCATGTAAAGTTCATTTTCTTTTATGTGTATTGATTAGTGGTAGTAGGAGGCATGTCCCAACCATCTATAGTCAGTATAGTAGAGTCTTCATAGATGTCAGTTAGAGTCAATTATGTAAATTACAGTTTCATCCTTCAGAATTATCAGATTGTAAAGCTTCATCTGTGTTGTATCTATTTTAGATCTTTAGTATGACTTATGTTTCCACACTGTAAATAGTTATTTAGTATTCCATAATTTAGTTGCTTAATAGTATACCAGTTCATGGGTTAGCTGGAGATCACTTGTGCTTCCAAGCGTTGTATGACATCTCGGGATAGATTTTTGTGGCATTACAGGTACTCAGGTGGATCTTATTACAACCTTCTATCCTCAGACATATAGGTAGTTGAGTAGCTAATTTAATTTCCCAAGGATATGATCCAAGCTTGTGTTATAGATTCTGGAAGTTAGTGGGAGAAACACTTGTCCTTAGTAGAGTTCACATATAACAATAGCTAGATGATGATGTTCTATGATTGGACTATTTGAGACCTTCGAAATTGGACACCATAGTACTGACTTACTTCAGGAGTCGTTAGATAGAGTCATTGTGATTTAGGAAACGTTGATGACAACTCATAGTAGGATAAAGAATTATGCAGATTATAGAATTTGGGACATGAGATTTTGATTTAGTCACTATTTATTCCATTGACTATCTCCCATAAAGGGTGTGATTACTGTTAGAGAAAGGGCAAGCATAGCCCCAAATATATTGGACCATTTGAGATTCTCTACGTAGTTGGTGAAGTGACTTATGAGTTAGCCTTATCTCTAGATTTTGTTGTGGTCCATATGATTTTGCATTTTTCTATTTTGCGGTGATACACTCTTGATCCATATCATGTGCTTAGATGGGACTCAGTTCAGTTGGATGAGAGGTTCACCTCTGTGGAGGAGTTTTTGCTCATATTGGTCAGTGATGTCAGGTGGTTGTACACTAGAGAGATTGCAATAGTTAAGGTTTATTGGAGAAATCACCATGTTGAGGAGTCTACTTGGGATATTGAGAGCGATATGTAGATTTAGTGTCCTCACATGTTTGAGGCTTCAGATACATTCTAAATGTTTATTTTTGCAGAAAAAAGTTCTTTTAGTATTGCATATTGTAATGAACCTCCAGGTTATTTTCTATTTTTTTTCTAATTTTTACCATTTATAGCTTTGCAATAGTAGCCTCAAGTCATTAATTACTTGTTGAAACTTACATTGCGGTTATTAGGTAATTCAAATTGGCAGTTCATTTAGTTTTTAGAGCCAATTCATTTTTGATGTCTTCGCTGGTAGAAATTGGTGACCATGAAAAAACATCAATGAAACAACCTTGTATTCAAATTTTAACAATTCCATTAGCTCCAAAACATTGATTTTAGGCTCAGTGGGCCCTTGGCTTGGGATCTGAGGCTTCCGAATATATTTTGGGCCATTGGACAGAACTTAGAAAAAATGGCACGTGGGTATGGGATGCACCTTTAAGAAACAACCTTTGATGGAACTTTCTATTGAGTCATTGAGTTTGGAAGTTTTAATTTAATAGGGTGGCATACTTCATTTGCATATATGAGATACCGAATGAATCCTTAAGGGTTATCGAAGACTTGGAAAAATTCCAAGTCTTAGCGATTGTTGGCGCATCGCGTAAACAAGCCGATCAATTAAGAGACTTAGAATTGTCCCATTGTTATCACTTAAGTAGAATCGGGTTGCTTAAGCAAACATTCCTTAAGCAAAGCTAGTGTTGCTTATGCGATAGATATTGAGGCTGCCAGGTTTGGAAAAGCGACACCCGCGTACCTTGAAAGGGTAAAAAAACCTATTTAGCCTAATTTTCTCCATTTCTGACCCAATCTCGAGTGTGTATTAACCTAAAGAGTGTAGATATTTTGGACAATCATTAGTGGGTCATTTTGGAGTGTTTACAGGCCCTATTAACGTATTTCTTCTTTGAATTCTTTTTAAGTTTCATTAATTCCATGGATAATTTCTCATGATTTCCTCAAAATTTCTAAAATATTTGTGAATTGATTATATCACTATTTGATCTTGGAATTCACCCATTCTAGAGGGTTAATGTTCCTTGCACAAAGAGGGATGTTTTGATGGTTTTGAAAGTGTGATTTCACAAATGGGCCTAACATTGGGTTTATATATAATTTTGGACTCGAAGAAAAATTGTGCAATATAGGTATTATTGTTCTCATTTTGACGAGTAGAGTGTAATTTGTATAGCATGGCATCTTGTAGAAACTTTTCAGAAGGGAAATCAGTGGTTTAGCTAATACTACAGGATTTTCTTCAGCGTCCAGGTAGGCTAGGCTTGCCTTTTTTATAGATTTAGTTAATTAGTAGTATATATACTATATTACGCTGGATATCGGATGGTATTTAGGTATTGGAAGCTTCATTAGTATGATAAGTCTTATTTGGACCGTTTAGGCTAACTTGAAGTTGTAATCTAGGTGGAATTGGACTAGTTGCTCATGTGTAGAGAGACTCAGCATGGTTTCTCATATTTAGGTCGAATAGGACTATTTGCTTATGTTTAGTGTAAATTGACATAGATGCTCAAGTTTTGGTAGAATTGACCTGGTTGCTCATATTCTAGGTGATGCTGACTTAGTTGCTCATATTTTAGATTGAACTTATTTAGTTGAAAATGTTTTAGGATGTATTCTATCTTAGGGATAATTAGGACTTATTTAATATCTAGAAATGAATTTATATACCTTAGTCCAGTCTGGGTAGAACTTACCTAAAAATGGGTTTTAGGGATTAGAAGTGGCATCTTCTGGACCACCTCATGCCAAGACTTATGTTAGCTTTGGTAACATATATACCTATATTATACCCCTAATAATGATTATCTAGGGACTTTGAGAGATTGAATATTGAATGATTATGCTAGTTCGGTGTTAGGAGTTGGTTCTAAGTCCGAGTAAAACATGATGGCTTAGAGATATGGCTATTGGTATGGGTTATAGTTAGTCTTATTTGTATGGCTTATAGATATGGTTATAGGTATGGTGTATATAGATATGGTTATCAGCATAGTTTTTAGAAATGGTTATCGATATTTCTTATGGATATGGTTATTTGTATGGCTTATGAATATGGTTAATGGTATGGTATATAAATATGGTTATTAGTATGGTTTGTTGATATTGTTTATTAAAAAGGTTTATTTTTATGGTTCATTGATATGAGTTATTGATATGAGTTCCGATTAAAGTTTATTGGTATTGTTTATTGATATTGTTTTTTATATGCATTCCGATTCAAGTCCGACAATTGATATTGTTTACATAATGTGACTTTCATTTCAAGTCCAACATTTTGATATGGTAATAATAATATAAGGTTGGGTATTAGTCTAGTAATTAATGATGTTGTTGATAATATGAGTTTTTATATAAATTTGATAATTGATGATCATGTTGATAATATGACATTTAATACAAGTCCGTTAAATAATGTCATGATATGATGATGATAATATGAGTTTCGGTTTTAGTCCGACATTGAATGTTTGGTATGATATGATACAGTATGGATAGTTTGATGGTTAAAGTGATATTCAACAAATTTATGGATCTTCGATTATTTATTTTCCATTATTGCATCCTCAAGGCTTACGGGAGCTTGTGTTGGGTTACTTACCTTTCCTCACTTACTAGCATATGGGGGCTAGTTATGTAGTATTAATTACGTATGATAACATTATTATGTTTGTTCCAGTGTTTATTTACAGCATTGGATCTTATTTTCATGTTTACCTTATTACATTGACTTAGCATATTTTATCTTTTATCTTATCGTATTTAAATTATGATTTATCTTAATCGGTTGATGATGCCTTTTGAGTACCCATGGTTTTTGTACTCTTAATACACATACATATCTTTAGTGTAGATCCGAGTACTAGTAGCCACCACTGATGAAACTTTTATGCTGAGTTTATTTCGGAGATTAGGTTAGCTCTTGGAGTTGGAGTTTCCCTTTTTCCTTCTATTATATATTTCTAGACTTTCATTTTTGAGACAAATTATATTTAACTATTATAGTACTTATGTTCCATTTTTTTAATCTATTCTACCGACGCTACAAGGTCGTGGGAAGAATGTTGATCTTCTATCTATCTATTAAACTATTATGGTGTCTTATTGTTCTTATAAGTCTTGAATTGTTGATTTTAAGCTTTTAGGCCCTTCTCCACCAAGTTATCCCATTGTTTATATCTTAGGTCCATGGTTTGGCTTATCTACTAGTTGGATAAAGTAAGTATCATCATGACTTGTAAATTGGGCCGTGATACAAACTCAATGAAAACCCTTAGCCTCTCTAAAATACTTCAAAGTATTACATAATACCGTTCTTGGGGTAGTTACACATGCATGGTAAAGTTATCTTCAAGCCCTTGAAATTTTCATGAGTTAAATGACTTTCTGACTCTTGGATGACCCTTGAGTTCCATGGTCAAAATCGCAACCCCATTGGGTTCTCCATAAGCCCAATTATGCAACCCTAAGGTGTGTGGAACATGGCCTCACTGGTAGCTTGTGCTAGCTCCTGTCTTACCCAGTAAACCTTGTCTCTTGTAGTCCTTTGTCATCTTTACTCTTTATATGCCATTGTAACGCCCCGAATCTGATATCCAGAATGCTATACGGTACTTATGACCCCAAAGGACCACAAGCTAACCCATGACTGATATTTTTACCTGTATACTGCATAATATACCATAATATGCAGAAAGATGAACTGAATGGCCATAAGGTTCAAAACTGAATGAACATCTGATAAACAATGTCTGAAAATGGTATAATAATACCAAAGAAAATCTGAAATAATTGTCTAACATGCTATAGTCTAAAAGCTTCTAAACTGTCAGAATAAGGAGTTGATGGGACATGTCCTCAACTATCTTTGACTACTGAAATAAATTGAAAACTAAATTAGTAATGAAATCATCATGTCCTCGGAGGATGAGGACTCACTGCTAACTCTGATTGCTGAACTAGGATGTTACTAGTTCTCTGGAGCTCGTGCTTCTAAACCTATGGTATAAGACACCATAGCACTAATGCGTCAGTATTTTTAATGTACTGGTATGCAAGTGAGGTAGGCTGAATGCAATAGGTTCATATGCATGAATAATACTAATTGACTGACTAACATGAATGTGAGAATACTTGCATGCATACAAAACTGTATCTGACATCGTGATAGGACTGAATATTGAGTTTTGACTACTGAGTTTACTAATAACATGGATTTACTGACATCTGAGTTGACGAATACTGAAATATTGAATAAATGAGGGACTAATACTATTTCACTGGTACATGAATAATTGTGTCTGACAGTTCTGATTATGAAGAAGTGGTCTGGTTGACTGTATCTGACAATCCTGAAGCTAAAATACTGATAATATGAGTTCTAATAACTTATATAACTAATAAAATGAGTGACTGTAACTGAAAGTCCTAAATCTGATGGAACTAGCTGAGTTTCGTACTGTATCTGATAGTCCTAAAATAGGTAGAACTATCTGAGTTCTATTACTGAGACTAAGACTGAAAACGGATACTATGGGAAGTAATCATCTAACCAATATGCTACATACTAAGCTAACTGGGGTCCAACCTGTAACCCTAGTTGGAAGGTGTCAGTACCGCGCCACTAGTAAAGACAACTACTGTGGAGTCAGTCCTAATCTAGAGGGTGACCCCTAGGATCAGTCCAATACATTTAAATATGCTAACGGGTGATCCCTAGGTATGTCAGTCCTATCTAACGGGTGAAATCTCATACCTACGCTGCCTACGTAGTTCTGGAACTTAGGGATTTCTTCTAGGGATCTCAATCCTATCTATCATGTGAGTCCCCATCCCTAGGCTCGCTCGGTGCTAAATCCTACTCCCATCTGAAAGACACTGAATTGATTAACTGAACTGAAGTGATTATCTTAACTGAGCTGATACTAATGGTATTGTTTAGAATAGATAAATTGAGTTTACTAAGATCTGTTGACTGATGAATGTACTGAGTTCTGAGTACTGACTTAAAGTACTGAAGTTACAAGATTACTAGGAATATTGTGGTTACTGAGATTACTGAGTAGGACTGATTTGACTGATACTAAATTTATTGAGATTTCCTGAGTCATGAGACTGACTAAAATCTACTGATCATGGCTTGACTGATATTATCGTGAGAACCTGACATGGCTCTAAGAACACAACTAAATTGTTAGGTACAAGTACCCCCAGGACTCGATGGAAAGAAACTGACATAGCATGGCTTACTTGAACACATGACCAACAACATAATTCATAATTCATATATTGAAGCACTTCATCAAACATGTGATATGCATAAACTTGTACATAAATGGGGATTTCATAATATCATGCTAGTTGGGCACTTTTCCTTCATATAGGCACTTAATCAAACACATGGTAGGCATAATATATGTAGACAACATTATACAATAATTAAACATCATGATTCGACATCTAATTTCATTATCGTAGGGTTTAATCATAGGTTCACATTAATATACATCTATACAAATCAATTCCACCTAACATTGATCACCCAACATGGATTTGAATTGAATTGATCATTCTCAGCATAAACAAAACAAACCCAACATGAAATTGATAAAGAAATCCATAAACTTGAACTGAGAAAAGAGATTCTTGGGCTTCATGGACGAAATGATTCCATGAATGAACACTATACATACCTTGGTTCGTAAATTCACAAAGATTGATGGAGGAAATTCTTGAACTTGAATCTTCAATGAAAAACCCTAATGAGTTCTTGAGAGGATTTTGAGAGAATAGAGTATATTTTGGTGTAATGGAGGCTCAAATCCATGTTTTTGATCTTATATAGTGTAGGGAAATTGACCCTTTTAAACCTAGGACATGTATTTTAATTCTTGTGAAAAATTCTCAATTTTTATCCTTGGCGCGACGCGTCACTATCGCGCCAAGTCACTGGAACTGGACAATTGGGAATCTGTATGGTAGCGTGACACGGAGCTATTGCGTTGCCACATTGTTTGAGATCTGAAATCTTGGCGCTTCGCGCCACTATCGCAGAGAAACACTAAAAATTGACAATTGTCATTTAAGCTGTCTCCGCGATGCGTTGATGGCTCAAGTGATACACTGTCTCACTAAAAAGGCTCTAACTCTTCACCCGGGTATCGGATTTGGGAGAATTTGCTATCGATGGGAAGCTTATTTAATTTCCCACATGATAAAAAGTGAAAATATTTAAAATAACACATGTATAAAAGTGGATTTATCTTTAAAACTAGACTTTGACATTCTTGGTATGGATTTACGCTAGTAGAAGTATGGGGTATTACAATATATCCCCCTTGGGAACATTTATCCTCGAATGAGACTTATTGAGATAGGAGAAACGATAAGCTGGAGTACATTCTAAACATGAACAACTAAAACATTACTACCTGACTTATATTTTTGGGATTCATACAAAGCATGCATATTTGATGCATGATTTTATGACTGAGCTGACATTTGGCTGCATGACTGATAGTACTGATAAGATGATCACATATATTTGATGAGTGAATAAATGACTGAACCTACTCATGAAAATGCGACTGAACATGTAAGGGTAAAAATACCAAGTTTGAATAAAAATTGAGCATGGAACTGAATGCCATATTTGTAACTGAAATCTGAACAGGAAACTAGATAAGCTTAAGAAAAGATACTACCTTGGGCTGAGTCTGAACTTAATTACTAAATATGGATGAGCAGAAACATAAGAGCATAACTGGTTCTAGAATGTGATACATGAGCTAAATATCGTGATCTGAACTGAATACCTTGAATACGTGGCTTACTGCTGAGATCAAAGTCTGGGGGTTAACCATAGGTACCCACTACTCCAAATTGGATTCGTTATGCGAAGAGAAACTGAATTTAAGGCATGAGATCATTCAGTAATAATAGGGTATATCCCCCTTAGGATAATAAGTCCCTCTAAGAATGTTGACCTTACTGAAATACTGGGGGGATGCACAGGGCATCAACCGACTGATTCGTGACTAAGTATCTGGGATTCAAAACTGAGACATGACACTGGAATTGAGCTGAACTCAGAATAACCAAGATGTGTTATCTTGAACCGGTCTTTTTCACAAAACTTAGGATAGTATGAATCAATCTAAAGTTGGAAAATAAACCATAGGAATTTGATTGTCTAACTGCAAAATGAAATTGCTACTTTTACTGACTAGCTCATGCTGAAAAATCTTAAGCTAAAATAAGAGCAAGAGGTCTAACAATGCATATCATGAGTATTAATGACCTATAAAGTACCCAAATCTATGTTGGGGGAATTTCCTTGATCATGACAAGTCTGAAGAGCATAAAACCTGTTCTAAAGATGCCCACTAGTGGTATTGGAAGTGACGCCCTGCTGGCATAAATTTTTTCCCTTCTGAGACCTTACTCTAAAGTCCCACAGCATGTGGCCTGGCTTATCACATCCATAACAGACCTCACTGCCTATTCTACATACACCTAGGTGATTCTTACCACACTTTTTGCAAAGCGGATAGGTAAGAATCCTGTTCTCACTACCCTGGGCCTCGGAGCCTGGCGACCCATCATGACTGTCATTCCTGAACTTGGGTACTGGTGCACTAGCTGAAGATGGATATGGGACTAAAAACTTATGACTATGCTGAGAACGGTTACCACCCTCTGACTTAGGCTGAGCAAAGCTGAAACAACCTGTCCTTGCCTTCTTATTCTTCTTTTTCATTACCTTAATCTTTTGCTCTTCTATCTGTTGAGGATGGGTCAGAAGTCTTGCTAAAGTCATGTCACTATTCAGTATAGCGGATATGCACTCATTTACCCCGCTATCATTCACCCCTGACACAAACTTACCCATTTTTGCCCTACTGTCTACAACCACATGAGGGGCATATCTGTCTAATTGAGTAAACTTAAGAGAATACTCTTTCAGCGTCATGTTTCCCAGCCTGAGGTTGATGAAGTCTAACACTTCAGTTTCTCTAAGCTCTAAGGGAAAGAACCTGTCTAAGAATGCAGTGATAAATTCATCCCATTCTATAAGCCCTGCATCATCTCCTATTTCTGACTCCTACTGCTTGAACCAAGTATGAGCCACATCCTACAACTGATATGCAGTTAGCTTAACACTCTCCACAGTAGTCACCCCCATGATATCAGTCACCTTCTAAACCTAATCTAGGAATTCTTGAGGGTCCTCATCTAACTTAGACCTAAGAAAGGATGGAGGGTTCATTTGGGTGAAGTCCTTAATCCCAGCTGTAGCTGAATTAGCCACTGGGTTGGACGAAATGATTGATGTTCGTTCATTCTAAGCAGCAACTGACTGAGCAAGAGTAGTGAATCCAGCCCTGAACTGTGCATGAGAGACATGTTCTCCTAAAGGTTCTTTGGGCTGAGGGGCTGACTGATTCCTGTTTCTTCTTTTTGGAGGCATGTTCTGTAGAAGAAAGGGTGAAACGGATTAGACTGGGAGTTTATATTTGAGCCTATGCTCAATGGCATGACATGAATACTGAAAGAAGGGAAACTATTCCTAAATCATCTCATAGCCTCCTACACATAAGTGTGGTGAACAACACACCCATGTACAAGACTCTACTAGATGTGGCTTTTAAACTTCCTAGGACACAGTTGAACCTTAGGTTCTGATACCAACTTTGCAACACCCCGAATCTGATACCCAAAATTCTACATGGTACTTATAACCTCGAAGGACCACAAGCTAAACCATGATAGATATCTGTACCTGTATACTGCATAATATACCATAAAATGTGGAAATATGAACTGAATGGCCGTAAGGTTCAAAACTGAATGAACATTTGATAAACAATGTCTGAAAATGGTATTCCAATACCAAAGCAAATATGAAATAATTATCGAACATGCTATAGTCTGAAATATATCTAAATTATCAAACTAAGGAACTGATAGGACTTGTCCCCAACTAACTCCGACTACTGAAATAAACTAAAAACTAAATTTGTAATGAAATCATCATGTCCTCGAAGGATGAGGACTCACTGCTAACTTTGATTGTTGAACTGGGATATTACTGGTTCTCTTGAGCTCGTGCTTCTAAAATATGGTATAAGACACCATAGCGCTAATGCATCAGTACTTTGAATGTACTGACTAACATAAACGTGAGACTACATGCATACATACGTAACTATATATGACATTGTGATAGGATTGAATATTGAGTTCTGACTACTGAGTTTACTAATAACATGGATTTACTAACATCTAAGTTGATGAATACTAAAATACTGAATAATCGAGGGACTTACACTATGTTACTAGAACATAAATAATTGTGGCTAACAGTTCTGATTATGAAAAACTGGTCTAGTTAACTCTCTCTGACAGTACTGAAGTTGAAATAATGATAACATGAGTTCTGATAACTGATATAACTGATAACATGAGTGATTGTATCTGACAGTACTGAATCTGATGGAACTTGCTGAGTTCTGTACTGTATCTGAGTGACACTATTTAACAGTCCTGAAATTTTTGAACTATCTGAGTTCTATTACTGAAACTGAGATTGAGACTAAAAATTGAGACTATGGGAAGTAATCATGTAACTGAGATGTCCCATACTAAGATAACTGGGGTCCAATCTGTAACCCTAGTTAGAAGGGTGTCAGTACCACACCATTGGTAATGACAACTATTGTGGCTCACTCGGTGCTGAATCCTACTCATATCAGAAATACACTGAATTGATTAACTGAAATGAAGTGATTTTCTAAACTGAGATGGTACTAATGGTATTGTTTAGAGGAGATAAACTGAGTTTACTGAGTTCCATTGACTGATGGAATGTACTGATTTTTTAGGACTGACTGAGAGTACTGAAATTACTGAGATTAATAGGAATACTGCAGTTACTGACATTACTAAGTAGGACTAATCTGACAGATTCTGAATTTACTAAGATTTCTTGAGTCTTGAGACTGACTAAATTGTACTGATCATGGCTTGACTGAGATTATCGTGAAAACCTGACATGGCTCTAGGCACACAACTAAATTGACGGGTAAAAGTGCCCCCAAGACTCGATGGAATGAAACTGACATAGCATGGCTTACTTAAACACATGACCAACAACACAATTCATAATTTATATATTGAAGCACTTCATCAAATATGTGATATGCATAAACTTTTACATAAATGGGAATTGCATAATATCATGCTAGTTGGGCACTTTTCCTTCATATAGGCACTTAATCAAACACAGGGTAGGCATAATATATGTACACAACATTATACAATAATTAAACATCATGATTCAACATCTTATTTTATCATCCTAGGGTTTAATGATAGGTTCACGTTAATATACATCTATATAAATCAATTAAACCTAACATTGATCACCCAACATGAATTTGAATTGAATTGATCATTCTCAGCATAAACAGAACAAACCCAACATGAAATTCATAAAGAAATCCATAAACTTGAACTTAAAAAAGAGATTTTTGGGCTTAATGGATGAAAGGAGTCCATGAATGAACACTATGAATACCTTGGTTTGTAAATACATGAAGATTGATGGAGGAAATTCTTGAACTTGAATCTTCTATAAAAAACCCTAATGCGTTCATGAGAGGATTTTGAGAGAATAGAGTATATTTTTGTGTAATGGAGGCTCAAATCCGTGTTTTTGAGCTTATATAGGGTTGGTAAATAGACCCTTTTAACCCTAGGACACGTATTTTAATTATAGTAAAAATTTCCCAATTTCCATCCTTGGCGCGACGCGCCACTATCGCTCCAAGTCACTGGAACTGGACAATTGGGAATCTGCATGATGGCGCGACACGGAGCTATCGCGTTGCCACCTTGTTTGGGACCTGAAAGTTTGGCTCATTATGCCACTATTGTAGAGAAACACTGGAAATTGACAATTGTCATTTAAGCTGGCTCCGTGATGTGTTGATGGCTCAAGTGATACACTTTCTCACTAAAAAGGCTCTAACTCTTCGCTCGGGTGTCATATTTGGGCGAATTTGGTATCGATGGGAAGCTTATTTAATTTCCCACATGATAAAAAGTGAAAATCTTGAAAATAACATATGTATAAAAGTGGATTTATCTTTAAAACTAGTATTTAACATTCTTAGGATGGATTTACGCTGGTAGAAGTATGGGGTATTACAATATCTCCCCCTTCGGATCATTCATCCTAGAATGAGACTTATTAAGATGGGAGAAACGATAAGCTTGAGTACATACTAAAAATGAACAACTGAAACATTACTACCTGACTTATATTGTTGGGATTGATACTGAGCATGCATATCTGATGCATAATTTTATAACTGAGCTGACATATGACTGCATGACTGAGAGTACTGATAAGCTGATCACACATATCTTATGCGTGAATAAATGACTGAACCTACTCATGAACATGCAACTAAATATGTAAGGGTAAAAATACAAAGTTTGAAATAAAAACTAAGCATGGAACTGAATACCACATTTGTAACTGAAATCTTAACATGAAACTGGATAAGCTTAAGAAAAAATACTACCTTGGGATGAGTATGAGCTTTATTACTAAATATGCATGAGCGGCAACATAATAGCGTAACTAGTTCTGAAACATGATACATGAGCTGAATATCATGATCTGAACTGAATGCCTTGAATACGTGGCTTACTGCTGAGATCGGAGTCTGGGGGTCAACCTATAGGTACCAATTACTCCAAATTGGATTCGTTATGTGAAGAGAAACTGAATTTAAAACATGAGAGAGTTGAGGAATAATGGTGTATCTCCCCCTTGGGACACTACATCCCTCTAAGAATGCCACCTTACAGAGATACTGAGGGGATGAATAGGGCATAAACCGACTGATTCATGACTGAATACCTGGGATTCAAAACTAAGATATGACACCAGAATTGAGCTGAACTCACAATCACCAGGATGTGTTACCTTGAACCAGTATTATTCAAGAAACTTAGGATAGTATAACTAAATCGAAAGTTGGAAAATAAACCATAGAAATTTGACTGTCTGACTGCTAAACGAAATTGCTAGTTTTACTGACTAACTCATGCTGAAAAATCTTAAGACAAAATGAGAGAAAGAGGTCTAACAATGCATAGCATGAGTATGAAGGAACTATATCATACCCGAATCTATGTTGGGGGAATTTCCTTGATCATGGTGAGTCTGAAGAGCATAAAACCTGTTTTGATGCTGACCACTAGTGGTATTAGAAGTGACGCCCTGCTGGCATAAATATTTTCCCTTCTGAGCCGTTACTCTAAAGTCCCGCAGCCTGTGTCCTGGATTACCGCATCCATAACAGACCTCACTATCTGCTCTACATACACCTAGGTGATTCTTACCATACTCTTCACAAAGTGGATAGGTAAGACTCCTGTTCTCACTACCCTGGGACTCGGAGCCTGGCGACCCATCACGACTATCATTCCTGAACTTGGGTACTGGTGCACTAGCTGAAGATGGGGTTGGGACTAAAAACTTATGACTATACTGAGAACGGCTACCACCCTCTGACATTAGCGGAGCAAAGATAAAACTACCTGTCCTTTCCCTCTTATTCTGCTTTTCCTTTACCTTAATCCCTTGCTCTTTTATCAGTTGAGGATGGGTCATAAGTCTTGCTAAAGTTATGTCACTATTCAGCATAGCGGATATGCACTCATTTACCACGCTATCATTCACCCCTGACACATATTTACTTATCTTGGCCCTACTGTCTACAACCACATGAGGGGCATATCTGTCTAATTGAGTAAACTTAAGAGAATACTCTTTCAGCGTCATGTTGCCATGCCTGAGGTTGATAAATTCTAACCCTTTAGCTTCTCTAAGATCTACGGGAAAGATCCTCTCTAAGAATGCAGTGATAAATTCATCCCATTCTATAGGCCCTGCATCATCTCTCATTTTTTACTCCTGCTGCTTGAACCAAGTATGAGCCACATCCTGCAATAGATATGCAGCTAGTTGATGTGTGAGCCTATGCTAACACATTTAAAGCTTTTAACTCTAAGTAATTGCAAAGTCTTGAGCAACTTTAGTTTTTTTTTATTAGTTTACTTTGATTTTGCAGTATAAGTAGAGAAAAAGGGGAATCACAAATTAAGGAAGCAAAAAGCGTGAAATTAGAAGAAAATAAAGAACAAAGTGTGGCTGACGATATCCATGACACGTCATCAGCCTGGTGATAGGCTTTCAAAGATGCCTTCAACCTTAACCAAAGAATGATATTTGTTGTAACGTTGTGACAGCATGTCGTGATAAGGCATCAGAGCTATGATAAGGCGTCAGGATCACCGTCAACCTTAGGCAAAAATTCTCAAAATGGAAGAGGAGTTGACGACATCCATGACGTGCCGTCAGACTCCTGATAGAATGTCATTGTCGCCAATAGCCTGAGACAGCAAATGCGAAACTTAAAAAGAATCTGACGACATCCTTGATGGGCCGTCAAACTCATGATAAGCCATCACTAGCGTCGTCATCTATTCCGAAGAAAATCTGAACTTTACTTTTATTTCCTTATTCAGGGTTAACTATTTAAAGCCTTGTTTTAGGTTTTTTTTTATTCATTCGATCATTATCGATTGATATATCCCACAAGATAGAAGATATGATTTTTCTCTCTCTCTCTCTAAGAAAAATATTTTGGAGTTTTGTCTTGTGATTCAATTCAAAATATACTTTTGATTTTCTTTATCATTGTAAGTTAATCCTTTCAGTTATGAATTCAATTTTCATACTTGTTTCTTGCATCATGAGTGACTAAACACCTATAACCTGGATCATGGGATATAGGATTAGGTCATGATAAGGTGTTAAATACTCAAGATTTAATAGGTGTTAGGCTTTCTTGGTAATTCTGAGATTATAATTTACGTTTGTTGGTTGCAAACAGTAGGCGTACCTACTTTTATTTACTTGAGAAAGAAATCATAAACAGTAGGAAGTGAATCAGCAACGGGGACTTGAAAAGGCTTCATTTAATAATCAGTGCTATAATAAGGTTGATTAACCTGAGGTAAAATATGGACAGTACATAGCGATTCCCTAAGTCCGAGAGGATTAGGAAATTAGACGCTTGAATAGGTCGAGAGATATTTGAGCATATCATCGATAAAGATAGATTATGATCCTAACCACCGTGAGAGTCTTGAGTAAACTTTAGCATCTGTCATGTACCGTAAGACCTTGTGAACATAATCTTGGTTATTTCATAAAATCTTGGTTATAAACATCAAATTCAAAGTGACAATCAATTATCTGCAAAACTCAGACCCCATTTCAGGAAACAATAAACTACCAGTGAATTAAATCGTAAACAACTTGAGTTCATACCTTATTACCTGTAGGATTCGACCCCAACCTAGTTGGGTTTTATATTGACAACGATCGCTTACACCCATTCAAGAGTGTAATTTGAGAGTTTTCAAAAATGGCATCATTACCAGGGAATACGGTTGTAAACTAAAATTTTATGTACGCTAATTTGTTGTTAGTTAAGTTTCCTTGATTTATGTTTATTCATTGTTTTTGTCTATTGCAAGTTCTTACTTGTTTATGCCAAAAAAAAAGTTCTGGAGAACCATTATTACCAATTAATCTGGAACCTCAGCTGATAAGGAGAATGGCTGAACAATAGGAGGCGGAAAGACTAGCCGTTTTGGATAGAGATTAGGTGAACGTATAGAATTTGGGTCAATAATTACGGAACCAGAACCCTGATGATGAAGACTTGGGTGATGAGGAATTGCTGAATCCTCATAACCCAAGGCAATCTGAGCAAATTACCACACCAGTGTAGCGAAATATCAATAGAAACCATCCAGTCCGAGAAAGGTATGGTCAACAGCCTGTTCAATACAAGGCTAATGATGATGATGAAGGAATGGACGGAGTTGGTGAAATGGGTGTGCTATCATTCTACCACCATTGGCACCAGGTGCAAAATTTAGCATAACAAGTACCATGATCTAACTCCTGAATCTGAAGAGGCTGTTTGGAGGATTACCAGGTGATGACCCGAACATGCATTTGGTGAAATTCATCACCATTTGCAAATATTTTGATAATTCAGGAGTGAGGCAAAATGCAATTAGATTGAGATTGTTTCCTTTGTCTCTGTCTGGAGAGGCAATAATGTGGTTAAATAAGCTAGAGCCTGATTCTATAACCAACTGGAGATAGTTGAAAGAGGCGTTCCTAGAATAGTTATTTCCACCCTCCAGGAGGATACAGTTGAGGGAAGAAATCAATAATTTTAGGCAGCTCCCGACCGAAGCATTGCATGAAACTTGGGAGAGATTTAAGAAGAAGCTGGCACAATGTCTGAACCACAATATGATGGACTTGCACTTGATGGAGACTTTATACAGAGATTTTAACTCTGTGACAAAGCCAATTGTAGACAATGTTGTAGGTGGTTCATTCATTGACCTCTCTTTTATGGATGCTTCAGACATGCTGAATAGAATGACCAAGCAAAGTAAGGCTTGGCACACCAGGGATTCTATGGGGGCTAGCTCAACTATATTTGGTGGTATGACTGTGGAGAAACACAGAAGGGATGAGGAAAGAGACAAGGACTTGGCCCACTTAAAGACACAGATGGACTTGCTGACCAAGCACTTGCTGTCAGGTAAGACCAAAATGGTTAAGGCTGTGGAATCTTAAGGTACTGTTGCTACGAGTGCTGATACGGAGGCAAACTATGTGAGTATCAGGGGGATTTCTGAGGAAATATCCAAGTGAACCAAGGTCGGAACTTTTATGACAAGCCTGATTATAAAGATAGGGAGCATGGACATTGGAGAAACAATAATGACAGGAGTGGTTTATATGTTCCTCCTAAAAGTCGAGATGCTGAAACAACTGGATCTGGCAAGATGTCCATGGAGGACATGATGGAAAAGTTTTTTAAGGGAGTGGAAGATACCAACTCGGGGGTAAATACTATGAAGAGTGAATTCTCTACCCTCAGTCAGTAGGTTAGCTCACACTCTGCTTCTATTAAGCAGTTGGAGCAGCAGATGAGCCAACTTTCTGCTACACTGAATCAGAGAAAAAGTGGTACTTTACCTAGTGATATGGTTCAGAATCCGCAAACTGATGGTTCATGTATGGCGATCACCACTCGGAGTGGTAAGATGTTACTTGGCCCTTCTGTGGGAAAATCTGTAGAAGATGAGGTAATTGTTGATGAACCCGAAGAAAGTAATCCAGTGGAGTCTGAGAAGTTGGATATTTTTGCTAATGATTCAGAGAAGGAAAATGAGAAATAAGAGGAAGTGGTGTTAAAGACTATCCCTAGACCACCACCTCTCTTTTCTCAATGATTGAAGAAAAAGGTCGATGATGCAAAATTCGTCAAGTTCATGGAAATACTCAAGCAATTGACAATTAATGTGCCTTTGATTGAGGCACTTGAGAAAATGCTAGGCTATGCAAAGTTCATGAAAGACCTCATCACAAAGAAGAGAAAGTTTAGCAGTGAGCAGGTGGACAATCTCCACCATTGTAGCGTGGTTTCCACACGATTCTTAGTGCTAAAGAAGGATGAACCAGGAGTGTTCACTATTCCGTGCAAAGTTGGGTCTCTGGATGTTGCAAAGGATTTATGTGATTTGGGTTCCAGCGTGAATCTAATGCCACTGGTTGTATATAAGAAGCTCGGTTTAGAAGCTCTGGCACCCACTAACATGAGATTGGTAATGGTAGATAGGTCGATAAAATAGCCTGTTGGAATTTTGCATGATGTGTTGGTGAAATTAGAAGACTTTATTCTTCTTGCGTATTTTGTGGTACTGGATTGTGATGTGGACTTTGAGGTACCCATTATTTTGGGGAGGCCATTCTTAGCAACAGGAAGAGTAATAGTTGACATGGAGTTGAATGAGCTTAAGTTTAGGATTGGTAAAACAGAGGCAAAATTCAAAATGCATAAAACCATGACCCAACAAAAAGATATGAGTATTTTCTCAATCGTTGATGTCTTCTATGATGATGGAAAAGGGGTATCTACAGGTTGTCTTGGTGAAGGTTGAGTAGTCAAGATAACCCAGTCGTGCCGCGATAGTAAATCAGGAGCTATTGGGAGGAAACCCAAATTTTTTATGTTTAAGAAAGTTTTTTTATTTTTTCCAATTTGGATTTAGTACGGAGCAGGTGGAAAAATAAGAAGGTCAGCTGAAAGGTCATGACGGCATCCGTGACAAGCCGTCACAACTGTGACAAGCTATCACGATTGTCGTTATCTATACCAAGCTGGAGGAATTCTCTGCCTAAGGGTGACAACATTCATGATATGCTATCACAATCGTGACAAGCCATCACAAAACGTCGCCAGCCTAAAGCTGTAAAAGCTGAAATTTGGGCTTAAATAAAATCAGATCCAACCCGGCCCAATAGAAAAACATTTTCAAATTTCCGCTGCTTTTAAGTATTTTTCCTTAGTTTATTTCTTTCCTTAGTTAAAATTCCCATCCTTTTCAAAACACTCCAAGTAAAACAAGTTAGCTTTGTGTGTGGTTTGCACTTCAAAATCACGAAAATCTTCTTATTTTATACCTCCTCTTGTGTGTGACTTTAGTTTAAGAGATCCATCAGGTATACTCTACTTTAACTCTAATTTTCTTATGATGTATGATGAATGAATGATAACCCAATGTCCCCAAGATGCTTGAACCAAGTTCAACTTGGAAAGTAACTAAAATCGCACCTAGGGTTGCTGTGCAAACCCAAGGTTTGAAAAGATAGCTCACAATTCGAATTCAAGTGAATCTTGAGAAATAATGGGGACCAAAAAACTTAGTTAAGATCAAAAGTGGGTTCTGATAAGTGTTGACGACATCCATTATAAGCTATCAACATCGTGATGGCTTATCAGGAATATCGTCAAAAGCTGACAAAAATGAAGTTGGTTCTGGATAGAGCTGACGACAATCATGATAGGCTATCACAATTGTGACGGCCTATCATGAATGTCGTCAAAAGTTGTGAAAATAAATTTTGTGGGTTCTGTCTGAGGTTGATGACAACTGTGATAAGCTATCACAGTCATGATGGCTTATCAAGAATTGTCGTCACACCTGGAGCCTTAAACATGAATGAGCTTAAATGATTTACGTACTTGTGTTTGTGTTCTTGAGAGTTGACTAATGTTCTTCTATTGTCCCCAGGTACTTTAAAATAGCACCAAAAAGATTAAGTCCCACAGAACCAAATAAAGCGGCCCAAGAAAGTGTAGGTCGCAAGCTCATTGATGAGGAATCTAACTATGAGGAGGAGGAACCCTTGCTCAGGAAGAGAAACAAGCAAAGTCCAAAGAAATCTCCACCACCTCCACCAATTGATGTGGAGGAAAGTGATGATACTGAGACGACTACAGCTTCTGAGCAGGAGGGATCTGAAAAAAATGATTTTGAACAGCATGAGTCTGAACATGCTGACTCTGATAAAGAAGATCAAGAAGGGTCTGAAGAATCAAAGTCCGAGGAAACAGCTTCTGGGTCCCTGTCTACTGATCAACAAAATGATTAAGAGTCCCCACCTCGGGTAACTCTTATCAAATGTAAGAACCCTGAAGCGTAAAATAATGCTAGATGGAAAATCCCTAGAGCAGAGGACATCAACATCGCTGGTCTTCAAAGAACTGATAGAAGAAATACGAAGAGGCCTATTCAGGAGGAAAAGATTATTATCACGAAAGGGTTGAAAAGGTACCGTGAAGTGGAGAAGAAGTTCAAAGAGTATGACTTAGGATGGACCACAGAAGGGGGAGGTTTATTTTTCCCCGCACTGGTTCGGGAGTTCTACGCGAACTACCAAGCTTAGTTAGAGAATTTATGTAGACCAGGTGAAAAAGTAGCAGATCAACCCCTTCTTGATAGAGTTTAGGTGAGGGATGTAAGAGTTGATGTCTCAACCAGAACCATCAATATATTCTTTCACGGCCCCAACTTCACTCCTCAGTCCATCGCACCATCATTTTATGCTCTAATAAAGAATAGGAACAAATAACGCCAAATGAGAGAATTTTTAAGTCCTCGTTGACTCAGGAGGGAAAATTTTAGTGTGGTATAGTGCGTTTCTGGCTGATTACCACCGAGGAGACAACATTCTGGGAGATGACCAGGCTATTTTGGTAGTAAGCTTGGTGCAGCAGCTTTTCTTGAACTTTAGGGAAATCATTAAAGATGAGATAAAGATCAGGATATCAAGGACCGACATTGGTTATCCTTTTCCTTGTCTTATAACAGAGTTGTACAGAGCTGCTGAGGTGCCAAAGATTGCAAGAGTTGATAAAGACGTTCGTGCCCGGAAGACTCACAACCCCATATGGTTTGATGAGATTCAACCGGGGCTTAGACTTGACAGGGGGAAGAGATAGCAGCAGACCCTCCAATTTCAGATGTCGGTGCAGCACCTCATATGGAAGTGCAGGATTATTCAGCACAAGCAGCTTCAGTGCCTGAGACTGAAGCCAACCCTTTAGTTCCTACAACAGCAACAAGACCTGCATTTCAGCAGATTGATATCAGAAAAATGGCTAAGCAAGCCAAGTGGTGTGAGGCACAGCTACATGCTTTTACCAAACAGTTTGTTGCTGCTATGGACAAAAGAATCAAGGTTATACTTGAGCCTTTTATGATATTGCCTGGGTGGTTTGCAGAATTGAAGAATAGATTCGATGCCCATGCAAAAGATATAACTAGTGCTGATCTTGCTACATTCAGGGCGAAATTAGAAAAAGTAAAAGCAGATGTTGGGGTGCTACAACATCACCAAATTATGATGCAAACAGGTCCGACCTTACCTGAATCTGAAGATGAAATTCCCATACTTGACCTCACCGTAGATTCCCAAAAGAAAAAAAAATAAAAAGATGGAAAAGAAGGGCAAAGATAAGAGAGAAGAGCCAGACAGCGAGGATGAAAGGAGAGTGAAAAAGAAGGCTAAGAAGAAAAGGAGGAGTTGAAGAAGGCAAGATTGGACTCCCTGGCTGATATAGAGAAATGGGAGGCAACCATCCGAGCTAGAGCTGAAGGTGCTTCATCTAGCCAGGCTCCCACCACTGCTAGGCCAGATGCTCCAAATGAGGAAAAGACAACAGTTGATGCAGTAGCAGGTTCGGAGACCCAGGATCCACGTGCTTGACTGTCTTCAGGTATACCCTAACCCTTAGTGAATTTTATTTTTGAATTTTAAGATGAGGGTGTAGGGTAGATTGTTTTTGTAACCCTAGTTATAAGAGTGTCAGTACCATGCAACTGGGGTCCAATCTGTAACCCTAGTTAGAAGGGTGTCAGTACCACGCTATTGGTAAAGAAAACTGCTATGGAGTCAGTTCTAATCTAGTGGGTGATCCCTGGGATCACTCCTATATATTTAAATATGCTAACGGGTGATCCCTGAGTATGTCAGTCCTATCTAATAGGTGACATTTCGTACCTACGTTAGCTACGTAGTTCTGGAACTTAAGGATTTCTTCTAGAGATCTCAGCCATATCTAGCGGGTGAGTCCCCATCCCTAGGCTCGCTTGGTGCTGAATCCTACTCCTATCAGAAAGACACTGAATTGAATAATTAAAATGAAGTGATTTTCTGAATTGAGCCGATACTAATTGTTTTGTTTAGCAGAAAGAAACTGAGTTTACTGAGTTTGTTGACTGACGGAATGTACTGATTTCTGAGGACTGACTGAGAGTACTGAAGTTACTAAGATTAATAGGAATACGACAGTTACTGAGATTACTGAGTAGGACTGATCGGATAGATATTGAATTTACTAAGATTTTCTGAGTCTTGAGACTGACTAAATTCTACTGATCATGGCTTGACTGAGATTATCGTGAAAACCTGACATGGCTCTAGGCGCACAGCTAAATTGGCAGGTACAAGTACCCCCAGGACTTGATGGAATGAAACTGACATAGCATGGCTTACTTGAACACATGACCAACAACATAATTCATAATTCATATATTGAAGCACTTCATCAAACATGTGATATGCATAAACTTGTACATAAATGGGGACTTCATAATATCATGCTAGTTGGGCACTTTTCCTTCATATAGGCACTTAATCAAAAACATGGTAGGCATAGTATATGTAGACAACATTATACAACAATTAAACATCATTATTCAACATCTAATTTCATCAACCTAGGGTTTAATGATAGGTTCACGTAAATATACATTTATATAAATCAATTCCACCTAACATTGATCACCCTACATGGATTTGAATTCAATTGATCATTCTCAGCATAAAAAAAACAAATCCAACATGAAATTCATAAAGAAATCCATAAACTTGAACTTAGAAAAGAGATTCTTGGGATTAATGGATGAAAGGAGTCCATGAATGAACACTATGCATACCTTGGTTTGTAAATACACAAAGATTGATGGATGAAATTCTTGAACTTGAATCTTCTATGAAAAACCCTAATGCGTTCTTAAGAGGATTTTGAGAGAATAGAGTATATTTTTGTGTAATGGAGGCTTAAATCCGTGTTTTTAAGATTATATAGGGTTGGGAAATTGACCCTTTTAACTCTAGGACACATATTTTAATTCTTGTGAAAATTTCCCATTCATCCTTGGCAAGACGCACCACTATCTTACCAAGTCACTGGAACTGGACAATTGGGAATCTGCATGGTGGCGCAACGCGGATCTATCGCGTTGCCACCTTGTTTGAGACTTGGAAGTTTGGCTCGACATGCCACTATCACGAAGAAACACTGGAAATTAACAATTGTCATTTAAGCTGGCTCCGCGACGCGCTGATGGCTTAGGTGATATATTGTCTCACTAAAAAGGCTCGAACTCTTCGCCTAGGTGTCAGATTTGGGCGAATTTTGTATCGATGGGAAGCTTATTTAATTTTCCATATGATAAAAAGTAAAAATCTTGAAAATACCACATGCATAAAAGTGAATTCATCTTTGAAACTAGTCTTTGACTTTCTTGGAAAAGATTTAAGCTGGTAGAAGTACGGGGTATTACAGTCATATTCACTCCTGAAATAGGAATAATCATGTAGGTTAGCGCATTTATATCAAATGTATAGCTAAACACTAATACAAGATAATTTTTTCTAAAAAAATTTCTAAAGTACAGGTAAAACTTGGAGTTAAGGTGTATAATTATGACTAATATCACTAAATATTCTCTTTCTCTCTATATATAAATATATATTTAAGGCAAATTTATATGGGTATGATCTTTTTTGTGGTATTTGAAGGCCAAATATGTTCCAAGAGTCAAAGTTCAGAAAATAGAGCAAACGGAGCCCAAGTACATCAAATGAGCCATCCAACAGACTATTGCATATATTGATTGGCCATCGCATATAGGTATTGGAATACTCAAAGGATGTTAGAATTAAAGAGCATCAGATGACAACATCCCATGACTCATTCCTAGATACAACAAACTCATCTTGATGCTTATGGGATATGATATTTAAAAGTGTAAAAATTTAGGTTTAACTAATAAGTACAAGCAATGAGCCATTCTTGGAATGGACGAGGCTCGTCCTGAAGGTCGTCCAACAGACTTTTTAAGACAAGCAAAGATCAACCATCTAATAATGAGCAAGAAGGGAAGATTATTATATCATATAATAAATCATCCTATCATTCATTGAAGAAGCCGTCACAACAATCCTATTGTGTATTTTTTCTATAAATAACTTTCATTGGATTCATTTTAGGGGCTATGCATTCATATAGACATTTTAGTCTTAGAAACATCATATAATAGTTTTTTTAGACTTGACAGATTACACATTGAATATTTGTTATTATTTCCTCCTTAATGACTCAAATGTCTGAATTTCTTATACTTTATTCATAAGTTTATGACTATGAGTTATTAAAGCAATTCATATTATATTGTTATGAACATGAGTAAGTAAATCTCACAATAGGATGACTGGAAACATTATAAATTAACAATGTAGGTAAATTACTTAGTGATTCTTGAATGATGTATCTATATTTATTATTTTTCCCGTTGTATTAATTACTTTTTAAGGCTCTAGAACATTATAAATCTCCTTATTCTTACTTGCTAGAAAAAAAGGGTAATGAATGGGAAAAGGTGTTAACAATGGTGAGGCTACGAACCCTCATGTAATTACATGACCTTGTTTGAGAATAGTTAATGTAGGATCAAAGGTAAGGGTTATTAAAGCAAACAACCGTAGACAAACAAGGTTTTATGGTGATTTCATCAATCTAGGGGACTAAATATTATCTTGAACATAACTTACTAATCTTGAATACTAAGTGTCTGGATAGATCACTAGAACAATATGCCTACTACATAATAAATCATGGGGGACACCATCCTAGTAAACTTTCTTATTGACTAAAAACCACATTAATAAACATTTTATAACTCGATTACTTCTTTTTCTACAAATATTACTTGTCACAAAATCCTTCTTTTGAAAATAATTGTCTAATACCTTAAATAACTACATCAATCGAGATCCTAGAAGTATTCAATGTGGTATCAACTACAACCTTAGTTGGGTTCTATATGTGATTCAACGATAAATTTATACTTCAATTGCGATATATAATTTTGGTGTCAACAACTTCTTGTGTCGTTTCTGGGAATATGATATAGGATTATATCGATTATGGTTATTTAATTACCATTCCTTGTTTACTCATTATATTTTTTATATTTAGGTATCACACTAGTACATTCCCAATTCACAAAGTCAAGGCAATCCTCTTAATCCACTTAATCTTGAAATTGAAAAAAATACTATGATCTGCATGATCTTGTGCATGCCCAATACTCGGAGTCAATGAAATTCCTTGGTTTCCCTAATTACAAGTTGTAATTGTAGTATAAATTTGTCATTGAATCAAATATACAATCCATCTAAAGTTATGGTAGACCCCATAGAGAATATGGCTAGGAGATTAGTTGAGATGACTATTTAATCTATCTGTTCGTTATTTCCAAAAGGGTGAGGGGGGGTTTGGCAAGTAATATTCCTAGAAAATAAGTAATCAACTAAAAAAATATTTATTATTATATTTTTAATCAATAAAATAGTTGACTAGGATTGTGTTCCCCATGATTTCATAAGATAGTAGCCATATCATACTAGTGATCTATCCTGGTGCTTAGCTTGCAAGATTGGTAAGTTAAGTTTACCTAAATAATTGTCCCCATAGATAGATGAATGTCCCCATAAAAAATGCTCCCTCTATGGGTGTTTTCTTTTCTAAACCTTACCTTTTATCCCACAGTAACTATTTATAGACAAGTTTAAGTTATTTGATGAGGGTTGGTAGCCTCAAATCATTGTTGTAAATGATTTTTCCTATTTATTAACTCTTTGGTCCAGTATATAATAATAAGGAGATATATATGTTTAAGACCCCTTAAAATCAATCCATATCATCTGCAGAACAATATATGTAAAAACACCATACAATAATAACGAAGTACTTTATCTACATTGTTAATTTATTATGGTTCCCAGAACTCTAGTTGAGGAATTTAGCTACTCAAGTTCATAATATCAAAGGAAGAATTCTTACAAGAACTCATAATCATAAACTTATGAATAAACCAGATGAAATTTGTGCACTTGATTATAAATGAAAAAATAATAACAAAGAATTAATGTGTTATCTCTCAAGTTATGGAACAAAAAAAGATATAATGTTTGTAAGACTAAAACGACAGTATGAATGTGCAACCCCTAAAATTAAACCATGGAATATTATTTTTAGAGAAAGTGAAACCTATACTAAACACACTGAAATTTCAGTGTCAGCACCGCAGATGAATGATTTGATGACTTGTTGCATGTTGTAATGATTTGTCCTTCCTACTAATTATTAGATGGTTGATCTTTGCTTGTAATCAAAACTATATAAGATGACCTTTAGCAAGAGACCATACATTCAAAGTATTATTCGTTGCTTGTACTCATTGGTTCAACCTTGATTTTTACGCTTTTCAGGATCATCTCCCACAAATGTCCAGATGAGTTCATTAGATCTAGGAATGAGTCATGGGACTAAGGATCTTTAATTTTCCCATCCTCTAAGTCATCCAACACCAACAGAGGATAGACCGTTAGTAGCTCCAATAGTCTGTTACATTACTTGTCTGATTTACTTGGGCTCCATTTTTCATGTCTTTTAAATTTTAAATCTAGGAACCTATTTTACCTACAAATACCACAAAAGCACATCATACCCACATAAACATGCCTATGAGCTAGTATATTTCTCTTTGTTTTAATAATTAAAAGTTCCATAAAACCACAACAATTCAGATACCACGATAATATTCAATCTCATATTGTGGTCAAATTCACTAATTCAAACAACCCATAATATGCTATACACGATATCTACTTAAGTAAAGTCTAAAAGAAGTTAAGTCATAACCTACCTCAAATCGACACACAAGTATATAATAATTTGTATCTTACCTTACCTTTTTGAATGGTCTCAGAATGCCAAGAATATATCCAAAATAATTTTTCCATGAAAACACGAGTCTAACCATACTCCTACAGATAAGGTCCTAGGTCATGCGTACAAATTAAATTGAAAAGTCTTTTTCTAGTTGAAAGTAAGGAATAAAAGCCCATTTGATAAAAAAATCAAATGAAATTTATATAAAACCAAATAAACCCTAATGGCCCATTTCAAAAATAAAATAAAAATAAAAATCTAGAAAAGCAAATTCAAAAAGGAAATGTATAGTAAACACTAGAGACGAGATTCTAGACACTTCGACATCTATGTCGACTAAACCAATATCTCGACAACATCCAATTCTAGTTCGAGGTGGAAGCAAAGGAGATGGACGACCACGTTGCCAAGTCATCTTCATTTGGTAAGCTTGCTGCTTTTACAAAATCATCCCAAAACACTTTTCTCTTGTCGTTGATCTATTATGGGCATGTTTGGAGCTCATTAAATATATTACCATGTAGATCTTACTATCTTTTCCAAAAATCTCACTGTTTACTTATAGAGATGGCATGAGATATAAATGTGACAAGATTATCTTTGACTTTGACCACATAGCTAAGTAACTAGTAGTGAGCTCCTTAAATTTCAATTTCTTACCATTATATAGAGTTTGATGAGGTGAACCTCATATGAGGTTAATACCACCATCTAAGCTCAATATTTAGGATAACAAACCTCAACTTTAGAAGCTAAATTTAATTTGAACACTTTACAGGTTGTAGAAATAAGGAACAAGGATTATACATTAGTAACATTCTTGCAACGCTGCTTACCTGATTTAGTATAGGTTAAACATCCCAAATTCTCTAACAACGTACAAATACTCAAATTCAATTACTTTCGACATTAGTACTTAGTAGATTAGTACAATTTATTCTAATTCTTCCAATCTTCTTCATGTGAACATATTACCCGCATCAAGTTATTTGCATTTGTTTGGTATTGCATATCTGTCATTCTGATTATCTTCTGCCTACCTAAGGTGTACAAATTTTCCAAGTTGTTTATCTTTTTGCCTTTACTATGATATTCCTGAAAGTGATTAAACTGATAATTACATGAAAAACAAAAACTAAGTTAGCAAAATAATAAACAAGAGTATTTCCTTCCCACGGGGAATGTTGTACTCTTACAAATAAAGACGACCTAAAATAAATAATGGAGTTGACCTCCAAGGTCATACTAAATGGAATTTACTACCAACCTTCTAATAGTCCTATTTTCTACTACAAAATTAGTGGTACCTTGAATTCTTAATCATTTAACAACAACTAAATTTCCTAAGTGAACTATTATGCAAAAAGCAGTAGAGCTTGGTCAAGGATTACGCTCGGAAGCTCCATTTATATTGAGTTTAAAATAGTAAATAGGAGGAGGGAGCCATCTCACAATCTTAAGGCTATAAGTAGCCCTGAGACTTTCTACAACAACTATTAGTAAAGGCAAACTGTTAATTCCAAATGTTCATTTGAACCTAAATTTAATCAACTTCATAATTGTGTCATTAATATCTCAAATTCTTTAAAACTAAGTATAAATTTCCCTGAAGAATAGTGTTCCTTATTCTTCAAAAGAGCTAAAGAAGAATGATAGGTACAACCTGAAACACCACCTATATAGTAGAGTTGCCTTTTATGGACCACTACTTTCTCATAGTCTTCTTCAAGTGTATCATTGAGCCTACAATACCAAATGCTTCAAAATAATGATGTAATATTGTGGCTGCTACTTGAACTCTTAGAAATAAATGCTTAATAGTCCTAGTCTCAAAATAAAAAGTTAGACCCGCAATTGTTTTGTGTCCTAAATCTCCACCAATGTTTAGTATACATTGCCAAAGAGACATCAAACATGAATCTAAAACCAAGACCACCTTCTTGCTTCTGTAGACAAATATTTACGTCACAGCCCAAGCCGAGGCCCTATTCATGACGGGCATTTCAAACCAATAAGGCTCGAGAAACCCCTTCGTATACTATCATAAGCATAATTCATGTGAAATAGAAGTGCAGAAGATAATCTAAAAATATAAGAATATTATAATCAAACTTAATACTTGTAATGCTCCGAAAATGGGTCTCGAGACGTCACACGGTGCTTAAGGCTACAAGTAGCCCCAAGCTAACCCTTTGAGACTATCACTACTCATAATAATTCATTCAAGAAGGAATATACAAAACACTGGCACTGTCATATCAAATGAAAGGAAATACGAAGATAATACTCGGTTCAAACGACCACAATACTGGAAATCTCAACACAACCACAATCTGATAACTAGTCTGACAAAGCCTCTACTACTCCATGAACTAGAGAGCCATTGGGACAGGTCCCCAACTGACTCAAACTAGACTGAAAGTAATAACATAACCACTCAAATACGGAAATATCTGAAGATAGGCTCTCGAACAATGAGGACTCACCACTGGAGAAATGTAGAAAAAGGTACTCAGAAATTATTGATAAGACTGGGATTGAGCACCTGAACCTATATTATAAGACAATGTAGCACATAGACGTATATGTGGATCAACACTTGGTAATGTACTGAGTATGTGGGGGTGTATGCATTTACATAAAACAATGTCAATACTCTTTAATCAAATCATGCATGCAAATAGGAATGAATCACATGGCTTGAATAAGTCTAAAATGTAAAGCTCATAAATCATGTAGAATGAAGCATGTAACACAAATCTCGTGAGTCATTGTACTTTGGATTTAAAATTTGTACTATTCTCTTATTCTCATTACTCATAGGATGAAGGAAACTTTAAACAATACTTTCAACTCATGCATATATCTTATGGTGAGTAAAACTTCTTTAATGCTCAAGAACTTATAACTCTTTTAAACTCAAACACTTGTAACTTGGAATCATAAAACCTTAGTTTGAAAACCCATGATGAACTCGTATTAGTAGAGAAACTACTTCCTTCTTTGGAAAATACTCAAAGAAGTTCATTTATTTTAGAAAATATCTCATCCAAAAGCTTTAGGAAAAATATTCTATCTCAATGGAAAATACATTAGTTTAGGGAGGCTCTCTTAACCGACAAAAACCATGTGAGCTACATGGATTCCAACGTCTTGTACTCCTAAGGAAGAAATCTCATGTTGGGGAGAGGAATCATAATCTTGCCAAAGAGTATAACCTCAACTCAGTGATCACTTATCTTGGACTCAGGCCCAATCATCTAGGCCTTAGGCCCAAAATATCAAACTTACGGTGGAAAAAAACCATAGTAACTTACCCAACTCGGTGCTAAATACTACTCCCTTTATTTTATCTCGCTCATCTCATGAAAATCCACTTTCAAATAAATCTCATGGTTCATAAGAACCCAACAATAAAATCTGTAATCTCATGTAGTGAAGTGGATTTCAAAGCTCTATGACCATTAGGTCAAAACATTTCTCAATAATCTCAAAATACTCAAATCATAGGTGCTTATAGCACAAGAGTTCATAAAATTGCAAGTCTCAAGTAGGGATTAATGACCCATAATTTAATCACAAGTTAAAACTCATCAAAATGCATATTAGATAGCATATAGATTCATAAATCATGTAGAAATCTAGAATTTACAGCAATTTAGCTCATAATCTCAACATACTCATATACTTCAATATCTCAAACATTTCAACTACTAAATTCTCAAGGATTAAAATCATAGGGTATAAACTCAACTACAATTTCTCAAGAAAACATGTAAAAATCATGCCATTAGACTCTCAATTCATGGAAAACATAAAAAACTTGCCACCAATAACAATGGGTGAACAACCCCAATTCAATTTCATGTAAAATCTCATAAATTACAGAAAATTATAGTTTAAAAAAGCCTTTGGGCACAAGGGTGAAAGGATTACCCTTGTTCAAAACCCCCACATACCTTGAATTAGAAGCTATGGATGAACTTTCCTTTTTGGGACTCTATTCGTACTCTTGAATGAGGGTTGTTAAAGCCCTTGACTTGGGAACGTTGAATCTTGACTCAATTTAGAAAATCTATGGTGGATTTTTGAGATTATTGGAAGAAATTTTGAATACTTAGGGTTTTTGTTAAGAGAAAACTTGAGAAAAACTTCATAGAATGCATGTAAATAACTTTAATTTAGTGCTTGTACAATTTAAGAGGCTTGGAAAAAGTCCAAAGTGCCCTTTTTAGCTCTTGTACGAAGCTGGAAAAATTAAACTGGGAACCCAATTTTATAAGCCACCACGACGTACCACTATCGCGGTGGCTCACAGGATATTGACAAATGGGAATCTGGGAGTCACCGTGATGTGGATCCATTGCGTTGTCCCACTGGTTGGGACCTGGAACTTCAGCGCGATGTATCATAATCGCGCTAGGCCACTGGAAATTTATTATTGAGAAATTAGGGTCCTCCGCTATACGCCACTATCGCGGAGTTCCACTGTAATTTGAAAATTGTCAAATAGACTCTCTTCGCGACGCGCCAAGCACTAAAATGACGTTGTTTTATGACTAGGACTTAAATTAGCCATAACTTCTTGCCCCGATATCGGATTTGGGCGAATCCTATATCAACGGAAAGCTTATTAAATTTTCCATGTGTTAAAAAGTCAAAAATAGCGAAATTCTCTATGGTTAAAACGATACTCACTTAGGAAGTCACTCTTTAATCTTTTCGAGGAGAAATTAAGCTTAGGAAAAAGTTGAGGTATTACAATATCTCCCCCTTGGAAAAAATTGTCCACGAATGTTGCTAGTTAAGCTAAGAGCACGGAGGAAATTAGGCACATAAAGCTTGAAAAACTCGTCAAACTAACTCTATGTCTTTCTAAACTCTTGATTACCCCGAAAATTTCAAGAACTCATGAAAGAATAAATATATAGCTGGACTTTAGATTAGAAGGGCTGAATTAAGGAAGAATAATACCTTCAGCTTGATCTGAACTCGCTGAAAAAAGGTAAGGGTACTTGGATTGCATGTCTGCTTCTTCCTCCCAAGTAGCGCCCTCAACTAATTGGTTTTGCCATAAAACTTTGACTAAGGGAACCTCTTCATTCCTCAGTCTACGGATTTGAAAGTCTAGAATCTCAATAGGAATCTCATCAAATGAAAGACTATTCTGAATATCAACACTCTTTGAAGGATCTACTACCACATAATCACCAATGTGTTTCTTAAGAATAAAGACATGAAACACAGGATGAACGACTGACAACTCTACGGGCAACTCAACTTCATAGGCTACTTTACCAACACGGCTTAAGACTCTATAGGGGCCAACATAACGGGGGCTAAGCTTCCATTTCTACCAAACATCTTCACCCCATTCATGGGTGAAATCTTTAAGTACGCCAAATCACCCACCTCAAACTCAAGATCCCTTATCCTCACATCAGCGTACGACTTTTGACGACTCTGAGCTGTCTTCAACCTTTCTCTAATCAACTTCACCTTTTCCATAGACTTAAATACTGCATCACGTCCAACCAAAGAAGCTTCACCCACTTTAAACCAAACTATGGGTGATCTACATCTCCTACCATACAAAGCCTCAAATGGGGCTATCTCGTTGCTAGCATGGTAAGTATTGTTATATGCAAACTCGATCACTGGCAAATGTTCATCCCAACTTCCTTTGAAATCTAGAGTACATTCCCTCAACATATCCTCCAATGTTTGGATGGTCCTCTCAGCCTGACCATCAGTCTGTGGATAAAATGCGGAACTCAAATGAACTTGGGTACTGAGACCCCTCTGGAAAGCTCTTCAAAATTGATAAGTGAACTGAGTGTCCCAATCCAAAATGATAGACAAGGGGACTCCATGAAACCTGACCAACTCCTGAATATACAATCTAGCATAATCCTCAGCTGTATAAGATGTATGCACAGGTAAGAAATGTGCTGACTTAGTCAATCTATCTACAACAACCCAAATAGAATCATAATGATGTTGCAAAAGAGGTAAACCAGTCACAAAATCCATATTCACCTCTTCCCACTTCTAAGTGGGAATACTGATGATAGGCGAATTTACACGCCTATATCAATATATTTTGCCCATATTTTAGCCTAGTTTTGAGAACAAAGTATATATTTCATGCACTTTTAGTCCTTTTTCCTGTAAATGAGCTAACAAACATGATTAGTAAAGTTTCAGGTATAAATGATGCAGAATTCAGCATTTTATGGCTTACTTGACGCAAAAGAAAGCTCACGAAGGAAGGGAAGGGAGTTTACATGCCTAAGGACCAAAACTGCTGCATGGAAAATCTGTCCCGGGCTAAAACAGCATTTCTGAAGACTTTGGAGATTTGCAGTAACTTAGTTGGATTTGGACAATGATACATTAACCTAGTACAATTGGGTTATGTATTTCATTAGTTTATTTGGATTATGATAATGTTACATTAACCTAGTATAATTGGGTTAAGTATTACATTAGCCTAGTAGAATTTGGTTAGATATTTTATTTATCTAGTAGGATTAGGATATGCGTATTATAAATACCCTATCATGCTAGAGATTTTATGACCTCTCATCTTACAGTTCAATTCTATTACTCTACAACTCTTCTAATATTTTCATTAATTCTATTTTTCTTCCTCTACTCTTCCATTCTTAAATTCCACAACAAGAGAATCGTTACTTTGCCTAGGAATTCACGCCTCACGCCTACCACCTAAGCTACACGAAATCACTCAATCTTGTGGTATAACAACAATGTCAATCGTGATCTCCTTCGCATTCATGGGTAACTAAACTTCTCTGTTGGGGTTATGGAAGTCGTATGAGATACTATCTATTGCTGTGAGTTTGTGAGTTTGAGGCACGTATATTGCTTATATCATTATTCTCTTCATCTTAATCTACATTATTTGCGGTTGCAAACGCAAGAATACGCCAGTCTAACATTTAACTTGTTCGAGAGAAAAGTTATTTGTCTGGAAAAAAGATAATGTCAAGGTAGTAGGACACCCTTTCCTACAAAAAAGCTAGTGCCGTAACTGGACTAACCTCTTGGAGAATTCGTACCGTTAGACACGCTTTAAGCTCGAGAGAGTTAAAGTGAAATAGTCCTTGTTTAGGTCGAGAGACGCTTGGATTTACCATCGACTACAATCCTCTATAAGAAATTGCATGTCAGAATTCTACACACTCATAGCCAATAGAGACGTATACCTCAGAAGGTGGACATAACCCCAACGCTTCAATTCTCATTGTTTACAACCAACGTAACAATCTCTCTCTTTTTACTTTATTATTTTCAGCTTTTGTTTACATTACTTGCAAAACAAGAATCCCCCCCTTCTTACGAGACTTGCACCAAAAGTTTAGTAATTTTACTTACTTGTTGGCCAAGCTATTCCCTGTGGGATCGACACCCAACCCAGGTTGGGTTCTATATTTGCTAACGACCGCTTTACACTCAAACGAGAGCTGTAGATTGAGCGTTATCAAAAATTGGCGCCGTTGCCGGGGAATACAAGTGTCAATTAAGTTCGTGAAAATTACTAGACCCTTTGGTCAAAGATTCTCGTACTTTTACTTTTAGTTTTTATTTTTGTCTACTGCAGGTTTTTATTTTAGTGCATGCCCCATACTCGAAGTTCTGGTCAACCGTTATTACCAATCAATGCTGAACCACAACGCATTGGTAGAATGGAAGCACAAGCTGAAATCGCAAGGATGGTTGCTCAACAGGAACAAGCAATATTGGCTGCCCTTGCCACAACCCAGGTTCAACAGCAGAACATTGATAACCCTGCACGAGCACCAAATCCTGACGATGAGGATTTAGGTGATAACGAGTTACTAAACCCTAGGCGTGATGCTGAAATCGTAACACCTGCCAACAGAAGAGGTCGACAAGCTCGGTATAGACATGATCACCAACCTATGCAGCCAGCCTTCGACGATGATGATGATGATCTTGATGGTGCCGGAGCCACTGGAGCTATAATTCCACCACTATTAGCGCCCGGAGCCAAGTTCAACATCACAAGCACCATGATTTAGTTATTTCAACTCAAGGGATTATTTGGTGGACTAGCAGGCGATGATCCGAATATGCATCTCATCAACTTTATTTCTACATGCAAGTCTTTTGACAATCCTGGTATTGGTCAAAATGCAATTCGATTACGTCTATTTCCATTGTCTCTGTCTGGGGAGGCAACACTATGGTTGAATGGGCTGACTCCTGATTCTATTACAAATTAGAGGCAATTGAGAGACGCTTTCCTAGAAAGATTCTTTCCGCCATCCAAAAGAGCATAATTGAGAGATGAAATCAGCAACTTTCGTCAGCTTCCAACTGAAGCCCTTCATGAAACATGGGAGAGGTTCAAGACAAAGCTAGCGAGATGCCCAAACCATCACATGACTAATGTTCACCTCATGGAGATATTGTATAGAGCCTTGAATTCAATAACTAAGCCAGTGGTGGATAACGCAGCTGGAGGATCTTTTATGGACCTCACCTTTGGTCAAGCAAGCAATATGCTAGATTGCATGACGAAACAAAGTAGAGCTTGGCATACCAGGGATTCTGAGGTAGCAAGCCCCACTTTATCTATAGGCATGACTGCAGACCAAAGAAGAAGACAAGAAGAACGTGATCAAGATTTAGCGCACATGAAAACGCAAGTGGATCTTCTGACAAAGCATTTATTATCAGGGAAGACCGAAAAAGTGAAAGCTGTGGCGCTAAAAGGAAGAGACGAATCTGATTCGAAAGAGGAGGCCAACTACTTGAACAATCAGGGGGGTTTCCGTGGGAATACCCAAGGAAACCAAGTTCGGAACTATTATGATAAATCTGGAAGCAAAGACCAAGGTAGTTGGAATAAAAACAATGAAAAGAGTGGTTTGTACGTTCCCCCTGGTAGACGTGATACCACCACATCTAATTCTGGAAGTATGAAAGACATGATGGCTAAATTATTGAAAGGAGTGGAAGCAACGAGCGCGGGAGTTACTGAGGTAATTAATGATTTGTCCTCCATGAAAAAAATAGTTGATTCTCATTCCACTTCAATCAAGCAAATAGAGCAGCAACTGAGCCAACTTTCAGCAGCACTCAATCAAAGAAAGGCTGGCACTTTACCTAGCGATACTGTGCAAAACCCAAGGAATGATGGGTCATGCATGGCCATCACTACCAGAAGTGGTAAGGTGCTAGAACCTTCAGAAAAAGGCAAGAAAGTGGTTGAAGAAGTTGCGGACATGAATGATAACGTAAAAGGAGAAGATGCCGCAACAACCAGTCCTGACGTCAAGGATGTCACGCCCAGTGACGTGCAGCCTGAAAAAATGGAAAAATGGAAGCAAGAGGAGAAGAAAGCCATGGAGAGAACACTTCCATACCCACCACCACCTTTTCCCCAAAGATTGAAGAAGGTGGCGGATGACACTAAGTTCAGCAAATTTATGACTATGTTGAAGCAGCTGACCATTAATGTTCCATTGGTAGAGGCACTTGAACAAATGCCTGGGTATGCGAAGTTTATGAAAGATCTTTTGACTAAGAAGAGGGCAGCAAGTTATGAGCTGAAGGATGATGTGCATCATTGTAGTGCAATTGCTACCCGATCGATAGTTTAGAAGAATGCCGACCCCGGAGCTTTCACTATTCCTTGCACCGTCGGATCTTTGAACTTTGCCAAAGCATTATGTGACCTAGGAGCCGACATCAACTTGATGCCATTATCGATCTACAAGAAGTTGGGGTTAGGAGATCCTACACCAACTAATATGAGGCTTGTTATGGCGGATAGGTCGGTAAAACGACCGGTTGGTATTCTATGCGATGTCTTGGTAAAGGTTTCTTCATTTATCTTTCCAGCAGACTTTGTCATCTTGGATTGTGAAGCAGGTTCAGAGGTTCCCATAATCTTGGGACACCCTTTCCTTGCTACAGGAAGTGTGCTCATTGATTTGAGAGCTAATGAACTTTCATTCCGAATAAATGACGAAGTGGTTCGATTTGATGTTTGCAAATCAATGAAGCAACCCAAAGATCTATGTGTATTTTCTGTGGCTGATGTTGTCTTTGATGATGAGAAAGAACGACTTGAAGAAGAGCAACTTCTTGATGATCCTTTGGAGGTTTTGCTCATGAAAGGAGAGAATGAGGATGCTGAAATTTCTGAAGAAGCTATTTGTGCTCTATCGGGATTAGGGACATATCGCTATACTCCCAAGAAGCTGGATCTTGATCTCAAGAATCGACCCACACCACCAGCCAAGCCATCTATTGAAGAACCACCCACACTAGAATTGAAGGAGCTGCCAAGTCATTTGAAGTACGCATTCTTAGGAAGCGGAAACACACTTCCAGTCATAATGGCAGCCGATTTGGGTGAGAAACAAGTTGCAGCTCTTATTGCGATCTTACGCAAGTATATTAGAGCCATTGGATGGACCATTGCGGATATTATTGTTATTCCACCTGGGATTTGCACACATAAAATTCAGCTTCAAGAAAAGTGCACACCCACCATTGAACATCAAAGACGTTTAAACCCACCTATGCAAGAAGTGGTGAAGAAGGACATTATTAAGTGGTTAGACGCAGGAGTTGTATATCCTATCTCTGATAGTACATGGGTAAGTCCTGTACAATGTGTTCCCAAGAAAGGAGGAATGACGGTGGTCGCGAATGCAAAGAATGAGCTTATTCCACTCAGGCCCGTTACTGGATGGAGAGTATGCATGGACTACCGCAAGCTGAATTCTTGGACACTCAAGGATCACTTCCCCATGCCATTTATGGACCAAATGCTAGATCGATTAGCGGGGAAAGGATGGTTTTGCTTCTTGGATGGTTATTCAGGTTATAATCAGATTTGTATTGCTCCCGAAGACCAAGAGAAGACAACGTTTACATGCCCATATGGTACGTTTGCCTTCTAACGCATGCCATTCGGGTTGTGTAATGCACCAGACACTTTTTAACGTTGTATGATGTCTATTTTCTCTGACATGGTTGAAGACACTTTGGAGGTATTTATGGACGACTTTTCAGTTGTCGGTGGGTCTTTTTAAGCATGTTTGGAAAACTTGAGCATGGCATTGCAAAGATGTGTAGAGTTCAACCTTGTGCTGAATTGGGAGAAGTGCTACTTCATGGTAAAAGAAGGAATCGTTCTTGGGCACAAGATCTCTGAAAGAGGAATAGAGGTTGATCGAGCAAAAATAGAGGTAATTGAGAAGCTACCGCCTCCAATTTCGGTGAAGGGAGTTCGTAGTTTTCTTGGCCATGCTGGTTTCTATCGTAGATTTATTAAAGACTTTTCCAAAATTTTTAGTCCATTATGCAAACTATTGGAGAAAGATGTGAAGTTTGACTTTAATGACGATAGCTTAAAGGCATTCAAATGCCTTAAAGGAAAACTCATTGAAGCCCCTATCATGGTAGCACCAGATTGGACGCTCCCGTTTGAGGTCATGTGCGATTCTAGTGGTGTAGCCGTTGGTGTTGTTCTTGGAAAAAGAAAGGAGAAATTATTTCATCATATCTACTATGCGAGTAAGGTCCTAAATGAAGCCCAAAGGAACTACACTGTTACTGAACAAGAGCTCCTAGCGGTTGTGTATGCGTTTGAGAAGTTTCGTGCCTATCTATTGGGTACTAAGGTGATCGTCCATACAGACCATGCAGCTCTTAGGTATCTAATGACGAAGAAGGATGCAAAACCAAGGTTGATTCGATGGGTATTGCTGCTGCAAGAGTTTGATTTCAAAGTTAAAGATAGAAGAGGTTGCGAGAACCAAGTGGCTGATCACCTATCTAGACTTGAGAATGAACATGTGGTGCAACCTGAAATTCAGATTGATGATGCATTCCCTGACGAGGAGATATTAGCGACAAAAATGGAGAAATTACCATGGTATGCCGACTTTGCAAATTTCGTAGTGAGTAATGTGCTACCTGCCAATTTATCTTACCACCAAAGGAGGAAGTTTATGCATGACGTTAAGCACTACTATTGGGATGAACCTTATTTGTTTCGAAGATGCGCGGATGGGATCATTCGATGATATATATCCCATGAAGAAGTGCCTACTATATTGGAAGCATGCCACACTTGCAAGTTGGAGGACATCATGCTGGCAATCGAACGGCAAGAAAAGTATTGCAAAGTGGTTATTATTGGCCTTCGATATTCAGAGATGCATATGACTATGTGAGAAGGTGTGACCAATGCCAACGTCAAGGTGCTATTTCAAAACACCATGAAATGCCCATGTCCAAAATTCTGGAGGTAGAACTCTTTGATGTGTGGGGTATTGATTTCATGGGTCCATTCGTGAATTCGTTTGGAATGAAGTACATCTTTGTTGATGTGGATTATGTTTCTAAATGGGTTGAAGCTGTAGCATTGGCCGACAACGAAGGAAAGCGTGTTGTAGCGTTCTTAAAGAAGAATATCTTCTCTCGCTTTGGAGTACCTCGTACTATCATAAGTGATGGAGGATCTCACTTTTGCAACAAGCTATTCAAATCTGTATTGGCCAAGTATGGTGTCAAGCAACACAAGGTAGCTACGCCTTATCATCCCCAAAATAGTGGACAAGTAGATGTTTCCAATTGCGAGATTAAGTAAATCCTTGCAAAGACGGTTAATGCAAATAGGAAGGATTGGTCTCGAAAGCTAGATGATGCACTATGGGCATATAGGACTGCATTCAAGACACCCATTGGCATGTCTCCTTATCAACTAGTTTATGGGAAGGCTTGTCATCTACCCATCGAGCTTGAATACAAGGCATTGTGGGCATTGAAGCACTTGAATCTGAATTGGGATGATGTGAAGAATCTGAGGTTGGAGCAGCTGAACGAATTAGATGAGTTCCGTCTCCATGCATATGAAAGATCGGATTTATACAAGGAGCGGATGAAGAAGTATCATGATCAGCGGATTGTTTGACGAAACTTCCAAAAGGGTGATATGGTACTACTCTTCAACTCCAGATTTAAGCTCTTCCCAGGTAAGTTAAAATCTAAGTGGTCTGGTCCATTTAAAGTTATCCAAGTCTACTCGTCTGGAGTAGCCGAATTGGAAGGCAATAAGGGTGTTGTCTTCAAAGTGAATGGCCAACGTGTTAACCCTTATATCGGTCCTCTTGACTCGATGAATGACATGGCCATCACTTATCTCGACGAAGTCTAAGTACTCGAGATTACTACGTCGATCCACGACAATAAATAAGGCGCTAGATGGGAGGCAACCCATCGATTTATCGTTTTATCGTTTTATCGTTTCTTCTAGTACTTGTTTTGATTTTGATAAATGAAAAATCCAAAAATAAGAGTCGTGCCACGACCAAAACTAAGGCGCTTGGTGGGAGGCAACCCATCGTACTAATCATTTTCATTTGTTTGAGCGAATATAGGTGCAAGAAGTAGTCAACGAGGAGATTGATTTTAATTGACGATTTGGACGCATTGTATGAATTGGTAAGTTAGGAAGGGTGATGCATAAGTCTATGGATTGAGCCTTTCTCACTCCAAAATAGGCTTCGAGGAAGGCTAGGCCTTGGTAAAACTAGGCCACGAACGATGCACAACCTATCCTATAGCCTAAGGTCTCGGAACCTAGTGTGTTATACACTATGCGCCGCCTATTCCTAGGTATACTTTTGACTATGCGCCACCTATGCTATGGCATTTGGTCTCAGTATCTCATATGCCATAGACTATGCGGCGCATATGTCTACAAATTCCATAGACTATGCGGCGCATATGTCCCATTATGCCATAGAAAATGCGCCGCATATGTCATTGATATGCCGAGTATTATGCGCTGCATATGTAGGATTTTTGTCTCCAAAACTGATTGTAAATAGGTCATAACCCGACCCATACTCTTCCTATATAAAGGGGACTTAGTTTTATAACACAACCACAATAGAAAATACCCTAAAGGCGCCGCATACTCTTCCAAATCTTCTCAAAATTTTCTTCTTTTGCTCTTCCAATTCACGAAACCATCTCCACAAGGTTCAAGCAAGTAAGTACTCTCTTATTCTTCATTTATTTCTTGTAAGTACTACGTTGCTATGGCTATTATGAATTGCTAAATTATATAAGATTGTTGGTGATGTTCATGTGTTTGGATTGTTGTTGCAAAATCATGTGAGTGAACATATACATAGGAAAATCTTGACTTGTTTCCGACTTGAATTTGGTTTCAATAGCATTGTTATGATATCTGCGGAATTGCTATGGCTATGAATATTGCTTAAGATTGTTGTTTGGATACTTACATGTTAGACTATCCCGGCCATCGGGATAAGACTTATAGTGCCTACCGACTTAGGAGGTTGTGATTGTTGTAAGAATAACGATTCCATGTGGTAACCCCTATGTAGGAGTGTTGCTATATCTACCATGAAAGTAGTCCAATGGCTGCAAGTAAGTGATGCATTGCTGATTTTCTTGACGGAATACAATCCTAAAACGTATCTTGACGAAATCTGAGTAAATCGACTACTTTCACCTCACTGATTTGTGTTAACAAAACTAAGTGTGGGGTGGTACCCCTAATGCTTGCTTATAGATTGTATCAAGTGAGATTGTGCTGCAACTAACACTATTTCTAGTCTCAGGTACAATGGCACCTAAAGCGAGGCAAGGCAAGGAGAAGGCGACCACTTCCCAAAAGGGCAAGAAGAGAAGTCGAAAAGACCAAGGAGAATCATCCTCAGCACAACTACCCCGCAGAATGTTTGGAATAAAATAGGTTCTTGAGGAGGAAGCCAAAGAATGGTACAGGAACAACAAAGAAAGAAGATATGTTCACGTCGACCTGATCAACAAGGACACCTTAGCGAAGAAGGAGCCGCGTATGTTGGCGAAAATCATGGCATTGAAGCTGGATTTCATCTTCCGCGATATGGGAGAATGTAATATTGATTTGACAAGAGAGTTTTACGCCAACTGGTCGCCGAAAACAACATGCAACGAAGTCAAAATTCGGGGCCAAGTGTTACAGCTCAATGCGGACTGGATCAACTCTTTTCTTGGCTTACCTTCGGTCGACCCAGCACCATTCAAAGAGTTGTACAGTAGGCCTTCTTATAGAGCAATTAGACACACACTTTGTGGAAGTAGATCGATGGCAAGGTGGGGCAGACATAAAGACACAGGACGACACCACACCTTCCCCTATGCTTCACTGAATAGGGAAGCAAGAATCTGGATGAGTATTGTCAACTCATGCCTTATTCCTGGGACTCAATACACCAAGATATCAAGAGATAAAGTGTGTTTGGTCTATGCTTTGATGACGAATGTCCCTATCAACTTTGGGGCAATCATTCTCTCTACCATGAGAAAGGCCAGACTCCACAAAAGGTCCCACTTCACGTTTGGAAATCTGTTGACAGCAATCTTGCGGAAGGAGGATATCGAAGAGGAACCAGCTGACCACAAACTCCCACATAACCCAAAGAAGGTTGACCTTACTAAGGTCAAAGATGCTGAAACAACTCATGGTGTCAACCTTACTACTGCGGAAAGACATGCTCGTGATGAGAGTTTCTTCCGTCATCTTTATGGCATGACACAATTTACTATGATGAGTGGTGTACGTATTCCAACTGCTGCAGAGCTCCAACAGCTGGACCACGACTATCCCATGAACATGCATGCACGGGAGATGTGTGGAGTGGGCGTATACTTTGAGGAACCTCTAGATGATGATGTGCCAACTGATGACGATCGACGCTTTCAAGACTCTGACGAGGAGGAGAACTCTGACGACGACTCGTATGATGATTCCGACGAAGGGGGTATGACCCCCAACAATGAGGAAGAGTCCGACTAACCAGGTTCCTCGTATTTATTTTCCACTGAGGGCAGTGTCCCGTTTAAGTGTGGGGTGGCGGTATCGTATGCTATACTTCTCTATCGCATCTATGTTTGTTTTTTTTGTTGTTTTTTTTTCGTGTTTTAGTTTTTTGTTTTTGTTGTTTTTTTTCTAGATTCGCATGAAATTATTTTGATAGGCAGCATGAGATTATAACAAGAGTATGTGCTACAATTGTGACTATTGAGACATTTAGGCTCTAGTTGTGACTCATTATGTGATATTGTGTGGTTCAATTCCTTCACTTGTTGGGTCGAGAGTCTATACTACTCCCAATCAAGTTGACCATGTGCCTTGTGTGTGTGAGATAATCGTATAATCTATGTGTGTGACTGATGCTAGAACTTGCCTGGTATGTATGCAAAGCGAAAATAAGGAGTGTAAGTTTAGGATATGATTTAGGCATTTCTTTGGCAACCCATATTTGTTTACCTTCAGTTTTACCTACCCATGGACATCATCCTAGTTAAACCCTTTTGAGCCTTTAGCCTATTTCTTTGACAACCTTGTATGTAAGCCTAATCCATTTCTTTCAAGACCGTAATTTGATCCAAACTCCTAAGTGCTTTAAAGTGAAAAAGTCATGTGACAACATAAGAGGAAAATGAGTAAGTATGATGCTTTAAATTGTAAGGGTGCTTGAATGTGTTATGAAAAAGAAAGTGCTATCATAAGAGGTATGTTATGAAAAGAAAAAGGAAAAGAAAGCTGAAAAGTGAGTCATCCTTAAAAGTGAAAAACAAAAGAGGAGAAAAAGGGTGGTAGAAGAAAAGAAAGAAGAAAGGTTGTGTGAAAGAAAAAGTGTTAATGATACAATGTGATGTATTAAGCGCTTAGGAACATAGTCACTATTCTGGCCAGAAATAGCTGATCCTACCTGTCCCTTAGCCTACATTACAACCATCAAAAGACCTAGTTGATCCTAAGCTTGGCATTCTGACATTTAGTGGAGCATTACACTAAGGGCAAGCCTATGGTCATCAGTTGCTTCATATGAATTCTTTGCGAGAGCGAGAGCAAGGATATTTTGATACCCATGTTTGAAAAATATGCTATACTTGTGAGTGATTATGGGTAATACATTGTGAGACACACATGGTTGATGAGTTTTGGGTAGTTGTATATGATTCTTTGTGCCTTAAATTTTGAATATGAGTTGACCACCATCACGAGTCTATGCTAGAAGTTAAACTGTTTCTACTAATGATCAAAAAACTACTCTTTGTTGATAATTGTTGTGCTTGTCTTGACGAATATTTTGTGTTGTTGCTGTGAAACCCTAAGTTGATGTTTAGAGGGACATGATATTTTGTTCGAGGATGAACAAAGCTGTAAGTGTGGGGTGTTGATGATAGGCGAATTTACACGCCTATATCAATATATTTTGCCCATATTTTAGCCTAGTTTTGAGAACAAAGTATATATTTCATGCACTTTTAGTCCTTTTTCCTGTAAATGAGCTAACAAACATGATTAGTAAAGTTTCAGGTATAAATGATGCCGAATTCAGCATTTTATGGCTTACTTGACGCAAAAGAAAGCTCACGAAGGGAAGGGAGTTTACACGCCTAAGGACCAAAACTGTTGCATGGAAAATCTGTCCCGGGCTAAAACAGCATTTCTGAAGACTTTGGGGATTTTCAGTAACTTAGTTGGATTTGGACAATGATACATTAACCTAGTACAATTGGGTTATGTATTTCATTAGTTTATTTGGATTATGATAATGTTACATTAACCTAGTATAATTGGGTTAAGTATTACATTAGCCTAGTAGAATTTGGTTAGATATTTTATTTATCTAGTAGGATTAGGATATGGGTATTATAAATACCCTATCATGCTAGAGATTTTATGACCTGTCATCTTACAATTCAATTCTATTACTCTACAACTCTTCTAATCTTTCCATTAATTCTATTTTTCTTCCTCTACTCTTCCATTCTTAAATTCCACAACAAGAGAATCGTTACTTTGCCTAGGAATTCACGCCTCACGCCTACCACCTAAGCTACACGAAATCACTCAATGTTGTGGTATAACAACAATGTCAATCGTTATCTCCTTCGCATTCATGGGTAACTAAACTTCTCTGTTGGGGTTATGGAAGCCGTATGAGATACTATCTATTGCTGTGAGTTTGTGAGTTTGAGGCACGTATATTGCTTATATCATCATTCTCTTCATCTTAATCTACATTCTTTGCGGTTACAAACGCAAGAATACGCCAGTCTAACATTTAACTTGTTCGAGAGAAAAGTTATTTGTCTGGAAAAGAGATAATGTCAAGGTAGTAGGACACCCTTTCCTACTAAAAAGCTAGTGCCGTAACTGGACTAACCTCTTGGAGAATTCGTACCGTTAGACACGCTTTAAGCTCGAGAGAGTTAAAGTGAAATAGTCCTTGTTTAGGTCGAGAGACGCTTGGATTTACCATCGACTACAATCCTCTATAAGAAATTGCATATCAGAATTCTACACACTCATAGCCAATAGAGACGTATACCTCAGAAGGTGGACATAACCCCAACGCTTCAATTCTCATTGTTTACAACCAACGTAACAATCTCTCTCTTTTTACTTTATTATTTTCAGCTTTTGTTTACATTACTTGCAAAACAAGAATCCCCCCCTTCTTACGAGACTTGCACCAAAAGTTTAGTAATTTTACTTACTTGTTGTCCAAGCTATTCCCTGTGGGATCGACACCCAACCCAGGTTGGGTTCTATATTTGCTAACGACCGCTTTACACTCAAACGAGAGCTATAGATTGATCGTTATCAAATACCAAATTCTTGCATCCCACCACCAGGTTTTTGGTGCTCTATCTTAACCTGCTGGCATATTGGACACTTTGCTACAAACCCATCTATATTCTTCTTCATACCACTCCATCAATATATTTCCCGCAAGTCGCGGTACATCTTGGTAACACCAAGATGAATAAAATATCTTACACCATCCACTTCATCCATAATTCTCTGCCTTAGATCATCAACACAAGGAACACAATCTACCCTGCAATCTCAGCACACCATCTCCCCCTTGGAAGAAGACCTCTACCTTTTGGTCCTTAACTGACTCCTTCAGTCTGACACTACTAGGATATTTATCTTGCTACTCCTTCACTTCCAAAACTAAAGAAGATTCAAAACTTCTTTGCACCAAAGTACTTCTCTCAGCTGAATCAAGCAACCTAACACCCAATCTAGCTAGACAATGCACATCATGATCTAACTCTTTCTTACCTTCCTCTAAATGAGCAATACTACCCATAGACAATCTGCTAAGGGCATCCGCCACTACATTGGCCTTGACTGGGTGATACAACACACTTATATCATAGTCTTTTAAAAAATCTAACTACCTCCTCTGCGTAAGATTCAACTCCATCTAAGTAAACACATACTACAGACTCTTATGATCACTAAATACATTAACATAAACACCATAAAAATAGTGTCTCCAAATTTTCAAAGCAAAGACCACAACAGCTAACTCAAGATCATGGATTGGGTAATTCTTCTCATACGACTTTAACTGTCTAGAGGCATAGGCTATAACCTTACCTCTTTACATTAACACACAACCCAAACTAATTCTACAGGCATCGCAATACACCACAAAATCATCTCTACCATCAGGAAAAGTCAACACATGGGCTGAAGTAAGTCGAGTCTTCAACTCTTGAAAAATCTTCTCATAGGAATCTGACCACTGGAACTTAATTTTCTTTTGGGTCAACCGGGTCATAGAAGACGCAATAGAGGATAAACCTTCAATAAAACGGCGGTAGTATCCTGCTAGACCTAAGAAACTTCTAATATCGGATGGAGAGATAGGTCTAGGCCAATTTCTTACAGCTTCTATCTTTTGGAGATAAACTCTAATACCTTCGGCTGAAACAACATAACCCAAAAAGGCTACAGACCTTAGCCAAAATTTCACGCTTATTGAATTTGGCGAACAACTGGTGACCTCTAAGAGTTTACAAGACAATTCTAAGGTGAACGGCATGATCATGCTCACTGCGGGAGTAGACAAGGATGTCATCTATGAACACTATGACAAACATATCAAGATATTTCTTGAACACTCGACTTATGAGGTCTATAAAAGTTGTTGGGTTATTAGTTAGCCCGAAAGACATGACTAGAAACTCAAAGTGACCATAGCAGGTTCGGAAGGGTATTTTTGGAATATCACATTCCCTCACTTTAAGTTGATGATATCCTGATCTAAGGTCTATCTTGGAGAAATAAATTTCACCTTGTAACTGATCAAATAGGTCATCAATTCTCGGAAGAGGATACTTATTTTTTACTGTACGTTTGTTAAGCTGACGATTGTTACTACACATATGCAAAGAACCATCTTTCTTCCACACGAATAGAATAGGTGCACCCTAAGGAGAAATAATGGGCCTTATGAAACCTTTGTCTAAAAGATCTTTGAGTTGCTCTTTCAACTCCTTAAGCTCAGCAGGTGCCATACGGTATGGCGAATAGAAATGGGATGAGTGTCGAGAAAAAGGTCAATCCCAAACTCTATCTCTCTATCGGGAGGTAACCCTGGGAGATCTTTCAAAAAAAACATCTGGAAACTCATTAACAATATCGATTGACTGAATAGTTGGAGCCTCAGACTTAGTGTCTTTGTCTCTAACTTGGTGATAGATACAACCCTTGAATATTAGAATTTTGGCTTTAAGATAGGAGCTAAAATGACTCTTGGGATATACCAAACTCCCGAACCACTCAAAAACTAGCTCATCAGGGAACTGAAACTTGACCACACGGGTACGACAGTCTATAGATGCATAACAAGAATGAAGCCAATCCATACCCAAACTAAGGTCAAAATCCACCATGTCTAACTCTATCAAATCAGCAAGTATGACTCTATGAAGAACAGTAACAGAACAATCGCTATACACTTATTTAGCAACAACTGACTCCCTTATGGGTGTGGAGACAAGGAAAGGCTTAGTAATATTTTTGGGACTCATTTTGAAATTCACAGCCACAAGTGGGGTCACATAGGAAAGACTTGACCTGGGGTCTAACAACACATAAACATCAAAACAAAAGACGCAGAGCATACCAGTAACAATATCGGGAGAGTCCTCCTGCTTCTAATGGGGTGGTAAGGCATAGAATATGTTCTGGCGCTGACTGTCAGCAGTGCTAGATGAAGCATTCTAAATAGGGGCGGCACGAGAGATAGGAGTTGGTGTACTAGTAGTCTGTGCCTGAGGTCCGGCATCTCTGGTCCCCTGCCTAGCATGCAGATAATCACTAAGTCTGTAGTCCTTCTGTCCACAACAAAAACAACCCCTCAAATCTACAAAACACTCACCGGGATGATCCCTACCACACTTAGCACAAGGAGGATAACGGGACCTATTACTAACACTGTTCTACGACTTAGACATAAAAGACCTACTTCCTTGCTCCTGCCTGCCTCTAGGCGTGGGAGAACTAGCTGGTGAAGGCGCTGGAATAGATAGATGTCTCTGAAATTGAGGGTGGTGTCCTCCATGGAACCTACGCTGACTATACTTATACTACTCAGATATAGCCCTCTTGTTACCCCTTACTATGTCTCTCTCTCTAATATTATCCATCTCTATCTGATGTGCATGAATCATCAACATAAACAGATCCATATCCCTATATAGAATAGTAGTCCCACACTCATTCAACACCAAACTAGAAACACCTGACACGAACTTGCTCATACTAGCTCGGGTGTCAAAAATCAATCACGAGCATACTTGGCCAACTGGTTGAACTTCAAGTAGTACTTCTTAATAGTCATGGAGCCCTTCCTCAAGTTCATAAACTCCTCAATCTTTGCTTCTCTCATCTCAAGCGGAAAGAACTTGCCCAAGAATGCATCTTGGAACACCTGCCAAGTCATAAGAATAACATCCTCACCTCTACCCTTTCTCCATAATACAACCCAGTATAAGCTATATCCTCAACCTGTAAAATGCCAACTCAACACTTTCTTCCTCAGAAACATGCATCACCTGTGTGATCTTTCTCACCTCCTTAAGTTACAACTGTGGGTCTTCACCTGCCTTGAACCCATAAAACTCTGGCAAATTTATCCGCATGAAATCATGGATCCTAGCAGTAGGTAAATCATCTCCCTACTGATTTGCAACTGCGACCTAGTTATTTGGCCGAACATTAGAAGTGAATGCTTAGGATAACGGCTGAAAGGCTACCCGAAACTCAATATAAGAGACAGTCTGATTCAAAGAATCAACGGGTGGGGGTGGATCATCATTATTTCCATAGGAATTTGCTCTTCGGAGAGGCATTTTCTAAAATAGGAGAGCACAAATTATTAGATGAGAGGGATAACTATAGCTAAGATAAAATCTGAAAGAAAGAAGCAACTCTTCCGAGTATATCTTGTAGCCTCTTGCTCATAGATGTGGCACACTACACACCGATGATCAAGACTCTACTCAATGCGGATAATCAGAATCCTTAGGACTCCTTAAAAACCTTAGGCTCGGATACCAAGTTTGTAACGCCCTAAAAATGGGTCTCGGGACGTCACATGGTGCTTAAGCCTACAAGTAGCCCCAACCTAACCCTTTAAACCTATCAATAATTATAATAACTCATTCAAGAAGGAATATACAAAACACTGGCTCTGTCATATCAAATGAAAGGAAATACGAAGATAACACTTGGTCCAAACAACCACAATACTGGAAATCTCAACACAACCATAATCTAATAACTAGTCTGACAAAGCCTTAACTTCTCCATGAACTAGAGAGTCATTGGCACATGTCCCCAACTGACTCAAACTGGACTGAAAGTAATAACATAACCACCTAAATACTGAAATATCTAAAGATAAGCCCTCGAACCATGAGGACTCACCACTGGAGAAATGTAGACAAAGGTACTCGGGAATCACTGACGAGACTGGGATTGAGCACCTGAACCGACATTATAACACAATATAAAACATAGACGTATATGTGGATCAACACTTGAGAATGTACTGAGTTTGTGGGGGAGTATGCATTTACATAAAACAATGTCAATACTCTTTAATCAAATCATGCATGCAAATAGGAATGACTCGCATGGCTTGAATAAGTCTAAAATGTAAACCTCATAAATCATGTAGAATGAAGCATGTAACACAAATCTCATGAGTTATTATACTTTGGCTTTAAAATCTATACTCTTCTCTTATTCTTATTACTCATAGACTCAAGAAAACTTTAAACAATACTTTCAAATCATGCATGTATCTCATGGAGAGTAAAACTTCTTTAATGCTCAAGAACTTATAACTTTTTTGAACTAAAACACTTGGAACTCTGAATCATAAAACTTTGGTTTGAAAATCGGTGATCAACTCGTATTAGTAGAGAAAACTACTTCCTTCTTTGGAAAATACTCAAACAAGTTCATTCATTTTAGAAAATATCTAATCCCAAAGCTTTAGGGAAAATATTCTATCTTAATTGAAAATACATTAGTTTAGGGAGGTTCTCTTAACCGACATAAACCATGTGAGCTACATAGAGTCCAACTTCTTGTCCTCCTAAGGAAGAAACCTCACATTGGGGAGAGATGTCATATTATTGCCAAGAAGGATTACCTCAACTCAGTGATCACTTATCTTGGCCTCGAGCACAATCACCTCGGCCTTAGGCCCAAAAATCTCAAACCTATGGTGGCACGTAGTTCTAGTATAATAAACCATAGTAACTTACCCAACTCGGTGCTAAATACTACTCCCTTTAGTTTATCTGGCTCATCTCATGAAAATCTATTTTTAAAATAATCTCATGGTTCATAAGAACCCAATAATCAAATTTGTAATCTCATATAGTGAAGTGGATTTCAAAGCTCTATGACTATTAGGTCAAAACATTTCTCAATAATCTAAGAATACTTAAATCATGGGTGCTTATAGCACAAGAGTTCATAAAATTGCAAGTCTCAAGGAGGGCTTAATGACCCATAATTCAATCTCAAGTTAAAACATATCAAAATGCATATTAGATAGCATATAGATTCATAAATCATATAGAAATATGGAATTTACAGCATTTTAGCTCATAATCTCAACATACTCATATACTTCAATATCTCAAACATTTTAACTATTAAGTTCTCAGGGATTAAAATTATGGGGTATAGGCCCAGCTACAATTTCTTAAGAAAACATGTAAAAATCATGCCATTAGACTCTCAATTCATTGGAAACATCACAAAATTGCAACCAATAATAATGGGTGAAAAACCCCAATTCAATTTTATGTAAGATCTCATAAATTGCAGAAAATTTTAGTTTAAACATGCCTTTGGTTATAAGGGTGAAAGGATTACCCTTGTTCAAAACACCGCATGCCTTGAATTAGATGCTTTGAATGAACTCTCTCTTTTGGGACACTATTCATACTCTTTAATGAGGCTTCTTGAAGCCATTGACTTGGGAACCTTGAATCTTGACTCAATTTAAAAAAATCTATGGTGAATTCTTGAGATTGTTGGAAGAGGTTTTGGATACTTAGGGTTTTTGTTGAGAGAAAACTTGAGAAAAACTTCATAGAATACTTGTAAATGACTTTAATTTAGTTCTTGTACAGTTTAAGAGTCTTGGAAAAAGTCCAAAGTGTCTTTTTTAACTTCTGCACGAAGCTGGAAAAATTGAACAGGGAACCCGATTTTATGGGCCACCGCAATGCGCCACTATTGCGGTGGCTCACTAGAAATTGACAAATAGGAATCTGGGAGTCACCGCAATGCAGATCCATCACGTTGTCCCACTTGTTGGGACCTGGAACTTCAGTGCGACACGTTACAATCGCGCTAGGCCACTGGAAATTGACTATTAAGAAATTAGGGTCCTCCACAATGCGCCACTATCGCGGAGTTCCACAGGAATTTAACAATTGTCAAATCGACCCTCTCTGCGTTTCACCAAGCACTAAAATGACGTCGTTTTATGACTACGACTTAAATTATCCATAACTTCTTGCCCGGGTATCAGATTTGGGCAAATCTTATATCGACGGAAAGCTTATCAAATTTTCCATGAGTTAAAAATTTGAAATTAGGGAAATTCTAAATGGTTAAAATGATACTCACTTAGGAAGTCACTTCTTAATATTCTCAAGGAGAAATTAAGCTTAGGAAAAATTTGGGGTATTACAATACTTCATGAGAGCAATCCATAAGAAAACCAAATCTTGTCTAATTCTAACTATAAAGCCTCTAGTGAACTAAATATACTAGTCTGTATAAATAGGAACAAAGCCCTTGGATAGACCATAAAATAATAGAAACTAAAATATTGATAGATTACCTTTCGAAGTAAGAGAGGCTTACCAACTCTGAAATTTTGAAAGCAATCTACTACTAAGCTGGACAACAGTACTGAGCCGCAGAACTTGTATTATAGAGGGTCAATACTTGAAGAGTATTGGTATGTGGAACTAACCAAAAATAACATATATTTCAAGTAACATAATAGAGAGTATTGTGGAATTAGTTTATCATAAAATTTATATATATATATATATATATATATATATCAAAACACATAGGCATAATATAAAGAGCTTCAATTATTGCTTGTAAATGTTTGACTCAACACTTTGCATTACTTTGGAGCTAGATTGTACACCCTACAACTATGATTACCCATAGGCTATATGGGTTCGCTATTAACTCAAAGCCATTAACTCATCAACTAAGCCCCCAACCCAAGTTTGATGCAAGGGAAGGAGACTCTGATCTTTGATACACAAAATGGAATGTAGCCAGCGTAAAATATATATTTAAGGACATAATAACCCATGTGAAAAAAACTCAGTATTGGGCAATGAGTTATCTAAACTCGTGCCTTCTTCGGGTAACCATCTAACTCTCTTAAAGACCATGTTTAGTTTTTTAAAATATGCATCTTACTTAAATCATGGTTTGAAATCTAAAAAGTCTATAGTCTATTCTATTTTGGGTTTTCATGCCATTTATCTAATTTTGTATAGTCATACCAAGACTTTCAAGCCGTATAAGCCATATCATATCATGCCTTAGTCTCCTCATTCAAAATCATGTTGTTGGACCACTAAAATATATAAAATTTCAAGGTATTTATTATTTCAAAACATATGAAACTCATGCAAAGTCCTCTTTTTTAAATTCTTTAAAATTACTATTGTCATTTCTTTTATCAATCACCTGCAATTTATGTAATGACTCTTCAGTTCATTTATCATTATCCCATTTATTATTTTCAATAGATCTCTCCCATATAAGCCTCAAGTCATTTATGACTTTCTAGAATTGATAGTTTGATTACCTATCAGTTCATTTATTTTTTAGAACCACTTCGCTATTTAGAATTCTTCATTGGTTCCAAATGACCACGTAGAAAAAATTTTAGTAAAACAAATTTGTAAGTGATTTTTGACTGTGCCAGTAACTCTGCAATATTTATTTTAGGTTGGGTATACCTTTGGTTTGGGTCCCACCGCACCCGATCTTATTTCGACCTATTGGTCAGAAAGCTAAGAAATTTGAAATTGGGGTGTGGGATGCACATTTAATCTAAACAACCTCGAATGAAAAATTCAACATTGCTAATGCATCCGGATCATTGAAATCAGTATGGTTGCATATTTTGTTTGCTCGTATTGAATTCCAAATGCATCTGAGGCATTGGCCAAAACTTGGAATCAAATTCAAAGTTTTAGCTATCATCTGTAGAAGCTGGAGATACCACGATTGCAAAGGAAGTGATCTCGGAAAGTGTGTGTACATGATCTTTTCTTCTAAAGGATTGTGCAAGGCGTATTTAAGTCTAGTTTTTGCTAAAAATGTAGTCATTTCTCCTATTTCTTATTCTCTTAAACCCTAATAGAGAGAGTAGTCCTTAATGCGAGTCTTTGGTTCTTATTGGGAGCTTAAACAACTTGCATATTCCTTATTAACATTGAATCTAAGGTAATATTCCTTAATTTTTGGTGATGAATTCTTGATTATTAGACCCAAAACCCCAAATGTCTTGAGGCTTGATTTTAGCTGCGAATATGGTTGATTTGCTCAACTCTTTTAGGGTTACAACTCCCCAATGGTATTTCAAATATGGGGTGGTCTCAAAAACTCATTTTTCATATGTGGAACCCATTTGGGGGGTGTCATTTTGGACCTAAAGCATAAAAGTGCAATATAAGTATTATTTTTCTCATAATAATGTATAAATTGTGTCTTCGATAGCGTGTATCATTGAATAAGATTTATTACTGTATAAATTTGATATCTTGATATGACTTAGTAGGTCCTTAGATGTTGAAATCTTATATGGTTATGTTTTGGATTAGTTGAATCACTTAGGCCTTTGAACACATTTAGTGTGATATTTGACCTATAGTCTAGAACCTTAGTTAGTTGGACTTTTTATCTCATGAATAATATGAGAATGCACTGGTTGCCCTAGTTAGAAAAAATTGATGTCTTCACTCATCCTATAAGTGGGTTTACCAAGATATGCTTTGTTGTGGAATTGGTCTTGGAGGTTTGGATGACTTAAGAGGAATACTTGAGGAAGAATTATTCTATAAAACTATTATAGATTGATAAACATTTGAGACATGATTTAGGTAACATAGTCTAATTCTAGGTAGAAGATAGACTCGAAGAAGATAATTTTTTATATTAGAAGTAAAATTTGACCCCCTTTAAGCTTGAACTATGTAAATTCATTAGTGACCTAGATACTAGTTGAACACCTAGAATGTGCTTTTGGTAATTGATTTCTAACTCGTTAGATGGTTTGTTCATAATGTTAATTCTAAAATAATGTGCATGCTTGATTATGGTCTTATTGCCACTATTTGGATATCACTGGGAAGCCTTGTAAATTGAATTTATGACTATGTTATCACTTAATTTATTGGATAACTTACTATGTGAGCCTTGGATTATGTTTTTACTCACAGTATACTCAAACCTAGTGACTAAATTTATATATGTGCAAAAGAACTCTTTAGTTCTAATATTCTGAGTTATGCTAATAAAGAGGAGTTCTAGAAATTATAACCCTAGCTTGTTTCTGATGATGCTAATAATCATGTTAAGCCCAGTATTGTGTTAAATGATCCTACAATATGCATCCACATGATCATGTACCTACTAACATATTTCCTTTATAGTAAATGATAAGTAGCGATGATATGTCTTTTCTTACTTCTTTTCCCCTACTTCATTCTTTGTTGGGCTTGCATTTATTATTGATTTGGTAATTTATATATGTGTATGTGTGTTTGTGTTTGCAAATTGGTGTCTTGCTTCTATTGATGATATGATGATTCCTAGCAAAATCGAAGGATATATTGATGCCCACAAGGCATAATCACGTATTGATATTATGATGATGCTCGACAAGCTTGAAGATATACTGATGCTATAATGATGCCCGATAAATTTGGAAGAGGTATTGATGTTATATTGATTCTATGATGATGCCCGATAAATTTGAAAGAGGTATTGATGTTATGATGATGTTTTGTATATCCGGAGAATATATTGACTCTATTATGATGCCTGGTAAATCCTGAAGAGGTATTGATGTTACGATGAAGCCCAGAAAGGTTGGAGGATATATTAATATTGTGATAATGCTATGTATGGTGAGAACACATAATTATATATGTATATGTGTCGTTATGCCCTAGTATGCTTACGCCTATATGTATTAGAATTATGAAGTTATCCTTGAAAAGATTTCTATAATTCTATACTATTAATAACTTAGTAAGTGGCATGACTATTGTTAATACTAATTAGTGAATAGAAGTAGAATGTGACAAACAATAGTTAAGGTTAATTAGAAAGTGTAACCATGCATAGATTTAAGGATTCGCCTAGCGGATATAGTTGGCTTGAATTAATGAATTAATTATGGAAGTTTGCCTAGAATAATGAGTTAAGTAATAACTTGTTCTCTATATAAAGTGGTTATATTACTTGATGGCTAGAAGTTTAGAATACTAGTTTGTGAACCTTGTTCAGTTAAAATGTGGTGACTAGTAATTATTCTTGTTAAATGAATAATGAACATTAATTGGTTGAGTATTGTTCGTAACTAGTGATATTGATTCCTAGTATGTAATGTTGTTGGATGATTAAATGTTGACTTAGAGATTTATGGTGCTAACTAGTAAGAGGAGTTGGTTAATAGATAAATAAGTATGTTTGATAATATGTAACACCTTCCTATGTGATGACTATTGCACCTATGATAACTAGGAATGAACTTTGGCTAAATGGTGACTGTGGTTTAGTTGTGCTTCTTGACTAGATGTAGATCTTGTCTATTTAGTGAATAATAATTAGTTGTTATTTCATGATGAAAGATTATAAGGAATCTATTAAGCTAATCGTTACAGGCCTTATGATAACTAGCAAACTAGTAGTTTAATAATAAGTGTTGGTTAGTTAATAGTGAGTAGATAGAGTATATTGGTGAGTTGGATGTCCAAATATCTATATGGTTACGATTAAGAGTACTTGATATATGTAAGTTTAATGGTGGAAATAAATGATGATCACGATCTTAGAAATTGTTCGTTCACATAAAAGATAGCAAACCATGGATATCCATGAGTTGGTTATATGATTATATACTTGGTGATTTGACTCTTAATGTACTCTCCAGTTGTATGGGACGCCGTGATGAGTTCCTTACTTTATGATTTTTGAGTGTACTCCTCGGTGGTATGGGACATCGTGTAAGTTTCTTTTACTTATGCTTTAATGGATGTTTATATATTATCTTGTCCTTATTGTGATTGTGATTGTATTAGTGACTCTTCACGTGTTAGATAATTTACTTTGTATAAACGATATTGGCGCATGATAAATAGATATTTCATAGTATTATTCTAGTTTTATTATTGATTATATAAGTGATGATGAAGAGGATTCAAGTTTGATTTTGTTCCTTGTCTTATAAATATTCTCTTAATTTATATCATTATTTAGCTTAGTCGGCCTATGATGCCTACTGGGTACCCGATGTTTTGGTACTCATACAACACTTCTGTACCATATTGGTGCAGACCCAAGTACTAGTTTCTGCCGCTGAGTTGAGATTGTGCAATGTTAATCTATTTGAGAGAGGGTGAGATCTTGGAGTTTCGAGTCACCCGTTTCCCTCCGATCCTTATTTATTATTTTGTATTCAAGACTAATGTATCAGACTATTTAGACTTTTGAATTGTATTTCCTATTATCGAACTTAAATGCTCTTGTATTGATATTACCAAGTCATTGGATTGGTATCTGTATTTGATTGTCCATTATGGAGCATTATTGTTTATGATGGTATTCATTTATTGTGTCCCATATCGGGAATTTCTACCAAAGTAACCCATTGCCTTAGCTTTGGTTTACGGTGTTGGCTTACCTACAGACGGGTTTTAGTAGGTGCCTTCAAGACTCGTTAATTGATTCATGACAAATTTGTAGTTGAGCCAAGTTTCACCGGTATTGGTTTTACAAGAGTAAGTTCCTGCAGACCAGAATGTTGATGTTTGTTTCCTATATTTAGGAGGCCATGGGACATTCTTAGGAGGCCTTCACTTCTTTCACTCGTATCATGATATGAGTTAGAGTTGGTTTGTAGTATATCTTCTTGACTTTACTCTTTCATAGATGACCAGGACTCGTGCTTCAACTATGCATATTGAGGGTCCCAAGACCGAGCCTCATGATGTTTTCCCTGTTAGGGATAAGGATGGGCCTCTCCAAAACTCAATTCCTGCACCTGAGCAAGAGATTCCTCTGCCAAAGCCAATAGTGGGCCAGGGACTAGCTCAGGATCCACCAGATTTTATTCCCTCTTCATTGCATAAAGACGCTTTAGTTCAGCTGTTGGGTGTTGTTGATAGTTTATAGACTACTGGATCTGGGGTGCAGCGTGTAGCTGTAGCTCCTGGAGTTGAGGTTCCTCCTATGTCGGTAACTGTTCATCCGATGGTCGCTCAACCAATTATGACCCAGCCAGCTTTTTTTGCTATGGAGCAGAAAATGTTGGGTAGGTTTTTGAGGTTGGCTCCGTCTAGGTTTTCTTGTACTCCTAAAGAGGATACATTTGAGTTTCTTACTTCTTGTGAGGATAGGCTTCATAGGTTAGGCCTTGTTGAGACTCGTATTGTGAATTACACCATATTTCAGTTGCATTTGTCTGCTCGACACTCGTAGAGAGGTTTTATGAGTTCTAGGAAAGTATGATCTTTCCCCCTTCATGGACTCAGTTCTCCGAGGTGTTCTTTGAGATGTATATGGCACGCTACCTTAGGGATCGATTGACAGATCAGTTCCCTATATTTGAGCAGGGTTCCATGACAGTTGATGAGTATGAGGCCCATTTCCATGAGTTACCCAAGCATGTGACTTCTATCTTAGATATTGAGTATGAGAGAGTTTGCTGCTTTGTGAGAGGATTGAGACTTCTGATTTAGATGGATATTCAGAGTCTAGTTGCCGCAAGTAGCACTTTTACGGAGTCTATCTTGGATACTAGTCAACCAGTTCATGAAGCTCTTTAGACCACTGATAAAGGTCAGTTTGGTACTAGTGGTCTTCCAGGTAAAGGCGTTGATCAATCTTTAAAAGGTTCATTTTTAAGTCGCACCAGACGTGGTGGTTTCTCTAGTTTGGTCAGATCTGTGCGTTCTGGTTCTGCTCGTGATTCTTTTTTTACTTCTTGGCTTCCCAATCATTTCTCAAAAGATTTCCCTAGTCCTGGGTCGATAGTTTTTTCATCACAGGGTACTACCCCTATTAGGGCATTTAATCCCCTAGGTAGAGGTGGTTTGCGAGGTCAGAAGTGTCCTTAACAGGGTGCTCGAGGTGGTACTAATGCAAGTAGGACAGGTGGTCAGTCAGGATCCTAGATAGGTGGCAGGTGTGTTCATCTATATGCAGTACCTATTAGGCCCGAGTCGGAGACTATGGATGATATAGTTATATGTACGATTTTAGTGTGTTGTGAGTTGGCTCTTTCATTATTTGATCCCAAATTAACTTATTCTTATATATCTGCTTATTATGTACCACAATTGGACTTGACTAATGATTTATTATCAATGTCATTGTGCATACCTACTTCTGTGGGTGATTCTTTAGTAGTAGATCTAGTATTCAGATCATGTGTGGTAATAGTTAATAATGTTAATTCTTATTCTGATCTTATTATTCATTATATGCTGAATTTTGATGTAATTTTAGGCATAGACTGGTTATCCCAATATCATGTGTTCATGGATTGTTTTGCAAAGACCGTTACCTTAGCCATATCTGGCATACCCCCAGTCGTGTGGCAGGGAGCGGTTAACTGCGAGCCGACAAGAATTATTTCTTATGTTTATGCTAGAAGGCTTATATCAAGAGGTTGTGAGTCTTATCTCGACTATGTATGTGATACTCATATAGAGAGTCCGTCGCTTGGCTTTGTTTCTATTATTTGTATGTCTCCTTATGTATTCCCTACCAACCTGCCTGGTATTTCCCCTAACCATGAGATTGAGTTTTCTATTGACCTTGAGCATGGAACTCAATGTATATCTATGGCACCTTACTGTATGGATGTTGCTGAGCTTAAGGAGCTAAATTCTTAGATTCAGGATCTTCATGGAAAGGGTTTTATGCCAAAAATTGAAGAGGAGGAGGATCCGACAATCCAACTGCCATCTATCAAGAGCAAAGGATGTGGCATCAGGTAGTTCTTTAAACCAAGGCATGTAAGTTTCTTTATTGTAAGGTGTCTAGAAACCCAATTTTGGGATATTTTGTCATTGAGTGTGTCCTCGTGGGGAGCTCCTATTTTGGTTTTAAAGAAGACAGATGGTTCGATGCATATGTGTATTGATTATAGGAAACTTAATAAGGTGACAGTGAAGAACTATTATTCTATGTCTTGCATTAATTATTTATTCCAATATCTTCAGGGCACAGTCATGTTTTCTAAGATAGATTTGAGGTTCGATTGTCATCTGTTTAGGATTCAGGCTGAGTATATTTCAAAGACTGCTTTCAGGACCCAAAATGATCATTATGAGTTTTTGGTGATGATTTTTGGGTTAACCAATGTCTCAACTGCGTTTATGGATTGGATAAACTGTTTGTTCAGACATTATCGAGACTCTTTCGTTATTGTGTTCATTGATGACATTCTTGTGTATTCGATGAGTAGTGAGGAGCATTCGCAATACTTGAGGAATGCGCTTCCGACTTTGAGATATTATGTGCTCTTTGCCAAGTTCATTAACTGTGATTTTTAGCTCGAGTCAATGTCATTTCTTGGACATGTGGTGTCCAAAGAAGGTATTATGGTAGACCTAGCTAAGATTTTGATGCTTCGTGATTGGGCTAGACCTACTTCTCTGACTAAGGTTCATAGATTCATTTGTTTGGCTTTTTATTAAAGGCATTTTGTTGAGAGCTTTGATACTATATTGTCCCCTATGACTAGATTGACTTGGAAGAAAGTTCCTTTTCGATGGTTCGAGGAGTGTGAGTTGAGCTTCGGAAAGCTTTAGGATGGTATTACTTTAGCTTTTGTGTTAGCTCTTCCTTTTGAGGGTATTAGATTCACCATGTTTTGGATGCTTATGGTGTTGGTTTGGTTTTTTCATGTAGCAGGATTGTGTTATTACTTATTCTTCTAGAAAGCTTAAGGTACATAAGCGAAACTACCCCACTCATCATTTGGATTTGGCGACAGTAGATTTTTCTTTCAAAATTTGGAGACATTATCTGTATGGTGTGCATTGTGATATTTTCAATGATCATCACAGTTTTCACCAACTTATGACCCGTGAGAGCTTAATCCTTGCTAACGTAGATAGATAAAGTTGTTAAAAGACTGTGATATTTACATTTTGTATCATCTGGGTAAGGCGAACATGGTAGCTGATGCCTTTAGTCTCAAGGCAGTGATTCTTGGTATCTTGGCTTGAATATAAATTTCTCAGATTCCTATGGCACGGAACATTAAGTCCTTAGCCAATTTCATGGTTTGCCTTGATATTTGTGATTATGCGAGGATTTTGCCTTTTGTGGAGGCGAGGTCGTCCTTATTTTAAAAGATTTGTGATCGTCAATATAAGGATAGCAAGTTCAATTTTCTCTAGGATCAGGTGGTAAGTGGTAAGTCTAAGAGGCACACTATTTATTCCGAGGCTATTTGAGGTTTCAGGGTCGTATTTTGGTTCCCTACCTTGATGACTTCATTCAGTTGATTTTTCATAAGGCTCGTCACTCTAGATATTTTATTTATCCCAGTACAACAAAGATGTATAGATATTTGAGGTAGCATTACTGTTTGGATAGGATGAAGAGAGATATAGCAGATTTTGTGGCTCGTTGCCTATTTTGTCAGCAGGTTAAGGTTGAGCATTAGCGTCCAGGTGAATTGATTGTCCATTCTCAAGTAGAAATAGGAAAGGATTACTATGGACTTCATTTGTGGTTTGCCTTGTTCTTTCTGTGGTCATGATGGTATTTGAGTAATTATTGACCGTTTGACAAAGTCAGTATTTTTATTCCTATTCAGATGACCTTCAGTGCTAATAGATTAGCCTAGATTTATGTTCGTGAGATACTTTGTTTGCATCGGGTGTTTGCTTCTATCATCTCATACCATGATTTGGTATTTACTTCACAGTTTTAGAGAGCATTTCAGGAGGAGTTAGGTACTCGGGTGGATTTGAGTACAACTTTCCATCCACAAATAGATGGCCAGTTCGAGAGGACTATTCAGGTATTTGAAAATATGCTCCGAGCCTATGTTATGGATTTTGGAGGATAGTGGGATAAACACTTATTATTAGTTGAGCTTGCCTGCAACAACAACTATTATTCGAGTATTGAGATGGTGCCTTATGAGGCCTTGTATTATAGGAGATGTCGTTCTCTGATAGGATGGTTTGAGACATCTAAGGTTTAACCTCATGGTACAGATTTTCTTTAGAACTTTTTGGATAGGGTTAGGGTGATTCAGGATAGGCTGAGAGCAGCCAAGTGTAGGCAGAAGGCCTATGCCGACCATAGACTCTATGCCTTGGGATTCAGAGTTGGTGACCGTGTGTTCCTTTGTATTTATCACATGAGGGGTTTGATGAGGTTTGTAAGGAAGGGTAAGCTTAGACCTCAAAATATTGGTCCTTTTGAAATTCTCTGCGCAGTTGGAAAGTATGGCTTATGGGTTAGCCTTGCCTCCATATTCATTATTGTTCATCCAATTTTCCATCTCTATTTTGCAGAAGTATATTCCTCATTCATCTCATATGCTTAGGTGGGATTAAGTCTAGTTAAACGAGTAGTTGACCTTTGAGGAACAACCTATGCTCAATTTGGCTAGTGATGTGAGATAGTTTAGTACTAGAGAGATTTTTGTAATTATGGTTCAGTGGAAGCACTTCCCAGTGGAGAAGGCCACTTGGGAGATCAAGAGCTAGATGTGATCTTTGTATCCTCTTTTGTTTGAGACTTCAAGTATTTTCTTTTATCTTTAATTTTTGGGGATGAAAGTTTCTTAGTAGTGGATATTGTAATGACCCTTTAGGTCATTTCTCATTACCCAACTTATTTTGGTCAAAAAAGCTTTTCCATAGCTTCCCCAAGTCATTTATGACTTGTTGGAACAGATAGTTTGGATACCATACAGTTTGTTTAGTTTTTAGAACCTTTTTCCTATTTAGAAGTTTTTGTTTGTTCCAAATGGCCATTGAGTGAAAACTTTAGTAAATCGAATTTAGATGTGAATTCCTACTGTGCTAGCAGCTACAGAATATCGATTTTAGGGTGGGTAGACCTTTGGTTTATGTCCCACCCCACCCAAACTCATTTCGACCTATTAGTCAGAAAGTTTAGAAATTAAAATTTTGGGTGTTAGGCCCACATTTGGTCAAAACGACCTCAAGTGGAAAATCCGACTTTGCCAATGCATCTGAAACATCGAAATCATTATGGTTGTATATTTTGTATGCTCATATCAGATTCAGGATGCATCTCGGGGTATTAGAAGAAATATGGAATCAAATTCAACGATTCAGTTGTCTTTTGTAGAGGCCAGATATACCAGGATCGCGGGAGCCTTTGTACGATCGTGATCATCGTAATAGCGACAAGCACTAATGCATGATCACTGCTCCTGGGGGCTTGCCCAAGGCGTATTTAACTATAGTTTTGCCCTAGAATGTGGCTTTTTCCCATATTTCATAGTCTCTAAAACCCTAATGGAGAGAGTAGTCCTTAAAGTCAGTCTTTGGTGTTGATTTGGAGCTTAAATAACTTGCATATTCGTGATTAGCATCGAATCTATGGTAAGATTCCTTAAATATTTCTATTGAATTCTAAATTATTAGACCTAAAACTCCAAATGGATTGAGGCTTGATTTTATCCCCTAATATGGTTAATTTGCTCAAATTTTGTGAGGGTTATAACTCTCTAATGGTATTTAAACAATAGGTTGGTTTTGCAAACTTTTTTTCCATATGTGGGACCCACTTGGGGGATTTTGGTGTCGTTTTGGACCCAAAGCACAATGGTGCAATATGGGTGTTGTTATCCTCGTAATAACGTATGGATTCTGTTTTGGATAGCGGGGCTCATTGAAGAAGCTTCAAGGAAAGGGAAAGCAAAGATTATTTGTTCGTGACCTATATTTGGATTAAAGTTAGGTAAGACTTACTTGTAGAAGTTAGACTTTAAGATATTACAAGCAGAACTTGACCTGCCATAAGTTTGAACTATGTAACTTCATTAGTGACCTAGATACGGGTTGAATGCCTAGAATTTCTTTTTGTAGTATGATGGCAAAACCCGATAGATGGTTTATTCATGATGTTGATCGAAAAAAATGTGCATGCTTGATTGTGGTCTTATTTGAACCATTTGGATAGCATTGGAAAGCCTTGTAAATTGAATCCATGACTATGCAACCACTTGATTTATTTTCTAGTTTACTATGTGACCATTGGATTATGTTATTAGTCATATTACACAAGCTTAGTGACTGAATTTATGTTTATGCAAAAAAACTCTTTTGTCCTAGTATTGTGAGTTGTGCTAATAAAGAGGGGTTCTAGAAAGTATAACCATAGATTTTTATTGACCATGCTAATAATCATGTTAAGCCAGGTATTGTGTGAAATGTTCCTACAACATGAATACATATGCTCATAGGCCTAATAACATATTTCATGATATTAAATGATAATGAGCGATGACATGTCTTTTCTTACTTCTTTCCCCACTCCATTAATAGTTTGGCTTGCATTTACTATTGATTTGGTTATATATATATATATATATTGATGATATGATGATTCTCGATAAGGTCGGAGGATATATTTATGTTATATTAATGCCTGACAAGGGCGGAGAACATATTGATGTTATGATGATGTCGGGCAAGGACAGAGGATATATTGATGTTATGCTAATGCCTGGTAAATCTGTATGAGATATTAATGTTATGATGATGCCTAGTAAATCTGGGGGATATATTGATGCAATGATAATGCTCGGTAAATCCGGAAGAGGTTTGATCTTATGATGATGCCCGATAAGGCCGGAGGCTATATTGATGCTATAATGATGCTATGTATGGTAAGCATACATAATTATATATATGTATATGTGTGGTTATTCCCTTGTTTGATAACACCCATATGTGCGTTAGGATTATGGTGTTATCCTTGGAAAGTTGTCTTTAATTCTATACTATTAATCACTTGTTATATGATGTGGTTCTTTTTAAAGCTAATTAGTGAATATAAGTAGAATATGATGAATAATGAGTTACGACTAATTGTTATGTGTAACCATGCATAGATTTAAGGATTCACACAGAGGATATAGTTGGCTTGAATGAATGAATTAATTATGGATGTTCGCTTAGTATAATGGGTTATGTGATAACTAGTTGTCTACATAAAGTGATCATATTACTTGATGGCTAGAAGTATACAATACTAGTTTATGATCCTTGTTTAGTTAAAATCTTATGACTAGTAATTGTGCTTGTTAAGTGGCTCATGACGATAATGGGTTGAGTATTGTTAATAACTAGTGATATTGACGCCTAGTGTGTAATGCAGTTGGATGCTTAAATGTTGATGACATTTATGGTGCTAACTAGTAAGAGGCGCTGGTTAATAGATAGATAAGTTTTTTTGATAATATGTAACCCCTTCCTATGTGATGACTATTGCACCTACGATAACTAGCAATGAACTTTGACTAAATTATGACTATGGTTTAGTTGTGCTTCTTGACTATATGTATATGTTTGCTATTTAGTGAATAATAATTAGTTGTTATTTAATGATGAAGGATTATAAGGAATCGGTTAAGCTATTGGTTGGAGGCCTTATGATGACTAGTCATCTAGTAGTTTAATAATCGTTGTTGGTTAGTTAATAGTGATTAGGTAGAATATATTGGTGAGTTGGATGTCTAAATTACTATATGGTTATGATTGTGATTACTTGATATAGGTTAGTTCAATGGTGGAAATTGATGATGATCATGATCTTGGAAAATGGTCGTTCGCACGCAAGGTAGCAAAATATGAATATTCAGGAGTTGGTTATATGATTATATACTTGGTGATTTGACTCTATAATGTATTCTTTGGTGGCACGGGATGCCGTGATGATTTTTTTACTTTATGTTCTTTTAAGTGTACTCCCCGGTGGTATCGAACGAAGTGGTGGGTTCTTTTACTGATGTTTTAATTTATGTTTATATATTATCTTGGCCTCATTGCGGTTGTGATTGTATTTGTGACGCTTTGCATGTTGGATCATTTACTTCGTATAAATAGTATTGGCGCATGATGTATGGATATATCGTAGTATTGTTTTTGATTGATTATTGATTATATACATTGATAATGAGGACGATTTAGGTTCAATTTTGTACCTTGAGTTACAAATATTGTCTTACTTTATATATTCTTATATCATTACTTAGTGCAGTCAACTAATGATGCCTATTGAGTATCCGTTGTTTTGGTACTCATACTACACTTCTATACCTTTTTGGTGCATACCCGAATACTAGTTGTTGCCACTGAGTTGAGATCTTTTAATGTTAATCTTTCGGAGATAGGGTGAGCTCTTGGAGTTTAGAGTCGCCTGTTTCCCTCATATCCTTATTCAGTCTTTTGTGTTGAAGACAGATGTATAAGACTATTTATACTTTGGGTAGTATTTCCTATTGTCGAACTTAGATACTCTTGTACTAATATTACCAGGTCGTAGGATTGGTATCCATAGTTGATTTTCCATTTTGGAACATTGTTGTTTATGATCATCTTCGTTTATTGTGGCTCTTGTCGGGCATTTCTATCAAAGTAACCCATTGCCTTAGCACTGAGTTACGGTGTTGACTTACCTACTGGTGGGTTTGAGTATATGCTATCATGACTCATGAATCGGGTCGTGACAATTTCTCCATTAGGACACAAGAGCATTTATAAATTAATAAAACACCCTCTCATTGGATCATAAAACAAAGCGAATCCAAAAATAATAGTAAAACATTTAAACTCAAGCTTTTAATCACTCGTATAAACAACCATAATATGTTAAGACAATGGATTTCACAACAAGAGAGAGAATTTCATAAATCATGCTCTCATATAAATTCTCAAACTCATTACATATATACAAGTAACATAATTCAAGTTTAGGGGAAAAAAACCCATAGTTTATACAAGATTTCATCATAAAATGGGGTTCCCAAAGCAAGCTCTTTGACAATATCAAAACTCATTGCATATGCATAATTATATATCCTTAAAGCTTGTAAAATGATAAACTTACTCCCTTGATATTTAGCATAGTTCCATATTGTATTGTCCCAATTTTCTTGAACCGAAATTCCACACGGTGCTCATAATCCCGAAGGACCACAAGCTAACCCTTATCTGGTACCTACTGCAATAACTATATACAAACACTGAATAATGCGAAAAATTGTTGGAAAACTTTCCATAAGGTTGAAAATGCCTAAAATAATCAATACTGAAAACTGAATACTAATACATCTGTCCGAAAAGCCTCTAAACTATCTGAATTGTGGAGTTGATGGGATATGTCCCCAACTAAATCCGTCTACTGAAAAGAAACTAAATCTGATACTATAATAAAATAAGGATCATCCTCCAATAAAGAGGACTCACTGCTACGTCTACTGCTGCTGAATGGGACTAAGCTGCTAGGGGTACTCTGGATCTCGTGCCTCTGAACCTATGGTGTCAAATAAAACACCATAGCTCAAACGTGTCAGTACGAGAATGTACTGAGTATGAAGATGAGGTAAGGATAAATGCAAGGGCTTATGCATGAACAATTACTCAACTAAATAATCATGAGAATACTGAATGAGAACAAATACATGACTGCATAAACCATAACTGAAAACATCGCAACTCGAAATACTAAAACTCAGATACTGCTTTACTAACATCTGAACTCACTACTAATACTGAGATACTGAACAACTAAATCTCTTGATATAGAAAACTGAGTACTGAAATCAAGATCAGTCCCATATAGTGAGTGATCTCGGAAACTAAGATACTAAAGCTGATTAATTGAATCTACTCATATCAATGACTGAAAGCTGAGCTTATTACTCTCGATTGTCTAAATTTGAGATAAACCTCTCTAATGGATGATCCCTGAATCTACTATCAATGATAAGAAAAGATTATGTCTGAGATCAAACCTATCTATCGAAAGATTTCTAAATCTGATAATGAGAATACTGAACAGAATCTGAGACTGAGATCATGCCTATCTAACGGGTGATCTCTGGATTTGATATTGAGATTACTAAACTGAATTTGAGACTGAGATCAAGCCTATCTAATGGGTGATCTCTGAATCTGATAATATTGATACTGAATATCTTAATGTAAGACCATGCCTATCTAGTGGGTGGTCCATGAATCAATGGAACTATCTGAGCTTATTACTGATAAAGGTTATTGTATCTGACAGTCTTGATTTCTATGTTCTACTCTAAAGATTCATACTGAATCTGCAACTTTGGGAGTGCTCACTTAACTGACATGCCCCAAATCTGAACTGGTGGGGTTCAAACTGTAACCCCAGCTAGACGGGTGTCAATACTGTGCCATGGTTAAAGACCTCTACTCTTGTCAAGCCTCTCTAACGGGTGAACCTCATAGGAAGTCAAGCCTAAGGCAATATAATAGTCAAGCCTTATTCTAACAAGTGACTCATGCTCCTCTGCTGGCTACGCAGTTTTGGAGTTCAGGGATTGCTCCTAACTACTCTGCCTCTCTAATGGGGAGCCTCCATCCCTGCACTTGATCGGTGTTAGCTCCTACTCCCAACTGAAAGACTCTAAACTGATTCTTAACTGAACTTAAAATGAGTTGAATCTTTTACTGATCATATTTCTCGAATGACCTAACTGAGTTAAGTTGAATTCACTTGGTTCCATAGCTGATGGAATACTACTGAATCTCGTTATTTGACTACATAATACTGAGTTTCGAACCAAACACTTGAATACTACTAGATCAGAGTTGGGTACTGAACTGAGGCTAGAATACTAGCGATACTGAGATTACTGAGATTTCTGAGATTTCTTAAGTTCTGTATTTGTCTGAGAGTACAGAGTTCTATAACTCACTGAGTTCTTAGAATCGTGGCTCAGCTGAGATTATCGAGGAAACTGACACGGGCTCTAGACTACAGATAATTTGTCGGGTATAAATACCCTCAGCAATCGATAACATAAAAGTAAAACATAACCATTCTTGAATAATCAAGACCATAGACATTCATTCACTATCACAATCATTAAAGCATCTCTTCAAGAATTTATAAATCATAAACATGTGATAGTATAGGGAGAATGCTATTGGCTCATACTCCATTAAACAAGGTTTTGCATCAAACACTTAACATGTATTAAAGTCTTAGCATGTATCGAAGAGCACATAATTGGGTGAACTTCATGCTATCATGTCACAATTCATTCACTAAGGCTTTTCAACAAACACTAGGCATGCATGTGCTTGCACACAATTGGGGATTTCTAGTCAACATGCTATAATGTATCTAACTCCTTCACATAAGCATTTATCAAACATATGGGGAGCATTTTTTGCTTATTAAACAATTTCCACACTTAATTGACATGAACACATCACTTAATAAGCAACTTGAAAAGGGTTTATTATGAACATCAAATGAATATCACGTACTAGGGTCAAAGCTTGAAACCTCATCAACGAAACATGAATTAAAACTCAATAATAACATGAACTCCAATTTCAATTCACATGAAACATGAAAACTCATACACATAAGATCTTTGAAATTTAGAAAAGGGTTCTTGAACTTTTTGGATAAAAGGGACCCAAGAATTAACATTTGCATACCTTAGTTTCTTAATTCTTGAAAAGTTAACGGAGGAATCTTGATGATTGGGGTCTTAATTTAGGAACCCTAGCTCTTGTTCTTGAACAATTTTGAGAGAAAACTTGTATTTTTGGGTAAAATAAGGCCAAATATCATGTTAAGGAGTATATATAGAGGTAGCAAAATGATCGTTTTTGCCCTTGAAATTAAACTGAAAAATCCCGATATGACATGCTGGCGCGACGTGCCATAATCGCGCCAGCTTACTAGAAATTGGACAATTGGAAAACTGCTTGATGGCGCGATGTGGTGGAAATCGCGTTGCCACCTTGGTTGCGAACAGGAAAGGCACCGCGATGCGGTGGAATCGCATTGTGCACTGGAAATTGACAACTCTGAAAATAAGCATGGGCGCGACGCTCCATAATTGTGGAGGCTCACTGGATTTTGACGATTGTTATTTTGGCTGGCTCCGCGATGTGCTAAAGTACCAGGTGGTACACTGTCTCACTAAAATGGCTCTAACTCTTCGCCCGAGTGCCGGATTTAGGCGAATTTGGTATCAACGAAAAGCTTATTCAATGCTCTACATGACAAAAAGTCGATATTAGGGAAATTCTACACGGTTTAAAATACTTCTCACTTGGGAAGACATTTCTCCACCTTTTAGGGCCAGATTAACACTTCACTGAACACACTCTAGGCTCAGACTACGAGAGAATTTTGCGGGGTCTTACACATATACTTTGAAGTCAAAGAGATCGCAGAGAAATTTGATGCTTCAAGATTAAAATCCTCAAACTCTAGATAGTTTCTCCTATCTTACTTATGGAATGATAATTAGGGATTTTGTTAGGTGAAAATAACATGTTTAAGATGTTATATTCATCCACAAAGGATCAGGAATGGCTATAGGATGACAAAAGACCTCAATGCCCTTAAAATAAATTAAAATAGAACACATTTGTCGTACGAGAGAGGTTCCGCGCCGAGGACACATCGTGGACCTTGGGTTTTGCAACACAGACCAAAAGCAGACCCTGGGGTTTGCGGCGCATGCCAAAACCAAACCCCATATAGTGGTTGTTTGCATTCATTTGTCAATGTGAGGCCTTTAATGAGGGTCCAAATTACAACGCACACCCATTCCAAAGGTCAAAAAATACCACCTACATGATCCATCCTTACTAAGGGTGATAAGCGGGCCAGGCTAGGTCAATCCAAAATCGGCTCGTGAATTTTAGTCGATTAATGGGCCGATCCGGGCCTGGTTAAATAGGCCAGTACGGTTCCAGGCCCAACAGTAATTTTTAAAAAAATAACCCTGAACTGGCACACTTAACCCAACCCGGTCCAACCCACCTAAACGCGATCATAACCGGTTAAAAATTCGATCAAAACCAGCCAAAAACCAGAAAAAAAGTTTTTTTTCCAATATACACTATATATACATTTTAAATATGTTAAACAATATATATACACGATATATATATAGTATATACAACATTAGAATATAAAAAATATATACACATATTCATAATGACACATGTAATCGTGTATACAACTATACGTTATTAAATATATATATATATATATTACTCTAAATAAAACATATACAACAAGATATATACTACAATATAATGATATATATAATAATTTATAAAACATATGCACATGTATACGTTAAATATATACGTCTATAAAAGATATATACACATATATACGTACCATTCAATATATACGTACTACGTTAAATAAAATATAGTACAATATAAATACTATAATATATACAAACACTATACATATAGTTAAATACAAATTTATAAAATATATACACATGTATATGTTAAATATATACGTCTATAGAAAATATATTCACATATATACGTACCATTATTTATATATGTACTACCTTAAATAAAATATAATACTATAAATAAATATTCTACAATATATACACACACTATATATATAGTTATATACTAATTTATAAAAAATATACACATGTATAGGTTAAGTATATACGTCTATAGAAGATACAAACACATATATACGTACCACTCAAAATATATGTACTACTTTAAATAAAACATATACTACATAACAATAAATAAACTACAACATATACACACACTATATATATATAGCTATATAATAATTTATAAAATATATACACATGTATACGTTAAATATATACATCTATAGAAGATATATACACATATATACGTACCATTCAATATATGTACTACTTTAAATAAAACATATACTACAATATATAAACATACTATACATATAGTTATATGAAAATTTATAAACATATACACATGTATACGTTAAATATATACTACTTTAGAAAATATATACACATATATACGTGCCATTCAATATATATGTATTACTTTAAATAAAATATACTACAAGATATATACTATAATATATACACACACTATACATATAGTTATATACTAATTTATAAAATATATACACATGTATACGTTAAATAAATACGTCTGTAGAAGATATATACACATATATATGTACCATTTAATATATATGTACTACTTTAAATAAAATATACTACAATATATAGACACACTATATATGTTATATACTAATTTATAAAACATATACACGTGTATACGTTAAATATATACTACTTTAAAGTCTATAAAAGATATATACACATATATATGTGTACCATTCAATATATATGTAATACTTTAAATAAAATATACCACAATATAATGATATATATACCAATTTATAAAATATATATACCCATGTTTACGTTAAATATATACTACTTTGGAGTCTATAGAAGATATATACACATATATATGTATCATTCAATATATATGTACTACTTTATATAAAATATACTACAATATATACACAAACTATATATATGTTATATACTAATTTATAAAACATATACACGTGTATACGTTAAATATATACTACTTTAGAGTCTATAGAAGATATATACAAATATATACGTACTATTCAATATATATGTACTCCTTAAAATAAAATATACTATAGTATAAGGATATATATACTAATTTAAAAAATATATACACATGTATACGTTAAATATATACTAATTTAGAGTTTATAGAAGATATATACACACATATATATGTACCATTCATTATATATGTAATACTTTAAATAAAATATACTACAATATACACACACACAATATATAAGTTATATACTAACATATAAAACATATACATGTGTATATGTTAAATATATACTACTTTAGAGACTATAGAAGATACATACACATATAAACTTACCATTCAATAGATATGTACTACTTTAAATAAAATATACTACAATATAATGATATATATACTAATTTATAAAATATTTACACATGTATACGTTAAATATATACTACTTTAGAGTCTACAGAAGATATATACACATATATACGTACCATTGGATATATATGTAATACTTTAAATAAAATATACTACAAGATATATACTACAATATATACACGCACTATATATATAGTTATATACTAATTTATAAAATGTATACTACTTTAGAGTCTATGGAAGATATATACACATATATACGTACCATTCAATATATATGTAATACTTTAAATAAAATATACTACAATATATTCACACAATATATATATCTTATATACTAATTTATAAAATAAATACGCGTGTATACGTTAAATATATGCTATTTTAGAGTCAATTGAAGATATATACACATATATACGTACCATTCAATATATATGTATTACTTTAAATGAAATATACTACAATATAATGATATATATACTAATTTGTGAACTATATAAACATGTATACGTTAAATATATACTACTTTAGAGTCTATAGAAGATATATACACATATATGCGTACCATTCAATATATATGTAATACTTTAAATAAAATATACTACAATATATATACAATAATACACACACACTATATTTATAGTTATATAATAATTTAAATAACATATACACGTGTATAAGTTAAATATATACTACTTTAGAGTGTATAGAAGATATATAAACATATATACGTACCATTCAATACACATGTACTACTTTAAATATAATATACTACAATATAAATACTACCATATATATACACACTATATATATAGTTTTATACTTATTTATAAATAATATATGCATATATACGTTAAATATATACCACTTTAGAGTCTATAGAAGATATATACACATATATACGTACCATTCAATATATATGTACTACTTTAAATAAAATATACTGCAATGTAATAATATATATACTAATTCATAAAATATATACACATGTATACGTTAAATATATACTACTTTATAGTCTATAGAAGATATATACACATATATACGTACCATTCAATATATATGTAATACGTTAAATAAAATATACTACAAAACATATACTGCAGTAAATAGACACACTATATATATATAGTTATATACTAATTTATAAAACATATACACGTGTATACGTTAAATATATACTACTTTAGAGTGTATAGAAGATATATACACATATATATGTACCATTCAATATATATGTACTACTTTAAATAAAATATACTACTATATATATACTACAATATATACACACACTATATATAGTTATATACTAATTTATAAAATATATACACGAGTATACGTTAAATATATACTACTCTAGAGTCTATAGAAGATATATACACATATATACGTACCTTTCAATATATATGTACTACTTTAAATAAAATATACTACAATATAATGTTATATATAATAATTTATAAAACATATACACGTGTATACGTTAGATATATACTACATTAGAGTCTATAGAAGATATATACACATATATACGTACCATTCAATAAATATGTAATACTTTAAATAAAATATACTACAATATATACACACACTATATATATAGTTATATACTAATTTATAAAACATATACATGTGTATACGTTAAATATATACTATTTAGAGACTATAGATGATATATACACATATATACGTACCATTCAATTTATATGTACTACTTTAAATAAAATATACTACAATATATATACTACAATATATGCACACACTATAAATATAGTTATATACTAATTTATAAAACATGTATACATGTATACGTTAAATATATACTACTTTACAATCTATAGAAGATATATACACATATATACGTACCATTCAATATATATGTTCTACTTTAAATAAAATATACTACCATATATATACTACAATATATACACACACTATATATTGTTATATACTAATTTATAAAATATATACACGAGTATACGTTAATTATATACTACTTTAGAGTCTATAGAAGAAATATACACATATATACGTACCATTCAATATATATGTTCTACTTTAAATAAAATTTACTACCATATATATACTACAATATATACACACACTATATATAGTTATATACTAATTTATAAAACATATACACGAGTATACGTTAAATATATACTACTTTAGAGTCTATAGAAGATATATACATATATATACGTACCTTTCAATATATATGTACTACTTTAAATAAATTATACTACAATATAATGTTATATATAATAATTTATAAAACATATACACGTGTATACGTTAAATATAAACTACTTTAGAGTCTATAGAAGATATATACACATATATACGTACCATTCAATAATTATGTAATATTTTAAATAAAACATACTACAATATATACACACACTATATATATAGTTATATACTAATTTATAAAACATATACACGTGTATACGTTAAATATATACTATTTAGAGACTATAGATGATATATACACATATATACGTACCATTCAATTTATATGTACTACTTTAAATAAAATATACTGCAATATATACACACACTATAAATATAGTTATATACTAATTTATAAAACATGTATACGTATATTCGTGAAATATATACTACTTTAGAATCTATAGAAGATATATACACATATATACGTACAATTCAATATATATGTACTACTTTCAGTAAAATATACTACAATATAATGATATATATACTAATTTATAAAATATATACACATGTATACGTTAAATATATACTACTTTAGAATCAATAGAAGATATATACACATATATACATACCATTCAATATATATATAATACTTTAAATAAAATATACTACAATATATATACTACAATATATACACAAATTATATATATAGTTTTATAATTATTTATAAAACATATACACATGCATACGTTAAATATATACTACTTTAGAATCTACAGAAGATATATACACATATATACGTACCATTCAATATATATGTACTATTTTAATTAAAATATACTTTAATATAATGATATATGTATTAATTTATAAAATATATACACATCTATACATTAAATACATACTACTTTAGAGTCTATAGAAGATATATACACATATATACGTTTCATTCAAAATATATGTAATACTTTAAATAAAATATACGACAGTATATATACTAGAATATATGTACACACTATATATATAGTTATATACTAATTTATACAACATATACACGTGTATACATTAAATATATACTACTTTAGAATCTATAGAAAATATATACACATATATACACACCATTTAATATATGTACTACTTTAAAAAATATGCTACTTAATATAATTAATTAATAATACTTGATAGTAAATTAGTAATATATTAAAACTAAGTTTTAAATTTATACTAGAAATTCAATATAAATCATTTGCAAAATGCCATTTTTTTTTAAAAAAAAAATTATTATCTAGGTCAGGCCGGGCCGTTTAATCAATGGGCCTGGACCATTTTTGGTTCGGGCCGGGTTAATCGGGACCAAAAAAAATTAACCCAGCCCGAGACCCGGTACCCTACAGCCCGTGGGCTGACCGGGCTATGTTAAATCGGGCCGAGTTTGCTTATTTGGCAGGTTCGGCCCTAGTTGGGTCAACTCGGTCCATTTGATAGGCTTAATCCTTACTTAACATGTTTTACTATCTATCTTGGGATCTTAAAAGCTCATTTTTATGGATTAATTGAGCGCTAAAAGTAAGGGGTGTTACATTATCCCCCTTGGGGTCATTCATCCTCGAATGATGATTTAAAATACGCTAAGTATGATTTCAAAGAATTATATAAACTAAAATGAGTAAGGTAAGATTAATACTAATAATAGCATCATCCACGGATTCAAAGAGTGATGGGTATCTTGCATGCATATCATTCTCCGACTCCCAAGTAGCTTTCTTAACTTTATGATTTTTCCACAACACTTTAACCGAAGTTATCTTCTTACTTCTCAACTTACAAACTTGCCGATCTAGTATAGCTATGTGTTCTTCTTCAAATGATAAAGAATCCTTTACACTAATCTCTTTAACAAGAAACACAAGTGAATGATCTCCAATACACTTCTTAAGCATCGACACATGAAATACAGGATGAATAGAAGCTAAACTTAGAGGAAAATCTAACTCATAAGCAACTCCACCAATTCTCCTCAAAATCTGATAAGGACCTATATAACGAGGACTAAATTTTCCATTCCTTTTATATATCATGGCTCCCATCATAGGGGAGAACTCTGGAAACACCCAATCATCAACCTAAAATTCTAACTCTCTTCTTCTAACATTGGCATAAGACTTTTAGCTACTTTGGACGGTCTTAAGTCTCTCCCTAATGACTTTCAATTTCTCCATTTCCTGATACACAATGCTTGGTAGTAAAGAGTCCTCGGTGATTTACTAACACACTGAACCAAATATTTTTGAAGATGTTGAAGTTAAGGAAATAGTGCTAGAGTTAAAAGAAGAAGCCAAGACAATCTCTTATGGTGACTCTATCCCTTTTTGGGGCGATGATGCTAACAAGGATCCAACCCCAAAACTAAGGGATAGGCGTCATTCAAAACAAAATTCAACCTTATGCTTAGAGGATGTGATGAAAATCCATCTACCTAAGAAAATAAAGGATCATGGGGAGAAGGAGCAACACCTCTACATTTTGGAGTGCGTTATTCCAAAGAAACACATGGGAGCCCTACACTTGAAGACCAAGGAGCTCAACTTCCAATGTACAACTAGTGGCCTCTTAATATTCCCACTATTACCCAAGGAGCTAAATCAGAAATTTGATATGAATTTGGGTAAAAGATTCAATTCTTCCAAGTGGCGAGATAGAAACTCTATCGTCATGTCCTCATATCTATCATATTTTCTCTTGTAAGATTTGAATCTTTTGTCCCTCTTCCGCTCAAATAATAGAAAGAAAATGTTGGAACAGAGATTTAAATCTTCTAAGCGGAAACATAAGTGATAGTTTTGAAGCTGTCTAGTCACCAAAGATGGGAAACAACTCATCACGCCACAAAAGTGGCACGTATCCTTTTATTTATACATGGTAGAGTAAATTTTATTTTTGTTTATGTATAATCAATGAAGTTTTGTTGCTATGAGGAGTGTTGATTAAAATTGAAAAAAGAAAAAGTGTGAAATTATAATTTTTCAAACTGAACAAGGGAGTGCATAGGACCTAAAAAGTGGTCTCAGTTACCACGATCTTGGCCCTTGTCACCGCGATCGTTTTAGAAGAGTATCCATGATAATGGACATCTGGTGGCGATTGCGGTCAAAGCAGATAAAAAGACCATCCGACAACCATTTCTCCCCCACACCCCTTATATCAAATTCTCTCAATTTTCTCTCAAATTAATCCATGTGTGAGTTTCCAAGTGTGCATTTCAACTAATTCTTATCTCCAATTCGATATGTGCTCTCAGCTCCTTCGTTCATATGTTTGATTAAGGCTTGAAACTTCTTTTTAGGAATAGGATGCATTATTGTTTTCAATGCTAAATTCATGTTTTTCTGTGGTTATTGTTGTGGTTAGCTGTTTTAGTTGGGGTACACATCATCGGGGAAATCTTGAGTACCCGAATTTTACCCTAAAAAATATAATATTAACGTGTACACTATGAGTTTGATTTAATGCCCAAATGGATTTCATATTGCTTTCGATATGTTTTAAGGACATAATATAGCATTTAAGGTTTAAGTCTCATGAACATAATGATTTATTGGTAAATAGGGCCTTACTTTGTGGTTAAAAATCTAGTAGTTTGGTGGTGTTTAGAATCTGTCAAAAATGGTCTCAGTTACCACGATTGCATTCATCGGGACTGCGATCACAGAGCTGAAATAACGTTCAATGACTCGCGATTAGAGAACTGAAATCACGATCAATGTTCCATGATCATGGTGAATGGTCCGTGAGCGCCGTAATTAAGACCAATTTTTAACTTAGTCCAAAAATCCTGCATGCCTATTTCTCACCCCAAAACCCACTATAACATTGACACATGATTTTATCTTATTAATCTAGAAGGATTTTGGTGTAAAAATGCTAATGATGGTCTGGATTTCTGTAACAACCCAATTTTTCTAGAACCGAAATGTCACACAGTGCTCATGATCCCAAAGAACCACAAGCTAACCCTCTACTGATATATGTACCTGAACACTGCATAATATAGATAATAAATGTGGAAACTGGCCATAGGGTTCAAAACATCTAAAAATACTTAAAATTCAAAACTGAATACTAATACATCTATCTGAAATGCCTCTAAACTATCTTAACTGTGGAGTTGATGGGACATGTCCCCAAATGACTCCGTATACTGAAAATAAACTAAGTCTGATACGATAATAATAAAAATAAGGATAATCCTCGACTGAAGAGGACTCAATTCTATGTCTACTACTACTGACTGGGATTGAGCTGCTAAGGGTACTCTGGATCTCGTGCCTCCGAACCTATGGTGTCAAATAAAATACCATAGCGCAAATGTGTTAGTACAGGAATGTACCGAGTATGAGGATGAGGTAAGGCTAAATGCAAGGGCTTATGCATGAACAATTACTTAACTGAATAATCATGAGAATACTGAATGAGGAAATATGCATGAATGCACAAACCATAACTGAAAACATCATAACTCCAAATACTAAAACTCGAATACTGATTTACTAACATCTGAACACACTACTAATACTGATATATAGAACAATTGAATCTCCTAATATAGAAAACTGAGTATTGAAATCGAGATCAATCCCATCTAGTGAGTGATCTCAAAAACTGATAATACAGAAGCTGATTAACTGAATCTACTCATATCAATGACTGAAAGCTGAACTTACTACTTTCGACTGTCTGAATCTGAGAGTAAACATCTCTAACGAATGATCCCTGAATCTACTATCAATGATAAGAAAAGATTATGCCTGAGATCAAACCGATCTGGCGGAAGATCTCTAAATTTGATAAAGAGAATACTCAACTGAATCTGAGACTGAGATCAAGAATATCTAATGGGTGATCCATGGATCTGATAATGAGATTAATCATATGACTCTGAGACTGAGATCAATCCTATCTAACGGGTGATCTCTGGATCTCATAATGAGATTACTCAACTGAATCTGAGACTGAGATCAAGCCTATCTAACAGGTGATCTCTGGATCTGATAGTGAGATTACTCAACTAAATATGAGACTGAGATCAAGGCTATCTAACGTGTGATCTCTAGATCTGATAGTGAGATTACTCAACTAATTATGAGACTGAGATCAATTCTATCTAACGAGTGATCTCTGGATCTGATAATGAGATTACTCAACTGAATCTGAGACTGAGATCAAGCCTATCTAATAGGTGATCTCTGGATGTGATAATGAGATAACTCAATTGAATCTGAGACTGAGATTAAGCCTATCTAATGGGTGATCTCTGGATCTGGTAATACTGATACTGAATAAATTTATGTAGGACCATGCCTATCTAGCGGGTGGCCCATGAATCAATGGAACTATTTGAGTTCCTCACTGAGATAGATGACTATATCTGTCAGTCCTGATTTCTGAGTTCTTTTCTGAAGTTTGATACTGAAACTGTAATTGTGGGAGTTATTAATTAACTGACATGCCCTAAATCTGAAATGGTGGGGTCCAACCTATAACCCCAGCTGGAAGGTTATCCATACCGTGCCACGGGTAAAGACCTCTCTGGTCAAGCATCTCTAATGGGTGACCCTCACAGGAAGTCAAGCCTAAGGATGTATAATAGTCAAGCCTATCTAGTGGGTGATAAGCATTTTCTAACGGGTGACTCCTGCATCCTGTGCTGGCTATGTAGTTATGGAGTTCAGGAAATTCTCCTAACGACTCTGCCTCTCTAATGAGGAGCCATCATCCCTGCACTCGCTCAGTGCTAGCTCCTACTCCTAACTTAAAGACTCTAACCTGATTCTTAACTGAACTGAATGTGATACTAATCATATTTCTTGACTGATCTGACTAAGTTAAACTAAATTCACTTGGTTCCATATCTGACGGAATACTACTGAATCTCATTATCTGACTGAATGATACTGATCTCGGGATAGATTACTCAAATACTACTGAGGATTGAACTGAACACTTAAATACTACTAGATCTGAGTTGAGTATAGAACTGAGGCTAGATTACTAGAGATACTGAGATTGCGAAGATTACTAAGATTACTGAGATTTCTTAATTTCTATATCTATCTAAGAGTACAGAGTTCTATAACTCACTGAGTTCTGAGAATCATGGCTTGACTGAGATTATCGGGAAAACTGACACTAGATGTAGACTGCAGCTAATTTGTCATGTATAAATACCCCCAGGACTCGATAACATAAAATTAAATCATAACCATTCTTGAATTATCGAGACCATGGACATTCACTCACCATCGCAATCACTACATCATGTCTTTAAGAATTTAGGAATCATAAGCATGTGATAGTATAGGGAGACATGCTATTGGCTCATACTCCATTCAACAAGATCTTGCATCAAACACTAAGCATGTATTAAAGTCTTAGCATGTATCAAAGATCATATAATTGAGGAATTTCATGCTTTCATGTCACAATTCATTCACTAAGTCTTTTCAACAAATACTTGGCATCTATAGGCTAGCACACAATTGGGGATTTTTAGTCAACATATTATAATGGCTCTAATTCCTTCACATTAGCATTTTATCAAACATATGGGGAGCATTATTTGCTTATTCAATAATTTATTTACTTAAATGATATGAACACATCACTGAACAAGCAACTTGGAGAGGGTTTATCATAAAGATCACATGAATATCACATACTAGGATCAAAGCCTGAAAACCTTGCAAACAAATATGAATCAAAACTCAATAATAGCATGAACATCAATTTCAACTCACATGAATCATGAAAACTCATAAACATAAAAGCTTTGAAATTTAGAAAAGGGTTCTTGAGCTTCTTGGATGAAAGGGACCCAAGAATCAATATCTGCATAACTTATTATATGATTCTCGAAAGATTTACAGAGGAACCCTGATGACTTGGGTCTTGGACTAGAAACCCTAGGTCTTGTTCTTTATTTCTTAAGAGAGAAAATATTTTGATTTGGAAAAAAAATTAATTAATAATGAAGTATTTTCGTTATTTAAGGTATAGATCCCTTATATAGACAGGTTTGGGGCTTTAGGAAATTACTAATTGGTCCTTGAAATTTAAAAATTAAATGTGAAAATCTCAATTTCACATTCTGGTGCGACGTGGTGGAATTGTGCCAGATCACTGGAAACTGGACAATCAGGAAACTGGTTGGTGGCGCGACGCGGTGGAAATCGTGTTTCCACCTTGGTTGCAAACTGGAAAGGTACTGCGACGCGGTGGAATCACGTTGGTGAATTGGAAATTGACAACTCTAAAATTAAGCCTTGGCGTGATGCGCCATAATTGTGGAGGCTCACTGGATTTTGATGATTGCCATTTTGGCTGGCTCCGTGACGCGCTAAAGTGCTAGGTGGCACACTGTCTTACAAAAATGGCTCTAACTCTTCGTTCGAGTGTCGGATTTGGGCAAATTTGGTATCGATGAAAATCTTATTCAATTCTCTACATGAAAAAAAGTCGATATTAGGTAAATTCTACATGGTTCAAAATACTTCTCACTTGGAAAGACACTTCTCTCCCTTTTAGGGCCGAATTAACAATCCACTGAACACGTTCTAAGGCTCTAACTATGAGAGAATTTTACGGGATCTTACAATTATGTTGCTTACATGTAATCAGACATACAAATGAGAGACCATGACCACATCCACTTCATAGATCCAGAATGTCATAGCCTCTACTACTCTGACCTCCCATGGACCAAAAACTCCTAGAAAGGAGTATTTGCTTAGACAAAGTGTAGGAGAAACTCTAGGAATTCTATGCTAGAGTTACTTCTACCAGGTGGATGTGTTTTTCCCTGGACCCCTGCTATGGAAATGATCAATGGGTGTGTGTGTTCTATGTTAACCTTAATATAGTCTCTCTCACAAACCTAGTAATGACAATTCTAGGAAAGGAAATGCATTTCAGGGAAGAGTGGATTAATAAATTATATGGGCTCCTGGATGCAGATGTGAATCAGTTCCAGTAAAAAGAGAGTGAGACAGGGACCTAAATAGAAATCATATATTATACTCTGGAAATAAAGTTCCTTGGGCTGCCAAGAAAAAGGGTATCTCTATGAATGACTTCACAGAAGAGGCTAGACTTTGGTTGTCTATTATTTGATGTAGGGTATCATCGTACACACATAGGATAACCATCACAAACTTACGAGCTAGGATAGTGGCTTGTATACTATCAAGCGTTACTTTGGACTGGGCAAATTATAATTTCAGAGTGAAGGCACTTCAAGAATCAAGGGGGTACACGTTTTCTTTTTCTTTCACTTATTACTAAGCTTTTTAGGAGAGAAGAAGTGGAGGAATATCCTATAGATACCTGGGTTCCCCTAGGCCCCTACATCTTTCCACTCAAAATTCAGGGTGAGGTATCACCTGGTTAGAGAAAGAAGATAAAAATCAACTTTGGCAAATCGACAACTAAGGAGTCAGAGTCACGAAGACCATCCACTATTATAACTATGAAAGACATCGTTGTGGACATTAAGTTCATCAGAGAGATGGATTCAGGATTGCCTCAAGGACTAAAAGAGTCCTCCACTGCCTGTCACTTATATGTAGCTCGATTGGATTATGAAGTATACTTAGAGGAGCAGAAGAAGTAGGGAGCCACGATTTCCATATTGGAGAGAGCCTATTCATCTTTGGAAAAATTTCACAGAGATATCAAGGAGTCACATGAAAAGATGGCGAATAGAAAGAGGAAGAGAGAAATATTCTTCAATAAGATGTAGATAGGGGTTAATGGCATCTTCAATATGCTCAAACCAAGGAAAGACTACCTTTTCCAAGGGTCGAGAGTGATGATGAGGTCCCCGATGAGTGGTCTGATGCTGATGATGGAGAAGATGATGCAGAGTCAGCAGAAAAGTGTAGGTCATGATGCAGTTTCGGGGAGCACCCTAATTTTTTACTTGTGTTTTTATTAATCATACAGTGAGGGCACTACTAGATTTTTAGTTGGGGTGCCTAGTCATGGATTTGTATTATTTTGATATATTTTTGGATGTTTTTGATATCATTTTGATGACATCGTGGATGATTTTTTTTTTTTTGGTTGCTACATTTGAGCACTCTGATAGTACCTACATTTCATGGATTAGTTATTTTAGTTTTGGTTATAGATTTTTTGTTTCACTTTAGTTTCATTTTTTGTTATGGTGATGTCCGGCGAGCTTTTCCCTTTGATAGATTGATTGATGACATTTTTAAGGGAAAAGCATCGTGATTTTGTTTTGAGCCATAGATGCACGGGAAGTCTGAGTATGTGGCATTATGGATTTGGGATTTCACACATGCCATTGGCGAAGTCTAAGTAGCCATATGGTTGGTTTCCCTTAGTAAACCAAATGTGACACAAAGGCTCAGGTTGTTTCCAAGGTTAGCGAATTACGCATGGTGCAAATGCAAAGAAAAAACCCCACTCCATTTAATTTTTTTTTTAAAATAAGGGCATGGACATGAGCGACGTTGTAACAAAACTTTTTATCTTTTTGTGACTCCAAATTTTTAGTCTTGTACATATTGATAAGTACTCCATTTTTGTCTCCAATGTGAGGGGAAATTGAGCCTCTTTGTCAAGTCCACATGCCATGTGCATTGAGTTTATTTGTCAGAATCTCATGTATACTTGTGTCATCTATAACTTTCCCCATTATCTCTCAAGGATATATTTTGATTGTATTTAGTTGGTAAGATGATCTTAGGTCATCTTGGTGACATCGGAAGCCCACTTAGCCTAAAAATCCTACCCGTGAACAGATATTATCCCTAGTCACCCACATTAAGCCTTTGAACCTTTCTTTGGCAAACACATTACAAGTTGTGAGCCTTTCAACTTTTATCCCTCTTTATAACCATACCCTCCTTGAACTTAAAAATGCAACTTGAGGCTAAAAGCCAATGTTGAGGGTACTGAATAATGAAGGAAGTAAATTTTGGCCACTAAAGTGATAGTGAGTGCCAATGTGCTTAAACATTGAAACAAATAAATAGAAGGAGAAAGGACCCAACAACGGAAAGAATTTAATGAAATTTACAAGAGAAAACAATGGAAGAAAATGGGTGAAACAAGGAAATAAAAGTAGGCACATTTGTAAAAGAAAAAAAGTGTCCTAGACAGAAAGGTGGATTAAATAAATATAATGTAGATGTTAAAGGAGGGTATAATCTATGATTGTTCCTAAATGATATCCTACCTTACCCCGAATCTACGTTAAAAGCTTAAAAAGTACTTTGAGATCTCGAACCACGTGCATTCATAGTAGCGGCGACTGAAAATGGGGGCAAGTTTATGGTATGACACTTTTTAGCATAAAGAGTTTTTGTGAGGAAGAGTGTTTTGCACTTATTTTCCTTGGAACATATTTGGTAGCTTTTTGTAAGAAATTTTCCTTCTTGTGAGGAAGAATGTGAATTAGTTGAGGCGGGTGATTTTTTCATCTTCCTAGAAAAGAGGCAAAAAGTAGTATAGTGTGCTTAGGGTAAAAAAGTGATTCACTCCTAGAGTATAAATGATTGTTACAAGGTTGTTCTATGAAGTTCTTTCCATCCTTACTTATGGCATTATATGTTGAGGGGTGTCGGGAGAATAGCTTTACCCATGTACGAAGAGCTACTTAAAGTAGTAACTAAGCTTGATGTCATTGTGGTCATTGGGTCATCTATTTTTGGTAGTACATATGCATTTTCTCATGGTAAGAGGTAGTGTTGCTTGAGGACAAACAAATCTTTAAGTTTGGAGTGTTGATGATTGGTTAATTTACCACTCATCCGCACTCATCATATGTGCACATTACCATGTTTACAAATACTATGTAAGGAATATTTGTTATTAAATGCACTAATATCCACATTTTGTAGGCACATTGGTAATGAGATAAAAATATATGGATGTGAGATAAAAAGGGAAAAGGGGAGGAAAGAAGTTCAGTTTGAAGACCTATAGAAGGACATAGCCTCAGTTACAGAAATCGCGGTATGAGGACCACGATCGCGGTAAGTTAAGATTGGTTATCTAACGAGATTGCAGGAATTCTATCATGGTCGCATAGACACAACCGCAGCAAAGCAGATGCGATCGCGACATTGAGGGATTTTTCCAAGGGGAAGAATTGTAATTTTCGTAATCCGTGCCCAAATCCCTAAAAAGAGAACTCAAACCCTATATTTTGGAGACTCCATTACTCCCAATTATTATAACTTTGTCTAGTGCTTAGTTTTCATTCTTGGAGAGCAAAAATATTGGAATAATTTAGGATGATGAATACATTTGAGTAGATTTTAAGTGGAAGATTAGAAAACTCCATTGAAGATTTGTTGGAGTTCAATGTTTGAAGTGACATTTATTTAGTCTTTCACAAAATCACATAAATGGAGATTTTGGGTAAATCTACTTATTATCTCATGAGTAGCTAGATATTCCTCTTGGGGTTATGTACAAATAAAGTTGAAGTATGTGTGGGTTGTTATTGTTATCTTTAATTAGTTGTTCATGTTGATCGTTTTGCAAATGCTTGATGAAAACATGAAATTTGTTGGTAAAAGCCTCTGTGTAATACCCCAAAAATCCCAACCGATGTAGAACCATGCTTCAAGCTCATGAGAAATAAGTTATAGTGGTTTTTTAGTTTTATTATCAAGATATATGTATATTAAGGCCTCGAATACGTCCTAACTATTAGACTAATCAAAATATTCCTTACCGATTGAATTCTTGAGAAGGATAGTGTCATAGTCAACTTTAAATAATAAAATCTTTTGTTATACTATTCATTTTTGATATCATGACCCACCAAAATATATAGAATTGAATTATCTTTCCAAAGATACCAATTTTTCCAAAATCTGGTATCGGAGTGAAAAGTTATGGCCGCATTACTGAAAGCTGTCCGAGCTGCCCAGGAGCGACGGGCAAGCAGACGGACCGTCAAGTCAGCGATGGGCCATCACTTTGGATGTCGTAAATGAGGAAGTAAGACCATTTTTTTGCCCAAAACTGATGGTTAGAGTGACGGTCAGTCACCAGAGTGACGGTCCGTCACCCAGACCGTCAACTTTGTCTGAAATAGCGCCGAAATGATGTTTTAAAGGGATTTATGGGTCTTTTCCACCCTTTTTAACCCCTAATAACATCAAATCAAAGCACATATCTCCTTATTCATCCATAACATCAAAATTAGGGTTTTTTTCAAGATAAAAACCCAAGAACAAGAATCAAACCCTTCTCCAAGAAAACTCAAGAATCAAAATGTCACCATTCAAGAACCTTCAAGAAAAGTTAAACTCCTTCAAGTTTCAAGCTTTTAAGGTATGTAAAGTGTTGATTCATGGGTCCCTTTAATCCATGAAGCTTAATAATCTCTTTTAAAAATTCAAAATTGTGTATTTATGAATGTTCATGATTTAATTTAATTGGAATTCATGTCCTTGTTGAGGGGTTTTGATTCAAGTTTTAAATAACATGTTCCAATAATTGATCCTAGTGTGTGATGATTTTCATAATATTAAGGATAAAACCTTCAAATTTCAAATTTATTTATGCAACTATGATAATTAGATGCATTGATGATGGTATAATCAAAGTATGCTCCGCATGTGTTTGACTAAATGCCTATGTGAAGGAAAAAGTGCCATTATAGTATGATACTAAGAAATCCCCTTTCATGTACAAGTTAATTCATGCAATTTGTTTAATAAAATGTACAAGAGAACACGAATCATGCTTTAGGACTCAATTATGACCAAAATGATGAACCCATGTTTTACCCTTATGTTCAATTTGACTTCCATGTTATTGTTATGCATTGAAATTGTTTGATGGATTGTTCATGAGATTAGACTATGAAAGTATGACATGTTTATTTGAATTCCTATTCATGTACCAAACCATGATAATCAAGTGCCTAATGAAATTTCCCAACAATTGTATTATGGATTGTTCATTATGGTCGTGAGTCCAAAAAGTTTCATGTCTTGTCAATTTCATGCTATTGAGTCCTGGGGGTACTTGTACCCGACAATTTAGCTGTGTTCCTAGATCCAGTGTCATTTTTCAAGATACTCTCGGTCAAGATATTCTCAGGAGAATTCAGTCAGACTCATGACTCAGGAAAACTCAGAAATCCTAGTAATCTTAGAAATCTCAGAAATTCAGTAATCTCAGTAGTATTTCATCAGTAAATAGAAATCAGTGAACTTATTCTAGTCAGTTAAGTTAATAATGTTCAGTGTCTATTCAGATGGGAGTAGAATTCAGCACCGAGTAAGCCCAAGGATAGGAACTCACCTGTTATTAGATGGTGTGATTCTTAGAAACAATCCTTGCGCTCCATATTTATGTAGCCAGCATAGGTTAAAACATCAAACCTGCTAGTTGAGAGTAGATGATGTAGGTTAACCTATTATATAAGGGTCCCACTATTCTCCTTAGAGTACCTGTTAGATGAGGGATTACTCACAACTTGTCCTTACAAGTGGCGCGGTAATGACAGCCTTCCAATTAGGGTTACAAATTGGAACCCAACTCAGCTATAATAACTTATTTGGGGCATGTCATCTAGATGTCTACTTCCCACAGTTACAATCTCAGTCTTAGTCTCAGTAATAGAACTCAGATAGTTCTACAGAATTCAGAACTGTCAGATACAGTCACCCAGTTCAGTACAAAACTCAGCTAGTTCCATCAGAAGTAGGACTGTCAGAAACAATCATTCAGATAATAGTATATCAATCATATGAAACTTATGTTATCAGTTTTTAGATTCAGTGATGTCATGATATCAGTCATAGTTCACGTATTCATGTATGTATTCTCACATTTATGTTATTCAGTCAGTTAGTATTGTTCATGCATATAAACCCATTGCATTTAACCTACTTCACTTGCATACCAGTATATTCAATCGTACTGACACATTTATGCTATAGTGTTTTATCCCATAGTTTCAGAAGTGCGAGCTCCAGAGCATCCTTAGTAGATCAGTCGTTCTATAGCAAGACTAGCAGTGAGTCCTCATCATTTGAGGATAGCATAATTATTTTATTACATTATTATTTTAGTAGTCTGAAGTTAGTTGGGGACATGTACCATCAACTCCACAGTTTTTAGACAGTATAGAGGCTTTCAGACTAGTATGTTCAGATAGTTATTTCAGTTTTTGTATAGTGATATCGTATTATTCAGATGTTATGTTTTATTAGATATTTGAACCTTATGGATTTTTAGCCTTTTATTCAACATTTATACAGTATGTTATGCAGTGCTCAGTTACAGATATCAGTCATTGGTTAGCTTGTGGTCCTTAGGGGTTATGAGCACCGTGTGGAATTTCGGTACTAGATTTGGGGCGTTACAAACTTGGTATCAGAGCCTAAGGTTCAACAGTTTCCTAGGAAGTCTAAAAAGATGCATCAAGTAGAGTCTTGTGCATGGGTGTGTTGTGCACCACACTTATGGATAGGAGGCTATCAGATGTTTTTGGAATAGTTTCACCTCTTTCAGTATTCATGTTATGCAAGTGAGCATGAGCTCAAGTTAAACTCTTAGTCTAATCTATTTCTCCCTCTCATTATAGAACATGTATCCCAAAAGGACTAACAAAAGGAGAACCAGGAATTAGTCGGCACCTCCGCCCGTTCAGGCAGATTCTCTAGACGAGCATGTCTATTATGGAAAATTTAGAACCGACTTCCTTACTTTATCTTACTTAGTACTAGCTCTGAGCAATCAGAAGGTTGTTGTCCCACATAGGCATATGATTCATGCCCAGCAGATTGAGGTGGGAAAGCATAAAAAGAAAGAGAGAAAATAAGAGAGTGAGAACAGGTAATTTCAACTTCGCTCAGCCTAAGTCAGAGGGTGGTAACCGTTATCTATTTTTCCCAAAGTCTTCAGTTCCAGTTCCTTCCTCAGCCAGTACTCTAGTCCCTAAATTTAGAGATAGAGCATCAGTCCCTAGATCTCAAGGCAGTGTTAGTAGTGCCCGAACCAATCCCTTTTGTCAGACTTGCAGTAAGAACTAAGGTTGTCCACAAAGTCAGCATAATCGTCCTTCAACTCAGTTCGGTTACCCAAATCAGAAGGGTGCCAATTCCAGTAATACTACTGGGCAATGCCCAAACAGACTCTATGCTCTTCAGTCCCGACAAAATTAGAAAAATTATCCTGATGTGGTCACTAGTACGTTAAAGATCTTTCATTTGCATGTTTACGCTTTGCTAGATCCAGGAGCTTTTTTATCTTTTTTTACTCCTTATATAGAAGTTGATTTTGGAGTCAGTCCCAAAATTCTAACAGAGCCCTTCTCAGTCTCTACCCGAGTGGGTAAATCCATCATAGCCCAACGGGTATACAGAAACCGTCTGGTGATGGTAAGTCAAAAGGTCACTTCAATAGACTTAGTCGAATTAGAGATGACTACTTTTGATGTCATTCTCAGCATGGAGTGGCTTAATTCCTTCCATGCCACAGTCGACTACAGAAATAGAGTTGTCCAGTTTCAGTTTCGAATGGACCTGTCCTTGAGTGGAAGGGTAGTATTTCAGCATTCAGAGTCAGCTTGTTTCCTACCTACAGGCTAGAAAAATGATATCTAAGGGATGTGTCTATCATCTTGTTCGAGTTAAGGACTTTAGTTCCGAAACTCCCAATCTTGTGTCAATTCTAGTTGAGATTGAATATTCAGATGTCTTTCTTGAAGATCTTCCCAAAGTTCCTCTTGAGAGGAAAAGAGACTTCGGCATTGACCTTCTTCCAAATACTTAGCCCATATCTATTCTTCCATATAGAATGGCATCAACAGAACCCAACGAATATGATATTCTGAAAATAGCTTTCAGAACTCGATATGGTCATTTCGAATTCTTAGTCATGTCCTTTGGTCTTACCAATGCCCCAACAGCTTTTATGGACTCGATGAACCATGTATTCAACCAGTACTTAGACATGTTTGTCATAGTCTTCATAGATGACATTCTTGTCTACTCCCGTTGTGAGCGTGATCATGCAGACCATCTTAGAAAAGTGTTACAGACTCACAAAACCCTTCAGTTAACATGATATTTATTTATGTCCTACATGTTATCTCTATGATCATCGCTCATATTCGTGCACGTTAGTAAGAATCATGTACGCTCATAGTTCCTAGTATAAGGAGTTCTATTTTACTCCATGTTACGAATCATGTCCTATGAGTACAGAGACTTCAAACTCAAGTAATGCAGCTCATGACTCATCCACTCATGTTATGCTTTACAGTATGCTCAACCCACATGATTCATGCTCCACTTTGAATGATCAGCCTAACTCAGATTATGTCACGTACACCCTCAATTTAGACCACTCGGTGAAATCTATGGTGTTGATGCTCTATCCCTCAAGCCTCAGTTACAGCGTCAGTTTAATAATCAAGATTCAGTAAAGAACTCAGATAGTCCTGCAGAACCATGGCTTTCAGCTATCAGTTACTTAGCCATTAAAATTCAGTATCAGTCTAAACCTCAGTTATCGGTATTCGACTATAAGAACCCAGTATTTAGTTCCAGTATGAGTCCAGTTACAGTCTTACTTATAGTGTCAACTCCAGTTCAGTAATCAGATCAGAAACTCAGTCCAGATCTAGGTTTTCTTAACCATAGCATACAGTTATTAGCTATTCAGTTATTAGTATTTCAGTACCCTAGTTTACAGAATGTTTTTGAATCATGTTATATGCTTGGTCTTGCATCCTTAAGATAATACAGTTTTCACTTATTCATGCTAAGTTATCTCATGTTACCCAGTCAATCATTACCTTTTATGTATAATGCTCTATAGTTTCGGTCTATTTATTCAAACTAAGTACAGTTCAGTCTTACATGCCCAGTATTCAACTATCATCCATGCAGTTAATCAGAAAAGTTAGTATGTTTATGCATTCGTGCTCAACACCCATGTGAATATTTTTAGTAGTCTTAAGTGGTGTGTTGTACTAAGGCAGAAAGTGTAGTGGAAGGAGTATTAGAGGGATATGTCTAAGCTTGATAATTTTAGATGCAGTGCATAAGGCTTAGTCACTCTATTTTAGATCATGTTTCATAGGCATTGCCTCCTAATACAAGAATCCCAGTCATGTGGTAATACCCTATTCAGATGTCATACATAGACCAGGCCAAGATTTTCTTTCACCCTACAGTCACTAAACACTATAGAAAGAGTTTCATAGAAATACTCAAGTCGAGTATAAGTTTTTAGTATGAGTTATTCCGCAGAGCCATCGATTCAGTTTAGCAGTCAGACGAACAAGTTCGTATGGTGTGGATTCCTATTTTTTTCATCTAGTCACACTATCCGAAGTCTCATGAATATAACTATTCAAATATGGATCAACCAGGTAGTTGCGGTCTAGCTCAGCTCATGTATCATGCCTTTGTTTCAGAATCCAGATATTCATTCACGATTAAGTTCGTAGTTGACTTGTGCATCACCTCAGTTTCCTCATAGCTCAAAAAAAAATTAGCCCAGCATTCTTCAAGGGACAAAGTATCCCGGGGGGAGATACACTATAATCCCCTGAACTTTCATGACATAAATATGCTACTCTCTCTTCATGTAATGAACCCATTTTGGAGTAGTTGGTACCCATAGGTTGGCCCTTTATCTCCAATCTCAACTGTAAGCCATGTACTCAATGGATCAGTTTATTTCACGATAGTCAGTCCATGTCACACGTTACAGACTTAGTCATGTTCTCATGTTCCTGTTCATACGTATTCAGTAAAGGATCTCGAGTTAAGATCAAATAAAATTTAGTATTTTGAAAATATCTCCCATGAAAGGTGTGAAGAGATTCGGCAAGAAGGGAAAACTCAGTCCCTGGTCCCTTCAAAATTCTCAGTCGCTTAGGCAAAGTAGTTTATGAGCTCGAATTGCCTTCAGATCTAGCTTTAGTTCATCCAGTCTTTCATGTCCCCTTGCTAAAGAAGTACATAGGTGATCCAGCAGTTGTAGTCCCTATTGAGAGCGTAGATATTCAGAACAGTCTCTCAAATGAGAAAATTACAGTTAAAATTCTTGACTATCAAATTCGTAGACTGAGGAACAAAGAAGACACTCTAGTTAAAGTTCTTTGGAGGAATCAGTCCATTAAGAGAGCTACTTAAGAAGTAGAAGCAGATATGCGGACCAAGTATCCTCACCTCTTCTCCGCTAATTTAGACCCAGCGCAAGGTAATATCTTTCCTTAAGTTCATTCATCTTATGGTACAAATTTCAGTTACAAACAATTCTCAATTTTCGTTTCAAACTTAGTATCTTTACCCTTACATGTTCAGTCGCATGTTCATAAGTTAGTTCAGTCATGTATTCACGCATCAGATATGCATAATCATCTTATCAGTACTCTCAGTCATGCATTCATGTATCATCTCAATCATAAAACCATGCATTCGACATGCATGATCAGCATGAATCTCAGCTTAGTCAGTCCCATTCAAGGACGAATGTTCCCAAGGGGAACATATTATAATACCCCAAGAATCCCAAATTCTAGTAGAACCATGCTTCAAGATCATGAGAAATAAATTATATTGGTTTGGTAGTTTTATGACCAATTTATATCTATAGTAAAGCCTCGGATACATCCTAGCTATTAGATGAATCAAAATATCCCTTACCAATTGAATTCTTGAGAAAGATATTGTCATAGTGAACTTCAAATGATAATATCTTTTGTTTAACTACATATTTTTAAGATAATGACCCAAAAATAGATATATAATTGAATTATCTTTTCAACAATACCAATTTCGCTAAAATCCGTTGTCGTAGTAAAAAGTTATGGACGTTTTACTAAGAGTTGTCTGAACTGTCCTGGAGCGACGGGCAAGCTGACAGACCGTCAAGTCAGCGATGGAGCATCGCTTTGGCCATCACAATTGAGACAGTAATGTCATTTTTTGGCCCAAAAATGATGGTTGGATTGATGGTTAGTCGCTAGAGTGATGGTCCGTCACCCAGACCGTCAACTTTGTTTGAAACAGCACTGAAACAACGTTTTAAAGGGTTTTTGGATCATTTTTCACCCTTTTTAACCCCTAATTACATCAAATCAAAGCACATAACTCTTCATTCATCCATAACATCAAAATTAGGGTTTTTTTCAAGATCAAAACCCAAGAACAAGATTCAAACCCTTGTCCAAGAAAACTCAAGAATCAAAACGTCACTATTCAAGAACATTCAAGAAAAGTTAACCTCCTTCAAGATTCAAGATTTTGAGGTATGTCAAGTATTGATTCATGGATCCTTTTCACTCATGAAGCTCAAGAATCTCTTTTAAAAATCCCAGATTGTGTACTTATGAATGTTCATGATTTAGTTGAATTAAAATTCATGTCCATATTGTTGTGGGATTTTGATTCAAGTTTTAAATTACATTTTCCAATGATTGATCCTAGTGTGTGATGATTTTCATAATATTAAGGATAAACCCTTCAAATTGTAAATTTATTTATGCAACTATGATATTTAGATTCATTGATGATGGTATAACTTAAGTATGCTCCCCATGTGTTTGATTAAATGCCTATGTGAAGGAAAAAGTGCCATTATAGTAAGATAGTATGAAATCCCTATTCTTGTACAAGTTAATGCATGCTATGTGTTTGATAAAATGCCCAAGAGAACAAGAATCATGCTTTAGGACTCAATTATGACCAAATTGATGAACACATGCTTTACCCTTATGTTCAAAATGACTTCCATGTTATTGTTATGCATTGAAATTGTTTGATGAATTGTTCATGAGATTGGCCTATAAAATTATGACATGTTTATATACATTCCTATTCATGTACCAAAGCATGATAATCAGGTGCCTCAGGAAATTCCCCAATGATTGTATTATGGATTGTTGATTATGGTCGTAAGTCCAGGAAGTGTCATGTCTTGTCATTTTCATGCTATCGAGTCCTGGGGGTACTTATACCCAATAATTTAGCGGTGTGCCTAGATCCAGTGTCAGTTTTCTAGATACTCTCAGTCAAGACATGCTCAGTAGAATTTAGTCAAACTCATGACTCAGGAAAACTAAGAAATCCCAGTAATCTTAGAAATCTCAGAAATTCAGTAATCTCAGTAGTATTTCATCAGTCAATGGAAATTAGTGAACTCAGTCTAGTCAGTTAAGTTAATCATGTTCAGTGTCTATTCAGATGGGAGTAGGATTCAGGACCGAGTGAGCCCAAGGATGAGAACTCACCTGTTATTAGAGGGTGTGATTCTTAGAAGCAATCCTTACGCTCCAAAACTACATTGCCAGCGTAGGTTGAGACATCAAACCTTCTAGTTGAGGGTAGATGAGGTGGCTTAACCTGTTATATAAGGGTCCCACCATTCTCCTTAGAGTACCTGTTAGATGAGGGATTACTCACAGCTTGTCCTTACCAGTAGCGTGATAATGACACCTCTCTAATTGGGGTTACAGATTGGACCCTAACTCGGCTATAATAACATATTTTATACCATAGTTGTGTCCTTTTTGTTATCTTAGAAACAAGGATAAATTGTTGAATGACTAGGCTTTAGGCATAATCTTAGAAGTAGGGACGCCTAAATTTAGGTTTGGTTACAAATAGTGGAACACACCCATTTTATATTCGAAAGAATTAGTAGATGATAATTTGGTACCTTGTCAAAAGGCTAGTATCAAAACCTCTAACCGAGCCTACCCTCACATGATCTACTAAAAGTGAAGTTTATTGTTTTGCACCCACATATTAGATTTTCCTAATAAAATATAACCCCAAGATCCATGTATAAATTATTTAAACTGTAATTATTCATAGCCCTGAATTAATACTTGAAGATAAAAAAGAAATATTAGTCGTGATACGTTCCAACCCCCCCCCCCCCCTCTATTTTTATGATCTTGGACTTTAGGTTTGATTTTAGCAAGTTTCCTTTGTTGCCAATTAATTTAATCACCACTCACATTGTTATTCGTGGATTTGACACTCACTCCAAATTTGGGTAAATATATTGACAACGAATGCTTTGTACTTAAATTGACATGTAAGTTGAGTGTTATCAAGGTGTATCAAATAACAAGATCGCCCATAAAGTCAGATGTAGCATCTGTACCTGACCATTAGTTTAAATTTTATTTATTTTTAAACTATGACATTTCATCTTCACCTTTTATATCAGCATACATGCATTTATACTAGGTTTATTGTACTACTTCTCTATTTATATATTTCGCGTTGCATTACAAGATGAAATCTCAGTGTTTGGATTAGATTATTTACTGTTGCATATCGTATATGCCTAGTACATTCAAAGAACTAATTGCATACTTTATTTTGTGTTGTATTTTCTTATGATATACGTTTTGATACTCATCATCAAACTCACGATTATCATGATTCAGTTCTCTCTCAGAAGTAGATAGTGGTGAGTCCTCATCATCCCAGGAAAAGACTTAAGTGCTAATTATTTTAGTATTTTATTTCAGTTCCCGATGTTTAGAATTAGTTAGGGACTTGACCCAGCAGCATAATAGTAGAGGATTTAAGACTAATAGGTAGACATTTTAGATCTATAGTTTGTCTCAGACACATTATTTAATTTAGATATATTTGAGATGTTTGTTATTAAATCAAACTAGATTTTGCATCAAAAAATTAGTTATATTTAATTATTTTAGTATCATGCCATGTCATGGGTTAACATGATTCACTCGTGACTCTAAGAACCATATTACATCCAGGGTGTAGACTCATGTCGTGACAAAAACTATGTTTTTGACAATATTTAAAGAAACCTAGTGATCTGAAAACATGAATAGGTTGGGAAATAGACAAACCAAAGTAACCAAGTAATCTTACAAAAATAGAAACTTCAGCAACATCATTCTAAGAGCTCAATACTAGATTTGTGCATAAGCAAAAGATACAGTGGGCTATTATTACTACTCCAAGAAATGGGAGAACCACAAAGCATGATGAAATAACAAGTAATAAAAAGTCTATGCTAATCCTGAACATGGCTAAAAATCAGAAAATGTAGTATTATAGTTGAATTCAAACTTTAGAAAAGTAATTATTGCAAACTTCCATAGTTTACTTTTAGACATAAAAACAAATTTAAATTAATTACTTATGAACTTAAGATTATATAGTTATTTTGGTGGATTCTTTATCATCTAGAGTACGTGAGTTATTTTTGGAGGATTATTCATCACAAAGAGTACATTACTTTAGAAAACCTAAATCACAGAATAATGTGGCATCATAGGTTTGGAGCATATCTCGAACAATTTAGCTTCTTTAGCCCATAAGGCTTAGTAGTGGCTCCATATTAGACAAATAGGTTCTACACCCTAGCAAGGTATAGGTCAACCCTCTAATAGGATTATACATTAGATATCATGAGCTCACATGGTGTATGTCAATTTTAAGAAATTTCCGTGTAAAAGATTTAAGTCACTTAAGTATTAAGATTTCACATCATTCCTAATAAGTTGTTTTATTTCTTGACAGAAAAATTGATTTATGTCTCACAATTTGTAATAATGCATTCTTTTCTGGTAATTAACTATGAAATATTACCATACCAACCAATCAAAAATACACCTCAAGAGCCTCTATTTCCTAGTCACCCTCATTGTGCTAGGAAGATTAGACCTAAATGAAAACTACTAATTACAAATCCTCTCACTAAACTTAGTACATTTCTTATCCTATTTTGGTCTTACACATTTTCTAAGTCTCTCTATAATAATCAACTTAATCTACTGAATCATAAATTCTTCATTGACACTCTGTTTCTTAATGATCTTCCAATTCCTAACCTACCATGAATAGTAAACCACTTCGCCTGAGTCTACCATGATGATATATTTCTTAAATCCGACACTGGTGCTTAGTCTTAATCTTCTATATAGTTGTTGTAGTACTCTGATGAGGAATGTTGACCCCTATCCAAGTAAGAATTATTGCTAGAGCTCTTTAGACCAATAAAACTCAAGACATAAGTGAGTAATATCCATGAGGATACCTTAATCACATAGTACACATTCTACAAAATCACATTCAATCTCTATACCACACATTCTGTCTTTGGTCAATATTCTTTTCGGCACTGCTAACCAAACCGCAAACCAATGCATTGGGTGGAAGATCATACTCCAAATAAACCTATATTGTGGCCACTGTGGCTTACTCCCCATTAATTCCTGATACCCCATGGTCACGTAATATTAACCATTTATTATCAGATTATATACTCCATTAGTGTACTAGTTAGTTGTCTAATTCTTTATCCTATGTAACTTCCTCCAACACCAGCTGATGTCTAGTGCTGGCATGTGATTCCAAAAATCAGTATAATATGGCTTGTGATTCCAATAATCAGTATTATACTTCATATAAATAATATACACCTACATAACCCACAATGCTTCTTTTCTATGCACTTATAGCAAAATAATTTGGCCTATTGAAGCAATGTTCCATACTTTATAATCATTGATGTTAAGTCTACAAATGCACAAGAGCTATTCTCCTACTCATCTTTGTGTTTTATAATAAGAATATTCTATATTTCTTCCATATTTTAACTACACTTTGAAGAAATTGTAGGGGTGCGGATAGTGCGGGTAATTTGCGTGGATAAACTTGTACTTGGATAACTAGTAGATAACTAGTACTTACTAGTTCTATCATGTTAATTGAAATGTTATGTCATATCATTCCTTAGTTATTTGTTTTAACCTTATTAATTCTTCTATATCATTTTTAAGGTATTCTATATGTTCCATATTTCTAGTTTTTATGTAGTTAAGTAGATTTTTTTTCATAAGTATTTCTATTAATTTTATCTGCTCCATATCTTTTCTTCAATATTCTAAGTATTCGTAGTTTATCATTTTATCCTAAAGTAGTTGTAATACTGCAAATTTCTTTGTAATAATTTATTCTAATTATACTATATCTGATATTAAATTCTAGGTTATTTATTTCGTTAATTATCCTGTCTTTTTCTTCTGTGAATAATTCTATGTCTAAATCATAATCTAAACTATCTTTTAATTCTAGTTGTTCCAAGGTTTTATCTATCCAAATTACTCTTTCTTTTAATTGTCTTCTTCCTCTTCTAAGCTGGTTTCTAGAATTAATTTCTTTGTAAAGCCAACTTTATTTTTCTCTAACTCTTCTTATATATTCTAACATTTTTAATCTGTATAATATCCATCTAAATAATAACTATCTAAATATGAGCAGTAGCTATCATTATATAAGTGTAAGTTTTCTATAGAACTTAATAACTCTTCATTAAAATGAAATACCTTTTCGTATATAATTTTTCTTATATCTACTATTTCTATATCCTTAAGTACATACAAAACAAGTATCTTAAATTTATGTATCATTCCATCAGATAAGTAGGTAGTCATTTTATTTCATATAATGCTATTTTTAAAATATTCCTTTCAACCATATACATAACAAAATATGATCATCTTAGATCACTATATACTAGATTATTCTAAAATAACATGTTTTTCGGTCACTATTAGCATAGAAATCTGGATACTTTTTCCCTAAACAACGCCTCTACTCTGGTTACTCCCCTATCATAGCTTCTTTGCCTCACCAGTTTCACCTTTAGGATGGCATAGTTCTTGGAAATTTTTCTTCTTTTTCACTTTGCTAATAAACTTCTTAACATGCTATACTTCGAATAATTCTACTATAAAGTAACTAACATGAGCTTATTTTATTATATCATGATTGTCAGAAATTAATGAATTTAGTTATTCATAATTGTAAATGAAAATACCTGTTCTGGTAGATTTGATAAATTTGTGTTTTGTTCATCCATAGCTTAGTGTAAAACTGAATATCTTTATTGATTATATGAGATAATATTTTTTGTATACAAAAAGGCTTGCTTTCAACACATGAAAGTCTTGCCTTAGATTGTCGTATGGCTTACATATTTATAACTCTAAAAGATTAAAACGCGTAAACTATTTACATTATTCCTAACTTTACATCTGTTAAAAAAGTAAAAGACTAATTATTGCCCTAACTTTACACTTGTGCTAATCTTACAATAAGTAGAAAAATATCTCTACAAAAAACCAAAAAAGTCAAAAAGGCTAGTCTAGCTTACATGATAAGTCAAAAAAAGAATAGTAAATGCTAATAAATGCTTATATAATTTATGTATTCTTATGTCAAAAAGACTTATTCACATGTTGTTTTCTATTTTGTCTTATTTTGTCTTTTGTCTTTATTTCTCTATTGCTCCGTTGATTTTTATCTTCTAGCTGGCGTCCTTATCTTCTTGGTTGATTTTTTTCTTTTATTTTAGCTGGACTTCTGAAATCACCTTATTTTCTCCATTGCATTTTGAGCATAGGTGGTCTGGATATTTGTATCATATCATTTTACAATATCTTGTTAATAATTCTTCTGAAATAAATTCCTTCTTAATTGCTCTTGTAATTGGTTGTTTTTCTAGATTGAGTAGTGTCAAAATCCATTGTCTAACTTCTTTCATATCTGACTGTCGTAGCTCCCTTGAATTTGAATAAATCATTTGATAATCTCTTGAATAATAACTCCATATTGGGTTCCCATTTAGGTAGTTATTTGCTAATTCTCGAACAATTGAAGATATTCCAATAATTCGTTTATTTGCATAAAAATCAGGTATCTCAACTTTAGATATCTCTGGCTGTTGAACAATATCTTCCGGTAAAATTATATCTCTGGTTAATCTTATTTTTACAACTTGTATAACTGGTTTAATTTCTTCATATAATATCTTTTCTGGTGCAGTATAAAACTTTATAAATAATAGATTTTCTTTGGTAATTTTCTTATAGGTGGCGAATGTTCTATATAATTCTGGTATAGCAGTTAGTTCATATCCTTCTTGGGTATATACAGTATTTAATAATCCATAACTGAAACAAGTTTTAACTAAGCTTGGGTTGGTTTTCGGTAGTGTGATTAACTTGTTGTAACCTTGTAATTTTTTGGTTATATAGTTTGTGTTTGGTTCTTGTATATTTGTGGCTCTGGGTTTAAGGTTTAGGTAAGTCTGTATTTTGTGGATGTTTTTAATGTATGCTCGAGTTATATGGTTATAGGTTTTTCTATCTTGGTTTAAACTTTCTCGATATGTGGTAGTTTGTGAGGGTATGAACAAGGGGTCTTTTTGTGTTTTTGGTATAAATAGTTTTTCAAATATCTTGTTTATATTCATGTTCTGATATCTTTGTCCACTAACTCCTTTGCTTGTACATGCAGTTGTAGATTGATAAACGTTATGGGTTTTATGGAATAGCTCTGAAATTTTATTGTCTTCCGATCGACATAGCTCTGCACACTGCTGAGTTATCTGAGTCATAGCTTCAGACTTTAGTTTAACTTCATTAGTATTTATCTTTTCTATTTCATTACCCATACTGTCCACTTTCACTGAAAGTGTAGTTAGGGTTTTGAGTATCTTTTCTAAAGCATTATCTTTTATTATATCAGTCTGTGTAGCTTTGTCTTGATATGTAATCTACAATAACATTTTTTTTAGTACTGATTACTTCAATTGTAAATGTAAAATTTAATATATTCAATACTAATCTCCGAATTTCCTTTGTTGTAACTGAATTTTGTATTTTTCTTGTTAACCACCATCGTACCTGTGTATTATCTGTACGTACAATAAACTTGTTATATACAATATATGGCTCAAATGTTAACAAACATTTATATAATGAGCATAGTTCTTTTCTATTTATTTTCCATTTTATTTCTGTTTCATTACACGTACCTGAGTAGTATCTACAATGATTTTCTAATTTTTCTTCTTCATATCTATATTTAAGTATTCCTCCATAAGTATATTCACTAGCATCTGCTTCTACTATATATGTAAGTTTTTTATTTTTATTTGTAAATTATAATTTTGGTAATTCTTTACAAAGTATTTTCATTTTCTGTACTTATTTTTAATCTTCTTCGTTGTAATTATATTCTAGATCCTTTTTAAATTTTTTCTGTAATGGTTTTAGATTTTCTACTAATTTTGGTTTATATTCTCTTACTTGGTTTACTAATCCTAAAAATGATTGTAATTTCTTTTTTGTATCTAATTCTTCTTTTGAATTTATTATTTTTTGTACTATATGTTGTTGCATTTTTACTCCACTTTTATCTATTTGTATTCCTAAAAACTCTATATGATTTTTCATAATTTCGGTTTTTTTTTACTTAAACTTATTCCTGAAATTTTTATTATACCTGCAAATTATTCTAGTAATTTTAAATGTTCCTCTTTAATTTTTGTATATAGTAGTATATCATCTATGTATACTATACAATTAGGTAATTGTCTAAAATAACTATCCATAAAGTGTTGGTATCTACCTGGTGCATTTTCATACCCAAATAGTAATACATTTCATTCTTAAAATCCTTGTGGTACTGTAAATGCTGTTAACTTTTTACATTCTTCTTCTAGCTTTAAATGGTAAAATCCTGATTTACAATCAAATTTACTAAAGTAATTATATCCTTGTATTTTCCTTATTTTTCATATCTTATTTGGTATTGGATAATTATATGTCATAGTTTTTGCATTTAGGTTTCTATAATCAATAATCATTCTACGTTTTCCTCTTTTTTGTTCATTATGTTTATTTACTATAAATGCTGGACTATTGTGTTTACTATTACTTTTTTGTATGTATTGTTTTTCTAATAATTCATCTATATGCATTTTGAATTCTTTTAACTCATCAAAGTTATATGTTAATGATTTTTGGGTTATTATACTATTTTTATCTATTAGCTCAATTCTTACAGTAGTCTTATGTTTTTTCCATCCTTTTAATGGATCTTCACTGTATAGTTGTCTTAATTTTTTCTTTATTATTTCTACCTTATCTATTGAAAATATAGTTATTTCTTCTTTATTTATTGAAAATATAACTAGTTCTATTGTGTCTTAAGTATTTTTTATATTTTCTAATTTTTGTGTGATTTTTTCACTTCCTTTTATCCAATCAGTTTTCTTTCTTATTTTATTAATAACTCTTTTTGCTCTTACCTTTTGTTTACATGGTGTTGTAAACCACCAGTGTGTTTTAGTTATTATAAGTTGGTATAGTTTATATAAAAATGAAATTCCTAAAAGCATATCTTTTGATGTTAGTTCATAATTATAGATCTCTTCTATTGTTAATATTTTATCCCATACTTGTATTTTTACATTTCTAGCTTTATGGGTAATTAATCTTCCTTCATTATTAAATCCTTTGACTACTATTAGTGTTTTTAGCTTATCCCATTTGTCTTCTGATAAACAATTATATCTACATAAGTTGGCTTCTGCTCCTGTATCTATCATTGGTGTATAATATCTATTATAATATCCTTCTACTATTATTTTCATAAGTTCATATATTTTCATATCATGTCAAAGCTCTTTTTATTAATAATTTTTCTCTATTATAGATTATGGTTATTTGTGTATGTTCTATATTGTAGGGTTTTACTTGTTCTAACCATTTTATTCCTAATATTATGTCTGTTTTTTTCATATCTTCCTTTATTTCAAATTCTATTTTTATTTTTCTAACTCCTATTATTATTATTTTTTTCTGTTGTTTCTTTTATAGTTATTAAACTTATTGGTAGATCTGGATATATATTACTATTAGTTTTTATTTCTTCATTTTTTACTAGATATTTTGTTATATAATTTTCTTCTTGTCCTGTGTTTATAAGTATTAAATATTCTTTTTCATTTATTGTTTCCGTTATATAATATTGAGTTAAATTAACTATTGAAGTTGTTTCATAATTTGTTCTTCTTGATGAGCTTGATGATTCTGGTTTTTCATAAGCTATTCTTTTTGTTGTGCTTATTCTATCATTTATTATTTCTAAATCTTCTTCTATATCTATGTTTTTATAACTATAATCATTATTATCAATTGTTTTTATAAATTGTTCAAAAGGACTTTCTATTTTTATTTTATTAATTTTATTTTTTCCCGTTATTTTATGTTTTATTGTTAATACATATAGATTTTTACATCTTGCTGTAAATATTTTACTTCATGGGGTTAGTTCTATTCCTGATATTTTCCAATATAATACTAATGATTTATCTATGTTTTTATCTGTTATTGCTACTGAATAATTCGCACTTATTATAAATTTAAATTTTTGGTATATTAAATTTCCTCCTATGGCAGTTATTATATTTTTTTTCAATAAGTTTTATAATTCTACCATCTGCTAAATATAATTCTATTGGTGTATCTATTCCTTCTCTAAAACATGTTTTTATTAATATCTCTGTTCCTCCAAGGTGTACGTGTTTTATTGGATTACTTTTTATATCGTTTATTTCTTTATTAATTATTCTTTTTGTTACTAGTGGTATACTAGCTTTATGTTTTGCATATCTACAGTCTATTACATGTTCTTTTTGGCTTACTACGTAGTATTCTTCTTTTCGTCTACTAAATATGTTTTTTATTGTTGATATTTTAAAAAAAAATCTACACTAAAATCTAATTCTTTTTCTTTTATCTCGTCAAATATATTATTATCAAATATTATTATCTGATCTTTTTCTTCTTCATTTAAATATTCTTCCTTTGTTATTATTTTTATATCTTCTTCAGTCATTTGATTCATCTAATTCACTATCTATTTCATTATATGTTTCATTTTCTAAAATTTTATATATACTATCTTCTTCAGTAGCAATCTACTTTATATTCTACCACCACCTCATACCAATCATATCTCCACACTATTTTAACTCTTCCATTATAATGTGATCCGTGATTACTTCTATATTTTTACCCCATAAATAGTTTTTAGTTAATACTCTCAACTTTATTATCTTTAGTTTTACACTGAAGTATCCTTACTAAATTTAATGATTTGAGAATTTTTAAAAGCCTGTGCCTCTTTCTAGTTTTTAAGACTATAAATCCTTTAGTGTTCTAGCTCATAAGCTTAAACATCACCCTTCCCCCGTGTCAATGGTATCTATACCTACCCTAATGTTGATTTCCACAGTGATATATCCACATCATCACTACACAAGGACTTGAATGTATTATTTACTTTGATCCCTTCTTTATGTGTCCTCACTTGTGCTATGTGCAGTTGTGGTTTCATCGTACTCTGAGCTACATAATTTATATTGAATTTTTATGTCATCTATTCTTCTTTTCCTTCCTAAGCACTTTACTTGAATTATTTTTCTTTATAGTATTTGTAGCAATCACTATTTCATCTTCTTGCAATGAATTAGAACTACCCCTGCTCCAATTATAGCTGTATTGGTGTAGAGTTCTTTCTCTTCTTCCTACAATTAACTTTTAAGTTCCTATATTTCTTACAAACTACACATATGGATGGTTTCCAGCTAGAATCAATATTTTTCTCTGTTAGAACAACTTTCTCATTTTTGAAATACACCAATTCAGGAAACTGAGCCTACACCTTAAATTGTACTTTGAGTTATGTAACATTTAAACCAAATTTTTTCTCAAAATTATTATTGACCATAAGAGGTTTTCCAACCAAACATCCAATCTTATTTCGGCCCCCATCACTCTATTATTTGAAGTCCAAACCCAGTAACCAAATCCATTTTGAAATATAGTATATCTCTTTTCATAAAAACTTCATCTCAACATTCTATGCCTTCATAGTGAAAGGCCTCTTATCAAAGTTGTATATTCCACCTTGTTAGACATCCTATTTCCCTCACCACTATCAAATATCATAATAACTATCCTATACTTTAACATTGCACTTTTATTGATTGCACACTTACCCCATAGTATTTGAAGAAATCTATTAAGAACAACCAATTGTGGGGTGGGGGAGGGGAGAGGTGAGCCACTAATATATAGAAGACTACAACAATTTTCTAGTACTCCTTGAACTAATATAATCATCAAGAATTACCACAATTAGGTTTTCAATATATACTTCTTTGCTAATATACACATTCAGCATCTTGCTTTTCCTTTATTACTATTATGTTTTGCCCATACATCGTAAAAGTAAGGGTTAAGCTACTTAAATCTAATAATTTGTTACCTCCCAATGTCAAAATTAGCCTAAATTGATGTTCCAGGCCCTCAATTTTAGCTTTTCTCTGCTAATCTATCTCATCTTCATCTGCCAATAATGCCCTGCAAATACAAGATTGTCACGACCCAAACCGGGGTCCTGGCCGTGACGAGCATCCCAAACCGTGAAGGCCCGGGCGCCCCTTTCTATCTGGAAATCATGAAAACCATTCATATACAATAAGGAAAAATGCGAAACATAATACGAATAGATCATGGTCACTTTAATATCTCAACTGAGTAATGCAGACATAAGTTTAATAAAACTCAAACTATCAGATACACGTCTGCAAAATCTCTACTAAAACTGAAAACAATAATCTATCTAACAACAAAACTGGGACAAGGCCCCTAGTTAGACCCTGAATCAGACAAATAACAATGTTTAAATAAACCCGGGCTTCTGGAATAGAGAAGGCTCACCAACTGCACACTTCTGTCTGAAAATTTTACAACTTAGCGGTACACCTGGACTGAGCCACAGACCCTAAAATATAGGGGGTTAATACAAACGTACTGGTATGCAGAGCGATCCAAAATAATGAATTTATACATATAGAACTACCCTAAGTCATAAAAATGTTATGCACGAATAGTATAAAATACATGGGCAATCTCAAATGATCTTAAAATAATCTTGTCAATACAGTTCTATTCTTTGTGTTACTTCTGAGCTAAGTGGTACACCCTACATATCTAAAAGTTTCCCACGGGCAATATGGGATCTGTCATTAACTCGATGTCCAAGCCCCTAACCCAAATTTTCTGCAAGGGTTGAAGTATCTGAATTTGATACTGCACAGGGCACTAGAACATCGTATAATCCCTCTTGGGGAAATAATAAACCCATATCGGCAAAAGATAATATCGGGCAATGAATCGTATGACCCATGCCTACTTCGGGTAACCACCCAACTCTCTTAGTGCCCATTTTTAACCAGTTCCAAACATACATCTGTCTGAATTCAAAATCTGAAATGAAATCTGTATTCTGTTTTGAGTTTATGATGGCATTATCTAATTTGGTATCTGATGATAGGCGAATTTACACGCCTATATCAATATATTTTGCCCATATTTTAGCCTAGTTTTGAGAACAAATTATATATTTCATGCACTTTTAGTCCTTTTTCCTGTAAATGAGCTAACGAACATGATTAGTAAAGTTTCAGGTATAAATGATGCAGAATTCAGCATTTTATGGCTTACTTGACGCAAAAAAAAGCTCACGAAGGAAGGGAAGGGAGTTTACACGCCTAAGGACCAAAACTGCTGCATAGAAAATCTGTCCCGGGCTAAAACAACAATTCTGAAGACTTTGGGGACTTACAGACACAAAGCTGGATTTTGACAATGATACATTAACCTAGTACAATTAGGTTATGTATTTCATTATTTTATGAGGATTATGATAATGTTACCTTAATCTAGTACATTTGGGTTAAGGATTTCATTAGTCTAGTAGGATTTGGTTATTTATTTCATTAGCTTAGTAGGATTAGGATATGGGTATTATAAATACCCTATCATGCTAGAGATTTTAGATCATCTTCTATCATCTTTTTACATCTTCTATCATCTTTTTACATCTTCTATCATCTTTTTACATCTTCTAACATCTTCTTAACTTCTCATCTTACAATTCAATTCTATTACTCTACAACTCTTCTAATCATTCCATTAATTCTATTTTTCTTCTTCTACTCTTCTATTCTTAAATTCCACAACAAGAGAATCGTTACTTGCTAAGGAATCACGCCTCACGCCTATCACTTGATCTACACGCCATTACTCAATATCGTGATATAATAACAATGTCAATCGTGATTTCCTTCGCATTCATGGGTAACTAAACTTCTCTGTTGGGGTTATGGAAACCGAATGAGTTACTATCTATTGCTGTGAGTTTGTGAGTTAGAGGCACGTATATTGCTTATATCATTATTCTCTTCATCTTAATCTACATTCTTTGCGGTTGCAAACGCAAGAATACGCCAGTCTAACATTTAACTTGTTCGAGAGAAAAGTTATTTGTCTGGAAAAGAGATAATGTCAAGGTAGTAGGACACCCTTTCCTATTAAAAAACTAGTGCCGTAACTGGACTAACCTCTTGGAGAATTCGTACCGTTAGATACGCTTTAAGCTCGAGAGAGTTAAAGTGAAATAGTCCTTGTTTAGGTCGAGAGACGCTTGGATTTACCATCGACTACAATTCTCTATAAGCAATTGCATGACAGAATTCTACACACTCATAGCCAATAGAGACGTATACCTCAGAAGGTGGACATAACCCCAACGCTTCAATTCTCATTGTTTACAACCAACGTAACAATCTCTCTCTTTTTACTTTATTATTTTCAGCTTTTGCTTACATTACTTGCAAGACAAGAATCCCCCCTTCTTACGAGACTTGCACCAAAAGTTTAGTAATTTTACTTACTTGTTGGCCAAGCTATTCCCTGTGGGATCGACACCCAACCTAGGTTGGGTTCTATATTTCCTAACGACCGCTTTACACTCAAACGAGAGCTGTAGATTGAGCGTTATCAGTATCGTCATATTAAGACTTGCAAGTCATGATTCTGAGCCATAATTATCATATTAAAATCTGTTCTTTCAAATCATCAAGGTTGGACCAACATACTTCAAACAATTCAAGAAGATTCATACTTTAAAACATTTGTTAAATAATATAAAAGTCACTGTTTTCAGATTTTCAACAAACATGTGGCGGTCATGACGTTCGTGAAAAATCATGTGTAATACCCCAAATTTTCCTAGCCTAGATTAACGCTCAGTACATGGGTTACCCTAGATAAATTTTTTGAAATACTAAAAAATTCTTAGATTTGACCTGTCATTGCGTAGGAAATTCAATTAACTTTTCAACGATATAAAATTCGCCTAAATCCGACAACCGGGAAAGAAGTTATGACGATTTTAAGTTTCAATCATTAAACATCGTAATTCAGGGCAGTATTGCATTGCGGAGTGTGTCAAAATAGCAATTTTCAGTTTTTTCATGTTGGTCTATGATGTTGGCACGTCGCGCCATAGGCCCGGTTCATAATTTTCAATTTCCAGTGTGCCAACGCGATTCCACGGCGTCGCGGTACACTTTCAGCTTGCAAACAAAGTGGCAACGCTATACCATCGCATTGCACCACCATGCAATTTCCCAATTGTCATTTTCCAATGGCCTAGCACGATAGTGGTGCGTCGCGCTAGGGGTCCAGATCGAGAAAATTTCTCAAAAATAATAAGTTGCACCTAGGGTTAAAACAGTCTTTTTTCATGATTTTATTCTGCCTAGATGTGGGATTTAAGCCCTAAAAACGTGTAAAACCCTTTATTATTCACTTTTTTCACAAAATCAAAATGTAGCTCTCTCTCAAGAAAGAAAACCCTAGCTCTCAATAATCAAGTTCAATCCGAAGAATTTCTTTAAGAACTCATCAAATTAAGGTATGTTAGATATTCATCCATTGATTCTTACCTTCCATGGATCTCAAGAATCTTTTTTCAAAATACAAGATTTCTGATTTCTGATTTTCATGTTTGAATTAGATTGAATTAATGTTCATGGAGCTGTTTGAGTTTTAATCGATGATTTAGATTACAAGTTCCAAGAATTGATTCTAGTATGTGTTGAATTACATGGTGTTCCTAATAAACCCTTTAATTCACAAGTTGATTGTTATAAACATGTTAACCCTAAGTATTTATGATTTAATGAACCAAGTATTCTTCTTATATGTTTGATAAATTGTCTATGAGAATGAAATAATGCCAATATAGCATGCTAATATGTAATCCACATTCATGTACAAGTTAATGCATTACAAGTATTTGATGGAATGTCTCTATGAATGAATTATGACTAAGTGAACTTTGTTATGTTATTCAAGATTATGTTTTTTTTACTTTTCATGCTATCGAGTACTGGGGGTATTTAATTCCCGATAATTTAGTTGTTTACCTGGAGCCAGTGTCAGTTACAAAATATTATCAGTCATGTCACGATCAGTAATACTCTCAGTCCATTATAGAACTCAGTAGAATTCAGTTAGTTACAAAACTTAGGAAGACTCAGTAATCTAAGTATCAGTCCAGTTCAGTCCAGTATAACAATTCAATGTCTTTCAAATGGGAGTAGGATTCAGCATCGAGTGAACCCAAGGATATGGGATCACCTACCAGTAGATGGTGTGATCCTTAGAAAAATCCTTGTGTTCCAGAATTATGTAGCTAGTGTAGGGTGAGATATCAAACCTGCCAGTTGAGGGTTGATGAGGTGATCTACCTTCCATTAAAGGGTACCACCTTTCTTGTTTAGGGAATCTACCAGTAGAGGGTTACTCTTCATCTTGTCTTTACCCGTAGAACGGTACTGACACCCTTCCAATTGAGGTTACAGATTGGACCCCATCTCAGTTATCAGTTCAGGTTTGGGATATTTTAGTTAGATGATTACCTCCCATAATTTCAGTTTTAGTCTCGTTCTTTAAAATAGAACTAAGTTTAGTTCTACAGAATCTGGACTATTAGATATAGTCACTCAGTTAACAATAATTCAGATCATTAGTGATCACAGATTATCAGTATATTCAGTTATCAGTTATAAGATTCAGTTCCAGTATACTCAGTCCCAGTATGCATAGTATGTTTAGTAGTTACAGATCCTCCATGTATGCTAATCCAGCTCTTGCATATCATTCATTTAGTTATTGATCATACATATAAAACTATGCATTTAGCCTTACCTCATTTAGCATACCAGTATATTCCCACGTTCTGACCACATACCCGTTTCTTACACTATGATATTTCATATCATAGGTTCGGAAACTCAGGTTCCTAACCGCGCTTAGCTAGATTCAGCCAACTATAGCAGATTTAGCAGTGAGTCCTCAACTATTAAGAAAATGTTTTTATTTCAGTACTTCAGCTTAGAAGTATTTTAGTAGATTGATTTAGTTGGGGGATTTTCTCATCAACTACACTTTTAGACAGATTCAGTTGGAGTCTTTTTAGACTAGATTTTAAGACAGTATTTAGATTTAGATTTGTTATAATTTATCAGTATTTTAGACAGTTTGAACCTTATGGCATTTCAGCTCACTATTCCGCATTTATTCCAGTATTATTGTTCAGTGCTCATAATAGATATCATTCATGGGTTAGCTTATGGTCCTTCAGGGTCGCAAGCACCGTGTAGCATCCAGGGTGTAGACTCGGGGCATTACAAACTTGGTATCAATGGAAGGTTCAATAGAGTCCTAGGGAGTTTGAAAAGTTGCATCACGTAGAGTCTTGTGCATGGGTGTGTAGCGCGCCATACTTATGGACAGGAGGATATGGGATGTTTTAAGATAAGTTTCCCTTCTTTTAGTATTCATGTCATGAGAGTGAGCATGAACTCAAGTTAATATTTTAGTATAATCCATTTCATCCTTTCATTTACAAAATATGCCTCCCAAAAGGACTAATGAAAGAAGAATCGAAAATCAGTCAGTCCCTCAGCCCATTCAGGCAGATCTCCTAGACAAACATTCCCTCATGCAAAATTTAGAGCGGCATTCACTACTCTAGCAAATTTACCCACAGCCCAGAATGAACGCCCAAATGTTGTTCCGGCCAACCTAGTGTCCAATACTACTGCAACCAGAATTCGAGACTTCACCCGAATGAATTCTTCTTCCTTTATGGGATCTAAGTTAGAAGAGGATCCACAGGAGTTTCTCGATCAGGTTCAGAAAGTCACAATTATCATGGGAGTGACTTCCAGTGGGAGTGTTGAGTTATCCGCCTATCAGATATAAGATGTAGCCCATACGTGGTTCAAGTAGTGAATGGTATTCAAGGGTATAGATGTAGAGCCCATAAAGTGGGAAGAGTTTGCTACTACCTTCCTAGATAGATTTTTTCCCTTAGAGCTGAGAGAAGCCAAAGTGTTAGAGTTCATTAATCTCGGACAGGGTAGTATGAGTATAAAAGAGTATTCCATCAAGTTTACTCGGTTAGCAAGGTATGGTCCCCATGTAGTGGCAGACAATAGGTTTAGAATGAGAAAGTTTGTATCTGGGGTGTTAGGTAGTGTGGTTAAGGAGTGCAGAACAGCAATGTTGATTTAAGATATGGATATATCGAGGCTTATGGTCCATACTCAACAGATTGAGAAGAAGAAGCTTAATAAGGAGGAGAGAGAGAATAAAAGGGCTAGAACAAGTATCTTTAATTTTGGTCAGCCTAAGTCAGAAGGCGGTAACCGTTCCCAGTTTTGTCCAATGTCTTCAGTCCCAGCTTCATCCTCAACCAGTGTACCGATGACCCAGGATAGCATAAAAAATGGTCGTACTAATCGATTTTGCGTAGAGTATGGTAAGAATCATATGGGTGTGTGCAGAGCTGGCAATGATGTGTGTTTTGGGTGTGGCAAGCTAGGCCACATAGTAAGAAATTGTCCTCAGTCAGGTTCTCAATGTCAGTATAGTCATCCTTTAGCTCAATCAGGTCACCCAAATCAGCAAGGTACCGCTTCCAATGCCACCAGTGGGCACCAGTTTTATTCATGCATAAGAAAAATGGTTCTCTCAGAATGTGTATAGACTACCATCAGCTAAATAAAGTAATGGTCAAGAACAAGATTCCCCTTCCCAGAATCGATTGCTTGTTTGACCAACTTCAGGGTGCCAATTACTTCTCTAAGATAGACCTTAGATCAGGCTATCATCATCTCAAAGTCAGGGAATGTGACATCCCAAAAATAGTTGTCAAAACTTTGTATGTTCACTTAAAATTCTTAGTCATGTCATATGGTCTTACCAATGCCCCAACAACTTTCATGGACTTGATGAACTGTGTGTTCAAGCAGTACTTGGCATGTTCATCATAGTCATTATAGATGACATTCTTGCCTACTCCTGCAGTAAGCATGATCATGTATATCTTCTCAAAATAGTATTACAGACTCAGAAATCCCCAGATGTTTTCCAAATTCAATAAGTGCAAATTTTAGCTAAGGTCAGTAGTTTTCATTGGCCATATCATTTCCGGTGTTGGCATTAGAGTTGATCCCCAAAAGACTGAAGTAGTGAGAAACTTGCCCAGACCTATCTCTCCATCATATATTAAGAGTTTCTTAGGCTCGGATGGCTATTACTGATGGTTTATTGAGGGATTTTCATCTACTGCATCCCCTATGTATAGATTGACTCAGAAGAACGACACATTCAAGTGGTCAGATTTTTGTGAAAAGAGTTTTCAGGAGTTGAAGACTCGACTCACTACAACTCCAGTTTTGACCCTGCCAGATAGTTCAGATGGCTTTGTTGTGTCTTGTGATGCTTCCAGAGTTAGCTTGGGGTGTGTTTTAATGCAGAGAGGTATGGTCATAGCCTACGCCTCTAGACATATTAAGCCCAATGAAAAGAACTATCCTACTCATGATCTTGAGTTAACAACAGTAGTTTTTGCCTTAAAGATTGGAGGCACTATTTGTATGGGGTGTACATTGATGTGTTCACTGACCATAAGAGCCTCCAATATGTGTTGTCCCAGAAATACCTAAACCTCCGTTAGAGAAGGTGGTTAGAGTTGTTAGAAGACTACGACATGAGCGTCCTGTATCATTTGGGTAGAGCCAATATAGTCGCTGATGCTCTCAGTTGGATGTCTATGGGTAGTGTTTCTCATGTGGAGGATGGAAAGTAAAAATTATTTCAGGAAGTTCATCAGCTTAACAAACTAGGTATTCACTTAGTCGATTCAGTAGAAGGTAGTGTATAGGTGAAGAGTAATTCAGAATCATCCCTGGTTTTTGAGGTAAAGGAAAAGCAGGATAGGGATCCCAGTTTAGTCAAGTTTAAGGAATCAGTACAGATTCGAGAGTAGAGATTTTCTCCCAAGAGGGAGATTGTGTATTGGATTATCAGGGTCGGCTATGTGTGCTAGGTATAGATTACCTGAGATAGTGGATCCTTGCAGAATCACATGGTGTGTGTTACTCTATTCATCCAGGGGCCACTAAGATGTACCATGATTAATGGGAGATATATTGGTAGAGTGAGATGAAGAGAGCTATTGCAGAGTTTGTGGATAAGTTCTTAACATGTCAGCAGGTTAAGATTGAGAATTAGAAAACTAGTGGGTCCATGTAGGAGTTCAACATTCCCACCTAGAAATGGTAAGAAGTTAACATGGACTTTGTAACGGGTTTGCCTTGTACTCATCGCCAGTATGATTCAGATTGGGTCATCGTAGACAGGATGACCAAATCATCTTATTTTCTACCAATCCATACATTTTATTCAGCCAAGGATTATGCCAAACTTTATATCAAGGAGTTGGTCAGATTGCACGGTGTTTCATTGTCCATTATCTCAGATAGAAGTACCCAGTTAACCTCTTATTTCTGGAAGGCATTCCAAAAGGGTCTTGGTACCTGAGTTCACCTCAGTACAACCTTTCATCCTCAGACATATGGTCAAGTAGTAAGTACCATTTAGAATTTAGAAGATATGCTACGAGTGTGTGCGATAGACTTTAAAGGTAGTTGGGATGACCACTTTCCTCTAATTGAATTCGTATATAACAACAACTATCATTCTAGTATTCAGATGGCTTCATTTGAGGTACTTTATGAGAGGAGGTGTAGATGTCCCATTGGTTGGTTTGAAGTGGGTAAGGCTGCAGTGGTAGGGCCTGACTTGGTATTTGATACCTTAGAAAAAGTCCAGTGGATCAGGGAAAGGCTTGAAATATCTCAGAGCCAACAGAAATCGTACGCAGATTTGTGCAGAAAGGATCTCAAGTTAGAGAATGGTGATTATGTGTATTTGAAAATCTCTTCTATGAAAGAAGTGAAGATGTTTTAGAAAAAAAGGAAGATTAGTCCCCAATATGTTAGTCCTTACCGAATTATTAGCCATTTCGTAAAGATAGCTTACAAGCTTGAGTTGCCTTCATACTTAGTTTCAGTGCATCCAGTGTACCATGTCTCCTTGCTTAAGAAATGTATAGGTGACCTCGTAGTAGAAGTCCCTATAGAGGGCATAGTTATTCAAAACAACCTCTCTTATGAAGAGATCCTAGTCGAAATCCTTGATTTTCAGATTTACAGACTGAGGAACAAAGAAGTCCCTCTAGTCAAAGTTCTTTGGTGAAATCAGTCCGTTGACGGAGTTACTTGGGAAGCAAAAGCAGATATGCAGACCAAGTATCCTCAACTCTTCTCTGCAATTTTAGACCCAACCCAAGGTAATAGTTTTCCTTTGAATTTACTCAGTCTCTTGTTCAGATATAGCTACCAACTTGGTATCAATTAACGTTGCATACTCAGTCATACATTCACAAATCAGTTCAATCATGTACTTATGCATCAGATATGCATGTTCAGTATATAAACTCAGCTTATCAATAATACCAGTCATGCATTCATGAATCTTGTTTAGCTATGTACTCATGCATCATATATGCATGTGCAGTATGATAATTCAGTATATCAGTAATTTCAATCATGAAATCATGCTTCAGTTGTAAATGTCTAGTGTCTAAATCCAGTCTATCAGTACTTTAAGTTTAATCAGACTTATTTGAGGATGAATGTTCCTAAGGGGGAGATATTGTAAGACCCCACAAAATCCAAAGCTTAACTCAGTCCCTTAAAGCTTTCTAAGGGATCCAGACTTAAAAAATTCTAGCTAAGTATTCAGACTTAGCATTATTTTGGTCTTCGTAAGTTGGAAACTCTATTTCACGACTCTTATGACCTTAAAGTATCAATCTTTAAATTGATTCATGATCAAGAATGTTAGTAGGTGTTCTTGGACAAGTTTTAAATTTTTCGAACACTGTTTAGACCATGTTCGAGTGACCAAAATAGTGAGTCAATGGGATCTCGATGCATCGCATTGTCCATCGCGTCGACAGATAATTTTTCCTTCAGCTTAGTGTAAATTACAGTGAATCAACCTAGAGCGTTGGCCATCACATCGATGCCAAGGATGTGGTGGGTAGGTCTGCGCGTCGATAGTCCAGTTTTCAGTCATTAAAAAGCAGCGTCCTTAGGGGTATTTGGGTCTTTTTCCCACCCTTATTCAGCCCGAAAAAATGAGATTCAGCCTTCATTTAGCAAATACACTCACTTTCTCTCAAATTTCTCAAGAATAAGAACCCTAGGTGATTTAATTTCAAAGCCAAGGCTCAAGATTTCACCATTGTTCTTTAAGAATTTAGCAACCAAGGTATGTGAAGTGTTCATCCAAGGGTTCCTTCCACCCTTGGAGTTCAAGAAATTGTTTTAAACTTCAAGTAGATTGATTTCATGATTTCCATGATTTGGAATTAAAGTGTATTCATGAGTATTATTTTAATTGGGTTTTCTATTTCATGATTTAACACAAGATTGATGTAGAATTAATTGATAGGTGTGATTTATCATGTGAATTCATGTTGAAACCCATGGATTGTGAATTTGGAATTGAATCATGATGCTCACATGTTGTTTAGTATTATGTGCATATACTATGCCATCCAAGTGTTTGATGAACTGTTCATGTGAATGTAATAATGATATTATATCATGATAGTATGTATACTAGTTCATGCCATGCGAGTGTTTGATAAAATGCCTCTATAGATGCATTATGAACAAGTGTGAATTTTATGCTATACAAGGTCATGTGATGCTTTACTTTTCATGCTATCGAGTCTTGGGGGTATTTAATACCCGATAATTATGCTGCTTACCTAGAGCCAGTGTCAGTTATAGAATAATCTCAATCATGTCATGATCAGTAGTACTCCAGTCAGTTACAGGACTTAGGAAAAACTCAATAGACTCAGTATTAGTTCTGTCTAGCTCAGTATTCAGTTCAAACCTCACTAAACTCAGTCAGCTAACATAATTCAATAGTATTCCATTAGTCAACGGAACTTAGTAAACTCATTAATAGTTCATTCAATCCTTGTATGAACTAAGAAATTTGTTTAGTGTCTATTCAGTTGGGAGTAGGATTTAGCACCGAGCTAACCCAGGGATGGGGGAATTACTTCCAACAGAGGGTTTGACCCTTACTAGCAATCCCTGCATTACAGAACTACGTAGACAACATAGGTTGAGATATCTTCCTGCTAGATTAGGGTTGATACATCTCATATGAGTTTTCTTGCCAGCGAGGGTTGATGAAAGAGCTTCCTGCCAGAGAAGGTTAACTCATAGCTTGTCTCTACCCATGGTATGGTACTGACACCCTTGATAATTGGGTTACAGGTTGGACCCCAATCTATTTAGAAAGGGGCATGTCGGTTAGATGATTACCTCCCACAGTCTCAGTTTCAGTTCCTGTCTCAGTATAGAACTTAGTTCAGTTCTACAGAATCAGGACTATCAGACACAAGTCACTCATTTCAGCATGAAACTCAACATTGTTCCACTGAATAAGGACTGTCAAATACAGTCACTCAGTTATTAGTAGTACAGTATCAATAAACTCAGATATTAGTTAATCAGTATTCAGAACTCAATAAATAGTGATATCATGATCTCTGTCACAATTTACATATTCATGCATGTACTCTTATCCAACTATACTTATGTCATTCAGTCAGTATTATTCATGCATATAAACCCATGCATTTTAGCCTACCTCACTTAGTATACCATTACATTCAATGTACTGACTCATACTTTTCTTTGCGCTATGATGTCTTATATCATAGGTTCAAAAGCACGGGAACAAAGAGCACCCTTAGCAGTATAGATTCTCAACTTTTAGAGTAGTGGTAAGTCCTCATATTTTGAGAACTTGCTAATTATTTATGAGAGGAACACCATAATCAGAAAGTGGCATAGACAGAGGTACGATAATCAAAGTTGAGGAAACACTAGTGTACTCACAAGAACACATTCTTAATGGTTTAGTTATGTAATCGAACACCCCTCTAAGACTAGGGAAGAAGAACTCTATTAGGCCATAGTAGGCCCTATAACTCCGATATGCTCTACCTGAGGCTTAGGGAAGAGTCCCCTAGTGTTATCTATAGATGGGGTAGAATGTCATGCCTATCCACCACCTCGATCCCATCCATATCTTGCAACTTCTCTCTTGACTGAGCCCTCTCCTTGAATGATAGCCTCATATATCAAACCTTATGGGATTTAGTCCTCACTATTTGAGCAGAAGAGAGAGAAATATAATTTAGAACATAAGGCATGAAATAAGGGACATTTCCTAAAGTTTCTTATAGCCTCTTAAAGATATATACATACATAGATGTATAAATCCACAAAACTCAACTACACACCCGGTTCTTACACTGATGAGACAAATAAAAATCTAGCCCTGATAGCAATTTTTCATGACCAAAAACCATGGGTAATGGTAGAAGTTGTTGTAGGAAGCTTTGAACAGTACTCCCATCTCCCAAAATTATATAAAAAGGGAAACCAATACCAAAAATACTAAGCAAAGCTTCTTGGGTAAATCTGAACCACACAAACCTAATCATACCGAAAATATAATTAAAGATACAAAACCAAATCCCAAAACCCGGTGTCATAGTGTAAGAACTACTAAATACAACTCGAATGTCAAAGATACAGTAATAGTCTAAAAGTATCAAAATATGTCTCAAAATACTAAATAAGACATGAAATATACAGGAAAAGGCAGTAGGCCAACTCCATAAGCACAAGATTCTTGTTACCTCAAATATACTCTAAATGTCACTAGAAATAGCTATCTGTGTGGCGTACTCATACCTGGATCTAAACTAAAATGGCATTGTAGGTATGAGAATGGACCACTTACACTAAGTAGGTATCATATCCTGACTAAGTAAAGAATAAAATAAAGCATATAATCACAAACTATGGGTAGATCACCTACAATCAGAAAATATCCCAAATGGTAGTCCACATCGTCTCCACTAATAGTTTTACTATGTAAACAAATACCTTATATGAATACGAGAAAGAAATAAAAAAAATATGTATACTACTATGAATATAAAAAAAAGATCAAAAGAAAGATATCACATCACAGAAAAAAATACAATAATGAATGAGCACAATACATATGAAATACAGTAAAGATGATAAACATAATGATGCTAATGAAGAGATGTTCAAGGTCATCACACAACTTTCGTATACACATATTAAGCTATCCTTCCATGTAGGATCTTTGGGATGTTTGCCAACCCTTATACAACTAATATCCTATACTAATATCAATAAATTTTCTCTAGTGCATACATCAGTAGAGGGTTTGCAAAGATGTCACATTTTTTTATCAGAAAAGCTAGTATTTCTATTTTTTCCATTGTGGTACCAATGTTTCATGAATGAATATGAGATGAGCATGTAATGATCAAAACCAACCAAAGTGAGAATGTCTAATGTCAAACAAACATACTAACCACATCAGCCAAAAATCCACTCAAACTAGCCAACTATCCACCATTCAATATAATCCAAAAACCATCAAGTAAAACATGTAAGAAAAGTCATTGTTACCATACAAATCCCAAAATCTATGCTTTTCCACCAAAAATAGTGCAACTAACCATTTATATATAAATACCAAAACAAAATCATAAGACCCCACACGGTTACACATAGTAAATAATGTCTCAAACATATCAAGTATTATCCATATACGTCCCACACGAGCACATAAATCTCCTAACAACATTTTCCATGAAACAATTCTATACCTATAACATGTTTTGACATTATTATTCACTGCCCAACCAAGCATGAATTAAGTCAATCGATAACCTTCCCCGAATGCCGATACCAGTACAATAAGCTTTTAACACTGAGTTTTGACCTCATATACAGACCTGGAATCATCTAAAACGTACAAATATAGAATCTATGCTTCAAAATAAAGCCAAGTACCTATATTGCCCACTTTTGAATTGGGTTCAAACTGCACCCCTAAATTGGGTTTTTAAAAAGAAGACTAAAACTAGAATTTAGTCCAAAAACATATTTCCTTGGATTAAAGGAACTCATAGAAGAAATTCCAAGTGAAAATTTGTTGAAATTGGGGTTTGAATCATAGAAATGCTAATTTTAGCTTTCCTGGCTAAAATCCCCAAATTACACCATTAAATATGAGTTTAAAAAGATTTAAATAATAAAAATCGAAGGAAAATAATTGTAATAGGGATTTGAATCTTACCCAAGCTTAAAATTGAAGAAAAAAATACAAAAACTAGAACCCCAAGCACCAAGTCTCAAAAATGCTGAAAGAATCTTGAAAATAGGGATGTAATCTACCCCGTTATCAACTAAGCGACTATCGGGTCGCTTAAGCCTCCATTACTTAAGAGACCAGGTATAACTTATGCAAAGCCTTCCTCATTGCATAAGAAAATTGGCTATCACTTAAGTGATAAGCGTCTGGCACGCATATGTCGCTTAAGAGACCAGGCCATCGCTTAAGCGGTAAAAGCCTAAGTGATCCTGGGGTGTCTTAGGCAACGCTTTATCTTACAGGCCTATTCATATAAGTGTCCAAATCATTGCTTAAGCGAGTTAACTAGTTGTGTGGTGCACTATCTAGAGACTTGGAGAATTTCAAATCTCCATGGACACCTCGGGATTCATTCAAAATCTCAAGTATGCAAAAAAAAACTATGATATTCCACTACATTCAATGCTCCAAACTTAATGGCAATATCAAATTTTCTAAAGAACATTGTTTTCAGAAAATTGACCGTCAAATCTCAATTTTGGAACTTCCCAAACCAAGGGACAAAATGAAAAAAGTCATTAAATAATACCAACTATGTTACAAACCTAAAATCGATGTTTTGGATCTGCTAGCATAGTTTGTTTAGATATCTAACAAGCAAATCAAACTATGTTAACTGAAGTTAACTAATAAGCCTTTCAAGCTAACAAAAATCATAATATAACCAATATAATACCAAAATCCATTGGTAACTATGACAATCATAACCACAGCCCAAATCATCACCACACCCCAAAAATATAATAATTCAATCATGAGGAGAGGCAATGTAACACCTCATTTTTTTGGCTAGACTTTGAAACGTCGTTCTTACATGTGTTGAATATAATCCCATGAATTTTATTTTAATAGATATTTCATAATATTTATCCTTGTGTGTGAAGTAATTTATAGGTGAAAAATGTTCATAACAATCACTTAGAACAAAGTTGACTCAAGATCCTTTGATTCATTCAAAGTTTGGCATTCGATTCTACAACGGTCTACTTTGAATGTGTATAACCTTTTATATGCATAGAATTTTACATCTCAAGACCCACCAAATTTTATATAATTGAGTCATTTTTCCAACGATACCAATTTTTCTTTAATCTGATACTAGAGCAAAAAGTTATAGCTATTTTCATAATAGAGGCAGTAGCTGTAGGTGATTAGCATATGACACACGCTCTATTTCACCCCTGAGGGAGCATGCGATGTAGAATACGATGCATGCTCTATTTTGTTTCTCCATAGCATACGACGCATGCTCCATTTCACCCCTGAGGTTTCAAGCTTTTAGTCTTATTTTTTCAGGGGCATTTCAATCCTTTCCCTTCATCCAACTAATCTAAAACATGGGATTTAGGGTCCCAAAAACATAAGTTACTATTTTATTCTAAGAATTTTCTCCAATTGAAAGCATTCCCTCTTAAGAACAAACCTTAGCCCCTTCAAGCTCCAAGGTCAATTCTCAATAAATCTAGCTATAACACCCAACAACTTTAACAATTTTTTTAAGTAAGGTATGTTAGATGTTCATCCATGTGTCCTTTCCACCCATGGAGTCCATGAACCTAAATTTCAAGTTTAAAATAATTATCTTTACATTTTATTATGGACTTTATCAATGAACTCCCATGAATTTTGATTTTACATGATATTCATAAGTAATTATTGTTAAAATTAAACCTTACACGTTTGAATGGTGCTATTCTCATATTAAATTCCTAAATCCATGATTAAAAGTATTTCAATTATGTTAGCATCTCATATCTTGACAATTATTATGCTCAAGTCTATGAATTTCAAGTGTTTGATGAAACGCCTAAATGATTGGGGGTTGAATAATGACTCCTTGTTATATTTTCATGAGCTTTTTTGATAGAAAGAGTCCTTACACATTGAAAGTTGAAGTATGTTTATCTATATCTTGGTAATTTGATTTTCAAGTTATGTTTTCAATTGATTTCTCGTGGAATGCATTATAGTATGTTTTAAATATTATGACTTCCATATCATGTTAATTCGAATTCAGAATAAAACCCTCAGTTTATGATTTAGTCATGTGATTTTGCTATCCATTCATGTTTAAGAAACATCCCCATATTAATATCTTAGTCTCCATATGTTTGATGAGAGGCTAAAGTGAGTAATTGTGAATAATGATTTCCTTCCATGGTTTCAAAGATTTCATGTGGTCCTATTATTATTGCTATCGAGTCTTGGGGGTTATGAATACCCAAAATTTAGTGGGTTACTTAGTCTCAGTATTTTCAAAATTATTTCAAACACGTATAAGCATTATTATTTCATTCAGTTATCACATCAGTCAAACCTAGATCAGTACAATAATACGAGTCAGTTTTTTTCCAGTTAAGCATAGTTTAATCCCGTAACCAATATTATTTTTTTAGGAGTAGGATACAGCATCGAGCAAACCTAGGGATAGGGGCTCACCTGTCAGCTAGGATTGGATCCTTAGAAGCAATCCCTAAGTTGCAGAACTATGTAGCCAGTGTTGGTTATGAGATGCCACCTGCCAGTTTAGGTATGACACTCTCAGGGATCACTCGCCAGTCTAGGACTAATTTCAGGGGTCACCCGCCAGATTAAGGCAGACTCCACAACCATTGTTAGTATCGTGGCATGGTACTAGCACCCTTTTAACTAGGGTCACAAGTAGGACCCCTATCATCTTAGACTGGGGCATGTTGGTTAGATGATACCTCCCATAGTTTTATTTTTAGTACTCAATTCAGAATTTAGTTTAGTTTTGCTTAACCATAGCATATATTTTATCAGTTATTCGATTATCAGATTTTAGTTTACAGACTAATTCAGAACATGTTTAATGCTTGGTCATGCATTCTAGGTCTTTAAAGTTTACATGAATTATAACTCAGTACCTCATGTTATACATTGAATCAGTTATTACTCTTGTACATGAGCCCGTGTATATTAGCCTTACCTCATTTAGCATACTAGTACATTCAAAGTACTTATTGAATACTCGTTTCTTGTGCTATGATGTCTTATATCATAGATTCGGACACTCAGATTCTTGATCGTACATAGACTTTCCAATGCATCAACAGTAGAAGTTGTGGCGAGTCCTCATCCTTCGAGGATAAATTTTCTTACATTCATTTATGATAGTAGATCAATTATTTAGTCAGTCAGAGTTAGTTGGGGGCTTGTCCCATCAACTCTACAACTAGACAGTTTAGAGGCTTTCAGGATAGTTCAGAAAGTCAGTCAGTTTTCAGTTGTTATTATCAACCATTTTATCAGTATTGTTAGTATTGTTTTACAGACATTATCAGAACTATGATTTCAAACCTTATGGAATTTTTCAATTAAATTTCATGTATGATCTTTTGTTATTAGTTTTACTCAGTGCCCACAGTAGGTACCTCTATCATGGGTTAGCTTGTTGTTACTTATGACTGTAAGCTCCATGTAGCATCCAGGTAGTACTCTCGGAACATTACAAACTTGGTATCAGAGCCTATGGTTTCAAAGTGTCCTAGGATGTCTGAAATTCATATCAAGTATAGTTTTTTGCATGGGTGTGAAGTGCACTACACTTATGGGCAGGAGGCTATGAGGCATTTAGAGAAATTTTCCCTTCTTTTAGTGTTTATATCATGCGAAAGAGCATGAGCTCTATTTAAATGCTATTTATAATTCAATATTCTATACACTTATAGAAAATGTATCCCAAAAAGAATAAGGATGGAAGTAATGGGAAAAAGCCCACGCCTCTTCCTGTCAGGAAGATCCCCTGAATGAGCATGTCTCTCACTCGGAATTCAAAGTTTCTTTCACCACCTTATCTTATTCACTTGTTGCTTAGAAAAATAAGTTGGCTATTATACTTTCTAGGATTATGAATCATGCTCCACAGAGTGAGAAGGAGAAGCTTAGGGAAAAAACAGAAAGAATAAGAGGGCCAGAACAGGTAATTTAAAGTTAAGGTCAAAAAGTAGTCGTACTAACCCTCTCTATGAGAAGTGTGGTAGGAATAATAAGGGTGTGTGTAGGGCTGGTAGTGGTTTGCATTTTGGATGTGGTGAGCTAGGCCACAGAGTCAGGAAATGCCCCCAAGTGGGTCAAAATAGTCAGCACCGTCGTCCCCAAGTTCCAGTCGGTCGCCCGATTCAGCAGGGCACCACTTCCAGTGCATCTAGTGGTTAACGTCAGAATATACTTTATGAACTTCAGTCCCAAAATGATCAAGAAAGTTCTCCTGATTCTGTTACGGGTATGTTACAGGCCTTTCATAATATTTTGTATGTTTTACTAGACCACAGAGCTTCATTTTCTCTTATAACCCCTTTATATAGTTGTCAACTTTGATGTTAGAACCAAAATATTAGCGAAGCCCTTCTCATTGTCTACCCCAGTGGATAAATCTATCCTATCAAGATGGGTATACAAAAACTGCTTGGTTTTAGTATCTAGAAAATCACTTTAATTGATTTCAGAAATAGAGCCATTCGGTTTAAGTTTTTGAATGAACTAGTTATTGAATAGAGGGGTAGTATCTCAGTGCTTAGGCATTAGATATGTTTTCAGAGACCTTCCCAAAATACTATGATAGTAGATAACCTAGAATTAGAAGCATGAACCCAGAAGTTTAGAAGCAGTAAAGTTGGGATAGTATTGTCTGACTAAATTTTGTATTCTTAGGGCTATTTGTATAAAAGGTGAATCAGTAAGCTTGAAAAAGTGTATGCGAGAATTTAAACTAAATATTATGGTGTGGGTGTGCTTATGTAGAATCCTTGGGAGCTAAGTTTGAATGTTGCTGGTAATGTAGTAGTTGATGTTCTTACAATGTATATTATGGGCTATAGCATGTTGAGGTTAGATATCCAGGTGTAATGGTAATTCTTATGGCTTAGGAAGAAGAGTAAGAATAGAGATGGGATATTAGTAGGTTATGAAAGAAGTTAGTATGGTTTATTAAGGGGTTGAGAATATCCATGTTATGTGATAGAATCTAAGCTTAAATCTTTGGAGGTTGAGCTAATAAAAAAGAGGGTTGAAACTCTAGTTGGTGTGAATCATTGTATGGTGATACTCAACAAGGTTCTAAGTTTGTCAATGTTTAAGTTGTTGTATGATGATTGTTGAGGCTATAGAGATCTAAGAATTGTGTATCATAAGTAAGTACTAGCTGTGGGCCTTACATTATTGGGTATAGTCTTTCGGGATAAGTATAGTGTTTAAGTGCATTATTGTACCTCAGACTCTAGAGTAAAGTGGTGACTGTTCAGTTTAGAGTTGTTTATTAAGTGGTTCACAGACCTAGAATGAAAGCTTTATGCTAAGGGAGAGATGATAGAATAATTAACCTTGTCAGGCTCTCAGATCCTTGTAGTAATGCCAGTATGTGTAGAAAAGCAGTAGGAGAGTATGATTCCCAACCCGTTCTTATCTCAGTGCAAGGTTTCTCAGTCATCACGATATCTACTCATTCCTTACATGTCAGTTCCATAATCATAGTTCATGTTCCAGCACATCATAATGAATCATTTATGCTTCCAGTACCTAGTATAAGAAGATCAAGTTTGCTCAGCAGTAAGAACCATGTTGTACTAACTTAGAAACTCAAAACTCAATTCATACAGCTCATGACTCATGTATTTATGTTTTACAGTGTGTTCAGTTCCACTACCCATGCAACACTCTTAATGGTCAGCGAAATTCATATTTATATCATGCATGTCCTCAGTTTAAACCTCTTTTATTAATTTATCTCACTGAACCTCTATTCCTCAGGCCTCAGTTTTAGATCCTAGATATTTAGTCATGATTCTGTCCGTAAGTATCCTATGTATCATCTCAGTCTTTCCTTTGTATTTAGCCAAGTTAATATTGTTCGGGGGGACGAACTATACCCGGGGGAGATGTCGTAATGCCCCAAGTTTTCATGTCTTAAATCTCTCATATTTTCTTCATGAAATTAGATCCATCTTGAGGAAATAGTTACTCATAAGTTAACTACCTCGTTTCTATCTCAGTCTTATAACCATTATCACGCCATTACATGTGTTCAAGAAATTAGTTCAGTTCATGTATTATGCTCAGACTCAGGTATGCTGTCATGTTCCAAGTCATGTTCCAAGTGCTTAGAATATGATATAAATTTTTATAGTACTCTCAGTCTAACCAGTCACATTCGAGGACAAATGATTCCAAGGGGGAGATAATGTAACACCCCATATTTTGAGGCTAAACTTTGAAGTGTCGTTCTTATATTTGTTGACTAAAATCCTATGAAATTCTTTTGAATTGACATGTCATGATCTTTATCCTAGTGTGTGAAGTGATTTCTAGGTGAAAAATGTTAATAAGAATCACTTAGAACAAAGTTGAGCCAAGATCCTTTGATTCATCCAAAGTTTGGTATTTGATTCTATAAGGGTCTACTTTGAACGTGTATAACTTTTAATATGCATAGAATTTAGCATCTCAAGACCCATCAAATTTCAGATAATTGAGTCAACTTTCCAACGATACCAATTTCTCCATAATGCAAGACATGAGATGCTAACATAACTTTTACATGTTTGAATGTTGTTATTCGCATGTTAAATTTCTAAATCCATGATTTGTAGTATTTCAATTATGTTAGCATCTCATGTCTTCACTATTCTCATGCTCAAGTCTATGAATTTCAAGTTTTTGATGAAATTCCTAAATGATTTGGGTTTTAATAATGACTCCTTGTTATATTTCCAAGAGTTTTTTGATAGAAAGAGTCCTTACACGTTGGAAGTTGAAGTATGTTTAGCTATATCTTGGTAATTCAATTTTTAAGTTATTTTTTCAATTGATTTCACGTCGAATATATTATAGTGTGTTTTAAATATTGTGACTTCCATATCATGTTCATACGAATTCAGAATAAAACCCTTAATTTATGAATTAGTCATGTGATTGTGCTATCTTTTTCTGTTTAAAAAACATCCCCATGTTAATGTCTTAGTCCCTACGTGTTTGATGAGATGCTTAAGTGAATAATTGTGAAAAATGATTTCCTTCTATGGTTTCAAAGTTTTAATATGGTCCTATTATTATTGTTATCGAGTCCTGGGGTTATGAATACCCAAACTATAGTTGTTTACTTAGTCTCACTATTTTCATAATGGTTTCTAACATGTATGAGCATTATTAGTTCAGTCAGTTATCACGTCAATCAAACCTCGATTAGTTCAGTAATCCAAGTCAGTTCCTTCTTCTGTTAAACTTAGTTCAGTCACTTAATTAGTCTAATTTAGTTGGGAATAAGACTCAACACCGAGCGAATCTAAGGATTGGGGCTCACCTATCAGCTAGTACTGGGTCCTTAGAAGCAATCCCTAAGTTCCAAAACTACATAGACAACATAGGTTATGAGATGTCACCCGCTAGTTTAGGAATGACACACTTATGGATCACCCTCCAGTTTAGGACTGATATTAGGGGTCATGCGCTAGATTAGGATTGACTCCGCAACCATTGTTAGTACCTCTCTAATTGGGGTCACAATTTGGACCCCGATCATCTCAGATTGGGGCATGTTAGTTAGATGATACCTCCCACAATTTAAGTTTCAGTACTCAATTCAGAATACAATTTAGTCTTGCTTGGCCATAGCATATATTTTATCAGTTATTCGGTTATCAAATTTTAGTTTACAGTCTATTTCAAAACTTATTTATTGTCATGCATTCTAGGTCTTTAAAGTTTACATCCATTCTTACTTAGTACCTCATGCTATATATTCAGTCATTTAGTACTCATGCACATGAACCCATGCATATAAGACTTACCTCATTTAGCATACCAGTACATTTAAATTACTAATTGCATACTCATTTCTTGCACTATGATGTCTTATATCATAGGTTCGGATGCTCGGATTCTCGATCGTACTTTGACTTTCCAGTGCATCAGCAGCAACAGTCGTGGTGAGTCCTCATCCTTCAAGTACAAGTTATCTTACATTTAATTATGTCAATAGTTCAACTATTTAGTCAGTTAGAGTTAGTTGGGGTCTTGTCTCATCAACTCTACAGTTAGACAGTTTAGAGGCTTTCATACTAGTACAGACGGTCAGTCAGTTTTTAGTTGTTATTATCACCTATTTTATCAGTATTGTCAGTATTTTTTTATAAACATTATCATAACTATGATTTAAAACCTGATGACATTTTTCAGTTATTTCCGAATATGATCTTTTGTTATCAGTTTTACCTAGTGCTCACAAAAGGTACCAATATCATGGGTTAGCTTGTGGTCACTTGTGACCGTAAGCACTGTGTGGCGTCAAGGGTGTACTCTCAAGGCGTTACAGGTAAAATAATCAAATCATAAGAATTAAATATTTCAAATAAATCACAAAAAATAAGATCATTACTACTTGAGATTTTTAAACCACCAAACCATTGCATGGCTCGATTTAATAGATCGTTGGAATATGACATTTCTTCTCAACTTGTTGTCCATAAGCTTTAAAAAGAAATTGTTGAAGCAACCATTGAGGTTGAGCAGAGAAATAATTCAAAGAAGTTTTCCTATCCTAAAGGTTACACATCGTTTAGTTCTTTTGGGAGGAACAAGAACAAAGACTTCAATATATGCTATGAGAAAAAGGCCATTGAAAAGGCTTTCCTAAGGTATCCATCAAAGAATGTTGTTAACTAATACCCGAACTCTAATCTTAGAGGAATTATTTGTTTTAGATGTCAAGGTTGGGGTTATAAGGCAAGTGATTGTCCAAATTTAAGAAACATCATTTTGATGGAAGATAATTCTTACTTTATTCGAACTAAAGTGGAAAAAAAATGGTGGTGATAAGGAAATCCAAGTGGGTAAAGACTTTAGAGAAGAAGGGGAACAAGCGGAAGAAGAAGGGTAAATTAATGTACCTAATGGATTGATGATGAAAGTTTCCCATAAAAATATTTAGCCTAAAAAAGGAGAGATAATGAATTTAAAATTTATGATGAGGCAAGTGATAAATAGTAAGACCTTGGAGGATCTAATCCAATAATAGATAATATTGTCTCAAAAGGATAATTTTCTATCAACCCCAAGCCCTTGTTGTTTTCTAACAATGGTACTACCATTTTAACTAGAACCAATATTTTCTCTTCCATACGGTCATGAGGAAATATTTCCAAATGAAGAACCAAAGAAAGTTCCTCATGGGTATAAACATGAAATCCTATATTAGTTCTTACTTATGGAGTCCAATGTTGGTGAAGGCTTGACTCAAAGAGGGATCCTAAGAAAGATCTTATAGGTTGATAGATACTTACTAGCATTGGAAGAATCAATTAACTGAATAAATTAAATGAATGGGTCTAAGTTGATGTATGGGATGGAAAGTCTGCATGGTGTAAGTATGGAAGGCATGAAAGCTAGATCAAAGCCTTGCTCAGAAGGTTTGTACCTACCCTATCTTATTACAGTCAGCCCTTGGAATCATGATTACATTTATCCTATTTTAGGAATTTTAATAAAGTCATTAAAGTTCAAATTCTACAATGAGTATAATGATGCCTCTACAACTACTTTGTGATTTGTAAAGGATAAGTCTAAAATGTGTGGCCTACATAACTCGGATACCCAATGTATTTGTTTCTTTGAGAAAAGTCTATGATTCCTACTTGATAAATAATATTTGTTTCCTATTCCTTGTCAAACATATGTGGTTAGACAAGTAGAGGCAATATGATGTACTCCACTAGTGAATGACCTTTTATTGGAAATTTTTGTAAGTTAAAGGGGTGTGAGTTGCTTAAGATTCTTGTTCTTACCTTTTTGTGTTGTTGTATTTGATAGCACCATAAATGATGTTATCTTTTTTCATTTAATTTCCTTTTCTCTCAAAGATATCCATGTTTGTGTTTATAATGCCTTTTGTGAAAACATGGTTTGTTGTAAAAGGAAGAGTAATCCACACCCTAATGACTACATGATTCTATCTTTAGTTGTTCCAATATGTAGTGATTTAATTTCTAACTCACTTGAGCCTATTGGTAATCTTGTTAATGGAAACACCTCTGAAGACTCATATGATTCCTATTGTACCCAGTAACGTTTTTCTTTATAGAATGTGTTTTTTTCATTAAACATAAAGGATATTTTGTTTTATATCAAAAGGGTGTTCCCTTGTCTCAAAAGTATTGATGCTAGCCCTTGTGCTAACCTTCTTGCTCTAAGGAAATATTGATTTTTTCTTGTCACATGTGTTTTTAGGCCTTATATTTGAGGACAAACATTTTTCAAGAAAGACAAAATGATAAAATCAAAAATCCCCCAAGACCTTTTAATGGGATGATCATGAATAGAGTGGTGCTTGAAGACCTCTTATTTCTATCAAAAGGGTTCTATAAGTTGGTCATTTCATCCAAGTAGGGTCATGGTTCCTTGGAGAGGTCCATGGAAATAAAATAAGATCTTAGAAAAGAACTGAAGACACCTAAATAGCCACCTATATGCGCATGTGAGGGATATGCAACAGAAAATGGCCATTTTGGCCCTTTAACATTAATACTTCCCAAGCTATAACTCCAATGAAAGCACAACACTGTCGCTGAAAAATATAGTACCCTAATAGAGTTTAGGGTAAAACTCATGGGGAATAGGCCAAATATCTCTCATGAATTTGCCAAAGTAGCCAGAATAGTGCAGAAAAGAAAAAGAGGGGATTTGTTGAGAAAACTGTGAAGTTGTAATAAGTTTTGATCATTATAGGTTAAATTCAATATGAAATGAATAATAGGATTGTGTTCCCCTTGGTTTATTTATTCCATTAACTTATCATGGTCAATCCGACTATCTCAATTCCTTACATGAATAATCTGACAAGATATATATCACCAAATATTTTGTGAATACCTTCGGTGAATTTCACTCCATACCTTCTTAGTCTTAGAGTGTCGCCTTACTAACCCTTTTCCTTGATCCCAGATTAACTATCTCCTTTTGGGTACCAAGTTAATTAGACGAGGATTGGTAGCCTCAAAATTCTATTGTAATCTTCTTTTCCTAATATCAACCTCTGTTATGAGGATGATATAAAATACAGACAAGTACATAACTTTTGTAGTTGTTAAGAAAGCATACAAATAAAAGAAGATCATAATATATGCATAAACACCGATTTAGAAGGACCTCACACTTCTTGTCCTTTGTTATTTTGTTAGGGTTCCCAAAACCCTAGTTAGGTGGTTTAGCCTCTCTTTTTTTCATAATTATCCACGAAATTAATAAATGAAACCATAAGATTAATATCACAATAATTTAAGAAGAAAATCAAGAATCTCAAATTAATAATCAACAAAATAATCAAGAACAAAAGATTCCAAGATCAAAAGTTGAATCTTAGAATCAATATACATTTGTGAATGTAAAAAGTATGTAAACTAATACTAAAACATCAAAAGGGTATTAAAAGAATAAATCAAAATGCTAAAAATCCTAACCAAAATAAATAAGGAAAACTAGGTGGGTGTCCATTTACAGACACACTTATAGGCCATAAGTGGTATTTTTGCCCCATTAGTGGGTGTCGTAAGTGTCAGACATCTTCAAAGTTGCAGAACTTCTACCCACAAAACCACTTATAATGTTATAAGATGTACTTATGCCACATAAGTTCCCCTTTGTAACTATTAGAAAAGATCTTCAAACTTCAGATTCTCAAATATTTTTCTTCTAACACCTACAGAGGGACATACAACAATCGTAGGTACCACTTATGGGATGTAAGTGGCCCCATAAGTGGTCCTCTTGCACTTTTTCATCATATTTCCTTTTCTTAATCTCCAAAAATATTTTTTCCTACAAAACAAACACAAAACACATCATATCTAACAAAACAGATCTAAGTAATAGCATATTTTCCTGTTTTAAGCATCGAAAGTGCAATGAAACCATTGCACAACAAAAATCTTATATTAGAACATTTGTACATCCTAAGGTAGCAAAAATATAACTTAAACATAACACAATGCTTATCCAAGATAAACCTATGGTACCTACAGTAGTCAATTAAATTTTTGCTCGAAAAATTCACCCCCTCCTATTTTTAACCTTTTAAACCCAGTTATGTGGATCTATGTAGCCCAATAATTAAACAGAAATGAATCAAGATAGGTTATTACATATGAACATACAACCAAACGGATATGCAAGTTACTGTACCAGAATAGATAAACATCTAGCAATAAAACCTATGTACCCTCAAAGAAAAGAAGTCAGACTCTCAAAATATAATAATGCATGTAAATGCAGAGACTATATCGAGACAGCCACACTCATAAAATAAGTTCCAATCAATGTGCATAGATTACCATAGGTTTTCCATTATTTTAATTACCTTGTTTTTTCAAATAGTTGGACTAGGATCATTATAGGACTTTATTTAGCTTATAATGTAGGCTTAATGTCAGGTATGACACATATGGGAAGTAGTGACTAAACCTCTATGACGCTACAATTACATTTAAGGTCCACTTCTCAACAACAATTTTTATTTTTTTCTCCCTTATTTCTCCTTTATTTCTTATTCGGGTTGGGTGTGGATTCCTTTATTCTTTCTTTTCCTCTTTCATTTTTTTCTCTCTTTTTATTTTTTTATTTTTTTCTTTTTACCATACCTAAACCAAATTCCTATTTTCTTATTCAAAACCTTCTTCATACAAATATTTTAACTACACACCCTTATGATAACCACCCTCAACATACGTAATTTGCCTGAGTTGAGATGCACAATGTCCAAGGAGAGACCAGTGAAAAAATAGGTTCATAGTACATGAACTTGGAAGGTATAGGTGAAAAAGAGAAAGTAGGTCTATGTAGGCTAAAATTTAGAGATCAAGGGATACTTACTGACATCTGGATGGCTATTTAGGAAAAGAGTGGAATAAATTCAAGAATAGACTACAATAAAATTCTAACCAACTATCCTCAAACCCAGAATAGACTAACCGGGTAAGTTTTTGATTAAATGCATAAAGGGAAGTAGGTAAGCATCTCACATGCACACAATATATTATTTTATTACCAACTACTACTAATCCAGTTCATGCAAATGTTATCTATGATTATTTTGTCCCTAAGTCCTAATGCTATCAAAAGATTCACACTGGACACACATGTAAACACATCGCACAGTTTAAAAGAAACTTTTTTAGAGGTATCATATTTCTCAAAATCCTTGAACACAATCAAAACATCAACTGCCATTAGGTTCTTTATTTTCTACTTAGTTAAACATAAACAAAACATACATATATACGACATAAAACACATAACAACCTAAACTTGCCAATTCTACTAAGATACTACAACCAATGGGAAAAAATGAACGAAAAGAAAAACCCTCGAATATGGTTCACATCAACCCCCAACAAAAAGAGTATGCATTATTCCTAGTGCATATATACAATCCAAAATGAGGAAAGATGATATACTAGGGACTCTCTAGGCATTCTATTCAGACTCACCCTTATCTGGGGAATAAGGTGGCTCAATTATTGGAGGAGGTCGAAGGGAATGACTAGAATATGTGCCCACAACTATCTTAGCTCATCTATGCTCATCAACTATTTGGGACACCCTAGAATCGATAGTTTTCCTTTTTAGGGCTTAATTAAATAGTTTGGTGGAGTCCTGTAGCTTCTTTTCTCGACATCTTTTAGTCCAATAGATGGGACTATCTTTTCCTCAGCAATAAAAAAGCCCCATGGATCAACCACTATGTGAATAAGGGGATAATTTGGGGAATGGCTAAAACCTGGATCTCTACAAGTGAACTTACCACAGCAGGTAATGTGGCTATCCCATCCCAAATCCTAGAAAGATATAAAGCCCAAACAGCACTAAACTGTACACTTACTCATCCCTAAAAGACATCAATCTATACATTCAAATCACTCTTAAAGTCCATCGTCTCAGCACTCATCTTATCCCTCATTCAAGCCTAAATATTTTCTAGAGTAATCTGGACCCAAGGCCGGATCATTGAGTATAATGGGGAAAGATGAGTCTCTGTTTCAGTGAGGCAGGCTATCAGTTCATCATGATTCTCAAGACAACCACTATTGGAACTCAAGTAAAACCCCATTAATACCAGTTACAGTGGGGCTATATGGTATAGAGGATACCCTGGCCAGCTCAGATGTAAAAGCCAGGATAAAATAGTTGTAGTCGGGACCCCTTCCCCTCAGTAGCTATTGTGGTCCTAACTCTCTTCTCACCTATCTCAATATCATTACCAATTTTTGGGTACTCAAAAGCCTCGACCAAACTAAAGGTCCTTTAAAATAGACTGGAATTATAGTAGAAGATAGTTGAGCACTCTATGCAAGGATAGAGGTTGTCGGATCATTGATAAAATAGATATCTATTGTGCTCATCAGCTTGATCCTATGATAAAAAATAGGAATATTTGGCATAAAGGATGTATCACATTACCACTGGATAAGGAAAAGGAACAATAAAGTGGTGGTCACATCAAATGCACGATTATAAATCTCCAACCAAGTCAGTTCTGTTAAATATATCTTATATCTAGCAAGTAAACTAGAAACTATTGTCACTCTCTCCTCAGTAAGTATGTTGTCAAATGTTGTTGGACAAAGTAAAAAATGTACCACAGTGTACAAAAATTTTGTTGTGCAATGCAATATTGCCTTCTTAATCTCCCCTTACCCTCATTACAGGGGGCATTAACGCCCAAGTCAGATATCTAGATTTTTATCCACCTAGCAAAGTCAAGCTTTAGCAATGTGAGATATTCGTCCCTTATAATGCATCTATCCCAATCTAGTCTCATCAAAATGTTAAACATAATTGTAGATGCTAGTCCTACGTACTCTAGCCCAAATATTTTACGGTGGATGGCTACTATATAAATGTCTCCTCTAACCACTCTAACTAAATTATGATCATATAAGGGTTTCTCAACACCTCGTCTTTCCCATGGAGAAATCAATAAGATTATGGATACGTAGAAGTACAAAAATCTCAAAATAGAGCAAGGCTGCAAGAACCTTGAGCTGATTCATCCAACTTATACCTTTCAAAAAAGGCATACTATTCTGGTTCTCCTACTAGCCCATTCAAGTTGATCCTCCTCTCATTAGAAATACCTTTCTTAAGTCATCCATGCTCCATGATAACATTGTCCCTATCTAAGATATATTGCATCTTCTCTGCACACTTTCTCAATTTTATCTCAGATATAAGCACAATTAAGATGTATGTAGAACCAAACCCTACGGCAGTAGGTGGTGGAATAATAGGTTGGGTGTTCTGTGCAACAAGACGAGCATCATTTACTAATGATGAATAAATCTCTCCTGGGACCCGCTTTTCACCCTTATCAGACTAGGGAGAAATCACGCCCAAAGATTACTCACTTTTAACCCTAATGCATCCTCCTACCCCTCTACAGACCTAATCTAGGACCCTTCTTCCCTTTTAAAAACCCTGATGTCGATCAAAATTAACCTACGGTCTATACTGTGATTGTGAATCCACCTCATTCTCTGAACCATCCTGGAATACACTTTCTCACTCCTCATACTTGGGGGGTGTGGTGGTGATATCCGAGCCTTATTTATCATCGACCTGGGAATAAGTCTAAGTATTGTCGTCTAGGTATTTTCCTGTACTAGTGTAGGCTGATTGCCCAGATGAATGTGTGTTGGGGAAGGCTGGGTACCCAATGTGGCCACAATTACAACCTATCTTAGAAATTGACCACTAGTCTGTCGTGGGGGTACTGGAGTATTTTTCTATCAAGCGGGGTACTCCGCTATAGAGCCACTTATCTTTGGGGACTCATCATACAGCCTCGACTGAACTCCTTTCTTTTGGGTTTCTTTCGGTGTTATTGTACTTGTAAAAAGTAGTTGTTAGTTCTTAAAATGGAAGAAGGGAACAAAAAAGTTTGAAAAAAATAAAAAACCAAGGGCAGCGTACCTATGACCCCACCAACGGGCCATAGGTGTCACTTATTGGGTCTTGGGTTCCCTCGTAAATGTCAAACAAAGCACTGAAACTTGTGTTACATGTCTGACACCTACAATGGCCCTTTCATCCAGTAAGTACCACTTACGTGGCTCGTAAGCACATGCATAGGTAATCTCCTAAGGGTGCATCAAATTTTTCCTTATTTTTCATCCCCACGGAGTTTATTTTGTAATTCTATGTCTAATTTTGTACACAACAATTTTTATCAAATTAAAATTCGCAGGTATTTGCATAAGAATTGTGGATTTTCATCGGCTTATTCAATTTTTATTTCTGTGAAAGATATGCTCATATGTTTCCTATCAAGGACCAAGAAATAAATTTAAATTTTTAACCATTCTATGGTCCTAACTTTCAAGACTTTAGAGATTCACTTTATTATCAGGTTTATTCAAGTACTAGTTCAAGTAATTTGCTAATAAAACAATCATAACAAGTAGAAGTAAAGAATTACCTTAATTGCAAGTGATGGAAGTAGAAAATTATTAAGAATAATAAAAATCCTAGTTTTGTGTGCTCTGCACATGCAAGTGGGAGAATACATTGAGTGGTTCTTTACTTTAAAATTAGAAAAGAGACGTGGGGTGTTTTAATTTAGGTGGAAAGCTACAAAATTGGATAATATGGGGGAAAAGGATCAGGTTTTGAGGTTTTAAATTTGTTGGTGTGCCAGAAAAAGTCGAATCCAGTTGGCTTCAACCCTGATTTCAAAATTTTCAACCTAAATTTTTGGTATTCTTATGGCCAATAAGTAGATGTAACGCCCCAAAATCGGGTCCCGAGATGTCACACGGTGCTTAGGGTGACAAGTGACCCCAAGATAACCCTTCTACTGGAATAACTCATAAGCAACTGAATAAAAATACAAATCCATACAAATCAGCAGAAATTAACTCTTTTCAGAATCTGATCGATACAAAAATGGAATTTTACAGGATTACAATTCTGCCTTTACAACCAAAATTGAAACGAAATACATCAACTTCTACTGACTGTCTATGAAGCCTCTACTAGTACTGACTGTAGGTAGCCAGGTCATGAATCCTGACTACCCCAACTCAATATGACTGAATAAAGAAAATACAACACTATAAACTCTGTATAACTAACCCAAGCCCTTGAATCAAAAGGACTCATCACCTGTTGACTGGATACCACGAACTGACTGGATCCGAAGGTGCAACTATACCTTGTACCTACATTCTGAGAAAATATAGCCCACATATGAATATGTGGGTCAATACCATGGAAAGATACCGAGCATATGGGGGTGCAATGCATATATAAAATAATATCTTAATATCATCACAGTTTATAAAATTATGCATGCTAATATAGATGACTCACTTAGCCCGAATTAAATCATCAAAATCATGGATGAATAATACATGTTAAGTAAAACAAGTGAGTCATGACAATACGTTCTCAATTCACTTTCATCTCAATTTCAAATCATCACAACAATCAAATCTCATGTCAATTCTCATTAGAATATATTCCTTAAATCTTTTAAGAATAATGACTTTCTCAAACTCAGCCTTTTAAGTAAATATGTTTTCATCTCAAATAGAAGAGTACACACACACAATTGGGAGATCCTATAACCGACATAAACCATGTGAGCTACATGGAGTCTAACGTACAAACCACGTTGAGGAGAGCCGTCCTATCCTTGCCATCGGAGTAGGACTTCCAGTATCAATTCAAAAACACTAGTGATCACTATATAAATCAGCCTCAGGCTCACATCCTACGGGGAAACGTAGTTCTAGGGAAGTAAGGTCACTTTATATCTCCCACTCGGTGCTAAAGATTACTCCCGGACTTAGTTCAGAAATTTAAATCAGCCTCAGGCTCACATTAAAGAAAATCCACAATAAACACTTCAACAATTTTCATCGGGAGCCAATTTGCTACCCCTTTATCATAATCAATAAAAACATGGATTTCTTTCACAGTCGAGTTCAAAATAAGTCATTCACGACCGAAAGGTCTAATCATTCAAAACATCTCAAATTATTTAAACTCAAGGTGTTTATAACATATGATTTTCTCAAAATAATAATCTCAAATAGGGTTCCAAAAACTCATACATCAATATCACCATAAAATCTTCGAAAGTTTCATACTTTATGACATAAGCACTAAAATAATCACTTAAAACTTAAAATTTCAGCTTTATAATCATACATCTTGGTAAAGAAAATTAGCTTTGGGATTCAAATCTCATTGTGCTTATAGCACATAATTTCTCAAAGTACAATTCCAATTAGGACTCAAGGTCTCTTACATCAAAATCATATTAAATTTTCTCAAGATTCATGATTTTCATCATAAATATATATAACTTACTTTAAAATATGGAAAATTCATCTTTATGTATAAAAATGTCATCATTCTCATTCAATTCAACTTTCAAAACATAGAGAGTATCACAATCTCATGTAAAATCATATAGGGTATAAATTCATGCTTCAAATTCATAAAAATCAAATAAAAATCATGCCTTTGTAAAGAAAATTACTTTTGGGCACAAGAACGAAAGAAAGTTCTTGTTGAAAACCCCCACATACCTTGAATGATGAACTTTAGATCGATACTCATTTTTGAGATGTTAATCGTGTCTTTGAATGATGGTTCTTGGAGTTCTTGAACTAGGAACTTGGAATCTTGAATAAATTTGCAGAATTAATGGTGAACTTTGGAGGTTCTTGAAGTTAGATGTAGGAGCTTAGGGTTTTCTTTTTTAGGGAATTTGATGAAATATAACATATAATGCTTCTAATAGGCTTTAATATAGGGTTTGGACGGATTTTGGGTGAGGGGGGATGACCAAAATGCCCCTAAAAGTCAAATAATTCTCACATTTGTCCTTTGGTGGACTGTTTTGATAGTCTGAAGTAGATCAACCATAACGTTTTACTCCGATATCCAAATTGGATGAAACTAATTTCATTAGAAAGAGGACTCTCAAATATTTCCGTTGATATATAGTATCTCACCCAGATCATTGTGTTCGAAGAGTTATGATTGTTTTAAGTTGACCTAAAAATTTACTTTTGATAGGTTGAAGTAGATCGACCATAACCTTTTGCTCCGATAGACAAACTGGATAAAACCAATTTCATCGGAAAGGGGACTCATAGAGATTTCCGTTGATATATAGTAGATCACCCATATCATTATGTACAAGGAGTTATGCTCATTTAAAGTTGGAGTAAAAATACGCCAGGCCTCAGTACTTTTTTTTCCTGCACGTTTTACTGTTCACTACTATTCACAGTTTGATCGGAATGTTCATAACTCGTCGCTCGGGTGTTCGTTTTGGATGATCCACATATAGTTGGAAAGCTTATTTGATACTCTACGCAATGGTGGGTCATAATCTAAGATATTCCACACTTAAAATTTATAATTCATTCTAGAAGATAGAACCCAACACGTTTATGCACAAAATTTCAACAAAAAATTTCCCGGGGTATTACATCATCTCCCCTTGGAAACATTCATCCTCGAATGTCGATGAATAAGTACAAAATACCATGGAAATGAGGACAAAAGGCTGGGATAATGAAGTCAATCCACTTACTTCACTCCAAACTTTTGAATACTTCATAGAACATGCGATTCATAATGAGAATGGTCACATAGTTGGATCTTAAACAAAGGAGACTGATTTTAAGAAATCGATATCTTTGGTTTATTCAGAGACTGAGAATCAAAGGTCTCGAAGGGCATCTCATCAAAAGAAGGACCACTTGCGCCTAAATGAAACGTCCCTCAAAACTTCCTCCAAAAGATTCAAATGACATTGTTCGGGGAGAAAATGAACCATAATTTGATACAATCCTATCGTATGGGAACAAGGACCCATATGGAATAAATTAAGATAGGAATTTCTAGGTCTTGGGAAACATAACTCCTTGCTTCCAAACTTAGCAACACTTCCCAACTACTTCCTCAACTATGTTCAAGCCTAACTCCAAGTACTCATGAGATACGCCACATAACACTATAATATTAATCTATATCATGAACCTCAATACACACTGAGCCTCACAACTCCTCACTTCAAACATAACTCTTATTGCTACTCCAACAACCACATACAATCTTATACTAGGGACCCGCTAACTTGCGGTGCATTCTTTTAGATATACAACCATAACATTCAAGCCTATACTCATAACCACATACGCACTTCGCACATGCACCTCTAAACGAACACTCATAAATCATCTTCCTTGCTTTCTCTAAGATTCCATCAACTACATCATTCACACATACTGGTCAATTCTTTAAACGGCACACATAACATTTTCTCAACCAATTGAACTATACAAAAAAACTCTGTATTACCATTCCTACAACCTCATAGAAGTGCATAAAACCAACGCACAACAATCATTCCAAATAAACATTTAAAACTTCAACTAACCACGACATGTATCAAGGACTTAGCCTCAATCTAACTTCACTTCACCGCCGTGAGCACATCACCTTCTATCATAGATAAGTAAGTATCTTCTCTCCCTTTTAGACAACTGCTCAACACGATTAGATTGACTTAATGAAAAGGTCACAAAATTTTAAAACATGAAGACCTGAAACATGAAGGGATAATGTAAATAACTTGACTCTCTCTATTGAGGCCTTAGGAATAAAATATCAAATATTATGGGTTCATTAAGGTATCAAAACTGAAGACACCCATAACGGAAATTGAATCTCACTGGTCAATAAGAGTATTGCCTGATTACTAGAACTGAACATACTGTAAAACTTGAGTATATGAGTCATGGGCGGCATGCCCTGAATTTAGAGCTCATAACTTATGGAATGTGATTCCAACTTCTAGAAGAACTAGAATTTCTCATTTTTGGAAACTAGAAGAGTATGTAATTCTCCATCACATGTATGAACATGAATTATGATCATGGAACTGAAATGTAAAGCATGAGTAGGTTTTGGGACAACTGAAAATACTGAAATAACATTGGGTCAAGCACCGATCTTTCTCACAACAAATTTACAACTTACTGGTACTTCTACTAAAATGTAAAAGCTTGACTTGACTACTTGTTCTTTCATCTCCCCCTTAGCTTTAAGCCACCACTCAAATTCTCAAATGCTTACTAATTTCGAATCTCCACGAACATCTCTATCGCCGGAATGTACACCATCTAGTGCTTCAACTCTTATTTCTATTAGCTCAACTTGAATACTTTCTAACTTTTTGATAGACCATGCTACTTCTGTCTTCTCCCTTTAATACCATGCCTATGAACTTATGTTTCTAACCCATAAGAATTAAAATCACACTTAAGCGGCTCAACATTTCCAATCATACGCCTCACCTTAACTTAGCCATCAAAACATCATCCATCGTCTAACTAGTATTTATCCCTCTAACAATCCCATGGCACGACTCACTACACCACATACACTAATCCTTAAAATTAAAGCAGTCCCATAATATTTTGGGTGAACTTTCTCATCATAATATAATATTAAACTTAATTACAAGTCAACTACACTTAAACTCTTATGTACACTGTTCAAGCCTATTAGGTCACTTCCGGCAACTAATACCATTAATTCGGAAACCGTCACATTCGACTTCATGATCACCAATCGTTCAAACTTAAGGTCTCACACCACATAATTTACAACTCCATCTCACGCATAACTCCCACGTGAAGATTATAAAACAACACATCTATGAACACTAGCCCACTTAAACTTCATAACAATAATAATTGATCCTAATCATATAGCCTATCTTATTCACAATCCATTAACACATCCTTCTTTCACCCGTCACTACTATCTATCCTTCATACATAACTTAACATAGTTCATAGCTCTCTATGTCTTAACTTAACTTTCTCTTGCAATCTGGAGAGCGCCTAGATTAACAACACTTACCCACCGAGTACTTCCATCACTAACCTATACTCTCTGTCATACAAATACTGTCAACACCCGTTTCATACCTCAAACAAACTATATCACTTCCTATTAACCCAATTGCATGCAAAAAGGAATTTCGCTATACTTATGCTCAACAAATCACACTTACTATCCTTCTTACTACTACACCTCCACATCCCACATTTTCAGCCAGCACAAGGAACAAGATGAACTACAAGTTTCTAGTGGATCGAAATAGGCCTCACACAGCTTCACTAGACTGTGGTTTTGTGTTTTGATCAAGAAAGTTATATGAATAACAAAGTAACTATGCTAGTGAATCAAAATAGGCCCCACACGGCTTCACTAGACTTTGGTTTGTATTTTGAACAAGAAAATGAGATGAATAACAAAGAAGCTATGCTAGGGAATCGAAAGATCCCCACACGACTTCACTAGACTTTGATTTTTCACAAACATAATGATAACAAGATTACATAATACAAGAGATAGAAACTTGACACACAATATTCAACGATCTAAGAATACACCTTACTCTGTTTTAATTAAATAGCTCATAAGAATGAGGGCATAACTTTCAACTTAAGAAACTTAACACACTAGAGAGCTCCTCTCAAGCCCTTTGTGTAACTTTTGAAATTTCTTCTAAAAAATATAAAAGCATTACCTGGAGAAGAACTGGAGATTGCGAATCATGTTATCTCAAAAATAATACATAGAGGGAGAAGTATAGATTAACATTGTAGATTCTGAGGAGGAATCTGAAAGCACATATAACCTAGGCTTAGTTCACGACTTTTATGAACATGAATAAAGCACTTCAATCTTTGGAACTCAAAAGCACTGATAGGATACTTTCTATCTCTCTTATAATCCCATAACTATTTACGGAGAATTAAGATTAACTGTTTCTGATACCTTGAAAATAAGGCAGAGTTGGCCAGAATAGAGTAAGATGAGAATCTATATAAGCTTCTTGGAGAACCTTTTTATAGCACGATCTTAGAATTGAAAGAAGGGAAACATTTCCTAAATGCCCTGTAGCCTCTCGAAGAAAAGTACAGACATCTCCATATCATTCCCCAAGAATCTACTAGACACGAATTCATAGACACCCTAGGACACTTGAACTCTGTGCTTTTATACCAAGTTTGTAACGCCCCAAAATCAGGTCCTGAGACGTCACACGGTGCTTAGGGTCACAAGTGACCCCAAGCTAACCCTTCTACTGGCATAACTCATAAGCAACTGAATAAAAATACAAATCCATACAAATGGACAGAAATTAACTCTTTTCAGAATCTGATCGATACAAAAATGTAATTTTACAGGATTACAATTCTGCCTTTATAACCAAAATTGAAACAAAATACATCATCTTCTACTGATTGTCTATGAAGCCTCTACTAGTACTGACTATAGGTAGCCAGGTCATGACTCCCGACTACCCCAACTCAATACGACTGAATAAAGAAAATACAACACTATAAACTCTGTATAACTAACCCAATCCCTTGAATCAAAAGGACTCATCACCTGTTGACTGGATACCACGAACTGACTGGATCCGAAGGTGCAACTATACCTTGTACCTACATTTCGAGAAAATATAGCCCACATAGGAATATGTAGGTTAGTATCATAGAAAGATACCGAGCATATGGGGGTGCAATTCATATATAAAATAATATCTTAATATTATCACAATTTATAAAATTATGCATGCTGATATAGATGACTCACTTAGCCCTAATTAAATCATCAAAATCATGGATGAATAATACATGTAAAGTAAAACAAGTGAGTCATTACAATACGTTCTCAATTCACTTTCATCTTAATTTCAAATCATCACAACAATCAAGTCTCATGTCAATTCTCATTAGAATATATTCCTTAAATCTTTTAAGAATAATGACTTTCTCAAACTCAGCCTTTTAAGCAAATATGTTTTCATCTCAGAAAGAAGAGTACACACACACATTGAGAGATCCTATAACCGACATAAACAATGTGAGCTACATGGAGTCCAACGTACAACCCACGTTGGGGAGAGCCGTCCTATCCTTGCCATCGGAGTAGGACTTCCAGTATCAATTCAAAAACACTAGTGATCACTATATAAATCAGCCTCAGGCTCACATCCTACGGGGGCACGTAGTTCTAGGGAAGTAAGGTCACTTTATATCTCCCACTCGGTGCTAAAGATTACTCCCGGACTTAGCTCAGAAATTTAAATCAGCCCCAGGCTCACATTAAAGAAAATCCACAATAAACACTTCAACAATTTTCATCGGGAGCCAATTTTCTACCCCTTTATCATAATCAATAAAAATGTGGATTTCTTTCACAGTCGAGTTCAAAATAACTCATTCACAACCAAAAGGTCAAATCATTCAAAACATCTCAAATTATTTAAACTCAAGGTGTTTATAACATATGATTTTCTCAAAATAATAATCTCAAATAGGGTTCCAAAAACCCATACATCAATATCACCATAAAACCTTCCAAAGTTTCATACTTTATGACATAAGCACAAAAATAATCACTTAAAACTTAAAATTTCAGCTTTATAATCATACATCTTAGTAAAGAAAATTAGCTTTGGGATTCAAATCTCATTGTGCTTATAGCACATAATTTCTCAAAGTACAATTCCAATTAGGACTCAAGGTCTCATACATCAAAATCATATTAAATTTTATCAAGATTCATGCTTGTCATCATAAATATATATAACTTACTTTAAAATCTGGAAATTCAGCTTTATGTACAAAAATATCATCATTCTTATTTAATTCAACTTTCAAAACATAGAGAGTATCATAATCTCATGTAAAATCATATAGGGTATAAATTCCCGCTTCAAATTCATAAAAATCAAATAAAAATCATGTCTTTGTAAAGAAAATTACTTTTGGGCACAAGAACGAAAGAGAGTTCTTGTTGAAAAACCCCACATACCTTGAATGATGAACTTTAGATCGATACTCATTTTTGAGATGTTAATCATGCCTTTGAATGATGGTTCTTGGAGTTCTTGAACTAGGAACTTGGAATCTTGAATAAATTTGCAGAATTAATGGTGAACTTTAGAGGGTCTTGAAGTTAGATGTAGGAGCTTAGGGTTTTCTTTTTGAGGGAATTTGATGAAATATAACATATAATGCTTCTAATAGGCTTTAATATAGGGTTTGGACGGATTTTGGGTGAGGGAAGATGACCAAAACGCCCCTAAAAATCACATTATTCTCGCATCTGTCCTTTGGCGGACTGTTTTGATAGTCTGAAGTAGATCAACCATAACGTTTTACTCCGATATCTAAATTGGATGAAACCAATTTCATTAGAAAGAGGACTCTCATATATTTCCATTGATATATAGTTTCTTACCCATATCATTGTTTACGAGGAGTTATGATCGTTTGAAGTTGATCCAAAAATTTACTTTTGATAGGCTGAAGTATATCGACCATAACATTTTGCTCCGATAGACAAATTTGATGAAACCAATTTCATCGGAAAGAGGACTTGAAGAGATTTCCGTTGATATATAGTAGATCACCCAGATCATTATGTACAAGGAGTTATGATCATTTAAATTTGGAGCAAAACTACACCAGGCCTCAGTACTTTTTTTTCCTTCATGTTTTACTATTCACTACTATTCACGGTTCGATCGGAATGTTCATAACTCGTCGCTCGTGTGTCCGTTTTAGATGATCCACATATCGTTGGAAAGATTATTCGATATTATACGGCATGGTGGTTCATAATCTAAGACATTCCACACGAAAAAATCATAATTCATTCTAGAAGATAGAACCCAACACGTTTACGCACAAAATTTCAACGAAAAATTTCTTGGGGTATTACAGTAGACCACCATAAGTGTCCTGAAATTCAGAAACTCTATAATTTAATGTCTAATTTCAATGACCCCACTTATAGGATCGTAAGTGGTACTTATGACCCATATAAGTATGTTCATATATAAACTTCAGAGTCCTAAAAATTCACAAATTTTTACTCTAATATCTACTACATCACTTACCTAGTGAAGGTGGGACTTATGACCCTCATAAGTGGGTCAGTAAGTCTCCTTAACTGGTGTAGGTAGGACTTATAACCCCCATAAGTGGGTTCCCTCCCAACCAGCGCTTGATTTAATGTTGTGGCACGATGTGGCTATGTTGGTTACTTAGACTGCAAAAATATGATGATGTATTTCCTCCCATGAACCGCCTGATTTAAGATAGCAGCACGACTTGGTTTCCCTTGATACTCAGACTTCACCAAGGCTTACATCAACACAAATTATCACTTTATTAGTATTTCCTATTAGTGCTTAACACGCTGCCCATTCACCTTAATCGGGGATTCAACATGTTATTTCCACTCAATAGCACCATGTGGGAACACTCTAAGCATACTGAATGGTCCATTCCACCTAGACTTCAACTTTCTAGGAATCAAGCGAAGTCTCAAATTATACAACAGGACCATATCACTAGGCTCAAAAACTTTTTTCTCAATCTTTTTGTAATAATATGACTTGATCTTCTCTTTCTACAAAGCTAAACTCTCATAATCTCAGAGCGGAAATTCATCCAACTCATTCCCCTTGATCATCTTCAAATTAGATGTATCACACTACTCAAAACTAAGCTTTTTGAATAAGCATAGTTCATTATGTTATTATTTAACAAGTAAGTGGCATGCCTTGTTGTACACAAGTTGATATGGAAAGGCACCTATAGAGGTTTAAATAATGTTTGGTCAGACCAAAGAGTATTGTCTAACATCCTTTCCCGATCATTCTTATGGGCATTCACAGTCTTTTCCAATATGGACCTAATCTCACGATTGTTGACCTTAACTTGTCCACTGTTATGAGGATGGTTAGGTGTTTCCACCTTATACTTCACAACATAATTTTATCGTAGGGCCTTAAATCAGTGATTACAAAAGTGGGACCCACCATCACTAATAATAGCAAGTGGAGCGCTAAATTGAGAAAAAATATTCTTTTTAAAAAATACGGTGACACTGTTCCCTCATTATTAGGAAGTGCAATTGCCTCCACAAATTTAGATATATATTCAACTGCCACCAATATAAACTTTAGTTTACAAACGGACCAACGAAATTATTTCCCGAAGCATCAAACAACTCCAACTCCAACATAGAGGTCATTGGGAGTTCATGTTTCCATAAAATATTATGTTTCCATTGACTCTGATCACGGGCTTAAGAAAAATCATGATCATCATTGTAAATAGTTTTCCAATAGTACCCATACTACAAAATTTGGTAGGTTTTACGGGTACCAACATAATGACCCCAACTGGTGATGAATGATAATCCTTAAGGATGCTCAACATTTCTACCTCAGGAATACATCTCGAAATAACTCTATCAACATAAATCCAAAAAAGATAAGGCTAATCACAGAAAAACTTTCTCACTTCATGCAAGAACCACTTTGATATTGCCTAAACTACACATCAAATAGAAGATAAAGAGGTTGATGCAAAATATAGTAACCCAATTCAGGTTGGGGTCGAACCCATAGGTAATACGTTAACTATCTCTAAAGCATGTTGAAATCAATGGGCAATACAAAAAAGTAAATGGGTTGATTATAGTTGTAATCTATGAAAAGTAAAATGTTGTGTAATGTTTTGGTTGTAATGAATAAGAAATGAACATTAAGGTTGTGTTCCCCCCGGCTTCTAACGCTGTAGGCTTATCATACTCAATCCAATTATCAAACTTTTGTGCATGTATAGTCTGGCACATATGTATTACCAACAACCTCTCGACATATTTTTATGAATCTCACTCATCTACTCTAGGTCTCAGAGTATCGCCTTACTATACCTTTCCATAGACTAGTTTCAACTATCACCCCTTGGTCTTAAGTTTATTAGATAAAGATAATTATCTTAAGTAAAAAGTGATGTTTAGCTTATTTTGACATTTAACCTCAAATCACTATTATGATATCTTTTTTTCAATCTCTACCTCCCTCTAAGGTTCATAGTTAATACAGACAGGATCCTAATGTTTGCAACCATTAATAAATCAATAAGTGCAAAGTAAACCATAATACATGCAACAAAAATAATCTAAAAAGATTGAACACTTCCTCTACTTTGTTAATCCATAAAAGTTCCCACAACCCTAGCTAACGGAATTAGCCGCTTATTTATGTTAAAAAATCAATGGAATTCATTTTTGAAACCATTAAAAAATCAGAATAATGAATGAATAAAAACTAAATTCTCAAATTGAATAATAAACCAAAATAAAGAATAATGTTAGTCTAAGATCAAAATCGAATCTTGGAATAAAATATATCTTTGTAATTAGTAAGAGTTTGTCACCTAACTAAAAACATCTAAAAAGTATTGATACAGTACATGGAAATCGAAGGAAACCAAACCAAAAAAAAGAAGGAAAATTAGAGTCAATGGCCATATATATGGTCCCATGTAGATACCAGTCTCTTGAACCTCCAAAAACACATAGCTGGACATCAACTTCTGAGAAAATTCTAGAACCTACGGCCCATATGTGGCAGCTACGGGCCATAGTTTACCTCTATAGGTAGCAGGGTCCAGTTTTTAGCTTTTGTATCTCTGTTTCTCAGTTTATCTGACGCATACTCTGGCACCTACACCAAGTAAGTAGTACCTATGGGCCGAGGTTCCCACGTAGGTGGTCTAAAACTTCAACTTTCACACTTTTTTTCAAGATTAGCTCTAAAACCTGATTTCTTCCAAAACACATCACATCTACCAAAAAAACCTAAGTAACTTGCATATTTTCATCATTTTAATAATCAAAAATGTTATGAAACCATAGCACATCATGCTTACGCTACTTAAATAATAAATCTTTTAGGATAAGGTTCTTTGCCAAAAAGTTGGTAAAATCTGTAAACCAAGGGATTAAGTCTTGAGATTCTACCAAGACCTGATCATCTAGAAATGTATCATCTACATCAATCTCATCCCCTAATTTCAGCATTCCCTCTTTCTTGATGTGAGATAAGTGATCTGCAACTTTGTTTTTATTGTCTTTCTAGTCTTTCACCTCAAATTCAAATTCTTATAAAAAGAGTACCCAATGAATCAACCTTGTCTTAGCTTCTTTCTTCGACATTAGTTACCTGAATGTTGAATGATCAATGTGAAAAATGACTTTGGTCCAAATCAAATAGGACCATAATTTCTCAGAAGCAAAAACTAATATGAGTAACTCCTGCTCAGTAACTATATAATTTTTTTAGGAGGTTTAATGTTTTGCTGGCAAAGTGGATAGGTTGAAGGATATTCTCATGTTGTTAGACAAGGACAACTCCTAAGGGCACACCACTAGTATCATAGATCACCTCAAAAGGCAAGGACTAACCAGGTGACACAATAATAGGAGTTGAGATCAACCATCCTTAAAGGCACTTAATGGCCTTAAGACAAGAATAATCAAATACAAACATTACCTCTTTCTTTAAAAGCTTGTATAATGGATTAGAAATTTTATAAAAGTCCTTAATGACCCCCCCTATAAAAAACAACATGACCCAAGAAACTTCTAATACCTTTAAATGAAATCAGTGGAGGAAATTTTTCAATCACATCTAACTTTACCTTATCAACCTCAATACCCTTTTTTGAAATCTTATGTCTGAGAACAATCTCTTCATTCACCACAAAGTGGGACTTTTAAAAATTTAACAACTGATTACACTTCTGATATCTGTGAAGTGCACAAGCCAAATGGGCCAGCCTATAATTGAAAAAGACCTCAACAACTAAAAATTCATTCGAAAAGACCTCTATAATGTCCTCCACCATAAAAGTAAATATCAATATCATACAATGCTAAAAGGTGGTCGGAGAATTTCAAAGTCTGAACGACATCTTCCTTAATGCAAAAGTACCATATGGGCAAGTAAAAGTAGTTTTTTCTTGGTCTTTAGGGATAATAGAAATCTTATTAAACACCGAATAACCATCTGAAAAATAGTACCAACCCATGTCTGTGAGTATGGCTAGCATCTTATCAATGAATAGCATAGGAAAATTCTCATTTTGTGTCCAAGTGTTAAACTTTTGGTAATCCACACACGATCCATCCAGTAACCGATCTCATGGTCACTAAGTTATTCTTTTTATTTGGGACAACAGAGATCCTACCCTTCTTAGGTACACATTGAACAGGGCTCACCCATTTTTTTTCTGCAATGGGATAAACCATGTCATCATTTATAAACATTATGATCTCTTTCTTCACCACCTCTTGTATAGGTGGGTGAAAATGGTGTTGGTTCTTGAAGAAGGGAATATAATCCAATTCAAACCAAATTGTATGAGTTCAAATGCAAGGTTTAATCCCTATAATGTCTACAATAGTTCATCTGATGTCTTTTTTAAATATCTGCAATACTTTGATCAATGACTCAACCTATGAATCAAATAAATCAGTAATAATAGTGACTAACAAGGTATTGTCGGCCCCCAAAAGAGCATATCACAAGAGAGATGAGAGGGCCTTCAATTCAATGACCATTGGCTCCGTAGTAGATGGTCGAGCTATTGGGGTTTCTCTATTCTTCAAATCAAGATCTAATATCTATAGATCTTAAGAATAAGAACCTCTACTATAGATTATCCTCACCATCTCATCATATTCATCGATCAATCACTGTCAAAGTTAATGATAACCACCACTATTGCCTACTCCTAAGTCTCTCATCAATAAGGATAGTATCTATAATCACCAATAGTGTCTATCACTGACACACATGCATATCCTTAAGTTGTTCTATCAACTGACACACATTGAAAGTCACTTGTTTGTCATTAAATCTAAACTTCATCTGTAATATCTCCATTTAAACCAATGCCCTTTCCATAGGTAGGAAGGTCCTTCACAAGATAATAGGGACTTTATAGTCTATCTCATGATCAAGGATCACAAAATCAATTGGATATATAAAGGACACTACCTTCACCAACACATCACATAAGATATAAATTAGTTTTTTCACAGTGTAGTCGACCATCAAAAACATCATAGATGTCGGTTTGAGTGTCGCCAACCCCAACTACTTGTACACCATCAATGATAATAGATTGATACTAGATCTTAAATGACATAAATCTCTAGAGAATTTGAAGGATATAATATTTCATATAATAGTAATGGCTCTGGGAGCCTTCTTCTTCTCTACTAAAGAATATGAAACAATAGCACTGCAATGGTGCATATTACCAGCACAGTCAAAATTAACTGTTCGCTTCTTAGTGACCAAGTCTTTATGAACTTTTTGTATTCTAGCATCTGATCTAATGTTTTAACATAAGGAATATTAATAAAAAGTTCATTCAACATCGGCATGAACTTTTGATAACTTCCCTTCCTCTCGTTTCTTCTTCAATGTCTAATGAAAAGTTGAAGGAGGTCATAAAATGGTCTTCATTATTGGCTCGACTTCCTACCCCCTTCCTTTATCCTTCTCAACATTCTTATCCACACCCATCAATTTTTGTGATAACTTACAACTAGTCACCAAATTATTTGGTTTATTTGGTGCATTATCAACATAAGAAACATCTTCCAAAAATTCTTAAAATACAGACATAGGGGGATCAATATTACCCTTACCACTATGAGTGGTGACTGCTAAACAGTGCCTTTTATTATTCCTATTCTACACAGTATTACTTGGAAAGGTACCCAGCTGGCGTTGATTCAAAGTAGCTTACATTTTACCAAATTATTGCTCATGCTGCTTAATTACAGTAGCATTCGATTCCACTTTTCATATCTAACCTGAAATACTATCTTAATCTCTTTAACACAACCCTCTTGATTCCCTGAACCCTTAACAAACTTATTGAGCAAAGTATCAATTCTCGAATTAGTATAACGATTCCCAAGTGGAACATATGTACCACTCTTCTCCTTATAATAAGTATCACCACCCCAGTCACCAACTATCTCTACTTCGATCCCTATATCTATCACATAATAGTTCTGACCTTGATTCCCTTACCTCTAGTTCCAAGTATATTCCTTAAACCCTTGGCCCTTGGCTTAGAAACCTACCTTCTGTGTATTTGGGCACTTTTCCTTATTATTGATATGTTAATCATATTGCTTAGGAGCTTTACCTTATGCTCCCATAATATTTACCTCTACTAAATTCATAGCTACAAATAGCTTGGTTAGTACCCCTATCTTTTATATTTGTTGAATAAATTCTTGAGCCACTACATCATCTATGATCTTCTGCTTGCTAAAAATACCAATAGCACAAGTGACAATGCCTCTTTCTGCCACCTGAGTATGCCACTCTCAGTTGGTGATAAGGACTTGGTATATGATTCCAAAGCTACCTCCCAATGCATGCTTATTAATGATCCTCCAGTAATAGTATCTGCAACAACTTTGGAATTGACATTTATGGATCGATAGAATATCTCAAGCAAATTTCTCCATGAAATCTGGTGATTGGGCACCATTATAAATTTTTCTTTAACCTCAACCATTCCTAATGCATTGGTTCATACTAAAATTGCCTGAAATTATAACTCTCATCCTTTAACTACAACATCCTAGAAGGCTGGAAGAATCAATCCAAGAACTATTTTGTCAAGTCATTTCAATTAATAGTGGACCAATGAGGTAATTCCCCTTGACATAATATTGTTTTATATTGCTTCACTAGACTGAGTGAATGATAAAACCCCAAGTTTTAAAGCTTCCTAACTTATTGCAGGTAAATTATATGTATTGTAAATCATCACAATATTCATGATGTGCATGTTTGCAGCGTCAATAGTCAAATCATCAAGCACACTCTTAATATTGAGTAGCTGAATCACAACACTTGTAATATAAGACTTTACCCCCTAGGGAAATTTAGGAGGTATGATGGCTCCTATCTCAATAGGAATAATATACCCTAATTTGTCCTTCAGATCATCATATGCTGGTAAATGCTAAAAAGATGGGGGAACTTGAACTTTATCTTTCTACCTTTATCAATTTTTTTTTGATATTATGCTTCCTACCTCTGCATTTTCTCTTGAGCTAGATAAAGTGAAACCGCATCTCTCCTCGCATATGCTTTAGCTACTAATCATATAGTGGTTTGTGCATCAGTCTCTTAAGCACCAAACGGAGGAGGCATATTCAAGGAAATGGGATCATCTTGATACTCCTCGTGATGATCTTCACCACTGTATATGATGTCCTATGATTTGTTATAGGGTTCATTTAATATCTGGATTAAGTGGGAGGAAGGAATTGCCTTGACTTTGAGTATTAGGTATACACTAGTATAATTACCAATAAAAATAGAAAATTAAAACACAACAACCTCAACAACTTAAGACAATTGATCTGTAACTATATTCTCCGGCAACAAACAAAATTTGATGAAGCCTAAGCTATACCTCCAAATAAAGCATGATACATTCGTTGTCAATTATAGTAACCAAAAAGATGCTGAGTCAAACCCATAAGGAATAGGATGAATATATATTATGAATTTGTTAATGTAGCAAAAATAATACATAAAAGTAAAAGGGGGATTTGCTGTGAAAACAGTAAAGTAGTAACAAAACTTGATCGCTATTGGTTTAAATGAATCTGAGATGAATACTGGTACTGTATTCCCCCTGTGTTCCTAACTCTGTAGACTTATCATGCTCAATCAAGACTATCCCAATTCCGTACATGCAGCATCTGAAAAAATATATATTAATAACTATCTTGTGTATGCCTTTGGTGAATTTCACTCTTCAACTTGTGAGTCTTAAAGTGTCATCTTACTAACTATTGTTTTTTATCCCAGATTAACTATCTCTTTTTGGGTGTCAAGTGAATTAGACGAGGGTTGGTTGCTTGTAATTTCTATTATAATCTTGTTTTCCTAATCTTAACATCCCTTGTGAAGATAATCTCGAATACAAGTAGGTTCTTAACTACTTGAGTAGTTATGAAAACATACAAATTGACAAAGATCATAATACATGCTAAATATTAATTTAGAACAACCTCACACCTCCTCTACTTTGTTCTTCTTCCTAGGTACCCACATCCCTAGTTAGGTGGTTTAGCCTCTCTTATTTGCAAGAATATCCATGGAGTTCATAGTGAAAGAAGAAGATTAATCTCACAATAATTTAAGAAGAAAATCTAGAATCTCAAATTAATAATCAACCAAATAATCAAGAACAAAGGATTCCAAGATCAAAAGTCAAATATTAGAATCAATATATGTTTTGGAAAGTAAAGAGTGCGTAAAATAATACAAAAGCATAAAAATGGTATTTATAGAATACATTAAAACACCATGAATCCTTTCAAAAAATCATAAGGAAAACTGGGTCGATGACCACTAATAGACCTATTTACAGGTCGTAAGTGGTACTTATGACCTCTAAGTTGGTGTCATAAGTTTCAAACATCTTTAGAGCTACAAAACATCTACCGAAAAAGGAACCTATGACGGTGTAAGTGGTACTGATGCCACTAAGTGCCCCTTCATAACTATCATAAAGGAACTTCAAACTTTAGATTCTCAAATATTTTTCTTCTGACACCTATGGAGGGACCTACCTCCATCGTAGGTACCACTTAAGGGCCATAAGTAGCCTTATAAGTGGTCCTCCTACATTTTTCATCATATTTTCTTCTTTTCATTTCCAAAAACCTAGTTTCCCATAAAACAAACACAAAAACACATCATATGTAACAAAAACACCAAAGTATTTGCATATTTTTTTGTTTTAAGCATTGAAAGTTCCATGAAACCATGGCATATCTAAAAAAAGACCTAAGTACTTGCATATTTTATGGTATTAAGCATCTAATGTGCCATTAAACTATGGAAAATCAAGATTCACCTACAATGTGACATGCATGGGCATGCATGTACCAATATGGGCATGTGCCCAATTTGCTGAAATGGGTAATTTTCCCCCCATACTTTTAATAAATACCTAATGGATATAAATATTAGCTTCTTCTTTATTTTTAGACAAATTTTATGTTAATGAACAATTATACTATTGTGAGTGTGAGTGAGCTAGGATAAGCTTGCATTGAACAATTGTTTGGAAAAGTTGATTTCTTGGTACTCAATTCCCTTGTGATATACATAATAGTTAGGTGCTAAATTTGTTTATCGAATTGAGGATTAAGGGTTTGATAGAACCTCTATTTTCTTTCAATCTCCTTCTTTGCGTGTAGACATTTGTTTTGTTTATCTTTCTTTTAACTTTAATTCTTTGTTATCGTTTTTTTTTTCTCATATTCTTACACTTACCATATTGTTCCTCCTAAATTTACTATTGTAGAATTCTTGTCAAAATTTGTTGCTTATGATTCTAAGGATACTTTATGCTAGGTGTGCTTCAGTTAAGTTTTCGCTCTTAGTATTAAATAGTTAAAATCATGTCATGTAAGAAAAAAAAATTATGTTAGTAACCAGACTGATAATTTTGGCAATTCCATCTTTCCAATCGAGCTTGAGCCCTTATTTCAAGGATAAATTGACCCAAGATGAAGATATTTTAGCACATAGTTTTTAGCCCATTAACATTAAACACTTAGATTATAAAAACATAATGATATTCTATCTTTAAGGTTTCTACAAGGTGGTGCACGAGTCATAAACCAAGTCCATGGCTCATAAACCAAATCATGGAAACAAATTAAAAATTTCTAGGGAATCAAGAGTAATATCACAACTCATGGACTCAAATCTTAAGTCATGGAGTAAATGATGAAGGTGAACCAGCAAAAAACATTCAATACTAGTACCATGGGTTATAGTGAAACCTATGGAATGTAACCACAAGATATACCAACGAGTTGTAAAACCATATAAACATGTTGACATTTTTTTTCAAAACCATAAGTCATAATACGAGATGTGGGATGAGACCATGTGTCGTGGACTAACTATTGGGTCACTATTTCCAATATATTTTAAATAGTTACCAAGGGGCAGTTCAACCATTTCCTTACTTTCTTTGCTTATACCAAGATATTTAAGTTGATTAAGAGGGTTTATGCAAGATCAATCGATCAATTTCCCACTTATCTTAGCTCTTTAAATCTAAAAAAAATAATATTTTTTTAAGAAACAAGTCTAGGATTCATCTATTGCCTCCAAATCCAAGTTTTCAGTCCAGAACATTTGTTTCTACCATGTATGTAAGACTTCAATAACGATTTACTATAATCCTCAAGTCTAAGATTTCAAATATAGATTTCAATTTCATTAATTTTAATTTAGGGTTCTTGCCCCAAAAGTTTTAGATTTTATTTCTCTTATCTCTAATTGCTCTTAATGGGTTTTATATTAGCATGATAACTAAAATGAATGATTTATAATTAATTATCATCTGTCGATCATGAACCTTTCTTCAACTCAGAAAATCTACTATTAAAGTTGAATTTAGATTTAGAAGAACTAATTACCGCAAAAATTCCTTAGGTTATTTGCAGATACACAAATATATTTCAATTTCTTATGATTATACATTTTCTTTAGAAGAATTATTTAGCACAAAGGAGATGCAAGTTCAAAAAATCCAATTTCTAAAAAACCATTCAACCATTAGATTTGAGCATATTATTAGTAGGTCAGCTCTTTCAGTCCAAAAGACTTAATAGTAGATCTATATTAGAAATAAATGATATATACCCTAGCAGGGTATAGGTTAGCTCTTCAAAATTGAATCATATATTGGACATCATGCCCTTACATGGTATATGTCGGTTTTGAGAAACTCCCTATAATAGCATTAAGTTTTTTTAAGCGTTGATATTTCATAAATTTTGAGTTAAGACATGTTTTATATAAAACATAAAAAATGATTTGTGTCTAACTGGTATTGATAATGCATTCTAAAAAGCTTTTATCTTTAGATTTTAGACATGTTTTTAAGTGATTTTACTTATTGTATCTTTTGTGTATTGAAACATGATTTAAATATTGTTTCATATTATTATAGTGTTCCTACATACTTAATACATTCCCTCACACTCATTACATTCCTTTTACTCCATTGTATCTTATTATTAATATAGATTCAATTTCCCATTATTATACTCCTGGATAGCCTGACAAAAGCATATCTAGTTAGCATTTGGTGAGTCATCCTCATTTTAAAACTTGGTTTTTTAGTTGTTCCTTTTAATAGACATTGACTAGTTTTCTTAATGTTTTCTTATATTTACATGGGGCTCTTGTCCTAACAACTAAATTGATGTAGTAGAGTCTTATTAAGACATAATATATTCATATATATTGGGTTTTCTATTGTTTATCTCAGTAGAGATAATTTTTGCTTTACTAATATCAGTATTGTTAAAGATGATCTTTATGTTTTTTTTAATTAGTTGATGTAACAACTTGAATTTTTGGTGATTTATGTGAAATATTTAAATTTGATGATTTGTTCATTTTAACCCTCCCCGTGGTTTCTTGACGGTATTTCTATTGTATGGTGTTGATTGGCATGATTCTCTATAATACCCCAAAAGGTCCTAAGCTTGGTTAAGGTGTAGTTTCATGCTTAAAGGGTCCAAGGCTTGAAACTTTCACTAAGTTTTAAGGACTTAGTCATTTTCAAGACTCATAAACTTCACAGAATTTTATTTTGTCTTCCCCAACACCGAGACATTGGTTTTTGTGTTGAAACATGATTAGGGTTGTTAAAGGTATGATACGGGGGAGTTTTGGGATTTTCAAAGGGGATCCAAGGTGTGTTTTAATAGCGGACGCTGATGCCCTCGCGATGTCAGATGGCAAAACAGACTAAGCCAGTAGATTCAGAACGTTGATTTAGGATGGTTAAATGTTTGATGGTGTTTTACGGCTTTTAAATCTCATATTTACCCTCAGTTCAAAAGGTTGTGAAATTGGCTTACGGGGATCAACTTTGTGAAAACAATCTTTTTTCAAAAATAGGATACTACTATTGTGACTGCAGCATCAAATTTGATAGGGTAGCATTGTTTGTTTGCATTCTCGAAAATCTAAATGAATCCCAAGGGATCCACATTTACTTGGAACTCTCCAAGTCTAAGCTGATGAACAATTAAGCTAGTTCACTCGCATATGCAACATCATGGTTCCTTATGAGACCTGATAGTGCAGCAAAATATAGCATATACGATATCTATATCTCATAAACAACTGTCTCTTAAGTCATGATAGGTTTATTTATGTAACATCTTTCCTCAGGCAGGGTATTGCATACACGATACCTAGTTTCTTATGAGACACGCTGATCGTTTATGCGCTGCCTATGTTATTTAAATACATTTTTTTTCCTTTTTCACCATTTTTGAGTCTTGGGATTGGGGTTTCAAGCTTATGACCAATTCCGTCCATTTCATAGATTGGTAAGCTCCAAAACACCTGTTTCACTGATTTTTCTTAATTTAATCATTTAAATATTGTTTATGCATATTTAAAAATAGAAATTGGGGATTTTTGGTCGGAAGGCCTAAAAATTATGGTTATTCTATTTAAAATCACAAATTCAATGCATTTTCACGTAGATAAGTTTCTACTCTTATAATTATTAATTTTTTCTCAGTTCCATTTTCAAAACAACTTCAAGTTCTTGAGTGTTAAAATGGGTTTTGGGGGTGTTTTCTGATAATCCTTGAAAATGGTTATTCATTGATTTGAATTTTATTTTTTACTCCTTTTCACTTATGTTTTCAGTTGTAGACTTCTAGTATGGGAATATATTTTTACAATAAATATTATGATTTTACCCTTCTTTTTTAAAAACCAATTTCGGGGTTCATTTTGACCTCGACTAAAAAATTGGTAATATAGGTATCATTGGCTTTCTTTTAATGCATATATTCAATATTGCATGTTTTAGCATATTTCAAATTCGTTCATGAGGAAAAAGCAACATGTTTAAGGATTTTGGACCAATTTTTGACATTCAAGGTAGATTTACTTAAATTTCTTCACACTAAGCTGGGTTGATAGTATTGGTAACAAAAATCATGTTAAGGGTATGGGGACCAATCATTAAACTGGCTATATAATTGTTTTGTGCCTTTAAGGGGGCCTATATTGTTACTATTAGTGGGTTTGAGACATTATTTTCTATATGTTACCATGTGGGTTCTTATATGATAGTGTTGACCTTGTGCATGTTAAATTAGTTGTATCCGATTTGATGAAAAAGCCTAATATGGTATCAATAGTCTTTTCTTGTGTATTTTACTCTATTGGCATATGGATTATGTTGGATTTCATGGATAGTTGGAATATTTATTAGATTTTTGGGTCTTTGAGTTAGTGTATTGGTTGGATAAGGAAATTCTCGTTCTGGTTGGTTATGAGCATTACATCATCATCGTATATACATTCATGATTCATTGGTACTACAGTGGAAATATTAGAAACACTTTTTTTCCTACAAAAAAATGTGACATCTCTAAAACTATCTACTGATGGATGTGCCAAAGAGGAGATATGGATATGGTATTTGATATGGACTATATGTGTGTTGGCGAACCCCCCTCCCCCTCTATGAATCCCACATAGGAGCAGACCTTGGTTTGTGTATATAGAGGTTATGTGAAGACCTCAGTAAGTGGCATGCCCTTAGTGTGTATTTTGTATACTTTATTTTATACTTTGCTTAATTGGCCAATGATACCTACTGAGTACAAGTTGACTGTATGCACCCTTATTGTGCCTTTTTAGTGCAAATCCTTGTTTGAGTGTGCCTCACGTCGGTTGATTTCAGGTGATACTTAGATCCCACTTCAAGGTAGCAGTTGATCCTTGCATCCAGAGTTGAATACTACCTTCTCCTATTTATACTATGCCTTTATTTGTATTTAGAGAAAGAGTTGTTCTTTTTGATTTCCTATGTATTTTACTTTGAGTTTTACTAGTTAGTTCTTACACTGCGACACCAGGTTTTGGGACTTTGTATGGTATCTTTTATTGTATACTACTCATTTATGCTATATATGTGTGGTTTGACTCTATTCTAAGAGTCTTTCCTTTGGCTTTGGTATTATTTTTCATTTCATATCACTTTGGGTGATAGATTTACTTGTCAAGGCTTAACACAATAAGTTTTATCACGACCCTTGTTTTTTGGGTTGTGACAACTGATCTATTAACAATATCCAGTACTAAGGGTACACTGTGGTCCTAAGTTTAAATCACACCTAAGGTATAGACATGGGTTGTGATACGTTTGATTTACAATAGAAAAATCTTACTGATTCATTAAAACTCCTGATTTAGGATTTTTGTTGAATTATAACCTCTAATTAAAAAAATATGATTTTAGATACATGATTTAAGGTATATGATTTATGACAAGAAATTGAGCATAGGCTCAAAGTAGAATAATTTTTCGTGATATGAAAAGGAACTATAATGTTTTTGGAGGATTATTAATCCCCAAGAGGACAAGGGTTCAAATAATCTCTCCCATAACTACGTTTCCACCATAGGTTTAACTTAAGAGGAGTGATTACAAGATACTTATATTTATGGTTTTGTAGCTTAGTCGATCAGAACAACCACTCTATTATGGGTGAATGACACAACGTATTATGATTATAACTGGTGTTTATAAGTTATGAAAAACTACTTACATGTACAAACATTTTGAAAATACAATTTATATCGTTATGAAATATTTTAATATTGAGTTGTCTATCATGATTTTCATCTCAATTTTTTTGTTGTTTAAGTTATCCTCTAGATGATTTCATGATTAGTTATTAAGTACTTATTAAATATATATATATATATATATGTCTGTGTACTTTCAAGGAAATACATTCTTTTATATTGACTGCATTTTGCATTATATCTTACGTATGATGTAGATTCAGGTACTCAAGCTTATGGTTTGATTTTAGACAATTGCTAGGACCCAACAATTAGTTGATTGGTGAGCATTCATATTATCTAGGAGGCATAAAGTTACTTTTATATTTCTACATAGTTTGGTAAGACCTTGATTCCTCAATAAAGGTTATAAGGCCTTGTTCCGATTGACTTTTATGTTAATAGTAGAGACTTCACTAGATTAATAGTTATTTTGAAATTGATAGTCCTATATTTATTCTTGTCATAATTTAATTAACATTGTTTGTTTACAAATTAATCCCATTATCAGTATTCATGTTTCTATTTTAGTTTCACTTTTTAGATTACTCTGCATATATGTCATGCCAAGGGTCCTCAGAAACCACTAGTGAGCAACTAGTTATGCATCATGACTAGCCTGTAGACCCATGACATGATAGACTTTGCATTACAACAGTAGTTTCAAGTATCCTAGGGTGCCTACTATGTTTTATCTAGTAGATTCCTACTTATGGGTGTGAACCATGCCACATTTATAATTATGAGGCTACATGGCACTTAAGAATATCTCTCTTCTTTCATGATCTAGTTTGTTCGATAGAGATTAAATCTATGCCTCACTTCAAAGTCATTCTTTATAAATGATCCAGATCTTACCTATAAAGAGAACTTCCAATTGGAAGGTCACTACTCATACTTTAGTTGAGTCCACTCCGGTGCCTCCTTAATTCACAGTTCAAAGTAGTAATAGAGCATATTACTTTAGTCAAATTGCTATCCAAGACTCCACCTGTGCCATATATTAGACAAAGGAGTTCTAACTTCACCTATTTTCGAGCGACTAAATGTTGATCCTAAGGTTGAATTTTTTAATGTTATTTAGATGTTGACTCAGATAGTAGCTATTTAACTAATAATTCAACCCTAGCCATTTTGACTTCTCATGTTAGTTTTATGGTCTGTGACTTTCTCTGAATGAATCCTATAGAGTTCACAGGGTCAAAGCATGGTGAATCTCCCATAAATTTCATTGATAAAGTTCATAAGATTCTTTGGGTAATGAATTTTAAAGACATAAAGAAGGTTAATCTTATTTCTTATCAATAAAATGATTTTGTAGGCAAATAGTTTAAGTAGTGGAATTATGTCTAAGGAGAAGATAGTGTACCTATAGAGTGGGATGAGTTTGAGGAAATAGTTTTAGGGCATTTATTCCCCAGAGAATAAAAAACGGAAAAGGTTAGAAAGTTCCTAAATGTGTAGCGAGGTTCTATGAGTGTGAAGGAGTACATTCTTAAGTTTTCCAAATTATTTTGATATGCTCCTGTTATGGTGTCTATTATGATGAATCTGATGATCTCTTTTATGTCAGGGTTGCCCAGTCTTTTTTGTAAAGTGGGTAATTATCATTGTTTATTGGAGATATATATAAAACTTAACTTATGATTCATATTCATCAGGTCGAAGAGGATAAGTGTAAGGAGAGGTAAGAGAGAATAATAGTAAGAGAGAAAAGATGACAAACTATAGGTACATACATCAAAGGGACTAATATGTTCTTTACATGGATTGCAGATCACGAATCCAATGAGAACCGCTAGTTAGAGGGAAACTAATAATGTCGTAGTTGAGTCAACTTTTTCACCTTCTACATGCATCATTCAAACCAAGAACAAAGCTCATTCCTCCAATATCATGCTAATGTTGGGACTCCTCCCATCTATTGTTCACTACCAAGTATCGATCCTAATATTTATCTTAAAACTGCCATTCAGATGATTTCTTAGATAGTCTATACTCAAGATAACCATATAACCCCAGCTAATATCTATTCTCAAGTTTCTTTTAAGGTCCTTAATTATTTTCATAATAAATATTCTAGACGTCTTTGAAACTCCCCAAATTTTGGCCCTTAAAAATTCCTTGCTCTTTGAGCTCACTGCCCTAGTTACAACTAGACCCGATGAGTCAAAGGGTGTCCTGACAAGTCATTATGACAAGTCATAACCAAATCAGTATGTTTGATGCTTGATTCTTCTCTGAGTATGAGTTACTCAATAAGAGGCGTAAGGGTCTTTTATGAGTCATTACCTGTGATCATAGGGTGTCCAGTGCAAGTCCCAATTTGGGTTCTGCGTTGACTATGATTTGACCCAATGAGTTGTAAGGTCCTATTTTGAGTCCTGGGGTTGAGTCATAAGGATAGCAGTGTAGGGGGCCTTTATGGTACTGCCTTGGTTACGACTAGTGGTGAAAGGTCGTAAGGAGTGGTTATAAGTCGATGGTTGACTCGTAGTCAAAGATGAACCTTTTTAAACTTTTAAGTTGAGGGAATTCTAAACATTTCCCCTCATACCCAACTTGAAACCCACATCTCATAAACCATTTAGGGTATCATTAGCCCTCGTAAACACATCAAAATAACTTTTTAGCACTCTCCAATTCCTCCTGTTCAAGAATAATTAGGGTTTTCAAGAGATTTAATTGCTTAGGGATTTAAGGGTGATTTCTCTTTGTACATCTTACTATTTAAGGCATGTTACTCTTCCCTCATTTTTAATTTTTTAAAAGCATATGATTTCAAGTATTGTTCATGAAATATTTTTTATGATTTTGAAACAAGTGTTAGGGGTTTTTGAATGATTGATGTTGAACAATATTTTCCTATGGTTTATACATGATAAGTCATACTTTAAATGTGGTTTTGACCTTGTGTGTGTATGGGTATGGGGAATGAACTAGGGAAGTGTGACTTTCACAAACTGGTGACTTTTGAAGTGGTTATATCCTAATCCCATAGTGTGAAATTTTTTTAAATTATGAGAATTATGGGAATTTGTAAAATTGAACAATCTTTGAACTATTTAAAGATATAAAGAGTCCTTTGAAGTACAATGTTATGATTTAATAACAAAGTGATTTGATGTCACACACCTTGTATTAATGAACAAATGGAGTTGTTTTCTATGAGTTAATAGGAATTATTTTGGCATGTAGTTATTACCTGGCAAGTGTAGTTAGTATGACGATACCAACAATGTGTGCCTTAATGTGGACTATGGTTCATTAATGGGAATGTGTGATTAAAATTTAATCGGGATATAAATAAGGTTGTGTAGTTGAGTCATGAAAGTGGAGATTTGAGTGACTGATACTGGAAACCATGTTTGCCAATGCTGCTTTCAAAGTTACCAGGGAGGTTCGAGTCCCCTTTATTATTATTTAATGATTAGGGAGGTTTGTGTCCCCCGTAAATCATTATATAATCGGGTGCTTAAGTCACCTTGGTATATGTTGAGAGGTTCGAGTCTCCCCGGTCCATATATATGAGATTATTCTCTAGTTTGTGAGGTTACACGCACTCGTACCCGACCAGGGGGTGAGAGCTAAGGACCATAAATCTCATGGGTACTATTATATGATGGTTGAGCTACAAAATCCAGGTTAAGGTTTTAAAGTGCATTTTAAGCCTTTTTCCCCATCCCGGCATGGGATATATATATATATATATAAATTTTTGTATATGGTTATTGTATACTATATATATGTATACCGAACTCCTACAAAGTGCCACCAGGTCTTTGTTGCTCTACCTTAACCTGTTGACAAGTCGCACACTTGGCTACAAATTTTGTAATATCTCTCTTCATACCACTCTACCAATAGATTTGTTGCAAGTCATGGTGCATCTTGGTGGCTCCTTGATGAATGGAGTAACACGAACCATGTGCTTTTTCCATAATCTGCTGCCTCAAATTGTCAACACATGGTACTGACAATCTAATCTGGTATCTCAACACACCATCTTCCCCTTAGGAGAATACCTCTACCTTTTGGTCTTTAACTGACCTTTTCAGTTTGAACAAACTAGGATCCATATCATGTTCCTCTTTCACTTTGGAAACTAGAGAAGATTCTGAACTATTCTGAACCCAAACATTTTCTTCAACTGAGTAAACCAACCTTATACCTAATCTATCTAACCGGTGAACTTTCCGAACTCTCTCTTATCATTCTCTACATGAGCAACACTGCCCATAGATAATGTACTAAGGGTGTTTGCCACTATATTTGCCTTGCACGGATGATACAAAAAACTCATATAATAATTCTTTAACAATTCTAACCAACTTCTCTGATGAAAATTTAACTCCTTCTGAGTAAACACATACTGTAAACTTTTGTGATCCAAGAACATATCAACATGCACCCCATAAATATAGTGCTTCCAGATCTTCAGTGTAAATACCACAACAGCTAACTCAAGGTCATGGGTAGGGTTATTATTTTCATGAGGATTAAGTTGTCTATAGGCACATTCTATAACCTTACCTCTCTGCATCAAAACATAACCCAAAATGATTCTAGAGGAATCAAAATATACAATGAACCCATCTACAACATCAGGTAGCTCTAAAACTGAGGCTGAAGTGAGTTGAGTCTTCAACACATGAAAACTCTTCTCACAAAAATCTGACCACTGAAACTTAACTTTCTTCAGAGTCAATCTAGACATAGGGGACGCAATAAAAGAAAAACCCTCAACAAAGTATCTATAATAGCCATCTAAACCCAAGAAACTTCGGATGTATAATGGAGAGATAGGTCTAGGCAAGTTTCTTACTACTTCTATCATTTGGGGATCAACTCTAATTCCATCACTAGAAACAATATGACCAAGGAAAGCTACTGATCTTAGCCATAATTCACATTTGCTAAATTTGGTCAGCAACTGGTGATTCCTAAGTTTGCAGTACAATTCTAAGGTGGTTTGCATAATCATCCTCACTGTGAGAATAAACATGAATATCATCGATAAAGACTATGACAAACATGTCCAAATATTGTTTGAACAATCTGTTCATCAAGTCCATGAAGATTGCTGGAGTATTAATAAGGCCAAATAACATGACTAAAAACTTGAAATGACCATAACAAGTTTTGAAAGCTGTCTTTGGAACATCACATTCCCTTACTCTGAGTTGATGGTAGTCGAATCTATGGTCTATCTTTGAGAAGTAACATGAACCTTGGAGTTGGTCGAATAAGTCATCAATCCTAAGAAGAGGATTTTTTTTTACTGTGAATTTATTCAGCTCACGATAGTCAATGAACAATCGTAAATAACTATCTTTCTTACGCACGAATAGGATAGGAGCGCCCCATGAGGAGATATTGGGCCTTATGAAACCTTTATCTAATAGATCTTTAAGTTGCTCTTTTAAATATTTAAGCTCGGATGGAGCCTTATGATATAGAGGAGTATAGATGGGCTAAGCATCTGGTAGAAGGTCTATACCAAATTCTCTTTCCCTATCAGGAGGTACCCCTAGAAAATTTTCGCAAAAAATATTAGGAACTCATTGACTACATGAACTGACTGAACTGTTGAAGTCTTATACTTAGTTTATTTGACTCGAAAAAGATAATAGATACACCCTTTTGAGATCAACTTTTTGGATTTAATATAGGATATGAAATGACTCTTAGGAGACAGTGAATTACCTTCCCACTCAAAGACTGGCTCATTTAGAAACTAAAACTTCACCACTCGGTTGCCATAATATAGGGATGTATAAAAGGAATGGAGCCAATCCAAACAATGAATAAGGTCAAATTCAACCATATCTAACTCTATTAAATCTGCTAAAATGATTTTATGAAGGACAGTGATAGGACACCTTTTATAGATCTGTTTGGCAACAACTGACTCACCCACTGGGGTAGAAACTAAGAAAGGACCTGGGAACTTTTCAGAACCTATTTAAAAATTCACTGCAACTACTGGGGTCACATAAGAGAAATTTGACTCTGGGTCTAACAACACATAAACATCAATATAAAAGACATGAATCATATTAGTAACAGTATCTGATGAATCCTCTTACTCCTGATGGGATGGTAAAGCATAAAACCAATTCTGGTGCTGACCGCCACTAATACTGGATGATGCACCATGATGAGGGACTGGGTGACCTAGAGGGGTTAGTGCGCTAATAGCCTGATTCTGGGGACGAGCTTCCCTGTTTCTATTCATACTATTCTGGGATCTGTACATAGAAGTCTTACCTTAGAAATCTTACCCCACTACTCTTGCCTAGTTCTGGGAGCAGGAGCACTAGATGAAGATGGCACTGCCATAGATGAATGATTCTAGAACTGTAAATGATTTTCCCCTCCATACTTTTTCTGGCTATACTCAAACTACCCAGTTCTAGCCTTTTTATTTCCTCTCTCTCTTCCTTTCAAATTTTTTTCCTCAATTTGCTGGGTATGAATCATCAACCTAGCATGATCCATATCCCCAGTAAGCATGACAGTCTTACACTTATTCACTACCAAACCAGGTACTTTAGTAACAAACTTACTCATACTCAGTCTTGGGTCAGCCATCATATCAGGGTCATACTTATACAACTGGTTGAACTTAAGGTAGTGCTCTTTCACTATCATCGAGCCCAGCCTCAGGTTCACAAAGTCTTCTACCTTTGCTTTTCTTATTTCAAGCGGAAAGAACTTGTCTAGAAACGCATCCTAAAATACTTGAAAACTCATAGGCATTGCATACTCACCCCTACTATTCTTCTAGATAACTACCCAATCATATGATACATCCTTCAATCTATAGGATGCCAACTTTACACTCTCCTCCTCAGAAATATGCATAATTTTAGTGATCTTTCTCACCTAATCTAAGTAAAGTTGTGGGTCCTCACCGAATTTTGACCCAAAGAACTCAGACAGAATCATTCTCATAAAGTCTTTAATTTTGGTTTCTGTAAAATCACCATTCTGCTAAAGTGGGATTACCTCCTGATGGTTACCCTGAACATTAGCAGTCACAGCTTGGCCTAACACCTGAAAGAAAACCTAAAATTCAACATAGGATATATTCTCATTCAGAGGGTCAGCAGGCTGGGTTGGCTGGTTATCATTTCTGTAGTCGTTAGCTCAATGAGGAGGCATATTCAACTATCATATAAGAGCAGGAGTTAAAAGAAGATAGAGATACTATAAGCCCGATATATCATGAAAGAAAGAGATGATTTTCTAAAAATGTCCCATACCTTTTGCTCATAAATGTGGTGTGCTTCACACCCATGATCAAGACTCTACATAACGTGGATTGTCTGACTCCTTAGGAATGTTATAACCTTAGGCTCTGATACAAAGTTATAAATAATATAATAAAAAAAAGAAAGGGATAATTCTAAAGGGAATGCTAGTAAGCAAAGGCCCCGAAAATGGGTCCCGAGATGACACACGGTGTTGTATACTATGAGTAGACTTGAGATAACTATGTAAGCCTTCTACTAAATCTGAAGCTCATAATAGAGGAATATAGACATATAATCAAAGATGAAATACGGAATTTTGTATGATCTGAAAAAAATTATCTGAATATATTATCTAAAAGTACTAAACTCAAGAGTCTGATCAATCAATACTGAAAATTTGAAGAATATCTAGCAGTTTGACAAGCCTCTACTACTAATGCTAGAGAATCACTGGTACAAACCTCGGCTGACTCGAACTGTCTGAAAATACTGAATCATCTATACTAATAAGATGAAAATCTAAAAGACTAAGTCCCTAAACTATAAGGACTCACCAACTATTGGGATATAGAGGGATATGCTCAAAATCAGTCACGTTGGTACCAGAACCTACATTATGAGATAATGTAGCACATAGATGATGTGTGAGCCTATGCTAACACATTTGAGGCTTTTAACTCTAAATAATTGTAAGGTATTGATCAACTTTAGTTGTTTTTGATTAGGTTACTTTGATTTTTGTAGTAAATATTGAGATGTAGGAGAACCAAAAATAATGTAAACAAAAATGCTGAAAAGAGAAGCTAAATAAAGGATAAGTGTGGCTGATGCCATTTATGATAAGTCGTCATCCTGGTGATAAGATATCAAGGCCTTCATCAGCCTTAAATAGAAGATTGAAGTTGAAGACAGTTTTGTGACGACAACCATGACACGTCATCAGGTTGGTGATAAGGCGTTAGGAGCGTCATCATCCTTAAATAGAAGATGGAAGTTGAAGACAATTTTTTGATGACATCTATGACACGTCGTCATGATGGTTATAAGGCGTCATCATTGTCGTCAGCTTTAGGAAGCGAAAGCCAAAAGTACAGAGGAGATAACGACAATTATGATAAGTTGTCATACTCATGATAAGCCGTCACGGATGTCGTCCACTATTCCAACGAAAATCTTTAACTTTGATTTTATTTCCTTAATTAGGTTAAACTATTTAAAGCCTTGTTTTAGGGTTTTCAAGTAAAAAAAATTTGGACTCATCTTTATTCGAAAAACATACGATATTTCTCTCTTGCAAGTTAAAATATTTTGGGAGTTTTGTACCGTGGTTCAATTCAAGTTATACTTCTTGATTTTCATCATCGTTGTAAGTTAATATTCACACTTATGAATTCAATTCGTGTACTTGTTCCTTGCATCATGAGTAGCTAAAATCCATTAACCTGAATTGTGAGATCTAGGGTTTGGTCATGACGATGTGCTAAACACTCAAGATTTAATAGGTGTTAGGATTTCTTGATAATTTTGAGATTCTAATTAACGTCTATTGGTTGCAAACAGTAGACACACCTACTTTTATTTGCTTGAGAAAGAAATCATATACAGTAGGAGTGAATTATCAACAGGGACTCAGAAATACTTTGTTTAATAATTAGCGTTGCAACAAGGTTGGTTAACCTGAGGTAAAATCTGGATAGTGAACAGAAATTCCCTAAGTCCGAGAGGATTAGGAAATTAGATGCTTAAAGAGGTGGAGAGATATTTGAGCATATCATCGATAAATATAGCTTGTTATCCTAACCACCGTGAGAATCCTGAGTCACCTCTAGCATCTTTCAGTACCGTAATCCTTAGTGAACATAATTTTGGTTATTTCTTAAAATCTTTGTTACAAACAACGAAATTAAAGTGACAAACAATCATTTGTGAAACTTAAACCCCTATTTCAGGAAATATTAAACTATTAGTGAATTAAATCGCAAATGACTTGAGTTCACACCATATTCCCTATGGGATTCGACCCAACCTATTTGGGTTTTATATTGACGACGACCGCTTACACCCATTCAAGAGTGTAGTTTGAGCGTTATCAAAAATGACACCGTTGCCGAGGAATACGATTGAAAACTAAAAGTTGTGTGTGCTAATTGACTTTTAGTTAGGTTTCCTAGATTTACGTTTATTTGTTAGTTTTTTTATTGCAGGCTCCTTGTTGTTTATGCCAAAAACAAGAAGTTTCGGAGAACCGTTGTTACCAATTAATCTGAAACCTCAGCTGATCGGGAGAATGGCAGAATAGCAAGAGGCTGACAAACGGGAAGCCTTGTCCAGGTCTTAGGTGAACGTACAGAACCAGGGTCAACAAGTATGTCACCCGAACCATGATGATAAAGACTTGGGTGATGAGGAATTGTAGAATCCTCAAAACCCAAGGCGAGCTGAGCAAATTGCTGCACCAATGCAGCAAAATTTTGAAAGAAACCATCCAGTCAGAGGAAGGTATGGTCAACAGCATGTCCATTATGAGGTTGATGACGATGACAAAGGAATGGATGGAGCAGGTGCAATGGGTGGTATCATTCCTCAACTGTTGGCACCTGGTGCAAAATTCAGCATAACAAGTACTATGATTCAACTCCTGAATCTGAAGGAGTTGTTTGGAGGCTTTCCTGGTGATGATCCAAACATTCACTTGGTGAACTTTATCACCATTTGCAAATCTTTTAATAATCTAGGAGTGAGCCAGAATGCGATCCAGTTGAGAATTTTTCCATTGTCTCTGTCTGGGGAGGCAACAATGTGGTTAAATGAGCTGGAGCCCGATTTTATAACCAACTGGAGACAGTTGACAGAGAAGTTCCTAGAACGGTTCTTTCCACCCTCCAGAAGGGTACAGTTGAGGGACAAAATCAGTAACTTCAAGCAGCTCCCGACTGAAGCATTGCATGAAACTTGGGAGAGATTCAAGAAGAAGATGGCACAATGTCCGAACCACAACATGATAGACTTGAACTTGATGGAGACTTTGTACATGGATTTTAACTCTGTGACAAAGACAATTGTAGATAATGCTGCAGGTGGTTCGTTCATTGACCTTCTTTTTCAAGATGTTTCAAACATGCTGAATAGAATGACCAAATAGAGTTGGGCTTTGCATACCAGGGATTCTGTGGTAGCTAGCATAACTATTTCTGGTGGTATGACTACAGAGTAGCGCAGAATAGATGAGGAACGAGACCAAGACATGGCCCACTTAAAGACTCAGATGGACTTGCTGACCAAGCACTTGCTGTCAGGCAAGAGTGAATAGGTTAAAGGCTGTGGAATCTTAGTGCACTGTTTCTATTAATACAGATAAGGAGGAAAATTATGTTAATAATCAGAGGGGTTTCCGATGCAATAGCCAAGGGAATCAAGGTCGGATCTTTTATGACAAGCCCGATTATAAAGATAGGGAGCAAGGAAACTGGAGAAACAATAATGATAGGAGTGGCTTGTATGTTATTCTTGCTAATCGGGATTTTGCACAAACTAGATCTGGCAAGATATCCATGAAGGACATGATGGAAAAATTGTTGAAGGGAGTTGAGGCTACCAACTCGAGAGTAACCACTATGAAGAGTGAATTCTCTACCCTGAGTCAGTTGGTTAGTTCACACTCCACTTCTATCAATTAGTTGGAGCAGTAGATGAGCCAATTATCTGTAACACTAAACTAAAGAAAAAGTGGTACTTTACCTAGTGATACGGTTCAGAATCCGCGAAATGATGGCTCATGTATGGAGATTACCACTTGGAGTGGTAAGATCTTACCTGTCCCTTCTGTGGGCAAATCTATAAATGGTGAGGTAGTTGTTGATGAATTCGAAGAAAGCAAACCAGTGGAGTCTGAGAAGCTGGATAGTTATATTGATGCTTCAGAGAAAGAAAAAAATAAGGAATAGAAAGTGGTGTTGAAATCTATCCCAAGACCACCACCTCCCTTTCCTCAATGATTGAAGAAAAAAGTTGATGATGCCAAATTCAGAAAATTCATGGCAATGCTCAAGCAATTGACAATTAATGTGCCTTTGGTTGAGGCACTTGAGCAAATGCCAGGATATAAAAAGTTCATGAAAGACCTTGTAACCAAGAAATAGAAGGTTAGCCATAAGTCGGAGGATAATTTTTTCCATTGTGGCTCTATCTCTACAAGGTTTTTAGTGAAGAAAAAGGTAGATCCGGGAGCGTTTACCATCCCGTGTACTATTGGCCCCCTAAAGTTCACAAAAGAACTATGCGATCTGGGCGCCAGTATAAATTTAATGCCACTGGCTGAGTACAAGAAATTAAATTTGGGGGATCCTACCCCAACAAATATGCAGTTGGTAATGGCAGATAGATCTGTGAAGCGGCCTATGGGCATACTGCACGATGTTTTGGTAAAGGTAGCCGATTCTGTTCTACCTATAATTTTTTTGTCCTAGATTGCGAAGTGGATTTTGAAGTGCCCATCATCTTGGGTAGGCCATTACTTACAACTGGGAGAGTGCTAGTAGACACGGAGTTGAACGAGCTAAATTTCAGGTTTAATGACCAAGAAGCACGCTTTAAAATACAGTCATCCATGACTCACCAACATGAGATGAGTGTTTTCTCAATTGTTGATGTCTTCTATGATCATGGTAAAGGGGTATCAACAGGTTGTATTGGCGAAGTCTGAGTAGTCAAGACAACTAAGTCGTGCCGCGATAGTAAATCAGGCGCTATTGGAAGGCAACCCAAAGTTTTTATGTTTAAGCAAGTGTTTTTACTTTTATAATTAGGATTTAATACAAATATGGTCAAAAATGAGGAGGTCAACTGAAAGGCTATGATGACATCTGTGATAAGCGGTCACAACTATGATAAGTTATCAGAAATGTCGTCAAATAGGACAAACTTGAGGAAGTTTCTTCTTAGGGGTGACGACGTTTGTGATAGGTTGTCACACTTTTGATAAGCCGTCACAAGTCATCGTCAGGCCAAAGCCATAAAAGCTAAAATTTTGGGCCCAGTTTAAATCAAATCCGACGCATCCCAGCACAGGAATCTTTTTAAATTTCTTCTTGTTTTAATTTTTTTCCTTTAGTTTATTTCTGTCCTTAGTTAGTTTATTTACTACTTTTTATAAAAAAACTTCAAGAAAACAAGTTCCCTTGTGCATGGGTTTGAAATTCGCAATCAAGAGATTCCTCCTACTTCCTACTTTGTCTTGTGCGTTTAATCAGATTAAGGGCCCTCATCAAGTATACTATAACTTTAACTCTTCTTTTCTTGTGGTAAGTGATTGATAGATGACAACCCAAGTCCCCAAGATACTTGAACCAAGTTCAACTTGGAAAGGAGCTAAAATCACACCTAGGGTCTACTGTGCAGGCCTAGGGTTTAAGAAGACAGCTCACACTCGAAATTCAAGTGGATTTTGAGAAATAATGAGGACCAAAAATTAAGTTAAAATGAAAAGTGGGTTTTGATAAGAGCTGACAACATTCATGATAGGCTATCACAATTGTGATGGCTTATCAGGAATGTCGTCAAAGGCTGACAAGAATGAAGTGGTTTCTGTTTAGAGCTGACGACATTCATGATAGGCTATCACAATTGTGATGGCTTATCAAGAATGTCATCAAAAGTTTTTAAAATTTTGAAGGTGTTGTCTAAGGTTGACGACCATTGTGATAAGCTATCACAGTCATGACGGCTTATCAAGAAATGTCGTCACACCTGGAACCTAAAAAATGAATTAGCCAAAATGATTAATGTGTTTGTGTTTGTGCTCTTGTGGACTAACAATTTGTTTTTCTACTGCTACAGGAACCTTAAAATGGCACCAAAAAGAAATATCCCCAAAGCACCAAAGAAAACAACCAAAGAAAGTGTACGTCGTAAGCTCATCAACTAGGGATCTAATTACGAGGAGGAGGAACCCCTGCTCAGGAAGCAAAAAAAAAAAGGAAAGTCTGAAAAAACCTTTGCCACCTCTACCCATTGAAGTGGAGGATAGTGATGATTCTGAGACTACAACACCACCAAAAAGTGCATCTTCTGAACATACTGCCTCTGAGCAAGAGGGTTCTAAACAGCATGAGTCTGACAATGCTGAATCTGAAGAAGAGAAACAGGAAGGGTCTAAGGAGTCTGTGTCTGAGGGAACAGCATCTAGATCCTCGTCCACTGAAAAACAAGATAATGAAGAGTCTACAGATCGGGGAACACTTATCAAAAGTAAGAACCCCAAAGTTTGATATAATGCTAGGTGGCAAATTCCCAGGGCAGAGATCATCTTCAGAGCTGGGCTTTGCAGAACTGATAGAAGAAGTGCTAAGAGGCCAATTCAGGAAGAAAAGATGATAATCACCTGAGGGTTGAGCAGGTACCCTGAAGTGGAACAAAATTTCCAAGAGTATGGCTTAGGATGGACCACAAAAGGAAGAGGTTCATTTTCCCTACATTGGTTCTGGAGTTCTACGCAAACTATCAGGCTCAGTTGGAAAACATGTACAGGCCAGGTGAAAGAGTAGCAGATCGGCCCCTGTTGGATAGAGTGTAGGTAAGGGGCATAAGGGTTGATGTCTCAATCAGAACCATCAACAGGTTCTTGCATGGTCCCAACTTTACACCTCAGGTCACTGCACAATCAGTCTATAATCAAATTAGGAACCGGTAGAAACAACATTCGTGGTTGGCCAACATCATAGATGACGGAGAACCAACATGGGTAACAAACCTAAATGAAAGAATCTGCAAGTCTCTTTGACTCAATAGGAAAAGTTTTGGTGAGGTATAGTGTGTGTCTGGTTGATGCCCACTAATGGAGACAACATTCTGGGTGATGACCACGCTATTCTAGTGGTGAGCATGGTGTAGAACCTTTCCCTAAATTTTGGGGAAATCATTACTGATGAGATAAAGATTAGAATATTGAGAATTAACCCTGCTTACCTTTTCCCTTGTCTTATCACAGAGTTATGCCGAGCTGCTAATGTACCAAAGATTGCAAGGGTTGATAATAACATTTCTGCTCGAAAGACTCACAACCCCATATGGTTTCATGAAAATTAACAAGAATTGAGACTTGATAGAGGTGCAGAGGTAGCAGCAGACCCTCCAATTACAGATGTTGGTGTATCACCTCATGTGGAAGTGCAAGATTCTGAGGCTGTGCAACCAACTTCCTCAGCACAGGAAGGATCAGTGCCTGAGACTGAAGCCAGCCCTTCAGTTCCTACAGCAGCAGCAGGTTTTGCATTTCATCCGGTCGATATCCAAAAAGTGGCTAAACAAGCCAAGTGGTGTGAGGCACAGCTACATGTTTTTTCCAAATAGTTTGCTGTTGTAGTGGACAAGAGAATCAAGGTTTCCCTTGAATATTTTGTGACTTTTCCTGAGCAGGTTGATGATTTGGAGAACTGATTCGATGCGCTGGCAAAAGAAATGTCAGAGGCTGATCTTGCTAGATTCAGAGCGGCATTGGACAAGGTAAAGGAATATGTCGGGGTGTTGTAACAACACCAATTTATGATTCCAACAGGTCAGGCCATGCATGAATCTGAGGAAGAAATTCCAATTCTTGACCTCACTAGAGACGCACTAAAGAAAAAAAGTGAGAAGAAAGGTAAGGGAAAGAGAGAAAGGCCCGACAGTGATGAAGTGCGAAAAGCAGAGAAGAGGGAAAGAAAGAAGAAGGTGAAGAAGAAGCTGAAAAGGGAAGAAATTGAGTCCTTAGTTGATAACGAGAAATGGGAGGCAACTATCCGAGATAGGGCTGCAAGTGCCTCATCTAGTAGGGCTCCAGCTACTGTAAAGTCAGGTGCTCCCGATTGAGAGAAGACAGTAGATGATGCAGTAGTAGGGTCAGATACCCAGGATCCATGTGCTTGATTGCCTTCAGGTATACCCTAACTCTTAGAAAAGTTTATTTTTTATTTTAAGTTGAGGGTGTAGGGTAGGTAGTTATTGTAGCATATTTTGTAGATAATTAGGAGTAATACAAGTACTTGGGGTAGTTATCTTGTTTTGTGATTTTTGAGTACCTTTCCAGTGGTCTGATATATTGTCTACTGTGTGAATTGCATCCATTTGTGACCACTGTGCATCTTTAGGTGGCATTAGTCTAGAAACTGAATAACCTTTTTTAAACAAATACATGACCTAGATAATTAGTGATATGCAAGATACTTATGTTCCATGTGTGTGTAAGGTCTTACTCAGTTCCCGTTGTGTGTTGAATCTAGAACTTGCCTGATAAGTCTTGCCATGGTCATAAGATAGGAGTTAGGAAAGAATCATAGGCCGTTTTTGATGATTAGTCCACTTTTAGCCTAAATGACTTTCCCAATGTGAATAATATACCTTGATCCCTGTTAGAGCCTAATTAGCCTATTTCTTTCTATGACACCTCTCACATTTCCATTTACATCATAATGAACCTGTTTTGGCCCTGGTCCTCCTTGGACACTGTGCACCTTGACATAGGCAAACAACCTAAGTTGAGGGTGGCTATCATAGGGGTGCGTGATACAAAATGAGTATAAAGAGAGGAAGAATAAAAGAAAATATTAAAAAGTTGGGTGCGGTGAAAAAAGAATAAGAAATGAAAAAACTGTGTAAAAGATGATAAAAAGATAATGTGATAATTGAAAAGACCACATCCATCTTGTGCATGTGTGATCAATAAAAGACAATAAGAAAAGAAGGTTGAGAGTTGAAACCCCGAGATTTTAGTGTAGTGTCAAGGAGGCATAGTCACTCTAAAATATCTATGAATATCATACCAGCCCCTGGCCTACATTACAAGCTTAAGAAAAGCCCTATAGTGATCCTAACCAACCTTTCTAAAAACTTGGCGACTGGCTATAAGGGCAAGCCTGTGGCATTTGACATGCAGTGCTTGGAACTTCATTCTGAGAGTGTGTCTTGTTTTATCCCTTTGTTTATGTATTTGAATTCCGATACGAGTGAAAAAATAAAGTTTTTTGTTGTGAGGGCACACTATGTATATTGCTAGTCACTGACTTGTTCAGATAAGTGTGATCTTGGTATGGCATGGTTTTTATTGTTGAATTTTTGTCGTATCTTTATTTTTGTGAGTTGCATGGTTGTTTTCCAAAACATCAAAAGCAAACTTTAAAATTTACTAACCTTGGAGATGTTAAATGTATTCTGAACTAGTATTATTAGTTAGTTGCCAAATTGTACTTTGTATTCTCATAGTTATGTTATGGTTGCTTGAGGACAAGCAATTGTGTAAGTTAAGGTTGTTGATGTGTGAGCCTATGCTAACATATTTGAGGCTTTTAACTCTAAATAATTGTAAGGTCTCGAGCAACTATAGTAGTTTTTGATTAGTTTACTTTGATTTTTGTAGTAAATGTTGAGATGTAGGAGAACCAAAAATAATGGAAGCAAAAAGGCTGAAAAGTGAAGAAAAATAAAGGATAAGTGTGGATGACGACATTCATGATAAGTCATCAGCCTGGTGATAACCTATCAAGTCTATCATCAGCCTTAAATAGAAGATGGAAGTTGAAGAAAGTTTTGTGACGACATCCATGACACGTCGTCAGGCTGGTGATAAGGCGTCAGGAGTGTCGTCAGCCTTAAACAGAAGATGGAAGTTGAAGTAAGTTTTGTGACTACATCCATGACACGTTGGCAGGCTGGTGATAAGGCGTCAGGAGTGTCGTCTGCCTTAAACAGAAGATGGAAGTTGAAGTAAGTTTTGTGACTACATCCATGACACGTTGGCAGGCTGGTGATAAGGCGTTATTGTCGTCGTCAGCCTTAGGCAACGAAAGCCAAAAGTGTAGAGGAGCTGACGACATATGTGATAAGCCGTCATACGTATGATAAACAATCACGGACGTTGTCATCTATTCCGAGGAAAAGATGTAACTTTGATTTTATTTCCTTAATTGGGTTAAACTATTTAAAGCCTTGTTTTAGCGTTTTCAAGAAAAAAAAATTAGACTCATCTTTATTCGAAAAATATACGATATTTCTCTCTCGCTAGTTAAAATATTTTGGGAGTTTTGTACCGTGGTTTAATTCAAGTTATACTTCTTGATTTTCTCATCGTTGTAAGTTAATCTTCTTACTTATGAATTCAATTCGTGTACTTGTTCCTTGCATCATGAGTAGCTAAACTCCATTAACCTAAATTATGGGATCTAGGGTTATGTCATGAAGATGTGCTAAACACTTAAGATTTAATAGGTGTTAGGATTTCTTGATAATTCTGAGATTTTAATTAATGTCTGTTGGTTGCAAATAGTAGACACACCTACTTTGATTTGCTTAAGAAAGAAATCATATACAGTAGGAAGTGAATTATCAACAGGGACTCGGAAATACTTCGTTTAATAATCAACGTTGCAACAAGGTTGGTTAACCTGTGGTAAAATCTGGACAGTGAAAAAAAAATTCCCTAAGTCCGAGAGGATTAGGAAATTAGATGCTTAAATAAGTCGAGAGACATTGCTGATGAGATGAAGATTAGAATGTTGAGAACTAACACTGCTTACCCTTTCCCTTGTCTTATCACAGAGTTATGCCGAGCTACTAATGTACCGAAGATTGTAGGGGTTGATGATAACATTCCTGCTCGAAAGACTCACAACCCCATACGGTTTAATGAAAATCAGTAAGGATTGAGACTTGATAAAGGTGCAGAGGTAGCAGCAGAACCTCCAATTACAGATGTCGGTGTAGCACCTCATGTGGAAGTGCAAGATTTTGTAGCTGTGCAGCAAACTTTTTCAGCACAGGCAGGATCAGTGCCTGAGACTGAAGCCTTCCCTTCAGTTCCAACAGCAGCAGCAGGTTTTGCATTTTATCCGGTCGATATCCGAAAAATGGCTAAACAAGCCATGTGGTGTGAGTCACAACTACATGTTTTTGCCAAACAGTTTGTTGCTGCAGTGGACAAGAGAATCAAGGTTGTCCTTGAATCTTTTGTGACTTTGTCTAAGCGGATTGCAGATTTGGAGAACCAATTCAATGCGCGGGAAAAAGAAATGTTAAGGACTGATCTTGCTAGATTCAGAGCGGCATTGGACAAGGTAAAGGAAGATGTCAGGGTGTTGTAGCAACACCAATTTATGATGCCAAAAGGTCAGGCCATTGATAACGCTCAAACTACAGCTCTCGTAAGAGTGTAAGCGATCGTTGTCAAATATAGAACCCAACTGTGTTGGGTGTTGAATCCCACAGGGAATACTTGGTCACTAAGTATGCAACGATTAGTAGACTGTTGATCGAAAATTCTACGAAAAAGGGGGGATTTAATTGTAGCGTGAATTAAGAGTATTAAAGTAACAAAGAAAAATGGAATGATTAGTAGGTTTTAATCAATGAGAATTGTAAGTTAGGGTTATGTCCACCTTATGAGTTTTACGTATCTATTGGCTATGAGTTATGCGGAATTCAGACATGCATGCGCTTATAGAGATACGTATTCTATGGTAAATCCTAGTGTCTTTCGACCATCAAGGATTATATCACTTTAACTCTTTCGAGCTTAAAGCGTATACTAATGGTACGAATTTTCCAAGAGGTTAATCCAGTTACGGCACTAACTTTTAAACAGGGGTTGGTAGCCCTATTTCCTTGTCATTCTTTTTTTTCCAGACATGTAACTTTTCTTTCGAACAAGTTAATGCTATACTGGCGTATTCTATATGTTTGCAACCACAAGAATTAATTAAGATGAAGAGAGTAATGATATAAGCAGCATACGTATCAAGAATTCACAAACACATAGCAATAGATAGTATATCATAAGGCTTCCATAACTCTAACAGAGAAGTTTAGCTACTCATGAGCGCAACAGAGATCACAATAAACATCATCATCATATCAAAACTAGAATGATCTCACGTTGGAGAGGAGTGTGGCATCACAACAAGGTTGACGTTTTTCCTCTTGGTGTTTCCCACGAGTTAGCGTTTTTATCTATTAACAATTGTAACGTGAATTAGGAGCGGAAGTTGAATGAAAAATACTTGAATAAATGAATGAGTGAGAATAATAAAAAGCTTCGAATTAATGAAGAAGTGAATGCTGAAAAATTCAGCATTATAGGGTTTTTATAACATCCTTGTCCTAGTCCTACTGAAATAGGGTTTTTATCCTTGTCCTAGTCCTACTGGGTTACTGCATACTTGTCCTAATCCTACTAAGTTACTGCTGATCCCCCAAGTCTTTAGAAATGTTGTTTTTGCCCGGGACAAGTTCTCCATGCATCACTTTCAGTCCACAAGTTTCCAGAAGTTGCCTTCCTTCTTACGTGAAGTTTCCTTTGGCGTCCAACAGTCCATAAAATGCTGAAATCTTCATCATAAATACCTAAAATCTTTCTAATCACGTTGGTTAGCTTACTTATAGGAAAAAGGACTAAAAGTGTAGGAATTATATATTTTGTCCTCAAAACTTAGCTAAAATATGGGTACATTAAGGTGCTTTAGGTGTGTAAATACGCCTAACATCAACACCCCACACTTAAAGCTTTGTTTGTCCTCGAACAAAATATTACGTCCATGCAATCATCTAGCTAGAAATCACAGCAGTAACACAAAATATTCATCAAGACAGGCACGACAATTATCAGCAAAGAGTAGTTTTCTGATCACTACTAGAAATAATTCAAACTCCAACATAGACTCGTGATGATGGTTAATTCATATCCACAAGTTAAGGCACAAAGAATCATACAAGACTACCCAAAACTCATCAACCATGTGTGTCTCACAATATATCACCCATAATTACTCACAAGTATTTCATTTTTCAAAACATGGGTATAAGATTACCCTTGCTCTCACTCTCACAAAGAATTCATATGTTCAACTGATGACCATTGGCTTGCCCTTAGTGTAATTCTCTACTAATATCAGAATGTTAAGCTTAGGATCAATTAGGTCTTTTACAGGTTGTAATGTAGGCTAAGGTACGGGTAGGACTATTTTGGCCAGAAATAGTGACTATGTTCCTAAGCGCTTTAATACATCACATTATGCCATTAACACTCTCTTTTAATCAATCCTGCTACCTTTCTTTCATCTATCACCCCTTTTCACCTATTTTGTCATTCAAGCATAACTATATTTTTATTTAATCATAAACACAATTTATCTTTTTGTTTTTCTATTTCTTTTTCTTTTTTTTTCTTTTTTTTATAACACACCTCTATGATAGCCACTCTTTTTTTTCATAACAAATTCAAGTACCAATTCACTTTAAGGCATCACTCTCACCCAATTTCCTCTTATTTTGTCACATGACTTCACAATTTAAAGCACTTAGGAATTTGGATCAAATTATGGTCTTGAAAAAAATGGATTAGACATACATATGAGGCTGTCAAAGAAAATGGCTTAAAGGCTCAAAAGGGTTGACTAGGATAATGTCCACGGGTAGGTAAACAGAAGGTAAACAATCACAAGTTGCCAAAGAAATGCCTAAATCATCTCCTAAACTCACACTCTTTATTTCGCTTTATACACACACCAGGCAAGTTCTAGCATCAGTCACAACACAGAATATACTATATCCTCACACACACACAAGGCACATGGTCAACTTTATTGGGAGCAGTATAGACTCTTGACCCAACATATGAATGAATTAAACCACACAATTATCAAACAGTGAGTCACATGTAGAGCCTAAATGTCTCAATAGTAATGATTTAGCACAAACTCTTGTTATACTACCATGCCGTCTATCAGAACAATTTCATGCAAAATCTAAAAAATTTAAAATTAAACTAACTAATTACGACTAATTAAAATAAACAAGAACTAGAATAAATGCAAATGCAGACAAAAAAGTATAGCATACAAATACCAGCACCCTACACTTAGACGGGACACACTGCCCTCAGTGGAAAATAAATAAGAAGAACCTGATTAGTCGGACTCATCCTCTATGTCTGGGGTCATACCCACTGCATCGGAATCATCATCAGAGTCGTCATCATTAGAGTTCTCCTCCACGTCGGAGTCTGGCATTCGTCGATCATCATCGGTTGGCATGTCGTCATCAAGAGGTTTCTCAAAATATACACCTACTCCACACATCGCCCTCGCATGCTCATTCATTGAGTAGTCATAATCCAACTGTTGGAGATCTACAGCAGTTGGAACACGACCCCCTCTCATTATGGTAAACTTCATCATGCCATATAAATGGCGGGAGAAGCTTTCATCGCGAGCATGTCTTTCTGCAGTGGTTAGGTTGACGCCATGCATGGATTCAGCATCTTTAACCTTTGTGAGGTCAACCTTCTTTGGGTTATGTGGAAGCTTATAATCTGCAGGTTCCTCTTCGATGTCCTCCTTCCACAATATCGCAGTCAACAGATTGCCAAAGCTGAAGTGGGACCTCTTGTGCAGCCTGGCCTTACGCATTGAAGATCAAATAATCGCCCCAATGTTGATGGGGATGTTCGTCATCAAAGCGTACACCAAGCACACTCTATCACATGTGATCTTTGTGTACTGTGACACTGGAATCAGGCAATAATTGACTATCCGCAACCATATCCAAGCTTCTCTGTTCAAGGAGGCATACGGGAAGGTATTGTGCCGACCGGTATCCTTGTGATGATTCCATCGTGCCATTGATCTTGTTTTGCATAGTATGTGTCTGATTTCCCTGTATGGAGGTCTGCGATAAAGCTCCTTGAGCGGTGATGGATCCACAAATGGAAGACCCAGAAAAGAGTTGAAGAACTCCGCATTCAGTTGCAAGACTTGGCCCCGAATCTTCACTTTACTTCCGGTAGTCTTTGGGGACCAATTGGCATAGAATTCTCGTGTTAGATAAAGATTGCATTCTCCCATATCTTGGAAAATGAAATCAAGATGTAGCGCCATGATTTTAGCCAAAATGCGGGGTTCTTTCTTTGCTAGGCTCTCCTTTTGTATCAACTCCACATGAACATATTTTTTTACTTTATTGTTCTTGCACCACTCATTTCCTTCCTCCTCTAGGACCCATTTTATCCCATACTTTCGTCGAGGTATTTGCAGCGAGGAGGATTCACCTTGCTCTTTTCGTCCCCTTTTCTGGCCTTTTTCTGAAGTGGTTGTTTTTTCTTTTCCTTGTCTTGCTTCTGGTGCCATTGATTGTACCTGAGATTAAAATAATAGTCATGTTAGCTTCATCTCGGTGGATACATTCAACAAACAAGCAGTAGAGGCACCACCCCACACTTAATTTGTTGTGACAAACTGATTAAGTGAACGATGTCAATTACTCAGACTTCATTGCCATACATTTAGGTGTTATGTTCCAATAATATATTCAGCGCAGTCATACTTTTCTTGTCATCTTCACTATCCGTTTCAATTCTTTTTCATGTACTCTTAACTATGTTTTCATATTTGGACTAATGCATCTCTTTGAACAAAACTACTACATAGATATCGTATCAATTTATGGCTTAGAAATAATCACAACATCTCATGTTTGTAGTTAACCATGATTTTCATCTTGATGGACAAGTCATTCAAACATAGAAGCTTTCGAGTTACAAGATTATGCAATTTATCTTAACCATGTCGATTCCACAAAAGTATGACAGTGTATCAAAATCAAATTCACGTTGGAACCAAGTCTAGAACACCCATACGTATTCTTTCACTCACTTAGTTGTATCACAACAAGTCAACCACATTCAACTCACCAAGACTACTTCAAGATTTAACAACTTATTATAGGCGTAGTATTGTAATACTTACGGAATATAAAAGAAGAGCAAAGAAGTACATACTTGGTTGATGGCCTTGGAAGATGTTCTTGCAAAGTTAAAAGAGCAAAGAGAAAATTTTTGAGAGATTTTGGAGAGCTAGGCGGCGCTTAGGTTGAATTTGCAATGCATTTTTGTTCTAAGACTAAGGTTCTATTTATAGGGCAAGCTTGGGTCGGGTTTTGACCCATTTGGAATCGGATTAGGAGACCAAAAAGTGAGCATAGGAGGCGCCTAATGCTTTGCCTATGCTTGGCATAGGCGGCGCCTTTTGCAAAGCCTAGTTGAGCATAGGCAGCGCCTATGCTATGGCATTGTTAGGCATAGGCGGCACCTATGCCATGGCACTCTAGATTCAGAGACAAAAGGCTTTTGCATAGGCGGCGCCTATGCTATGGCATTGTTAGGCATAGGCGGCGCCTATGCCATGGCACTCTAGATTTAGAGACAAAAGGCTTTTGCATAGGCGGCGCCTATGCTATGGAATTGTTAGGCATAGGCGGCGCCTATGCCATGGCACTCTAGATTCAGAGATCTTAGGCCATAGCATAGGCCTTGCCTTGTTTGTTGCCTAGATTTTCATAGGCAATGCCTAACTCATAGCCTTTTACTTCTTCATTCCCAACTTACCACCTTCAACATGCAATACTTCCAAATCAAAATTTGAAACCAATCTCCTCCTTTACACCTCTTGCACCTACACTTATTCAAAAATAACACAACGATTAGAACGATGGGTTGCCTCCCATCTAGCGCCTTAGTTTTGGTCGTGGCTCGACTCTTCTTTTTGGATTTTTTGTTTATTTAAAAAAACAAACTCTTAGTAAAATAATAAAGAATGAAAAACGATGGGTTGCCTCCCATCTAGCGCTTGATTTATTGTCGTGGCATGACATAGTTACCTCGAGTACTTAGATTTCGTCGAGATAGATGGTGGCCATGCATTTTATCGAGTCAAGAGGACCGATATATGGTTTTACTCGTTGGCCATTCACCTTAAAGACAACACCATTATTGTCTTCTAGCTCAACTACTCCAGACGAGTAGACTTGGCTAATTTTGTACGGACCAGACCAGTTGGACCTTAACTTTCCTGGGAATATCTTCAGTCTGGAATTGAAAAGAAGTACCATATCACCCTTTTGAAAGTTTCGTTGAACAATCCGTTGATCATGATACTTTTTCATCCGCTCCTTGTAGAAGTCTGATCTTTCATACGCATGTAGACGGAATTCATCCATGTCGTTCAGCTGCTCCAATCTCATATTCATGGCATCATCCCAATTCAAATTCAGTCGCTTCAACGCCCATAATGCTTTATGCTCGAGCTCAATGGGCAAGTGACAAACCTTCCCATAAACTAGTTGGTATGGGGACATGCCAATTGGCGGTTTGAATCCAGTCCTATAAGCCCATAGTGCATCGTCCAGCTTCCGAGACCAATCCTTCCTATTAGCGTTTACAGTCTTAGCAAGGATCTGCTTGATCTCTCTATTAGAAACCGCTACCTGTCCACTAGTTTGTGGGTGATAAGGCGTGGCTACCTTATGTTGCTTGACCCCATATTTCACCAACACATGGTACCCCAAAACGAGATAAGATATTTCTCTTCAAGAATGCTACAACACATTTTCCTTCATTATTGGCCAGCGCTACTGCTTCGACCCATTTGGATACATAGTCGACAGAAACTAGGATATATTTCATCCCAAACGAATTATGAATGGGCCCATGAAATCAATACCCCACACATCAAACAACTCTACTTCGAGAATTTTTGACATGGGCATCTCATGGTGCTTCGAAATAGTGCCTTGTCTCTGACATTGGTCACATCTTCTCACAAATTCGTAGGCATCTCTAAATATCGAAGGCCAATAATAGCCGCTTTGCAATACCTTCCTTGTTGTTCGACCACCTGCATGGTGTCCCCCAACTTGGGAAGCATGACTTGCTTCCAAGCTACTCGGCACTTCCACATGAGATATGCATCGCCTGATAACACCATCCGTACATCGTCGAAACAAATATGGCTCATCCCAGAAATAGTGTTTTACATCATGCATGAACTTCCTCTTTTGATGAAAAGACAGATGTGTAGGTATCACATTACTTACCACATAGTTTGCAAAGTCTGCATACCATGGTAATTCTTCCACCATCATGGCTAGGATCTCTTCATCGGGGAATGCATCATTAATCTCAAGATCGGGTTGCGCTGTGTGCTCATTCTCAATTCTAGATAGGTGATCAGCCACTTGGTTTTCGCAACCTCTTCTATCTTTTACCTCAAAATCAAATTCTTGCAGCAATAGCACCCATCGAATTAGCCTCGACTTTGCATTCTTCTTCGTTATTAGGTATCTCAGGGCTACATGATCGGTATGAACCACCATTTTAGTCCCCAACAGGTAAGCACAAAACTTTTCAAAAGCATAAACAACTGCTAGAAGCTCTTGTTCCGTGATAGTATAGTTCTTCTGGGCTCCGTTTAAGACCTTGCTCGCGTAGTAGATTGGATGAAATAACTTTTCTCTTCTGTGGCCAAGTACAGCACCCAAAGCTACTCCGCTTGTATCACACATAACTTCAAATGGTAGGGACCAATCAGGTGCTACAATGATAGGAGCTTCAATTAGCTTCCCTTTGAGGTATTCGAATGCCTTCAAGCAATCTTCACCGAAGTCGAACTTTGCATCCTTCTCCAAAAGCTTGCATAACGGACTAGAAATCTTGGAAAAATCTTTAATGAACCTTCGATAAAAGCCTGCATGCCCGAGGAAACTACGAACTCCCTTTACAGATATTGGAGGTGGTAGTTTCTCGATGACTTCAATTTTAGCTAGATCCACCTCAATTCCTCTTTTAGAAATTTTATGCCCAAGAACAATACCTTTTTTAACCATAAAGTGGCACTTCTCCCAATTTAGCACCAAGTTGAATTCGACATATCTCTGTAACGCCATACTTAGGTTCGCCAAGCATGATTCAAATGACTCACCCACAACTGAAAAATCGTCCATGAATATCTCCAAGGTGTCTTCAACCATATCAGAAAAAATGGACATCATACAACGCTGAAAAGTGACGGGTGCGTTACATAGCCCAAATGGCATACGTTTGAAGGCAAACGTACCATATGGGCATGTAAACGTTGTGTTTTCTTGGTCTTCGAGAGCAATACAGATCTGATTATAGCCGGAATAACCATCTAAGAAGCAAAACCATCCTTTCCCTTCCAATCGATCAAGCATTTGGTCCATGAATGGCATTGGGAAGTGATCCTTAAGCATCCATGAATTCAGCTTCCAGTAGTCCATGCATACTCTCCACCCTGTGACAGGTCTGAGTGGAATTAGCTCATTTCTTTCTTTTGCAACTACCGGCATGCCCCTTTTCTTGGGCACACACTGTACCAGACTCAGCCATTTACTGTCAGAGATTGGATACACTACCCCTGCATCTAAACACTTAATAATTTATTTCTTCACCACCTCTTGCATAGGTGGATTCAAACGTCTTTGATGCTCAATAGTGGGTATGCAATTTTCTTCAAGCTGAATCTTGTGCATACATATCCCAGGCGGAATACCAATAATATCAGCGATGGTCCAACCAATGGCTCTCATGTATTTCCTTAGAACAACAATGAGAGCTGCAACTTGCTGCTCACCTAAGTCAGCCGCCACAATAACCGGGAGGGTGTTTCCACTTCCTAAGAATGCGTACTTTAGATGACTGGGTAGCTCCTTTAATTCTAACATTGGTGGCTCTTCAATGGATGGTTTAGCTGGTGTTGTAGGCCGATTTTTTAGATCGAGGTCCAGCTTCTTAGGAGCATAAGGATACGACCTTATTCCTGTTAAAGCTCAAATAGTTTCTTCATAATTTTTAGCATCCTCATGCTCAATATTCATAAGCACAGTCGCAATGGGTCAACAATAAGCTGCTTCTCTATGGATAATTCTTTCTCATCATCAAAATAAACATCAGCTACCGAGAACACGTTCAGATCTTTGGGTTGCTTCATTGATTTGCATACATCAAAGCGGACTACTTCGTCATTCATCCGGAATAAAAGCTCATTCGCTCTTAAATCAATAAGCACACTCCATGTTGCAAGGAAAGGGCACCCTAAGATTATGGGATCTTCAGAGTCCACCTCACAGTCCAGAATAACGAAGTCTGCCGGAAAGATGAATGAAGAAACCTTCACCAATACATCATATAAAATACCAACAGGTCGTGTTACCGACCTATCTGCCATCACGAGCCTCATATTGGTTGGAGTAGGATCACCCAACCCTAAATTTCTGTAAATAGATAGCGGCATCAAATTGATGCTGGCTCCTAAATCGCATAATGCCTTGGCAAAATTCAAAGATCCGACAGTGCAAGGAATAGTGAAGGCACCGGGGTCAGCCTTCTTCTGAACTAGTGATCTGGTAGCAATTTCACTGCAATGATGAACAGTATCCGTCAACTCATAACTTGTTGCCCGCTTCTTTGTCAAAATATCCTTCATAAATTCTGCGTACCCAGGCATTTGTTCCAGTGCCTCGACCAAAGGAACATTAATAGTTAGCTGCTTCAACATAGTCATAAACTTATTGAACCTGGTATCGTTAACTTTCTTCTTCAATCTCTGAGGAAAAGGTGGTGGTGGAAGGGGAATAGTTTTCTCCACCGCTTCCTTTTCATCTTGCTTCAGTTCGGCGATCTTTTCAGGCTGTGGACGTTGAGAGGTGACGTCACGAACAACCTCATCAGCTGCTTCGGCATCTTTTGGTTCTGCAATGTTCTCATTATCTTCTATATCATCAACCACCTACTTGCCTTTGGATGGATTTTCGAACACTTTACTACTTCGGGTGGTGATAGCCATACACGATCCATCATTCCTTGGATTTTGCACTGTGTCGCTAGGTAGTGTTCCAGCTTTTCTTTGATTTAATGTCGCTGAAAATTAACTCAACTGCTGCTCTAGTTGCTTTATTACAGTAGAATGCGAGTCAACCAATTGATTTATTGAAGACAAATCGTTCTTCACCTCATTCACTCCCGTATTAGTTGCCTCTACTCCCTTCAACAGCTTCGCCATCATATCTTCCATCGACATCTTCCCAGAGCCAGACGCCACAGCCTCACGGTTTCCAGGAGGAACATACAAACCACTCCTGTCAGTCTTATTCTTCCAACCACCTTGATCGCGGTCCTTGTATCCAGATTTATCATAATAGTTCCGACCCTGGTTTCCTTGGGCATTGCCTCGGAAACCCCCCTGATTATTCAAGTAGTTAGCTTCTTCCTCAGAATCGAATTCGTCTCTTCCTTTTGATGCAACCGCTTTTACTTTTTTGGTCTTCCCTGATAATAAATGCTTGGTAAGAAGATCCATCTGCGTTTTTATGTGAGCCATATCTTAGTCACGTTCCTCTTGTCTACGCCTCTGCTCCGTAGTCAAGCCAATAGATACGGTAGATCTTGCTACCTCAGAATCCCCGATATGCCAAGCTCCACTCTATTTTGTCATACGATCTAGCATATCACTTGCCTCAAGAAAAGTAAGGTCCATGAATGACCCACCTGCAGCATTATCAACCACTGGCTTTGTCACTGAGTTCAAAGCCCTGTATAATATTTCCATCAAGTGGATATTCATCATATGATGGTTTGGGCACCGCATAAGCTTCTTCTTGAACCTCTCCCATGTTTTGTGGAGAGCTTCAGTTGGAAGCTGTCAAAAATTGCTGATCTCATCTCGTAATTGGGCTCTCTTGGATGGCGGAAAGAATCTTTCTAGGAAAGCATCTTTCAGTTGCCTCTAATTAGTAATAGAATCAGGAGTTAGCCCGTTAACCATAGAGTTGACTCCCCAGACAGAGACAATGGAAATAAGCGCAGCCGAATTGCATTCTGCCCAACTCCTGGATTGTCAAACGACTTGCATGTTGAAATAAAGTTGATTAGATGCATATTCGGATCATCTCCTGCGAGTCCACCAAATAACCCCTTGAGCTGCAATAACTGAATCATGGTGCTAGTGATATTGAACTTAGCTCCGGGTGCCAAGGGCGGAGGAATAATAGCCCCTGTGGCACCAGTTCCATCAAGATCGTCATCATCATCATCAAAAGGGGCCTGCACAGCTCGGCGGTCAGGTCTCATTCTATCTTGACGATCTCTCCTGTTACAGGCGCTGCCACCTCATCTGCACGCCGTAGATTAAGTAACTCATCATCACCCAAGTCCTCATCATCAGGATTTGTTTCCCGACCTGGGTTATCAATATTCTGTTGATGCACTTGAGCAGCTGCTAACGCAGCTAATCTAGCCTACTCCTGTTGAGCCTCCCTTCTGTCAATGTCACGTTGTGCATCCATTCTGCCAATAAGTTGAGGTTCAGTATTTATGAGTAATAATGGTTGACCTGAACTTCGAGTGTTTGGCATGAACTCAACAGAACCTGAATAAAACAAAAACAACAAACAAAAAGTAAAATTCAAGAATTTTAGACCAAAGGGTCTATTAACTATCAAAAACTTAGTTGACAACCGTATTCCCCGGCAACGGCGCCAAAATTTGATAACGCTCAAACTACAGCTCTCGTAAGAGTGTAAGCGGTCGTTGTCAAATATAGAACCCAACTGGGTTGGGTGTCGAATCCCACAGGGAATACTTGGTCACTAAGTATGCAACGATTAGTAGACTGTTGATCGAAAATTCTATGAAAAAGGGGGGATTTAATTGTAGCGTGAATTAAAAGTATCAAAGTAACAAAGAAAAACGGAATGTTTAGTAGGTTTTAATCAATGAGAATTGTAAGTTAGGGTTATGTCCACCTTATGAGTTTTACGTATCTATTGGCTATGAGTTATGCGGAATTCAGACATGCATGCGCTTATAGAGATTCGTATTCTATGGTAAATCCTAGTGTCTTTCGACCATCAAGGATTATATCACTTTAACTTTTTCGAGCTTAAAGCGTACACTAATGGTACGAATTTTCCAAGAGGTTAATCCAGTTACGGCACTAACTTTTAAATAGGGGTTGGTAGCCCTATTTCCTTTCCATTCTCTCTTTTCCAGACATGTAACTTTTCTTTAGAACAAGTTAATGCTATACTAGCGTATTCTATATGTTTGCAACCACACGAATTCAATTAAGATGAAGAGAGTAATGATATAAGCAGCATACGTATCAAGAATTCACAAACACATAGCAATAGATAGTATATCATAAGGCTTCCATAACCCTAACAGAGAAGTTTAGCTACTCATCAGAGCAACGGAGATCACAATAAACATCATCATCATATCAAAACTAGAATGATCTCACGTTGGAGAGGAGTGTGTCGTCACAACAAGGTTGACATTTTTCCTCTTGGTGTTTCCCACGAGTTAGCGTTTTTCTCTATTAACAATTGTAACGTGAATTAGGAGCGGAAGTTGAATGAAAAAGACTTGAATAAATGAATGAGTGAGAATAATAAAAAGCTTCGAATTAATGAAGAAGTGAATGCTGAAAAATTCAGCATTATAGGGTTTTTGTAACATCCTTGTCCTAGTCCTACTGAAATAGGGTTTTTATCCTTGTCCTAGTCCTACTGGGTTACTGCATACTTGTCCTAATCCTACTAAGTTACTGCTGATCCCCCAAGTCTTTAGAAATGTTGTTTTTGCCTGGGACAAGTTCTCCATGCATCACTTTCAGTCCACAAGTTTCCAGAAGCTGCCTTCCTTCTTACGTGATGTTTCCTTTGGCGTCCAACAGTCCATAAAATGAAGAAATCTTCATCATAAATACCTGAAATCTTGCTAATCACGTTGGTTAGCTCACTTACAGGAAAAAGGACTAAAAGTGTAGGAATTATATATTTTGTCCTCAAAACTTTGCTAAAATATGGGTACATTAAGGTGCTTTAGGCGTGTAAATACACCTAACATCAGCCATGCATGAATCTGAGGAAGAAATTCCAATGCTTGACCTCACTGGAGACTCACTAAAGAAAAAAAAAGAGTCAGAAGAAAGGTAAGGGAAAAAAAGAAAGGCCCGATAGTGATGTAGAGTGAAAAGAAGAGAAGAGGGCAAGAAAGAATAAGGTGAAGGAGGAGCTGAAATGGGCAGAAATTGAGTCCTTAGTTGATAACAAGAGATGGGAGGCAGCCATCCGAGCTAGGGCTGCAGGGATCCAGCTACTGCAAAGCCAGGTGCTCCCGATGAAGAGAAGACAGTAGATGATGTAGTAGTAGGGTCAGAGACCCAGGATCCGCGTGCTTGATTTCCTTTAGGTATACCCTAACCCATAGAGCAGTTTATTTTTTATTTTAAGTTGAAGGTGTAGGGCAGGTAGTTGTTGTAGCATATTTTGTAGATAATTAGGAGTAATACAAGTACTTGAGGCAGTTAGCTTGTTTTGTGATTTTTGAGTACCTCTCCAGTGGTCTGATATATTGTCTATTGTGTGAATTGCATCCATTTTTTACCACTGTGCATATTTAGGTGGCATTAGTCTAGCAACTGAATAACCTTTTGTAAGCAAGTACATGACCTGGATAAGTAATGATATGCAAGATACTTGTGTTCCATGTGTGTGTAAGGTCTTACTCAGTTTCCGTTGAGTGTTGAATCTAGATCTTGCCTGGTTAGTCTTGCCATGGTCATAGGATAGGAGTTAGTAAAGGATCATAGGCCGTTTTTGATGATTAGTCCACTTTTAGCCTAAATGACCTTCCCAGTGTGAATAATATACCTTGATCCCTGTTAGAGCCTAATTAGCCTATTTCTTTCTACGATACCTCTCACCTTCCTATTTACATCACAATGAACCCATTTTGGCCCTGGTCCTCCTTGGACACTGTGCACCTTGACTTAGGCAAACAGCCTAAGTTGAGGGTGGCTATCATAGGGGTGCGTGATACAAAATAAGTATAAAGAGAGGAAGAATAAAAGAAAATAATAAAAAATTAGGTGCGGTGAAAAAAGAATAAGAAATGAGAAAACTGTGTAAAAGATGATAAAAAGATAATGTGATAATTGAAAAGACCGCATCCATCTTGAGCATATGTGATTAATAAAATACAGGAAGAAAAGAAGGTTAAGAGTTGAAACCTCAAGATTTTAGTGTAGTGTCAAGGAGGCATAGTCACTCTAAAATATCTATGAATATCATACCAGCCCCTGGCCTACGTTACAAGCTTAAGAAAAGCCCTATAGTGATCTGAACCAACTTTTCTGAAAACTTGGGTACTGGCTATAAGGGCAAGCCTATGGCATTTGACATGCAGTTTTTGGAACTTCATTCAGAGAGTGAGTCTTGTTTTATCCCTTTGTTTATGTATTTGAATTCCGATATGAGTGAATAAAGGTAGTTTTTGTTGTGAGGGAACACTGTGTATATTGCTAGTCACTGAGTTTTTCAGATAAGTGTGATCTTTGTATGGCATGGTTGTTATTGCTAAATTTTTGTTGTATCTTGATTTTTGTGAGTTTCATGGTTGTTTTCCAAAACATCAACAGCGAGCTTTAAAATTAACTGACCTTGGATATGTTAAATGTATTTTGAACTAGTATTAGTGGTTAGTTGGCAAATTGTACTTTGTATTCTCTTAGTTATGTTATGGTTGCTTGAGGACAAGCAATTGTTTAAGTTGAGGGTGTTGATGTGTGAGCCTATGCTAACATATTTGAGGCTTTTAACTCTAAATAATTGTAAGGTCTCGAGCAACTTTAGTTGTTTTTGATTAGTTTACTTTGATTTTTTGTAGTAAATGTTGAGATGTAGGAGAACCAAAAATCATGGAAGCAAAAAGGCTGAAAAGTGAAGCAAAATAAAGGATAAGTATGGATAACGACTTTCATGAAAAGTCATCAGCCTGGTGATAAGCTATCAAGGCTATAGTCAGCCTTAAATAAAAGATGAAAGTTAAAGACAGTTTTGTGACGACATCCATGACACATCGTCAGGCTGGTGATAAGGCGTCAGGAACGTCGTTAGCCTTAAACAGAAGATGGAAATTGAAGAAAGTTTTGTGACTACATCCATGACACGTCCTCAGGCTGGTGATAAGGTGTCATTGTCATCGTCAACCTTAGGCAACGAAAGCCAAAAGTGCAGAGGAGCTGACGACATCCGTGATAAGTTATCATACTCATGATAAACCATCACAAACGTTATCATCTATTCCGAGGAAAAGCTGTAACTTTGATTTTATTTCCTTAATTGGGTTAAACTATTTAAAGCCTTGTTTTAGGGTTTTCAAAAAAAAAATTTAGACTCATCTTTATTCGAAAAACATATGATATTTCTCTCTCTCTAGTTAAAATATTTTGGGAGTTTTGTACCGTGGTTTAATTCAAGTTATACTTCTTGATTATCTCATCGTTGTAAGTTAATCTTCTTACTTATGAATTCAATTCGTGTACTTGTTCCTTACATCATGAGTAGCTAAACTCCATTAACTTGAATTATGGGATCTAGGGTTATGTCATGACGATATGCTAAACACTTAAGATTTAATAGGTGTTAGGATTTCGTGATAATTCTGAGATTTTAATTAACATCTGTTGGTTGAAAATAGTAGACACACCTAATTTGATTTGCTTGAGAAAGAAATCATGTACAGTATGAAGTGAATTATCAACAGGGACTCAAAAATACTTCGTTTAATAATCAGCGCTGCAACAAGGTTGGTTAACCTGAGGTAAAATCTGGACAGTGAACAGAAATTCCCTAAGTCTGAGAGGATTAGGAAATTAGACGTTTAAATAGGTCGAAAGACATTTGAGCATATCATCGATAAAGATATCTTGTTATCCTAACCACCATGAGAATCCTGAGTCACCTCTAGAATTTGTCATGTACCGTAAGCGCTAGTGAACATAATTTTGGTTATTTCTTAAAATCTTTGTTACAAACATCGAAATTAAAGTGACAAACAATCATTTGTGAAACTTAAACCCCCATTTCAGAAAACGTTAAACTATCAGTGAATTAAATCACAAACGACTTGAGTTCACACCACATTCCTTGTGGGATTTAACCCCAACCTAGTTGGGTTTTATATTGGCGACGATCACTTACACCCATTCAAGAGTGTAGTTTGAGAGTTATCAATAGACGTATATGTGGATCAATACTTTTGGATTTTATTGAGTATATGGGGTTGAATTTATAAATTAATCAATATCTCAATATTATATAAATTTTTAGCAAAATCCATGCTAAATGTAGATGACTCAGATAAGATGGAATATCTTAAATTGAAAAATATAATCATGAATAGAAAAACAGGTTGCATAGATCTAGTAAGTCATAACATTTTGTTTCTAAAAGTTTTACTTGTATTCTAGCTTTAAATCATGTTGTCTATGTGTAGAAAGGACTCACTTTTATATCTGAAATCTGAAAGCTAGTAGCTAATGACTTATATAAAATAATATCTGAATGAAGTCATGTGCCTTTATACTTAGTTTTTGAAAGTTGTTCTGTTATGATTATTCTGTAGTCTTTTCAACTAGGGAGGTTTTTCTAACCGACATACACTATGTGAGCTATCATAGTGTCCAATATCTTGTTCCTTTATGGGAAAATTTCACGTTGAGGAGAGGTGTCATACTCTTGCAAAGAATTATAACCTAATCTAAGTGATCACATTTGTATCTATCATCCATATAGAAATATGAATAATCTGATAATTTATACCTATGTCGGCTCATAGTTCTGGGGAATGTAAATTTTCCCAACTCGGTGATAAATACTACTCCCTTTGATTTGTATGCTCATTCTGTAGGAAATCCACTTTTAAAAACAAATATAAGGGTTTACAATGAAAACCTCTTGTAAATATCTTTACTACAAACTATAGCTAAATCTGTAAAGTGGATTCCATATCTAAGCAGAGATCAAAAGATCAAACCTTTGTTCAAAATCTAAATATATCAAATCATGGGATGCTTAAAAGTACAATATTCTTGAAATAACAACATTCAAACTAGGGCTAATAACCCATGCATCTATTTCATGTCAAATCATCATAAAACTCATGCTAAGAAATGAAAATATTGATAATTTAAGTCTAAATCTAGAAATTTCTGCAATACGCATGAAAATATAAAAGTAGACATGCCATTCAACATCTAATTCACTTGAAAACTCATAATCTTTTAAATAACTGCATTGGGTATAACCCTAATTCAAAACTCATATAAATTCATATAAAATTTACTTCAAATACTAAATTTAGGCACAAGAATGAAAGGATTATCCTTGTTAAAAATCCCCATATACCTTAATTGATGATTAGATGAAGAAAATTGAACTTTGAGTTCTACTTGCTCTCTTGAAGATTGATTCTTGAAGTTCTTGAATTGAGAATCTTTAATTTTGAGCTATCTTGGAAAAAGAATGGTGGAAATTTGGATTTCTTGGAGATGAAGATTTGAGTTCTAGGGTTTTCTTTGAGAAAAATTTTGATGAAAATATGCATATAATGGTTAGAATAAGATTAATTCTTTGTTTTACATGATTTGGGGGCTTGTGAAAAGACAAAATTTCCCTTTTAAAATTTTACTCGAAACTGGATATCTCAATTTTTCCACCCACCGCGATGCGCCGCTATCATGGTGGCTTGCAGGAAAAAGTACGATCGCCATTTTGGCCTTTGGCGCGATGCAACGTAATCGCATTGTGCCACTGGAAAAAGACGAGTGCCATTTTGCACTCCACTGCGACGCGGTGACTGTCCAATTGGGAATTTTGGCGCAATACAGGCTAATCATAGTGAGCTACTGGAAATGGACGAATGGAGACTGGAACTTTACCGTGACCCAGGCCAATCGTAGTGCTTCACTGGAATCGGACAATTGCAATTTTGTCCTTCACCGCAACGCGGTGCCTGTTGAAATGCCCTACTATTTTCACTAGAATCTTCATAACTTCTCAACCGAGTATCAGATTACGGGGAATTGGTATCGTTTGAAAGCTAATTTAATTATCTACATATTGAAGGGTCTAAATATGTAAAATTCTACATGCATCAAGAGTTATACACTTTCTAAGCTAACCCTTGACACATTTGAAGCTAAATTGAGCTTGGAAAAAATATGGGGTACTACAGGATGATAATTGAAAACCATTCAAATCCCATGCATACCATCAAATACAAATACATACATACATATATATATATCACATGTTGGGAAAAGGTAAAAGGCTTTGCATGCACATCAAAACTTTAAACTGGTCTATGTAGCTCAACCGTCATAAACATCCACCCATGTCAATATAGGTTTATCTCGCCCTGCTGAAAAGGCCTCGATGCATGTTAGTCGTATGAACCAGAGATATCAAGGAAGACCAAGGAATTCCCCAACCCTACATCGATCCAAGATACAAATATATATTAATAGTGTGTACCATGCACACAAGTCATCAAGAACAAACCTCATGTCGGCAAACACGTGTTTCAAATACATGTTATCTAAGACCCACACCTTAACAGCTTTGTTACATAACCCTCATTAAGCCCAAATTAAAACAAGTTTGACATAACCTATTTAATAATTAATGAACCAACTGTTAGGGCACACACAGGTATCGTCATATCCTTACACTAGAAAGATTATCACTATGTCATAACAATCATGTTTAAATTTGGGGAATGCATCGACACCCTTTAGTTCATTGAATCAAATTTTGAAAATGACCCGACCTTCTTTAGTTTATAATATAAAACATGGGGGAACGTATCGACACCCAATGTTCATTGAATAAAGTATGGAGGAATGCCTCAACTTCCTTTAGTTTGTCAAATAAAATATGGGGGAATGTCTCGACCACCTTTGTTCATTAAATAAAGTACAGGGGAATACCTTGACCCCCTTTGTTCATTAAATCAACACATAGCCATCAAGGTCTTTAAAATCCATGTTCATTGTTTAACCTTTTTAATCCATGCAATTACATAGGTGGGTAATTAAACCAACTGACAAAATTTTATTCATTGATAATGTCAGAAAAATGTTGAGGGCTCATAATTTCCAAGACCATAAATCAATACAAAATCATCAAATTGGGGATTGACAATGACCCCTTAGATTAATACTAGTCCAATGCATCCCACAAAGTTCAAAATCCTAAGTAAAACATGAATGTTGTGTAAATGACCACAGAAAAATCAATTAAGCAACTAACCAAGTCAAAAGACCTCAACAATATCAAAAGCCACATCAAAACCATGCATTTATAATAAATCAATGCCATTGTGAAAATATAAATTCAAGGGGAAGAGATACATTCCTTAATTACCAAGAAACTTGAAGAAGACAACACCTTTGGGACCCTAGTTGACCACCTCCTTGAACCCTAGCCTTGACTTGAAAAGGGGGATTTGAGAGAGAGAATTTTTAGAGTGAAATTATTGATGTTATGTCGTGAAAACTGATGAAAATAGTTTAATATAGTGTTTAGGGGTCATTTATAAGTGAAAGGACTTTAATACCCCTCCTCCCAAGTCAACAAAACTAAAAATTACCAAATTTAAAGCATTGGAACATCACGGAGGGTAATCTCTGCAATTAACCCCGCGCCTGCTCCTATCGCGATCCCCCACTGGTACATCACAAAAATGCCTGTAACTATTAGATCAGCTATCATAATAGAGAAAAATCATATACGTAGGAAATAAGACACATTTATCTACAATTTGGTGGGTCTTAAGCCTCAAAAGTATAAATATTCTTTAAGCTAAACACGATCAAAGTTGACCGTGGTAGAATTTAATTTAAAAATTTGGTCGATAACAGAAGTTCTTAACACAACTTCACTCTGATTATTTACCATAAACATTCTTCCCCTCATAAACACTTTTCACACTAGGATAATAATCATGATACTTCTATATATATAAATAATTGGATTCGAGTTTATACATATAGAAACAACGGTTCAAATTTTAGGCTAAAAATGGACGGTGTTAAATTATCTTACCCATGAAATCATTCATCCTCGAATGATGGATAAGAATTTTTGAAGCTTTAGAAGTATGGAACAAAGTATGTAACTTCACATTATGAGTTCTCACACAACAAAAACACGAATAGAAATTAAAAAAAGGGACTTAATGGCATCACTAAGTAATGTGTGTTAGGACGAATCATGTGAAAATGAGACCAATGTAGTAAAAATTATATAAGACTCAAAGAACCTTACCCTATGTGAGAAATAAAAATAATGGAAATTATACCTAGGTTCGCATTGTAGAAATTTTTGAGGTACACAGCCTCCGCTTTGAGGGGCTATAACAGAGGCTTACTACCTCCATGACCCAAAACTACCCTGAGCCCCATCTGAAATTCCAAAACTCTTCTGGGATACCCTTTATAAAATCTCCGAATATAATTTGAGTCAAAAATCGATGGTTCAAGCATAAGAAGGTCAAAAATAAAATGATGAAAACTTTGAGGGTCTTATACTGATAGCCCTTGAATATCACAATACTTCTCAACTACGAATTCACCTATGAATGCCACACTTCACCATTTCAATCTTACAATTTACCACAAAAACACATTGCTACAAGATCTGGAGTATAACTATACCTCGCTTCCATATTAAAGACTAATTTGGAGTTAAAATATGCTAACTTAAGATAAGAGGCTCTATACCTTACTTCGTTCCAAGAATACTACTCCATCTTATCACTGTAGTAAAAAATAATCATGCCTTATTAAGAGTACTAGAGACTTAACAAAATGACATATGTATCTACAAATCATAACATTCAAGCCTATTTTTACTACACCCACTTTAAGGATCTTCCCACTAAAAAACCAACAACCTTAACCACTTTCAAAAATATTTTCACAAAATATTCCCTTCCTAAATATTTCTTCTTACAAAAGTTTCATCTCACCCTTTTCAATTCATCTCTAACCTTTATTTGAGTAGACACATAAAAATTTTACAATAAAAGAATAAACCACTCTCTAATCTAGAATTTTTAGACCCCGCAAAATCCTAAGCTTAACACAGCCCCTTAAAGCTTAATAAGAAGTCCCAGACTTAGTGACCCTTATGACCTTAAAGTATCAATCTTTAAGTTTATTCATGATCAAAAATGTCAGTAGGTGTTCTCGGACAAGTTTCAGATTTTTTAGACTTTATTTAAAGCATATTTGGAAGCCTAAACCAGTGGATCAATGCGATCTCGATGTGCCGCATCACCCATCACATTGATAAATGTTTTCCCCATCTCCTAGTGTAAAATTCCAATGAGACAATATATGATGTGATGCATCAGGTATAGCGTCGACCCCACCGATGCAATGCGTCGGGTTGCGCATCATTGGGTGCATTTTTAGTATTTTAAAAACCCACATCCATAGGGGTAAATGGGTCTTTTACTCACCTTATATCAGCCTCAAAACATGTAATTAAGTCATCCAAAAGGTAAAATATATCAATTCCCTCTAAAATTTCCCAAGAACAAACCCCAGTTTATCACATTCAAGATCCAAGTTCCCAGAAAGTCATCACCGCTCTTAAGAAATCAATGATTAAGGTATGATAAGTGTTCATCCAAGGGTTCCCTTACACCCTTGAGTTCAATAAACCTTTTAAATTACAAGTTAATAGATTTGATGAATTTCATGATTGAATTTGATCGTGTCCATGACTATGATGTTAGTTGAGATTAGAATCCATGATTAATTAAAAGTTCATGAGAAATAAATGGCATGTGTGGATTGTTGTATGGTTTCATGTTAAAACCCCTTTGAATTTGTGAATTAAGATTATATTTATGATACTTGTATGATGTATTACCATCATGTGCATACATTATGCTCTCCAAATATTTGATGAATTGTTCATGTTAGTTGAGTAGAAAAATCATATCATGTTAGTGTGTGTGCAAGTTCATGTCATGCAAGTGTTTGTTAAAATGCCTCAATGAAATAAATAGTGATCAAGTAATTAGTTCTTATATTTTCAAGATGGTGCTATGTCTTATAATTTATGCTATTGATTCATGGGGGTATCTAATACCTGACAATCTAGTATTTACCTGGAGCGATAGTAGTTATGGAATAGACTCGATAGTATCATGATCAATAGTTTTGTAATTAGTTCTGAACTCAGTCAGTAATCTGTTCAGAACCCAGTGAACTCAGTTCAGTTTAGATAGTTAACATAATTAGTAATTGTTCGGTCCATCCTAGAACAGTTTAGAAATCATTCCAGAGTCTATTCAGTTCGGAGTAAGATTCAACACAGTGAACCCAAGGATAGGGAATTACCTACCAGTAGAGGGTATGATCCTTAGAAGTAGTCCTTGTATTCTAGAACTACATAGCCAGCGTAGGTTGAAACATCAACCTGTCAGTTGAAGGTTGATGAGGTGTTTATACCTGCCAGTGGAGGGTACCACTATTCTCATTCAGAGCACCTGCCAGATAAGGGTGAAGCAACACATGTCGTTACCCGTGACACCGTACTGATACCCTTCCAACTGGGGTTACAGGATAGACCCCGAATTAGTTCAGAGAAGGGGCATGTTGGTTGGATGATTACCTCCCATAGTGTCAGTGTCATTTTCAGTTCCAGTCTTAGTATAGAACTCAGTTTAATTCTACAGGAATCAGGACTGTCAGACACAGTCACAAAACATAGTATGGACCTTAGCATAGTTCCAAAGAATCAGGACTATCAGAAACAGTCACTCAGCTAACAGTAGTTCAGTTATCAGTAGACCCAAATATTAGTTAATCAGTATTTAGAACTCAGTATTCAGAATTACCATGATCTCAGCTACAGTTTATGTATTCATGTATGTACTCTCATTCAGTTATGTTCATGTTACTCAGTAAGTTATTATTCATGCATACGAACCCATGCATATCAGCCTACCTCACTTAGCATATCAGTATATTAAAAGTACTAACTTATACCTTTATTTTGAACTATGATGTCTTATATAATAAGTTCAGACACACGGGCTCCTGATCGTTCTTAACAGCTCAGCCTATCAACAACAGACTTAGTGGTGAGTCCTTATAGTTTAAGGACGAAGTCGTTATTTTAGTACTTCTGTTTACTTCTTAGTAGCTGGAGTTAGTTGGAAACTTGTCCCATCAACTCTGTGATTCAGATAGTTAGAGGATTTCAGACTAGAGTATTTTAGGCAGATATTTTAGTATTTAGTATGTGATTTCAGTAATGAACCTTATGGAGACTTCATCCTACCTTTTGAATTTTATTTCAGTAATATCATTATTGCGGTGTTATTATTATTCAGTGCTCACAGCAGGTACAGTCATGGGTTAGTTGGTGGTCCTTCGGGGTATCTAGCACCATGTAGTGTCCAAGGTCAGACTCGGGGCATTACAAACCTGGTATCAGAGCCTAAGGTTCAACAGAGTCCTAAGAAGTTTTAAATCCACATCAAATAAAGACTTGTGCATGGGTGTGTAGTGTTCCGCACTAATGGATGAGAGGCTATGAGATATTTTTAGGAAAAGTTCTCTTCTTTCAGTATTTATGTCGTACGAGTGAGTATAAGCTCAAATTATTCTCTCAGTATAATCTTTTTCTTCCTTCAATTTACAGAACATGCCTCCTAAGAATAACAGAATAGAACATAAAATCAGCTAGCCCCTCAACCCATCTAGGTAGATCCTCTGGATGAGCATCTCTCCCATACAAAATTTAGAGCATTTTTCACCACCCTATCTCATTCTTTAGTAGCCCAAAATAAATACACAACTATCATTCTAGCCGATCCAGCGACCAATACTGCTATAGCTAGGATTCAATACTTCACCTAAATGAACACTCTCTCTTTTATCGGGTTTAAGTCAGATGAGAACCTATTGGAATTCCTTTATCACATGCAGAAGGTCACAAATATTATGGGAGTGACTGCTAGTGAGAGTGTCAAGTTGGCTGCATATCAGTTACAAGATGTGACTCACTCATGGGTCTAGCAATAGAAGGCAGAAGGGGCCAAAGATGCAGGGCCCATGGAATGGGTGGAATTTGCCACTACTTTTCTCAATAGGTTCTTCCCATTGGAGTTGAGGGAAGCTAAGATTCTAGAGTTCATTAATCTGAAGAAGGGAAACATGAAAGTGAAAAAGTATTCTCTCAAGTTTACTTAATTAACCAGATATGCCCCTCATGTGATAGCAAACAGCAGATTAAAAATGAGTAAGTTTGTGTCAGGTATGTCTAGCAGTGTGGTTAAGGAGTGTAGGATCGTGATACTAATTAAGGAGATAAAAATAGCCAGGCTCATGGTCAATGCTCAACAAATAGAGGAGACTAAGAATAGAGAGAAGGAGAGGGAACAAGAGAGCGAGAATAGGTAGCTTCAACTTTACTCAGCCTAAGTCAAACGGTGGAAATCATTCTCAGTATCACTTGAAATTTTTAGTCTAGATCCGTCCTCAGCTAGTGTTGTAGCACTAAAATTCATAGATGTCCCTAGGGACAGGGCTCCAGGCCCTAAACCTCAGGGTAGTGTCAGCAGCGCCCGAACCAACCCTCTTTGCCAGAAGTATTGCAGAAACCACCTGGGTATTTGCAGAGCTAGTAGCAATATGTTCTTTGGGTGTAGAAATCTAGGTAACAAAGTCGGATATTGTCCCCAGTCACGTTCCCAAGGTTAGTATAACCGTTCCTTAGCAGAGTTTGGTCGCCCGAATCAGCAGGGTGCCACTTCCAGTGCCACCAGTGGGAACGTCCAACAGACTCTATGTAGTTCAGTTGAATAGGATTAGGAAAGTTCACCTGATATGATCACTGGTACGTTACAAGTTTTCCATTTACATGTTTATGCTTTACTAGATCTAGGAGCTTCATTGTCCTGTGTAACTCCATATATAGTTGTCGACTTCAGAGTTAGTCTCGAAATCCTAGAAGAGCCTTTCTAAATCTCTACCTTATTAGGTAAACCTATCATAGCTCGATACATATACAGGAACTATCCGGTTATGGTATCTCAGAAAGTCACTTCAGCAGACTTAGTAGAATTAGAGATGACCAATTTTGATGTCATTCTCGGCATGGATTGGCTTCATTCCTTCTATGACTAAGTTGACTGTAGAAACAGAATTGTCCATTTTTAGTTTCCAAATGATCCTATCCTAGAGTGGAGGGGTAGTACTCCAGCACTTAGGGGTCAGCTTGTTTCCTGCCAGAGGGAAATAAAAATGATATCTAAGGGATAGTGTCTATCATCTCGTTCGAGTCTAAGACTCTAGTTCCGAGAGCCCTAATCTTGAATCAGTGTCAGTAGCATGTGAATTCCTAGTTGTGTTCCCCGAAGATCTTCTCAGAGTTTCTCCCGAAAGGGAAATTGACTTCAGAATCGACCTTCTTCAAGATACTCAGCCTATATCTATTCCGCCATATAGAATGGATCAAGCCAAACTCAAGGAGTTAAAAGAATAGTTGAAGGATCTCGTAGATAAGGGATTCATCAAACCCAGTGTGTCCCCGTAGGGTGCACCAGTTCTATTCATACATAAAAAAGATGGTTCTTTTAGAATATGTATAGACTACCATCAGCTAAATAATGTCACGGTCAAGTACAAGTATCCCCTTCCCAGAATCAATGACTTGTTTGACCAACATCAGGGTGCTATTTATTTTTCTAAGATAGACCTTAGATCAGGATATTATTAGCTCAAAGTCAGAAAATGTGACATTCCGAAGACAGCTTTCAGAACTCTGTATGGTCACTTCAAATTCTTAGTCATGTCATTTGGTCTTACCAATGCCCTAGTAGCTTTCATGGACTTAATGAACCGTGTATTTAAGCAGTACTTAGACATGTTCATCATAGTCTTTATATATGACATTCTTGTCTACTCCCGTAGTGAGAATGATCATGCATACCATTTAAGAATAGTACTGCAGGCCCTTAGAAACCATCAGTTGTTCACCAAATTCAGTGAGTACAAATTTTTTCAATGGTAAGTAGCTTTCCTTGGCCATATCATTTCTGGATAAAGCATTAAAGTTTATCCCCAAAAGACTGAAGCAGTAAGAAACTGGCCCATACCCATCTCTCCATTAGATATTAGGATTTTCTTAGGTTTGGATGGCTATTACTGATGGTTTTCTAAGGGATTTTTTTCCATTGCATCCCCTATGTCCAGATTGACTCAGAAGAAGGTCAAATTCCAGTGGTGAGATTCTTGTGAGAAGAGTTTTCAGGATTTAAGGACTCGACTCACTACAGCCCCAGTATTGACTTTACCAGATAGTTCATACGGATTTGTGGTATGCAGCGATGCTTTTAGAGTTGGTTTGGGGTGTGTTTTGATGAAGAGAGGTAAGGTCATAGCCTATTTCTCTATACATCTTAAGCCCCATGAAAAGAACTATCCCACTCATGATCTTGAGTTAGTAGCTATAGTATTTTCCATAAAGATTTGGAGGCACTATTTGTATGGAGTGCACGTTGATGTGTTTAATGACCATAAGAGCCTACAGTATTTATTCTCTTAGAAAGACCTAATCCTCCATCAGAAAAGGTGGTTGGAGTTGTTGAAAGACTATGATATGAGTGTTTTATATCATCCGGGCAAGGCCAATGTAGTGGTTGATGCTATCAGTAAGATGTCTATGGGTAGTGTTGCTCACGTGGATGATGGTAAGAAGAATTTAGCTCAGGAAGTTCATCATCTTTCCCAACTAAGTGTCCGCTTAGTTGATTCAGCAGAAGGTAGTGTATGGGTGCAGAGTAGTTTAGAATCATCTTTGGTTTTTGAGGTGAAGGAAAAGTAGGATAAGGATCCCTGCCTAGTTAAGTTGAAAGAGTCAGTCAGAGATCATAAAGTAGAGGTTTTCTCCCAAGGAGGAGATGGTGTATTGCATTATCAGGGTCAGCTATATGTGCCAGGTGTAGAAGACCTGAGATAGAGGATTTTTGCAGAAGCGCATGGTGCACGTTACTCTATTCATCTAGGGACACTAAGATGTACTATGGTTTGTGGGAAATCTATTCGTGGAGTGGGGCGAAGAGAAACATCGCAGAGTGTGTAGCTAAGTGTTCAACATGTCAGCAGGTTAAGATCGAGCTTCAGAAACCTACATCTATGGAAGAGTTCAATATTCCTACTTGGAAGTGGGAAAAGGTGAAAATAGATTTTGTGACGGGTTTTCCTCGTACCCGTTGTTAGCATGATTCAGTGTGGATCATTGTAGACAGGATGACCAAATCAACTCATTTTCTACCAGTCCATACCTCTTATTTATCTGAGGACTATGCAAAGCTCTATGTCAGGGAGTTGGTCATATTGCATGGAGCTTTGTTATCCATTATTTTAGATAGAGGTACCCAGTTTACCTCTCTTTTCTAGAAAGCATTTTAGAAGGGTCTTGGTACCTAAGTCCACCTCAGTACACCCTTTCACCCTTAGATAGATGGTCAAGAAGAAAGGACCATTTATATTTTAGAGGATATGCTGCGAGTGTGTGCAGTTAACTTTAAAGATAGTTGGGATGACCACTTGCCTTTGATTGATTTTGCATATAACAACAGCTATCATTCCAGCATTCAGAGTACTCCATTTGAGGTTCTTTATGGGAGGAGGTGTAGGTCTTCCATTAGTTGGTTTAAAGTAGGTGAGGCCATAGTGGTAGGGCCTGACATGGTATTTGACACCTTAGAGAAAGTTTAGTTGATCAGGGAAAGGCTTAAGACATCCCTGAGATGACAAAATCGTATGTAGATCTACGAAGGAAGGATCTCGAGTTTGAGAATAGTGATTATGTATATTTGAAGATCTCTCCTATGAAAAGAGTAAAGAGGTTTGGAAAGAAGGGGAAGGTCAATCCCTGATATGTTGGTCCTTACCAAATTCTCAGTCGTGTTGGAAAGGTAGCTTATGAGCTTAAGTTACCTTCAGACTTAGCCTTAGTATATCCAGTCTTTCACGTTTCCTTGCTTAAGAATTGCATAGGCGACCCAGAAGTTGTAGTCCCAATAGAGGGCATAAATATTAAAAATAGTCTGTCTTACGAAGATGATCCAATCAAAATCCTCGATTAGTAGATTCGCAAACTGAGGAAAAAAGTAGTCCCTCTGGTCAAAGTTCTTTGACGGAGACAGTCCGTTGAGGGAGCTACTTGGGAAGTAGAAGAATATATGCGGACCAAGTATCCTCCCCTTTTCACCGTAAACGCAGACTCAGCCTAAGTTAATTATTTTTCCTTGAACTTACTTAGTTCCATGCTCAGATTTCCCTTTTAGACTTGGTATCATTACCATTGCATATTAAATTATAAATTCATGCATCAGATATCTGTGTTCATCATGAGAATCTCAGCTTATCAGTAATCCCAGTCATGCATTAATGAATCAAGTTGCATCAGATATGCATGTTCATTATGAAATTTCAGCATATCAGTAGTGTCAGTCATATAATCATGTAACATTTATGCATGTACAGTAAGCAAGTTCAGTCTGTCAGTATTCCAAACCTCATCAATCTTATTTGAGGATGAATGTTCCCAAGGGTGAAATATTGTAAGACCCCGCAAAACCCTAAGCTTAACTCAGTCCCTTAAATCATAATAAGGAGTCCCAAACTTAGAAAATTTTAGCTAAGTATTCAGACTTAGTGTGATTTTAGCCTTCATAAGTTGGTGACTATATTTCATTACACTAATGACCTTAAAGTATCGATCTTTAGGTTGATTCATGATCAAAAATGTCAGTAGGTGTTCTCAGACAAGTTTCAGATATTCAAACTTTGTTTGAAGCACTTTTGGAAGCCTAAACCAGTGGATCAATGCGATCTCAATGCGCCGCGTCACCCATCACATTGATAAATGTTTTCCCCAGCTCCTAGTATCAAATTCCAATGAGCCGACACAAACTCGATGTGGCGTATCGAGTATAGCGTTGACCCCACCAACGCTATGCGTTAGGCTACGCGTAGTTGGGTACATTTCTAGTTTTTTAAAAAAACCATGTCCAAAGGGGTAAATGGGTCTTTTTCCCACCTTATATCAGACCCAAAACATGTAATTAAGTCATCTAAAAGGCAAAATATACCCATTCCCCCTAAAATTTCCAAAGAACAATCCCTAGTTCATCACATTGAAGATCCAAGTTCCAAGAAAGTCATCACCACTCTTAAGAAATTAATGATTAAGTATGATAAGTATCCATTTAAGGGTTACCTTCCACCCTTGGAGTTCAAGAAACCTTTTAATCTACAAATTAATAGATTTGATGAATTTCATGATTGAATTTGATTGTTTTCATGACTATGATGTTAGTTGAGATTAGAATCAATGATTAATTACAAGTTCATCAGAAATAAATGGCATGTGTGGGTTGTTGTATGGTTTCATGTTAAAACCCCTTTGAATTTGTGAGTTGAGATAATCTTTATGATACTTGTATTATGTATTACCATCATGAGAATAAATTATGCTCTCCAAATGTTTGATAAATTGTTCATGTGGGTTGAGTAGAAAAATCATATTATGTTTGTGTGTGTGCAAGTTCATGTCATGCAAGCTTATTAACTGGACAATTACTGAGTCGATGGAATGTCTGGCCACACTCAAAGCATTTGTTTAGTTCATTGCTACAAACCCTATGAGGACTACCAAAGAACTGACAAGGAGGACATGAAAAAACTGACTGACCTCTACTTGCCTGTGATTGGGAACCCTGTGCCTGAAAATTATCATCACTGTAATAACTCCTATCACTCAACTGGTAAGGAAAACTAGTAGTAGAGTAGGAACCAAAAGTCCTCCACTTTTTTTCTTCTATTTGCCACCATGCCAACCACCCTGAGACTGAGCACATCCCTGGTAAGAAAACCTACTCCTCTTACCCTGTCTATCCCCAAACTTCACTTGATTCCTATTTTCATCCTCCATCTACTGTATTTGAACATTCAACCTAGAGATGTTCATAACCTTAATAAACAAAGTAGTCTTGATCTCCAAAATCAGATCCCGATTCAACCCTGAAGACTACTTCCTCATTCTAGCTTGCATGTCAGCAACTAAATCAGAAGCATACCTTGAAAATTAATGAAACTTTAAGGCATATTCCTTGACAGATATTCTCTTCTGCTTGAGTATCACAAACTCCTCCATCTTTGGTTCCCTCAACTCTTAGGGAAAGAAACGATCCAAAAAAGCACTAGAGAAGTCATCCCATAAGGATGACTCCTACACATCTCCTCTATACCTACCCAACTCTATACTACTAATATGCAATTTCTTTTAGCTACTAAGATATAAAGTTTATCCCCTCCACATTGGTGACCTGCATTACCTAAAATTTCTTTTCAATCTCATCCAAGAAGCCCTATAGATCATCCTCTACCTTTACTCCAGAGAAAGTGGGAGGACCCATTTTTATAAGTTGGCTAAACCTTATGGCCTCAACAGAAAAAGCACCAGTCACACCCCACTAACCTGAGCAGCAACCAATTTAGTAATAGCATAAATAGACTGACGGAATTTCATATTAGTCACCTCATCTTTAGAAGGACTAGTAGCAAGCAATAGAACTCTAGAATTATCAAAGATAGGATCATGAGATTGAAGATGAATCCTAGAAGTAGGATGCACTCCTTCAGCATTACCCCTAGATGGGATAGAAGAAATTCCTTGTGTTCCATGTCTATAAGTCATGATCTAAATGATGAACAAAAAAAAATTAGAGAAGATTCTAGGACTGAGAATTCAAGCTTGAAGATAGAATACAAAGAAAGTGAAACATTCATGAATGCCTTATATCCTCTCCTTTATGAGTGTGGTGTGCTACGTATCCCCAAAAAAGAATTTAACCTACACGGCTTTGTGGACTCCCAATTGACCATGAACCTAGGATCTGATACCAACTTTATAAGAATTGCCATGGGGCCTTGTTGTAATGGGAGTCCTAAGTTCGACAGGACCAGAGGTCATACTCATTACCCAACCCAACCTCCAACCACCTTCCCTGAGTTAGCTAAATTCCGAGCATGTAATAAGATATTGTAACAGTTCACATAAAGTCTCTGGTATAAGATCAGAACTTTGTTCGACCCAAACGAATCCAACCATCCTATAACTATAATCCAACAATACCAAACAAGGTCCATAAACCAATCCATAACCAAGGATATTCTAAAACTGTAACACCCCGCAAAATTCTCTCCTAGTCTGAGCCTTAGATCTTGTTCAGTGAAGCAAAAATCCAATCTCAAAAGTTTAAGAGGTGTCTTCCCAAGTGTGAAATACTTTGAACCGTGTATAATTTCCCAAATATCGACTTTTTATCATGTAGATAATTGAATAATCTTTCTATCGATACCAAATTCGCCCAAATACGATACTCGAACAAAGAGTTAGAGCTATTTTAGTGAGACAGTGTGCCACCTGGCACTTTAGTGCATCGCGGAGCCAGCCAAAATGGAAATCGTCAAAATCCAGTGAGCCTTCGCGATTATGGCGCGTTGCGGCAAGGCTTAATTTCAGAATTGTCAATTTCCAGTGCACCAACGTGATTTCACCGCGTCGCGGTGCCTTTCCAATTTGCAACCAAGGTGGCAACGCGATTTCCACCACATCGCGTCGTCATGTAGTTTTCTAATTGTCCAATTTCCAGTGAACTGGTAGGATTATGGCGCGTCGCGCCAGCATGTAAAATTGGGATTTTTCAGTTTAATTCCAAGGGCTTTTTGGTCTTTACACACTCTTTTCAGCCCCTATATATATACCCGATAAGAGGCTCTCAGCCTCATTTCCCATTTTCAACATCAAAACTAGGGTTTTACAAAATCAAAACCCTTATTTCTTCTTTATGTAAAATCAATAGAGATCAAGAAAAATCAAGAGAAATCAAGAACTTTCAAGAAAAGAGTTTCCCCAAGGTATGTAGATGTTGATTCTTGGGTTTCTTTCATCCAAGAAGCTCAAGAGCCTTTTTTTCTAAAATTCAAAGATCTTGTGTTTATGGGTTTGAATGATTCATGTGAGTTGAAATTGATGTTCCAGCTATTATTGAGTTGAGATTCATGTTTGTTTACAAGATTTTCAAGCTTTGACCCTAGTATGTGATATTCATAATAAACCCTCTTCAAGTTGCTTGTTAGATGATGTGTTCAAGCCAATTAAGTGTGGAAATGGTTGAATAAGCAAAGCATGCTCCCCATATGTTCGATAAAATGCTTATGGAATGTTGATTAGGAAACACCAAATTGTGAGAAAGTCCATGCATGCCTAGTGTTTGATGAAATACCTTAGTGAATTAATTGTGATATCATAGCATGAAATCCCTAATTAGGTGTAAACTCATGCATGCCTAGTATTTGATGAAATGCCTTAGTAAATAAATTATGATATCCTAGCATGAAATCCCCAATTAGATGTAAACCCATGCATGCCTAGTGTTTGATGAAATGCCTTAGTGAATGAATTATGATATCATAGCATGAAATCCCCAATTTGGTGTAAACCCATGCATGCCTAGTGTTTGATAAAATGTGTTAGTGAATGAATTTTGATATCATAGCATGAAATCCCCAATTAGGTGTAAACCCATATATGCCTAGTGTTTGTTGAAAGGCCTTAGTGAACAAGTTGAGACATGATAGTAGTAAATTCTCCAATTGTGTACTCTTTGATACATGTTAAGCCTTTAATACATGCCAAGTGCTTGACGAGTTAGTTGTGACATGATAGTATGAAGTTTTCCCAAAATATGTGTTATCCAATACATGCCAAGACTAATATACGTGCGAAGTATTTGATGCAAGACCTTGTTGAATGGAGTATGATCCTATAGCATGTTTCCTCTACGCTATTACATGTCTATGATTCCTAAATGCTTGAAGTGATGCCTTAGTGATTGTGATAATGAATAGATATTTATGATTCCTAAATGCTTGAGGTGATGCCTAAGTGATTGTGGTGGTGAATAGATGCTTATGATTCCTAAAATGCTTAAAGTGATGCCTTAGTGATTGTGATGGTGAATACATGTTATGATTCTTAAATGTTTGAAGAGACGCTTTTGTGATTGTGATGATGAATGAATGACCGTGGTTATGACTAGTCAAGAATGGTTATGTTTTACTTTTATGTTATCGAGTCCTGGGGGTATTTATACCTGACAATTTAGCTGTTATGTTGAGCCTATGTCATTTTTCACGATAATCCCAGTCGGGCCATGATTCTCAAAACTTAGTGAATTATAGAACTCTATATCCTCAGACAGATACAAAACTTAAGAAATCTCAGTAATCTCTGTAATCACCGTATTGCTAGTAATCTAGCCTCAGTGTTGTACTCAGCTCAGATCTTGTAGTATTCAACTGTTCAGTTCTGGCCTCAGTAGCAATCGAGTAATCTATTCAAAATCTGTATCATCAGTTAGATACCATGATTCAGTAGTATTCCATCAGATACGGAACCTTGTGAACTCAGCTTTACTCAGTCAGATCATTTGAGAAACGTGATCAATATCAGATTTAGATTAGTTTATGATCAGTTGAGAGATTTAGTTCAGCGTCTTTCAGCCTGGAGTAGGAGATAGCACCGAGCGAGAAAAGGGATGGCGGTTCCCCATCAGAGAGAGGCTGAGTCATTAGAAGCAATCCCTAAACTCCAGAACTGCGTAGCCAACGCAGGATGCAGGAGTCCCCATCAGTAAAGGATGTCACCGTTATAGAGTTTTGACTATTATATTGTCTTAGGCTGACTTCCTGCGAGGGTCATCCGTTAGAGAGGCTTGAATAGAGAGGTCTTTACCCATGGCACGGTATTAACACCCTTCCAGCTGGGGTTACAAGTTGGACCCCACCTGTGGGAGGTCGAGGCATGTCTGTTAAGTAACTACTTCCCACAGTTACAGTTTCAGTATCAATCTTCAGAAATCAGGACTGTGAGGTATAGTCGTCTATCTTAGGGAGGAGCTCAGCTAGTTCCATTATTTATGACCATTCGTCAGATAGGCTTGGTCTCATATACAGTAATTTGTTATCAGATCCAGAGATCTCACAATATATAGGCTTGATCTCAGTCGCAGATCCTGTTGAGTATTTTTGTTATCAGATCCAGAGATCTCCCGATAGATAGTATTGATCTCAATCTCAAATTCAGTTGAGTATTCTTGTTATTAGATCCACAGATCTCCTGATAGATAGGCTTGATCTCAGTCTCAGATTCTATTGAGTATTCTTGTTGTCAGATTTGAACTTGATCATTTTCTTATGATTGATAATAGATTATGGAATCATTCGTTCGAGAGAGGTTGATCTCCAACTTGGTCAGTCGAGAGAAGTGAGCTCAGAATTCAGTGATTTATGTGAGAATATTCAGTTAATCAGTTATCAGTATCAGATGATTCAGTAATTTAGTATCTTAGTGTTAGTTCAGATGATAGTAAAGCAGTATCCGAGTTTCAGTATCTAGGATTGTGATAATTGTCATTATGGTTTGTACATTCCTGTATGTGTTCTCGTTCGATACTCTCATGACTATTAAGTTATGTAACTGTTTATGCATGAGCCCTTGAATTTAAGCTTACCTTATCTGCATACTCGTTACATTCCCGTAGTGATGCATTTGTGCTATGGTGTTTTATTTGACACCATAGGTCCAGAGGCACGTGATCCAGAGTTCCCTCAGCAGTTCAGTCCTAGTCAGCAGCAGTAGATGTAGAAGTGAATTATCTTTATTCGAGGATGATTCTTGTATTATTATTGCATCAGACTTTGTTTATTTTCAGTTGATGGAGTTAGTTGGGGACATGTCCCATCAACTCCACAGTTCAGACAGTTAGAGGTTTTTTGGACGAATGTATTAGTATTCAGTTTTCAGTTTTGACTATTTAGAGATGTGTTGAACCTTATGGCTTTTTTTTGCCTATTTTCCGTATTTATTCTTAGATATTATGCAGTGTTCATGGTACAGTTATTAGAAAAGGGTTAGCTTGTGGTCCTTCGGGGTCATGGGCATCGTTTAACGACTAGGGGGTAGTCTCAGATCATTACAAAAACACAACATAATTAATCCCAAAATGAAATATGATGGCACAACACAAAATTATGTGTGATAATGCCAACCTCCTAGCCTATTCTAAATCCAAGGCTTAAACCTATACCGATACCAACCATTCCTACCCATAGAAGTACCACAAAGTCTCTATCTAAAATAGTAATGTAATCTGGTTGGGACATGCCCTTACCATAGCCAAAACCAATATCCAAAATAAAATCAAATTTTCTCAAAATATCCATAACATGAAATGGAGACTTTCAAAAGGATGGAAGCTCACGACTTTAGTCCAAATATTGTCCCTGAATCAATCACTATGTAGGAGGAGTGGAACAACCAGTTCCTGGATAGCATGGGTAAACAGCTGCCAGTAAACAGGATTAGCGAGTGACTGCTAGCATGATCTCACGTTAAGGATAAAATAATGCCATTTATAAAGCCATGTAAAATGATCCATATGCACACAACCAAACATTTTTATATATAACTATGTTGGGAAAAAGGGACCGAGTTTAGCATGCCTTTAAAACCTTTACCTGGGATGTGTAGCTTTGTCGTCCTAAACCACCCACAGGCTATAGCGGCTCAGCTCCCCATGCTGAAATGTCCTAGTTCATGTAGCCGCACGGCCAGCAAAATATTCCATTGGATGACTAGTACATTCCCAAAATAAAGTGTGACACTATACATACGGTCACCAAGACCTGCCTCATATAGACAAATATAAGTTTTCAATTTTGGTCCCCCCAAGATCTCCATTTTCCATTGCTTGGCTACATCTCTCACCATTATTTCCCATATAAAACAAATTTCTAAATAACCAAACCATTATCTATTTATTAACCAAGGATATTGATATTGGTATCATCATACAAAACCTTACTATAAAGTATCATCCATAGACAACCATTTATAGATTAAAGGGGACTTTCAAGTTCCCTTATATTTACTATATTAAACTACTAGGGAGACTTCCATGTTCCCCACAAGCATAAACAATTATACTTTAGCCTTTCCAAACCATTTAAACCATGCAAAATTATGTTACCAAGTTTTAGAACATGCAAGAGTTCCATTAAAAAAAGTAAATGTAATGAATAGATCTTTATAAGTATTTTGTCAATCACATTAGGGGAATAATATAATCAAAACCAATTCCAATTATCATTAAACCATTCCCATTCAATCCAATAGTCAAAAACCACCATTAAAGCATATAAAAGTATAATTAAAACCATGGGAAACCATAACCAACAATTTAACATCAAAACCCCCAATTTATATTTGTAAAACAAAATAAGAAAATCAATAAAATCATGAAAACATTCATAAAAACCATGCCTTTAGTTAGAATTAACAATGGAGGAAGAGAAATATTCCTTATACCAAGATGATAATGGAATAAATCACCAAGACAAGCTCCAAATTTACCCCTAGTTAAGACCCTAGCTTCCCTTACCTAATAACTCTTGAGAGAATTATGGTGTGTTTAGGAATAATTTCTAAGTATTAATGATTAGAATAATAGGGTAAATATCCTCCCAAGAAGGTTAGAAGCCATGAGACCTTATTAGGATATGTATGGAAATGTACAGAATACCCCCACATAAGTTACACAAAATCCCATCACAGGGATACGATTGGCCCTTATTTTTTGTACCCTCCAAATACGATTGGTATCCACCACTTATATCCTAGACTCAACCCTTGGATCAATCACTATCAGTATATGATTCATCCAACCAAGTCGTAACCATAATATACGATTCATATCCATAAACCATATCCCTTGAAGAATAATATACATGGAGAATTAAACATTATTTACCATATGATTCCCTGGTACAGTTTATACCCTATCTTAAGGCTCATGGTGAGCCACTCGTACTTATATCCAACCTAATTAACCAAGTCTAATTTAAGTTAACAAACCAAATGAACAATAACTACCAAACGACTCATACCCCTAAGTCATATCCATTCTAATAACCAAAATCATCCCACCAACTAACACAAGTAAATATACGTCCAGATCATACCACCTATAGCCTAATATACTTCTCATACCTATGAGTCGTATTTCATCTAGATAATTTTCTACAATCCAAAAACTATGGTATTTCAAGATGCAGGTTCAGAAAATCTAATTTATAAAAATCTATGCCATTATTATATTTGAGAATATCATTAGTCTGTAATCTCCTTTAGCCTAAGAGGCTTAATAGTAGATCCATATTAGACAAAAAGAATCTATACCCTAGGATGTATAGGTCATCTTTTTAAAATTAGAATTATATATTGGACATCATGACCTTACATGGTGTAAGTCGGTTGTGAGAAATTTCCATTAAAAGTTTTGTGTCCTTTTAAGTGTTAGGATTTTACATCTTTCAAATTCAGACATGTTTTAGTTATCTAAATAAAAATTAATATATGTCTCAATGGTTTAGATAATGCATTCTAAAATACTTGTATCTTAAAATTTTAGATATAACTTTAAAGTGATTTTACTTATTGCATATTTTGAATATTGAAACATGATTTAAATGTATTTTCATTGTAATATCATGTTCCTAAATACTCAATACATTCCCTCATATCCTTTTATTAGACATTTATTAGTTTTCTTGAAGTTGTCTTAGATGTAGTTGGTGGTCTTATCCCAATAACTAATTTTATGTAGTAGAGTCTTATTCAAACATTATATATTCATACATGTTGTCTTTGCTATTGTTTATCTCAGTATAAATAATATTTGATTTACTAAACTCATATTGTTAAAGCTGCCCTTTAGGTTTCTTTACTCAGTTAATGTAATAACTTGAATTTTTGGTAATTTATGTGAATTTTTTAATTTTGTATGATTTGACTATTTTACCCTTTTCTGTGGATGCTTTATGACATTTTTATAGTGTGTGTATGGTTAGCATGGTTCTCGATGCATTTTGATGTGAATTATGTGAAATTATGGTTCTTGGTGGCTTAAATAGCCTTATAGTGGACTTTATTCAACATTTATTAATTTGTGTGTCAGATGGCGTAACGACAATGCCAGTAGATCTAGAACACTGATTTTAGGAAGTTAACATGGTTGGTGAGGTTTTACAACTTTTAAATCTCATTTTTATCCTTTATTCAAATTGTTTAGAAATTGGGTTTCGGGGGTCAATTCTGTGAAAATAATATTTTTTCAAAATCTGATGTCGCCATTGTGTTCGGAGCATCGAATTTGATAAGGTACAATAGTCCATTTTAATACTAGGAACTCTGAATGAATCCAAAGGGATCTGTGTAGACTTAGAATTCCCTAAATCTCAGATGGTTCACCACTCAGCTAGCACACTCACATACACAATATCATGGTTGCTTACGTGACCCAATAGTGTAGAAAAATATCGCATATGTGACATTCGTATCGCATACACGATTGTTGCTTAAGCAATTAGAGTTTCACTTACGTGACATCTCTGTACAGGAAAGGCATCACGTATGTGACACATGGTCGCTTAAGCATCTCGATGATCGCATATGTGATGCCTAGCAAAGTTAAATACTTTTTTTTGCCATTTTTATCATCTCTAAGACTTGGAGATTGGGGTTTTGAGATTTTGTGCAATTCTTTCCATTTCTAAGCTTGGATAAGCTGCAAAACACCTAGTTAAACTATTTTTCTTCAATTTAATCATTTAAATCTTGTTTAAATGCAGATTTAAAAGTTCAAATAGGGATTTTGGCTCGGAAGTCCTAAAAATTATATTTCTTCAATTTAAAATCGCAAATTCAACCTATTTACAAATGGGTAAGTTTCTATTCTTATAATTGTTGTTTTTCTCTCAATTCTATCATTAAATAAACTTCATGTTCCGAAGTGCTAAAATGAGTTTTGGTGATTTTTGCCGGTAAGGCTTGAAAATGGTTTTTCTTTGATTTAAAACTGATTTTTAAATTCTTTTCGTTTGAATTTTTAGTTGTATACTCCTATATGTATGGGGAATATGTTTTTAAAATAAAATGTACAATTTTACCCTTTTTTTTCAAAAACTCATTTTGGGGGTCCGTTTTGACCCCGACTCAAAACAAGCCAATATGGGTATAGTTGGCATTATTTAGATGCATAGATTATATATTTATATAATGTATCTAGTTCTAGGTCCATACGTGAGCAAAAATCTCCATGTTGAAGCCTTTTGGATTAATTCTCGGCCTTTGAGGTAGGTTATGGATTAACTTAGTTCTGACTGGTCTTGGTAGTAAATATTGGTACAAAAATAATGTTAACTGTATTGGAACCAATAATAAATATGGCTATATTATTGTGTTGTTCTTTTTTGGGTGCCTATATTGTTGCTAATTAGTGGATTTGAGATATTATTTACTATGAGTGATTGTATGTGGTCTTATATGATATAGTTGGCCTTGTGTATGTGAAATTATTTGTATGTGTTTGATGAAAAAGCTTAGTATTACATCAATAGTATATTCTGGTGTAGTTTAATCTATTCCCATATGGATTGTGTTTGATTTCATAAATTGTTGGAATATTTAGTGGATTTTTGGCTCATTTGGTTGGTACATTGGTTGGATATGGAAATTTTTATTCTCGTTAGTTATGAGCATTAAATCCTCATTCATATACATTAATGATATATACCTACATGGAACTTAGTAATATCTCTCTTCTTTCATGATTTTTTTTGTGCAATAGAGATTAACTCCACGCCTCTCTACAAACTCAAGCTTTAAACATTTTGTCTATCATGCTTTTAAAGAGAACTACTAATTGGAAGGTCACTACTAATACTATAGTTGAGTCCACTTTGAGACCTCCTTAATTCACTTTTCAGACTAGGAAAAGAGAATAATCCTTCATTCAAATTGCTAGTCAAGACTCCATCGGTGCCATCCGTTCGGCAAAAGAGGTTTAATTCATCTATTGTCTAGCCATTAAATATTGATCCTAGAGTTGAATCTGAAAATGCTATTTAGATGTAGACTTAAATAATGGCTATTTAACTAATAATTTAAACCCAGCTAGTTTTTATTCTCAAGTCACTTCTATGGTTTATGACTTTATTAGAATGAATGCTATATAGTTCACAGGGTCAAAGAATGGTGAATATCACAAAATTTTCATTGATAAAGTTCAGATGATTGTTTAGGTAATGAATTTTACAAACAAAGAGAAGGTTAAGCTTATTTCTTATCAACTTAAGGATTTTATAGACAAATAGTTTAAGTTGTGGGATAATATCTAAGGAGAAGATGTTGTACCTTTAGAGTGGGATGAGTTTTAGGATGTTTTCTTAGGGCATTTTTTCCCTGAGAATTGAAAGGGGAAAAGATTAGAAAGTTCCTAAATCTGTAGCAAGGTTCTATAAGTGCGAAGGTGTACAATCTTAATTTCACCTAGTTGATTTTCTATGCTCCTACTATGGTACCTAATTTGATGAATCTGATGATCCCGTTTGTGTCAAGGCTTCTAGTATTTTGAGTAAAGTGGGTAAATTATCAATATTGATTTAAGACATAGATATAGCTTAACTTATGATTCATATTCATCAGGTAAAATAAGATAAGCTAAAGAAGATGGAAGAGAGAATTTGAGTAAAAGAGGCAAGATAGTAAACTATCAGTACAGTCATGGAAGGGCCTGACGTGTAATTTACATGGATTGCAGATCATGCCTCCAAAGAGAATAGCTAGTTAGAGGGCCACTACTAATGTTGCAGTTAAGTGCACTAGTTCACCTCCTCCATGAATTTTTCAAACAAATAACAGAGACCGTTCCTCCAATATTATGCTAATTTTGATACTTCTCCCATGATACTAGTTACATAGATAGGTACCAAAGCTTCTATGTTTCACCACCAAGCATCGATCCAAATGTTGATCTAAAAATTTCCATTGAGATGTTTTCTTAGATAGTAGATACTCAAGATAACCATATAAACCCAAACAATTCCTATTCTCAGTTTGCTTTTAAGGTCTCTGACTTTCTCAAAATAAATCCTCTAGACGTCTCAAGGTCAAAACTAAAAGAGGACCCACAAAATTTTAATGATGAGGTCTAAAATATTCTTTGGATTATATATATTTTGAAAATAGAAATAGTTTATCTTGTTTCATATTATCTTAAAGATGTTACTGGAATTTGGTATAAATAGTTTGATAAAATCTACGGAGAGAATATGATGCACATAGAGTGGGTCAACTTTAAGGATGCTTTGTTTTCTTATTGAAAACTAAGGGAGGCTAAGGTTTTAAAGTTCTTGAATTTGGAACAAGGTTCCATGAGTGCAAAGGAGTATGGTATATCTCACTATGTTTTAGATTTGGTGTCCCATATGAGGAATTAGATAAGCTTGGTCATATAAGGGCTATCTAGATTTTTTAGTATGGAGGGTAAGATAGTGATGTTGATAGGAAATATGGACATATATTGGGTTATGATTTATGTTTAGAAAGTCAAAGAGGAAAACCTATAGGAGAGAGAAGAAAATCATAGTAAGATTTCAAAATGAGCCAACCATGATCATAATCAACTTTGAGCCAAAAATGGAAATTAGTCTCCCATTTGCAATAGTTCATTACAGTCATCCCTATATTAAGTTAGTTCACTAGCATCCTGGTTTATAAATAATCAGAAATTCAATGGGTTAGGCCCTCAATCTCAGGGAAACATTATAAAGGGACCATTATTTCCTTTTTACAACATATATGTAGGAAGAACTAGTGTCTCTATAGTAGGGATAGTTGTTACGGGTGTGGACAATGGGGTAACATATTGAAGGACTATCCTTCAGCTAGGTGGAAAGTGGGGGATATAGTTCCCAAACTACCTCATCACCCCCGATAGGTTTGGTAGTCAATAAGGAAATAATTTAGGTTACAGTAGTGGTTATAACTATGATTTATTAGCAGTCATGATAAGGAGAGTTTCCGCAAAGTCATCATGGGTAAGTTAAATGTTTTCTTACTTAATTTTTATGCTTTGTTAGTTTCAAGAGGCAACTTATCATTGGTGACCCCTTATGTTTGTATGAACCTTTTGATTAGTCCTATACAAATTCTGTATTCTTTCTCTATTTCAACTATAATTCATTTATCCTTTTTACCTAGATGAATCTATATATGCTACACTATTTCTATTTTTCATAGAGACACCATAACTGATCTAGTAGAGTTAGAAATTATAGATTATGATGTAATTTTAGGCATGGATTGGCCATATTCTTGTGTGCTTTAGTGGATTATAGAACCCAAACTATGAAATTTTAGTTTTCGAGGGAATAGATTTAAGAGTGAAAGGTAGTCTAGTTGTGCCCAGTAGTTGTAACAACTCTAATACTAGGGATAGGAAAATGATTTGTAAGGAATGTATTCAGCATCAAGTTTTGTTTAAGGATTCTAGTATCAAAACTCATTTCTTCAATCAATCCCTGCAGTTAATGAGTTTCCAATGGTCTTTTATAATGGTATTCCCGGAGTCCCTATCAATAGGGAGTTTTCTTCTTACATCAAGAGTACCTAATGCATCAACCTTGGTTAATATATTTTTTGGACATCAGATACCCAAATTCTGCATTATCAATGTTAAAAATGATTGTGGTCCCTATAAGATAGGATCAGAATTTCTCATAAGCAAAAACTACCGCGAGTAACTGTTGCTCAGTAACTATGTAATTCTTTTGCGAGGGGTTTAATGATTTGCTAGAATAATAGATGGGGTGTAGGATCTTCTTACATCATTGGACTAGGAAAGTTCCTAAGGCCGTACCAATAGTGTTGCACATCATCTCAAAAGGTAAGGACCAATCAGGAGACACAATAATAGGATCCAAGATCAATCTCTCCTTAAGGCACTTAATGTTCTTTAGACAAGCATCATAAAAGGCAATCTTTTCCTCATTCTTTAGAAGCTTGTTTAATGAATTAGGAATTTTAGACAAGTCGTTAATGATCTTTCGATAAAAAACAACATGACCCAAGAATTTCTAATACCTTTAAATGAAATCAATGGAGGCAATTTTTAATCATCTCTATCTTCTCCTTATCAACCTCAATACCCTTTTTCAAATCTTTTGTATGAGAAAAATCTCCTCCTTCACCATAAAGTGGCACTTCTCCAAATTCAACACCAGATTACACTTCTCACATTTCTCAATTGCAATGGCCAAATAGGCCAGACAATTAACAAAAGAGACCCTAACAACAGAAAAATCATCCATAAAGACCTCTATAATTTCCTCCACTATATCAGAAAATATTGATATCATATAATGCTCAAAGGTGTCCAAAGGCTTGCATAGTGCAAATGACTGTAATACCCCATACTTTTCCTAGCTTGAAAAGTTTCCCCAAGAATGTTAGAAGCTTTCTTTGAAAGATGAATCTACTTTTGTACATGTGGTATTTTCAAGATTTTCATTTGTTATCCTGTGGGGAATCGAATAAGCTTTCCATCGATACCAAATTCACCCAAATTCAACACCCAGGTGAAGAGTTAGAGCCTTTTTAGTGAGACAGTGTATTACCTGAGCCTTCAGCACGTTGCGGAGATATCTCATATGGCAATTGTCAATTTCCAGAGTTGCTCCGTGATAGTGGTGCGTCGCGTCAAAATTTCAGTTCATAGACAAGGTGGCAACACGATAGCTCCGTATCGCGCCACCGTGCAATTTCCCATTTGTCACTTTCCAGTGACTTGGCGCGATAGTGGCGCGTTGCGCCAAGGATGAAAATCGGGAAATTTTCTCATAAATTAAAGACGTGTCTTAGGGTTAAAAGGGTCAATTTTCCACCCTATATAAGCCTTATAACACTAGATTTGGCCATAATTCAGCAGCTTATACTCAATTACTCTAAAAAACTCTCAAGAACAAGCCCTAGGGTTTTCATAGAAGGTTCAATTCCAAGGGAATTCACCATCAAATTTCAAGAATCTCTCTATCAATTTTCATAGAATCACAAGCTAAGGTATACGTAGTGTTCATTCATGGACTCCTTTCGTCCATGAAGTCCAAGAATCTCTTTTCTAAATTCAAGTTATGGATTTTCTTTATGAACTTCATGATTGGATTGCTCTTGTTCATGTTGATAATGACTAATTACATTCGTATCCATGTTTGGTGATAAATTGCATATGTAATCAATTAGTAATGATGTATATTCATGTAAACCTAGGATTAAAACCCTTGGATGATGAAATTAGAGATGAATCGTGATGTTTGATTGTTGTATAATGTTGTTTACACATTCTATGCCTATTATGTGTATGATTAAATGCCTAGATGAAGGAACAATTCCCAACAAGTATGATATCATGAAATCCCCATGTATGTACAAGCTTATGCATATCACATGTTTTATGAAGTGCTTCAATATATGAATTATAAATTGTGTTGTTGGTCATGTGTTCAAGTAAGCCATTCTATGTCAGTTTCTTCTTATCGAGTCCTGGGGGTACTTGTACCCGAACATTTAGTTGTGTGCCTAGATCCATGTCATGTTTTCACGATCTCCTCAGTCAAGCTAAGATCCATAGAACTTAGTCAGTCATGTGACTCAGGAAATCTCAGAAATCTCAGTAATTTTAGTAGCTCCGTAATCTCAGTAACCTCAGTATTCCTAGTCAATCTCAGTAACTTCAGTATTCTCAGTCAGTCATCAGAACTCAGTACATTCCGCCAGTCAACGAAACTCAGTAAATTCATTTTAGCTCCTCTAGATAGTACCACTAGTATCAGTTCAGTTCAGTTAATCAGCTCAGTTCAGTTCAGCCAATCAGTTCAGTTCAACCAATCAGTTCAGTTCAGTGTCTTTCAGATGAGAGTGGGATTCAGCACCGAGTGAGCCTAGGGATGGGAACTTACCTGCTAGACAGGATTGAGATCCCTAAAAGAAATTTTTAAGTTTCAGAACTACGTAGCCAGTGTAGGTACGAGATATCATATGTTAGATAGGACTGACATACTCAGGGATCACCCGTTAGCACATTTAAACGTATAGGACCGATCCTAGGGGTCACCCGCTAGATTAGGACTGACTCCACAGTAGTTTTTTTTACCAGTGGTGCGGTACTGACACCCTTCCATCTAGGGTTACAGTTTGGACCCCAGTTAGCTTAGTATGGGGCATGTCGGTTAGATGAATACATCCCACAGTTTTAGTTACAGAAATTAGGACTGTCAGATACAGTCAATTCAGCTCAGTAATACAGATTTAGATCTGTCAGAAACAGTCAATCCTTATCATTATAAATAAACTATGAGATCACCCATTAGATAGGACTGATCTCAACTATGGTCAATCAGTAGCAGTATAATCAGATTCAGCGATCACCCGCTAGGTAGGACTGATCTCAGACTAAGTCAAATCTTTTTTATTATCAGTATACTCAGAGATCCCTCACTAGATAGGACTGATCTCAGATTCAGTTACTCAGATACAGTACGAAACTCAGCTAGTTCCATTAGATTTAGGACTGTCAGACACAGACACTCATGTTATCAATTATCAGAATATATGTAATTAGTCTTCAGCTTCAGGACTGTCAGAAATAGTCAACCAGACCAGTACTTCATAATCAGAACTATTAGACACAGTTATCCATGTATCAGTAACATAGTATCAGTCCCTCAGTATTCAGTAATATAGTATTCAGTCCCAACACGATCTCAGTTATAGTTACGTAGTCATGCATGTATTCTCACGTTCATGTTAGTCAGTCAGTTATATTTGTTCATGCATATGAAACCCATGTATATAGCCTACCTCACTTGTATACCAGTACATTCAAAGTACTGACGCATTCGCGTTATGGTGTCTTATACTATAGGTTTAGAGGCACGAGCTCCAGATCGGCAGTAGATTCCAATCTCAGCAGTCAGAGTTAGAAGTGAGTCCTCATCTTTCGAGGACATGATGATTATATTACTATTTCAGTTTCCAATTTATTTTAATAGATGGAGTTAGTTGGGGATATGTCCCATCAACTCCTTATACAGACAGTTTTGAGGCTTTCAGACTATAGCATGTTAGGCAGTTATTTTAGATTTGTTTTGGTATTGTTATACCATTTTCAGACATTGTGTTATCAGATGTTTGTTCAGTATTAAACCTTATGGATTTTCAGTTCATGTTTCCACATTATCATGTTATATTATGCAGTGTATAGGTACAAATATCGGTCATGGGTTAGCTTATGGTCCTTTGAGGTCATGAGAACCATGTAGTGTTCCGGTTTAGAAAATTAAGTCGTTATAACGACATACTCTTGAACATAAAAGTACCATATGGGCAAGAAAAAATAGTCTTTTTTTGGTCTTATAGGGAAATAGAAATCTTATTATACCTCGAATAACCATTAAGAAAATAGTACCAACCCATGCCTGCAAGTCTGTCAAGCATCTGATCCAAGAATGGCATAGGAAAGTTATCCTTATGTGATTAAGTTTTCTACTTTTGGTAATCCATGCACACTGTCCATTAAACAGTCGATCTCATGGGAACTAACTTATTCCTTTCATTTTGGACAACAGTGACCTCACCCTTCTTAGGTACCCATTGAACTGGTCTCACCCACTTGTTGTCCGTAATGGGATATGCCACGCCCATATCTAACTACCTTATTATCTCTTTCTTTACCACCTCTTGCATAGATGGGTTCAAATGACATTGGTGCTCGATGTTGGGAATACAATATGGTTCAAATTTAATTTTATGAGTACAAATCAAGGTTGGAATCCCAACAATGTCTATAATAGTCCATCCGATGGACCTTTTAAATCTCTGCAATACTGTGATTAATGTCTAAACTAGTGAATCCAATAAATTAGCATCAATAAAGACCAACAAGCTATTGTCGAACCCCATAAAAATCTATCATAGGTGAGATAGAAGGGCCTTTAACTCCAGGACTTGTGGCTCTTCAATAGATGGTCGAGTTGGCAGGGTTTTTCTATTCTACAAATCAAGATCTAATTTGTTCAAAGCTCAAGAATAAGAACCTCGACCATAGAGTATTCTCACTAGTTCATCATATTTATCATACAGACACTGTCAAAGTTCATGATAACCATCATTAGTGTCTCAACCCCAAGACACTCCTTAATATGGATAGTCAATGCATCATCATTAATAATTTCTATCACAAATACCACCCGCATATCCTTTGCCTGCAATATCTATTGACATACATCAAAAGTTATCTGTTTGTCTTTGAATCTGAACTTCTTCTAGACCTTGTCCATTTTAACTAATGCCCTACCCATACTTAGGAATGGCCTTCCTAATATAATAAGGACTATCCCATGCCCTGCATTCAAAATCTAATAAGATATATATCACACACTATCTTGTGAATGCCTTAGGTGAATTTCACTCTTCACCTTATGAGTCCTAGAGTCTCAGCTTACCAATCCTTGTCTTTGAACCCAGATTAACTGTCTCCTTTTGGGTGTCAAGTTAATTAGACAAGGGTTGGTCACGTTGAATTTTTTATGTAATCTTATTTCCTAATATCAAAATCTCATTGAAAATAATCTTGAATACAGGAAAGTTCTTAACATCTAAAGTAGTTAAGAAAGCATACAAATAAAAAAAGATCACAATACATGCATAAATATTAATTTAGAATGACCTCACACTTTTTCTACTTTTTTATTCTGCCAGGGTTTCCATAACTCTAGTTAAGTGGTTTAGCCTCTCATGTTTGATAGAATATCCATGGAGTACATAAAAGAAAGCAAAAGATTAATGTCACAATAATTTAAGAAGAAAACCAAGAATCTTAAATTAATAAATCAACCAAATAATTAAGAACAAAGGATTATAATATCAACAGTCGAATCTTAGAATAAATATATGTTTGTAAATGTAAAGAGCGCATAAACTAATACAAAAAAATCAAAAAGGTATTTATAGAATAGATCAAAATCCTAAAAATCCTAACAAAAATGAATAACGAAATTGAGTCAGTGACCACAAATGGACCCATATATAGGATGTAAAGGTACTTATGCCCCATAAGTGGGTGTCATAAGTGTTAGACATATTCAAAGTTGTAGAATTTTGACCCACAAAGGAACTTACGATGGCATAAATAGTACATGCATCACGTATGTTCCCCTTTATAACTATTAGAAAAGAGCTTCAGACATTAGATTCTCAGATATTTTTCTTTTAACACCTATTGTGGGACCTACGACCATTGCAGGTACTACTTACGGGCCATAATTAGCATCATAAGTTTTCCTCCTTCACTTTTTCATTGTGTTTAGTTTTATTCATCTCAAAAACCCTAGTTTCCTACAACACAAACACAAAAACACATCATATCTAACAAAACAGACCTAAGTACTTGTATATTTTTTTCCTTACGCATCAAAACTATCATAAAACCATGACACATCGAAACAAACTTACCTATGTACTTGTATATTTTATGGTTTTAAGCATCAAAAGTTCCATAAAAACATGCCAAATCAAGAGTCACCTGCAAAGTAACATACATGGGCATATAACGGACCTGCATAGACACATGCCCAATTTGTTAAAATGGGTGAATTTTTGACCCATTGTTGTAATAAATATCCATCGGCTATAACTTGTAGTTTCTTCTTCATTTTTAGACCAACTTTTATGCTAATAAATAATTATACTCTTGTGAGTGCGAGTGAGCTAGGATTTTCTAATATTGAACAATTGTTTGAAAATTTTTGTTGCTTGGTAGTCAATTCCCTTGTGATCTACATATGAGTTAGGTTTTGTGTATTTCGGATATGGATAATAATATGGCTTATAGATCTGATTGTGGATGATACTTGTAGGTATGATTTTTTGTCCGATGTATAAAAATAAGTAAATAGATATTTTATAGCTATGAATCATTGGTATAATATATTGAATTTAGCTCATTAAAATAGCTCACTAAAATTATTCATTGGTATGGTTTATAATTATGAGTTCCGGTTCAAGTTCGGCAATTGCTAATGGTATTGATGATATAATTTTCGATTAAAGTCCAACAAAATTTAAAACAATAGCGATGATGCTATTGAGTTTTGGTTTCAGTACGGCATTAGGGATATTCTATGATGTGATATGGGATGGATGTATTCTTTCTTATGGTATGGTAATTGGTAAATCACAATTATTTGACTGTTGTATTGCTTTATTGTTAATTACTAACTTTTAGGATATTTTCCACCAAGTTTTCTTATTTAATACACTCCAATCTATGGTTTGGCTTACCCATTGGTGTGATAGAGTATGTGCCATCATGAATCATAAATTGGGTCATGACAAATTAGTATCAGAGCCTAGGTTTCACGATACTTTTAGTATAAGCACAAGTATCTAGTAATATCCCACGGATTAGAATGATGACATCCATTCCTTATATTTTGGAGGCTATAAGATAGTTATAGAAGTTCTTCACTTCTTTCACTCATTTTGTGCTAAGAGTTTTAGCAGGTTGCTAAGGCATTATTTTAGTTTTGCTCTTTCACATATGGCTAGGATACGTGCTATTTATACATGAGATGAGGGTCCCGAGACCGAGCCTAGGGATCCTATAATTTTTTATAGACAGCTTCGAGATGTGTCCCCAACTAGGTATCAGGGTAGGGTGCCTTCATCATACCCTATTTTCTCTACCAAGCTGGACATTTTCTTTCCTTGCCAGATGTGGGCCAGAGACTAGATCAAGCTATATCGAGATATATATTTTCTTTTATACTCAAGGATTATTTAGTTTAGCTTTTGGGATTAGTTGGTGGTGTACCGTCAGATGGTGAATAGTCTATAGATTAGAGTGGTACTGAGATAGGGGTGTAGCTTGTAGTTGTAGCTTTCTGAGTTGAGGTACCTCCTACGTATATAGTTGCTCAGTTGGTAGTTGCTCATCCATTGGTTTCCCAAACTACTATATCTTTAGAAGAGTATAAGATGTTGGGTAGATTCTAGATATTGGCTCCGCCTAGGATTTTTGGTGCACCCGACGAGCTCGTATGGTGTTTCTTTGGAGAGCTCGTATGGTGTTTGTGAAGAAAAAAGATGGCTCCTTCCATAAAAGTATTAATTATAGGTATCATAATAAGGTGACAATGAAAAACTATTATCCTATGCTTCACATTGATGATTTGTTGGATCATCTTTAGGGAACAACGTTTCTCTCTAATATTGATTTGAGGTTCGATAACAACTAGTTAAGTATTCGACCTGAGGATACCCTGAAGACAACTTTTAGGACCTGTTACAGTCATTATGAGTTCCTAGTGATGTCTTTTGGGTTGACTAATTCCCCAGCCACGTTTATGGAATTGATGAAATATGTGTTCAAACCATATTTGGATTACTTTGTGATTGTGTTTTTTAATGAAATTATTATGTATTTGAGTAATAGAGTGAAGCCTGCACATTATTTGAGGATTGTTCTCCAGACTTTGAGAGATCATGTGCATTTTACCAAGTACTCTAATTCTGAGTTCTTGATATGATTGGTGATTTTTTCGTGGGCTTGTGGTGTCTAATGATGGGATTATGGTAGCTACAGACTTTGAGAGATCATTTCTATTTTAACAAGTTCTCTAAGTGTGAGTTTTGGCTATAGTTGGTGACATTCCTTGGGCTTGTGGTGCCTAAGGATGGGATAATGGTAGAACCCACAAAGATTGAGGTTATTCATGATTAGGCCAGGATTATATCTCCGACTGAAGTTTATAGCTTTATTGTCTTGACCGGTTATTATAGGTTATTTGTCGAGGGTTTTGCCACTATTTTAGAACCTATGACCAAATTTACTTAGAAAGAGATTCCCTTTTAGTTGTCCAAGGAATGTGAGTCGAGATTTTGAAAGCTCAAGGAGTTTCTTATGTCAGCTTCTATTTTGTCCCTTATTGTTGTGTGTAAGGTATATACCATGTATTTTGATGATTTCAATATTGGTTTGGGTAGTGTGTTGATGCAACATGGTGGTGTTATTTCTTATGCTTTGAGGTAGATAAAGGTGCACGAGCACAACTATCCACTCATGATTCAGAGTTGGAGGTTGTAGTTTTTGCGCTTAAGATTTTGAGGCATTATATTAATGGTGTATTGTAAGATTTTCACCAATCATCACAGTCTTCAGTATCTTATGACCTAGAGAGAGCTTAATGCTATGTATTGTAAATGGATGGAGTTTATTAAGAATTATGATATCTCTATCTCAAGTCACTAAGTAAAGCAAATATCGTAGCAGATGCCTTGAGCCAAAAGGATGGGAGTATGGGTAGCTTGTCTTGAATTTCAGTTTCTCTAAGGTCATTAGCATAGGACATTCACTCCTTAACCAACTAGATGGTGCAACTTGATATTTCCAACACTAGGAGGATCCTTGCTATTGCTGAGGCAAGTTCCTTGTTATTTGATTAGAATTAGGTACACCAGTTTGAGTATAAAAGGTTTTGCATCATTTGTGATCAGGTGTTGAGTGGTTAATCCAATAAGGATACTATATATTATGAGGGTATCTTGATATTTCATAGCTGCATTTGTGTTCCGAGGGTTAACAACTTAATTCGATGAATTTTTCATGAGGCTCACTATATTAGGTGTTTCACTTACCCAGGTACAACCAAGATGTGTAGAGACTTAAGACAATGATATTGGTTGACTAACATAAAGAGAGTTTTGGCACACTTTGTACCTCATTTCCTCTTTATCAATAGGTGAAAGCCAAGCATCAATAGCCTAGTGGTTTGATTCAATAATTGTCCATTCTCGAGTTAAAGTGGGAGCGGATCACCATAGATTTTGTTTGTGCCTTGCCTCATGCTTCCTATTGTTCTTATGGTATTTGTGTCATTGTGGATCATTTGACCAAGTTGACACATATCATTCCTATATAGGTGTCCTTCAATGCCGAGAGGTTGGCTCGTATCTATGTTAGTGAGATAGCCCCTTTGCATAGTATTCATGTATCTATTATTTTAGACCGGGGTTTAGTGTATACTTCTACCTTTTGGAGAGATTTCTCGGAAGAATTGGTTACTCTAGTGGATCTTAGTAATGGGCTCCACCGACAGATAGACAAAGGTTCTCGAGGATACGCTCCTAGAATGTGTAATTGATTTTGTAGGTCAGTTGGAGCAAAACTTAGCCTTGGCAGAGTTTGCATATAATAACAGTTACAATTCAAGTTTTGAGATGGCGCCCTTTGAGGCTTTATTTGATAAGCAATGTCATTCCTCGATTGGATAGTTTCAGAATTCCAAGATTTGACCTTGTGGAAAGCAATGTCATTCCTCGATTGGATGGTTTCAAAATTCCAAGATTTCACCTTGTGGTACTAACTTCCTTCAAAAGTCACTGGGTATAGTCAAGGTGATTTAAGATATATTGAGGGTAGATCATAGTTGGTAAATGTTTTATTCAGATCGTAGACTTTCTACTTTAAGATTTAGAGTTGGTGATTGGGTATTCCTCAGTTTATCATTCATGAAAGGTGTGACAAGGTTAGGGAGGAAAGGAAAGCTCAACCCCAAATATATTGGACCCTTTGAGATTCTTCGCACTAATGGTGAGGAGGCTTATGAGTTAGCATTACCCCCAGATTTTTTATATTGTTCATTCAGTTTTCCAAGTTTCTATGTTATGGTGATACATTTCTGATCCATCTCATGTGCTTAGATGGGACTCAGTCCAGTTGGATGAGCGGTTGACCTTCGTGGAGGAGCCTATGCTAATTTTGGCTAGTGATGCCAGGCGATTGCACACTAGAGTGATTCTAATATTAAAGGTTCGGTAGATATACCACCCAGTATATGAAGCTACATGGGAGATCGAGACTGAGATGCGGACCTAGAATCCTCACCTTTTAAAGGCTATAGGTATATCCTTATTCTTTACTACTCCGGATGAAAGTTCTTTTAATAGTGGATATTATAATGACCCTTCAGGTGATTTTCTTTATTTCTACATATATTTGTCTTTTAGAGATTTCCTACAGCTGTCCCACGTCATTTATGGCTTATTTGAACCGATAATTTGATTATCGAGCAATTCATTTGGTTTTAGAGTAAACTCCTTATTTTGAAGTCTTTATTGGTTCTAATTGGATACCAGGAAGAAATATCAACCAAATGATCTTATATTCTAAATCTGACCATTCCAAAACTCTAAAATGTCAATTTTATGCAAGGTGGACCCTCAGTTTTGGTCCCGGGAACCCGAGTTCATTTTGAGCTATTGGTCAGAAGTTAAGAGAAATTACAAGTAGGTGTGGGACCCACTTCTTAGTGAAATGAGATGGATGGAAATTTCACCTATGCCATTGAGTTGGGAATATCAAATTTGATAGGGCAGCATAGTCATTTGTGTACATGGGACATCGGATGAATCTGAAGGGGTTGGCGGAGTTCCAAGTCTCATCTAGTGCTGGTGCATCGCGTCCGCAATACCTTTGATTTCTTAAGAAATTTTTCAACAAGAAGAAAGTATCACGTACATGAAATTTTTCTATGTAAGCAACTCCCGTAGTAGTAGAGCATGTAACACATAAGCGATAATATTTTTGCGTAAACGACATCTACTCAGAAAAGCCTGATATCATGTAAGCTCTATTTATGCCAGGGCCAAGCATCGCGCAAGCAACCCAAAGTTTTCTTAAGTGATACCTATATTCCTGGAAAGGGCATAAATACCTCATTTATCCCCATTTTCACCATTTCCAAGATACTTAAACCCTAAGTAGTTGGAAAACATGGGGATAGCATTTGTGGGTGATTTTCATGCTTAGATGAAGATTAATTATGTGTTTCTCCTTCAAACTTATGGTGAGTTTACATTAAATTTTTTCTACAATTCCCTTGATTTTCCTAAATTCCCATGAAGCTTGGTGGATTGATTTTAGCACCATTATAACTCAGAATTCACCCATTCTTTAGGATAAATACTCCTTGAACATAGGGGGACGTTGAGCTAGTTTTGAAAATATGATTTTCATAAATAGTCCCCACATGGGATTTTTAAAAAAAATTGGACCCTAAGCACAATAGTGAAATATAGGTATTTTTGTTCTCGTTTTGATAAGTATAGTGTGGCACCTTGTAGAAGCTTCTCGAAAGACCAAATTGGTGAATTACCAAATTCTTCGGGCTTTCTTCGACGCCTAGGTAGCCTAGGCTTATCTTATTCATAGATTAAGCTATTTTGTAGTATGTTTATGATATTATGTTATATATGAGGTGAGATTTAGGTGTTATAAGTGTGATGATAGGATTTCTTTATTTTGTCCATTAGGCTATCTTTAAATAGTAGACTTGGGGTAATTTGCATAATTATTCACGGCATAGGTAAAATAAGTTTTGTGGTATATATATATATATATATTTATTTATTGAGAATGAAAATGTCTTAATTACTCAAGATAGGTGAAGTTGCCCTAGTTATTCATGTTAGAGTAGAGTGGTCCTTAGTTGCTTAAGTTAATGGAATTGCCTTAGTTGCTATTGTTCTAGGTTGAATTTCCTTAGTTATTCATGTTTGGGAAGGATTTCTATATTAGGGCATATTATGGCTTACTTGATATCTAGGAACAAACTTAGATAACTCAACCTAGTCCGGGGTAAAAATTGGTTAAGAGGATTTTCGGGGATTAGAATTAATCCCCTTCGTCCCATATTTGGACAAGACTTTTGATAACCCTATAGACTTGTTTACGTATGATATATACCTAATGGTAGGTTTTACACTTTAGGAGGTTTATTATAATTGTTGAGTAGGTCTATAGTATATTGAAGGATTGAGGCTAATTCTTGAGTATTTCTTATGACATTGCCTATATGTATGATTAGGGATAAAATTCGTAAGTATACTTTATGACTTATTCATGCAATTATTGGTATGGCATCTGAATATGATTAGTAATATCAACAATGGACATGCTTAATGTTATAGATATCAATGTTATTAAAAGGTGTGTCTTATAGAGATGATATGGCTTATATATATGATATGTCTCATATAGTTGATATGGCCTATAGAGATAATATGGTTTATCTATCTATCTATCTATATATATATATATATATATATACATATATATGATATTGCTTATGGATATGTTATTGCCCATAGATATGATGTGAGTCATAGATATGATTTACCGTTTGTAGATATGAGGGTTTCCTATATATATGATATTGATATAAATTTCGATTACGGTTCATAATATCTCTTATAAAATTTTTATTGCTATGGATTTTGGATATGTTTGATAATATAGCTTATATATGTTATTATGAATGAGACTTATGGTTATGATTCTTCCTTCGATGCATACAAATGAGTAATGGGATCTTTTATAGCTATACATCATTGCTTTAAACTATTTATTTTAGATTTCTGTAATGGACAACTAAAATGGTTCATTAGTATGGTTTATGATTATGAGTTATGGTTTAAGTCCGACAATTGATGGTAGAATTGATGATATAAGTTCAGGTTCAAGTCTAGCAAAATTGATGAAAATAGTGATAATGCTATTGAGTTCCGGTTTGAGTCTTCCATTAAGGATTGTCTATGATGTGATAAGTGATGGATCGATTCTTGGTTATGGAATGACAATTGGTAAATCATTGTTATTCAGTTGTTAGTTTCATTTATTGTACCCACCTTTCAAACATATGGGGCTTTGCGTTGGGCTATTTATTTTTATGCACTCATTGCTTTATAGGGGCCAATATTGAAGTTAATTGTATCATTTATGTTATCATTCTCGTATGTATTTATTTATTCATGTACAGTATGTATTTATTTATGTTACCTGTTTGCGCTTTTCACCTTGACTTAGCTTATGTTATCTTGTATCTTATCCTGTTTGTATCATGATCTAGCTCAGTTGGTCGATGATTCCTCTAGACTAGTCGTAGTTTGGTACTCAGACTACACTTTTGTACCTTTTTGGTGCATATCTGAATACTAGTTACCACAACTGATTTGACGATTGTCGCAGTTATTTAGGAGATAAGGTCAACTTTTCTAGTTGGATTTACCCTTTTTTCTTCTCTGTATCTATATCTAGTCTTTCATCTTCAAGATAGATTGTATTTTAATATTCAATACTCATAGTTTATTATATTATCTCTTGTACCTACATTAATGAGTCTCGGGATATTTGTTGGTTTCTATCTATCTATTTGATCTTTATGACTGTTGTATTGCTATTTGAATTTTTAATTGCTAATTTATGGATTTTAGGACATTTTCCACCAAGTTAGACCATTGCATCTAGCTTCGGGATATGGTTCAGCTTATATACTTGCGAGATAGAGTAGGTGCCATCATGACTTATAAATTAGGTTGTGACACACTAGCAAAAACATATGACCACCAAATTCAATCATGTATGCTCTTAATATATCTTTAAGTACCTAAATATTTATCATTGACTGCCAGTTAGTTTGAGGATAGTAAGTAGTGTTAAAGTCAAATTAGTGCCAAACTCTTCATGTAACCTGTCCCAGATCTTAGAATTGAATTGCATACCTATATCGGAAACGATGGAAATTGCCATCCTATGCAGCCTCAATGTCTCTTTGATAGAAATCTTGGCTAACTGCTTCAAGCCATAATCCAGTCTAACTGGGATAAAATATGATGGTTTGGTCATCCTTTCTACTATGACACAAATAGAGTCATGCTACCCCAAGGCATTAGGAAGACCCACTATGTCATGACCCGATTTACGAGTCATGATAGCACTTATTCTATCCCACTAGTAGGTAAGCCAAATCATAACTTGAAGCAATGGGTTAATTTGGTGGTAATGCCCAAAAGGATCTAATAGGAAATCTAACACAAAAAATAAGCAAGACAATAAAAGTAGTAAAAAAGTAGTCACTACATAAATATCATCCCACGACCTGGTAGAGCCAGTAAAAGAGCATCTGGTATATTAATACAACTCAAGTATGTAGAATATTCAATACATCTAATCTGAGGTGATTTTATACACTTTTGTATCATTATTCTAGCTTATTTTGCCTTGTTTTGAGAGAAATTCAAGTGCTTAACGTGTTCCTGTTGATATAAAATTCATTTAAGTGTCCAAGCGTGTATTTACAATGTCCATGGTATTTTTCAAACAAGTTTTTGCTTAATTGAGTAATTTAGAGTTCAACCTGGAAAACTAGTTTTACTAGCTTGAGCTAGTTGTGTCTCTAGTTGGTTTCGGTGGATTCTAATGTATTTAATTTGTTCCAAATATTTTAATGGTGTAATATTGAGTGGAATAACTTGTTTGTAATGGGTAAAGTTTAATTTGTTTAAGTCAAGGATCGAAATGACAAGTGTAAAAGCATTGTGAATTTGTCTTATCTTATCTTGTGCTTTGATTTATTGTTAAGAATATTGTTATGTTTTGATCTTGAATATATGGTGTATGATATGGTAGGAGGCTTCGTGAACTAAATACGGTGATATGTTGATGATAAAAATGTTCAAAATTCATTGAAAATGCACTACAAAAGGCATAAGCAAAGGATAGGACGCTCAATACTTAACAAAAATTTTGAAAGCAAAATCCAGTGAGTCAACATGAAGTCAACGCGTCGCATTGATGGGCACAACATTTACACTTAGAAATTTTTTTTAGTAATAATTTCAGTACAGCGACGCGAAGACGACGCGTCGCGTCGCTGGTTCAAATACTGCAAAGTCAAGTTGCGCGGACACAGGTCTTGTCCCATTATTAAGTGAATTCAAATTGGAATGCACAAAGAATTAGTGGCTGGTGGGCCTTGAATCACGTGATACTGTCCCATATTACTTTAGAAGTGAAAATATATCAAAATATATATATATAGCTGTACAACATTAAGGTGGGTGACAATTTTTGACAAAAATAGAATGACTGGACACATCATTTGATTATTAGTGGACAAGAATTATTATTTTTGGTCAACGTGGAAAGCATATATATATTTAGTGAAGAGGATTATATTTGAGGGGGAACCAATGGACAACATCTGGTCCCAATTGGAAAAGGATTTGGTCAAATTGAAATATAATATATACACACACGTACATTGGAAAAAAAAGTATTACCTGGACGCTATTTTGGAGAAAAATTGCGGAGCCACTATACGGTTTATTAGGCTTTTAATTTTTCATATCATGTATTCAATTATTTGAATTGTGATTATAAATATTAGTTGTTAAAAACCCCCTATCCGGGGTTAAAGTCAAAAACATGAGTACCATTATTTTGGATTAATTTTGTTAATTTTGCTTGTCATATTTGGTTGTTTGTTTATTCTTGTTTTAATTATTTTGTGGATTGATCACCCATAAAATACATATATTGTCAACCTTTTGATCTCGGTAGAGGGAATAGGGAGATAGAACATAGGAATAAATAAAGTTAGGGTTTTTATTCTTTTATAAAATAAAGAATTAAACTTAGCGTCTAGGATAGGGATGTACTTAGATGCCTTACTTGATTCATACGTAGGATGATAGCTTTAATTAACTTAATTGGATGATTACATCCCCGCTCAACGATGTAGTTATAATGTCCAAATTAGGTAAAAGATTAGAGGTTGGGAAACCATGATCATGCAATTAACCCTACGAATCAACAACCAAGATAAGTAAATTAACAGATGAATTCAATAACATTGTATGATTGTTCGAAGTGCTTTAACCCTAGGCTTTTCTCCAATGATTATTCCAACAATTTATTTTTCCGAATTATTTATTTTTATTTTTTTATTTACAATAATTCAAAATTCTCTTTTTGGTTACTTTTGCACTAAATTAATCTAGACGGTGAACTAAAATTAAATTGTTGTTAAATCAAGTCTCTGTAGGATCGATATTCATCTTTCTTGAAGGCCAATATATTACTTAGTAGACCACATAAACTTGCGTGTGCACTTGGGTGCTGTCAAGTTATTGGCGCCGGTGTCGGGGACTTGTAATTTGGCAATTGTTTATTTTAGTTTTACTTTTAGATTTATTTGGTGTATTTTACGCTTGGTCTTTGTTTTGTTTTTGCAGAAAATAGGATTCAAAGTAGAAAGATGGCAAGGGATCACGACTTGGTTGAACAAAGCTTCGAACCTAAGAAAATTTACCATCAACGCAGGAGAGAAGCAATCTTTCTCCCAAGAATTACTCAATTCCAAGAAGACCAAGAGCATATTATTCCTATGGCTGAACAGCAAGTAGCTGGTGGGAAGGTTGGGGAAGTGGAAGTCCCACTTCCAACAAACTTGACTTCCCCAATTCAAAGACCGGCAACTGGGAGGAATTTTGAGTTTAAATACAATATGGTGTAGCTTCTTATTAGCAGTGGAAAGTTTGCAGGGCTTTCACACGAGGATCCACAAGTCCACTTGTATACTTTCATTGAGCTTACAAATACATTCACTCCAACCGGGGTGACTCCAATTATATGAGGCTGACACTCTTCCTCTATTCACTTATTGGGAAAGCTAAAAGGTAGTTGAATGCTGAGCCGGCCAATTCAATCACAACATGGGACGACTAAGCCAGAAGGTTTCTCATCAGATTCTTTCCATCAGGCAAGACTACGAGACTTCACAATGAGATAGTGAGCTACAAGCAGAAGCCTGATGAAAACCTCTATCTTGGTTGGGATTGCTTTAAGGCCCTTCTTTGGGATTTTCCACACCACTAATAATCGAATGAGGTACTTGCTCATACTTTTGTAGAAGCTCTTGATCACAATATGAAGATTTTGTTAGATTCAGCCGCAGGTGGTCAAGCGTTGGAGCTAACTTATGATGAGTTGTACACATTGTTGAACCGCATAGCACAAGGAAATCAAGAGTGCCATTCAGATTCTACAAATGCCACAAAAAGAATTGCTATTGTGTTAGATGTAGACCAATTCTCAGCCTTATTAGCGCAGGTTTCTGCATTACAGAATTTGATCAGCACATCATTTAACAGCTTAAAGTTGGGAGCAAAAAAATATATAGCCACAGTCAATGCAATCCAACAAGCTGCAGGTTGCTGTGAAGTATGCGGAAATAGTGGTCATACGGCTACCATGTTTGCTTCAAATCTGGAATCTGTGATATATGTAGGTAATGCTCAATGGTCGAATTATGGTAATGCCTACAATATAAAGTGGCAAACTCAGCCACCTAATCAGTTATTGAATGCCCCACAACCACAGGCCAAATCGAATCAGTTTACGAGCATCACGGAAGAGATATTGAAACAAATCTTAGCAGAATTACAGAATCAGAAAGTGGCCCAGAGAAATTTAGAGTTGCAGGTTGGGAAGATACCAAAAACATTAAATACTCATCCTCAAGGTGGTCTGCCTGCTAATATAGAAAATCCAAAATAAATCATGGTAATTACCTTGAGGAGTAGTAAAGAGCTTTATGAAGAATCTCCAAAGGCAACTAAGGAGGTAGATGCTGATGTGGTGATCCAACAGGTAAATGACGGAGTTCCTAAAAATTCAAGAAAGTTTAAGTACTTGAAGGAAAAAGTTGTTGAACCAGTGAATAAGTGGCTGCCATTACCCTTCCCTCAAAAATACATAAAAGCGAAGAAGGATGCATTGTTCAAAAAGTTCATTGACACATTCAAAGTATTGCATATTAATAATCTACCTTTGCTAGATGTTATGCAGAGTATGCCTAAGTATGCAAAGTACTTGAGGGATGTGGTGGCAAAGAAGGTAAAATTGCAAGATGTAGAAGCTATAACACTCACTAAAGAGTGTAGTGCGGTAATGACACAGAAAATCCCTAAGAAATTGAAAGATCAGGGAAAGTTTGCCATCCCTATTCAAATTGGGAGTAAAGACGTCCATGCAATGAGTGATTTAGGGGTAAGTATAAACTTGATGCCCCTATCTCTATTAGAAAAATTGGGCTTGAGAGAGCCTAAAGCGACACGAGTGGTGATGCAGCTATCAGATAGATATATAGCATATCCAGATGTAATCATTGGGGATATCCTCATTAAGGTTGGTAAATTTGTTATTCCTGCTGTCTTTTTTGTTCTTGATTTTGTAGCAGACGAACAAGTACCAATTATTTTGGGACGTCCATTCTTAGCAATCGGAGGGGATTTGATTGATGTTAGAGAAGGCACATTCAAGATGAGGGTAGATAATAAAGAGGTGGTATTTGATGTTTACAAGGACCCCATTGAAAATCCCTTATATATAGATTTATGCTTGATTAATGTGTTGGAAAGGATAAATGTGAGGTACCTAAGCAACTAAAGACCTCTTCCGAATACCTGATTGAGCGGCCTAAGATGAAACCACCAATTCCTAACATGTTAAAAGATAAAAGAGGTTTGAAATGAATGAAAAAATGGCTCCTAAAAAGGGGTAAAAGGGTGGAGGAATATGGTTGAGTTGATATGGATAGTGCCGCGAAACTAAATTTGGCGCTGCTTGGGAGGCAACCTAAAGTTAATTAGGTATATTTTCTTTTCTATTTTTTTTAAATTTTTATTTCACGTAGTTTTTGTTTCTGGTTGAGACACAGGTTAATGAGAAGTCTGAGTACCATAAACCTGAGCTTGGAGCATGGCAAAAAATGAGTGTGGGATTTCCATGGATCCCTTTTTATATGTGAAATGCTACTAGCTAGTCCTAGAGGTCCCATGGAGTATTTCTATCTCTTACCTTTTAAATTCACTTTGGGGACAAAATAGATTTTTAAGTGTGAGGTGGGGAAATTCTTAAATTTTGGCTCAATTTAAAAAAAATTTACGTTAGAAATAAATGGGATATTCTTGTTAGTGCTATTGTTTTGATTACATGATGCAAGTGGGTTTATGGCTAAAAGCATGTGGAATGAGTGAATTGTTATTTTTGAGACTCCTAGGCTCAAGTTTGTGACTCTTGTACTTGTTAGCTTAAATTTGAATTCATGCTATTGTTTGGTTGGGAGTCTATGATGATCCTATTGAGTTGAGCATGTGTCATGTGTGTGTAAGGTTTTTTATATATTCTTTTTTTCATGTGATGTCTAGAACTTGTCCGGTGTGTGTGCAAAGTGAAATAAAGAGTGTGGGCTTAGGAGATGATTTAAGCATTTCTTTGATAGCCTTATTTTTACCTTTTATTTTGCCTACCCTTTGTGCATTATTTTAGTTAACCCCCATTGAGCCTTTAGCCTTTTCTTTGGTATCCATATAAGTAGTCTAATCCCTTCTGTGATAGAACATAATTTGATCCAAAAAGCTCTTAAGTGCTTTAATTGAAAAAAATTAATTTAATAAGGAGTTTGAGAAATTGAAAAAGAAAAAAATGAAAATTGATGCCCCAAGGTAATAGTTGTTGATGTATAATTGATGTGTGGTGTATGATTGTGATATAAATTATACGAGAAATATTGCCATGATTTTGAAAAAAGAGAAAAATTGATTCTTGTGGTAGTAAACTATGTATTCACCAAGTGTTTGTAAAAATGCTTAAAAGAGATGGGACAAAAATAAAAGAATGGGGTAAAAAAAATGATGTAATTTGGTTGTTGGAGAGTGATTTTAATTGCATAGTGTAGTGTATTAAAGCGCTTAGAGAGCTTAGTCGTTATTCCCAAATAGTTCCTTAGCCTACATTACAACCCTAAAAAGTCCTAATTTATCCTAAGATTTATATTCGACTATTAGTGAAGCATTATTCTAAGGGAAAGCCTATAGTTCCTTGTGTGTAACTTGTGAATTCTTTATGAGAGTGAGCGTAATTTGATTTTTGTACCCATAAATTGCATTATTGTGAGTGATTATGGGTAACTTTTTTGTTGTGAGGGCACATGGTTGATGAATGTAGGTGATTTGTATGATGTCCTTAATTGAGCAATATGCATGTGTTTGCCAACTAGGTGAGTCAATTCTTGAGGTTAGGATCTTTTGGAGTAGTGTTCATGAGCTTTCAATTGTTTAAATAACATGCTTTGTGTAGAAACTTGCATTTCGTGTAGTTATTGTACTGCTAGCTTGAGTGTCTTGCATTTAGTAGAAGTGTAGCGTCAGCTTATATTTTTATTCTTAGAGTAAAGAATTGTTCGAGGACGAACAAGGATTTAAGTGTGGGGTGAGGATCTGAGGTGGTTTTATACACTTTTGTATCATTATTCTAGCTTATTTAGCCTTGTTTTGAGAGCAATTCGAGTGCTTAACGTGTTCCTGTTGATATAAATAAGCATTTAAGTGTCCAAGCGTGTATTTATAATGTCCATGATATTTTTCAAACAAGTTTGTGCTTAATTGAGTTATTTAGAGTTCAACCCAGAAAACTAGTTTTACTAGCTTGAGCTAGTTGTGTCTCTAGTTGATTTCGATGGATACTAATGTGTTTAATTTGTTCCAATTTTTTTAATGGTGTAATTATGAGTGAAATAACTTATTTATAATGAGTAAAGTTTAATTTGTTTAAGTCAAGAGTCAGAATGATAAGTGAAAGAGCATTGCGAATTTGCCTTATCTTAGCTTGTGTTTTGATTTATTGTTAAGAATATTGTTATGTTTTGATCTTGAATATATGGTGTATGATATTGTAGGAGGCTTGGTGAACTAAATACAATGATATATTAATGATAAAAAGGCAATACACTACAAAAGGTAAGGAAAAAGAATAGAACGCTCAACACTTAACCAAAATTTAAAAGTAAATTTCAGTGAGTCAATGCGAAATCAACACATCGCATCAATGGGCACATAATTTAAACTTAGAAAAAAATTTCAGTATTAATTCCAGTACAGCGACGTGAAGACGACGCGTCGCATCGCTGGTTCAAATACTGCAAAGTCAAGTTGCGCCGACACGGTTCTTGTCCCATTATTAAGTGAATTCAAATTGGAATGCACAAAGAATGAGTGGATGGTGGGCCTTGAATCGTGTGCAGCGGTCCCATATTACTTTTGAAGTGAAAATATATTATAATATATATATATAGTTGTACAACATTACGGTGGGTGACAATTTTTGACAAAAATAGAATGACTGACACGTCATTGGATTATTAGTGGACAAGAATTATTATTTTTGGTCAACATGGACAGCATATATATATTTAGTGAAGGGGATTATATTTGAGGCGGAACCAATGGACAACAGCTGGTCCCAATTGCAAAAGAATTCGGTCAAATTGAAATATTTATATTTATAATCTATATCTATATCTATAATATTCTTAGAAAAGTGATTTGAATTTTTTGTCCTTCATTAAAAGATTTCTTTAGACAAAATTGTCTTTTCACTATTTTTTCAATTTATTATTTAATTATTTTTAGTATATTAACTAGACTCCTAAAATATATGGGATTCCTAAAATATATGGAAGAAAAATCAATTAATATTTTTCCTAAAATATGATAGAAAAATACTCCTAAAATAGGACTTTCTATTTCATTACTTGAATTGAAATAAAAAAAGAAAGAAGACAAAATAGAACCAAATTTAAAACCCAACTTTAACGTCCGAAATTAAAAAGGAAAAATAAAGCTAAAATTCAAATTAGTAAAGTTTAATAAAAAATTGAACCAAATTAAAACGGAACTTTAGTGTCTAGAAAAGTAAAGGAAAAAAGACTAAAATTCCTATAAGTGAAGTTTAGTTTATTTGGAACTCAAATTATTTTAATATTAATAAATAATATATGGAATAATAATAAAGACCTACCATATTAATTTTTTTTAATTACGATATTAAAAATCGATCCTAAACATATTGAAAGGCTATTTCATTAATCTATAATCTATAATCTATATCTATATCTATAATATATAATATATAATCTTTCTATATCTATAATCTATAATCTATATAATGTATTAAAAGTGTGAAAACCCTTATAAAAGTGATTTAAATTTTTTACCCTTCATTAAAAATCTCCTTAATAGACAAAATTGTCTTTCACTATTTTTTTAAAATTATTTTTTACTTTTTTTAGGTTAACTAATTTAATTTATGAGTCCTTTTAAATGTAGGATTTATTAGGAATAAAATTAGTTTAGGTATAAAACTCATGTAATATTCTTCAATTTAGGTAAATTAATTTTCCTTACCTATTTTAACAAGGCATTAGTTGTTGTAATTTTTTTTACTAGACTATTTTTGTCAACATAATAGAATTCAACGTGTGTGTGTGTGTGTATATATATATATATCTTCGTTGTTTTCATTCAATTCATTCTTTAGTGTCAAAAATTTTCCTCAAACAAGAATTCTTTCATCAAAACTAAAGCTTTGTGATCACTATTGTATTATTTTGTTGTAGTTTATAGGCCGTTGATGAATTTACAGGTGGTAGATGAATGTCGGTCGATTTTGAGGAATTTTTAAGTAAAGGTTATATTTAATTTTATTGCTTTTATATCTCTGCTTTGAGATTTTATTGGTGTAAAGGTAAAGTTTAGTTGTATTATTTGATATCTGTATTGTCGTATTATTTTGTTATAGTTTACAGATGGTAGATGAGTGTCGGACGACTTTGAGAATTTTTTTGTGTAAAGGTTAGATTTAATTATATTATTTTGTTGTCTCTATCATCATATTGTTTTGTTGCAGTTTGCAGGTGGTAGATGAATGTTGATCGGCTTTGAGATTTTTTTTTTGGTAAAAGTAAGGTTTAGTTAAATAGATTCTCCAAAAGATGTTGAATTTAATTATTGTATTCATCTTTATTATTTAAAAAAATATTCTAACGTTTGAATTCAATAAAGTGAGGTACATGCGCGAAACGCGTACACCTAAACTAGTAATATATATACACACGTACAGTGGAAAAAAAGTATTACCTGGATGCTATTTTGGAGAAAAATTGCAGAGCGGCTACACAGTTTATTAGATTTTTAATTTTTATTTAAATTTTAATTTTTTATATCATGTATTTAATTATTTGGATCGTGATTATGAATATTAGTGGCTAAAAAACCCCCTCTTTGGGGTTAAAGCCAAGAACATGAGTACTATTATTTTGGATTAATTTTGTTAATTTTGCTTATCATATTTGGTTGTTTGTTTATTCTTGTTTTAATTATTTTGTGGATTGTTCAAGCATAAAATACATATATTATCGACCTTTTGATCTCAGGAGAGGGAATAGGGAGATAGAACATGGGAATAAACAAAGTTTGGGTATTTATTCTTTTATAAAATAAAGAATTGAACTTAGAGTCTAGGACAGGGATGTACTTAGATGCCTTACTTGATTCATACGTAGGATGATAGCTTTAATTAACTTAATTGTATTATATCCCCGCTCAACGATGTAGTTGTAATGTCCAAATTAGGTAAAAGATTAGAGGTTGGGAAACCATGATCATGCAATTAACCCTATGAATCAACTACCAAGATAAATAAATTAATGAATGAAATTTAATAACATAGTATGATTGTTCGAAGTGCTTTAATCCTGGGCTTTTCTCATTGATTGTTCCAAGAATTTATTTTGCTGCATTATTTATTTTTATTTTTTATTTCCAATAATGCAAAATTCTCTTTTTAGTTACCTTTGCACTAAATTAATCTAGACGGTGAACTAAAATTAAATTTTTGTTAAATAAAGCCTTTGTGTGATCGATATTCGACTTTCTTGAATGCCACTATATTACTTGGTAGATCACGTACACTTGCGTGTGCGCTGTCAACATTTGTCTCAAAATTAAAGACTGAATATAAAAGGATAGAAAGATATGGGCGACTAAGACTCCAAGATCTCACCCTATCGTCGGATATCAACACCACACGAACACAAATCAACAACGGCAACTAGTACTCTGCTCTACACCTAAAAGGTACATAAGTGTAGTATAATTCACAAAACAATGGGTACTTACGAGGCATCATCGACCAACGAAGCTAAATCATGATATAAGAATTATAGAATGCAAGACAACATACCTAAGTCAAGGTAAGAAAAATAACCTGAAAATCTCCAACACCGCTATACATGAATAAATAGATAACCGGAATATCATAATAACATAAAATAAAACATGAACACATGAAATAAGAAGTGCAAAATTGGCCCTATACGCCAATTAGTGTGGAAAAGTAAATAACACATCGCAATCCTCCATAAGCCTTGAAGGTACAAAGAAGATAGAATAACCCACCACTTTCATTTATCAACTCTCATAATACAATTGGAATTCATTGAAGTCATGACACACTATAACCATCAATCGTCCATATTCCTCATTTGTAAGAAAGTCAAAACATACCAACTATCCATCTTGTAGAAACTAATCCTCATGTATCAATAAATCATCCTTTATCAACTAAAAATAACTTATCCAATAATCATTAATTAACAAGTAACATATATTTAGAAACTATCCAATATTTATAAACTAACAAATATTTATCAACTAACCAATATTTAGTAACTAAAAACTTTTTATGAACTAATAAATATTTAGCAATTAGCCAATATTTATCAACTTACCAATATTTAGAAACTAGTCATTATATTAGTCGAGTCTATTCATATCATACTACATTATAACTATTTCTTCATTTTTGACTTAGCTAGTTTTTCAATCTTACATCCCTATGTCATCATATCATTAATAGTATATCATCATAGTATAATACGTATAGTCAGACTCGAACCGGTATGGATATTTACAATATCCTCATAATATGATCATAATCACCTTCCAATCTTGCCTGTCATATATATATCCTATTAATAATCCTCCGGCCTTGTGGGGCAAAAATTATTATAATCATCCTGACACCTTGCCAGGAAAAAATCATCATAAACATCATCCGGCTTTGTCGAGCATTTATCATCATAATCATCCTCTGACCTTGAGGTTATAAATAATCCAAATCTTCCTCCGGAATTTCCAAGAATATATATATAATCATAATCATCCTCCGGCCTTGCCGAGTATATATCATATCCATCCTCTAGATTTCCACAGGATATAAATTATCTATATCATAATTAATATAGCCTATAGCTTAATCATTAGAGTATTTAATAGCATAACCATTAATATAATATATTAACACGATCAATAATCATAATCAAAATCATAATCTCTATCATAATCAACAACATGATTGCCAATATAGTAAATAAGCATGATCTTTTGTATAATTCATAATGTATTCATCGATATAGTAAATTACATGGTTACAAATATAATCAACATGCGATATCAAAGCATGTGCAATAACTTATAAATAGCCTAATCAATGGCATTTCATTAGCACAATAGATTTAGCACAATAGATAGCTTATCAATAGCTTGATCAATAGTTAATCTATGTCATAATCTATATCTTATTCATAGCATAATCAATAGCATAATTTACTACCTAGTTAATAAAATACTCAAGGTCTCATTCAATAGTATAATCTTTAAAGCATTACATTAAACATCATTCATCATAACCAACAAGTACCTAGGAATCTAAATATCATCGAATAACCATCTTCATAGATGCACACAAGTGTATCAAAGGTCTTTAATAGCTATCACATGTTTTGGACTAAGGTGGATCAAAGTAGCCACTTCTAAATCCCCAAAATCATTTATCAAAAAATATCTAGCACGTATTAGGATAAGGTATCTAAATCTACAACTTGGTGTCAAACAAGACATAATTAGTTCGAGCATAGTGATTTCTTCTAATATAGAGCAACTAGATCCATTTATCCTATGGTAAGGCAATTTGAGCAAGTTTCATCCTAAACTCAAGTAACCAAGGAAATATCCTTATTAATTAAGTAGCTAAGGCATTTCCATTCTAACAAGACCCTACAAGGTCAATTTCACCTAAGATAGGAAAAATTAAGAAAATCATGCCCAAAACTATAGCCAAAATAGCCCAAATAATCCAACTAATCCAAAGTGTTTCCATTTATCACATCAACACCTAAAACCCATCCCAAATCTAACACAATATTATAAACATAATATGAAGTAGCTCAATCTAACAAGGGGTAAAACCTAGCCTACCTGGACATCGAAGAAATCTCACAAGATCCGCTAATTCATCATTTTTCTCTTTCGAGAAGCTTCTACAAGATGCCAAGCTATAACAATCATATTTACTTATAAATATGAGAAATCCAAACTAAATTGGAGCTAAAATCAAGCCCTCAAGGTTTTGGGACTTTTGAAAAAGAAATCAAGAAAATCTACCAAGAAAATGGTGAATTCTTACATCAAATTGGTAGATAATTGCAGAAAGAAGGGTTAATTAAGCTTCACAATCACTCACAAGCCAAAATCCCACTTAATATTAATATTTATGGTTTAAGCTCTATAGAAAAGGATGAGAAACAGATAAAATCACAAAATAAGATGTCCATTAATACCCACCTCTAAATCTCGGGTTTTGTAATTGTGACTTGGGACTTGTGATCGCCACATCGTGTGCCTGCATATACTGGTCGTAATCGTGACCTGTACACCATGATCACAACTTTCACACTACAATTGCGCTAGTGTACTGCCAAGGTCATCAGGATTGCGACCCTTGGCTCACGATATCAATAACAACAAGACAGTTAACGGGACTCTGCCATCCCCTTTGGATCCATTCAGAGTCCTGTTTACAAAACATACTATTTAACTACACCAAATTCAACATTTTGACTCAAAGGCACAGTAAAAATTTCCATTGTAGGTCGCTCTGACAAAATATGGATCCCATACCTAATTTCCATTTTCTTAACTTTTTGACCAATAGGTAGAAATGAGCACGAGTGCCTTGGTGCGCCGAACAAATTGTCCACCTAGCATGAAATTGATTTTTTGAAACTACTGTAATAGTCCAAATTTGCTTTCTGGTTCGTTTGCCAGAAGTTTTCACTCGGTGCCAATTTCAAACTACTGAAGACTTCAAATTAAATAATTGTCTCTAAAAACCAAATAAACTGCCCGGTAATCGAATAGTTAGGTCCAACATGCAATAAATGACTTAGGGCTGCTATAGAGAACTCTAATGGCAAAAATAAGCCAAATTATGAAAAATGACATGAAAGATCATTATAATATCAACTACTAAAAGGACTTTTATCCATAGAAGTTAAGGATTAAGATGCATCTGATCTCTTTAAAAGGTGAGGATATTGCAACCACATCTCGCTCTAGATCTTCCAAGTATCCTTCTCTACTAGGTGGTGCCTCCACTGAATTATAACTACATAAAGCTTCCTAGTATGCAAACGTTTAATATCTCTAGTAAAAATGAGCTCAGGATTCTCCAAGAAGGTTAACAACTCTTCCAACTAGACTAAATCCTATCTAAGTACATCAGATAGAATTGGACTGTATCACCGAAACATAGAAACATGGAAACCTAGATGGACAACTGCAAAATCTTAAGGTAGATTTAAATAATAAGGTACCTCACTAGTAGTGCAAAGAATCTTGAAAGGTCCAATATATCTAGGGATGCGATTTTCCTTTCACCAAAACCTCATAACACCTTTCATTGTCGATACTCGGAGGAGTACTCGATCACCAACTCCAAATCTCAAGGAACAAAGTCTATGATCTGCATAGGCCTTCTTCCTACTATGAGCTGCTTTCATCCTTTACCTAATCACCTTGACTCTATCCAATGACTCCTAAAGAAAATTGGTGCCACGGGGACAAGTCTTAGAACTCTTAAACCATCTAATAAGAGAACAACATCTTCTACCATACATAGCCTCAAAAGGCACCATCTCAATACTCGAATGGTAATTGTTTTTTATAAAAAAGCTTTACCAATGCTAAGTGATCCTCCCACTAGACTCCGAACAGTCTCAGAGAATATCCTCAATCACCTGAACAGTCTGCTAGGACTAGTTATTGGTCTATAGATAGAAGGATGTACTATGATCCACCTAAGTATCCAACTCCTCTATAAAAGCTCTCCAAAATCTAGAAGTGAATATGGAAACTTGATATGAAATAATAGATATGGGCACATCATGCAAATGAACTATCTCACGAACATAGATGCAAGCTAACCTCATGGTATTAAAGGAGATCTGAATAGGAAGGAAATGTGATAACTTGGTCAATCGATCCATGATGATCAAAATATCAATAGAACCACAGGAAGTATAAGGTAAACCACTAGTAAAATCCATAGTAATTCACTCCCATTAGCACTCGATAATAGGAAATCTCTGAATCAAACAACCTAATTGTTGATGCTCAGCTTCACCAGTTGACAAACAAGGTAATGAGCTACAAAATTTGCCATATCTCTCTTTATTCTACTCCACCAATAATATTGTCTCAAATGTCTATACATCTTAGTTGTGCCTAGAGGAACAAAATATCTAGAATTGTAATCTTCATGCAAAATCAACTTAATCAAATCATTGATCCTCGAAACACAAATACAACCGTCAAAACTCAAAACTCCCTCAAAATATATGGTGTTCCTCTCATACTCACCACTCAACCCCCAATTACGAAGGAAGCAAAGCTTACTATCCTTAGATTGACGATCTTGAATCTACTTATAGAGCGAAGACCTCACCTCAACATTAGCCAAAATCCTCTAAGGGTATGAAATATAAAGGAAAACCATCAAGTTTGATAAGCACTCAATGTCCCATTCCAACAGCCTCTGTGAAATTAAAATATAAACCAAACTACCAATATTCACTACTTACCAACTCAAGGCATCTGCTATCATATGCGCCTTACCTGGATGATACAATATGGAAATATCATAATCCTTAAGCAACTCCATCCATCTATGTTGTCTAGCATTTATCTCTCTCTAGGAAATAAGATCCTAAAGATTGTCATGATTAGTGAAAATCTCACAATGCACCCATAAGGATAATGCCTCCAAATCATAAGCGCAAAACTACCACCACCAACTCCAAACCATGACTGGGGTAGTTTTACTTTTGAACCATAAAAGGCCTCAAAGCATAATCAATAACACGACCCTGCTTTATCAAAACACAAGATAGACCAACTCCAGAGGCATCATAATATAAGATGAATCCCTCACCCTCAACAGAAAGTGCTAGAATCGGAGCTAAAGTAAGAAAATCCTTAATCATTCCAAAGATCGACTCACACTTCTCAAACGATAATAAAGAAACCTCCTTCTGAGTCAATCTGGTCATAGGTGTTGAAATAGTAGCAAAAACTTTAATGAATTATCTATAATAATCATCCAAACCAATAAAGTAACAAACCTCTATAGATTATGTAGGTCTATCCCAATGATGAATTACCTCAATATTAGCTAGGTCTACCATAATAAAATCCTTCGACACTACATGCCGAAGGAATGTCACTGACTCTAGCAAAAACCTACACTTTGAAAACTTGGCAAAAAGCATACAATATCTCAGAGTCTGGAGCACAATCCTCAAATGTTTCACATGCTCTTCTCTAATACTTGAATACCCAATGATTTCATCAACGAAAACAATCACAAAGGAATCCAAATAAGGTCTGAATGCTCTATTCATCAAATACATAAATCCGACTGGTCCATTAGTCAAGCCATATGATATCACAAGGAACTCATAATGACCATAACGGGTCCTAAAATCTATTTTTAGGATATCCTCAACGCGAATTATCAACTGATGGCAAACTGATCTCAAATCAATCATAGAAAACACTGCTGCTCCTTGAAGCTGGTTGAAAAAATCATCAATGTGAGGCATATGATAATGATTTTTCATTGTCACCTTATTAAGCTGCGTATAATTAATACACATAAGCATACAACAATTATTGTCCTTCAAAGACAACACAGGATCTCCTAAATGAGACACACTCAGTCTAATAGAACCCTTTCAAAGATGATTCTTTAGCTGAGAATTCAACTCCTTAAACTCTGCAGGAGCCATATTGTCACGCCCCAAATCCCATTGGAGCGGAATGGCACCCGTAGCCGAGGAGGCCCGGGAGAACCCGTTCATAACCCATACTTTCACATTTACATTACTTATGAAAATTAGAAATTTGGGCAGCACTTCATTGTAAATAGAAGAAAACAGTACCTCTATCAGCCCAGCAAACACGCATATATATATATACATAAACAGTAATTGGTCGTCAGAGCCATCACGTCTATCAACCAAACACTCCTATGGTTGTACAATATGTCTACAAAAGCCTCTACATAGATACACAACTGAGTTAGGGTCGGGACAAACTCCCGCCCATAAAAGACTTTTATACAAATACCAAAAATACATATAGAAATGAATTGGGATGCCCCGAAACAACTGGAGCTCACCACTATCAACAGAATGTCCTGGCTCTTACTGCGGAGGTGTACAACCTGAAGTACCTGTTCCTGCAGGCATTAATACAGGTCCCCCGTGAGGGACGTCAGTACAGAAATATGTACTGAGTATGTAAGGCAGTGAGTATCAAGATGAGATACAAAAGATCAACAGTACCCAGATACCAGTGAATAAACAGTATGAGTAGACCACACTTAAAAGAGCTGATGGGATACCTGCACATTACTTTCATATTATTACTTCCCGTATTCCTAATCAATACATAACATATGTCATACAATGGCCAACTGATCAGTGGTACTAATACAATACATCAGGGACCACCCCTGGAATAGCATATATACATAATCTTTATAATACAATGGCCAACTGATCAGTGGTACTAATACAATACATCATATCATCAATTTAAAATAAAGACATTCCATTTCTTAATTCAATTAATCTTTGAGATTGGTTACTTTGTGGTCACACCTTATGGAACTTGAAACCATGATACCTCAATAGTAAAAATATGTAAATAGGTAATCAATATCATGAAAATGAATTAGAGAATCATGAATACCTCATTAAACCATTTCGGAGTCAACAATAGTATATGGATATTTTTTTGACTAGCCGGACATCTTAAAAGTAAAAACAAGTTCAATTGGTAGTGTCGAAGATCATATGATGTTATTATATGTCATGTGTCGTAGGACAATGTTGGAAGCTTACTTGAGAGTGCCATGGGTCATTATTCATGCCAAAGATTAGATAGAGTATGTCTTACATACCTTGATATGACCACTTCAATACAAGTCCAACTTGACTTTCCGTACTCTTCGAACACTTATCTACAATAAGTCATTTGTGGCAAACTAGTATTAGCAACCAAACCTTACCATTTAGGTATTAACTTCACCAAATAATTTCTAGGAAGTAATCCTTTAACTCATCAATAAGAGTGCTACATACATCCTCTTATACTCTTATTACATTCACATATCATGCATTTTCATGCAATATCCCTCAACATCACTCTTAGCCTTTATTTCCCCTCTTAATCACCATCCAATACCAACATGATCACTAGGCATACATAACCACTAATATAATGATATATCACCACAATTCATCCTCCATAATCCAATACAACAACTTCCATAATTTACTACTAACAATTTATACAAAACAATTCATAACTATGTATAGTTATCTTCCAACATCAAGACAATACTCATAATCCCTTATCAATACTTATTCATGGATAAGAATCAAGAATAAACAATATTCATACCTTAACAATGAACTCTTGTATTTAGAATCCTCCTTACATAACCATGGGGTGCTTCTCGAAGCTTTCGAGATGGTGAACACAACTACGGAACCAATTCGAATTTTCTACGGTTGAATCACAAAATATTTGAAGTTGAAATTAGGCTAGGGTTTCAACTTCTCTTAATAATTGGATGATATATGATATATATGAGGCTAAGTGTATGTTTATAAAGACCAATTTTCGTCCAAGAGGTAATAGAAAATGACCATTTTGCCCTAAAAATTTAAATAAAATCCGAATCTGTCCCCAGTGGACAGTTTTGACAGGATGAAGTAAATCGATCATAACTCTTTGATCCAGTATCGGATTTGGGTGAAACCAATTGCATTGGAAAGATAATTCAAAGGGATTTCATTTTCATATAATTTATACCACCCAGTTCTTCCTGTAAAAGGAGTTATGATCGTTTAAAGTTGACCCAAAAATCTGTCCCAAAATTCTGTTTTTCTTTTTTGATAGGCTGTAGTAAAACGGGTATAGCTCCTTACTCAGACATTGGATTTGGATGAAACCAATTTCATCGGAAAGAAGACTCTCGTAGCTTTTCGTCTATATATAGAAGCTCACACAGTTCTTTTTGTACAAGGAGTTATGATTGTATAAATTGATCCAAAAAAAAATTGCCTAGCTGCAGTAATTTTCCTGCAGATTTACTGTTCACAGGCTTCCCGGCCACCGTTTTGAAATTTCGAATGTGCTCGCTTATATGAAATACTCCTCTGTTTAGGGAAAAATTTATATCCTTGGAAAGCTTATTCCAATACCTACACATACAACTATTGACGAGATACTTCCGAACACCATAAACCTAATTTAACCCATATGCAAGCCTTTAGGACTCCATATAATCGCGATAAGTGTACGAAAAAATTTACGGGGTGTTACATTCTCCCCCCCTTAAGAACATTCGTCCTCGAATGTTAGCATAGTTACTCAATTAAGATATGTCCAAGCTTACAATTAACATATTCATCATCATAATATACTTGCATAAAAATAAACACTTACTTGTTATTGTTCTTCTTCCGTCTCATGAACTTCCTCCTCATCGTTGAATAGGTAAGGGTACTTAATCTTCATCGCTTCCTCGGATTCCCATGTGATCTCCTTAACTTGTTGATTCCTCCAAAGTACTTTTACCGATGCTATCTCTTTATTCCTTATCTTTTAAATTTGGCGATCAAGAATAGCAATAGGCATTTCTTCAAAAGTGAGATCTTCTGTAACTTGTACATCTTCCGTAGTAGTGATGTGCGATGGATCTCCGATGTACTTGCGAAGCATCGAAACATGAAATATGGGATGAACTTCTAAGAGCTCTTGAGGTAGCTCTAACTCATAAGTAACTTGTCCAAATCTTTGAATGATCTTGTACGGACCTATGTATCGTGGACTTAACTTTCCTTTCTTTCCAAACCTCATCAATCCTTTCATTGGTTATACTTTCAAGAATACCCTATCGTCGATAGAAAACTCAAGTCCTCTTCTTCTAACATCCGCATAAGATTTGTGTCGACTTTGAGCTGTTTCAAGCCGTTGTTGGATCACTTTAACCTTCTCCATTGCTTGATAAACAAGGTCCGGTCCAAACAAGATCGCATCACCTGCTTCAAACCATCCTATTGGCGATCTACACTTTCTTCCATACAATGCTTCATATGGTGCCATTTTGATACTTGAATGATAGCTATTATTGTAGGAAAACTCGATAAGAGGTAGGTGATCATCCCAGTTGCCTTTGAAATCTAATACACATGCTCGTAGCATATCTTCAAGTGTCTGGATGGTACGTTCCGCTTGTCCTTCCGTTTGAGGATGAAAAGTCGTACTTAGATTTACTTGTGTCCCCAAACTCCTTTGAAAAGACTTCCAGAAATTCGCGATAAATTGGGCTCCTCGATCGGATATAATGGAAATTGGAAATCCATGTAAACGAATGATCTCCTTAATATACAACTTCGCATACTCTTCCGCCGTATAAGTTGTCTTAACTGGTAAGAAGTGCGCGGATTTGGTAAGCCTATCAATGATCACCCATACAGAATCAAACTTCCGAAATGTACGAGGCAAACCCGTGATGAAATCCATATTGATCTTGTCCCACTTCCAGATTGGAAGATCTATACATTGCATGTAACCACTGGGTTTCTGGTGTTCTACTTTGACTCTTTGACAATTCGGACATTCAGCTACAAATTCGGCAATATTCTTCATGTCATTCCACCAATATATTGCTTTCAAATCTTGATACATCTTAGTCGACCCTGGATGGATGGAATACCTTGAACAGTGTGCTTCTGTCATAATTCTCTTTCTTAGCTCAACTACATCAGGTACACATAAACGATTCTGACACTGAAATACTCCTTCTCGCGTAAACTCAAATGCCTTTGTCGTGCCACTCTGCACATCCTCCTTAAGCTGCAATAAAATTTGATCTGCATACTGCTTCTCTTTCACTTCAGCTATCAATGAAGATTCCGCTGCATTACGTACAATAACCTCTTCATCTGGAGTTTCGAGAAGTCAAACTCCCAAATTAGCTAGTTGGTGAAGATCCTTAATCTTCCCCTGCTTTTCTATAGATGCCATTTTAGACTTACGACTCAGTGCATCCGCTACCACATTCCCTTTCCCTGGATGATACAAGATATCAACATCGTAATCTTTCAACAATTCAAGCCATCTCCGCTGCCTCAAGTTTAGATCTTTCTGACTGAAGATATATTGCAGGCTCTTATGATCGGTATATATGTCAACACGAACCCCATATAAGTAGTGGCGCCATATCTTCAAAGCAAATACAACTGCAGCTAGCTCAAGATCATGCGTGGGATAATTCCTCTCATGTGGTCGTAACTGTCTAGAGCCATAGCCTATTACTCTACCATGTTGCATTAATACGCATCCTAAGCCAATTCTCAAAGCATCACAGTACACTTCATACCCTTCTGTGCCTTCAGGAAGTACCAATACCGGTGTAGAAGTCAACTTGCTCTTCAGATCTTGGAAACTCTTTTCACAGGCATCATTCCATTAAAACTTGGAGGCTTTATGCGTCAACTTAGTCAAGGGTGCAGAAATAGAAGAAAAACCTTCAACAAACCTTCTATAATAACCTGCCAACCCAAGGAAACTACGAATCTCCGTAGGCGTCGTGGGTCTTGGCCAATTCTTCACAGCCTCAATCTTCTGAGTGTCAAATTTTATGCCTTCACTGGATACAATATGGGCCAAAAATGCCACTGACTTGAGCCAAAACTCACATTTAGAAAACTTTGCATACAGCTTACGATCACGAAGAATCTGCAACGCCTGCCTTAAGTGATTAACATGATCCTCTTCAGATCTAGAGTAGACCAGAATATCATCTATGAAAACTATCACGAACACATCTAGAAACGGCTTAAACAACCTATTCATCAGATCCATAAAAACTGCGGGTGCATTTGTCAGCCCGAATGACATAACCAGGAATTCATAATGACCATACCATGTTCGGAAAGCTATCTTTGGTATATCTTTATCCTTGACTCTCACTTGATGATAGCCTGATCTCAAGTCAATCTTGGAAAAACACTGGGCACCCTGCAACTGGTCAAATAAATCATCAATTCGGGGAAGAGGGTATTTATTCTTGATAGTCACCTTATTCAATTGCCGATAGTCAATACACATCCTCAGCGAACCATCTTTCTTATGCACAAACAATACTGGTGCTCCCCAAGGGGACATACTAGGCCTGATGAATCCCTTCTCTAGCAAGTCTTTCAGTTGCTCTTTCAATTCTTGCAACTCTGCTGGTGCCATTCTATAAGGAGGAATTGAGATTGGCTGTATGTCTGGCAACATATCAATACCAAACTCCACTTCTCGTTCAGGAGGTAAACCTGGCAGTTCTTCAGGAAATACATCAGGAAATTCATTCACAACCGGAACGATCTAAAAAGTTGGTGGCTCTGCCTCTGTATCCCTTACTCTAACCAAATGGTATATGTACCCCTTGGAAATAATTTTTCTTGCCTTAAAGTAAGAAATAAATCTACCTCTCGGCGCGCCAACATTACCCTTCCATTCAAGGACTGCCTCATTTGGGAAATGGAAATATACCTTCTTAGAACGGCAATCTACTGTAGCATAACAAGACGCTAACCAATCTATGCCCATAATAACATCAAAATCTACCATTTCTAACTCAACAAGATCATCCATCATTTCACGACCACAAATATTCACAACACAATTTCGATAAACATTCCTAGCTATAAGAGATTCCCCCACTGGCGTTGATACTTCAAATGGCTTGGCTAATAATTCGGGTGTTCTTCCAAACCTTCCCGCAACCAAAGGAGTAGCATACGATAATGTAGAACCAGGATCAATTATGGCATACACATCAAATGCAAAGATGGACAACGTACCTGTAACCACGTCTGGAGAAGCCTCTAAATTCTGCTGATCTGCTAGGGCATACACACGGTTCTGAGCTCCGCTAGAACTAGCTGCTCCTCTATCACCTCTACCATGACCCATAAGTTGTGCACCCCTACTCAAAGGAGGCACCGATGATGATGCAACAGCTAATCTGGTAGGTCGTGTTATACCACCTGTGGTCCTGTGTGGGCAATCTCTAGCCATATGCCCCGGCTTACCGCACCAAAAGCAATTTTTCATTCCAAGCCGACATTCGCCAAAGTGAAATATTCTACATATGGGGCACGAGTGTCGTGGAGGTCTCAATTGACTCATACTCCCTTTTCCTTGATACCCCACTGTTCGCGAACTCTGATTTTCACTGCTTTGCCCGAACTGATTACCTATGAACCTTTGAAATTGCGGTGGAGCACTAATTGCAGGATAAGAAGATAACGGGCTAGGCAATCTATGAGAAAACGAAGGCCTAAAACCTCCCTGAGATGCCATAAACTTCCCTATAGCTCTGGCCCGCTTAGAATATCCTTTTTCTGATTCCTGGGTTCTTCTTCTTTGCCTCTGATCTTCCATTTTCTGAGTGAAAGCTTGTATCCTCGCTATATCCATGTCCTTGTTCAAAGCAGCAATGGTACAATCTCTAACCAAGTATTGTTCCAATCTATCCACATAGTGATGAACTCTGTCATCCATAGTAGCTACCACATTAGAAGCATATCGAGACAAGAAGTTAAATCGAAGACTATACTCCCTTACACTCATATTACCCTGACGAAGATTTAAGAATTGATCTGCACGGGCCTGATGAGTCTCAAATGGAAGATAATGATCAATAAATGCATCTTTGAACTCTCCCCATGTAGTTGGAGGCGCATCAATACCCCTAGATCCTTTCCAATCCTCGTACCACAATATAGCCTCTCCTTTCAGTCTATATGCTGCTAGCTCAACCATCTCTTTACCGGATATGTGCATAACATCTAGAGCCCTTTGGGTTTGATCGACAAAGTCCTGCGGGTCTTCGTTAATATCTGATCCGGTAAAAGTAGGAGGATCTAATTTCAGAAAATCCTGTGTCCGAAGGCTAGCTGCTCTATCCGTACCACTAGAACCCGTGGTAGGAATAGCTTGCCCTTGAACTTGACCGGCAACTATACGCGTCAGAAGTTGTACTGCATCCCTCAAATCTCGATCAACAACATTAATAGATGGCCCTTCCGGAGGAGAAGAAGCTCCTAATATATGCTCAGCTTGAGACTCACTTTGTTCAACTTATGCCGGTGGTGACTTACTAGTACCTTCTCCAGCCACTACATCTACTCGCTTCCACCTATTCTTTCTCCTTGTAACCGGAATCGTTACTATAATAAATAAAAAAAAAACAATTGGATTAAGCGATCGATTATGACTTTATCTCTAATATGGGCTCTATTGCACGATCTAAGAAATGGAGGATGGAAACAATCCCTAAATGTCCAATAGCCTCCTGTTTATAGATGTGGTGCACAACACACCGATAAATGAGATTCGATGTAGACACGGCTTTGTAGACTCACTAGGACGAACTTCTCTGATACCACTTCTGTCACGCCCCAAATCCCATTGGAGCGGACTGGCACCCGTAGCCGAGGAGGCCCGGGAGAACCCGTTCATAACCTATACTTTCACATTTACATTACTTATGAAAATTAGAAATTTGGGCAGCACTTCGTTGTAAATAGAAGAAAACAGTACCTGTATCAGCCCAGCATACACGCATATATATATATATAAACAGTAATTGGCCGTCAGAGCCATCACGTCTATCAACCAAACACTCCTATGGCTGTACAATATGTCTACAAAAGCCTCTACATAGATACACAACTGAGTTAGGGTCGGGACAAACTCCCGCCCACAAAAGACTTTTATACAAATACCAAAAATACATATAGAAACGACTTGGGATGCCCCGAAACAACTGGAGCTCACCACTATCAACAGAATGTCCTGGCTCTTACTGCGGAGGTGTACGACCTGAAGTACCTATTCCTGCAGGCATTAATACAGGTCCCCCGTGAGGGACGTCAGTACGGAAATATGTACTGAGTATGTAAGGCAGTGAGTATCAAGATGAGATACAAAAGATCAACAGAACCCAGATACCAGTGAATAAACAGTATGAGTAGACCACACTTAAAAGAGCTGATGGGATACCTGCACATTACTTTCATTTCATTACTTCCCGTATTCCTTATCAATACATAACATATGTCATACAATGGCCAACTGATCAGTGGTACTAATACAATACATCAGGGACCACCCCTGTAATAGCATATATACATAATCTTTATAATACAATGGACAACTGATCAGTGGTACTAATACAATACATCATATCATCAATTTAAAATAAAGACATTCCATTTCTTAATTCAATTAATTTTTGAGATTGGTTACTTTGTGGTCACACCTTATGGAACTTGAAACCATGATACCTCAATAGTAAAAACATGTAAATAGGTAATCAATATCATGAAAATGAAGTAGAGAATCATGGATACCTCATTAAACCATTTCGGAGTCAACAATAGTATATGGACATTTTTTTGACTAGCCGGACATCTTAAAAGTGAAAACAAGTTCAATTGGTAGTGTCGAAGATCATATGATGTTATTATGTGTCATGTGTCGTAGGACAATGTTGGAAGCTTACTTGAGAGTGCCATGGGTCATTATTCATGCCAAATATTAGATAGAGTATGTCTTACATACCTTGATATAACCACTTCAATACAAGTCCAATTTGACTTCCCGTACTCTTCGAACACTTATCTACAATAAGTCATTTGTGGCAAACTAGTATTAGCAACCAAACATTACCATTTAGGTATTAACTTCACCAAATGATGTCTAGGAAGTAATCCTTTAACTCATCAATAAGAGTGCTACATACATCCTCTTATACTCTTATTACATTCACATATCATGCATTTTCATGCAATATCCCTCAACATCACTCTTAGCCTTTATTTCCCCTCTTAATCACCATCCAATACCAACATGATCACTAGGCATACATAACCACTAATATAATGATATATCACCACAATTCATCCTCCATAATCCAATACAACAACTTCCATAATTTACTACTAACAATTTATACAAAACAATTCATAACTATGTTTCTAGTTATCTTCCAACATCAAGACAATACTCATAATCCCTTATCAATACTTATTCATGGATAAGAATCAAGAATAAACAATATTCATACCTTAACAATGAACTCTTGTATTTAGAATCCTCCTTACATAACCATGGGGTGCTTCTCGAAGCTTTCGAGATGGTGAACACAACTACGGAACCAATTCGAATTTTCTACAGTTGAATCACAAAATATTTGAAGTTGAAATTAGGCTAGGGTTTCACCTTATCTTAATAATTGGATGATATATGATATATATGAGGCTAAGTGTATGTTTATAACGACCAATTTTCGTCCAAGAGGTAATAGAAAATGACCATTTTGCCCTAAAAATTTAAATAAAATCCGAATCTGTCCCCAGTGGACAGTTTTGATAGGCTGAAGTAAATCGATCATAACTCTTTGCTCCGGTATCAGATTTGGGTGAAACAAATTTCATTGGAAAGATAATTCAAAGGTATTTCACTTTCATATAAAGTATACCACCCAGTTCTTCCTTTACAAGGAGTTATGGTCGTTTAAATTTGACCCAAAAATCTGTCCCAAAATTCTGTTTTTTTTTTGATAGGCTGTAGTAAAACGGGTATAGCTCCTTACTCAGACATTGGATTTGGATGAAACTAATTTCATCAGAAATAAGACTCTCGGATATTTTCTTCGATATATAGCAGCTCACACAGTTCTTTTTATACAAGGAGTTATGATCGTCTAAAGTTGATCCAAAAAAAAATTGCCTAGCTGCAGTAATTCTCCTGCAGATTTACTGTTCACAGGCTTCCCGGCCACCGTTTTGAAATTTCAAATGTGCTCGCTTATATGAAATACTCCTCTGTTTTGGGAAAAATTTATATCGTTGGAAAGCTTATTCCAATATCTACACATAAAACTATTGAAGGGATACTTCCGAACACCATAAACCTAATTTAACCCATACGCAAGCCTTTAGGACTCCATATAATCGCGATAACTGTACAAAAAAAAAATTATGGGGTGTTACACATATGGTAGAGTGCCATTATAAAACCCCGTACTTCTACCTAACTTAAATTCATCCCAAAAATATTAAAGACTTTCTTTAAAAGATTAATCCACTTTTATATATGTGGAATTTTAAATATTTTGACTTTTTGTTTTTTAAAAAATTTAATAAGCTTTCCATCGATATCAAATTCGCCCAAATCCGACACCCAAGTGAAGAGTTAGAGCCATTTTAATAAGACAGTGTGCCACTTGAACCATCAACACATCGCGGAGCATGCCAAAATGGAAATCATCAAAATTCATTGGGCCTCCGCGATTATGGCGCATCGCGCCAAGTCTCAAATTCAGAATTGTCCCTTTCCAGTGTCTCAGCGCGATACCACCGTGTCGCGATGAGATTCCAGGTCCCATCTAGTATTGCAATTTTCAGTGGCACGATGTGATAGCATCGTGTCGTGCCAGGTGCCCAAATCGGGTTTTCAGTTACAAAAAATAAAAACCTTCTAACGGCAATTGGGGCTTTTTTCATGACCCAGATCAACCTTAAACAATGAAATTATGCCTTAAAACACCTAGTATATCACTTTTCCTCACTTTCTCTAAAGAATAAAAATCATTCTCTCTCAAGAGGCAAAAACCCTAGCTCAAGAAATAAAGTCAATTCCAAGAATTTTTCTAAGAACTTCAAGAATTTAGATTTTCAGGCTTGTCAAGTGTTGATTCATGGGTCCTCTTCACCCATGAAGCTCAAGAATCTCTTGTCGAAATCCAAAATTTTTGTATATATGAATGTTCATTATTTAGTTGAATTGAAATTTATGTTCATGTTGTTGTTAGGTTTTGATTCATGTATAAAATTACATGTTTCAATGATTGATCCTAGTATGTGATATTTTGCACAATATTCATGAGAAAACCTTCAATTTGCAAGTTGAATTATGTAGCCAAGATGATTTGATTTATTGATTATTATATAACCAAAGCATGCTCCCCATGTGTTTGATAAAATGCCTATGTGAAAAAAATAGTGCCTTCATAGCTTGTTATTGTGAAATTCCCATTCATGTCCAAGTTAGTGCATATAAAATGTTTGATGAAATGTCTTAGTCAATGATTTATGGATATATGTAGCCATTGTTGTGCTTTCAAGTTTGTGCCATGATTTACTTTTATGCTATCGAGTCCTGGGGTATTAAATACCGAAATATTTAGCTGTGTACCTAGAGCCAGTGTCATGTTTTCATGATACTCTCAGTCAAGCCATGATCAGCAGAATTCAGTCAATCATGTGACTCAGGAAAACTCAGTAAACTCAATATCAATCCAGTCCCATTCAGTAATATCAATAATCTCAGGAATCTCAGTGAGCTCAGTCAGTCACGATGTCTCAGTAGTATTCAGTTCAGACCTTAATAAAATCAGTCAGCTAGTTGAACTCAGTAGCATTCTGTCAGTTAACAGAATTCAGTAGTATTCCATCAATCAACGAAAATCAAGTGAACTCAATTAAATCTAATTAATCAGTAAAATCACTAATAGATCAGTCCAGCCTAGTATGAACTAAGAAATAAGTTCTGTGTCTATTCAGTTGGAAGTAGGATTCAGAACCGAGTGAACCCAGGGATGAGAACACACACTGTCAGCTAGTAGAGGGTGTGATCCTTAGTAGTAATCCCTGCATTCTAGAACTATGTAGCCAGCGTAGGTTAAGATGTACCCCTATGAGTCTATGGACTATACATCTTATTTGAGTTTTCCTTACAGGAGGGGTTGATAGAAGAACTCTTTGTAAGAGAGGGTTTACTCACAACTTGTCTTTACCCGTGTCACGATACTGATACCCTTCCAGCTGGGGTTATAGGTTGGACCCCACAAGTTCAGATTTAGGGCATGCCGGTTAGATAAATTCTCCTACAGTTTCAGTTACAGACTCAGGACTGTCAGATACAGTCACTCAGTCTTAGTAATAGAACTCAGATAGTTTTTCAAATATCAGGACTATCAGATATAATCACTCAATACAGTATGGAACTAAGCTAGTTCCATCAGATTTCAGGACTGTCAGACACAGTCACCCAGTTAATAGTATATTAATCATACAAAATTTATGTTACTAGTATTCAGATTTCAGGTCTATCAGATACAGTCAATCAGACCAGTTCTTCATAATCATAACTGTTAGAAACAGTCATTACTTTATAAGTAATAGAACATCAATTCCTCAGCACTCAATAGACTTAGTCATTCAGTATCCCAGTATTAGTACTTAGATATTAGAAAATCTACGTTATCAGATTTCATGAGTCAGTGTTATCACGATCTCAGTCACAGTCACATATTCATACATGTATTCCCACATTTATGTTATTCAGTCAGTTAGTATTATTCATGCATATGAACCATTGCATTCAACCACGTCACTTGCATACTAGTATATTTAACGTACTAGCACATTTGCGCTATGGTGTTTTATACCATAGGTTTAGAAACACGAGCTCCCGAGCATCCTTAGTAGATCAGACGTTCAGCAGCCAGACTAGTAGTGAGTCCTCATCATTTGAGTATAGCATTATTATTTTATTAATTTATTATTTTAGTAGTTCAGAGTTAGTTAGGGATATGTCCCATTAACTCTACAGATTTCAAATAGTTTAGAGGCTTTCACTCTACAACATATTTTAGACAGTTTATTTCATTTTTGGGTATTGGTATACCCCATTACAGACATTGTTTTATATTTAGTATTAGTTTAGTTTTGAAACTTATGTCCTTATAGCTTATATTCTGCATATTTATAGTATATTATTTAGTGCTTAGTTACAAATATCAGTCATGGGTTAGCTTAAGGTCCTTCGGGGTCATAAGCACCGTGTAACATTTTGGGAACTAGATTTGGGGCATTACAAACTTGGTATCAGAGCCATGTTCAACAATGTCATAGGAAGTCTAAAAAGTTACATCTAGTAGAGTCTTGTGCATGGGTGTGTTGTGCACCACACTTATGTGCAAGAGGCTATGAGATGTTTTAGGAATAGTTTCACTTCTTTTAGTATTCATATCGTGCTAGTGAGCATAATCTCTAATTATTTTCTCAGTCTAATTCGTTTCTTTCTCTCGCTTATAGAATGTTCCTTCTAAAGGGGCTAGCAAAAAGAGAATCAATAATCATTCAGCACCTCAGCCCGTTCAAGAAGATCCTCTGGACGAGCATATTTCTCATGCAGAATTCAGGACTGCATTTACTACTCTAGCCAATTCAGTCACACCATAGAGTGAATGTCCAGCTGTTATTCTGGCCAACCCAGTGGCCAATTCATTTGCATCCAGGATTTAGGACTTCACCCGAATGAATCCTCCCCTATTCTTCGGTTCTAATTCCAAAGAGTATCCATAAAAATTCCTCGACCAGGTTCAGAAAGTCACAAAAATTATGGGAGTGTCTTCTAGTGAGAGTGTAGAGTTAGTCGCTTATTAGCTATAAGATATAGCCTATACGTGGTTTAAATAGTGTAGGGTAGACAGGGGTACAGATGCAAAGCCCATAGAATAAAAAGAGTTTGCTACAACTTTCTTAGATAGATTTTTTCCCCTAGAGCAGAAAGAAACCAAAGTATTAGAGTTTATCAATCTCAAACAAGGTAGCATGAGCGTAAAAGAATACTCCCTCAATTTCACCTAGTTATCCAGGTATGCTCCCCATATAGTAGCAGATAATGGATCCAAAATGAGCAAGTTTGTGTCTGGGGTTTCAGGTAGAGTGGTTAAGGAGTGTAGGACTACGATGTTGATTAAGGAAATGGACATATCTATACTTATGGTCCATGCTCAACAAATTGAAGAGAAGAACCTTAAGAAGAAGGAAAGAGAGAGAATTAGAGAGACAGAATAGGTAGTTATAGTTTTTCTCAGCCAGGGTCGTAGGGTGGTAACCGTTCTTAGCATATCCAGAAGTATTCAGTTCTAGATCCTTCCTCATCCAGTGCTTCAGTTCTTAAGTTCAAAACCGGTAGGAAAGATAGGGAGCCAGGCTCCAAATCTCAGAATAGTGCAAGCATTATTTGCACTTATCTGCTTTATAAAAAATATGGTAAGTATCATAAGGGTGTGTGTAGAGTTGGCAGTAATGTATGTTTAGGATGTGGCAAGTCAGTTCACAAGGTTTGAGACTTTCCTAAATCCGGTCCATGAAGTCAGTACGATAGTCCTTCATCTTAGTCCGGTCATTCGAATTAGCACAGTGCCAATTCCAGCGCTATCATTGGGCAATGGACAAATAGACTCTATGCATTTTAGTCCTAAAAAAATCAGGAAATTTATTCGAGTGTATTCACTGGTATATTATAATTCTTCCACTTGCATGTTTACGCTTCTTCAGATTCAGGAGCTTTTTTTTCTTTTGTAACTTTAAGGTCAGACCAAATTTTAATAGGACCTTTCCAGTCTCCACCCCAGTGAGTCAGTCTAACACAATCCTATAGGTATACATGAACTGTCCGATTATGATATCTCCAAAAGTTAGGGGTTTAGGATTCTGGTAGTGGTGCCAGTATGTGTAAAAAAATTAGTAACATAAGATGATTCCCGACCCATTCCTGCCTCTATGGAAAGTTTTGTACTTCAGCCATCACGATACTTATGAATGCTTTACGTTTTAGTTCCATGAACACAACTTACATTCACACACTTCCCTTAGGATCATGTACATTTAAACCTCCTAGTATGAGGAATACAGGTCACTCAGTGTTATGAATCATGTTCCATGAGTACAAAAATTTCTGACTAAGGTCATGCAGCTCATGACTTATGCTCTCATGTCCTGTCTTACAGTATGTTCTTCCCATATGATTCATGCTCCACTCCTTATGATTATCCAAAATCAGATTATGTCACGTATACTCTCAGTTTAGATACCTTGGTAAATCCATGATGTTGATGTTCTATCCCTAATTCCTCAATTATAGAGTCATTCAGTAGTCAGTATCCAATAAAGGACTCAGATAGTCCTACAAAACCATGACTTTCAGCTATCAATTACTTAACCATCAGAATTCAGTACGTCTGTATAAGTCTAAACCTTAGTTATCAGAAAACCTGGATTCAGTCCTAGTTACAGTCTTACTTACGGTTACGGTCTCAATTACTATCTTAGCTACAATCTCAATCCCATTCCAAGTCCAGCCAAATCAGAAACTCAGTTCACTTTCAGGATTACCCGACAATAGAATTTGGCCATCAGTTACTCAGTTATTAGTATTTCAGTTCCTCAGTTACAAAATGTTTTTGAATCATGTCATACTCTTGGCATCTCACTTTCAAGTAATACAATTTTCATAAATCCATGCCCAGTCAGCTCATGTCACTCAGTCATTCCTTACCTCTTATGAATAATACTCTACAGCCTCAGGCTGGTTATTCAGACTAAGTACAATTTAGTCTTATATGCCCAACATTCATCTATCAGTTATTCAGTTAATCAGATTAGTTAGTATATTTATACATTTGTGCTCAACACCATGTGAAACCTTTTAAGTAGTTTCAATTTCAGTGGTATAAGGTTTGGCCACTTTATATTAGATGATGTTTTATAGGCCTCTCCTCCTAATACAAGAATCCTAGCTATGTAGTGATCTCCCATTCAGATGTCCTACTCAGACCAGGCCAAGATTCGTCCTCTCTCTACAGTCATTAGAAATCTATAGAAAGAGTGTCATATAAACGCTCCAGTCAAGTATAAGTTTTCATCATGAGTTAGTCCACAGAGCCAGTAGTTCAGTTTAGTAGTCAGGCGAACAAATTCGGACGACGTGGTTTCTATCTTTCCATCTAGTTGCACTATTCGAAGTCTTATGAATGTGATAGTTCTAAGATGGACTAACCAGGTGGTTGATGCTCAACTCAGTTCATGCATCATGTCTTAGTTTCATATCTCTGATATTTAGTCACGATTTAGTTCGTAGGTGCTATGTGCATCACCTCAGTTTTTTGCATAGCTCATCAAAGTCAGCCCAGTATTCTTCAACAGGGCATAGTGTCCTAAGAAGGAGATACACTATAATTCCCCAAAACGTTCATGACATAAACATACCTATCTCTTCTCATAATGAATCCAGTTTGGGGTATGAGGTGCGTATGAGTTGACCCTCATACTCCAATCTCAGCCGTAAGCCACGTATTCAAGGTACTCAGTTCAGATTATGATATTCAGCTCATGTATCATGTTCCAAACTCAGTTATGTTCTCGTGTTTTTGCTCCTGCATATTTAGTGATTAATCCTAGGCTCATTAGCATTTTATTTTAAGGAAATAGTCTTCCTTAAACTTATTCAGTTTTATGCTCAGTTTTCCATCAGAAATTTCCATTACAATCCTAGTATCAATTACCATTGCATATTCAGTCATACAGTCATGTGTCAGTTCAGTAATGTATTCATACATCAGATATGGTTGATTAGCTTATCAGTACTCTCAGTCATGCAGTCATGCCTCAGCTTAGTCATTAAATCATGCATCAAATATGCATGCTCAGTATGAATCTTAGTCATTTCAGTTATGTACTCATATCACAGTTGCTCATTTTCAGTATGTACTTCAGCTTATCATTTCTCCTATTTTAGTAAGTCTTATTTAAGGATGAATGTTCCTAAGGGGGAGATATTGTAATACCCCATACTTCTACCTAACTTAAATTCATCCCAAAAATGTTAAAGACTTGCTTTAAAAGATGAATCCATTTTTATACATGTGATTTTTTTTAAGATTTTGACTTTTTTTGTGCGGGAAATTGAATAAGCTTTCCATGATATCAAATTTTCCCAAATTTGACATCTGGGCGAACAGTTAGAGCCATTTTAGTAAGAAAGTGTATCACCTGAGCCATCAACGCGTCGCGGAGCATGCCAAAATGGAAATTGTCAAAATCTAGTGGGCCTTCGTAATTATGGTGCGTCGCGCCAAGGCTCAAATTTAGAATTGTCCCTTTCCAGTTTTTTAGTGCGATACCACCACATCGCGGTGAGATTTAAGGTCCCATCCAGTATTGTAACGCGATTTCGCCGCATCGCGCCGTCAACCCAGTTCCCTATTTGCAATTTCCAGTGGCATAATGCGATAGCACCGCATCGCGCCAGGTGTCCAAATTGGGGTTTCACTGACAAAAAATAAAACCCTTCTAAGGGCAATTGGGTCTTTATCCATGACCCAAAGCAGCCTTTAACCACAAATTATGCTTTAAAAACCCTCTTATATCACTTTTTCTCACTTTCTATAAAGAATAAAAATCATTATCTCCCAAGAGACAAAAACCCTAGCTCAAGAAATCAAGGCCAATTCCAATAATTTTTCCAAGAACTTTAAGAATTTAGATTTCCAGGTATGTCAAGTGTTGATTCATAGGTCCCTTTCACCTATGAAGCTCAAGAATCTCTTTTCAAAATCCAAAGATTTTGTATTTATGAATGTTCATGATTTAGTTTAATTGAAATTCATGTTCATGTTGTCGTTGGATTTTGATTCATGTTTCAAATTACATATTCCAATGATTGACGCTAGTATGTGATGTTTTGCATAATATTCATGAGAAAACCTTCAATTTGCAAGTTGAATTATGTAGCCAAGATAATTTGATTTATTGATTATTATATAACCAAAGCATGCTCCCCATGTGTTTTATAAAATGCCTATGTGAAGAAAATAGTGCCTTCATTGCATGTTATTATGAAATCCCCATTCATGTACAAGTTAGTGCATGTAAAGTGTTTGATGAAATGTCTTTGTCAATGAATTATGGATATAATTAGCCATTGTTGTGCTTTCAAGATTGTGCCATGATTTACTTTTATGCTATCGAGTCCTGGGGTATTAAATACCCAACAATTTAGTTGTGTACCTAGAGCCAGTGTCATGTTTTCATGATACTCCCAGTCAAGCCATGATTAGTAGAATTCAGTCAGTCATGTGACTTAGGAAAACTCAATATCAATCCAGTCCCATTCAGTAATATCAATAATCTCAGGAATCTCAGTGAGCTCAGTCAGTCACGATATTTCAGTAGTATTTAGTTCATACCTTAGTAAAATCAGTCAGCTAGCAAAACTCAGTAGCATTCTGTCAGTTAACAGAATTCAGTAGTATTCCGTCAGTCAACGGAAATCCAGTGAACTCAGTTCAATCTAGTTAATAAGTAAAATCACTAACATATCAGTCCTGCCTATTATGAACTCGGAAATCAGTTTTGTATCTACTTGGTTGGGAGTAGGATTCAGCACCGAGTGAACCCAGGGATGAGGACACACACTGTCAGCCAGTAGAGAGTATGATCCTTAGTAGTAATTCCTGCATTCCAGAACTACGTAGCCAGCGTAGGTTGAGATGTACCCCTACGAGTCTAGGGACTATACATCTCATTTGATTTTTTCTTATAGGAGGGGTTAACGGAAGAGCTCCCTGTCAGAGAGGGTTTACTCACAGCGTGTCTTTACTCGAGGCATGGCACTGGCACCCTTCCAGCTGGGGTTATAGGTTGGACAACACCGGTTTAGATTTGTGGCATGTCGGGTAGATGAATTCTCCCACAATTTCAGTTACAGAATTAGAACTGTCAGATACAGTCACTCAGTCTCAATAATTGAACTCAGATAGTTCTTCAGATACCAGGATTGTTAGATACAGTCACTTAATACAGTATGGAACTCAGCTAGTTCAATCAGATTTTTGGACTGTCAGACATAGTCACCCAGTTAATAGTATATTAATCATACGTAATTCATATTGCCAGTATTCATATTTTAGGTCTTTCAGATATAGTCAATTAGACCAGATCTTCATAATCAGAACTATCAGAAATAATCATTTCTTTATAAGTAATACGACATTAGTTCCTCAACACTCAATAGACTTACTAATTCAACATCCCAGTATTAGTACTCAGATATCAGAAAATCCACGTTATCAGAATTTATGAGTCAGTGTTATCACAATCTCAGTCACAGTCACGTATTCATCCATATATTCTCGCATTTATGTTATTCAATAAGTTAGTATTATTCATGCATATAAACCATTACATTCAACCACCTTACTTGCATACCAGTACATTCAACGTACTGACGCGTTTATGCTATGGTGTTTTATACCATAGGTTTAGAAGCACGAGCTCTTGAGCATCCTTAATAGATCAGACGTTCAACATCCAGACTAGTAGTAAGTCCTCATTATTCGAGGATAGCATAATTATTTTATTACTTTATTATTTCAGTAGTTCGGAGTTAGTTGGGGATATGTCCCATCAACTCCACAGATTTCAGACAGTTTAGAGGTATTTAGACTACAACATATTTCAGACAGTTTATTTCAGTTTTGGGTATTGTTATACCCCATTACAGACATTGTTTTATATTCAGTATTAGTTCAGTTTTGAACCTTATGGACTTAAAGCTTATATTCTGCATATTTACAATATATTATTCAGTGCTTAATTACAGATATCAGTCATGGGTTAGCTTGTGGTCTTTCGGGGTCATGATCATTGTGTAACGCTTCGGGTACCAGATTTGGGGTATTACAACCATAGAAACAGGTCGGGGGACTGGCTTGAGATCACTTGCAAACTTAATCTCACAGAAAGGTAGAATGCCAGATAGGTCAGTAGGGAACACATAAAAAAACTCACAAATAATAAGAATAGAGTCAAGTGACAGACTCTCCACACTAGTAGCATAAATATATGCAACATCTGACTTACTACCTCTTGAAATAAGCCTCCTAGCATGAACATATGAAATAATCCCCATCGGCTTGCGGTTGACCACTCTCTGTAACAAAAATAGGGGTATGTTTGGGTTGTCTAAGGTAACTGTCTTTGCAAAACAATTCATGACCGCATGCTAGTAGGATAACCAGTCCTTGCCCAAATCATATTAAAATCCACCATATACTAAATAATAAGATTAGCATGAGTATCAACATCTCTAACAGTCATAACGCAGGATCTGAACACCCGATCCACTACTAAAGAATAACTTATGAGAGTAGATACATGCAAGGGCATAGATAATGGATCTAGGATAACTCTAATCGTGGAGAATAATAAGATGAAACATAAGAATAAATGGATCACAAAGCAAATGAAGTATGGTACAAATCAAAATCGGACCTATAATAAGAGCATCCAAAGACTCAGCTTCGGGTCTTGCAGGTATTGCATAAAACTAACCATGCTCGTCACATGGATGGTCCTTTGATTGACCTCATATCCTACCTTCCACAGGACCTCCTTGAGTACCCTATAAGATAACCTTACGACCTTAAGAAACACTTTTGGCTAAGGGCTGTAATGCTCTAATAGGGCAAACACTCTAAGCTAATACAATAATCGCCCTACGACTAGGGAAATCTCACAATTAGTGACAAAAGGTCCATAGTAGTAACATGAAAACTGATAAACCAAAACTAATAGACTCAACTGAACCTAAATAACCACCACGAAATAACTAGATAATGAACCTTCCAAAGACTGGCCACTGCTACTACCAGGGCGATCACAGGCACTAGACTGACCTCCGTCAGTAATATGAAGCTCTGCCTAAATAGGTAGACTGGGTTGACTTTGTTATCAAAGGATAATAGGATAGAATCAGAGGATACCTACTCTTAAAAGATCTACCTTTGAATTAGGAACTACTACGTCTCACTGAAACTGCCCTGATATCTAGGCCTTTTATCGCTTCCATCATAGGCCTCACGATACATCTCCTTCATAAGCTGATCATGATAAAAAACCTTAGCAAAAGAGCTACTTGTAACAACCAAACACTGAGTAGATATACAAAGAAGAAGTCTCAACCATCTGACAAAAAAACAAACTCTCTCATAATCCGTATCTTGAATAGAAGTCGTGTGCCTATCCAACTAGTAAAAAAAACCTCATGCTCTAGTATAGTCATGGATCCCTACTCCAATCTAGAGAACTAATACCTCAAATGATCTCTAAGGATGTGAGGCATATCCTTCTCCAAGAATATCTTGAAAAATTAAACCCATGTTAAAGTAGAAGATCCAGCTGGTCTAAAATCCATATAACCTCTCCACCAATATCGAGCAACCAAGTTGAAATAAAATATTGTGTAATCCATATCATGAGTCTTAACAAGGAAAAAATTACAAAGACTATCCTCATAAGTAATAAGAAACTTAGATGCATCCTCGCCCAGAGCACCAAAAAACTTTGGAAAAACAAATCTAAAAAATATACCCAACATCTTCTACTCCTCCATAGACATAGTAGGTTGGGTAACCACTGGCTGAGCAACTACTATTTGAGAACCACTAGAATAAGAGGAACCTAAAATATTGGAGCTGCAGCAATAGGATGCACCCTTGCCTTTGTACCACTCTGATCCATAGATTATACACCATCCAACAACACACCACTAACTACCACCAAAAGCTAAACTAAAGTATCTCTGAGCATTGAAGAAGAAATAAATCCTAGTGGATCCTGGCCTAGTCCCTTTCCTACCATTTGTTAAGGAAAAAAAAACTCTTCTCAAGAGCGAAAATAGGGTCTGGGGGAGGGGGACCCCCCTCCTGTTCTTTAACTAGGGACTTATCTCGTGGCTTTACACAAAGTCTAGGTTGTCCATGAAATGAAGTAGGATACCTAGGATCGGTATCAAGACACTTCTTGTGTGTAGCAGTAGCACGTGTCCTAACTATTTGTAAAAGAGTGAAGTCAACGTAGTGTTCTATCAACCAACTCAGACTATTAGCAATAAATGAGTGAATAAAGTAAAAAACTCCTAAGAATATCCCATAGCCTCATGAAAATAGGAAACAAACATTATCATTCCAATACAAAGGATTCTACTTAACATTTGCCCTTGTACAAATAATACTGGTGTAGCCTAGTCTCTGATACCAATTTGTCATGACTTGATTTACGAGTCATGATGGCACCAACTCAATCCCAATAATTTCTAAGACAAACCGTAACTTGGAGTGAAACTCAATGGGTTAATTTGGGGTAAATGCCCCAAAACTGCCTAATAGGAAATCCAACACATTAAATAAACAAGACAATAGAAATTGTTTACAGGTAGTCACTACATAAATACCATCCCACTACCTAGTAGATATAGTATCTAGTATAATAATACAACCCAGGTATCTAGAATAGTCAATACAACTATCTTAAAACTAAAGACTGAATGTAGAAAAATAAAAGGAAATGGGTGACTCGAACACAAAGATCTCACCCAATCTCCGAATATAAATGCCACCCGAAAAATAATTAATGGTGACATATGCTTAGATCTATACAAAAAATGTATTAAATTATAGTATTAGTATCAAAACAATGGGTACTCAATAAGCATCTTTAGCCGACTAAGCTAAATAATTATATAAGAGTGATAAAATGCAAGAAAATATAACTAAGCCAATGTAAGTAAACAAGCCTGAAATATCTCAAACATAATTATACATGAATAAATGGACAATCAGAATATCATCATAACATTCCATAAAGTATCAACATATGAAATTAGAACTACAAGTTGGCTCCCTTACACCAATTATCATGGAAAAGTAAATAACCAACCGCAAGCCCCCCCAATCCTTGAAGGTATAGACAAGATAGAAACCCACCACCATTATTTATGAACTGTAATAATACAATTGGAATTCATCTAAGTTATGACACACAATAAACATAAATCGTCCATATTCGTCATTTATTAATAAGTCAACACTTACAAATTATCCATCATGTAGCAACTAATCCTTATGTTTCAATAAATCATTCTTTATCAACTAAACATCACGTATCCACTAATTATTTATTAAAAATTAACCAATAATTAGCAACTAGCAAATATTTATCAACTAGCAAATAATTATCAACTAACAAATATTTTACAATTAGCCAATATTTAAGAACTAACCAATATTTAGTAACTTGTCATTATATCACTATAGTCTATTCATATCATACTATATTATAACTATTTATTCATTTTTGACTTAGCTAGTTTATCAATCTCACTCCCCAATGTCATCATATCATAAATAGTATATCATCATAGTATAATACGTATAGTCAGACTCAAAACGGTATGGATATTCAACAATATCCTCGAAATTTCATCATAATCACCTTACAAGCATATATATATATCATCATAATCATCTTCTGGCCTTGCCAAGCATTGATCATCATAATCATCCTCCGGCCTTGTCGAGCATAAATCAACAAAATAGTCCTACGGCAATCCCAAGAATATATCAAATGATTATACTCTATCCTTGTCGGGAATAAATCATCATAATCATCCCTCTAGCATTGTTGGGCATAATTCATCATAAACATCCCCCAACTTTTTCAGGAATATATCATCAAAATCATCCTCCGACCTTGATGGTTATAAATTATCATAATCATCCTCAAGCCTTGCCATGAATATATACATATATATATATATATATATATATATATATATAATCATAATCATCCAGCATCCTTGCCGAGTATATATCATTAGTATCATCAATATTGTAGGCATCCTCTGGATTTCTACTTGATATAAATAATCAATAATATCATTAATATAGCTAATAGGATAATCATTTGAGTATTTAATAGCATAAACATTAACATAATATATTAACATGATGAATAATCATAATAAAAATTAAAACCTCTAGCATGATCAACAACATGATTTCCAGCATAGTATATAAGCATGTTCTTTGGTATTATCTATAACTTATAAGCCGATATATTCAATTACATGGTTACTAATATAATCAATATGAATCATAAAAGAATAAGGAATAAATTATCAATATCCTAATCAATGACTTGTCATTAGCATAATAGATAGCTTATCAATAACTTGATCAATAGTTAATCATGGCAAAATCTATAGCTTATTCGTAGAATAATATATGGTTTAGTCAATATCTTACTAAAGGGATTATTCAATAGTATATTCGGTATCCCAATCAATAGCCAAATAAATAGCTCGTCATAAGCTTAACCAATAATACATGTATATATCCTAATCGTTTAAGCATTACTTCCAAGGTCATTCATCATAACCAACAAGTACCAAGATGTCTAAACATCACTGAATAACCATCTTCCTAGATTTATACAAGCGTATCAAAGGTCTTTATTAACAATAAAAATTCTTGGCCTAAGGTCAGTCGAAGATCCCACTTCTAAATCCCAAAAATTATTTATCGAGCAATATCTACTTCGGACTAGGCTAAGGTATCTAAATCCACTATTAGATGTTGAACAAACCATAAATATTCCGAGGATTGTGATTTCTTCTAATATAGTGTAGCTAGATCCATTTAACCTATTGATGTTGGGTGTATTTATGCATTCTAGCGCTACTATTCTAGCCTTTTTAGCCTTATTTTAAGGATGATTCATGTGATTAATGGCTTAAGAATGATATAAATGAGAATTTATGTTTCCAAGTATGTGTATACAATGTTTACTGGTGTTTTCACATGAGTTTTGATTCAATTCAATCATTTAGAAGTCAACCAAGAAAACTAGCTTAACTAACTTTAGCTAGGTGTTTTTCTAGTCTATTGTGTTGGGTTCTAATGTGTTTTAATGAGTTAATAAAGTTTTTATTATGTATTTATATGTTAAAAAACTTATTTATAATGTTCAAGGGTCAATTGGATCAAGACAAGGGTCAAAGCAATGAGTTAAAACTCAATTTGAAATTAGTCTATGCTTAGCTCGTGTTTCTACTTTACCATCTTGGATGTTGTGTTGTTTTGAGCACTAAATTGTTGTTTTTAATTCTTTAGGATGATTTTTAATGGATTATGATGATATATGAAAGATATACAAGCTTCAAATCAAGTGGAAACAACTTAAAAGGGCTCGGAAATGACCACGGAAACACAAGACACAAGTTGGACGTAGTTTGAACCCCTTCAATATATGGGGTGCATGTGGGATGTATGAAGGTCCAATGGATGAGTTAAAAATACCAATGGATTCAACAGAGTCCTAATTTTATGAACCACAAGTGTGTGTATCATTTGGTGGAGTTTGAGGAGGTGCCGCGATGCGGTGAAATCACAGTAAGATTTTGGAAATTGAAAATTGTCGATTGGCTCGACACTACATTACGATGGCCATAAAAATTTGACAAAATGCCTTTCTAAACAAGTATTACATGGAAATCTAATCTGAATGGTCTTATGACTCATCTACTATAAATATAACATGTTAAATCACGTTTTAATCATTTTGGGACATATTAGAACAACCTAGATCACTTGGGACATCATTGGAGGCTTCCACAATTTATTTTTAGGTTTTATCATTCTTTAATTTAGTTTTTTGTATGGTTTGTATCATCACTCCAAGGGATTGGATAATGAATATTTCCATTCAAGGCTAAACTCCCTTTCTAGGGTTAAGGGCAAGATCATGAATACTTTTATTTTGAATTAAGTTTGTTTGATTTTCTTATCATTATGATTGTTTTTTTATTCTTAATTTAACTATTTTAAGTATTAGCTACCCTTTGAATACATCAATTGTCAACCTTTTGATATCGGGAGAGGGAATATAGAGATAGAATAAGGGAATAACAAAGTATGGTTCTTATTTTTTTTATAAAATAAGGAATTTGAATTAGCATCTAGGACAGGGATGTACTTAGATTCCTTACTTGATTCAACCGTAGGATGATATCTATAAAACACTTGATTAGATTTTTACATCCCTGCTCAAACATGTAGTTGTAATATCCTTATTAGGTAAATAATTAGAGGTTGGAAAACCCTGATTATGCAATTAACCCTATGATTCAACAACCAAGATAAGTAAGTTAACGAATGAAGTTCAACAACATAGTATGATTGTTTGTAAGACTTAACCCTGGGCTTCTATCCATTGATTGTCCCAAGTCATTACTTTTTTGCATTAACTTAGTTTATTTTTAGTTTACAACTCTAAAACTTTATTTGTTAATCTTCTCAATTTGTCAAACTAAAATTGGATAGTCGACGAATGCAAGTCCCCGACAGATCGATACTTGGGCTTTATTGAAGTCCACTTTACTACTTGATAAGACCACGTACACATGCGTGTGCACTATCAAGTTCTTGGCTCTGTTGTTGGGGACTTGTAACTAAGAAACTATCTTATTTTTAGTTTTTCTATATTGAGTTGTAAATAGTTTTTGTTTAGTTTATTTTTATTTTCTTTTATTTCTCTTTTTATCACTCTTTTTGATATGTCAGCCTGGGATAAATGGTTTTCAAGTGATGATGATTCTTATTGTTTTTCTGGGGGACCACATCAAGCGGCTTTTTGTGAAGATTTTTATGAAGGTTTGTGGGAAGAACTTTCAAAGTATGATGCGGATACTATTCTATCCGTGGAGCAAATTGCAACATTGTATTTGTTTGTGGACAAAGTGGTCCTACTGCAGCTTTGTGTGCTGTCAATTCTGATTCAGAATTGTTTGTAGGTTATGCTAAAAGGAAAAATTATATAAACAACTACAATAAAACAGTGTAGAATCAACAATAAATTTAATTATGGAACAACCAGCAGCAGTTTCAGCAGCAACAACGAAACATGCAGGCCATAACTCAAACAAGCAACTTGGAAGAGATACCGAAACAAATTTTAGCATCTCAAGTATATCTTTTGGTAAACATGAAGCACTATCGAGATACTGAAGAGAAATTGCATAGTAATCTAGAGGTAGATGCAGACTTGACTTCCCTGCCTATTATAGATGAAGTTGCGGATAATTCGAGGAAGTCTGAGTACTCCAAAAATAAAATTGTTGAACAGGTTGAGGAGATACCACTGCCACCATGTCTACAGTGGCTAAGAAAAGAAAAATATAAGGAGGATATTAGCTAATTTGTGGAGAAAACACAAGAATCGCAGCCACTCGATTGTCATCTTTATCTTGTGACTGAAATTGAGAAGGTGAATAAAAGTGAGTGTGTAGTACATAGTGTAAATTTTAAAGTAGGATTGGTTGGGCCTCAATCGAAGCATTTTTCTATATTATGTTTAGATGATATATTATTTATGGAATCATTTAAAATCATGGAAGAGTGTGAAGATGAGGAACAAGAATCCTATATTATTGATTTTACACCGGATAAGTAACATAAAAACACACCTCACTACAAGGCTTAGTGTTTTACTATACACATTCCATTACTCGATTCCTTAATCTTTGTACCACCTCCCTACAAGGGAGGAAAAAATATGGATGCGATGTTGGGTAAAATTTAAATCCTCAAGATGGAGTAAAAAGTTGATTGGGTCATGCCACGACACTAAATTGGGTACTTCTTGGGAGGAAACCCAAGATAAGGTATGTTTTCTTTTTAGTTATTAGTTTTTTTTATTTCATGTAGTTTTTTATTTTTTATTGAGTCGCAGGTTAATAGGAAGTGTGAGTATCAGAAACCTGAGCTAAAAAGCATGGCAAAAACTAAGTGTGGGGTCACCATTCTCTCTTGATATATAAATATGATACTAGGTAGGACTAGAAGCCCCAGGGAGTATTTCTATCTCTTCCTTTTAAATTCACTTTGGGGACAAAGTAGATTTTTAAGTATGGGGTGGAGAAATTTCCAATTTTTGGCTCAATTTAAAAAATTTCTAGGTTAGGAATAAGTGAGATATTCTTGTTGGTGCTATTTTTGATTGCATGGTGCAAGTGTTTTTTATGGTAAAAGAATGTTGATGAGGGAATTTCTACTTTTAAGACTCTTTGGTTATTTTTGTGACTCTTGTACTTATGGCTTAAATTTGAATTCATGTTATTGTTTGGTTGGGAGTCTATGATGATGCTATATGAGTTTATCATGTGCCATGCGAGTATGAGATTTTTTTATATTGCTTGTTGCATGTGATGTCTAGAACTTTCCCGGTGTATGTGCGAAGCAAAATAAACAATGTGGGTTTAGGATATGATATAGGCATTTCTTTGATATTCTTATTTTATACCTTCTTTCACCTACCCTTGTGCATAGTCCTAGATAACCTCCATAGATCCTTTAGCTTATTTTCTTTGGTAGCCTCATATATATCCTATTTCCCTTCTTTGATAAACCTTAATTTGATTAAAAAACTCCTAAGTTCTTTAATTGAAAAAAAATATTTTTGATTTAGTAAGGAGTTTGAGAAATTAAAGAAGAAAAAGGTGAAATTGATTCCCCAAGGTAATATTTATTGGTTTATAATTGATGTGTGGTGGATGGTTGTGATATAATTTATGCTAAAAATATTACCATGATTGTGCAAAAAGAGAAAAATTAATTATTGTGGTAGTAAACTATGTGTCCACCAAGTGTTTGTGAAGATGCTTAAAAGAGATGAGGAAAAAATAAAAGATGTGGGTGGATGAAAAGTGTAAATTTGTTGTTGGATATTTGTTTTAAATGTATAATTTAGTGTATTAAATCTCTAAGAGAGGCTGGTCACTATTCTTGGCCAAAATAGTTCCTACCTTTCCCTTAGCCTATATTACAACCTGGAAAAGACCTATTTGATCTTAAATTCATCATTACAATATTAGTGGAGCATTAAAATAAGGGAAATCCTATGGTTCATTATGTGTAACTTGTGAATTCTTTGTGAGAGTGAGCGTAATTTGATTCTTATACCTAATATGTTATGAATTGCATTATTATGAGTAATTATGGGTAACTCTCTTGTTGTGAGGAGCACATGTTTGATGAATGTGAGTGATTTTTATGATATCCTTGAGAGAGAAATAATCATGAGTTTGCCACTTGTGGAGTTCATTCTTGATGCTAGGATGTTTTGAAGTAGGATTCGTAAGCTTTCAATTGTGTATAACATGATTAGTGTTGTAAACTTGCATTCCATGTAGTCATTGTAGTGCTAGCTTGAATTTCTTGATTGTAGTAGAAGTGTGGAGTATTTACAGATCATGATGCTTTCAGTTAAGATCTGTTCGAGTACGAACAAGGCTTTAAGTGTAGGGTGGTGATGTTGGGTGTATTTATGCATTCTAGCTCTACTATTCTATCCTTTTTAGCCTTGTTTTGAGAATGATTCATGTGATTAATGGGTTAAGAGTGATATAAATTAACATTTATGTGTCCAATTATGCTTTTACAATGTTTAATGGTGTTTTCACATGAGCTTTGATTCAATTCGATCATTTACAAGTCAACCAAGAAAACTAGCGTAACTAGCTTGAGCTAGGTGTTTTTCTAGTCTATCATGTTGGGTTCTAATATGTTTTAATGAGTTACTAAGGTTTTTATTACGTATTTATATGTGGAACAACTTATTTATAATGTTCAAGGGTCAATTGGGTCAAGACAAGGGTCAAAACAACGAGTTAAAGCTCAATTTGAAATTAGCCTATGCTTAGCTCGTGTTTCTACTTCACCGTCTTGGATGTTGTGTTGTTTTAAGCTATCAATTATTATGTTTAATGCTTTAATATTCTTGGTTAATGGGTTATTATGATATATTAAGGATATAAAAGCTTCAAATCAAGTGTAAACAACTTAAAAAGGCTCGGACATGACCACGGAAGAACAAGACACAAGTTGGACGCAATTTAGACCCCTGAAATGTATATGGCGCGTGTGGGCTTTAGAAATGTCCAATGGAGTATTTAAAAATACAAATGGATTAAAAAGATTCTAAATTTTGTGACCCATATGCATGTGTATCATTTGGTGGTGTTTGAGGAGGCGCCGCAATGCGGTGAAATCGCAGTGAGATTCTGGAAATTGACAATTATCGATTGGCTGACACCGCATCGCGATGGCCATCAAAAGGGGAATAAATGCCTTGCTGAAAAAGTATTACGTGTAAATCCTATATTAATGGTCTTATGACTCATATACTATAAATATAACATGTTAAATAACGTTTTAATCATCTTGGGACATCTTGGAACACCCTAGATCACTTGGGACATCATTGGAGGCTTTCACAACTTCTTTTTAGGTTTTATTATTCTTTAATTTAGTTTTTTTGCATGGTTTGTATCATCACTCCAAGGTATTGGATAATGAATAGTTCCATTCAAGGCTAAACTCCCTTTCCGGGGTTAAGTCTAAGATCAAGAATACTTTCGTTTTGATTTAAGTTTGTTTGATTTGCTTATCATTAAGGTTGTTTGTTTATTCTTAATTTAACCATTTTAAGGATTAGATACCTTTGAATACATCATTTTTCAATGTTTTGATCTCGGGAGAAAGAATAGGGAGATAGAACATGGGAATAAACAAACTATGATTCTTGTTTCTTTATAAGATAAGGAATTTGAATTAGCATCTAGGATAGGGATGTACTTAGATGCCTTACTTGATTCAACAGTAGTATGATAGCTATAATACTTCATTGGATTTTTACATCCCCGCTCAATGATGTAGTTGTAATATCCATATTAGGTAAACAATTAGAGGTTGAGAAACCATGATGATGCAATTAAACCTATGAGTCAACAACCAAGATAAACAAGTTAACGAATGAAGTTCAATAACATAGTATGATTGTTTGTAAGCCTTAACCCTGGGCTTCTTTGATTGTCCCAAGTCATTACTTTTCTGCAATAGCTTAGATTATTTTTAGTTTACATCTCTAAAACTTTATTTTTTACTCTTCTCAATTTGTTAAACTAGAATTGGATAGTCGGCGAACGCAAGTCCCCGAGAGATCGATACTTGGGCTTTCTTGAAGGCCACTTTACTACTTGATAAGACCACGTACACTTGTGTGTGTGCTTAGGTGCTGACACCTATGGTAAGTAAATTTGAGCAAGTTCCATCCTAAACTCAAGTAGCCAAAATAATCTCTTTATTTATTAAGTTCTAAGGCATTTCTATCCTAACAAGAGCCTACAAGGTCAATTTAATCTAAGATATGGATAACTAAGCTAATCATGCCTATAACTATATCTAAAATGGCCTAAATAATACATCTAATCCCATGCATTTCAATTTATCACATAATCACATAAAACCCATTAGAAATATATCATAGTATCATAAACATACTATGAAGTAGCTCAATCTAACAAGGGGTAAAACATAGCCTACCTAGACGTCGAAGAAAACTCACATGATTCACTAATTCACTATTTTTTCCTTTCGAGAAGCCTCCACAAGGTGCAAAAATATCAAAATAAAATTCTAATCATCAGTATAAGAATAATGATATATATATTGCACTATTGTTCTTAGGGTCCAAAAATCACATTAAAACCCTATGTGGGTCCCACTCATGGAAATCAAATTTCTAAAACTAGCCCAACCTTCTCACATACTCAAGGAACCATTACCCTCAAAATGGGAGAAATCAAAGCTAAATTGGGCCTAAAATCAATCCCTCAACATTTTGGGGGTTTTGAATGAGAAATCAAGAAAATCTAGCAAGAAAAGGGCGAATTCTTACCTCAAATTGCTAGATAATCATGAAACAAGTGTTAATCAAGCTTCCTAATCACCCACAAGCCTAAATACCGCTTAATGTTACTCTTTAGGGTTTATGATCTCAAGAAATGGATGAGAAATGGCTAAAATTGTAAAATAAGAGGTTCATTAATACCTAACCCAAACCCTCAGGTTCCACAATCATGAGTCGGGGCTTGCGATTGTGATATCCCATGGTTGTATATATGGTCGCCATCGAGACTTGCACAGTGTGATAGCTCTAGTGCACTACAAAGGGTATCACGATCATGACCATTTGCTCGTGATAGAAAAGATACCAGTTGATAGCAAAGACTTTGAATTTTCCTAGACTTCGTTAACCCCCCGAGATCCATTTGGAGTCCTGTATATGCAAATGAACTATATAACCATACCAAATTCTATGTCAACTCAATGATGCAGTCAAAATTTCTATCCAAGGTAGTTTAAATAAAATGTGGGTTCCACACCTAATTGCCATTTTCTTAAATCTTTATCTAATAGGTCAAAATAAGCATGAGTGCCTCGTGACTCGAACCAAAGGTCCACTTAGCCAAAACTATATATTCTGGAGCTGATAGAACAATAAGAATTTGCACTTAAGGCCGTTTGACTAATGTATTTGCTTATTGGCTATTTAGAACAAGCAAATACTTCAAAACAATGAATTGGCTTTAAAAAGACAAACTAATTACTTGGTAACCGAATAGTCAGTTCCAGCAAGTCATAAATCACTTGGGGCAGCTATAGAAAAGATTTAATGACAAAAATAAGCAGAAAGATGAAAAATGACTTGAAAGATCATTACACACTACTAAGTCCCATCTCTCCTCTCTCATGTTCACTCGAGAATGGACATACACTAAAGTAAACTCATATGCCTTTAGACACATACCCAATTATATCCCTCTTTATCCAGGGTCACCAATAGCACTATCTCAAGTCATGGAAAATCATGGTTTCACTTTGATCAATAGAGTATCTTGAACCATGAGCTTTAGTAACCAAACCTAGAATCAAATAAAAAATATGGGGTACATACACGCCCCTTCACTATCAACACTCCACACACGTTAAGTATGGCATCAAAAGCCTCACCATAAATTAACTTGTTCCTAAGTATATTTGACATCATATTTTAAATAATTTGGCCTTGATCTAATAAATGAATGTTCACCTTCACTCCACATTATCCAACACTCCAATCCTTTTAGAAATACTAAACTACATAAACTGTAATGCTAAAACCTTAATCTCAGGCATTGATCCATAATCAATACACATACACATGGACCTATAATTTTTTTACAAACAACACAAACGCACACTAAGGTGATTCACAAGGTCGAATAAATCCCTTAATCGACTACTCCTATAACTGATTCTTTAATTTCTATAACTTTGTCGGTGTCATTCTAAAAGGAGAAATAAAAATAGGCTTAGTGCACGACTCAATATCAATAGAAAAGTTAATATCACTATCTAGAGACATACCAAAAAAAATTATAGAAAAGACATACACAAATTCATGAACCAGACTAACAGAATTCAAAGAAGGAGGTGAAACAACACTAGTATCACAAATATTATCCAAATAAGAAAAACATCCCCTCTCAACTAAATAACAAGCCTGAAGGAAAGATATAACTGTCTTGGGTCCTAAATGAAACACACTCTTGCATTATATACTTGGCAAACCTGGAAAAGCTAAAGTCATGGGCTTAGCATACAATCTAGGACAGCGTGATAAGGATCTAACCAGTCCATACCCAAGGAGGCATCAAAATCAACCATATCTTAAACAATCAAATCTGCCCAGGTCTCATGCCCAACAAAAGTCAAAACATATGATAGTATACCTACTAAACCATTAAATAATCTTCTATGAGGATAAATACACAAATAGGCATACCAAGAGGCTTACAGGAAGAATCAAAACCCAAAGTAAAGTATGAAGACACATAGGAGAAAGTTGACCCTAGGTCAAATAATACAGATGTAGATCTGAAATAAATGGGGATGATATTTGTTATGAGAATATTAGAGACCTCTGCCTCTAGCTTAGAAGGTATAGCATAACACTGACCACATCCACCACCTGGATGAGTAGACCTACAACTACCACTATGAGAACCACTACCTCAACCTCTCACACCTATAGTAGACCTCCACCTCTCATTAGCAATATAAGAGTAGTTTTGAAACCACGGGGGTGATAGTCCTTTGCCACATGGACAATATTTTGACGAACATATAAAACCTGGTTGCCTAGCTCAAAACAAGAATAAATAGCTGAACTAGGATAGATACCTATAGCTACTAAAAAAGAATACCAACTATTTTAAATCCAAAAGCCTGCCTCTACTGGTCTACTATGCTACCTATAAAATCCTCGAGATGTGTATCCTCTGAACTAACCCAAACTGCACACCTACTTGGCACCTCTCTGAGATGCTCAAAGTTATCTTAGCATAATCCATAATACTCTGAAATGATATTCTATACACTACCATATGAGTCATAGTAAGGTAAAGAGAAACATCCAACCCCTTAATGAGATTCTAAGTATTATCATACATGGTGGTAATACTAGAATAATAATACGTATATATGGCATAAAATCATGCCTCATACTTGGAAATAGTCATGGAGCCCTACTGAAGTGATCAAACTCATCTCTCATATGATCCCTCAAACTGAAAGGCGCAAATCTATCTAGAAAGTCTTGTAAATTGATCCCACGTCATCTCAGGCGACCAAAGAGGTTGGCCACAAATGAGTGACCTCCACCAATCCCTGGTTGCATCTGTTAACTGGTAAGTAATATAAAACACCCCATGCAACTCAAGAAAACCATGGTTATAACACTTCTTGTGACAATCCATCAACAATTAATAGGCATTATCACCTACAACACCACTAAATCTATGAGGGCCCAAATGAGTGAATCTCACAAACCTCTTCTAATCCTCAAAATATAGATTTGTATTGGCAAAAATATGAGGCATAGTAAATTTAGCTGGTTGAGAAACTATATGAGGAGGCACAATAAAAGAAGGTTGAACTCCTAATATAAAAATACAATAGTCAAATACAAGCACTGAAGAAGGAACCACACTCATAGTCTATGGAGTACCATAAGTTGATGTTTGTACAATAGGAGGGTTCATACCTAGAATTTGAGGAATTTTATTAGTAGACTCTGGAATAGACGAAGTTACAACACTCAGAGGTAGAGGAACACCAGGTACACTCAAATGAGCACCCTTAAATCGAGTCAATAAGTGAGGCAATAACCTCTCTAATACTTGGGTAGAAAAATTCAGTGGAGCCAAAGTAGAACCCATGTAGCAAACATTCTCATCACGGGGCTCAGGGGCGAGTCCCCTTGTGCTATATTTGTACTGGGCAGATCTTCATACCCATCCTCTATGTCGAGCCTGACTATAATTGGTAACTCTCCTTCTAGACTGACTCTCTCCTTAGATGAGGAATTTGAACCTCTAGCCTCACAAGATAAAGTCCTCACCATCCGTGAAAAATTAAATAAAATATGACTTAGAACACAGGGTATGAAAAAGCCGCACGATATAGGATGATATAAAAAATATTTTCTAAATGTATCTTATAACCACTCAATTATAGATACAGACGTCAACATACCTATACATGATACTCTATTAGATACCTTATTCTTACACGGTTAAGACTAATGAAAACCAGAGTTTTTAATACCAATTCATCCTGACCCAAAAACCAAGGGTCATGATAGCATTTGTTGTGGCAAGCCTTGAGATATAAGTCTATCACCCAAACAGATATAAAATGAGAAATCAATACCAAACCAACGCAATGCAATGACCCTAGAATTGAGTTAAACTATATATATATATATAGTAAAATAGGAAATAAAATTAAAATACAAACCAAATCCCAAAATCTGGTGTCATAGTGTAAGAACCATCTAGTACAACTTAAGGTAAAAAAATACCTAAAATACCTATTAGGAACAAATATTTGTCTCTAAATACATGTATGACATAGTCTAGAAAAGAAAAGGTAGAAGTCAAGTATACACACATCTCAAATATAAGTATATAAAGGTAGAACGAATTAACAGTTATCAACTAAAAGGCAGGATATACAATAACAACGTAAGCACAATATATGCAGTAAAATGAAGATGATGATGTAATGTACGTGGTTGTCGCAAAACCTTCGTATACACCTATGGAGCTAAAGCTTCCCGACGTAGGAACTATTAGGTGGGTCATCAACCCGTATGCAACCAATATACATATATCCTCTCGGGCAGATACATCATTAGAGGCTATTCAAGATGTCACATTTTCTATAAGAAAACGCTAGTATTTCCATGGGGTACCAATGTTTCATGAATGAATATTATATAAGGATGTAATTCTCACAACAACAAAAAAAAGAAATATATAATATCAAATGAATATACCAACCAAGTTAAAAAAAATCAAATCAAATCCACCAACCATCCATGATCCAATATAATCCAGAAACCAACAAGTGAAACATGCAAGAAAATGTCATTGATACCACATAATTCATAAAATTTAGGCTTTTTCCAACCAAAAAAAGTGTAACCAACATACACATTTCAATACCTACCTAACAATAACATATAAGGCCCCATACGGTCAAACATAGAAAATAATATTTCAAAACCACTTAATACTATCCACATAAGTCTCCACACATGCACATATATCACCTAAACATATTTTCCACGATACAACCCCATTCCATAAAATATTTATACATTATTATTAACTACCCAACCTAGTCTTAAGAAAGTTAAGCCATAACCTACCTCAAATGCTGAAAACCAGTCCTAAAAGCCATTAATCTGGAGCTATCCCCTTATGAATGAACCCAAAATCAACTAAGACATACAAATATCAAACTATGAATCAAATAAAAGTCATTGAAACCCATATTGACCTCTTTTAAATTAGGGACAAAATGGAACCCTAAAAAAGGTTTTAAAAAAAGAATGGTAAAATCAGAATTTTGTTCAATAATATATTTTCCATGATTTAAGGAACTATTGAAGGAAAATCCAAGTCAAAATTGGTTGAAATTAGGATTTAAATCTATGAAATATATTTTTTAGACCTTCAAAAAAAATCCCTAAATTCCACTTTTAAATCCACATTTAAAGAAGATTTAAATAGTAAGGTTGAAGAAAAATAGTTGAAATAGGTGTTTTGGAGCTTAACAAAGGTTTGAAAAGGAAGAAATTTCTCAATAGCTCAAAACACAAAGCTCTAAGTCTCAAAATCATGAAAGAAATGAGAAAGGATTACTTATACCTAGGTCTGGTGCCGTAAAAGCAGTCAAGTATCCATGTTGGCAATCACTGCTAAAGCTGTCAAGTATTGCTTTAGCATCTCTAGAAAAGAATACATGGAACGCTAAAGCGCCCTTACCCATTAGAAGCTAGTCGCTAAAGTGGCCAAATGACACTTTAGCTCCTACTTCTAAAATAACCAAAGTGGCACTTTAGCAGCTGCACCAAGTCTCCATGGACCCCTCGAGATGCATCCAGAGTCACTAGATTACAAATGAACTATGCTACCCTATAAAATTTGATAATCAATTCAATAGAGATATTAGATTTCATAAAAAACATCGACTTCACAAAGTTGACCCTTGAAACCTAATTTTACAACTTTTATAATTGAGTAGAAATAAGTTAAAAGGCCGTAAAACTAAACCAACCATGTAACCAACCTAAATTGATGGTTCAGACTTTCTAGCACAGTTTGTTTTGCCATCCAATGCACAAATCAATAGATGTTAACCGAAGCCAACTATAAGCCTTTTCAAGCCATCAAATACCATAATTTCACATATTTTTTGATGAGATACATTGGGAACAATGCTACACATCACCACACCTCAAAAAAACCATAATAAAGCCACTAAGAGGAGTAAGATGGTCAAATCATGCAAAATCACATACTTCACATGAAACATAAAAAATCATGTGGTTACAATTATGAAATTCCTAAATATTTTTAATTTATAGAACTAGTAGTTTCATACTTCTGAGATGGAGTGTTATGAACACCTGATGGCCTAGGATTTTATGCATTTTTTAATGAGTAAGAATTCCTCAATTTACATGATGTAGAATGCTTTTAAGATAAATGTCTACTATTTAAGTCATAGATATCAGTGATATGAGCTTGTTGGTTATTGGCTCCAAGTGAACTATCCAATTATTAATTATATTTAGTTGGGAGTAGTACTTAGCATGGAGCGAACACAAGGGTGAGGTATCACTCATCTGTTAGTCTAAGATATTAGTAGAAGTCCCTAAGTCAAAGAACTATAATTCCACCATAGGTTCTGAAGGGTCACCCATCAGACAATGCGTGACACCTTAGTCCTTTTGCAAATTAGTTATGTGGATCCACGTCAGTCAGTATTCATACCCTTGGTATGGTACCGAACGCCCTTCCAGTTATGGTTACAAGTTGGACCTTTGTTAGCTCATATTCGGGTATGTTGATTAATGATAGCTCCCATAGTCCACAACTCGAATTCAGATATATTCTTGACCTTGGATTTAACTTGTTCAATTTTTTATACCACTACATTTTTATTACTTTGTCATTATATCAGTTTGCATGTCTCTTCTTCATATTCAGTTTACCATGTTACCTCCACCTAATTGAACTTGTGTTAGATCATGTATATCTCACATTGTCAGTACATTCAATGTATTGGTTGCATTTTCTTTATGCTAGATTGTCTTAGTGTATAGGTTTTGACATTCAGTATCCCACTCAAGGCTAGTATGATTTGACACTATATTAGTAGCAATGTTTTATGAGTATGCATAATTTGAGGACCAGTTATTAGAATTTACTTTTAGTATTCTTTTAGTTACATAGATTTTGAGTTAGTTAGGGGTTCGTCGCAATAACTCATCTTACTTAGAGGCTTTTAGACTAGATAAATTATGTTTTTAGATTATGGATTTTATTCAAGATATTATGACTTAGGCTTACTGAAAAACTTATTATTAAAATATTATTGTTTTCCACATCAGTGATAATATGTTATTTTAGTATTCATAGTGTTATTCAAGGTCATGGGTATACTTGGGGCCAGTTGTTACTCTAATCACCATGTTACAATTAGGGGGTAGTCTTGGGTCATGACATTATGCATTTGGAACCTATTGGCCTTACCCAGGTAGTATTGTATTGTCCTATGATCATACATAACAAAATTCCATCCACCTTCCCAATCTCAAATTCAGATCCCTTTTAGTGAAAACATACAGAAACTATAATGATCTTTTAACATTACACCCTTGATAACATAGAAGTAGTATTTCAAAATCTTAAATAAAAAGATCGTTACAGCTTACTCTGAATCATGGGTTAGATAATTCAAGTCATTAGGCTACTATTATATTGAATCAATGGAAATCACATTTCAATCTAGCATTAACACAACACATATACTAAAGTGTTATGTATCAGAAAATACAATTAAATTCTTAACTTAAATTAGAAAGGAAATCATAGGTGATGTAACTGAATGTGTCTTAAGATTTTGGAAGATCTCTTTCACATGTCTATACATACAAATGATGCCTCCTTCTGAGTAAACCTTGTCAGGTGACTAGCAATGTGTCACGACATGACTTACGAGTCATGAGGGCACCTAGTTCTTCCAGACAGTAGGTAAGACAAACCATAGCCCAGAGCTAGAAAAAATAGGCTAACTTGGTGAAAAATAGCCTAAAAGTTAAAAATTAACAATTAAAGACTAACAATAATAGTTCAGGGGATGATAATAGTCTAAAAGATATATAAAACATCAATAACTATCACACAACCTAGAAGTGCCGGTACAAGGGCCACTAGAAAACGGGAACATAAGTACTATAATACTCAATATACATCAATGTTAAATAGTGAAAGTCTATACATAAGGAGTTGAAGGAGAAATGGAAACTTTGACAATAAGAACTCACAATATCTTTGAAATCCAATCAATATGATCTTCATGTCAGAGGTGGCCACCAGTACATTATAATGCACCAAAAAGAGTACATGAGTGTAGATGAGTACCAAAATCATGGGTACTCAGTAGGAATCATTAGCCAATATAGATAAATCATGATATAAATAAAATAAAGATGCAAGATAAATAAGCTAAGTCAAGGTAAAAGGGAAAATCTAAAAATATGCTCCAACACTGTGAATAAGTTACCAAAATGGATATAACAAAAAAAAGAATAATTAATAAAATAAGATGTAAGAACCCACAAAATACTAAGCTTAATTCTATCCATTTATGCTTGTTAAGGGGACCCCATACTTAGAAGGTTCTAGCTAAGTCTCCAGACTTAGTTTATTTTAGCCTTCGAAAGTTCACAATTTCATTTCATGAATTTAATGTCCTTTAATGGTCCGTATTCTTGCTAATTCATAACCAGTAAGGTCAATAGGTATTCTCGGACATGTTTCAGATTTTTTGGAACTCGTTTAGACCACGTTTGGAATTCAAAAATAGTGGACCAACGCGATCTTGGCGCGCCGTGTCTCTAATCGCGTTGGTTGATATTGTTGTAGGTTGCCAGGGTCAAAGTACTGAGGCTCGATGAGATGATTGAGTGATGCGTTAACTATCGTATCACTTTCATGACGCGCTGTATTGCTAATAACATCAATGCCTAGTTTTCAGTCATTAAATATCCGCATCTTTGAGGGGTAAAATGGTTAATTTCCCACCTCTATATAAGTCTAAAACACAAGATTAAGCCCCATTTCAACCATAATATAGCCACTTCTCTCAAAATCTTCAAGAACAAAACCCTAGGGCTATCAATTCAAGACTCAATTTCCAAGGGATTCCACCATCAACCTTCAAGAATTCACCAACTAAGGTATGTCAAGTGTTCATTCATGGATTCTTTTCATTCATGAAGCCCAAGAATATAATTTTAAATTATAAATTGTGATGTTTATGTTTTGGATTAATTATAATCTTGTTGATATTGTGTATGAATCCCAAGTTGGAATCTTTAATGTGTTTTCATGACTCTATGTTAGTATGTGGCTTGAAAACCCATCAATTGAGTTGTTTTGTGGAATTATGAAGTATTAATTTGATGATTATGCCTATGCCCTAAGATATGCATCTTAGGTGTTTGATAAAATGCCTAAAAGAACAAGAATCATGCCTTATGACTCAATAGAACCTATATGATGAATCCATGTTTCACCCTTATGTTCAAAATGACTTCCATGTTAAATCTATGCTTTGTAGTTGTTTGGTGGAATGCTCATGAGACTAGAATTGTGTAACTATGAATGTGATTGAATTCATTCCTATCTATGTAGAATATTATGAATGTCAAATACTTTATCAAAATTTCCAATGATTGTACTATGAATTATTGACTATGGTTATGTGTCAAGAAGTGTCATGTCTTGTGAGTTTCATGCTATCGAGTCCTGGGGGTACTTATACCTCACAATTTAGCTGTGTTCCTAGAGACAGTGTTAGTTTTCACAGTACTCATAGTCAAGCCATGATCAGTAGAACTCAGTCAGTCATGTGACTCAGGAAAATTTAGTAAATTTAGTATCAGTCCAGTAATCTCAGTGATCTCTGTAATCTCAGTCAGTTATCATATCTCAGTACTATTCAGTTCAGACCTCAGTAACTCAATCAGTTAGTAGAACTCAGTTGTATTCTCTCAGTTGACAGAATTCAGTAGTATTCTGTAATTCAACGTAAAAACTGTACCATTAGTAATAACTCAGTCATGCCTAGTGTGAACTAGGAAAGCCAATTCAGTGTCTATTCAGTTGGGAGTAGGATTCAACACCGAGTAAACCCAGGGATGAGGGATCACCTGTTATCCAGTAGAGGGTGTGATCCTTAGCAACAATCCCTGCATTCCAAAACTACGTAGCCAGCGTAGGTTGAGATGTACCCCTACGAGTCTAGGGACTATACATCTCCTTTGAGTTTTCCTTATAGGAGGGGTTGACAGAAGAGCTCCATGTCAGAGAGGGTTTACTCACAAATTTTCTTTACCCATGGCATGGTACTGAAACCCTTCTAGATGGGGTTACAGGTTGGACCCCACCAGTTCAGATTCGGGGCATGTCGGTTAGATGATTTCTTCTCACAGTCTTAGTTTCAGATTTAGTCTCAGTAATAAAACTCAGTTCAGTTCTACAAATATCAGGACTGTCAGATACAGTCGCTCAACTCAATACGGAACTCAGTTGGTTCCATCAGAATCAGGACTATCAAATACAGTCACCCAGTCCAGTGAAGAACTCAGATAGTTTTTCAGTATCAGTATACTCAATTATCAGTAATATAGTACCAGTAACCTCAGATATTGGTTACCTGTAAACTCCGTAATTCATATCATCAATAGACTCAGTTATTCAGTATCCCAGTATTAGTAAACTCAGATGTCAGTACATCAGTATTCAGTACTATCATGACCCCATTTCTAGTTTATGTATTCATGCATGTATTTCTCACGCGTTCATGTTCATGTCATCAGTCAGATATTATTGTTCATTCATATGAACCCTTGCATTCAGCTTACCTCACTTGCATACTGGTACATTCAATCGTACTGATGAATTTGTGCTATGGTATTTTATAACGTAGGTTTAGAAGCACGAGATCCCAAGTATCCTTAGTAGATCAGTCGTTCAGCAGCCAACAGCGAGTCCTCATTATTCTAGGATAGCATAATTATTTTATTACTTTATTATTCAGTAGTTTGTAGTTTGTTGGTTACATGTCCCATCAACTCCACAGATTTCAGATAGTTTAGAGGCTTTCAGACTACAACATGTTTCAGATAGTTTATTTCAGTTTTAGGTATTGTTATACCCCATTACAGACATTGTTTTATATTTAGTATTATTTTATGTTTTGAACCTTATGTCCTTACAGCTTATATTCTGCATACTTATAGTATATTATTCAGTGCTCAGTTACAAATATCAGTCATGGTCCTTCGGGGTCATGAGCACCGTTTAACATTCTGGGTACCAGATTCGGGGCATTACACAAGATTGGTGGACTTAAACGGGAACTCAATATCATTATTATTTGCAGGACCTAAGAAGAAAATCATATCAATAAATCGCTAGACATGAGTTAAAACTAGCACAAACTCCCAAGTACCAATCTAGCATAAGTATTATGTATCTATCCCCTTCAACCTCCATAAGAAACATTTAAAGGGTATACATGCTTATAAAAATCTACAAGGAGTTGACAAAAGTGTTAGACTAAGTTAGGGGAAGAGGCCCACTTCAAATCCCAAAAATCTTTTCTACAATAAATTTATACCTCAGACTATTCTAAGATATCTAAATTTACTTCTTGATGTTAAGGAATCCACTTTTATCCCTATGATAGAAATTTTACCTAAAACATGAATAACTAAGTCAATTATGCCTAATTTACATTTCCTTAATATGCTAAATATTTCAAATAATACTAATTATATCTCCAAGACCTAATCCCAACACATATATAACATAATATCATAAATATACTACTAATTTTCTTAATCTATGAGGAAGGTAAACCTATCTTATTAGACGCCAAAGAAATGTTTGAGGAATCTGCTAAACCGATGATTTCCTCTTTTGAGAAGCTTTCGCAAGATACCATGCTACTAAAATCATTATATACTAATAAATATAAGAACAACAATATCCATATTGAACTATTGTGCTTTTTGTCCAAAATCAGGTAAAAATCCCATGTAGGGATCGGTTGCAGAATTACACTTTCGAAATTGACAATACATCTCACTATGCTAAAGAAATATTTAACCTTTATAATGGATGAATTCTGAGCTCAAATGAAGCTAATCAAACTACCAGTATTCTATGGATTTGGGGGAGATTATGAGAAATTAATCCATGGAATTGTTGAAATTTACCAGTAGTTCAAAGAAGAAATGTGTTATTCGAACGTACGAACACCACAAAATCACCCACTAATGCCTCCCCTAAGTTATCACACGTTCTAGGGTTCTACTCTCTTGGAAATTGGTGAAAAGAGGAGAAAATAGGCTAAGTGGGAATTTTACAAGTACCAGGTACAACTTAAGAGACCATGGGTTGTTTTACCGATATCAGCTAAGTCCGTGCATGTAGCTTAAGAGACCTTTGGACACTTAAGCACATATCACTTAAGAGCCAAAGCAATCACTTAAGCGATAAATTCTGAGCAAGCCAGTCGAATTAAGAGACTGACTGGCTTCTTTGTGGCCATTTCTTAAGTGACCCAATGAGCGCTTAAGTGAATGCACCAGCACTAATTGAGATTTTGAAATTTACAAGTTCGGGATTCATTTAGAATCCCGTGTATGCAAATGAACTATGCTACCCTATCAAATTTAATTTTATGGACTCAATTGAAAAGTCAAAATATTCCTCGAAGGTCGTCTCAACAAAAAGTGGGTCCCACACCAACTTGCAATTTTTCTTAACTTCCAGCTAATAGCCCCAAATGAGTCCAAAAGACTTGGGACCCAAACCAAGTGTCCAACTATCCTAAAATCGATTTTTTGGTGCTATAAGAACTATTAGAATTGTTATATGATGTCATTTGATTGAATTTTCACTAGGTATCCAATTTTAACCTGTAAAAACTACTAATAGAGAATTGGCTCTAAAATAAAACAAACCGCCATATAACTAAACTGTCATCTCCAGTAAGTCTTAAATGACTTGGGGCATCTGTAGGATAACTCTAAACAACAAAAATGAGCAAAAATACAAAAATGACATGGAGGGTCATTACACAATAAGGAAAAAATTCTTGAAGAAATTACAGTAATAGCGAGCAAGATCCATAAAAATCTTTAACTCATTCATAAAACTAGGCCAAATACAAGTCTTGGTAGCCTCAACCACCTGGGGGATCTAAAATCACCCCATTTTCTAAAAGCACCTGACATAAAAAGGGAATAGAAGAACACCAAAATTTGCATTTAGAGACTTTAATATACAACTGCTTCTCCTTCAAGATCACCAAAACATCACAAAGATGACCTATATATTCCTCCTTACTCTTGGAGTAAGCTCAAATATCATCAATAAAGACAGTCACGAAAAAATCCAATAAGACTTGAAGATTTCATTCATTAATCTAATGAAAGTTGTTGGCACATTAACAACTTAAATGACATCACCAAGAACTCATAATTCCCAGATCGAGTCCTGAAAATCATCTTGAGCATATCCTCATGTCAAATTCTTAACTGGTGATAACCCAACATCAAGTATATTATGGAGAAAAATTTAAGCACCCTATAACTAGTCAAAAAGCACATTTATCCATCGTAAGGGTACTTATTACTGATTGAACCTTATTCACCTATCTGTAGTGAATACACCGTGTAATGCTCCATTAACTTTTTTAAAGAACAACACTAGAGCACCCCAAGGCAAAGAACTGGAACGAATAAATTCCTTATCTAACGGCTTCTACAGCTGAGTATTTAGTTTTCTTAACTTAGTCGAAGGCATTCGATAGGGAGGAATAAAAATAGGGATAGTTTTTGGCTCTAAATCAATGCGAAAATCAATGTCCCAATATGAAAGCATACCAGAAAAATATGTAGAAAATTGTACCTTCTAAGATTTTGACACTATGGGAACTAACTCAATAGAAGGGGACATTGCAATAACATAGTTTTTATTGTCCTCATATTATACATACATTCCCACTCTAATTTTTCCATCCTATACATCTCTAAGGTCACTGTATTAGTATTAAAACTTTGAAGATCATGATACAAAGATAGACAAGTCATACCCGAGATGATTTCAAAATCAAGCATATTTGATATTATCAAATCTAACCAAGTCTAGAACCCATAAACAAGACAAAACAAGCATGATACACATATGTCAATATAAGTTAGACCCCAATTAGAGTATATAAATATATAAGAGAGTTAAGTATATCAAAAAACAAGTCAAACTCCATTACAAATCGAAAAGACACATAAGAATAAGTGAAACTCTAATAAAAAAATATTAGCCATCTTGTCATAGATGAGAGTAGTAATTCTAAAAATGGTATTGAAAGACTCAACCTCGATCAATCTGGGAGGGTATAATAGTGAGTGCTATAATCAATATAGGAAACCTCCTGAGCAAGTTGCGCTCAATCTTTACCTACCTACCACCATCTTAATTTTTATCATGGCCTCATTGATGATTATCATGCCCACTCTATAGATGACTTTTACCATTACTATTACCTCTGTTATCTCTACTAGTAAGGACCACATCTCTATTCCACTATTTCCTTTATAAACCATTATATCTAAGAATACACTCTCAATTGAATGTACCTACAATGCCACAAGTATATCAGCCTCTATCAACAAAAGGCATGTTTGTAAAAAAATGAGAAGCCCCTTTGCCTCTAGCAACTAAGGGTTACTGAGTTGACCCTGATTGGATATATGGAAAAGTTAACTAAATATGTAGATCCAACATAGTACTGATGGCTATGAAACTCTAGAGTAAGATCCACCATAGTTCCCCATATTGCATGGCTTTGTATCAAAATCTTTTGCGTGGACAATTTCCTTTACCCCTTCAACTTTCTATATATAATCACATCCTTATTAAAGGTTTCCTGATAGAAGACATATTAATAGATAAAACCGAAAAGTAAGTGTTCAGGCCCATCGAAAACAAGTGAATCCTTTATGCCTTTTAACTAAGTAGTATAATGTGACAAAGAATAAAACTTTGCCTCATAGGCAACAATAGAGATATTACACTATATGAGGGCTATAAAATCATCCTTCCTGCTATCATATAGAGTATGTGCTGATACATCTCTAAAAATAGGGTATGACACTAACCATTTGTCATATGAGTCAAAGAAGGTGACCAATAGTCTATATAAGCCCTCCACCAGAATATGTCATCACCTTACATTTGGAAGGTAGCAAACTTAACTCTATGTTGCTCCACAAAACACATTTTATGCAACCTTTCATAGCAATCAACAATGAACTCAAATGCATCCTCAATCTTAGATCCAACAAAAGTAGGAGGTTTTATATTTAGGAACATAATCAACACATCATGTTTAGTCCAGTCTTGACAGGACCTAAAACCAAGCAAGAAAAAATACATGTTCTCAAGGCCTCACCTATTATAGAAGAAACAGTTGCCATTAGGTAAAGCTATGGAAATTGATAAGCAAATATACAAGGAGTGGCCCCGACCAATTCACTCAAAAAAAAAAAGCTACAGCAAAATTATCTCAAAAGAAAATGGTAAAAAAATTGTACCTTTATCTAGCGCCACCTAGAATGTGATGTGGCATAACCAAAAGACCCACTATTCTACAACATTATCAATCATAACCACTTTATATTGATCTTAGGGTAGCGGAGGTGTTGCTGACATCTAAGAAGAATGATATGCTACAACTCTAGCACCATCATCGATAGGCGTTTCATTCCTTTTTCCCATTCTTCTACCTCTTCCTCATCCCCAAACAATCAGTTTTAAAGTTGAAGCTATTGGTACGACGGTTGTAGCTCTGGCTCCATTTGTGGACAATAGATTAGAGAGGTTCAGATACCAATTTTGATCACCAAATGACAATTGGAATCAAGTTATAGTATAAAAAAGAATAAAAATAATAGTTTGCTAAAGTCTTATAGCCTCTCGAGGAAAAGTACAAAATTCTTCATATAATTTTGCAAGGATCTACCCAATCCATTTTTGTACAACATAATCAATAAATCTAGTAATCTAATATCAACTTTATCACATCCCAACACATATAAAGTGGCACTTACTCAAATCCTTTGGTGGGAGAACCATCAAACATAAACTTATCAAACCTAAAACATATACCCTAAACTAAGTCATTTAAGTTATTTCTAGGATGGTTAGTATTTTTAATATTACCTTAAGCCCCTCTTTACTAAGAAAAATGCTTGACATTTAGAGAGAAAGTAAGAAAAAAAGTGATTTCTTCCTTACAGAAATAACTAGGGTTCATCTTCTTCAAGCAACAAATATCTCGAAATTTACTATAATTTCCATCTTAGGTTATATGGGATTTCATCATTGAGTTTTGTTTCAACCATTGAGTCCCAAAATAATTTCAATGTCTCAGATTAATTCACTCACCAAGCCTAGGGTTTTTATGAAACGTGTGAATTCCATTATCTTTCAATTTCTTGTTTGACTAAACCATAAATATATATTTTCACATAAATATGATAATTTTTACATACTCGTGATTAAGAACTCTCATTATATATATAAGTTTATGATTTTGGGTTTAAATTATGAAACCCCTGATTACGTTTAGTTTATATAATTACCATTAATTGTTGTATTCTTCTGAGGTGGGGGGTTATGAACACCTAATTACCTAGGTTTTCATGAATATGTATTGAGTACTCATTACTCCATGGTTAAATAATGTAGAATTCTTTTTAGATAAGTGAAAACTATTTTAGTCACAAATATTAGTGTTATGATCTTGACAGTTATCCATTCTAAGTGAACTATCTAACTATCATCTTGATTTAGTTAGGCGTAGTAGTTAGAATCAAGCAGACACAGGGTTGAAGGATCACCCATCAGTTAGGTTGAGACCTTTAGTATAAGTCCATAAATTACGATGACATCATAGGTTCTAAAGGGCTTCCCATCAAACCAGTCTTGACATCATAGTCTTTTAGGACGTCAGTTTAGTGGATCTGTACAAGTTAGCATTTAAAACCTTGGTAAGACACTGCACATCCTACTACTTAGGTTTATATGTTCTACTCTAGTTATCTCTTATTAGGGTATGTTGGTTAATGGTATCTCCCACAGTCTATAACTTAGATTAAGATATATGAATGAACTTGAATTTGACTTATTCAGCTTTTTATACCACTAAAAGATTATTACTTCATCACTGTATTAGTTTGGATGTATTAAATTCATGTTTAGTTAACCATATTACCTCCAACATATTCATCTTAAGTTACATTATGCATATCTTACATGCTCTGTACATTCAAAGTACTGACAACATAATTTATTTTCACTATAATGTCTTAGAATATATATTTGACGTTCAACATCCTAATTGAGGCTAGTATGATTCAACACCATATCAGTCATAGTGTTTAGTGAGTTTGAATAATTTGGGGACCTGTTATCTATATTTTCTTTCAGTATTATTTAGTTTCAGGTAGTTAGAGTTAAATGGGGTTTCGTCGAGACAACTCTTCTTCTTTTGAGTCTTTCAAATAGTTAGATTATGTTTTCATCTTTATGGATTTTATTATGATATTGTTAGTTGGGCTTATTAACAAACATATTATTGTTATTGTTATTTTCCACATCAGTCCTAAATTTTACAGTAGTATTCTTTGGGTTATGTAAGGCTATGGGTTAGGTTAGTGTCATTTGTGACTCTAATTACCATGTTACGACTAGGAGGTAGTGTTGGGTCATGACAAATGCATTTGGCACCTTATTGGCCTTACTCGAGTTATATTGGATGGTCATATGATAATCCTTTATAAATTCAATCCATTTTCAATACCTCAAATTTAGATCACATTAGGTGAAAACATGTTGCAAACTACGATTATCTGTAAACACTTCATACTTCACACCATACAAGTATTGTTACCAAATATTATATGCAAAGACCGTTATTGCAAATTCCAAATCATTGGTTGGACAATTATTCTCATGAGGCTTCAGTTTCCCGGAAGCATAAGCAATCATATTCCCTTTCAACATTAAGAAAACCCAATCCAGAGTATGATGAATCAAAAAATACAATAAAATGCCTACCTTTAGTTAGCAAAGAAAGAATGGGAGTTGTATCAAAAGTGTCTTGAGATTTTGGAAGCTCTCTTCACACTTGTCCATCTACAAAAATGGCACCTCCTTTTGAGTCAACCTTGTTAAGTAAGTATAAATGTGGACAAAATTCTTGACAAACATGCGATAATAAGTAGCAAGACCCATAAAAATCATCAATTCAGTCATAGAGTTAGGTCGTACCCAACTCTTGACAGCCTCTATCATCAGGGGATCTACCATCACACCCTTTTCTAAGAACACATATCTTAAAAAAGAATAGGAGAAAACTGAAATTCATATTTAGATAATTTAGCATGCAACTACTTCTCCTTCATGATAACTAAAAAAATATGAAGATAGCCTACATTTTTCTCCTTACACTTTAAGTAAACAAAAGTATCATCAGTAAGGACAATGGAAAAAGAATCCATGAAAGACATGAAGATACCATTCATCAAGCTAATAAAAGTAGTCGGCACATCAGTCAACCAAAATAATATCATCAAGAACATGCAATGCCCTTATTTAGTCCTAAAAGCTATCTTGAGTATATCCTCAAGACAAATTATTAACTGGTGATAACTGACCCTCAAGTCAATCTTGGAGAAAACCGAAACACCCTATAAAAATTCAAGAAGAACATCGATATGGGCCAAGGGGTATTTATTCCTAATGGTCACCTTATTCAACTGTCTGTAGTCAAAATACATTCATATGCGCCATCATTTTTTCTTAATAAACAATATCAATTCATCCCAAGAAAAAACACTAGGATGAATAAAACCCTTATCAAGTAGCTACTACAACTGAGTATTGAGTTCCTTTAACTTAGCCAAAGGAATGAGATTGGGAGGGAAAAAATGGGGTGACTATCCGACTCCAAATCTATGAAAAATAAAATGTCCTAGACTGAAACCATACCACACAATATGTGGATAATACCTTCTAATATTCTTACACCATGGGAATTGACTCAATAGAGGGGGACACTGCATTAACATCCAAGAAATGTCGTAGAAAGTTAAAACACCTTCTTCAACCAAACCCCATAACCCAAATGAAAGATATAATTTTTATTGGCCTTGACTTATACATATATTCCCACTCTAACTTATCCAGCCTAGAAATCTCTAAGGTCACTGTATTGGCATTATAATTTATAACAACATGATAAAGAGATAGACAAGTCATACCTAAAATAATGTCAAAATTAAGCATATAAAAAATGATCAAATCTACCCAAATCTAGAACCCTTAAATAAGGTGAAACGGGAATGATATACACAAGTTAATACCACAGAGACTCTAATTATAGTTTACAAACATATAAAGAGTTAAGTTTATCACCAATCATGTCTAATTCCATGTCAAATCTAAAAGACACATAAGAATAATTGGAAATCCCATAAGAAAATAGTGGACATCTTGTCACAGAAGAGAATAACACTTGTAATGATGGTATTGAAACACATAACCTCATTCTAGTTGGGAAGACAACATTGAGCTTTATCATCAACCTAGGTAAACTCCCTAAAATGTTGCACTCTAACTTTCCCTACCTATCGCCACCTCATTTTAATCGTGGAATACTTGATGATTACCTTGACCCCTATGGATGACCTTTACCATTACCATTACCTCCACCAGCTATACCAGTAGGAACACAACTCTATTCTAATATCGCTTTTATGAACAATCTTTTATTTAAAGACACTCTCTTTTGAATAGACCCACAACACCACAGGTATATAAAGCTCTATCAAGAGAAGGTATGTTAGTCGAAGAAGGAGAGACCCATTTGCCTCTAGAAACTGGGGGTTCCTAATTTATACTCTACTGACCCTCTATTGAAGCTTGAAGACTTAACAAAATAGGGAGAGACAACATAGGCTTAATTGATTTGAAACCCTAGAGTAAGATATGCTACAGTTACCCGCATTACAAAAATTCATATCTAACTCCTATGTATGGAGAACTTTCTTTACCTCTTCCACTTTGCTCACATAATCAACAACTTTATTAAAGGTTTCCCAATAGAAGTTCTATGAACAGATAAAACCTATCAGTGAGTGTTTAGGACCATCATAAATAAGTGAATCATTTATACCATGTGACTAAATAACATAACAGAGAGAATAAAACATGGCCTCATAGGCCACAATGCATAAGTCGCGCGACTCAAGGGATATATACTCGTCTTTCTTGTAATTACAAAGAGTACCATAGTAATACTTCTTTAAAAATAAGGTATGGTACTAACCCCATGTCATATAAGGAAAATCTAGTGACTAACCATCCGCATAATCCCTCCACAACTACATAGTATCACCTTGCAGTTGGAAGGTAACAAACTCAACTTCATGCTGCTCCACAAAAAAATATTTGATGCAACTTTTATAAAAATAAATAATGAACTCAAATGTATCCTCGGTATTAGAGCTAACAAAAGTAGGAGGTTTCATCTTTACGAACCTAATCAGTACGTCATGTTTAGCCCTAGTCATGGCCGAATCTAACATCAGGAGGGAAAAAATATTAGCCCTCAAAGCTTCACCTTTTATATGAAAAATGGGGGCAATAAGCTAAAGATATGGAAATTGACAAGAAAGCATAGCAAGAGTGGCCTAGTACAGGCTAATTCACTCTGAAAAGAAACAACCAGCTAAATCATTTCAAAAGATATTAGGAAAAAGTTGTACCTCTATCTAGAACCACCTAGAATGCTATGTGGCACACCCGAAAGCCCTTTTTTTCTATAATATCCTTATTCATAATAACTTCACACAGATCATGTGGTAGGAGAGATGTCACTGACCTCAAATGATCTTAATCAACTACAACTCGAGCTCTACTATCTATAGGTGTTGGTCTCTCTCTTTTCATCTCGTCCCTCTTCCTAATCCCCAAACTATCAATTTCAAAATTGGAGCTACTTGTACGAGTGTTGTGGCTCTGGTAGTATTTTCTCCAGTGTTCACAATTTAGGGAAAACAAATTAAAGACGGTGAGATACGAATTTAGATAAACAAATACCAATTGGAATCAAGTCATATTATTTAAAAAGAATGAAAATAATAGTTTCCAAAAGTCCTATAACCTCTCGAGGAAAAACAACAAATGTGTTCATACAATTTTGCAAGACTCTACTCGACCCATTTTGGTATGACTTAATCATTGAATCTAGGTCTCTGATACAATCTTTGTCACTATCTAACCCATAGCATATGGAACTCACTCAAACCATTTGGTGGGAGAACCATCTAACACAAGCTTATTAGACCGAACACTTAAACCCTAAACTATATTATTTATGATATTTCTAGGATGGTTATTATTTTTAATATTACCTTATGCCATTCATTACTAAGACAAACAATTGACACTTAGAGAGAAAATAGAAAAAATACGTGACTTCTTCCTTAAAACAATAACTGGGGTTCATTTTCTTCAAGCACCAATTTTCATGAAATTTACCACAATTGCCATAACATAATATGTGGAATTTCAGCATTAGGTTTTGTTTCACCCATTGAGTCCCAAAATCATTTTATAGTCTCAACTTAATTCACTTTCCAAGCCTAGGGTTTTTATGAAATATGTGAATTCCATTATATTTTAGTTTATGTTTGACTAAACCATAGATATATGTTTTCACATAAATTTTAGCATCTTTACTTAGTAATAACTAAGAACTCTTATTATATAGATAAATTCAAGTTTTTGGGTTTAATTATGAAACCCCTGATTACGTTCAGTTTATAAAATTGCCACTAGATCTTGTATTCTTCTGAGATGGCAGGTTATGAACACCTGATGACCTCGAATTCATGCAAGTGCATTGTATAATTATTCCTCAATGGTTACATGGCGTAGAATACTTTTCAGATGAGTGTCTACTACTTTAGTCTCATATATTAGTGTTATGAACTTGTCAGTTATCCTTTATTATTAAACTCTCTAATTATTTGTTATATTTAGTTAGAAGTAGTACTTAGCATCAACCAAACACAGGGTTGAAGGGTCACCCATCATCTAGGTTGAGACCTTTAGTAGAAGTCCCTAAATTAAGATACCACCAAGGTTATAAATGGTCTCCCATCAAACCAAGCATGACATCATAGTCCTTTAGGATCAGTTGAGAGGATCCATGCAAGTTAGTGTTCATACCCTTGGAAAGACATGAAACATCCTTCTAGTTAGGTTTATAGGAAGGACCCCGATTAGCTCTTATTGGGGTATGTTGGTTAATGGTAGCTCTCACAGTCCATAACTTAGATTTAGATATATTAATGAACTTGTATTTGACTTATTCAACATTTTATAGATCTACAATTTATTACTTGGTCATTTTATTAGTTTGGATGTCTCAAATCCATGTATAGTTTACCATGTTACCTCCAGAACATTCAACTTATATTAGATTATGCATATCTATCATGACCCTATCCAGGGTCTGGCCGTGACAAGCATTCTAAGTTTGCCTAGCATCAGGAATACCCCCGTTCACCTAACCATAAGAAACACACAAAAACAAATGACAGTGGATGAGTTCCAAACATATAAAAAGATTGCTTAAATAGTGAATCAAGAGTCTATGCATGACAACAACAAAAATTGTCCAAATTAATCCACAAAGCCTCTATACCATGAAAATAACCTACGTCGGGACATGCCTCCAACTCTGATAATGAAAATGACAATGATAATATTAATGGAAAGTCTTTAATTTAAATTCATGGAAGAAAACCTATGGAATAATCATGTCTTCTGGAGAATGGAAGCTCATAACTTCACTGCAAACAACCGATAAAACGAACCGATCCACCTAACACTATGCAAGAAAAGTATGATTCCCTTCGGACCATATATCCATGAGGATACAATGTCCAAATATGGTTAGTGGGTTGAGCACTAGCTTATAACTCAGGAGTGAGGGGTAAAATAATTCCATGATCAATAGTTCAAAATTCATCAAATCCAATGCATGTGATCACATGCATATATATATATATAAATATATATATCAAAAGATGGGATAGGGTACAAGGCTTAGCATGCACTTTAAAATCAATCACCTGGACTATGTAGCATAACTATCATAATAAGGCACCCACGGGCTATATGGGTCCACTCTTCCCTAGAAAAAATGTCCAGTGCCTGTGGCCCCAGAAACTAAAGAATAATCATCAGCTTCGGTCATTTAGTGTAACAACAAGAGTAACTTAAGTACTAAGTCATACAACATGACAGACTTGAACCACCAGGTCATTTAAACACTCACGTCGGCAACTTCGGCTTCCAGTATTGGCCCTTTAGGACCTCTATTTTTACAGCAAAGCTACACAACCATTATTAAGGCCCAATTAATAAACTTTTCACATATTCCCAATTATTAAACAAGGACTCATTTGTTAAGGCATTATAGAGTGGTATCGTCATACCAACTGTAACTTTCAAGAACATGTCACTTTGCAAAATTAATTAATTTCTAGTGGAACTCTAACCCCATTTTCCAGTGAGATTCCAAAGTTCCATGTAGGAACAAAACCATGTAGACATATAGGAATCTAAACCATCTAGCTAACGGGAATCAAAACTCCTAACTAGGAAAAAAATCATCTAGCTAAGTGGGACTCTGATAACGCCCAAATTACAGCTCTCGTTAGAAAGTGTAAGCGGTCGCTGTCAAATATAAAACCCAACTGGGTTGGGTGTCGAATCCCACAGGAAATACTTGGTCACTAAGTGTTGCAATTGTTAGTAGACTGTTGGTCGGAAATTCCATGGAAAAAGGGGGTTTTGATTTAGGATTATTGGAGTGCATGCCAAATACACGAAGTTCTGGTCAACCGTTATTACCTATAAATCCGGAACCACATCTTATTGGCAGAATGGATGCGCAACGAAAACTTGAACGGATGGCTGCTCAACAAGAGCAGGAAATATTAGCTGCATTGGCAGCTGCACAAGTGCATCAACAAAATATTGATAACCCAGGTCAGGCAACAAATATTGATGAAGAGGACCTGGGTGATGATGAGTTACTTAATCCACGGCGTGCAGATGAGGTGGAAGCACCTGTGAATAAGAGAGATCATCAAGCTAGAATGAGACCTGAACGCCGAGCTGTGCAGGCTACTTTTGATGATGATGATGCCGATCTGGATGGGGCTGGTGCCATAGGGTCTATTATTCCTCTACCCTTGGCACCCGGAGCCAAGTTTAATATCACTAGAACCATGATTCAACTATTGCAACTTAAGGGGTTATTTGGTGGATTTGCAGGCAATGATCCGAATATGCATCTGATCAACTTTATCTCAATATGCAAGTCGTTTGACAATCCAGGAGTTGGACAAAATGCAATTTGACTGCGCTTATTTCCATTGTCTCTATCTGGAGAGACAACTCTATGGTTGAACGGGCTAACTCCTGATTCTATTACTAATTGGAGGCAACTGAAAGATGCTTTCCTAGAAAGATTCTTTCCACCATCCAAAAGAGTACAATTAAGAGACGAGCTCAGCAATTTTCGACAACTTCCAACTGAAGCTCTCCACGAAACATGGGAGAGGTTCAAGAAGAAGCTTATGCGGTGCCCAAACCATCAGATGACCAATATCCACTTGATGGAGATATTATACAGGTTTTTGAATTCGGTGACTAAGCCAGTGGTTGATAATGCTGTAGGTGGGTCATTCATGGACCTTACTTTTATTGAGGCAAGTGATATGCTAGATCGTATGACAAAGCAGAGTAGAGCTTGGCATACCAGGGATTCTGAGGTAGCAAGCTCTACTGTATCTATTGGCTTGACGGCAGAGCAAAGGTGAAGAGAAGAGGAACATGACAATGATATGGCTCACATGAAAACGTAGATGGATCTTCTTACCAAGCATTTATTATTAGGGAAGACCGAAAAGGTTAAGGCCGTTGTATCATAGGGAAGAGATGAATCCGATTCTGAGGAGGAAGCAAATTATTTGAATAATTAGGGGGGTTTCCGAGGCAATGCCCAAGGAAACCAAGGTCGGAACTATTATTATAAATCCGGATACAAGAATAAGAATGACAGGAGTGGTTTGTATGTTCCTCCTGGAAATCGTGAGGCCGCGACATCTGGCTCTGGGAAGATGTCCATAGAAGATATGATGGCTAACCTGTTGAAAGGAGTGGAGGCAACCAACACGGGAGTAACGGAGGTAAAAAATAATTTGTACTCAATAAATCAATTGGTTGATTCGCATTCCACTTCAATAAAACAGTTGGAACAACAATTGAGTCAGCTATCAGCAGTACTCAATCAAAGAAAAGATGGCACCCTACCTAGCGACACCGTGCAAAATCCAAGAAATGATGGATCATGTATGACTATTACTACCAGGAGTGGTAAGGTGTTGGAAAATCCATCCAAAGGCAAGCAGGTGGTTGATAATACAAAAAAGAATGTGATTGAAACAGATTGTGATGATTCTGTAGAAGTTGAAAGTCAGAACATTCATGACACTACACTTAGACGTCACCAGCCCGAAAATATTGATAATCTGAAGCAAGATAAAAAAGAAGTGGTGGAGAAAACTATTCCCCTTCCACCACCACCTTTTCCTCAGAGACTGAAGAAGAAAGCTGATGACACAAGGTTCAGTAAATTCATGACTATGTTGAAGCAGCTGACTATTAAAGTTCCTTTAGTAGAGGCGCTGGAACAGATGCCTGGGTACACTAAATTCATGAAGGACCTTTTGACAAAGAAGCGGTCAGTAAGCTACGAGCTGGCAGATAATGTTCATCATTGTAGTGCAATTGCCACGAGGTCTTTAGTACAGAAGAAGGCAGATCCTGGTGCTTTTACTATTCCTTGCATAGTTGGATCGTTGGATTTTTCTAAGGCGTTGTGCGATTTAGGAGCTAGTATCAATTTGATGCCGCTATCTATTTACAGAAAGTTGGGGTTGGGTGATCCTTCACTAACCAATATGCGGCTCGTGATGGCTGATAGGTCGGTAAAATAACCTATTCGTATCTTATATGATGTATTGGTGAAGGTTTCTACCTTCATTTTTCCTGCAGACTTTGTTATTTTGGATTGCGAGGCAGATTCTGAAGTACCCATAATCTTGGGTCGTCCTTTCCTTGCAACAGGAAGTGTGCTTATTAATTTACGAGCCAATGAGATTTTGTTTCGGATGAATGACGAAGTGGTTCATTTTGATGTATGTAAATCAATGAAGCAGCCAAATGATATGAATGCGTTTTCTATAGCTGATGTTTATCATGAGGATGCGAAGGAAATATCGTTAGAAAAGCAGCCTACTGTTGAACCATTGTCTGCTGAGCGTTTGAATTTTTAGCGTGAAGATGTAGAAGATTATGAAGAAACTATTTGTGGTCTAACAGGAATAGGGTCCTATTCTCATGCTCCTAAGAAGCTGGACCTTGATCTTAAGAATCAATCCTTATCACCAGCAAAACCATCCATTGAAGAGCCACCAGTTCTAGAATAGGAAGATCTACCCAGTCACCTAAAGTATGCATTTTTGGGAAGTGGTGATACACTTCCGGTTATTGTTGCGGCTGATTTAGGTGAACAACAAGTAGAGGCTCTTATTTTTGTTCTGAAGAGGTACAAGAGAGCTATTGATTGGACTATTGGTGATATAATTGGTATCCCTCTTGGGATATGTATGCACAAGATTCATCTCGAAGAAGATTGCGTGCCCACAATTAAGCATCAACGTCATCTGAATCCATTCAGAAAATGATGCACCATATATCTAGATGAAGTCTAAGTAATCGAGATGACTATGTCGTGACGCGATAATAAATCAAGCGCTACATGGTAGGCAACCCATCGTTTTAATTGTTTTGTTTTACTAGGAGTTTGTTTTTGTTAAATTAAAATCCAAAAAGAAGGGTCGAGCCATGACCAAAACTAAGGCGCTTGGTGGGAGGCAACCCATCCTTCTAATCGTGTTTGTTTTTTTGATTAAGTGTAGGTGCAAGACGTACAAAGGAGGGGATTAGTCCTAAAATTTTTATTTGAAAGTGAGCCATGCTAAGGGTGGTAAGCTAGGAATGATGGAGAAAATGCTATTGGTTAGGCATTGCTTATGCTAATCTAGGCAATGGACAAGGCAAGGCCTATGCTAATCTAGGAAATGGACAAGGCAAGGCCTATGCTAATCTAGGCAATGGACAAGGCAAGGCCTATACCATTGCCTATGCTCACTGCCTCACATAGGCAACGGACAAGGCATTGCCTATGCAAATCTAGGCATTACCATAGGCGCCGCCTATGCAAATCTAGGCAATACAATAGGCGCCGCCTATGCCATTGCCTATGATCACTGTTTCAACTAGGCATTGACAAAGGCGCCGCCTATGCCAACTAGGCATTGACAAAGGTGCCGCCTATGCCCAACTAGGCATTGACAAAGGCGCCGCCTATGCTAAGCATAGGCAAAGCATTAGGCACCGCCTACTTATACCTTTTTGTCTCCTAACCCGATTTTACATGGATAAAACCCGACCCATGGCTTAGGCTATAAATAGATCTTCACCCTTAGAACAAAATGCTATTGTTTGCTCCATATAGGCACCGCCCAAGCTTCCCCATTCTCTCAAAATTTTTCTTTTTGCTCATCTAATCTTGCAAGCTCATCTTCCGAATCCATCATCACGTACGTTATTCTTTTATATTTCGTAGTTATTGAAATGCTACATTTATAATGATTTATTAGATTTTGAAGTGGTGTGGTGATTTGAATGTGGTTGGTTTGTTATGATACATCTAGTTGAGTGAAAGAATACATGTGGGTGTTCTTGACTTTGTTCCGACTTGTATTTGATTGTTATACACTGTCATAATTTTATGAAGTCAAAATTGTGAAGTTAATACATAATCTTGTAAGTTGAAAGCTTGAATGACTCATTCGTCGAGATAAAGATCATGATTGACCACAAGCATGAGACGTGGTGATTATTTCTATGCATTAACTTGATACAATCTCTATGTGGTATTCTTGTTCAAAAAGTACGTTAATCCAATGAAATAACGTTGGAAAGGATAGTCAAGATTACATGAGAATATGACTGTGCTAAACATGTTGTTGGAACATATCGCCTAAATGTACGTCGATGAAGTATAAGTAATCGACATCACTAACTTAATTAGTCTTGGCAAACAAATTAAGTATGGGGTGGTGCCATTACTGTTTGTCTTTCGATTGAATCTTCTGAGATGAAGCTAACATGACTCTATTGTGATCTCAGGTAGAATGGCGCCGAAAGAATGAAAAGTAAAAGAAAAAGTGTCCACCTCGCAGAAAGGTCATAAAAGGGGAAGAAAAGATCAAGCTGAGTCCTCCTCTCTACAAATACCTCGATGCACTTTCGGGATAAAGTGGGTCCTAGAGAAGGAAGAAAAAGAGTGGTACAAGAACAACAAAGTGAAAAAATGTGTTCACGTGGATTTGATGCAGAAGTAGAGTCTAGCAAAGAGAGAGTCCCATATTTTGGCTAAAATCATGGCGTTAAATCTTGATTTCATTTTTTGAGATATGGGGGAATGCAATCTTGATCTAACGCGAGAGTTTTATGCCAATTGGTCCCCAAATACTACCGAAAGTGAAGTGAAGATTCGGGGCCAAGTCTTGTAACTGAATGCAAAGTTTTTCAACTCTTTTCTGGGTCTTCCATCTATGGATCCATCACCTATCAAGGAGATTTATCACAGACCTCCCTACAAGGCAATCAGACACACACTGTGTGGAACAAGGTCAATGGCACGGTGGATTCGTCACAAGGATAACGGTCGGCACAATACCTTCCTGTATGCTTCCTTAAACAGAGAAGCTCGTATATGGTTGAGGATAGTCAACTCTTGCCTAATTCCTGGGACACAGTACACAAAGATCACATGTGATAGAGTATGCTTGGTGTACGCGCTAATGATGAATATTGCCATCAATATTGTTGCGGTTATACGATCGTCAATGCGTAAGGCTAGGCTGCACAAAAGGTCCCATTTCATCTTTCGCAATTTGTTGACTGCGATCTTAAGGAAGGATCACATTGAATAGGAACCTGCAGATCATAAACTTCCACACAACCCAAAGAAGGTTGATCTTACGAAAGTTAAAGAGCCTGAAACTGGTCATGGCATCAACCTTACCACTGCAGAGCGACATGCTCGAGATGAAAGCTTCTTTCGCCATCTATATGGCATGACGAGGTTTACCATGATGAGTGGGGGTCGTATTCCGACTGATGCAGAGCTCCAGCAGTTGGACTATGACTACCCGATGAATGAGCATGCGCGTTCTATGTGTGGAGTAGGGGTACATTTTGAGAAAACTCTCGATGATGATGTGTCGACTGACGATGATCACCTACTGCCAGACTCAAACGTGGAGGACAACTCTGATGACGACGACTCTGATGATGATTCCGACGCAGGGGGTATGTCACCAGACATAGAAGAGGAGTCCGACTAATCGAGTTTTCCTTATTTATTTTCCACTAAGGGTAGTGTGTCCCATCTAAGTGTGGGGTGCTGGTATTTGTATGCTGTATTGTACTTCTTTTCCTACAATTTATTCTTGTTCTTGTTTGTTAGTTAGTTAAATTCTAGATTTTTTTTAGATTTTGCATGAAATTGTTCTGATAGATGGTATGGTAGTATAACAAGAGTTTGTGCTAAATCATTACTATTGAGACATTTAGGATCTACGTGTGACTCACTATGTGATAATTGTGTGGTTTAATTCATTCATCTGATGGGTCAAGAGTCTATACTGCTCCCAATAAAGTTGACCATGTGCCTTGTGTATGTGAGGATATAGTATATTCTGTGTTGTGACTGATGCTAGAACTTGCCTGGTGTGTGTGTAAAGAGAAATAAAGAGTGTGAGTTTAGGAGATGATTTAGGCATTTCTTTGGCAGCCTGTAATTGTTTACCTTCTTGTTACCTACCTTTGTACATCATCCTAGTGAACCCCCTTTGATCCTTTAGCTATTTTTTTTGACATCCTCATATGTAACCTAATCCATTTTTTTTTCAAGACCATAATTTGATCCAAATTCCTAAGCGCTTTAAATTGTAGAGTCATGTGACAAAATAAGAGGAAATTGGTGACAATAATGTCTCAGAGTGTATTGGTGCTTGAAAATGTTGTGAAAAAGAGTGGCTATCATAGGGATGTTTAAAAAAAAAGAAAAAAAATTAAATAAAAAAATAAATAGTTGTGTTTATGATTGAATAACAAATTGGGTGAAAAGGGGTGGGTAGATGAAAGGAAGGTAGAGTGGTCATTAAGAGTTGGTGTATATGACATATTGTAGTGTATTAAAGCGCTTAGGAACATAGTCACTATTTCTAGCCAAAATAGTCCTACCTGTCCCTTAGCCTACATTACAACCTGTAGAGACCTATTTGATCCTAAGCTTAGCATTCTGATATTAGTAGAGCATTACACTAAGGGCAAGCATATGGTCATTAGTTGCAATATAAGAATTCTTTGTGAGAGTTAGAGCAAGGAGAGTCTTATACCCATGTTTCGAATAATGCAAAACTTTTGAGTGATTATGGGTGATATCTTGTGTGAGACACACATGGTTGATGATATTTGGGTAGTGTTATATGATTCTTTGTGGCTTAACTTGTGGATACGAATTAACCATCCGCACGAGTCTATGTTGGAGGTTGAATTGTTTCTAGGAGTGATCAAGAAACCTACTCTTTGTTAATGATTGCCGTACATGTCTTGTTGAACATTTTGTGTTGCTACTGTGAAATTCTAGTTAGATATTTGCATGGACGTAATATTTTGTTCGAGGACGAACAAATCTTTAAGTGTGGGGTGGTGATGTTGGGCGTATTTATACCCCTAAGAACCATAATTTACCCATATTTTAGCTAAGTTTTGAGGATAAAATATATAATTTTTGCACTTTTAGTCCATTTTCCTTTAAGTGAGCTAACCTATGTGATTAGAATGTTTTCAGGTATTAATGATGAAGATTTCAGCACTTTGTGGACCTTTGGGCAGCAAAGGAAAACTTCATATAAGAGGGAAGGCAGCTTTTGGAAGCTGTTGGACTGAATGTGACGCATGGAGAATTTGTCCTGGGCAAAATTAGTATTTCTAAATACTTAGGGATGCATCAGTAACTTAGTAGACAAGGATATTATAAAAACCCTATTGCTGAATTTTTCAGCAGAATTGATCAATTATCATTAGTCATTATTCAGTTTACAGATTCTGGAAGTTTTGGACAGAGAAACACGGCTCACACTTGGAAACTTCTAGAGAAAAAAACGTTATTCTCTTTGTGACGCTAAGATCACTTCCATCGCCAAGATTATTCTAGGTTGTGGTATGATGATTATGTCTATTTTGATTTCCGTCGTATCCTTGAGTAGCTAAACTTCTCTGTTAGGGTTATGGAAACCTTGTAAGATACTATTTGTTGCTATGAGTTTGTAAATTCTTGATGTGTATGCTACTTATATCATTACTCTCTTCGTTTTAATTAAATTCTCATGGTTGCAAACATAGAGAACATGTCATTATAGCATTAACTTGTTCGGGAGAAAAGTTACATGTTTGGAAAAGAGAGTGTGACAAGGAAATAGGGCTTCCAACCTCTATTTACACGTTAATGCCTTAACCGGATTAAATTCTTGGAGAATTTGTACCATTTGTTATAAACTTTAGGCTCGGGAGAGCTAAAGTGAAATAAATCCTTGATGGTTGGGAAACACTTGGATTTAGAATTAGAATACGATTCTCTATAAGTGCATGCATGTCTAAATTCCGCGTTACTCATAGTTAATAGAGAAGTAGCAACTACAAGGTGGACATAACCCTAACTTATCAATCTCTGTGATTAAATCTTACTACGCAACTCGTTCCATTGTTACTTTGATAATATTAGTTCACGCCTAAACCAAACCCCCCTTTTTCCTTGGAATTTTTGACCAACAGTCTACTAATAATTGCAACACTTAGTGACTAGAATTGCAACACTTAGTGACTAGAGTATTCCCGGTGGGATTCGACACCCAACCCAGTTGGGTTTTATATTTGACAGCGACTGCTTACACTTTCTAACGAGAACTGTAATTTGGGCGTTATCAAATCAATGGCCTTAACCTTTTCGATCTTGCCTGATAATAAATGCTTGGTAAGAAGATCTATCTGCGTTTTCATGTGAGCCATATCCTGGTCACGTTCCTCTTCTCTTCGCCTTTGCTCTGCCGTCAAGCCAATAGATACAGTAGATCTTGCTACTTCAGAATCCCTGGTATGCCAAGATCTACTCTGCTTTGTCATACGATCTAGCATATCACTTGCCTCAATAAAAGTAAGGTCCATGAATGACCCACCTGAAACATTATCAACCACTGGCTTAGTCACCGAATTCAAAGACCTGTATAATATCTCCATCAAGTGGATGTTGGTCATCTGATGGTTTGGGCACCGCATAAGCTTCTTTTTGAACCTCTCCCATGTTTCGTGGAGAGCTTCAGTTGGAAGTTGTCGAAAATTGCTGATCTTGTCTCTTAATTGTACTCTTTTGGATGGCAGAAAGAATCTTTCTAGGAAAGCGTCTTTTAGTTGCCTCCAATTAGTAATAGAATCAGGAGTTAGCCCGTTCAACCATAGAGTTGCCTCTCCATATAGAGACAATGGAAATAAGCGCAGTCGAATTGCATTCTATCCAACTCCTGGATTGTCAAATGACTTGCATGTTGAGATAAAGTTGATCAGATGCATATTCGGATCATCGCCTGCAAGTCCACCAAATAACCCCTTAAGTTGCAATAGCTGAATCATGGTGCTAGTGATATTGAACTTGGCTCCGGGTGCCAAGGACGGCGGAATAATAGCCCCTGTGGCACCAGCCCCATCCAGATCATCATCATCATCATCAAAAGGAGCCTGCACAGCTCGGCGTTCAGGTCTCATTCTAGCTTGACGATCTCTCCTGTTCACAGGTGCTGCCACCTCATCTGCACGTCGTGGATTAAGTAACTCATAATCTCCCAGGTCCTCTTCATCAAGATTTGTTGCCCGACCTGGGTTATCAATATTCTGTTGATGCACTTGCGCAGCTACCAATGCAGCTAATCTTTCCTGCTTCTGTTGAGCAGCCATCCGTTCAAGGTTTCGTTGCGCATCCATTCTGCCAATAAGATGTGGTTCAGTATTTATAGATAATAACGGTTGAACAGAACTTCGTGTATTTGGCATGCACTCCAATAATCCTGAACAAAACAAAAAACAACAAACAAAAAGTAAAATTCGAGAATCTTTGACCAAAGGGTATAGTAACTATCACAAACTTAGTTGACAACCGTATTCCCCGGCAGCGGCGCCAAAATTTGATACGCCCAAATTACAACTCTCGTTAGAAAGTGTAAGCGGTCGCTGTCAAATATAGAACCCAACTGGGTTGGGTGTCGAATCCCACAGAGAATACTCTGGTCACTAAGTGTTGCAATTATTAGTAGACTGGTTGTCGAAAATTCCAAGGAAAAAGGGGGGTTTGGTTTACGCATGAACTAATATTATCAAAGTAACAATGGAACGATTTGCGTAGTAAGATTTAATCACAGAGATTGATAAGTTAGGATTATGTCCACCTTGTAGTTTCTACTTCTCTATTAACTATAAGTAACGCGGAATTTAGACATGCATGCACTTATAGAGAATCGTATTCTAATTCTAAATCCAAGTGTTTCCCAACCATCAAGGATTTATTTCACTTTAGCTCTCCCGAGCCTAAAGTGTATTACAAATGGTACAAATTCTCCAAGAAGTTAATCCGGTTAAGGCATTAACGTGTAAATAGAGGTTGGAAGCCCTATTTCCTTGTCACACTCTCTTTTCCAAACATGTAAATTTTCTCCCGAACAAGTTAATGCTATAATGGCATGTTCTCTATGTTTGCAACCATGAGAATTTAATTAAAACGAAGAGAGTAATGATATAAGTAGCATACACATCAAGAATTCACAAACTCATAGCAACAAATAGTATCTTACAAGGTTTCCATAACCCTAACAGAGAAGTTTAGCTACTCATAGATACGACGGAAATCAAAGTAGACATAATCATCATACCACAACCTAGAACAATCTTGGCGATGGAAGTGATCTTAGCGTCACAAAGAGAATAACGTTTTTTCTCTAGCCGTTTCCAAGTGTGAGCCGTGTTTCTCTGTCCAAAACTTCCAGAATCTGTAAACTGAATAATGACTAATGATAATTGATCAATGCTGCTGAAAAATTCAGCAATAGGGTTTTTATAATATCCTTGTCTACTAAGTTACTGCTGCATCCCTAAGTATTTAGAAATACTAATTTTGCTCGGGACAAATTCTCCATGCGTCACATTCAGTCCAACAGCTTCCAAAAGCTGCCTTCCCTCTTATATGAAGTTTTCCTTTGCTGCCCAAAGGTCCACAAAGTGCTGAAATCTTCATCATTAATACCTGAAAACATGCTAATCACATAGGTTAGCTCACTTAAAGGAAAATGGACTAAAAGTGCAGGAATTATATATTTTATCCTCAAAACTTAGCTAAAATATGGGTAAATTATGGTTCTTAGGGGTATAAATACGCCCAACATCAGACTCTAACCCCTCGGATAATAGGACTCTAATGTTTTAAATTTAAATTCAATTCAAGTACATCAAGCCGTCTTTAAAGTCAATGAAGATTCCAGTACTCTATTATCTTATGCAAGGTTTTAAAATACTTTTCTATAAGAGAATTCTAATATTCAAAGAGATTTTCACAAGATTGGGATGAGGTTATTGTAAGCTTCAATTCATTAACTCATCAAACTTAGGGAAGACCACATTCCCTTTTCAACTCACACACCCATGCATCAAATTGGTTTCAAAACCACTATTTAAAACACAAACAATATATATGTAAAGATAAAATATCACATAAACAACAATCATTAAAAATCCTCCACCCATATCCAAAAACCAGCAATTAAACAACATACGTAACCACTTAAACTAATGTTTTTAACAAAATAATTTTTGGGGAAAGAGGTACATGCCTGAAAGATTCACAATTTTTGATGTATTTTTCCTTTGGAATCTCTAGATAACCATCCTTGAGAAAAACCTTGATGATCTTTCTTGAGAGAATTTGTGAGAAGAATAAGTTATTTTTGTGTGTTGTGGATGGGAATGGGGTCCCAATAAAGTTTTAAAATCATGGTTTATATTTACGGGAAAAGGGAAAGGTAGATTGGTACCTTACAACTAATATAGAGTCATTATGACTAGTTGAGTCTAGTCGTACTTAAGGCAGAACACATTAGGCATCATACTAGTTTGGCTACGAAAGGGGTCTATACCACTCATAATAATCTTTACAGCTCATTACCTTAAGTCGTTACCAAGGAAGTAAGTTAAGAAAAACTCACAGGAGACCTTGTGATTTGGGCCCTATGACCCATTAAGACACCCTACGACTCATAGGGTGAGTCGTAGTTAGGATAATGAGTTTAAAAACTCAAAATTCTTCAGTGGTCAACACCTGGGGCATTATTTTCTCTCTCCCCCACAATATCATTCATCCTTAAATGATGTGTCGAGGCATCCATTAGCATGACTTAACACAGAGAAAAACCATACTTAACTTTAAAAAAGACATAAAATAAAGATGTTAAGGAATACCATACCTCAAGCATGATTATCCATAGAAGGAAACAAAAAGAGACACTTGGACTTCATGTCCTCTTTTGATTCCTAAGTAACTTCTTCCTCCTTATGATTCCTCCATAAAACCTTTACAGAAACAATATCCTTAGTCCTTAAATGATGGAATTGCCCATACATAATCTCAACCGGGACTTCCTCATAAGATAAGGAATCTGAAACACCAACATACTTCAAAGGAACTACCAAGGAAGGATCACCCATGCATTCTTTAAAATCAAAATATGAAAGGCCGGATGAATTGAACCCAAGCTTGCAGGAAATTCTAGCTAATAAGATACACTGTCCACTCATCTCAAAATGCGATATGGACCAACATAATGGGGACTAAAAATTTCCCTTCCTTTTAAACCGCATCACCATTTTTTTTGGAGACACCTTCAAGAATATCAAACCATCCACATCAAACTCTAAGTCCCTTCGCCTTATATCCGTATAGGACCATTGGAGACTTTAGATGGTCATAAGCCTATTCTTGAATAACCTTCACCTTCTCCATAGCTTGGTGAACCATTTCGGGACCATACAATCTATTCTCACCAACCTATAAGCAACTAATAGGCGACCTACACTTCCTACCATATAGAGCCTAGCCATCCCAATACTAGTGTGATAGCTATTATTATACGCAAAGTCTATGAGAAGAAACTAATGATTGTTACTACCACCAAAGTCAAGGACACAAGACCTTAGCATATACTTCAAAGTCTAAATGGTTATCCTCACTTGTCCATTATTTGAGGGTGGAAAGCGTTTCTAAGGTTTATCTTTGTTCTCAATCGTCTCTAGAAAGAATGCCAAAAGTGTGATGAGAACAGAGTACCCCAATCATCTATGATGGAAACTAGAGAACATGACAACATCACTACCTCTTTAATGGAAAGCTTAGCATAATCCTCTGCCAAATAGTTAGTCTTCACTGGAAGGAAATGAGCGTACTTGGTCATCCTATCCACAACGACACAGATCGAATAAAACTTAATGAATATTCAGCCTTACTTCATGAGCGTCTTCCAACATCCTCTCTCGCAACCCATCAACATAGAGAACACATAACCTACCATGGTATCTCAAGATATCATCACCACTAATCTCAATAACCATCACTTTTTCCTGTCCCACATCACCCTTAATCCGCATTAAGATGTGATCACAAACCTACATCTTTTTCACCTAAGCACCAAGAGATAACTTCACCGCCTCTCGTTCCATCACACCTCCATATTTAGAGTCTAAGAGATGAACCCCAAGATTAGCCAACCAGTGAATATCCTTCACCAATTCTCGGTTCTTTTTGTCCACATGAGTTAAGTTTCCCATAGATAATATGCTAAGAGCATCATCAACTACATTAGTTTTACCTGGATAATAATAGGACTCATGTAATAATCTTTAAGCAACTCAAGCCACCTCATTTGCCTGAGATTAAACTCCTTCTGGGTAAACACATATTGTAATCTCTTATGATATAAATATTTGTCAACATAAACCCCATACAAATAATGGCGCCAAATCATCAAAGAAAACACCACATCCAACAATTCTAAGTCATACGTCGAGTAATTATTCGCATGAACTTTTAACTTTCTATAAGTGTAGGACACAACCTTACTATGTTGCATTAATACACAACCAACTCCTACATGAGATGCATCACAATAAATAACAAAACCCCTGATAACCTCGGGTAGAGTCAAAATCAGAGCCAAAGTCAACTTATTCTTCAACTTCTAAATATTACCCTCACAAGTATCCCACCATAAGAACTTTACCTCTTTTAAGTCAACTTAGTCATTGGGGCAATAATAGAAAAGAGACTATCCGTAAACCTCCTATAATATTCGGCTATACCCAATAAGCTCTGAATGTCAATTATAGTCCTGGTTTTAGGTCATATATTAGCTGCCTTGACTTTTTGTGGATCCACCATGATCCCCTCAATAGACACAACATGCCCCAAATAGGATGTAGTATTTAACCGAAACTCATACTTAGAGAATTCAGCATACTATTACTGATCCTCGAGGGTCAGCAACACTACTCAAAGATGATTGGTATGATCTTCCTTACTCTTAGAATATACAAAGATGTCATCAATAAACACAATGAAAATAAGTTTAGAAATAGACAGAAGACTAAGTTCATAAGATCCATCAATTCCACCGGGGCATTAGTCAAACCAAATGACATGACCATGAAGTCATAATGGTCATACCAGGTATGAAAAGAATTCTTAGGGATATCTCCCTCCCTAATCATCAGCTAATGATAACCCAATCGAAGATTAATCTTAGAGAAGTACATAGCACCTTGAAGCTGGTCAAATAGGTCATTAATCCTAGAAAGAGGATATTTATTCTTCACCATCACCTTATTCAACTAGCGATAGTCTATACATATTCAAAGAGACCCATTCTTCTTACGCACCAAGAGCACAAGATTACCCTACAGGAAAACACTAGGAAAAATAAAACCCTTATCAAGGAGATTTTTTAACTACTTTTTAAGTGTTTTCAACTCAGTTGAAGCCATTATATAGAAAGGGATAGAGATAGGATGAGTGTCCCGAAGAAGATCAATCATAAAACAAATTTCCTTATCGGGTGGAGCAACAGGAAAATCATTACAGAATACTTTGAGAAACTCATAGAAATTAGGGATAGATTGTAATGAAGGACCTTCAAAACTAGAATTTTTAACATGCACTAAATGGTATAGACACCCCCTGGAGATCAACCTCTGGTCACTAAGATATGAAATGAACCTTTCCTTAGGAACTAGGGAACTACCTTCCCAATAAATCACCATCTTATTTGGGAATTGGAAATTAACCCTTCGGGTCTAACAATCTAGAGAGGCATAACACGAATAAAGATAATCCATCAAAGGATAAAGTCAAAATTGACCATATCCAAATTTATCAAGTCCACCAAGGTCTCCCTACCACTGATAAAAATATCACACGACCCCTATAAGCTTTTCTACCAACCACAGAATCACCCATTGGGGTGGACCAAGAAAAGGGGTTCAAAATACTCTCAGGAGCAAAATTAAAATGAAAAGCCACATACGGGGTCACATCAGAAAAAGTAGACCCAAGATCAAGAAGATAATAAACACCAAAGAAAAAGAGTTGTAACGTACCAATGACAACATCCAAGGATGCCTTCAATTCCTAGCGAATGGAAAGAGCATAAAGGTGATTCCAACTAGTGCCAAAGATAAAAGTAGCACCCTTTGATGCAGGAACTAAAGACATGTCAACTATAACCTGATTAACCCTAGTAGCAATAGTGGATGATGGAAAATCCCACTGTAGGTGGCCCACATGATCATACTTAAAGTACTTATTCCTCCCCTCCTCATAAATTTCATGATGCACTAGTCCAGAGAAATGACAAGAGTCATAAAAAGGGCTGTCTAAGCTTCACTAGCCTAAGACTGGGCACCTTATGCCATGGGACCATGACGTTTGAGAAATGGTGATCACATGACGGCTTAGGATATGGCACACTAGTTTTAAAATAAGAACCCAAATTTCCCCAGATCTTCATCCTTGACCACTGCTTTCCACTACCACTTCTATTTTTCTAACCTCTACCCTATTCTAAATACTTAAACTTCTAACTCTGCATGTCCTCAATTTCTTCTTGCTTTTTCTTCTCATCCTCCACTTGTTGCATGTACACCACTAACTTAGAAATATTTATGTCCTTTTTCAACAAGGTGACTTTGTATTCCTACACCAAGTCATAGGACAATCCAGAAACAAACTTCCACATCCTTGCCCCCATGAAAGACACTAACTAGGGAGCATAATGGTGCAACTAGTGAAATTTCAAGGAATACTTCTTAACAGTCATCCTTCCTTGCCTCAAATTCAAAATCTCCTCAGCCTTTGTTTCCTTCAACTCATGAGGATAAAAAGGTCAAAGAAGGGACCAGAAAAGTCATCCTATAGGTTTACCTCTACATTATCACCTCTAGAATGATCCATCTCCTCATACCACTAATATGCCATATGTTTTAACTGATATGATGCAAACTCCATACCTTCAGAATCAAAAGCATCAATTACTTGGAAAATAATTTCCATCTCATCAATGAACCCTTGAGAATCCTCTTTAATCGTAGAACTAGTGAAAATTAGAGGTTTGAGCCTCATGAATTGGCCAACTCTAGTAGAATTAATAGAAGGATCAACAACACCCTTGTGCTTAAGCTGGCGAGGTATAGAGCTCACTAACCGAGTTAATGGATGAATAGAGAGACAAAATTTTGCATTAGAGATATCTCCTTGAGGTGACTGAGCTAGAGTGTCACATGTGGAGAAGGATTAGTGGGAACTAGTGGAACCCCATGAGAGAAATTTGAAGTATGATCCCTAGACCAGTTTTGTACTATATAAGTAGAATGAGTTCCATCAAAAGTTTCCTCAAACAGAACAAAAGATTTTCCACCCGCATCATATCTTTAGGGATGAATGATCTAAAATATACAAAATTGGTTATTAGAGGATATTAAAGACTTTAGACTCTATAGCCAAAAATTAGATCACAAGAAAAAGGAAACAGTCCTAAATTCCTTATAGCCTCTCCCTTATAATTATGGCACACTAGACACCCATAAAAGAGAGTCTATTTGACACAGCTTTGTAGATAACCAATGACACTAAACTTAGGCTCTGATGTCATCTTTGTCATGATCCAAACTAGGTCCTAGTCATGATAGGCATCCCAAATCTGCCTAGGACCGAGGACCACCCCCTTTGCCTAATTACACAAAGAATACATAAACATATCACAGTGGATGAGTTCCAAACATATAATAGGATAGAGTAAATAGTGACTTAAAGTGTATGCATGACAATAACCAAAACCATCCAGAGTAATCACAAAGTGTCTATCTATAAAAACAACTTACGTTGGGACATGCTCATGAATCTAACAGTGACAATGGCAATGATAATGTTAATGTGAAGTATTTTATTCAAATTTATGGATGGATACCGGTGTAATAATCAATTCTTTCTCAAAGATTAACACTTCATCGCAAATGAACAAAGAACCAAGCCGATCCACCTAACACTATGCAGGAAATATATGATTTCATTTGGACCCTATATCACATGGGAATACAACATCTAGAGATGGTTAGTGGCTTCAACACTAGTATGTAACTTAGGGGTAAGGGGTAAAATAAATCCATGATAAAGAATTCAAAATTCATCAAATCCAATGCACACAATTACTTGCATATACATATATATACATACATACATACATATATATATATATATTTCAAATGTCGGGATAGGGACAAGTCTTAACATGAACTTTAAAATAATTAACCAAGACTATATGTAGCATAACCGTTATAATAAGGCGCCCATAGGCAATATGGGTCCAACAATTCCCTAGATTAAAAGGCCTCAGTGCGTGAAGCCGCACAAACCAAAGAATAATGAAATATGCATATGCGCCATGGGGTACTCAAATCTCCCGGCATACATCAAGAGTGACATAAGAACTTAGTCATATAACAAGGGGGACTCAAAACATCCAGTAATATAGACCCCAACATCGGCAACTATGGTTCCAAGTATTGGACCTTCAAGACCTCAAATTTCATGGCATAGCAATTGTAGCTTGCAACCATATATCGCTTTGCCAAATTAATTAATTTGCGAATAGAACTCTAACCCAATTAGAAAATGAGACTCCAAAGTTAAACATAAGAACCAAACCATATATCCAAGTGGGACTCTAACATAGCTTACCAATGATAAACCAAAGTCCCAACTAAGAACCAAATTATCTAACCAAGTGGGACTCTAACCCCTCGGCCAATAGGACTTCAAAGTTTTAAATCCATGGACATCAAGCACTCTTTAAAGTTAGTGCAAATTCTAGTACTCTTTTATACTGTGCAATGTTTCAACGTACTTTTTAATATGCAAATTCTCATGTTCAAAGCCAATTTCATAAGATTGGGTTGAATTATTATATGCTTCAAATTATTAACTCATCAAACTTATGAAAGACCACAATACCCATTCAATTCACACACCCTTTAATAAAATTGGTTTTAAAAAACCATTTAAAATATAAATAATACATATGTAAACATAAAACATAGCATAAAAAACAATCATTCAAAACCCTCAACCCATATCTAAAACCCAACAAATAAACCACATGAGTAACCACTTAAGAATATGTTTTTAACAAACTAAGTTTTTGGGAAAGAGATACATTCCTGAAAGAATCATAATTTTTGAGGGAATTTTCCCTTGAAGGCTCTAGGCAACCAACCTTGAGAAAAACCCTAACCATCTTGCTTGAGAGAATTTGTGAGCAGAGAGAAGTTATTTTGGTGTGTTATAGATGGAAAGGGGTTACCAATAATGCTTTTAAATCATGGGTTATTTAGGGAAAAGGGTAAATGTCCAAAACGCCCTTAATTTAAAAGCTTAAAAATTACCGCCAGTGACTATGAGTCACTATACGACTTATAATGACTCACTATGACTCGTAGGGTCCAAGTCATAATCAAGATAGAAACTTTTGGGTACAAGCTGGTCACCATACTATTTGTACCTTACGACACGTATAGAGTCATTACAACTCATAGAGTCTAGTCATACTCAAGGAAGAACACTTTGGGTATCATACTAGTTTGGCTACAGAAGGGGGCTAAACGACTCATAATGAGTCTTTATAACCTGTTTCCTTAAGTCATTATGAAGGCAACTACTTATCCAAAACTCACTGGACACTCTAGGATTTGGGTCCTATGACCAGTCAAGAAACCCTATGATTCAAACGGTGAGTCATAGTCAGTACATTGAGTTCAAAAACTCAGAATTCTTCAGGTGCCAATACATGAGGCATCATAATATCTCATGTACTCAGTACATTCAAAGTACTGACAGCGTAATTTATTTGCACTATAATATATTATACTATAGGTTTCTACTTTAAACATCATACTTGAGGATAGTATTATTCAACACCATATCAGTCGCAATGCTTGGTGAATCTGTAGAATTTTAGAACGAATTATCAACATTTTCTTTTGGTATTATTTAGTTTGAGGGAGTTATAGTAAGTTGGGTGTTCTTCGCAACAACTAATATTACTTTGAAACTTTCAAATAGTTATATAAATTATATTTTCAACTTGATGGATTTTATTCAGATATTGTCACTTGGGCTTATTAAAAACTTATTATTTTAATTATTGCTTTCAGTATCATTGATCTTAAGTTATTACAATATTTTTTGTGTTATGCCAAGTTGTGGGTTATTTTGGGTTCATTTGTGAGTTTATTCATCATGTTACGACTAGGGAGAAGTGTTGGATCGGGACAAATTCATATGGCACCTTATTGACCTTACTCGAGTTATATGGGATAGTCACATAATAATACTTTAAAAGCTCAATACTACTTTTATGCCTTAAATTCAGATCCCTTAGGGTGAAAACATGCTGCAAACTACGATGATCTCTAAACACATCATACTTGACACCATACAAGTAGTGGTAACAAATTTTAAATGAAAAGACCACTACTTTAAATTCCAAATCATAGGTTCGACAATTTTTTTCATGAGGCTTCAATTGCCTTGACGAATAAGCCATTCCATTCATGTGTCGCATTAACAATATACCGAATCTAGAGTGTGAAGCTTTAAAAAGTATAGTTAATTCCATACCTTCAGTTAGCAAGGAAAGAATGAGAGTTGTATTTAAAAGTTTCTTAAGCTTTTTGATGCTATATTCACACTGGTCCATCTATATAAATGGAACCTACTTCTTAGTAAACCTTTTTAAGTAAGTAGCTATAAGGACAAAATTCTTGACAAAATTTCAATAATAAGTAGCAAGACCCACAAAAATCATCAAGTCAGTCATAGAATTAGGTTGGACCCAATCCATGAAAGCCTCAATCTTCTAGAGATCTACCATCAGATCATTTTCTAAAAACACTTACCATAAATAGGAAATCAAAGAAAACCAAAATTCACACTTAAGGAATTCAGAATACAACTACTTCTCCTTCAAGATACCTAAAAAATTCAATGATGACTTGTTGGAAACTAGATTTTGGATGCTAAGTTCATGAAAAAAGAGCAAAAAAAGTGTTTTGGCATCTTATGTGTTCAATAATGGATGTCAATGATACTTTTCGTATTGTTCGTGATTAAAATATGTGCGGGAATTGTAGAAGAGCTAATGAAATAAATTTTGGCACTTACTAAGTCAACATGCGGACCACATGTAGCATATGCAGACCGCATATTGGAAAAAGATATGTCAGAAGTCCAAAATCTTGAGAGTAGACCTAAAGAAATTTTTTGTCTGGGCACATGTAGTCAACACATGCGTCTAACCACAGGTTGCATATAGAACATGCACCTAAGACCAGGATGCATATGTAAACCATATGTATCCACCGACCTTTTTTTCTTCTATTTCATTCAGACTTAGGTTTTAGGGTTTCCTCATGTTCTATAAATACCCCTTATGTGTTTTTAAGTAGTTGTTATCCAATGTTAATACATACTAACATATTTTAATTCCAGGAATTGATTTTGTTCTTTGAATTCTCTTGTATTTATTTAGTTGATTAATTTTGTTGCGGTTTTGGGTTTTTACTTGTAATTGTTGTGATTTCATCATATGCTTTAACCCATGAATGTTGTTGATTCATTCACAATCATGAGTAGCTAAAAACCCTTAGCTATGGTTATGAGAACCCAGTGAATTGATGAAATAGGGGAAATGCTATTATAGTTCTGAATCGATACCCATGCATGCATTGTATTATCTTCACTTTAATAGTTATCTTAGCGGTTTTAAATGTTAGGATCCCACCTTAATTATTGAAACATACTCCAAAAGAGGAGTATTGACAAGGAAAAGATAATGACAATAGTAATTTGGAGTTTAATTATTGATCCACGCTACAAGGTTTGATCTAAGTAAGATGGTTAGATTTCTTCTAATAACTAGAGACTCAAAAGGTAATAGTTAACTAGGATCAAGATAAGGGTTAGTAAGGTGACATCTTGACACTACTAGAAATTACCCCTATGGTGCCGGTTGTAAAACCATTACAATAGACCACAAAATCATTTCCATAGCTCTACCGCAATGCTTCAGCAAGCGTCCCATAGGTGGGCGTTGCGATAGGTCTGTGACAATGGTTTATACGACGGTTTAGGTTGAGCTATGGTGACGGTTTCTGACAATTATTGCCATAGATTGACCTATTACGACAGTTATTTTTTGACTTATTGAGATGCTTATTTTCATCTATTGCAACGGTTACTAACCGTTGCAATAACATCTATTATGATGCTTTTGTTAATCTGTTGCAACGCTTTTTGAGTACCTATTACAACTATTTCATCACTTATTGGAATGCCAATTTTCATATATTGCAACGGTGACTAACTATTGTAATAGATTCTATTGCAACAACATGTAGCCGCTGCAATAACATCTATTGCAACACTTTTGTTATTCTGTTGCAATGCTTTTAACTACCTATTGCAATGGTTTATTGATCTATTGCAACAATGATTGCCACATGTTATTAAATTAAAATGATTTATATAAATATTCATATTAATATAAATTTTTATTTACATACATAATAAATTATAACATAAATAGATAATGAAGCTCGTGCTTTGCCCGGGCCCAATGCTTAATTTTGCTATGAATTTTAACAATTACACCACTTACATCAAAAATGACAAGTCCACCTCTCCTAAAAAGTCCAATGCTACTAGATTTTCAAGTATTCCATGAAGACCTTGAACAACCAAGACAACAACAGTGGTAAAGAAAGTTCACCAGATGAGGGCACTTCTCCACCATGTTGCCACTTCCTGTAATACAAATAGGACGCCAACTACTGGAGCATGGAAAGAAACAAAAACACCTAATAATGATCCATATATGATGATATCTCACTTGTCCCTATCATTGTTAATGTAACGGAGCCAATGCCAGCTAAGTTTATATTTTCTGATCCACCTTAACCTAATAAAGAAGCAATGTAACTACCAATGTGAATTAGTGGATCTTATTTCCCAAGATCTAATCCTGTTGAAACTGATCCAATGCTTCCAATGATTGGTGAAGTTAAGTGGAAAATATTCAACATTGTTTATCAGAAATCAGAGAGTTGGAATATTTTGTTTGTCCGCGCCTGAATTATCATCTTTGATACACGTACCTTAACTAAGAGTGTAGTTGCTCCTAACATAATGGGAGTGTCTACACCATTGAAATAGGTATTGATTTCTAAAACTTCAGGTCCGAAAACCATAGGTGCAAAATAAACAGTGAGAAAGGCAACTACCAATGTCAGCATAAAGTTAGCACCCGCAAAAAATGTAAATCCCATTAGGTACCTACACAATTGTTTTAAGTCGTATTTGAAATGATAAAATTTTACTCATTGAAGGTTAAAATCAGTAAATAATTATATTCCATCACCAGTTGTAACACTATATTTTGTGCAATAATCTGATCAACCCATAGATACTTCGCCTCTCATCTTTTTTCCTTGTTGCTCATTATAGTACCATTGTTCTGAATGATTTTAGCCTAATCAGTAAAGTAAAATCTTTAACACATGATTTTCTTCCTTGATAAATTCCATACTCAGAGAACAGAAAACAAATGTTACAAATTCGAAATGCATAACCAAATTTATAAAAAACTTAAAATAGCTAAAACCACTACAGCTTCTCCATAGAGAGAGAGAATGAGTTGGTGATTCCTTACCTTTTTATATCTCACTAACATTACTCACTGCATACAACGTGGCTCCAGTAATTACAATTATATCCCCTTTGACAGGATTGCTACCATCTATAACAATGAGATATTCAAGTGTTATTTTTTAGATAATAGGCATGCTTAATTCAAGTTAAATAGAGATAGCAAATGACTAAAGTGCAAGATTACTGCAAAACAACTGAAAAAGGGTCAAAAATATGCAAAATAATGCAATGGAAACATTAACGGGGAAGCGTTAGAGTATCTTTCAACCATCCATGCTTTGAGCAGTTTGCAACCATTCTCTTCATGCGCACAATAATCTCTGAAAATATTGTCTGTATAACAGAATCTAGATTCCAACATTCTTCAATCAACCTAGTCATTCAGAAAAGATTGTAAAAGAAACATGAGATCACCACTGAACTAATTGTAAAGAAATAAGATCAACAAAAATATTTTAGAGAGACAAAGCCTTGTCAGATGAATGTTGCAAAGTCGTTTTGTAATATTCTTTCAGACTGGTATAATATATTGCAAAATTATGTTTTCATACTCCTTGAGATTACTAAAATACAAGGAAGTCTAAAACAAGGTAATGCGCAGTTGCACACTATAAAGGTAGATATTTATCATCAGATAGATGGAAACAAGGAAAATAAATCATTGTCCACTTAAAAGTGTCTAGGATCTTCAATGAGCTCTGGTAGAAAAAGAACATCAAATCAGAGAATGCAAGTTCAAAGTCAAACAACAACAGATTATACTGGACTAAGCAGCCAGATATTAGAAACTAAAGCAAAACACACATTACTTCTGAAAATAGCAAACAAAAAATCCTTTTCCCAATCCTTTCACAAGGAAGTCATATCCATCAGAATGATTTGGAGTATGACATGGAATGTCTCCTATATTCAGTATGTGATCTTACTATAACTCCATAGGAACAACAAAAGACCAATTATGAGGCAAGTAGAAATATTTTCCTTTTATTTGATGCTAAAACATAAAGCAACATTATTTTCCTTATTTTTCTTCCCGGTTGGTGGGAGGTTGAGGGAGCAACCTACTGAAAGAATAAAAATGAACAACTGTCAAAAGATATTGTAGGTGTTAAGAATTTATTTTATGAAAAGTATAAAGTGGTTAAGAATTTAAAGTTGGGTAAAGATACTACAAAGCCAAAATGTCAACACACGATGAAGGCACTTGGAAACATCATGTCTTGCATTACAGATTTATAATCATAGTGTCAACTTTAGCAACGACGAGAAACTACTAGTCTTACCAAATAATGATTTTAACTTTCTCTTATGATGTTCATTCAGATATACTATTCCATGTAGAGAGGACAGGCCACCTGATACCAATAATGTCGAAAGCAAATATTATGACCTCAATAAATAGAGAGAGAAAAATGTGGACAAATTATTGTATTTGAGAAGTAAACCTATAGAATCATTCGTTAGATGGTCTGATTCTCCATGTTTCTTCCAATGAAATCTTAGATACTCGATAAGCATCAGCACATATTGTCTCCTAAAGACATCCCAAAAAGCTCCAGAGTGACTGCTGCCAGAGCTGTTTAAACTGGAATTATTCAGATCTTCATCACTAAAGTTATACACACCAATCTGAGAAGTAATTCTGCTCTCTTGGTCAACTAGAATTTTATTTGTATTTGAATCCATATCAACATACTAACCATTCCCTCAATCTCCACCAGGCGAGAATTTGGAGAAATCACTTTCTCTTGAAACATTAAGTGCATCATCACCAAGAAATCCTTTGTGATCAGATTTAGCAAAGGTTTTTTGCGTCTTTTCTATCTTTGTATTATGCCAACCTTTTGGTTTGACCTTACTGATGTGAACCAAAAGGAATACCTAATTACAGAGAAAAAAGAGCGGCCTAAGTTATTCATCAGCTGAAAGCGGGATTTGTATTGTAAGACCGTGTAAAGAAGAAGTGTAAACTAATATCTATTCCTGATTACTTATACATAAGTTCAAGATCAGGTATTTTTCTATTATCAGGTTAATGGCTTATCAAAATCAAACTGACTAAAGAATCAAATTATTTGTAGATCAGTCCACCAGAAATTTTAGACATCTATTGACAGCTCAAGCTTCAAAAAATATTAAACTGCAAAAAAGAAAAGAACAAATGATCTTGAAGAATTATATTTGCAGATATATTTTCAAGTATAAAGGAACGTCATCCTCGAAAGGAAATGCAAGTCACTTTGCATATCAACTGGCCTCGACTTCAGATAAACACAAGAAACACTACTTAAAGTATTAGATATATAAGACAATAGAAAGACACAGAATAGAAAACGTTATATTTCAGGTGGATCCCAGATAGAAAAAATCCATGTAATTAAGAAAGTTCACCCTAACTTAAGTGAGTAAAAGGAAAATAGTATACTACAACAACAACATACCCAGTAGACCCATAAAGGAGGGTAGAGTGTACGTAGACCTTACCTCTATCACTGAGGTAGAGAGGCTATTTCTGATAGACCTCTGACTCAGGACATATAACAGTATAATGAGAAAAATATCTACATTCTCCTAAATATCCTAAACACCCAGGGCGGAGGTAGAGCATTACTTATCGCTTCAGACGAATGGGGTAGCTTTTACTTAGACCTCATATTTGTAATCATGAATCTATTAAATATATATATATATTTGATTGCAAACCCAATAACTAAGATGGGTTAGATAACTGTTTGGTTGCTAATTTTGAACCCATAAACTTAAAAATCTAGATTACACCTCTGCTAAATACTATTAATAATCATAACACCATTACAACCCATGTCTATTAGCAACCCCCCCTCCAAAACAAATTAACAACAATATACTCCATGCAGAGGGTAGAGTATACACAGAAATACCCTACCTTATGAAGATAAAAAGACTATTTTCGAAAGACCTTCAGCTTAAGTGAAGCAAAATTACAAACTACACCTACCAAAAACATATGAAATTTCAAGAAACTTAAACAAATCATGAATAACAACACCTACCAAAATCATTGAAAAACCCATAGAGTTACAACAAAATATCTAAAATTCATCATCGGCCGATCTTCCTCAGATCATAGATCTCCTTCCATAGAGTTACATGGATGAAAGCCAAGCTTTCCTAAATCAAAGCCAAGCTCAGTCTTGGCTATGCAAAAAATAAGCTAAGTGTAGAACCAGTAAAGTAGTTCAGTAGAAATAACAACCAACTGAGAAAATTCAGCACAATCCATAACCTAACAAAGTAAACAATAATGAAAGCATCTACAAATAAAAAAACAAATATAATTTTTTTATAACAAAAAACCTACCTTTTTCCTTCCACAGAGTTACGCACCAAAATCAGCAATTAGGGCAATCCTTGGATCTCTCACAGAGTTATGCATCAAAATTAGCTATTAGGGCAATCCTCGGATCTTCCACAAAGTAACGCACCAAAACTAGATTTAGGATTTAGCGTTTGTCGTTTAAGCTTAAGATTAGAGAAAGGTTTCATTAAAATGTTTTTGTTTTTGCGGACTTTAATAAAACATTCAATGAAAATGGAGGGAATAAAATAAGCATTGCTATAACATAGTTTATTTATCTATTGCAATGCTTAATGTCAAAAGCAACAACTATAGTGTTAAATTATAGCTAATAGAATAACTATTTTTGGCAATGCTTGTAAGTGTTACAATAGACCACCTATTACAATGCTTTGTTAACCGTTGCCAAAAAGTTCATTGCCATCGGTGTAATTTCCAGTAGTGTGAGACTCAAAAGGTAAAGGGTAAAATATTTTTGCTCATCCAAAAGACTGTAGAAGGTGCATAACTTATCGATTTTGCATGCAAGGCATCATGTTGGTTAAATATAGAACGATAAGCCTACAGAGTTAAGAAGCCAGGGGAACAAAATCCTATTGTTCACCTACGACTAAGGACAATCAAAGTTGATAGTTGATACAAGTTAAATATTGCTATTCTAAACTACCACATCTACTTTTCTAGTTCTAATCATTGATTACAATAGCTGAGAGACACGATTCCACATATTCCCTTGGAACCTAACCCCAACATTTATTTGGTTACTATATTTTTCAGCGTCCACATTATCTTTAGAGTGAAGTTGTAGATTTGATGTCACTAGATTTAGGCATTATTGTCATGGAAGATGATATTGATTTATGAATTAAAATTATTAAAACTTTCAGGGTTTCTTTTTTAGTCATAGTTAGGTATATGCCGGTGTATATATAACACATGGAGTAGAGGAAATCCCTTACGCCCAGTGAATCTAAATTGATAGAGGATCCTACAAACACCTAGTAGGATGATGGAATAGAAAAGAGATGATATTCCTTAAGGGGTTCATGATGATGTGCCTTCCCCTTCTCTCTAAGAAGTACATGATATTATTAATCGATGGACTGGTAAGATTTTAGCCCAAACATTAAATGAGAGGAGAAAAACAAAAGAAGCTTAGTAGGTAGCTAGGGAGGCATAGCTAGCTGAGAAAGGATAAGAAATTGACCATCGAGTAGCACTCGATGGAAATAAGAATAGAGCTAAAGATATTTGTTTTCAAGTGATCCTAATATATTAGTATGTGCATCCATAGGTTTATGATGAAAAGATCTAGGAAAAGTTGAGCCGACAGAGACTGAATCCATTATCACTCCTATTTTTACCCCAGGCATCACGTATGTCATAATGAGCGTAATGATCTAGCTCTTAAATCTAAAAGGTTTGTTTTTAGGTATGCCTGTAGATTATTCAAATATGCACCTTGCAAATTTAATCGAGATTTGTAGATCGTATACCATTATAGGGGTGAATAAGAAAATGCTTAGAATGAGGTTGTTCCCTCTTCTCACTTAGAAGAGAGTCATATATATGGCTAGAGAAACTTCCAAAAGGATCTATCACCATATGGAATGGGTTCCTCAGGCAATTATTGAACCAGTTGATCCCTCTATCCATCATGTTGTAGCATAAGTACAAGATCTATAATTTCAAGTTGCATCAATCAAAATCTATGTACGAGGCATGGATCAGGTTCAAGAAAAAATCGAGTATGGCGCTCAACCATTGGATGTTAGGGATGAGCTTATTGGAGACATTATAAAGAACCTTGACTATAAGCCATAGAGTAATGGCATACACTATATCTAGAGGAGATTTTACGAGATTATTCTAGGAGAAAGCTTCGGAGATGCTATGTTAGATCTCGCTCATTAACCGAGGGTGGAAAATTTGGGAGTTGAGAGAGGATCTGGCATATATGCTATTGGTGCCTCCTGCTACCAGAAAGTAGCTAATGATTCAGAAGCATAAGAGATTGCACTACTAAGAGCTTATCTTTGGATACTGGTAAAGCAGTTTTCAGCAACAAGTTCTGAGAAAGTGAATGTAGTAGGAGCACAAGGTTCAGCTTCCAAAGCTTATGAGTCAAAATTAGAGGAGGAATTAAACTATTAGGATCAATAGTTTGTGAGTTTCCAAGCCCAAGGGAAAGAGAACTAAGGCCAGAACTACTATGACAGATATAGAGACCATAGTAGTGAGCGAGATGGTGACTTAAGGAAGAAGGATGACAATAGAGAGAAGGGATATCGGTATATTCCACCTAGAAGATGAGATGCATAGTCAAGAATAGAAGAGATGCTGACTAAGCAGTAAAGGGTCAAGAAAATTAGGAGATCAACCTTAAGGACTTTAAGGCCATCATTTATGGATTGACCCAGAAGGTTGAATCCTATGCAACAGCTATTAAGAAGTTTAAGCACCAATACAGATAGATGTCAACAACTCTAAACTAAAGGAAGTAAGGTACTATTTCGAGCAACATTATGCAAAATTAAAAAAATGACGACCATGTTCTTGATATTACAACAAAGAGTAGTATCACTACTATGGATCCCCCATAACCTGCTTCAGAAGTGCCAATGTATGATGAGGTGGCTATTTATGAGACACCTATTACAGTGACAAAAAAGGCAATAGGTGGTGATGATGCATTTAGTAAGGGTTTGGTTGGTGATCAATAAATAAGAAAAATTCCAAGAATGCTCCCACATTTTCCTCAATGACTGAAGTAAAAAATAGAGGAATGTAAATTCAGGCGATTCATCGAGATGCTGAAAGAGTTGAGCATCAATATTCCACTTCTTGAAGCATTAGAGCAGATGACTGGATATGACAAGTTCATAAAGCTTTTGGCCACAAAGAAGAAAGGAGATATTATTAAGGATTTTGATGTCTTTCACCACATTAGTGCATTCACTACTAGGTCTTCGACCCTAAAAATGGGTTATCCCAGAGCATTCACTATACCATATATTATTGGGTCATCTCAATTTTCCAGGGCATTATGTGACTTAGGAGCCAGAATAAATTTGATGCCGCTGGTTATATTCAATAAATTAGGCTTGAAACCTCCTGAACCAACTTCAATATGGTTGTTGATGTCTAACCGCATGTTGAAGAAACTTGTAAGCATTTTGTTTAATGTGATTGTAAGTGTTGAAAACTTTATATTTCCGACAGACTTTGTCATTCTAGACTGTAAAGTTGATACTGAGATGCCCATCATATAAGGGAGACCATTTTCAGCCACAGTTAGAGAGATAGTTAACACAGAGAAATGAGAGTAAAAGTTTAGACTAAATTGGAGGAGCCCACATTCAATATCCGTGAATCGATGAAGCAACCAACAGATATGAGAGTAGTATTGGTGATAGACTATATTGATGACCCTGGATGGTACTCTTATGGGTATGTCAATGATAGATTGTATTGATGACCCTGGATGGTACTCTTATGGGTATATTAATAAGTTCTTAGTAATAAAGATACCCAGTCCATGACGCACGTGAAATTAACCATATTATGGGTTTGTTGGTGAAGTCTGAGTAACCAACATAACCACACCATGTCGTGATGTTAAATCAAGTTCTAGGTGGGAGGCAACCCGTTATTGTAGTTTTCACATTTTTGTTGTTTTTCTTTTGTAGGTTTTTAGCTTAAGGACTTACTTGGAATATGGTAAAATTGCTACATGCATAAATTTCCAGGTAGCATTAAATTAAAAAGATGATAATTTCTAGGATGAGAATGGAATGTTATGAACTTTGGAACAAATTCATAATTTTGGGACTATAAATTCACATTACGGGACCATAAGTAGCTGGTAAAATATCAAAATACTAAGTAAGGAATATAGGAAGGTTGGCCAATAATATTGACCCACATGATCCCTACACATGCCGGTCGAATGTGGCACATGTACCTTATACCAGGTAGCATATGGCAGGCGCATATTGGTGCTGCGGGTAGGTAACTTGTGGGCCTAAATTTTACATAAAATTTCAGTCCTACCAACATATAATTAAGACCTAAAATATCCCCCCATCATTATTTAAATATCTTTATCCTCTTCTAACTCATTCAAATCCTCAAAACTTTACTTTTCTCTTTAAATACAAACTTCCATCATAAATCACAAACTAATCTTGGACTTAAAGAAAGGATAAGTTGAAACTTGTTTGAGGTAGCAACATGTCCCAACACCTAAAAGAAAGATTCAACTTGGATTTTGCTTTACCTAGTGTATCATATTGGGGTGTGCCTGTCTTGTTTGTGAAGAAAAAGGGTGCGGCTCCGCATATGTGTATTGGTTATCGGCAAGGTGATAGTTAGGAATAAGTATCCTCTTTATCATATTGATGACATTTTATACCATAATTAGGGCGCTTTGGTGTTTTTAAACATTGATTTGTGATTCGGGTATCACCTGTTAAGTATTCGAGCTTTGGATATTCTGAAGATAGCTTTCCAGACTGGGTATAATCATTATGAGCTCATGGTCATTTCCTTTGGGTTGAACAATACCCCAGCCTCTTTCATGGAGTTGATGAACTAGGTAGTTTGATCATATCTCAACTCTTTTGTTATTGTATTTATAGATGATATCTTTGTTTATTCAAAGAATGAGGCTGATCATAGGGAGCATTTGCAAATTGTGCTTCAAAGAATAAGGGATGAGAAGTTGTATGCTAAGTTCTCCAAGTCTTAGATTTTATTGGATTTTGTCTCTTTATTGGGTCATGTGGTGGCTAAGAAAGGTATTATGGTTGATCCAGCCCATATTGCAGCACTTTGTGAGTGAGCTACGCCTACATCACCTGTTGATATTCGGAGTTTGGTTGGCTTGGCAGATTACTACCAATATTTTGTTATGAGGTTCTCATCTATTGCTTTTCTATTGACCAAGTTGACTCAGAAGAAGATTTTCTTTTAGTGGTCCGATGCTTGTGAGGCGATCTTCCAAAGGTTCATGATTTGTTGACATCAACTCCTATCTTGACTTTCCCCAATGAGAGTGTGACTTTTACCATCTTGTGTGATGCTTAGGGTGTGGGTTAGGTGTTGTGTAGATGCATGAATGTAACATGATTTCATATGTTTCTCATAAATTAAAGCCCCATGAGAAGAACTACCTACCCATGAGTTGGACTTGTGCACAGTTGTTTTTGCTTTGAAGTTGTGGAGGCACTATTTGTATAGAGTCCTTGGTGAGATTTTCTTTGATCATCGTAGCCTTCAGTATGTACCCAACAATATTATATTATGTGGAAAAATCACTGTCTTGAGTTTCTTAAGGATTATGACTTGACTATTCTCTATTGTCTGAGCAAGGCTAATGCGGTTGTGGATGGCTTGTTTCATAAGTCAACTAACTTGGGTAGCTTGGTGCATCTTTTGGCCTGGGTGAGGCCTTTGGCCTTAGAGGTTCAGTGTTTAGATAACCAAATTCTTAGGATTGATATTTATATACTTGGGGGTGTTTTAGCATTTGTTGAGGGTAGGTCTTTTTTGATGGAGTAGATTCGAGCTTATCAGTCTAGTGATGTTTGATTGAGACTAATTCAGGAATAAATTGTTGAGTGGTGACGCTAAGGAAGCCTCACTCTATTCAGATGATATTTTGAGGATTGGAGGTTGGGTTTGCATACCGAGAGTGGGTGATTGTATTGGATTGATTTTGCAGAAGGCTCATTGTTCCAAGTATTCCATCCATTCGGGAGTAACTAAGATGTATCGTGATTTAAGAGAGCATTACTGGTGGGGTGGTATTAGGAGAGACATAGTAGATTTTGTAGCTCATTGCCTATGTATCCAGCAGGTGAAGTTCAAGCACTTAAGTCCCGGTGGATTTCTATTGAGGTTACCCTGACATGACCCAACCCCGGGCCTTATCATAATAGGCATCCCAAGTGAAACCAAGACCGGGGACCGCCCTATTACTTAACCCATCGACCTTTATCCATCCTTTGATGGGATGAATTTTGAACATATAAAAAGATAGCGTAAATGTTCTCATCAAGAATTTGGGATAGGGTCACAACCGTGGCCAACCCAACCAAATCCAACCGTATCACGCCAACCGCCCAACCATACAAAACCAAACCATAGGCGATAAGTCAGGCTATAACCAAATAAGTTAGACAAAAATTATTATAATTAATCCTAAAATCTAATAGGACAGAATAACCAACAATATCGTCCAAGGATGTAATCCCCAACACCAATACCGATGTCAAGGAAAACACCAACAACGATCACGCCCATACAAACCCCTAAAAGTAACACAAAGCCTCTATCCAAAAGAGTAAACAAATCTGTTAGGGACATGCCCCGAACTATGTCCAATACAAATATCCACAATTAAAGAAAAGCTTCCAACTAAATCCATAACATGAAATGATGTCTTTCGAAAGGACAAAAGCTCACCACTTTAGTCCAAATACTGATACTGAATTTGTTTCTATAAAGAAGGAGTAGAATGGTCAGTTTGTGCATAGCGTGGGTATGAAACCACTAGTAGATTGGGTTAGCGAGTGACCACTAACATGAATCTTAGGATAAGAATAAAATAATTCTAGTTATCAAACAAAGTAAAACGATCTACAATGAATACAACCACACATATATAAGTGTCGGAAAAGGGCACCGGGTTTAACATAGATTGAAAACCTTTACCTAGGCTGTGTAGCTTGGCTGTACTAAACAACCTATGGTAAATATAGGTTCGTTCCCCCACCTGAAATGGCCCCAATATGTGTAGCCACACTACAAGGGAAGTATCCCATGGAATGACAAGTATATCCCCCAATAGTGTGACATTATGCACACAACCACTAAGACCAATCCCCATATCGACAAATACGTGATTCCAGTTTTTGTCCCACAGGAATCCCACCTTCCATAGCTTTGATACACACCCCACCTTTAATGGCCACTTAAAACCATTTCTTAATAACCAACAAAATCCATTTACCATTTTATTAACCAAGGCTAATTTTAGTGTTATCGACATACCACCCCTTACTTGTAAGTAATATCAATAGCCAAACCATTTAGGTCAAGGGAATTTTCAAGTGACCTTCTATATATCACATTAAACCACTTGGGAGACTTCAATGTTCTCCACAAGAATAACAATTTAGACTTTATCCTTTTCAAACCATTTAAACCAAGAAAAGTTCCTTTACCAAGTTTAAAACATGCAAGAGTTCCATTGAAAGAAGTCAATGCAATGAACATATCTTTATAAGCATTTATCAAACACTTGGGGGCATAAAATAACCTAAACCAATTCCAAAGACAATTAAATCATTACCATGCAATCCAATTGTTCAAAACTACCACAAATTCATATAAAAGCAAAATTAAAACCATAGGGAACCATAACAAATCATTCAATAACAAAGCCCCCAAATAATAGTTGAAAACCATAATCATGATATAGTAAAACCATGAAAACAATCAAATAAGTAATGACTTTATTTGAAATTAAAATGATGGAAGAGAATCATGCCTTATACCAAAGAATTGATGGAAAGAAATTACCAATACAAGCCACAACGCAATCCTCAAGATGAAACCATAGCCTTATTGTCCCAAAAAGCTTTTGAGAGAATTATGAGATGTTTTGGAATAGTTTCTAAGTGTTAATGAATAAAATAATAGGGTAAATAACCTCCTAAGTTTATTAGAAGTTGTGGGTCCTTATTAGGGTAAGTAAAGAAAAGTCCAGAATACCCCCACTTAAGTCCCTTAAAAATCCCATCACAAGGATATGACAGACCCATACGAGTCGTACCCTCCCAATACGATTGGTACCCACCACTCGTGTCCAAGCCTCAACCTTGGATCAGACATTATCCAGTATACAACTCATCCAACTAAGACGCAACCACACCATACAATCTATACCCATGACCCGTATCCCTGGCATAATAAAATTCCAGGAGGATTAAACACTTCTCACCATATGTGTCCCTAATATGACTCGTACCTAGCCCTTACAACTCATAGCCCTAAGTCATACCCATTCCAGTAACCAAAACCTTTCCACCAACTAACATTGGTCAGCATAAGATAGGACCATACCACTCGTACCCCAACATATGACCCGTACCCATGAGTCGTATTAAGTCCGTAGAATGGAATTCCAAAAAAATTTCTAATGGTCAAAACCCAAGATGTTTCAGTCTCCCCCACTAAGAATATTCATCCCTGAATGATGGACAAGCTAGTGGTAACCGCACATAGAGTCATTTGCTTTATCAAACATCCTTTTAACAAAATTTGAAAACAAAGGGGCAAAAATGTTAATCTATCCTTTAACGAATTTAGAAAATAAAGATGTGTTGAAGACACATACCTTCCTCACGAATCCCAGGAGAAGAAAACAAATATGGATATTTGGACTTCATGTCCTCTTTCGCTTCTCAGGTAGCTTCTTCCACCTTATGATTCCACCATAGAACCTTAACCTAAGCCATATCCTTAGTCCATAATTGATGAAATTTCCTATCTAATATCTCAATCGGGACCTCTTCATAAGACAGAGAATCTGAAATACCCAATCCTTCCAAAGGAATAACCAAAGAAGGATCCAAAATGTACTTCCTCAAAATAGAAATATGAATGATCGGATGAACCAAAATATAGTTAGATGGAAACTTCAACCCATAGGCAACATTGCCAACTCTCTGCAAAATCACATAAGGACCAACAAACCGAGGATCGAGTTTCTCCTTCATGCCAAACTGCCCTGATCCTTTCAAGGGAAGTACTTTGAGGAACACCCTATCCCCAACCTCAAACTCCAAGTATCTACGCCTAATATCCATATAGTAATTTTGGAGAATTTGCGCATCTTTAAGCCTATCTCAAATCACCTTCAGCTTATCCATTGCTTGATAAATCAAATTCGCGCCAAACATGTCCGTCTCCTAAAGCACAAAACAACCAATCGGAGATCTAAACCTCCTACCATACAATAACTTAAAAGGAGCCATACCAATACTAGAATGGTTTCTTTTGTTGTAAGAAAACTCAACCAAAGGTAGATGCTCATCCCAATTGCCACCATAATCAATCACATAGGCACGAAGCATATCCTCCAATGTTTGAATAGTTTTCTCTACTTTCCCATCCTACTACAGATGAAAAGCAGTACTCAGACTAATATTAGTCCCAAACTCTTTCTAGAAAGAGCGCTGAAATGAGACATAAACTGTGTACCACGATAAAAAATAATTAAGATAAGTACCCCACGCATATTTATAATCTCCTGAAGATACAACTTCGCATAATCCTCTGTTGAAAAAATAGTCCAGACTGGCAAGAAGAATACAAACTTAGTGATCCTATCAATGATGAACCAAATCTAATAAAATTGGTTCTGAGATCGAGGAAAACCGGTTATGAAATCCATATTGATCATCTTCCACTTCCATTCAGGCATCTCTAATTTTGATACAACCCACCAGGCCTCATACTCTCAACCATAAACTGTTGACACACCATCCATTTGGACACAAAATCAACTATATCCCTCTTTATGCAATTCCACCAATAGAACTCTATAAGATCATGATACATCTTTGTCGAGACGGGATTAAGACATAGCATGACTCATGCGCCTTAGCCAAAACCCTTTATCGTAACACATCGATATCAGGAATACACAACCTCCCTTGGGACCGTAAAGTACCATCACCACTGATCTCAAACACCACCATTTTTTTCCCACCAGCATCACTCGTTATTTTTATCAAGACAGGATTCCGCATTTGCTTCTCCATAATCTATGCACCAAGAGATGATAGAACCACTTCTCGCACCATCACACTACCATCCTTAGAGTCCAATAGATGAACCCCAAGATTGGCCATACAGTGAATATTCTTTACCGATTCCCATTTTCCTTCCTCCATATGAGCCAGCCTACCCATGGATAATCTGCTAAGAGCACCAGAAGCCACATTAGCCTTACATGGGTGGTAGTAAAGATTCATATCATTATCCTTAAGAATTTTAAGCCATCTTCTTTGCCTAAGATTTAGCTCTTTTCTAGTGAACACATTCTAAAGATTCTTATGATTAAAAAAATATCCACGAACACCATACAGATTAATGATATCATATTTTCAAAGCAAACATAACCACCAATAACAAAAAATCATGAGTTGTATAATTCCTCTCATGTACCTTCAACTTCCTGGAAGCATAGGCAATCACCTTCCCATGCTGAATCAAAGAACAAGAAAACCCTACTCGAGAAGCATTACAATAAACCACAAACCCATTATTGTCTTTTGATAGAGTCAGAATTGAAGCCGAAGTCAACTTGTCCTTCAACTTCTCAAAACTCCCTCCATAAGATCAGAGTAGGAAAACTTAACCCTCTTCTGAGTCAACTTACTCAAAGAAGCAGCTATCGAAGTAAAGCTTTCCGTAAACCACCTATAAGGCCCAGCTAAACCAAAGAAGCTCCAAATATCAGATAGAATCATGGGTCTTGGCCACACCTTCACAGAAATAACCTTTTGAGGATATACCCTTATCATTTTACTAGAAATTATATGACCCAAGAAAGTCACAACGTCCAACCAAAACTCTTACTTAGAGAAGTTTGCATACAACTGTTGTTCCTTTAAGGTTTGTAACACAACACAGAAAGGATTAGTATGATCCACCTCACTCTTTAAATAAACCAAAATATCATTAATAAAAAAAATTATAAAGAGATCCAAATACTGCCTGGACACTTTTTTATCAAGTCCATAAATGTCTATAGAGCATTAGTCAACCCAAATGACATCACCAAGAACTTAATATGCCCATACTAACTAAGAAAATCCATCTTAGGGATATCCACTTCCCTAATCTTAAGATGATAGTACCCAGACCGATGATCTATCTTAGAGAAGATTATGGCACCTTCCAACTGGTCAAATAAGTCATGTATCCGGGAAAAAAGATACTTGTTCTTGACAGTCATCCTATTCAACCGCCTGTAGTCAATGCACATTTGAAGGGAACCATCTTTTTTTCACTCAAACAACATTGCTTCAACCCATGGAGAAATACTAAGATGAATAAACTCCTTGTCCAGAAGATCCTTAAGTTGCTCCTTCAGTTCTCTTAACTCAATCGGATCCATTCTATATGAAGGAATAGAAATTTGACAAGTGTCCGAAGGTAAATCAATACCAAACTCTATTTTTCTATCCTGGGGAACACCAGGATGATCACCTGAAAAGACCTCTGGGAACTCATTAACTGTAGGGACTAAAGACCAAAAAGGACCTTCTGCGTTAGAAGCTTTAACCTGGACCAAGTGATAAGGAAAAATCTTGGAGATTAACCTCTGAGCTCTAAGATAAAAAATAAACCTCCCCCTTGGAACTAAAGAACTACCTTTCCATTCAATAATTGGTTCACCAGGGAGCTTAAAGATAACCTTACAGATCTGACAATCCAAAGATATGTAACAATAATGCAACAAATCCATTCCTAGAATTACAACAAAATCTACCATATCTAACTCACATGGATCTTCCAAGTTCTGCTTGCTACCAATAGATACCACACCCCCTATAGACTCTCTTAGTGATAATCGAGTCACCTACCAGGGTAAAAACCAAAAAAGAATCCAAAATAACTTTCAAATTATAAACAAAAGACACAGCTATAAATGGAGTCACATTGAAGAATGGACCCCGAATCAAGCAAATAATATACTTCACAAGAAAAAAGTTATAACATACCAATAATGACATCAGGTGATGCCTCATATTCCTATCGGGACGCTAAAGCATAAAACATGTTCCAACCAACACTACAATGAGGATTTGTAACAAAAGCAGAATCCCGGCCACTAGGGGCAGAAGTAAAATTTAAAGCCACAAAAATCTTATTCGCCTGATAAGTGGTGATTTTACCACTTATTTGCACTCAACATTCATACACATTACCATATTTTAAATGAATAAATAATACAAAATTTGTTATTGAATTCTCTAATATCCATATTTTGTAGTTAAATAGTTGATATTATAGAAAACTGTCGATTAGAGCTTAAAATAATCAAAATAAAAAATGAAAATATTATTGAAGACTTAGAGTAGGGCATAGCCTCAAGTACTATAGTCGCAATCTGAGGGTCACGACCACAACAGTTAAGCAAGTCCATAAGGCATGACTGCGTGAGTGTAGCATGGTCGTGCTACCACGGTCGCGATTGCGGCTTGGAAAAAATACATCACAAGGGTATAACTATAAATGCATATGACTGATCCTAAATTTGACAAAAAGAAGACTCAAACCCTATTATTCACAATATTCCATCTTCCTAAATTTGAACATTGTTATAGGGTTTATAGACTAAGGACATGTATGAGGGGGAAAAGACCCGGGTAAGGACGGTGGGTGGGAACTCCAAGCATTTTTTGATCTTAACAGGGCTGCATCAGGGTACGACTCTTAGTACATTTTTATTTTCCTTAGTGATGGATGTGTTAATGCGTGATATACAAGGGGAGGTTCCCTGGTGTATTCTCTTTGCAGATGATGTAGTTTTGATTGATGAGTCATGCCGAGGTGTTAATAATAAGCTGGAGGTTTGGAGACAGACCCTGGAATCAATAGAATTCAGGTTGAGTAGGACAAAAATAGAGTACTTGGAGTGTAAGCTTAGTGATGCGAGGCAAAAAAATGAGGTAGTGGTGAAGTTGGAGTCACAGGTTGTTTGTAAGAGAGATAGTTTTAGGTATCTTGGGTCTATGATATAGGAGAATGGTGAGGTTGATGTGGATGTCTCCCACCATATTGGGTCAGGTTGGATGAAATGGAGGCTTGCCTCAAGAATTTTGTGCTATAAGAAGGTCCCTCTTAAGCTTAAAGGTAAATTTTATAGAGCTGCAGTCCGGCCGGCCATGTTATATGGGGATGAGTTCTGGCCGGTTAAGAGTTCTCATGTCCAAAGGTTGAAGGTGGCAGAAATGAGAATGTTGCATTGGATGTGTGGATTTACGAGGGCTGACAGGGTCAGGAACGAGACTATTCGGGAGAAGGTAGGAGTGTTCTTGGTAGAGGATAAGTTGCAGAAAATGAGGTTGAGATGGTTTGGCCATGTCATGAGAAGGGGCAAGGATGCCCCACTTCGTAGGTATACGAGGTTGGTCTTAAAGGGTTTCAAGCGGGATAGGGGTAGACCTAAGTTGTAATGGAGAGGAGTGATTAGATGTGACATGGAACAATTACAGCTTACTGAGGACATGACCCTCGATAGGAAGGTTTGGAAGAAGAGTATTAAGCTAGAGGGCTAAAGAGTGGGGTCAAGTCGTAGTCTGTAGATAAGAGGATTAAGGGTATCTTGGTTGGTAACTCTAGGTTTGGGGGATGGAGGGTCCTTGGTGGGTTAACTATACGTCTTGTTTGTGAATGTTGATTCTTTTTTACTTTAACATAATGCTTGACTTTTGGTTAATTATACTTTATTTTTGTGGATATTGGTGCTATATTTTTTTATCATTTTGCTTGCTTGTTGGTCTACAGTCCTTGGTCCTAAGCTGGGGATCTATCGAAAAAAGCCTCTCTACCCCCGTCGAGGGTAGTGGTATGGACTGCATATATTTTACCCTCCCCAGACCTTACTATGTAGGAATATACTGGGTATGTTGTTGTTATTGTTGTTGTTGTTCTAGGGTTTGTAGCCTCCATTTTTTGAGAAGAGAATATTGTATAAATTTTGGGTGAAGAATATTTTTGAGTCACTTCCAAGTGAAGAATTAATGAGCTCCCATTGAAGATTTGTTGGATCTTATAGTTTTAAGTAACATTCACTTAAATTTTCTCAAATCAAATCTATTGAGATTTTGGGTAATACCTTACTTATTTATCTTATGAGTAGCTAGTTTTTTTTCTTGGGATTATTCTAGAACAAGGTGTAAATATATGTGAGGTTTGATTTGTTTGTGCATTTATTAGATTGTGATGTTTGATTCAACTATTGCTTGAGTGACTTGGTTGGGATTTATGGGTGAAAGACTCAAATACCCAATTGGGTTTGATGGATGAAAATCCCAAGCTCTTGAAAGCTTAAACTATTCTTAAAAGAGGGTTTTGGGTGAACTTTAGGAACCCACATTATCCTTGAAAGAGGGATGTGGGAACTAAGGCAATAATAGACAATTTATGATCATGGTTGACTATTTTCACAATTATTGACATAAGGGTTATTGTGAAGTTTACTATACTTAGGGAATTATCCTAGAAATAGGGGTGTCTATTTAATGTATTATTGGTCCTTGATTGAAGAACTCATTTGGTCCTTGAAAGGTTCAATGAGTGGCACCCTTGGGATTTTTTGATGAACTAGCCTCAAGGATTTCAAACCTAGCCTACCTTATCACCAATACTTAGAAATTACATCAAATTATCACACACTCATGCATATGTTACCTATAGAAAAGTATAATCCCAAGATACGTGCCTAATTACCTAGACTCTAATTATTCATAGCCCCAAATTTATAATAAAAATATCCCAAAAAGAAATATTAAGTGTGATATCTTTCAACCTTCCCCTCCATTTTTATCTTTTTGTACTATTGGTTTAAATTTTACTAGTATCTATAGTTCAAAACAAATTTAGTCGCCACTCACATTGTTCCTCGTGGATTCGATCCTAACTCCAATGTAGGGTAAATAAATTGACGACGACCACCTTGCACTAAAATTGATATGTAAGTTGAGTGTTATAAAAAAAAGGCACCATTGTCAGGGAACAATTTTTCATATTGAGTTAGTTTGGAATTCTAGCTTACCTGCTTGAGTTCAAACATGTATATATTTATTCATGATTTTCTTTATGTTTCTTGTGATGTGTAGATTTTTATTTTTGCATTATTTTTCTCTATGGTATCTTCCGACAAATATGATTTTGGTAGTTCGAAGTCCTATCTTTACAATCTATCTCCAAATTATAATGGACCACACTTTGGAAGATATTAAACATATGCTTCTCGGAGAGAGATGAGAACACTATCTCGATCCTATGGGAAGTATGCTTATTCTTTGTTGAGATGGACATTGGAGTGATTGCACAAATGGCCCCTCCCTTTATTATGCTAACCGAGTTGCTAGTTTTTCTTATGATGTGCCGAAGGAAAAGAAACATATTGAACCCCATAGTTTGGCGGCAATGTTTCAAACTATTTTGGACCGGGTAACTACAACAGAGGAGAATGTACAAGACATACATCAATCTAATGAGGAATTCATAAGGGGAATTGTCAAGATAGAGGAAACATGTATGGGATAAAAACTAGCAAGTACCACTACCTTGAACATTTCCCAAGAGGACGATAACCAAATGAGAAACCAAGCTATGATGATAAGCTTGGTAGTGAAGAATCCTCGGTGATTTCCAAATCAAGAAAATCAAATAATGTGAAAGATGTCCATATAAAGGAAATGGTACTAGAGGTAAAAGAAGAACCAAAACAAATCTCTTATGATGACTTTAGTTCATTTCAGGGTGAAAGTGCTACAGAGGAGGAAATTCTAGAATAAGGGATTAGGCCTCAGTCAAACAATTTTCAACATTTTGCTTAGATGATATGATGAGAATTTGTCTAACTAGTAAAATGGTGTATTGGGAGGAGAAGGATTACAATCCTTACATCTTAGGATTTGATACTCAAAGTAAGTACATGGAAGCTGTACCATCAATGGAAAGGACTTCAACTTTTGATGTCCAACTAATGGCCTATTGACGTCTTCACCTTTGCCTAAGGATCAAAACAAAAAGTTTGATGTGAAATTGGGTAAAAGGTTCAAGTCTTCAAAATGGCAAAATCCAAGCTACCTCGTCTTTTCCTCACATCTTCTAAGTTTTATCTTGGAAGATGTGAATCTTTTGTCCCTCTACCGTTCGTTGCATAGTGAACTAAAGTTGGGACAAAGATTCAAATCTTCTAAGTGGAATCACAAAAAGATGTGGAGAAGAGTCATTTCATGATGTTAAACTAAGCGCTCGATGGGAGGCACCCCATCACACCACGAAAAGTGGTTTGTATCATTTTATTTTATGAATGATAGAGTAGATTTTATTTTTGCGTTTGTTCATACATAATCCTTGAAAAGGTGGTGCTAGGAGAAATTTTAACTGAATTTGAAAAAGAGAGTTGTGAAATTATCATATTGGGACTAAGCAGAGGAGTGCAGGAGAACTAAATTTTGGTCTAAGTTATCGACACTGCGGTCTATGCCACCACAATTTTGGAGGATGCGTGACTTTTATTTCTTCACGCGCACCCTTCTTCAAATGCTCACAAATTCTCTCTATTTTTGGCATTGTGTAGAGCATCAAGTGTTTATTTCAATCTCTTTGCGTCATGTCATTTGGTATCTCGTCTCAACTTCTCTGTTTTTAGCATAATTTATGCTTAGAAATTGTTGTTTAAGGAAAGGCCTAAAATAGTATTTTTGACTAAAAATATTTGATTGCTTTTGAATATTGTGGTGATTAGCTGTTGTAGTTTGTATACACACTAATGGGGAAGTCTTGAGTACCCATGTGTACACCATGTGTATGATTCAATGCCCCAATGAGTTTAATCATAATTTATTCGAGTTTGGGATTATAACCATGCATTCTAGGCTTAAGTTCTTTGATCATGATGTTTATGTGTCTAGTTCGAACTCAAATTTAGTGTTAAAATCATATATTTTGAGTGATGTCTAGAACTATCAACCATTGTCTCAGGTACCGCTATCGCAGTCATAATGATCGCGATCGCAGCATCGCGATTACCCTCATTGCTTCATGATCGCTCTACTTAAGGGCAGTCGTCTGCAGCAGCCAAAATTTTTGCATACCCATTTCTCACCCCAAAACATTCTATAACACTTTAACATGAGCTTATCTATTATCTAGCATGATTTTTGTGTGATAATGCTAATGATGGTATGGATTGTAATCCTTATAGGTACTAAGTCACAAAGATGGGATATTCTAACAATGCTAGGTTCTTGTCCATCGAATGACAAAACCTTTATTATAGTGATCTAACAAGGACTAAATTACTCCTGGAGAAGCGTATTAGCCTTAATAAAGTTGAGTAGAAGCTCCAAGCATTCCATGCCCGACTCACTACTATCGGGTGGATGTGTTTTTCCCCATAACCCTACTATGCAAATGAGCATTGGGTACATGAGTTCTATGCAAACCTTAGCATAGTTTCTCTTACAAACTCTATTATGAAAATTTGGGATAAGCAAGTAAACTTTGGAGCAGAGCGGATTAATGAGATATATAGGCTTGTGGATGCTAACATGGGGCAGTTTCAAGTAAAAGCATACGAGCCAGGGACTTAGATGGAAAACATATTATGTGCGGGCAAAGAAGTTTTCTGGATCACCACAAGGAGGGATATTTAATGAATGACTACACAGCGAAGGCCATGCTTTTGCTGATTATCATTTGCAATAGAGTATCACCGTGCACTCTCATAACTATTGTCATAGATTTTTGAGTGAGGATGGTGGCTTTAATTCTCTATGGCATTACTCTAAACATGGGTGAGATTGTGCTATCAGATTGGCAACACTTCAAGAACTAGGGAGGTACACTTCTTCTCTTTCCTTCCCTTATAACTGAGCTTTGTAAGAGGGAAGATGTGGAGGAGTATGCTATATATACCTGGGTGTACCCAGGCCCCCACATCTTCCCACTCAAATTTCATGGAGATGGTGCTCCTGGTCAGAGCAAGAAAAGGAAGGTGGTCTTAGGCAAGTCAAAAAATGAGGACATAGACTTTTGAAGACCTTCGTCAACCAACCCCTATGATGAAATCTAAAGTTAGATGTAGGTGGTTAGAGAGATATTATCTAGATTACCTCAGAGACTGGGAGAGGCCTCTACAACTTTCAATTCAAATATATCTTATTCAGATTTTGAGATATACTGAAAGGAGCAGAAGAACTAAAGAGACACAGTTGCCATCCTGGATAAAACTTATTTATCCTTGGTTGTGTTACATAGGGACTTCAGGGTGTCACATGAGAAGATGGTGAAGAGACAGAAGAAAAGGAATAAATTCTTCAGAAAGCTATGAAAATGGGTAAATGGCATCTTCAAGGTGCTCAACCCAATGATCGACTACCTTCTCCTAGTTTGGAGCATTATAATGAGTCCTCTGTGGATTGGTTAGCTGATGATTCCTACGGTGATGGTACAGAGTCAGCAGTAGAGGAAAACTCCTAATGCAGATACATGGAGACGAGACCCCTTTTACTCTTGATTTATTGAACATGTAGTGAGGACACTGCATTTCTTTCAGTTGGGGCTGCCTTTCCCTATAACTATATTGTTTTGATGTGCTGCTGGATATTTTTATATTGATGTGGTGACATTATGGATGTTTTTTTTTATTTTGGGATGTTATATTTGGTTGCTCTGATGCTGCCCATGTTTTCACAGATTATTATGTATCTTTATTTTTAATTTTTTCTTTATACGGTAGTTTTATTTTTATTATGATGATGCATGACGAGCCTTTCCCTATGATAGATTGAGTGACGATATTCTTAATGTTAAAGCATCTTGTTTGGCTTTTGAGCAATAGATGAAAGGGAATTCTGAGTACTCGTGGCATCTAAGTCATTAATGCAAGGGAAGTCTAAGTACCTGTGGCATTGTAAATTTGGGGTCCAATTGTGCACCATTGGTGAAGTTTGAGTAGCCATATGGTTGGTTTTCCCATTTTAAGCCGAAATGTGAGGATAAAGCTTTTGTTGTTTCCATAATTTAGCAAATTGAGAGTGGTGAAAATGCAAAAATAACAACCCCCTCCGTCCAAAATAAATTCAAAAATCAAGGGCATGGACGTGAGCAGCCTTGTAACAATTTTTTTTTTTTTTGACTCTAAATTTTTAACCCGTGAATAGTGATGATACTCATATATTCTCTCTAACGGGAGAGGCAACTGAGCCTCCTTTGCAAATTTTCCATGTCATGTGTGGTGAGCTATTTGCATTCATCTCTTGTATACTTTTGTTATCTGAAACTTGACCCATTAGTCTCTTGAGGATAATTTTGATTGTATTTGGTTGGAAAAATGATCTTAGGACATTATTGTGATTTTGAAAGTCACTTTATCCTAAAAAGCCTACCCAAGCATAAAATCAATCCCAAGTTACCCACTTTTAGCCTTTGGATCTTTCTTTGGAAAACATATTACAAGCCATGAACCATTCTTTTTATCCCTCTTTTGAACCATACCCTCCTTTAACTTGAAAATGCAACTTGAGTAAAAAGCCTAAGTTGGGGGTGGTGAAGATTGATGGAAATAAGTGTGGGTCCATGAAGTTGTAAGTGAAATGCCTAAATTCCTAGCCATTGAAAACAAATGAAAAGAAAAAAAAGAGAAGATCAAACAAAGGAATGAATTGCACGAAAGATGCAAGAAAAAGAAATAAAAGAAAGTGGGTGAACAAAGGAAACAAAATGTAGGCATATGAAAAGAGAGAAAAATAAATAGGAGTGTCCCATATTTAAATGGTAGATTAAACAAATGTGATTTAGGTTTTCAAAGAAGGGTGTAGCTATGTTGTTCCCAAATGATATTCTATCCTAACCCATATCTGTGTTACGAGATCAAAGAGTCCTTTGAGATCTTCAACCATTTACTTTCTTTATAGTGGCGATTGAAATTAGAGTCAAGCTTATGTTATGAAACTTGTTAACAAAGAGAGTTCTTTTGTAAAGGAGAAATTTTTTGCACTTATATCCCTTGTTTCATATTTGGTAGCTTGGCGTATAGAATTTTCTTTCTTGTGGAAAGGTATATGAATGAATTGAAGTGGGTGATTTTGTAACTTTCCAAGAAATGAGGCAAATAGAGTATAGCTTAGTTTTTGTCAAAAGTGAGTCACTTCTAAGGTGTTGGTTGGTATTGATTGATTTTTCTTAGAAGTCTTATGCATCCTTAGATATTGCATTTTATGTTGGGGGTGTAATGAAAAATTCTTATCCCATGTGTAATGAGCTACTTGTGGTAGTGACTGAGCTGAAGTCATTGTGAGCTTTTAGGAATAAAGTTTGGGCATAGATAATTGTTGTCTCATGGTAAGAAGTAGTGTTACTTGGGGACAAGCAAAATCTTTAAGTTGGGGGTGTTGATGAGTGATGATTTTACCACTCATTTTCACTCAAAACTCATGCACATTGCCATGTTTTGAATGAATAAATGAGACATAATTGTGATTAAATGCACTAATATCCAAATTTTGCAAGCATATAGTGGATAAGATAGAAAGATATGGATAGGAGGTTAAACTGATCAAAAGAAAGTAAGAAAGTGTAGTTGAAGACTTGGAGTAGGACATAGCCTTAGGTACTATAGTCACGGTCTGAGGACTATGATCACGGTATTCAAGCAAGTTAACAAGGTGTGATTTCATAAGTATAGCGCGATCGTGGTATCACAATAGTGGTTGAGCCTGTGCAGTCGCGGCTTGGTGGAAAAAATCCAGCCCAAGGACAAAAATGTAAATGCACGTGGCTGATACCTAATTTGACCTCCTGTAGCAACTTTGTTAATGTAACAATCCCTGAGTCGATGACCTAACTGGCCACACTTAAAGCATTTGTCCTTTCCATACCCGCAATAACCCAAATGAGGACTACCACTAAATCAACAAGGAGGACATGAAGAAACTTACTGACCTCCGTTTGCTCGATATTGGGAAACCTATGCTCGAGAATTGTCACCACCTTAATGACGCATGTCTCCCAACTAATAAGGAGAACTAGAAGAAAAGGATCCAGAACTCCCCCACTTTTTTTCTACCACTTGACACCATCTCTACTACCCTGAGATGGAGAACCTCCATGATCTGAAAACCTTCTCCTCTTTCCCTACCTATCCTCAAACTCCGCCCGCCTCCTCTTCTCATCCTCAACTTATAACATATGAATAGTCAATAAACTAATGTCCATATCCTTAATCAGCAAAGTATTCTTACTCTCTAGAATCAAATCACTATTCAACCTAGAAGCAGACTTTCTCATTCTCTACCTTATATCAACAACTAAGGTAGGAGCATACCTTGATAGCTGATAGAACTTTAAAGCATATTCCTTTACTGACATCCTCCCCTGCCTAAGGTTCATAAACTCCTCTATCTTAGATTTCCTCAACTCTTGAGGAAAGAACCGATCCAAGAAGGCATTAGAAAAATCCTCCCACAAACCTTTCTCTTCCATATCACCTTTATCTCTGTCCCACTCCTCATACCACTAATAAACAACGTCTTTGAGATGATAAGATGCAAAGTTAACCCCCTCTATATTAGTAGCCTACATCAGCCAAAAGATTTTTTCAATCTCATCCAAGAAGCCTCATGTATCCTTCTCCACCTTCACTCCAATAAAATTTGGAGGACCTATCTTCATAAATTGACCAACCCTGGTGACCTCAGTAGACAAATAAACATTCTTACCCCGCCCAGCCTTAGCAACAACTAGTTGGGCAATAACATGAATAGACTAACAAAATTTGGTGTTCTTCATATTTCCCTGAGGGACCTAAGATGAACTAGCTAGAATAGGAGGAACTCCAGCACCATCAAGAATAGGAAAATAAGATCGAAGATGTACTTCAAACATAGGACGTACACCTACAGCTTTATCCCCAGATGGGATGGAAGAATTTCCTTATGTTCCAGATCTTAGAGACATGATATGAAAGATGAACAAATAAGGATTAGAAAGGATTCCAGGATTGAGAACCCATGCTAGAAGATAGAATACCAAGAAAGTAAAACATTCCTAAATGCCTTGTATCCTCTATCTTATGAGTGTTGCACGTTTCAAACCCCTAAAAGAGACTCTACTTGACATGACTTTGTGGACTCCTAAGTGACCATGGACCTAGGCTCTGATACCAACTTTACACGACCATACCCCTAGACTTGTCATTATTGATATCCCAAGTCCAAACAGGACTAGGGACCGCACCCTGTTACCCAACCCATCCATATTTATCCAGTCGTTAAAGGGTTGAATTTCAAACATATAGAAAAATAGCATAAATATTCTCATCAAGACTCTAAGATAGGGTCATCATCGTGGCCAACCCAATTGAGTCCAACCGTATCGCACCAACTGCCCAACCAAACCAAACAAAACCATAGGTAATAAACTAGGCTATGACAAAATAAGTTAGAAAAAATATAATATAACTAATCCAAAAATGTAACAGGACGTAATAACCAACAATATTGTCTAAGGGTGTAAGCGCCAACTCTATTATTGATGCCAAGGAAAACACCAATACGGATCCTGCCCATACCAACCCCTAGAAGTACCACAAAGCTTCTATCCAAAAGAGTAAACAAATATGGTTGGGACATGCCCCCAAAAATGGCCAAAACTAATATCCTAAATAATAGAAAATTGTCTAAAGATATCCATAACATGAAAAAATATCTTCCAAAAGGATAGAAGCTCACCATTTGTGTCCATATGCTGATACTGAATCTGTGTGCTAAACATGAGGAGTTGAATAGCCAATTTCTGAATAACATGGCTATACAACCACCAGTAGATGGGGTTAGCGAGTGATTGCTAGGATGAATATCAAGATAATGATAAAATAATGTCATTTATCAAACTAATTAAAACCATCCATAATGCATACAACCATACATATATAAGTGCCAGGAAAGGGAACTGGGTTTATCATGCATTGGAAACATTTACCTGGGCTGCGTAGCGTAGCCATCCTAAGCCACCCATGAGTGATATGGGTTCAACTCCACCTGCTGAAAGGTCCCTGTGCATGTAGCCGCACGACCAGGGATGTATCCCATGGGATGACTAGTACATCCCAAAATAGTGTGACATCATGCACATGGTCCACTAAGACCAATCCTAATATTGGAAAAAATGAGTTTTCATCTTTGGTCCCCCTGGGACAGCCACCTTCCACGGCTTTGCTACATACCCTTCCATTAATGCCCAATTAAAATAGTTTCTAAATAACCAAGGCCAATATTATTTGTATCATCATAAGACCCCTTACTTGCAAGTAATATCCACAGCCGAACCATTTAGGCTAAGTGGACTTTTAAGTGCCCTTCCATATAAAACATTAAACCACTTTGGAGACTTACATATTCTCTACAAGGATAACCATTTAGCCTTTATCCCTTTCAAACAATTAAAACCATGTAAAGTTCCTTTACCAAGGATAAAACATGCAATAGTTCCATTAAAAGAAGTCAATACAATGAACATATCTTTATAAAATTTTTATCAAACACCTTGGGGGCATAATATAACCAAAACCAATTCTAAATACCATTAAACCATTACCATGCAATCCAATTGTCCAAAACCACCACTAATGCATATAAAAGCAAAATTCAAACCATAGGGAACCATAAACATGCATTTAACATCAAAACCCCCAAATAATAGTTGAAATAGTAAAACAATAAAAAAAATCATATAAACCATGCATTTAGTTTAAATTACTTTAAGGGATGAGAATCATTCCTTATATAGAATAGTTGACAGAAAGAAATCATCAAGACAAGCCCCAAATCAATCCTTAAGATGAAACCCTAGACTTTTTGCCCCAAAAAGCTCTTGGAGAGAATTATGAGATGTTTTGGAATAGTTTCTATGATTTAATGAATAGAATAATTAGGTAAATAACCTCCTAAGTGTATTAGAAGTAGTGGGTCCTTATTAGGGTAAGTAGGGAAATCTCCAGAATACCCCCACTTAAGTGCCTTAAAAATCCCGTCACAGGGATATGACTAACCCATACGAGTCATACCCTCCTAATAAAACTGGTACCCACCACTCATATCAAAGCCTCAACCTTGGATCAGACACTGTCCAGTATACGACTCATCCAAATGAGCTGTAACCACAGTATATGATCCGTACCCATGACCCATTTCCCTGGCAAAATGAAATACCAAAAGGATCAAACACTGCTCACCATACAAGCCCCAGATACGACTCGTACGAAGACCTTATGAATCATACCCCTAAGTTATGCTCATTCCAATAACCAAAACCCTCCCACTAACTAACACTGGTCAGCATAAGATAGGAACATACCACTTGTACCCTAATAAATGAATCTTACCTATGAGTCGTATTGGGTCCTGATAATGGAATTCCAAGAAATTTTCTAAGGCTCAAAACCTAGGATGTTTCATACCCATTCTCCAGTAGATGTTTCAACTTCTTTTCTTTAGTTTAGCTCCCAGAACCTAGTTTCCTACCAAATAAACAAAAAAGTACGTCATATCCTCAAAATTAGAGTTAGGTACTTTCATATTTCTTAGTTTTAAGCATCGAAAGTGCCATAAAATCATGGAATATAAAGCACTGACCTGTAGATGAGGCTACTTGGAAGGTTGAGTTTGAATTGCATTGTTCCAATCCCTAGCTTTTTTTGATGCAAGAATTTTCCCTTGCTTGTAGTTCGAGTACGAACTAGAGTTTTAGTGATAGATGATGTAACAACTTGAATTTATATATGATTTATGTGAAATATTAATTTATGTGTGATTTTACCATTTTACACCTCCCTGTGGTTGTGTTGTATTATTTCTAGGGAGTGGGGATACTTGGAATAGATCTAAATACATTTCAATGTGATTTATGTGAAATTATAATTTTGGTGGCTTGAAAAGCGTTATAAACATTTATTAATCTGTGCATCGTATGGAAAAAAGGACTATGCCAGTAGATTCAAAATGTCAATTTTAGGGTGGTAACATATTTCTTTTAGTTTTATGAATTTTAAATCTAGTTTTGACCGTTGGTTCAGACAGGAATAAAATTCGATATCAGGTAACTTTGTGAAAATGAAGTTTTTTTCAAAAATTTAATATCACCATTGATTTCAGATTATTGAATTCAATAAGATAGTATATGTTGTTTACATTCACAACATTTTGAATAAATTCTGAGGATCTACAGAGACTTGGAATATTTCCAAGTCTAAGCTGGTGCACTTGCTTACAGGAGCTAAATATTGCTTTCACTACTCAATAGTGTAGCCCAAAATGTTGCATACACGACACCAGCATCGTGTCTATGACACTCGCATAAGAAATTACAGAGTTATGACTGTGATAGCTACCATCATGCCAGCTACTGCATAAGCAACACCTGGTCACGTATGCGATGCCTGGACTATATATATACATCATATTTTCGCAATTTTCACCATTTTTTAGGCTTAAAGCTTTGGGTTTCAAAATTTTATGCAATTTCTTCCACTTTTAAGTATGGGTAACCTCCTAAACACCTATTTTAAGAACTTTCTACAAAATTTATCATGTAATTATTGTTTAAAACATGGATTAAGAGGTAGAAATTGGAGATTTTTACCCGTAATCACTAAAAATTGCAATTCACTGATATAAACATGATTTCAATCGCTTTTCACATGGATGAGTTTCTAATCTTATAATTATCACATTTATTTCAATCATATTCAAAATAACATGTCTTGATCTTTAAACGAATTTCAGTGAATTTTGTTGGTATAGCTTGAACATGGCTTTTCTTCAATATGGACCTTATTTTAAACTTATTTTCATAGGTTTTCAGCTTCAGAATCCTTAAAATTTGGGGAACATATTTCAAAAATAAAATTACAATTTTACCCTTTGTTTCAAAACCCCATTTCGGGGGTCTGTTTTGACCCCGACTCTAAAATAGGAAATATGGTTACCGTTGTCTTTCTTTTGATGCATAGAATCTATATTTCTATGTTTTAGTTTATTCTAAGTCCATTCATAAGGATTAAAGCTTTGGATTCAAGGCTTCCAAAGAGGGTTTTAGCATTTAAGGTAGGTTATGGCATTACTTTCTTAATTCAACATTGGGTAGATAATGTTAATACAAAAGCATAATAAGGGTGTAGGAACTAATCATGAAAATTTGTATAAATATTATATTTTTCCCATGTGGGGGCTTTAATATTGTGGTATTCGATGATTTTGAAATATTAATTTTTATGTGTGACTGTGTGCGGTCTTATATGATATTATTGGATTTTGTATATGAAATTAGTTTTACCTTGTATAATGCAAAAGAATAATCTTGTATCAATGATATATTTTGATGTATTGTTACTCTTTTGGCATATGAATTATGTGGGAATTCATAGATGGTTGGAAATATTTAGTGGATTATTGACTCATTTAGTTGGTGTATTGGTTAGATACGGAAACATTCATTCTAGTGGGTTATGACATTACATCCTCGTATCATATACATTCATAAAATATTTGTCTCTCATGGAAATATTGGAAATACTAGCTTTTTCTAACAAAAAATGTGACTTCTAAAACCCTTTATTAAATGATATGCCACAGAGGAGTTATGAATATTTGTATTAGATATTGATTGTATATGGGTAGACGAACCCCCAATGGGTCCTATGTCGGGAAACTTTAGCTCTGTAGTTGTACACAAAGGATGTGCGACAACCTTGGGCATCCTCATCCTCATCATTAGCATTATAATTAAAATTATCATCATCATATCCATTGCATTTGTATTTACTTTGTATATTTTTGTTATGTATTATATTCTTTGATGTAATACCTTTCCAACGATATTTCCCCCTTTGTATTAGTACGTATGGTATTTGTATACTTGTATCTCACTATTATGTTCTAATGGTGTTGGTGATATTATAAAACTGTTAGGGGATACGATGTGGGCTACCGTTTGGGACATTTTCTGTGGCAGGTGCCTGCCCTTAGTGTGTATCTTGTATGCTTTATTTTGTGCTTTTCTCTATCGACCTATGATACCTACTGAGTACAAGTGGATCAGACTTACTCTTACTTTCCTTTTTGATGCAGATCTAGGTTCGAGTGTGCCTCATAGTTGTTGACTTTGGGTGAAACTTTGGAGCTATTTGAGGTAGCGGCTGGATTCTTTATTCTGAAGTCTACTACTACTTTTATTTTACTTAGACTATGTCTTTATTTTTCATTTAGAGACAGAGTTGTTCCTATTTTGGATATCATGTGTATTTTGATCTTGAGGTGTACTATTTTGTTCTAACACTGTGACACTAGGTTTTGGGATTATGATATGATATCCTTGGATATGTTCTTCCACATTTATTATATTGTGTGATTTGTCTTCATTTTAGTAGACTTACTTTAGGATATTCTTATTATTTTTTCTTTTGTATCAGTTTGTATGGTAGACTTACTCGATAAGGCTTGTTTCGACAAGTTCCATCATGACTATAAATTTTGGATCGTGACATTGATTTACCTCTTTATTTTTCCATAGCCTTTCCTTATCTCTAAATAATTAGTATCGATGTTGGAGTCGATGTTGCGGGGGCTGTGGCTAGGGCTCCATTCACTCTATTATTCACCTACTTTGGACAACAAAATGAATAGGGTCATATCCCAATTTGTATCATAAAATACCAATAGGAATCAAGTTATAGTATAAAACAAGAATGAAAATAATAGTTCCTTAATGTCACATAGCCTCTCGAAGATAAAACCTCTTCTTACCATTTGACAAGACTTTACGTGACCCATTTTGGTACAAATAGATCAAAAAATCAAGGGCTCTATTAAAAACTTATTTCACAACCCAACGCATAGAGAGTGGCATTCACAAAACATTTGGTAGGAGTGACATCTAACCAAAAATTTATCAAACCCAACACATTGCCATCATGTGTCAACTGACCCTTGTACATTAAGTAAACAAATATACCATACATTCTAATTGGAATAGTAAATACAAAATTAAATGAATATTTCCACAAACCCCCTAGAATTTTGATGTCATTGAACAAAAGCACTACAAATATCAATAAAACAGGTTCAACCAAAAAACAAAAGCAACATCCAAGTCTAAAAAAATTGGACAAGAACAAAGTGAAGAACTCATGGCAACCCAGAAGGTGTAGCTCACCATTGAGTTTGAATACAATTTACTCTACAATTGATGTCTTACAACAATCGTCGAAATATGATTTGCACTCAACAAAAAGAATAGAACATTTAGTATCTGTACACAAGAAATAATTGTGGACTAGTAGTGTCATTGGCCAACCCAAATAAAATATGTGAACAAGTAATAAAATAGTAAAACAAGAACAACCATGAACACCTACCATTTAACATTAGCTCAAGTATATGGCACTTTTCCTTGTTCAACAACACCATAGAATTCAGTCAAGTACATTGAAGAAGAGAAGATAACTCAAGTCAAGAACATGAGCACCAATAAGAATCCATGTCAACAACTATGACACAACAACAATATGTTGATCATGTGTCATATACTTTCACAACCCAACTAAATAGATAGTGTAGGAAGTTACATTAATCCAACTAGATAAGAGAACCCTTACCACCCAATTGAAGTACATATAAAAGTAACTAAGAAACAAAAAAACCTCTTTATTTATTACAAGTAGCTTACAAATCTATAAGTATAGAAATGAATACTTTATCTAAGGACCTAGTCTAAATTGGTACAAGGGCTACTATGAGAAAATATAAAATAGAACACATGACTCTTATTCCACCTTAAAAAATAATGATTGATGCTATAGGAGATTTCTACCTCCTTAAGTATGAAACATATTCTAATCCTGCAAAAGAACTATACCCCCAAAAAGGGTAGAGTAAGTGTAGTGATAATACAAATAATACATAATCCTAAGCTTCATTTTTCAACCTGAATTAAATCACATAAACATCACTTTATTTCCACAAAAAAAACTGTAACTTAAGAGTTTATTAAGACAATTAACCTCTATCATTTAATTGTTTACCTCCCTTAGGTTTTTCTGGCCTTACTAACAATAAGTCAACTACCTCTTAACACAATTAACTCTAATCACCACCTTCGTACCACATCATCAAGTCATCTGTATCCTAAAATTTAATATGGACTTATTCATACTTAACTTTGATGGTTCCTCCCAGCAACAAGTAATTTTAGACACATACATATCACTTAATCAGGTTTTAATATTTTGGGTATGCATTAACACCCTAGTAGTTGAAAATTCATTTGTGGTTTAAATGATGCAAATAATAGGACATCAACACACCGTTTACAAATCTTCAATAGTATCAACCAATAGGGACACAAGAACATTAGTGAGCACCCTTAAATTATTTTGTATCAAATATGAATTCTTAGCCTTTTTAACAACACCATGTAGTTCGATCAAGTACTAGTCCTAGTAGATAACAACTCAAGTCCAGACTCTGACTACTAGCATCAACCAAGTCAACAACCATCACTCATCAACAACATGCTAACCCTATCTAAATTAAATAAGTTATAGACAATTATGTGATACGCCACTTATTTTACAATGTAGCTCGAACCACTTAAGGATCTAGTGCAACAATAACAATGTTAATAATTATGAATTCTTGTTTACTCAAGTAACAAAATATAACAAGTCAACATATTAACCCAATTAAATGAAGGAACCAAATATGAATAAATCACCAAGTAAACCCAATTCACTCAATGAACCATCACATTCACCTATACCTTGTACAAACATGCTAAGAGTCCTATGGTCACCAACTAGACATGACCTATAAGGGACAGGATCTTATCCATTTACCAAATCCTAGGCATCTACTACTGAAAAATAATATATCAACAATCCTTTAAGCATTTTAAATACCAACACATACCATAACAATCAATACATATCTCAACAGCCACAACTATATTTATAGAAATATTCACATTTGTAAAACCAATATGTTTTTATATAATTCATTCTATGTTATAAGAACAATGGTTATCAACTAGTAATTTAATTTCCTTAAACATTCATTGTAACAAGAATATGAAGAGACAATTAACATGCACACCTAAATTAATTGGGATTCAAGTACATTAATCCATTACCTACAATCCATAAGTCAATTCAGGGCATATTAAGGACTTGCAGTGTCTAAAGTATGGGTTCACAAACATATGCTTAACACTCAAACATATAAATCTTTCCATTTTAATACTAAATGCCTTGTCCTAAGCAATCATTCCTCTAGTTACAATAATATATTCTTTACAATCCACCAACACTAATTATCATATATCCCTTGGAATCCACCAACACCATTCATTATGGATTCCTCATAATCCATCATCACCATTAAATTATAACTGGGAATTTGTTAATTTTTAAAGCACTTTCTAGGTATAAGACATTTATAAATATTTAAGAATGATCAACAATAATGAACATTAATCAGTGGACAGGTTACCATTTTTATTAATCTCATCACCATGTCTGAAGGCCTAAACATGAAATCTCCTATAATCAACCTCATGCCTATGCTTTTTGACCCAGTCATAAACCAATCAGATAAACCTAACCTAACTGGACACTAATTATATGGCGTGGAGTCATGAAACAGGATCTTTTGACTTCATGCATGTTATTTCCTACATGAAATTTCTAAGAAAACAATAGGTTCTACAAGTCTTAAGCTTATTTCCTCCTCTACATAACTCCATGGATATAAGTCAGCCTAGTGGTTCTTTAGAATCACCCTTCATCATTCTTGAACAAAAAAAAGAGAAATAAGTAAATAATATAGGGTCTGATTTCTGCCTTCAACATCCCACTATAGTAATTGTTCTGACATTACTATGATAACGCTATAGCGGGATGTTGTCAGCCAACATAAAATTTTAAATTTCAAATTTTTTAGCTAGGTTAGCTCATACCATTTCTAGATTGCATTTCAAAAAGATCCCCTTCCCTAAATTTTCTATTAAAAATTACAACACATGTTATTTCAACAAATACCTATTTACCCATTGTTCATCCCCAAACAAGCATGGTAGGAAAAATTAACATAAATCATACTTGGACCTTAACACCTCCTCAATGATTACTTAATTACTACACTTTAGTGAATCACTAAAATTCTATTTCTATAGTGTAAAATTTTTAAACCATACTTTATTACTCAACCACGACATCAAGAGACCATCCTTACTGATGAGTCACATGATCTAATTAGGAGAAAAATATTTTTTGACTACCCAATTTTTCTAGGGCCTCGCCAATATATTGGGAAGAAAAGAACTCAAAAACATAGTGAATAAATATATGTATTTTTTATTCTTCAAGAGACTAAATACCGGTATAGCAGGAATACTACCTCGGTAGCAACACCATTAAAGAGTTAAAGGGTCATTACAGTAGGAGAAAATAGTTTAAAGGGATGAGGAATTGGTTTCACTTTTATTTATTTCTCTCTTCATTCAAAAGCTTTCCTTCTTCTTTCCTTCTTGATCACTTTTCTCCTGATGTCAAAAACAAGGTTGCTATCACAATAATGTTTCTTATATATTTTTTACTCATTTTTTTGCATGATTTATGCCTTAATCTATAGAAATAAAATAGGTTTTTGGGTTTGTTTTTGAATTCAATGTTGGGGCTTGTTTTGGTCATGTTCTTGTAGCATGGTTTCTTTTATTTTGTTTACAATGCTTCTATAGATTTTTGGGCTTAAGAATTATGGGAATCATCACCAAATATGACTTCAAATAGTGAAGAATATGAATAGTTATTTACTATTTTATTTTGACAATTTGGGCACGTTTTAGGAGTTATCATGCCTAAATTCTTACATATACCAATTTTAGAAAACTTCACATGCACTGATCTAGGGTTGGAAGTCTAAAAATGAGATCTTTCTTTAAGTGAGACCACTGATGCATCTTTTGAAGCTTTTGGGATAATGAAGGTCACTATAACAGCCTTATCCCTCCATGATAATCCTACTCTAGCAACCTTGTGGGAGTGGGATTCTGCCTGTTGTAGTGGGAAGATACATGCAATATCTTTCCATCCAAAACTCAAATTTGACCTTTTAAAGAAATTCGATCCGCTTGAAAATTTTATGAGTTCTAATTTGTTTTATTACACTATTTTGCAAATGTACTACCTTCATGGTTGAAAATCAAATGGATGCTCCACCTTTAAGGGTGTCCCTAATAAGAAATATTTAAAATAGATGAGAATAGTCAGAAACATTTCTTACACTATTGGAGGATAAGGTTTTATTATTATATGGTTTCTTGATGAAGGTTATGGAAACCAAGGCACCGGACTTTTACAATTAAATTCAGGAGTTTGGTTGGATACAACTAGTAGAGAATCATTCAAGTAGGATCTCAATCCTGGTCGGGGAGTTTTATTCCATACTTGATATCATGCTTTAGGATTACCCCAACCGTAACATTCTCATTAGGGGATTGGATGTCATTGTGGATGGTGCTATTATAAATGAGGTTCTCGAGCTGCCGAACCTTTCCTATGCCAGGTACATAGCTATGTCCTGAGAGGGGATAGAAGGTGGCTTAATGGCACACTTATAATTGAGGAGTACTAGGACCAGATATACTAGACCATATTAAAGGGATTAGGAACATTTTACAATTAATTGTTAGAGGTAGCCAAACCTGATGACCTAAAAAACTCATATTTTGAGAGAGTCATTCGATGTGATCTATCCTCAGGACTTTGGGGTGTCTTGTGATATACAAGGGATAAAGTTGAATGTGAAGTCACATATAGTGATGGAGTTAAAGTACATCTATTAGACAACAAAATGGGTCCCTACCATCTCTAACTGGTATTTAAGCTCTACAGATGATAATGCTTACCTATACCATTTAAATTTATAGAGGACGATCATTGTCAATAGGACAACATATGTTGAGTTCGAATCCATGAGGAGAAAAATTCAATTTCTAGTCGTATGGGTGTTAATAGTTACTAAAAAGACACCCGTAATATAAACACAGTAATATTTATGATTTAAAATATGGGGTTGATTTGGAACAGTGATTGATCAATGTATATTCAAGTTAACAAACTAAAGTCAATAGATGTGTTTAAAAATTCAAGATGAGCAAGATCTTGGGATTATGTCTACCTAAAGGCAAGTTATGCATGGAAACATGATGATTTGGTGCCAATTCTAGTCATTAACGATATGGTAGGCTAGGTTAAAGGTTATTGAGGATTTCAGAAGCTTTTCCACACAAAGAGGGGAGGAAGTGCTTGCTGCCAACTTGCCAAATGAGCGGAAATATGAGATCAGTAGTGCATTTACTATTTGGATATGGATGGCGCTAGGTAGGGTAAGTAGTTTGTCAACAAAACCTCAATATTATCACCCGTTGATCCTTTTGAGTACCTAACAAATATGTCAATTACAACCACCTAATACTTCTATTGGGCATCCTTATTTCTAGGAAGATGCCCAAAACATTGCTAACTCTCTACTCACCCTTATTTCTAATATGACAAAAGATAGAAAACTACATTTATTATTGTCCATTATTGCTTTGTCACCCATATCCCTCTTTTAAGGATGCTATGGGTTCCAAAAGTTCACCCAACCCTTATTTCAAGGATGATATAAGCTTTAGAGAATTTGTAGTTTTTATCAACAAAGCTATTTTGGGGATTTGGGGGTTCCACCCACAAACCTCTACCATTTAAAACAAGCAATAGTGAAACCCATCATCAACAAACTAGAATGTACACATATACATCACAAACCACAGATAATTTCACCTTATTTTAACATAATCACAAGATTATGGAAGTTTAGCTACTTATGAAGAAAAGATAAAGAAATATACCATAAGGTTCATTCAAAGCATCCATGGAAATGGAAAATTAAAAGGTTCTTCAATTTCACCAACTCCAAATTGGAAAATTCAAACACATAATATTCCCCAATTAGAAGTGTTACAAATTCTCCAAGGTATGATTGTTCAACATTTAAGATGACAAATGTAAAAGGGTTTTAGCATTATAAGGGATTTGGGGTCGGTTGGGCAAAATGACAAAAATGCCCGTAGGAATAAAACCCGTCTAGCCATGATAGCTATAGCTTGTACGTGATTGCGGCTGCCGCGAATTTGTTATGAATACCATAATCGTGGACCTTTCACGAATCTTAATTGATCATGATTGTGGCCCTCATATCTCAATCGTAGTGACTGAGACCGAATTCTGCTCCAGGTCCTCCTGAAGATAGGTTAGCGGGTGAACTCTTGCATAAACTCAGGATAAGGGTAAAATAATGCAAACCAGTAAAACCAAGTAAACCAACCATATGAATTCAAGACATACATATATATATATATATATATATAACCATGATGGGAAAAGGTGACCAAGTTTAGCATGAATTTAAAGCCATTAACCTGGGTATGTGAAGCTTAACCGTCCTTAACCACCCACGGGCTATATGGGTCTAGTGAAACCCCTTCAACAGGCCCCAATGCATGTAGCCACACGAATCAGAGATACCACAAGAGTAAGGAATTCCCAAGTACACTCACCCTCCATGATACATATGTAAAATGTACTTAGAGAATTCCCGCGTACCTCATAGTATCATAAAAGGGTTGCCATGCCCTATCCCTTTGTCGACAAATATGAGTTTCTAGTATTTGTTCATAGAACTCCCAATTTCATAGTTAGATATCATACCCCAACATTATTTCCCAATTAAAACCATTTCCAACAAACAAATCCACTATTCCATTTATTATTTACCAAGGTTACGAGAAGTGGTATCATAATAACAACTATAAATTGCAAGTATTGTCCTTAGCTAAAACTTTTAAGGTAAAGATATTCCTGTATACTTATTGTTATGACCGAGCCGGGTCCCTAGCCGTAACGATTATCTCAAATCATGAAGGTCCGGGCGCTCTTCGAAATCTGGTAATCATGCACAATATTCATATCGTAAAAGCAATTTTTTTGCAGAAAATAATACAAGACGGTACAATGGTCAAACTCATAAAATTGAACAATTTGAAAGATGTTCTAAATATTCTAGACATATGACATCCATCTGTGAAATATCTAACATTAAAAGATCCATCATAAGTCTGATACAAAACTGGGACAAGGCCTCCAGTCAGACCTAAAACAAAATGTAATAAGAATGCTCTAGAACAGGCCTTTCGAATGAAAGAAGGCTCACCAACTGCAAACTGCTGTCTGATACTTCTATAGTTTAGCGGGACCTCTGGACTGAGTTTTAGACCCTAAAATATAGGGGGCTAATACAAAAGTAATGGTACACAGAGCAATCCAAAATAATGTATTTTATATAAAAAATAGGTGAGAGCAAGTCAAAGAATTATGCATGAAATTGTTTAAAATGCATGGGCAATCTTTAATACTCATAAAACATTCTTATCAATACATCTCGGATCTTTGTATTACTTCTCAGTTAGGTGGTACTCCCCCTACAAGTCTGATATTCCATGGGATATATGGAATCCGCCATTGACTCGACGGGGAAGTTCCCAACCCAAGTTTACCGCAAAGGTTGGAGGGTCTGAGTCTGATGTAAAATCCCTCTAGGGGACATAATAACCCGTATCGGCAAAACACAGTTTCGGGAAATGAGTGGTTTGAACTCATGCCTTCTTCAGGGAAACACCTAACGTCTCTTTTTGCCTAATTTTAGCCTTTTCTGAATATGCATCTTTCTGGATTCAAAATCTTTAATTCTGAGTAAAAATCTTATTTATATTCTATTCTGTGTCTGATATGGCATTGCATGTTTTGGTATCGTCATACCAAGACTTGCAAGTCATAATTTTGAGTCATAAAAATATCATGTATAATTCTTTCATTTAAAACAATGTCCAGACAACCAAAATATTCAAACAATATAAGAGAATTCATCTTCAAAACATAAGTCAAAACCATGGAAAGATTCTCATCTTTTCAACAATTCCAATAGGTGGTGGTAAATTTCTCAAAAAATTCTTGAAATTCCATCAATTATCATATTTAGCATTTAAATAATGATTATATCTCCGTCTCCAATTCTCAATCATCATAAAATTCATATAAAATAATAAGACTCTTGATTCATTCGTTAAATCATGCAATTTTGGAAATTCATAACTTGCAAATCAAGTAGTAACACAATGGGTGGGGAAAAAGATTCAATAATTCATGCTCTCAATTATATTTCAAGACTTCAACACATATATACATATTTACTAGTCAAATCACTTTCAAGGGAAGGCCTAAAGACCAAAACAATATTATCAAGGGCTTCAAAAACATGATTCTAGTTGTAAATCCAAAACCGTTTTTGTAAGTTCATGATTTCTAAACCTTTAACATGATTAAGAAGAGTTTACTATGCCCACGTAGTTTTAGGAAAACCCCACGTATCTTAGATTTCATAGTTAGAAGAATGGAATCCGAATCTTAATCAGTTTTCTTGGAATTCTTGATCCTAGAGATGAGTTCTTGTTCTTTGGGGAAGGAGTTAGGGTTTTGATTTTTGAAAGGAAGAGTAAATAGTAGGCAATTTTGGCTTCTTGGGGATGAAATTCTATGTTATAGACGAATTTTAGGTAAGGAGAAGTGACCAAAATTCCCCTAGACCCATTGGGAACTGAAATAATGCGTAAATCAGCTTTAAATTCCCGTCAGTTTTCGTGATGGGCGCAGTCGACGCGACGCTCAAGATCGCATCGGCTTACTACCTCACACGAAAAATGCCATAACTTTTCACCCGGTTATCGGTTTTAGGAGAAATTGGTATTGTTGGAAAGCTAATTAAATTATCTACAATTTGGGGGTCTTGAGAAGAACAAATTCTATGTGTATTAAAAGTTATACACGTTTAAAATAGACCCTTTTAGAATCGAATATCAAACTTTGGATGAATGAATGACTTTTATCACAACTTTGCTCCAAGTGATTTTCATGAACATTTTTCACCTCATAATCACTTCATACACTAGGAGAAGGATCATGAAACATGAATTTAGATATAAATCATGGAATTAGAAATTTCTCATGTAGGACTGACAGTTCAATTTCTAGCTCAAGAATGTGGGGTGTTACATTATCTCCTTCTTGGGATCATTTGTCCCCGAATGATGGACAGGGACTTTTTGAGGATCTAAAAGTGTAGAATAAAGAACAAAATCTTGCATTGAATAATTTCCTCAACAAAACATGCAAAGGCATCAAACGAGCTTCATGATAACCCCTAGTGAAATGTGTAAGCGCGAAACATTGGATAATGAGACTTTACATAGGGATGATCTTGCACATGAGTTCTATGAATCATAATCATTACAACATAAGGCAGGGGTTTATTTGATTATCATAGACCTGATTTATATTGGTACTAATCATGAAATAAGATTTCATAGAAGATAGGATTAGAAGCATTATCTACCTTACATGGTACCACGAATAGACTTAAACTTGGAGGCACCAATTGTCTACACCCTAAACAATAAATAGCATACTTCACACTTGCCAACTTACAATTCTCCAATCACTTATCTAGCCACAAGAATTAATCACACATCTAGCCACAAGAATTTGAGTCCTACTACTTAGTACAACTATGTTGAAACCTAACACGACGTTAAAAGGTGATAATTTCAACTATAGGACCTTGTACTTTACATCCCGTTAAGAAAATTGCCTCACCTTATGACTATCGTCAAACACTCTCTGGTTTTAATTCAAGGAATACTAACCACATAGTATATGGGTTGAGTTGCATCAATCACTACATTCAAGCCTATCATTACTACACCCACTTCATGGATTTCCCCCTCTAAGACCAGCAATTCAATCACATTCAAAAAGATTTTCACCATATATCCCATTCCCAACTATTTCTCATAGTAAAAATCCACCTCCTTCTTAGCTATTTCATAAAACAAAAGTTCATCTCCTTCTTTTCCCTCTAACCTATAACCTTTGCTCGAGAATTCACATCAATTTATTTTTACCTTAAAAAACATCTACTCCCCTACCTAACACATCACCATGCTTCCACAGCCACCATCATATTATCATACAGAGGGTCATTAAGGGACCCGAGCATAAATGTCATGAATGGAAGTAACACTATTATACCATAACTTATACTTATTGAACTACTCAAGGAGGGACATGAAATGAAGATACGATAAAATAGACACGAAGTGTTCCATATTACAATGTAGCATGAATTCTTAGGATAGAGCGCAGTGAGAAAATATTAGCGCACATATCAAGATAAAATAAGGGAAAGAGACTGAATTACCCTCTTGGACTCGAAAATAAGTAAGACGAACTAGGTACCTAATGCATTAAGCGACGCAATGTGTCGGTCCTTATCTATGCGACGTGTTGGTCCTTACGGATGGAATTCCTAGTGCGATGCATTGACATCGCATTGGACTACTGTTATGATCATCCAAACCTGCCTTAAACATTGTCCGAAAAATCAAAAACTTTCCTGAGACACCCCCTTTACACCTATGATCATGAATCAACTCAAAAATCTACGTCTCTGGGTCGGGAATATCAATTTGAAAATCATAGAAGTTAAGATATCATAAATATGACTAAGTTTTTTAACAATCAGAAAAATTTTCAAGTTGTCAGCTCTCCATACATACAACCAAGAGTGGTATCGAGTCGAGAATGCTACGAGGTGTTACATTACAACTAAAATAAAGATTTCCTCTTGAAGCGATTGCTTCTCATTTAAGGAACTGAGATTTGCCATGAGTTTGCATAAACTTTATTACTTTGGCTAAACCCAACATAGAATGAATCAGTGACACATAGAAACATATTTTCTTAGGACCAAGCATGCTGAGAGACATAGATTTTCATGGATCACGAACAACATAACCTGGCTTGAATACATGAAGGACTGGAATACTGAGAGACATAATTGCTTCTATTTTTTGAGATCAGATCATAAACATAAGTCCATAGAGAACTCGAACCATAGGCATAGGCATGACTTGAACAGATGCCGTAAGACATTAGCAGGATACTCTCCTAAATTGAAGTAGAAGGATTATGCTTGAGTAGAAATAGGTTTACAATGGTTCCTTTCCGCAACTTGCCGCACTAAGAACATTCGGGAGCTACCTTAATTCACCATCTCCCCCTTACATCAAAGTCACAATCCTAGACGTACGGACATATCCCCACATCAAAATCTATAGCCACAACTCTCAACATAAAAGAGACATTACCACTTACTTGATCTCTAAACTCTTTCTAAAGGCCTTACTTTTCTATAAGTGCTACTCTTAACTTGATTCTATAGCCATCACACTACAACTCCCAATCTCATGAGAGCACACATCCATACTCATTATCAGAAAATAGGGTATCAATATACACATGAACATAACTCTTCTTAATAATTTTAATATAAAGACACTTAATTTTTTCTAAGACTCCCCCTCCAGGGATACTAATCGTGTCTTTTCTCTAACTCGCAAAGTCCTCAACTTACAAGTAGTATTTTCATGGGCATATACACCCATGCCTCTAAACACTTAACGCTCCATCTTCAATTCCTTAGAAAACTATCATAACACCTCTAATCATATAACTTACAACTTCACAAAATCTATAATACTATACCAAGGGCGCATATTACTGACCTACTTTTGTTCCTCAATTCAACTCTAAAGATCACCATACAACAACTTCCTAGACATCTCCATACTACAAGATTCAAGGATTAAATCTAGGTATACAAAACACTTATACACATAAAGCTTTATTTAGAAACCTGCTACCAGGGATTCAACTTATTCCCATATACTCATGTTCTTATCCACTTAATGATTCAACCATAATCCATTATTTTAACATTAGTCCTCGTGTACACATATACCTCATGATTACCACCTAACCTTTTTATAAATCATCAATCTAGGAAATTTCTCTCATCACATCAAGCCTGCTAATTACTCCACAAAACATGCATCGTTAATCTTAAGCTATTATTCTCACCACTACACTCACACCTAAACTCCACATCTAAAGTTTAAGCCTGTTGTCTATCCTCAATTATATAGCACCGGTAAAGCATGCCACATACTATATTAGTCCATCAAATTGGGAAATCAACTCACATACTTCAATTCACTTAGCTACTACCATCAATCATAACCCCGCCATAACCCCACTATTACAACTCAAAATCCACTACATTCATTCTAACATGAAGTACTAGTTTACCACTACTAAAGAAAAGACCATCAAAGGGTAAATCCACATGATCGGATTAGTTAATCTTGATCTTATATTATAACTCATTTCGATCTTACCAACACATTCCACTTTCTCACATCACAGTTACTTACCCATGCATATATTTAGACTACCTCCACAATTTATTCACACTACTGAGTCTCCATTCATAACTGATTGACTAACCTACCTCTTTTTATTAACAACCTATACATGATTTCTACAACCATCATAACAATCCATTCTGAGATCCATCTTTATTTTGAATAATTAATAATCTTGGCCAACCACTTTCTTTAACAAACTACCATACAATCTAAAAATATTGATACCACATTAGTCTATCCCAATACCATGGAAACCTAAATCCTTAATCCATGATTATAAAACTAAAACTATTTATTTACGCAAAAGTCACCCTAACTCTGAATTCTAACATTGTGACTTTATATCATATACTTCTTGCCAAATCTCGAGACCTATAGGTCATGACACTTTAACATACACTACTACTCAGGTGGAAATACAGTTCCAACATTCTGCTACAAATCATTACCCTTATGGAAGACATCTGCAATAAGAATTTTGAAAAGGGTTCTGAATAGACTTTGTACCTCAGGATGGAAAGCACGATTTCAACAGAATAAAGGCATACACTCAAATAAATAAACTTTCAAGCACTTATAGAATCCTCTCAGGTCCTTGTGCTATCTTATAACTTAATGGATAACTCAATAAGAGAGAACCACATAGTTGGGGGAGCTAGACTCTTAGACTTGTACCGCCTCGATAGTAAGGCATGGGCCATGAAATTAGAACAAGGAACAAATTTGGATAACTTTCTTATGGATGACTCTATAGTATGAATTAGAGTATGAAAGAATGGGAAATAACTAAAAATGCCCGGTAGACTCCTGATTATAAGTATGGTGTACAACACACCCATAAGAAAGACTCTACTAGACATGATTTTACATATACCTTGGGACCATGAACTATGCTCTGATACCAAGTTTGTTATGACCCGAGCCGGGGCCCTGGCCGTAACAAGCGTCTTGAACTATGATGGCTCGGGCACTCTTCTAAATCTATTAATCATGCATAATATTCATATAGTAAAAGTAATTTTTTTGTGGAAAATAATACAAGACGGTACCATGGTTAAACTCATAAACTTGAATTATTTGAAAGAAGTTCTGAATTTTCTAGACATATGACACCCGTCTATGAAATCTCTAACATACAAGATCCATCATATGTCTGAAACAAAACTGGGACAAGGCCCCCAGTAAGACCCACAACAAAATGTAATAACAATGCTCTAGAATAGGCCTTTTGAAAGAAAGAAGGGCTCACCAACTATACACTACTTTCTGACACTTCTATGATTTAGCGGGAACCTTAGACTGAGTTTCAAACCCTGAAATATAGGGGGTCAGTACAAAAGTACTGGTATGCAGAGCAATCCAAAATAATGTACTTTTATATAAAACATAGGCGAGATCAAGTCATAAAGAATTATGCATGAAATTGTTTAAAATGCATGGGCAATCTTTAAGACTCATAAAACATTCTTATCAATGCAGCTTGGATCTTTGTATTACTTCTAAGTTAGGTGGAACTCCCCCTACAAGTTTGGTATTCAACGGGCTATATGGAATCCTCCATTGACTCGGTGAGGAATCCCCTAACCAAAGTTTGCTGCAAGGATTTGAGTGTTTGAGTTTGATACGCCACAGGGAATTAGGACAGTGTAAAATTCCTCTAGGGGACATAATAACCCATAACGGCAAAACAATATTTTGGGCAATAAGTGGTCTGAACTCATGCCTTCCTCGAGGAACCACCTAATATCACTTTATGCCCAATGTTAGCCTTTTCTGAACATTCATCGTTCTATATTCAAAATTTGTAAGTCTAAGTAAAAATCTGATTTTTATTTTATCATGTGTCTGTTATGGCATTATCTGTTTTGGTATCGTCATACTAAGACATGCAAGTCATAATTCTGAGCCATAAAAATATCATGCATAATTCTTTCATTTAAAATAATGTTCTGATTACCAAAACATTCAAACAATATAAGAGAATTCATGTTCAAAACATAAGTCAAAACCATGCAAAGATTCTCATCTTTTAAACAATTCCAACAAGTGGTGGTCAATTTCTCAAAACATTTCTAAAACTCCTTCAATTATCACATTTAGCATTTAAATCATGATTATATCCCCCTCTTTAATTCTCAATCATCATAAAATTCATATAAAAAATAAGACTCTTTATTCATTATTTAAATCATGCAATTTAGGAAATCCATAACTTGTGAATCAAGTAGTAACACAATGGGGGGGAGAAAGATTCAATAATTCATGCTCTCAATTCATATTTCAAGACTTCAACACATACATACAAATATACTAGTCAAATCACTTTCAAGGAAAGGCCTAAAGACCAAAATAATATTATCAAGGGCTTCAAAAACATGATTCTAGTTGTAAATCCAAAACCCTTTTTGTAAGTTCATGATTTCTAAACCTTTAACATGATTAAGAATAGTTTACTATGCCCATGTAGTTTTAGGAGAACCCCACGTACCTTAGATTTCATAGTTAGAAGAATGGAATTCGAATCTTAATCAGTTTTCTTGGAATTCTTGATCCTAGAGATGAGTTCTTGATTTTTAGAGAAGGAGTTAGGGTTTTGATTTTTGAGAGGAAGAGTGAATAATAGACAATTCTGGCTTCTCGGGGATGAAATTCTATGCTATAGATGGATTTTGGGTGTGGGGAAGTGACCAAAATATCCCTAGACCCATTAGGAATTGAAATAATGCGTAAAACAACTTTAAATTCACGTCAGGTTTTGTGTCGAGGCGCAGTCGACGCGATGCATCAAGATCACATCGTCTTACTACCTCACATGGAAAATGCCATAACTTTTCACTTGATTATCAGTTTTAGAAGAAATTGGTATCGTTTGAAAGATAATTCAATTATCTACAATTTAGTGGGTATTGATCTGAACAAATTCTATGTGTGTCAAAAGTTATAGACGTTTAAAGTAGACCCTTGTAGAATTGAATATCAAACTTTGAATGAATGAATGACTCTTAGCTCAACTTTGCTCTAAGTGATTTCTATGAAAACTTTTTACCTCAGAATCACTTCATACACTAGGAGAAGGATCATGCCACATGAATTTAAATATAAATCATGGAATTAGAGCTTTCGTACCTAGGAATGACCATTTGATTTCTAGCTAAAAAATATGGGGTGTTACACCTATTTGCCAAGTTAACTTGAGGGAGTCCCATGTACCCCACAAATGTTCCATTCTGTTTTCTTGGGGGATTTAATTTTACCCCATAAGTGTCCCATTAACAAGTTTACTTGGGGGATTCCACTATACCCTACAAGGATGTTTATTAAACACAACTATTCCAAACCAATTAAACTATTTAGTGTTCCATTACTAAGTTCAAACCATGCAATAGTTCCATTGATATTTTATAAAACACATTGAGGGCATAGTATTTCCAAAACCAAAGCTAATTACCAATTAATCATTCTCATGCAACCAATTATCAAAAACTACTATTAAATCATATAAAAACCTAATTATAAATGGTAAAACCATAACAAAGCATTTATAACCAAATCCCCCAAATTATATTTGAAAATCCAAAACTATACAATAATCAAACTATGAAAACAATGTATAAAACCATTCCTTTAGTCAGAACTAACAATACATGCCTTAAACCATGAAGATGATGGAGAGAAATCACTGGTACAAGCCCCAAATTGATCATTAAGATGAAACCCTAGCCTTCTTTTACCCAAAAGCCTTAGAGAGAATTGTAGAGTGTTTAAGAGAAGTTTCTAAGTGTTAATGAATAGAATGATAGGGAAATTAACCACCCAATCGGAATATAAGTCGTGGGCCTTTATTAGGTTAATTGGGGAAATGTCCAAATTTCCCTAACTTGAACTCCTAGAAACCCCGTTAGGTGGGTACGACTATACATACTAGTCGTACCCTCCAACATGAGTGGTACCCACCACTTGTAACCAAGGCCATCTCTCTTGGACCAAACACTATCCAGGGTAGCTCACCCTAACCATGTCTTATCCAAGTATATGACTAGTAGCCATGATTCGTACCCTTGACAGAATAGAATGCCAAGAGAATTGACCACTGACCACTATATGAGTCTATGATACAACTCGTACCCTGGATTATGACTCATGGTGATCCACTCATACTTAGATCAAACTTAAGTTACCAATTCTAAGACTAACTAAAGTAACCAAACAACCCGTACCCACCTATACCACTTGTACCGCCAAAGTTATAATCATTACAGAAACTAAATTCAACCCACCAACCAATATAGGTCAGTTACAACTAATATATACAACTCGTGTCCCATTGTATGAGTCATTTCCCCTGGTTGTATCTTATCGAAAGACCAAAAATCCAAGAAATTTTCCAAGGGTCAGAAAACTAAAGTATTTCAGTCTCTCCCACTAGGAACAATCATCCCTGAATGATGAACAAGGTAGGGTAACCACAAGTATGATTCATTTGAATTATCAAATATCAATCCAACCCTTAACCATCTTAGGAAACACAGATGCAAGGATATTAATTTATCCTTTAATAAACTTCGAAAATAAAGATGTGTTCAAGAAAACATACCTTTCGCATGAATCCCAGGAGCAGAAAATAGATGCAGATACTTAGACGTCATGTCCTTCCCTAGTTCCCATGTAGCCTATTCCATTTTGTGGTTCCACCCTAAAATTATAATTGAGGCCACATCCTTCGTCTACAATCGACGAACTTTCTGATCCAGTACCTCAACCGAGACCTCTTCAAAATACAGATAATTTGAGATACCCAAACTCTTTAAGGGAACCATCGAAGAAGGATCACTAAGACACTTATTCAACATGAAGAGATAAAATACCATATTAATAGAGCTCAATCTAGAAGGTAACTCCGATTCACAAGCAACATCACCAACTCTCCATTAAATTTCTTAAAGACTAATATATCGGGGACTAAATTTCTACTGAGTGTGGATTTTACCACTCATTTGCACAAAATATTTGTACACACTTCCATATTTTTATAAGAAAATAAGGCATCATGATTTAAATATACCAATATCCACATTTTGTAGGTATGTAGTTGATAAGATGGAAGGTTATGGATTAGAGCTACAATAGATCAAATGGAAGCAAAAGAAGTACAGTTGAAGATCTTGAACAATTCAACCTCTGTTACCACTATTGCGGTCCTCAAGCCATGGTCACGATCAGTCAAAGATGTTCAAGATAGTGCAATTGCAGACAACCTCACTCGATCATGGCTAAGCGGGAGAATGACCCAAGGTAGTTTTGTAATTTCTCTTGGATGAATCCCAAACCTTATATAGGCAAAAACCCTTTCTTCTTTGGGGTACTGCTTACCTCGTAGATATTTTTTAAACGTTAAGCAAGAACCCTAATTGGTAAAGGTTGTAACTAATTTTGAAGAGCTCAATTCTTAGTATTTTGTGAAGAATGAATTCTTTGGATAATCCTTATGGTATATCTTTCTTTTCTTTCTTCATGAGTAGTTAAGTAATTTAGTCTTGGGATTATGCTGAACAAAAGTGTAATTGTATATGGGTGTTGTGGTCCTTGCATGGTTTTTAGTTGTTGAGTATGGATTCCACTATTGTTTAGGTTTATTATTTTGAATTTGTAGGTGAAAATTCCAAATCTCACAATGGGTTTGATGGGTGAAAACCCCAAACTCTAGAAACCTTTCATCATCCTTGAAAGAGGGATGAAGGTGAACATATGGTAACCTATAACATCATTGAAAGAGGGTTATAGGGGGACTTAGAAAAGGTGGACAGTTGAGCCTATGGTTTACTACCTTTTGCAATCTTAGAAATAAGTGTAATTGGAGGGTAAATCCTTTTAAGAGAACCATTCTAGAAATAGGGATGCTTGATTGAGGTTTTGGGTGATTATGACTTGCACTCTTGTTAAGTGATCGAAAGATCCAATGGGTAAAAGCCTTGTGGTTCTGTTAAAAGACTAACCACAAAGACCTTCGACCTAGCCTATCTTTTACTCAACAACTAAGTTTCATGTTATACTCTCAACAACCATGAACTACTTATCTTTAAGTAGACATAATCCCAAGAATTTCTCAAATCTCTATTTTAAATCAAAAGTGCTAAATTAGTGTGTTGGAAACCAAAGATTGTTGCAAACAATGTTCAAAGCAGTTCCCCCCACTTTATTATACATGTTGTGTTTGCTAGCATTCCTAGTAACCTTTAGTAATAAGTACACCCGTAGGATTTGAAATTTATAATTCATTCCTCATAGATTTGACCCCAACACTAGTTTTGTTATTGACAACGATCGCCTTACCCCTCAAACATGGCGCCATTACCTGGAGTGGAATATATATTTCACTTTTGTGGTATGATTCTTACTTGAGAATACATGGGTTGGTGTAATTTACTTTATTTGTTATTTTTAAATTTTTTGTAGGTGATCGAAGTGTTAACGGAACAATGAGTGATAACGCAAGCAACATGGGCCCCATTAATGGTCCCATATATGATGAGGTCCAACTAAATTAAGCAATCTAAACAAGTGTAATCTGTATCCCACCAACCAATGGGAATGGAGTTTTCCTTGTGACTAGAGTCATGCTTCACATTTTTCAAATGAAAGGATTGTACAGGGTCAAGCTTTTGAGGACCCAAATGTTCATTTGAAGAATTTTATAGAAGTGCGTATGCAATTCAATATAGCATATATTACTCAAGAATCCATCCGGCTTTGCCTATTCCCAATCCCACTTACAGGAAAAGTGGTTTTATGGCTCCACTTACTTTCACCCAGCTCAATTACATCTTAAGACGAGATTAACATGGTGTTTCTTGATTGATACTTCCCACCATCTAAAATGCTTCAAAAGTGGGACAAGATTTTGAATTTTTGGCAAATAAATGGACAACCGTTGTTTAAAGCTTGGTAATAATTTAATGGAAAATTATCCCAATGCCAGAATCATGATGTCCCGAAGAAGATGTTTATCGAGATCTTCTCTAAGGCCCTTAATCCATTAAACAAAATGATGATGGATAATGCAGTGGGTGGTTCTATAGTGAAGATACATCACCATATGACCTTTATTTTGATAAGAGACATGTTAAAGCAAAATCGAGGTTGGCATACCCGGGATACAAAAGTTCCCAAGATCCCTTCAACTACTTCCATGGTTGTTACTGAACAAAGAAAGATGAATGAAGAGAAGGAGGAGACCATGGCAAAAATGATGACCCAACTTGAACTTTTGACAAATTATGTTATGGGTGGACCAACAAAAGCAGTAAATGCCTTAGAATCAATCTTATGAAGATGATGAAGAAGCAAATAAGTTTGATGATGAAATATGGTATTTTGCTAACTACTTAGGGAATTCCCTCCCTACCTATCAAAGGCAAAATGGGAATTAAGGTTAGATGAACTACGAGCGGGATAGAGATTAGCGAGAAAGGGAGCTTGATTATGACCGTTATGTTCCCCCTTATGATTGAGCCAAGACCAAGGAGTCAAGTGCCATCAACCCCCAAAAAATCAAGACCGAGGATGCATTATCAAAAATATTGCATAGAGTGGAAGGTACGGACAAAATAATCTATGAGTTTAAAGGGGACTTCTCCCAACTCTCTCAAGCAGTGGTGTCTCAATCCGCCTCCATCAATAAATTAGAGACCCAAATTGGGAAATTCTCCATGCAACTAAATGCTAGGCCTGGAGGTAGACTCTCTAATGACATAATTGCTAACCCACAGAATAATGCTCAAGTTCTACCAATTGTCATAAGGAGTGGAAAGACACTTAATGAGCCCTTCAAAGAAGACTTGAGCGAGAAAATGCCCAAGGATGAAGAAAAAGAGGTGTTACCTCAAAGTCGAGGATAAAATAAAGAGAAAGAGACCGAGAAAAGTGATAAAGAAGTGGTTGAGGTTAAGAAACCATGAAGTGAAGTTAGGCCCAAAATCTAAGTTCTTCCCCTATTCTCTTAATGATTGCATAAAAAAAGGATGGTGGCAAATTGAGGAAGTTCATGGAAAAACTTAGCAATCTATCGATAAATATCCCATTACTCGAGGGAATCCAAGAAATCCTGGAGATGCTAAGTTAATGAAAAAGGTGATGTCCATAAAAAAGCTTGTGAAAGGTAACGCCAGTGATGTCACTCATGGGTGTTGTGCTATCATGGATTGTAAGCTTGCGCTAAAGAAAGACAACCCTGAAGCGTTCACCATTCCTTGAACAATAGGGACGCATGAGTTTGCAAAGGCTCTATGTGACCTTGGTCCGAGCATCAACTTAATACCTTTTGTTATCTGAAAAAGCTTGGATTGGATAATCCTACACTGACCTCTATGTGACTCTTAATGGAGGACCAGTCCATTAAAAGTTTGGTGGGAATTTTGTTTGATGTCCTCATTATAGTGGACAAGTTTATACTTCCGGCGGACTTTATGGTTTTGGATTGCAAAATAGACCTAAAGGTACCTATTATCCTTGGTCATCCTTTCATGTCCACAGGAGGATCCATTGTCGACTTAGAGATGGGAGAAATGAAATTTAGGGTGAAAGAGGATGAGGTCACTTTTAAAATTTTCAAGGAAAAAGAGCAAACTGTGAAGCTCTAAATTATGTCCGTGGTGGATGTTGAGAGTGAGAAGGAAAATGAGAAGGGGATTAAGTACCCACCTTGAGGAATAAAGAAGTAGGACATCATTCCACAATGTTAACTAAGGCACTAGGTGGGAGGCAACCGACAAATGCCATGAAAGAGGCTCGTATCCCTTTTACTATGTTTTTGTATCATATATGTTAGTTTTTACATATAAATAACTCATGCATTTATGGAACTATGGAGTTCATTGGATGATCCTGGAAAGGGGGAAGTATGTAAATATTCATTAAAAACTATACAAAGGAAATTTCTGTCAAAAATTTAGCAAAGAGCTGAACACGGGAAAATAGGGGAGCAGAAATGCTCTCAGTTGCCATGATCACGGTCCCTAGGAGATATTGCATTCACCCACGTGTCTACTATTGCGGCCACCTAACCAAGACCGTGGTTACTTCAACCACTTAATCCCTAATTTCCCCCTATTTTCCCTCACACTCCCTTTCAAGTTTTATTCTCTAATTGGACCAAATTCTGGCCAAGATTGTGAGCTCTTAAATAGCATCCTAGCATCCTTCTTGCACCACAATTCTTGTAGGTGTCATGAATCCATGCTTTAAATTTTTAAAAATATGGCTTAGAATTCATGATTTAGAGATGGCCGAAAGTTTTGATTGTTATGCTTCCATGTTGTCATGATTGATTTTTTTTTTGTGGTTTTGTGTGTTTGAGTAAGGTGTGCACTCAAGTGGGGAAATATTGAGTACCCAAAAATATTTGCAAAATGTAGACCAATGTAGTGTGCACACCAAATATTTGATACATTGCCCAAATAATCTTTCAAAAATGATTTTTGCTGATTTAATTAGCACATTTGAAAACTTATTAGAATCGTTTAATTCTTCTACATGTAAATCCATATGGTACAATATGCTAGAGTTGTAAAAATTTAGTAAGGTTTTGAACATGAGAAGATGGTACAAAACTAGCCTCAGGTATCACGACCGCGGTCACGATCTGTGATCACAGTACTGCAAATACGGTCATGGCCCATGATTGGGGTAATCGAGGCTAGTCTTCTTCTATGCAAAAATTCCTGCACTTCCAATTTTAGCCAAGCACCACCAAGCACCCATTCCAATGAGACTTAGTGAATAATGGGCATAGTTTGCGTGTTAAATTGTTATTGATTTATATCATGTGTTCCTAGTGCTTTTAAAGTAATTTCATAGAAAAGAATGATCATATTCGATTCATGGCATTCAAGTGTCATACTATCTACTACAGTGATCTTCAAAGGACAAAGCTACTCCCAAAAAGAGGAATTTTTTTGGAGAATGTATTGGAGAAGCTATTGCCATTTCATGACAAACTTGAAGCCACAAGGTAAAAGTGATTTTCCCCAGATCTGTGAATTGGAAATTAAAAATAGGTCTGTGAATTTTATGCCAACATTAGAGAAGTGTCTTTCTCAGAATGATTCAATGTGACTATTAAGATTTTGGGAAAACTGGTGAGAGTTGGGGCTGAACAAATCAATGATATTTATGGGCTCCAAAATGAAGACGTGGGTGAATTCAAAGTAAAAGGGTTTAAATCGGGGAGTTGGTTGGCACAATGGATATGCACCAGAATAGAAGTCTCTTGGGCAAAGACTATAAGCAACATCTCTATGAACGACTTCACATTAGAGACTCTTATATGGTTGCAGATTATTTGTTGCCAAGTCTCTCCTTGCACTCACATGAAAAAAGTCCCAGACCTGCGTGCTTGGGTGGTTCCATGTATTGTAGATGTCATCCCTTTGGATATTGGTCAGCTCATGGTCAATGAAATAGATTATTTCAAGAGCCAAGGTGGTACTCATCTCTTCTTCCCCTTTTTGATTACTGAGCTATGTAGGAGAGCACAGGATGAGGAGTATGCTAGTGATACATAGGTTCACCCTGATGTCCCCATCTAACCCTTGAGGAAACGAGGAGAGGGCGTACCTGGCAAAGAAAAGAAGAGAAAAATCAACTTGGAAAAGTTGACCTGTGTTGATCCTGAGTCTTATAGGCCAACCACTATAGGACCTCTTAAGGATATTGGAGTTGATATTACAGCCATTAGGGAGTTTGTGTCTAGTTTTCCCTAATGATCGGGAGATCCTTCCACCACCCATCATTAATATGTGTCACGTGCCGATTATGAGAAATATAGGGAGGACCAAAAGAAGCACGAAGCTACCTTTGCTAGGCTTGAAAAAGGTTACTCTTCATTAGAGGAGCCTTACCTAGACTTATGGAGTACAAATGAAAAGATGGTCAAAAGAGAGAAAAAAAGGGGTATGAGTTCTTTATCAAGATGTGGAAGGGGGTAAAAGTCCTATGAAAGGTCCTAAACCCCAAGATAGAATTACTTTCTCTTGGGTAGAGAGTGATTATGACTCCCCAATCGACTGGTCTGATATTGAGTAGAATGATGATGATGCAGAATTTGAGAGTGATAGAAGCCTTTGATGCAGTTTCAGGGAGCACACTTATCTATTTTATCCTTAATTATTTATGCAGTGGGGACACTACTTCCTTTTTATTTAGGGTTGTCTCCTTATTCTCAATCATTTGATTTGGGCCTAGATTATTGTTATTAATTCATAGTTTCTTGCTCTTTTGGTTGATTCTTATTTTATTTGGGTTTTAATATTAAGGCACTATGATGGTTCCCACACTTGCATGGATTAGTTACATTGTTAATAGATTTTTTCTTTATTTTACTTCTTTTTGATGAGCTTTTTCCTATGATAGATTAAGTGATGACATTCTTAAGGGAAAAGAATCATAATTAGGTTTTTAACCATGAATACAGGGGAAGTCTGAGTACTCATGGCATCATGGTCAATGGAAGGGAAGTCTGAGTACCTATGTCATTGATGATTTAGGATCACATTCATACCCATTGGCGAAGTCTGAGTAGCCATGTGGGTGGTTCGCATGTATTATAGCCACAATGTGAGACAATAGCTTGGGTATTTTCCATGATTAGAAAATTATGCATGGAGTAGATGCAAAGTTAACACCCCCCTTCCCCCCTCCCCCCATCCAAAAATTTTGCAAAATTCAATGGTATGAACGTTAGTAACCTTGTCACATAACTTTTCCTCATGTAATGACTCCAAAAAGTGACTTTAAAAAATAGTTGGTACTCCATTTTTGTCTTGAGAGAGTGTAAAAATTGAATCCTCTTGACGATCTTCGCATGACATTTGTGTGAGCTTATTTGTCTATATCTCATGTGTACTTGTACCATCTAGAACTTGCCCTATTAGTGTTTCAAGGTTAAATTTTGATTTTGGGTGGTTGGTAAAATGATCTAGGCCATCTTGTGACATTTGAAGCCCACTTTAGCCTAAAAAGACTACCAATACATAGGATTTACCCCTAGTCACCCTATTTGAGCCTTTTAATTTTTCTTTGAAAAATACATTACAAGCCATGACCCTTCTATTTTTCATCTTTTGGACCCTACACTCCTTCAACTTATGAATACAATTGAGGCTAAAAGCATAAGTTGGGGGTGGTGGAAATTTAAAAAGGTATAGTTGGGCCATGAATTCATAAGAAAGTGCCTAAAGTCTTAAGATAATAAAGCAAAATGATTAGAAGAAAGAAAAGACCTAACAAAGGAAAGAAAGACATGATTTATGCACAAAAAAAGAAAGAGGAAAGTGGGAAAACCAAGAAAAGTCAATGTAGGCACAATAGTAAAGGAAAAGATGTGGCCCAATAACAAAAAGTGAAAAGAGTGAATGTATAAATTCATGGAGGGATTATCCTTATTGTCCTAAGATGACATCCTACCATACCCTAAACCTACATTACAATCTAAAAAAATCCATTGTGATTCCCAGCCAAGTGTGGTAATTATAGTGGAGATTGAAAATAGGGGCAAGACTATGGCATGGTACTTGTTAACATTGAGAATTTCTTAAGAGAAAGAGTGTTTGCACTTAAAATCCTTATTGCAGTGTTCGTAACTAGGTGTGTGAAATTTTCTTTCTTGTAAGGAGGCATGTGAACAAGTTAAGTGGGTGATGTTGTCATCTTTCGCACAATGAGATAAAAGGAAGAATATTATTGTTGAGTTCAATAAGTGAGTCATTTCTAGAGTGAGTAGTAATTGTCACATGGTTGCTCCTCACAGTCAATTTCATCCTCCATTATCCCATTTTATGTTGAGAGGTGTCGTTAAAATCATTTAGCTCATGTGTGAAGAGCTTTTTGTGGTAGTAATCAAGTTGGAGTCATCATGATCATTGGGTAATAGAGTGTGGGTATACATATGAATTTGTCTTATAGAAAAGGATGGTGTTGCTGGAGGAAAAGCAAGGTTTTAAGTAAAGGGTGATGATGAGTGGTGATTTTATCACTCACTTGCATAAAATATTTGTGGACACTACCAAATTTTGTGTAAGAAAACGATGCATGATCATGATTTAAATACACTAATATCCATATTTTGCAAGTATAGAGTTGATAACATGAAAGGTTGTGGATTGGAGCTAAAAGGGATGAAATGGAACAAAAAGAAGTATAGTTGAAGACCTAGAACAATTCATCTTTAATTACCACGATCGTCGTCTTAAATCCACGATCACAGTTAGAAAAAGATGGTCAGGATAGTGCGATCGCAGAACACAATCGCAGTTGTATTTTCGGCGATCGCAGACAACCTCACTCAATCGCGGCTAAGTGAGAATATGACCCAGGGAAGTTTTGTAATTTCTCTTGGATGAATCCCAAACCTTATATAGGAAAAAACCCTTTCTTCTTTGGGGTATTGCTTACCTCATAGACATTTTTTGAACTTCAAGCAAGAACCCTAATTGGGAAAAGTTGTAACTAATTTTGAAGAGCTAAATTCATAGTATTTTGAGAAGAATGAATGCTTTGGATAATCCTTATGGTATATCTTTCTTTACTCTCTTCATGAGTAGATAATTAATGTAGTCTTGGGATTATGTTGAACTAAAGTGTAATTATGTCTGGGTGTTGCTGTCTTTGCATGATTTTTAGTTGTTGAGTATGGATTCCACCATTGTTTGGGTTTATTAGTTGGAATTTATGGGTGAAAATCCCAAATCTCCAAAGGGGTTTGATGAGTGAAAACCCCAAACTCTAGAAACCTTTCATCATCCTTGAAAGAGGGATAAATATGAACATCTGGTAACCCATAACATCCTTGAAAGAGGGTTATAGGGGGACAAGGCAAAGGTGGACAGTTGAGCCTATGGTTTACTACCTTTTGCAATCTTAGAAATAAGTGTAATTAGAGGGTAAATCCTATCAAAGAATTATCCTAGAAATAGGGATTCTTGATTGAGGATTTAGGTGATTACGAATTGCACAATTGTTAGGTGCTCGAAAGAGACAACGGGTAAAATTCTTGTGGTTTTGTTAAAACACTAACCACAAATACCTTTAACCTAGCCTATCCTTCACCCAACAACTAAGTTTCATGTTAGACTCTCAACAACCTATGCACTCCTTACCTTTAGGTAAACATAGTCCCAAATTTTTCTCAAATATTGATTTTAAATCAAAAGTGCTAAATTAGTGTCTTGGTAACCAAAGATTGTTGCAAACAAGGTTCAAACCAATTCCCCCACATTATTATACATGTTGTGTTTGTTAGAATTTTGGATAACCTTTTAGTAATTAGTACACCCATATGATTTGAAATTTAAAATTCGATCCATGTGGATCTGACTCCAACACTAGTTGGGTTATTGCCAACGACCAACTCACCCCTCAAACATGGGAGTGAGTTGAGCATTATTAATTTCTTATTCTTACCAAACCGAATTACTTAATTTATGGGAGATACCTTTAGGAACCTTATCCCTAACCTCAAACTCCAAATATCTATGCCTCATATCTGCATAGGACTTTTGGTAACTTTAGGTAGCCTTAAGCCTATCCCATATCGCCTTCGCCTTTTCCATACCCTGATAAACCAAGTCTGAGCCGAACAAATCCGTCTTACCAATCCCGAACCAACCAATAGGATATCTAGACCTCCTACCATACAATGCCTCAATAGTGGCCATCCCAATACTAGAATGATAGATATTATTGTAAGCAAACTCTACCAAATGTAGATGCTCAACTCTATTTCCACCATAATCAATCACACTTGCTCGAAGCATATCCTCCAATGTTTGAATAGTCCTTTCTGCTTACCCATATATCTAAAGATGAAAAGTAGTACTCAGACTCACTTTATTACCCAATCCCTTCTGAAAAGACCACTAGAAATGAGATGAAAACTGCGTACTATGATCAGAGATAATTGAAATAGGTACCCCATCCTACTTCACAATATCCTAAAGATACAACTTCACATAATCATCCGTTGAAAAGTTATTCCTCACAGGTAAGAAGTGAGCAGACTTCATCAACCTATGCACGATAACCCAAATTGAATCAAATTGGTTCCGCGGCCGAGTATGACCAATAACGAAATCCATGTTGATCACCTCCCATTTCCACTTGGGAAAATCAATTTCTTATTAAGACCCTCCAAGACTCATGTGCTCAACTTTAACTTGGTGACACACCATGCACTTGGACAGAAAATCAGCCACGTCCCTTTTCAAACCATTCCACCAATATATCTCTTTGAGATCATGATTAATCTTTGTAGAGCTGGGATGAACAGCATAGCGCGATTAATGCACCTCAACTTAGATCCTTTGTCTAAACCCATCGACGTCAGGAACACACAAACTCCCTTGGTACCGTAAAGTACTATCACCACTGATATCGAATACCATTACTTTTTAACCACCTATATTACTCTTGATTGTAATTAATCTAAGATCTAGCACTTGCTTCTCCTTAATCTCTTCACCGAGAGACAATCTAACCACTTCCTGTACTAATATACCACCATTTTCAGAGTCCAGGAGATGAACTTAAAGATTAGAAAAATTATGAATATCCTTCACGAATTCCAGCTTCTCTTTTACAGCATGAGATAAACTCCCCATGCATAACCTTCTAAAAGCATCATCAACAACATTAGCCTTACTTGGATGATAGTGAAGAATTATATCATATTTCTTGAGATGCTCCAACCATATTCTCTCCCTAATATTTGGCTCTTTATAAGTGAACGCATACTGCAGACTCTTATGATCAGAAAAGATGTCTACATGCACTCCATATAAATAATGCCACCAAATTTTCAAAGAAAAAATCACCTAGATGAACCATTAACTACCTAAAGGCATAGGAAATCACCTTCCTATGCTGCGTCAAAACACAACCAATTCCCACCCTAGATGTGTCACAATAAACCACAAAAACCTCATTACCTTAAGGTGATGTAAAAACCAGAGCCGAAGTTGACTTATCCTTAAGCTTATAAAAACTCCCTTCACATGCTCTCGACCAAGAAAATCTTACTTACTTCTAAATTAACTTAGTCAAAGGAGCAGGTATAGAAGAAAAGCTTTCCACAAACCTTTTATAATAACCAGCCAAACCCAAGAAGCTTCGAATGTCAGTTGGAGTCATGGGTTTTGGCCACCTTTTCACCCCCGTAACCTTTTGAGGATCCACCATGATCCTATTACTAAAAATAATATGACCCTAGAAAGTTACAGCGTTCAACCAAAACTCATACTTAGAAAACTAGGCATACAACTGTTGTTCCTTCAAGGTCTATAATACCACACGGAGGTGATTGGGATGATCCACCACAATTTTAGAATACACCAAGATCTTATTAATGAAGACAATGAAAAAAAGATCTAAGAATTGCCTGAAGACCCTGTTTATCAGATCGATAAATGCTGTCGGGGCATTAGTCAAGCCAAACAACATTACCAAGAATTCAAAGTACCCATATTGAGTACAAAAAGTTGTCTTAGGGATATCCTACTCCCTAATCTTAAGATAATGATACCTAGACCAAAGGTCTATATTAGAAAATAAATTGGCACCTTTTAACTAATTAAACAAGTCATCTCTCCTTAGAAGAGGATCTTTGTTCTTGATTGTTACCTTATTCAACTGTCAATAGTCAATGCACATCTGAAGGAAACATCCATCTTATGCTGGAACAACACCAGTGCTCCCCACATGGATACACTAGGATGAATAAACCCCTTATCCAGAAGATCCTTAAGTTGGTCCTTGAGTTCTGTTGAGTCAGCTGGAACAATTCTATGAGAATGAATAGATATTGGACGAGTGTCCAGAACCAAATCAACACCCAACTCGATTTCCTTATACGGAGGAACACCACATAGATCATTTAAAATTCCTCAGGAAACTTATTTACTACCAAAACCGAGTGAAAAGAAGTACCCTCCAAGTTAGAATCCTTAACCCGGACCAAGTGATAAAGACACACTTTGGAAATTAATCTCCAAGCCCTAAAATTAGAAATAAACATCCCCTAGGAGCTAGGGAACCACTCTCCCACTCTAGAACCGGTTCACTAGAGAACCTAAAGATAACCATACAGGTCCGACAATCTAAGGATGTGTAATAAGAGTGTACCCAATCCATCCACATAATAACATCAAAATCCACCATATCCAGCTCAAACAGATCTACCAAGGTCTCCTTGCTACCAATAGATACCACACACCCCATACAGACTCTTTTACCAATAATCGAGACACCTATTGGGGTAGAAATAGAAAAAAGATCCAAAATAACTTTAGAATCAAAACCAATACATACATCCAAAAATAGAGTCACATAAGAAAGAGTAGACCCCAGATCAAGCAGACAATACACATTATGAGAAAAGGGTTGTAACATACCAGTCACAACATCAAGTGATGCCTTAGATTCCTGCTGAGATATAAGAGCATAAAACCTATTTTTTCCAGTGCCAGTACCAAAAGTAGGAGTAGACGCAGAAGAAACACCTCTAGGGTAGAAGCAAAAGATAAAGTAACCAGAGCTTTGACCTCTCCAAGAGCACCCTTACCAATTAGACAGTTTCTGAGCATATGGCCTGGCTAGCCACATTTAAAATATTTTTCCCTCCCTTCATCACAAAAGCCTCGATGAAAATGACCATAGAACCAACAAAGAGGATATGAAGAAGCCGACTGTGCCTCACTCTCTTGTGATTAGGTACCATATGCCTGGAAATTATCACCACCTTGCTAATGCCTGTCACTTGACTGTTTCGGGTAAGGAGCGCTAGCAGTAGAGAAGGAACCAGAACTTCCCCACTTTTTCTTCAGCCATTTACCGCCATACCAACCAGCCTATTGTTGAGCACTACCCTACTCAAAAAACCTGCTCCCCTTATCCTACCTTTCCCCCATCTCTTCCTATTTCCTTTTTTTATCTTCCACCTGCTACATATGAATAACTGACCTTAAAATATCCATATACTTAATCAGTAAATCAGTCTTGCTTTCAAGGATCAAATACTTAGATAGCCAAGAAGTAAACTTTCTAGTCCTTGCCCTCGTATCAGCCACCAAATCCGTGGCATACCTTGACAGCTGATGGAACTTTAAGGCATATTCCTTGATAGACATTCTTCCCTACTTAAGATTTACAAATACCTCTATATTCACTTCCCTCAGTTCTTGAGGAAAGAAGTTATCCAAAAAGGCATTAGAAAAGGTCTTCCACTAAGACCGCTGCTCCATATCACCTCTATCCCAATACCACTCGTAGTACCATTGTTATGCAATATCATTGAGTTGATAAGCTATAAAATTTATCCCTTCCATATTAGTGGCTTGTATCATACTAAATATCTTCTCTATTTTATCCAAGAAAGACTGAGAATAATTCTCCACCTTTAAACCAGTAAAAGTAGGAGGATTCATTTTCATGAACTCGACAATCCTTGTAGCCTCAGCAGATAGAACACCAGATGCATCCCGCTCAGCCTAAGCAACAACTAATTCAACATTAATATGAATCAACTAATAGAATTTCTCTTAGTCACCTCACCTTTAGGATGGCTAGTAGCAATTGAAAGAACTCCTGAACAATAATGAATAGGATCCAGATATATAGTGGAAACTCTAGGTGTAGGGCGTACTCCATCAACATAGTCCCCTGATAGGACAGAAAGATTTCCTTATGTTCTAGATCGATGAGGCATGACCTAAAAAGTAAACAAACAATGATTAGAGAAAATTCCATGACTTAGACTCCAAGCTTGGGAATAAAATACCAAGAAAGTGAAAAATTCCTAAATGTCTTAAATCCTCTCTCTTATGAGTGTGGCACACTACAGACCCCTAAAAGAGACTGTACTAGACACGACTCTAGGGACTACCTATTGACTATGAGGCTAATGCTCTAATACAAACTTGACATGACCTGACCCTAGGCCTGGTCTTAATGGGCGCCAAAAGTCTAACCGAGACCAAAGAACACCACCATTACCCAACCCAACCTCTAGTCCTATAGCCTGGTTGGCTGAATTTTTATTATATTACAAGATCGCTTAACTATCTAATTTACAAACTTTGTGATAGGTCTCTTACCGAGATAGAAATAACCGAGTCCAATTATCTAAACCCAACTAATAACCAAACCAACCAAACCATAACCATATGAGTTCCATACAATTATATATAATCCAAAAATAAAAGTCGATGAAAATAACCAACAATACAGTCAACCAGTTTCATCCCCAAAAAAAATACTAATGTTAAGGCTGACACCAATACTGATCCCGCCCATACAAAACAATAGTAGTTCCACAAAAGCCTCTAGCTAAAAATACCAAAATCCGGATGAGACATGCCCCCAACCATAGCCAAAACCAATATCCATAAATAAAATAAAGTATATGATAACATCCATGAAATGGAGACTTTCAAAAGATAGAAGCTCACCACTCCAATCCAGTAGCAGATCCTGACTGTTCGATAGCTAAGTAGGAAGAGTAGAATGGTTGGTTCCTATATTACTTGAGGATACAACCACCCAAAGATTGATTAGAAGGTGAATGCTATCTTGAAATCAAGATAAGGATAACATAATTCCAACCAGTAAAACCAAGTAAACCAACCATATGCATACAAACCATACACACACATATATATATAAAAAACTATGTCGGGAAAAGGGAACCGAGTTTAGCATGCATTTAAAACCATTAACTTGGGAATGCGAATCTTAACCATCCTTAACCACCCATGGACTGTATGGGTCCATTATTACCCCTGAACATGCCTCGATGCATGTAGTTTCACAAACCAGAGATACCACAGGAGTAAGGGATTTCAAAGTACACTCAACCTCCATGATACATATGCATAATGTACTTAGAGGATTCCTGGTACCTCATAGTATCAAAAAAGGGTCGCCACTCCCTTCCCCTTAAGTCGGCAAACATAAGTTTCCAATGTTCGCTCATTGAACACCCACTTTCATATTTAGGTATAACATTCTGCCATTATTGCCAAATTAAATCCATTTCCAACCCACAAATACATTATTACATTTATTATTTACCGAGGCAACATGTAGTGGTATTATCATTCCAACTATAACTTACAAGTATTGTCCTTAGCTAAACCTTTCAAGGTAAAGGGATTCCCATGTACCCATTTACCAAGTTAAATTTGAGGAGTCCCACGTACCCCACACATGTACCATTAGGTTTGCTTAGAGGATTCCATTGTATCCCACAAGTATCCTAGTAACAAGTGTACTTGGGGGATTCCACTGTACCCTACAAGGATGTTTATTAAACCAAACAATTCCATTTAACTATTCCAAACTATTTAAACCTTTTAGGGTTCCATTACTAAGTTCAAACCATGTAATAGTTCTACTAAAATCTAACAATGTATTAAAAACAGTCCCAAAGGCATTTCATCAAACACATTGGGGCATAGTATTTCCAAAACCAAAGCCAGTTACCAATTAACCATTCACATACAACAAATTATTCGAAACCACTATTAAAGTATATAAAATTATAATTAAAACATGGGAAAACTATAACCAAGCATTTATAACCAAATCCCCCAAATTAAATTTGAAAATTAAAAACCATACAGTTATCAAACCATGAAAACAATGTATAAAATTGTGCCTTTAGTTCAAACCAAAAATGGGGAAAGAGAACATGTCTTAAACAAAGAAGATGATGGAGACAAATCACAAAAACAAGCCCCAAATTAATCCTTAAGATAAAACCCTAGCCTTCATATATCCAAAAGCCTTAGACAGAATTATAGAGTGTTTAAGAGAAATTTCTAAGTTTTAATGAATAAAATGTTAGGAAAAATAACCTCCCAACAGGAATATAGGTCGTGGGGCCTTATTAGGTTAAGTGGTAAAATTTCTAGATTGCCCTCACTTATACTCATAGAAATACCGTAAGGCGGGTACGACTATACATACCCACCGTACCCTTAAATACGAGTGGTACCTACCACTTGTACCCAAGGCCATCTCCCTTGAACCCAATACTGTCCAAGGTATGACACACCCCAAACCATGTCGTATCGAAGTATACGACTAGTACCCAAGATTAGTACCACTGGCAGAATAGAATCCTAAGAGGATTGAACACTGATCACCATATGAGTCCATGGTATGACTAATAACCTAGCTTATGGATTATGGTAAGACACTCATACACATATATAACTTAAGTTACAAAGTCTAAGACTAAGTAATGTAACCAAACAACCCTTGCCCACTAATACGACTTGTATCACCTAAGTCGCCTATTTAAAGAAACTAAATCTAACCCACCAACCAACACTGGTCAACATACGACTAACCCATACCACTCGTATCCTAATGTTTGAGTCATTTCCCCTAGTCGTATCCTATCCAAAGACCAAAAATTGAGGAAATTTTCCAAGGGCCGAAAATCCAGGGTATTTAGCAAATGAATGTTAAATTCATTACTCATCAACACCCCTAACTTAAAACTTTGCTTCTCCTTAAGCAACACTACTTTTCACTCAATAAGAAAAAGCAAATTTCAGCCTATTGATAAATTCCAATGATTACAATGACTTCAAATTTGATTTCTACCATCAGTGGCTATTAAAACACGAGCAAAGATATGTTCATGACACCCCTCATAATGAAATACAATCTTAAATATGCAAAGGACTATAAAGAGAAACAATGCAACAACCAGTAACACTCTAAAAGTGACTCTCTTTTGACCTCAACTCTATTATACTACTTTTTCCAATTATTCAAATGGTGACAATATTACCCACCTCAAGTTGTTCACATGGCTCCTCACAAGAAGGATATCCCACGAACACTGAATTATCTAATACAAAATTAGGGGATTAAGTACAAAACTCTATCTCTTACAAAGACTTTTAATGCTAACAAGTACCATGCCATAGGCTTGCCCTTATTTTCAATCGCCACTATAATGAATACACTTGGTTGGAGATCTTAAAGGGATTTTTGAGTTTGTAACATGGGTTCAGGGAATGGTAGGATAGCATTTAGGAACAAAGTGGTTACACCCTCCTTGAACATCTACATCACACTATTCCATTAAAATTTTGAACAAGGGCCACTTCTTTTGTATTCACACTATACACATGACTATTTAAGTTATCTTGATTTACCCAACTTTTTGAAGGCATACTTCATTTTAATTTTTTTCTTGCAATCTATTCCCCATTCTTTTTCCATCATTCCTTTCTTTTTTACCTTTTTCATTGCTTTGCTCATAGGTATCTACTTACACTAACATGACCCAAAGTCAACTATTCAAAACTTACCATCTGCAATTAGGCCTTTAGCCTTAGTTTTCATTTTTCATGTTCAAGGGGGGTAGGGTTCAAGAAAGGGAAAACCATTAATGGATCAAGGTTTGAAACTTGTTTGCCAAAGAAAGGCTTAAAGTCTCAAATTATGAGACTAGGGGTACTATCATAAGAATGGATAGGCTATTTAGTCTAAAGTAAGATCCTATGTTAAAAAAAGATAGCCTAGTATCATTTCACCCACAAAGCATAACCAAAATTATCCTTGAGAGACTAATGGGGCAAGTTCAAGATGGTACAAGTATTGATGAGATTTTGACAAATATGCTCACCGCACATGGAATGTGAACTCCTAAAAGTGGCTAAATTGCCCTTCCCACTACAGACAAAATGGAGTATCTACCAATTTCTACAAGCCAAAACTTTGGAGTCACAAAAAGAGGTAAAGTATTGTTACAAGATCTATCACGTCCATGCCCATGATTTTTGAAATTTTTTGGAAGGAGAAATGTGTTTGCTTTGCGTTTGCACGATGCATAATTTTCTATTTATGGAACCAAACCAAGTCAATGTCTCACATTTCATCTTTCATACGAGCAAATCATATGGCTCCTTAGACTTTTCCATAGGTGTAAGTGCATGTTATGGGTACTTAGACTTCTCTTATATTTATATCTACGATGCTATGGGTACACAGACTTCCCCCATATCCATGGCTCAAAATGCAATCACGATGATTTTTCCTTAAGAATATCATCACTCAATCTATCATAAGTAATGTATCTTCCTATATCATCATAAGCAAAATAAAGATAAAGTAAGAATCTAAAAATGAAACTAAATGACTTGTCCAGGAAAATTTAGGCACCATTAGAGTGCCTGAATATTACAACCCAGAAAAAATCATCCAAAATAACATAGAAAATATCCAAAAATATCTCAATAATACAGGACCAAATGAATAAGTATGGAGATAGGAACCCCCAACATAAATTATTAGAGTGTCCTCAAGACATAAATAATAAAGCATTAAGAGAGATAAGGGTGCTCCTTCAAAGTGCATAAAGAGTTGCTCTCGCCCTCAAACTCTGCATTATCTCTAGCATCATCAGATCTAAACCACTCTTCTATGGCATTATAATCACTCTCAAATCAGGAGGAAAAGAAGTCTATCTCGAGGTTTTAGGACCTTCTAAAACCCTTCACCCCTTTCACATTTTGCTAAAGAATTTGTCCCTTTTCTTATCCCTTTTTTTCATCTTCTCATGTGAGTCTAAGAGATCTATGTGTGAATCTGCTAATGATGAGTATATAATACATGGTATTTGACCCTAAAAAATTTCTTGGATTTCTTGATTCTAGTCAGGATATGACTATAAGGTATGACTTGTACACTGGGTACGGTTGGTATGGTCTAGTCATATGTTGACCAATGTTAGTTGGTGGGATTGATTTAGGTTACTGGAATGGTTATGACTATGGTGTATGAGTCGTATTGGCAGATACGTGTCATTTGTTTCATTCACTTACCATTAGACTTAGTGACTTAGGTTGGATCTGAGTACGAGTGGCTTACCAAAATCCATAATCCAGGGTACGAGTTATACCTATGACTCATATAAGGGACAATGTTCAATTTATTTGGGATTCTATTCTGCTAGGGGTACGATTTATGGGTACAAGGCGTACACTTGGATACGACTTAGGTTTAGGTGTGTTGTACTTTGGATAGTGCTGGGTCCAAGAGGGAAGGCCTAAGGTACACAAGATGGGTATTATTCATACAAGATGGGTATGACTCGTAAGGATTAATCGTACCTTATGATGGGAACTTAACGCAGTCTAAGTGAGGGAAATCTAGACATTTCCCACTTATCATAATAAGGTCCCACAATTTATATTCCTGTTAGGAAGTTATTTTCCCTACTATTCTATTCTTAAATACTTAGAGAACACTCTTAAATCCTATCTAGAGTTCTTAGGCAAGGAAAGCTAGGGTTACATCTCAAGGATTGGTTTGGGGATCTTCTTGGTGATTTCTCTCCATCATCATCTTAGTTTAAGACATGTTCTCCTCCCTCATTGTTAGTTCTAACTATAGGCATAATTTTATACAATGTTTGCATAGTTTGAATGTTGTATGGTTTGGGTTTTCAAATATGATTTGGGGGTTTTATTTATAAATGCTTGGTTATGGTTTCCCTATTTCTTAATTATGATCTCATATGCTTTAATAGTTGTTTTGGATAACTGGATTGCATGGGAATCGTTATTAATAATTGGAATTGGTGTTGGAAATACTATTCCCCTAATGTATTTGATAAAATGCCTATAACAATGTTTTCACTATAATATTGGTTTTTCAATGGAACTTATGCATTCTTTAAACATTGTAAGGGAACCCTAAATGGCTTAATAGTTTTTGAGTGGTTTAAATGAATGGTTTGACTTAATAAACATACTATTGGATTAAATGGGAATCCCCCAAGTTAATTGGATAGTATGATCTATGGGTACATAGAAATCCCTTGATTTCTAAAAGGTTTGGCTAAGGAAAATACTTGCAAGTTATAGTTGGTATGACGATACCACTACTAATAGCCTTGGTTAATAATAAATGAATAATGGTTTGGTTATTTGAAAAGGTTTTTAATTAGGCTTAAAGGGGGGGTAACAAAGTCTTGAAAGGTGAAGGTCCAGGGGGGATCGAAACTAGAAACTCATATTTATCGATGTGAGGTTTGGTATTAGTGACCGTGTTCATGATGTCACACTTTATATTTTTGGGGATGTACTAGTCATCCCAATTTTTTTTCTCTAATCGTGCGACTTCACGCACTAGGACCTTTCAGTAGGGGGATCTGAACCCATATAGCTCATAGGTTATTTTAGGATAAAAAATCTACAAAACCCAGGTAAAAGTTTTAAATGGCTTTCTACCCCCGGTTCACTTTCTCGATATGATTTTATATATGTGTGGTTGTATGCATCATGGATGGTTTTACTTGGTTTTATAAATTGTATTATTTTATCCTTATCTAGAGTTCTGCTAGCATTCATCTGCTAACCCGTCTTTGGGCAGTTGTATCCTAATATTATGTAGAAACTATCCATTCTACTCCTCCTTCTTAGTATTTTGACACTCGGGGGTCAGCTTTGGATTAAAGTGGTGAGATTTCATCTTTCTGGAAGGATCCATTTTATGGATGTTATTTCATACTTTGGATTACTTATGGATTTTTTTTTCAAATATGGTTGGGAGCATTTCATAATAAGATTCTATTACTCTTTTGGTTAGAGGCTTTGTGGTACTGCTATGGGTTGGTATGGGTGGGATCGGTAGCAGTGTAAGACTTAGTATTAGCATTAGTATTGGGGATGATATCATTACACATAATTTCTTACTATTCCATTGTATTTCTTGTACAAATTAATTATATTATGTCTTGGAACCCTTTTGGTTATGGCCTGATTTATGGCTCTTGATTTTGTATTGGTTTCGCTTGGTAGGTTTGGTCAGCACAGTTTTACGAATGGGATGGCTTGGTCGGGTCGGTCTAGGAATAGACTTATCCCAAAGTTAGTCCCTGTCCAGCTACTCTATCTCGTTAAATATATGAAATTCAGCCAACTCAGGGAAGGAGACTAGAGGTTTGGTTAGGTAACAGGGGTGGCCTCCGATCCCTGTCAAACTTGGGATGTCCATTACAATTAGGCCTGGGGTAGGGTCATGTCAAGTTTGTATCATAGCCTAGGTTTATGGTCAATTCGAAGTACACAAAGTCGTGTTTAGTAGAGTCTCTTTTAGGGGTATGTAGCGTGCCAGACTTATAAGAGAGAGGCTACAGGGATTCTTGGAATGTTTCACTTTCTTGGTATTTAATTTTAAAGATTGGAGTCTAACTCCTAGAATCTTCTCTAATCCTTGTTTATTCAACTTTCTAATCATTCTTCATAGATTTGGAACAAAAAAAAGCTCTTCAGTAACATCTATGGACAATGTTATTGGGGTACGCCCTATGTTTGGAGTTTATCTTTGATCTTGGGGTCCTGTCCCTGATTGTTTTGGGAATCCTCTGGTTTCTACTTGTCCTCCTTAGGGTGAGTTGACTAATGCAGAATTTTTCCAATCTATTCATGTCATTACTTAGTTGGTTGCTTCTCAGGCTGAGCAGGATACATTTCATAGATTATGTTCTTAGGACATAAGGGTTGCAAGTTTATGAAGATGAATCCTTCTACTTTTATTGGTGTAAAGATGAAGGAGGATCCTCAGGATATTTTGGATGAAATTGATAAGATATTTAGGGTAATTCAGGCTAATAATATGGAAGATATTAACTTTTTAGCTTATGAGCTCAAAGATATTGCGTACCAATGGTACAAGAAGTGGGATCGGGATAGAGGTGATGTGGAGGATTCATCCATATGGGATACCTTTTCTTGTGATTTTCTTGATCATTTCATTTCTCAAGAGATGAAGGAAGCAAAGATGGAGGAGTTTGTGAATCTTTATCAAGGTAGAATATCTGTCAAGGAATATGCATTGAAGTTCCATTAGTTGTCGTGGTATGCTCCTGATTTAGTGGTTGACATGAGAGCAAGGTTGAAAAAGTTTTCTTCTGGGCTATTTCAAGATTTGATCATGGAAAGCAAGACTACTTTGCTAATCAAGGATATAGACATTTCTAGGTTGATTGTCCATATACAGCAGGTGGAGGATGAGAAGAGAAAACAGGCAGAGTTCGAAGATAGGTAGGGTAAGAGGAGCAGATTTTAGTACCGGGGAGGTGATCAATCTCAAGGTGGTCGGGATGAAGGAAAATGGTTGTAAAAGAAGTGGGGTAGTTCTGGTTCCTTCTTTACTACTAGTACCCTTTACTCAAAATAGTTGGGTAATAGGCATCAGGAAGGTGGTGATAAATTCTGAGCATAGGGTGCCCAATCTCAGGTAAGTAGGGGTCAGTTAGTTTTATCATGCCCTCTTTATCGGTTCTGTGGTCATCCTCATCGAGTTTGTTATGACGAAGAAAGAGACAAGTGTTTAAAATATGGCTAGCTAGGTCATTTTCTCAGCAATTATCCAGTTAATATGGTCTCTTCAGAAGCTAATAAGTTTTCTATTGCTATATGTTTTGCTCTGGCAGCTGGTCGTGCTGCTTCTGTATCAGTTACTACTCCTGGTTCTATTGTTAGCCGAAATAGGTTGCATATTTTTACGTCTTAGTATGAATCTGAGGCATCTCCTGATGTTGTTACTAGTATGTTACAACTATTCTCTTATGACGTGTATTATCTGCTTTATCTAGGGTCAACTCTTTATTATGTGACCCCATTTGGGGCTATATGTATTGGATTTGATCCAAAAAATTATTTTGGATCCTTTTTCTATTTTTACCCTAGTAGGTGACTCAATTATTGCTGAAAGAGTCTACCGGGGTGTGTACAATCGGTTGGTGGTAGGCAAACCTTGATTGATTTTTTTAAACTGGATATGGTAGATTTTGATGTTATTCTGGGGATGGATTGGTTACGTTTTTGTTATGTGTCCTTAGATTGTCAGACTCGTAAGGTTTTCTTTAGGTTCCTTGGTGAACCAGTTATAGAGTGGCAGGGTGGTTCTCTATCTCCTACATAGAGTTCTATTTCTTGTCTTAGATCTTAGAGGTTAATATCTAAAAGGTGTCTTTATCATTTGGTCGGAGTTAAAGATTCTAACTTGAAAGGTCTTTCTTTTGATTTGGTCCCTATGGTTAATGAGCTTCATGAGATCTTTTTGGATGATCTTCCTAGTGTTCCTCTTAATAGGAAAATAGAGTGTGGTATTTATTTGGTTCTGGACACTCATCCAATATTTATTCCTCCTTATAGAATGACTCCGGATAAGTTAAGAGAACTAAAGAAGCAACTTAAGGATCTTCTAGATAAGGGGTTTATTCATCCTAGTGTATCTCCGTGGGGTTCACTGGTTCTGTTTATGTGTAAGAAGGATGGTTCTCTTCGGATGTGCATTGACTATTGGCAGTTGAATAAGGTAATAGTCTAGAACAAGTATCCTCTCCTAAGGATAGATGACTTGTTTGACCAGTTTCAAGGTGCCAAGTTCTTCCTAAGATAAATCTTCAGTTTGGGTACTATCTGCTTAAAATTAGGGAGGTGGATATCCCTAAGATGACTTTTCTTACTCAGTATGGGCATTTTAAATTCTTGGTGATGCCATTTGATTGAACAAATGCTCCGGCAATATTTATGGATTTGATGAACCGGGTGTTCTGGAAATTCTTGGATCTTTTTGTCATTGCATTTATTGATTACATTATGTTTTATTCGAAAAGTGAGGTGGATCATACTAATCACCTCTGTATGGTATATAGACCTTGAAAGAACAAAAGTTGTATACAAAGTTCTCTAAGCGTGAGTTTTTCTTGAACGTTGTGAATTTTCTTGGTCATATTATTTCTAGTGAGGGGATCATGGTGGATCCTCAAACGGTGGTGGTGGTTAAAATATGGCCTATACCTATAACTCCAACCGACATTCAGAGCTTTTGTGTTTGGCTGGATACTATCAGTGGTTTGTGGAGAGATTTTCGACGATAGTTGCTCCTTTGACTAAATTAACTTTGAAGAAGGTCATGTTTTCTTGGTCGGATGCTTGTGAGGGGATTTTTGAGAAGTTGGAGTATAAACTAACTTCAGCTTTGGTTTTAACATTGCCTGATGGAAGTGAAAGGTTTATGGTTTACTATGATCCTTGTAGGGTAGGTCTTGGTTGGGTCATGATACAACATGGGAAGGTAATAGATTATGTTTCCAAGAAGTTGAAGGTATATGAGAGGAACTATCCTACTCGTGATTTGGAGCTGTTGGCGGTGGTTTTTGCTTTGTAAATCTAGTGGCACTATATGTATGGAGTGAATGCGGATATCTTCTCTTATCATAAGAGTCTACAGTAAATGTTCACTCAGAAGAAGCTTAATCTCAGGTAGAGGAAATGGTTGGAGCTTCTCAAGGACTATGATATGAACCTTCACTATTACCCAAATAAAGTTAATGTGGTTGCTGATGCTCTTAATAGGTTATTGATGAGTGGCAAATTTACCACTTATTTTCACTTAACATTCGTGTGCATTAATATGTTTTGAAGGAATAAATAAGACATAATTATGATTGAATGCACAAATATTCACATTTTGAAGGTACATTGTTCATGAGAGGGAAAGATGTGGATTGTAGCTTACAATTTTCAAAAAAAAGTAAGAAAAGTATTACTGAAGACTTGGAGCAGGATTTGCCTCAGTAACCGCAATCACGGTGTAAGGATTGTGATTGTAGTCTGTTAATAAGGTCAATCTGCCACGATCGTGTTAGCTAATAGCCGACACGATAGCCGCAGTCATGGTAGTTGCGGTCGCGTCCAAGCCTGTGTGATAGTGTCCTTGCTAGATTAATGAGCAAGGGCATTTCGGTCAAATGGGACAACTGAATCAAATTCCTATAGAAGACCCAAAATTCTCTTCCTTATGGACATAATGCAATAGAGTAGATTATGGTTGAAACCCTAGAATTTAGGGGAAAATTTATTTCCATATTTATTGTACTTGTTATTCCAAGGAGAAGTTGGTGAAATTGAAGTGTGATAGTGAAGATTATCATTACTTTCTATTATTATGGATTTCATAAATGAATTACTGGGTATAATTTTTCCTCCTTATTTCATGACTAGCTAATTTCTCTAGTCTTAGTATTATGTTGAACTAAAGTGTAATTATGTGTGGGTCTTGATGGGTTTGCATGATTTTCTGTTGTTGATTATGGATTGAACCATTTCTTGAGCTTAATAGTTGGATTTAGTGGGTGAAACCCCTAATCTCAAAATGAGTTTGATGGGTGAAAACACGAAACTCTGTAAAACCCTTTATCATCCTTGAAAGAGGGATGAAGGTGAAGTTATGAGAACCTATAGCATCCTTGAAAGAGGGCTATAGGGTGACAATGAAATGGTGGAAAATCAAGTCTATGGTTTACTACCTTTTGCAATCTTAGAAATATGTGTGATTGGAGTGTAAATCATGTCACGGGCATCATCCTAGAAATAGGGATGCCCGATTAATGTTTTGGATGACTATTGATTGCACACTCGTTAGGTGATTGAAAGAGCCAATGAGTGAAATCTTTGTGGTTTTGCTGAAAATCTAACAACTAAGACATTCGACCTAGCCTATCCCTCACTCAATAAATAAGTTTCATGTTAAAAAAATCAATAACCCACACATGTTTTAACCATAGAAAGACATAATCCCAAGATCTTAAATCTTGTTTTTAAATCAAAAGAGTTGTAGTAGTGTGTTGTTAACCAAAGATTGTTACAAACAAATTTTTAACCAAATCCCCCACTTTAATTTACATCTTGTGTTTGTTAGCATTCCGTGTGACTTTATAGTAATTAGAACACCCATAGGAAATAAAGTTTATATTTCACTCTTTGTGGATTCGACCCTAATGCAAGTTGGGTTATTGACAAAGACCGCCTCATCCCTCAATCATGGGAGTGAGTTGAGCATAAAAAATGTCATTGTTTCCAGGGAGTGGAATATAGATTTTACTTGTGCAGTGTGATTTTTACTCAGGTATACCTAGGGTGGTGTGATTTACCTTCTTTGTTGTTTTTTTATTTTTGCTTAGATAAGCACTGTTCTTTCCATATAATCATGAGTCAAGATGGTTCAAAGTGCCTTATCACCGAAGGTAATAAGAGAGCCATTCGTATTCCACCCACCGAAGAGAATGGATTTTTTGGTCACAAGTGTAATGCTTCAATTACTCCATTAAAAGGGACTTTTTTGGGTTCAATCGCATGAGAACCCACACGCACATTTGAAAGTCTTTGTGGAAGTTTGTGCTCCTTTCAATATTGCTCACATGTCACAAAAGTCCATTCAACTTCATCTCTTTCCTTTGTTTCTTGAGGGAAAAATGGTGCTACGGCTAAGATCATTACCCGTTGGGTCAATTACCTCATGGATAAGTCTTAAAGAAGCCTTTTTAAGTCAATACTTCCCGCATTCAAAGATGTTGATATTTCAGGAGGAGTTTGTCAATTTCCGTCAATTCCATGAGGAACCTTTGTTTGAAGCATGGGGAAGATTCAAGGAAACGCTCTCAAATTGCCCTAACCATGAGATGCCAGAGAAGATTCTTCTCCAAATATTCTATAGGACTTTGGATCCATCAAATAAGGCATTAGTGGACAATGCATCCGGTGGATAATTCGTCAATTCTCCATATGGGTTGCTTCAAAAGTCTTGGATCAAGCGGAAATTTTGTATAGGGGTTGGGATATAAAGAATGCCTAGGTGGCCGTGGGGGCTCCCTCCTCATCTTTTATGTACCAAGATGAAAAACATGAAGGGGAGTAGAAATATGTAAATATGGTCAAGATTATGTCATGCGTCAAACACCTAATTGAGCATATGTCAGGAGACCCAATCAAAAGTTTAAGTGTAATAAATGCAAGAGAAGTTCAACTATATGAGAGTGTGGAGGAAGTGGTAACCAGTAGAAAGTTGAAAATGTTACCTACAAGTTTATAGGTTTTCCGTCTTGCCTCTTAAGGGAAAGATAGGAATCAATCTCGGAACCGTGAGTGTCTAAGTATGACACAATGTGAAGAAAAAAAGGGAATTAATGGATATACTTTGGCTCGAATCTTGATTAGTGTTGAGCGGACTGGCGAAATGGTAAAATGAGATGCAAACTTATTTCTCTATGCTCTACCAAACGGTTGCATCCACTCGACTACAATTTAAAAATTAGAGGAAAAAGTGCATCAAATATTGAGGTATCTCATGGAAATGTGAGGAAATACAAAGTGGGGAAGAAACTAAGGCGAAAAGAAAAATATCCAAGGATGGGGAACTAAAGATAAGTAAGATTTGGATGGGAGACCAAAGGATAAATGAGTGTCAAAGTGTCTCTATACCACCAAGACCCATACCTCATCTTTTCCCCAAGTGGTCTAAGAAAAAAGGAAAAGATGCAAACCTTAACAAGTTCCTCGATAAATTTAGCACCCTATCCATTAACATTCCCCTTATTGAAGGTCTACAAGAAATGTCAAGGTATTCTAAGTTCATGAAGGATTTTGTATCTAAGAAGAAGCTTGTGGAGGATGAAACAATTGAAATAACACATCATTGTAGTGACATTATGTCAAGAACATTTATGGAAAAAAATAAGGACCCCAATGAGTTTACAATCACATGCACCATCGGGATGTTTAAACTTGCAAGGGCATTATGTGATCTTGGATCAAATGTAAACGTAATGTCTTATGCCATATTTCACAAGCTTGGATTAAGAAATCCAAAAACCGCCAAAATGAAATTACCTATGGTCGGTCGATCTGTCAAAAAGCCAATGGAAGTGCTTCATGATGTACTAGTGAAAATTGAATGGTTCATCTTCCCGACCAACTTTATGATCTTGTATTGTGCAATGGATGTTGAATTTCCCATTATCCTTGGACGAAAATTCTTAGCTACCGAGAAATCATTGGTGGTTGTGGAGTTCGACAATATGATTTTTTTATTGTATAATAAGGAGGTATCCTTTAATGTTTGAAAGTCCATAAAACAATCTATGGACTTACAAGTCATCTCGGTGATTCATTTTATTGATGGAAAGTGTCAAATTATGTTGATGTGAGCTTGTTGGAAGATCCTTTGGTAGAGTGCTATGGAATTGCAAAATGGATGAATTGGAAGAGTGTGATGAGGTGGTTTTATTTTTAACGAGGCTTGGAGTTTACACCAAGAACCAGGTGAAATTGGACCTTGATTTAAAGAATCGTAAGAGATCACCCGCAAAACCTTTCATTCACAAGCCTCCTAAAGTTTAATTAAAAGCTTTACAATCCCATCTCTAATATGTTTTCTTGGGGGGTGGAGATACATTACCAATGAATATCGCTAGAGACCTTGAACCCTCTCAAGTGGAGGCATTAAAAGAGGTGGTAAAGAAGATCATTCGACCAATTGGATGGATGATAGCGAATATAAAAGGAATAGCCCCTGGCATTTGGTCTTACAAGATTAAACTTGAGCAAGGTTATGTCCCAAGTGTGGAACACCAATGATGCTTAAATGAGCCTATGCAAGAGATAGTAAAGAAAGAAATCATAAAGTACCTTAATACGGGAGTGATATACCCAATATCGAATATCACTTGGGTGAGTCCGGCGCAATGAATCCTAAAAAAAGGTAGCCTCACAATAGTTAAAAATGAGAAGAATGATCTTATTCCTGTTTGATTGGTTACCGGGTGGTGAGTTTGCATGGACTACCAAAAGGTAAACTCATAGACCGAGAAAAATCATTTTCCAATGCCTTTCATGGATCAAATGTTGGATAGGCTAGCCGAAAGAGGATTATATTGTTTCTTAGATGGTTATTTTAGGTACAATAAAATATGTATATCCTTAGAGGACTAAGAGAATATGACTTTTACTCGCTCATATGGGTTATTTAAAGCCCTAGCAACCTTTCAATATTTCATGTTATCATTATTCATGGATAAGATGGAAGACTCAATAGAGGTCTTCATGGATGATATCTCGGCGGTGGGGAACTCCTTTTATTATTGCCTAGAACACTTAAGGAAGGTTCTTGATCGATGTGTGGAGACAAACCTTGTGTGGAATTGGGAAAAATTCCACTTTATGGACAAAGAACGCATTGTCTTGGGCCATAAGATATCGGGAAAAGGCATTCAAGTCGATCAATCCAAGGTTGAGGTAATTGACAAGCTTCCATCTCCCATCTCAATCAAGAGTGTTCTAAACTTTCTTAGACATGCTGGGTTCTACCGACGTTTCATCAAGTATTTTTCCAAGATATCACATCCAATATGTAAGATCCTAGAGAAAGAAACCAAATTCAACTTTTATGAGGCGTGCTTGAAATCTTTTGAAAATCTCAAGGAATTGCTTATTTCTGCCCCTATCATTATGTCCCCATATTAGTCGTCCCCTTTCGAGGTAATGTATGATGCAAATGGGATTACATTGGGTCCGACGTTAGGTCAATGAAAAGAAAAACTCTTCCATCCTATATACTTGCAAGCAAGACCTTGAATGATTCTCAATGTAACTATACTGTTATCAAGCAAGAATTATTGGTGGTTGTTTATGTTTTTGAAAAATTTTGTCCCTACTTATTAGGAACGAAGGTAGTGGTGAACACGGATCATGTCGTCGTCAAATGCCTCGTGGCCAAAAAGGAGTCAAATCCACGCATAATTATATGGATTTTTCTCCATCAAGATTTCAACTTTGAGGTAAAAGATCGAAAGGGGTACAAAAACTAGAAAGCCAATCATCTTTCGCAACTTGAAAGAAATCATGAAAAATAAGGAGAAATTAAAATGTATGATGCCTTTCCCGATAAATTGGTCATGTATATTGTGTGAATAAATGCACCATGGTATGATGAATTTGCCAACTATGTAGCAAGTGGTGTACTCCTCTAAGGAATGGATTATCATCAAAAGAAGTGGTTCTTGTTCGATGGAAAGAGATACTTTGGGGATGAGTCATTCCTATTTTAGGATTGTACAGATGGAGTCATTAGGCGATGTGTCATGGAGGTAGAGATGAATGAGATCCTCAGAGTGTGGCATTACTTACCCTATAGTGGTTATCATAGAGAAATTTGCACCGCCGCCAAAATCCTTCAATGTGGGTTTTATTGGCCCTTCATGTATAGGGATGCAAATAAGTGGGTAAAATTATGTCACCAATGTCAAATGCATGGTGGAATTTCATGAAGGCATGAAATTCCCCTCAAACTAAACCTTGAAGTTGAACTATTTGATGTGTGGGTAATTGACTTTATTGGATCATTTATGATCTCATATGGAAATCAGTACATATTGGTAGCGGTTTATTATGTTTCTAAATGGGTGGAGGCCGTGTCACTTCCTAATAATGAGAGAAATATTGTTAAGTTCTTGTTAAAAAAGTATATTTTCATAAGGTTTGGAATGTTGCACACCATTATTAGTGATGGTGGCTCATATTTTTGTAACAAGGTATGTGGGGCCCTTCTTGACAAGTATGGGGTTAAGCACAAAGTCTCCACCCCATATCACCCTAAAAAAATTGGCCAAGACAAAGCCTCAAATTAAGAAAACAAAGTCATACTTTAAAAGATGATGAATATAGGTTGAACCAACTCGATAAAGCACTTTGGGCTTATAAAATGGTTTACAAAACCCCAAATGGTATATCTCCTTTCCAATTGGTATTTGTAAAGGCATTTCACTTACCATTCGAGTTTGAGTATAAAGCTTTGTGGTTCGTAAAGAGGTTGAATATGAACTGAGGGAAACCCTCTGAGGCTATGGTTACAAAACTTCTCGAGTTGAAAGATTTTAGCCTCAAAGATTATGAGAGCTCTGCATTGAATAAGCAGAAGATGAAAAAATGGCATGGATCTCATATACTAAAGAGAGAATTCCATATAGGAGAGAATATACTTCTATACAAATCCTATTTGAAATTTTTTACGAGGAAGCTTAAATATAAATGGTAAGGGCCATTTGTGGGTTCTAATGTTCACTCTAGTGGTGCAGTTGAATTGGAATACCGAGAAAGAAAGAAATTTATGGTCAACGGTCAAAGGGTGAAACACTACAACATAGAAAATCCCATGGTATCCAAGATGTAGTTTATATGGTTCAAAGATTCTAAATGGTGAAAGAGAAAAGTTGTGTCGCGATGTTAAATTAGGCGCTTGATGGGAGGAAACCCATCCTTGACTAACTTTTTCATAGTTTTGATATTTTGTAGGGTTTTGACATAAGTGTTATGTCCAAAAAAAATAGAACTGGAAAGCTGGCTACTGTGCAGGGACTTAAAAATAGATCAAAACAGGGGCATTCAGTATCAGTTACCTCAATTGCAACTAATGAACGACAATCACGATTTCGTGATCTCAAACCTATTGGTGCGATCGCGGCACCAGACTACTAGATACCTACTATTTCATGGGGACCTTCTCAACCCTTATGATTCTTAATTTTACTACAATGAGGGAACTTCAAGTGTTTAAGTTGGGGGTGCATGTCTGCGGTGAGGTTTACATGAGCTTTTTTGGTTTTGATCCATGGATGCAGGGGAAGTATGATATTCGTGGCATCAAGGCTAACAATGCAAGGGAAGTCTAAGTACCTGTGACATTGTATATTTGGGATCTTAATAAGAACCATTGGCAATGTATGAGTAACCATATAGTTGGTTTCCCATATTGATCCAAAATTGTGAGGCTAAAGCTTTGGTTGTTGTCATGTTTAGCATATTTTACATGCTATAAAATCAAAATAAACAACCCCATTAGTCAAAAAAATTTCAAAACTCAAGAGCATGGACATGAGAAACTTTGTAAAAAACTTCTTCTCCATTTTTGACTTTATAACTTTTTGACTTGTAAATAATTATATACACTCTAATTTTGTCTCTCACGAGAGAGGAAATTGAGCCTCCTTGGCGAGTTTTTGCACACCATGTGTTGTGATATTTTTGCATTAATCTCTTGTAAACTTATGTTATCTAGAACTTTCCCCATTTGTCTCTCAAGGCTAGTTTTGTGTGTGGTTGGAGAAATGATCTTAGGCCTTCCTTTTGATTTTGAAAGGACTTTATCCAATAAATCCTACCCAAGAAAAATTGTAATCCCTAGTTACCCACTTTGAGCCTTTGAACTTTTTTTTGGCAAACACATTACATGCTGTGAACTATTCTTTTTATCCCTCTTTTGAACCATACCCTCCTTAAACTTAAAAATTCAACTTGAGTCAAAAAGCCTAAGTTGGGGATGGTGAAGAACGATGGAAGTAAGTTTGGGGCCACAACATTGTAAGTGATATTCCTAAGTGCCTAATCATTGAAAACAAATGAATAGAGAAATATAGGATCCAAAACTGAATGAATTGCATAAAAGTTTCAAGAAAAATAAATGAAATAAGTTGGTTGAACAAAGAAAGCAAAAAATAGGCATAAGAAGAGAGAAATCAAAGAGAAGTGGCCCCTAATAAAAAAGGTAGATTTAATAGTATTATGTAAATGTTCAAAGAAGGGTTCAGCCATGTTGTCCCAAATGATATCCTACACTAAACCAAACCTACATTATAAGCTTAAAATGTCCTTTGAGATCTTTGACCATTTACATTATTTGTAGTGTCAATTGAAAATATGACAAGCCTATGGCATGACACTTGTTGCATAGAGATTTCTTTGTGCGGGAGAGAGTTTTTACATAAAAAATTCCCTGTTTCATATTTTGTTGCTTGGTGTATGAAATTCTTTTTTTTGTGAGGTTGGCATATGAAACAAGTTGAGGTGGGTCATCTGTCACCTTCATAATGATGAGGCAAATGGAGTATAGCTTAGTTGTGGTAAAAAAGGAGTCACTTCTAGAGTATTGATTTTTGTTACATGGTTTCCCTTCAAAATCTTATGCATTATTAGATATGGAATTCTATGATGATGGGTGTAGTGAAAATAGCATAGCCCATGTACAATAAGCTATTTATGGTAGTAACTAAGCTTGAAGTCATTATGATTTTGAGGTATAAAGTTGGCATAGATAATTTTTGTCTCATGATATGAGGTAGTATTGCTTGAGGACAAGTAAGAGCTTTAAGTTGGGGGCGTTTACCCATGGGGAGTTTGGCTCATGTGGGGAAAGAAAAGAGAAAAATTATGAAGGATATGCATTGCTTGACTAATCTTGGAATTTATATCTTAGACTATAAAGATGGTTGTGTGATGGTATAGGAAGTGGTTTGGTCATCTCTTGGTGCAAAGGTTAAGGAGAAACAAGTACTAGAGCCTATCTTGATGAAAATCAAGAGTGATATTTGTGGGAAAAAGGAAATGGTACTTGAAATCAATAGTGACAGTACTTTACGATACCAAGGAAGGTTGTGTGTTCATGGTGTCGATGGGTTACGACAAAGGATTTTGGCTAAGGCGCATGAATTGTGCTATGTTCTACATCTCGGTTTTACTAAGATGTACCATGTTCTCAAGGATATCTATTGGTGGAATGGTATAAAACGGGTTGTGGATGATTTTGTGGCCAAGTACATATTGTATTAACAGGTTAATGTTGAGCACATGAGACCTGGTGGATTTTATCAAGAAATTGATATGCCAGAATAGAAATAGGAGGTGATCAATTTGGATTTCGTTACTAGTCTTCCTCGATCTCAAAACCCATTTGATTCGATTTGGGTCATCGTGGATAGGATGACAAAGTCTGCTCACTTCTTGTCAGTAAGGACTATCTTTTTGGTGGAGAATTATGTAAAGTTGTATCTTCAGGAGATTGTAAAGATGTATGGGGTACCAGTTTTGATTATCTCTGATCATGGTACGTAGTTTTCATCTAATTTCTGGTGGTCTTTTCAAAATGGGTTGGGTACTAAGATTAGTCAGAGTACTATTTTTTATCCACAGACGGATGGGCAAGTACAAAGAACTATTCAAACATTGAAGGATTGCTTCAGGCATGCACGATTGATTATGGTGGAAATTTCATTGAGCATCTACCTTTGGTAGAGTTCAGTTACAACAACATCTATCATTCTATTATTGGTATATCCCCTTTCGAGGCATTGTATGGTAGGAGATGTAGATCTCTTATTGGGTTGTTTGAGCTTGGTGAAATAGATATGTTTTGTCCAAATTTGGTTTATCATGCTACGAAGAAGGTGAAGGTGATTTGGGATAGTCTTAAGGCTGCCCAAAGTCGCCCAAGGTCCTATGTAGATGTAAGGCATAGAGACTTGGAGTTTGAAGTTGGGGATAAGTTGTTCCTTAAGGTATCTCTCATAAAGTGAGTAATATTGTTTGGTAAGAAGAGGAAGCTCAGTCCCTGGTTCGTTTGTCCTTATGTGGTTTTGAAGAGAGCTCAGAGTGTTTCTTATAAACTAGTATTTCCATATAGTTTGAGCTTGGTTCATCCGATTTTTCTTGCTTCCATGTTGAGGAAGTTCATTGGTGATCTTTCTTTGATTGCTCCTTTGGAGGGATTGGGTATCTCAGATTCTCTGTCTTATGAAGCAGTCCTAATTAAGATATTAGATAATAAGATTTATCGATTGTGGACCAAGGATGTGGCTTTAGTTAAGGTTCTATGGTGGAACCATAAGGTAAAAGAAGCTACATAGGAAGCGGAAGAGGACATGAAGTCTAAGTATCCGCATCTATTTTCTGCTTCTGGGATTCGTGAGGTATGTGTCTTCAACACATCTTTATTTTATGAGTTTGTTAAAGGAAAGATTAATATTTGTCCCTTTTTGTTTTCAAACTTCGTTAAAGATTTGGAATATACTTGATAAGGAAAATCAATCATGCGTGTGGTTACCCCTACCTATCCATCATTCAAAGAAGAATATTACTAGTGGGGGAGACTATAACACCCTTGGTTTTTCTCTTTAGAAAATTTCCTTGATTTTTTGCTTCTGTTCTGGATACATCTATGGGGTACGAGTTAGTGAAATAGGTACAACTATGGAGTATGAGTCATATTGGTGGATACGTGTCATTTGGTTTATTCTCTTAACCTTAGACATAGTGACTTAAGTTTGATATGAGTATGAGTGGCTCACCAGGACCCATAATCCAGGGTACAAGTCATACCTAGGACTCATATGAGGGATTATTCAATTCTTTTGGGATTCTATGCTGCCAGTGGTATGGTTTAGGGTACCAGTCATACACTTGTATACGACTTGGGTATGGGTGTGTCATACCTTAGACAGTGTTAGGTACAAGGGGAAAGGCCTAGGGTATGAGAGACGGGTACCACTCATATAGGATAGCTGCGACTCATAAGGGTCAATCGTACCATATGATAAAAATTTAATGAAGTTTAAGTGAAGGCAATCTCAACATTTCCCCACTTATCCTAATAAGGTCCCACGACTTATATTCCTATTTGGAGGTTATTTGCCCTACTATTCTATTCTTATACACTTAGAAAACACTCTTAAATCCTCTTTGGAGTTCTTATGCAAGGGAAGCTAGAGTTTTATCTTGAGGATTGGTTTGGGTCTTATATTTGTGATTTATCTACATCTTCATCTTGGTTTAAGGCATGTTCTCTTCCCTCCTTATTAATTCCAACTAAAGTCATGGTTTTATACAATGTTTGCATGGTTTGAATGTTGTATGGTTTGGGTTTTAAAATATGATTTGGGGGTTTTAATGGTAAATGCTTGGTTATAGTTTCCCTATTCTTTAATTATGCTTTTATATTCTTTAAAATGGTGGTTTTGGATAATTGGATCACATGGGAATGGTTATTGATAATTGGAATTGGTTTCGGAAATACTATGACCTCTATGTGTTGGATAAAATGTCGATAACAATGTTTTCACTATAATATTGTTTTTTCAATGAAACTCATGCATGGTTTAAACTTGGTAATGGAACCCTAAATGTCTTAATGGTTTTGGAATGTTTAAAGGAATGCTTTGTATTAACACACATACTTTTGGAGTACATGTGAATCCCTTAATTTAATTAGATAAAATGAGCTATTGGTACATGGAAATCCCTCGATCACCAAAAGTTTTGGCTAAGGACAATACTTTCAAGTTATAGTCGGCATGATGATAACACTACTAATATCCTTGGTTAATAACAAATAAATAATAGTTTGGATACTTGGAAATGGTTTTTAATTGGGCTTAGGAGGGGTGTAGCAAAGCCATGGAAGGTGGAGGTCCCGAGGGGGTCAAAATTGGAAACTCATATTTGCCGATGTGAGGTTTTTCCCTAGTAATCGTGTGCATGATGTCACACTTTATATTTAGGGGGATGTACTGGTCATCCAAGGTTCTTTTCTATGACCGTGCGACTTTACGTATTGGGGCCCTTTCAGCAGGGGAAGCTGAACCCATATAGCCCGTAGGTGATTTAAGAAAGGGAAAGCTACACAGTCCAGGTAAAGGATTTAAATGGCATGCTAAACCCGGTACTCTTTCCCAGAATGGTTATATATAAATATGTATGGTTGTATGCCTCATAAATGGTTTTACTTGGTTTTATAAATGGCATTATTTTTTCCTTATCCTGAGTTCATGCTAGCATTCACCCACTAGCCCATCTTCGGGCGGCTGTATCCCTACGCGATGCTGGAACCGGTCGTTCTACTCCTCCTACTTAGCATTTGGACACTCGGGGGTCAGTTTTTGATTAAAGTGGTGAGCTTCAATCTTTCTAGAAGGCTACATTTTATGGATATTATTTAATACTTTAGATTACTTATGGATTTTTGTTTTCGATATGGTTGGGGCATATCCCAACCAAATTTTATTACTCTTTTGGTTAGAGACTTTATGGTACTGCTATGGGTTCGTAAGGGCCGGATCGGTTGTAGTATCAGCCTTATTATTGGAATTGGTATTAGGGTTGACATCATTGGACATAATTTCTCACTGTTCCATCGTATTTATTTTTGGGATTAATCATATTATGTCTTGGAACCCATTTGGTTATGGCCTAGTTTATGGCTCTTGATTTTGTAGTGGTTTGGCTCGGTTTGTTTGGTCGGAGCGATTTAGCAGACGATATGGCTTGCTTAGGTCGATCTAGGAATAGACTTATCCCAAAGTAAGTCCCTATCCAGTTATGTTATCTTGTTATTTGTTCTAAATTCAGCCAACTCACGGAAGGTGACTGGAGGTTGGGTTGGGTAACATGGTTGTCTCTGGTCTCGGTCGGACTAGGTATACCCATTAAGACAAAGCCCGGGGTTGGTTCAGGTCATAGTAGACACTCGAAAGTCCTAACAATGGTTGCTCCCTGCTTTTGCTGGTCCTCCAAATACCTCTCATAAATGGATCAGGCCACATAGGAATCGTGGGTAGTAAAGGGCTCTCCCGGCCGCTAGGGCAATCCTGACACAAGATCCCTAATAACTCTTAAATAAAAACTGATATCATCAAAAGGCTCGGCTATGTACGGCCTATGAGACTCTATATCTTCAAAAGTCGACTTACCCTAGTCAATCTTTCTCTTCTTACTCTTGCCAGGTGCACCCTCATCTAGAATTTTAAGAGGGTAGATGGGGGTGCCAGAACTCACCCAAGTATCTTTGGAGTACTCCTCAACACTTTCTTACCTGCAAAACTCAGTAATCAAAGAAGGGAAAGAAAGATGTGTACCACCATGGTTCTTGAAAAAACTTTATCTCTAATAGTACAAGTCGGCCATCTTTCAAAGGAATATCGTCTAATATGAAAGCACCCATCTGGACCAGCAAATATGAAACTGCTGTTATATGGGTGCAAGGGGAGACCCGACTACAAATGATAGTCAACCAAATCCGATCCTTGGCATTGAAGTCATTCATAGATATGTTCCTTTTAATAGCCACCTAAGGTACCTCCTTGCCTGGACAGACTCTCCACCATCAACCACCCCAGTTCACACTATTTTGCTTCAAATTCATCTATGATTGCATTCGGGAGCCCGTATATGTCATTAATATGCTCCACTCAGAAGTTCACCTCTTTCCCCTAGATCCTAATAACCCTAATGACTGGGTCTGAGAAAGAAACTATGCTAAGGTTAGCGTAGATTTCCCATAACCACTGCTCATTCTCTTTAAAAGGATTTGGGGTGAAGCACCGCCATCCAGTGGCCACGAGTCTGTTATGAAATAATGAGAGATTTTTTGACACTTTCTATAAGCATATTTCTCTCTCCGTAAGTAGCTTTATCCTTGGAAGATCACCATAGTATTGAGTGTGACACTAGAGGGCCATGAAACTAAATCGCCAATTATGTAAACTTGAAAATAATGAAAATAACAAATAAACATTCATCATCAACATTTTTTATGCAAAAACTATGCTATGTTATCCACTAAAGCTCATGGGATTATTACTTTGTGGTGTTTGGACAAGAATTTGAAGTGCATAATTTTTTGCCCAAGCTAGAATTCAGGCTTAAATATAGTGATCGCAGGCCATAGATCAATGATACTGATGCCATGATCGGGATCTTGATGACCCCGATTGTGGTACTTGAGGCCAGTCCAGGAAGATTTTCAACAGGTTACATATTTCAAAATTTGGGGCCAAATTATGTTCCAAAACAACAACTAATCATTAGGAACATTGAACGTGGTTTCTAAGTACTAAATCCTGCCCTTAAAATATTAAAACAACTAGTTATAGGATTTTTTTAGAATTTGATTGAGCACTTGGCATGCCCACTATATTTACTTAATTTTGAACACAATTCGGTTACTTAAGACTTCCCCAAATGCGTGCACACCATTTCTAGAAGCTAACCGCAACACAAGTATGATTGAACAAGTATTTAACAATGAAAATCATTAAATTAGGCCTTTCCAATAACATGCATTCTATGAACTATTTCCAACAATTATCGTATGAAATCAAAGTACTTACCAGGATGATGCAAGATGGATGTTACAATGTTTTTGGAATGCTCAAAATATGGCCAGCAATGGGTACAATTTGAGAGAAGAGTTGAGAGGGGTTGTGAGGGAAATGGGTTATTCGGATCGTCATAAAGACTGATTTGAACATGATCAAGGACCTAGATCCATAATTGTGGTCCGATATACGCTATCACAAATAAGTGAGTGACCGTAATCACGGAGGCACCCTACGATCGCAGTATTTAAGGCCAATATCTGCTCCTCTGCATCCCCCTATTTTAGTTCAATACTCAAATTGTCACACTTTACCCTTCTCAAACTCGCTCAACACACTCCATAGTGACATAAATGCATGGATTAATCAATGACAAAAATTAAAATCTACACTACCAAAATTAAAAAGAAAGGATACAAGCCACTTTTATGGCATTTATGGGTTGCCTCTCACATAGCGCCTTAGTTATCATCATTGCACGATGTCTTCAGTATTTTTCAAGTTGGATACTCAAGGTACCTTAATTCACTTCCTCATCTTCAACCTCTATAACTGACACCACTTGAAGCTCAATGGGTTGTTTCTTCATTTTCCATACCCTAAATGATACTTCACTATCAAGAACTCTAAACCTCATTTCCCAAAGATCCAAACCAACAATGGTTCTTCCAGTATCAAGGTAAGGTCGACCAAGGATAATAGGCACCACTTGTTCTATCTCATAATCTATCACCATAAAATCCACTGGAAGGATGAATCTATCCACTTTCACCAACACGTCAAACAAAACACCAACTGGTTTCTTGATAGACTTATTCGCCATCCAAATCCTCATCGATGTTGGTGTTGGGGTGCTCAATCCAAGAATCTGATAAATTTCAAAGGGCATGAGATTAATACGTACACTAAGGTTACATAAATCTTTTTCAAACTTATGTATCTTGATGGTACATACAATTGTAAAGGACCCAGGATCTTTCTTTTTTTGCTATTGTGCTATCATGATAGAGATACAACCATTGGTGACTTCAATGTGGTAACCTTTAACAAGTTTCTTCTTCGGCTTTAATTTATTGATAAGCTTTGCATAACCCAGAATCACATGGATAGCCTAAAGTAGCGGGATATTAATAGAGAGGTTGCTAAGCTTAGCCATGTATTTCATGATCTTGTCATTCTCTTCTTTTCTCTTAAGTCCTTGGAAAATAGAGGTGGTATTTTAATGGTGGTCTATGCATCACTTTGGGGCTTATAATTCTCAACCACCTATTTATCAATTTCCACTGGTTCTTTTTTATCTCCTACTTCTTGAAGTTTTTGAGGTCCTTCTTCTCACTCAACTGCAAGCATTGTCATCATATTCATTGGCTCAATATTGGGCTCTTTTTCACCCAAATTTTCTCCCTCAACTTCTTTAAAATTATCACCAAGGGTCTTACTAGTCCTAGTGACTATTGCAAATGCTTAAGCATTAATTTTTGGGTGCATAATAGTATCACTAAGAAGACTCCCCTTTGGTCTAGCATTTAATTGAGAGGATATTTGGCCTATTTGCATTTCCAATTTATTAATAGAAGCGGTGTAAGACACAACCATTTGGTTGATATGAGCAAAGTTTCCTTTCAATTATGGACCATATTATCTGTACCCTCCATTATCATAAAAATTCTTGTCAAGATATCTTTACTTTTGTATTTGTCGAGATCAGTGGGAGTTTTCTATTTGTTCTTTGATCAGTCATGAGGGGTCACATAACAATAATACTCTGGGTCTTTGCCACTCCAATCACTGTCATGATCATGATCCATACAACCTTGGTTTCAACCTTACCTTTGATAGTCCAGGCGGGAATCCCTCAAATAGTTAGCCAAATACCGAATCTCTTCTTCAATCCTATTGGCTTGTTCATCATTGGCCTTGGATTCCATGGCATTCACTATTTTTGTGTACACCCATCACATACTTAGTTAAAATTTCCAATTATAGCATCATTTTTTACATGTTTTCCTCCCTCTCTTATTTTGATCTTTATCAATAATGGAGGTAGTAGGGTAACCTTTTAGTACCTTCGCATCACAAGTATGCTACCTCTATTTTTTCTTTGTCACTTACTCAATCAAGGTTGTAGCCACATGATTTGTCGACTTCACAAGAGATCCCCCACTCCGTTATCTACCATGATTTTGTTGAGCGGATGAAGAGCATGGTAGAATATTTGGAGAAGCAACTTCTCTGGGACCTCATTGTTGGGACATCGTATGAGTTTTCCATTGAGTCTTTCCCACACCTCAAATAGGGTTCACCATTCAATTATCGAAAGTTAATAATTTCATCATGCAATTATAGAATATTAGATGGTGGGAAATATTGGTAAAGGAAGGACACGGTAAGTTCATACCATGAAGTAATTGATCCGACCAGAAAAGAGTGAAGCCACAATACCTCCTTACCCATTAGAGAGAATGGGAAGAGGCACAACCAAATGAACTTTTAGGTAATGTAAGCAATATCAAATGGTGCACACACCTCTATAAAATTCTTCAAATATAAGTTGGGTTCCTCATAAGCTTTCCCCCCAAATAGCCCATTCATTTGTAGCATATGCAACATGATATTCGTGATGTGAAAGACTTCATTCCTATGAGTAGGCGGGATATAGATGACACTTGAACGTGAAATGTCATTGAGTTGCTCGTCATCATTAAGTGGACCATCAAAATATCCAATGTGACTTGCATTGTCACTCATGGCTCTGTGTACACTATAAAGATCACCTAAAAAGGAAGAAAAAACTACAACAAATATAAAGATACACCACTATGGGTATACCCTAAGAAAAAATCAACACCGTACAAGTGAAAGCTAAATTTTCACTCCCCAGAAATGGCGCCATTTTGATAATGATCACTTATACCATGTTAATTGGTAAAGTACAGTCATTGTCAATAGCACAAATAATATTGAGGTCGAATCCACAAGGGGAAAAATTAGATTTGTAGTCCAACGGGTGTTCATAGTTATTAAAAAGATACCCATAATGTAAACAAAGTAAAATTCATGATTTAAAATAGTGGGTTGATTTGGAAAGAGGATTGATCAATTTATATTCATGTTAACAAACTAAAGGCCGCAGATGTGTTTGAAATTCAAGATGAACAAGATCTTGGGATTTTATCTTCCTAAGGGAAAGTTATGCATGGAAACATGATGATTTTTTTCAAATTCTAGTCATCAACAACGTGGCAGGATAGGTCGAAGGTCCTTGAAAGTACTTTGTCAACGAAACCTCACTCATTGACCCTTTTGAGTTCCTAACAAGTGTTTCAATTAAAACCAGCTAATACCTCAATTTGGCATCCTATTTCTAAGAAGATGCCCAAAAAATAGCTAACACTCTACTCACCCTTATTTCTATGATAGCAAAAGATAGCAAACTCCATCCATTATTTTCCACTATAGCTTTGTCACCCATATACCTCTTTCAAGGAGGATATGGTTTCCAAAAATTCACCCACACCCCTCTTTCAACGATGATGTGAGCTTTTAAAAATTTAGGGTTTTCACCCATAAATCCATTTTGGATATTTGGGATTTTCACCCACAAACCCCAACCATTTAAACCCCATCATAAACAAACTAGAATCTACATAAATACATACATAATTGCACCTTAATTAAACATAATCCCAACATAAGGTAAGTTTAGTGAATCATGAAGTAAATAGAAAGAAATATACCATAAGGTTCATTCAAATCATCCATGCAATGGAAAATTAGAAAGTTCTTCAATTTAACTTCAATTTCACAAAATCCAAATTGGAAAATTCAAACAAAAATATTTCCCCAATTACTAGCATCATAAATTCTCCAAGGTGTGATTGTTCAATGTGTAAGATACCAAATGTGAAAGGGTTTTAGCATTATAAAGGATTTGGGGTCGGGTGGGAAAAATGATAGAACTGCCCCTATGAGTAAAACCCATCTAGACACGATTATTGCAGCTTGTCCCAGATTGCAACTTCCAAAACCATGTTATTAATACCACAATCACAACCTATGAACAATCTTGACTGACTGTGATCGCGTCCTTCAGACCGTGATTGCGGTAACTGAGACCAAATTCTACTCCACCAGTTTTTCCAACTACACTACTCTTGTCTTTTTAATTCTTTTTATCTCAAATCTGTATCTATCTTTTTCATTACCTATATTCCTGTAAAATGTGGAAATTAGTGCATTTAATCAAAAAATTAACTTATTCATATGTTCAAATACTAGTATTATGCATGAATTTTGAATAAAAATGAGTGGTAAATTCACCCCTCGTCAACTAGTGCAAATGGTGCTTAAGAAGGAAATAGATGAGGATATGGAGATAGAAATACCCTTCCACCCCCTTACGGTGAAGGTGGTTTAATCAAAAATCAAAACAAAAAAGGAAAGGTGGGCAAAGCCGGTAGTAGTCAGGTCGTAGAGGAGGATGTTAGTAATGATGATGCCCATGCTTCCCCTCTTTTCTATCCCCTGATTTCTTGCATCCATGTAGAGGTAGAACTGGGTGTCCTTTGAAAGTACATGAAGCATTCCCACCTTCCTCCCTAGGGTACAACCCTTTCCAATACCTTGACCTCACCTCCCATTATATCTCACTACATAATGCTTTACAAATTGCTTAGTTAGTAGAAACACTAAGGTTGTCCCTAGACTACATGATCACACAGATGTGGATAACTTTTAAGGCCATATTCAAATGTGCTATTACTGATGAGAAGGTTCCCTATATAGAGCCAAAGAACTTCCAAGAGTTCTCCTTAGTATGTGATATGAGAGGAGAATAACCTGATCTCACAACTTGCGATGATGATGGGATACCCAACTAGGTCCCTGGTGCATAATTCTCTATATCTCCATATTATTTTATTTACTATACTAGATTTAGGTTACCCATATTTAGGGCATGTAACAAATAATATTTCACTTTTTTTCCTTTTTATTTATTCGTACATGGATAGTATTTTTAATACTTAATATTGAATTCATGCATTTTACCTTGCTATATACGATTTCTATAGATCTCATGGTAGTTTGTAGCTTAAATTATTAAATAAAATAGCTCGGGAATGAAAAACAAAATAAGGAAATATAGGGTAGGAATCTAGTTTCATCCTATTCCTCTATAGCATCCTGCACGTTGCTACCACGGAATGTAATATAAGAAACACTATCGCTACAGTGGGCTTGTTATTAAGGGACAATAATACTATGACGGCCTAGCATAAGCAACCAAAAAATTATTAGTTTTCTACAATCTCCCTGTTATATCTTATTTTAATGATGAGTTGCTGACAATGAGAGACTAGGTCCCTGGGTCTTCATGGAAACATACAACTATCATATGGCCTACACAATTTTGTCCTCTAGTGTAACAAACTACGCAAGTGAGTTGTGCCCCTTTCAAGGACATTCTTCCTAATCAGATTTATACCTTAGTCATTATTCCATTATAAAAGGAAAAGAATGATTCTCAATTGAGTGGTTTTTGCAATCTGATTATTCAAGCGAAAATTGGAAAAAATTCAACTTTGCAATATTTGTCAAATTTTTTTCTTATGTACTGAAAAAGTGTAAGAGTTCTTCGGTCAAGTATTGGTTTGTAATTAAATTACTCATGTTATACGTGTAATATCATCTTATGTTCTTGAGAGCCCTTAGGTAGAGTTACCTAAGTTCAATATTGGTTATAGTTTATCAGTATTGAGATATGTTTTTAGCAGAGTTTCCAAGGTAGTCGTGTAGTAGAGTTATTACAAGCTGGAGAAGCCTAGAGTTAGGAATTTTCTTGGCAGAGTTGTCAAGGTAAGCTTGTAGTAGATTTATTACAAGCAGGTGGAGACTAGAGTTAGGTTCATATCAAATTTGTAATCAAGAGGTTGATTATAGTTAATTGTTGAAGTGCTTTTGAGGGAAAGCCATGGTTTTTCATCCCTTGAGCAAGGAGGTTTTCATGTTAAATCCTTGTGTTTCTAATTTCTAGCAAAGTTTTAGCTTTCTTTAATCTTTTTTCTTATTGTCTAGAACTAATTCTAAGGGACCTAGTCCCTCATAGTGTAGAGCAAGGCCCACGATTCATTACTCCCTATTCCCATTCCCTATTTCCAACAATAAAATATGAAATCACACAATGGTCTACATTATAATCCCAAGACTAAACCCAATGATTCTTGAAACAACAACTTAGCGTCATATCACATTAAATCACAATTATAAAAAAACACAATTTTTTTTACAATAATTCCCACCATCATGCATGAATAACCATTTTTCCAAGGTATTTATTCACATACCAACTACATGAAATAAGAATTTCATAATCATAAACTATTTCATTTACAATTTTGCCAATGATAAATCATGCTTAGCATTTAACATCCTTTTCTACTTAACCCATATGCAAACCATTTCTTAGCCATTAATACATAAATAAGTTGTAACCATTCTAAAAGCATAAATTCATAGTAACTCAAGAAATCCTAATCCACATCATTATCAATCCCAGTGTTTCATCTATAAGACAATCCCTTTTTATTATTCCATTTTTTACTACATTAGTAACTTTTAGTCAATTATTTAGAAATTATACACTGCCTTTATAGACAAATACTAATTTGAACCTTCATAATTCCAATTCCATTAAATGTTTTTTTTAAAAAGTCAATCGAATCCATTTCCTAATTAAGATACCAACTGGAATTGGTACATACCAATTAGGTTCAACCAAATATACAAATTACATGGAAAAGAGAAAAAAGTGAAACCATTTCCTAATATGCTCTATAGCTCCCTAAAGATTGGAGGTAGACATCAACACACCAATCCACAAGACTCTCTTCAACATTTGCTCTTATACTTGGAGATTGATAACCAGTCTCTAACACTAATTGTCATGGCCTAACTAATTGAATCTCTTGGGAACCTAATTGTATTGATCCTCTAGTTAATTTTTTTCATTTATACTTATTTTCACCATTTAGAGATTTCCAATAGTTGTCCCAAGTAACTTATCACTTGGTGGAGCTAATAGTTTGATTACTTGTCAGTTTGTATGGTGTTTAGAGCCAATTCTCTATGTTGAAGTCTTTAATAGTAAGAATTGGCTATGGGGTTAATAATTTAGTTAAACAACCTCGTATGCAAAGTTTGACAATTCCATCAGCTCAGGAACATTGATTTAGGCTAGGTGGACTCTTTGTCTAGGTCTCAATGCTATTGAACTCATTTCGTGTTATTGACCAAAAACTTTAAAAAATAAAACTTAGGTATGGGACCCATTTTTTGTCGAAATGACCTTAGATGGAAATTTAGACTGCTCTAATTAGTTTGGAACATTGAATTTAAAAGGGTAACTAGTTCATTTATATATGCGAGATTCAAAATAAATCTCTTGAGGTCGGTTGAGACTTAGATATATTCCAAGTCTTTTGTTAGTGCATCAGCTAAAGAGACCCTTTGAGCGGTACAAAAGATGTCGCTTTAGAGACCTTCCAAGAGATTCAATATCTTGGTCTACCCTAGTGAGCCATTTTAGCTACAGTACCTCCCCAACTAGAGGTGGTATACATGGTCACCTGGGTGGTCCCAAAGTTCTTGTGGAGTTCCTCAAGCATATAGGACAAATGGTCGGTCAGGAGCATAGTTAGGTAGACGGCGTGGTTAGTTATAGATCATACCATCAAGATTGAGGATGAGTTTTCAAATGCTTTTATTACAAGTACAATTTTGGTGTGCTTTCTACTGACATTTGCTTTAATTGATTTGGGGTCTATTTACTTTTATATGTCTAATTATTATACCCCGTAGTTAGAGTTATCTTGGGATTATTTGTTTGTATCTTTATGGGTATATACTCATGCGGGTGATTCTTTAGTAGTGGATCAGGTTTATAGATCCTATGTTGTAACTGTTTGAATATTTTACACTCAGGCATACCTTGTTGTATTATATATGGTAGATTTTGATATGATTCCGGTCATGGACTACTTATCCCCTAATCATGCAGTCTTGGATTTTTTTTCCTAGACCATAACCTTAGACGTGCTCGGAATACCCTAGTTTTTGTGGTAAGGATCTATTAGCTTCACACCGAGAAGGATTATTTCATATATTTGGGCTAGAAGACTTATTTTGAGTGTTAGTGAGTCTTATTTTACTTATGTTTGTGATTTTAGTGAGGAGTGTCCATAGCATGACTTTGTCCCTATAGTTTTTGATTTTCCTGATTTTTCCTACATATTTTCCTAGTCTTCATCCTTAGCACAATATTGATTTTATTGCTTATCTTGAGTCGAGCATCCAACCTATTTCTATGGCACCTTATCAAATGGTTCTGGCTGAGCTTAAGGAGCTGAATTCTTAAATTTAGTATCATTTGGTATGGGTTTTATTAGATCGGGTGGTCTTCTTAGGGGTGCTTATCTATTGTTAATAAAAAAAAAAGAATGGTTCCTGGCGAACATATTTCTGTGGCACCTTATTGTATGGATCTAGACGAGCTTAAGTTGCTGAACTCTTAGATTTAGGATTTTTTGATAGGGTTTTATTAGATCAAATGGTCTTCTTAAGGGTGCTTCTATATTATTAATAAAGAAGAAGAATGGTTCCTTGCGTATGGGTATTGACTACAAACAACTTAATAAGGTGACAGTTAAGAATAAGTATCATATGCCTTACATTGATTATTTTCTTAACCTGCTTCAGGGAGTAACAACATATTTTAAGATTAGTTTGAGGTTCGGTTACCATCAGTCGAGGATTCGGGATGAGGATATCTCAAAGACATCATTTAGGACTCGTTATGGCCATTATGAGTTCTTAGATGTCTTTTGGGTTGATCAATTCCCCAACAGTGTTCAAGGATTTGATGCACAACATGTTTAGGAATTACATTGATACCATTATTATTATGTTCATTGATGATATCCTTATGTATTCACGGAGTAGAGAGCATCATATACAACATTTGTGGATTGTGCTTCAGACTATGAGAGATCATGTGAATTTTTCTGGATTCTCTAAGTGTGATTTCTGGCTTGAGTCGGTGACATTTCATTGACAGGTGGTTATTTAAGGATTGGATTATAGTGGACGCAACAATGATTGATGTTATTCATGATTTGTCAAGTCCTACATCTCTGCTTGAGGTCTGTATCTTCATTGGTTTGGCCAGTTATTATAGCTCTCTAGTTATGGTTTTTGCCACTATTCTAGCATTAATGACCAGATTGACTCTAGAGGAGGTTTCTCTCTAGTGGTGTTAGGAGTGTGAGTCAAGCATTTTGAAGCTCAAGGTATGTCTTACTTCAGCTCCTATATTTGTTTTTCTTATTGAGGGTGAGGGATTCATCGTATATTGTTATGCTTCTAGTCATGGTTTGGGTTGTGTTTTGAAATAGTTGGAATGAGTTATTACTTATGAATTAAGGAAACTGAATGACCACGAATGCAACTACCCCATATATGATTTAGAGATGGAGGCAATTATTTTCGCGTTTAATATTTGGAGGCATTATCATTATGGCATGCATTTTGGGATCTACAAAGATCATCGTAGTCTTTAGCATCTTATGACTAGAGGCAGCATAATTCTAGGCAAAAAAGATGGATAAATTTTCTTAAAGATTATGCCATCTCTATTTTGTATCATTCTGGAAATACAAACGTAGTAACAAATGACTTGAACTTAAAGTCATAAAGTATGGGTAGATTTTCTTTAATACTAGTTTCTTAGAGGTTATTGGCATCAGAAATCTAGCCCATGATGGTGTGACTTGATATTTATGATTCTCGGAGGATTCTTGTTACTGTTCAGTTAAGGTCTACCCTTATTAAGCAGATTTAGAGTCGTCAATTTTAGGATGCGTACCATTGCATCATCCATGATCAGGTGTTGAGTGGTGAGTCCAAGAGGGATACCATATATTTTGAGGGTGTTCAGAGATTTTATGGTTGCATTTAGGTTCTAAGGGTTGGTGACTTGATTTAGTTTATTCTACTTGAGGCTCACAACTCCAGATTGTAATGCCCCAAGTCTGTACCCCAGACGCTACACGGTGCTCATAATCTCAAAGGACCACAAGCTAACCCATGATTGGTACCTGCTACAATAACTGAATAGTAATACTATAAATATGTGAAAATTAGGTGGAAACTTGCCGTAAGGTTCAATACTAAAATAAAATTGAATACAGTATTGTAATACCAAAACTGAAAACATCTGTCTGAAAATACTCTAGTTTGAAAAGACTCTACTGACTGAATCATGTATTTGATGGGACAAGCCCCCAACTAACTCCAACTACTAAAAACTGTACTCATAAAATGAAATACTAAAGAAAATAATCATGTCCTCAAACTATGAGGACTCACCACTAACTCTGACTACTAAAGATCTAAACTGCTAAGGGTGCTTGGGAGCCCGTACGTCTGAACCTATGATATAAGACATCATAGCACAAGAGAAAAGTATGTGTCAGTATTTTGAATGTACTGGTATACTGAGTGAGGTAGGCTGAAATTCATAGGTTCATATGCATGAACAATACTGATTGAATCATATGATTATACCTGAATGAGAGTACATGTATGAATACATAAACTGTAACTGAGATCATGATAACACCATCTACTGAGTTCTGAATACTGATTAAAATACTGATTAACTGATATCTGGGTTTATTGATACTGTACTACTGATAACTAAGTGACTGTATCTGACAATCCTGATTCTGTGGAACAATGCTGAGTTCCATGTTGAACTAAGTGACTATGTCTGATAGTCTTGATTCTGATAGAGATGGACTAAGTTCTGTACTGATACTGGAACTGAAACTGAGACCATGGGAGGTAATTATATAACTGACATGCCCATTTTTGAATAGATTGGTGTCCAACCTGTAATCCCAGTTGGAATGGTCTCAGTATCGTGCCACGGGTAGAGATAAGTTGTGAGTTAACCCTCTCTAACAGAAAGCTCTTTCATCAACCCTCACTAGCAGAAAAACTAATGTGAGATATTTCAACCCTAATCTGGTAGTAAGATATCTCAACCTATGATGGCTACATTGTTCTATAATGTAGGGATTTCTAAGGGTCAAACCTTCTGCTGGCAGGAATTCCCCTATCCCTAGGTTAGCTCGGTACTGAATCCTAATCCCAACTAAATAGACACTGAACTGATTTCCTAGTTCATACTAGGCTTGACTGAACTATCACTAAGTTTACTGATTTTTGTTGACTGATGGAATACTACTAATTTTTGTTAGTTGACTGAGTTTATGAGGTCTGAACTAAATACTAAACTAGACGGCACTAATACTGAGTCTACTGAGGTTTTCCTGAGTCCTGTTACTGACTGAGAGTACTAGTGATCGTGACATGATTGAGATTATTCTGTAACTGACACTGGCTCTACTTAACTAGCTAAATTATTGGGTATTAAATACCCCCAGGACTCGATAGCATGAAAAGTAAAGCATCCTATGACCTTGCATATCATAAAAAAGCACGCTTGTTCATAATGCATCTATAGAGGCATTTAGCCAAGAACTTGCATGGTATGAACTAGTATACATACTATCATGATATAATGTCATTATTATATTCACATGAGCAGTTCATCAAACACTTGGATGGCATAGTATATGCACATAATACTAAACAACATGTGAGCATCATGATTCAATTACAAATTCACAATTCCATTGGTTTGAACATGAATTCACATGATAAATCACACTTATCAATTAATTCTACATCAATCTTGTAATAAATCATGAAATTGAAAACCTAATTAAAATAATACTCAAGAATACACTTTAAACCAAATCATAGAAATCATGAAATCAATCTACTTGAAGTTTAAAAGAGTTTCTTGGACTCCAATGTTGGAAGGGACCCTTGGATGAACACTTCACATATCTTGGTTTCTAAATTCTTGAAGAACAATGTTGAAATCTTGATCCTTGGCTTTGAAATTAAATTACCTAGTTTTCTTCTTCTTGGACAATTTGAGAGAAAGTGAGTGTATTTTTCTTAATGAGGGTTGAATCTCATATTTTAGGGTTGATTAGGGGTGGGGAAAAAGACCCAAATACCACTAAGGACGCGGCTTTTTAATGACTGAAAACCAAACTATCAATACGTAGACCAACGCACCGTATCATTGGCATCGACGTGATGGACAACGCGCCGCATCGAGTCTGTGTCAGTTAACTAGAATTTGCACTGAGCTGGGGGGAAATTATCTGTCGACACGATGGATGATGCAATGAGTTGACTCACTATTTTGGTCACTTGAACATGATCTAAACGAAATCCAAAAAATCTGAAACTTATCCAGGAACACCTACTCACATTCCTGATCATGAATCAATCTAAAGATAGATACTTTAAGGTCATAAGAGTTATAAAATCGAGTTTCCAACTTACGAAGGCCAAAATAATACTAAATCTGAGTACTTAGCTAGAATTTTTCTAAGTCTGGGACCCCTAACAAGCTTTAAGGGACTAAGTTAAGCTTAGGATTTTGTGGGGACTTACAATATCTCCCCTTTGGGAACATTCGTCCTTGAATAAGACTGATTAAACTAAGAATACTGATAGACTGGATTTAGACACTGGACTTGCACAACTGAAGCATGATTTCATGACTGAAATTATTGTTATACTGAATTATCATACTTCACATGCATATCTGATGCATGAGTACATAGCTGAACATGATTCATGAATGCACGACTGGGATTACTGATAAATTGAGTTTATATACTAAACATAAATGTCTGATGCATGCGTACATGACTGAACTGATTCGTGAATGCATGAATGAGTATGCAACATTAATTGATACCAAGTTTGTCGCTATATCTAAACATGGGACTAAGTAAATTCAATGAAAACCTATTACCTTGGGCTGAGTCTGAGTTTGCGGAGAAGAGGTGAGGATAATTGGTCCGCATGTCTATTTCTTCTTCCCAAGTATCTCCCTCAACGGACTGATTCCACCAAAGAACTTTGACTAGAGGAACTTCTTAGTTCCTCAGTCTACGAATCTAAAAATAAAGGATTTCGACTTGGATCTCTTTATAAGAGAGACTATTTTGAATATCTATACCCTCTATAGGGACTACGGCTTCTTGGTCACCTATGTATTTCTTAAGCAAGGAGACATGGAACACTCAATGCACTGAAACTATGTTTGAAGGTAACTCAAGCTCGTAAGCTACCTTTTTTAAATGACTAAGAATTCAATAAGGACCGATATATCGGGGACTGAGCTTCCCCTTCTCCCCAAACCTCTTCACTCCTTTCATAAGAGAGATTTTCAAATACACATAATCACCAATCTCGAACTCGAGATCCTTTCTGTGCACATCTACATATGATTTTTGTCATCTCTGAGCTGTCTTAAGCCTTTTCTTGATCAACTGGACTTTTTCTAAGGTATCAAATACCAAGTCAGTCCCTACCACTGTGGCCTCACCCACTTTAAACCAACCAATGGTAGATCTACACCTCCTCCTATAAAGAGCCTCAAACGGATCCATCTGAATGCTGGAATGATAGTTGTGGTTATATGTGAATTCAATCAAAGGTAAGTGGTCATCCCAACTAAATTTAAAGTCTGAGTGGTGCTTTCTGCTTGAGCATCTATCTGAGGATGAAAGTCTATACTGAGGTAAACTCGGGTACCAAGACCCTTTTGGAATTTCTTACAAAAATGAGAGGTGAACTGGGTACCTCTATCTGAGATAATGGAAAATGGAACACTGTGTAATCTGGCCAACTCCCTGATATAGATTTTGGCACAATCCTCAGCTGAATAAAAGGTATGGACTAGTAGGAAATCAGCTAATTTGGTCATCCTTTCTACAATTACCTAGACAGAATCATGATGGCGATGAGTACGAGGCAAACCCATCACAAAGTCCATGGTCATTTCTTCCCATTTCCAGGTGGGAATGTTCAACTCCTGAATGGACCCACTAGGCTTCTGATGCTCAATCTTAACCTGCTGACATGTTAAGCACTTAGCCATAAATTTTGCAATGTCTCTATTCATCCCACTTCACCAATAGATCTCCCGCATATCACGGTACATCTTAGTGGCCCCTGGATGAATAGAGTAACATGCACTATACTCTTCTGCAAGAATCCACTATCTCAGGTTATCTACACCTGGCATACATAGCCAACCCTGACAATGCAATACCCTGTTCCCACTTGGGAGAAAACCTCAACTTTCTGATCTCTAACTGATTCTTTCAACTTAACTAGGTTGGGATCCCTATCTTTTTTTCCCTTTAGTTCAGAAACTAGGGATGATTCTGAACTACTCTGCACCCATATACTACTTTCTACAGAATCGACTAAGTGAACACCTAGTAGGGAAAGATGATGAACTTCCTGAACTAACTTCTTCTTACCATCCTCCATACGAGCAACACTACTTATATACATCCTACTGAGAGTCTGCAATACTATTCTGAGATAGTCTGTATGATCATGCTCACTGCGAGAGTAGACAAGAATGTCATCTATGAAGACTATGACGAACATGTCCAAGTACTGCTTGAACACATGGTTTATCAAGTCCATGAAAGCTACTGGGGCATTGGTAAGGACAAATGACATGACTAAGAATTTGAAGTGACCATACCAAGTTCTGAAAGCTATTTTTGGGATGTCACATTCCCTGACTTTTAGTTGATGATAGCCTGATCTGAGGTCTATCTTAGAGAAGTAACTGGCACCCTAAAGTTGTTCAAACGGTAAGGGGATACTTGTTATTGACCATTACTTTATTTAGCTGACGGTAGTCTATACACATTCTGAGAGAACCATCTTTCTTACGCACGAATAAAATTTGTACGCCCTGTGGGGATACACTGAGTCTGATTAATCCCTTATCTAGGAGATCCTTCAAATGTTCTTTTAATTCTCTAAGCTCTATAGGTTCCATTCTGTATGGCGGGGTAGATATGGGCTGAGTATCTGGAAGAAGATCAATTTTAAAATTAATTTCTCTTTTGGGAGAAACTCTGGGAAGATCTTCAGGAAACACAACTGGGAATTCACATGCTACTGATACTAACTCAAAAGTAGGGGTTTCTGATCTAGATACCAAGACTCGAATGAGATGGTATATACATCCTTTAGATATCATTTTCCTTTCCCTAAGGTAGAAAATAAGCTAACCCCTAAGTGATGAAGTACAACCCCTCCATTCTAGGATGGGTTCATTTGGGAACTAAAATTGGACAATTATGTTTTTTGCAGTCGACTGAGGTATAGAAGGAATGAAGCCAGACCATGATGAGAATGACGTCAAAATCGATCATCTCTAATTTGACTAAGTCTGCTGAAGTGACTTTCTGAGATACTATATCTGGATAGTACCTGTATACCGGCTGGGCTATGATAGATTTACCCACTGGGGTAGAGACTGAGAAAGGCTCTGATAGGATTTTAGGGCTGACTCTAAAGTCAACAGCTACATAGGGAGTAACAAAAGACAAAGAATCTCCTGGATCTAGCAAAGCATAAACATGCAAATGATAAACTTGTAATATACCAGTGAAGATATCTGGAGAATGTTCCTAATCCTATCAGGACTAAAGAGCATAGATTCTATTTAGGAGTTTCCCAAAGATGGTACTGTAAGCAGCACCCTACTAATTTTGGCGACCGGACTGAGCTGAGGGACGGTTATGCTAACTCTGTAAATCCACCTGAGGACACTGTCTGACTCTGTGGCCTGACTTTCCACATTCGAAACACACATCACTGCCAGCTCTACAGATACCCCTATGGTTTCTACCATACTTCTAATAAAGGGAATTAGTTTGGGCACTGCTAACACTACCCTGAGGTTTAGGGTTTGATGCCCTATCTCTATTGACGTCTTTGAATTTTTTCATAGGAGCACTGGCTGAGGATGAAGCTGGAACTGAGGATTTCAGGTGGAATTGAGAATGATTCCCACCCTCTGACTTAGGCTGAGTGAAGTTGAAACTACCTATTCTCGCTCTCTTGTTCTCCTTCTCCTTTTCTTTATTCTTGTACTCCTCTATCTGCAGATCATGGACCATGAGCCGGGATATGTCCATATTCTAAATTAACATTGCGGTCCTACACTCTTTGACCACACTGCTAGACACCCCAAACATAAAATTACTCATCTTAGATCTGATATTTGCTACTACATGTGGAGCATATATAGATAACTGAGTAAACTTGAGAGAATACTCTTGCACTTTTATGTTGCTCTGCTTTAGATTTATAAACTCCAAAATCTTAACTTTTTTAACTGTAGAGAGAAGAACCTATTCAGAAAAGCAACAACAAACTCCTATCATTCCAGGGACCCTACATATGCGGCCCTTTCTACTTTCCACTATTTAAATCATGAGTGTGCCAAATCCTGTAACTGATATACAACCAAATCAGTGCTCTCAACAACCGTTATCCCATAATATTTGTAACTTTCTGCACCTAATCAAGAAATTCATGAGGGTCCTCATCTAACTTTGACCTAGTAAAAGATCGAGGGTTTATTCGAGTGAAATCCTGAATCCTGGTAGCAGCAGTATTGGCCACTAGGTTGGCTGGAACAGAAGCTGAACATTTATTATGGGTTTCCAAATAATGAGCTAGGGTGGTGAAAGTTTCTCTGAACTCAGCGTGAGAGACGTTTGTCTAGAGGATCTGGCTGGAAGGGCTGGGTTTTGGATGGACTCTTATTTCTCTTCCATTAATCCTCTTTAGAGGCATATTATGTAAATAGAAAAGAAACTTAGGTTAGACAGAGATTTTAACTAGACCTCATGCTCACTCACACGATATGAGTATTGAAAGAAGGGAAACTTTTCCTAAAACATCTAATAGCCTCATGTACATAAGTGTGGCACGTTAAACACCCATGAACAAGACTCTACTAGATGTGTCTTTTAGACTTCCTAGGACTCTGTTGAACCTGGCTCTGATATAAAGTTTGTAACGCCCCGAGTCTGTACCTTAGACTCTATACGATCCTCATAGTCCTGAAGGACCACAAGCAAACCCATGACTGGTACCTACTATAATAACTAAATAGTAATACTATAAATATGCATAAATTAGGTAGAAACTTGACGTAAGGTTCAATACTAAAATAAAACTGATTATATTATAGTAATACCAATATTGAAAATATTTGTCTGAAAATACTCAAGCCTGAAAATCCTCTACTTTCTAAATCTGAGAGTTGATGGGTCAAGCCCCCAACTAACTCCAACTACTGAAAACTATACTGATAAAATAAAATACTAAAGAAAATAATCATATCCTTGAACTATGAGGACTCACCACTAACTCTGACTGCTGAAGATCTGAACAGCTAAGGCTGCTTGGGAGCCCGTCTATCTAAACCTATGATATAAAACATCACAGGGCAAGAGACAAGTATGTGTTAGTACTTTGAATGTACTGGTATGCTAAGTGAGGTAGGCTGAAATACGTAGGTTCATATACATGAACAATATTTACTGAATGACATGATTATAGCTGAATGAGAGTACATGCATGAATACATAAACTATAACTGAGATCATGATAACACTGGCTACTGAATTCTGAATACTAATTAAATGATATTTGAGTTTACTGATACTGTACTACTGGTAACTGAGTGACCGTATCTGACAGTCCTAATTTTGTAGAATAATGCTGAGTTCCATGCTGAACTGAGTGACTGTGCCTGACAGTCCTAATTTTGTAGAACTGAACTAAGTTTTATACTAAGACAGGAACTAAAACTGAGATTATAGGAGATAATCATCTAACTGACAAGCCCCATTTTGAATAGATTGGGGTTCAACCTATAACCCCAGTTAGAAAGGTGTTAGTATCATTCCACGGGAGAGACAAGCTATGAGTTAACCCTCTCAAATAGAAAGCGCTTTCATCAACCCTCATTGGCAGAAAAACTCGTGTAAGATAAATCAACTCTAATATGGCAGGAAGACATCTCAAACTATGCAGTCTACATAGTTCTATAATATAGGTATTTCTAATAAGGGTCAATCCCTCAGCTGGGAGTAATTCCCCCATCCCTGGGTTAGTTCGGTGCTGAATCCTACTCCCAACTGAATAGACATTGAACTAATTTCCTAGTTCATACTAGGCTTGACTGAAATGTCACTGAGTTTACTGTGTTTTGTTGACTGATAGAATACTACTGAATTCTGTTAGCTAACTGAGTTTACTGAGGTTTGAACTGAATACTGAACTAGACGGGACTAATACAGAGACAACTGAGTTTTTCCTGAGTCCTGTAACTGACTAAGAGTACTACTAATTATGAAATGACTTAGATTATTCTATAAATAACACCGGATCTAGGTAAATAGCTAAATTATCGAGTATTAAATACCCCCAGAACTCGATAACATGAAAAGTAAAGAATCACATGACCTAGCGTAGCATAAAAATGTACACGTGTTCATAATGCATCTATAAAGGCATTTTATCAAACGCTTGCTTGGCATGAACTTGTATACTTACTATCATGATATAATCTCATGATTACATTCACATGAGTAGTTCATCAAACACTTGGATGGCATACTATATGCAAATAATACTAAACAACATGTGAGCATCATGATTCAATTCCAAAGTTATAATTCTATGGTTTTCAACATGAATTCACATGATAAATCACACATATCAATTAATTCTAAATCAATCTTATAATAAATCATGAAATAGAAAATCCAATTAAAATGATACTCATGAATACATTTTAATTCCAAATCATGGAAATAATGAAATCAATCTACTTGAAGTTTAAAAGAGTTTATTGGACTCCATGGGTGGAAGTAACCCTTGGATGAACACTTCACATACCTTGGTTGCTGAATTCTTGAAGAACAATGGTGAAATCTTGAAACTTGGCTTTAAAATTAAATCACCTAGGGTTCTTATTCTTGAGAAATTTGAGAGAAAGTGAGTGTATTTTACTTAATGAGGGATAAATCTCACGTTTTAGCGCTGAATAGGAGTGTGAAAAAGACCCAAATACCCCTAAGGACACTTTTTAATGACAGAAAACTGGACTGTCAATGTGCAGACTGACGCACAGTATTGTTGGCATGAACGCGATGGAAAATAAGCCACATCAAGTCCATGTCGGTTCACTAGAATTTGCATTGAGCTAAGGGAAAAAATATATGTCGATGCGATGCATCAAGATCGCGTTGACTCACTGTTTTGGTGACTCGAACATGGTCTAAACGAGGTTCAAAAAATCAAAAACTTATTCGGGAACACCTACTGACATTCCTGATCATGAATCAATCTAAAGATCCATAATTTAAGGTCATAAGAGTCATGAAATAGAGTTGAAAGTCTAAGTACTTAGCTAGATTTTTTCTAAGTTTGGGGCCCCTTAACAAGCTTTAAAGGACTGAGTTAAGCTTAGGATTTTGTGGGGTCTTACACAGATACTCTATTCACCCTGGTACATCTATGATGCATAGAGATTTAAGAAAGAATTATTGGTAGAGTGGCATGAATAGAGAGGTGGCTGACTTGGTAGCTCGTTGCCTATGTTGTCAGCAGGTAAAGGCCGACCATCAGAAACCTGGTGGCTTTATTCAATCTAGTGGAAGTGGTAGAATATCACCATGGACTTTATTATTGGTTTTCCTCAGACCTTCCTTGGTTTCAATGGTATTTGGGTTATTGTGGATCAATTAACCAAATTGACATATTTCTTTTCAATTCAGATGTCTTTCAGTACTGAGAGATTAGCTTATATCTGTGGTCGTGAGATTGTCTATTTGTATGGTCTACCTATATCTATCATTTCAAATTGGTGATTAATATTCACTTTTAGATTTTAGAGTGATTTTTAGGAGGATTTAGGCACTCGAGTGGACATTATCACAACCTTCCACCTTTAGACTGGAGGGTAGTTAGAGAAGACAATTTATATTCTTAAGGATATGCTTTGAGGTTATATCATAGGTTTTTGAGGTTAGCGGGAGAAACACTTGGTTTTGGTGGAGTTTGCATGTAATAATAACTACCATTTGAGTATTAATATGGCACCCTTTGAGGATTTAAATGGTAGGAAGTGTCATTCTTTGATCGGTTAGTTTGAGACATCTAAGATTAGACCCTGTGGTACTAGCTTTCCTCAGGAGTCGTTGGATAGAGTTAGTGTGATTCGGGAGAGGTTTAGATTAGCTGAGAGTAGGCAAAAAACTTATGTGGATCATAGACATTGTACATTGAGGTTTGGATTTCGTGATTGAGTATTCCTCCGAGTATCACCAAGAAGGGTGTAATAAGGTTTGAGCGAAAAGGCAAGATCATCCCTAGTTATACTTTATGATCCTTCGCACAATTAGAGAGGTGGCACGTGTGTTAGCTTTTCCCTCAGATTTTTATTATGTTTATATAGTTTTCCATGTTTTTATATTGCGGTGGTACATTCCAGAAGTATCTCATATGATCAGAGATACTTTGTTTAGTTTCATGAGATATTGATATTTGTCGATGAGCTGTTGTTAATATTAGGTAGAAATGTCATAAGGTTGCGTACTAGAGAGATTCTTATAGTTAAGATTTTTTTTAGACACCACCAGTAGTGGAGGATATTTGGGAGATCAATAGCGAGATGTGGGCCCAGTATCCTTACCTTTTTCAAGCATCAGGTACATTCTAACCCTTTACTTTCGCAGACAAAAGTTTTTTTAGTAGTGGATATTGTAATGACCCTCTATGGCATTTTCTATATTTCAGATCATTTTTTCTATTTAGAGTTTTTCTATAGATTCCACAATTCATTTATGATTTGCTGGAGCAGATAGTTTAGTTACCGGATAGTTCATTTGGTTCTTAGAGACAATTTCCTATTTTGAAGTATTTGTTGGTAAGAATTGGTTATCAAGCAATAAATTTAGTCAGACGACCTTGTATGCTAATTCTGATAGTTCAAGAAGCTATGGAACGTTTATTTTAGGCTAGGAAGACCTTTGGTCTAGGTCCCAAGGATTCTGGACTCATTCAGGGCTATTGACCAGAAATTTAGAAAAATAGTACTTAGGTGTGAGCCCCACATTTTATCGAAATGACCTCAGATAGAAATTTTGACTGTGCCATTGAGTTTTGAAAATAGAATTTGATGGGTTAGCATAGTTTGTTTGCACATGCAAGATTTAAAATCAATCCCTGGGGTCCTGTAGACATGGAAAATTTCCAAGTCTTTAGTTGGTGCATCCGCTGAAGTAGCCCTTTGGGAACTCTAGCGGCCTAGCCTACCCCAGCGAGCCATTTTTTCAGTAAGCTTACTGCTAAAGTGCAAGTTTTTTTATCACAGTCTGGTCTACTTTAGCAGCATAACAGGTATTATTATACACCGCTTTAACGTCACCTTGGAGCCATTAAATGCCCCATTTGCCTGATTTTTCTTCCATTTTCACACATGTTCAAGAGTGTAAAATCCTAGAATATGTGAAAACTTAGGAGAATTATTAGTATATATTTTGGGGTGTTCTCAAGGTTGAATTATTCGATTCTTCTTTGAATACTTGGTATGTTTTCATTAAATTCTCATGATTTCCAAAAATACCTGGAAATAATGGTGGGTTAATTTTAGCACCATTTGAGCTTGGGATTTATCCACTATTAAGGATAAATCTTCCTTAAGCATAGCGGGATACATTGTCATTTTTGAAAGTGTGATTCCACAAGCGGGCCCCACATGGGATTTTTATGTGATTTTGTCTCGAAGCATGAAAATTCACTATGGGTACCTTTGTTCTCATATTGATGAGTAGATTTTCATTTTGATTGCATGGCATCTCATGAAAGCTTCTTGAAAAAGGAAATTGTCGATTTATCAAATTTCACTAGGTTTTCTTTGGCTTTTATGCAGGCTAGGTTTACCTTCCTCATATATTGGACTAATTTGCGGTATATTTATGGTAAGGATCTAGATATGGGTTGAAAACCTAGTCTTAGATGTATAAATTAGTATAATTTGGATTTCTTAGTTAATTTAGGAACCATAAAATAAGCATGGTTCACTTAGCTATTCATTCTTAGGGTAAATTGATATCTTTGGACTGAAATATGGCTTAGTTAATACCTAGTAGTTAAATTAGATACCTTAGCCTAGTTTTAGTAGAATTTTCCTTAGAATGGATTTTGGGGATTAGAAGTAATCCATCTGATCCACCTTAGGCCAAGATTATCATTAGCTCTTTGCAAACTTATTAGGTGTGTTATATCTTTTAAATGCATTATTTAGAGTTCGGAGAGGATATACACATGATACTATTCTAGAATAGAACTTGTGAGTTGATACTAGTACAAGTTCATGCCCGAAAATTTATGATCTAAACACTGATTCATTTCAAGCATTGTTCATGGCACAAGTTACAATTCAAGTCCAACAAATAATGATGATGATGGTATAAGATTCGGTTAGAGTCCAACATTAAGAGGTTTTTCATGATATTTTATGGTATGGAGTGGTTCACGGTTATTATCTTTTAGAGGGGGTTATTTAGTATATTTTTGGTTACATCATCTCTCGATCGCACCCTATGGGCTTATGGGCGATCGCATTAGGTTATTTACTTTCTGTACTTACTTACTTGCTTTTGGTGGCTAGTTTTATAGTGATAATTATGTGTTTTTTTATGTTATTATTATTTCATATTTCTTATTTACTTACAGTATTCAGTGCATCATTCTACGTTTCCCTTTTACTTGACATATAATATTTATCTTGTATCACTATTATTCTTATATATGATTTACCTTATTCAGCAAATGATTCCTACTTAGTAATTATGGCTTTGGTTCAAATACTACATTTTTGTACTTTTTTGTGTAGATCCGAGAGCTAGTTGTCGTTTTTGACGCCGCTATAATGCTGACTAGAGTCTGGAGATAAGGTTAGCTCTTAGAGTCGTAGTTTACCTCTCTCATTCTTCTAATTTTTCTTAGTCTTTCCATTTCAAAATTGATGTATATTTTACTATTACAGTACTCATATTCTTTTGCTAGTGGCTCTTCAACTGACACTACTAGGTCGTGGGATGTTATTTTTATCATGTTTTTCTTTGTATTATTACAATAATTCCCTTCTTTATTGTGTATAAGCATTTACTTATATATATCCAACATTTACGCCATTTTTTTTTCAAATTAGCCTATTGCTTCTAGCTCTGAGTTATGGTTTGGCTTACCTACTGGTGGAACAAAGTAGGTGCCATCATTGACCATAAATTGGGTCATGACACTACTCTAATGCACCTAGATTGGAGAATTCATACTACTTAATTAAAGTACATGCAAAAATAGAATGAAATAATAAAATGCACTTATTTATTATAACTATATTACAAATCATTATGAACAAAAATCAATATTATACCCAAGGACCTATTCTAATGAGGTATAAGATCTACCACGAGAAAATATGAAATAGTAGACATGACCCATTTTCCACTATACAAAACAAAGATAGAACCTAAATAAAATCTCTACCTCCTAAAGTATGAAACATCTACAGATCTTGAAATCATACTACCCCAAATTTAGTATAACAAGAGTAGTATAAATACTACCAACAACAACTGATAATCGTCATCAATCGACTCGAATTAGGTCACATAAACATCATATAAATATACTATAACACCCTGAAAATTCAAGCTAAGATTAGAACCATGCCTGCATGTTGGATTACACATCATGTTTTAAAACTATAGGATAGGATTTAGGCATGAACAAAGGACACAAGTAACTCCTATCTCATAACCAAGCGAAAACCTTCCTTACTAATTAATTCCTTGAGAAACATCTTTTTGTGGTTAAATTAGATAGAGCATGACTTCTAGATTCTGAATCATTTCTAATATTAAGACCCATTTAAGGATATATATCTGAAATATTATTCCAATACATCCATTTTTCCTTAATTTGATTTAAGAGTGAAAAGTTATGGCCATTTTGGTGAAGCACTGTCCTCCAGTTAGATATCATGAGCCAAATCACAACTGTGGTTACATTGTACCACAATACAATTGTTTTATTTGATCAAGACAACTATAAACATCTAAAATTGAAAAGTATACCTTATAATAACAAGAGGAGCCACAATCATATTTTGAAACAACAATCTTAGGAATGATAGTGACTCTCAAGGATCATCCGAATCAAATCTTCAATCGACGAACCAAGGTACTATATTAGGTAGTTACCACGATTGTACCAAGGCTCGTCTGATCATGTTAAGAGAAATCTCATCATGATCCCAAACACGAGCACCACCTGGGATCATAGGTTTGTTCCATGATCGTGGGAAGGTCCCATATGTCTATTTTCATAGATTTTTATTATGAATTTAAAATGGATACATCAGTCTTTTACCATTCTTTCAACATCAAAATTATGTCATTTAAGTTACTTCAAGGATGAATTTTATGGTTAAAATTACCCTAAGTACTCAGTACTCAAAAAATATCCAACACTTAGTTTTAAATAGGGAAACGAGGTAATTTCTTTCCCAAAGGTAGAGCTAGGGTTCATCTTCCTTAGGCTTATAATTTCAAGGAACTCTTTGTTTCTCATCTCCAATTATGTTGGATTTCATCAATGGGTATCCATTCATCCATTGAATCCCAAAGTTAATCCAATGCTTCAGTTAATTTCCTTCTTTACAATTTAGCATTCACAGATGATATTAAACTCCTTGATATCTCAGTCCTCTTGAATGATTGAGTTATAGCCCACATTTTACCATGAATTTCAATGTAATTACATTTCCATGAACATAAAATATAATTAGACTATGAAATCCATAATTTTAGAATTGTGTATTAAATTCTGTAAATTTATCAGATTATAAAACTTGCATAATAGTTGAATTCTTCAGGGGTGGCAGATTATGAAAACCTAATGACCTAGGATTTTGTGAATCTATTTATGAGGATAAAATCCTTCAACCTACCTATATTTGAATGTCTTTAGAAAATGCATTTATTTTTAATCTTTAGATTTGTATTATCAATGAGCATCGTAGTTGTCAGTGTCATTTAGTTGGGAGTACTACTTAACACTGAGTAGACGCAGGGATGGAGAATTACCCATTAGTTTGGTATAGAACTTTAGCATAAGTCCTTAAGTCCTAAAATTATGGTGCCACCACAAGTTCTAAAGGGTCAGTCATCATACCAATATTTACATCTTCGTCCTTTCATACATCAATTTAGTAGATCTATGCTAGTTAGTATTTGAACCCTTAAAAGGTACCAAACACCCTTCTAGTTGGGTTTATAGGTTGGACTATGGTTACCTTACATTGGGGATTGTCTATTAGTTATATCTTCCATAGTCCACAACCCACAAATCAAATTCAGATACTTACATAACCTTATATTTAGTTACTTAGGGTAAACTAGATTGTCTAGTTCTATTTCAACTAAGGGGGCATGTTATAGTTATACAGGTCGTGCTTATTATTCATGTGAGTACCTAGTCATAGGTTGTTGCTTTATCATAGATTATTCCCCCTATTAGAGTATTTTATCCCTCATCTAGAGATGGTATGTAGGGTCATAGGGGTGGTTCTCAAGGTTCTTATGAAGGTTCTCAGGTAGGTAGATGATCTATTAGGATCCCAGCCAAGTGGGGGTCATGGTCAGTTGCATGTAGTACCTACTAGGCCTGACACTAAGTCTTCAGATATTGTTATCATAGGTATAATTTTTGTGTACTGTTAGTTGGACCTTACTTTATTTGATCTGACATCTACATCTTCTTATGTGTTTACTTATTATGCTCTACAGTTAGAATTATATTGGGATCTATTATTAGTGCCATTATATGTATCTACTCTTGTGGTGGATTCTTCATAGTGGATCAGGATTTTAGATCATGTGTTATGACTTTTAGAGATGTTAGTACTTATTTTGATCTTATTATTCTTGACATAGTGAATTTTGATATTATTCGTGGGCATGGACTATTTATCCCACTATCATAAAAAAATGGATTATTTTGCCAAGAACGTTAACCCAACCATGCTCAGCATACCTCCAGTCATGTGCTAGGGAACGGTTAGCCATAAAATGATAGAGATTAGTTCTTAAGTTTATGATAGGAGGCTTATTTTAAGGGTTTGTGAGTCTTATGTATATTATATTCATGATATTGATATGAATAGTCCATCGCTTGACTCTGTTCCTAGAGTCCATGGGTCTTTTAATGTTTTCCCTATCAACCTGGTTGGTATATCTCCTGCCTGTGAGATTGATTTTGCTATTGATCTTGAGCCAGACACCCTACCTATTTCTATGGCACCTTACTATATGGCTTCTATGGAGCTTAAGAAGCTAAATTGTCAGCTTGAAGATATTCTTGGTAAGTATTTATTTAGATCGAGTATGTCTCCTTAAAGATCTCCTATGTTGTTTGTGAAGAAGAAGGATGACTCTATGTGGATTTATATTAATTATTGGCATCTTAATAAGGTTATAGTGAAGAACCATTATCCTATACCTCACATTGATGACTTGTTTGACTAGCTATAAGGTGTAAAAATATTTTGTAAGATTGATTCGAGGTACACTTATCATCAGTTGAGGATTCAGGCTGAAGTTATCCTGAAGACAACCTTTAGGACCAATTATGGTTGTTATGAGTTCCTAGTGATGTCTATTAGGTTGACTAATGCCCCAGCCGCATTTATGGATTTGATGAACCAAGTGTTATGACCTTATTCGGATTCCTTCGTGATTGTGGTCATCGATGACATCCTTTTGTATTTGAGAAGTAAAGAGGATCATGCATAGTGCTTGAGGATTGTGCTCCACATATTGATGGATCATGTGATTTTTGCCAAGTTTTCCAAGTGCAAGTTTTGGCTTGAGTCGGTGACATTCCTTGGGCATGTGGTGTATAAGGATGGAATTATGGTTGAACTGATCAAGATTGATTCTATTCATGATTAGGCTAGGCCTACATCTTCGACTAAGGTTCATAGTTTTATTTTCTTGGCTGGCTATTATAGATTATTCATCGAGTTTTTTTCTACTATTTCAGCGAGATGACCAAATTTACTCAAAAAGAGGTTTATTTTTTATGGTCTAGTGAGTGTGAGTCGAGCTTTACGAAGCTCAAGAGTTCCTTACCTCAACACTTTTTTTGGATATTCATATTCTGGGTGAGGGATTCATCATTTACTGTGATGATTTTGGTGTTGGTTTTGGTTAAGTATTGATGCATCTATGTCATGTTATTGCTTATGCATCGAGGCAACATAAGGTACATGAGCAAAACTACCCTATTCATGATTTGGAGTTGGCGGCCACAGTTTTTGCACTTATGATTTAGAGATATTATCTTTATGGTGTGCATTGAAAGATTTCCATAGATCATCATAGTCTTCAATGTGTTATGACAGAGAGATCTTAATATTGGGAATTATAGATGGATGGAGTCGTAGGACTATGATACTTCCATCTCATATCACCCGAGCAAGGCAAATGAGATAGCAGATGCATTATGCCAAAAGGTAGAGAGTATGGGTAGCTTGGATTGTATTTCAGTTTCTTAAAGGACATTTGCATGGGACATTAAATTCTTAGCCAACATGATGGTGCTACATTACATTTCATTCCCTGGGAGGATTCTTGCTAGTGTTGAGTCTAGGTCCTAACTATTTGAGTAAATTTGTTAACATTCATTTGAGGATAATAGGCCTTGAATCCTCGGTGAGCATGTGTTGAGTGGTCAGTCCAAGAGGGATACCATAGATTATGAAGGCATCTTGAGATTTTATAGTTGTATTTTTGTTTTGAGGATCAATGACTTGATTCAGTTCATTTTGCATGAGACACATAACTCTAGATATTCCATTTATCCGAGTACATCTAAGATGTATAGAACTTTGAGACAATATTATTGTTGGAGTGTCATAAAAAAAGATATGGCATACTTTGTAGCTCATTATCTATGTTGCCAGCAGGTGAAGGCCGAGCATCAACGACCACGAGTTTGATTCAAAGGTTTCCCATTACCGTGTAAAAGTGGAAGTGGATTGCCATCGACTTCATTAGTGACTTACCCTGCATTTCCATCGTTCCGATTGTATTTTTCTCATTGTGGATCGATTGATCAATTTGGCATATTTTATTCCTATTTTTATGTCCTTTAGTGCTTAGAGTTTATCCTATATCTATATGCATGATATAGTTTATTTGTATGGTCTGCCTATATCTATCATTTTAGATCGGGGTTTTGTGTTCACTTCTAAATTTTGGAGAGCTTTTTAGGATGAGATGGGTACTAAGGTGGATCTAAGTACAACCTTCCATCCCTAGACCGGTGGCTAGTCGGATGGACTATTTAGGTTCTTGAGGATATTCTTTGAGCTTATGTTATGAATTTTAGAGTTTAGTGGGAGCACCACTTAGCCTTGGCAGAGTTCGCATATAATAACACTTATCATTTGAGTATTGAGATGGATTTGAGTATTGAGATATGCCTTTTGAGGCTCTATATGGTAGGAGATTCCATTCCTCAAATGGATGGTTTGACACTTTATAGGTTAAACCCTGTTGTACTAATTTTCTTCAGGAGTATTTGTATAGAGTCAGGTGATTCGATACAGGTTGAGAGTAGCTCAAAGTAGGCAGAAGGCTTATATAGACCTTAGGCTTCATTCATTGAGATTTGAAGTTGGTGATTAGGTATTCCTCCATGTACTACCCATGAAGCGTGTGATAAGGTTTGGGAGGAAGAAAAAGATCAGCCACATATTTAACTAATAGTTTAAAATTCTTTTTATAGTGGGTGATGTGGCTTATGAGTTAGCCTTACCGATAGATTTTCCACTGTCCATATTGTTTCTATGTTATCATGTTGAAGTGATACATTCCTAATCTATCTTATTTTCTTAAATGGGATTTTGTCCAGTTGGATGAGAGGTTGACCTTCATAGAAGAGCCTAAGCGAATTTTTGCTAGTGATGTCAGACGGTTGTGCAGTAGGTAGGTTCTTGTAGTTAAGGTTCAGTGCAACCATCAACTAGTGGAGTAGGCTAATTAAGAGATTGATAGTAAGATACAAACCCAGCATCCTCACATGTTCAAGATTTGAAGTATATCCTAATCCTTTACTTTTGTGGAGGAAAGTTCTTTAGTAGTGAATATTGTAATGATCGTTTAGTCCATTTCCCATATTTTCACTTATTTTCACCGCTAGAACTTTCCTATAGGTGCTTCAAGTCATTTATGACTTACTGTTACTAACATTTTGGTTACCAGGTAGTTCGTTTGACTGTTAGAGATAACTCCCTATTTTGATGTCTTTATTGGTTCTAAATGGCCATCAGGCAAAAACTTTAGTCAAACAACCTCATATGCCAATTTTGATTATTCTAACAGCTTCAGAATGTCAAATTTTGGCAAGGTTGATTATTGGTTTGAGTTTTGATGCTCCCAATCTCATTTTGACCTATTGGTTAGAGAGTTAAGAATATTAAATATGAGTATGGGACCCAATTTTAGTCAATACAAACTCGAATGGAAATTTTGACTACGCCATTGTGTCTAGAACATCTAATTCGATAGGGTACATAGTCCATTTATGTATACTATATTTCAGATAAATTTTAAGGGGCAGGCGGATTCCAAGTCTAAGCTCTGCTTGTGTACTCGCTAATAGTGAGTCATGGATCGTGATCGCAATACCCTTTGTTGTTCACCATATGTTTTGATTGCAGTACATTGGGTCATGAAAGCAACTCACCTGGCAACCACCATATTTTACAATCGCTATAGTGACTCTCGAGAACCTGGGAAGGATATAAATACCCCCATTTCATCCCCTTTTAGCCAATTTCTCATCCATTCTCAAGAGACTTAACCCTAAAGAGAGGGAAACCTTAGAGATATCAATAGTGGGTGATAGGGGAGCTTGGTTAACAATTGTTTACATGACTTTTCATTGAATTTTTGGTAAGATCCTTCGATTTCATTGTTGATTTTCCTTTTTCTTCGCTAAAATCCCTCAAACTTGGTGTCTTGATTTTAGCGCCAATGTAGCTTTGATTTTACTCATTTTATAGGGTAATTAATCCTTGAGCATGAGGGAATATTGGTTTGGCTTTAGAATTGCAATTTCTATAGATAGGACCCACATGGGATTTTGAGTAATTTTGGACCTGAAGAATTAATAGAGTAATGTGGGCATTATGGTTCTCGTCTTGATGAGATGATTTTTATTTTGATAGCGTGCAATCTTGTTGAAGCTTCTAAAAAGGAAAAGTTAGTAATTTAGATGATTCTTTGAGCTTTCATAGGTGTCTGGGTAGGCTAGGTTTCACTCACCCTTCAGATTGAGCTAGTTCATAGTATATTTATGGTATTGTATGGATTTGGAATGGCTTGTAGGGATTGGTGTGATAAATGGCAAAACTTTATTTTTTTGGACCGTCTAGGATATTCAAAAATTGTAATTTAGGCATAATTGGTTTAGTTTCTCATGTTTTAGGTAAAATCTATATCTTAGGGTTGATTGTGGCTTAGATAACATCTAAGAGTGGAATTAGGTACCTTAGCTTATTCTGGGGTAAACTTGGACTTCTCATGGTTTTCGGGGATTTAGAGGTGGGTCCTTTGACCCACCATAGGCCAAGACATGTGTTATCTATTGAAAACCTTTTATACGTTTGTAGTATGCCCTGAAAATTCTTATAGAGGCAATATTGAGAAACTTTGACATTTGATGGTTATGATGGGTTGGCATTAAGAGATTATGTTATTGATTACTAATGATCATGGTTATTGATTATGGTAGTGACTAGTGATTATGTCTTTGGTTATGCTAGTGTATTTGTTATTGATTATGTTAGTGTTTTTGCTATTGATTATGCTAGCAATTATGCAATTGATTAGGCTAGCGATTATGCTATTGATTGTGCCAGTGATTATGCTTGTGATTATGCTGCGAATTATGCTAGCGATTATGCTGTTAATTAATTTACTTATTTTTCTAGTGATTATGTTATTTATTATACAAACGATTATGTTAGTGAATATACTAATTTTCATGCTTTAGATTATACTTATGCTGATATAGTTATCGGTTCAAGTCTTGATATTGGCGATGATAATGATAATATCATTATTGGTTCATGTCTAGTATTATTGATGATCATAATGATATAATTACTGGTTGAAGTTAGGAGATTAGTTATGATAATAATGATACAATTACCGGTTCAAGTCCGGATATTTCTTATGATATTGATCATGTAATCACCGGTTCGAGTCGGAAAAATTTACTCTGATATGGAATTTATGATATTGATGATATGACATTGGAAACATTGGGGTGTGATACTTATTATAGGGATACTGCTAAGTCTAAATATGGGAGAATGGTTATAATGAGGTATGTCATAGATGGATTCTAGTTGTATCATGGAAGTTGGTCCTTTGACCCACCATAGGCCAAGGCCTCATCAACTGTTGAACTCGAACAAAAACTCATTTTTATAAACCGTATAAACAAACCATCTCAACAAGAAATGTTGATAAACTAACTCAACAAACTATACCAATGAACTATAATTATAGGTTAGCCTTTTTATTCATCTCTGTACACCGAACTAAGGATCATAACCATAAGTCATATCAATACCCAAACTCAACAACTGCACCATTACCGTATTAACTAAGTCATGCCAATAACCATGACCTAAAGGCGATGTCATTAGTCATATCCATAAGATATATCAATAATCATATCTATAATCCATTGATCATATCTAAGGCCATATGATTAATTATATATATAAGCCATACCATAAGCAATATCCAAAATTATTATCAATCTTTCAATATCCATCTAACTTACTCATTTCATATATTAAATCTCATCAAGTCCCAAACAAAAGATTAATAAGGTTGTATCATGCATAAAAAATACTACAAGTCTTAACACAATTCTTTACCAAAGGTGGGTTGGAGGAGCTTACTTTTAATCCTCGAAATCCATTTTATCAATTCCTCCCAACCATGAGCAGCTAACTCAATCCAATCAAAAGTAATAGCAACTAATGCAATTTAACATAACTTGAGTAACTAAGGAAAATTTCCATCTTAAGCCTAATCCACTAAGGCAATTTCACCTAAGACATGAATAACAAATCTAATTTCACCTATGTTACGATTTAAAGATAGATTAAATCGTTAAACCCACCTAAATACTGTCATACTTACCTTCAACACCTAAATTTTATCCCATATCTAGAATAATATCATAATCATACTATGAAATATCTCAATAACTGAAAAGGGTAAAGCTAGCTTACCTGGATGCTAAAAAATCCAAAAAATCTGATAAACCATCATTTTTCTTGTTAAGAAGCTTCTGCAAAGTGCAACACTATCAAAATCACAATCTACTCATAAAAACAATATCAATGATATCCATATTGCACTATATGCTTTAGGCTCAAAATTACGTATCTATACCATGTTAGGCCAATTTATAGAATCTAAACATCGATAACAACAAACCGTCCATATACACTCAAGGAACATTTACCCTAAAATGGGTGAATTCCGAGCTCTAATGGTTCTATAATCCAGACACAAAGAATTTAGGAATTTTCGAAAAAGATAAAATATTTAGTCCTAAAAAAGATGAAGCTTACCCCGAATTTGAGGATAAAATGTGTAAATAAACTTTACCAAGGCTCCACAACCACCTAAAATTGATTCTTCAAAGAATTCCCACTTTTTAGGGTCAAAATTTTAGAGAATGGAAGAACAATGGTGAAAATTGGTCTAAGTACGGTATTTATACACTTCCCTAGCCAACGGGTATCATTTAAGCAAACATCGGGTCTCTTAAGCATCCAAGTGATGCTTATGAAATACTGGACACTCTCAAAAGTTGTTGCATTTGCAATAACACCTCCTCTTATAAGATACCCAACTCTGTCACATCTATCACTTAAGGAATACTTGTTGCGACCTTGGTAGATCATTTGAGCGACAAAAATCATCACTTAAGAGACACTTGCTAGGCTTTGTCATATCACTGAAGTGATCAAAGGCATCAGTTAAGTGATACACCAACACCCATAGCTCCAAGTCTCTGCTGACCCTTTCGGATTCATCAGAATTCCATATACACAAATATACTATTCTACTCTATCAAATTTGATGTTTAAGACTCAATGGTGCAGTCAAAATTTCCATTTGAGGTCATTTTGATGAAAAGTAGGTCCCATACCTCCTTACTTTTTTTTCATAGTTTTCTACCAATAGCTGAAATAAGTGTGGGAGCTATGGGACCCAAACCAAGGGTCCTTCAACCTGAAATTAATGTTCTGGAGCTATTGAATAGTCAAAATTGGCATACAAGGTCCTTTTACTAAAGCTTTTGCCCAGTAGACAAATTGAACCAGCGAGGACTTTAAAATAGGGAATTGGCTCTAAAAACAAATGAACTACCCAGTAACTACACTGTCAGTTCTAACAAGTCATACGTAAATTGGTGTAGCTATAGGAAAGCTCTAAACAACATAAATAAGAGTAAATACGGTAAAAACCTGGAGGGCTATTATAATATCCACTACTAAAAGAACTTTCATCCATAAAATTAAAGGATTAGGGTATACCAGAAGTCACGAATAGGTGAGGATACTGGGTCTGCATATCACCCTTGATCTCCTAAGTATTTTTCTCTACTAGGCGGTGCCTTCACTTGTAATGCCCCAAAATTTGATTCTCAAAATGCCACACGGTGCTCTGAACTACAAGTAGTCCTGAGCTATCCCTGGCAGCCCTTTTTTAAATCTGAATCTCAATATAGGGAAAAACAAGTATGAAAACATAATAGATGCAGAAGTTTTTATCTAAAACATAGTAATCTCATAAATCTTGGTAAGGCAAATATTGAGAATCATAGGACTGAATCTTAAGTCTAACACCAAAACTAGTAGTCCGACAAGCCTCTACTATCTAAATCTGGAGAGTCACTGGGACAGACCCAACTGATTCAAACTGTCTGAAAATAAAATGAGAAACATCTACTAATAAACTGAAAGTACAAGAATCTAAGTCCCCAAACTATGAGGACTCACTAACTGTAGAAATGTAGAAGAGATGCTAAAAAATCAATCACGCTGCTGAGACTGAGCACCTAAACCTACATTATTAGACAATGTAGCACATAGACATATATGTGGATTAGTATTTTGATGATGTACTGAGTATATGGGGGTGCATGCAATAAGTAAACAATATCATCACAATTTATTAAATCATGCATACTAAATGTAAATGACTCACTTAGGCTTGAGTAATCTGAAATCTGGAAGTAAAGCATGAATAATAAAACATGTAATCTAAATCTTGTGAGATATCACACTTAGTTCTAAAATCTGTAGTTCTATTCTATTTCTCAAATCACGTAGGCTAAGTGAGCTATGAAAACTTATTTTGTATATCTTAAGGCTTCAAATCAATACACTATTTTAAGAATGGGGACATCTTTTGGGAGGTTCTTCTAATCGACAATGCACCATGTGAGCATCTATGGAGTCCCAAGACTGGCCCCCATTACGTAGGGTTGTTCTACCCTTGCCATCAAAATAGAACATTCTAATATGAGTGATCACAATCTGAGTCATCCACGTAGAATTGGGAATAATCTGATAATCTATACCTACGGTGGCACATAGTTTAGGGTTATGAAACTATAGTAACTTACCCATCTCGATGCTAAATACTACTCCCAATCTCATGCTCAAAATCTTAAGAAATCCACTTTAGAATTTATAAAAAGGTTTACAGAAAAAACAACTATGTTTTGCTTTTCTTTAAATCTCAAGTCCTCTAAAATAAAGTGGATTCTTTATCTAAAATTTGAAAATAATCTAGTCATGGGGTGCTTATAGCACAAACAATCTTGAAACAACAATCTTTAAATGGGGTGTATTGACCCTAGCATCAATCTCAGGTTAAAACATCTAAAAATTCATGCTTGGTAATGTAAACATTCATAAATCATCTTAAAATCTGGAAATTTCAGCAATATGCATGGAAACAAACGTAAACAAAATCATATATTTCAACTTCTAAATTATGGAAAACCTCATAATCTTGCAAAGAATGATAATGGGTATAAAGCATAACTTGATTTTCATGCAAAATCATATAAATTACAGTAAATTTGTAAATAAAAATAAAATTTTGGGCACAATGATGAAAGAATTATCCTTGTTCAAACCCCACATACCTTAATTGATGATCTTTGATGAAAGGCTTGAATCTTAGATTTCTATGGATGCTTTGGAGATGAATTCTTAGTGTTCTTGTATTGGGAATCCTCAATCTTAACTTATCTTTTTGAGTTAATGGAGGAATTCTTGAGTTTCTTGGAGAGAAAGTATAAGCCTTAGGATTTTGTTTAAGAGAGAATGATGAATGGGACATAAAGTGCTCTCAAATATGATAACTCTTCTATTTTTGGATAGACTGAGGGTTGGGTAATTTACCAAAATACCCCCTTTAAACTTTTAAATGGAACTAGAAAACGTACATTTTCTCGATCTGGGTGGCCACCGCGATACGCCACTATCCCGGTGGCTCACTGGAAAATGACAACTTGAAACTGGGTAGATTCAGCGATGCAGAGTCATCGCGGTACCCCTTTGGAATGCCATTTTGGAACATGGAATGACATTCCATTATCGCGCTGGACCTCTGGAAATTGACAACTGGGAAATCTACCCTCTCCGTGACCGGAGTACACAAGGATGTCAACTATAATACTATGATAAACATGTCTAGATACTGTTTGAACACTCGATTCATGAGGTCCATGAAAGCTTTTGGGGTATTGGTTATCCCGAAAGACATGACGAGAAACTTAAAATTACCATAACGGGTTCTAAAAGCTATCTTTGGAATATCACCTTCGCTTACTTTAAGATAATGATAACTGGATCTAAGGTCTATCTTTGAGAAATAACTTGCACCTTGGAGTTGATCAACTAAGTCATCAATTCTAGGAAAGGGATACTTGTTCTTCACTGTGACCTTATTTAGCTGACGATAGTCAATGCACAAACGCAAAGAACCATCTTTCTTTCACATGAATAGGACGGGGGAACCCCATAGAGAAACACTAGGCCTTATGAAACCTTTATCTAGAAGATCTTTGAGTTGCTCCTTCAACTCCTTAAGCTATGCGTGATCCATACGGTAAAAAGGGATAGAAATAGGAGAGTATTTGGGAAAAGGTCAATACTAAATTCTATCTCTCCATCGGGAGGTACCCCAGGGAGATCTTCTAGATAAACATCAGGAAACTCATTGACCACTCGGACGGACTAAAGTGTTGGATTCTCAGAGTTTGTGTCTTTGACTCGAACTAGATGATAAATGAAACCTTTGGATATCACCTTTCTGGCCTTAAGATAAAATATGAAATGACTCTTGGGAGACACCGAATTACCTAACCACTCAAAGACTAGCTCATCTGGGAACTGAAATTGCACCACACGGGTGCGATAGTCTATAGAAGCATTAAAAAAATTAAGCCAATCCATGCCAAGAAGAAGATCAAAATCAACTATGTCTAACTCTATCAGGTCTGCTAACATGACTTTATGAAGAACAGTGATAGGACACTTCTTATAAATTTGTTTGGAAACAACTAACTCACCTACTATAGTAGAAACCAAGAAAGGCAGAGGGATCTTTTCAGAGTTTATATCAAAATTCACATAAACTAATAGGGTCGCATAAGAGAAGCTTGAGATAGGTTCTAACAACATATAAATATCAAAATGTAAGACACGAAGCATACCAGTAACAACATCTGGGGAATCTTCCTATTCCTAGTGGGATGGCAAAGGATAAAACTATTTCTGATGCTGACCACCACCGATACTAGATGATGTGCCCTGAGAAGGGGCGGCAACTTAAAGGAGCTGGTGAACTATTAGCCTGAGTCTGGGGATGAACATCTTTATTTCCCCACGTAGCATACGGGAACTCTTTGATTTTGTGACCCTCCTGGCCACAACCATTACAACCTTTCTAACCCCACAAATATTTACCTCCATGATTCTAACCGTAATTAGCACATGGGGGTTGATTAGGCCTATTACTCACATTATTTTGAGATCTAGACATAGAGGACTTACCCCACTGTTCCTGCCTATTTTTGCATGTAGCAGAACTGTCCAAAGAAGGTATAGGAATAGATGAATGATTCTAAAACTATGAATTATTTCCTACTCCAGACCTATTCTGACCATGATCAAATTTCCCTATTCTAGCCCTCTTATTTACTCTTACTCTTTCCTTCATCTTTTCTGCCTCAATCTATTGAGCATGCATCATCAATCTAGGGAGATATATGTCCCTATTAAGAATAGCAGTCCTACACTCCTTAACAATCATCCCAGACACACACGTCAGAAACTTAATCATGCATGACCTAAGGTCAACCATCTGATTAGGGGCATACTTAGACAATTGGTTGAACTTGAGGCAATACTCCTTCATTGTCATAGATCCCTACCTCAATTTCATGAACTCTTCTATATTAGCTTCCCTAATCTCAAGTGGGAAAAACTTGTCTAAGAATGCATCCTAAAATATCTTCCAAGTCATGGGAGTTGCATTCTCCCCTCTACTCTTTTTCCACATCACTACCCAATCATAAGCAACATCCTTTAGCCTATAGGATGCCAATTCTACACTCACCTCTTATGAAATATATATAATTCAGGTGATCTTATTCACCTCATCAAGATATAACTATGGGTCCTCTATTGCTTTCGACCCAAAGAATTCTGGCGGGTTCATCCTCATAAAATCTCGGATTCTGGTTATGGCTAAGTCCCCATCCTGCTGATGTGGGACTGCATCCTAACAATTACTTTGAATATTAGCTGTCACAGGTTGGGCTAGCGCCTGAAAGGCAGCCCAAAACTCTGCATATGACATATTCCCATTCAAAGGATCTGCGGGTTGAGGTGGATGGTTATCGTTTCTATAGGTGTTAGCTCGACGAGGAGCCATTTTCTGTCATGTGAAAGCACGATTTAGAAGAAGATAGAGACAATGAATGCACGATAGATCATGAAATAAGAGATGATTCCCTAAACGCTCCATAGCCTCTTGCTCATAGATGTGGTGCGCTTCACATCGATTATCAAAACTCTATGTAACGTGATATGTCTGACTCCCTAGGACTCTCTAAACCTTAGGCTTTGATAACAAGTTTGTAACGCCCTGAAATCTGATTCTCAGAATGCCACACAATGCTCCAAACTACAAGTAGTCCTGAGCTAACCCTAGCTACCTTTTTTTAAAATTTGAATCTCAAACATAGAAATCTCATAAATCTTGGTAAGGAAAATACTGTGAATCTGAGTGCTGAATCTAAAGTCTAACACCAAAACTAGTAGTCCGACAAGCCTCTACTATCTAAATCTACAGAGTCACTGTGACAATCCCCAGTTGACTCAAAATATCTTAAAAGAAAATGAGAAACATTTCCTAATAAACTGAACGTATTAGCAACTAAGTCCACGAAGTATGAGGACTTACCAACTGTGGGAATGTAGAAGAGATGCTCAAAAATTAATCATGCTGCTGAGACTGAGCACCTGAACCTATATTATGAGACAATGTAGCAAATAGACATATATGTGGATCAGTACTTTGATGATGTATTGAGCATATGGGGTGCATGCAATAAGCAAATAATATCATCACAATTTATAAAATAATGCATACTAAATGTAAATGACTCACTTAATCTTGAGTAATCTGAAATCTAAAAGTAAAGCATGAATAATAAAAAGTGTAATCTAAATCTTGTGAGTCATAACACTTAGTTCTGAAATCTATAGATCTGTTCTATTTCTCAAATCACGTAGGCTAAGTGAACTCTGGAAACTTATTCTGTATATCTTAAGGCTTCAAATAAATAAACTGTTTTAAGAATGGGGGACATCTTTTGGGAGGTTCTTCTAACCGATAATACACCATGTGAGCTTCCATGGAGTCCCACGACTGGCTCCCATTAGGTAGGGGTATTCTACCCTTGCCATCAGAATTGAACATTCTAATTTGAGTGATCACAATCTGAGTCATCCACGTAGAAGTGTAAATAATATTACAATCTATACCTTCGGTGGAACGTAGTTCTGGGGTATGAAACCGTAGTAACTTACCCATCTTGGTGCTAAATACTACTCCCAATCTCATGCTCAAAATCTAAAGAAATTCACTTTAGAATTTATACGAAGGTTTACAGAAAAACTAACTATGCTTTGCTTTTCATTAAATCTCAAGTCTTCTAAAATAAAGTGGATTCTTTATCTAAAATTTTAAAATAATCTAGTCATGGGGTTCTTATAGAACAAACAATCATGAAGAAACAATGTTTAAAAGTGGTCTATTGACCCAAGCATCAATCTCATGTTAAAACATCTAAAAATTCATACTTGGTAATGTAAACATTCATAAATCATCTTAAAATCTGGAAATTTCAGCAATATGCAAGGAAACATAAACATAATCATGTATTTCATATTCTTAATCATGGAAAACCTAATAATCTTGAAAAGAATGATAATGGGTATAAATCCTAACTTGATTTTCATGGAAATCATATAAATTGCAGTAAATTTTTAAATAAAAATAACGTTTTGGGCACAAGGATGAAAGAATTAGCCTTGTTCAAACCCCATATACCTTAACTGGTGATCTTTGATGAAAGGCTTGAATCTTGGATTCCTATGGATGATTTTGAGATGAATTCTTAGTGTTCTTATATTGGAAATCCTAAATCTTAACCTATCTTGGAGAGTTAATTGAGAAATTCTTGAGTTTCGTGGAGAGGAAGTATGAGCCTTACGATTTTGTTTAAGAGAGAATGATGAATGGATTATAAAGTGCTCTCAAATGTGATAAATCTTCTATTTTTTGATGGATTGGGGGTTGGGTAATTTACCTAAATGCCCCCTTTAAAATTTTAAATGGAACTGGAAAACGTACATTTTCCCGATCTTGGTAGCCACTGCGATACGCCACTATCGCGGTGGCTCAATGGAAAATGACAACTGGAAACTGGGAAGACTCTGCGATGCGGAATCATCACGGTGTCCCTTTGGAATGCCATTTTGGCACATGGCGTGACGCGCCATTATCGTGTTGGACCTCTGGAAATTGACACTACTCCGTGGTGCTCTAAGGTTCTAAATGACGGTGTTTAGCAACTGGAACTTTAAATAGCCATAACTTTTTACCCAGTTATTAGATTTAGGCGAATTTTATATCGTTGGAAAGATAATTCAATTTCCTATGCCATGGAAAGTATAAATCTAAAGATTTCCACATGAAATAAGTATCAATCATTCTAGAAGCTAATCTTTGTCATTTTCGAGATGAATTTAAGCTAGGAAAAATTGCAGGGTATTACATCACTGAACCTTAACTACTGGAATCTTTCCAGTACACAACCTCCATATATCACTAACAAAAATGATCACAAGCTCCTTTACGAAGGCCAACAGCTCATCCAACCATGTTGAATCCCATTAAAGCACATGAGAAGGATCAAGAATATATCGCCGCAACTTAGAACCATTGAAAACTATGGACAACAATGAAATCTAAGGGTAATGCCAAATTATAAAACACCATACCAATTGCGCAAAAAATTTCAAAGGGTACTATATATATTGGGCTGACTGTGCCTTTCCTCCCAAACCTCATCAAACCCTTCATGGGCGACCCACGGAGGAAAACCTGATTACAAACTTTAAATTTCAAAGCGTAAGTTTACTATATTCATAATCCTTTTACATAATCTGGACTTCCTTCAACCTATCTGGAATCACCCTGACAATATCTAATGACACTTGAAGCAAGTCAGTACCAAGATGTCTAATCTCGAAAGCCTCAACACATCCAATCGGAGAATGATATCGCCTAACATATAAAGACTCTAAAGGTGTCATTTCAATACTTGAATGGTAGTTATTATTATACATAAACTCTAGCAAGCCTTAGTATTGATCCTAATAATCTCCATAGTCTATAACACAGGCTCGGAGCATGTCCTCAATAACCTGAATAGTTCGCTCTGACTGTCCGTTTGTCTGAGGGTGAAAGGTTGTACTAACAACCACCTGCGTACCAAAATCCTCTGAAAAACCCCTCCAAAAGAAAGAAGTAACATTGAACCCCATTCTGAAATGATAGATATAGGCGCACCATGCAAATGAACTATCTCACTAATGTAGATAAAATCTAGCAATTTGGCCTTGAAGGACATCTGAATAGGAATGAAGTATGTTGATTCAGTCAATCTATCCATAATGACCCAAATATAATCAGAACCACATGAAGTATAAGTTAAACCACTAACAATCCTTGGTGATCCACTCCGATCTCCACTATGGAATAGGCAACCTCTAAATCAAGCCATCAGGTCTCTGGTGCTCGAACTTCACCTGCTGACAACATAGGTAATAAGCTACAAAGTTTTCCATATCCCTCTTCTTATCACTACACCAATAATATTATGTATAATATCTACACATCTTAGTAGTACCCGAATAAATAGAATATTTGGAACTATAAGCCTCACGAAAAATTGGCAGAATGAAGACATCAACTCTCGGATCATAAATACGGCTAACAAATCTTAATACACCCTTAATATCTATGGTATCTCTCCTGGACTCAACACTTAACACCTTATTATGGATGATGCAAAGCATCTTATCCGTAAATTGGCAATCTTAAATCCACTTAAATAGAAAGTAACTCATCTTAACACTAGCAAGAATCCTCCCAGGGTCTGAAATATAAAGTCATACCATCAGGTTGGCTAAGGATTGAATATCCCATGCTAATATCCTCTGAGAAATTGAAAAAAAAGCCAAGATACCCATGCTTACTACCTTCTGGCTCAGGTCATCCACTACCACATTCACCTTGCTCGGATTATACAAGACAGAGATATCATAATTCTTAAGCAATTCCATCCGTCTACGCTACCTAGAATTAAGCTCTCTCTGGGTCATAAGATGTTGAAGACAATAATGACCTATGAATATCTCACAATGCATAGGATAAAGATAATGTCTTTAAATTTTAAGTGAGAAAACTACCGCCGCCAACTCTAAATTATTAGTATGGTAGTTTCACTGATGCACATTCAGTTACCTTAACGCATAAGCAATAACACAACCCTATTGCATCAATACATAAGATAAATCGACAACAAAAGCATCACAATTCATGGTGAATCCCAAATCCTTAATAGAACGAGATAAAATTGGAGATGAAGTGAGAAATCCCTTGATCTTTCAAAAGCTCTACTCACGCTCCTCAGACCATCAGAAAGGAAACTTTTTCTGAGTCAATCTATTCATTAGTGTTGCAATAGTAGTAAAGTTCTCAACAAACCAGCAATAGTAATCGGCCAAACTAATGAAGCTACAAAACTCAGTCGGAGATATAGGTTTGTTCCTATCACGAATAGCCTCAATCTTCATTGGGTGTACCATTATCCCATCCTTAGATATTACTTTTCTAAGGAATGTCACTGACTTAATCCAAAACTCACACTTAGAAAATTTGGCAAAAAACATATGATCTTTCAAAGTCTGAAGCACAACCCACAAATGTTGCATTTTCTCCTATCTACACCTCAAATATAAAAGGATGTCATTGATGAACACAATCATAAAACAATCCAAATAAGTCTTGAACACAAGGTTCATCAAATCCATAGACACAGCTAGGGAATTAGTTAACCCAAAAGACAAACTAGGAACTCATAATGACTATTAACGGATCCTAAAGGTTGTCTTTGGGATATCCTTGGTTCGAATCCTCAACTCATTATAATTGGACCTCAAGTCAATCCGAGAGAACACTGCTACTCTATGAATCTGGTCAAACAAATCATCAATGTGAGGCATAGATAACAATTCTTCATAAAATACCTTAATAAATTGCTAATAATTAATACAAATATGCATTGATCCAACCTTTTTATTCGCAAAAAACATAGGATCTCCTTAAGGAGACACACTCAGTATAATGAAACCCTTACCAAGAATATCCTAAAGCTGAGAATTTAGCTCCCTAAGCTCGACAGGAGGCATCCAATAATCTACCATAGAAATAAGTCATGTGACTGCCTCAAAATCAATAACAAACATAATATTACACTTAGAAGTTTATCTATATGGATCGATAGGGAAAACATCATAAAACTCACAAATTATAGGAATAGAGTTAAGCGACGGAATCTCCACATTAACATCATGAATATATGAAAGATAAGAGTCAAAAAAACCTTAAAATAAGACTCCTCGCACGAATATAAGAAATAATCCTCATCGGCTTGCAACTAATAGAACTCTACCACACAATCGAGGGTATACCAAGCATGTCTAAGGAAATGGTCTTGGCATAAAAATCCAGGGTTGTATGATAGTGGGATTACCAGTCCATGCCTTGAATCACATCAAAATCCACCATATCTAACAAAATAAGATCCACCTAAGTATCAAACTCTTGAAATATTACAATAGATGATCGATAAACTCGATCCACTACTAAATAATCACCCAAAGGAGTAGATACATATAATAGAACATATAATGAATTCCAAGACAACTCTAACCATTAGCATAATAAGTAGACATATAAGAATAAGTGGATCCCAGCTCAAATAAAGCAAAAGCCGACTAACGGCATACCAAGATTGTACCTATGATAACACCATCTAAAAATTAACATCGGTCCTAGCATGTGTGGCATATCACTAACCATGCCCGCAACCTGGTTTGGTTCCTAACTGATATCATGTCTTACCTTCCTGAGAAGCTCTATCAGCACCCTCAAAACCACCCCTATAACTATGTATACCACCTTTAGGTAAGGGATAAACTACCCTCATAGCTGGAACACTCTAAGTAGAAGGAACAATCACTCCACGATTGGGGCACACTTTTAAGAAATAACCAAAAGCTCTATGTTCGTAACATGCCCCAGGTGTTGGCCTAAAACTAGAAGATTCCACTAACCCATAATGATCACTAGGAGTAAAATAACTAGAAGAAGAACCCCTTAAAGATAGACCATGAACCTAGCTAGGACGAGTAGTGAATCTAGTCAGGCCTCCATCAATAATTTGAAGTGCGACATAAAAGGGTCTTCTAAATTAACCCTGATGCTAATTTGATAGATTCTAAGGGCAACTACCCTAAGAACAACTACCGCTAAACCATGAGCCACTACGACTCCTACTAAAACTAATTTGATATGCAACCTTTTATTGAGGCCCCTTTGGGCCGCCTCACGATGCATCTCATCCATAAATTGAGCATGATTAGAAAATTAATCAAAAGCTACCCATAACAACCAAACTTTGTATTTATATGTGAAGATGAAGTATCAATCCTTGGACAAAGTAATAAACCCTCTCATGCTCAGTAGTTAGAATAGAAGTAGAATGCCTAGCCAGCTCATGACATTGACAAAGAAGCCCTACTCAAACTTTTAGAACTAATCCCTCAATGATCTATAAGATTATGGGTCATATACTTATCCAAGAAAATATCAAAGAATTGAGCCCATGTTAATGGGTAAGATCCACCTGGCCTGGAATCAAGATGACCTATTTACTAATATCAAGCTTCCAGTGAACCTAAAAAGCAATTGAATCCATACAATTAGTATTAACAAGGCCTAAATTATTGATCCTATCCTTATAATTAATCAAGAACTCATACACAACTGTAATACCCCGATCGTTCCTTAAGTCTAAATCTGTCTTTTGAGCATATGGAATTAACTTCCAAAGTGAATGATGATTGAACCATGTAGAATTTCCCTAATTTTGACTTTGTCCTGTAGATCATTGAATAAGATTTCCATCGATACCAAATTTTCCCAAATCCGACACTAGGGTGAAGAGTTAGAGTCATTTTAGTGAGACAGTGTGCCCCCTAGCACTTTAGCGCGTTGCGGAGACAGCCAAAGTGGCAATTCTCATTTTCCAATGACCCTCCGTTTTATTGATGCTTCGCACCAAGGCTTAATTTTAGGATTTTCAAATTCCAGTGCACTAATGCGATTCCACCGCATTGCGGTGTCCTTCCAGGTCACAACCAAAGTGACAAAGAGATTTCACCGCGTCGCGCCACTGAGCAGTTTCCCAATTGTCCAAATCCAGTGAAGGACCGCGATCACGCATGGGACAAAAATTGGGCTCCGATTCTAGAATTTTCTCAAGGGTATTTTGGTCTTTTCCACTCGTTCTTACCCTCTATATATATATATATATCCAAATAGAGAAGAGAAATTAATTCTCTCCAATTTCTTTCCAAGAACATTCAAGAAGCTAGGGTTTTCTCTCAACCCAAAAATCAAATCTTCTCCAAGAAAATTCAAGAACCTTCCATAAATACCTTCAAGTGGTTCAAGATTTAAGATATCTAAGTCAAGGACTCAAGAAATTTAGTTCAAGAGTGCGAGAAATAAGTTCCAATCAAGTTTCTTCATCTCAAAAATCATAATCAGGGTATGTGACGCTTGAACAAGAATATTCTTTCATTCTTGTGCCCAAAGAATTGATTTTTACTATTGGAATTTCATGATCCTTGCAAGTGAGTTTACACCTAAATTTCTTTATTGATGATTTATGAGATTTGAGTTGAATAAGTTTGATATTTATGATTATTTTACCATCACGTTTATTAAATTGAGAATTTATGGCATGAGTTGTATATTGTCATTTTGTATTTATGATTTCTAAGAGATTTAAGACAAGTGTCATGAGTTATGTTTTTTTTTTCATGAGAAGTTTGAGTATTCAATATATTTATCGATATTGATCTTGAGAGTCAAGAATGAGTCCTATGACATTTTCTTAAAGCTTTTGATACTTGATACGATTTGATAAGCAAGTGTACTTGATGTTGGGAAAGACTGTTTTGAGTTTGAGTCGAGTTAGGAATCCACAAGTTATTTTTGATTTACAAATGAGATATAATTATGATTTGGTCTTCATGATAGACCCTTGAGTTGATTAAGGTTGATTTCCAAACGCATTCTAAGATGAGTCTGGGAGGAGTTTTTAGCATCGAGTGGGAAGTGTGGGTTCAGTGCATCCTACTTCCCCAGAACTACGTGCCACCATAGGATTGAGATTTGAGGGACAAAGATCCGAGTTTGTGATCTCAAAGATGAGTTTGAGGTTATACTCCCTGGCAAGAGTATAACACTCCCGCCAATGTGAGGTTCCTGCCTTAGGAGGTAAAAACGTTGGACTCCATGCGGCTCACATGGTTTATGTCGGTTATAAGAAACTCCCAAGTCCATAATAGCCTAAGTTTCTTGAGTTACCGAGTCACTCTAAGTCATGAGTCAAAGAGTTTGAGTTGAGTCCAATGATTTATGAGATTTATGAAGCATGTGTTATTGTTGATGATTTATGAGAAACTATATTATAGTTTAATTCAAGCGAAGAGATTCATTATTGTCAGTATGCATGATTTTATTTTACACTTACGATAATATTTAAAAATAATGCATACACCGCCACATACTCAGTACATTCCCAAAGTACTGACCTATATATATATATATTGTCTCATAATGTAGGTATAAGTGGTGGAGCGCATACCGTATTCAGTCAGTTTGTAGCTTCCAGTCAATAGGTGGTGAGTCCTTTTGATTCAAGGGCTTGAGTTAGTTATACAGTTCGAGAAGTATTGTATTTCCTTATTTTAGTAGTATTGAGCTTGGATAGTTGGGAGTCATGACCCGGCTATCTAAAGTCAGTACTAGTAGAGGCTTTATAGACAGTTAGTAGAAGTTGATGTATTCAGTTTCAGTTTCATTTTATAAAGGTAGAGTTGTAATCTTGTAAAGTTCATAATTGTATTGATCAAGTTCAGAGAAGTACTATGTTTTCGCTGATTTTATATAGATTTAAGCATTTTATTCAATATCTTATGAGTTATGCAAGCATGAGGGTTAGCTTGGGGTCACTTGTGCCCCTAAGCACCGTGTGATATCTCGGGACCCAATTTCGAGGTGTTACAATATCCTTCACCGATGGACAAGAAAACATAGGCAGATCAAATCTCAAGAATCTACCCAACAACTTCTTCTCTTTCACAAAAATTGTAGGATGGGAAACTACCGATGTCGGAGGGACCTAAACTCTAGGAGCCACAGCTACAAGTTGTGCCCCTAACTCATTACCACTTTAGTCAATAGACTGTGCACTACTAACCAACCAAAATCTAATCCAAAGAATCCATGAGTATTGAAGAAGAAATAAATTTTGGTGGATCTTGGGCTAGTCCTTGGCCCACTTCTGACTGGGGTAGAAGAATATATAGCTTACGAGCATGAATAGGGTCTGGTAAAGGCCTCCAATCATAGTCCCTGGGTTTGTATACATATCTGGGATATCCACAACCCCTAGGTTGTCAAAAAACTATGACATAATCCCTCGGTTCAATCTTGGGACCCTCATCCAATATAGTGGTCGCACATGTCCTAGATATCTTTGAAAGAATGAAACAAGAGTAATTCTTAAGAAACCAACTCAAACTTATAGAATAAAATGAGTGAAAGAAATGAAAAAATCCTAATAATATCCTACAGTTTCTCAAAGATAAGAAACGAACGTCATCGTTCCAATTTGCAAGACTTTACTGACGCTTACTCGTGTACCAAAAATATTGGTGAAATCTAGGATCTGATTTCAATTTGTCATGACCCAATTTATGAGTCATAATAGAACCTACATTATCCCGCTAATAGGTAAGCCAAACTATAGATCGAAGCTAAATGCACCGATCTAACTCGGTAGAAAATTGCCTAAAAGTCAAAAATTAACAATTAAAGCCTTGTGTAGAGATAAAATAGTCATAATAGTCTATTAGATAATAGAAAATGAACAACCAACCTAAGACTCAATAATATCCGCACAAGAGCTACTAGAAATGAACTATGAACTAAATAGTCAAAATAATATGTCTCGAAGATTAAAGACTAGACATAGATAAGTGGATGGAAAAAAAGGTAACTCCAACTCCAAGAGCTCACTTAATATTCGAAATCAACCCTGCATGGGCGTCGAATCAACGATTGTAACTATTACTTAGATATACACCAGTATACATAGAAAGACCCTATGTACAAAGTAGGTATCATCAACTGACTGTGCTAAATCAAGATATAAATATGATAAGACACAAGAAAAAATAAGCTAAGCTAAGGTGAAAAGGACAAACCTAGAAATAAGCTTCAACACATTGTACATAAATAAATAAATGCATACAAAATAGTAACATAAAGATCATAGAACTTTAACTACAAGATTTGCCCCCATAAACCAAGAATACAGAAAAATAAATAACCTATCGCAGGCCCGCATAAGCCTAGAGGGTAAAATCAAAAAAACTAAGTAACTGAATAGCCACGAATTACAAAATTATCATAACATAACAAAAGATCCATCCAAAACATATCATTTCATACAAAAACATCAATGCCAGACTTGAATTGGAACTCAATAGTATCATCATCATTATCATTATTTGCCGAACATAAACTGAAACTCATATTATCAATATCATCATCAATTGCCACACTTGAAATGGAGCTTAAATTTATAAAATTTATCAACGAACCATCTCAAAAAGCCATTTCAACAAACTAACTCAATAAACTATACAAACGTCCTATAATTATAGACCCTCCCTTTTACCCATCTCTATACATCGGACCAAGAATCACAACAATAAGTCATATTTGTACCCACACAAATAAACCCTACCAATACTGCATCGACTAAGTTATGCCAGTAACCATTCCCATAGTCCATATACCTAGTCATATCCATAAATTATATCAATAATCATATCTATAAGCCATTAATCATATCGATAAGCATTTGATCTTATATATATATATATATATCAATTACCATGTCCGTAGGCCATATTATTAATCATATATTTACATTATAGCCATATCATTAGAAATATCAAAAATTAGCATTAGTCTTTTAATATCCCACTAACATACTCATTACATATATTTTATCTCCCCAAGTTCCTAACAAAACATTAGTAGGGGCATATCATTCGTAAATTGGTCTATAAGGCTAACACAAACTTGGGGATAAGGTGGGCCAGAAGGGCCCTCTTCTAATCCTCAAAATCCATTTCAGATAAATTCTACCAGACTGGGATAAGGTATCAAAATTCATTTCTAGATGTTGAATAAGAAAAAATAATCCCTAGGTTAGAAATTCCTCCCAGCCGTGAGCAGCTAAGTCAATCCCATCTAAAGTAATAGCAACTAAGACAAATTCCTATCCAAAGCCTGAGCCACGAAGAGAACTTAATCTAAGACATGAATAACTCAGCTAATTTTACATATGTTATAATTTAAAGATAGCTTAAACAATTCAACCAACCCAGATAATGTCAATACTACCTTCAACACCTAAATTTCATCCCATATCTAGCATAATATCATAATGATACTATGAAATAGTTTAGTATATGAAGAGGGTAAACCTAGTAGATCTGGATGTCGAAGAAAGCCCGATGATTTGTTAAACCACCACTTTTCTTTTTTAAGAAGCTTCTGCAAGGTTCCACACTATCAAAATCATAATGTACTAATCAAAATGAGAAAAAGTATACTAATATTGCACTATTATGCTTCGGGTCCCGAATTACATTAATGTCCCATATGGGGCCCATTTACAAAATCATATTATAGAGACCAACACAACATCCCTCTACACTCAAGGAATATTTACCCTTTAGATGGGTGAATTTCAAGCTCTAATGTTGCCATTACAAAGCCACCATGACTTTAGGGATTTTAGAAAAAGAGAAAGGATTTAAACCTAAAATAGATGGAGCTTACCACGAATTCAAGGGGGAAAACATGTAAATAAACTTTACCAAGGCTCTAAAATAACCCACAGTTTATTCTCCCAAGAATTTCCACTTTATAGGGATCAAAATTTTAGATAATGAAAGACGAATGGTGAAAATTAGGCTAAGTGGGATATTTATACCCTTCTAGGCCCACGAGTATCGTTTAAGCGAGCACCAGGTTTCTTAAGAGACCAAGTAACCCTTAATCAATGTTGGCCTTTCTTAGAAGATGTCATGTAAGCGACAATGTCGCTTCTTATGCGATACCGAAGGCTTTGCTTAAGCGACTAAGGGTATTGCTTAAGCGATACCGATTGGGCCTTGGAAAATTATGTAAGCGACCAAAGTCATCACTTTAGAGATACTTGTTAGGCATTGTTAGATCCTTTAAGACATCCAATGCATCTCTTAGCTTAAGCGATCCACCAGTACCTGATATTTGGAACTTTTACATCTCTCTGCCAACCCTTTACTATTTATTCAAAATCTTGTAGATAGAAACAAACTATGCTACTATATCAAATTTGATGTCCCAAACTTAATAGCACAGTCAAAATTTCCACCCAAGGTTATTTCAGTGAAACATGGGTCCTACACTCACTTACCATTTCCTTAACATTCGGCCGATGGAGTTAAATAAGTCTGGGTGCTTCAGCACCCAAACAAACGGTCCTCCTAACCTAAAATGGATATTTTAGTACTGTTGGAACAGTCATAACTGGCATATGAGGTTATTTTACTAAATGTTTTTCCTGATAGCTAATTTAAACTAGCAAAGACTATAAAATAGGGAATGGCTCTAAAAATAAATTAAAATGTGCAGTAATCGTCCTATCAATTCCAATAATTCATAAACTACTTCAGTATCTATAAGAAAGCTCCAAATAATGAAAAAAATGGAAATACAAAAATGAACTGGAGGGTTATTACAATTTGACAACTTCAAGGTGAAAATAATTTCTCTATGATAGACCATAGATTATTCTATCATCATCTCAAATTCAAATAACGTGACATTCTGAAGACAACCTTCAGAACTTAGTATAGTCTCTTAAAATTTGATTTATGTCTTTTTGACTAACAAATGCTCTTATAACTTTTATGGACTATATATTTAGGGTGTTCAAATAGTAATTGGACATGTTCATCATTGTATTTATTGATAACATCCTTATTTATTCTTAGAGTGAGGACAAATATGCAGACAATTTTACAGTTGTCTTGCAGACACTTACAGATCACCATCTATTCCCTAACTTCAAAATGTGTGAATTCTAGTTGAAATAAGTAACATTACTTGTTCATATTATTTTTCGTAAAGGCATTGGATTTGATCCTTAAAATAATGAAGATGTAAGAAACAAGTCTAGACTCATCTCTCCAATAAATATTAAGAGTTTTTGGGGCTTAGATGGATACTACAAATAGTTTGTTGAAGGATTTTCCTCCATTTATCATCCCATATCCAAGATAACTCCGAAGAAAGTCAAATTTTAGTGGTCTAATTTTTATGAGAAGAGTTTTCAGGAGTTGAAGACTCTACTAACCATCGTTCTAGTTTTATATTTACCTTGGGGCTTAGATGGTTTTCTGGTTTACTGTGATGCTTTAAGATTTGGACTTTGTTATGTGTATATTTAGTGGGGCATGGTTATAGGATATTCCTCTAGACAACTCAAGATACATGAGGAGAACTACCCGACTCATGATCTTGAATTGGCAATAATTGTTTTTGCCTTAAAGATTTGTAGGCATTGCCTCTAGTGTGTTCATGTTGATGTGTTCACTGTTCACAAGAGCCTTCAATATGTGTTAAGTCACAAAGATATAAATCTTCATCTAAGATAATAGCTAGATTTTTTTGAAGAATTATGAAATGAGTGTCTTGTACTATATAGGTAAATCCAATGTTTTGGCCGACGCTCTTAGTAGATTATTTGTGGAAAGTGTTTCTCATGTAGAGAATAAAAAGAAAATGTTAGTTCATGGAATTCACAAGCTTGCTAGATTGTGAGTTTTATATTCAAAATCCTCTTTGATAGTTGAGGTGAAAGAAAAGAAAGAAAGTGATCTTATTTTTCTTAGATTTAAAGTAGTGGTATCTAGTTAGAGGGTTGAGGTTTTCTCCAAGGGATTAGATGGTGTTCTTTGTTGTCTGGGCAGACTATGTGTTTCAAATTTAGATAAATTGAGATAGTGGATCCTAGTAAAATCTCGTCATTATTTGTATTATATTCACCTAGGATCGACTAAAATGTACCGTAATTTATGGGAAGTCTATTGGTAGAATGGTATAAGAAAAGATATTGCAGAGTTTGTAGCTAAATGTCAAAATTGCCTACACGTTAAGGTTGAGCACCGGAGACCTACTGTTATTCTTTAGGACATTAGTATTCTTACTTAGAAGTAGGAAGTAATTAGTATGGACTTTATCATAGGGTTTCCTCATACTTATCGATAGCATGATTCTATATGGGTTATTGTGGATCGAATGACTACGTCGTCCCATTTATTCCAACATAACATTTCAGATTCAGTCGGGGACTACTCTAAACACTACCTGAAGGAGTTTTTGAAATTGTATGGAGTCCCTTTGACTATTTTTTTAGATAAAGGTAGTCAATTTACCTCTCAATTTTGGAGGATGTTTCACAAGGGTCTCGGTACCCAAGATCATCTTAGTACAACTGTTTACCCATAGAAAGATGGTTAGGCAGAGAGGAACATTCATACCTTAGATCACATATTGAGTGCACGTGTTATCGATTTCAAAGGTAGTAGGGATGACCATTTGCCTTTGATTGAGTTCGCTTATAATAACAACTATCGCTCTAGTGTTCAAATCGCCCTACTTAAGGAACTTATTGGTAAATATGTAGATCTCCTATTAGTTGGTTTGGGGTTGGTAAAGCTTCATTGATAGGGCTAAACTTAGTCCATGAAGCTATGGAGAAAGTTTAGCTAATTATAGAAAGGCTGAGAATGACTCAAGAGTCATGATAAGTCTTATGTAGATATGAGCAAAAGGGAAAAAGATTTATCTATTGGTGATTTTTTCTACTTAAAAGTTTCACCCATGAAAGAATTGAAGATATTTGGGAAACAAAGAAAGCTCATTCCCTTCTATATTGATACTTATAAGATTATAGGTCATTTTGGTGATGTATCCTAAGAGTTAGATTTACATGTAGACTTAGCATCAGTGCATATAGTCTTCCCTATTTCCTTGTTAAAGAAATACATTGGTGATTCACATCTGTTGTGACATTACAGAGTATGGGTGTAAAAAATAGTCTTTTAAAAATAGGGCCCTGTTGAAATCCTCAACCGTTAGGTTTATAAGTTGAGAAATAAGGATGTCACTTTGGTAAAGGGCGTTTGTTAAAATATTTTGCAAAATCAGTGTGTTGAGGAAGCTACTTAAGAGGTAGAGGTAGATATGATTACAAAGTACCCCTCCCCCCCCCACAGCCCTCTTTTATTCAAACTCAGCCATAACTTGAGGTAATAGTTTTCTCTTAATTAATTCTTTCTCCTTCACATCACCTAGCTATTCTTATGTCATATCATGCATTCATTGGTCACTTTCAGTCCACGTTGAAGTTACCAACTCAGTTATCATGTTAGTGTTCAGTTCTTAGAAACTCAGTAGAAGACCTTCAGGTATGGATAATTTGAAAGGGTACAAGCAATATCATTCAAATTGGTGAAGAAAATATTGGAATTGCAGCTCTTTTTGCCTAACTTTTTGGCCTTGTCAGTTTTTATTTTGGGACAAATAACCCCAAGGTTTAGATATTTTTAACAACTCAAAATGCAAGCTAAGACTAGAACTATGCTTCAAGTACATGTAGGATTAAACATCATATTTTAACACTATAGGAACGTATTTCGGCATGTATCAAGTCCGAAACTTACTCCTAGATCGTAACCAAGCAAAAAACATTCATTAACAATTAATTCCTTGGAAAATATCTTGGTATAATCATCTTCAAATGATCCTAACTTCTATATTTTGGATAATTTTTTAGCTTAAGTTGCACCAAAGTATAGTTATTTGAATTATCTTTCCAATTCATCCTTTTATGCCTTTATCCATTATTAGAGTGAAAAGTTATGGCCTTTTTAGTGAAGCATTGTCTTTTAATCAGATATAATGAGCCAAACCATGACCGTGGTTATATTGTTCAACCATGAAATGGTGTCATTTAATGCCCCAAAATCGGGTCTCGAGACATCACACGGAGTTCAAGACTACACTAGCCTTGAACTAACCCTTTTGCCTCCTACTAAGTCTGAATCTCATAATAATTGAAATATAGACATAAAAGTCATACTAAATGCGAATAACTTTCTGAAATAACTAAGAATAATCTAAAGTAATTTCTAAAATCTCAATACTGAATAATCTGAATCAAAACTAGCAGTCTGACAAACCTCTACTACTAATATCTAGAGAGTCACTTGGAGAGACCCCCAGCTAACTCAAACTGTCTAAAAAGAAATACTGAATCATATAGACTACTAAACTGCAAAATCTGAATGAATAAGTCCCTAAACTATTAGGACTCACCAAATGTCGGATGTAGATGGGGATGCTCGAACTACTTACACTGCTGATACTGAGCACCTGAACCTACATTATGAGACAATGTAGCAGATAGACCTATATGTGGATCAGTACTTTGAGGATGTACTGAGTATATAGGGGTGAAATGCATAACTAAAACATTATCACATCATCATAATTTGTAAAACAATGCGTTCTAAATGTAAGTGACTCACATAAGCTAGAATGTCTGAAATACTGAAATCTGAAATCATGAATAGCAATTCATACTTTGTAAATCTAGTGAGTCATAAAATTTAGTTCTAAAAGTTGTACTAGTACTATGTCTTTAAATTATACTGTCTAATTGTATAAACGACTCACTTCTATGTCTGAAATCTAAAAGTTGAAATTTGTAACTATTATGTTTCTATAAAGCATAATATGAATAAAATTGTGAGCCTTTACACTTAGTTTTCTAAAAGCTATTTTGTTATTCCTTTCTGTTCTGAAATCTGTAGTCTATAAGCTTTAGGTAAAATACTTTATTTGAAGGAAATTCTTTCAAAGCTTTTCATTACTAGTAGGGAAATACTCAAAAACTATTTATTTACTTTTACTAGTAGGGAGGTTCTTCTAACTGATATAAACCATGTGATCTAACATGGAGTCCAACATCTTGTTCCCCTAAAGGGAAAACCTCACGATGGGAAGAGGTGTCATACTCTTGCCAAGGAGTATAACCTGAGCTAAGTGATCACATCTGTAACTATCATCCACATAAAAGTGTGAATAATCTAATAATCTATACCTACATTGGCTACGTAGTTCTGTGGAAGATAAGGCACGCTAATCCCACACTTCCTGTCAGTGCTAAATACTACTCCCTTTAATCTGCACTCATTATGTTGGAAATCCACTTTAAAACCAGCATAAGGGTTTGTTCAAAAACCAATGATGAATTTATCTAATTCAATCTGTAAATAAAGGTGTTCTGAATTCTATAATTGTAATAAATCTATAAAGTGGATTCCAAAACCTATATGAGGAGCAGAAGACAAACTTTATCAAAAATCTGTAAATAATCTGGTCATAAGATTCTTAAAGCATTATTTTTCTTAAAATATCAACATATAAACTTGGGCTTGATAACCCATGCATCAAGTTCATGTCAAAACATCATAATAATCATGCTTGATAATGAAAACAATGATAATTCATCTTAAAATCTGAAAATTTCTGTAATAGGCATGAAAATATGAAAATAGACATGCAATTCATCTTCTAAAACACTTGAAATCTCAAAATCTTGCAAATAGAAATAATGAGTATGAACCCTAATTCAAATTTCATGAATATTCATTCAAAATCATATGAAATTGTAATTAAAACTTGGTTTTGGGCACAAGGATGAAGGAGGATCTTTGTTCATAAACCCCACATACCTTGGTTGATGATTAGATGAAGAACCTTGAATTTTGGATTCCTATTTGAGTTTTTGAAGATGAGTTCTTGATTATCTTGTCTTGGGAATCCTTAGTTTTGAGCTTTCTAGGAGAAATAATGGTGGAATTTGATTTCTTGGAGAAGAAGCTTTAGAGCTCTAGGGTTCTACTATGAGAGAGAATGGATGAAATTGGGGATAAATAGCTTTGAAAATTATTAATTCCTTGTTTTGGACGAATTAGGGCCTTGGGGATTGACCAAAATACCCCCTTTAAGTTTTTAATCAAAGCTGGAAAAGCAATATTTTTCTTCGAATTGGCAGGCCACCGCTACACGCCACTATCATGGTGGCTCGCAGGAAAATGATGAGTGGGAACTGGAAGATCTCTGCGACGCTTCACTATCGCGGTTCTTTATAGGAATTCCATTTAGGCCATCAACACAATGCGTACAATCGCGTTTGCCTACTGGAAATTGACAACAGGGAAATTAGGCTTCTCCGCAACACAAGATTTTCACGGAGGTCCACTAGAAATTGACAAATTGGAATTAAGCCTCCACCGCAATGCGGTGATTGCCCAGGTGGCGTACTACTTTACTAAAAATGTCATAACTTCTCAACCGAGTGTCAGATTTAGGAGAAATTGGTATCGACAAAAAGCTTATTCAATCTCCCATATAATGGAGAATCTAAATCTAGAAAATTCTACATGTAATAAATTTTGTTCATTTTTGAAGCTATCCCATAACATTTTAGGAGAAAAATCAAGCTAGGAAAAAGTACGGGGTATTACAATATCTCCCTCTTAGGAACATTCATCCTCGAATGTGGCTAGTTAAGCTAAAAATACTGAGGAATATGAGGATATAAGCTATCATGCACAACTAAAATAAACTGAATGAATTAATCTAAAGCATACTAAGCTTCTGAACTGATCTATGAGTGTATGAGGTGACATGAAAATAACTATATAGCTGAATCTGAGGCTGGAAAAGAAATGAATAAAGGAAAACTATTACCTTCGACTGAATCTGAGTTCCTGGAGCACCCTCAATGGACTGATTTTTCCACAGAACTTTGACCAAGGGAACTTCAGTGTTCCTTAGTCTACGGATCTGATGATCGAGAATCTTTACTGGAACTTTTTCAAACAAGATACTATTCTGAATATCTATACTTTCTATAGGAACTATAATGGATGAATCGTCCAAGCACTTCTTCAACAAGGACACATGGTAAAATGGATGAACTGAGGATAAATCAGAGGGTAGCTCAAGCTCGTATATTACCTTTCCCACGCGGCTCAAAATCCGAAAGGGACCTAAATATCGGGGACTAAGCTTCCCCTTTTTGCCAAATCTCTTCACCCCTTCATGGGTGAAACTTTCAAATACACAAGTTCATCAACCTCAAACTCAAGATATCTTCTTCTTACATCTGCATAAGATTTCGGACGACTTTGAGCTACCTTCAATGTTTCTCTAATCAACTGAACTTTCTCCATGGATTCAAACACCATGTCTGGCCTAATCAAAGTTTCCTCATCCACTTTAAACCAACCTACTGGAAATCTACATCTTTGCCCAGAGCCTCAAACAGAGACATCTGAATACTAGCATGATAATTGTTATTATAAGCGAACTAAATCAACGGTAAATGGTCATCCCAAAAACCTTTGAAATCAAGAACACAAGCCCTCAATATGTCCAATAGAATCTGAATGGTCCTCTCTGCCTGACCATCTTTCTACGGATGAAAAGCTGAGCTAAGATGACTTGGTTACCAAGACCCTTTTGAAAGGCTCTCAAAAATTTAGAGGCAAACTAAGTACCCTTATCCGAGATGATAGATAAACGAACTCTATAAAATATAACCAACTCTCTAATGTACAGGTTAGCATAATATTTAGTTGTGTAGGATGTGTGAACTGGCAAGAAATGGGCTGACTTAGTCAATCTGTCTACAATAACCCAAATCAAATCATGTTGACGATGCAAATGGGGTAAACCAGTCACAAAATCCATATTCACCACTTCCCACTTCTAAGTGGGGATACCAAACCCTTCCAACGTACCACCAGGTCTTTGGTTCTCTACCTTAACCTGATGACAAGTTTCATATTTTACTAGAAACTCTGCTATCTCTTTCTTCATACCATTCCACCAATAGATTTCCCCTAAGTCGAGGTACATCTTGGTAGCACCTGGATGAATGGAATAACGTGCACCATGCACTTTCACCATAATTCGTTGTCTCAAATCATCAACACATGGCACACACAATCTACTCTGGTATCTGAATACACCATCTCCCTCTTGGGAGAAAACCTCTACTTTTTGGTCTCTAACTGACTCCTTTAGTTTGACCAAACTAGAATCCTTATCTTGATTTTCTTTCACTTTCGAAACTAGACATGATTCTGAACTACTCTAAACCCAAACATTCTCTTCAGCTGAATCAACTAATCTCACCCCCAACCTAGCTAACCGATGAACTTCTCGAACAAAGTCTTTCTTATCATTCTCCACATGAGTAACACTGCCCAAGACAATCTACTAAGGGCATCTGCCACTATATTGGCCTTGGTTGGATGATACAACACACTCATATCATAATTCTTTGACAATTCTAACCACCTTCTCTGACGAAAATTCAACTCCCTCTGGGTAAATACATATTACAAGCTTTTATAATCCTTGAACACAACAGCATGCACCTCATAAAGTTAGTGCCTCAGGATTTACAAAGAAAACACAACAACAGCTAATTCAAGATCATGGGTTGGATAATTCTTTTCATAAGGCTTAAGCTGTATAGAGGCGTAGGCTATGACCTTACCTCTTTGCATCCACACATAACCCAAACAAACTCTAAAGGCATTACAACATATAATGAAACCATATGTACCATCAGGTAATGCTAAAACTGGGATTAAAGTGAGTCGAGTCTTCAACTCGTGAAAACTCTTCTCGCAGGAATCTGACCACTGAAACTTAACTTTTTTCTGTGTCAATCTAGACATAGGAGATGTAATAGATGTGAAATCCTCGACAAAATATTTGTAATAGCCAGCTAAACCTAAGAAACTCCTAATGTCTAATGGAGAGATGGATCTAGGCCAATTTCTTATAGCTTTTGTCTTTTGGGGATCAATTCTAATACTTTCACTGGAAATAATATGACCAAGAAAATCTATTGACCTTAGCCAAATTTCACACTTGCTAAATTTGGCAAATAACTAGTGATCTCTAAGAGTTTGCAATACAATTCTAAGATAGTCTACATGATCATCCTCACTATGAGAGTAGACAATAATATTATCGATAGAGACTATGAAAAACTTGTCTAGATATTTTTTGAACAATCTATTCATCAAGTCCATGAAGGCTACTGGGGGATTGGTTAGCCCGAAAGACATGACTAGAAACTTAAAATGACCATAATGGGTTTTGAAGGCTGTCTTTGTAATATCACATTCTCTTACTTTAAGCTGATGATAGCCGGATCTAAGGTCTATCTTGGATAAATAACTTGCACCTTGGAGTTGATCAAATAAGTCATAAACTCTAGGAAGAGGATATTTGTTTTTGATTATAACTTTATTCAGACGACGATAGTCAATGCACATACGCAAAGAACTATCTTTCTTTCGCACGAATAGGATGGGATTTCCCCATGGAGAAACACTAGGCCTTATAAAACCTATATCTAAGATATCTTTAAGCTGCTCCTTTAACTCCTTAAGATCAGATGGAGCCATACGATATAGAGGAATAGAGATATCCTGAGTATATGGGAGAAGGTCAACACCAAATTCATTTTCCTATCAGGAGGTACCCCTGGCAAATCTTTGGGAAAGACATCAGGAAACTCATTGACTTCACTGACTAACTAAACTATTAGAATCTCAGACTTAGTGTACTTGACTCAAACTAGATGATAGATGGACCCTTTAGAAATTGACTTTTTGACTTTAAGATAGGATATGAAATGACTCTTGGGCGATACAAAATTACCTTTTCATCCAAAGACTGTCTCATCTAGAAACTGAAACCTCACCATTCGGGTAAAACAATTTATGGATGCATAATAGGATTGGATCCAATCCATACCAAGAATAAGATCAAAGTCAACCATGTCTAACTCTATTAAGTCTGCTAACATGATTTTATGAAGGAAAGTGATAGGAAATTTTCTATAGATATGTTTGGAAACAACTGACTCACCTACTGGGGTAGAAACAAAGAAAGGCTCAAGAATCTTTTTAGGCATCATTTCAAAATTTACTGCAACTAACGGGGTCACATAATAGAAACTCAACCCAGGGTCTAAAAACACATAAACATCAAGATGAAAGACACGAAGCATACCAGTAACAATATTTGGTGAATCCTCCTGCTCCTGATGGGGTGGTAAAGCATAAAACTAATTCTGGAGCTGACCACTGCTGATACTCGATGATGCGCCTTGAGGAGGGACTGGGAAACCTACAAGAGCTGGTGCACTAGTAGCCTGAGTTTTGGGATGAACATCTCTGTTTTCCTTCTTAACATATGGACACTCTCTAATCTCGTGACCCAACTTACCACAACCATAATAACATTTCTATCCATCTAAACACTCACTAGGGTGATTCTTACCACACTTATCATATGGAGGATAACTGGGCCTTCCACTCATACTATTCTGAGATCTAGACATAGAGGACTTACCCCACTACTCTTGTCTAACTCTGGGAGCGGAAGAACTAGCTGAAGATGGTGCTGGCATAGATGAACAGTTTTGAAACTGTGAACAATTTCCCCCATGAGACCTAGACTGGTCATACTCAAACTGCCTAGTTCTAGCCTTTTTATTTTCTCTCTATTCCATTAAACTTCTCTACCTCAATCTACTGAGCATGAATCATTAATCTAGTAAGATTCGTGTCTCTAATAAGCATGCCAGTCCTACACTTCTTTACTACCAAGCTAGATACTCCAGTAACAAACCTACTCATACTTTCCCTAGGATCAACCATCGTATTAGGGGCATACTTAAGACATCACAAAATCCTAAGCTTTATTCAGTCCTTTAGGCATATCAAAGGGTCCCACAATTAGAATATTTTTGCTAAGTACACAAACATAGTGTCATTTTAACCTACGAAGGTTGGAAATCATATTTTGCAACCTTTACATTCATTAAATATTGATTTTTAGGTTGATTCATGATCAGGAATGTCCGTAGGTATTTTCGGACAAGTTTTGGATTTCTTGGACTTCATTTGAAGCCCCTTTTGAACCATAAAATAGTGGATCAATGTGATCTTAGCGTGCCGCATTGACTATCACATTGATTAATATTTTCCCCAGCTACCAACATCCACTTCCAGTGAATCTATGCAAACATGGCACGAGGCATTGGCTATCGCGTCGATTCCATCAACGGGCCACGTCGACCTACACATTGGTAACCCAGTTTTTTGTCATTTAAAAGACCACATTATTTGGGGTATTTAGGTCTTTATCCCTCGACCCTTAACCCCTAAAATATGAAATTAAACTCCCTATAGAGCAAATATAGTTATTTATTCTCCGATTATCTCAAGAACAAAACCCTAGGTGCTTAAATTTCAAATCAAGAACTCAAGATTCAACCATAAACTTTTAGAAATTCTTCAACACAGGTATGTGAAGTGTTCATCCAAGGGTTTCTTCCACCCTTGGAGTCTAAGAATTTATTTTTAAACTTCAAGTAATTGATTTTATGATTTTCAAGGTTGGAATTAAAGTGTATCCATGATTGCTCTTTGGATTAAGTTCCTAATTCATGATTATATATACATACATATATATATATATCATGTGAAATTGATCATTATATGGGTAGATTCATGTGAATCCATAAAAAACCCTTGACTTGTGAAATTAGAGATGAATTATGATGATCACTTGTTGTTCAATACTATGTGCATATTCTATGCTGACCAAGTGCTTGATAAAGTGTCCATGTGAACTATTAAGAGAATTAAATCAAGTAAAGTTAGCTTATTTGCAATTTATATTATGCAAGTGTTTGTCAAAATGCCCCAATATATGAATGATGATCAAGTTCATAGTTTAGATGTTTCATATTATGCCATGTCTCTTAATTTATTCTATCGAGTCCTGGGGGTACTTGTACCCAACAATTTAGTTGATTACCTAGAGCCATGGTTAGTCTTAGAATAGTATCAGTCACGACATGATCAGTAGTACTCTCAGTCAGTTACAGAATTTAGGAAAAACTTAGTAGAATCCATATTAGTCCAATCTAATTCAGTATCTATTTCAGACCTCAGTAAACTCAATTAGCTAAAAGAATTCAGTAGTATTCCGTAAGTCAACGGAACTCAGTGAACTCAGTTTAGTCCAGCTAAACAGAAATCTCAATAATCTTTCAGTCCATCCTAGTAAATACTAGAAACCAGTTCAGTGTCTATTTAGTTGAGTGTAGGATTCAGCATAGAGTTAACCCAGGGATGGGGGCAATCTTGTCAGCAAAGGGTTTGACCCTTTGTAGAAATACCTGCATTATAGAACTATGTAGCTAGCATAGGTTGAGGTAAATTCCTTCCAGACATTATGAGGGTGTATACTTCTCATTTGAGTTATCCTGTCAGCGAGGGTTGACAAAAGAGCTTCCTGACAGAGAGGGTTAACTCACAGTTTCTCCTTACCCATCGCATGGTATTAACATATTTCTAACTGGGGTTATAGGTTGGACCCTTAATCATCTAGAGAAGGGGAATGTCGGTTAGATTATTACCTCTTTCAGTCTTAGTTCCAGTCTCAGTCTCAATGTAGAACTTAGTTCAGTTATACAGATTCAGGACTATCAGACATGATCACTCAGCTTAGTACAGAACTTATTATATTTCCACAGTACTTTGAATTGTCAGATACAGTCATTCAGATATTCAGTAATACAATATTCATAAACCCAGATATCGGTTATCAGTATTCCGATTCAGTACTCAGTATTAGCATGATCTTAGTTACAGTCTATATTTTCATGCATATACTATTACTCAGTCATACTCATGTTATTCAGTTATTACTATTCATGCACATGAACCCATGCATTTCAGCCTACCTCACTGAGCATACCAGTATATTCAAAGTACTTACACATGTTTTTCTTTGCACTATGATTTCTTAATTCATAGGTTCAGACACACGGGCCCCAGAGCACCCTTAGTAGTTCAGATTCTCAACTTTCAGAGTAGTGGTGATCCTCATAGTTCGAGGACATACTTATTATTTATAGTACTTCAGTTTTATTTTAGTAGATGGAGTTATTTGGGGGCTTGTCCCATCAACTCCACAGTTCAAACAGTTAAAGGATTTTTTAGACTAGAGTATATTCAGACTATTTTTTTAGTTTTTCAGTACTTATATTCAGTTTTGGTATTTTGATACCGCATTCAGATTTATTTATAGATTTGAACCGTATGGCATATGTTTCTTTTTTTTTCACATAATTATAGAATTTATTACTCAGTTATTACAATAGGTACTAGTCATGGGTTAGCTCATGGTCCTTCAAGATTGTGAGCACCGTGTAGCGCCGGGGGTACAAACTCGGGGTGTTACAAAGTTAGTATCAGAGCCTAAGTTTCAATAGAGTAGATTCTTGTGCATGGGTGTGTTACACTCCACACTTATGCACAAGAGGCTACGAGATGTTTTAGAAAAAGTTTCCCTTCTTTCAGTATTTATGTCGTGCGAGTGATCATGAGCTCTAGTTACACTCTCTTTCTAATCCAAGATTTTCTTCCGTTTACAGAATATGACTCCAAAAAGGACTCAATGAAGAGGAATAGAAGATTAGTCATCCCCGCAGCCAATCCATCCAGATTCTTTGGGTGAGGGTGTCTCCCACGTGGAGTTCAGAGTAGCCTTCACCACCCTAGCTCATTCTTTGGCAGCACAGAATGAATGTCCAGCTGAAGTTCTAACCAACCCAGTGGCTAATATTGCTGGTGCTATGATTTGGGACATCACCCAAATAAACCCTCAATCATTTACCGGGTCTAAGTTAGATTAGGACCCTCAGGAATTTCTTAATAAGGTGTAGAAGGTTACTAATATCATGGGGTGACTACTGTTGAGAGCGCTGAGTTGGTTGCATATCAGTTACAAAATTTATCTTACTCATGGTTCAAATAGTGGAAGATAGAGAGGGTCGCAGATGCATGGTCCATAGAATGGGATGAGTTTGCACTTGCTTTTATGGATAGGTTCTTCCCGCTAGAGTTAAGGGAAGTGGAGGTTTTGGAGTTTATAAACCTGAAGTAGGGAAATATGACAATGCAAGAGTATTTTTTCAAGTTTACTCAGTTAGCCAGAAATGCCCCGTATGTTGTAGCAGATAGCAGAGCGAAGATAAGTAAGTTCATATCAAGAGTATCTAGTAGTGTGGTCAAGGAGTGTAGGACCAAAATTCTTATAAAGGAGATGGACATAGCCAGTCTCATGGTCCATGCTCAACAGATAGAGGATGTCAAGAATAAAGAGAAAGAGAGGGAGAATAAGAGGGATATAATAGATAGTTTCAATTTCGCTCAGCCTAAGTCAGAGGGTGGGAATCATTCTCAGTTCTTCCTAAAATCCTTAGTTTTATCTCCTTCCTCAGCCAGTTCTTCAGTGCCAAAATTCAGAGATGGCAACTAAGATAGAACATCAGGCCCTAAACCCTAGGGTAGTGTTATCAGTGCTCGAACCAATCCCCTTTACCAGAAGTATGGCAGAAACCACTAGGGTATTTGTAGAGCTGGCAGCGATGTGTTTTATGGATGTAGTAAGACAGGCCATAGAGTAAGACAGTGTCTTCAGGTGGGTTCTCAGAGTCAGCATAACCATCCTCCAGCTCAGTCCGATCGCTCGAATCTGCAGAGTGCCTCTTCCGGTGACATAGTGGGCAACGCCCTAATAGAATCTATGCTCTTTAGTCTCGACAGGATTAGGAAAGTTCTCCTAATATTGTCACTGGTATGTTACAAGTTTTCCCATTTGCATGATTAGGCTTTGCTAGATCCAGGAGCTTCTTTGTCTTTTGTTACTACATATATAGCAGTTGATTTAGGAGTCAGTCCTAAAATTCTAGCATAGCCCTTCTCAATTTCTACCCCCGTGGGTAAATCTATCATAGTCCGACGGGTATAGAGGAACTGTCAGGTTATGATATCTTAGAAAGTCACTTCAACAGATTTAGTCAAATTAGAGATGACTGATTTTGATGTCATTATCGGTATGGATTGAATTCATTTCTTCTATGCCTTAGTCAATTGCAGAAATAGAATTGGCTAGTTTCAATTTTCAAATAAACCCGTCCTAGAGTGGAAGGGTAGCACTTCAGTACTTAGGGGTCAACTTATTTCTTACCTTCGGGCTAGAAAGATGATATCTAAGGGATGAATATACCATCTCATTTAAGTTTAGGACTCTAATTCAGAAAACCCTACTCTTGAATAAATATCAGTAGTATGTGAATTCCCAGATGTGTTTCCCAAAAATCTTCTCGGAGTTCCTCCCAAAAGGGAAATTGATTTTGGAATTTATCTTCTCCCAGATACTCAGCCTATCTCTATCCCTCCATACAGAATGGCTCCAGTAGAACTCAGAGAATTAAAAGAGCACTTAAAGGATATATTAGATAAATAATTCATCAGACTTAGTGTGTCTCCGTGGGGCGCACCAGTGTTATTCATGCATAAGATAGATGGTTCTCTCAGAATGTGCATAGATTACTGTTAGTTAAACAAAGTTACGGTCAAGAACAAGTATCCACTCCCAGAATCGATGACTTATTTAACCAACATTAGGGTGCCAGTTATTTCTCTTAGATATACCTTATATCAGGCTATCATTAGCTCAAAGTTAGGGAAAGTGACATCCCAAAAATAGCTTTCCAAACTTGGTACGGTCACTTTGAATTTTTTGTCATGTCCTTTTATATTACCAAAGCCCCAACAGCTTTCATGGACTTGATAAATCATGTATTCAAGAAGTACTTGGACACGTTCGTCATAGTCTTCATAGATGACATTCTTGTTTACTCCCGTAGTGAACATGATCATGTAGACCATCTTAGAACAGTATTGCAGACTCTTAGGAACCATTAGTTATTTGCAAAATTAATAAAGTGTGAATTTTGGCTAAGGTTAATAGCATTCCTTCGCCATATAATTTCTGGTGATGGCATTAGAGTTGATCCCCAAAAGACCGAAGTACTGAGAAACTGGCCCAGGCCCATCTCTCCATCAGATATCAGGAGTTTCTTGGGTTTGGCTGGCTATTACTAACGGTTTGTTGAGGTATTTTCATCTATTGCATCCCCTATGTCCATATTGACTCAGAAAAAAGTCAAGTTCCAGTGGTCAGATTCTTGTGAGAAGAGTTTTTAGAATTTGAAGACTCGACTCACTACAACTCTAGTTTTGACCCTACCAGATAGTTCAGATGGTTTTGTTGTGTACTCTGACGTATCCAGAGTTGGATTGGGTTGTGTTATAATGCAGAAGGGTAAGGTCATAGCCTATGCCTCTAGACAACTTAATCTCTATGAGAAGAACTATACTACTCATGATCTTGAGTTAGCAGCAGTAGTTTTTGCCTTAAAGATTTGGAGGCATTACTTGTTTGTTGTGCACGTTGATGTGTGTACTGATCATAAGAGCATGCAGTATGTGTTCTCTTAGATAAACCTTAACCTCTGCTAGAGAAGATGTTTAGAATTGTTGAAAGACTATGACATGAGTGTTCTGTATCATCCAGGCAAGGCTAATATAGTGGAAGATGCTCTCAGTAGAATGTCTATGGGTGGTGTTGCCTATGTTGAGAACAATAAGAAGAAGTTAGATCAGGAAGTTCATCATCTAGCCCAACTAGGTATTCGCTTAGTCAATTCAATAGAAGGTAGTGTGTGGGTGCAGAGTATCTCAGAATCATCCCTAGTTTCCAAAGGGAAGGAAAAGAAGGATAAGGATCCCAGTCTAGTCCAGTTAAAGAAATCAATCAAAAATCAGAAGGTAGATGTTTTCCCCCAAGGAGGAGATGGTGTTTTGCGTTGTTAGGGTCATCTGTGTGTGCTAGGTATAGATGGATTGAGGCAGTGAATTCTTATAGAAGCACATGGGAGATCTATTTATCCAGGGGCCATAAATATGTATTGCGATTTATGGAAGATCTATTGATGGAGTAGGATGAAAAGAGACATTGCAGAATTTGTGGCTAAGTGCTAAACATATCAGTAGGTTAAGATTGAGCATCACAAGCCTAATAGGTCCATGCAGGAGTTCAATATTCCTACCTATAAATGGGAAGAAGTGAACATGGACCTTGTGATGGGTTTGCTCCGTACTCATCGTCAGCATGATTCAGTTTGGGTCATTATAGTCAAGATGACCAAATCAGCTTATTTCCTTCCAGTTCATACCTCTTACTTAGCCGAGTATTAGGCCAAACTCTATATCAGGGAGTCGGTCATATGGCATGGTGTTTCTTTTTCCATTATCTCAGATAGAGGTGCCCAGTTCACCTCTCATTTCTTGAAAGCATTCCAAAAGGTTATTGGTACCTAAGTTTTTTTCAGTACAACCTTTTATCCTCAAATAGATGGTCAAGTAGAAAGGACCATTCAAACCTTAGAAGATTTGCTCTGAGCATGTGCGATAGAGTTTAAAGGTAGTTGGGATGATCACTTGCCTTTAATTGAGTTTGTATATAACAATAGCTATCACTCCAGTATTCAGATGGCTCCGTTTGAGGAACTTTATGGGAGAAGGTATAGATCTCCCATTGGTTGGTTTGAAGTGGGTGAGTCCACAGTAGTAGGGCCTGACTTGGTGTTTGATACTTAGATAAGGACCAGTTAATCAGGGAAAGTCTTAAGACAGCTCAGAGCCAACAGAAATTGTATGCAGATATGCGCAGAAAGGATCTCGAGTTTGAGATTGGTGACAATGTGTACTTAAAGATCTCTCCTATGAAAAGAGTGAAGTTTTTTGGCAAGAAAGGGAAACTCAATGCTTGATATGTCGGTCCTTACCTAATTCTCAGCCATTTTGGAAAGGTAGCTTACAAGTTTGAGTTACCTTTAAATTTATGTTCAGTACATCCAGTGTTTTACGTCTCCTTGCTAAAGAAATGCATATGTGACCCATCAGTCATAGTCCCTATTAAGAGCATTGATATTCAAAATAGCTTCACTTATGAAGAGATCCCAGTCAAAATCCTTGACTATCAGATTCGCAGACTGAGGAACAAAGAGTTCCTATAGTCAAAGTTCTTTGGCTGAATCAGTTCGTTGAGGGAGATACTTGGGAAGAAGAAGGAGACATGCGAACCAAGTATCCTCATTTATTCTCCACTAATCTAGACTCAGCTCAAGCAATAGTTTTCTTAAACTTAACCAATTTTATATTCGAATTTCAGTTATAAATGTGGTATCAGTTCCCATTGCATGTTCAGTATATAGATTCATTTTATAAATAATCCCAGTCATGCATTCATGAATCATGTTCAGCATGACAATTCAGAATACTAGTAATATCAGTCATATAGTCATGTTCCAGATGTTCATATCCAGTAAGTAATTCAACCTCTTAGTATTCTTTGTCTTAGCAGTCTCATTTGAGGACGAATGTTCCTAAGGGGGAGATAATATAAGACCCTGCAAAATCCTAAGCTTAATTCAGTCCTTTAGGCTTGTCAAAGGGTCCCAGACTTAGAATATTTTAGCTAAGTACTTAAACTTAGTGTCATTTTAACCTAAGAATGTTGGAAATCTTATTTTGCGACCTTTACATTAATTAAATATTGATGTTTAGGTTGATTCATGATCAGGAATGTCCGTAGGTGTTTCCAAACAAGTTTTGGATTTTTTGGACTTCATTTGAAGCCCATTTGGAACCTTAAAATAGTGGATCAACGCGATCTTGGCACGCCGCATCGACTATCACATTGATTAATAATATTTCCAGCTACCAGCCTCCAATTCCAGTGAATCGGTGCAAAAATGGAGCGACGTGTTGGCTATCGCATCGATGCCATCGACGTGCTGCATTGACCTGCGTGTAGGTAACTCAATTTCAGTCATTTAAAAGAACACATTCTAGTGGGTTATTTAGGTCTTTTTCCCTCAACACTCAACTCCCAAAACACAAAATTAAACTCCCTATAGAGAAAATATAGTCATTCATTCTCTAATTAGCTCAAGAACAAAACCCTAGGTGCTTAAATTTCAAATCAAGAAATCAAGATTCAACCATAAACTTTCAGAAATTCTTCAACACAGGAATGTGAAGTGTTCATCCAAGGGTTCCTTCCACCCTTGGAGTTCAAAAATCTCTTTTAAACTTCAAGTAATTGATTTTATGATTTCCAAGGTTGGAATTAAAGTGTATCCATGATTGCTATTTGGATTAAGTTCCTAATTCATGATTATATATACATATATATATATATCATGTAAAATTGATCATTGTGTATGTAGATTCATGTGAATCCATGACAAACCCTTGACTTGTGAAATTAGAGATTAATTATGATGCTCACTTGTTTTTCAATACTATGAGCATATTCTATGCCTACCTAGTTCTTGATAAAGTGTCCATGTGAACTGTTAAGAGAATGAAATCATGTCAAGTTAGCTTATTTGCAAGTTATATCATGAAAGTAATTGTCAAAATGCCCCAATGTATGAATGGTGATAAAGTTCATAGTTTACATGTTTCGTGTTAAGCCATGTCTCTTAATTTATGCTATCGAATCCTAGGGTTACTTGTACCCGACAATTTAGCTGATTACCTAGAACCATGGTCAGTCTTAGAATAGTATCAGTCACGACACTATCATTAGTACTCTCAGTCAGTTACAGAATTCAGGAAAAACTCAGTAGAATCCATATTAGTCCAGTCTAATTCAGTATCTAGTTCAGACCTCAGTAAACTCAATCAGCTAATAAAATTTAGTAGTATTTCATCTATCAAAAGAACACAGTGAACTTAGTTTAGTTTAGCTAAACAGTAATCTTAGTAACCGTTCAGTCCAACCTAGTACACACTAGAAATCAATTCAGTGTCTATTCAGTTGGGAGTAGGATTCAACACCGATTTAACCCAAGGATGGGGGCATTCCTGTCAGTAGATAGTTTAACCTTTAGAAGCAATCCCTGCATTACATAACTACGTTGCCAGCGTAGGTTGAGGTATCTTCCTCTCAGACATTATAAGGGTTGATATTTCACATCCGAGTTATCCTTTCAGCGAGGGTTGACAAAAGAGCTTCCTAACAGAGAGGGTTAACTCACAGTTTATCCTTACTCATGGCACAGTATTGACATTATTCCAACTAGGGTTATAGGTTGGACCTCAAATCAATTAGAGAAGGCGTATGTCAGTTAAATGATTACCTCCCATAATCTCATTTCTAGTCTCAGTCTTAATATAGAACTCAGTTCAGTTCTATAGATTTAGGACTATCAGACATGGCCACTCAACTCAGTCCGAAATTTAGTATAGTTCTATAGTACCCATAATTTATAGATGCATTCATTATGATAATCAGTAATACATTATTCGTAAACCCAAATATTGGTTATCATTATTACAATTCAATACTCAGTATTAGCACGATCTCAATTACAGTCTATGTGTTCATGCATATACTCTTACTTAGTCATACTCATGTTATTCAGTTATTATTGATCATGCACATGAACCTATGCATTTCATCCTACCTCACTGAGCATACCAGTACATTCAAAGTACTGATATATGCTTTTCATTGTGCTATGATGTCTTATATCATAGGTTTAGACACACGGGCCCGAGAGTACCCTTAGGAGTTCAGATTCTCAGCTTTTAGATTAGTCGTGAGTCCTCATAGTTCGAGGACATTCTTATTATTTATAGTACTTCATTTTTATTTCAGTAGATAGAGTTAGTTGGGGGCTTGTCCCATCAACTCCACATTGCAGACAGTTAGAGGTGTTTTCAGAGTAGAGTATATTCAGACAGTTGTTTAGTTTTTCAGTACTTATATTCAATTTTGGTATTTTGATACCGCATTCAGATTTATTTATAGATTTGAACCTTATGGCATATGTTCCTGACTTTTTCTGTATAATTACAGTATTTATTACTCAGTTATTACAGCAGGTACCAGTCAAAGGTTAGATTGTGGTCCTTCGAGATTATGAGCACCGTGTAGCTTCTGGAGTACAGAATCGGGGCATTACATATACTTAGACAATTGATTGAAATTAAGGTAGTACTCTTTCACTGTTATTGATCCTTGCCTCAGGTTCACAAACTCCAATATCTTAGCTTTTCTCATTTCATGGGGAAACAACCTATCTAGAAAAGCATCTCAAAACACTTGCCAACTCATAGGCATTGCATTCTCACCTCTACCATTCTTCCACATAACTACCCAATCATACGCTACATCCTTCAAGCTATAGGATTCCAACTCTAAACTTTTCTCTTCAGAAACAAGCATAATCTAGGTGATATTCTTCACCTCATCTAAATAAAGTTATGGGTCCTTACCTTCTTTTGACCCAAAGAACTCTGGCAAATTCTTGCTCATGAAATCTCTAATTTTGGAGATTGCTAAATCACCATTCTGGTGAATTGGGACTACAGCCGATGGTTGCCCTGAACATTTACAGTCACTGCCTGGGCCAACGCCTGAAAGACAGCCCCCTAAACTCAGCATGGGATACGCTCTCATTCAGAGGATCAGCGGGCTGGGGTGGCTGGTTATTATTTCTATGGGCATTAGCTCGACGAGGAGGCATATTCAAATGTCAAGTAAGAGCATGAGTTAAAAAAATATAGAGATACTATAAGCACGGTAGATCATGAAAAAAAGAGATGGTTTCCTAAGAATGTCTCGTACTCTCTTGCTTATAAATGTGGAATACTTCACACCCATAATCAAGAAACTATGTAGTGCGTCTTGTCAAACTTCCTAGGACTCATAAAAACCTTAGGATCTGATACCAAGTTTATAACGCCCCAAAATTGGGTCTCGAGATGTCACACGGAGATCAATACTACGAGTAGCCTTAAGCTAACCCTGTCTGCCTTCTACTAAGTCTTAATCTCATAATAATGGAAATATAGACATAAAAGTCATACTAAATATGGAAAATTGTCTAAAATAACTAAGAATAATCTGAAGTAACATCTGGTATCTCAATACTAAATAATCTAAATCAAAACTAGTAGTCTGACAAGCCTCTACAGAAATATCTGAAATACTGAAATCTGAAACCATGAATAGAAATTCATACTTTGTAAATATAGTGAGTCATAACATTTATCTCTAAAAGTTGTACAAGTACTCTATCTTTAAATCATACTAAGTGTTGAAAGGACTCACTTCTTTGTCTGAAATCTAAAAGCTGAAATTTGTAACTATTATCTTTCCGTACAACATAATATGAATAAATTGTGAGCCTTTACACTTGGTTTTCTAAAAGTTGTTCTGTTATTCCTTTCTATTCTGAATCTATAGTCTATAAGCTTTAGGGAAAATACTTTATCTAAAGGAAATTCTTTCAAGTCTTTTCATTACTAGTAGGGAAATACTTAAAAACTATTTATTTACCTTTACTAATAGGGAAATTTTTCTAACCGACATAAACCATGTGAGGTAACATGGAGTCCAACGTCTTGTTCCCCTAAGGGTAAAACCTCACGATGGGGAGAGTTTTCATACTCTTGCCAAGAAGTATAACCTAAGCTAAGTGATCATATATGTAACTGTCATCCATATAGAAGGGGAAATAATCTGATAATCTGTACATACATTGTCTATGTAGTTCTATGGAAGATAGGGCAAGTTAATCCCAAACTTCTCGCTTGGTGATAAATACTAATCCCTCTAATCTGCACTTATTCTATTGTAAATCCACTTTAAAACTAGTATAAGACTTTATTTTGAAACCAATTATGCATTTATCTGATTCAATCTGTAAATAAAGTTGTTCTGAATTCTGTAATCTATAATAAATCTATAAAATAGATTCCAAAACTTATTTGAGGATCAAAATATTATCAAAAATCTATAAATAATCTATTCATAGGATGCTTAAAGCATTATCTTTCTTGAAATATCAACATATAAACTTGGGCTTGATAACCCATGCATGAATTCATGTCAAAACATCATAATAATCATGCTTGGTAATGAAAACAATTATAATTCATCTCAAAATCTGAAAATTTAAGTAATAGGCATGAAAATATGAAAATAGACATGCAATTCATCTTCTAAAACACTTGAAATCTCAAAATCTTGCAAATAGTAATAATGATTATGAACCCTAATTCAAATCGCATGAATATTCATAAAAAATCATGTGAAATTGTAATTAAAACTTGGTTTTAGGCACAAGGATTAAAGATAATCCTTGTTCATAAACCCCACATACCTTGGTAGATGATTGGATGAAGAACCTTGAATTTTGGATTACTATTTGAGTTCTTGATGATGAGTTCTTGATTATCTTGTATTGGGAATCCTCAAGTTTGTGATTTACTTGGAGAAACAATGGTGGAATTTTATTTCTTGGAGAAGAAGCTTTGGAGCTCTAGGTTTTTATCTTTGTGAGAGAATGGATGAAATTGGGCATATAGTTCTTTGAATATGATTAATTCCTTGTTTTGGATGAATTGGGGCCTTGGGGATTGACCAAAATACCCCCCTTAAGTTTTTAATCAGAACTGGAAAAGAAACATTTTTCTCTGAATTGGCAGGCCACCGCGATGTGCCACTATCACGGTGGCTCACTAGAAAATGATGTGTGGGAACTTGAAGATCTCCGTGATGTTCCACAATCGTGGTGCTCAATATAAATTCCATTTAGGCCATCAATGCGACGTGGTAAAATCATGTTTGCCTACTGAAAATTGACAACTGGGAAATTAGGCTTCTTCACAATGCGGGCTTTTTGCGGAGGTCCACTGAAAATTGACAAATGGGAATTAAGCCTCCACCGTGATGCGATGATTGCCCATGTGGCGTACTGCTTTACTAAAAATGCCATAAATTCTCAACCGAGTGTTGGATTTAGGAGAAATTTATATCGACGGAAAGCTTATTCAATCTCCCACACAATGGAGAGTCTAAATCTAGAAAATTCTAGATGGAATAAATTTTGTTCATTTTTGAAGTTATCCTAAAACATTCTAGGAGCAAAATTAAGCTAGGAAAAAATATAGGGTATTACATGTCGTTTGATTGAGACAACCCAAAATATTTAAATGTTCACAAGTTTATCTTTCGAAAAGGTGATGTAACCATAACCATTCTTTTAAAGCATGATTTTATTCATGATCATGAGTCCCAAGAATGATCCAAATTGAACCTTCAACCTATGAACCAAGGTACGATTATTGGTAGGTCCCACGACCATACTAAGACTTATTTGATTATGTTCAAAGGATTTTTATCAAGATCCCAACCACTACCACCATCCACGATCATAGGTTGGTCCCACGATTGTGGGAAGGTACAATATGCCTCTTCCAACAGCTTTCAGTTATAAATTTTAATAGGGTACATCAGTCTTTTCCCATTTTTTAACATAAAGGCAGCATCATTAAAGTTATTTAAAGGCTTATTATTATGGTTAAAATTACCCTAACCCCTTATTAATCAGGAAAAAAATTAAACACCTAGTTTTAAATTGAGAAAATAGGGTATTTCTTCCCCCAAGGCACAGCTAGGGTTCATCTTCTTCAAGCCTCTAATTTTAAGGAAATCTTTGGGTTCTCATCTATAAGTATGTGAGAGTTCATAAATAGGTCTTCATTCACCGATTAAGTCCCTAAGTTAATCCAGTTCTTGAATTTAGTTCTTTCTTCACAATTTAGGGTTCATGGATGTTGTTAAATTCATTGATATCATAATATCTTGGTATGATTGAGTTGTAACCCATTTCAATATCATTACATGTCTATGATCATAATTCCTAATTAGATTGTGGATTCCTTATTCTTAGACTTGAGTGTTAAATACTTTAAATTCACTTTGATATTGAGACAAGCATAATAGTTGCATTCTTCAGAGGTGATAGGTTATGAAAATCCAATGACTTAGGGTTTCATGCATCTATTTATGAGGATAGAATCCTCCAGCTAATATGTTTTTGAATACTTTAAAATAGTGCATTAATTATCACTGTTCATATTATTATTATCACTGAGAAATGTTGTCACGACCTGAGGCTACCTCTCCTTAGTCGTAATACGGTGCTTAAGGCCACAAGTGACCCAAAGCTAACACATTATATGGTACCTGCTGTGAGCACTGAATAATATAATAATGAAACATCATATGTGAAAGTTAAAATGATAAAGGTCTAATAAGATATAAGACTAAAGAAAATACCAACATGTATGAATTATGAAAAAACTAAAAATAGGTCTAAAAAGTTGAATATGTAGTCTGAATATCGAAGAATCTAGCCTGAAAGCATCTAAGACATGTGTGGTTGAAGGGACAAACCCCCTACTAACTCCGACTAAATGAAATGAAATAAATACTAAAAATAACTTAACATAACTTGTCCTTGATAGATGAGGACTCACCACAAATGTTGTTGAGTGGTCCTGAGCTTATTAAGGGTGATCGGGGAGTTGAGCGTCTAAACCTATATCATGAAATCAATATAACGCAAAAAAAGTATGCGGTCAGTACTTTTAATGTACTTGTACATAAGATAGGGAATAATTGAAATACATGTGGATACTGGTCATGAATACATGAACATGTAAAAGAATGCAAGACTAAGTAAAGCATGCACTAAAATAATCTGGAAAACTGACTAACTAAATAGCTGATAAAGGAATATTTGATCATGAAAACCTGAACTGATAAAATCTTTATACTAAACTGCACTAAAACTGTGGGAGCTATCATATAACTGACATTCCCCAATCTGAGCTAATCGGGGTCCAACCTGTAACCCCGGTTGGAACTGTGTCAATACCTTACCATGGGTACTAACACTGGCTTTTTGGATTCACTAAACTAGTGTCCCAAAGAACTAGGGAGTCATTTCTCTGCTGGTGGGTGACCCCTAAAATAATGTCAGTCCTCGGGTGACATTTTAAAACCTAAGCTGGCTACAAAGTTCTTGAACTTAGAGATTTCTACTTAAGGTCTCAGTCCTCTACTGGCGGATGGGCCTTCATCCCTAGGTTCACTTGGTTCTAAATCTTACTTCCAAATGAACTAATTCTAGATCTTAGTTCCAACTGAACTAACACTGGTATTGATTATTGTTAACCGAACTAATAACAAATAGTGCTCAACATAGTCATACCACAACTGAATATGACAATACGTTTCATGATTTAACTGACTTAGTACTTAAAAATCTAAAACATCAGTAAAGTCATAGGTATCAAGTGTTCATAACCCTCCAGAACTGAATAATACTAAAATACAATAACACCACTTAAAACATTGGTAGAAAGTCATCATTCAGAGACTCAAAAGATAATATGTTTCAACGAACGACTAAGATACATGAATTTGAATATAGGGAGGTGTTAAACTTGGAAGGATAACAATTTCACATGGTATAATTCATAACTTGATAATTTGACATTGGATCAATTGAATATGAACTGGGTAATTGCAATTCAAAGTATGAAATAACCTAATTTACATGGGAGAACATATTGACATGGATTAAATTCAAATTACTAAGATATTATGGATTAAATTCATTTTAACATGGATAAATTTAACAAAAGAGGATAAAATTCATACTTGAACCAAAAGGTACTTTGGTACTCAATGGATGGAACGAAACCATTGATGAATACCCCGCATACCTTAATTGGTTAGATTCTTGAATAAAACATGAAATTGCACTTGAATGCTTGAATTCTTGGGGAGACACTTGAAATTATATTCTTGGTAAAAACAGGAATGAGTTTACGTATAATAACTAGTTAAGAATGGGGAAATTGATGCCTCTTTTGGATTATAAATCGTGAATTTAGGTGTTTGGGAAGAGGGTAAAGAACAAAATGCTCCTCTTTAAGTTCGTGAAATTTCTGCAGAAAACATAGCCTCTATGGCACGAAGGTTATTATGAAGGCTAACCTCTGTGTCATAAACCTTATAGAAGAGGTCCTGCCTCCATGTCACAGAGGTTATCACAGAGACTAACCTTTACGATATGCCAATATCGCGAAGGCATACTGACTTCAGGGTACGAAATCACCCCAAAACCCATCCGAAAATTCTGAAACTTTTCTAAGATACCCTATAAACATTTCTAAACATGTTTGAACTCAAAAATAAATTTTTCGGATTTGGGAAGGAAAAAAATAAATTCCTTGAAATCTAGATGTCTTGAAAATGTCTAAGTCCCTTATACTTAGTGTAAAATTTATGTCTTGGACCCTTTAAACATACAAATAAGAGCTCAAATGAGCCTAGGATCTTATGGGGTATTACAATATCTCCTCCTTAGGATCATTTGTCCTCGAATAAAATTGGTTAAGTTAAGAAACTAAAAATATTGAGGTCGCACACTGAATACTTAGAAGCTGAATCATGATTAAATAACTGAGTCTGAAACATGATACATGGACTGAACTAAATTCATGAATGCATACAATTACATTAGGATGGTTATATAGCTAAAATAGAGAATGAGATAATCACTTAAGAAAAACCATTACCTTACGCTAGATCTGAATTTGTAGAAAAAAATGGGGATACTTCCCTCGTATATCTGCTTTTGCTTCCTAAGTAGCTCTATCAACGGGCTGATTTCACCATAGAACCTTAACCAAGGGAACTTCTTTATACCTCAACCTTCGAATTTGACGATCAAGGATCTCAACTGGGACTTCTTCATAAGAAAGACTATCTTTTACATCTACACTGTCCAAACAATAAAAACTTAATCATCAATACACTACTTTAGCAAAGAGACATGAAAAACCAGATGCATTGATGCTAAGTCTACAGGAAACTCTTACTTCACTCTTTTCATAGGTGAAATTTTCCAAAAAACCAAGTTGCCGACATCAAAATTAAGATCTCTTTTCCTCAAATTTACATAAGATTTATGATGACTCTAGGCTATCTTCAGCCTTTCTCGGATCAACTGAACCTTCTCCATCGCTTTAAACACTGAATCTGGCCCTTATCATCCTCACCTACTTCAAACCAACCAATAGGTAATCAATATTTACTCCCATTGAGAGCCTCAAACAGAGTCATCTAGATATTGGAGTGATAGTTGTTATTATAGGAAAATTCAATCAAAGGTAAGTAGTTATCCCGAATACCCTTGAAATCAATAAAACAATCCCTCAATAAGTCGTCTAAGGTCTAAAGTGTTCTCTCTGTCTGACCATCTGTCTGAGGATTAAAATATGTACTAAGATGGTGGGTACAAGATCCTTCTAAAAAGCCTTTCAAAAGTGATAGGTAAACTAACTGCCTATATTTGAAATCATGTTCAATGGAACGCTATGCAACTTTACCAACTCCCCGAGATAGAGTATAGCATAATTCTCAGTTGAATACAAAGTATGAACTGGCAAGAAATAGGCTAACTTTGTCATTCGATCTACAATGACCCATATCGAATCATGTTGATGATGCGTCTGAGGCAACCCTTTCACAAAATCCATGTTCATAATTTCCTACTTCTAGGTGGGGATTAAACTCCTGAAGTATACCAATAGGACTTTGGCTCTCAACCTTAACCTACTAATAATTCCCACACTTAGTCAAAAATTTTGCAATATATTTCTTCATACCACTCTACCAATAGATTTCCCATAAATCACGGTACATCTTAGAATCTCCTGGGTGAGTAGACTATCACTCACCATGCACGTTAGCTAAAATTCATTATCTCTGACCATCAACACACGAAACACATAGTCTGCCCTGACAACAAAGCACACCATCTCCCCCGTGGGAGAAAACCTCAACCTTTTGATCCCTGGCTGCCTCTTTCAACTTGACCAAAATTGGATCCCTGTCTTTCTTGTCTTTCACTTCGGCAACTAATGAAGATTCCAAACCATTCTTAACATATATATTAATTTTGACCAAATCAACCAACCGAACACCTGACCTAGATAGTTGATGAACCTCATGAACTAATTCCTACTTGTAATCCTCAACATGAGCAACACTTCTCATATACAATCTACTAGGGGAATTAGTCACTATATTGGCCTTACCCGAGTGATACAACACACTTATATCATAGTATTTCTACAATTCAATCCACCTTCTCTAATAAAGAATCAGGTCTTTCTACGTTAACACATATTGTAAACTCTAATGATATGTGAACATATCAATATGAACTCCATAAAGGTAATGCCTCAAAATTCATAAACTAAAGACAACTGCTACCAACTCAAAGTCATGGGTTGGGTAGTATTTCTTATTGGGTATAAGTTGTCTAGAGTCATAAGGTATAAACTTACCTTGTTGCATTAACACGCATCCAAGACCAACTCTAGAAGAATCATAGAACACCAAAATCCCATCTGTGCCATCTAGAAAAGTCAAGACTAGAGTAGAAGTGTGATGAGTCTTAAACTATTGAAAACTCTCCTCGCAGGAATCTGACCACTGAAATTTAGCTTTCTTATAGGATAGTATGGACAAGGGAGAAGCAATAGAAGAAGACCCTTCAATAAATTGTAAGTTGTAACTAGCTAAACAGAAGAAACTCTTGATGTATGATACAGAGGTGGGTCTTGGCCAGTTTCTTACTTCTTCTATCTCTTGAGGATCAACTCAGACGCCATCATCGAAAATGATGTTACCAAGGAAAGATACTACTCTCAACAAAAATTTGAATTTACCAAACTTAGCAAATAATTGGTGATCCAAAAGGGTCTGCAATACAACTCTCAAATATTCTGCATTATCACTTTCACTACAGGAATAGACAAGAATGTTATATATGAACACTATGATGAACATGTCCAAGTAATGCGTGAACACCCAGTTCATTAACTCCATAAAAGCTTCGGGATCATTCGTAAGTCCAAAATACATAACTAGAAGTTTGAATTTTACCGAGTCCTAAAAGTTCTATGACTTTAAGATGATAATAGCTGAATCTGAGGTCTATCTTAGAGAAATAGTTTGCACCCTGAAGTTGGTCAAACAAGTCATTAATTCTGCAGAGAGGATACTTGTTCTTGATTGTGACTTTTTTCAACTGACATTAATCAATACACAGTCTAATGGAAGTGTCTTTCTTGAGCATGAAAAGAACTAGAGAACCCCATGGGGAAACACTCGGCCTAATAAAACCCTTATCTAAGAGATCATTCAACTATTCCATTAATTTCTTAAGTTTTATTGGATCTATTCTATAAGGTGGAATAGAGATATGCTACGTATTTTAAAGGAGATATTCAAATGTCAAATTCCCTTTTGGGAGAAACTTCGGGAAGATCTTCAAGAAACATAACTGTCAATTCATTCACCACTCAAACTGATTCAAGACTTGAAGTTTCCAAATTTTATTCCTTGACTCAAAGGAAATGGTAAATACACCCCTTGGATGTCATTTTTTTAGCCTTAATATAGGAAACAAACTGTCTTTTAAGCACAGAAGTACTACCCTATATTCAATAACTGTTTCACTATGAAATTGAAACTGAACAACTCTATTTTGATAATCAACTGAGGTATAGCACGAGTGTAGCTAATCCATTCTAATAATAACATCAAAATCAATTATCTCTAACTCCATAAGATCAATTGAAGTAACTTTCTGAGATAGTATGACCGAGCAATTTGTATATACCTATCTATCTATAATAGACTTACCTATTATAGTAGAAACTGAGAAAGGCTCTACTAGCATTTTGGGACTGACACTAAAGTCTACATCTATATAAGGAGTCAAAAAGGAAAGTGAAGATCTGAGGTCAAACAATGCATAAATATAAAGATGGAAGACTTGTAACTTTCCTGTAACCACATCAAGAGAACTCTTGTGATCATGTCGATTCTAGAGAGCATAAGGAAGATTCTAATAATGCCAAATGGTGGTAGTAGATGTGGTTCCCTGCTGAGTCAGGCAACCTACTAGAGATGATGAAAAGTTGGACTAGCCTTTTTGATGCAAATACTTTCCACTCCGAGCAACCATATCATGTGCCCTGGTTTTCCACATCTAAAATACACATAATTGCCTGCTCTGCACTCACCCTGATGATTCTTACCACACTATACAAAATGGATTGGTGCCACCACTATTTATACTTCCCTGGGACTTAGATCCTGGTACTTTATCCAGACTGTCTTGCCTGAACTTTGGCACTAGTTAATATGGGGATGAAGAAGAGAATTTCTAGAAAAACTGAGAATGGTAATTGTCTTTCGACCTTGGTTGAGAGAATTTAAAGCTACCTGTTTTGGCCCTCCAATTCTCTCTTTCCTTTTTCTTGAGCTTCTTTACCTCAATCTGCTAAGCATGAACTATTATCCTAGAAAGGTCCATCTCTTTAATCAAAATGGTTATTCTACACTCTCTGACTACCCTATCAGACACACTAGACATAAGCTTGACCATCCTTGACCTAGAGTTAGCCACCATGGTCGGAGCATACCATGCCAACTGAGTAAACTTAAGTTAGTACTTCTTCACAATCATACAACCTTGCTTCAGGTTGATGAACTCCTGAACTTTAGACTCCTTCTGCTCGAGTAAAAAGAATATATATAAAATGGTTGTGTCAAGACCTCCCACTCTATAGGCCCTACCTAAACATCTATATCATCCTTCCACTGATTGAACCAGGTATGAGATACTCCCTAAAATTGGTATGCATCTAAGTCTGTACTTTCACTCAAAGTGAAACACATGAAGTCTATTATTTTTTGTACCCCATATAGAAACTCTTGTAGATCTTCCTTAGACTTGGATCCAAAAAACAAAGGGGGATTCATCCGAGTGAAGTCTTGGATCATAGATGCAGCCATATTTAACACATGATTAGCTAGAGAAATAGCCTGCGAGTTATTCTGAGTGGCTACAGAAGGGACCAAGGTTATGAAATCAGCCCTGAACTCGGGTAGGAAACATAGTCGTTCAGTGGATCTTCCTGAATAGGTGGTAGTGTAGGAAGATCCTCATTCTTTCTTTTGTTGTTTTTTCTGGGAAGCATTATTTGTAAACAGAATGATGAACAAGTTAGAAAATGGAATTTAATAGAGCTCATGCTCTTTCGTATAACATGAATACTTAAATAAGGGAAAATTTCCTAAAATTATCTCATAGACTCTTGCCCATAAGTATTTCATGCTTCACACCCATGCACAAGACTCTACTCAATGCGGATTTTAGACTCCCTACTATGTTTTAAAACCTTAGGCTTTGATACATAGTTTTGTCACAACCTGGGGTTACCCCCTATTCATAACACGATACTTAAGTCCACAAGTGACCTCAAGCTAACCCATAATCTAGTACCTGCTATGGTTAGTGAATAATATAATATGAAACATTATGTGGGGAAGCTAAATTGGTAAAGGTCTAATAAGATATACAATTGAATTAAATACCACCATGTCTGAATTATGGAATGGATTTAAAACAAGTCTGATTAGCTTAATACCTAGTCTAAATAAATGAATATCAAAGAATCTAGTCTTAATGCCTCTAAGAACTATGGAGTTGAAGTTACAAACCCCTAACTTACTCTGACTTATTGAAATTAAATAAATACTTAAAATAAATTTTCCTCAAAGGATGAGGACTCACTGCAATAGCTATTGAGTGGTTTTAAGTTGACTAAGGGCGATCGGGGAACTGAGCATCCGAACCTATATTGTGAAATCAATATAGCAAAAAAAAGAGTATGCGGTCAGTACTTTGAATTTACTGGTACATGAGATAGGGACTAACTAAAATACATGTGGATACTGATCATGAATGCATAAACATGTAAGAGAATTCAAGACAAAGCTAAGCATGCACTGAAATAATCATTAAAACTGACTTACTGAATTACTGATAACTGAATACTTGATCATGCAAATCTGAATAGATACAATCTAAATACTATACTTAACTGAAATTGTAAGAGCTATCATATAACCAACATGCCCCAATCTGAGCTAATCAGGGTCTAACCTATAACCCTAGCTGGAAAGGTGTCAATACCTTGCTAGGAGTACTAACACTGGCTATGTGGATCCACTAAAATGGTGTCCCAAAGAACTATAGAGTCATTCCTCTACTGGTGAGTGACCCCTTAGAGAATATTTTTCCTTCACTGGCGGGTGACATTTCATAACCTACACTAGCTACATAGTTCTAGAACTTAGGGATTGCTACTAAAGGTTTCAGTCCTCTACTGATGGCTAAGCCTTCATCCCTTGGTTCTCTCAGTACTAAATCCTACTCCTAACATAACTAACACTGCCATTGATTACTGTTAACTGAAATCATAACTAATAGTGCTTAGCTCGATCATAGCACAACTGAATATGATAATGGATTTCATGATTGGACTGACTTAGTACTTAAAAATCTGAAATATGACTAAACACATATGTATCGGGTGTTCATAACCCTTCAGCACTGAATGATACTAAAATACGATAACACGCTTAAAACATTATAAGAAAGTCATCATTCAGAGACCCAAAAGATAATACATTTCAATGAATAAATCAGATACATGAATTTGAACATGGGGAGGCGTTAAACTTGGAAGGATAACAATTTCACATGGTTTAATTCATAAGTTGATAATTTTACATGGGATCAATTGAATTTGACATGGAAAATTGCAATTCAAAGTATGAAATAACCTACTTATATGGGAGAAAAAGTTCACATGGCTTAAATTCAAATTACTAAGAAAAAACATGGATTAAATTTATATTTAACATGAATAAATTCACTAAACAGGATAAAACTCATGCTTGAAGTAAAAAGGAATTTTTGGACTCAATAGGTGGTAGGAACCCAGTGATGAATATCCCACATACCTCAATTGGTTGAATTCTTAGGGAGAAAATTTAAATTATATTCTTGGGAACAAAGGGGATTGAGTTTATGTATAATAACTAGTGAAGAATGGTGCAATTGATACCCCTTTTGGATTATATATCATAGATTTGGATGTTTGGGAAGAGGGGAAAGACCAAAATGCACCTATTTAAGTTGGTGATTTTTTTACAGAAAACATTGCCTCCATGGCATGGAGGTTATCGCAGAGGCTAACCTCTGTTTCATGGACCTTATCGTGGATGTCTTGCCTCCGTGTCATGGAGGTTACCATGGAGATTAACCTCTGTGAAAATCTAATATCACGGAGGCCTACTGCCTTTGGGGTTTGAAATCACCCTAAACCCCGTCTAAAAATTCAGAAACTCTTCCTAGACACCCCTAAACATGTTTCAACTAAAAAATCAACATTTCAGATTCTGGAAGGCCAAAAATAAATTACTTTAAAATGACTAAGTCCTTTATACTTAGTGTAAAATTCATGTCTTTGACCCTTTAAACATGCAACTTAGAGTTGAAACAAGCCTTGGTTATTATGGGGTATTACAGCTACAGTTGTTAGTGTCATTTAGTTAGGAATACTACTTAGCACCAAGTGAACACAGGAATAAAGGCTCACCCATTAAAATGGTTGAGACTTTTAGTAGAAGTACCTAAGTCCCTGAACTACGATGTAACCATATGTTATAAAGGGTCACCCATCGACCTAGGCTTGATACCTTAGTCCTTTCAGACATTATTTTATTAGATCCACGTCAATCAGTTTTTATACCTTTGGCAATGTCCTAAGCACTATTCTAGTTGGGGTTATAGGTCAGACCATGATATGCTTAGATTGGGGTATGTCAGTTATTAGTAGTTCCCACAATCCACATCCCACATTTAGGAATCAGATACTTGTATGACCTTGTATTCAGTTATTCAATTTACTATACAGCACGTGTTTATTACTTAGTCTTGCATTAATTTACCATCTTACATGCATCATGTTCATCCTAGATTAGTTATTTCATTTCTTAAATACTTAGTACATTCAAAGTACTGATCATATATTTTTATTGGTGCTATATTTTCACATAATATAGGTTCTAAGGCTTAACATCTGACCGCACTTAGTATGACCTCATACCATATCAGGAATAATACTTTAGGTAGTCCTCATCATTCGAGGACAAGTATCACAATTTTTTTTTGTTTTATTTTAGTTGCAGACAGTTAGAGTTATTTGGAGTTTCATACATGCAGTTAGATTTATAGATTTGTGGTTTTAAACTCAGATATTGTCGTTGATTTTGATTATTATTTCATCACTTAGTTCAGCTTCAGCATAGTGTTTTTATAATTTATTTTCAATATTCTTAGTGTCATGCATTCTCATGGGTTAACTTGGGGTAACTTATGACTCTAAGCACCATGTTACGACTATGGAGTCGTCTCAGGTTATGACATCAAAAAAGAAGAATGTAAAGAGTTTATTCAGTCAGTTAACCTCTACATTTTAATTTTTACCTCCTTTAGCTTAAACTAGCCTTACTAACAATAAGTCAACATCCTCCTACCATAATAACCTCTAATCAACACCTTCTCAATATATCAACATGTCAGGCCGTATCTAAAAATTAAATATGAACTTATCCATAATTAGCTTCAATTGTTACCCACCCTTAGAAACCCATCATTTAATACTCTTACATAATATTTAATTATGTTCTAATTTTATAGTTATGCATTAATACCCTTGTATGTAGAAATTCATTTAAGATTATGAAGAAGTAAATAGCAGGACATCAACATCGTGTTCACCTTACTTTAACACTACCAACCTATAGATTAAGACCATAACTATGTCTCAAGCACATTAGTGGGCACCCTTCAAGCATTTTATATCAAATATGAGCACTAAGCCTTTTCAAAAACATCATACAATTTGATCAACCACAAGTCAAAATTGACTACAAGTCAAGACAAGACTCTGACTACTAGCATCAATCAAGTAACCAAACCATGAATTATCAACAACATGCTAACCAGTCTCAAATACACATGTAAATAGAAAATTAAGATGTATGCCATTCATCTTTCAATTTATCTCAAATAACTCAAGGATACATTTTAACAACTGCAATGTTGATAATCGTGAATCCCGATTTGATCAAGAAAGCAAATTTTAAAACTCAACACATAATTCAAATTCACTCAAGGAACCAAACATAAATAAATCAACAAATAAATTTAGTTCACTCAATTAACCATCATGCTCACCTATACCGTGTACACATATTTTAAGGGTCCAATGGTTGCCGACTAGACATGACCTACAGGGGATAGGATCTTGTTATTTACCAAATCCAAGACATTTAGTACCCACCAACCTTATATTACCAATCTCATAAAGATTTTCAAATACAAGTACATCACACAATAATTGATAGATATCACAATAATCACAACAAGAATGACAACAATAATCATATTTATAAAACCAATAAGTTTTTATATAATTTCATTGCATGTGTTAAAGTTTTGGATATAAAGTACTAACTATCTTTCCTTCAATCTGCATTGCAACAAGCATATGAAGAAATAGTTAATATCCACACCTAAAATAATTATGTTTCAACTACATTAAACCATTACCTACAATATGTAGTTCAATTTAGGGCTTAGATAGGACTTTAAAGGTCTGGATTGTGGGTTCGCATAAATATGGTTGACATCCGAACATATCCAACTTTCCCTCTTAACACTAAAAATCTTATCCTAGGCTACCATTCCTCTAGTTACAACTATAGATTCATTGGAATCTACCTATACAAATCACTAGATATCCTTCAGAATCCACCAACAATACTCTTTATAGATTCCTCAAAATACACCAATACCTTTCAGTTATAACTAGGCATTTGTTAAGTTCTAAACCATATTATGGGTACAATACTACTTATAAATATTTAAGAATGATCAATACCAAAATAATGCACATTAATTAGTTGATCGATTTCCATATCATAAGCAATATCCAATTGATATTAAAATAATCAAAGTTTACCCTTTTTATCCATCCCAAACTATGCCAAAAGTCCTAAACATGAACTCTCCAGTAAATTTATTTCAATTATATGATTTTTAATGTAGGTATGAACTACTCAATTACTAGCCTTCCTAGACACCAAGCATATGTTTGGAGGCATTAACGTGAGCTTTTGTGTCCGTACTATTGATTCAAGTCATTAAACCTGTGAAAAAGTCATGTGTTTTATCTTATTCAAGCATATTAATGCATCTTCATTAATACATGGTTATGAGGAAACCCTAGGGGTTTCATAGAAGCCTCCTTCATCATTTTGCAACTGAAGACTAGAAAGAGATTAAATAAAATAAGGTTTGATTTCTGCATTTGCCATCGCGCTATAGCAGTTGGTCAACTACTATTATGATTCTGCTATAGTAGGAAAATTCTTGCTAGAGAAGGTTGACTTCAACCCGATCAAAAATTTTAAATTCTAAAATATATACGTATGGGGTGAGTCTAAAACTTGAAATTTCTTCCAGTTGTCCCTTTCTCACAATGCCCTCAAATTTTGACATCCCAAATCATCCACCTTATGTCATGTTCGATATTAGGAGTTCTACTTACTCGACTTCACTTTTGAAAGATCTTACAAATTTCTATTCGTCTTTATCAATTATAGAAAAACATTAATCCACACTTTGACATACTAAACTTACCCATTGCTACAAAAAGGGTTATTACATGTATAGTGTTTTTCATGTTTTCTATTAAATTATTTTTGAAAGTATGATAGTTTTATAGAATTTTATAAAGTGATTTTAGGTTGTCTTTTTGTAAAATATATATTTATATCTCTCTATCCCCCTCTCTCTTTCTCCCTCTCTCTCTCTCTCTATATATATATATATATAGATATATTTCTCTATCCTCCTCTCTATATTTACACATACTTATATTACCCCCCCCCCCCCGCCCTTAGTCAGATGAATCGAGGATTGATCGACATGGATTTTCACAAGCTTTAGTGGGTTTGGGAGTGCAAGTAAAGTCTGCTAATGCATACTCCGAGGAATAATATTGTTATTAAATGGTCCTAAATCTAAAAAATTACACTGTTTTAGCGATTTTCTTATAGATTTGTAATTTAGTCTATAAGAAAGATATTATGTACATGTAGACAAATGTATATATTACAGAAAAAGTAAGAATATAAATTTTACATCTAAGTAAAATACATACAAGCAACATCATCAGCCAACTTGTATTTGATGAGCTTCAAGATGTCAAATACATGTAATAAAAAATAATTAATATACATAAAATACATAAGTATGTATGTACCTTATGTACATTAGTTTTACCAATATATATATATGTTGTTCATAATTGTTGAAGGAAATGATGAGAACAAAATAATCATCATGCTTAAATAAAAATAAAAGATTTAATTTATAATGTTATGTTGGATTACTGCTGACCTGAAAATGGCAAGAAAAAATGGTTGAATTTTTATTGAATATTATATATATATTTTCACTTGATTCAAAAGTTCCTCCACTTGATCCCCCAACATATCCACCTATACAAAAATAATTGAAAAATATTAATCAAGATGCTTTAATATTCTAATAGATTTTCTAATTAAATTAGATGAAGGTACCTCAGTTTCAACAATTTTTAGATTTTGACATCTTGATAAGAAAGCCTTCTTGCAAAGTAATTTCTTTTTCTTTATTATGGCAACTGGTTCAAAAAATAAATTATGAATTTTTATTTCAGCTCCTCTATCCTGAAAGAAGGTAATAACATTCTCATTACTCCTTTACTATATATATTATATGGTTCTTCATTATCATATTAATCAAAAAAAAGTATTGAATACCTCAATATTTTCTTCTCTAGATTTCAAACGATACTGACCTCAAATTCTTGAATCATTTGATGAAAATTTGATAGCAGAGCTAAGATCAAATTAAAAGATGGTTTAATAAGTGAAATATACTCTTGTGATGATTTTTCAGTTTCAACCACAAGACTAGTGTTTGTGTACACGCATTCATCACATATTGCTAATGCATCAGGTAAAATGCGAAGACTATACTCTAAATCAAACAACAATTCCTTTCTTGAAGATAATTGTTTCATTGCTATCTCTAATTTTTCATTCACAAAAATTAAAGTGCTTTCATCATCATTCAACAATGATTTAATAGTTGCAAGCTCCTTTATCCCTTCACATTTCAAGATTTCTTGTTCATGATATTTTTTTATTTTTGAACTTCCTTTCATCATTAGATCTACCTTCGATTTGAGATATTTTAACATATAATCATGTTTTTCAATCAGTCTTTCCTCCGTTTCATTATTTTCCACCTTCTCATTAGCAGAATTAAAATATTCTAAAATTTCAATATCAACATCTTTCATAGCTTCAAACTTAATAAAAAATTTTAAATCTTCTCTTATGTAAACTACAATATAAAAATAATCTATTTTCTCCATCCATGCCTTAAATATCTCCTTGTAGATATCCTCTTTCAATAGGCTCCTAATAGTAACTGCTAATATACTTTCATCTCTAAAATATTTAGTAAATATTTTTAATTTACCATATTGTGCATCAAATTGGCTTAAGAATAAAGTAGTAGTTCGTTCAATTAATTCAAAACAAATCAAATTCTAATCCTAGATTAATCCTTCATGAAGGATCAAATAAATCTCTTCCAAGATTGATATCTGCATACTTAAATCATTTACCTCCTCTTTTAGTAATTTCACATCTTTTATGATTTCAAAAGCACATTCATTAGTTACTTCTTCATATCCCATGGAAGACTTGGATGAAATTTTCCTAGAAATATTCTCTTCCCATTTCACATATTTTTTGTTGACTGACATAACACTTAGTGAACTTATATAATCCAATCTTGTGATAATTTTTTGAATCAATAAATTCAAAAAATCAAGTTTTTTATTTTTCTTAGGTAATGTATATTTCTCCCCTCTGTGCATCTCCTTTTTCATACAATTTTTTTCTTCTAATTGCTTTCTTGAAATTGATTTATGATTCTTAATCATCTTAGCAACATAATTATTTCCACTAACTTCTTGGTCCTTCTGATCAACTTTTGGAAAAGAGAAATTACATTTTTGTCATATTTTAGTCAAAGGGCTTAACAAATCTTGATTTCTATTTGTTTTATTTTCATCGTCATATCTGCTATAAAATGCCTCTAGTTCCTGGAGTAACAATGTTATCTAACTTAAAAATTCTTTCAGGTTGTCCTTTAAACATTCATGTGGAATTTGATAACCTAAAATGTTCCTTAATTCTAGTTCAAACCTTTGTTGAATATCATTGATAGAAACTTTTATCAAAAAATATAATATGCCACTCTCAATCTTAAAGCTCAATTGCTTCTCGAAGATAACCATATCAACATTGCTTCCAATTGTACTATTTAAGGTTTCTTTTGAAGTATCCTTAAATCCTTCTTTGATATCCTTAATTAAGCCTCTTATCAAGATAAATAATGTATCTTTCTCAATGTTACACCTCCATTGATTCTCTATAGGAACCATCTCACTATTATCCATTCTCCCAAATGTAATATCTAAGATTTCTTTTAATATATTTATGTCAATACTCATTTGTTTAATAACATTATTTTGCTCAGGCCTCAGTGAATCAATCATTTGATTTATTTTTTAAATATGGTGGTAACTTTCATAGAAATTATCTTGTCAGAATCTTTCCTCATTTAGAAGCTCTGAATAAGATTTTGTGTCACTAGTTTCACATTTATCTTCATACTTTAGTAGTAACCCTAAATCAAGAGATCCCTCGCTCATTGTTCTTTGGTTTTCCAACTTATCGCGAAGAAAAATAACTTTTCTTTCTTTAGATTCCAAACCTGTCTAATCTTTAATTTAGTTTATGTCCTCTCTGTTAATTCTCTATCTTTTTCATTGATTAACTATTTCATTACATTAATCCTTCCCAAGATCCAATGCCTCATTTCTATTAGGTTCGAGATAACTTTTTCACAGTTGTTTTCAAGAATATCAATCTCTTGTTGAACAATGCTTAGGCCCGATTCCACAAGGATCACTACAAATTCATTAAACTTTGATCTCTCATGAAGAAACTCTATTGATCCAACTTCAGGCTGCACCTTTGCATGGGCTTTGTCCATTGCACATAATAGAATTCCCATCATTATTACATCTGACTTTGATCTACAGTCTATTTCTCCAATCAAGTTATCCATTTGTTAATAAAGAAATTCAATAGATTTTTAACATATATCTTTTTTACCTAACTATTTTATATGCACATACAGACTCAAACAAGTGTTGAAAGAGATTGACATCAATAAAGACATAATTCTAATAATCTATAATAAAAGATGCACATATCTGTTTGACTTGTTCTAAATTGTCAAAACACCCAAGTAAATTCCCACGAATGCGGTAGAAGCATTTTATTGATTTAAGTTATATACCACCAATAATTTTTAAAATTATCAATAGATCTTTTAATTTATATAAAGAAAAGAAATTAATTATATGATATGACATGCATCATTGACTTGAAAAATCTATTTATAATATTATTTTTTACCTTTTAATAGGTTCTCAAGGATTTAACCTGATATTCTCTATTTTGGTGCTATAGTGAAAAATCAAAATACAGTTTTACTAATTTTGAGTAATCACGCCGGTAACGTCCCAAACAACTGTAATTTTCTTTTTCATTCATATGTTTCTCAAAGCATAGAAAGGTGATTTATTTTTTATTTGGAAGTACTATGTACTATAATGGGAGTTTTTGATTATTTACCATCAATTATTTTCCCTTTTCATGTATTATCCATCAACTCGATAATAGAATATTATATCCCCAGAAAAAAATTATTCAATCTTATATGTTAGCTTATAATGAATGTTTGGGGATTCATAATGCTTGACTGAATTTTTTTATGGAGAAATTGGGAGATTTGTGTTGGGTCTTTGCAATCTTTTTCTATATCTTATATGATTTCAGCTCTTTAGGAAATATGTTAATTTTACTTTTTTAATTGAATTACCTTCTATTTTGATCATACAAGTAATTGATAAATTAGTGACTCCTTGAGGATCTCAAAATGGATTCTTAGATTGAGGAATGATATGGAGATGGGAAAGAAAATATAGTTGCATAATGTTGTCATCCAACTTCGTGTGTCTACAATATACGACTTAAAATTATTCAAACGGTAAAAAAATTATCATTTTATTGTGAGAAATATTTTCCTTTACTCATGTTATATTTATTTACATGGGTGATAATGTTGAGCGAAATATTAGCTACATGTAAATATCTTTATTCAATGATTTAAATGGAGGACCATGCCTATCATCAATATGATGTTTCTCTAGCTCCAATGCTTTTGTGAGATTTTAGTTAGTTTGTTACATAGACATGTGTTATTTTCAATATTGTAATAGTTTCTTAAGCTATATTATGAACCAACACATGTCATAAAATTATAGTAATTTGGAGAGTGGTTTAGGTTTCTTTGACATGTTTTGTATTTGGTACTTTTGCTATGATGTAGGAAGAGTTAATTACTACCAGTCATTTTTCCCCAAGAGGATGTGTTTGATTTATGTCACGACTCAAAAACATAGATTATGATAGCTCATACTATACCACACTAATAGATATGCCAAATCAAGATCCCATAATGACAAGTAACATCCTTATAAGTGGAAGAGGAAAACACGAGATAAATAGGCCCAATAAGAATAAGCACAAGAAATATGACCCAAATATGCATACATACAAAGAGAAGGAACAAAATATATAAAACAGTTCCCCAAGACCTTGTATCGGTAGGTAAAGAAGTTACTAAACATAACAGGAGTACAAGAGCAAATACAATATATGCAGAACCATCATTGAACCATCTTTGAAATATAGATTAAAGATCTATCAAGAAAAATAGTTGTAAATGAAAAAATACGAGCATTACAAAGCCACCCCAAATCACTAATCCAAGATAGCTCCATATGACAAACACGCCGATGGAAAGAACATATACTAGTATCTGCATCAAGGGAAAATGATATGAAAGTGTAGTATGAGTATCAAAGTATACGGTACCCAGTAGGCATCATACACCGCCTGAGCACAATAGATAAATGCATGTATAAATAACATGAAATGAAATAATGAACAATGTATGTAAAATGAAAGGAGAAATGTACTAAATAGGTAACTAAAAGAAATATACTTTCCTACGAAAGTTATCCTAAAATTCAAACACTATAATAATTAACTCATGGAAAAAGTGATAACAATAGTATACATACAGGGTACCTAACTTATTAGAAAGAAAAACTTCCTAATATAAAATAAGATATGAAGATACTAGAAATAAAGTCCACAAGGCGTACTTGAACCATGAGAGAAACGTTCAAAACTAACACTACTTAAGTAATGCGAAAATGATAAAAATAACCTAACTACGGCTCTATAAGTCCACAAGGTAAAATCAACAGACTTAACTACACACAAAAATTAATAACCTAACTCTATATCATAAGCACAACATGTACAAACAGCACACAATAACCCATCCTTGGTCCATACGCATGACATGTACAAATAACAAATATATTGGCGATAGGTGGAGCATTGAATAGATGAGTTGAATAGAAATTAGAAGATGCAATACTTGATGTGTGCCATGTCTAACAATAGGGTATGCACCTCCGCCAACCATGTTGATTGCAAAAGGCAAAACCCATTGTGAACACCCATCCTTCGACATTGTTGCTCACAAATGGAGGGACCCATAGAGGACTAAGAATATCTTTATACATTGCCCAATCCAGAAGTGGTACTTCTAATTAATAATCAGTAATAGATTTCTTTTAAGAATCGATTGGGAAGTAATCTTGAGTATATAGGTGCCTGAAATCAAACTAATACTAAGACAAACCACATTCTTTACTTTTGAAAACTAGTAAGTAGGTCAACCTCTACAAATTATGTTCCAAAGTTGAAGCCAGGAAGTGGAGTCCAATTTAAATCTTTTGTAAATTGAAATAAAGAAACTATTTAAAAGTGTTATAATTCCCTTAGTTAGTCCCAGAAAACTTCAGTAAATGTCGTATATTTTAGTCTTAAAAACCAACATCCAATCGTATGGGTGGTACAATTCTCATTTTAAATTTAGTGTAAGAGCAAAAATGAGTGAATTCCTTTTAAAAATTAGTAGTGAAGATCAATGTTTTGCATGGAACCACACCATACTACAGGTGTATGCATGCATGAATGTATGCATGTCATCATTAGTACAGAAATATTGTATAACTACGTAAGTATCTGCAACTAGAAATTATAGCTTTTTAGAGCAACGTACACTAACTAGAATGTGGTTGAGTTATAATAATGACCTCGAGACCCTCAACGTGTAATGTAGTATGTATACAACATGATTATTGAAAAAAAAGAGTAAGTGAGATAAAACATGATACTAAAAGAGTGGACCTAGGAAGTCCAACTTTATCATAAGATTCTACACTATACCTATGCAAAGGATAAAAAATTTAATTCTAAGGTTATAATATAAACAAGTACTCTAAACTTAATCCTAGCACTACATTAGGTTTCTAATAAAGCTCAAGCTAGTATTCTATTCTAAGATCTGCTTAAAGAAGGACAAAAATGGGGAAAAGATAACATAAATCTTAAACCTATCGTATAAACTCATAACCCACATACAATTTATACCGAACATAATCTCATAGAGAAAATTCCATAAGAAAGTAGATCGTAAGATACCTTAAAGCTAAATAGTAATCTCAAACAGTCCACAAGTTGGTCGTCCCTTCCACTCGACCTTAGAAAGTTGTTTTGCTATCACAATCATAATCCATATGTAAATACAAGTAAAATGAGACTCAAACGACAAATTTATTATTTGGCACAAATATTAGGCCAAAAATAAAACCATGGGGCCCACTTTTAAAATCCTGAAATTGAACACCCAGTAATTACCTCTTAGGACAAGGAACATATGCTTAAAATTAAGTGAGACAAAGCCTAAATTAGAGCTCAAATCAGCTCCCAAAGACCAAGAAAATAGGAAACCAAGACTATGAATTTAACTAGTAATCAGGCCAAATTTAATAGAAAAGACATGAAGAATTGATCAGGTGTCACGATCAAATCATTGTGAATAGCACCCACAGAACCCACCTATAAGAGAACCATATAACCTCGACCAAACACCCGATACTTAATAGTTTTAAAAACTCAAAATAACCAACGTTCATTATTTAAGGGGGAAATTGTCTTAAATATTTTTAACTATGAAGAAACAGAAAAAAATACTTGTATTAAAAATAATCCCCAAGAGCTTAATGAAAAGGTACCAAAACCATAACTATCAAGTATATTACAACTAAAAAATTGATGACCAAATAAACTGCCTTGGTTGAATCAATAAACACAAGGTTAAGAAGAAAAGGATCCATGGGTGTTCGGAGAAGAAATGCTCACTCTTGGATCAAAAATACACTATCGTCTAAAGGTGAGGTCTCATATAAGCCACAGGAATATGCTATGTATTCATAAAAATAAGAGAATAAGATTGTATCATCACAAATCACTATGTACTAGTATGTATCACCGAAGGACCCAAACAATATGAAAACTTAACCAAAACTTTTTAAACAAGTATCAAGCATGACAATTAAATTTTTATTAAAATAGCTTAAAACAACAGATCTTTAAATTCAACCAAGCCAATAATGTCAGATATGCATGTTATGCTTAATTCAGTTCTATTAGTTGACCATTTACATCATGAAAATCTTAATATCTTATCAAAACTTAATAAATAGTTCATATCAAGAATTATAAATTATAAACATCTCAATGAAATTGGTTCATAGAAGGAGTACAAAGTAATATCAAAACAAATGGTCCACACAAGAAACCTAAAGTAATATAAACAACCAATGGTACACACAAGGAACCAAAATATTTTTAAACATAACCTGGTCCACATAACCTAGTCCACTCAAGAAATCATCAAACTCTTTGTACCACAGTTTACACACATACTATAGAACTTATGATTATCAACTAGCCAGGACCTCAAGGGACAATCTCGATCTATGTACCAAATATACTAAACATCTAGTGTCTTGACACACTTTTCACAAAACAAGTGTTGTTACACCCTTATCCCAACACTCTCATTCTTATACCTCTTTAAATTCTTGAACTCAGTGACAACCATTCATTTAACATAAACAACTCACAACAACAATTACGTTCAATTTAAGAGTATAATTACAAAGCAAGTTTTGAATCAACAACACTTGCATATAAATAATGTTCATTATCATTTATGTTGTAAGATATCAATCCACAAGACTTGTATTCAATATTTAATGTGTTTATCATTTAATAGTATGTGTTGTAACTAAATAGACAAACATTTAGTTAAAAATTCACACATATAATAAAATATAATTTTAACTCCAGTTTAACCATAACATACACTGAACCAAGCCTTCAAGTCCCCTAAATTACTTGAATTTTGCCCCTACTTTCAGCCTCAGCTTGATTCCATTAAAAATTTAACAATAAACCATCCAACCAATAATCCATAAATTTTAAGCATTATAAACCTAATTCCACATTTTTGAACCATTATATAATAGATTCACCATCTTAAGGTTTTATACTATTTGTTCCACTCGGTAATCCTCATGAATCAAGATTAAATAATAATTTCTAGACTAGGAATCATAATTCAACACACCTAAAACATTATTAAAAGATTCTTACACTTCAATAACAAATTCATTTCAAGTTCTTCAACAAAATTTACACTCGCAACTCCCACTATGAACATTTCTAATATTAAGTATAAAGTAAAGTAATTTACATTATGATGGTAAAATTTACCTACCTTGGGAGTGGAAATTTGTCCAAGATCCTTAAATTTTACCCTTTTTATCCTAGTTCAAACCTAAATATTTTTGGAATTAGAAATAATATTTTGGGCTCAGATCTAGAATTTTACTAACTCATTCCCACTATAGCAGCCCAATTCCTTTGAAAAAGAGAATGTTATAGAGGGATCAACCCATTGTTACAGCCTTGAACCAAATGGACTTATACTAAAATTGTCCTAATCCTGACATAGCAGGATTGTTATTGTATCCCTCCTACCAACTATTATAGTAGTGAGAAAGATACTCGGAACAAGTTCCTATATTTTCTTATTTTACAACACAATGCTTAAACTTCGACAGTATGAATTAACCTTTTAACGTCAACTGTTATAACAAGACTTCTCAAATATGATTTCTTTTCAAAAAAAATTATGTGAACTCCTTAATCTATTGGCTAACCAAATCAATAAACATCTACATCACAAATCTCTAGAATTATCTAGACCACTAAATACATGACTTTTGTTTGAATACAACATAGCCTAAAAATTTCAAATTTTCATCCAGGATAGACTTAACCCATATTTTAGTATGTTGGACAGTAGTGTAATGATGGAAAAGGTACTATATTTGATACTAATTTACCCATTCATTTATGAACAATAACAATAAAGAAAATAAGAAAACTCGCAAAGAACATACATGAATCATTAAACAAGAATGTATACTTGCTATATATTTTTTCTTCTATCAGTTTAGTGTCCACCTCATTAGGAAACTTATTCCACTTGACTTTCATAGACTTAATCTATTTTGTTTTCAATTTCAAGACATCTTGATTAAGTTTTGCAACTGACTACTCCCCAAAGAAAAGATTCGTATCTAATAAAATCAAATCCTAATGGATAATGTAGTTTCCATATCTATTATAATTTTTAATCATAAAAATATGGAATACTTGATGGACTCTCTACAATTAAGAGATAATGAAAGTCTACCCATTATTGGAACCACCTTCTCAAGAATCACAAATGGACAAATGTACTCGTGGCTAAGATTGTTGTGCTTGCTAGATTCCATTACTCTCTTCATTGGTGAAATCTTAAGTAATACATTCTCATCTATATTTAAAAATATATAACCCACTTTTTAATTTAAATACTTGATAAGTCATCAATTTGGCAACTTATTGGACTTTTTAAGCTTAAATTATCATGTTTTTCATTGATTTGGTGTTAATCTCATGTATAATGCTTATTTGTGTAGTTAAATATTGAAAATGAATATGAGAAAGCCATTCAAGTCAATGGAAGGTCAAATATGAAAGAAAAAGTTCCCTAAAGTTCACATGGACGTGTAGTGAGGTCACCATCATATGCGTACAGCCAATACAGCCAAAAAAGTATTATTTACGCCCAAAGTACACTTCCTCTATTCCTAGGGTCCATACCACCTATTCCTAATCAATTGTGTATCTATTCAAGTAGATCAAGAGTGTGGTTGCATTTTTGTAATATCTAGAAAATGATAAACTAGGGTGAAAATAGTGTTTTCAGCTTATTTCTACCATTATTGAACTATTATTGTACTTTTAATGAGATAAAAAACATTGAATAGACTCTCAAGTGGATAATTAGTAGCTCTTACTAAAGATTCAGTGAAATTAAAGCTTGGATATTGTATTATCTTTGCTTTCTATGGATCAAGTTGTAGAGAATTTTTGTCTATCTTTACTTTTTCTCTCTATGAGTAGCAAATTCTTCATCTTAGGATTATGCTTTAATAGGTAGTGATTAGTGTAAGGGTTTTAATTATTTGACTTTTGAATTATCTATTTAATATGGTTTTGGTATTCAGTCCTTGTTTAAACTAAGATTAGAGGTTGCAAACCCCAATTACCTTAGAACCCATATCATTTTTGATAGAGGAGATAGTGCCGAGGAATAGGTGTGAATAATAACTTTAATTAGTTTATTTAATATCATCTTTTAGACATAAGGATGTTAGTTGATGCCATGGATTGGTAAAATTGTTACACTTATGAGGCGTTTGAAAGAACCCATTTGTGATATTTGGTATTTTATTGATAAACTGACACTAAAATCTCAAATTCTAGCGTACCCATGACTTCTAGAAAAAATTTGACAAATAATCAAATACCCATGCATCAACCCATACTTAGGAAGGCATAACCCCAAGTCCCATCTACACTTGGTTAATCTCTAGCTATTTATAGCTTCGATATAGTATTCTGAAAACACAAAATTATTATATTCAAAATCATTCAAACAAACCCCCCATTTTTACTTTTATGTTTATTTACTATGCATTATGGGTTAACTCTTACTTGACTTCTAACACTATCGAGTATTAAATTTATTATCGTCACTCCATGTGGATTCGAAACCAACTCATAGGTCACTATATTAATGATAATCACTTAAATCTTAAGGGTGTAGTCTTAGCATTATGAATATTTTGGCATTGTAGTCAGGGAGTAAAATATAGTTTTTATACCTGTAGTGTTATTAGTAACTTTGGGTTAGGCATAGTGTTTATTTTACATTATTTGTTTTTTTTGTTCTTTCTTAGGTGAGGATAATAGCATAGATGATACTATGAGCCAACGCGGTAGTAATGTCAGTACTTATAATGTGCATTTTGGGATGAGGATAACTTAGGAGATGCGATTTGAGCTAATGCTATCCATATTCCATCGAAGGAATAAAATAGAGTATTTCACGTCACTAGTATGATGTTTTATTTACTTCAAATGAAAGGATTATTTAGTTTTTATGCACATAAGGATGCTAATCCACACCTGAAGAATTTCATTAATGTGTGTGCTGCAATTGATATTTCCTACATTTCTTAAGAATTAATCTGTTTGCATATTTTCCTATTCACTTTAATGGGAGAAGAAGTCTTATGGTTGTGGTATATGCTCGTAGGATCTATCACTTCATGGTTGATCTCACTTAAGAATTCTTGGATAGGTACTTTCCTCATTCTCAGATGTTACAACTAAGAGATAAAATCATCAATTTTTTCCAACTTAATGGTGAACCATTATATGAGGCTTAAAAATGTTTCAGTAATAAGCTAATGCAATTCCCAAATTATGAGGTCCCATACAAAATACTTCTTTAAATCTTTTATAAGGCATTGTATCACTTGAACAAGATGGTAGTCAATAATGTGGTCGGAGGATTACTTATCGCACAAACTTATGATGTTGCAGAATCTCATTGGATTAAGTGATCAAGAAAAGTTAAGGCTTATTATTTTCAGTATTTTTTAGTATTCCATTTTGGATTCTTTTTGTCATTCTCAGGGGCATGTCCTGACTTAGTTGGTATTTCTGGTTTTAAAGACTTTTGTGAACAAGTGTGGGTTGGTTAATTATTTGGATTATTATAACTGTCATTTGACATACCTATAATTTTTATTACAGATTGGTTGACTTCCACTATTTATATTTATATTCTATTGAGTTAAGGTTAAGCGGGTGATCTCTGACCTATGGTGGGATTGAGATACCCATCACAACAAAACCTGGGTTTAGGTTGTGACAAGATTTATTTTAGAGCATGGTTCAGGGTCATTAGGTTCCCAAAAAGTCATGTCGAGTTGAGTTCCTTTTACGGGTGTGTAGCATGCCAGACTTATAAAGGGGAGGCTAAAAGGAATTTAGGAATGTTTCCCTTTCTTGTGTTCTATTTTGGGCTTTAGAGTCTAGTGCTATGAAAATTCTCTAACTGCTGGATTACTCGTATTTTTGGTCATACCTCCTCAAAGATCTGATGGTCATAGAAACTCTGCTAGACCATCTATCCTACCTGAGGAAATATGCAAGGAACTCATCCTTATTATAGAGTACAGACCTAGTATAGGGTCCTTGCTCCTGACAGTACCGCTCAATATGGGGTTCCACCTATCCCTACTAGTCCTTCATGGGCTAGTGATACATATGATGAGTCACCTAAAGGATATATCTATAATACAAAGTTCAGTAGTCTATTCATATGCTTTCTAAAATGGTGGAATTTCAGTCTCACCAATTTGATCATGTTGGTCCTACTGTTAGTTCATTTGAGGTCACTCAGGTTGGCCAATTTTTTAAGTTGAATCTGTCAACCTTTACAAACTCTAATGTTAAGGATGATCCTCAAGGGTTTATAGATGGGATAGAGAAAATTTGTAGGGTGATTTATGTTACTGATGCAGATAGTATAGAATTTGTTATGTATCAGTAAAATAACATGGATTATTAGTGGTATGAGGAGTGGGAGGCAATGAGGGGTGCTTTTTATGAACTGGCATTGTGTGATGACTTTTTAGATTCTTTTTTTGATCACTTCTTTCCTTAAGTGTTGAGGAAAGATAAGGCTGAAGAATTTGTGAACTTGAAGCAGGTTAAGATATGTGTTAAGGAGTATGCTCTGAAGATTCAGTAGTTAGATCATTATTCTATAGAGTTGGTGTCTAATATGAGGTCCAAGACGAGGAAGTTTGGTTCTAGTTTGTCCTGTGATTTGGTGTTAAGAGTGTATGGCTTCTAGGTTAAATAATGAGATAAACATATCTACGCTGGTGGTTTATATACAACAGGTAGGGGATGACAAAAATAAGCAGGTAGAGGTGGGAAAGAGGTAGAAAAAAAGTTTAGATATTCTGAGTAGGGTGCGAGTCAGCAGAATAGTGGGAGAGATAGTAGGTAGTGGATTAAGAAGAAGAATTAGGGAAGTTCTTATTCGATAGCTAGTGATCCTTAGACTAAGCCTTCAGATGATCATTATTTTCAAGATAGTAGTTTTCCTAAGGCACAGGGTGCTTAGTCTTAGGCTAGTGGATCTCAGTTAGCCCTACCTTATCCCCCTTGCCATTTTTATGGACAGCTTCACAATGGATATTATGAGGAAGTTAGAAATCGGTGCTATAATTGTTTCCATCTTAATAATATGCAGCGATATTTTCCTTCGTCTAGAGTTGTCACTGTAGATAATAAGGTCCCAGTTGCCACTTTTTTGGCTCATGCACCTAAAGGTGCCACTTTAGTTACCATTACTAGCTAGAATTATCTTTATACTATTGTGACTCGTAAGGAATCTGAGGCATCCCTTGATATTATCATTGGTGTTTTATATCTCTTCTCTAGTGATGTTTATTATTTTCTTGATCCGGGTTTTACCTTTTATTATGTGACCCCTTTTATGGATATACACTTTGGTTTGTGTCCTGAAAATATTTTTGACCCCTTTTCTGTGTCTACACCGATGGGTGATTCTATTATGGTTAGAAAAATCTATAGGGGTTATGTGGTGTCTATATTTCTTAGGGAGACATTAGTGGACTTGATAGAACTTGACATGCTATATTTTGATGTAATCTTGGAGATGGATTGGCTTCATTTGTGCTATGATTCTCTAGATTGTATAACTCAAAGGTCAATTTCCATTTTCCTAATAAACCGGAGATCAAATGGAGGGGAGTTTCTTAATACCAAAAGAGAGGTTTATTTCCTATCTTAGATATCAAAATTTGATTTCAAAAGGGTGTCTATACCATCTAGTTCAAGTTTAGGGTTCTAATACTGAATGTTCTTCTTTACAATCCATCCCTGTGGTTAATGATTTTCCTGAAGACTTTCCAAATGATATTCCTGGAATTCCTCCTTATAGGGAAATAGATTTTTGGATTGATCTTCTACTGGATACCCTTCCTATTTCCATTCCTCTTTATAGGATGGATCGGGCTGAACTAAAGGAACTAAAGGAGCAACGAAAGGATCATCTTGATAAAAGCTTTATTCACCCTAGTGTGTCTCCGTGGGGTGCTCGACTTTTTTGTTAACGAAAGATGGGTCACTTTAGATATGTCTAGACTATCATTAGTTGAATAAGGTTAGAGTGAAAAATAAGTACCCTCTTCCTAGGATTAATGATCTTTTTGGCCAACTTCAGGGTGCTAGGTATTTCTCTAAGATTAATCTTCTTTTTGGCAACCATCAATTGAAGATTAGGGAGGTTGATATTGTCAGCCTCCAAAGTTTATATTTTAATAATGACAAACTAACAAGTAAAACCATGTAGGATATTAAAGACCACTGATGAAGGAAGTCATCTCTAGAAAAGAAAGGAAATTCGATCGCAAAGAGATTACGACATTCTATCAAGCATGGCAGATAAATCAAATTTGCTGAAAAGGAAGAAGAAGAATCATCCCACAATCACGGCAGAATGGGAATCACAGTAGAATAAGATCAATCAAAGAATAAATAAAGATCTAAACAAAAGAAGGAAGGATGCAATCATCACATAAGACATCCAAATTAAAAGAAAAGAAAGATCACGGACATATCTGACATGGACGTGATCCAAAGTCGTATATCAACATATCAAATGGCTATATTCCACAAATCAAGGAATCAATCTAAGTCCTTTATTTATAATAAATCTCATGGGTTTCATAGCGAATAATAACAATCGAAGTCTATAAAAGGAGAAGACTAAAGATAGACACTACTTACGCAACTTCAAGGAGAAAATTCAAAGTGTCTCATTTTTAGTCTTACAAACCTCAACAATGTTAGTTTATAATTGTTATATAAAGAGTAGGATTGAGTCATCATTGTAAGATCAACTAAAGCTTTGTCGCAAGATATAAAGAGAAAAATAAGTCTTCAGAACCTCTTTTCCTATCATTATACTCAAACCAAATCTTCAACGATCTAAAGAAAACTTGAAACCCAAGGGGATTGGACGTAGGAACCGGATTGGTGTGCCAAACTAGGATAAATCTCTATGTTATTTACTTTATATTTTAATATTTACGTGTTTAACTATTTAAGTTTAATTTGTTTGTGAAGTGTTTTGATCTATAGGCGAGTCGACTATAAGGAGACAGTAGTCGACTCATAGAAAAAAATTTCAATTCACTCCCCTTCTTGAATTTCCATTGGTATTAGAGAAGGTCTCATAGATAGCATTGCTTAACCGCAAGTGAGAAAAGATTAAATGGCCAATTATTGGATTCCCTATGCTCTCCTTCAGGATGGTCACTGTTCTACAATATCATCATACTTTAATAGGCAACAATACTCTTAATGGAACAACAAATTAAGGATCTTTGTCCAATCAAATGACTTCCAAGATTGCGTTGTCACTAAAAAAAGTCCAAAGGCAATTCCAAGAATAAAGGAGAAGTCAAAAGAGAAAGATAAAGAACCTAGTACCTCTGACATAGAGGACCTTGAAAGCTTCGAGGTCACCAAACAACAACGAGAGGTAATCCAAACTAATGTACATGCTATAAGTTTACTTTTATGTGCAGTTAGCAGAGAAAAATATGATAAGATCTCAATGTGAGAGACAACAAAAGAAATGTAGGACCAACTGGAGCTAACCTATGACGGAACCACCAAAGTCTAGAAGTCAAAAACTACTGCTCTTGTGAATGAATATTAGTTATTCCAAATGGTGAAAAATTAGAATATTGAAACAATGTTTGCTAGATTTAGCAAAATCATATGCGAACTGAAGTCACTCAAGATGATGTATCTTCATAGCATGCAAGTCCCAATGTTGGTCTGAGGTCTCCCAAGGACTTGGGAAACCCAAGCTGTTATTATGGAAGATGGAGATCTGCACAACATGACATATGATAAACAATGAGATAACCTTATCGCATACGAGAAAAATTAAATCAACAGGTTTCACAAAAATGAAAAGATGAAACCAATACCCTTCAATGCTGCTCCATTCAAGCAGGAGGACATTTTGGAAGATGTTAATGGCAAACTAATGGCCTTTATCAACCATGGAGTAATCCAAATCATGAGGTATAGAAAATAAAGATCCCAAGAAGGCAAAAACAATTACTCCACCAGTAATGATGATCTCTGTTACTACTATGGGAGGCCTGGGCACTTCAAACAAAATAGTCCAAAATTGAGATAACGATCATCTAGAAAGAATAAAAAATTTAAGCCTAGAATGATGAAGATAAAATTGAAGAAGAAATAGAAGCCGCAAAAATATGCTTCATAAGAGCAGGTAAATTTAGTGAGGTAAGACTACACGATTGTTATAATTGTAACACTCTTGAATCTAACTTAGCCATGATTACTGATGAGCTTAAAAAAATTATAAATTAATATAAAAAACTCGCTCAAGAGAATAAAATTTGTGAAGCTTAATTTAAACAAAAACTTGAAGAGGAATGACGAAACTAACAAATACAAATTGAGGCATGTCAAATTAAAATTGACCTACTTCATGAAGAGCTTGATGATACAAAAATAAAATTAAACAATTTTAAGGCATCCCCAAGCCACAATTTCTCAAGATCAAACTCTTTTAAATTCTATTTGAGTTCCTCATCAGGATCGTTTAAATTAGCTAAGAACTAATTCTCCTATCGAGGGCCCATTTGTTTTATCTGTCGATAGAGAGGGAACAAATCCTATAGTTGCAAGCATAAGCCTAAAAGTGTGTGGGTTTGCAAGACCAAAGGAAAAACATCTAACCTGAAAGGACCCAAGACTGCTTGGGTAGCTAAGAAGAATTAATCTTCTTATTTTGCAGGAACATATCCGTAAAATTTAATAAAGGAGGGATTAATTTCTAGAAGTATAGATGGAATGAAAAAGGTCTCATCTATTTGTACAAAATATTGACAAAAAATTGTTAGATTCAGTGACAATGAAGGAGGTAATGTCACCAGTGTCGACTATGCCCCTTTTATAGTCGACTCTTCAAATAGATATAAAGGCAGAGAGCACAGACTTCAATAAAAGTTAGAATTAAATACAAATTATTCCTATCTATTGATAATCAAGAGATTTTCGTGAAACAATATCAAAAATTTGAAAAAAAAATTAAAACTTTCTTAAAAGTGAGGAAATTCTCGTTTTACGAAAAAATATTGTTCTAGTATTTTTACGATATTTTTCAACACTATTCTTGATAACTGTAACCTTTTTTGTGATAATTTTTTCTATTATAATGAAAGCTTCATTTCATGAGTAATATCCCTAACTTATGTCTTAGAAAGGAGCAAACCTTAGTTGACTCCTCATCAACTGGAGTAGTATGAACAACTCTTGTTAATTATGTTAATCTATCTATTGAGTTTGTTCCCAAAACTATTTTGTGTTAGTATTAAGTGATCTATGTCCATGATCTTGAAGAAAAAACTGGATCTTATAAAAATCTTAAATTCTCAGAAAAAGATTTGGTGTTAATTATTTCTGAGTCATATTTTTGGACGTAAATTATTTTACTTAGTTCAATTTTATTTTTACAAGAAGAAAGATCTTCAAAAAGATTCTGCATTTAAGACTCATAAGCTATTTTTGACCATAATATTCTCTTTACTTGATCAAATTTTTTTCTTTTTAAAAAAAAAAGGAATCTTTTTAAATGGGCTGCCATTATTACATCATCATTTCCCATGCCACCTATGCCGCCCTTCACCCTTCCCCAGACTGCGTCTCTTCATCTCCATTAGTCCTCGTTCACCTCACGTCATTTTACTTTCCCATTCTTATTTACTCTAAACCGTCGTCTCCCCAGGTTATCTTAACTGGACCTACTTCTCCCTCTCTCTACTCTTTTAAAACTCTTCCGTTCTCTCTCTCTTATCAAAAATTTGATCACTGGCTGATATTTCTAAAATCTCCTATGAAGGTCCTATTTCTCTTTTATAATCCTCCAATGAGTCATCATCTTAGTCCGTTCTTCTTAAGAGATGAAGAACATCTCCCAGCCATGTCTCTTCAGCGAAGAAAACCTATCTGAATCCCTCAGTCTCTCTTCCATTAAAGAGAATGTATCAATTCTGGACAAACTCTCATAAAGAAAAATTCTTCTTCTTTAAAAATTGCTCTATCGTACCCGATCGCATCATCAATCTTAATGTTCTAAGAGATGCCTCTTGAAAAATCAATCACTTCTTCAAATTTCAAGATCTGTCCTTACTATTTTTCCTCTGTGAACTTCTGGTTTACGAAGACCCTGTCTACATATTTTATGCTAATCTTTGACTTTCCCCAAACAGTGGTAAATTTGAGACTCTTGTACTAGGAACAAGAATTGTCTTGAATAACTTTCTATTTGAAAATTTTTTTGAAGTGAAGTTCTATGGTATAGTACCCTTCATGAACCAAAACTGGCCTGAGGACTTTAAAGTGGGCTTTGAGGAAGCCAAGAAGTTCCTATCTAATTCTAACTCTACGTCAACCAACTTTTGTCCCTTGTCTCTCTATTTCAAATATCTCATTATGGCCTATATTGTTGCACCACTTTAATTCCTAGAAAAGGATCTCTATGCAACATAACTTGTCGTGATGCCTTTGTACTATACTATCTAGTCAAGAAGATCAAAATAAATTGGGCAACTTGGATTCAGGAATAGATGCTTGAGAGTGCAAGGGAATCCAATACTTCGTCCAATTTACCATATGGATTACTTCTCATCTAGATCCTTTTTTTCTACTGCATCGATCTCTCTTCCTACCCCCTGTAAAGTGGATGCAACTTCTGATTCTAGAACTTTTAGTAGCATGGGATATGCCCTGGTGGAAAATGAGCGGTGTAGAAAGGAATCTACCCGTGAAAATGCCGAGCCTTCGAAGGTAAGTAAGTTTGCTTCTAACCCCTTTTTCTCTTTGATGAAGGAACTTGAAGAATTTAAGTAACGGTTCTAAACTATCGAGGAAGGTATCATGCAACTCCAAAAGTCTACTGCCAAGCCCTTGTACCTTGGGAAAACTATAATCCTTGACATAGGTATGGTCCGTTGGGGCTTGATGGGCTCAAACAAGGAGTCAAGTTGTTATCTCGAGTGCTCTCTCGCATAGACTATTTGAAATCCCAAGTCTCTTTGTCGATTGATGATCTGGCTATCTGTGTTTAAAATTCCTACTCTTCATTTGTTTAAAATATTGAAAATATAATGGCAAGTTCTATCAAAACATACATAACACTCTCACTAACTTTCTGGAAAAACGGTGAATTATGGACTTTTTTTTCAAAAGGGTTTCCTGTCCCTTATGGTTTTGGGTTGTAAAGATAATTTATACTATCTGACAATTTCATTTGCTATGCTTAGTTATAGCTATCCATTGTTATCTACTACCTCTCTATATATGGATTGTGTTATGCATATATGTGCTTAGTTATATGCTCTGTCTGTATATGTTGTTTTTGTTGCTTGCTATTCTTTTTTATTATACCAAAAACGGGAGAAAGACAGGAAGGGAAGCACTTATTAGTTAGGAGAAAGTCAACTGAAGGGAAGCACTTATAAGTCAGGAGAAAGGACAAACTCAACTGAAGAGAAGCACTTATCAGTCAGGAGAAAGTCAATTGTTGACTTTTATAGTCTACTGTTAATTTAGCAATCATAATCAACAAATATTCTCATAAGTCGAGGGTAGCAAGCGGACTGACAAGGAAGTCAACTGATGTTTACTCATGTTTGTCAATATCAAAAGGGGGGATATAGTTAGCCACCAAAGTTCATATTTTAATAATGACAAACTAACAAGTAAAACCTTACTGTATATAAAAGACCACTAATGAAGGAAACTGGCTCTAGAATAAGAAGGATATTTAATTGAAAAAAGATTATGGCATTCTAACAAACATGGCAGATAAATCAAGTATGCTAAAAAAGAAGAAGAATCATTATCCCAGAATCACAGCACAATGGGAATCACGGCAGAACAAGATCAATCAAAGAATTAATCAAGATCTAAACAAAAGAAGGAAGGACATAATCAACACATAAAACATCCAGACTAGAAAGAAAGAATCATAGACATATCTGATATAGGCATGATCCAAAGATGTATATGGACATATCTAAAATAGACATATCAAATGGCTATATTCCTCAAATCAAGGAATCAATCTAAGTCCTTAATTTAGAAGAAATCTCTTGGGTTTTCTTATGAAGAATAGTAGTCAAATATTATAAAAGAAGAAGATCGAACACAGACACTACTTACAAAACTTCAAGGAGAAAATTCAAAGTGTCTCATTCTTAGTCTTACAAAGCTCTATAGCGTTAGCTTATAATTGTTATATAAAGAGTATGATCGAGTCATCTTTGTAACATCAACTGAAGTTGTGTCACAAGTTGTAATGAGTAAAATAAGTTTTCCAAACTTGTTTCATACATTGTACTCGAACCAAACTTTTAACGATCTAAAGGAAACTTGAAACCCAAGGGGACTAGAATAGGCACTGGATTTGTGTGGAAAACCAAGATAAATCTTTGAGTTATTTACTTTATGCTTTATTATTTACGTGCTTAACTAATTAAGTTTAATTTGGTTGTGAAGTATTTTAATCTACAGGTGAGTCGACTGTGAGGAGTCAGTAATCAACTCATAGAAGAAAATTTTAATTCACCCCTCCCTCTCTCTTAAATTTTAGATATTCCCAAGATTGATTTCCAAACCTGATATGACCATTATGTTTTTTTGGTTATGTCATTTGGGTCGACTAATGCTCCGACTGCTATCATGGATATTATGAAGGCAGTTCCTGGATTTGTTTGTTATTGTCTTTATTGATGACATCTTGGTGTACTCTCACAGCGAGGAGGATCATGTCGGTTGACTCTAAATCATGTTGCAAAATTTTAAGGTACAAGAATTATATGCAAGATTTTCTAAGTGTGAATTTTGGTTAAGTGTTGTGTCATTTCTTCTGCATGTTGTTTCTAGTGAGGGGATTAAGGTGGATCGATAGAAAGTTGAGGCAGTTAAGAAGTGTCCTAGACACACGACTCTAATAGATATTATAAATTTCTTGGGGTTAGTAGGCTACTATAGGAGGTTTGTAAAGATTTTTTCATCTATTAGTGCCTACTGACAAAGTTAACATGGAAAAAGGTAAAGTTTTTATGGTCTAATGCTTGTGAGGTTACATTTGATAAGTTGATGGAATATTGACTTATGCTCTAGTTTGAGGTTACATTTGATAAGTTGATGGAACATTGACTTATGCTCTAGTTTTGACCCTACCCAAGGGTACTGATGGGTTTGTTGTATGGTTTGATACGCCCCGTGTTGGACTGTGTTGTGTTTTGATGCAACATGGTATGATTGTAACCTATTCTTCTAGGCAGCTTAAGGTTCATGAGAGTAATTACCTGACTCACGATCTAGAGTTGACGGTTATCGTCTTTGCATTAAATATTTTACACCATTATCTATAAAGGATGCATATGGATATTTATTTAAACCATAAAAGCTTATGGTATGTGTTTACGCCTAAGAAATTGAATCTTAGGTAGAGGTGGTAGGTCAAACTGCTTAAGTATTATAACAGGAGCCTTTAATACCATCCAGGTAAAACTAATGTTGTTGATGATGCTCTTAGTAAGTTGTCTATAGGGAGACTATCTCACATTGATGAGGAGAAAGGAGGGTTTTTGAAGGACATTCATAGGTTGGAAAACATGGGAGTTCGTCTCTTAGTCTCTAAGGATAGAAGAGTATTTTTTTAGAGAGTATTTAAATCATCTCTTGGTACTAAGGTGAAGGAGAAATAGGCTTAGGATCCCATACTTATACAGATTAAGGATGATGTGGGTGAGCAAAAGTTTATGGCTTTCGATATTAGGGGAGATAGCATTTTGATGTATTATGGAAGGTTATGTGTTCCTAATGTTTGTGGGTTATGGGAAAGAATTTTGGTTGAGTCTCATGAGTCTAGATATACAGTTTATCCAGGTTTGACTAAAATGTACCATGACTTGAAGAAAATCTACTAGTGGAATAATATAATGAGGGATGTGGAAAACTTTGCGTCTATGTGTATGATTTGTCAGCAAGTTAAGGTTGAACATTTGAGGCTTGATGGTATGTCTCAAGAGATAGGGTTGCCTATCTTGATTTGGGAGATAATTAATATAGATTTTTGTTATGGGTCTTCTAAGGTCTTACAGTCAGTCTGATTCTATTTGGGTCATTATGAATAGGATGACTAATTGTAAGACCCCGCAAAATTTCTAGCTTAATTCAGTCCTTTAAGTTTGTTAAGGGGTCCTAGACTTAGAAAATTCTATCCAAGTATTCAAACTTAGTTTATTTTTATTCCTTCGAAAGTTGGCAATCTTATTTCGTGACCTTAAAGTCCTTTAAATATCTATATTTTAGCTAATTCATGATCAGAAAGGTCAATAGGTGTTCCCAGACAAGTTTCAGATTTTTCAGACTTCATTTGAAGCTCCTTTGGAATCCCAAAATAGTGTACCAATGCAATCTTGGCGCATCATGTCACCTATCACGTTTGTGAATATTTTCCCCAGCTACCAGCGTCAAATTCTAGTGAGTCAGCGTGATCTTGGTGCGACGCTCTGAATATCATGTCGGTGCCATCGGCGCGCCGCGTCAACCTATGCATCGGTAATCCAATTTTCACTCATTAAAATACAGCGTTTTGGGGGGTATTTGGGTCATTTCGCCTGACTTTCAGCTCCTAAAACACGAAATTTAATACCCTAGGAAGCAAATAAACTCATTCTTTCTCAATTTCTCTCAAGAACAAGCCTTAGGGTTTTTAAATTTCAAATAAATAACTCAAGATTCCACCATTAATTTCTAGAAATTCTTCAACAAGGTATGTAAAGTGTTGATCCAAGGGTCCCTTCCACCCTTGGAGCTCAAGAAACTTCTTTCAATAAAATGAATTGTGATTTCTATGTTGTGGGTTTGAATGTAATCATGTTGATGTTGTAGAATAGGTTCCAAGTTGAAATCTTTATGTGTTTCATGATATTATGATATCATGTAAGTTGAAATTTGATTCTCTTATATTTAAACCATTAAATTATGAAGTCATGATGTATTAGCATTGTTGATTATACCCAAGTATGAAGCTACGCCTACCATGTGTTTGATAAAATGCTAAATTGAGACTATGGTGCCTTTATGATCCTTTGGTGGTCTAAATAATGAACTTGTGTTATACCCACATGTTCACAATGTCTTCCATGTTAAAGTTATACCTTGTATGTGTTTGATGAAATTCCTCATAAGATTTTATTGTGAGTTGTTGACTATTGTCAAGTATTCAAGAATTGTCATGTCTTATTATTTTCATGCTATTGAGTCCTAGGGGTATTAAATACCAGATAATTTGGTTGTGTGGCTAGAGCCAGTGTCAGTTATAAAACAGTCGCAATTATGTCATGATCAGTAGTACTCTAGTTCAATTACAGAACTCAAGAAAACTTAATAAACTCAGTATTAATCCAGTCCCATTCAGTATTCAGTTCAGTCCTTAGTAAACTCAATCAGATAACAAAACTCAGTAGTATTTCGTCAGTCAACAGAACTCAGTAAACTCAACTTAGTTCAGTTAATTAGTACAAACAGTGAACTAGGAAATCAGTTCAGTGTCTATTCAGTTGGGAGTCAGATTCAACACCAAGTGAACCCAAGGTTTGGGACTCACCTGCCAACAGAGGGTGTGATACTTAGAAGCAGTCCTTGCATTCCAAAACTAAGTAGCCAACATAGGTTGAGACATAAAAACCTTCTAGTTGAGGGTTGATGAGGTGGCTTAACCTAACAGTTGAGGGTCCTACCGTTATCATTTGAGAACCTGCCAGATGTGGGTATCTCTTCAGTGTCTTTACCCATGGCACGGTACTGATACCCTTCTAATTAGGGTTACAGATTGGACCCCAAATCTAATCAGAAAAGGGGCATGTCGGTTAGAGGATTAGCTTCCACAATCTCAGTCTCAGTCTTGAGTAAAGAACTCAAATAGTTCTATAGATTTTAGGACTGTCAGATATAGTCACTCATCTCAGTACGGAACTCAGCTAGTTCCATTCGAAACAAAACTGTCAGACACAGTCACTCAGTAAACAGCATATCAGTTATCAGTTATCAGTTATCAGTTATACAAGTTATTAGTAATCCATGTTATCAGTAAACTCAGTATTTAGAATCCTTATGACTTCAGTTACAGTTATGTATTCATGCATTCAGTCTTACGTAGTCTTATTCATGTTATTCAGTCAGTTATAGTTTATGCAAATGAATCCTTGCATTCATCCTTACCTCACTTTGTGTACCAGTACATTTACACATATTGAGGTATACTTTTCTTTTGTGCTATGGTGTTTTATAAAATAGGTTTAAACGTATGGGCCCAGAGTATTCTTAGTAATTCAGACATTCAGCTAGCAATGAGTCTTTATCATTCAAGGATATTCTTTTATTTTATTATCTCATTAGATTTAGCATTTTAGTAGATGGTGTTAGTTGGGGGATTGTCCTATCAACTCCTTATTCAGATAGTTCAGTTTAGAAGCTTTTCAGACTAGATGTTCAGATAGTATTCAGTATTTCTGATTCTGATGTTTTATTAGACTTTATTATTTTTTTCATCATTATTACAGTTTTGAACCTTATGGAATTTCATCCAATCATTCCGTATTATACAGTGTTATTACTCAATTATTACGGCAGATATCAGTCATGCATTAGCTTGTAGCCCTTCGGGATTATGAGCATGGTGTAGCATCCAGGGTACTAGACTCGAGGCGTTACACTAAGTCTTTTCACTTTTTGCTAGTGAGGACTAACTACTCAGGAAAAGATTAGGCTAAGTTGCCTTCTCAGAAGATAATGAAGTTGCATGGAGCATCGATGTCCATTATCTCATACCGAGGTATATAGTTTTCATCTCATTTCTAGTGTACATTTTAGGAAGGTTTGGGTACTCAAGTTAACCATAGCACCAATTTCTACTCTTAAATGGAAAGATAAGAAAAATAAACTATATCCTGTGTGAGTAATTTTAAGGGTAGTTAGGTGGACCATTTGCCTCTTATTGAGTTTTCTTACAATAATTTATCATTCTATCATCCAAAAAGCTACTTTTGAGGCTCTTTATGGAAGAAGATCCAGGTCTCCTATTGGGTGATTTGAGGTAGGTGATACTAGGTTGTTTCGCCTTGACTTGGTCCACCAAGCCATGGAGAATGTGAAGGTGATTAGAGAAACACTTAAGACTGCTCATAGTCACCAAAAGTCTTATGCAGATATAAGTCAAAGAATGTTAGAGCTTGAAGTTAGTGATTGGTTATTCTTGAAGGTATCTCCTATGAAAGAAGTCATAAGATTTGGAAAGAAATGGAAGCTCAGTCCCTGTTACGTTAGTACGTATAAGATTTTAAGTAGAGTTGGGAATGTCACTTATGAGTTAGAATTTCCAGCAGGTTTGGGTTCTATTCATCCTATTTTCCAGGTGTCTATGCTGAAAAAGTGTGTGGGTGACCCTCCATTAATAGTGCATGTTGAGAATGTTGGAATTATGGATTTATTATCTTATGATAAGGTCTCTATTGAAATATTGGATAGATAAGTTCATAGATTGAGGACAAAGGACATAACTTAGATGAAGGTTCTTTGGAGGAACAAAAGGTAAAAAAGGCTACAGGGGAAGCTGAAGAAGATAAGAGAGCCAAATATCCGTTCTTGTTCCCCATGTTAGATGAAAGTTCTTTAGCTATGAGTTTTGTATCCCTCTTATCTCTTTTTGAATTTGTCACTTGATTTTGATGTATCTTGTATTCTCATTCTAAAATTGTCCTAACTCATCATTCGGGGAAGAATGATCCTAAAGAGGGGATAATGTAAGACCTCACAAAATCTCAACAAATTAATTTTTGACCCTTCCGCATCCGTAATATCAATTTTTTCCTTGAATCATGATAAGGGATATTAATAGGGTATTTTGGAATGTTTTGGGATTTTTAGAAAAGGTTGGACGTCATTTTGGAACCCTGGGGTAGTAAGCCTCTACGATAGTGGCATGCTATTGAGGTTAGCCTTCGTGATAAGGGCGTAGTATGGTGTCTACCCTCTATGATAAGGGTGTTCCACCAACCTATGTTAATTTTATCAAGTTTTTTATTTTTTTCACTTGGGGTGAGGTGTTTTGGGTCATTTTACCCCTTGTACGACTTATAAACATAAATAACCCTTTACCCTTTTATTTTAAAAGATCAAATACCATTCTTATTCTCTCTAACGCAAAACCTAAGAAAACTCAAAGATTTTACAAGAAATTCACCATCCAAGCTCCAAATATTGAATTCTCTTAAAATTGTTCTATATTTCAGGCATGTTTCTCATCACTAACATGTATTTTTCTATTGTGACATTAAATTAATAAATATTTGTGTGATTTTAATTGATGGGTTTGAAATTGGGTTGAGGGCTTTTCATGGTTATTACTTGAGTTATATTCCCTATGTTTTAAATGTCATATTCAGGATTTATTTATGGATTTGGGGAATGGATTGGTGCATTGTCCTAATGGTTGGAATGGGGGATTTTAGCTTGATAATGGCATTAACCTCAACCCACCTTGTAAACTTATTTTTGAATATGTATAATTTCTTTCTTTAACTTGTCTTTTGAGCCTATTGCATAAGCATTAACTTGGATTTGGATTTTAAATGGAACTTGGGAGTCAATTTGGTATTACAAATTTGTTTGGCATAATTATATTAGCTTGCAAGCATATTTGTATGATGATACCATGTTGGTAAATGCCTTAATAAATGATTGCAGGGTTAATGGTTTCTTTATGTGCAACTATTTTAATTTGGGCTTAAAGAGAATTGTGTAGCTCATTATGAAGGTATAGATCTTGGGGGGATCAATACTAGAAACCACATTTGGCGTCGTTGGGGGTCCATGTTATTGTATGCTTGGTTCACACATTATATATATTTTTTTGGGAGGGATATTGTCTTGGTGTCTTTAGCCTTTCCTTAGTTTTTCCTCAGCTTTTCTGGCTAACATGCACTGGGTCCATTCTAGTATGGGGAACTAGACCCATATAACCCATGGGTTCCTTTAGGATGGAGTGAGCTACACAGTTAAGGCTAATGGTTTTAACTCTCATGTTCATGACCCTTGTCCCAATCACGATATCCTATATATGTATATATAAAAATTATGCATGTGGTTTTGACTAGTTTTGAAAAATGCAGTATTTTATCCCCTTACCCTGGATTACATGCCAGTGCTCGCCCCACTGAACATCCCTGGACACTATGTTATTTCATGATGTAGGGTTCAAAGGTTTTTCTTTTGCTCATGTACAACGTTAGGTGATTCAGTATTCCTGTGGATGTTCTATGAAGTGGTGAGCCTCCATTTTCCAGAAGGCCTTGTCATTTCGCTAGTTTATTTATTGCTTTTAGTACTATTTAATATTCCATTTTGGATTCTTTTGGTCATGGTCGGTGAAATGTACCGACTTAGTTGGTATTTCTAGTTTTATAGGATTTTATGGACAATTGTGGGTTGGTTAAATATTTGGATTCTTAGAATTGTCATTTGACTTATCTATCCTTCTTATTACTATTTAGTTGCCGTCCATTGTTTATAATTACAAGCTCTTTAGATAAGTTTAGGGGGTGGTCTTCAGCCCATGGTGGACTTGAGATACTCGTCACGGCTTGGCCCAAGTTTAGGTCATGAAAAGTAGAGATTAGGATTAGAGAAATAAGGATAGAAAGTATGACTAGTACGTACCTCAACTTGATAGGACCAAGGGTAAAGAGTTGAACTTCATTTATGTTGGAAAGTTCAAAAATGAAGATGTCCTTGCTCGTATCTTAATGGGTGTTGAGGGAACCGATAAGATGTTGAGAGAGATAAAAAGTGATTTCTCACAACTAAATCAAACAGTGATTTCTCATTCAACCTTATCAAACAACTTTAAAGAAAGTGGGTTGAATCTCAGCTCATCTCAATGTAAGGCCAAAAGGTGTATCTCCTAGTGACATGATTACTAATCTAATGAATGATGCTCATGTCATGGCCACTATTACTAGGAGTGGTCAGACTCTTTGTAAAGATGTTGATGATTTTGATGAAAACCTAATAAAAAAAAAGTGATGAACAAGGAAATAAAATGAAAAAGTGTCTAGAGAAGTATAATGATGAGGTTTCAAACACAAATGAATAAATTGTTGAAAGGTCAAAGGTAGATGAAGAAAAGGATGTAAGTGAGGAAGCTCCAAAAATGGTTGAGGTAATGCCCCAAAATCGAATAAAACTCCTATTGTTCCTTTTCCACAATTAAAGATTCCTCCCTCATTCCTACAAAGGCTCAATAATAAAGAAGATGATACCAAGTTCAAGTCATATCTTGCAAGCTTTAGAAACCTATCGGTGAATATTCTTTTGTTAGAAGCTTTAAAAAGACGCCCGAGTATGTCATGAAAGAATAGGTCACAAAGAAATTAGTTATGGATTTTTAAACTATTGAGATAACCCACAATTGTAGTGTCATAATGTCTAGCACAATGGTGATGAAGAAGGAAGACCTGGGTGCATTCAATATTCCTTGTACTATAGTGGTGCACAATTTTAAAAAAGCAGTGTGTTATATTAGTGAAAGCATTAACATGATGCCATTTGTTATGTTCCAAAATTTAGGTTTGAGTACCCCCAAAATCAACCATAATGAGGTTCTAAATGTTAGATCATTCTATAAAAATCTCGTGGGAGTGCTATTTGATGTTCTTCTGAAAGTGGGCTCGTACATCTTTCAGGGCGATTTTGTTGTCTTGGATTGTGATGGACCATGACATCTCCATAATTAATGGTTGCCATTCTTGGCTACCGGACAGGCCTTTTTTGATGTTGAATGTGGTGAAATAATGTTCAATTCAATGATGAGGAAGTTTCCTTTAATGTATTCAAGTTCATGAAGCAACCAAAGGACGTGCAAGTTGTTTCAATAATTGATGCAAATGGTGATGAGTTGTTAGCACCATGTAAATGAATCTTATGAATGACCCTAAGGAAGGTGTATCATGAAACTTAGGGAGTGAGGCAATTGAAGAACATGATGAAATGATAGTTTAAATAATTATTCATGGATCTTATAATAAAACCCCTAGCAAGTTAGATCGTGATTTGAAGAATTCTAAAAGTCCACCCACCAAATCATCAATTATTGAACCTCATCAACTTGAGCTTAAGACATTTCCTTCACAAATTCGGTATGATTTCTTGGGTGAGAAAAATACTTTTCCAATCATTGATGCAAATGATCTATTGACTCAACAATTGAAAGCCTCAAAATCTATGGTAAAAAAGTTAATTCATACTAATGGGTGGACCATAGCGGACATCAAAGCATTGTTCCCAAAATTTTCTCAAATAGAACTAAAAAAGAGGTGGCGTGATTCTAAAACTTTGAACCAAGAGATTTATGTTTGTCATGATGTGCTCCTCTTCAACTCTAGGTTGAAAATTATCACGAGAAAGCATAAAACCAAGTGATTGGGCAAATTTGTGGTTGCGAAGGTTTATACAAGTGGATAAATTGAATTAGAAGACCACGAGAAGAAGATGCATTACCATATTGGTGCACCCAAAACGGTTAAGCTTGAGTCCCTTTAATCCAAAAATACAAAATGATTATCAATTGGTGTCGTTCCATTACTATAACAAAGGCGCTTCATGGAAGTCAATCCAAAGATTATTCTTATTATTTTGTAGCTTTGGAAACTAATTGTAACTTTTTTTTGGGTTCTTAGAAGATACCATAAGTCGGGATACGTGAAGAAAGGTTTTTGGGCTCAAAACTATGCCCCGACCCAATGTGTCATTAAATTTAAGCTCAAAATATGGATATCCCAGGCTTGATATGTGTTGAACATACTTGAGAAGTCCTGTCTCAATAACAAAGAAGCTGATACCAAGTTCAAGTAATATCGTGTAAGATTTAGCAACCTACCGGTGAATATTCTTTTGTTAGAAGTTTTAAAAAGATGCCCGGGTATGTTAAATTCATGAAAGAATGAGTCACAAAGAAATTAGTTTTGGATTTTTAACCTATTGAGATAACCCACAATTATATTGCCATAATGTCTAGAACAATAGTAATGAAGAAGGGAGACCTGAGTGCATTCACTATTCCTTGCACTATAGTGGTGCACAAGTTTGAAAAAATTATTGTCAGATATTAGTGAAAGCATTAACAGGATGCCATTTGCGGTGTTCCAAAAGTTAGGTTTGAGTACACCCAAAACAAACCACAATGAGGTTCTTAATGTTAGATCATTCTATTAAAAATCCAGTGGGAGTGCTATTTGGTGTTCTTCTGAAAGTGGACGAGTACATCTTCCAGGATAATTTTGTTGTGTTGGATTATGATAGACCATGATATCTCTGTAATTAATGGCTGCCATTCTTGGCTATCGTACAGGCCTTTTTTGATGTTGAATGTGGTGAAATAATGTTATATTCAATAATGAGGAAATTTTCTTTAATGTATTCAAGTCCATGAAGCAACCAAAGGACGTGCAAGTTGTTTTAATAATTGATCTGATTGGTGATGAGTTGTTAGCACCATGTAAATGAATCTTATGAATGACCCTAATGTGGGTGTATCAGGAAACTTAGGGAGTGAGGCAGTTAAAGAACATGATGAAATGGTAGTTTCAATAATTATTCATGGCTCTTATACTAAAAACCCTAGCAAGTTAGATCTTGATTTGAAGAATTGTGAAAGTCCACCCACCAAATCATCTATTGTTGAACCACATCAACTTGAGCTTAAACATTTACTTCACATATTCGGTATGATTTCTTGGATGAGAAAAATACTTTTCGAATCATTACATCAAATGATCTATTGACTCAATAAGTGAAAGCCTCAAAATCTATGATGAAAAAGTTAATTTGTACTAATGGGTGGACCATAGCGGACATCAAAGCATTGTTCCCAAAATTTTCTCACATAAAAGTAAAAGAAAGAGGTGGCATGATTCTAAAACCTTGAACCAAGAGATTCATGTTTGTCATGATGTACTCCTCTTCAACTCTAGGTTAATAATTATCACGAGAAAGCATAAAATCAAGTGATTGGGCCCATTTATGGTTGCGAAGGTCTATACAAGTGGATAAATTGAATTATAAGACCACGAGAAATAGACCAAAATGGTTAAGGTTGAGTCCCTTTAATCCAAGGATACAAAATGATTATCAATTGGTGTCGTTCCATTACTCTAACAAAGGTGCTTGATGGAAGGAAATCCAAGGTTTATTCTTATTATTTTATTTCTTTGGAAACTAATATAAATATTTTTTGTGTGTCTTAGAAGATACCATAAGTCGGGATGCGTGAAGAAAGATTTTGGGGCTCAAAACTATGCCCCGAGCCTATATGTGATTTAAATTTAAGCTCAAAATATGCATATCCCAGGATTGACATGTGTTGAACATACATGAGAAGTCCTGGCATAGGTAAGGAACACTATGAATACATGAGAAGGTAGCATTCACTGCCTGTACATGCTTAAGAAGTCCAGGTGCACACCATGCAATAGGAATGCAGGTAATCCAACAAGTGAATGAAAAGACCGGTAGTTTCTATTTCGACCAGTGCTGGATATGCTTGAGTGGTACATGTGCAGGTCATGCATAGAGAGAATGCACAACACACTGGTTTGAGGTTCTCAAGGTTGTGCTCGTGCATCCCATGCACATCTCAGGCGCAGGGTGGGTTCAAGTCTCCTATGCCATGCCAAACATTTGTGCCATAAGTTCAAAATTCTTCTAACTCACTTTAAAATTTTCCCTTCTGATAAAAAGAATTAAGCTCCAAATACTTAAATTGGGCATTTGTTTCATTTTCCTCCTCTCTTCAATCAGTTAAAGGTATGATCTTTCATGGTTTTCTTTTTGAATTCTCTTAAAAGTAGAAATGGTGCTTCACATCCCATGATGTTTTTTCATTTGAAATTGATTTTATGAGCTCTTTTGGATGGTTTATGGTTGTTGGAGTCATTATTTTGGATTGGGTCCTTTGTTTACATATTTAATTCATTATTCTTTCTTAATGAAACTAGTACACACCATGTGTTTGATAAAATATCCCATTGAATTTTCTTGCCTAATTAGTGTGGTGGTTTGCTCAACTAGGATAGTATGAGAACCAGGAATGTTTTTGTAGATGATTTGGTGAAATGAGCTTACTCACATGTGCTTCTATTCTATTTTTCCAAGCCTTAGTTTACATGAACACTATGTGTTTGTTGAAATATCGATAAAAGAAAAGTGCTTGTAATGGTTAATCTGATCTTTCTCAGGGCATAATGTAACACTACTAGAAATTAAATTTATGGAAATATTTATATCCCGTTGCAATAGATACTATAACCATCGCTACATATATATTGAAATGGTTGAGCTACCCGTTACATCCGATGGTGTTACAATAGAATTAATGCAATGGTTTTCATTGATGGTTCAAAAAGTCTCTATAGTGATGGTTTTTTGTACACGTGAATGGAGATGGTTCAACGTCTATTAAGATAGTTATAAACTATCGCAACTGAGCTTTATGCAATGATTGTCTATATGCTATCACGACACTTATTTGTATTTATCTAATGTTGAATGAAAATGGTTTACTATCTATTAAGATAGTTATAAGCCTTTCGAATGATCTTTATGCAAAGGTTGAATATATGCTATCGCAATACTTTTTTTTCTAGTTATCTAATGTTAAATGGAAACTGTTTACTGTCTATAAAGATAGTTATGAACCATACCACATGAGTTTATGCAACAGATGTTAATATTCTATCAGGATACTTTATCTTCCTGTTTGTAACAATTATGATGATCTAATGCACCGGTTGCGATCGTTATTGGAATAACTATAGCAACGATTTTATAAAGATGATGCAATAGTTATTGGTAGGTTGTTGCGACAATTATTTATAGCTACTATAACAGTTATTTATTAGTCTACTGCAACACTATTATATGATTTCATAAAGCATAACATAACATAAATCAATTACGAGTAAACACTATTCATTACCAATATAACAACTCAAGAACCAAATATTCTTGACCATTCAAAAAGTGCAAAGACATATTATTTAATCTCGATCATGATTCGACACTATTCATTACAACCCTAGAGCCATACATTTCTTAACCATTCAAAAAAGTGCAACACATAAGTTTTCAATGTTAAAAAACAAAAATTGTTTGAAGCTTTGTCAAGATTTTCAACAACCAAATTTGATCAAACTACTAGCAAGGTCATGTCTACTTCATCATCATCACTTTCATTCCCATCTTCAATGCCATTAGCTATAATTATAACAGAAAATAATTAATAAATGATTGTGAGTCGTATATAAATACACTATTTAGTCTAGAAAATATCTATGCATATATATGCACACGTTAACTAAAAAATATTATTGAGAAAAATATTACCGTACTATTGTTTCAACATATGTATCAATAAAAAAATTTACTTTACAATAAAGTACATGACTTTAGTTTCTGGACAATAAAACATATAGTTGAACATGCATACAAATTCGAGTCAAGGCTGTTAGTATTAGGTTCAAGCTTCAGCCTTCCCAATCTATATGTATCAGTTTTTTCCTAATGCTCACCAGTCTTCTCAAAGCTCACAATCTTCCTAGTGCTCACACCTATATATAATCTAGTCTAGCCTACCTATATACAGTCATACTAGGCCAATACCAATGATAGATATGAATATATTATTTTTCAAAAAGTATTGATAATGAAAGAAATACAATCTAAGGACAAAAAATCTCAAAAAAAAATCGCATATGAATTCCGGTAGCTAGGTAACCTTGTTTGAAAATTATGTTCTCTAACCATGATCAGTAGTTATATGTAAAAAAAAATTCCAACACTAACCATGACCGGTCATAAATCTAATTCTATCCAATACCAACCATATAAGAACAAATGAACTCATGAACAACACCATAATATAATGAATTGTTATCAATGTTTTTCAAGTTGCCTATTCACTTAAGAAATAAGGAAAAATTTCAAACAATAATTAGAAACTCCCCAACATACATTTCTATAAGTAGTAAGATGATGTAAAGTTCCAACAGAAACCAATACAAAAATTGAGTAAAGATACAACCTTGAAAATTAAAATGGCAGATCTAAGTGAAGCACAACCAACACCAACCACAATGTGTTTCAGTTTTCTTATCATATTCACACCAACCAACTAAAGTTTTCTCATTAATAATAAAATTGAAACAAAGAAAACAACTAAATACTTTCTATTCACTTGGCTAACAAATAGTGTCATCCTAAATCCTTAAAACTATCAATATGACTGATCCGACCACAGTGCACGAACCAGATTAGTGAAAAACTCAAAGAAAAAAAAAAGAAAAGACAACGAACAATAACAACAGAATCAACACCACCAACAACAAAAGGTATATAGACCCAAGTCCTTATAAGTTATGCAACATACATATTTTCTAAGATCAACTTCAGCAAATAAATGACACGAATGAACAAGATCCCAAAATGACATATAAGATAGGAAAATAAATACAAACTGAAATGAAATGCTACAATCGTTCTCTATACACATTAACTAAACACTTCCTATTCACTTGGCTAACAAAAAATGTCATTCTAAATCTTTAAAATCATCAGTATGACTAATCTGAAAACAGTGTTTCACCCATAAATCATTCAAAAAAGGAAAACCAGAATAGTACAAATAGGCACAAAACAAATAAATGAAAATGGTCAAGTGCATTAACCTAATCAACGGCAAATAGGGAGGAAAGAAGAAAGAAAAGACAACCAACAATAGTAACAAAATCAGCACCAAAAATAAAAGATATACAGACCCAAGTCCCGACAAGTTACACAACATACATATTTCCAGGATCAAATTCAACAAATAAATGACATGAATCCACAAGATCCTAAAATGTCTTATATGATAGGAAAACAAACACAACCTGAAATAAAATGCTACAACATACAATTAACCATACACACCAACTGAAGACTTTTAGTTAACCAATTGAACACTTCTTGTAAACCAAATGAAAACAAAGACACAACTGAAGACTTCCAGTCAACAAAAAATAATTCCTTCTATAATATTACAATATATAATAAAATGTTATGGTAGTCCAACTATTAATAATTTAATATCTATATCCACTTTCAATATATAAAAGGTTAAATAAATTAAAATAGAGTAATAATAGAGATATGAGAAAAATAGTTATGAAAAAAAGAGAAGAATAAAAAGAGCGAGAAGTCATAACAATAAAGTAGCAACACTAACCTTGATTGTTTCTCCCTATAGCTAGTTATGAAGAAGTAGATTCTCTTGGTGAAGGCACAGAAAATGTTGCTATTATCTTAGGATCAATTAATATTGCCTGCTGAAGTTGAGCATTTACCTCTAGATAATTTTATGTTGCCTATTTTTCTTTTGTTCCTTACTTTATTTCTCCTTGTTTTGCATTCCTTCTTTCAATTTTTGTACTACATTATTTGTGGCATTTAAAGTTATTTCAGAATTTTCAACTTTTTTTTTCAAAGAACTCTTTGATACCCATGCACCATACAGTCTTAGACGACCCGAATGTTCAAGGTCCATGATGATTTAAAATGCATCAACATTAGACTGATCAGACAGACCATCTGTACTACAATAATGTGATTCAATTTTCTCCATTTGAACCTAAGAAATTATATCCAAAAATACAGTCAAGTAAATAAAAAGTAAGTACAATTAAGTGAAACCAATAAAAATAGAAAATAGATAACATTAGTGCAATTTGAGTAGCTATGATTTCATTGGTGTCTTCTACGAGCAACTAGGTTATCTTGCTATTGTGGCACAAAGATATCCTTTTGTGATACACTCCTTTTTTTTTTCTGATCATATTAAAATGGATATCAATATTTTCTTGGAATGACCGTAGTTAAGTTTATAATATAATACATAAAAGAAAACACCAATTTATGGTGGATTAAAGAAAAGCTCTTTTTTCCATCAGTGTGTGGATTCATCAGCTTATTTCAATTTGTAGTATTTGTTTTAGATATTTTGAAAATAAATAAATTCATAATGTTAACTGAAAGCATGAAAAGGATAAAATAGTTTCTCAATACTAAAGAAAAATAACAAAAGAAATATAAAAAAAAAAAAAAAAAAAAAAATCAAATATTTAAATTTGGAAAAAACAAATAAGCAAGCTGCCCACAACAACTATATCATAACTGAAAACAACATAAATAAAATCAGATATTTAATATTCTCAAATACGTTTTACCTTGAATTTCTCAAACTTCCAATATATGAAAATCTCTTTAAATTGACATTTTGGAATATCATTAGGCTTCTTGATCATTCAATTTTTATCATTAGGATATAGATGATTGGAATCTTCCTACAAATCACTTCTATATTTTCTCCAAGATTTTTGAATTCTTTTCAATGTTCATTGTTTCACAGTATTAGGGATATCATATTTCATCTACATTTTGGTTTCAATAAGTAAGCTATTATATATAAAACAACATTAGGGATATCATATTTTATCTTTATTTTGGTTTCAATAAGTAAGCTATTATATATGAAACAGTTAACGAATAACTAACTATTAAAAATATCAAACCTTTATGTACTCCCATTAATCATTTTTGGTGTCAATAACCCTCCAGTCAAGTACATCCAATGAGAAAATGGTAGCATTTATTTCTAGTCTTCCTAGTAACCTACTTAATTCTGAAACTATTTCATCAGTGGAAAAATGGTAGCATTTATTATGAGTCTTCAAAGGAACCTATTTAATTCTAAAACTATTTCATCATTAGGACCAACGGGTTAAGCATTCGTATTTAGCAGGATCAATTTCCACTCGGTTCAGCCATGTACATTGTGTTTCGTATTTAGTAAGATCAATTTCTGCTTGGTTCATCCATGTACATTGTATTTGTGTTTGGACTTTTGTTTTCTTATTAGAAAGACCTTCATCTATAAGAACATATAGGAAATTATAAATCATAAAATATTTAAATTTTTACAAGGTATATAAATGTTACCTCGATCTTCAGAATTTTTATTTGTTATTGGAGTGGCTGAATCCATTTGCACTTGATCCTCTACATGTTGTTCCTCTACAAACTACTCTGTTGCAGATTGTTCAGTTTCTTTAGATTGTGCTGCTTGTGCTACTACTTGTTATTTTCTATCAAATAAGTTTAGCAGATAATGTATCTTTGTTCGTAGGGCTTGAACATTTTCAGTTGTTGTCATTAATATTTGTCTTTTTTTGTCATAGTTTTTAACAATCCAAGCTTCGCAAATGTCTATTTTGTTCTCTATACTTTGTTTCTTGTAGTAGGCCCTTTTTAATTACCGTCTATCTAAATTTTCATAAATAAAAAATAGAACAAGTTAAGAATCTCACAGAGTGTACCTAAAAAGGTGTTTGATTAAATGATTTATCATAACCTAAAATTTGTTATCCCTGTCTGTTGTCAATCAGAAAGAAATAAATAAATAAAACTAAGCATGACAACATAAACCAAGGATGACATTCAAAAATAGTTTAAACCAATTTGTTCATCTGCAAGTAACCAATCTAAAAATTGAGATTCCTAATAAAATCACCTCAAACTCATGATTTACACTGTGAGAAATTTACCTAATTCAATACTAACTACCCTGAAATATATACCATATGGCAAAAATAGTTCAAAAATAAAATTTGTTGGCTCTTAAAGGAATTTTGGAGAACAGGAGTTCATTTTTATTATCCACAAACAATGACCAACTTCATAGGAACACAAAAAGTTAGATCAAATCACTAGCAGAAGAATAAAAAAATAGGATAAAGAATCAGATAGCAAATTCAACAAAATTTTAGTTTCATATATATAAACCATATAATCAAAAACTCAAAACTACTCCAGCATTTCATGCCTAAACTATACATTATGGTTAATCCAAAATTAGTTGAATATACCTAAATTGTTTCTCTTACAAATTCCTATTTTATTCTTCAACTACTCAATTTTACTAGGGCCTAGATTTTTTTGTCTCAACACAAAGGCATTGTATTAACAATGATGAACCTACTTTCAAACTTCAAATGCACAGGTGCATCACTAAACCTCCATAGGTAACAAATAAAAGATAATGACATAAAAACATTACCTTGAACCAAAAAACTGATTCATTAAAATAGTGAAATAAAAATTCTAGACCAACTGTGACAGGAAAACTCAATCCAAAAGCATATTGATCAAATAAAGTACATAAAATATTAACAAAAATTAATTTGTCGGTCATCATCAACTTCCATCCAATCTCAATCAGTATTGTCAATGTCAACGTTCTCTTTCGATATTTCCATAATTACATCTTCTGAATGTTGTGCAACAAAAGGCACATCAATGATATCAATGGGCAGATCATCTCTTTGCTAGTTCACATCAACATTAATAACTCTTTCTAATGTACTAATGTCCTCATTAGGCTCCTTAAAAATATTTCTAATTCTGATATACCAATGTCATCAATAGGCTCCCCCTAAAATGTTTTTTCAATATTAGGACACCTTTCCTCCTTTAAATCATACAAATTAATAGGTACTTTAGTTCTTGCATTGTAAACTTCTTTCTCTATAGAATCTTCCATAGAAAAACCTGATGCACTTGAGATGCTAGTATATAGGTATCATATATGCTGTATTTTTTATTTAAATAAACTCGAGTCAGTCCATATTAACCAACCTCATTGTGAAACTAATAATATCTAAAGAGTACATCACTAAATCAACCCAAATAATCAATCTCAATGATATCTTGAATAACTTTGCAATAGATAATAATTCATAGGCAAGATTCTTATCCCCAGCACTAGAAAAGATATTTGTTGTTGCTGAAAATATTACTCCACTATTTTTAATCATCAATAAAGCATATTGTGTCATCATATGAAATTGATATCCATTAATGAAATATTTTGTATATATTTTAGCTACTAAATGAGGACCTTTAACTAGCCATTTAAATATTTTAGCACTTCAACAGTTTTAGCTTTTTCCCTAAACAAATCTGTGAATTCTCAACTGTGAATTCGTGCTTTGACCCATGCACTTCCTCTATAGTGACTATAAATAAAATCTCTATATTATCTGCAAGCATGTGTTACAAATTAAAACATTAATGATATTGATAAATAAAAGTAAAACAGATTATGACTTATAAATTAAAGTTCAAATACAAATAATTATTTATCTTACTTGATAAATTGCCTCTACTTCTTCATCTTCAGTATTGAACAATGTATATCGAGGAGCTTTATCTAACTATTGTTATCCATGTCAAAACTATTGTATTTCTCTTTCTTTTTGCCTCAAATTGGATGCCTAATCTTAGGAAATATATTTGAAAAATCATCTCTCTATATTTGAATGACCTCAACATCCTCTATTGGATACCCTACTAAAATTTGTCTTCACCCTATCATCTAGGTATCTCGAACAAAAGTATAAATATTTTTTAGCCAAAAAATCCCTCTACTATGAATGTTTCTGTAGTATTTCAATTATGAATAAGATCGCTAAATTCAAACATTTCTTTTTCAACAGGATACATCTAACAAATGAGTCGCGCCCCCCAAACTTAATTTCATCTACTGAATGAATAGGAAAATTTGTAATTAGTCAAAAAAGTTGGAGGAAAACTTATTTCAAGATCACATGCAATATCTATGATTTCTTCCTTCAATATATCAAGATTACTCCTCCTTATAACATTACTATATATATCTCTAAAATTATTCCCTAGCCTAATCAAGATCAAAGACACATTCTTGGGTAGCACTTTCCTAACTGCAATTTGGATTAAGTAATGCAATATGAAATGAGCATCATTACTTTTGTATCCTAATACTTTTATCTACCTGCACACGACTCGATATATTAGACATACACGCGTTCAGGAGTTTCATATCTTGTTAAGACAGTGTAAAATAAGTTTTTCTTCTCTGGTTTCATAGAAAAACATGCTTTAGCTAGATTAAGTTTTTCGTTGTTCTCATATTAAACTAGCTGAATCTCTTTATGAATACCTATCTCATGTATGTCATAGTAAGAATTTACATGATCTTTAAACTTTCCATCTATATCTAACAAGTACCAAGCAAACTATCACACATATTCTTGCATCGGGTCAAGATTGTGCCTTAATTTATTTTGTGGCCAATATGGTAGTTCTAAAAATATGGATTTTTTCTCCATGAACCATGACTACTTCATTTTCTTTTCTTTTGGATCTTTCAAAAAATATTATTGAAGTCACATAGTTCTTCAAGGAATTCTTCACCTAATAAAAGAGTAGGTGCAATTTTATTTTCTTGTTTACCAGTAAATAATTTTTTATCCCTTTAATATGGATGTCCCAAAGGCAGAAAATCCTGATGACCTAAGTAACATATCTTATGATTGTCTTTTAGATACTGGTAGAAAGTATAATGATTACAAGTGGGTCATGCCCATCTGCCCTTGGTGTTCCGTCCAAAAAGAACTGCTAATGTTAAAAAGTCACTATCAGTTCACAATAAAGTTGCATACATATCAAATGTTTTGTTAGTTTCCACATTGTACATTTCGACACCCACATCCCATAGAGCATTCAACTCTGCAATCAATGGTTGTAAGTGTAAATCTATATAACTTCTAGGAGATGAGGGACTTGTAATAATCATTGAAAATATTATATACTCTAGCTTTATACATATCCATGGTGCTAAGTTATTGTTCACTAACATAACCTCCCATGTGCTATCAGAAATGCTCATTGTTTGAAAGAAATTGAATTTATCGGTTGAAAGATCCAATCTATCATTACGAGCATCATTAGTGAAGTCGGGGTGCAAGAGATCAAACTTTTTCTAAGCTTCCCTATCAACATGATGTCTTAATTTCTCATCTTTGGGTCTTTCAATAGCATGACATCTCATAGATACATATGGTTTAGAACACATGAATATCCTCTAAAGCCTATGCTTTAAAAGAAATTACCTTAAAACCATTGCTAGAACTTCAGCGGTGTTTTAGCCAACTCATCATGAACGTTCTTCCACCTAGAAGATCCACACACAGAGCAATTATCAAGATTTGCATTCTTATTCCTTAATAACATATAATCATTAGGGCATGCATGAATTTTTTCATAATTGAGAATCAAATCTTTTATTAATTTTCTTACTTTTTGGAAAGATTCTGGTATCTTAGCAATCAAAAAAGCATCTTTTATCCATTCTCATTTCTTAATAACATACAATTATTAGGGCATGCATGACTTTTTTCATAATTGAGAACCAAATCTTTTATTAATTTTCTTGGTTTTTGAAAAGACTCTGGTATCTTAGAAATCGAAAAAGCATCCTTTATCAACTCTAGTAAGTATGATAAGGCCACATTACTCATCCCATGAAGGTATTTAAACAAGTACAACCAGATAGTGAAACTGAACTTTGAGAAATTCTTACTCCCCGAATACAACTCCTATTTTACTTCCTCCACTAACTTACAAAACGTCTTCACATTTTCTGATGCTCTCTCTCTCTTACTCCTTCATAACTCTAATCATATTCTACATATCTAAATGAATCATGAAGTAGTTTACCAATATCATCATGCATGTAAGAATTTGCAACATAACTTGTTGGATGTGATATATTTCTGTAGGAAAACCCTTCTCCATGAAAACCCACTATGTGTATTTAGGAAAAAATCCATGAGCAAGCAAGTTATCCTCTACCACCTTTTAGGAGCACCAATAAAAATTAATGCACCACCTATAAGGACATAATATTTCATTTTCTAGGGAAGCGTGTTCAAATACCTTATTGAGAAAATCTCTGGCTCCACCATTATAATCATCGGTTGATCAAGGGTGACATATTCAACTTTTATCTCCAGTATCTATATTCGATGTGACATGAATTTAACATCAAAGGAAAAAAAGTTATGATCAAGTGAATATAAAGATAACTTAACGTTTCATGAGAACATGTAGTAATTTTATAACATATATTTAATAGCAAATAAGATGGAGAAATGCAAGTCCTACATTTAGTTACATATTTTACTTACTCTAGAATAATAGCAAAAAGTAACGTTAAAACTATTTGCTAACAAACTCCTAATTAAGACAAACAGACAAGTTTTATGTGAAATCATTTTAACTCAACTATTAAAAAGGCATGCCACTATAAGATGGAATTTCTAATACCAAATAAGAATGTGAAGATATAAATCCATTTTGTCAACCTATATAAGTAGTCCCAAGGTGCAGATTACTTCTTACCCTCAATAACAAGTACATTCTAGACTATATTAGCTAAGGATAAACATTTAAGACTTTTAATCTCCCCCCTAGTTGTGGTGTCAGCCTTGATCTCTACACAGTAGACTGAGTAATCAACCTCACAAATGGTGTCAGCTACCAATTGTCTAAAATTTTTCTTTATCAATTTCAAACCTCCATATTAATTAAAGACCTATCGTATCACTCTTAATGGTACAATACTAAAAGCATTCATACTTTAAGTGTTTTACTAGCCTTTACCATTTCGGATGCTTTGCATAAATGGACGACATGGAATCAAATGAAAAAAAAAAATTAGTATAGTTGGTATTAAAATTAATATTTAAATAATTCAATAATAATTCTTACTAAATCTACCTCATTAAATGAAAGTAAATACATATAAGCAGTCACTAAAATGCTACAGAAATTAAAGTTAGGAACAATAACTTTAAACTTTCGACCAACAATTGATTTCAATTCAATTGATATACTAGAATCAAATGCAAATCAATATTATTAATGTATTTGTACAAAACCAACTATGGAATTAGAATTTGAATCATAAAATTAAAAGTCAATGTTAGTATATAAATATGATCATACACGTTTGTTTTCATACAATGAAAATTAAAGAAAAAGTTTCTCAACACATCATTCACAATTGTAACTGCACATTAACTAAACAGAAAAAATAAGTAAAGTGTTTGAGTTAGCAACCTACTTTCCAGAAGAGAATCTGTCAGCTTGAGCTTCACATCAATTCTTGATCACTTGATCGCAAGCTAATATCGTAGAAAATAGTAAACTATAATAGCTTGTGTTCTTAGTACTAATGAATAGCATTATAAAATACATATGCTTTGATACACAGCCAACTAAGAATTAAAATTTGAATCATAAAGATGAAAGCCAATGTTAGTATATAAATATGATCATACACATTTGTATTCATACAAAGATAGCAAAAGAGAAAGTTTCTCAATACATCATTCGCAGTTCTAACAACACATTAACTAAATTAAAAAAATCAGCAAAGATTTTGAGTTAGCTCCTTGCTTTCTACAAAAGATTCTATCAGCTTGAGTTTCTTATCAACTCTTGACCACGAGGTCATAAGCTAATAACATAGAAATCTATAAACTATATTAACTTGTGTTCTTAGTAATAATGAACAGATATAAAATTAGAACTAATAACCATCTTGAAAAAAATTACGACAAGTAACAAAGGATGAAGTAGAAGACGTTATGCAAAATCATTCCACAACAATAATCTTTTATTACCAACTAAACAACCCCTAAAGACTTAACATGTCATAATTTAGAAAAGTATTTTATTTATTTGACTACCTACATCTATACACATTTCAATTTGGTTATAATGATAATATTACATCATATAAGATCACCAATGCCAGACAATATAATTTCTTTCTTATATAAAAGTATGTATGGTTGAACTTATATCATCTTACAAATTTATCTCTCCCTCTCTGTTTCTATATATATAAAAAGAGAAAAGGAACAATTTTGACAATAATTGAATAAAAAAATCTAGACCTGCCCATCAATTGTATGTTGAATGCAGTTTTCAACAACTGAAATGGAGGTCTGTACGAGCTATCATTATTTTGAATAACCTTACATTTCCAGTAAAAGAAGGAAAGATGAACATGATGATAATTGTAATGCCCCGATTTTCTGAACCGGAAAGCTACAAGGTGCTTATGACCCTGAGGGACCACAAGCTAACCCATGACTGATATCTGTACCTGTATACTGCAATTCATGACATAATAATACAGAAAACATGCACAATAGGCCATAAGGTTCAACTAAAATAATATAATATTCATATGGGCGAAAAATACCCAAAACAACTGAAAACTGAATCTGAAAGCTAAATATGAGCGTAAATTTGAAAGCCTCTAAGTACTGTCTGAAATAAGGAGTTGAAGGAACATGTCTCCAACTAACTCCGTAAAACTGAATTGAAGAAATAAATGAATAAATCAAATAATGTCATCCTCAAATGAAGAGGACTCAATGCAACTCTGTATGTTGAATGCGATTGCTACTACTGGTTTGGGACTCATGCCTTTGAACCTATGGTGTAACGTGAAAAGAAAGCACCATAACGCAAATGCGTCAGTACAACTGGAGTACTGAGTATATGAGTGAGGTAGGCTAATGCAAAGGGTTTACATGCATGAATAATACTACTGACTGATATGAACGTAAGAGTACAAACATACATACATAGTAACTAAGATCGTGAGTACGTGATGGCTAAATCTGTACGCTAATAAATGGATGGAACCGTAGTTCTGATAACATGGATGATTGAATCTGACAGCCCTGAATCTGGTTGAACTCTCTGAGTTCCGTGCTATAACTGAATTTGACCGTGTCTAACAGTCCTGGTATACTGATATCTGAAGAACTGTCTGAGTTCTTTTACTGAGACTGATACTGAAATTATGGGAGGTAGTTGTTTAACCGACATGCCCCATATATGTCATTATGGCTAAGATAGGGTCCAATCTCTGCCCTGACTGGAAGGGTGTCAATACCGCGTCACTGTTAAGAATAACATATGAGCAACCCTCATATAATAGGTAACTCTAGTGAGAACGGTGGGAACCCTCATATAACAGGTTAAGAAACCTCATCTACCCTCATATAACAGGCTGCGATGTCTCAACCTATGTTGGCTACATAGTTCTGGAATGCAAGGATGACTACTAAGAATCACACCCTCATATACAGGTGAGTTCCCATCCTTGGGTTCACTCGGTGCTAACTCCTACTCCCATCTGAAGAGACTAAACATGATTTAACTGACTGTATATGGATAGATTAACTAACTTCCGTTAACTGACGGAGTAGCACTATTATCTGAGAGTTAACTGGGATCATGAGATTTTTGAGGTTTCCTGAGTCACATGTCTGACTGAGTTCTATAGATTATAGCTTGACTGAGATTATCGTGACAACATGATATGGTTCTAGGCACACAACTATGTTTTTTGGGTACGAATACCCCCAGGACTCGATAGAAGGAAACTGACACACATGACATGACTTGATCACAATATTAGAGTCCACAATTCGCTATATCATAAGTAGGGGATAGTATACTTCATGTATTTAATCAACACCTCAAACATGGTAGGGAAAGCATGGATATAATTCACACACAAAATTCATATTTCCATCATCATACATACTTCATGCCATCACCATAAGAATACATAAATATCATGGGCATTCATATTGAAGTGTATCGCTAACATGGACTTGTGATTTAGATATCATGAAATCATGTAAATATGAACTTCTAACATCCTATGCATTTTATCAAACACCTTACATGCATTCTTTAAGGCATAGGTGGATTTCATACTTGCATTAGTTCAACCCACCCAAATTTCATGATTTTCAACCAACAATCACATATATTCCATGAAAAACATCCTTATATATCATCTTGAAACTTGAACAACAATCATCAATGTGTACATGCTTATATTACCATAAAAGTTTACAAATTAACATTTAAAAGCATGATTCTTGAACTCTATGAACGAATTGAATCCATAGATGAACACTACGCATACCTTAAAGCTTAATCTTGAAAGAGTTCTAATGTTTCTAAAGGTTCCTGATGAAAGCCTTAGGCTTGCCCTTGATTTTTCTTGACTAAGGTAACCCCTTTGGGAAAGAATTCTCTTGTTCCTGAGGAGATGATCTTGAGAGGAAACCCTAATCTTGTGGTTGAAAGTTTATGAGAGAGCTTTTTGAGATGTTTTAACTAAAGATAATGGAAGATAATAAGTTCCTTGAGGGTTATAAGTCATGGGAAGTGAAGGGAAAAGACCAAAATACCCTTATAAAATAAATTCCCAGTTGCTGAAAATAATAGCTGACGACATTTGTGACAAGGCGTCAAAATTGTGGTAAGCCGTCAAAAATGTCATCACACAGAAACTGGAATTGATGGTTTTTTCCTACATCTGACGACCTTCATGGTAGGGCATCCCAAATGTGGTAAGCTACCACGATTCTCATCACACAGGAGCTGGATTCTGCCTAAGGCTGACGACCTTCGTGATAGGGCATCACAAATGTGGTAATCTACCATGAATGTTGTCACACAGGAAGTGGTTTCTTCCTAAGGCTAACGACCTTAATGGTAGGGAGTCACAAATGTGGTAAGCTACCACGAATGTCGTCACACAGGAGCTGGTTTCTGCCTAAGGCTAACGAACTTCGTGGTAGGGCATCACAAATGTGGTAAGCTACCACGAATTTCGTCACTTAGGATCTGGTTTTTTCCTAAGGATGACGACCTTCGTGGTAGGGCATCACAAATATGGTAAGCTACCATGAATGTCGTCACTTTGTTTCCATCCTGACATGCTGGAGTAAAATAGGAATAACTCTTTGCTCCGATATCGGATTTAGGAAAAATTAGTATCATTGGAAAGATAATTCAATTATATATCTGTTGATAGGTCATGATATCAAAAATTCCAAGTATAATCAGAGATATACTATTTTGAATTTGACTATACCAATATCCTTCTCAAGAATTCAATCGGTAAGAAATGTTTTAATTCGTCTGATAGTTGGGAGTTATTTGAAGCCATAATATACATATAACCTACTCATAAAACTATAAAATAACGATGATTTACTATGAATGAGCTTGGTAAATGGATCTAATAGTGGTTTGGATTTTTCTAGGTATTACAATATCTCCTTCTTGGAAACATTCGTCCTCGAATGATGACTGTTTGAGAGGAGAGAAAAGATAAACGATGCATACACTGATCATGCTCAACTGTCACATGATTTAGGACAGAATTGAATTCTAAACTGAATATAGCCCAACTGAACATACATATCTGATGCATGACTGATAAGTTGAACTCATGAATGCATGATAAGCTATACACTAATACTTGATACCAATTTTATATTGGAATTTTGAACATGTAACTGAATAAGCTTAAGGAAAATGGTTACCTCGAGCTAAGTCTGAATTAGCAGAGAAAAGATGAGGGTACTTGGTTCGCATGTCTGCTTCTTCTTCCCAAGTAGATCCCTCCATGGACTGATTTTGCCAAAGAACCTTGACTAGAGGGACTTTTTTGTTCCTCAGCCTACGAGTCTGATAGTCGAGGATTTTGACTGGAATCTCTTCATAAGAGAGGTTATTCTGAATGTCAACGCTCTGAATAGGGACTACAACTGGTGGGTCACCTATGCACTTCTTAAGCAAAGAGACATGGAAGACTGGATGAACTGAGGATAGATCTGAAGGAAATTCGAGCTCATAAGCTACCTTGCCGAAGCAACTGAGAATCCTGAAGGGACCGACATATCGGGGATTGAGCTTTCCCTTCTTTCCAAATCTCTTCACTCCATTCATGGGAGAGATCTTGAGATAGACATAGTCATCGACCTCGAATTCGAGATCCTTTCTACAAACATCTGTATAATATTTATATCGGCTCTGAGCAGCCTGGAGTCTTTATATGATCAACTGAACTTTCTCTAAGGCATCATATACTAAGTTAGGCCCTATGACTGCAGTCTCACTAACTTCAAACCAACCGATCGGAGACCTACATCTCCTACCATAGGGAGCTTCGAATGGAGCCATTTGAATACTGGAGTGACAACTGTTGTTGTATTCGAACTCAATCAAAAGCAAGTGGTCATTCCATCTTCCCTTGAAATCAATTACACACGCCTTTAGCATATCTTCTAGAGTCTGAATAGTCCTTTCTGCTTGGCCATCTGTCTGAGGATGAAATGTTGTACTGAGATGAACTTGGGTACCAAGACCCTTTTGGAACGCTTTCCAGAAGTAAGAAGTGAACTGGGTACCTTTGTCTGAGATGATAGATAGTGGAACACCATGTAATCTAACCAACTCCCTGATATAGAGTTTGGCATAATCCTCGGCTGAGTAAGAGGTAAGAACTGGAAAAAAATGAGCTGAGTTGGTCATTCTGTCTACAATGACCCAAACTGAATCATGCTGATGACGTGTTCTAGGCAAACCCGTCACGAAGTCCATGTTCACTTTTTCCCACTTCCAAGTAGGGATAGTGAACTCCTATATGGAACCACTAGGTTTCTGATGCTCTATCTTAACCTGCTGACATGTAGAGCACTTAGCCACAGACTCTACAACGTCCCTCTTCATCCCACTCCACCAATAAATCTCCCACAAGCTGTGGTACATCTTAGTGGCTCCTGGATGAATAGAGTATCACGCACCATGCACTTCTGTAAGAATTCGCTACCTCAAGTCATCTGCACCGGGAACACACAGACGACCCTGACAATGAAGAACACCATCTCCCCCTTGGGAGAAAACCTCTACTTCCTAACTCCGAACTGACTATTTTAGCTTGACAAGGCTAGGATACCTGTCTTACTTGTCTTTCACCTCAAAAACTAGAGATGACTCTGAACTACTCTGAACACATACGCCACCCTCTAAAGATTCGACTAAACGAATGCCTAGTCTGGAAAGTTGATGAATCTCCTGAGCAAATTTCTTCTTACTATCCCCAACATGGGAAACACTACCCATGGATAGTCTACTGAGTGCGTCAGCCACTACTTTGGCCTTGCCAGGATGATAAAGGACACTCATGTCATAATCCTTTAAGAGTTCTAACTACCTTCTCTGACAAAGATTGAGATCTTTCTAGAAAAAGACATACTGAAGGCTCTTATGATCTGTGAAGACATCTACATGAACACCGTATAGATAATGCCTCCAAATCTTTATGTCAAAGACAATTGTTGCTAACGTAAGGTCATGAGTAGGATAATTCTTCTCATGGGGCTTTATCTGTCTGGAGGCGTAGACTATGAATCTACCATGCTACATGAGGACACAACCTAAACCTACTTTGGATGCATCACAATATACTACGAATCCATCGGAACTGTCGGGAAGTTCTAAAACTGGAGCTGAGGTGAGTCGAGTCTTCAACTCCTGAAAACTCTTCTCGTAAGGTTCTGACCACTAAAACTTAACCTTCTTCTGAGTCAATATGTACATAGGAGATGCAATAGAATAAAATCCCTTGACAAACCATCGGTAATAACCAGCCAAACCCAAGAAACTCTTGATATCTGATGGAGAGACAGGGCGAGTCCAGTTTCTTACCGCTTTGGTTTTCTGAGAATCTACTCTAATGCCATCACCAAAAATAATGTGGCCAAGGAATGATACTGATCTTAGCCAAAATTCACACTTACTGAACTTGGCAAACAACTGGTGATCCCTGAGAGTCTGAAGAACAATTATGAGATGGTCTAAATGATCATGCTCAGTGCGAGAATAGACTAGAATATCATGTATGAAGACTATGATGAATGTGTCCAAGTACTGCTTGAACACCCGGTTCATCAAGTCCATGAAATCTATAGGGGCATTGGTAAGACCAAAGGACATAACTAGAAATTCAAAGTGACCATACCGAGTACAAAAAACTGTCTTTGGAATGTCACATTCTCTAACTTTGAGCTGATGATAGCCTGATATGAGGTCTATCTTGGAGAAATAACTGGCACCCTAAAGTTGGTCAAACAATTCATTTATCCTAGGCAGTGTATACCTGTTCTTGACCGTGACTTTGTTAAGATGAAGGTAATCAATACACATTCTGAGAGAACCATCTTTATTGCGCACGAATAAGACTGGTGCATCCCATGGGGATACACTGGGCCTGATGAATCCCTTTTCTAAGAGATCCTTCAACTGATCTTTGAGTTCCTTAAGTTCTACTGATGCCATTCTATATGGCGGAATAGAAATACGCTGAGTATCTGGGAGAAGGTCTATGCCGAAGTCTATTTACCTTTCAAGAGGAATGCCTGGAAAATCTTCAGGAAAGACGTCTGAATATTCATTAACCACTAGGACTGATTCGAGACTAGGAGATTCGGAACTGAAATCCTTAACATGCACGATATGATACACATACCCCTTAGAAATCATTTTCTTTGCCCGAAGGTAGGAAACAAGCTGACCCCTGAAAGACGAAGTGCTACCCTTCCACTCTAGGATGGGCTCATTCGGGAACTGAAACTAAACTATCCCATTTCTGCAGTCGACTATGGCATAGAAGGAATAAAGCCAATCCATGCCGAGAATAACATCAAAATCAATCATATCTAACTCGACTAAATCTGCTGATGTGGATTTCTGAAATATCATAATCGGGCAGTTCCTGTATACTCACTGAGCTATGATGGTTTTACCCACTGGGGTAGAGACTGAAAAGGGCTTTGCTAAAATTTCGAGACTGATTCTGAAATCGCCTGCTATGTATGGAGTTACAAAAGACAAGGATGCACCTGGGTCTATCAAAGCATAAACATGAACATGGAAAATCTGTAACATACCAGTAACGACATCAGGAGAATTTTCCTGATCCTGTTGGGTCTGAAGAGCATAGAGTTTGTTTGGGTGTTTTCCACTAGTAGTACTGGAAGTGGCACCCTGCAGGTTCGGGCGACCGGATTGAGCTGTGGAATAATTCTGCTGACCCTGAGGACCTGGATGAGGACAGTCCCTAACTCTGTATCCTGGATTGACACAACCAAAACAAATGCCTTGACCCACTCTACACACACCCTGATGGTGCTTATGGCAGGTCTGACACTGAGGATAAATGCGGGCACTGCTAACACTACTCTAAGATTAAGAGCCTGGTGCTCTGTCTCTGTTGTTGTCCCTGAACTTCGGCACTGGGGAACTAGCGGAGAAAGGGGCTGGAACTGCTAACTATGGACAAAACTGCGAACGATTTTCTCCCTCCAATTTAAGCTGAGCAAAACTAAAACTGCCTGTTTTTGCTCTCTTGTTCTACCTCTCCCTAGTCTTAACCGTCTTCTCCTCTATCTGTTAAGCGTGTTTCATGAGTCTAGCTTATGTCATATCACTGTTCAGCATCATAGACCTACACTCATTTACCACGCTATCATTCACCCCTGACACGAACTTGCTCATTTTAGCCCTGTTGTCTGCAACCACATGAGGGGCATAGCTGGCTAGTTGAGTAAATCTAAGAGAATACTCTCGGACTGTCATATTTCCCTGCCTGATATTGATGAACTCAATAACTTTGGCCTCTCTCAGCTCTTGGGGAAAGAATCTGTCTAAGAAAGCCGTGATAAATTCTTCCCACTCAATAGGACCTGCATCCTCTAACCTTTCTGCTAACTAGTGCTCGTACCAAATGTGAGCAACATCCTACAATTGGTATGCGGCTAACTCGTCACCCTGAGAAGAAGTGACTCCCATGATATCAATGACCTTTTGGACTTGGTCAACAAATTCCTGAGGATCCTCGTCTGGCTTAGACCCAAAGAAGGACAGAGAGTTTATTCGAGTGAAGTCCCGAATCCTAGCTGCTACTGAATTGGCTACTAGGTTGGCCGAAACGACTGTTGGTTGTTCATTCTAGGCAACTACTGACTGATAAAAAGTGGTAAATGTGGTCCTGAACTCCGTATGAGAAACATGTTTTCCCAAAGGATCTTCGGGCTGAGGAGCTGGCTGATTTCTTCTCTTTTGAGGCATATTTCTGAAATAAGAGAAGAGCGGATTAGACTCAGAGACTGACTTGAAATTATAATTACTAGATCGACATGAATACTAAAAGAAGGGAAACAGTTCCTAAAACATCATATAGCCTCCTGAACATAAATATGGAACGCAACAAACTCATGTACAAGACTCTACTAGATGCGGCTTTCAGACTTTCTAGGACTCTATTGAACCTTAGGCTCTGATACCAAGTTTGTAACGCCTCAATTTTTTGAACCGGAACGCAACACGGTGCTTATGACCCCGAGGGACCACAAGCTAACCCATGACTGATATCTGTACCTGTATACTTCAATTCATGACATAATAATGTGGAAAACATGCACAATAGGCCATAAGGTTCAACTGAAATAATATAGCATCCATATAGGTGAAAAATACCCAAAACAACTAAAAACTTAATCTGAAAGCTAAATTTGAGCGTAAATTGGAAAGCCTCCAAGTACTGTCTGAAATAAGGAGTTGAAGGAACATGTCTAAAACTAACTACATAAAATTGAACTAAATAAATAAATCAAATAATGTCATCCTCTAATAAAAAGGACTCACTGCAACTTTGTATGCTGAATGTGACTGCTACTGCTAGTCTAGGACTCATGCCTATGAACCTATGGTGTAACATGAAAAGAAAGCGGCATAGCACAAATGCGTCAGTACAACTGGAGTACTGAGTATACGAGTGAGGTAGGCTAATGCAAAGGGATTACATGCATGAATAATACTATTGACTGACTGATATGAACATAAAAGTACAAACATACATACATAGTAACTAAGATCGTGAGTGCGTGATGGCTAAATCTATACACTAATACATGGCTAAAACCATAGTTCTGATAACATGGATGACTGTATCTGACAGCCCTGAATCTGGATTAACTCTCTGAGTTCCGTGCTATAACTGAATTTGACCGTATCTAATAGTCCTGGTATACTGATATCTGAAGAACTGTCTGAGTTTTTTTACAGAGACTGATACTGAAATTATGGGAGGTAGTTGTTTGACCGACATGCCCTATATGTTCCATTATGGCTAAGATGGGGTCCAATATTTTCCCTGACTGGAAGGGTGTCAATACCGTACCACTGGTAAGAATAACATATGACAAACCCTCATATAATAGGTAACTCTAGTGAGAACGGTGGAAACCCTCATATAACAGGTTAAGCCACCTTATCTACCCTCATATAACAGGCTGCGATGTCTCAACCTATCCTGGCAACATAGTTCTGGAATTCAAGGATGACTGCTAAGAATCACACCCTCATATACAAGTGAGTTCCCATCCTTGGGTTCACTCGGTGATAACTCCTACTCCCATCTGAAGAGACTAAACATGATTTAACTGACTGTACATGGACAAATTAACTGTCTTCTGTTGACTGACGGAGTAGAACTATTATCTGAGAGTTAACTAGGATCATGAGATTTTTGAGGTTTATTGAGTCACATGACTGACTGAGTTCTTTAGATTATAGCTTGAATGAGATTATCGTGACAACATGATATGGTTCTAGGCACACAACTATATTTTTTTGGTACGAATACCCCCAGGACTCGATATAAGGAAACTGACACACATGACATGACTTGATCATAAGATTGGAGTCCACAGTTCGCTATATCATAAATAGGGGATAGTATTATTCATGTATTTAATCAACACCTCAAACATGGTAGGGAAAGCATGGATATAATTCGCATACAAAACTCATATTTCCATCATCATACATACTTCATGCCATCACCATAAGAATACATAAATATCATGGGCATTCATATTGAAGTGTATCGCTAACATGGACTTGTCATTTAGATATCATGAAATCATGTAAATATTAAATTCTAATATCCTAGGCATTTTATCAAACACCTTACATGCATTCTTTAAGGCATAGGTGGATTTCATACTTTCATTAGTTCAACCCACCCAAAGTTCATGATTTTCAACCAACAATCACATATATTCCATGAAAAATATCCTTAGATATCATCTTGAAACTTGAACAACAATCATCAACGTGTACATGTTTATATCACCACAAAAGTTTACAAAATAACATTTAAAAGCATGATTCTCGAACTCTATGAATGAATTGATTCCATAGATGAACACTATGCATACCTTAAAGCTTGATCTTGAAAGAGATCTAATGCATCTAAAGGTTCCTAAAGAAATCCTTAGGCTTACCCTCGATTTTTCTTGACTAGGGTTTAACCTCTTTGGGAAATAATGCTCTTGTTCCTAAGGAGATGATCTTGACAGAAAACCCTAATCTTGTGGTTGAAAGTGTATGAGAGAGCTTTTTGAGATGTTTTAACTAAAGAGAATGGAAGATAATACGTTTCTTGAGGGTTATAAGTCGTGGAAAGTAAAGGGAAAAGACCAAAATACCCATATAAAATAAATTTTCAGTTGTTGAAAATAATAGCTGACGACATTTGTGACAAGGCGTCAAAATTGTGATAAGCCATCAAAAATGTCATCACACAGAAGCTGAAATTGATGGTTTCTGCCTAAGTCTGACGACCTTCGTGGTAGGGCATCACAAATGTGGTAAGCTACCACGAATATTGTCACACAGGAGCTGGATTCTGCCTAAGGCTGACGAACTTCGTGGATGGGCATCACAAAAATGGTAAGATACCACGAATGTCGTCACACACGAGCTGGTTTCTGCCTAAGGCTGACGACCTTCGCAGTAGGGTGTCACAAATATGGTAAGATACCATGAATGTCATCACACAGGAGCTGTTTTCTGCCTAAGGCTGACGACCTTCGTGGTAGAGCGTCACAAATGTGGTAAGCTACCACTAATGTCATCACTTAGGAGCTGGTTTCTGCATAAGGTTGACGACCTTCGTGGTAGGGCGTCACAAATGTGGTAAGCTACCACGAATGTCGTCACATTGTTTCCAGCCTGACATGCTGGAGTAAAACAGGAATAACTCTTTGCTTCGATATCGGATTTAGGTGAAATCTGTATAGTTAGAAAGCTAATTCAATTATATATCTATTGATAGGTCATGAGATCAAAAATTCCAAGTATAATGAGAGATATTCTCATTTGAAGTTGACTATACCAATATCCTTCTCAAGAATTCAATCGGTGAGGAATATTTTGATTCGTCTGATAGCTGGGAGTTATTTGAATCCTTAATATACATATAACCTACTCATAAAACTATAAAATAACCATGATGTACTATGCATGAGCTTGGTACATGGATCTAATATTGGTTTGGATTTTTTGGGGTATTACAATAATTGACAACATTAACATTAAGATTACTTAAATTGCAATCTCCTTTAATGTTATTTAATGAATCCTTAACTAATATGTCAAAAATGACAACTGACAGCAGTAACATTTTGTTTCTCACCATTCCAAATAAAAGTAGAAATTGAAAGTTTATTCTATTACATTATGGCTAATCACATTCATACAAGACTCTCTCCAAAATGAAAAAATTTGGACAACAAACAACAATAAAAGACATGAAAAATTGATATTTACTAGAGTTACAACTTAAATCTTCTTGTACGAGAGGGTTAGTTTAAGATATGCAAAAATGATTGATATTTACATTTCTTTTAAATTTATTCCCCTAAAATCATAGGGTTAATTTTTAAACATGAAAAAGACAAACTTTTTTGTAGATGGAAGTGTTCTCAATTCTTCACAAAATATGCATGTAAATAAAACAAATCATATCACCAAATTCCCCCAAAACCCTAAAACCCTAAAAAATTCACCACAAAAGGAAGAAAAAATCGAATCTTTTTCCTTTTTTCAGTGAGAAATCATTGTATATTCTAAACTAGAAAGGTAATTCATAGAGATTTTATAACTCTATTAGATTATAAAATTTTCATCTTAACCACAAAAAAATTATATTTTAGACAAAAATTAGAACAAGTGGGAGAAGAGACCCATTTTTGAAATATTATATTATTAATTATATTATCAACAAAAATTTCATAGCTTTCATATAAAACCATTTTGAAAATCATACAAGTATGGAAAATTATAGTTAGAGCGATGGATTCTTACATACAAAGATTTTGTTGATGAGATGAGAAAGTCGGAGATGAAGAGATTGTCGGAAAAGAGGACAGAAGTTGAGAAATCTAGTAGGAAATGGAGGTAAGCACTTGAAATCAAATTTCACATAGAATCAAAGAAAATGGAATTAAAAAATTCTCTCTCTTAGATGGAAAATTCACTTTTTGATCTTAGATATCAGAAAAAAAGTGAGAAAATAGATTTAAGCTCGGTTCTCTTTCTCTCTCTCTAGAGAAAGAGAAAAAGTGATGTAGTTCTCCCTCTAGAGAATAAGTGAGAGGAAGAGTATACTGATGTCTGAAATTTCTATGTTATTTGATATATTTACAATTTTATTTCAATGAAATTGACAAGTTGGACAAAAGTAGTGGAGGAAAAATTCATGTTGGGTTTGCCATAGATACCCTATAGCTACGGTTATAACATCTGTCACCACAATTACCGCTTAAGTGATGGTTTCAATGATTATGTTATGGTTTAGCATACTAAAACATTGTGATGGATATAATCGTTGAGATATCCTTTATCTACAGTTGAAGAATTGTTGCCAAATAAGAGTCATTGTAAGTGCAATATCTAGTAGTGTGATCATTATTGAAGCATAATTTTGAGTCCAACTGGTCCTAAATATTGAATAACATTTGTTATTGGTTGAAGTAGTTTGTTAAGAAATATGCCATTCATTGTTATTGTTAGTAAATATTTGTAAAATGAAACCTATAAGTGAGGTCTAAGTAACCCGAGATACATAAATGCTTACCTTTCCCTATGATAGATTGGGTGAGGCCAATATTAAGGGCATTAGATCATTCTTGTTTCCATTGGAGGGCATGGTTGTTTTATAAGCTAGAATGATGAAATGTGAAGAATGTCTGGCAAAGTAGAGTCAAATATCTGAGTGTTGTGATGAAAGAGTCCAATGAGTTGTAATGATTAAGTTACCTTGCATCCACATTTATCTTCCTGTAGATGTATTTTCTTTCTTAATATATGAAAACACCAAAAAGATGTTTTGCCTATTTTTTTTATTTGGTTTTGTTTTTTTATATTCCATAGGTATGTATCCAAGGATGACTTTTACAAGGAATGCTAAGAAGTGCTCCGCTACAAATAAGGGAAAGAAAAGGCTACAACCAAAAAGGGAAAACAACCAACCTATAAAGTTGTCCAACAAGGTCCTAAAGTGAAAACCAAGATGACTTACCTTTTGCAGTGAACCTCCTTAGAGGAGCCCAATCTGACGAGTCTCCTAGTAAGATAGTATGACCATCCACTCCCATGGACCATCTATTAACAAGAAAAAATCAGAGACACAGCTCCTCGAACCATGAGAACTCACCAACCGCAGAAATATAGATAAAGGTACTCAAAGATCACTGTCGTTGCTGAGACTGAGCACCTGAACCTATATCAGAAGGAAATATAGAATACAAAGGAGTATGGGAGTCAGTACTTGGGAAGGTACTGAGTATGTGGTGGTGGATGCAACATTTTAAATAATTTCATAAATGTATAAGAAAATCATGCATGCTAACAATAATAACTCTCTTCGCTTGAATTATATCATTTCTGGAAGTCATCAGTAATAACATATGCTTCATAAATCTCATAAATCATTTAAATCAACTCAAACTCTTTGACTCATGACTTATAGTGACTCGGTAACTCATGGTACATAGATCATTATGGACGTGGGAGTTTTTTATAACCGACATAACTACACCATGTGAGCCGCATAGAGTCCAACATTTTGCCCTTCTAAGGAGAGAACCCCACATTGGCGGGGGTGTTGTACTCTTGCCAGGGAATACAACCTCAATCTCTTTATCTCAATCCCATACTCGACCTCTGGACCACAACTATCAACATCAATCCTACGGTGGCACGTAGTTTCAGAGAAATACCATATTTCCCGCTCGGTGCTAAATACTCCTCCCAGACTCAGCTCAGAATGCGTTAAGAAATCCACCTTAATCAATATTAAACCATGGGTGTATTTTAGAGACCAAAATATAAATATATATCTCATTTGTAAATCATAAACATCTTGTGGATTCCTAACCCGACTCAACTCAACTCAATCTTTCTCAACATCAAGTACATTTGTTTTTCGAATCATTTTCAAAGATCAAAGCTTCAAGGAAACATCATAGGACTCATTCTTGAATTTCAATCTCAAATATCGATGTATATGTTCAATAGTCAAATTTCTCATGGAAAGACATAGCTCATGACACTTGTCTTAAATCGCTTAGAAATCATCAATACATAATGACAATATACAACTCATGGAATAAATTCTCAATTTAAGAAACATGATGATGAAATAATCATAAATATCAAACTTTTTCAACTCAAATCTCATAAATCATAAATAAAGAAATTTGTGTGTAAACCCACTTGCAAAATCATGTAAGTCAATAATAGAAAGTAAATCTTTAGGCACAAGATCGAAAGGAGTGTTCTTGTTCAAGCCCCACATACCTTGATTATAATTTTGGAGATGTAGAAACTTGTTTGGAACTTCTTTCTCACACTTTTAGACCAATATTCTTGATTCCCTTGACTTGGGGAACTTAATTCTTGAACAACTTGGAGAAATCCATGGAAGATCCTTGAATTTCTTGAAGAAGATTGAATTTTTGGGTTTTGGAAGAAACCCTAATTTTTAGATGTTTCTTGGAAGAGGAAAGGAAAAAAATGAATAGCTATTCTCTACTAGGATATATATATAAGACCATATAGGGCAGAAATGACCAAAATACCCTTTTTAAAAAAGCTGAAATTCGCTAATCGAGGCCTGTGACGGTCGACCTGATGGTTCGTCAAGTCTCCTGATGGTCCACCAGATCGTCCGTCACTCGAGTACCAAAACTGGAACGTTCTGCCTCAACGTGACAGTTGAAGTGATGATCCATTAGGAAACTGATGGTCCACCATGTGGTCCGTCACTCGAGGGCCAGAAATGAGACATTCTGTCTCGACCTGACGGACCCCTTGACGGTCCGTCAACTTTTTAATGGTCCACCATCATGTCTGTCACACGGTGACCAGGAAGACGGGTCACTGCCTTGGCCTGACAGGACACTTGACGGTCCGCCAGGTCGACCGTCAGACCTGGGCGATCCGATATCGCTGAGCAAAACGGCTATTACTCCCTTGTCCGAAGTCGGATTTCAATGAAATTGGTATCGATGGAAATCTTATTCAATTTTCTACATGACAAAAAGTAGAAATTAGAGAAATACAACATGGTTTAAACATCAATCACTTTGAAAGTCATACATATCCACTCAAAAAACGGATTTAGGCTTAAGAAACAATCAGGGTATTACAATATCTCCCCCTTGGACACATTTGTCCTCGAATGTTGCCAGATAGGCCAATAACAAGAGAAAATGAGGAAGTATAGATGGAATGACTCACATCTAAGGTCTCACTTTACTCTAAACTTTTGAGTACTTCCCCAATTGCACGAACAATAGAGAGAATAACCATATAGCTGAATACATTAGATTAGGAGGAAACTAAATTAAGGGAATAGTACCTTCAACTTGATTCAAACTCGTGGAGAAAAGATGAGGGTAATTATCTCTAATATCTGCTTCTCCTTCCCAAGTGCCACCCTCCACTGATTGATTTCGCCACAGAACTTTAACCAAGGGAACTTCTTTGTTCCTTAGTCTATGGACTTGATAATCTAGGATTTCAACCGAGATTTCATCATACGAAAGGCTATTCTGAACATCACAACTTTCCGACGGATCAACAACAACAGAGTCTCCAATGTGCTTCTTGAGCATAGAAACATGAAGCACAGGATAGACAGCTGACAACTCTGCAGGCAACTCAATCTCATAAGCTGCTTTCCCAACACGATTCAAAACTCTATAAGGCCCAACATATCTGGGACTCAGCTTCCCTTTCTTTCCAAATCTTTTCGCCCCTTTCATGGGTGAAATTTTCAAGTACACCATATCACCAACTTCAAACTCAAGAGCTCTTCTTCTCATATCTGCGTACGACTTCTGACGACTCTGGGTTGTCTTCAACATCTCCCAAATTAACTTAAATTTCTCCATAGCCTCAAATACAGCATCAGGTCCAATCACAGCAGCTTCACCCACTTCGAACCAACCTATGGGCGATCTACATCTTCTCTCATACAAAGCTTCAAATGGAGCCATTCCAATAATTGCATGAAAACTATTGTTGTAAGAAAATTCAATCAACGGCAAATGTTCATCCCAACTTCCTTTGAAATCGAGAACATAAGCCCTCAACATATCCTCCAAAGTCTAGATAGTCCTGTCAGCCTGACCATCTATCTACGGATTAAAAGCGGAGCTAAGATAAACTTGGGTGCCAAGACCCTTCTAAAAGGCTCTCCAAAACTAAGAAGTAAACTAAGTACCTCTATCGGAGATAATAGACAATGGAACTCCATGCAACCTGACTAACTCTCGAATATATATCTTAGCATAGTCCTCTGCGGTGAAAGATGTATGTACTAGTAGGAAATGTGCTGACTTAGTCAACCTGTCTACAACGACCCAAATAGAATCATGATGACAACGAGGGAGAGGTAAACCGGTCATGAAATCCATGCTCACCACTTCCCACTTCTAAGATGGAATGCTAAATTCTTGCATCACGCCACCGGGTCTCTGGTGCTCTATCTTTACCTGCTGGCAAGTTGCACACTTTCTACAAACTTTGTTATATCCTTTTTCATACCATTCCACCAATAAATTTTCTGTAAATTGTGGTACATCTTGGTAGCTCCAGGATGAATAGAATACCACGCGCCATGCGCCTCAGCCATAATTCTCTGCCTCAGATCATCAACATTAGGCACACACAATCTATTATGAAATCTCAATACATAATCTCCCTCTTGGGATAAAACCTCCACTTTTTGGTCTTTAACTAATTCTTTCAGTTCGACCAAATGAGAATCCGTATCCTGCTTCTCCTTCACTTCTGAAACTAGGGAAGATTCGGAACTACTTTGGACCCAAACATTACCCTCAGCTGAGTCAAGCAATCTAACACCTAACCTAGACAAACGATGTACTTCACGGGCTAAGTCCCTCTTATCTTCCTCAACATGTGCTACACTACCCATGGATGATCTGCTAAGGGCATCTACCTCTATATTGGCCTTGCTCGGGTGATACAACTCACTCATATCATAGTCCTTCACTAATTCTAACCATCGCCTCTGCCAAAGATTCAACTCTCTCTGAGTGAACACATATTGTAAACTCTTGTGATCCGTAAAAACATCAACATGAACACCGTATAAATAGTGTCTCCAGATTTTCAAAGCAAAAACCACTGCAGCTAACTCGAGATCATAGGTCGGATAATTCTTTTCAAGAGGTTTCAACTGCCTTGAGGCATAGGCTTTAACCTTACCCTTCTACATCAACACACAACCCAAACCAACTCTGGAAGTATCACAATATACCACAAAATCATTTACACCATTAGGCAGGGTCATCACAGAGGCTGAAGTGAGTCGAGTCTTCAACTCCTGAAAACTCTTCTCGCAAGAATTTGACCACTGGAATTTAACCTTAATTTGGGTCAACAGGGTCAAAGGAACAGCAATGGAAGAGAAAACTTTGACAAAACGACGGTAGTAGCCAGCTAGACCCAAGAAACTCTTAATATCAGACGGGGAAATAGGTCTAGGCCAATTCTTCACATCTTCTACCTTTTGAGGATCAACTCGAATACCATCAGAAGAAATAATATTACCTAGAAAGGAAACTGACCAAAGCCAAAATTCACACTTGCTAAGTTTGGCAAACAACTGTTGATCCCTAAGGGTCTGTAAGACAATTCGAAGATAATTTGGATGGTCTTTTTCACTCTGGGAATATACAAGGATATCATCTATAAACACAATAACGAACATATCTAGGTACGGTCTAAACACCCGATTCATGAGGTCCATAAAAGCTGTCGGGGCATTCGTTAGCCCGAAGGACATGACCTGGAATTCAAAATAACCATAATGAGTGTGAAAAGCCAACTTTGGAATATCACACTCTTTGACTTTAAGTTGGTGATAACCGGATCTCAAATCTATTTTTGAGAAGTAGCTGGCACCTTGCAGCTGATTAAATAGGTCATTAATTCTAGGAAGAGGGTACTTGTTCTTAACTGTGACCTTGTTAAGCTGATGATGGTCAATGCACATGCACAATGAACCATTTTTCTTTCGAACGAATAGAATGGGTGCACCCCAGTGAGACACACTAGGACTTATAAAACCCTTATCAAGAAGATCTTTGAGTTGCTTTTTCAGCTCCTTATGTTCTGCGGGATCCATATGATACGGAGGAACAGAAATAAGTTGTGTATCAGGGAGAAAATTAATTCTGAATTCTATCTCTCTATCGGGAGGTACCCCTGGGAGATCTTCCGAGAAAACATCAGGAAACTCATTGACAACACTAAGAGACTGAATAGTTGAAGTCTCAAACTTAGTGTCCTTAACTTGGACTAAATGATAGATACAACCCTTGGATATCAATTTCCTAGCTTTAAGATAGGATATGAAATGACTTTTAGGAGATAAAGAATTTCTGGACCACTCAAAGACTGGTTCATTAGGAAACTGAAACTTTACTACCCGGGTACGACAGTCTATAAATGCATAACAAGAGTGAAGCCAATCCATACCCAGAATAATATCAAAATCAACCATGTCTAGCTCAATCAAATCTGCAAACATAACCCTGTTAAGAACAGTGATAGGACACTTCTTATATACTAACTTAGCAACAACAGATTCACCCACTGGTGTAGAAACTAGAAAAGGCTCGGAAATCTTTTCAGCACTGATTTCAAAATTCACAGCCACCAACGGAGTCACATAAGAAAGACTTGACCCAGGGTCCATCAACACATACACATCGAAATTAATTACACAAAGCATACCAGTAACAACATCTGGTGAATCCTTCTGCTCCTGGCGGGGTGGTATAGCATAAAAGTGATTCTACCACTGACCACCTGCAGTACTAGACGAGGCACCCTGAAGAGGAGTAGGACGAACTACAGAGGCTGGAGCACTAATAGTCTGACTCTGGGGACGAACATCGCGACTCCTCTATCTAACATATGGGAAATCTCTAAACTTATGGCCCAACTTACTGCAACCAAAACAACCCCTCTGACCGACTATGAACTCACCTAGATGGTCTCTACCGCACTTCAGACATGGAGATAACAAGGTCTGTTAGTTACACTGTCTTGGGACCTGGATATAGTAGGACTATTACCCTGCTCTAGCCTAATTCTGAATGCAGGAGTACTGGCTGATGAAGGCGCTGGCACAAGAGAACGACTCTGGAACTGAGGGCGGATTCCTCTAAAAAATCTAGTTTGACTATAACCCTGTTTCTCTAATCTAATTCTCTTATTCCCTCTCACTCTCTCTCTCCTTCACTTTATCCACTTCAATTTGCTGAGCATGAAATATTAGTCTTAAAAGGTGCATGTCCCTATTAAGCATAGCGGATCTACACTTTTTCACAACATAACCTGATACACCGACCAAGAACTTACTCATACTAGTTCTAGAATCAACCATCATACCGGGAGCATACATAGATAACTGGTTTAACTTATGGCAATACTCCTTAACTGTCATGGGGCCCTTTTCTCAAATTCATAAATTCTTCTAATTTTGCTTCCCTCAGCTCCAGGGGAAAGAATCTGTCTAAGAAGGCATCTTGGAATAATTTCCAAGTCACAGGAGTATCATTCTCCCCTCTACTCTTCCTCCACATCTCCACCCAATCATAAGAAACATCTTTCATCTGATAGGTAGCCAATTCAACACTCTCCTCCTCTGTGACATGCATAATCTGAGTGATCTTTATCACTTCATCTAAATACATTTCTGGGTCCTCACCTACTTTCAACCCATAGAACTCAGGTGGATTCATTCGCATAAAGTCACAAACTCGGGCTGCATCAGAATTATTCCCTTGCGGAGGTGGACTAGTAGTCTGGGTGTTGGATTAGTAGTTGGCGGTGACCTCCCAGGCTAGTGCTTAGAAAGTTGCCCGGAAATCAGCATGGGACACCGTCTCACCTAAAGGATCAATGGGTTGAGGTCGTTCATTATTTCTGCGAGCTCTACGAGGAGGTAATTTTTGTCATAAGAGAGCACGAATTAACAGAAGAGAGAAACAATCATAGGCACGATAGACTCTTGAAAGAAAGAAACAACTTCTCCTAAAATATCATGTAGCCTCTTGCTCATAGATGTGGCGCGCTACACACCGATGATCAAGACTCTACGTAACGTGGCTTGTCAAACTCCCTAGGACTCCTTGAACTTTAGGCTCTAATACTAAGCTTGTAACGCCCCAAGAACCTATCCCGAGATGTCACATGGTGCTCAAGTCCACACGTGGCCTCAAGATAACCCTCTAATCCTATCATCACTTTAAGAAATCATTATAGCGCAAATCATGCTATTATAAAGAGGAATAACCATGTCATGAACATACTGAAATACGAAGTACTACTGCCCTGTACAAATAAAATACTGAAATCTCTATACATGCTGGTAAACTAGTCTAACAAAGCCTCTACTATATAGAATTGAGGATCCATTGGGACAGATCCCCAACTAACTCGTACTGAACTGAAAGTAAACAACCATCTATTAACAAGACAAAATTGGAGACATAGGTCCTCGAACCATGAGGACTCACCAACCGCAAAAATATAGATGAAGGTACTCAAAGATCACTGTCGCTGCTGAGACTGAACACGTGAACCTATATCAGAAGGAAATATAGAATACAAAGGAGTATGGGAGTCAGTTCATGGGAATGTACTGAGTATTTGGTGGTGTATGCAACATTTTAAATAATTTCATAAATGTATAAGAAAATCATGCATGCTGACAATAATAACTCTCTTCGCTTGAATTATCTAAAACATCATTTCCGGAAGTCATCAGTAATAACATATGCTTCATAAATCTTATAAATCATTTGAATCAACTCAAACTCTTTGACTCATGACTTAGAGTGACTCATTAACTCATGGTACTTATATCATTATGGACGTGGGAGTTTCTTATAACCAACATAACTACACCATGTTAGCCGCATGGAGTCCAATATTTTGCCCTCCTAAGGAGAGAACCCCATATTGGTGGGGGTGTTGTACTCTTTCCAGGGAATACAACCTCAATCTCGTTATCTCAATCCCATACTCGTACTCTAGACCAAAACTATCAATATCAATCCTACGGTGGCATGTAGTTTCAGGGAAATACCATATTTCCCGCTAGGTGCTAAATGCTCCTCCCAGACTCAGCTCAGAATGTGTTAGGAAATCCACCTTAATTAATATCAAATCATGGGTCTATTTTAGAGACCAAAACATAAATATATATCTCATCTGTAAATCATATACATCTTGTGGATTCCTAATCCGACTCAACTCAACACAATCTTTCTCAACATCAAGTACATTTGCTTTTCGAATCATTTTCAAATTACAAAACTCCAAGGAAACATCATAGGACTCATTCTTGATTTTCAATCTCAAATATTGATGTATATGTTCAATAGTCAAATTTCTCATGGAAAGACATAACTCATGACACTTGTCTTAAATCTCTTAGAAATCATCAACACATAATGACAATATACAACTCATGGAATAAATTCTCAATTTAAGAAACATGATGATGAAATAATCATAAATATCAAACTTTTTCAACTCAAATCTCATAAATCATAAATAAAGAAATTTGGGTGTAAACCCACTTGCAAAATCATGTAAGTCAATAATAGAAAGTAAATCTTTAGTCACAAGAATGAAATGAGTGTTCTTGTTCAAGCCCCACATACCTTGGATTATAATTTTGGAGATGTAGAAACTTGTTTGGAACTTCTTTCTCACACTTTTATACCAATATTCTTGATTCCCTTGACTTGGGGAACTTAATTCTTGAACAACTTGGAGAAATCCATGGAAGATCCTTGAATTTCTTGGAAGAAGATTGAATTTTTGGGTTTTGGAAGAAACCCAAATTTCTAGATATTTTTGTAAGATTATAGGAGAAAAATGAATAGATATTCTCCTAGGATATATATATAAGACCATATGGGAGGAAATAACCAAAATTCCCTTTTTGAAAAAGCTGAAATTCGCTGATCGAGGCCTATGACGGTCGATCTGACGGTCCGTCAAGTCTCCTGACGGTCCACCAAATTTTCTGTCACTCGAGTTCCAAAACTGGAATTTTCTTCCTCGACGTGAAGGTCGAAGTGACGATCCATCAGGAAACTGATGGTCCACCAAGTCGTCCGTCACTCAAGGGCCAGAAACGAGACATTTTGTCTCGACCTGACGGACCCCTTAATGGTACGATCCACCATCCTGGCCGTCACATGGTGACCAGGAAGAGAGGTCACTGCCTTGGACTAACGGGAAACTTGACGGTCCACCAAGGACCTGACGGTCCGCCAGGTCGACCGTCAGACCCGGGCAATCCGATATCGCTGAGTAAAATGGCTATGACTCTCTCGTTCGAAGTTGGATTTCAATGAAATTGGTATAGATGGAGAGCTTATTCAATTTTCTACAGTAAAAAAAGTATAAATTAGAGAAATACACCATGGTTTAAAAATCAATCACTTTGGAAGTCATACATATCCACTCAAAAGATGGATTTAGGCTTAAGAAACAATCGGGGTATTATAGAGATATGCTCTTTTTTACATTTTGGTGCTTATTTATCCCTTGTGGGGATTTTTATTCATGATCTTCATTGCTTTAGATTTGTCCCTTCTAGGGAATGTTGATGATGATGTTGGCTATTACCCTTGTCGAGCATTTTTCATGCACTTAATATGATGTGATACCCAATTATGATTTTATTAGTATTGGCGGTTTGTTTTGGGCAATGCTTATAAGATTGTAGAAAATTTTTCTTGTCTCCTTTTATATAAACGAGTTCAATAAAATCCAAATGTTTTCTTTGAAATTTGGTCCTTTCCCAAAGAGAAAATTTTTGTTTTTTTTTCCTTTTTTCATTTTATATTTACTTTAGTTATTTTCATTGTTGAACCAAGTGATGTTTCACCCATGATATATGTTAAGATAACATTCATAGGTGATGTACCTAGTCTTTAGAGTTTATTGGAATAGGAAAGAATTAGAAAATTCTTTTAAAATGTCATTTCCAATTAATGAAATAATTTTGAGAAAAAACAAAAATATAGTTTTCTTTTTGAAAAATAACAAGCTATTGAGTGAGACCATTAAATTCAATTTTTGTCTCTCTTTACAAGGATGGTTCTTTGACTAGAAGTAACTTATTAAGCTCAAATTAACTCGGATACTAACTTTTTGCTCTTTGGGTTCGATGACTTGTGGTGTGGTATTTTTGAATAATTCTTGTACATAGGTGTAGTCTAGAACTTTTCTCGAGTGTATTCAAATATAAATATACACAATCTTGGTTTGGAGGATAACCCGAGACCTTTTTTGACCCATCACATAGCCAAATTACAATCTTAACATTGTTTCTTAGTAGCCCCATTAATCCTTTTGCCCATTTTTCTTTCTTCTTTTAATAATAACCATGTTATAACACCTAAAGCCTTTTTGAAAAACTTCCGTTAGGTAATTAACATCCTTTGATGCATCGCATGATTCTAAAATAATAAAATATATGTGAAAGCCTATGTTTAGGAGTGTTGTGTAATTGTGGGAATTATTTAAGTGTGGTACAAACCCCTTGTTTAGGAGAAGATTGTGATATACTAATATAACCTATGAAAGGTGTATGTAAGATTTTCAAATCATGTGCTTAAGAAGAAATATATATGCTTGATGATAATTTTGAATAGCCTAGTCCATAGAATTTGAAGAGAAATTAGACAAATGTGGGGCTAAGAAGTGCGTAAAGTTAGAAATCTCTTAAAAAGTACAAAGAAATAATGAATGAAAAAGGTGGGTTAGATATTTTTGGTAAAATCTATTCTTAAGGCTAAGGGAAGAAAGGGAAATGATTTGAATGTAAATAAGGTAGATAATTTTAAAAAATTAGGGTAGAAGGGGATGAGCGAGTGAGTTGAAGAAGGCCTTCTACTGACTTGATCCATATATTGCTTCCTGCACCTTAAACCTTCATCATGACCTACAAGACCTTGGCAATTCTAAACTTGGTAAGTCTACATTAGTGGCAAAAACATAAAGTGCATACCTATGGCTCCACCCATTGTACTTGAATTTCTTTGCGAGAGAGTGTGAATTATTTCATTATTTGAGCTTTTTTAAGAGTTGAAATGTCTTGAGTTTGTGGAACTAACTCTTGCATATGAGCGGCATCTATACTTTAAGGTAGACAGTGATGTCTTACTCTCAGTTTAGGTAAATGGGTGAGATAAGATTCATTTTGTAGATTAAGATGATCTTTGAAGATTTTTTTTCACCTCTTGATATTCTTTGTTAATTTAAAAGGTTCATTTAATACTATAATACCCCATATTTTTTCCTCGCTAATTTCTTCTCAAGAAAGTCTTGTATTAGATTCTAAATTGAATGATGATTATTCTATGAGTAATTTTCAAGATTTTTACTTTTTGTCATTTGGAAAATTCAATAAGCTTTCCGTCGATAAAAGATTCACCCAAATCTGATAATCGGGTCAGAAGTTACGACTATTTCAAGTTCCCATCATAAAATAGTGCCATATTAGTTAGTGGCGCACCGTGACACAAGAGGAAATGGCATTTGGCAAATTCCAGAAGGGGTTCACAATTATGGCACATCGCGCCAGGGCCCAAATTAAGAATTGTCCATTTTCTAGTGACTCAACACAATTTCCCCTACGTCGTACCAAAGTTCTAGGTCACAAAGAAAGTGGCAATGCGATGGCCCCACGTCGCACCATCACTCAATTTCCCAATTGTCAAAATCCAGTGACACGGCGCGATAGCACCACGTCGCGCCAAGGTTCCAATTCGAGAAATTTTCACTAAAATTAAATGATGCATCCAGGGTTAAAAGGGTCAACTTCCCACCCCTATTTAAGCCCTTTAACACGTGATTCAGCAACTTTTTACCCAAAATATACTTGTTTCTCTCAAGTTTCTCTTAAGAACAAGCTAGGGTTTTCATAGAAGATCCAATTTCAAGAAAGTTTCACCGTCAATCATCACGAAATCACAAACTAAGGTATGCATAGTGTTTATTTATGGACTCCTTTCGTCCATGAAGTCCAATAATCCCTTTTCCAACTTTAAGTTATGGATTTTCTTTATGATTTCATGATTGGGTTATTCTTGTTCATATTGATAAATGAGAAATTGAATTCTACTCCATGTTGGGTGATAAATTCTATGTGGGTTACATTATTATGGATATAGATTCATGCAAACCAATGATTAAACCCTTGAATGATGAAATTAGAATTGAACCATGATTTTTAATTATTGTAGAATGATGTTTACATGTACCATGCCTATAATTTGTTTGATTAAATACCTAGATGAAGGAAAAGTGCCTAACTAGCATGATACCATGAAATCCCCATGTATGTACAAGTTATGCCTATCACATGTTTTGATGAAATGCTTCTATAAATGTATTAAGTATTATGATGTTAGTTATATGTTTAAGTAAGTTATTCTTGGTCAATTTTCTTCCATCGAGTCCTGGGGGTACTGGTACCCGAAACATTAGTTGTGTTCCAAGAGCCATGTCATGTTTTCATGATACTCTCAGTCAAGCTATGATCCTTAGACTTCAGATAGTCTTATGACTCAAGAAATCTACATGATCTCATGAACTCAGTCAGTTGTCTGATATTAGTAGTATTTCGTCAATCAACAGAATTTTGTAGCTCAGTCCATTTTCAGTTCAATAAATCATGTTCAATGTCTATTCATATAGGAGTAGAAATTAGCACCGAGCGAACCCAAGGATGGGAACTCACCTGTTATATAAGGGTGTGATTCTTAGAAGCAATCCTTGTATTCTAGAACTATGTAGTCAGCATAGGTTGGTCACTTCAAATTCCTAGTTATGTCATTTGGTCTTACCAACGCCCCATCAGCTTTCATGGACTTGATGAACCGTGTGTTCAAGTAGTACTTAGACATATTTGTCATAGTCTTCATAGATGATATTCTGGTCTATTCCCGTAGTGAGCGTGATCATGAAGACCATCTCAAAGAAGTACTTCAGACTCTCAGAGATCATCAGCTATTCACCAAATTTAGTAAGTATGAGTTTTTGCTAAGGTCAGTAGAATTCCTTGGTCACATCATTTTTGGTGATGGCATTAGAGTAGATCCTCAAAAGACTGAAGTAGTAAGAAACTAGCCTCTCCCTATCTCTCCAACAGATATTAGGAGTTTCTTGGGTTTGGCTGGCTATTACAGATGGTTTATTGAGGGATTTTCTTCTATTACATCCCCAATATCCAAATTGACTCAGAAGAAAGTCAAGTTTTAGTGGTCAGATCCTTGCGAGAAGAGTTTTTAGGAGTTGAAGACTCGACTCACCTCGGCTCCAGTTCTAGCTCTTCTAGATGGTTCAGATGGATTCGTAGTGTATTTTGATGCATCCAGAGTAGGTTTGGGTTGTATCCTCATGCATCATGGTAAGGTCATAGCCTATGTGTCCAGACAGCTTAAACCCCATGAGAGAAATTATCCTACTCATGATCTTGAGTTCGTAGCCGTAGTATTTTCATTGAAGATTTGGAGGCATTATCTATACGGCGTTTATATAGATGTCTTCACAGATCATAAGATTCTTCAGTATGTCTTTTCTCAGAAAAATCTCAATCTTCGTCAGAGAAAGTGGTTAGAGCTCTTGAAATATTATGACATGAGTGTCCTTTATCATCCGGGCAAAGCCAACGCAGTGGCCGACTCTCTTAGTAGACTATCCATGTGTAGTGTTTCTCATGTTGAGGACAGTAAGAAGAAGTTAGCTCAGGAAGTCCATCATCTTACCAGACTAGGCATTCACTTAGTCGATACAGATGAGGGTGATATATGGGTTCAGAGTAGTTCAGAATCATCTCTAGTTTTTAAGGTGAAAGAAAAGCAAGATAGATATCCCAGCCTTGTCAAGTTGAAAGAGTTAGTTCAGGATCAAAAAATAGAGGTTTTCTCCCAAGGGGAAGATAGTGTTCTTCGTTGTCAAGGTAGTCTCTGTGTTCCAGGTGTAGATGATTTAAGGCAGAAAATTCTTGCAGAAGCGCATGGTGTGTGCCACTCTATTCATCCAGGGTCCATAAAGATGTACCGCGACTTGCGGTAAATCTATTGGTGGAGTGGGATGAAGAGAGAAATTGCAGAGTTTATGGCTAAGTTCTCTACATGTCAGCAGGTTAAGATAGAGCATCAAAAGCCTAGTGGGTCGATGCAGGAGTTCAGTATTCCTACTTGGAAGTGGGAAGTTGTGAACATGGACTTCGTGATAGGTTTACCTCGAACTCATCGTCAGTATGATTCAGTCTGGGTCATTGTAGATAGAAAAACCAAAGCAGCTCATTTCCTTCGAGTTCATACCTCTTATTCAGCTGAGGATTATGCCAAACTCTACATCAAGGAGTTAGTCACATTGCACGATGTTCCATTGTCCATTATCTCAGGCAGAGGTACCCAGTTCACCTCTCATTTCTGGAAAGCATTCTAAAAGGGTCTTGGTACCCAAGTTCATCTCAATACAGCCTTCCATCCTCAGATATATGGTCAAGAAAAAAGGACCATTCAGACTCTAGAAGATATGTTAAGGGTGTGTGAAATTGATTTCAAGGGTAGTTGGGATGACCACTTACCTTTGATTGAGTTTGCATACAACAACAGCTATTATTCCAATATTCGCATGGCTCCATTCGAAGCTCTCTCTGGTAGGAGATGTAGATCTCCAATTAGTTGGTTTGGAGTTAGTGAGGCCTCAGTTATAGGGCCTAACTTGGTATTCGATGCCTTAGAAAAAGTTTAGTTGATTAGAGAAAGACTTCGGGCTGCTCAGAGCCGACTGAAGTCTTATGCAGGTTTTCATAGAAAATATCTTGAGTTTGAGATTGCTGACTATGTGTATCTAAATATCTCTCCCATGAAGGGAGTGAAGTGGTTTGGCAAGAAATGGAAACTTAGTCCCCGATATGTCGGTCCCTTCAAGATTCCCAGTCGCTTCGGCAAGGTAGCTTATTATCTTAAATTGTCTTCAGATCTAGCCTCAGTTCATCCAGTCTTCCATGTCTCTTTCCTCAAGAAGTGTATAGGTGACCCAGCAGTTGTAGTCCCTATTTAGAGCATAGATGTTCAGAACAACCTCTCTTATGAAGAGATTCCAGTTAAAATCCTAGACTATCCAACTCGTAGATTGAGTAACAAAGAAGTCCCTCTAGTTAAAGTTCTTTGGTAAAATCAGTCCGTCGAGGGAGCTACTTGGGAAGAAAAGGAATACATGTGTACCAAGTATCCTCACCTCTTCTTTGCCAACAAAGATCAAGCTCAAGGTAACAGTTCTCCTTATGCTTACTCAGTTTTATGTCCAGTGTTCATCACAAACTAGGTATGCAGTTTCATGCTCATGTTCCCATTATAAACTTGGTATCAAGTACCATTGCATATTTATTCATGCACTCATGTATCAGTTCAGTTATGTAATTATGCATCATACATGCATTCTCATTGTAAGAAACTTAGTTCTTCAGAACACTCAGTCATGCATTCATGAATCAGTTACACATGCATCAGATATGCATGTTCAGTATTATATGTTCAGCTTGTCAGTCATGTCAGTCATGAGATCATGTTCCGGTTAATCATGTTTAGTATGTATGTCAGTGTCTATTCTCCCCTCTCAGTCAGTCTCATTCGAGGACAAATGTTCTCAAGGGGGAGATATTGAAATACCCCATACTTTTTCCTTGGTAATTTCATCTCAAGAATGTATAGTATTAACTTCTAAATTGAATGATGATTATTCCATGAGTAATTTTCAATATTTTCAATTTTTCATTTGGAAAATTCAATAATCTTTCCGTCGATATAAGATTCGCCCAAATTCGATAATCGGGTCAGAAGTTATGACTATTTCAAGTTCCCATCATAAAACAGTGCCATATTAGTTAGTAATTATTTTATTAGTTAGAGTTAGTTGGGGAAGAAGTTAAGAATAAAGTAGAGGTTATGTAGAGGGCGTATGTTAAGTTAATTGAGAGTAAAGATGCAGAGTAGAAGAGGGGGAATAGGGAGGTCTACAAAGATGCAAAAAAAAGGCTAAGCTTGCAGTTACAGCATCTAAAACTGCAGCATTTGAGAGCTTATATGTGGGACTAGAGGAGAAAGAAGGGGAAAAGAGGTTGTTTAGTCTTACTAAGTCTATGGAGAGGAAGGTCCAGGACCTCGACCTAGTGAAATGCATTAAGAAGGAGGATGGTAGAGTGTTGGTGAAGGATGCCTACACTAAGAAGAGATGGCAGGAGTATTTTCATAAGCTTTTGAACGTGGAGGGGGATAGAGAAATTGAGTTAGGGGAGCTGGAGCACTCATAGTAGAGACGTGATTTCAGTTATTGTAGCTGTTTTACGGTCGGGGGGGTCAGAGAAGCTATTCGTACAATGCGGAGGGAAAGGACGACGGGGCCTGATGAGATTCTGGTGGATTTTTGGAAGTTTATAAGTAGGGCATGTTTAAGGTGGTTAACTATTTTTTTTAAATGTATTTTCAAGACGGCGAGAATGCCCAAGGCTTGGAGGTGGAGTATAATGATTCCGTTATACAAAAACAAAGGTGACATTCAGAGTTGCACCAACTACAGGGGTATCAAACTGTTGAGTCATACTATGAAGATTTGGGAGAGGGTGGTTGAGTGGAGATTGAGAAAGATCATGTCCATTTTGAAGAATCAGTTTGGTTTTATACCTGGTCGCTCGACGACGGAGGCAATCCACCTGGTGAGGAGATTGGTGGAGCAGTATAGGGAAAGGAAGAGGGATTTTCACCTGGTGTTCATCGACTTGGATAGGGTGTATGACAAAGTCCCTAGAGAGTTTCTTTGGAGATGCCTAGAGGCAAGAGGGGTCTCAGTAGTATACATCAGAGATATTAAGGACATATACGATAGAGGAAAGACTCGGGTGGGAACGGCGGGAGGGGACTCAGAACATTTTTCTGTCGTGACAGGGTTGAATCAGGGTTCGACTCTTAGTTCATTTCTATTTGTGTTGGTGATGGATGTGTTGATGCAAAGTTTCTAAGAGAAGATACCGTGGTGTATATTTTTTGCGGATGATGTAGTGTTGATTGATGAGACGTGAAGAGGGGTGAATAAAAAATTAGAGTTTTGGAGGCAAACTCTGGAATCTAAGGGGTTCAGGTTGAGTAGGTCAGAGACGGAGTAAATGGAATGCAAGTTTAGTGAATTGACGCAGAAGGAAGATGTGGTTGTGAGGTTGGTTTCCCAGGATGTTTGTAAGAGGGAAAGTTTTAAGTATCTTGGGTCTATGATCCAAGAGAATGGCGAGATTGATGAGGATGTCGTTAATCGTATTGGAGAAGGTTGGATGAAGTGAAGGATCACCTCGGGAGTGTTGTGCGATAAAAAGGTCCCACTTAAGCTTAAAGGCAAATTCTACAAAGTGGCAGTCCGTCCAGCTATGCTATATGGAGCAGAGTATTGGCCAGTCAAGAACTCCCACATTCAAAAAATAAAGGTGGAGAAAATGAGTATATTGCATTGTATGTGTGGTCTTACTATTAGGGATAGAGTTAGGAATGACACAGTCCGAGAGAAGGTGGGAGTGTCTTCCGTGGAGGATAAAATGCGGAAAGGAAGGTTGAGATGGTTTGGGCATATGATAAGGAGGGGTACAGATGCCCCAGTCCACAGGTATGAGAGAATAGTGTTAGAGGGTTTCAAGAGGAGGAGAGGTAGGCTGAAGAAGTACTGAAGGGAAGTGATTAGACATGATATGGAGAAACTGCAGCTTACCGAGGACATGACCCTAGATAGAAAGGCGTGGAGGTTGCAGATAAGGGTAGAAGCTAGGATGAGTGTGTGAGTTTTATAAAATAGGTAGGAGCCACTAGTCAGGAGGGCCCAGGTGTCCCTGGTTTGTGAATGTTTGTTACTACTAGGGGGTTTTGTATTCTGGATTCCCTATCGCTTATCTCTTATTTATTGCTCCTATTTATCTTATTTAGTATTGCTCGGATTTATACTTTATTTTATTTTTATTTTATTATGAATTATTCCCTTTTATGTTATGCCATCCATCATGCTTCACTACGCTTTGGTTACTATTCACTACCTGGAGCCGGGGGTCTATCGAAAATAGCCTCTCTACTTCATTGGAGGTAGCGGTATGGACTGTGTATATTTTACCATTCCCAGACCCTACTTTGTAGGAATACACTGGGTTTGTTGTTGTTGTTGTAGTTGGGGACATGTCCCATCAACTCCTTACTCAGACAGTTCAGTCGGTTAGAGGCTTTCTAGACTATCATGTTTCAGACTTTAGTATTTTCAGTTTTATTTTGGGTATTCTATTACCCTACACAGATGTTATATCATTCATATCATGTTCAGTATTGAACCTTATGGACTATCAGTTCAAGTTTCCACATTATAAAGTATTTTATGTTGTATATGGGTACAGATATCAGTCATGGGTTAGCTTGTGGTCCTTCAGGGTCATGAGCACCGTGTAGCATTCTGGGTACTATATTTGGGGAGTTACAAACTTGGTATTAGAGCCTAAGATTCAATAGAGTCCTAGGAAGTCTAAAAGCCGCATCTAGTAGAGTCTTGTACATGGGTGTGTTGAACGCCATATTTATGTACAGGAGGCTATAAGATGTTTTAGGAACACTTTCCCCTCTTTCAGTAGTCATGTCGTGCCAGTGAGCATAATCTCAAGTCAATCTCTCAGTCTAATCCATTTCTCCCTTTATTCTACAGAACATGCCTCCTAAAAGAAGAAAAAGAAATTAGTTAGCCCCTCAGCCCGAAGATCCTTTGGGTGATCAAGTTTCTCATGCGGAGTTCAAGGTCACATTCACTACTCTTGCTAACTCAATTGCTTCTCAGAATGAGTGACCATCTGTTGTTCCGGCTAATCTAGTGGCTAATTGAGCTACAGCCAGGATTCGAGATTTCACCCGAATAAATCCTCCATACTTTCTTGGGTCTAAAACAAATAAGGACCCTCAGGAATTCCTAGATTAGGTGAAGAAGGTTACAGACATTATGGGGGTTACTCCTAGTGAGAGTGTTGAGCTAGCTGCATATCAGTGGCAAAATATTGCTCACACTTGGTTTAAATAGAGGAAGTCATAGAGGGCAGATGATGCAGGGTCAGTTGAGTGAGAGGAGTTTGCTTCAGCGTTCCTTGATAGATTCTTTCCCCAAGAGCTTAGAGAAGCTAAGGTGCTAGAATTCATCAAACTCAGGCAGGGCAATATGACAGTGAAAGAGTATTCTCTTAAGTTTAATCAATTAGCCAGATATACCCCTCATGTGGTTGCAGATAGCAGGGCAAGGATGATTAAGTTTGTTTCAGGGGTGAATGATAGCATTTTTAATAAGTGTACATCTGCCATGCTGAATAGTGACATGACTTTAGCCAGGATCATGACTCATTCTCAGCAGATAGATGAGCAAAAGATTAAGATGAGGGAGAAACAGAATAAGAGAGCGAAGACAGGTAGTGTGAACTTTTCTCAACTTAAGTTAGAAGAAGAAAACCGTTCTCAGTTTCATCCTAAGTCATCAGCTCCAGCTCTTTCTTCATCCAGTGCTCCAGGTCCTAAGTTTAGAGAGGGTAACAAGGATAGAGCACCAGGCTCTAAGTCCTAGGGTAGTGTTAGTAGTGCCCGCACCTATTCTCTTTGCCAGACTTGTGGCAAGTACCACCAGGGTATTTGTAGAGCTGGCAGTGGTATTTATTTTGGATGTGGCAAGCCAGTCCACAGAGTCAGAGACTGTCCTCAGCCAGGTCCTTAGGGTCAATAGAATCTCTCCTCAGCTCAGTCCGATCGCCTAAATCAGTAGGGTGCCACCTCCAATGCTACTAGTAGGCAACGCCTAAATCATCTCTATGCTCTTCAGTCCCGACAAGATCAGGAAAATTCTTCTGATGTGGTTATCGGTACGTTACAAATCTTTCATGTGCATGTTTACGCTTTGCTAGATCCAGGTACCTCCTTATCTTTTGTTAGTCCCTCTATAGCAGTTTATTTCAGAGTCAGTCCCAAAATTCTAGCGGAGACCTTTTCAGTCTCTACCCTAGTGGGTAAAACCATCATAGCCCGATGGGTATACAAAAACTGCCCGGTTATGATATCTCAGAAAGTCACCTCAGCAGACTTAGTTGAATTAGAGATAACTAATTTTGATGTCAGTCTCAGCATGGATTGGCTTTATTCCTGCTATGCCACAGTCGACTGTAGAAATAGAATAGTCCAGTTTTAGTTTTCGAATGAACCCATCCTAAAGTGGAAGGGTAGTGCATCCGCTTTTAGAGGCCAGCTTATTTCCTAGCTTCTGGCACAGAAAATAATAACTAAAGGATTTGTCTATAGTCTTGTTCGAATTAAGGACACTAGTTTCGAAATTCCTAGTCTAGAATCAGTCGTAGTAGTGAATGAATATTCAGATGTCTTTCCCCAAGATCTTCCAGGAATTCCTCCCGAAAGGGAAATAGACTTCGACATTGATCTTCTTCCAGACACTCAGCCTATATCCATTCTTCCACATAGAATAGCACCAAAAGAACTCGGAGAACTAAAAGAATAGTTGAAGGATCTCTTAGATAAGGAATTCATCAGGCCTAGTATGTCCCCGTGGGGCGCTCCAGTATTATTCGTGCACAAGAAAGATGGTTCTCTCAGAATTTGTATAGAATACTGTCAACTTAATAAGGTCACATTCAAGAACAAGTATCCTCTTCCCAAAATTGATGACTTGTTTGACCAACTTTAGGGTGCCAGTTATTTCTCTAAGATAGACCTCAGATCCGGCTATCATCAGCTCAGAGTCAGAGAATGTGGCATTCCAAAAACAAATTTCTGTACTCAGTATAGTCACTTTAAATTACTAGTTATGTCATTTGGTTATACCGATGCCCCAGCTCCTTTCATGGACTTGATGAACCATGTGTTTAAACAGTACTTGGACATGTTCATCATGGTTTTCATAGATGATATCTGGTTTATTCCCGCAGTGAGCGCGATCATGCAGAACATCTCAGAGTAGTACTTCAGACACTCAGAGATTATCAGCTATTCGTCAAATTCAGTAAATGCAAGTTTGGCTAAGGTCAGTAGCATTCCTTGGTCACATCATTTTCAGTGATGGCATTAGAGTAGATCCTTAAAAGATCGAAGCAGTAAGAAACTGGCCTCGCCCTATCTCTCCATCAGATATTAGGAGTTTCTTGGGTTTGGATGGCTATTACAGATGGTTTGTTGAGGGATTTTCTTCTATTGCATCCCCTATGTCCAGATTGACTCAAAAAAAAGTCATGTTTCAGTGGTCAGATCCTTGCGAAATAACTTTTTAGGAGTTGAAGACTCGACTCACCTCAGCTCCAGTTCTAGTACTTCTAGCTGGTTTAGATGGGTTTGTAATGTATTCTGATGCATCCAGAGTAGGTTTGGGTTGTCTCCTCATGCAGCATAGTAAAGTCATATCCTAAGCCTCCAGAAAGCTTAAAGCCCATGAGAGGAATTATCCTACTCATGATCTTAAGTTAGCATCCATAGTATTTGAGTTGATGATTTGGAGGCATTATCTATATGGTGTTTAGGTATATGTATTCACAGATCATAACAGTCTTTACTATGTCTTTTCTCAGAAAGATCTTAATCTTTGTCAAAAAAGGTGGTTAGATCTCTTGAAAGATTATGACATGAGTGTCCTTTATCATCCGGGAAAGGCCAACATAGTGGTTGACGCTCTCAGTAGACTATCCATGGGTAGTGTTTCTCATGTTGAGGACATCATGAAGTTAGATCAAGAAGTCCATCAGCTTTCCAGACTAGGCGTTTTCTTTGTCGATACAGATGAGGGTGATATATGGGTTCAGAGTAGTTCAGTATTATCTCTAGTTTCTGAGGTGAAAGAAAAGAAAGATAGAGATCCCAGCCTTGTCAAGTTTAAAGAGTCAGTTCAGGATCAGAAAATAGAGGTTTTCTCCCAAAGGGGAGATAGTGCTCTTCATTGTCTGGGTAGTCTCTGTGTTCCAGGTGTAGATGACTTAAGGTAGCGAATTCTTGCAGAAGCACATGGTGCGTGCTACTCTATTCATCCAGGGGCCACAAAGATATACCGTGACTTGCAGGAAATCTATTGGTGGAGTGGGATAAAAAGAGACATTGCAGAGTTTTTCGCTAAGTGCTCTACATGTCATCAGGTTAAGATAGAGCATCAAAAGCCTAGTGGGTCCATACAGGAGTTCAGTATTCCTATTTAAAAGTGGGAATTAGTGAACATTGACTTCGCGATGGGTTTGGCTCGAACTCGTCATCAGCATGATTAAGTCTGGGTCATTGTAGACAGAATGACCAATGCATCTCATTTTCTTCCAGTTCATACCTTTTATTTAGCTGAGGATTATGCCAAACTCTACATCAAGGAGTTAGTCAGATTGCACGGTGTTCCGTTGTCCATTATCTCAGAAAGAGGTACCCAGTTCACCTCTCATTTTTGGAAAGCATTCCAAAATGGTCATGGTACCCAAGTTTATCTCAGTACAGCCTTCCATCCTCGGACAGATGGTCAAGCAGAAAGAACCATTAAGACTCTAGAATATATGCTAAGGGCATGTGCAATTGATTTCAAGGGTAGTTAGGATGACCACTTGCCTTTGATTGAGTTTGCATACAAGAACAGCTATTATTCCAGTATTCGCATGGCTCCATTCGAAGCTCTCTTCGGTAGGAGATATAGATCTCCAATTGGTTGGTTTGAATTTAGTGAGGCCTCAATTATAGGGCCTGACTTGGTATTCGATGCCTTAGAAAAAGTCTAGTTTATTAGAGAAAGACTCCGGGCTGTTCAGAGCCGACAGAAGTATTATGCAGATATTCATAGAAAAGATCTCGAGTTCAAGATTGGTGACTATGTCTATCTAAGTATGTCTCCCATGAAGGGAGTGAAGTGGTTCAGCAAGAAAGGGAAACTCAGTCCTCGATATGTCGATCCCTTCAAATTTCTCAGTCGCTTCGGCAAGGTAGCTTATGAGCTCAAATTGCCTTCTGATCTAGCCTCAGTTCATCCAGCCTTCCATGACTCTTTGCTCAAGAACTGTATAGGTGACCTAGAAGTTATAGTCCATCTTCAGAGCATCACTGTTCAGAACAGCCTCTCTTATGAAGAGATTCTAGTTGAAATCTTAGACTATCAGACTCGTAGATTGAGGAAAAAAGAAGTCCCTCTAGTTAAAGTTCTTTGGCAAAATCAGTCCGTCGAGGGAGCTACTTGGGAAGTAGAGGCAGACATATGTACCAAGTATCCTCACCTCTTCTTCGCCAACTTAGATCAAGCTCAAGGTAATAGTTCTCCTTAAGCTTAATCAGTTTCATGTTCAGTGTTTATCATAAACTTGGTATGCAGTTTCATGCTCATGTTCCCATTATAAACTTGGTATCAAGTACCATTGAATATTCAGTCATGCACTCATGTATCAGTTCAGTTATGTAATTATGCATCAGACATGCATTCTTATTGTGAGAAACTTAGTTCTTCAGAACACTCAGTCATGCATTCATGAATTAGTTACACATGCATCAGATATGCATGTTCAGTATTATATGTTCAGCTTGTTAGTAATGTTAGTCATGAGATCATGTTCCAGTTATTTATGTTCGGTGTGTATGTTAGTATCTTTTCTCCCATCTCAGTCAGCCTCATTCGAGGACGAATGTTCTCAAGGAGGAGATATTGTAATACCTCATACTTTTGCCTAGCTAATTTCATATCAAGAATGTCTAGTATTATCTTCCAAATTGAATGATTATTATTCCATGAGGAATTATCAAGATTTTCACTTTTTGTCCTTTGGGAAATTCCATAAGCTTTCCGTCGATATAAATTTGTCCAAATCCAATAATTGGGTCAGAAGTTACGACTATTTCAAGTTTCTATCATAAAACAGCGTCATATTAGTAAGTGACGCGTCGTGCCACCAGAGGAAATGGCATTTGGAAAATTCCATTAAGGTTCCACGATCATGACGCGTCGTGCCAGGGCCCAAATTCAGAATTGTTCGTTTTCCAGTGTCTCAACGCGATTTCTCCTGCATCGCACCAAAGTTCAAAGGAAGTGGCAATGCGATGGTACCACATCGTTCCATCCCTCAATTTCCCAATTGACAAAATCCAGTGATACGGCATGATAGCGTCGCGTCTTGCCAAGGGTCTAATTTGAGAAATTTTCACTGAAATTAAATGACACATCCAGGGTTAAAAGGGTCAAGTTCCCACCACTATTTAAGCCCTTAAACATGTGATTCATCCACTTTTCATCCAAAATATACTAGTTTCTCTCAAGTTTCTCTCAAGAACAAGCTAGGGTTTTCATAGAAGATCCAATTTCAAGAAAGTTTCACCTTCAATCATCACGAAATCACGAACTAAGGTATGCATAGTATTTATTCATGGACTCCTTTCATCCATCAAGTCCAAGAATCCCTTTTTCAGCTTCAAGTAATGGATTTTCTTTATGATTTCATGATTGGGCTGTTCTTGTTCATATTGATAAATGAGAAATTGAATTCTACTCCATGTTGGGTGATAAATTCTATGTGGGTTACATTATTTTGGATATAGATTCATGTAAACCTATGATTAAACCCTTGAATGATGAAATTAGAATTGAACCATGATGTTTAATTATTTTACAATGATGTTTACATGTACCATGCCTATAATTTGTTTGATTAAATGCCTAGATGAAGGAAAAGTACCTAACTAGCATGATACCATAAAATCCCCATGTATATATAAGTTATGCCTATCACATGTTTTGATGAAATGCTTCTATAAATGTATTATGGATTATGATATTAGTTATATGTTCAAGTAAGTTATGCTTGGTCAATTTCTTTCCCTCGAGTCCTGGGGGTACTCGTACCCGAAACATTAGCTGTTTTCCAAGAGACATGTGATGTCTTCACGATACTCTCAATCATGCAATGATCCTTAGACTTCAGACAGTCTTATGACTCGAGAAATCTCCATGATCTTATAAACTCAGTAGTTGTCAGATATCAGAAGTATTTCGTCTGTCAATGTATTTCCGTAACTCAATCCATGTTCAGTTTAGTAAATTATGTTCAGTATCTATTCAGATGGGAGTAGAAATTAGCACCAAGCGAACCCAAGGATGGGATCTCACCTATTATATGTGGGTATGATTCGTAGAAGCGATCCTTGCATTCCAGAACTATGTAGCCAGCATAGGTTGAGACATCATAGCTTGCTCTATAAGGGTAGATGAGGTGGATTAGCCTGCTATATGAGGGTTCCCACCATTCTCACTAGAGTTACTTATTATATTAGGGTCACTTACATATTGTCCTTACCAGTGGCGCAGTATTGATACCCTTCTAATTAGGGCAGAGATTTAACCCCAATTTATCTATAATGCATCATTTGGTCCATTTCGGTTAGTTAACTACCTCCCACAGTCTTAGTATCAGTCTCAGTAAAAGAACTTAGATAGTTCTTCAGAATTCAGGACTGTCAGATACTGTCGAATCAGATACAGAACGGAACTCAGATAGTTCCATCAGATTCAGGACTGTCAGATACATTCACTCATGTTATCATTTATATCAGTTATCAGTATGGCATATTATCAGTATTCAAATTCAGTAATCATGTTATCATGATATCAGTTACAGTTATGTATTCATACATGTACTCTCACGTTTATGTTAGACTGTTAGTTAGTATTGATCATGCATGTTAACCCTTGTATATAGCCTACCTCCCATGCATACTCAGTAAATTCTATTGTGCTGACGCATTTGCGCTATGGTGCTTTCTTTTTATATTACACCATAGGTTTAGAGACACGAGCTCTAGATCAGCAGTAGATTCCAGTTTCAGCAGTTAGAGTTAGCAGTGAGACCTCATCTTTCGAGTACATAATAATCTTTTTATTATCTAAGTAATTATTTTATTAGTTGGAGTTAGTTGGGGACATATCCCATCAACTCCTTACTCAGACAGTTCAGTTAGTTAGAGGCTTTCTAGACTATTATGTTTCAGAATTCAGTATTTTCAGTTTTGTTTAGGGTATTCTATTACCCCATACAGATGTTATATTATTTAGATCATGTTCAGTATTGAACCTTATGGCCTATCATTTCATATTTCCATATTATAAAGTATTTTATGCAGTATACAAGTACAGATATCAGTCATGGATTAGCTTGTGCTCCTTCGGGGTCATGATCACCGTGTAGCATTCCGATTACCAGATTTGGGGTGTTACAAATACAAACTTGACACCTTACTTCATTGACATGAGCTTATTGAAAAAATTTTGTTTACTTATTTTCATGACATGTTTGAGAAGTCTTTATGGAGCCTTGTTAGACTAGATCTTTAGTATAGCTTTATTTTTTATGGTTTTGAGTCGTAAATACCCTATATTATTAGATTATTCTCGATTACATAAGGAAAAACAGTATTTTAAGTTTGGGAGTTGATAAGTTAGAAATTTGATGACTTTTTAGCACCTTTTTAGCTTGAGTTATCACGCTTTCCACTGATTTGGTAGTAATCTTATGTAAAATGTTCATTTGTGTAGGTAAAGGTGTATAATGAAGATGATCAATCATTCAAGACAATTGGAGGTTAAATTTGAATAAAAAAATCCCAAAAGTTCACATGGACATGTTGTGAGGCCACCCGCATAAGCAAGTGGCCAAAATGGCCAAAGTAGTGTCATCAGCACCTAAGATGCACCCCATCTAGACTAGGGCGTGCCTTACCTATGCCCAATTTTTTATGTATCTACTCTAGATTTTCTCAATTAGATCAAAAGTGCATTGGCTTTTTTGTAATGTCTGGAAAACATGAAATTGGGGTCAAAGGGGGGGTTTTCAGCTCATATCCATAATTATTGAACTATTATTATACTTTTTGTGAGCTAGGAAACATTGGAGAGACTCTCATGAAGAATTAGTAGTTTTTATTAAAGATTCATAAAAATTAAAGATTGGATATTTTATTCTCTTTACTTCCTATGGATCAATTTGAAGCTAATTTTTATATATCTCTACTTTCTCTCTCTATGAGTAGCTAATTCTTCATATTGGTGTTATGCTTGAGTTGGTTGTGATTAGTGCATGTATTTTTTTTGGTTTTCTTTATAATTTGCTATTTGATATGGGTTTTGCATTCATTCTATTATATAACTAAGAATTTGGGGTTACAAACCCCAATTACCTTAGCACCCATATCATCCATAATATAGGGGCTAGGGGTGAGGAATGGGTGTGATTAATAACATGAATTAGTTTATCTATTATCATCTCTTAGACATAAGGATGTTAATTAAGCCCACATATTGGTATAATTATTACACTTGTGAGGTGTACAAAAGAACCGACTTGCGATATTTTGGTATTTCATTGACAAATTGACACAAAAGCCTCTAGATCTAACCTACTCATGTTCTATAGCCAAATATTGACAAATAATCAAATACCTAGGCATGAATCAATACCTAGTAAGGCATAACCCCAAGTCTCATCTACTCTTGGTTAATCACTAATTGTTTCTAGTTTCGAAATAGTATTTTCAAAAAACAAAAATGTTAAATTCATAATCATTCAAACAAACCCCAATTTTACTTTCACATTTATTTATATTCATTATGGGTTAACTCCTAGTTGACTTCTAACACTCTCAAATATTGAATCATTGTCTTCACTCTCTATGGATTCAACCCCAACTTTGTTGTGTCACTATATTGATGACAAATGCTTACATCTTACGGGTGTAGTCTAAGCATCATAAATACTATTTTTGTTAACTTTGAGCTACTAATAACTTTCACAAGATAAACCTCAACTTATTTTGTTAATCCCTTACAAAATTAAAGCCTAAAAGCTTCATATCACCCACCTTAAGCAAACCTATAAGAGATATACATCTCCTCACATATAAAGCCCTGAATGGGTAAAAATATTAAGCTTTGACCCTCATAAAATCTCATGGGTTTTGGACACTCTGGGAAAGGTACGACTCAAGGGTACCAATCATACCCTGCGATATGAGTTGGAGTGCCTCGCTCATATGTTGGGTAGTGTATTTTTGTTTGTATTTTGACCAAGGTACGACTCAATATCATACTAGTTGTATAGTTGGATACGAGGTGTATGATGTCAAGTTGTATGATGCTTATTGTCTTGCCTATTTGAATCTATCCAAGATACAGTTTATAGGTACTTTTCGTACCCTAAGATATAACTTTGACCTAGGTTGTCATATGATGGTCGGTATAGAAGACCATGTTGGGGTCTAGGGTATGAGTTAGGGTACCACTCATATGCTCGGGTACCGCTAAGGGGGTTGGGTCATACCCTCCTGGGACTTGGTTTTCAGCTTTTAAGATGAGTACAGTTCGAGTATTTCCCACCTCAAACCCTTATGTCCCCACATTATATAACCCTTGGTGGTCTCTCATCACACTCACTAGAAGGTAAAAACACTCCAAATACTCTCTCAAACTCACTCTTGAAGATTGGAGGTTAGGGTTTCTACAAGTGTTCTTCAAAGGGCACAAGAGTCAAGTTTCTATTCGGAATCCTCTTGTATAAGGAATGTACTCCTTAACTTATTTTTAGTTCCAGCTAAAGGAATATTTTAATCTATTTTAAACATTGATTATGAATCATATATGGTGGATTTGAAAACTTATGTTGAGGGTTTTGTTGCATATTGTTGGGTATTAGTTTAAACTATGTGTTCACATATTTTTGGTGATGGTTTTCATATATGGGTACTCTTTAGTTATGGTTTAATAAATGGGTATTGGGTAACCCTTATTTTGATGGTTTATGCCTTGGTTTTGGTCTTTGAAAAAGTATTCCCTCAACAGGCTTGATAAAATTCCTAAGATAATGTTTTTACTCTATTATTGAACTTTCATTGGAACTATTGCATGGTATGGTTTGGTAATGGAACCCTAAATGGATTTGGATGGTTTTGCACTGGTAAAAATGGTTTGAAATAATTTTTAAATAGTTTGAATGGTAAGAATAGTTTTGAAAGGTTAAATAGTAAAACCATGGAGGTTATGAAATCTAATTGAATGAAAACCTTGTTGGGTACATGGGAATCCCCCAAGTGAATGAAATGATGGAATTGGCTTGGATGTTGAATTCCTTGTGTAGTACAAGGGAATCCATCAATCAAAGATTAATAATGAAATACTTGTGGTGTACACGGGAATCACCCAAGTAAGCTTAATGATGATGTAATTTTAGGGTACATGGGAAACCCCCAAGTTAACTAAATAATTTAACCAAAGGGGTACATGAGAATCCCCTAAGGTTTGCTAAGGACATTGCTTGCAAGCTATAGTTGGTATGATGATATCACTTGTAATATCCTTGATTAATAATAAATGGAATAATGGTTTGGTTGGATGGAAATGGTTTTAATTGGGCAATAATGGCAGGGTGTGATAGCTAACCATGAATGTGGGATTCCAAGGGACAAACACTAGAAACTCATGTTTGCCGACATGAGGATAGATCATTAAGACCTTATATATGATACTTTTGGGGTACACGGTGATACATCATACAATTATGAGAAGCACCAAGAGCACAATATATTATCAAAGGTTCAAGCTTCGAAATTGACAAGTGATTGAAGGCCTTTTGGAGCATTTTTGAAGATTTGTTCATGAGAATCTAGGAGTAGAACCTTTACACTCAAGATGCACCTCAAGTTAAGTGTATATAAGACATTTTACACACTAAAGTGACATTCAAGAGGCGTTCCATTTCCCTTATTCATTAAGGGTATTTTTGACATTAGGTATGTAATAGTATAAATAGACAAATTAGCTTCTCTTTTCATTAGACTTTGATGAATGGATTGATTATTACTCAAATTGTATTTTGTTTCCTTAGTGTAGGGCTTGGAAAATCCATCTTAGTGTAGGTCTTGGAAAAGACATCGAAACTAGGGATTAATACATTTGATGGATTTTACTTGTGTTGATCAATTGGCAAGAACGGTGAGATTGAGGAGTGTGAATTCCTTTGGTCAACCTAAGAGTGAGGTTTGAACTACCATTAGTGTTGTTTGTCTTGGTGTTTGATACACACCTTGGTGCTATTAATTGGTGATAGTAAGGGTCTCATTATCTATCTTTACTTTTATGCAAATCTTCTTCATCTCCTTTCTTCTTTGCGTTGTTTTTCCTTTCTTGTAGTGCCTGGTTTTTTATTTAGGCCTTAATTTAATTTTAGTAGTAGATTCTTGTATCATTTGGTATAAGAGCCATGTATTAGAATTGTTCCCACAACTCTAAGTCTTGGATCTAAGAAAATCTCCACAAAAAAGAGTCTAGAGACAAAAAAAATACAAATAAAAGTGTTGAGTCTTGTGTGTTTGATAGTATATCTGAATTTCACAACTTAGATCTACTAATTTTTAGCTTTTTTTGAAAGTTTCTAGAATTAGATTCTTGTTCTCTAGCACTTAAAATTTCTAGATCTAAGTTTAGAGCAAGGTTTGGTTGAATTTGAGCTAGATCAACCATTGTTGTGCCTTATTGGAAGCTTTTTGAGGTGGGGTCTCATGGTGCATATATTTTTGTGGCTGATTTTGTGTTATTTGAGCTTGCCTAGACCCAAGGAACCTAGATCCAAAAGAAAAATTAAAGTTAGAGTTTGTTTGCCTTGTGGTCAAACTTTGGTCAACTCTTGAATATTCATATTGTTCTTCACCATCTTCATATCTTGTTGATGAAGAATATTCAAAAAGTGTGTTAGATCCACAAAAATAAAGAAATATAGTTAAAAAGTTGTTTGTACAAAAGAATATTCCAAGAATATTCAAGTTATCCAAAGAAGAAGAAACAAAGGGAATATTCAAAGTACAATTGAAAGTACAAGTGGGGGGCCATTGATTTCAAATCCATTTGAACTTACAAAAAAGGCTCCAATCCTCCATTTTTCACCAAATTTCGTTCAAACACTCTCTTAAGTGGATCCTTGGCCAAAACTCAAGTTGGGAATTGGAAAAAATTTCCAAAAATCAACAACCAATCATGTTGTGCCACATCATCACTAGTTGATCAACCTAATAAGCTCTAAACTAGATTTCTTAGTTTCAAATTTTTTATTCTAGTTTCTTGTGTGCTAAAGTCTATCACTAATTGGCAAACTAGTAAGCTCTTACTGGGTTGATAATTAGTCTTGAGTCCTTTTGTTCGTTTCTTCGCTTTTTATGTGCTTTTCTCATTTTTAAGTCGTAGTAATTTGTTGGTTCAAATCCGTACATCATTTTTATTTGAGTCATATCAAACAAAAATTGATTCCGGGCCAAAGTAGATTTATTATTCATTCACTTTCCAAGTACATGCCAAGATTTCAACACTTATGAGACCAAGTGTGAGGTAAGAACCGAGTGTGAGAGTGGTGGGGCTCTTTTTGGACTAACTTGTTTTTTCGTTTTGTAGGTATTTCCTTTGCTGTTTTTGCTTGTTCTTTAGGTAATTTAATCATGGAACCCAAGGTTTCAAGCACCCAAACTTTGGGAAATGATGTTTTGGGAGTCTTGATGGCTCGGTTGGATGCACTAAACCAAGACTTGAAGGGTGATTTGGACCTTATAAAAAGTGACTTGAGATCCATGAAGAGTGATGTAGGATCCATGAGGGGTGATTTGGGATCTATGAGGGGTGACATGATTAGAATTAAAGTGGGGGTTGATAGATTATGTCCACCAAAACCTCCACAAAATTCAAACCACTAAGTACCAAATCCACTTGACCAAAGACCTTACACTCCATATAACCCCATGCCACAAATTCAAACCCATCATCAACCAAATCCAATGCCTCCTCTCCACAAGTTAGAATCCAAGGATAATGAGGTCATGCCTCAATATGGAGATAAACTTAGTGGTGGGATACAAGAAGGATGTGAAGAAGGGACGGGAAAGAAAAGGGAATCCAAGGGTAGTGAAATTGGAAGGGAAAAAGAACACTTGATTGTGGATCTTGTCCACAAAGGACCCTTGTTATTCACTAACTTGAATGCTAGCACTTTGCCTAAAATTTATTCTTCGTATGTGAAGGTTCAAGATCATATATTCTTAAATAAGAATCTAAAAGGAGTTCCACACACACACATGGTTGATGAGTTAATGGAACCCTTGGACGAAAGTTCCAATCTTGGAACAAGTGATGAAGAAATGACTACAAGGAGATATATTGACATATTTCATTGTGATGTTGAGAATTAGGGCTTTCATGATGCAAAACCAAGTGAAGAACACACTTTTCATGATCTACAAGGTAACAAAGCTATCTTCTACACTCCTAGAAACTCGAATTGTTGTGATGTGGCTAGTAGTGGCCAAATTACTGTAGTTTCGGATTTGCTTAGTATAGAAGTGTATGAATCTTCCTTTTGTGATACTCTTGGTGTTTTTAGGTTGCATAAGGACCAAACTCTTATTGTAAGTATGCAAGCACTAGTTGATCCTTTAGATGACAAAATCAATTCTTTTCATAAGAATTATTTGTATCCATCTAGTGCTAGCACTTATGACTTGAATAAGGTTCCATTACCAAGTTACAAGGGTATTCACACACTAGTTGATCCTTTAGAAAACCAAGGTGAGTTTACGTTGTTGTATGAGTTTCCAACAACTAGTGAGGGTGTGCAAAATAATCAATCGGGTGGAGTTGACCTTGATTTGCTAGAATGTTTAGGAGACCTGAATTGTGATTGTGTGCAATACCCCATACTTTTTCTAGATTGAAAATTTTCCCCAAGAATATTAGAAGCTTTCTTTTAAAGATGAATATATTTTTGTACACGTTGTATTTTCAAGATTTTCACTTTTTATCATGTGGGGTATCGAATAAGCTTTCCATCGATATGAGATTTGCCCAAATCCAACACCTGGGTGAATAGTTAGAGCCTTTTTAGTGAGACAGTGTATCACCTGAGCCTTCAGCACATCGCGGAGATAGCTCAAATGGCAATTGTTAATTTCCAGTGTTGCTCGACGATAGTGTCACATCGCGCCAAACTTCCAGGTCACAGACAAGGTGGTAACGCGATAGCTCCGTATCGCGCCACCGTGCAATTTCTCATTTGTCACTTTCCAGTGACTTGGCATGATACTGGCGCGTCGTGCCAAGGACGAAAATTGGGAAATTTTATCAGAAATTAAATACGTGTCCTAGGGTTAAAAGGGTCAATTTCCCACCCTATATAAGCCTTATAACACAAGATTTGGCCATAATTCAGCATTTTATACTCAATTACTCTCAAAAACTCTCAATAATAAGCCCTAGGGTTTTCATAGAAGGTTCAATTCCAAGGGAATTCACCATCAAATTTCAAGAATCTCTCCATCAATCTTCGTAGAATCACAAGCTAAGGTATGTGTAGTGTTCATTCGTGGACTCCTTTCATCCATGAAGTCTAAGAATCTCTTTTCTAAATTCAAGTTATGGATTTTCTTTATGAATTTCATAATTGGATTGCTCTTGTTCATGTTGATAATGACTAATTGCATTCTAATTCATTTTTGGTGATAAATTACATATGTAATCAATTAGTAATGATGTAGATTCATGTAAATCTAGGATTAAAACCCTTGGATGATGAAATTAGAGATGAATCGTGATGTTTGATTGTTGTATAATGTTGTTTACACATTCTATGCCTATTATGTGTATGATTAAATTCCTAGATGAAGGAACAATGCCCAACTAGTATGATATCATGAAATCCCCATGTATGTACAAGCTTATGCATATCACATGTTTGATGAAGTGCTTCAATATATGAATTATGACATGTGTTGTTGGTCATGTGTTAAAGTAAGTCATGTTATGTCAGTTTCTTCTCATCGAGTCTTGGGGGTACTTGTACCAAAACATTTAGCTGTATGCCTAGAGCCATGTCATGTTTTCACGATCTCCTCAGTCAAGCTATGATCCATAGAATTTAGTCATGTGACTCAGGAAATCTCAGAAATCTCATGAACTCAGTACTCAGTAAGATCAGTAATCTCATAAACTCAGTACTCAATAATATCAGTAATCTCATGAACTCAGTCAGTTATCAAATATCAATAGTATTCCGTTAGTCAATGAAATTCAATAAACTCAGTCCATGTATAGTCAGCCAATCAGTTCATTTTAGTGTCTTTCAGATGGAAGTAGGATTCAGCACCGAGCGAACCTAGGGATGGGGACTTACCCACTAGATAGGACTGAGATCCCTAGAAGCAATCCCTAAGTTCCAAAACTACGTAGACATCATAGGTATGAGATGTCACCCATTAGATAGGACTGACATACTCAGGGATCACCCGTTAGCGTATTTAAATGTATAGGAATGATCGCAGGGGTCACCCGCTAGATTAGGACTGACTCCTCAGCAGTTTTCTTTACCAGTGGTGCGGTACTGACACCCTTCCAGCTGGGGTTATAGGTTGGACCCCAGTTAGCTTAGTATGGGGCATGTTGGTTAGATGAATACATCCCACAGTTTTAGTTACAGAAATCAGGACTGTCAGATACAGTTAATTCAGCTCAGTAATATAGATTTAGAGTTTTCAGATATAGTCAATCCTTTTCATTATAAATAGACTATGAGATCACCCATTATATAGGACTGATCTCAACTATGGTCAATTAGTAGCAGCATAATCAGATTCAGAGATCACCCACTAGGTAGGACTGATCTCAGACTAAGTCAAATCTTCTTTATTATCAGTATACTCAGAGATCCACCATTAGATAGGACTGATCTCATATTTAGTTACTCAGATATAGTACGAAACTCAGCTAGTTCCATCAGATTCAGGACTATCAGACATAGTCACTCATGTTATTAGTTATCAGAACATATGTAATTAGTCTTCAGCTTCAGGACTGTCAGATACAGTCAACCAGACCAGTTCTTCATAATCAGAACTGTTAGACACAGTTATCCATGTATCAGTAACATAGTATCAATCCCTCAATATTTAGTAATATAATATTCAGTCCTAACATGATCTCAGTTATAGTTACGTAGTCATGCATATATTCTCACGTTCATGTTAGTCAGTCAGTTATATTTGTTCATGCATATGAACCCGATGTATTTAGCCTGCCTCACTTGCATACCAGTATATTCAAAGTACTGACGCATTCGCGCTATGGTGTCTTATACCATAAGTTTAGAGGCATGAGCTCCAGATCAGCAGTAGATTCCTGTCTCAGCAGTCAGAGTTAGAAGTGATTCCTCATCTTTCAAGGATATGATGATTACATTACTATTTCAATTTTCATTTTACTTTAGTAGATGGAGTTAGTTGGGGACATGTCTCATCAACTCCTTATTCAGACAGTTTAAAGGCTTTCAGACTGCAGCATGTCATGCAGTTATTTTAGATTTATTTTGGTATTTTTATACCATTTTTAGATATTGCGTTGTCAGATGTTTGTTCAGTATTGAACCTTATGGCCTTTTAGTTAATGTTTTTGCATTATCTTGTTATATTATGCAGTGTACGGGTACAGATATCAGTCATGGGTTAGCTTATGGTACTTTGGGGTCATGAGCACTGTGTAGTGTTCCAGTTTAGAAAATTGAGGGGTTACATTGTGCTTTTGCAAATGGTTTTAATCTGGATTCCTTTGCTGCCCGTTATGGTTTGAATATCCGTGTGGGATACTCTCTTGAAAGAGAAGGTGGTATTTGTTTAGGTATTCCATCTACTTGTTCTTTGTGTGTTTCGTATGATGAGCTTGAAACTAGTGAGTACATGCATAAGGACACCAAAGTTGAAGTTGACTTGTGTGACACATCTCTCAATCCTCTTTGTTCTCATGACATTTCCAATAGTGATAGAGAGGGTATGCTCAACCCTGTGGATGGAACCTTAGGAGAAAATGAGAGTGGCCGAGACTTAAGCCCTTGGTTACTTCTTCCATTTGACCCCGGGGTACTTGTGAGATGTTGGAAAAGTAGTTTCAATTTATGCTCATTATCTTTTAATATTGTGTTATTCACTTCTTTGGTATTCTTTATGCTAAGTTTTTTATGTTGAATACCAAGGATATGTGGGTGTATGTCAAGTGTGAACAACCTTGGAGTGATGGACTTTGTGTTGCTAAAGGAGTTTTTCTAAGCCGTAGGTCCCCAATTTTGAATATTTGTCTTCCGTTGAAATCATTTACCATATATGTTTGTTTAAGCATGTATTCTTCATTCCTTCATGTTTTCCTTTGTCATGTCCTTTGTAGTTCTTGTGGTAGGTGTTACATGATCATACCAAAAGATAGTTGGGTGTATTCCAAAAGTGTACCCCCTTGGCGTGATTATATAACTTGTGGTGCTAATGCTAACCCTCATACCATGAGGATTGTGTGTTTGTTTTACATCTCTTTGGTTTTGCAAGGTGTGAATTTGAGGACAAATTCCTTTCAAGATGAAGAGGATAATACAAGCATAAGAAGCACTAAGAGCAGAAGATATTGCCAAAGGTTCATGCTCGGAATTGACAAGTGATTGAAGGCCTTTTGAAGCATTTTTGAATCTTTGTTCAAGAAAATCTAGGAGGAGAACCTTTACGCTCAAGAGGCGCCTCAAGTGAAGGGTATAGAATACATTTTACACACTTAAGTAACACTCAAGAGGCACCCTATTTTCCTTATTCATTAAGGGTAATTTTGACATTAGATATGTAATAGTATAAATAGACAAATTATCTTCTCTTTTCATTAGACTTTGATGAATGGATTAAGTGTTACTCAAATTATAGTTTCTTTCCTTAGTTTATGGCTTGGAAAAGACATCTTAGTGTAGGTCTTGGAAAAGAAATCAAAACTAGGGATTAATACATTTGATGGATTTCACTTGTCTTGATCAATTGGCAAGAAAGGTGTGATTGAGGAGTGTGAATTCCTTTTTTCCACCTAATAGTGAGGTTTGAACTACCATTATTTTTGTGTATCTTGGTGTTAAATACACACCTTGGTGCTATTTATTAGTGATAGTAAGGGTCTCATTATCTATCTTATGCAAATCTTCTTCATCTACTTTCTTCTTTGTGTTGTTTTTCCTTTTTCTTAGTGACTGGATTTTGTTTCTTTAGGCCTTAATTTCATTGTAGTAGTTTATTCTTGTATCACACAGGAATCCCTTAAGTACTTTTATACATATGTATCATAGAGAGAGAAGGGTACTCGAGAATTCCCTACTCTTATGGTATCTCTGATTTGTGAGGCTACACATTTTAGGGCTCGTTCAAGGGTTTACACTGGACCCATATAGCCTGTGGGTGGATTATTATGGTTAAGATACGCATACCCAGGTTAATGGTTTTAAAGGAATGCTAAACCTGGTTCCCATTCCTAACATGGATTATATAATATATATGTATATGTATATGTATATGTATGTATGGTTGTAAATTCATATGGATGGATTACTTGGATTTAAAGGTTTACATTATTTTATCCTTATCTTTAGTGCATGCTAGCATTCACCTGCTAACCCATCTTCGAGTGGCTATATCCCCACATCATGTAGGGACTAGCCATACTACTACTGCTCATTGATCGAATCCAGGGACAGTCGATGTTGGATTAAAGTGGTGAGATTTCATAGTTCGGAAGGCGCCCATTTCATGTTATAGATTACTTTGTATACTTTTATCTTTTCATAGACTTGATTTTTTCTATGATCGGCGGCATGTCCCGACTAGTCACTCTTTGGTTTTGGTCCAGAGGCTTTGTATGGACAATTGTGGACTTGGGTATGGATTGATTATGTGTTATAAATATATATACAAGGGATTATGGTCCTAATTTTGTCTTAGCTATTAGTGGGATATCGGGTGATTTGGCTAGCATGGGTTGGTCTTGGTTATGGACCTATCCTAAAGTACTGGATCATGCATTACACTATTTTGTCATTTGTTCGGAGTTCATCCTAATCTAGGTATATTTATATACGATGGTTGGTTTGGTCGGGTATCAGGGGTGGTCTCCTATCATGGTTGGATTTCGGATTTCCCGTTACGACAAGGCTCCAGTTCGATTCGTATCATGTTTGAATCAGATCTTTAGGTTTTAGTGTCATGGGGTGTCCACAAGGTTGTATCTAGTAGATTCTTGCTTATGGGTGTGTCGTACAACACACATATAATTAGGAGGCTCCGAGGAATTTAGGAATGTTTCACTTTCTTGATGTTCTACTTTTGAGCTATAGATTCTAAGGTCTTGAACTCTTCCCTAAATCTTCTTTTGGTTCATCTTTCAGATCATTTCCTCTCATCAACCTAGCGTTTGTGGAAACTTACCTGTTGTCCTGCCCCATTTTTCTCGTGAAAAGCGGGATTCGACGTGACCACTTTTTTTGAAATTGTTTAAGGTAGAGTGTGAAGAGTCTCCACCTAATGTATTAAGGTGTGTTAGGGCACCGGTCTAGGCTAATTATGATCCTATTTTATTGTTTTGTCTTAGTTCACCAAAAATTCAATTAAGGGTTCAAATTATCACGAAAGGAAGGTGTTAGGCACCTTTCGAGGTCCACAAAGGTGGTTTCCGGTCGAATTCGTACTTTACGTAGGGCGTCTATGTGATAAGCAAAGGTCAATTATTTTATTAACTTAATGAAAATGTTTCTAAGTGACAAAACATGACTAACAAAAAATGTAATTTAATTATTTTAACTATCAATTACCTAAGTGATAAAATCATAAAGCATGCAAAATACAATAGAGAAATGACATGATTTATAATAAAGGGGACTGCTTATTAAACTAACTACCCCAAATAAGTAAGCATGTAAAGTAACTATAAAAGAAAATGAAAGAGCAAATTTGAAAAATCAAACAAAAAAAAAGGTTTTGGTTTCATTCGGATCAGAACCAGAACTTCTTAATCATTATCCGGTCCACTAGTCGAATTCTTAAATAAGTAACAATGTCAAACATCATGTAATGTCTCTGGGTATCATCACTTCTAAATGACTACCCGTCATACCCCATCTAGGCTGGTTGTTAACCTAAAGGCATACTAAAAAGGAGATAAAACTAACGCCTCTATAAATGTCTATCGCCCCACTTATCGCCCAAAAGGCATTGGACTTTGCTAATTTGAATTTATGGTCTAGAAAAACAAAGTTATGTTTCCTAGGACTCAAAGCGCGTAAAATAAAAAGGATGTCAAGAAGCATGTAATGTCTCAAGTTAGCCTCTTGGTTAATTAAAGAGTGATTAAAGTGATTGACATATTAAGACAAACAATTACTTATGTATAGTTAAATCTACAGTCATGGTATCTAGGTGTTAATAATTGTCTTACGCGAAAAGCAATTATCAAACTATTTCAAAACAATGTTTGCAAACGTGTTAAAAATAGAAGGCATGATACCCATTAATTTATTATGCAAAAGATAATTAACCAAATTATAAATTAATAAAAGGTGTTAAGAATTAATGGATTAAAATAGCTAAACAGATTTGAGATTATAATTTTGATTGCTAAAAATTACTACTGAAATTTGCTGGAAATTCATAAAAAAGCTACAAGTTGTGTTTAATTGCTAAAAATAACTTCATGTTTCCAGAAATTCAAAAAAAATGTGGGACCTTGTGTTTGATGTTAAAGATGATTCTTGTATTGTTGAAATTTTTTCAAAAAGGACTATCACTGATTTAGGTTGCTGAAAATTACTTAAAATTCTAAAAAAAACTTGTGTTTATTTGCTGAAAAGTTGTTTTAAAGAGATAAAAACAACCTGACTTTTTATTTGCTGAAAAATAGTGTTAAAGTGCTGAAAATTAACAAGTATGTTGGAAATTTGTAAAGAGAAATGAAAAAGATTGCCAAAACGTGATTTTTAATATCTAGACTGATTTTATGTCACAAAAAATAGTCACATGTCGAGTATCAAAAATTATTTTTACGATGCCCGAAAATAAAATGTCACAGTTGAAAGTTGCTAATCCTAAGACATGTTTTCCAGGAAACTAACAAGTAAATTAGTAAATCCTAAATAACAGAGCACGTAAAGCACATAAACCCCATCCCCCCGAGCAATCCCGAATATATTATTACAATAGAATAGCATTTATACAAAATTACAGGCCAATATGAAGAAGACAAAACCACTAAACTAAAAGGGAGTACTATAATCCCTCCCAAGCCCCCCAGCGACTCTTAAAATCCTAACCTGTTAAACACAATGAAAAGAGACAAGCAAGAATATTGTGGTGAGATTCCGTGCACAAAATTGATCAAGCAATGACATAGCGAACAAAATATAGAATAATTCCTATGGACATTAACATCGTTATATAAGATATAAAGGAAATTACGTCGACAGGTACTCACCAATTGACGATAACAAGAAGTAATAAGAAAACCAGGTATAGAAAAGTTCAAGAGAATTCCCATGAAAGAATAAAGATCGATCAAGACCAATGCTCCGAAAAATAAGTGCAACTTAGACAAGAAATAAAGTAAAACTTTTGTTTGCTTAAATCTTTTCATATCAAGGAGTGTAAGTTGTAAGTTGAGTACTAAGTCGTGTTTTCTTTCTAAGAATGGGGAAGGTTGTTCATATAGTACCATTTATAAGGAATTGAAAGATAAAATATATAAGGATCAATTAGCAATAGTAAGAAAGGAAAATAAATTATTCTAAATAGTCAATCAAAATTAATTAAGGAGGAGGAAAATATTGAATTCCCATAAATATTACCACACAAATCTGTCCAAAAAGGTAAGAAGGCTCATACGTGCTATGACGCCCTAAAAATCTATCCCAAGACATCACACGGTGCTTAGGACCACAAGTCATCTCAAGCTAACCCTTCTACTGGTATAACTCATAAGAAACTGAATGATATGCATAAAACGACTGAGTTTACTATGTGGAAACATAATAATGATAGAATCTTGTAAAAATATAATATCAATACAACTTTTACATTCTGATAAAGTCTGAAAAAGGGACTAAAAATACATAACTAACTCTAACTGACATCAGTGAAGCCTCTACTATACTGAATATAGATAGCTGAGATATGAACCCCAACTATTCCAAATCAATACGACTAAATAAATAAAATAAAATCCTACTCAAACTATATGACTGACTCGAGCCCTTGAATCAAGAGGACTCATCACCTGCTAACTGAAAGCTATAATCTGTCTGAATATGGTATGCGTGCTACAACAAAACTAATACCTACATTATAAGACAATATAGCAGATAGACATATATGTGGATCAGTATTTTGAGGATGTACTGAGTATATGAGGGTGAATGTATAAGTAAAACATAATATCAATCATCATAATTTGTAAATGATGCATGCTAAATGTAAATAACTCACATAAGCTGGAATATCTGAAGTACTGAAATATACAGCAATAGGAAGCAAAACATACTTTATAAATCTTGGGAGCCATACCAATTAGTTCTAAAGGCTGAGCTTGTGTTCTTTCTTTAAATTATACTGTCTAAGTGTAGAAAGGACTCACTCAAAAATCTAAATTTTAAAAGATGAAATCTGAAGTTACAATTTTTCTTTAAAACATAATCTAAGTAAAACTTGTGAGTCTTTTACACTTATTTTTTAAAAGCTTTTCTGTTACTCTCTCTGTTGTAAGATTTGTAGTCTGAAAGGAAAACTCTTTAGAAACTGTTCTGAAAAAAGAAAATACTTCATCTCAAGACTTTAAGAATCTTAAAACCATAGTTTTCAAAACATATGCTTTTATCTTAAGGCTTTAAGACAATAGACTATTTTAAGAGGAAGGGACATCTTTTGGGAGTTTCTTCTAACAAACATAAACCATGTGAACTGACATAGAGTCTAACTCTTGCCCATGTTGGGGAGAGTTGTTCTACCCTTTCCATCAGAATAGAACCTTAACTTAAGTGATCACAATCTTAGTCATCTACGTAGAAGTGGGAATAATCTTAATCCTACAGTGGCATGTAGTTCCAGGGCATGAGACCTTGGAATCATACCTAACTCGGTGCTAAATACTACTCTCATACTTAAACTCAGAACTTTAGGAAAATATACTTTAAAAATTAGCACAAAGGTTTGCAAGAAAACCAATTATGCTCTTTTTTTTCTTTAAATCTCAATTCATATGAACAAAGTGGATTCTTTATATTAGCTTAGGACCAAAAAGGTCAAATCTTTGTCAAACTTTGAGAATAATCTTATCTGAGGGTGCTATTAGCACAAATAATCTCAAAATAGCAATCTTAATTAGGGCGTAATGACCCATGTATCAATCTCATGTTAAAACATTTCAAAATTCATGCTTGATAACATAAACATTCATAAATCATCTTAAAATCTGGAAATTTCAGCAATATGCATGAACTTATGAACATACTCATATAATTCAACTTCTAAATCATTGGGAATATCATAAGCATGTAAATAACAACAATGGGTATAAACTCCAACATGAATTCCATGGAAAAAATCATATATAATTCAAAAAATCTATAATTAAAATAAGTCTTTGGGCACAAGGATGAAAGATTTATTCTTGTTCAAACCACACATACCTTAATTGGTGATCTTTAATGAAAAACTTGAATCGTGGATTCCAATTGATACTTTGAAGATGAATTCTTAGAGCCCTTGTGTTAGGAATACTAAATCTTGAATTTCTTTGGAGAATTAATGGAGGAATTTGGATTTCTTGGGGAGAAAGTTTGATGAACTAGGGTTTTGCTTGAGAGATATTTTATGAAAAGTGAATGTAATTTGCTTTGAAGGGATTTAATTCACTATTTTAGATGGACTAGGGGATGGGAGAATGTAATACCCCATACTTCTACCTAGCTTAAATTTATCCCGAAGATGTCAAAGACATGCTTTAAAGATGACTAAACTTTTATATATGTGGAATTTTTAAGATTTTCACTTTTTGTTGTGTGAAAAATTGAATAAGTTTTCCATCAATACCAAATTTGCCTAAATCCGATAACCGGGTAAGAAGTTATGGCAATTTAAAGTTTCGGTCGTAAAACTCCATCATTTCAGCCAGTGGTGCATCAAGCCATAAGACAAAATGACGTTTGTCAGTTTCCAGTAAGACTCCGTGATTACACCGCGTCGCGGAGGGCTCCTAAATTCCAATTGTCTTTTTTTCAGAGAACATCCGCGATGTCTTTGTGTTGCGCCAAACTTCTAGGTCGCAAATAAAGTGGAAACGCGATAGCTCCACATCGCTCCATCTCCCCCAGTTGTCAAATTCCAGAGATACGGCGCGATAGCACCGCGTCGCGCCAGCCTGCCAAATTGGGTAATTTTGACAAAAAATAATATTTTGTCCAGGGATAAATTGGTCTTTTCCCAAGGTTTTAACACGTCCAGGTGCGGGATTTAATCCCTAAAAATGTTTCAAATCATTATTTACTCACTTTTTCCCCAAATCAAGAACATTCTCTCCCTAGAAACAAAACCCAAACTTTCAAGAAATCAAAGCCAATTCAAAGAATCTCTCCAAGAACTTCAAGAAACTTACAATCAAGGTATGTCAAGTATTGATTCATGGGTCCCTTTCACCCATGAAGCTCAAGAATCTCTTTTCCAAAGTTCAAGAATATGGATTTTTATGAATCCCATGTTGGGTTTGCTTTTTTTATGTTGATAATGACCAATTGAATTTTAATCCATGTTTGGTGATAAATTTTACGTAAAATTAGTTATTATATGAGTAGATTCATGTTAACCCATGATTAAACCCTTGAATTGTGAAATTAGAATTGAATCATGATGTTTACTTGTTGTGCAATGTTGTCTACATATATTATGTTCATTATGTGCTTGATGAATTGCCTATGTGAACTAATAAGTGAAGAAACCATGCCATGATTAGTTTATGTGCAAGTGTTTGATAAATTGTCCATGAGAATGGATTAATGCCACGATATAGTATGCAATTATGTATTCCCCATTCATGTACAAGTGATACACCCCAAGTGTTCGTTGAAATGTCTTAATGAATGAATCGTGAGTATATAGCCATTGTTGGGCTTTTAGGCTTATGTCATGATATACATATTATGCTATCGAGTGTTGGGGGTATCTAATACCCGACAATTTAGTTGTGTGTCTAGAGCCAGTGTCATGTTTTCACGATATCCTCAGTCAAGCCATGTTCAGTAGAATTCAGTCAGTCATGTGACTCAGGAAAACTCAGTAAACTCAGTAATCTCAAAAAGCTCAGTACTTCAGTAATCTCAATAGTATTCCGTCAGTCAATGGAACTCAATGAACTCAGTCCAGTTTAGTTCAGTTAATCATGTTCAGTGTCTATTCAGATGGGAGTAGGATTTATCATCGAGTGAACCCAAGGATGAGGGCACACACTGACAGTTGAGGGTGTGATCCTTAGAAGCAATTCTTGCATTCCAGAACTATGTTTTCAGCATAGGTTGAGACATCAACACTGATAGATAAGGGTTGATGAGGTGGATAAACACTGTCAGATGAGGGTCCCACTGTTCTCTTTTGGGAATACTGTCAGATGAGGGTCACCCACAACTTGTCTTTACCAGTGGTACGGTATTGACACCCTTCCAATTGGGGTTACAAATTGGACCCCAACTAGTTATATTGCTTTATTTGGGGCATGTCGATTAGATGACTACTTCCCACAGTTACAGTTTCAGACTCAGTCTCAGTAATAGAACTTAGATAGTTCTTCAGAATTTCAGGACTGTCAGATACAGTCAACTCAGAACAGTACGGAACTCAGTTAGTTCCATCGGAACCTAGACTTCAGATACAATTGCTCAGTATCAGTTATATCAATTATCAGTGACTCATGTTATCAGTAATCAGACTCAGTAGTCAGTACCATCACGAATTCAGTCACAATCACTTATTCATGCATGTATTCTCACGTTCATGTTATTCAGTCAGTTAGCATTGTTCATGCATTTGAACCATTTGCATTAAGCCTACCTCACTTGCATACTAGTACATTCAAACGTACTGACACATTTTTGCAATGGTGTTTTATACCATAGGTTTAGAAGCACAAGCTCCAGAGCATCAGTAGCATTCTAATTTCAGCAGTCAGAGTTAGCAGTGAGTCCTTATCCTTCGAGGACATGATCATTACTTTATTTCTTCATTACTTAGTTTATTCTAGTAGTTGGAGTTAGTTTGGGACATGTCCCATCAATTCCTTATTCAGACAGTTTAGAGGCTTTCAGACTACAGTGTTTTCAGACTAGATATTTTCAGACATTGTTTTAGTTTTGGTATTGTCGTACCATATTAGTCAGTTATGGTTTTATCAGATGTTTATCAGTTTTGAACCTTATGGCATGTTTCAGCCTACTATTTTCGCATTTATATAGTATATTATGCAGTGTTCAGGCACAGATATTAGTCATGGGTTAGCTTGTGGTCCTTCGGGGTCATGAGCACCGTGTAGCATTTTGGGTACCAAATTCGGGGCGTTACAGAGAATGACAAAAATGCCATCTTTAAACTCTCAAAAAAAACTAAAAAATGTAACATTTTGCGAACTGGGTGGCCACCGCGATGTGCCACTATCACGGTGGCTCAGTGGAATTTGGAAGATTGGGAACTGGGCTCTTTTTGCGATGCGCCCCAATTGTGGAGCCCTTATATTTGTTATTTTGACCACTGGCGCGACGCGCCTGCATCGCGGATTCTTACTGGAATGGGACAATTGAGAAAATAGACTTCTCCGTGACGTGAGGCTATCGCAGAGGGCCACTAAAATTTGACAATTGTGGATTTCTCCTTCTCCGCGACTTGCCAAGTTTCTAGGTGGCACACTGTCAACTTAAAAATGCCATAACTCTTTCACCGAGTGTCGGATTTGGGAGAATTTGGTATCGATGGAAAGCTTATTCAATTTTCCACACAATGAAAAGTGGAAATCTTAAAAATTTCATATGAAATAAATATTATTTATCTTTGAAGCAAAATTCTTGACATTCTGTGGACGAATTTAAGCTAGGGAAAATATGGGATATTACAATATCTCCCCCTTGGGAACATTCATCCCTGAATATTACTGACTTGGTTGAGATACGAGGAAAAGACTGAGATAATACGCAGGATACTTATGAATTGAATCGTGACTTAATATCTAAATCTTAAATTGATGCATGATACATATACTGAGCTGAATCCGCAATTTACATGGATGCGAACAAACTACCTCTTGAAATGGACATACTCACGAAATTTCAAGTAGCAAGTCTAGACTAAATTGGAAGATGGAAAACTAAGGAAATTTGTCTGTCGGACTATTAGACTGGATTCCTAACTATACGGACTGAATCATACTGAATGCTCATACTCAGACGGAGTATATTTTTCAACACCTTTCTAAAAAACCTCTAGTGCTATTAGGAAGTAAAGAACTGTGGGCATGGTCTGAACAAAACATCTGAATAGGAAACTACAACATTGCTACAACTCTATAGCATGGAACTTAGACTTATAAATCATAAGTCAGGATAGAATTTCTAGGCCTTAATCAAAGCAATTTCTTACTTTCAAGCTTAGCAACACTTCTCAACCACTTTCTCAACTATACTATTCCCCTCAAATACCATACACGCTTGATTCAACTTATAATTCTCACATGGCATTGATAATTCCGTCTACTAAAGTCTAAAACTGAACTAAATCCTCTCATCAAGGTCAAGCCTAACTCGAAATCACAAGGTACTGCACCTAACTTCATAATACTAGCCTGAACAATGGATTCAATACCCTAAGCATTGTCGTAACTACTCCCCTCTAAGATAATTCTTCTCATCACTTCTATAACAAATTCAACCTCTTACTAGAAAATTCATTAATGCAGCCCTCGCCTAGCCTTTTATACACCAACACGACGTTCAACCCTATCTTCATAACCACATACACTTCTACACAAATACCTATAAGAACTTTCATATACTAATATTAATAACGCATGCATAAAACATTCTCAACTAACCAAGTCATACACAAGAAAATAAACTTCTCTTCAAAAAAAATTTCAAACTTATAGACTTACACAAAACTAGCTTACAACAATCTTCCCAAATATAACACATTTACTCTTTCCCATCTACACAATTTTTTTTTATCATCACTCTTTTGACCCGGGGAGGTCACTGAAAGGTTGGAATGCCAGGGTCTAAAACATGAAGGGATACTAAGAAGAACTTGACACTTTACTGAGGTTGAGGAATAGAGTATTTATGTCATGGGTTTATTAAGGAGATCTAATTTGAGGATGTACATGATATAAATCCGGACTTTGCTGATCGTTAAGGGTGTTGCATGAGTACTAGAACTAAACATATTGTAAGGCCTGAATTTGGAGTTCATGACTTATGGAATGTGATTCCAACTGTTGGATGAACTAGAACTCCTCTTTCTAGAAATTAGGAGAGTACATGACTCTCTATTATACGCATGAACATGAGCTATGGTCAGGGAACTGACACATGAGGCATGAGTAAATATCGGGATAGCTGAAGTACGAAACTTTGTACTAAGATAAGAATAGGTCGAGCATCATACTCTTTTACTGACTTTCTATACTACACTGGCATCACTTATTAGAATCTGGAAGTCTGACTTAGTTACTTATCCTATAATCTCCCCCTTAGCTTTAAGCCATCATTCTAAGTCTATGGATCACTGAATGAACTATAATCTAAACTGAAATCACTTTACTCTCGAGTTTGGGATATAATCAATACACATAAAACTAAACTTACCCTGAAGGACTATATCTTAACGTGTAACACCTAATGCTAGTACCTCCTTCTAAAATTCAACTCTTAGATTTTTATAGCCCCAAAAGTCATTAGATAACAACTTAAACACTTACCAACTTAAATTCTATCACGTAACATGGATATATCCAAACCCTTGATGAACCATACTAACTTTCTTCATAGCTTACTAATATCACATCTCTAATCTTACACTAGCACACCCAACGTCATCAACCTATAACTCATAAGTTAACTGACAAGAATATCATATACCACATAGCCTCATTCATACTTATCAATTCAAGGGTACTACTAACCACACAACACGTAATAACCTTAGAAAATAATGCAACCCCATATCACCTTGGGCATACTTTTTCATCAAACATACTACATCATACTTAATTACAAATAACTAAACTCAAACTCTTGCATACACTGTTCAAGCCTACTAAATCACTTCCATATAACTAGCATCACTAATCAAGAAATCATTACAACCACTTTGATGACCATCAACTGTTCAAACTTAATGTCTAGTGCTAAACATACTTAAACAACCCAACCTCACATATAATTCTCACTTGGAAGCTATGAAATAAAACATCGAGAAACACTAGTCCACTAGGATCTCATAACAATAATAATTGATCATAATCATATGGCCTATCTTATTTACAATCCATTAACACATCTTCCTTCTACCCATCATTTCTATTTACCCTTCTGTATACTTAAATTACTATCATAACTCTATGTGTTTCAACTAAACTCCTTTTTGTAATCTCAAGGAAAGCATAAATTAACGATACTAAACCACCAAATACTTCATTAATATCCTAAACCTTTCAATTACAATAATTACCACCAATAACTCCTTCTATGCTTCAAGCAAACAACAATTCACCTTAAATAATAACTCTTTCTCTTTCTTCCACTAAAATATCACACAAGAACATATCACCTTAACATAACTTGTTAACATGCACAAGTTTATCTCTATACTTTCTATCAATCAACACTCTCACTTTTCTCATTACTACTCTTCTATACCCATACTTCCAATTATTTATAAATCATAACACTGAAGTTCATAATATCCCTCGAATGCACACTATATTCAATAGTCTAGGTTCATACTATCTCCTCTTACGAGCACTACCTATACAAAAGGGTTCAACGGGCAATCTGAATATAAATCTAATTCTATCTCAACTGAACAACTCATGAGGATGAGGACATAACTTTCAACTTGAGGAACTTATGACACACTATTGAGATCCTCTCAAGCACTTGGTGTGACTTCTAAATTTTTTGCTAGTAAATCTGAGAGCACTATCTAGGGAGGAACTGGAACTTGCTAATTGTGTTATCTCAAGAATAATACATAGATGAGGAATTTTGGGGTAACACACGAATAGACAAAAGATACTGATAAAAAAACTTCACTGCACGATCTAAAGTAGGTAAGAAAGGAAACTTTTCTTAAATGCCTTGTAGCCTCTTGAAGAAAAGTACAGATATCTCTGTACTATTCTGCAAGGCTCTACTAGACACGGCTTCACAGACACCCTAGGACACTTGAACCTTATTCTATGATATAAAATTTGTAACGCCCCTAAAATCTACCTCGAGATGTCACACGGTGCTTAGGACCACAAGTGATCCCAAGATAACCCTTCTACAGGCATAACTCATAAGCAACTGAATGATATGCATAAAACGACTGAGTTTACTTCGCAGAAACATAATAATGATGGAATCTGGAAAAAAATACAATATAAATACAACTTTAACATTCTGATAAAGTCTGAAAAAGGGACTGAAAATACATAACTGACTCTAACTAACATCTGTGAAGCCTCTCCTATACTGACTATAGATAGCTGGGACATGACCGCCAACTATACCAAATCAATATGACTAAATAAATAAAATAAAATACTACTCAAACTATATGACTGACTCGGGTCCTTAAATCAAGAGGACTCATCACCTGCTAACTGAAAGCTACAATCTATCTGAATATGGTATGAGTGCTACAACTGAACTAATACCTATATTATGAGACAATGTAGCACATAGACATATATGTGGATCAGTACTTTGAGGATGTACTGAGTATATGTGGGTGAATTCATAAGTAAAACATAATATCAATCATCATAATTTGTAAACGATGCATGCTAAATGTAAATGACTCACATAAGCTGGAATATCTGATATACTAAAATATACAGCAATAGAAAGCAAAACATACTTTATAAATCTTGTGAGCCATAACATTTAGTTCTAAAGGCTGAGCTTGTATTCTCTCTTTAAATCATACTGTCTATGTGTAGAAAAGACTCACTCTAAAATCTAAATTCTAAAAGCTGAAATCTAAAGTTACTATATTTCTTTAAAACATAATTTGAGTAAAACTTGTGAGCCTTTACACTTAGTTTTCTAAAAGCTTTTTTGTTATAAGATCTGTAGTCTGAAAGGAAAACTCTTTAGATACTATTCTGAAAAAGGAAATACTTCATCTCGAGATTTTAAGAATCTTAAAACCATAGCTTTCGAAACATATGTTTTTATCTTAAGGCTTTAAGCCAATAGACTATTTTAAGAGTAGGAGACATCTTTTGGAAGTTTTTTCAAACTGACATAAACCATGTGAGCTGACATGGAGTCCAACATCTTCCCCACGTTGGTGAGAGCTATTCTACCCTTGCTATCACAATCTTAGTCATCCATGTAGAAGTTGGAAAATCTTAATCCTATGGTGGCACGTAGTTCTGGGGTATGAGACACTGGAATCATACCCAACTCGGTGCTAAATACTACTCCCATACTTATGCTTAGAACTTTAGGAAAATCCACTTTAAAATTAGCACAAAGGTTTTCAAGAAAACCAATTATGCTCTTTTCTTTTCTTTAAATCTCAAGTCATATGAACAAAGTGGATTCCTTATCTTAGCTTAGGACCAAAAGGATCAAATCTTTATTAAAATCTAAGAATAATCTTGTCTGAGGGTTCTCATAGCACAAATAATCTTAAAATAGCAATCTTAATTAGGGTGTAATGACCTATGTATCAATCTCATGATAAAACATTTCAAAATTCATGCTTGATAACGTAAGCATTCATAAATCATCTTAAAATCTGGAAATTTCAGCAATATGCATGAACTTATGAACATACTCATATAATTCAACTTGTAAATGATTGAGAATATCATAAGCTTGTAAATAACAACAATGGGTATAAACCCCAACATGAATTCCATGGGAAAATCATATATAATTTAGAAAATATATAATTAAAATAAGTCTTTGGGCACAAGGATGAAAGATTTATCCTTGTTCAACTCCACATACCTTAATTGGTGATCTTTGATGAAAAACTTGAATCTTGGATTCCTATTGATCTTTGAAGATGAATTCTTAGAGCCCTTGTGTTAGGAATCCTAAATTCATAATTTTTTTGGATAATTAATGGAGGAATTTGGATTTCTTGAGGAGAAAGTTTGAAGAACTAGGGTTTTTCTTGAGAGAGATTTGATGAAAAGTGAATGTAAAGTTCATTGAAGGGGTTTAATTCATTGTTTTAGACGGACTAGGGTCTGGGAGAATGACCAAAATGCCCTCTTTAAACCCCTAATTGAAACTGAAAAATACAACATTTTGCGAATTGAGTGTCCACTGCGATGCGCCACTGTTGTGGAGGCTCACTGGAATATGGATGATCTGAAACTGGGCTCCCTCCACAATGTGCCACAATTGCGGAGCCCTTATGTTAGTCATTTTGACCACTGGCGCGATGCGCCATCATCACGGAGACTCACTAAAAGGGAAAAATTTGGAAAATAGGCTTCTCCGTGATGCATAGCTATCGTGGAGGGCCACTGAAATTTGAGAATTGCAGATTTTTCCTTCTAAGTGATGCGCCAAGTTCTCGGGTGGCACACTGTCAACTTAAAAATGCCATAACTCCTTCACCGAGTGTCGGATTCGGGTGAATTTGGTATCGATGGAAAGCTTATTCAATTTTCCACACAATGAAAAGTAGAAATCTTAAAAAATTCACATGAAATAAATATTATTCATATTTGAAGCAAAATTCTTGACATTCTAGGGACGAATTTAAGCTAGAAAAATAACGGGGTATTACACGTGTATTTTACCATAAATCCACAGCTATAAGACAAATATTTTACTTAAATAAAGCCAATTAATCCTAGTCACACACTTTTCAACTAAAGCAAACATATTGAATTTTCATGAATAAACAATCAGTAAGATGGCTAATAGAGGGGCCAACTATTAATTTAAATGGACAAATCATAATGCCCTATATTTATAAAAATTTGTCTGGCCTAAATTAAGGATAAGAAATAGTTTCAAAATCAATTAACGAGAAGAATCATATTAAAATAAAATTGTGACCCAATATCAAAGGAGAATGAGTAAAATTCATCACCATTTGACACATACATATGTTCATGAAAATTCTCTAATCAAAGGTTTATGTAATACTTGTTAAACACATATCAGAATTCAACACAATATTCAGGTAGAGGACACAATCGGAATGAAATTCACAGCATCTTGACATGAATCATGCTAAGTAAAATCAACATAGAACTTCCACAAAGAACATATAAAAGAATCAACCCAAGACTTAGGGATACCGTAAAAAATAGAGTAAATTTAACATATTTCAAACACACACATAAATCACCAGAAGGTGAACAAAATTTTCAACACCACGGTATCAACCTTAAAAAATAAAAGAAAGGGTAGAAGTAATTGAGACATAAATATAGAAATTAAAAATAGAATTAAACCTGGGGATAGGTTCATAAGAACCCATCATCTTTCGACGTCATGGGGATGTACAAGGAAGCAGCAATAGTGGCTGCATGTGATGGGGGAGGAGGCAGCTGGTGTTGTTGTTGCAGAGGTGATGACGTGGAGAAGCAGTAGTGGTGGCGATTATGCGCTTCTCAGGTGGGGTGCAGCTCTGGCTGGTGGACGACTTCTTTACTGGTTGGTGGGGCTTCCAACTTTTATTTACTAAAGAAATAGGGAAAATAGAGATGTGGTTGGTGGCTCCACTAGAGGGGTTCCTCAACAGGTAGCGATGGCTGGTTCTAGGCAGCAGTGAGGTCCCGTTAGCTGGTGGCGTGATGGTTGCGACATTAATGACGGTGAAGATAGTGATGTTATTTAGAGTTAGAGAGAGAAAGAGGGAGGAAGAGAGACAACATCTTGGTGGGGGGAGGGGTGGTCGGCGGTGGTAGCTATGGATAGAGAGAGAAAGCGAGAGTCTTGAGAGATGAGCTGATGTAAGGTTGATATTTTTATGTAATGAGGATTAGGGTTCCTCTTTGTGTATAAAAGAAAAGAGGAGATGATTTGATCGCAGCCGTAGGATCAATTTTGATCCACGGTTGAGATTAAAGGTATTTAAGAGAGGGTCTAAGATTGAATCTTAATTTGAGTTAAAAAAATCATTATCAATTTGGCTAAAATTAACATTAATTGATCAAAAATTGGTTAGAAATTAAATAAAAAAGAGGAAATTGAATTAAATTGGTTGTTATTTTAACAATAATATAATACTAATACTAATAATAATAATGATAATAATAATAATAGACAATATATATGTAAATTGTGAGTGTGCACATTTACGTAAACAAATAATTTAATAAATATTAATAAAATCATGTAAAATGTTGTATTTGAATTAATAAATTGTAAAAATGATACTGAAAACCAATAAGATAATTTTTACATTTCTTAAATCATGAATGTGGGCTTGTTGAAAATTATTTGATACAAAAATAATACGTAAAAAATATTGGTACTAAAAGTTAAATAATTTCGACAAAAAATAGCAGCCTAAGAGAGCATCGGGAGGTAAAAATTAGGTTTCAACACTTGTCCAACTCGAGGACAACATGGATGGAACTAGTCCAACTAATAAAGCATAAACCCGATTAAGGGTCGCAGTTTCTGATTTCCCCATGCAGCCCCACCGATATCTAATGATCCTATTTCGAAAGGTGGCACTCATTCTTAGTTACCATAAGGAGAGGTTGCAAATATTGAGTTTTGACATTCTATTAATCTATTAACCCAGATTGTGACAACTCTATCACACCAATCTGGTCCTATTAGTATGGGAAGGAATGAGGCAATGTCTTGAAATAGGCAAAGTAAGGGGTCTCGGTTTTTTGAACAAAGGGGAGGCTCATGGTATAGTGGTAAAAGGTCCAAGAGGAAGAGTTGGGTAAGTCCTAACTGTTATTCTATGGCTTGTGCTCCCTACCCAAATCTGTTGGAAGGCAGATATTTTCAGAGTGTTAATACTTCTACGGCATGAGAGGCCTAATCTTAGGCCAGTGAAGCCCAATTCACACCATTCTATCCTCTTTGTAGATTTTATGGTCGGTTGCACTGTGGTTGTTGCGAAGAAGGGAGCAATTATTATTTTAATTGTGGTCAATTAAGTCGTATGCAATGGGAGCATCCCATATTTATTGCCGCTTAGACTAATAGGACATCGATTACAACTTCTCTAGCTTTTTCACCAAGAAGGGGTACTTCTGGCTCCGACATTGGTCGAGATTATCTAAATGACTTCACTATCCCTCGGGAGTCTAAGACATCTTCTAATAATGACACTGGTATGTGGAAAACTCTTTTTTCATGATGAGTATTAGTTACTTGGTATGTGGTTCCCTCTCTCTTTTGTGAACTCATTTGTGGTTGTGTTTAGGTTTTGGTCCTAAGGTTATTTTGGACCCTTTTTTTTTATTTCTACCCCGGTAAGTGACTCTGTGATTACTAGAAGAGTCTATGGGAGGGTGTGGCATCTTTTGGTCGTGGTAAATTGGTTTAACTCAGATATAGTGGATTTCATTATCATTTAAGGGATGGATTGATTATACTTCTGATATGTACTATTAGATTGTCGAATCCATAAGGTTGTCCTCAGGCTCCATGGTGAGTCGGTTATTGAGTGGGAGGATTTTTTTGTTCCATATCTATTAAGGTAAAGGTTACATTATATCTTATAACTCAGAGATACGTCTCTATGAGGTGTGTCTCTCATTTGGTCTGGGTTAAAGGTTCTAAGTCGGAAGGTCTTTCTTTGCATTCGAGTTTGGTGGTGCATGAATTTCTTAGGGTCCTTTTTTATGACCCTAGTGGTGTCTTTATAATGGGGAGGTTGGTTTTGGATTGGTCTTGTTTTGGAAACTTGTCCAATTTCTATTCTTTTTTATAGAATGGTTTCAGTTTAGCTAAAAGAGCGTAAGGGGAATAGATTCCCTGAGAATGAATAGGTTGTAGATGCTTGAATAAGGAATTTTAGGGTGTCCTCCTTGTATGGTGGACTATATAATATATGTTTATTCTATATGGGGTACTTTGGTAGTAGTACATAGTGGTTGATAGATACTAGGCTTGAACCTAGATGCTTGATCTTGGTAAAAGGAATATGTTAGCTCAAGAATAATAATGTGAGAATTATGGTGGTAAATTGGTAGGTTATATGAGGTGTGCAAAATGGGTAAGCTTGATGTCTTGGAGAATACAATAGTGGGAAAGTTCCAACTTATAGACTAGAGGTTCAGGTTGAACAGATATATTGGGAGGGGGGATCTAGTCATTAGATGGGTTAGAGCATGGAGTTTGTATGATTATACTAGGCTCTAGGTAGAATATGGATAATAAGGTTTTAGGTATAGAAAACCAAATATCCCAGTGTACATCCTTGGTGATACCCATTAGAGCAGAGTGTTGTGCTTATAGGTGTCATGGGATGAAGTTTGAGGGTTAATCTTAAATTTTGTTCTAACGGTGGACTCTAAGGGAAGGTCGAGTTATATATTTTAGTGATTATCTTCTATTTCAATTAAGAGAGTACTCTACTAGTGTTGTATGCATTCTTATAGCTCTTATTCCTAAGGTTTGCATTTTTCATTCGCCCTGTTCCCTGGATATGAGTCATGACTTTACACCACATTACCTATGGTATATGTGGTCGTGTTTCTTTTGGAGTCTAGTCCTAAGGACTCATATTATAGTATGATTTTGTCATAATGGTTTTTCATTATGGTCTAGGTGGTTTTTATGAAGTACTTATGCTTGTGATGTTGTATCTTATTTCAAGGGTCTTTCCTAGGGTGGCATGGATAATTCTTGTAATTTTGTTCCTTAATGACCATTTATATGATTAGGGAGGTAGTGTCCTTGAAAGCATAGTGATGTTTGAAACAAAGTGTGTAGAGGTCCCTAAGTGAGGTAAGGTTGTTGTCATGAGAAATAGTTAGGAAAGGAATAGGTGGTCAAAACCTTTGTAAAAGCTATACAGCGCGCTAGATCTTTGGAAGGATAGATCATACCACGAGTATATCAGCGGTAGGCTTGAATGTTATGATTGGTAGATATCCAATAGTTATGTTGGGTACTTAAGAAGCTTGGGGAGACATGATTTATGAATTGTTTTCATGGTGTAATTGTATTATGGTTTTGGGTTTTCAACTATATGTTAGGGTTTTTGGTTATAATGGTTGGTTATGGGTTTCCCATGTCTTTTACTTATGGTGTTCATATTATAATGCTGATGGAGCGGAGTAGTGTTTCAATATGGATGTAAGGAGTAGATCCCGGTGGCATAAGTTAACTCCTTTTAGTTTTGGATAGGCTTGAACATGGGGGGTGTATATCTAGACTCAAGCTCTCATAGTGATGTGTCTTTGGGAAGTTGTAAGTTGAATTGGACTTTCTCTCTTGCATAGGTTGTCTTCATTCGGTATTCCATGTGTTTGTGTTGAGGTAAGGTGTGGACTGTCCATCATAGTTTGGTTTTTTGGGGTGATATTGGTATCTCAAAATCTTTTTCCTATAAGGAGGTCTCGGTGAGGATATTAGGCTGGTAAGTTCACCGGTTACGAACAAAAGGTGCATCTTCAGTGAAGGTTCTACGGTGGGAACATGAGTCTGGGGAGGCCATTTAGAGTGCGGAAGAGAAAATGGATTCTAAGTATCCGTGTTGGTTTTCATTCAAAAAACTCATGCGTATGGTATGTGTTCTTTGACACATTTTGTTTTTTCTAACTTAGTTAGAGGTAGGAATAGAAGTTTTGGGATGTAAATCGTGCTTGGGTTATGTGGTGATCCTCTCATCTTGGTTTATGACTTTGTTTTCTAATTTGGTTGGAGGGAAGTTTGATAGGTGTTAATATGTTATCTCGTGCTTCTTCTGTCTCTCACCCGTCATTTGAGGACGAATGATCCTAACTGGGGGAGAATGAAACACTCTAAAATATTACCCTCGTAAAATTTCATAAGTTTTGGACACTCTGTGCTAGGTACGACTCAAGGCTACCAATCATACCCTAGGATAAGACTTGTGGTGCCTCTCTCGTATGTTGTGAAGTGGATTTTGGTTGTGATTCTGCCCAAGGTATGACTCAACATCATACTTATCGTATGGTAGGATACGAGGTGTATGATGCAAAGTAGTATCATGCTTAATTGCTTGCCTAGTTGAATTTGTCCAAGATATGGTTTATGGGTACTTTTCATACCCTAAGATACAACTAAGACCTAGGTTGTCATATGATGTTCAGTATAGGGGACCGTGGTAGGGTCTAGGGTAAAAATTATGGTACCACTCATACTCTAGGGTACGGCTAAGGGGGTTAGGTCATACCCTCCTAGGACTTAGTTTTCAACTTTTAAGCTGAGTGTAGTTCTAACATTTACCACCTCAAACCCTTATGTCCCCCATTATATATATAACCCTTGTAGCCTCTCATAACACTCATTAGAAGGTCAAAACACTCCAAATACTCTCTCAAACTCACTATTGAAGAATGGAGGCTAGGGTTTCTACAAGTTTTCTTCAAAGGTCTCAAGAGGAAATTTTCTATATGGATCCTTTTGTATAAGGCATGTATTCCTTCCCTCGTTGTTAGTTCCAGCTAAAGGCAGGTTTTAATGTGTTTTAAACATTGATTATTAATCATATATGGTGGATCTTAAAACTTATGTTGAGGGTTTCGGCGCATATTGTTAGGAATTGGTTTAAATTATGTTTCACATGTTTTTTATGATGGTTTGCATATGTGGGTACTCATTAGTTATGGTTTAATAAATGGGCGATGGGTAACCCTTATTTTGATGTTTTATGCCTTGGTTTTTGTCTAGGAAAAGGTATGCCCTCATCATGTTTGATAAAATGCCTGAGATAATGTTTTTACTCTATTGTTGAACTTTCTTTGAACTATTGCATGGTATGGTTTGGTAATGTAACCGTAAATGGATTTGGATAGTTTTGCATTGGTATAAATGGTTTAAATGGTTTGGAATGATTTTTAAATGGTTTGAATGGTAAAAATGGTTTTGAAAGATTAAATAGTAAAACCATGGTGGTTATGAAATCTAATTGAATGAAAACTTTGTGGGTTACATTGGAATCCCCCAAGTGAATGAAATGATGGAATTGGCTTGAATGTTAAATGTCTTGTGGGCTACAAGGGAATCCCTCAAGCAAAGCTTAATAATGGAATACTTATGGGGTACACAGGAATCCCCCAAGTAAGCTTAGTGATGATGTACTTGTGGGGTACATGGGAATCCCCTAAGTAAACTAAATAATGTAACCTATGAGGTACATGGGAATCCCCTAAGGTTGGCTAAGGACATTGCTTGAAAGATACAGTCGGTACGATGATACCAATTTTAATATCCTTGATTGATAATGAATGAAATATTGTTTTGGCTGGATGGTAATGGTTTTAATTGGGCAATAATGGCTTTTGTGATAGCTTACCGTGAAGGTGGGAGTCTAAGGGACGAACATTGGAAACTCATGTTTGCCGACATGAGGATAGGTTATCACGACCTCATGTATGATACTTATGGGGTACACAGGAATCGTCTATGTATAATTGTACATATGTATCATGGAGATCGAAGGTTACTCAAGAATTCCCTACTCCTATGGTATCTACGATTCATGCGGCTACATGTATCGAAGCCCGTTCAGGGGGTTACACCGGACCCTTATAGCCCGTGGGTGGATTATGACGACTAAGATACACATACCCATGATTATGGTTTAAAAAGCATGATAAACCCAGATTATTAATAATTAGGTTCATACAAGCGTTGAGTTAGCAATTTGTAACACATTGGCCTAAAATCAACGAGAAATCAAGTCCTAAATGCATATTTGAGTTAATTTTAATTATAGTTTGTTTGTTTTTCAAGGTTGAATCTAAGAAGTGGTTTAAAAATGTAACAACCCAAAACCCAAGGGTCATGATGGAACTTGCTGTGGCAAGTCTTGACAAGTAAGCATATCACCCAAACTGATATAACAAGGAAAACCAATACCAGAACCCAAAGCAAGGCTTCTAGAGCAAAGTTAAGCCTCATAAACATGATAATAGCAGAAATAAAATCAAAGATACCAAATCAAATTCCAAAACCTAGTGTCACAATGTAAGAACCACTAAATATAGCACGAATATCAAAGATAGAACAATAGTACAAAAGGATCAAAATATGTCTTTGAATATTATATAAGACATGAAAATAGACAAGAGGTAGTAGGCCAACTCCTGAAGCATAGGATGTCTGCTACCTTAAATATACTCCAAATGTCGCATGAATCAGCTATTCATGTGGTACACTTATACTTGGGTATGTACAAAAAGGTTACAGTAGGGATGAGTGTGATCCACTTATACTCAGTATGTATCATAGGCCGGATGAGTGAAGTAGAAAATAAATCATATAAACACAAGTTATGGGCACGTCACCTACAATAAGAAAATGTCCCAAACGGTAGCCCACACTGTCTCCACTAACAATTCTACTATACACAAATCAAGCATACATATATCACTACCAGGACAACAACATCATACAAGATCCTACATGGTCACACATAGAAAATAATTTTTCAAAACTACATAGTAATATTCATATTGGCCCCTCCAAAGGCACATAAATTACCTAAACATATTTTCCATGATACAACCCCATACTCACAGCATGTTTTTACATTATTATTAACTACCCAACCCATTCTGATGAAAGTTGATCCATAACCTACAACGAATCCCAAAATTAGAATAAATAAGTCTTTGTCACCGAGCTTCCACCTCATGCACGGACCCAGAATCAGCTAAAAACATAAATATAGAATCCACATGTCAAAAAAAACTAAAGATACCCATATTGCTCACATCTGAATTGGGGTCAAAAAAAGAAGGGCAAAACTAAAATTTTAGTCAAAAAAAAATCTTAACATTAAAGGAACTCGTAGGAGAAAACCCAGGTGAAAATGGGGTGAATTGGGGTTTGAATCTAAGAAATGCTACTTTGGGTCTTCCATCCAAAGATCCCCAAATTCTATGTTTAAATTTGAGTCTAAACAAGATTTAAATGATAGAATCAAATAAAAGTAGTCAAAATAGGAGCTTAGAGCTTACCCAAGCTTAGAAATGGAAGAAAATGCCCAAAAACTCGATCCCCAAGCTACAAGCCTCAAAAATAGTAAAGAAAATCCAAGAAAAGGATTATTTTAACCCAAATGCCAAGTGACTCTGAATCAATCATGTGGCCTCTTTAGTGGTACCATCTTAGCGTGCCAGTCTACTAAACCAGACAAGGGATACCTTCGAGACATCTACTAAAATGAACGAGGACCGCTAAAGCACCATTTCTCAACTGGTAGTTGGCCGGTAAATAAGCCCAAGTGGTGCTTTAAAGTCTGCACCAGTAGAGTGGTGTGACAGCTATGGAGACTTGAAAAAATCCATATCTCTGCGTATACCTTGGGATACATTCAGAATCCCAAGAATGCAAATGAATTATGCTACACTATCAAATTTGATGCTCTGGACTCAATGGAGATATCAGAACTTCAAAAAAACATTGTTTTCGTATGATTGACCCCTAAGACCTATTTTTAACTTTTCAAACATAGGGTAAAAATGAGATATAAAATTCGTAAAAATACACCAACAATAATACCAAACTTAAATCACCATTCTGGATCTTTTGTCGCAATCTATTTTTCCATCTGATGCACAGATCAAAAGATGTTGTCCAAAGTCACTAATAAGCCTTTAAGACCACCAAAAATCATAATCTCGTATAAATCAAACCAAAATGCATTGGGAACTATCCCAAATATCACTACAACTCAAAAACACAACATGAAACCAGGGGGGGTAAAATATTCAAATTACACAGAAATAAATATTTCACACAAATCAGCAAAATCTGGTAATTATAACAAAGCATAAAGAAGGAAAAACATAGAGAAATTGATCTAAAATGTAAAGGTGGAATCATTCAAGTGTTTCTTGCATTTACAAATGCTATGGTGTATCACCAAAGGCCATAATTTATTCAAGATACAAAGGAAGCAAGTCTTTAATAAGGAAGAGTATTTGATGTATCGGTATACAGATCAACAATGAAAAAATTCCATCACTGAAGTTGATAGATAACAATCATTTAAACTAAAAATGAAGCTAATTCATTTCAAAGTCTCACTTTCGTGCATTGCCAAAAAGTTCAGTGATATACTTTATTTATCACCCAATTAAGTGTTATGGTAGTTTTGTAATTTTATAGCCTCGTTTTTGCGTTGGATATGAAAGTTTTTTTGGCAGTTTTCATTCTTACCTTTTTCTATAATTGAGAATTTAGAAACTTGTAATTAAAACCCTGTGGTTAGGATTAGCCGTTTCTCAGTTTTCAATATTGGATTTGGAGTTTTCCTTGTAAATATATGGATTTAATGAGGGATTTCACTGATAATATGGGTATAATTTATCTTTCTTTTAGTAAGCTTAGTTTATTTCCCATATTGGTCTTGTGTCATGATTTGAGTCGCGATTATTTCATCGGTAGTGTTTATTTGCTTTCCTAATTGATTAATTTTCTAGGGTTTATCCATTCCTCCATGTTATCAACCTAGCATTGGAGGTTGCAAACTCTGAATAATCTTAAATTCTTTATCTTCCTTGTTAGAGGCGATATAAATGAGGAATAATGATTAATAATGTCTTGATTCTTATCTTTCAATGATTGATGTTATTCATAAGGCTATCAAATAGAGAAAGTTGATTGGTTATAAAGAAACACATATGAGGTATTCAAAAGAACCCATATGTGAAATTTAGTATTTAATGAAAGATTAACATTAAGACTCATAATCTAACCTACCCAAGAATTTGTTTGAATTAAAAAAATGTTTGGTTTCCAATGTATGCATTCACACTAGTTCTAGCATAACCCAAAGTTACATTGTTAGTTGATTACATTCACACTCGTGATAGCATAACCCCAAGTAACCTTATTATTTGATTACAACTCTCTGGTGCTTGTTCTTGTAAATTAAACTCACAATCGATTATTTGAATATAAAAGAACTAGAAAAAACTGTCATTTTAGTTTTATTGTATTTTAAATAATACAAGTACGTATTTAGTGAATTATTCACACTAAGGTGAACCATACTCGTTCATACCTTATTTGATCGACCCAAACTCAAGGTTTTGGTAAATATATTGCTATCAATCATGTACACCTTATCAGTGTAATTTAGAATTATCAATTATAAAGTAAAGTTAGACTTTGGAAAACACCAATCGTGGCAACGTCTCTGTTATTTCTTTTTTTGTTGATTGTAGCCAGTGCATTTCTCATTTAATTTGAATATATGGTTAGACACAAGCATGTTGTAAGAAAATTATACTTCTCTTCTTACAAGCAAGATCTCAAAGGGTTATTAATTTTGAGGTGAGGGTGGAAGCTGATAAAGAAAGAAATAAAGGCTTCTATTATTAAGAGTCAAGATCTGAACATAACTCTAACCTAAAATGTACGATTTGTCTACTTTGAAATAAGGCAAAACTAACTCAATCCATGAACCATTGACTACTTTGAGAGTTGCTAAAAACAAAAAAGAAGAGGGTTGAACAAAGGTCCAATGTATTCGTATGGTCAATAGTTCTATGAAGATTACAAAAAATTATTGCCTCCCTAAAAAAAGACTAAACATCAAGAAACCATATATGTAGTGGTAATTTAGGGGGTAAAGGTTAAATGTAACTAAACATTAATAAAATTGATTTATCATTGTAAGGTTGAGACACCTTACTATATTATTTTCCAAGCTATGTATGACATTGATGACTTGTGGGGTTGGTTATCCCCATTGATTATTGATGGTACACCCTCATAGATTACACCAAGAACACTAATTGAGAAGGTTTACATCCACTTGGGATATCTGTATTGTTTTAGCTTTATATGTACCAACCTCATACTATCTCAAAATGAGACAATCATTTAACACCCAAGGAGGTGTTATTTTGCATAATTATCATTATGAAAAGACTTAACCTTGTCCAGATTATTTCTCTGGAGATTGTTATGTGAGGTTAGTAAAAGCAGACTTCCTTTTGGTTTCCATGCCTTATCATCGAGCTGTATCATTAGGAAAAATTACTTTTTCATAAGAATAGAGATTTTGAGTACACCCTGACCTCCACTACTGATATTACCAGACTTAAGACTGTGCAAATAGGAAATAATAAGAATGTATGGGATTCTTCCCCAATTATTGATATTAAGAATCTCTATAGTGGTGCCAAACAACCCACTCTTACTAATGCAACTTTAGCCCCTCCTGACACCTCTATAGGGCCTCTTTGACCTAATACCCATGGTCTTCAACCATCATCTCTGAGATACTTGGGGATCCATTAACTCAGGCTGCTATTATTTAAATTGGTGATATAGCTTATCGACAGATGTGAGATCATACTAATTGGAGTCCCGAATGCCTAATATGATTGTAGATTTTGTTAAGGCAACTTTTGTGCCCATTACTAAAGAGATACATGGTATTTAGTTGACGTTTCGAGCTTATAGTATAAAAGTAAATGACATGAGTTTGTCAAAGCAAACTACTATAGGGGAAAGGAGTTGAACTTATTAACGAGTAAGATTACTTTATTACAAAATCATGTAGATAAGCTCAAGTCCTCTGATTTGATACATCTTTTACCTATACCATCTTAGATCCTAGCTCAAGCACCAGTTTGGGAGATTTTTCTATGGCTAAGAAAGATAAGGATGATCATACATCTGATGATAAGAAGGGTAATGAGATAGAATTTTTTATTAATAGAGTTGATTCGATGTTGGATATTATGTAAGCTATGAATTAGATTGTATTTGAGGCAACTATTGAAAAGTTGACTCAAGAGACTTCTAAGATTGGTTGTAGTGGATCCAAGTCCACTGAGGACACCATTAATTAGACAACTGATCTAGTTGTTTATATAGAGATAAATGCCATGTAACTAGATCTATCCCTATAGACCTCATATGGAGATGATCAGGCCACATATGTCCATATAGAGGCTGCTTCTATGATCCATTCATCTTCACAAGCTTAGCACTGATAACTCTTGTATTTGAGTTAGGGAGGAGGGGTACTTATTTTTGGGTTTGTAATATTTGATTATAATGATTATGTTTCTAATACTTTATTTTTGGCATGTGGTTCTGATATAATGATTCAAATTATATTTTTGGATTTGGTTTGCGGTAAGTCTAGATGATTTCTATTTTTACACATTCTTTTGTTTTGAGTTGATTTAAGTATGTGTAGTGATTTGAATTGTATTTCCTTATTTTTCTTTTAGTATTGTTGATAAATAAAAAAACATTGGCATTGGTAGTTATGAGAATAGTGTGCTAACAATAGAACACACTGACTCGAATAGCACTTATAGGGAGATTTTTCCCATGCATAACTCATAAAAATGACTAATGATTTTCTGAATTGATCGACCTTTTAATAGAGGCCCCTATTCATTTGGTTGAGTTGATATAGTTAGGCACTTATTTTGTAAATACTTGAATCTTGTTTTGACCATGTTATTATATTCACTGACATGTGTTATTAATGTGGTATGACAATTGAGGAGGTAAAACTTTTGTTTAAAGTATGTGATTGATTCCAATGTGTGGTGAGGTTTTGATTCAGTCTTGTTAAATAAGAACATATAGAACTTCCCTGGTTAGTATGTCACTAAGAAAATAGTGTTGTGATATTGGATAAATTACATTAGGCCATCAAATAAGAGTAATCCTACGAGTTAACCAAAAAGACATCCCCATATTGAGTTGAAAGACAATTTTTGGCCCCAATTTGTGCCTTGGAACCTATTTCTTGGACAAGATCATTACAGGACACAACCTATCTTCTATAATCCCTTTTTTTGAATTTAATCCATCTTGAAGCATTTATGTGAGGTTGTAAAAATACTTAGACCAAAAGCCTATGTTGGGGGTGGAAAATCTATAGTGTGAGATTTCCTATCAGAAGTTCGCAGATTTAGAAACCATTCATGTAACGCCCCGAGTTTGTACCCCGGACGCTACACGGTGCTCATAATCTCGAAGGACCATAAGCTAACCCATGACTGTTACCTACTGCAATAACTGAGTAATAAATACTATAATTATGCAGAAATAGGCAAAAACATATGCCATAAGGTTTAAATCTGTAAATAAATCTCAATGCGATATCAAAATACCCAAAACTGAATATAAGTATTGAAAAACTAAACAACTGTCTGAATATACACTAGTCTAAAAAAGTTTCTAACTATCTGAATTGTGGAGTTGATGGGATAAGACCCCAACTAACTCCATTTATTGAACTAAAACTGAAGTACTATAAATAATAAGCATGTCCTCGAACTATGAGGACTCACCACTACTCTGAAAGCTGAGAATCTAAACTGCTAAGGGTGCTTTGGGAACCATACGCCTGAACCTATGATTAAGACATCATAGTATAAAGAAAAGCATGTGTTAGTACTTTGAATGTACTGGTATGCTCAGTGAGATAGGTTGAAATGAATGATTTCATGTGCATGAACAATAATAACTGAATAACATAAGTATGACTGAGTAAGATAACATGCATGAACACATAGACGGTAACTGAGATCGTGCTAATACTGAGTACTAAATTAGAATATTGATAACTGATATCTAGGTTTACAAATACTATATTACTAATTATCTGAATGACTATATCTGACAGTTTTGAGTACTGTGGAACCATACTGAGTTTTGTACTGAGCTGAGTGACCATGTATGATAGTCCTGAGTCTGTAGAACTAAACTGAGTTTTATACTTAGACTGAGACTGGAACTGAGACTATGGGAGGTAATCATCTAATTGGCATGCCCCTTCTCTAGTTGATTTGGGGTCCAACCTATAACCCCAGTTGGAAGGGTGTCAATACTGTGTCACGAGTAAAGACAAGTTGTGAGTTAACCCTCTTTGAACAGGAAGCTCTTCCTTCAACCCTTGTTGATAGGAAAAACACAAATGAGAAATGTCAGCCCTAGTAATATCTGGCAGGAAAAAATCTCAACCTACGTTGTCTACGTAGTTCTAGAACACAAGGATTGCTTCTAAGGATCACACCCTCTACAAGCAGGTGAGTCCCCATCCTTAGGCTCACTCGGTGCTAAATTCTACTCCCAACTGAATAGACACTGGACTGAGTTCTAAATGTACTAGGTTGGACTGGGTTTTTACTGATATTATTATTTTACTAAATTGAATTGAGTTCTATGGATTTCGTGGACTGACAAAAACTACTGAATTCTGTTAACTGACTGAGTACTACTGAAGTCTGAACTGAGTACTATGACTGAATTACGATCACTACTGAGATTTCTTGAGTTTCTGTAACTAACTGAGGACACTACTGATCATGACATGACTGATATTGTTCTATGACTGACCTTGGATCTAGGTAAGCAACTAAATTATCGGGTACAAGAACCTCCCAGGACTCGATAGCATAAAGTGTAAAGCATAGCATAAATCTTGAAAGCACAACAATGGCCATGTGTTCATAATTCACTTGCTAAGGCATTTCATCAAAACACTTTAAGGTCATGAACTTGTACATGTATAGGAATGCATACTAATATGTCATAAGTACTCTAAACAATTCACATAGGCATTCCAACAAACACTTCCAAAGCATAGCTTTAACATGGGAGTTATTTTGAACATGTAGTTCTAGCATGAAGTCATCATAAGATCACCTATGGATCACAAGGCACAATTTATTCACTTAAGCATTTTGACAAAAACATTGTCATGACCCGAACTAAGGCCTGGCCGTGACGGACATTCCGAACCCTGAGAGCCCGGAACATCCCTCTCTATCTGGTAAGCATGCACACATTCATATAAATAAAGAAGATGCGGAAACATAATCTGCTACGGAAACATGGTCAATTTTGAATTCAGCATAAGTATGAAAATTGAAAATCAACTACATCTAATAACATCTGACTCAGTCTGCGAAATCTTTACTAGAGGAAAATCTGACAATTTTCTGAAAACTGGGACAAGGCCCCCAGTAGACCAAAATGATAATAAGGGACATAATCTGAAAGACGGGACTTCTGGAATAGAGAAGGCTCACCAACTAATCACCGTAACTCTGTCTGATGAATCTACTGTCTTTCTGGACCCCTAGACTGAGCCTCAGAACCTGGAGGGAGGAGAGGGGTCAATACAGATGTACTGGTATGCAAATAAATCCAAAATAAAGATTATATGTAAATAAAATAGTTTGGGAAACAACTTTGTCAAAACATTATACATCAAGCGGCTTTCGAAATACATGGGCGCATTTCTGCAAAACATGTAACCTGTCTGTCAATGCAAGTTCTGATTTGTATATTACTTCTGAGTTAGGTGGCACTCCTCTGTAATTTTGATATTCCACGGGCGGTAAGGAATCCGCCATTGACGCGGTGGGGAAGCCCCCAACCCAAGTGTGCCGCAAGGATTGGAGTTTCTGAATCTGATACGCCACAGGGCTCTAGGCCAGCATAATAAATAACTTGGATTGGTAAATCATAATTTTGGGCGATGAGTTATTTAATACTCACGCCTTCTTTTGGGGAACCACCTAAACTCTCTTTATTATCAATTTTATCCTGTTATAAATCATGCATGTTTCTAGTTTCAACATCTGAAAAGTCTGATTTCAAACATGTATTAAATTTGTTCTGAATTATCATGGCATAATCTGAATTGGTGTCGTCACACCAAGACTTGCAAGTCCTATTTCTGAGCCATAATGCATCATGCTAAATTCTTTCATTAAATAACAGTTCAGACCACTCAAACATGCAAACAATATAAAAGATTTCATGTTCCGAGAACACAAGTCAAAACTATGCTGAGATTGTTCAAACATATGGTGGTCATGTGCTTTTGGAAAAATCATGCACTCTTTCATTATATGAATATTTTCAACATTTATCAATATGCACAACCCTCTCTTTCAAATTTAAAACCATAAATCAATTTATAGCATTAATCAAGATATTTCATATCATGTTTTTCAAGATACATTCAAAACAATCTATATCATAAGAAAATTGGGAAAATCATACCAAGAGAGGGATTCATGTGCGTCATGCTCTCAATTCATTCATAAATCATAGAACATATGCATACGTATATATATAATTTCAAATCAATTTGGGGAAGATTAAAAGACCAAAACAATACCGTCAAGATTTCTAAAATATGAATGTATTCATAAATCTGAAAATCCCTTTCTTAAAATCATGATTTCTATGCCCATGAGATTTTTAGAAAAAAACCGCGTACCTCAAAATAGGAAAAAAAAAATGGGTGTTTCTTGAAGTCTATGATTCGGGGATTTCGAATCCTCAATCGATTTTGAAAAACCACGGTTGAATCTTAAGTTTCTTAAAGTTCTTGTTTGAAGCTCTAGTCAGGATTCTTGATGATTTTGATGAAAGTAGGGTTAAGTTGCTCAAAAATACCCTAAATCCTTTGTTTGGACGGTTTTAAAGGCTAGGGAAAATTCAAAATTACCCTTAATGACTCCTAAATGAAACTGGAAATTTGAACTTAAAAATCCAATTTCGGGTGCCACCGCGACGCGCCACAATCGTGGTGGTCCACTGGAATTCAATGAGTGAGAAATTGAGTGCCTCCGCGATGCACCACCATCATGGATCCCCACTATAATTTGACGATTGTAAATTTGACCTTCTCCGCAACGCGCTAGCCACCAAAATGATGATGTTTACGACTGGAACTTTAAATTATTCATAACTTCTTCACCGAGGGTCCATTTTAGATGAATCTTATATCGTTGGAAATCTAATTCAGTCATCTATGTAATGAAAGGTTGAAATCTAGGAAATTCCACATGAAAATTAATTTAGATCATTCTAAAAGCTAATCCTTAGACTTTCCATGGACGGAATTTAGCTAAGAAGACGTCGGGGTGTTACAAACATGAGAGGCATAATATTATGCTTGGGCATGAGTAATCAAACAATTCATCATGGCTACATCAACCAATTTAATTTCAAGGATTTAAACCCACATGCTAATATGAATTCATGAACTATATTAAATATCTTAACTTGGAAATCATTCAACAAGATTAACATGAGTATAAAACAATCCACAACATGGAAATCATGAATCTAGATTTAAAAAGGAATTTCTTGAACTCCAAGGGTAAAAGGGGCCCTTTAATGAACACTTCACATACCTTAGTGCCTAAATTCTAAGAGATTTGAATATTGAATTAAAAACCCTAAGGTTTGTTCTTGAGAGATTTTGATAGAAAGTGAGTATTCACTTGTGAATTAGGGTTGAATTTTGTTTTTTTGGGGGCTGAAGGTTGGGAGAAACAGAACCAATACCCCCAAGGATGTGGTCTTTTAATGACTAAAAATTGTACCATTGATGCACAGGCCGATGTGCCGCATCATTGGCATCGACCCAATATGCAACGAGTCACATCGGGTCCACGTCGACTCACAGGTGATTAATGCTGGGAGCTGGGGAAAATATTTATCAATGCGATAGTCAAAGTGGCATTCCAAGATCGCTTTGATTCATTATTTTAGGTTTCCAAAGGAGTTTCAAACGAAGTCCCAAAAATCTTAAACTTTTCCGAAAACACCTACGGACATTCCTGATCATGAATCAACCTAAACATCAACATTTAGTGGACGTAAAGGTCATGAAATAAGATTGCCAACGTTCGTAGGTTAAAATGACACTAAGTCTGAGTACTTAGCTAAAATATTCTAAGTCTGGGACCCCTTGACAGGCCTAAAGGACTGAATTAAGCTTAGGATTTTATAGGGTCTTACATTATCTCCCCCTTGGGAACATTCATCCTCGAATAAGACTGCTGAGATGGAGAATACTGAGAGGCTGACTTACTTACTAGACATGAACATCTGGAACATGACTATATGGCTGATATTACTGGTATTCTGAATTATCATACTGAATATGCATATCTGATGCATGGATATAGCTGAACATAATTCATGTATACATGACTAGGATTACTGATAAACTGAATCTATATACTTAACATGCAATGGGAACTGATACCACATTTGTGACTGAAATCTGAACATGAAATTGAATGAGTTCAAGGAAAACTATTACTTAAACTGAAAAAAAATATACTGATGAATTCAAGATCATTTTCGGAGTATGCATGAACGGGAACATGAGAACATTACTGAGACTGGAATGTGATACATGAACCGAATATTGTGCACTGGACTGAGCCCCTTGAATACGCTTCTTACGGCTAAGATTGGAACTTGAGGGTCAACTTATGAGTACCCACTACTCTAAACTAGATTCGTTGTGTGGAGAGAACTAGGAGGTTTAGGACATGATAGCTTGGGGTTATAGTGCATCTCCCTTTTGGGACATTATGTCCCTAGAAGAATACTGACTTGGCTGAGATACTAAGGAAAACTGGAGAGATACACAAGGCACCTACGAACTGAATCATGACTAATTATCTGGGATCTGAAACTGAGACATGATACATGAACTGAGATAAACACGCACTACCTAATTGATCCATCTTGGAATAATTTAATTCACAAGATATTCGGACAGAGCAACTAGATGGAAAGGCAAAAACCACACCACAAGAACTTGTCTGTCTGACTGTTAATACTGAATTACTGGCTTTATGTACTAACTCATACTGAAAGTTTATTCTCAACTATACTCTCCACCTACGTATGATACTTTACCTGGGATTATTGAAAAATATTTGCATGGGCACTGCGCACGAATACATAAGCATACTAACTTATCAAATTAACTAAATGACTGATAGCTAAATATTGCACATGTAAGACTGAACTGTACTGAGTCTGAATAATTGGATTGAATCTGTAGGGTATTATGCATATGAGGAAGGGACTGACTGAGTAACATGAGATAACTGAGCATAAATTCATGAAAATTGTATTATCTGAGAATGCAAAACCAATCATATAACATAGTTCTGAAATATTCTGTAAACTGAGGTATTGAAATACTGATAACTGAATAACTGATAACTATATGCTATGGTCAAGCAAACCTAAAACTAAACTAAGTTACTGATTTGATTACTTGACTGAGACTGACACTATAACTAAGACTGTAACTGAGACTACGATTGATACTGTAACTGGGACTAAACACAATGTAAGGCATGAGTACAGAAGTTATGATCTACATGATCTGAATTTGGAGTTCATGATTTCATGAAATATAATTCATACTGCTGAGTAAACTGGAGCTCCTCATACTAGGAATTAGAAACACACACAACTCTGTAGAACGTATGTGAATATAAGCACTGTTTATAAAGTTGAGACGTAAAGCATGCATATATATCGTGATTACTAAAGTACAAGCTTTGAACTGAAGTAAAGATGGGTTGGGCATCATTCCCACCCATTACTTTTCTGCATATACTAATATTACTACTGAAATCTGGAAGCCTGACTTCCTAAGATATCATAACCGAACAGTTCTTGTATACCCGTCAGGCTATGATAGACTGATCCACTGGGGTGGAGGCTGAGAAAGTTTTTGTTAATAGCTGGATTAACCTTAAAGTCAACTGTTATACAAGGAGTTACAAAAGACGGAGTAGCTCTTGGATCTGATGAGACATAAACATATAAATAGGAGGTCTATAATGTACCAGTGATGGCATCAGGAGAATTTTCCCGATCTTGTCTAGACTAAAGTGCATAAAACCTATTTGGGTGCTTCCCACTTGCGGTACTGGAAATGGCATCCTGCTAATTATGGCGACCATATTGAGCTGAAGGACGATTGTTCTGACTTCGTAGACCATCCTAAGGAAAGTCTCAAAGTCTGTGACCTGACTTGCCACATCCAAAACACACATCACTGATGGCTCTACACATACCCTTATGATTCTTACCACATTCTTCTCAAAGAGGATTAGTACAAATACCGCTCACACTATTCTAGGTCTTGGAGACTGGAGTCCCATCATGACTGTAATTCCTGAACCTTGGTACTCGTGTACTAGATGAACATAGAATTAGGGCTGAGAACTTCTGACTAAATCGAGAACGGTTACCACCCTCTGACCTTGGCTAAGAAAAACTAAAGCTACCCGTTCTGGATTTCTTATTTTCTCTCTCATTCTTCTTAAGTTTTTGTTCCTCAATCTGTTGAGCATGTCCCATAAGTCTAGATATGTCCACCTCCCTAATCAATATCGCAGTCCTGCACTCCTTAACCACTCTACCCAATATCCCAGACACAAACTTGCTTATTTTAGATCTATTATCTGCTACTACATGGGGAGCATACCTAGATAACTAAGTGAACTTGAGGGAATATTCTTTCACACTCATACTGCCCTACCTGATATTGATGAACTCTAAAACCTTGGCTTCTTTCACCTCTAAGGGAAAGAATCTATCTAAGAAGGCTATAGCAAACTCTTCCCACTCTATGGGCTCTGCATCTGCACCCCTGTCTACCTTCTATTGCTTAAACCATGTATGGGATACATCATGTAGCTGATAGGCAGCTAACTCAGCACTGTTACTAGAATTCACTCCCGTGATATCTGTGACTTTCTGCACCTAATCAAGAAATTCCTGAGGATTCTCATCTTACTTAAACCCGGTAAATGATGGAGGGTTTATTCGGGTGAAGTCCCGAATCCTGGAAGTAGCAGTATCGGCCACTGGGTTTGCCAAAACGACTGTTGGTCTTTCGTTCTGGGCTGCCACAAAATGAGATAGGGTGCTAAAGGCTGCTCTAAACTCTGCATGGGAGACATGCTCGCCCAAAGGATCTAGATGGATGGGCTAAGGGGCTGACTGATCTCTCGTTCCTCTTCCCTGAGTCCTCTTTAGAGGCATATTCTGTAAACAGAAGTGAAACTAGGATTATAAAGAGAGTGTAACTGGAGCTCAAGATCACTCGCATGATATGAATACTGAGAGAAGGGAAACTTTTCCTAAAATATCTTGTAGCCTTTTGTCCATAAGTGTGGCGCGCAACACACCCATGCACAAGACTCTACTAGATGCGGCTTTTAGACTTTCTAGGACTCTGTCAAACCTTAGGCGCTGATACCAATTTTGTAATTCCCCGAGTTTGTACCCCGAACGCTACACGGTGCTCATAATCCTAAAGGACCACAAGCTAACCCATGATTGGTACCTGCTACAATAACTGAGTAATAAATACTGTAATTAAGTGAAAATAGGCGAAAACATATGCTATAAGGTTCAAATCATTAAATAAATCAAAATGAGGTATCAAAATACCCAAAACTGAATATAAGTACTGAAAAACTAAACAACTTTCTGAATATCCTCTAGTCTGAAAAAGCCTCTAAATTTCTGAACTGTGGAGTTGATGGGACAAGCCCTCAACTAACTCCATCTACTAAAATAAAACTAAAGTACTATAAATAATAAGAATGTCCTCGAACTATGAGGACTCACCACTACTCTGAAAGATGAGAATCTAAACTATTAAGGGTGCTCTGGGGCCTGTGCGTCTGAACCTATGATATAAGACATCATAGAATAAAGAAAAGCATGCATCAGTACTTTTAATGTACTGGTATGCTCAGTGAGGTAGGCTAAAATACATGGGTTCATGTGCATGAATAATAATAACTGAATAACATGAGTATGACTGAGTAAGAGTACATACATGAACACATAGACTGTAACTGAGATCGTGCTAATACTGAGTATTGAATCAGAATACTGATAAATGATATCTGGGTTTACGAATACTATATTACTATATTCTGAATGACTGTATCTAACAGTTCTGAGTACTGTGGAACCATACTGAGTTTCGTACTGAGCTGAGTGACCATGTCTGATAGTCTTGAGTCTGTAGACTGAACTGAGTTCTATACTTAGAGTGAGACTGGAACTGAGACTATGGGAGGTAATAATCTAACCTACATGCCCCTTCTCTAGTTAATTTGGTGTCCAACCTGTAACCCCAGTTGGAAGAGTGTCAATACTGTGCCATGGGTAAAAATAAGCTGTGAGTTAACCCTCTCTGAACAAGAAGCTCTTTCGTCAACCCTCGTTGATAGGAAAAACTCAAATAAGAAATGTCAACCCTAATAATATCTGGCAGAAAGATATCTCAACCTGCGCTGGCTACGTAGTTCTAGAACACAAGGATTGCTTTTAAGGATCACACCATCTACTATCATGTGAGTCCCCATCCTTGGGCTCACTTGGCGCTGAATCCTACTCCCAACTGAATAGACACTGGACTGAGTTCTAAATGTACTAGGTTGGACTGAGTTGTTACTGATATTATTGTTTTACTAAATTGAACTGAGTTCCATAGATTCCGTAGACTAACGAAAATTACTGAATTCTATTAACTGAGAGAGTACTACTAAGGTCTGAACTGAGAACTGTGAATAAATTACAATCACTACTGAGATTTCCTGAGTTTCTGTAAATAACTGAGGACACTACTGATCATGACATGACTGATACTGTTCTATGACTGACCCTGGCTCTAGGTAAGCAGCTAAATTATCGGGTACAAGTACCCCCAGGACTCGATAGCATAAAGAGTAAAGCATAGCATAAATCTTGATCACACAATAATGGACATGTGTTCATAATGCACTTGCTATGGCATTTCATCAAAAACTTTAAGATCTTGAACTTGTACATGTGCAGGAATGCATACTAACATGTCATAAGTACTATAAATAATTCGCATAGGCACTCCAACAAATATTTTCAAAGCATAGCTTTAACATGGGATTTATTTTGAACATGTAGTCCTAGCATGAAGTCATCATAAGATCACCTATGGATCACAAGGCACAATTTATTCACTTAAGCATTTTGACAAAAAGATAAGAGGCATAATCTTATGCTTGGGCATGAGTAATCAAACAATTCATCATGGCTACATCAACCAATTCAATTTCATGGATTTAAACCCATATGCTAATATGAATTCATGAACTATATTAAAGATCTTAACTTGGAAATCATTCAATAAGATTAACATGAGTACAAAATAACCCACAACATAGAAATCATGATTCAAGATTTAAAAAGGGGTTTCTTGAATTCCAAGGGAAAAAGGGGCCCTTGGATGAATACTTCACATACCGTAGTGCTTGAATTCTGAAAGATTTGCATCTTGAATTGAAAATCCTATGGCATGTTCTTGAGAGATTTTGAGAGAAAGTGAGTATTCTTTTGTGAATTAGGACTGAATTTCATATTTTTGGGGGCTGAAGGTTGAGGAAAAAGACCCAAATAACCTCAAGGATGCGGTCTTTTAATGATTGAAAATTGTACCATCGATGTGCAGGCTAACACAATGCATCGTTGGCATCGACGTAATAGCCAACGCGTCGCGTTGAGTCTGCATCGACTCACTAGAAATTGATGCTGGGAGCTGGGGAAAACATTTATCAATGTGATAGTCGATGTGGCGTGCCAAGATCACATTGATTCACTATTTTAGGTTTCCAAAGAAGTTTCAAACAAAGTCCAAAAAATTTAAAACTTATCCGAACACACCTACGGATATTACTAATCATGAATCAACTTAAACATCAACACTTAATGGACGTAAAGGTCGCAAAATAAGATTGCCAACCTTCGTAGGTTAAAATGACACTAAGTCTGAGTACTTAGATAAAATATTCTAAGTTTGGGATCCCTTGACAAGCCAAAAGGACTGAATTAAGCTTAGGATTTTGCGGGGTCTTACAATTCACTTCCTCCTGTAGTAATACTTGTATCTCTTTTAAATAAGTAAAAAGTGAAAAAGAGTTATGAACTTAGGTTTAAAATAGTTGAAGAGTATAACTTTTAAAATGATAAGAGGAGAAATATGACATGTTAATCTTATAGAATAGGTCCACAGTATGTCACATGAAATAAGCTTTGGGAAAGGAATTTAAGTGAGGTCTCATGGATTATTTTTTAGGTTAGAATCACTATAATACTTATTTATCCTACCTTAACTGTTGTTTATGCTATAAGCCAAAGTAAGACCTTGGAGCTCTCTCATGTAACATGCTAAATTTTGGTGAGGTGGAGTATATTTTCAAGCCTATGGTATGGTAGTTGTGTTCATGATCGGCATTGAGAGAAAGAGAGAATTGTACTAATACCTTCTTGAAATTTATATTGTATCTTAAGGGAAGGGATTTTTTTGTTATTAGCGAACTTGACTACACTACTTGAGAATATTTGTTAACTTTAATTGATGTCTATCAGTATGTGATTGGTTTGGTAAAATTTAGTCAACTTATGAGGCTTGTAGTTCATGAATTAAGTAGTCGTTTGGCCACAAAAACTACTTTTTTCCGGACTGGGAGTTGGAGTCGAAGATGAAGTTAGAGTTGGAGTTGTGTTTGGCCATGTCTTTTTGAAAAAAAATTTAGACTTTTGAATAATCTTTTTTAAATATGATTTTATGCCCTCAACTTTTAAAAATTATCAAAATCACTCAACTACTAATTTACGTACTAACATACAACCAAATATTGAGAAAATAATTTATATGTCTTCAATTGATAAAATAATTAACAACAAAGTAATTATTATAATTGTTATTTGTATAAAATTTGAATAAAAATATCACAAACACGAGCTAAATAAGTTTATCTAACCATAATTGATTGAATAGAGAAAATATATTTTGATAAATATAATTGATGGATATAAATATATTTTATATATTCTTAAATTTGTTGATGAAAATTCTTAATTACTTTCACTTGAATTAATTATTTTATAGAATTTGATCTTATTTAAAAAATTTAAGAATGAATTATTTCTGAATAGATTAGTGCTAATATTTTGCTTTTTCTTTATTGATGATATTGATTTTCCTTGAATACATATGTTTTTTTTTATAAAGAGAACAAACTTTTGTTGTTCAAAATCCATAAAATCAAAATAAGGTAATCGTCAATATGGATCGTTACACTCTGTTTGATATGCGACTTTATTGATCACTTTTTAATAATTTATTAAAATCATCATAGCCATATGTAATAAATTAGAATGACAAGAAAAAAATATTAAATTTCTCATTTTTAAATAACATAAGGTACTAGGCCTTATAATTCTATAATATAGTTCATTCAAAATAAAGTTGATATATTTTCACCATAGATTGCCATTTATTATTTTTTACTTCACGATAGTAAAGTTTGGTTAAAAGAAGAAAACGATATTAGAATATCTGTAATAATTAAAAATGATGTTATACCATAGAAAATAAATAATATTTTTTTCTTTGTGGTTGTAGTTATAAGAGGTGTTTGTGTAAATATTTAAAGATTGGGATTATATATAATAATAATAATAATAATAAAAGTTTGAAATGGGAGTGGAAAATTGTGAAAACAACAAAAAGTTGTTTTCACTTTTTGAAATCTAACTCCGGAATAATTTTTCGGAGTTTCATGGCCAAACAACACAATTTTCTAAAAAGTGAAAAAGGTGAAAAAAAAATCCAAAAAAGAGGGGAAAAAATTATGGCCAAACGGGCCCTAAGTGTTTAATAGGTGATATGCCAATGTTTTTCAAATTAATGAGGAAAAAAATTATTTTCACAAAGAATCATCTATTTAAACTCAAAAGTTATGCCATTTGTAAACAATTTTGATTTTTTTTGTGAGCGTTCAAGGATGAGCAAAGGTTTAAGTTGGGGTATTTATGAGTCGCCAATTTGTACATCATTTAGTCAAAAATTGGTGAGAAATCAAGTCTTTGATTTCAATTGAGTTAATTTGAATATTTTTCAGGGTTGAAGCAAAGAAGTGGTCAAAAAGGCATATGGAAGAAAAAACATGGACAAATCAAACTAAAAGAGTTAAGGTGGATCGACCAAGAGTTTGGTGTAATGCCAAACCCTAAAATATATCGTAAAAGTGAAAGGTCCATCACCAAAACTCACAACTTGTTCAGGTTCCAAAGGAAGTAGTTCGATGATGAGAAAAGAGAGTTCAGTGTATCACTGCAGATATTGGCGATGATGGAAGTCCATCACCAAGTTCCTAGATGCTAATTATTGAAGATCAAGTTCAAACTAGTTCAGCGGCAAAATCTCACTTCGGCACATCACAAGCGATTTAGGTGATACACTATATCTATCACAAAACTGAGCAAGGTAGTAGTTTTGTTATTTCAAGGACACATCTTTTCCTTAGCTATAAAACTATTTATTGGATTTTCAACTTTATCTTTTGCTAAAATTAAGATCTAGAAATTTGTAATTGAAACCCTAATGTTGGGATTAGTCTATTTCTTGGTTTTCTAAATTAGATTTGGATTTTTTCTTATTAATATTTTGAATTAATGGAGGATTTAAATTAGAATATGAGTATAATCTCTCTTTCTCTTACTAAACTGGGCTAATTTACCAACCATGGAGTTATGATATGATTGTTTCTCTTACTATACTGGGCTACTTTACCCAACTTGGGGTTATGTTATGATTGAGTAGTGATTATTTCATGGATGGTCTTTATTTTCTTTCCTAATTGATTTTTTTTTTGGTTTGATCCATTACTCCATGTTACTAACAAAAATTTGGAGGTTTTAAACTCTAATTGATCTTAGATCCTTTATCATCCTTGATAGTGGGGATAAGGGTGAGGAGTAATGGTTCACAATGACTTAATTCATATCATTTAATTATATATCTTAATCATAAATCTATCAAACTTGAGATAATTGATTTGTTATTATGAAACAAATATGAGGAGTTTGAAAGAACCCATAAGTAAAATTAGTGTTTTATTAATATGTAATGACCCTTCAGGTCATTTTCCATATTTTCACTCATTTTCACTATTAGATATTTCCTATAGCTACCACAAGTCATTTATAACTTTTTGGAACTAACAGTTCGATTACCAGGCAGTTCGTTGGATTTTTTGGAGCCAATTTACTATTTTGAAATCTTCGCTGGTTCAAAATAACCATTGAGAAAAAATTCAGTCAAAAGATCTCGTATGTTAAACCTGATTGTTCCATTAACTAATGGAATCTTGATTTTAGTCTAGGTGGGACCTTTGATTTGGGTCTCGAGGCACCTAGACTCATTTTGAGCTATGGGTCGAAAGTTAAGAAAATGGAAAGTTGGGTGTGGGACCCATTTTTCATCAAAACGGCCTCAGATGGAATTTTGACTGCACTATTGAGTCTAAAAAGTTGAATTTGATAGGGTAGCATAGTTCATTTACATGTATGGGATTCCATATGAATCTCGAGGGGTTGGAAACAACTTGAAAATTTCCAAGTCATAGTTGTTTCTGGTGCACCGACGACCGCGAGCCATGGATTGCGATAGCAATCTGGCAGACACTATCAAGTGTCGCTAATGTGATATCCTGAGTCATGAAATAGACACTTCTGCTTGTGTATCCAGCATTACGAATGCAATGGCTATGTCGCGTATGCGACTTTTGACCCTTTATCCAAGAATTGCAATTATGATCGACAGATCACGAAAGCGACTCTCGAATGCCTGGGAAGGGTATAAACACCCCATTTCAGCTTATTTTTGCCCATTTCTCATCCATTCTCAAAAGTAAACCCTAAGGAGTGCAACTACTAAGGAATAGCATTGTGGGTGCTTTGGGAGCTTGGAGAAAGATCAATTAAGTATTTTTCCTTCAAATTTAAGGTGAGATTCCTCCATTTCCATGGTTGATTTTGCTTTTTCATCTCTAAATTCATAAACCTTGGTGACTTGATTTTAGCACCAATATAGCTCAGAATTCACCCATTTTATAGGGTAAATGTTCCTTGAGCATATTGGGGAGTTGAGTTGGTTTCAAAAATACGATTTTTGTAAATGGTCCCTACATGGGATTTTTGAGTAATTTTTGAACGGAAGCACAATATTGCAATATGGGTATCACTGTTCTCGTGTTGATGAGTAGATTGTGATTTTTATAGTGTGGCACCTTGTGGAACCTTCTTGGAAAAGAAAATCAATGATTTAGCGGATTCTTTGAGCTTTGTTTGGACTTCAAGTAGGCTAGGCTTTCCCTCCGTGTAGATTGAGTTAATTCATAGTATGTGACACGACTTGAACCAAGGCCTTGTTGTAATGAGCATTTCAAGTCCAACAAGGACCGGAGGCCACCCTCGTACCCAGTACAACCTCCAATCATATACCCTAAGTCGGATAAATTCCAAACATATAACAAGATAGAGTAATGATCAACTCAAATACTTTGGAATAGGTCCATGACCATGGCTAACCCAAACAACTCTAACCATCCATTGCCAACCAACAACCATAACCAAAACTGAAATAATAACCAAGTCCATATCTATACCATAACGTACCAAAGTCCACAGTTTTCCCATACAAAGCCACTAAGATTAAACCACAATTTTCCCATACAAAGCCACTAAGATTAAACCAAGTATACCCGATCGGGACATTCCTCTGACCATAGCCAACTAAAATATACAAGTCTAAACCAATAAAGACAAAAGAAAACTCAAGCAAGAAATAAAGCCTTCCAAAGAATAGAAGCTCACCCCTTCAAGTCATCACAAGTTGTTCCCGAGTCTAATCAATGAGTAGAAGGTGTAATATGACCAACACATGCATCGCGTGAGGATACAGAATCGAAGACGGTTAGAAGTTGGAGCACTCGCATGTAACTCAAAGATAAGGAAAAAATAGTGCCAACAATTCAAAACCAATCAATCAATGCATATACCAATATAATACATACATATACATATATATTTTATACCATGTCGGGATAGGGAACAAGATTTACATAAACTTTGAAATCATTAACCTGAGCTGTGTAGCATAACCGTCATAGAACAAAGCACCCACAGGCTATATGGGGCCAGCTCTCCCCTAGGTGGAAGGGCCCAAGTGCATGCAGTTGCACGAACCAGAGAATATCCAAATCCATATATGCCCATATAGAGAACTCAAACCTCCCAGCATAACAAGGTGACTTAAGCACCAATACACGTATTATGGGGGACTTGAACCTCCCATTCATATATATTCATTCAGGTGACTCAAACTACCTGGTCATAAGACACTCGAACCGGCTAGAGAGATTTCCACTTTTAGTCTTTAGGACTCCACTTTCATGGACCGGCTACACATCTCGCTATAATGCCCTTTTTAAAACTATTATCCACATACATAACCATTAAGTCAATTACTTAACAAAGTCACTTCGTTGGTATCGTCATACCAACACTACTTGAAAGTATACCACATGCCATTACCATTATAAATCAATCATCCATTCATTCTACTTTGGGACTCGAACCCATCATCTAACAAAGACACTTGTTTAATTTAAAGTTTAGGGACTCAAACCCATTGTCTTACAAAAACATAAATAAACTTAGTGTTTAGGGACTCAAACCCATTTAACCAATTAAAACACCAAACTTACCATTTAAACCATTATATGGCCAACAAGGCCTTCACAAAACTATTTACCAACCATTTATTTTCACCAGGCCAAGCCTTAGTTCAAAACACCATTTTCATGTGACTATTTATTCTCTTAGGCATTTTAACAAACACTTTGAGGGCATGTTATTATCAAGACCAAAACCAAGGTAAAAATCATCAAGATTAGGGTTAACCATGACCCATTTGTTAAACCACAATTACCAAGAACCCACATGTACAAATAATCACCAAAAACATATATAAGCTCAAGTTAAACCAAGAGTAAACAATACTCAATCATATGCCACAAAACCCTTAATTTTGGTTTTCAAAACCACTATTTAAGTATCATAATCACATTTTAAAACGCATGATAGTTTGAGAACTAAAAATGAGGGAAGAATCACATGCCTTATTTAAGAATATTCACAGAAGAAACTTAACTCTTAAGCCTCAAGATGAACACCTTTAAAGAACCCTAGCCTTAATCTTTGAGAGAGAGTTTAGAGAGTATTCTTGGAGTGTTTGATCTTTCAACAATGGGTTATAATGGACCACAACATGTCTTAAGATGTGGGGACTTAAGGGTTTTATGGTGGGAAATGTTTGAAATACCCTCCACTTAAAAGCCAAAAACTTGGTCGCAAGAGGGTACGACCACACCCCCTAAACCATACCCTAGGGTACGAGTGTTACCCTTATCTCATACCCTAGGCCTCATCTTGGACCTCCATACTAACCAACATACGATCACAAAGTTCTAACTCATATCCTAGAATATGAGAAGTACCCTCTAACCTGTACCTTAGACAGAATGCACTAGGCTAAGTTTAGGGTATCATACGCCTTACCATGTACGCCTCGTACCCTAATATATAAGAGGCAAGATGTCCATTCATACCTATGATAGAAGCCAATCAAACCACACTGATTTACAAACAAGATAAGGGACCCTAACCCTGACAACATCATACGACTAGTACCCAAAAGTCGTGTGATATCCAGGAGCTCAATGTTCAAGAATTTTCTAAGGGTCAAAACCAAGGTGTTTCAATTCTCCCCTACTTGGATCATTCCTCCTCGAATGACGAGAAAGACAAGCACAAGCGCGAGTTAACGCACCATTACACATCAAACAAACCTGTAAATAAGTTAGAAAACAAAGATGCAGGGAAATTATCTTTTCCTTTAACAATGTTTGAAAATAAGAGTATGATAAAGAATGCATACCTTCAGCACGAATTTCAGGAGCAAAAAATAGGAATGGATACTTGGAATTCATTTCCTCTTCCACTTCCCAAGTAGCCTATTCAACCTTATGGTTCCTCTGAAGGACATTTACCAAAGCCACTTCCTTTTTTCACAGCCAATGAACTTGATGATCGAAGACCTCAACCGGGACCACCTCATAAGATAAGGAATCCAAAATACACAACCTTTCAGAACAGACAACCAAAGAATGATCACCCTTACACTTACTCAACATAGATACGTGGAAAACCGAATGAATGGAGCTCAAACTAGAAGGAAACTCCAAATCGTAAGAAAAATTCCCAACTCTCTTCAAAACCAAGTACGGACCAACATACAGAGGACTTAAATTCCCCTTCTTAATAAATTGCATCACTCCCTTCATGGGAGATACCTTCAAGAATACCCAATCGCCCATATTGAACTCCAGATCCATACACCTTAAATCTGCATAGGACATCAATCTATCACAAATCACCTTCACCTTTTCCAAGGCTTGGTGAGGACCAAAAAACTTACCCTAACCAACTTCATACCAGCAAATAGGATAATAACATCTCAAACCATCCAATGCCTCAAAAGAAGCCATACCAATGCTCTAGTGATAACTATTATTATAAGCAAACTCAATCAAAGGAAAATGGTCAAACAAATTACCATCATAATCAATCAGGCAAGCATAAAGAACATCTTTCAATGTCTAAATGGTCCTCTCTGTTGGTCCATCTGACTACTAGTGGAAATTGCACTAAGGCAGACCTTAGTTCCCAAACCTTTCTGAAATGACTTCCAAAAGTGAGATGAGAAAGGATTATCACGATCCAAAATGATAGAAATAAGAGAACCATTCATCTTCATAATCTCTGAAAGATACAACATAGCATAATCCTCCACCGAATAACTAGTCCTCACCAGCAAGAAATGAGCGAACTTGGTCTTCCTATCCACAATGACCCTAATCGAATTACATTAATTCTGAGACCAAGCAAGACTGGTAATAAAATCTATATTAATTACTTCCCACTTAGATTCGGGAAATTTAATCTCTTGGTATAAACCACCGAGTCTTATATGCTCAACTTTCACTTGTTGAAACACCATACACTTACCATATAGTTAGTCATATCTCACTTCATATTATTCCACCAATAGAACTCTTTAATATCATGATACATCTTTGTTGAACCGTCCTGAAAAGTATAATAAGATTTATGAGCTTCAGAAAAAATCCTTTCCCTCAAACCATCGACGTTGGGAACACATAATCTGCCTTGGTACCTCAAGATACCATCTCCACTAATAACAAAGTTAACAACCTCTTCCTGACCCATATCCCCTTTAATCTTCATCAAATCAGGACCTAACATCTACTTTTTCTTTATCTTAACAATAAGAAATAACTGTGAAACCTGATACACAAACACACCACAGTCCTAAGAGTTCGTGAGACAAATTGTAAGACTAGACAAATAGTGACTTTCCTTCACCAACTCCCACTTATCCTCGTGTACATGAGCTAAAATCCCCATAGATAACCTACGAAGAGCATCAGAAATAATGTTAGCGTTACCTGGATGGTAGTGAAGACTCATATCATAGTCCTTCAGCAACTCAAGCCATCTCCTTTGCCTGAGATTTAACTCTTTCTGAGTAAACACGTACTGTAGGATTTTATGATTAGAAAAGCTATCAAATGAACCCCATAAAGATAGTGATGCCAAATCATTAATGCAAATACCACAGCTAACAACTCCAAGTCATGAGTAGGGTAGTTCTTCTTATGGACTTTCACTGCATAGAAGCATAATACACCACCCTATTATGTTGCATCAACACACAACCCATCCCAATATGAGAAGCATCATAATACACTACAAAACCATCATTACCCTCGAGCAAGGTTAAAATTGGAGCTAAAGTCAATTTATCATTCAATTTCTCAAAACTACCGTCAAACACATCCAACCACAAGAAATTGACCTTCTTCTAGGTCAACTTAGTTAATGGGGAAGCTATAGTTGAAAAACTCTCCATAAATCATCTATTTTAATTGACTAAACCTACGAAACTCCGACTATTGGTTGGAGTCGCAGGTCTAGACCACTTTTTAACCACCACAACCTTTTGTGGATCCACTATGATCCCTTCACTAAAGATAGCATGACCCAAAAAAGTCATAACCCTCAAACAAAAATCACACTTGGAGAACTTGGCATACAAGCGTTGATCCTTCAAGTTCTGCAACACAGCATAGAGGTGATCGACATGATCTGCCTTACTCTTAGAGTAGACCAAGATGTCATCAATGAAGACAATGACAAACAAATCCAGAAATTGAAGGAAGGCCCTATTAATCAAACCCATAAACACCACAAGAGCATTGGTTAACCCAAAAGATATAACTAAGAACTCATAATGACCTTACCAAATCCTATCGGCAGTCTTAGGGATATTCGTTTCCCTAATCTTAAACTGATGATAACCCAACCTAAGATCTATATTAGTGAAACACGTCGCACCTTGAAGCTAATCAAACAAGTCTTCGATCCTAGAAAGAGTATACTTATTCTTTATGGTCACCTTATTCAACTAAAGATAGTCAATGCACATCCGAAGGGAACCATCCTTCTTATGAACAAATAACACAGGAGAACCCCAAGAAGCACATTAGCACGGATAAAACCTTTATCTAAGAAATCCTTCAATTGCTCCATAAGCTCCATCAACTAAGCCAAAGCTATTCTACAAAATAGGGATAGAAATTTGATGAGTGTTCAGAACAAGATCAATCCCAAAATCAATTTCCCTATTGGGGGGTACACCAGGAAAATCATCAGGGAAAACCTTAGAAAACTCATTAACCATAGAATAAAAATATAGAGAAGGACCTTTCGAGTTAGAATCTTTAACCTGGAACAAATGATACATACACCCTTTGGAGATCAACTTTTGAGCTCTAACATATATGATAAACCTCCCCTTAGGTACTAAAGAACCCCCTCTCTTCCTATACAATGACCAGCACATTAGGGAATTTAAACATGACCTTATAGGTCCAACAATCTAAGAAAGCATAACATGAATGCAACTAATCCATCCCTAATATAACACTGAAATCCAACATATCTAATTCAAATAGATCCACCAAAGTGTCTTTACTACCAAAGATACCACACACACCTTATATACTCTTCTAGCAATACGAGAGTCACCTACCAGGGTAGGAATAGAAAAAGTGTATGAAACACACTCCAGACCAAAACCAAAATGCACAGCCACAAAAGGGATTACATAAAAAAAGCGAACCCTAGATCGAGTAAATAGTATATATCACAGGAGAAAAGTTTCAACATACCCATGACAACATCAGAAGAAGTCTCAAAATTCTGGCGAAATGCAAGAGCATATAACCGATTCTTGCTAGTGTTGGTACTAGAAGTAAAAACAGATGCAGAAGTAGCACTCTTTGGTGCAAGAGTAGATGAAGAGGCAACCAAACCTTATTAGCCCTAGAATCCATTCTAGCATGATAGTCACACTTCATGTGACCAATCTAACAATAATAAAAACACTTATTCTTCTTTTTCTCAAAAAACCCATAGTGTGACTGCCCAGAAAATCTACAAGGAGGGTGGGATGGAGCTAACTGAGACCCACTAGCCTAAGATTAGGCACCCTATGCTTGAGTCCCACCATCATGCTTAGATCAATGATCACTTGACGGCTTCGGGTAAGGAACACTAGTTGTGAAGAATGAACCAGAACTCCCCCACTTCTTCTTTGGCCAATTGCCACCATCTCTACCACTCAACTTATAAGGCTAAAACTTTTTTCTCTACATCTTACTAAACTCAGACTACTTCTTTTTCTCTTCCTCTACTTGGTGTATATGAACAACCAACCTAGAGATAACCATGTCCATGATCAGCAAGACAGTCTTACTTTCAAGGTTTAACTTACAAGATAGTCCTGAAGAGAACTTCCCCATTTGTACCCTTATACTAGAAACAGAATTTGAAGCATACTGTGATAGCTAGTGAAAATTTAAGGCATACTCCTTGACTGATATCTTCCCTTATTTTAGATTAACAAACTCCTCCAATTTCGCTCCCATCAACCCCTGAGAAAAAAAGCAGTCCAGAAATACATTAGAGAAATTCTCCCACAGAGATGACTCATCAATGTCACCCCTTGCCTTATCGTATTCCTCGTACTATTGGTACGCCACATCCTTCAACTAGTAGGCAGCAAACTTTATGCCTTCCATATTAGTGGTATGAATCACCCTAAAAATCTTTTCTATCTCATGTAGAAAACCTTAAGGATCCTTCTCTACCTTAACACTCATAAAATCTAAAGGATTCAACTTCATAGATTGGCCACCCTTTGTGTCCTCAAAAGATGGAGTAGAATATGCACCACGCTAAGCTTGAGAAGTTACCAACTAAGCAATCATATGAATCAACTGACAAAACTCAGCATTCGTTATGTCAGCCTGAGGAGCCTGAGGGGTACTAAAGGGAACCAGTGAAATTCTAAGACAATCAGGTACTGGACCTCTAGACCACGTATGGATCCCATGAGTAGAGAATATTCCATCAACATTATCCTCAGTTAGGATAATATAGTTTCCCTGAGCTTCATATCATTAGGAATGCTCTAAATGATAAGCAAACGAAAATCAAAAGAATATAATACCTTAGCCTCTATAGCTCAAAATAAGATAACAAGAAAGTGAAACTTTCCTAAATGCCTTATAGCCTCTCTATTATGAGTATGGCACACTAAATACCCTTAAAAGAGACTCTACTCTACACAGCTTTATGGACTCCCAACTTACCATAAACCCAGGCTATGAAATCAATGTGACACGACTTAAACTAGGGCCTTGTCGTAATAGGCATCCCATGACTAACAAGGACCGGAGACCACCCCCGATGCCTAATCCAACTTCTATTAATATACCCTGAGTCAGATGAATTCTAAACATATTGCAAGATAGAGTAATTATTAACTCAAATACTTTGGGAAAGGTCCATGACTATTGGCAACCAAAACAAGTCTAACCATTCAATGCCAACCAACAACCATAACCAAAACTAAAATAATAACCAATTCTATATCCATACCATAATGTACCCAAGTCCACCATTTGTCTATACAAAGCCTCTAAGAATAAACCAAGCATAACCAATCGGGACATGGCCCCAACAATAGGAAAACCTAATAGCCAAGTCTAAACCAATAAAGAAATAAGAAAACTCAAGCAAGAAATGGAACCTTCTGAAGTATGAAAGCTCACCACTTTAAGTCAACACAAGTTATTCCCGAGTCCAATCACTAAGTAGGAGGTCTAGTATGACCAACACCAGCATTACATGGGGATAAACTGTCAAAGATGGTTAGCAGTTAAAGTTCTTGTAAATAACTCAAGGAAAATAATAAAATAGTGTCAACGGTTCAAAACCAATCTATCAATACATATACCAATGAAATACATATATATAAATATATATTTATACCATGTTAGGATAGGGAAGAAGACTAACATGAACTTTTAAATTATTAACCTGGGTTGTGTAGCATGACCATCATGTAAAAAGGCACCCATAAGTTATATGGGCCTTGTTCTCCCCTAGCTGGAAAGGCTCATGTGTGTAGCCACACGAACTAAAGAATATCTGAATTCGTATATACCCATATGAGGGACTCGAACATCTCGGCATAATCAAGGAGACTTAAGAACCAATACACATATTTTGGGGGACTCAAACCTCCGATTCATATATATTCATTCGAGAGACTTGAACCACCCAGCCATAAGACAACTGCACCAACTAGCGTGGTTTATACTGTTAGTCCTTTGGACTCCACTTTCATGGACTGGCTACACATCCTTTTTTAAAGACCAATTTAAAACCATTATTCCACATACACAACCATTGAGTCAATTACTTACCAAAGACATTTTATTGGTATCATCATACTAATACTACTTGCAAGTATACCATATACCATTACCATTATCAATCCACCATATATTTATTTGACTTTGGGACTCGAACCAATCATCTAACAAAGACATTTATTTAATTTAAAGTTTTGGGACTCAAACCCATTATCTTACAAAGACATAAATCAAGTTAGTATTTAGATACTCAAACCCATTTAACTAATTAAACCACAAGGGTTACTTTTTAAACCATTACATAGACAATAAGGCCTTTACAAAACCATTTACCAACCATTTATATTCCGTTGGTGACCATGGCTATGGTTTAATTAGAAATCATGTGGGGTACATAAGAATCCCCTAAGTGTTGGCTAATGACATTATTTGTATGTTATAGTCAGTATGATGATATCATTTTATGATGCCTTGGTAATTGACTCTTGGAATTGGTGGTTTGGTTACATTTTAAAGGTTTCAATTAGTCAATAATGGTGGGGTGTGATAGCTGACCATGAAGGTGTGAGTCTGATGGACAGACACTAGAAACTCATATTTGCCAACACGAGGGTTGGTCATGGTGACCATATACTTGTGGGGTACATGAGAATCCCCTAAGTTATACTTGTATATATGTATCATGGAGGTCAAAGGGTACACAAGAATCTCTGGCCCCTATGATATCTCCAGTTCATGTGGCTACACATACTGGGGCCCATTTAGGGGAAATATTAAACCTATATGGCCTATAGATAGTTTTAAGATAGTCAAGCTACACAACCCAAGTTAAGATTTAAATGCATGCTAAACCCATTTCCCTTTCCTGGCATGGAATATATATGTATAAATATGATTTCACTTGGTTACCTACTTGGTTTTAAATGTTGGCATTATTTTATCCTCATTCTTGAGTACATTCTAGAGTTCACCCACTAACCCATCTTTGGGCATTGTATCCCCACGCGATATAGGAACTGACCATACTACTCTTCCTTTTTAGTGATTGGATTTTAGGACAACTTTGTAACAGACTAAAGTGGTGATCTTCCATACTCTGAAAGGCTCCATTTTATGATATAGACTTTTTTTATCATTTTTTGTTTCATCGACTTTAGTTTTGGCTGTGGTCAAGGGCATGTACCAATCGGATATTCTTTATTTTTGGATAGAGGCTTGGTGTGACTACTTTAGGCATGGGATTTGTTGGTATTGGTGTCAGCCTTTTCATTGGTATTGGTATTGGGGATGACACCGTTTGGATATTTGATTGGATTGTTGGTTGGTTATGGTTATGGATTCTGTTATTATCTTTGAGTATTTATTATTTTATGTTGTTATATGTTTAGAATTCATCTGACATAGGTTTCAGGGTGGTTATAGGTGGGGTATTAGGGGTGGTCTCCGATCCCGATTAGCCTTAAAGCACATGATACAACTAGGCCTCGATTTGGGTCATGTCATATTAGTAATAGAGCCCTAGGTTTATAGTCAATTGGGAGTCCACAAAGACGTGTAAAGTAGAGTCACTTTTAAGGATGTGTAGCACACCACACTCATAAGGGAGAGGCTATAAGGCATTTAGTAATATTTCTCTTTCTTATGTTCTGTTCTCAAGCTATAGAGTCTGAGTCCTAAGTTTCTCTCTAATTCCTGTTTATTTGCTTTTTAGATCATGCCTCGGTGATATAAATCTCACAGAATCTTCTCTATCCCAACTGGGTTTAATTTTTATGGGACACACTCTACTCATGGGATCCATACCCGATCCAGGGGTCTAGTTCCTGATTGTCCTCCTAGAGTTCCACCAGTTCCCTCTAGTATATCTCAAACTCCTTAGGCTGATGTGATGAATACTGAGTTTTGTCAGTCCATTCATATGTTGTCACAATTGGTACTGACTTAGCCTAATCATGGTATTTCTATTACTCCATCTTTTGAGGCCACAAGGGTTGGCCAATTCATAAGGTTAAACCCTCCGACCTTTATTGGTGTCAAGTTGGAGGAGAATCCTTAAAGTTTTCTGGATGAGATAGAAAAGATCTTTCATATTATGGAGGGCGTAAAGTTTACCACTACCATCTAAAAAATGTGGCATACCAATGGTAAGGGGAATGGGATTAGGAAAGGGGTGACAAAGTTAAGTCATCTCTATGGGAAGATTTTTATAATACTTTTTGGACCGCATCTTTCTTTAACAGTTGAGGAAAGCAAAAGCAGAAGAGTTGGCAATCTGAAGTAGGGTAGAATGTCGATCATGGAGTATGCCTTGAAGTTTTGCCGGTTATCGTGGTATGCTCCATAGTTGGTTTCTGGTATGAGGGCGAGGATGAGGAAATTCGCTTAAAATTTATATCAAGACTTGATTCTTGAAAATAAAGCTACCTAGTTTATCAAGGATATATATATCTCCACATTGGTTGTGTACATACAGCAGGTGGAGGAGGAAAAGAAGAAGTAAGTAGAGATAGTAAAGAGGCAGGACAAGAAGTTTTAGTTCTTGGAGCAGGGTGGTAGCCAATAGTAGTATGGCAGGGATGGTGGTATTGTCTATTATTTAAGCAATTCGGGGTCTTATTTGACGACTAGTGCTCCCTACCTAAATCCTTTGACTAATAAGCATTTCTACGGTGGTGATAACTTTAGGGCACAGGGTTCCCACTCTCAAGTTAGTAGGGCTCAGTCAGCTCTATCATATCCTCTTTACAGTTTCTGTGGTTGATTGCATTAGGGTTTTTGTGATAAGAGAAGGGACAAGTGCTTCAACTATGGTCAGTCAGGGAACATGCTTAAAAACTATCTTGTTGTTAAGGTTGCCTCTAGGGAAAACAAGGTTCCTATTTCCTCTTCTTTAGCTCGAGCACCAAAAGATGCACCGTCAAGCTTTAGCACTGGTCGAAATTGTCTTTATTCTCTTACTACTCATCAAAAGTCATAGGCATCACCTGATGTTATGACTGGTATATTGAAACTCTTTTCTCGTGATGTTTACTATTTATTTGATCTGGGGTCCACTCTCTTTAATGTGACTTTATTTGTGGCTTTGCATTTTGGTTTTGGTCCAGAGTTTATTTTGGGCCCTTTTTCTATTTCTACCCTGATAGGTGACTCTTTGATTTATATAAAAGTCTATAGGGGGTGTGTGGTATCTGCTGGTATTAAGGAAAATTTGGTGGATATATTTGAATTAGATATGGTGGACTTTGATGTTATACTAGGGATGGATTTTTTGCACTCATGCTATATGTCACTAGATTATCGGGCCTGTAAGGTTGTTTTTAAATTACCAATTAAGTCAGTTATTAAGTGGGAGAGTGGTTCCCTAGATCTTAAGTGAAGGTTAATATCATATCTTAGATCTTGGAGATTGATCTCCAAGAGGTGTCACTATCATCTATTTTTGGTTAAAGATTCTAACTTGGAGGGTCCTTCTTTGCATTTTGTCCTCGTGGTAAATGAAATTCCTCGGGTCTTTCCTGATGACCTTCCTGGTTTTCCTCTTGATAGGGATATTGAGTTTGGGATTGATCTTGTTTTGGACACTAGTCCAATTTTAATTCCTTCATATAAAATGGCTCTAGTTGAGTTGAATGAGCTTAAGGAGAAATTAAAGGATCTTTTAGACAGGGGATTCATCCATCCTAGTATGTCCCAGTGGGGTGTACCAGTGTTGTTCATGTGTAAGAAGTATGGTTCCTTTTGGATGTGTATTAATCACCGTCAGTTGAATAAGGTGACAGTGAAGAATAAGTATCCCCTTCAAATGATAAATGATTTGTTTAATTAATTGCTGGGTGATAAGTATTTCTCTAAGGTTGATCTTCGATCCGAGTATCATCAGTTAAAGACTAGGGAGGAAGATATCCCTATGACTACCTTCCATACTCGGTATGGGAATTATGACTTTATAGTTATGTCTTTTGTGTTCACCAATGCCCCAGCAGCATTCATGGATTTGATGAATAAGGTCTTCCATCAGTTTTTGTATTTGTTCATCATTGTGTTCATAGATGATATTCTAATGTACTCTAAGAGTGAGGTGGATCATGCCGATCACCTCTATTTGGTGTTGCAAACCTTTAGAGAGCAGCAATTATATGCTAAGTTTTTGAAATGTGAATTATGTTTCACTTTTATGGATCTTATTATTTCTAGTGATTGGATCATGGTAGATCTACAGAAGGTTATGGTTGTTAAGAAGTGGCCTAGACCTACGACTCCAATCGACATTTGGAGCATCTTGTCTTCATTTGGTTACTATAGGAGTTTCGTGAAGATTTTTTCTTCTATAGATGCCCCATTGACTAAGTTGACTCAAAAAAAGGTAAAGTTTTTGTAGTCTGACTCTTGTGAGGGTAGTTTCAAGGAGTTGAAGGATAATATAACCTAGGCTCTAGTTATGACCTTGCCTGAAGGGATGGGTGGGTTTGTGGTCTATTGTGATACTTCTCGTATTGGGCTTGGTTACATCTTGATGCAGCATAGAAATATGATAGCTTATTCTTCCAGACGATTAAAGGTGCATGAGAGGAATTATCCAACTCATGAATTAGAATTATTAGTTGTGGTATTTTTATCAAAAATCTAGTGTCAGTATTTGTATGGAGTGCATGTGGATATCTTTTCTGATTATAAGAGCCTACAGTATGTGTTTACTTTTAAAGAGCTTAACCTCAGGCAAAGAAGATGGCTTGAGCTACTCAAGGATTATGATATGAGTCTTCACTACCATCTAGGTAAAGCTAATATAGTTGTTAATACTCTTAGCAAGTTTTCTATGGGGATTCTAGCTCATGTGGATATGGAGAAGCAGGAGTGGGTGAAAGATATTCACTGTTTAGCTAATCCTGGGATTCGTCTCCTAGATTCTGAGGATGGTGGAGTGTTCGTTCAAAAAATGGTGCAGTCGTCTCTTGGTGCTAAAATTAAGAAGAAAAAAGTGTTAGATCCTTCATTTATGATGATAAAGAGTGATGTTGGTCAGAAGAAGGTGATGGACTTTGAGATTTTAAGTTATGGTACTTTGCGATACCAAGGGATATTATGTGTTCCCAACGTCGATGGTTTGCTAGAAAGGATCTTGGCTGAGGCACATAGGTCGTGCTATGTTTTTTATCTCGATTAGATGAAAATGTATCATGACCTTAAGGAGATGTATTGGTGGAAAAATATTAAGAGGGATGTGGCTAATTTTATGGCCAAGTACATGGTGTGTCAGCAAGTGAAGGTTGAGCACATGAGGCCCGGAGGTTTGTATCAAGAAATTGAGTTGCCCAAATGAAGGTGAGAAGTGATCAATATGGATTTTGTTATCCATCTTTCTCAGTCTCAAAATCAATTAGATTTAGTTTGGGTCATCATGGATAGGATGACAAAGTCGGCACACATTTTGACAGTAAGGACTAACTTCTAAGCTAAGAATTATGCAAGGTTGTATCTCAAGGATATTGTGAAGTTGCATGAGGTACCAGATTCTATCATCTTGGACTATGGTACACAGTTTTTATCTCACTTTTAGTGGTTATTTCATAAAAGGTTGGGGACTAAGGTTAGTCTAAGTATGACTTTCCACCCGTCGTTGGATGGGAAAGCAGAAAGGACCATTCAGACATTGAAGGATATGCCTCATGCTTGCATGATCGATTATGGTGGTAATTGGGATGAGCATTTTCCACCTATAGAGTTTGCTTATAATAATAACTACCACTCTAGTATTGGGATGGCTCCATTTGAAATGTTGTATGGTAGGAGGTATAGATCTCCTATTGGGTGGTTTGAGCTTGATGAGGCGGACATGTTTGGCCCAGATTTGGTTTACCAGGCCATGAAAAAGGTAAAAGTGATTTGGAATAGGCTTAAGGCCGCCAAAAGTCACCAAAATTTCTATGCGGATATGAGATGAAGAGAGTTAGAGTTTGAGGTAGGGGATAAGGTATTCTTAAATGTGTCTTCTATAAAGGAAGTGATACAGTTTGGCAAGAAGAGAAAGCTCAGTCCCTGGTATATTGGTCTATACTCGGTTTCAAAAAGGGTTGGTAATATTGCGTATGAGTTGGGGTTGCTTTCTAGTTTGAGATCCATTCACCTGGTGTTCCATGTCTCTATGTTGAAGAAATGTTTGGGTGATCCATCTCAAATTGTTCCTATTAAGGATATTGGTATTTTGGATTCGTTATCTTATGAGGAGGTCCTAGTTGAAATCTTGGACCGTCAGGTTCGTCGGTTGTGGACCAAGGATGTGTCCTTAGTAAAGGTTCTATGGAGGAACCATAAGGTGGAAGAGGCTACTTGGGAAGCTGAAAAGGACATGAAGTCCAAGTATCTGTTCCTATTTTCTTCTCCAAAAATTCATGCGGAAGGTATGTGTTCAAGGAAAGATTGACTTTCTTGCATCATTTTTTTCTAACTTAGTTAAAGGTCAAAGTCGAGGTGTTGTGGTGTAAATCGTTCTCGTAATGCCTTGTTCCATCATTCAAGGATGAATAATCCAAGTAGGGAGAATTGAAACACCTTGGGTTTTTTACCTTGGAAATTTCCAGAGTTTTGAGCTTCTGATCATCATACGACTCACAATACTAGTTGTATGGTAAGTGTACGAGTTAGGTGACCCATTTCATATATTTTTTGGTGTGTGGTGGGTGAGTTTCTTTCATGGGTATGGGTTGGTGTTAACGATTCATACATTGAGGTATGAGTGGTAAAGTCCAAGTCGTATGTTAAATAGTGTATCTAACCTTTGATTTTGTCTTAAATACGACTTAAAGGTACTATTCATAAGGCATGGGTATGACTGGGACAAGGGGGGTCATATGGAGGATAGCATGTGGTTTCCAACTTACTGTAATGCCCCAAAATTTCCTAACTAATTGCGTCCCAATAAAGACTAGTATTAACTTCAAAATTGAATGATGATTCTTTTTTCTATGAGGAATTTTCAAGATTTTCACTTTTATCGTGTGGGAAATTCAATAATCTTTCCATCGATATAAGATTCACTTAAATCCGATAACCAGGTAAGAAGTTATGCCTATTTCAAGTTCCCATCGTAAAACAGCGCCATATTGGTCAGTGGCGCGCCGCGCCACAAGCAAAAATGGCAATTGTCTTTTTCCAGTGTCTCAGCGAGATTTCCCCCGCGTCGCGCAAAAGTTCCAGGTTAGAAAGGAAGGGGCAATGTGATGGATCCGCATCGCGCCATCCCTCAGTTTCCCAATTTTCAAATTCCAGTGACACGGCGCGATAGCGCCGCGTCACGCCAGGGACCCAGTTCAGGAAAATTTTACTGAAATTACAAGATGTATCCAAGGGTTAAAAGGGTCAATTTTCTACCCCTATTTAAACCCAATAACACGTGATTTAGCCATTCTTTACCCAAAATACACTAGTTTCTCTCAAGTTTCTCTGGATTTAAATTCGAGAAGGTTTCACCGTCAATCTTCACAAAATCACAAACTAAGGTATGCATAGTGTTCATTCATGGACTCCTTTCGTCCATGAAGCCCAAGAATCTCTTTACTAAAGTCAAGATTTTAGATTTTCTTTATGAACTTCATGTTGGGTTTATTTTGTTTATGTTGAGAATGATCAACTGAATTCAGATCCATGATTGGTGATTAATGTTATGTGAAATTGATTTGTATAGATGTATATTCATGTGAATCTATGACTAAAATCTAGGATGATTAAATTAGATGTTGAATCATGATGTGTAATTGTTGTATAATGGTGTCTACATATATTATGCCTATCATGTGTTTGATTAAGTGCCTATATGAAGAAAAAGTGCCCAACTAGCATGATACTATGAAATCCCTATTTATGTACAAGTTTATGCATATCACATGTTTCATGAAGTGTTTCAATACATGAATTATGAATTGTGTTGTTTGTCATGTGTTCATATAAGTCATGCTATGTCAGTTTCTTTCCATCAAGTCCTAGGGGTACTTGTACCCGACAATTTAGTTGTGTGCCTAAAGCCATGTCATATTTTCACGATACTCTCAGTCAAGCTATGATCCATAGAACTCAGTCAGTTATGTGACTTAGGAAAACCCAGAAATCTCAGTAATCTTAGTAGTTCAGTGATCTCAGTACTCAATAATCTCAATAACCTCAGTATTCCCAGTCAATCTCAGTAACTTTAGTATTATCAGTCAGTCTTCGGAACTTAGTACATTCCATCAGTCAATGAAACTCGGTAAATTTAGTTTAGTTTATCTCTTCTAAACAATACCACTAGTATTAGTTCAGTGTCTTTCAGATGGGAGTAGAATTCAGCACCGAGCGAGCCTAGGGATGGAGACTTACCCTCTAGATAGGATTGAGATCCCTCGAAGCAATCCCTAAGTTCAAGAACTACGTAGCCAGCGTAGGTTGAGATTCACCCTACGCATTTAGTTACATATATACGTCTCATTTGGGTTACCTAACAAGAGGGGCTGACGGAAGAGCTCCTTGTCAGAGGGGATATACTCACAACAGGTTTTTACCAGTGGTGTGGTACTGGCACACTTCTAGCTGGGGTTACAGGTTGGACCCCACCAGTTCAGTTCTGGGGTATGTCAGTTATATGATCACTTCCCACAGTTACAATTTCAGTCTCAGTCTCAACCACAGTAAAAGAACTCAGATAGTTCTTCAGATTTTAGGACTGTCAGATACAGTCAACTCAGATATAGATGGAACTTAGATAGCTCCATCAGATTCAGGACTGTCAGATACAATCATTCACGTTATCAGTTATAGCAGATATCAAAACTCATGTCATCAGTATTTATCTCCAGGACTGTCAGATACAGTCAACCAGACCAGTTATTCATAATTAAAACTGTCAGACATAGTTATTTATGTATCAGTAACATAGTATCAGTCCCTCAGATATCAGTAATTCCATGTTATTAGTAAAACTCAGTAGTCAGTATTCAGTCCTAGCACGATCTCAGTTACAGTTACGTATGCATGCATGTATTCTTACATTCATTTTAGTCAGTCAGTTAGTATTGTTCATGCATATGAACCTATTGCATTCAGCCTACCTCACTTGCATACCAGTATATTTAAAGTACTGATGCATTTTCTCTATGGTGTCTTATACCATAGGTTTAGAATCACAAGCTCCAGAGAATCGTAGCCTCCCAGTTCAGTGATCAGAGTTAGCAGTGAGTCCTCATCCTTCGAGGATATGATGATTTTATTACTAATTCAGTTTTCAGTTTATTTTAGAAGTCAGAGTTAGTTGGGGACATATCCCATCAACTTCTTATTCAGACAGTTTAGAGGCTTTCAAACTATAGCATGTTAGACAGTTATTTTAGATTTTTTTTGGTATTGTTATACCATTTTCAGACATAGTTTATCAGATATTCATTCAGTTTTAAACCTTATGGCCATTTAGTTCATGTTTTTGCATTTATGGTATATTATACAGTATACAGGTACAGATATCAGTCATGGGTTAGCTTGTGGTCCTTCGGGGTCATAAGTACCGTGTAGCATTATGGGTACCAGATTTAGAGCGTTACACTTACTAACCAGGGTACAAGTGGGGGGTACCACTCGTATAATGTGCGTATGAGTGAGGGGTCCAAATTGTACCCACCTGTGGGATTTTTTACAGTTTAAGTTTGGGGTATCCTGTACATTTCTCCTCTTAACTTCTTTTGACCTCGTGACGTAAAACATTCTTGGTACTTCATTAACCTTCTATTTCCAAATCAAACACTCTCATATCACTCTTAAATATCTCTCAAGCTCTTTGGTCTAGAAAGACTTGGGTTTTCTCCACGGCAATCAATTAAGTCTCTAAAGGGTGGTTTATCTCCGTCTTCCTCATTGTCTAAGGCATATTACTCCTCCCTCATTGTTAGTTCAAACTAAAATCATGTTTATATGGATGGTTTTCATGGTATTATTGTTGTATGTTTTGGGTTTTGAGATATGTGTTGGGGATTTTGATTACTAATGGTTGGATAATGTTTCCCCAAGTTTGATTTATGGTTTTTCATGTTATAATGTTGGTTTGAACATGTGGTTGCATGGTAATAGCTAATTGGTTTTTGGTTTTGGTTTTGGTTTTGGAAACTATATGCCCTCAACATGTTTGTTAAAATGCCTATGAGAATGGCTTTGTCACATAGTTTGACTTCTATTGAAAACCTTGCATTGCATAATATGGTAATGGAACCCAAATTGATTTAAATGGTTTTAAATGGTTTTAAATGGATTGGAAGGGCTTGGTGGCCATGACTTTGGTTTAATTTAAAATCACGTAGGTTTCATGGGAATCCCCTAAGTGTTGGCTAATGACATAGTTTGCAAGCTATAGTCGGTATGACGATACCACGCCATAATGCCTTGGTAATTGACTCTTGGAATTGGTGTTTTGGTTATGTACTAAAGGTTTTAATTAAGCACTAATATCGGAGTGTGATAGCTGACCGTGAAGGTTTGAGTTTGTTGGACGAATACTAGAAAACTCATGTTTACCGACATGAGGGTTGGTCATGGTGACCATATACTTATGAGGTATATGGGAATCCCCTATGTTATACGGGTATATATGTATCATGGAGGGAGAAGGATACACGGGTATCCCCGGCCCCTATGATATGTTTGGTTCGTGCGGCTACACGTACCGGGGCCTGTTCAGGGGGTAACACTGGACCTATATAGCCCTTGGGTTATTTTAGGACGTTAAAGATACATAGCCCAGATTAAGATTTTAAATGCATGATAAACCTAATTCCCTTTCCTAGAATGGAATATTCGGTTGCTGTATCACCACGCGATGAAAAAATTGGCCATACTATTCCTCATGCTCAGTGATTGTATTTGGAGAAAGCTTTGTGTAAGACTGGAGTGGTGAACTTCCATACTCCGAAAGGTTCCATTTTATTATGTGGACTTCTTTTTGTTATTTTTGTTTCTTGGACATTATTTTTGTCTATGGTCGGGGGGAATGTCCCGATCGGATGTTATTTTATTTTTGGATAGAGGCTTGGTGTGACTATTTTGGTCATGGTCATGGTCGGTATTGGTGTCAGCCTTGACATTACTATTGGTATTAGGGCTGACACCAGTTCGATATTTGATTGGATTGTTGGTTTGTTATGGTTATGGATTTTGTTATTTTCTTTGACTATTTATTATTTTATCTTGTTATATGTTTGAAATTCATCCGAATAGGTTATAGGGCGATTATGGGGGTATAGGGGTGGTCTTCGATCGCGTTTGGACTCGAGGCACCCGACATGACTAGGCCTCAGTTCAGGTCGTGTCAAATCCCATATATGCAAATGAACTATGCATCCCTATCAAATTTGACATTCTGGACTCAATGGTGTAGTTAAAATTTCCATCCGAGGTCATTTTGATGAAAAGTGGGTCCCACGCCTATATGTTATTTTTCTTAACTTTTGACCAATAGTAAGAAATTAGTGTAGAAGCCACGAGACCCAAACCAAGAGTCCACCCAACCTAAAACTGACATTCTTGATCTATTAGAACAGTTAGAATTGGTATACACAGTCATTTGACTAATGTTTTTGCTCGATATCTAATTTGTAAGGAATCTTTAATTCATTTTCTTTATTTCCACTCATTTTTGTTGTTTAGACCTAACACGACCCAAACTAGGGCCTTGTCATAATGGGCATCCCAAGTCCAACCAGGACAGAGGACCATTCTCGCACCCAACCCAACCTCCAAATATGCATACCCTGAGTCAGATGAATACCAAACATATAACAAGATAGAGTTTATTACAATTCTAGACTCTGGGATAGGTCTATAACCATGAACCACCCAAATAAGTCCAAGCATCTAATACCAACCAATAACCATAACCAAACTAATATAAGAACCTAGTTTTTATCCATAACATAACATAAATGCACGGAACAATCATAAATTCTGTCCAACGGTATCATCCCCAATACCAATGATAATACTATGGCTGATACCAATACCGACACCGCCCATTCTAACCCATAGTAGTCACACAAAGCCTCTAACCAAAAAAAAAGAAATATCCTATTGGGACATTCCCCCAACCATAGCCAAAACCAATATCCATAAAATGACCAAAGTATGTAAAGACATCCATGATATAAAATGGATCCTTCTGGAATATGGAAGCTCACCATTTTAATCCAATAGCTGATCTCAAAAAATATCATGAAGCAGGAGGAGTAAAATGGTCGGTTCCTGCATCGCGTAGGGATACAGCCGCTGGAAAATGAGTTAGCAGGGGAACACTAGAAAGTACTCAAGATAAGGATAAAATAATGCCAATTTTTAAAACCAAGTAAACCAACCATATGCATTCACAACCATACATATATATATATATATATATATATATAGAACCATACTGGGAAGAGGGAATCGGGTTTAGCATTCATTTAAAAACATTAACCTGGATATGTGTAGCTTAACCGTCATAATCCCCCCTACTAGACATACGGGTCCAATGTAACCTCCTGAACGAGCTTTGGTACATTTAGCCGCACAAACCAGAGATACCATAAGAGTAAGGGATTCCCGTGTACCCTTCGCTCTCCGTGACTCATATATACAAGTGTTAGGGGCTCATGTATAGGGTCACCGTGCCCAATCCTCATGTAGGGAAACATGAGTTTCCAGTGTCCTTTCTTTGAACTCACACATTCACTGTTAGCTATCACACCCCACCATTATTGCCTAATAAAAACCATTACCATATAACCAAGACCACCATTCCATTTGTTATTAACCAAGTCTATAAGTAGTGGTATCGACATACCGACTATAACTTACAAGCAATGTCCTTAGCAAACCCTTTATGGATAAGGAATTCCCATGTACCCATTGATTACATTATTGAGTTGACTTGGAGGATTCCCATGTATCCCACAAGGAGTTCAATATTCAGTTGACTTGGGGTATTCTTTTGTACCCCACAAGGATGTTTCATTAACCATAACCATGACCACCAAACCAGCCCATTTAACCATTCCAAATTATTTAAACCATTTATGCCATTTAGGATTCCATTACCAAGTTTTACCGCGCAATCTTCCATTAAAAGTCCAACAATATAGTAAAAGAATTCTCATAGGCCTTTTATCAAACATGTTGGAGACATAGTGTTTCCAAAACCAAAACCAATTACTGATAACGCTCAAACTACAGCTCTCGTAAGAGTGTAAGTGGTCGTTGTCAAATATATAACCCTACTGGGTTGGGTATCGATCCCACAGAGAATAGCCGGTCACTAAGTAAGCAAAGATTATTAGACTTTTGGTGCAAGTCTCGTAAAAGGGGGAATTTTGTAGCGTGCAATAATGTAACAAAATAGTAGAGTAAAAACAGAAAATAGCAAAGTAAAAAGGAAAGAATGTTCAGTAAGATATTTAACCAATGAGAATTGAGAGTTGGGGTTATGTCCACCTTATGAGTTATACGTCTCTATTGGCTATGAGTTATGCGGAATTCAGACATGCATGTGCTTATAGAGAATTGTATTCTATGGTAAATCCAGGCGTCTTTCGACCATCAAGGATTATTTCACTTTAACTCTTTCGAGCTTAAAGCGTGTCTAATGGTACAAATTCTCCAAGAGGTTAATCCAGTTACGGCACTAACTTTTTAACAGGGGTTGGTGCCCTATTACCTTGACATTATCTCTTTTCCAGACATATAACTTTTCTTTCGAACAAGTTAATGCTATACTGGCGTATTCTATGCGTTTTCAACCACAAGAATTTGCATTAAGATGAAGAGAATAATGATATAAGCAGCATACGTGTCACGAATTCACAAACTCATAGCAATAGATAGTATCTCATAAGGCTTCCATAACCCCAACAGAGAAGTTTAGCTATTCATGAGTGCAACGGAAATCACAATAGACTTTATCATTATACCAAAATAAAGATCTCATGTGTAGTAGGGTTTGGTATGGCGTTAGGCGTGAATTCCCTTTTAGAATAGCGGTTCTCTTGTTGTGGAAATTAAGAATTGAATAGATGAAGAGAAAGTAATTAATTGAAAGAGAATTGTTTTCGGAACTCCCGAATGAATCAAAATCTCTAGCAAAATAGGGTATTTATAACACCCATATCCTATTCCTACTAGGCTACTACATTACTTAACCTAATCCTACTAGGTCAATGCATCATTATCCTAATCCTAATAAGTTACTGTTGATCCCCAAAGTCTTTGAAAATGTTGTTTTTGCCCGGGACAGATATTCCATGCGTTACTTTTGGTCCTTGGCGTCCAAGCTTTCCCTTCCTTCTTTCGTGAAGCTTCCTTGGGCGTCAAGTTATCCATAATATGTTGAAATCTGCATCTTTTATACCTGAAAACTTGCTAATCACGTTTGTTAGCTCACTTACAGGAAAAAGGACTAAAAGTGCATAAATTATATATTTTGTCCTCAAAATTTAGCTAAAATATGGGTAAATTATAGTACTTTAGGCGTGTAAATACACCTATCATCAATTACCAATTAACCAATCCCATGCAACCAATTGTTCAAACCACTATTAAAGCATGTAAATCCATAAATAAAACATGGGAAAACCATAACCAAGCTTTTGTAACCAAAACCCCCAACATATGATTGAAAACCGAAAACCATACAACAATTATTCTATGAAAACAATTTATAAAATATGCCTTTAGTTAGAACTAACAGTGCAGGAGAAGTATCTTGCCTTTGATTACAAAAATAATTGAGAGAAATTAACCGTACAAGCCCCAAATTAATCCTCTAGATGAAACTCTAGCATTCCTTTATCCAAGAGCCTTAGAGAGAATTTGAGAGAGTTATAAGTGTTTATGATTAGAATATTAGGGTGAATAATGTCCCAAAAAAGTTATAATTCGTGGCCTTAAGAGGTTAAGTTGGGAAATGTATAGATTACCCCCATATAAACTATATAAAAAACCCACAGGAGGGTACGACCACCCCATACCAACCGTACCTCAATATACGAGTGGTACACATCACTCGTACCCTAGACCTCCCCTTGGACCCAAACATTGTCCATCATACGACCATCCAAGTCAAGTTGTATACTATAATACGACTTGTACCCTTGATCCATACCCACCACATAATGGAAATCAAAGAGATTTTGGACACTATTTACCATGCCAGTCAATGATACAAGTTGTACCCTATCTTACGGCTCATGGTGAGCCACGTGTACTCAAATCTAAGTTAAGTTACAAATTTTTAGAGAAAGTAAAGGAGAAACCAAACCATATGAATCATCACCCGCTATATGACTCGAACCCACCGAAGTCGTACCCATTCTAGAAACCAATCTAACCCACCAACCAACATTAGTTAGCATATGATTAACCCATACCAACCACACCTCATCATACGACTGGTACTCCCTAATCGTATGATGTCCAGAAACTAAAAATCTGAGAAATTTTCAAAGGTTCCAAAACCCAAGGTGTTATAAAAGATTTTCTACAGCTGTCAAAATTCATTTATGACTTGTTGGGACTGATAGTTTGGTTATCGGGCAGTTTATTTCATTTTTAGAGCCAATTCCTTGTTTTGAAGTCTTAACTGGTTCAAATTTGCTGCCAGATGAAATTTTTATTAAAATAATATCATATTCTAAATATGACTGTTCCAATAGCTCCAGAATATTAATTTTAGTCTAGTGGACCCTTGTTTTTGGTCCCAAGTCACCTGGGCTTATTTTGAGCAATTGGTCGAAAGTTGAGAGAAATGGAAAGTGGTTGTGGGACCTAATTTTTATCAAAACCACCTCAGATGGAGATTTTGACTTCTCCATTGAGTTTGAAATATAAAATTTGATAGGTTAACATAGTATGTTTGTTTATAATGGATTCTAGATGAATTCTAAAGGGTTTTTAAGTCTTAATTAGTGCTGGTGAATCGCAACTGCATTGCCTTTGATTGGTTACGCGATCAGCCAACTAGTAACAAGTGTAGCTTATGCAACACTTTTATTGCGTAAGCGACTCCTTTGACAGTAGAGCAAGTATTGTGTAAGCAATACTATTATCACGTAAGCGGCACCTGCTCAAATAGCTAGATATCGTGTAAGTAATAGGCTTATCACACAAGTGAAATCTGTGTTAGGGCCATTTCTCATCCATTCTCTAAAATTTTAAATGCTAAAAATTGGGAAAGCTTGGGGATAAAATTTATGGGTTATTTTGGAGCTTGAATAAGGATCATTTATGCAATTCTTCTTCAAATAGGTGGTAAGATTCCATTATTTTTATGGTTGATTTACCCATTCTTATCTAAAATTCCTAAAATCTTGGTGACTTAATTTTAGGACCATTATAACTTGAAATTCACCCATTTTTAGGGTAAATATTTCTTGAGCATAGAGGGACGTTGAGTTGGTTTTGGCCATTATGTTATCTAATAACCATAGACTTGGAGTAGTTAATGTAGTTATTCATGGCTTAGATCGATTCAGCTTTGTAGTATATATTTTGAATGAAAACGACTTAATTACTCAAGGTAGGTAAAATTTCCGTATTTATTCTTGTTAGGGTGGAATTGTCCTTACTTGCTTAAGTTAAGGGAATTGCATTATTTTCTACCGTTCTAGGTAGGGTTGCGTTAGTTGCTCATGTTTTGGGAGGATTTCTATCTTAGGGATAATTATGGCTTACTTGACATATAGGAATGAACTTAGATACCTTAGCCTAGTCCAGGGTAGAAGTTGCCTAAGAGGATTTTCAGGGATTGGAAGTGGGCCCCTTCGGCCCACCTTAGGCCAAGACTTGTGATAACCTTGTAGATTCATTTACGTGTGATATACTTTTATTAATGGTAGGTTTGACACTTGAGGAGGTTGAATATAATTATTGAGTATGTTAGTTGGATATTGAAGGATTGATGCTAATTTCGAGTATTGTTAAAGATATTGCTCAGATGTATGGTTAAGCATATAATTTATAAGTATGATTTATGACTTATACATGTGATTGTTGGTATGGATTTTGAATATAATTAATCACATGGACCATTGATACATTCAATGCTATAGATATTGGCATGATTAAAGGTTAATGGATTTTATATATATGATATGGTCTATGTATACATTTAATATGGATAGGATTATGGTAGACTAGGCAAATATTCAGGCTATTCGTGATTGGGCTAGGCCTACATCTCCATCTGAGGTTCGTAGCTTCATTGGCTTGGATGGTTATTATAGATGATTTGATGAGGGTTTTGTTACTATTTCAGCACCTATGATCAAATTGACTCAGAAGGAGGTTCCTTTTCAATGGTCCAAAGAGTGTGAGTCGAGATTTGGAAAGCTCAAGAAGTTTCTTTTTGATATTCTTATTTTTGTTCTTCCAGTTGAGGGTGAGGGATTCACCGTGTATTGTGATGCTTCTAGTATTGGTTTTGGTTATGTATTAATGCAGCACATTCACGTTATTACTTATGTTTTGAGGTAGCTAAAGGTGCACGAATACAACTACCTCACTCGTGATTTGGAGTTGGCAGTGGTAGTTTTTTAACTTGAGATTTGGAGGCATTATTTTTATGGTGTGCATTGTGAGGTTTTCATTGATCAACACAGTTTTCCACATCTTATGACCTAGAGAGAGATTAATTTTAGGCAACATATATGGATGGATTTGCTTAAGTATTATGATATCTCTATCTTGTATCAATCGGATAAGGAAAATGTGGTGGTAGATGTCGTGAGCCAGAAAGCTGTGAGCATGAGTAGCTTGACTTGTATTTAAGTTTCTTTGAGGTCGTGGACATGAGACTTTCAATCCTTATCCAACTTGATGGTGCAACTTAATATTTCAAACCCTAGGAGGATTCTTTCTTGTGTTTAGGTGAGGTCCTCACTATTTGAGTAGAATCGGGATTGCCAGTTTGAGAATAAGAGGCTTTGCACCATTCGTGATCAGGTGTTGAATGGTGAGTCCATGTGGGTTACCGTAGATTTAAGAGTGTCTTGAGATTTGATAGCCACATTTTTCTTTCTATGGTTGATGACTTTATTAAGTTGATTTTACATGAGGCTCACAACTCTAGATATTTTATTCATTCGGGTACAGCTAAAATGTATAGAGATTTAAGATAGCATTATTGGTGGAGTGGTATGAAGAGAGATGTGGTAGACTTTGTAGTTTGTTGTCAATGTTGTCAGTAGTGAAGGTCGAGCATCAGCGATCTGGTGGTTTAATTTAGAGATTACCCATCCTCAAGTGGAAATAGGAGAGGATTACCATGTACCTTGTTAGTACGTTGCCTCGCGCTTCCCATGGTGTCGATGGTATTTGGGTCATTATGGATTGATTGACCAAGTCTACATACTTCATTCCTATTCATATGTTTTTTAGTGTCGAGAGGTTGGCTCATATCTATGTTAGTGAGATAGTATGTATGCATGTTATGCCTATATCTATTATTTTAGATTAGGGTTTAGTGTTTACTTCTAGATTTTGGAGAGTTTTCCAGGAGGAGTTGGGTACTCAGGTGGATCTTAGTACAGCCTTCTACCGACAGAGGATATGTTTCAAGTTTTTGTTATAGATTTTGGAGATTAATGGGAACAATAGCTAGCCTTGGCATAGTTTTCATATAATAACAGTTACCATTCAAGTATTGATATGTGGTACCTTTTGAGGATTTATATGATAGGTGATGCCATTCCCAGATTAGATGGTTTGAGACTTTTGATATTAGACCCTATGGTACTGAATTGCTTCAGGAGTTAATGGATAGAGTTAGGGTGATTTTGGATAGGTTGTGGGTAGCTCAAAGTACGAAGAAGGCTTATGTAGACCATAGAATTCATGCCCTGAGATTTGGAGTTGGTGATCATGTATTACCCCGTATGTCGCCCATAAAGGGTATGATGAGGTTTGGGAGGCAAGGCAAGCTCAACCCTTAGATATATCGGACCCTTTGAGATTTTTCATGCCGTTAGTAAGGTGGCGTATGAGTTAGCCTTACCCCTAGATTTTGCTGTTTTCCACTAAGTATTCTAGGTTTCCATGCTACAACGATACATTCCTGATCCATCTCATATGCTTAGACGAGACTCAGTCCAGTTGGATGAGCGATTGGCCTTTGTGGAGGAGCCTATACTTATTTTGGCTAATGATGTCAATCGATTGTGCACTACAGAGATTCATGTAGTTAAGGATCGGTGGAGGAAGCGCCCAATAAAGGATTCTTCTTGGGATATCGAGTGCGAGATGCGGACCTAGTATCCTCACCTGTTTGAGGCTTCAGGTACATCATAATCCTTTACTTTTACAAATTAAAGTTTTTTTAGTAGTGAATATAATATTTTTTTTGTAGTGAATATAATAATGAACCTTTAGGTAAGTCTTTATAGTTCTGCTCATTTTAGCCATTTAGAGCTTTCCTATAGCTTCCCAAAGTCATTTATGACTTGATGGGACTTACAGTTCAGTTACTGGGTAGTTCATTTAGTTTTTAGAGCAAATTTCTTATTTTAAAGTTTTCGCTAGTTCAACTTGGCTACCAGGCAAAAAATTTAGTCAAACAATCTTGTATGCTAAATTTGATTGTTCTAACAACTCCCAAATGTCTATTTTAGTCTACGTGGACCCTTGGTTTGGGTCTCGAGGCACCTGGGGTTATTTCAAGCATATGGTTAGAAATTGAGAGAAATGAAAAGTGGGTGTGGGACCTACTTCTTATTGAAATGACCTCAGCTAGAAATTTAGAGTGCGGCATCGAATTTGATAGGGTGGCATAGTATGTTTGCGCATACGATATTCGGAATGAATCCTGAGGGGTTGGCGAAGACATAGAAATTTTCCAAGTCTCAGTTGGTGATGGTGCTTCGTGGCATCGGTGTCTTGGATTGCTTAGGCGATCTGCCAACCAACAGCATATCTAGCATACGTGACACTTTTGTTGTGTAAGCAAATCCCTGGCAGCAGAGCAAGTATTGTGTAAGTGATACTATTATTGTGTAAGTGACACCTACTCGAATAGCCAGATATCACATAAATGACAGGCTTATCACGTAAGGGACATCTGTGCAAGGTCCAGTGTCACAACTCGAGACTACCCCTTAGTCGTAACAGGGTGCATAAGGCAACAAGTGACCTTAAGCTAACCCATGAACTGGCACAAACTGTAATTACATAAAGAAGGTAACAAAATACTATGCAAAATATCATTTAACAGATGTTCCAAATAGTGAAGTCAAAATAAAGGAGTCTGAAACACATCGCTGGAAACATAACTAATTGTCTAACTGTCTAAAATCCTCTTAACATGATGAGTTGTTGGGACTACTAAAATATAATAAACCAAAATACTATAAAGGATGATAAATAATAGAATGATTCCTCGACTGATAACGACTCACCAATGCTACAGCTAAGTGGTATCGAAACGGACTACGCGCGGTCTGGAAATTGAGCGTCTGAACCTGTATTGTGAAATCAATATAGTGCAAAATAGAGTACGCAGTCAATACTTTGAATTTATTGGGATGTGAAATTAGACTAACTAAAATATGTGTAAGTATTGAGAATAGATGCATGTATATGTAAAATGAATACAAAAGCAAGTAAAGCATGTGCTGAAATAATTTTTAAACAGAACGACTGATAAATTGAATGCTCGGTCATGCAAATCTGAAATGATATAATCTAAATACTGAACTAAAACTGTGAGATCTAACATTTAATTGACATACCCCAATTTGAGATAATCGGGGTCTAACCCGTAACCCCAGTTGAAAGGGTGTCAGTACCTTGCCACGAGTACTGACACTGTCTTTATGGATCCACTAAACAGGTGTCCCGAAGAACTGGGGAGTCACCCTAAATTGGAAGGTGCCCTGAAGAGAGTATCAACCCTATACTGGCAAGAATACCTCTCATAACCTATGTTGGCTATGTAGATCTGGAACTTAGGGACTTCTACTAAAGGCCTCTCCCTAAGATAGCAGGTAAGCCCTTATACCTAGGTTCACTCAGTCCTAAGTTTTACTTCCAACTGAACTGACACTGATAATGATGAAAGTTTAACATGATTCGACTGTTAAATTCTCAAAAATATAATAATATGAATATAACAACATAAACATGGTTTGGATGACTTTTAACTTGGAAACTTATAAAACAGGCATGACTTTATTGGTATCGAGTATTCATAACCCACCAGCACTATCTATTGCAAAATGCTCTTGGCAATTATTAAGAAATTCATGGTATGGGAAAATCATGATTAGCAACCCCATGTTTCAGTTACAATTCATGAAATGGGTATTTGCATTATCAAATATATGGTAACACCATTATCAGGAGGAAATATATTTTCATGGTTTAGAATCAAGAAAATTGAGGAAAAAAATTATGGAATTCATCATCTACATGAAATTATCACCAATTAGGGGAAAAGAGTTTATACTTATAAAAATATGAAATTCTTAGGACTCAATGGGTGGAAGGGACCCACTGATGAATATCCCACATGCCTGAAGTAAAAGCTTAGATGAAATCCTTGAGATTGGTCATAACTTGCTCTTTAGGGAGAAAGTAAACCGTCTTTCTTGATTTGCTTGAGTAGAATTGAAAATTATGCTATGAATTTGGGGCTTTGGGTCTTTTATACCACCCCTTATGAAACCAAAATGACATGGGTTGTGACTTTAAGGGAGTAGGAAAAGACATAAAAGACCCTGGGAAAGCTCCCAGTCAAACACGCTCCCAGTCATTAAAACTCACCTCACGACTCATTACGACTGGTTACGAGTCGTGGTCTAAGTCGCAACCTGGGATCTTAGGATACTAGATACATTCTTATATGACTACAACTTTCCTCCTAACGATTCGTAATGACTAACTATGAGTCATTGGGTGAAGTCATAGTCTCAGTCTTGATTCTTGGATCCTTTACTGGTCAGGCTATGGGTCCACACAACGGCTCATAAGGTCTAACTACGAGTCATATGATGGACTCGTAACCACTAGGAAGTATTCTTGGTTACATACTGTTGTGACTATGACTCACTCATAATGACTCATCACGAGTGGTTATAACTAGATTCTTGAGTCGTTGTCATAGCACTGTATCAGCTCCTCAAGGTAAACGTTCCACAAATCTTTGACATGACATCGGATTAAGGTGATACTTGAAGCATTAGAAAGCTAACATCATGGCCTATCTATTGAGGGGGTCTAAAGCTTGAAAATTTAGGGTGTTACAATATCTCCCTCTAGGGATCATTCATCCTTGAATGAAACTGTTAAGACGGAGTACTAGGAAGAGTGAGATCATGCACTAAATACTAATGAGATGAATAATGATTTAATATCTAAATCTTAAAACACGATGTATGGACTAAACTGAATTTGTTAATGAATATTATGACATAAGGATGGTTAGGTAGATAAGATAGAAAATGACAGAATTAATCCAAAAACCCATTACCTCAAGCTAAATCTAAATTTGTAGAGAAGAGATAGAGATACTTCGATCACATATCAGCTTCTGCTTCCCAAGTAGCTCCTTCAACGGACTGATTTCTCTACAAAACCCTTACTAAGGTGACTTCTTTGTTCCTAAGCCTATGAACCTGATGGTCAAGGATCTTGACTAGGATTTATTCATAAGAGAGGCTATTTTCCATATCCACACTCTCTAAAAGGTTGACTGAAGTTGGGTCACCAATGCATTTCTTTAACAACAAGACATAAAACACTAGATACACGGATGCTAACTCTGCCGGTAACTCTAACTTAAAGGATACCTTCCTAAAATGGCTCAAAATCCTATATGGTCCAACATAGCGATGACTGAGCTTTCCTATCTTACCAAACCTCTTTACCCCTTTCATGGGTCAAATCTTCAGATACACAAAATCTCCAATATCAAATTCACGCTCTATTCTCCTCATATCAGCATAGGATTTCTGGCGACTTTGGGTTGTCTTCAGTCTTTCTCAGATCAACTGAACTTTCTCCATCACCTCATATATCGAACTTAGACCTATCAAAGTGACCTCATCAATTTTAATCCAACCAATAGGAGATCTACACCTCCTATCATAGAGAGACTCAAATAGAGCCATCTAGATACTGGAGTGATAGTTGTAATTGTAGAAAAACACAATCAAAGGTAAGCGATCATACCAAATACCCTTGAAATTGATAACACAAGACCTCAATATATCCTCTAAGGTTTGAAAGGTCTACTTTACCTTACCATCTATCTGTGGGTGAAAAATCATACTGAGATGAACTTGGGTACTGAGACCATTCTTAAAAGCCTTCCAAAAATGAGAGATGAACTGAGTACCTCTATCTAAAATGATGGTCAAAGTAATCCAATGCAACCTTACCAATTCCCTAAGATAGAGTCTAGCATAATCCTCGGCTGAATAAAAAGTATGAACTAGCAAGAAATGGACTGCCTATAACTATCCACATTTAAAACGCACAACCTGCCCTGACAATGAAGCACATCATCTCCCCCTTCGAGAAAACCTCTACTTTTTTATCCTGAACTGCCTCCTTTAACTTAGCCAAAATAGGATATCTATCTTACTTCTCAGTTACCTATGAAACCAAAGAATACTCCAAACTATTCTAAATCCATATACTACCTTCGGTCGAATCTACAAACCAAACACCCAATATAGAAAGTTGATGAACCTCATGAACTAAATCCTTCTTGTCATCCTCAACATGAGCAACACTTTTCATGGAAAACCTACTAAGGACATCGGCCACAATATTGGCCTTGCTCGAGTGATATAACATACTCATATCATAATATTTCAACAACATAATCCACCTTTTCTGATAAAGATTTAGGTCCTTCTGTGTGAATACATACTATAAAATTTTATGATCAGTAAACATATCCATATGGACACCATAGAGGTAATCCAAATTTTTAAGGCAAACACAATTGTCGCTAATTTAAGATCATGAGTCGGTTAGTTCTTTTCATGATGTTTAAGCTATCTAGAGGAATGAACAATGACCTTACCTCACTACATCAATACACAACCAAGACCAAGTCTAGAAGCATCACAATAAACTGCAAAACCATCTAAACTCTCGGGTAGATTCAATAATGGGGCGGAGGTGAGTCGAGTCTTTAACTCCTGAAAACACTTCTCGTAGGAATCTGACCACTGAAACTTGACTTTTTCTGAGTCAGTCTGGATGTGGGAGAATCGAAGAAGTAAATCCCTCAATAAACCATCTTTAATAACTGTCTAAACCTAAGAAACTCCTGATATCTGATGGAGAAATAGGTTTGGGATAGTTTCTCACTAATTTGGCCTTTTGAGGATCAACTTGATTACCATTACCAAAAATAATGTGACCAAGGAAAGCTACTGAACTCAACCATAATTCACACTTGATGAACTTAGTGAATAACGGGTGGTCTCTAAGAGTCTGCAAACAAATCCTCAAATATTTTTCATGGTCACCCCCGCTACAGAAATAGACAGGGATGTCATCTATGAAGACTATGACAAACATGTCCAAGTATTTCTTGAACACCCTATTCATCAGGTCCATAAAAGTTTCAGGAGCATTTGTTTATCCTAAAGACATAACTATAAATTCTAAGTGACCATATCGAGTTCTGAAGGCTATCTTCAGAATGTCACATTCTCCGACTCTGAGTTGATGATAGCCAGATCTTAGGTCTGTCTTAGAAAATTAATTTGCACCCTGAAGTTGGTCGAACAGGTCATCAATCCTAGGAAGGGGATACTTATTCTTGATTTTGACTTTGTTCAACTGACAGTAGTCGATGCACATTCTGAGAGAACCATCTTTTTTGTACACGAAAAAAACTGGAGTGCCCAATTAAGAGACACTAAACCTGATGAAACCCTTATCTAAGAGATCTTTCAATTATTCTTTCAATTTTTTAAGCTTGGTTGGATCCATTCTATAAGGTGGAATTAAAATAGGCTGGGTATCTGGAAGGAGATTTATTTTGAAATTGATTTCTCTCTCGGGTGGAATAACGGGAAGATCTTTAAGAAACATATCTAAAAAACTATTTACTACTAGGAGACTCAAGACTTGGAGTTTTGGAACTTAAGTCATTAACTCAGACAAGATGGTAAATACAATGCTTAGAAATCATTTTCCTTGCCTTAAGGTAGGAGACAAACTAACCTACACGCACTGAGGTACTACCCCTCCATTTAAAGGTTGGCTCACTAGGAAATCGGAACTAAATGGTTCTATTTCTACAATTGACTGAGGCATAACAGGATTAAAGTTAATCCCTGAGAATGACATCAAAATTGGTCATCTCTAGTTCTACAAGATCTACTGATGAAACATTCTGGAATTTGTGTCTAGGCAATTTTTGTATACCCGTCGGCTATAATTGAACTACCCACTAGAGTAGACACGGAGAAGTGTTCTTATAATATGTAAAGATTGACATTGAAATCTGTGGCTATATAAGGAGTCATGAAGGAAAGTGAAGCTCTAGGGTCTAATAATGCATAAATGTGAAGATGAAAGACTTGTAACGTACCAGTAACCACATCAGGAGAACTTTTTTAATCTTGTCAAGTTTGGAGGGAATAGAATTGATTTTAATGTTGCCCACTGGTGGCACCCTACTCAGTCAGCAACCTGCTAGAGCTGATGAGAAATTATTCTAACCCCTTTGACAAAAATCTTTCCCCTTCTAGCCAAATACTGGACACTCTCTGATTCTGTGACCTGACCTACAAAGCCCAAAACATGCATCATTGTTGGCCATACACTTACTCTAGTGGTTCTTACCACATCTCCTACACACTGGGTTAGTGCGGCCACTATTAGAACTACCTTGGGACTTAGAGCCTGGTGCTCTATCTCGACTGTCTTGCGTGAACTTAGGCATGGGAGCACTAGCAAAAGATGGGGCTAGGGCTAAAAATTTCTAGCAGAGTTGAGAATGATTCCTGTCTCCCGACTTCTACTGAGAGATTTTGAAACTAGTAGTTCTGGCCCTCTTATTGTCCCTTTATTTTCCTTTGAGCTTCTCTTCCTCGGTATGCTGAGCATGAATCATCATCCTAGAGAGATCCAACCCCTTAATCTATAGAGTTATTCTGCACTCTTTGGTTACCTCTTTAGAAACTCCTAACTAAAACCTTCTCATTTAGGACCTGGAATTAGCCACCATAGTTGAAACATACCTTGCTAACTGGGTGAACTTGAGTGAGTACTCCTTCACTCTCATGTTACCTGAATTTAGATTTATGAAATCTTGTACCTTGGCCTCCCTAAACTTGAGTGGAAATAAGTTGTCCAAAAAAGTAATAGCAAATTCATCCCTCTATAGGCCCTGCATCGGCACCTCTATCCTCCTTTTACTGCTTAACTTAAGTATGAGCTACCCCTTGTAACTGATATGTAGCTAAGTTAGAACTCTGACTGGAAGTGACACCCATGAAAATGGTCACCTTCTGAACATAATCTAGAAAATTTTGTATATCCTCCTCAGACTTAAATCTAGAGAACATTGGAGGATTAATCTGAGTAAAGTCTCAAATCCTAAAAGTTATCGTCTTAACTATAAGGTTGGCTAGACCAAAATCCTATTGATTATTCTGAGCATCCATGGATTGGTATAATACAATGAAGTTATCCCTAAACTCAGCATAAGAGACCTACTCATTAAGAGGGTCTTCAAGAATAGGTGGGGAAGGCTGGTCACCATTTCTCCTTCTATTAGCCCTTCTAGAAGGCATTTTCTATAAATGATAAAGATTGAGTTAGAAGGAGAAGTTTTAACGGAGCTCGTGCACCATTGCACGACATGAATACTAAAAGAAGGGAAACTTTCCTAAAATATCTCATAGACTCTTTCTTATAAGTGTGGCACATTTCACACCCATGCATAAGACTCTACTTAACATGACTTTCAGACACCCTCAGACATTTTAAACCTTGTGCCCTGATACCATGTTTTTCACGACTCGAGACTACCCTTTATTCGTAACACGGTGCTTAAGGCCACAAGTGACCTCAAGATAACCCATGAAATGGAAAAAGCTATAATTATGAAAATAAGGTAACAAAATACTATTTGAAATGACATTTAACAGATTTTCCAAATAGTCAAGTAAAAATAAATGATTCTAGAACACATAGTTTAAAACATAACTAATTGTCTGACTGTCTGAAAGCCTCTAAACGTGATGAGTTGTTCGGGCAGGTCCCCAACTAACTCTAACTATTGAAATAGCATAAACTAAAATAATGTAAAGAATGATAAATAATATAACTTGTCCTCAACTGATTAGGAGTCACCAATGTTGCAGCTAAGTAGTAACAGAATGAACTACACATGGTCTGGGAATTGAGTGCCCGCACCTATATTTTGAAATCAATATAGTGCAAAAGAAAGTATGCGGTCAGTACTTTGAATGTACTGGTATGTGAGATGGTACTAATTGAAATACGTATAAGTATTGAGCATAGATACATGAACATGTAAAATGAATGCAAAACCAAGTAAAGCATTTGTTGAAATAATTTGTAAACTGGACAACTAATAAACTTAATGCTCAGTCATACAAACCTAAACTGATATAATTTGAATATTGAAATAAAACTATGGGAGATAATATTTAATTGACATACCCCAATCTAAGCTATTTGGGGTCCAACATGTAACCCTAGTTGGAAGGGTGTCAGTACCTTTCCACGGATATTGACACTGGCTATGTGAATCCACAAAACTGGTGTTCGAAAAGACTAGGGAGTCACCCTAAACTAGAAAGTGACCTAAAGAGAGTATCAACCCTACACTAGCAAAAATACCTCTCATAACCTACATTGGCTATGTAGTACTGGAACTATGGGATTGCTATTAAAGGCCCCACCCTAAGCTGGCTGGTAAGCCCTCAACCCTAGGTTAACTCAGTGTTGAGTTTTACTCTCAATTGAACTGACACTGATATTGATGAAAGTTTAACATGATTTAACTTCTAAATTCTCAACATGATGATAATCTAAATATAACAACATAAACATGGTTTTGATGACTTGTAACTTAGAAACTCGTAACATGCATGACTATGTAGGTATCAGGTGTTCATAACCCACCAGCACTATCTATTGCAAAATACTCTTGGCAATTATTGAACAATTTATGGTATGGGAAAATCATAAATAGCACCCCATATTTTAATAACAATTCATGAGGTGGGCATTTGCATTATCAAACATATGGTAACACGTTATCGGGAGGGAATATATTTTCATGGTTTCATGATTTAGCCTAAGCTACACCTTTAATCTAAAGATTTTACGGTGGATGTCAAATATAGTAACCTAAAATTCGTTGGTATCGAATCCTAAGAAAATACATGGAATCGCGGCTTTCAGCTATTCTAATCAACATGCAAAACTGGAAAAGTAAATGGGGAGATTTAAGTACCAATATCAAACAAGTAGCTAGTATAAAGTTCAGTTGTAATAAGTTGTTGGTAAACACTAGGATTGTGTTCTACTTGGCTTCTAAACTTCATAGACTTAGCGTGATTTATTGAACCAACCTAATATCTTGCGTGCAAAATCTGATAAGTTATGCAACACCCATATTTTAGACTAGCTGACAGATTTTGCCCTTTACCTTTTGAGTCTCAAGATTCCACCTTACTAATCCTTATACAAAATCCCAGTTAAATATTACCTTTTAAGTATCTAATTATTAGATGACATCTAACCATCATACTTATATAATACCTAGTAGCGTGGATCGATAGTTGACTTAAAATTATTGTTGTAATTGTCTTTTCCTTACCACTACTCCTCTTTTGTAGTCTATTGCAATAATCTAGGAGGGATCCTAACATTTTCAATGCTAAGATAGCTATCAAAGTAAAGATAATGCAATGCATGCATGGGTATCAATTCAGAACAACATAGCATTTTTCCTACTTCATCAATCCACTAGGGTTTTCACAAACCTAGAATAATAGTTGTTAGTTGCTCATGCTTATGAAGTAATCAATAACATTCATAATTTAAAGCATAAGATGTAGTCACAATAATCACAACTGAAAACCCAAAACTTTAACTGAATTAATCAACCAAAATTAATATAAGAGAATTCCAAGACCAAAGTCAAATCTCCGAATCAAAATATGTTTGTAAGTATCAAGAGTGCGTACTTCTACTAAAAACACATAAAGGGCATTTATTGTAAATGAGGAAACCCTAAAATCAAAGCCCGAATGAAAAAGGATAAAAAAAGGTCGGTGGCCACTTATCTGTGTCTATATGCGGCCTGGCCTTGGGTGCATGTGCCATATGCGGCCTAACCCTGGGCGCATATAGACATGGGTGAGTGCCAAAAAAAATTTTGTACTGTCTACGCACTGGACTTTGGACTTCTGGCACTTATCTTACCCATATATAGTCCACATGTGCTACATGCGATCCGCATGTTAATATAGGTTAGTGCTGGAAGTTATTTTTCAGCTCTTTTACTCTCTGGATCTTCAATTCTGGTACTTACCTTAGTCACATACAGACCACATATGCTACATGTGGTCCACATATAGACATAGATAAGTGCGAGGACTTTAAAATCTTGCAACCAAGCTTCCAAACTTTAAGTTTTGACAAATGCTTTGATCATGTACATCTATCTGTAAAGGGTCACAAATGCCCAAAAATGATTAAGTAATGAAAAACTCCATTTTTAACCTTTTTCTTAACTTCACCTCGAAAACCTAGTTTCCTGCAAAACATACCAACAAATATCAGATCTAACAAAATAACCTAAGAAACTTGCATATTTTCATTGTTTTAAGCATCAAAAGTGCTATATTTCTATAGCACATCAACATACTCAATTTAGAATGTTTGCATGTCCACAGGCAATACAACACAACAAACCAAAACATGGCGCTTAACTAGGATAATCTAAGTTGTTCAAGGTAGTCATTATTAACACTTTAAGCTTAAACCACAATACCTTCTCCTATTTCAACCTTTCAAAATCAATTGTGTATAAACATGAAGCACAACAATGTGACATAATGGGATCAAGGAATGGCATTACATTAGCAATAAACAACCATGCATCTGTACAACTTAAACTACCCAAATACGTAAGCAGCTAGCAATATGACTCTTGTGCCCTCACAACAAAGAAGTCCCACTCACATATATTAAATAATAATATAAATGTAGGGACAGTCAGGAGACACACTGAGAAGAGAAGTTCCAATCAACGTGCATCAAATACCATAGGCTTACCCTTATTTTCTTTACCTTAGCATTCAGACAGTCAAGTTAGGATTACTATAGGTCTTTTCTAGGATTTTAATATAGGCTTAGGGGTTGGTGTGGTAATTATGGACATTTCAAGTAACTAATCCTCCTTGGCACTACACTACTTTGGGGTCCACTTATTAACTAATTTTTCTATTTATTCTATCTTTTTTCTCCTTTTTTATTCGTTATTACACATTTAGGTTGGGTGTGGTCTTTTATTCTTTCTTTTTTTACTTTTTCATAATTTTTTTATTTTTCTTATCTTCTTCTACCATACCCAGCCCTACTAATCATTTCCTTTTATTCTTCTCTTCTACATACACACGTTACATCACATGCCCCTAGATGCACGGATGCTAACTCTGTCGATAACTCTAACTTATAGGATACCTTTCTGAAATGGCTTAAAATCCAATATGGGCCAACATAGTGAGGACTGAGCTTTCCCTTCTTACCAAACCTCTTTACCCCTTTCATGGGTAAAATATTTAGATACACAAAATCTCCAACATCAAATTCAAGCTCTATTCTCCTCATATCAGCATAGAATTTCTAGCGACTTTGGGTTGTCTTCAGCCTTTCTTGGATCAACTGAGCTTTCTCCATCGCCTCATATATCGAATCTAGCCTTATCAAAGTGGCCTCACCAATTTCAAGCCAACAAATAGGAGATCTACACCTCCTATCATAGAGAGACTCAAATGGAGCCATCTAGATACTGGAGTGATAGTTGTTATTGTAGGCAAACTCAATCAAAGGTAAGTGATCATACCAAATACCATTGAAATTGATAACACAAGCCCTCAATATGTCCTCTAAGGTCTGGATGGTCTAATTTACCTAACCATTTGTCTGTGGGTAAAAAAAACACTGAGATGAACTCGGGTACTGAGACCCTTCTTAAAGGCCTTCCAAAAATGAGTGATGAACTGAGTACCTCTATCTAAAATAATGGTCAACGTAATCCAATGCAACCTTACTAATTCCCTAAGATAGAGTATAGCATAATCCTCGGCTGAATATAAAGTATTAACTGACAAGAAATGGACTGCCTATAACTATCCACATTTAAAATGCACAACCTGCCCTAACAATGAAGCACACCATCTCCCCCTTGGAGAAAACCTCTAATTTTTTATCCTGAACTACCTCCTTTAACTTAGCCAAAGTAGGATATCTGTCTTGCTTCTCAATTACCTCTGAAACCAAAGAATACTCGAAACCATTCTAAATCCATATACTACCTTTCATCGAATCTACAAACCGAACACCCAATCTAGAAAGCTGATGAACCTCATGAACTAAATTCTTCTTGTCATTCTCAACATGAGCAACACTTTCCATAGAAATAAGGACATCGGCGAGTAATATAACATACTCATATCATAATATTTTAACAACTCGAGCCACCTTCTCTAATAAAGATTTAGGTCCTTCTATGTGAATACATACTATAAACCTTTGTGATCAGTAAACATATCCATATGGACACCATAGAGGTAATTCCTCTAAATTTATAAGGCAAAAACAACTGTCGCTAATTTAAGATCATTAGTCGGGTATTTCTTTTAATATGGTTTAAGTTGTCTAGAGGCATGAACAATTACCTTACCTCACTGCATTAATACACAACCAAGTCCAACTCTAGAAGCATCACAATAAACTACAAAACCATCTGAACTCTCTGGTAGAGTCAATAATGGGGCGGAGGTGAGTCGAGTCTTCAACTCCTGAATACTCTTCTCCTAGGAATATGACCGCTGAAACTTAACTTTTTCTGAGTCAATCTGGTTATGGGAGAATCAAAGAAGTAAATCCCTCAGTATACCATCTGTAATAACCGGCTAAACCTGAGAAACTCCTGATATCTGATAGAGAAATAGGTCTGTGATAGTTTCTCACTACTTCAGCCTTTTGATGATCAACTTGAATACCATTCCCAAAAATAATGTGACCAAGGAAAGCTGTTGACCTCAACCATAATTCACACTTAATGAACTTAGTGAATAACGAGTGGTCTTTAAGAGTCTGCAAAACAATCCTCAAATATTCTTCATAGTCACCCTCGCTACAAGAATAGACAGGGATCTCATCTATGAAGACTATGAATAAAATGTCCAAGTATTTCTTGAACACCCTATTCATCAGGTCCATAGAAGTTTCAGGAGCATTTTTTTATCCAAAAGACATAACTATAAATTCAAAGTGACCATATCGAGTTCTGAAGGCTATCTTCAGAATATCACATTTTCCGACTCTAAGCTGATGATAGCCAGATCTTAGGTCTGTCTTAGAAAATAATTTGCACCCTAAAGTTGGTCGAACAAGTCATCAATCCTTGGGAGAGGATACTTATTCATGATTTTGACTTTGTTCAACTAACAGTAGTCGATGTACATTCTGAGAGAACCGTCTTTTTTGTACACGAAAAAAACTGGAGTGCCCAATGGAGAGACACTAAACCTGATGACACCCTTATCTAAGAGATCTTTCAATTGTACTTTCAATTTGTTAAGCTCGGCTGGATCCATTCTATAAGGTGGAATTGAAATAGGCTGGGTATCTGGAAGGAGATCTATTTTGAAATTGATTTCTCTCTCGGGAGGAACAACGGGAAGATCTTTAAGAAATATATCTAAAAAACTATTTACTACTAGGAGACTTAAGACTTGGAGATTTGGAACTTGAGTCATTAACTCAGACAAGATGGAAAATACAATGCTTAGAAATCATTTCCCTTGCCTTAAGGTAGGAGACAAACTAACCTACACGCACTGAGGTACTACCCTTCCATTTAAAGGTTAGCTCACTAGGAAATCAAAACTAGACGATTCTATTTCTATAATCGACTGAGGCATAACAGGATTGAAGCTAATACCTACTGAGAATGACATCAAAATTGGTCATCTCTAGTTCTATAAGATCTACTGATGAAATATTCTGGCATTTGTGTCTAGGCAATTTCTATATACGCGTCGTCTATAATGGAACTACCCACTAGAGTAGACATGGAGAAGTGTTCTTATAATATGTCAAGACTGACACTGAAATTTGTGGCTATATAAGGAGTCATGAAGGAAAGTGAAGCTCTAGGGTCTAATAATGCATAAATGCGAAAATGGAATACTTGTAACGTACGAGTAACCACATCAAGTGAACTTTTTTAATCTTGTCGAGTTTGGAGGGAATAGAGGTGATTTTAATGGTACCCACTGGTGGCACCCTGCTCAGTCAGCAACCTGCTAGAGGTGAAGAGAAATTAGTCTAACCCCTTTGACAAAAATCTTTCCCCTTCTAGCCAAATACTGGACACTCCCTAATTCTGTGACCTGACCTTCAAAGACCAAAACACGCATCACTGTCGGCCATGAACTCACTCTAGTGGTTCTTACCACATCTCCTATACACTTGGTTAGTGCAGCCACTATTAGCACTACCTTAGGACTTAGAGCCTAGTGCTCTATCTCGACTGTCCTGCGTGAACTTAGGCATGGGACCTCTAGCAAAAGATGGGGCTAGGGCTAAAATTTTATAGCAGAGTTGATAATGATTCTTGTATCCTGACTTTTACTGGGAGATGTTGAAACTAGTGGTTCTGGCCCTTTTATTCTCCTTTTATTTTACTTTAAGCTTTTGTTCCTCAGTATGTTGAACATGAACCATCGTCCTAGATAGATCCAACTCCTTAATCAATAGAGTTATTCTACACTCTTTGGCTACCTCTTTAGAAACTCCTAACTCAAACCTTCTCATTTAAAACCTGCAATTAGCCACCATAGTTGGAACATACCTTATTAACTGGGTGAACTTGAGCGAGATCTCCTTCACTCTCATATTACCCAAATTTAGATTGATGAACTCTTACACCTTGGCCTTCCTAAACTTGAGCGGAAAGAAGTTGTCCAAAAAGGCAATAGAAAATTCATCCCACTCTATAGGCCCTGCATCGGCACCTTTGTCTTTCTTTCACTGCTTAACTTAAGTATGAGCTACCCCTTCTAACTGAAAAGTAGCTAAGTCAGCACTCTGACTGGAAGTGACACCCATGAAATCGGTCACCTTCTGCACATAATCTAGAAACTTCTGTATATCCTCCTCAGACTTAAATCTAGAGAACATTGGAGGATAAATCTGAGTAAAGTCTTTTCACGACTTGAACCGAGGCCCTGGCCATAACGAGCATCCCAAATCATGAAAGCTCGAACGCCCTTCTATATCTGGTAATCATGCACAATATTCATAAATTATAATAGAAGATGCGCAATTATAAATCATTACGGAAACATGTTCATACTCTTAGTTCAATTAAATTATGAAAAATAAAATCCAATATCAACTAAACAATATCTGAACCAGTCTGTAAAATCTCGACTACATCTGAGAATGACAATTGTCTGAAACTTGGACAAGGCCCCCAGTGGACCTAAACCAAAATAAATAATATAATCTGAAAAACATAGGCTTTCTGGAATAAAGAAGGCTCACCAACTGCACACATCACTATTGTCTGAAAACTCTGCGGCCTAGCAGAACCTCTGAACTGAACTTTAGACCCTGGGAGGAAGGGGGTTAATACAAATGTACTGGTACTCCAGAGCAATCCAAAATAAAGCTTTTCATATAAATAAAATAGTTGACAGCTAGTCATAAAACATCTTATATGATATAAATTCCAAAACACATGGGGATTTTTTATAATCATAAGACCTTTCTATCAATGCAATTTTTTATCTTTGTATTACTTCTGAGTTAGGTGGAACTCCCCTACAAGTCTGATATTCCACGGGCTATATGGAATCCGCCATTGACTCGGTGGGGAAGCCCCCAACCCAAGTGTGCCGCAAGGGTTGGAGTGTCTGAGTCTGATACGCTACAGGGCACTAGGCCAGCATATAATAATATACCCAAATCGGCAAATCACGATTTTGGACAATGAGTTGTCTGAACTCGTGCCTTTTTCGGGGAACTACCTAAGCTATCTTTATGCCCAATTTTAGTTTGTTCTGATACATGCACCATTCTAGTTTCAAAATCTGAAAATCTAATTTCAAACATGTATTTTATTTTGTTCTGAATTAACATGGCATTATCTGAGTTGGTGTCGTCACACCAAGACTTGCAAGTCCTTTTTCTGAGACATAATGCATCATGCATGATTCTTTCATCAAAACTCAATTCAGACCACCGAAACATGCAAATAGTATAAGAAATTTCATGTTCCGAAACATAAGTCAAAAACTATACAAGAATTTTTGACACATATTGTGGTCTTGTACTTTTGGCAAAACCATGCACTCTTTCATTATATGTATATTCAACATTAATAAACATGCACAACCTTCTCTTTTGATTCCACAATCATGTTCAAATCATAGTATAAATCAAGACCTTTCATATCATGCTTTTCAAAACAATCCATATCATACGAATAATGGGAAAAATCATATCAAGAGAGGGATTCATTATAATTCATGCTCTCAATTGAATATTCATCCTTAAAAACATGCATACATATTTATAGAATTTCAAATCAATTTGGGGAAAGTCCTAAAGACCAAAACAATGTCATTGAGACTTCTAAAACATGATTATAAATCATAAATCCAACACCCTTTTCTTAAAAATCATGATTTCTATGGCCATGAGATTTTTAGGAAAACCCCGCGTACCTCAATTTAGGAATTTAGTGGATGATTCTTGAAGCCTTAGATTTGGGGATTCCAAATCTTTGATCAATTTTGAAAACCCACGATTAAATCTTGAGTTATTTGGGTTTTTAGTTTCAAACCCTAGAGAATGTTCTTGTGAATTTTTGAAGGAAATATGAATAATGTGATCATTTGGGAGAAAAATCCTGTGATTAAGCTAATAAAGGGGTGGAAATTACCCAACATACCCTTAATGAGATGGAATAAAATATAACTGGGAGCCCAATTTTATGGGCCACCGCGATGCACCACTATCGCGGTGGCTCACTAGAAAATGACGAATGGGACTCTTGGGGTCACCGCGATGCGGAGCCATTGCGTTGTCCCACTAGTTGGGACCTAGAACTTCAATGCGACGTGTCACAATCGCGCTAGGCTACTGGAATTTGACAATTGTTAAATAGACCACCTCGGCGATGCGCCAAGTACCAAAATGATGGTGTTTTATGACTAGTACTAAAATTAGCCATAGCATCTTGCCCGGTATTGGATTTGGGCGAATCTTATATCGACGGAAAGCTCATTAAATTTCCCACGATACATAATTGATTAACATGGAAAATTTGCATTGGATTTATTGATTTTGGATCATCTATGCATAGAAATGATGGTTTTTATTCTAGCCCGAAATGCGGGGTGTCATATTATCTCCCCCTTGGGATCATTCGTCCCCGAATGATGGGTAGAAACGTTAAAGCTGAAAGGTATGGAATAACGAAGACATGATGTGTCTTCTAAGAAAGGATATAACCGAGCTGAAACATTTAAACTTCTATCATGAAACTGAATTCTGAGCTGATTTGACTTTACTTGCTTTAAGGAGATGATTCATGCTTAGAGTTTAGGATTTCCCCCCGAAGTGTTTATGCTCAAATCACACACATTGGATTTGGAAGTGATAGCTTATGTTCGTACGGATCATGAGGCAACAAGATTTAGATCGTACAAAGGTATTACACTGTCTGAGCTAAAATAGCTGGAAAAATTTAAGATTATGTGTTGAACTCTTATGAACTGAGTCATGACTAAATAACTGAATCTGAAACATGATGCTTGCACTGAACTGAGTTCGCAACTTACACGGATGGAATAGATTATCTTTTGGGATGGTCATACGAATTGGATTTCAGATAGTAGGACTGGGTGAAAAGGTGGAAAACCACAGTAACTTGTCTGCCTGACTGCTAAACTGAATTATACGGGACACTTATACTTAACTGGAGTATCTATTCAACACTCTTTCTAAAGAAGTTCTAGTAGCATCAGGTAGCAAAGAATTTCTGACATGATCTACACAAGACATCCAACTAAGGAATCACAACAATGACACTACTCTATAGCATAGAATATAAACATATAACTCATAAACTATGATAGAATTACCAAACCTTAGGCAATGCAACTTCTTACTTCCGAGATTAGCCACACTTCAAAAATACTCTCTCAACTATACTTTCCCTTTAAACACTATGCTCATTGATTCGACTTATTTTTCTCACTTGGCTGCTGATATTTCCATCTACTAACATCTAAACTGAACTAAATCCCCTCATTATCTTCAAGCCTAACTCAAAATCACAAGATGCACCATATAATACTTTAGTACTAGTCTGAATCATGAATTTAGCACACCCTGCATTTCACAATTTCTCATCTCCTGCATAATTCTTATTGCCACTCCGGCAATCACCTTCAACTTCATATTAGACATTCACAAACATTCAAGGCATCTATCCATATACATACAAACATGACATTCAAGCCTATCTCCATACCCATATATGTACTTCTAAACAACCACCCATAAAGCATATTTCTCATATTCTCTAATACCTCTATCCATAACAACTTCCCTACACTATTCAGATGATACACATAAAATATCCTCAACTAACCAAGCCATACACGAAACTTCACCTCAAAATTCTTTAAACTTATAGAATTACATAAAACAAGCGCATAATAATTTTTCCCAAATATAACACATAAAACTTCAACTAACCATGACACGTATCAAAGACTCGGCCTCAATCTTACTCCACAATTTCTGCCTTAACTCAAATAAGACTACAACCATCTTTCATCAATAAGAAATGTTTACTCTTTCCCATATAAACAACTGTTCATCATCACTATCTCGACCTAAGGGAAAAAAGTCACTGAAAAATTGGAATACCGGAATCCGGAACATGAGAGAAGTACTAAACATAACTTGATACCCTACTGAGGCGTGAGGAATAGAGCACTCACGGCATGGACTCATTATAGAGATCTAATCTGAGGACGTACCTAATATAAAATATAAATTTTCATTGATCGTTAAGAGCATCACATGTGCACAAGAGTCATGAACTGCATGACCTAAATTTTTGGAATTCATAACTTACGGAAAGTGATTCTGACTGCTGAACAAACTGGAAACTCATCATATTAGGAACTAGGAGAGTACCTGATTCCTTATCATATGCATGAACACGGACTATGATCATGAATCTGAAACATAAAGCATGAGTATGTATCGGAATAACTAAAGTAAACTACTGAAATAAGAATAGATTGAGCATCGTTCTTTCTCACGGCCAATTCCACAACTTACTGGCAAATCTATTAGCATCTCAAACCTTGACTTGGTTACTCGTTCTATCATCTTCCCCTTAGATTTAAGTCATTACTTTAAATTTGTGGACCACTATATACACTCTGGTATAAACTGAAATCACTTTTACTCTAGAGTCGGGGATATAACAATACACATAAAACTAAACTTACCTTGTAAGACGGTATCTTCATATATAACAACCAATGCTAATACTTCCTTATAAGATTCAACCCTTAGGTTTCTATAGCCCCAAAAGTCATCATATAATATCTTAAACATTCACCAACTCAGATTCTTCTAACACTAAACATGGATATCTCCAAACCTTTGACGGACCATACCACTTTTGTCATAGTCTACTAGCATCACAACTCCAAACTTATATCTCTCTACTATGAGAATCAAGATCATATCAAAAGGCTTAACATTATTTGTCAAAACTCCTTAACTTGGCTATTTAGAACACCATATACCATCTAACTAGTCTTTCTCTACCTAGCAACTCAACGGTACCACTAGCCACACACAACATGTAATAGCCTTAGAAAAATACCACAACCTTATATCACCCTGGCATACTTTTACTTCATACATACCACATCATACTTCATTACGAATCAAGTAACTTAAGATCTTGCATGCACTGTTCAAGCCTATTAGATCGCTTCCATAAAACTAGTATCATTAACCAAGAAATAATCACCTCCACCCTCATGGCCATCAACTGTTCAAACTTAATGTCTAGGGGTAAACATGATTTACAACCCAACCTTACACACAATATTCTTACATGCCAAATATTTGGAAATATGAATCAGCCAAAACTTCATAACAGTAAGGATCGATCACAATCCTATGATCTATCTTATTTAAAATTGATTAACACGTCCTTCTTCTACACATCATTACTATCTACCCATTTTATACAGCTAAACTTAGTTCATGGCTCCATAAGTCCCAACTAAACTCCCTCTTACAACCTCAGGGGCATCAAAATTAACACCACTCATCCACCAAGTACTTTCATCAATAACCTATAATTTTCTTACACGACAAATACCGTCAATAACTCTTTTCGTACTTCAAGTAAACAACAATTCACCTTAACTAATAACTCCTTCTCTACCTTACCTTCTACTAAACTAAAACACAGGGATGTATCACGTCATTACCAACTCAATCATATGCAAGAAGATTCGGCCATACATATATTCAACCAACACAAGAACAACAAGTCGAACAACAATTTTCTAGTGAATCAAAATTGACCTAACACGGCTTCACTAGACTTTGATTTTATGTTTTGAACAAGAAATGAGATGAATGACAATGCAACTATGCTAGTGAATCGAAATAGCCCCACACGGCTTCACTAGACTTTCAGTTTTAACAACACAATGATAACAAGATTACAAGAGATAGAAACTTGACACATAATAATCAATGATCTAAGAATACATATCTTACTCTATATAAATAAAAAACTAAGTCAAACACTTCCCCCACAGACTACCATACAATCCATGCATGCTACTAGCTTCCACATTAGTCTATCACTATAAAGGAGTAAATCATCCTTAAACATCAGTTCTTCAACTAAAATATTTATTTACATAAAAGTTACACTCACTCTGACTTCTAACTTTGTGACTTCACATTATCAACTTCTTGGTCCAATCACAGTACCAATAGGTCATAACACCGACACTTTAACTCACACTATAATTTGGGTAAAAATATAGTTCCAACATTCTGCTACATATCAGCCCCCCTTAAGAGTGACGTCAGCAATATAAATTCTAAAAAGGACTGAATACACTCAATACCGCAGGCTGAAAAGCATGATTTTATCTAAATCAAAGTTCACACTAGAATCAATACACTCTGAGACACTAACGAACTCTTCATAAGTCCTTGCACAATTTCAAAATCTTATATGGATCAATCAGAAAGAACCATGTCATTTAGACTTTAAACTTCTTTACTTGAATCACCCCAATAATGAGACATATCTAAGAATATCAAAGTAAGGAAATAATTAGGATGACTATTACTTTCATATAGGCGACACCATAGCACGAATTAGAGAATGAAAGAGGAATTTTCTGACTCTATTACACGAACTAGAACATGAAGAAAGAGAGACATTTCTAAAAGCCTCGCAGCCTTCTGCTTGTAAGTATGGCGCGCTACACACCTATAAACAAGACTCTACCCGACGCAATTTCGCAGACACCATGGGACCATGAACCATGCTCTGATACCAAGTTTGCCACGACCCAAACCAGGGCCCTGGCCATGATGAGCATCCCGAACATGAAGGCCCGGATGCCCTTTTATATCTGGTAATCATGCACAATATTCAAAAATTATAATAGAAGATGCGGAATTGTAAATCATTACGGAAACATGGTCATACTCTGAGTTCAATTAAACTATGAAAAATGAAATCCAATATCAACTACACAACATCTGAACCAGTCTACAAATCTATACTACATCTGAGAATGACAACTGTCTAAAATTGGGACAAGGCCCATAGTGGACCTAAACTGAAATAAATAATATAATCTAAAAAACATAGGATTTCTGGAATAAAGAAGGCTCACCAACTGCACACATCACTATTGTCTGAAAACTCTACGGCCTAGCAGGACCTCTAAACTGAGCTTTAGACCCTGGGAGGAAGGGGGTCAATACAAATGTACTGGTATACAGAGCAATCCAAAATAAAGCTTTTCATATAAATAAAATAGTTGATAGCTAGTCATAAAACATCTTATATGATATAAATTTTAAAACACATGGGCATTTTTTATAATCATAAAACCTTTTTGTCAATACAATTTCTGATCTTTGTATTACTTCTGAGTTAGGTGGCACTCCCCTACAAGTCTGATATTCCATGGGCTATATGGAATCTACTATTGAATCAGCGGGGAAGCCCCCAACCCAAGTATGCCGCAAGGGTTGGAGTGTTTGAGTCTGATACGCCACAGGGCACTAGGCCAGCGTATAATAATATACCCGGATCGACAAATCACGATTTTAGGCAATGAGTTGTATGAACTCGTGCCTTCTTCGGGGAACCACCTAAGATCTCTTTATGCCCAATTTTAGTCTGTTCTGAAACATGCACTATTCTAGTTTAAAAATCTAAAAATCTGATTTCAAACATGCATTCTATTTTGTTCTGAATTAACATGGCATTATCTGAGTTGGTGTCGTCACACCAAGACTTGCAAGTTCTTTTTCTGAGCCATAATGCATCATGCATGATTCTTTCATCAAAACTCAATTCAGACCACCCAAACATGCAAATAGTATAAAAGATTTCATGTTCCGAAACATAAATCAAAAACTATGCAAGAATTCTTCAAACATATGGTGTTCATGTACTTTTGGCAAAACCATGCACTCTTTCATTATATGTATATTCAACATTTATCAACATGCACAACCCACTCTTTTGATTCCTCAGTCATGTTTAAATCATAATATAAATCAAGACCTTTCATATCATGTTTTTCAAAACAATCCATATCATACGAATAATTGGAAAATTCATATCAAGAGAGGGATTCATTATAATTCATGCTCTCAATTGAATATTCATCCTTAAACACATGCATACATATATATAGAATTTCAAATCAATTTAGGGAAAGGCCTAAAGACCAAACCAATGTCATTGAGACTTCTAAAACATGATTATAAATCATAAATCTAAAACTCTTTTCTTAAAAATCATGATTTCTATGCCCATGAGATTTTTAGGAAAATCCCACGTACCTCAATTTGGAAATTTAGTGGATGATTCTTGAAGCCTAAGATTAGGCGATTCAAAGTCTTCGATCAATCTTGAAAACCCACGGTTAAATCTTGAGTTATTTGGGTTTTTAGTTTGAAACCCTAGAGAGTGTTCTTATGAATAGTTGAAGGAAATATGAATAATGTGGTCACTTGGGAGAAAAATATCGTGTTTAAGCTGATAAGGGGGTAGAAATTACCCAACATACCCATAATGAGGTGTAATAAAATATAACTGGGATCCCAATTTTATGGGCCACCGCGATGTGCCACTATCGCGGTGGCTCACTGGAAAATGACGAATGGGATTCTTAGGGTCACCACGACGCGGAGCCATCGCGTTGTCCCACTTATTAGGACTTGGAACTTCAACGCGACGCGCCACAATTGCGCTAGGCTACTGGAATTTTACAAATGTTAAATAGACCACCTCGGTGATGCGCCAAGTACCAAAATGACGGTGTTTTATGACTAGGACTAAAATTAGCCATAACATCTTACCCGGGTATCGGACTTGGGCGAATCTTATATCAACGGAAAGCTCATTAAATTTCCCACACTACATAATTGATTAGCATGAAAAATTTGCATAGGATTTATGGCTTTTAGATTATCTACGCATAGCAATAATAGTTTTTATTCTAGCCCAAAATGGGGGGTGTTACAAGTCTCAAATCCAAGAAGATGTTGTCTTAACTATGAGGTCGGCTAGAGAAAAATACTGTTGATTATTCTGAGCATCCATGGATTGGTATAATACAGTGAAGGTAGCCCTAAATCTAGCATAAGAGACCTACTCGTTAAGAGGGTCTTCAAGAATATGTGGGGAAGGTTGGTCACCATTTCTCCTTCTATTAGCCCTTCTGGAAGGCATTTTCTATAAATGATAAAGATTGAGTTAGAAGGAGAAGTTTAAATGGAGCTCGTGCCCCATTATATGACATGAATACTGAAAGAAGGGAAACTTTCCTCAAACATCTCATAGCCTCATTCTCATAAATGTGGCACACTTCATACCCATGCACAAGACTCTACCTAACACGGCTTTCAGACACCCTCAGACACTTTAAACCTTGTACCCTGATACTATGTTTTTCACGACTCAAGACTACCTCTTAGTCATAACACGGTACTTAAGGCCACAAGTACCCTCAAGATAACCCATAAAATGGAACAAGATGTAATTATGAAATGAAGGTAAAAAATACTATTTGAAATGACATTTAATAGATGTTCCAAACAGTCATGTCAAAATAAATGAGTCAATAAAAAATAGCTGAAAACATAACAAATAGTCTGACTATCTAAAAACCTCTAAACGTGATGAGTTGTTCGGGCAGTCCCCAACTAACTCTAACTATTGAAATTGCATAAACTAAAATACTTGAAAGAATGATAAATAATATAACTTGTCCTCAACTAATTAGGACTCACCAATGCTACAGCTATGTAGTAACAGAATGAACTACACATGGTCTGGGAATTGAGCATCTGAACCTATATTTTGAAATCAATATAGTGCAAAAGAAAGTATGCGGTCAGTACTTTGAATGTACTGGTATGTGAGATAGGAATAATTGATATATGTATAATTATTAAGCATAGATACATGAACATGTAAAACAAATGCAAAACCAAGTAAAGCATTTGTTGAAATAATTTGTAAACTGAATAACTGATAAACTTAATGCTCAGTCATGTAAACCTAAACTGATATAATCTAACTACTGAACTGAAACTGTGGGAGATAATATTTAACTGACATACCACAATCTAAGCTAATTGGGGTCCAACCTGTAACCCTAGTTAGAAGGGTGTCTGTACCTTGCCACGGATACTGACATTGGCTATGTGAATCCACTAAACTGGTGTCCGAAAGGACTAGGGAGTCAACCTAAACTAGAAAGTGACCTGAAGAGAGTATCAACCATATACTACAGAAAATACCTCTCATAACCTACCTTGTCTACATAGTACTGGAACTATGGGATTGTTATTAAGGGCCCCACCCTAAGCTGGCTGGTAAGCCCCCATCCCTAGGTTTACTCAGTGTTGAGTTTTAATCTCAATTGTACTGACACTGATATTGATGAAAGTTTAACATGATTCAACTTCTAAATTCTCAACATGATAATAATCTAAATATAACAACATAAACATGGTTTGGATGACTTGTAACTTAGAAACTTGTAACATGCATCACTATGTAGGTATCAGGTGTTCACAACCCACCAGCACTATCTATTGCAAAATACTCTTGGCAATTATTGAACAATTTATGGTATGGGAAAATCATAAATAGAACCCCATATTTCAATAATAATTCATGAGGTGGGCATTTATATTATCAAACATATGGTAACACCGTTATCGGGAGGGAATACATTTTCATAGTTTCGTGATTAAGCCTAAGCTACACCTTCAATTTGAAGATTTTGTGGTAGATGTCAAATATAGTAACCTAACAATCATTGGTATCGAATCCTAAGAAAATACGTGGAATCGCGGTTTTCAGCTATTCTAATCAACATGTAAAACTGGAAAAGTAAATGGGGAGATTTAAGTACCAATATCAAACAAGTAGCTAGTATAAACTTCAGTTGTAATAAGTTATTGGTAAACACTAGGATTTTGTTCTACTTGGCTTCTCGACTCCATAGACTTATCGTGATTTATTGAACCAACCTAATATCTTATGTGCAAAATCTGATAAGTTATGCAACACCCATCTTTTGGACTAGCTGACAGATTTCGCCCTTTACCTTTTGAGTCTCAAGATTCCACCTTACTAATCCTTATACAAGATCCCAGTTAAATATTACCTTTTAAGTCTCTATTTATTAGATGACAGCTAACCATCATACTTATATAATTCCTAGTAGTGTGGATCGATAGTTAACTTCAAATTATTGTTGTAATTGTTTTTTCCTCGCCATTACTCCTCTTTTGTAGTTTGTAGCAATAATCTAGGAGGGATCCTAATGTTTACAATGCTAAGATAGCTATCAAAGTGAATATAATACAATGCATGCATGGGTATCAATTCAGAACAACATAGCACTTTTCCTACTTCATCAATCCACCAGGGTTTCCACAAACCTAGAATACTGGTTGTTAGATGCTCATGCTTGTGAAGTAATCAATAACATTCATAATTTAAAGTATAAGATGTAGTCACAATAATCATAACTGAAAACCCAAAACTTTAAGTGAATTAATCAACCAAAATTAATATAAGAGAATTCTAAGAACAAAGTCAAATCTCCGAATCAAAATATGCTTGTATGTATCAAGAGTGTGTACTTCTACTAAAAACACATAAAGGACATTTATTGTTAATGAGGAATCCCTAAAATTAAAGCCCGGATAAAAAAGGGCAAAAAAAGATTGGTGGCCACTTATCTGTGTCTATATGCGGCTTGGCCTTGGGTGAATGTGCCATATGTAGCCTGACCTTGGGCACATATAGACATGGGTGAGTGCCAAAAAAAAAATTTTCACTGTCTACGCACTGGACTTTGGACTTCTAGAACTTACCTTACCCATATATGGTCCACATAAGCTACATGTGGTTCGCATGTTGATATAGGTTAGTGCTGGAAGTTATTTTTCAGCTCTTTTACTCTCTGGATCTTCAATTCTGGTACTTACCTTAGTCACATATAGACCACATATGCTATATGTGGTCCACATATAGACATAGGTAAGTGCCAAGACTTTAAAATCTTGTAACCAAGCTTCCAAACTTTAAGTTTTGACAAATGCTTTGACCACGTACATCTGTAAAGTGTCACAAATGCCCAAAAATAATTAAGTAATGAAAAACTCCATCTTTCACCTTTTTCTTGAACTTCACCTCGAAAACCTAGTTTCCTGCAAAACATACTAAAAAATATCATATCTAACAAAATAACCTAAGAAATTTGCATATTTTCATTGTTTTAAGCATCAAAAGTGCTATATTTCTATAGCACATCAACATACTCAACTTAGAATGATTGCATATCCTCAGGAAACATAACACAACAAACCATAACATGACGCTTAACTAGGATAATCTAAGTTGTTCAAGGTAGTCATTATTAACACTTTAAGCTTAAACCACAATACCTTCTCCTATTTCAACATTTCAAAATCAGTTGTGTATAAACATGAAGCACAACAATGTGACACAATGGAATAAAGGTATGGCATTACATTAGCAATTAACAACCATGCATATGTACAAGATAAACTACCCAAATACGTAAGCAGCTAGCAATATGACTCTTCTTCCCTCACAACAACGAAGTCCCACTCACATATATTAAACTAGTTTAGGTGTACACGCCTCGCGCGTGCACCTCATTTTATTGAGTTCAAACGTTACACTAAATAGGATATTTGTTTGAATCATAAAGATGAAGCCAATAATTAAATTCAATATCTTTTGAAAAATTTATTTAATTAAACCTAACCTTCACCAAAAATATTTCTCAAAACTGATCGACATTGATCTACCGCTTGTAAACTGCAAAAAAATAGTACAATGATAGAGACATCAAAATAATATAATTAAATCTATCCTTTACAGAAAAAAAATTTAGAGTCGTCCGATACTCATCTACCACCTGTAAACTATAACAAAATACTACGACAATAGAGATATCAAAATAATACAACTAAACTTTACCTTTACACAAAAAAATTCTCAAAACAGAGATATAAAAATAATACAATTAAACCTAAACTTTATCTTAAAAAAATATTCAAAGTCATCTGACATTCATCTACCTCCTGTAAATTCATCTACGACCTGTAAACTACAACAAAATAATACAATAGTGATCACAAAACTTCAATTTTGATTAAAATAATTCTTGTCTGGGCAAAAATTTTGACACTAAAGAATGACTTGAATGGAAACAAAGAAGATACATATATACACACACGTTGAATTCTATTATGTTGGGTTATAAAATTAAGCATCAACCAATATAGATATGCAACCGAATAAAGTTATATGAGCATTAATCATATTTATAGAAGTACTTCCTTAATAGAGTCTTATTTTAGGAGTATTATTCTATCATATTTTGGAAGTATTTTTCTAATTCACCAGTACAAAGAAAAATATTAATTAATTTTTCTTCCATATATTTTAGGGGTCCCATATATTCTAGGAGTCTATTTAATATAATAAAAATAATTAATTAATAAATTAAAGAAAATAGTGAAAATTTAATTTTTTCTAAATGAGAGTCTTTTAATGAAGGACAAAAAGTTCAAATCACTTTTCTAAGAGTCTTCACACTTTAAATATATTATAGATTATAGATTATAAGAAACTTAGATTTAGATTATGACAGTCTTTATTTTAATTCATAATTAGAATTTTTAAATTGTTATTATTATTATTTACACTCTTTGCCCAAAAAATGTGGCTCTAAAGTTTATCCTTGTTTCAACTCACAAAAAATTATTCAATTATTCAACACAGACATTCACAAAATAAAAAAATCATCAAAATCAACTTTACTTATCAATTCAAAACTTCAAAACAAATAAACACGAACTTACATATTCTTTATCCAGTGATCTAAGAAGTTTCAATTCCAATTCTCTGGACTCATTCCAAAAAAACAACAAACAATTAAGTATCAAAATAAATCAAATCATAAAAATAACATAATGTAATTCCACAAGTAGAGTCTGCAATATTTGTAATTGTACATAATTTATGAGATATAAAGATGTTATATAAATGTACCTTATCTATATTTGTTCATGATATAGATTTAATAATTAATTGATCTCATTGATATTGAAGGGGTTACAGCTGTATATATAGAGAACTGAAGAATAACTAATTACAGAATAACCCAGATGTATTTAATAATTATATATGTAGTCTATTATCCCCCCGCAAGCTGATCAGCGGTAACGAGGGGCAGCTTGGAGCAGAGAGACTGAAAAGGCTGTAACGGAAGAGGCTTGGTGAGAATATCAGCAAGCTGGTCAGTAGATGGGACATAGTGCGTGGCCATCGCTCCTGCAAGTACCTCATCGCGAACAAAGTGACAGTCAGACCCAACATGCTTCATACGATCATGAAGGACTGGATTTTTGGTAACACAAATAGTGGACTGATTGTCACAATAAATCTGTGGTTTCATCGGGGGAATGCCAAGTGCATCCGTAAGGTATCGTAACCACATGGCTTCAGCAACACCCGCAGCCATGGCACGATATTCTGCTTCTGTGGAGGAACGGGACACTCGCGTTTGCTTCTTGGTGCACCAGGAAATCAGATTCGGTCCCATCATAACAATATATCCAGTAGTGGACTTTCGATCATCTTTGTCGTTAGCCCAATCCGAATCAGAAAAAACAGATATATCAAACGAGCCCTTTTGAAATAAAATTCCACAGTGAAGAGTACCTTGAAGATAGCGCAGAATGCGTTTCAAGGCCTGAAAGTGTTGTTCTGTGGGAGCATGCATTGATTGGGAGACTCGATTGACTGCATATTGGATGTCCGGACGAGTAACAGCAAGATAATGAAGTCCACCGACGAGGCTCCGATATAGTGTAGGATCGGCAAAGGGAGTATTCGGCCCTGGGGATTGGCGGACTGCCATGGGAGTGACCGCGGGTTTGCAGTCTGTCATTCCAGCCCGATTTAGAAGTTCAAGGGTATATTTTGTCTGATGCATCAATATGATTCCCGATTTGCGGATGAGTTCGAGGCCAAGAAAGAACTCCAGAGGACCGAGGTCCTTAAGTTTGAAGTCACGATGCATAGCTTCAGTAATTTCAGTGATGAGTGATGACGAGCTGCCTGTAATAACAATATCATCCACATAGATAAGAATGATGACTGTCCCTCGAGAACAGTGAAGGGTGAAGAGGCTGTTGTCATGATGGTAGGTGCGAAAACCAAGACCCTGCAGAAAAGTAGAGAGACGTGTGTACCAGGCACGAGGGGCCTGTTTCAGGCCATACAGTGATTTGCGAAGCTTGCAAACATAGTGAGGACGGTTGGGATTAACATATCCCGGTGGCTGAACCATATAGATTTCTTCCTCAAGATGACCATGAAGAAAGGCATTGCTGACGTCTAGCTGATGAAGCGGCCAATCATAGTGAAGAGCAAGAGACAAGACCAGACGAATAGTCTGTTGCTTAACAACAGGGCTGAAGGTCTCCTTATAATCCACACCATACTCCTGATGATACCCTTTTGCAACCAGACGCGCTTTATAGCGAGAAAGAGATCCATCTGAATTTCGTTTGATGCGAAACACCCATTTGCACCCAATAGACTTTCGGTTACTAGGCAGAGGTACCAAATCCCATGTACGTTGTTCATTCAGAGCCTGAAATTCCTCATCCATAGCTTGGCACCAGAAACTATTTTTGGAGGCTTGGTTGTAGGTAGTAGGCTCAGTTGTGGGATGTGCATCAAAGGGTATTTGAGTGTGGTAGGCTTTGGGTTTGAAGGTACCGGCCTTGGCTCGGGTTGTCATAGGATGAGTGTTGAGTGGAGGGTGATTAGGAAGGGGTGGTGGAGTTGTATGATGCGTGGGCGGGGGTTGGGTGGGGCTGCCGTGGGAGCTGGGATGTGCAGCGGTGGATGGGGTGGCTGTATGTGTGTTAGGAGTATGATGTAGGGAAGTGGTGGGTTGTGTGGCAGTCGGCTGGGTGTTCGGGTGAGAGGTTTGGGGTTTCGGGTGGGTAGTGGTGTAGTGGGGTACCGGGTTAGGTGCCGAGTGAGCCGGAGCATGAGCGTGAGAAAAGGACGGAAATAATGGCACAACGCCAAGTGGATTGGGGGAGTATGGAGTAGAGGAAAGACTTGTGTAAGGAAATTGTTCCTCCACAAAACGAACATGACGGGAAACATATGTTTTCTGAGAAACAGGATCGAAACATTTGTAACCTTTGATAGTGGGATGATAGCCTAGAAAGACACAAGGGGTGGACCGAGGTTGAAGTTTATGTTGAGTGTGCGGACGCAACCAGGGATAAACTAGACACCCAAACGGGCGGAGATGGATATAGTCGGGTGGATGATTGTAGAGACGGGCATATGGAGTGGAGTTGGAGAGAGTGTGAGTGGGCATGCGATTTATGAGGTAGTTGGCAGTAGCAAGGGCATCAACCCAAAAGGAAACAGGTAAGGTGGAATCATGGAGGAGCGCAACAACTGTTTCTATTAGGTGACGGTGTTTGCGCTCAGCAACGCCATTTTGTTCAGGGGTATATGGACATGAAGTGTGATGAAGAGCCCCTAGATTTTGAAGAAAAACACCAAATGCATTGTTGACAAATTCTTTGCCATTGTCACTTCGAAAAATTTTGATTTTGGCATTAAATTGATTTTGAACCATTCGGTCAAAGTTTACAAAAATAGTATAAGCTTCGGATTTAAATTTCAGAGGATAAAGCCAAGTGAATTTACTGTAATCATCAACAAAACAGATATAATAACGAAAACCTTGAACAGAAGGAACTGAGGTTGGACCCCAAACATCAGAATGAATTAATTGAAATGGCGCAGTGGCCTTGTGTTCAGACAGTGAAAAAGGTAAACGACAAGATTTAGACACTGAACAGGACTCGCAATGTAATTTTTCTGAAAAATTAAAACCTAAGGAAGATAAAATGGATTTGGTGATGGCGGATGATGGGTGCCCAAGCCGGCGATGCCAGGTTGACGAGAGAATGGCTTGACTCACAACAGACGGAGACCTGGATGGAAGAGTGTATAGCCCATGCTCACAGCGGCCCGTGTACCGCACCCGGTTCGTGGTATTGTCCACTATCTGGAAATTGGTGTCATTAAAAATGAGGGTGCAGTTATTTTCTTTAGTAAAGCGATAAACAGATAAAAGATTGGATGTGAGGGAAGGGACGTGGTGAAGGGTTGAGAGATGAAATTTACCATTTGGGGTATAGACATACCCAGAGCCGGTGTTTGTGATGGGAAGGGATTGACCATTGCCTACTGTAATAGTTTCTGAGCCATGATACGGATGAGGAGCTTGAAGTTGTGAATAATCCGACGTCACATGGGTGTTAGCACCTGTGTCTAGATACCAATCGCCAGATTGAGCGTTTGTGGACGCATGCATCGCCCTTGATCCTCCGGACTGGCTATTTACATTCTGCGAGTCATCATAACGATACCAGCAATTAGCCGCAGAATGGCCCCGTTTAGCACAAATTTGGCACGTCGGAAGATCTCGTGTGGGCATCCGCTGGTTTCCTCGTCCCTGTCCGCGGCCTGACTGGAAGCCGTCCCTCGGTGGAGGCCCGCCTCTGCCTTGCTGCCCGGTGTTTCGACGGTCACCGCCGCCGCTTCCTCGCCCTTGGTTACGGCGATCGTCACCGCGACCCCTGGCCGAGCCTCCGCTGCCAGCCGAGTAAAGAGCCGTGACGCCAGGGGTGGAACTGGCTTCTCCGAGCAGTAATTTGTGTTCCATGTCTAGATTCAATTCTTCTGCATTAAGCCATCCAGACAGTTGATTCAGAGTGATTTCGACAGGCGAGAGGCGAATATGCTGTTTGAGAGAGGAATAGCCAGCCGGAAGACCACGTATCACGGCATTCACCACGTCTCGTTCAGGAATAATCTCGTTCACAGCATCTAGGTCAGACAGAATAGAGGCCACATCATCAAGGTATTGAGTCATCGTCTTCGTTCCCTTCCGAAGAGTATGCAATTTGTCACGCAACTGAAAAATATGAGCCGTGGACACAGAGTTGTACCTTGTGGCTAGTGCGTCCCAAAGTGAAGCCGATGTGAGAAAACCCCGGGCGTGTTTGTGCACAGAGGGGCTAATAACTGCGAGAAGACAGGCTCGGATCTGAGTGTCTACGATCATCCACGGAAGGTAGTCGGGATTTGGGAGCTTGACGCCGTCCTTCTCGGCTGTCTCGGGCTGCGGCTTCTCCGCACCGTCAATCCATCCGAGCAGCAAGTTGGCTGCGAGGGCGGTGCGGACGTTAAGTGCCCAGGCCGGGTAGTTGTTGTCAGATAATTTTTCGGGGATGAGATTGTGGAGATTCCTGAGCAGTAATTTTACTCCAGACGGTAATTTTGACAGAGGATCAATAACCTTGTCCATGGCGCCGACCTACGGCGGAGGAGGGAGGCCGTGCGGCGTGGTGTAGACGGTGGCGGCGGCGCACACACGTCGGAAAAGAGGAGAGATTAGGGTTTGGGCGGAAGAAGAAACCCTAGCTTTGATACCATGATACAGATTTAATAATTAATTGATCTCATTGATATTGAAGGGGTTACAGCTGTATATATAGAGAACTGAAGAATAACTAATTACAGAATAACCCAGATGTATTTAATAATTATATATGTAGTCTATTAGTTCATAATTCCATTGATATCATCATCTTCAATTCGTCATCCGTCTTCAAGATACCTACAAAAATATTGCAAAATAAATCAAATGTTATACTATGATTTTTGAAAGTAAAAGTATTTTTAAATCAAACAACCAAGAACAACCTAAAACCAAAAAATAAAGATTCATCAAAAATACACAATAAATATATATGGACTAAGAATTTTAGATGAAATAGAATTGAATACATTGCAATTTGCACGTAAAAAAATTTTAATCAACTTTTTATTCTTTACCAAATTTAGATAGTAACTTTTACGGTAATTATTGATTAGTTTTTTCGCTTTTATAGGACAACTTAATTATTATTTTCCTAATAATCTTATCCCATATTCTTCCTCCTTAATTTTTAAAATATGACTTAGTGGTTTAAATAAGGAAAATTATGCAAATTTATAGTGTTTTCCTTTTCATGTTTTCTTTTTTTCCCTTCCTTTTGCGTATGATTTTTGTTCTTCTCCTAATGTGATTCTTCATTCTTTCCTTTTATTTGTATGGATTTTGGTTTTTCCTTACTCAAATTTCTTTTTGTTTTTCTTACAATTCTAGTTAATTCAAATTACTAAATACAAAATATAAAAAAAAGTAAAAAGATGATTTTGTCTAAAGCATAAACTTTTAATGAAGGGCAAAAAGTTCAATTCACTTTTATAAGGATCTTCACATTTTTAATATATTATAGATAATGATGTCAATGCAGGTACAGTCAAGAGACACACTGAGAAGAGAAGTTCCAATCAACGTGCATCAAATACCATAGGCTTGCCCTTATTTTCTTTACTTCTGCATTCAGACAGTCAAATTAGGATTACTATAGGTCTTTTCTAGGCTTGTAATATAGGCTTGGGGGTTGGTGTGGTACATATGGACATTTCAAGTGACTAATCCTCCTTGGCACTACACTACTTTGGGGTCCACTTATTAACCAATTTTTCTATTTATTCCATCATTTTTCTTCTTTTTTATTCATTATTGCACATTTAGGTTGGGTGTGGTCTTTTATGCTTTTTTTTCACTTTTTCATAATTTTTTCTTTTTCTTTTCTTTTTATACCACACCCAGCCCTACTAATCATTTCCTTTTATTCTTCCCTTCTACATACCCACGTTACATCACGCGCCCTTAGATAGCCATCCTCAACTTAGGCAATTTGCCTGAGTCGAGGTGCATAATGTCCAAGGAGGAATGGTCCAAAATAGATTATTGCAACACAAATGGGAAGGTGAAAGATAAAGTAAGAAAAGTAGTCTACAAGGCTCAAACAGGGATCAATGGATACTACTTCACATTGGGAAGGTTATATAGGCTAAAAGCGTACTAAGATAAGAAATAGCCTATGATCCTTCCCTAACCAACTATCCTACAGCCTAGGAAAGACTAATCGGGCAAGTTCTTAATTCAACACACAAAGGGAACTAAGTAGTATCTCACACACACATGGTACAAAGTCAAAATTACAAGCTACTACTTATCTAGTTCATGCAATTGTTAGCAAATGATTATCATGTCCCTAATCCTAATGCAATAATAAGATCCACAATTTTCACACATATATACATTCACACAGTTCTAAGATTTAGGAGGGGTATTATTTTTCTCAAAAAAAAAATATGACAACTGCCCTAAACACTTAGAAATCTCCTAATTACACAAAACACAACACAATACAAAATAAAATATAATATGATGCAAAAGATTTATCCTAGACATGTTGGTTCTACAACCATACCGTGACCGATAGGAAAAAAATCACGACAACAAAAACCCATGGAAGCTATGGTATACCCCACCCCTAAAGGAAAATTGTACACTATCCCTAATGCGTTAGAATAATTTAAAACAAAGGGAATGAGGACATACTTGGGATGCACTAAGCCTCCATTTAATTAGCATCCCCAGATGAGGGTATATCCACTAGAGAAGGTAGTATTAGTGGTGGTGCACTACTTCAAGATGCACCCGCTGCTATCTTTACATGCATATGCCTCTCAACAACTGCAGAATCTATCAAATTATGTCTGGACTTTTTATAGGCCTGGTCATATGGAATGTTGGGAGCCTACAGATCCTCCATGTGTCCTCACTTGGTCCCAACTAGTGGGACCTCATCATCATCTTGCACAAATAGATCAAAGTGTCTGGGCCCGCGCAAAAGTGATATCCAAACCACTAAGGGTATGACTAGATAAGTGGTCATTATATGGTTCTCTATGAGAGAGTGTACCTCTGCTTAAAAGGTATCAACCTCTTCCTAATAGGTCCAAGGTTTGGTGTCTCAATCTTTATAAATTGAGCTACAACACGTCTCTTAAAAGCATCGACACGTGCCTGTAAATTAGCATATAAATCTGACATAGCAACTCTATGTGCAGCATCCTATATGACCACTATCGTCTCTAATTTAGTCCATACCTACGGCTAAATTTGCCCATATAGAGTAGCCACTTCGGTCTCAACAGCACCCAATCTCTCATCAGTGGCTCTCTGAATATCCATTAAGCTTTGTAAGAACCCATGAGATACCAAAATCATACCTGTAGTAGCAGCTGTAGTGGATGGGTGAGTGGGAAATAAAGAAACACCCACTGAATCTTAACTAGAAGCCGGGGTTGATGAAGAAGTACCTGGTTTTCCCTCACAGTGATTACTCAAATATAGGGCCTCTCTCTGCTCCCCCATCTCAAGATCAACATTAATTCCTACATCACCTCCATGCATATCACTAGGCTCTAAGAAAATTGAAGAGACCTCAGTCTGGACTTAAGGTACTGTGGCAGGCTCGCTAAGTCTCGTGGGAAGGGTCGAGCATGTCGGATCCTTCATAGCCTTTGTCTACATAGTGGTTATCCCAACTACTCTCATTAATTCTCGATATCTCCAGTACACCTACATCATTACATAAACTCTGAGTAAGGCATGACAATGGAAAATTCATCACCTCTCCAAAGGCTCTATGATGGATATCATATCAGAGGATGGCTGCAAAGTGAATATCATACCCGGCCATTAAACTAGCAATCAGGGAGACTCCGTCCGGTGTCAACATATTATCTAAGCAACCACCAAAACTTAGCAGCAAATGTCAATGAGGCCTTTTTTATCACACCATACCCCTCAATTCATGGGGTCTCATCGCCCAAGAGAGAAATATAGTCGGTTATTCAACTAGCCATATCAACTCGCTCACAGTTATGCTCTGCCTCCCTCATAATATTTCTATCATGTGTGACTCTCAGTCTGTAGTCATGCTCTATTATAGATGCTGGAGTGATATAATTTGGACCAAACATAACTCATCAAATAGTTGTTGCTGAAATGTCAACCCTGACCTCTCTCATAAGGGTTTGCTCAAGATGTGGTTGTTTTATATGTCTCATCAGATGTAGAAATCTATGCATCATATAAACTACTATGGCATGATATAATTTATAAAACTCTTGTACTAAAGTTGAGTTATAATAACCGAGTGGTCTAGTCATCTACTCCAACTGGTAACGATCAAAGGAAGCCTACAAGTGTCGTACTCTACTCAACCTAGATATATCAATTTGAAGATCCTAAAAAATAAGCCTCTTAGGCCTGTCGGTCTCTGAGATATGAATTTTTATATCATATAACATATGCATTCCCTCAATACACCACCTTAGGTTATCCTCATCAAAAGGTTTCTCCAAGGCATATATAGGGTAGCAAAACTATGTCTCTGTTATGTTGATGCCTCCTCATCTGGAATGGGCACCTCATGGGAAGACTGATTTGTACCCTTCTTAGACTGGGGTACACATGATGGTTTTTCATAAGCCGTTATACCCTCCTCACACTAGGGTACCATTTATCTCTAAATTTGTAGCCTCTGGTGAATCCAAGGACCTCTGCTCAAACTGAGGTCCTGAGATACACCCTGTGAAGCTGACTCAAAATTTGCCTTGTCCTCATCTTCATCAGCACTCAGTAGAGGCGATTGTGGAGGTAAAATCCAGGCTAATATCATCCTCAGTTGATCTAGAGCTGCCTGGGAAGCCTGGACAGCTGAATATCCTCTTTCTAAGACCTGTGTTAGGTAAAGACTAGCTTTTTCCCCATCATGAGTGCTCAGGCATCGGTTTTCCTAAAGTTCCAAAAATAATAGTCCCATCCACTTATCGCATTTGTCCTCTAGTCACTCTACATCTAGCCCCAGCCACAGCATCTCTAATCTATGTAATAGGGTACTCCACCATCGAGCCACTAGGATTGGGGATTTATCACGTCTCCTAGATGTATCAACTTTCCTCTTAGCCACTTTTGGTGTCATGTGTACCTGAAAAACTTGTCGTTAGTTTCCAACAAAAAATGAGGGATTGCAAAAGTTGAAGAAAAACTCAAAATTCATAAAGTTTGAATTTTTCCTCAATTTTCACACCCTTATAACTTATTTACGATCCCAATAAGTACAATGTTCACACATATATCAATAATCATGATTTTCAATGCAAACTAATATGCCCAACCTTTGGTACTCCTCTACTTGTTCAAGTTCAACTTCCGTTTAGGGCCTAACCTTAGAATTTAGTTCAAAACAAAGGCCTATATCAAGATTTTAGGCTACATCAAGGCTCCTACACACAAGCATGCTTATTTCTATATATTTTTCATGGAAATACACATAACAACTTGCTTGTTTACTATTTAAATTAAAACATAATTATTAGGAGCCGAGAAAGTTACTTTTTCTTTGAGAATCAGAAAGTGAACTATGAAGAAATACAGTAAAACCAACAATTGAATTTGTATTAAGTGTGGTAGGACAAGTTGGTACCCCAAATAATTTTCAATTTAGCCTTTTTCTAAGTGTGGGATTAGTTTATGCTTTGAGGGAGGGAGTTTGGATTTAAAGAGAAAAATGAGATTTTGAGGATTTGAATGGGTTAGAATGAGGGAAAATATGTTTAAATAGTGATGGGGGCCGAATTAGGTTTTAAATAAGCATTGGTGGGCCCAAAATTTTAATTAAAATTTAGGACCACATGCAAGCCACTTGCGTTAGCCACATGCGGCCTTCCAGTGGGCACATGTCCCACATCCGGTCCGCATGTGCTGGGCACATGTGGGCCTGATATTTTTCCCAACTTCTTGCTTTCTGGACTTTGTGTTTCAATGTTTTCCCACCTATGTATGGTTTCGTACTTGAATTTATGGTTCTACAAGTAAGATTATATGTCAAAGTCTAGATCTTGCCATTATTATCCTCAAAATTTCATTTTTTCCTTCAATTATCGCTCACTATTACCTGGCTCGAGTAAAATTTATGACCCTGATGGATTGGTCACAAAGTTCCCTTACCTGGAATATTACGGGTTTAGCAATCTAACTGTATTCTGGGCAAGTCTATAAGCTATAAACCTACAAAAGAAAAACAAAAGTGAACACTAAAAATAGAAGGTTGCCTCTCACTCAATGCTTAATTTAACATTGTGGCACAACGTGGCTGTGCGTTACTCAGACTTCACTAACAAGCCCATGGGTTACCCCCAATTCAGAACTTGATTTAACATCTCGGCATAATGTGGGTACCTTAATTACTCATAATTCATTAAGATACCCATATGAATACCCTCATAGATATCAATACAGTCTATCACCGACACCACACTTATGTCGATTAGCTTTTTCATTATTTTTGGATGTTGAATATGGCCTTCTTGATGTTGACTTTGAACTTCAGCTTTCCCTTCTCCATGTCAACCATTGCTCTACCTGTGGCCATAAATTGTCTCCCCAATATGATGGGCATCTCAGTGTCAACCTTACAGTCCAGAAGGACAAAGTTTTCTGGAAAGATGAAGTTATCAACTCTCACAACCACATCAAAAGAAAGCCCACAGGTTTCATCACAGTGAGGTTAGAGACCAACATACTCAATGTAGTCGGTTCAGGAGGGCCAAAGCCTAATTGCTTAAATACAGCAAGAGGCATCAAATTCATGTTGGCTCCTAAGTCACATAAGGCTTTGGCAAACCAAAAATAGTACATGGTATAGTGAATGCTCCAGGATCACCCTTCTTCTAAGCTAGAGATCTAGTAGTGATTGCACTACAGTGATGTAACCCATCAACATCCTACACCGTAGCCCCTATTTTCTTTGTAACCAATTGTTTCATAAACCTGGCATATCTAGGCATCTGCTCCAATACCTTAAGAAGAGGTATATTCAAGCTCAACTTCTTTAATATCTGAATGAATCGCTTGAACATTCCTTTCTCACTCTTTTGCTTCAATCAAGAAAAGGTGGGGGCGGTCGTAGAATTTATCATATTTTTGGATATATGGCCAAACCCTTACCTTTGTCCTTACCAACATTACTGTTACCACTTATTGCCTTTTTTAGCTCTACAATAGGTAACTCAGGTGTATTATCAACTTCATGCCTTGGCGCTTCCACAAAAGGTAATGGGGGATCCTCAGTAGTTATATAAGTCCTTGTGGTAATAGCAAGAACATGACCGTCATTTTTTAAATTTTGCATAGTATTGCTCGAAAGGGTACCTGGATGCCTCTGGTTCAATTTTGTTGACATTTGATTGAATTGTAGTTCCGACTTCTTAATAGAAGTAGCATGAGATTCAACCTTCTAATTCAACACCAAAATGTCAGCCTTGATCTCCTTAAGGTTGTTCTCCTAATTTTCTTGACCCTTTACCATCATAGTCAGCATCTATTCTATTCTTGATTTTGCATCGCATCTACCAGGATGAATATACTTATCTTTCTTTTCTTTTTAGTCATCCTTCTTTCTTCAGTCACCATTTCACTCCCTACTATGGTCTCTATATCTATCATAATAGTTCCGACCTTGGTTTCCTTACCTTTGGGCTCGAAAACCAGCCAACTGATGATCCAGATAGTTTGTTTCCTCCTCTAACTCTGACTCATAAGCTTTGGAAGTTGAACCCTGTGCTCCTACTATGTTCACTTTCTCTGAACTTTTTTCTAAAAACTACTTTGCCAGTAACCTAGGATCAGTTTTCTATAGAACAACTTCTTACGCCACTGAATCATCAGCTACTTTCTGATCGTAGGAGGCACCAATAGCATTTATGCCAGATCCCTCTCAGCCTTTTGAGTTTCTCACCCTTGGTTAGTAGGCGAGATCTGATCTAGCATATCCAAAGAAACCTCCCAACGTAGTCTCATACATGCTCCTCTAGAGATAGTGTCTACCATGGCTCTAGAACTGATGGTCAAGGCTCTGTAGAATATCTTTAATACGCTTGTCCCTGAAATTAGATGGTTGGGCACCATACTCAACTTCTTCTTGAACCTGAACCAAGCCTCATACATGGATTCTAATTGCAGCTACCTAAAATTATAAATCTTATCCTTAAGCTGTAACATCTTACATAGAGGAAAGAACTGATTCAATAATTGCTTGCGCAACTTGTTTCACGTAGTGATAGATCCTATTGGCAACTCCCTTAGCCATAAAGATGCTTCTACTATAAGTAAAAAGAAGAATAACCTGATACCTTACATGCAAAATCTGATAAGTTATGTACCACCAACCATCTTTTAGACTAGCTGACAGATTTCACCATATAACTTTTGAGTCTTAGGATGTCACCTTACAAACTCTTATCCTAGATCCCAGTTAACTATTACCTTTTGAGTCTCTAGTTATTAGATGACAGCTTACCATCTTACTTAGATAATACCTAGTAGCATGGATCGACAGTTAACTTTAAATTACTGTTGTAATTATTTTTTCCTAGTCACTAATCCTCTTTTGGAGTAAATCTAGGAGGGATACTAAATTTGCAACCGCTAAGATAGCTATTAAAGTGAAGTAATACAATGCATGCATAGGTATCGATTCAGAACAACGTAGCACTTCCCCTACTTCGTTAATCTATCGGGGTTTCCATAACCTTAGATAAGGATTTTTAGCCACTCGTGCTTGTGAAGTAATTAATAACATTCATATTGAAAGCATAAAATGTATTCACAATAATCATAACTAAAAATCAAAAACTTTAACTGAATTAATCAACCAAAATTAATACAAGAGAGTTCCAAGACCAAAATCGGATCTTAGAATCAAAATATGTTTGTAAGTATCAAGAGTGCATAACTTCTACTAAAAACACATAAAGGCTATTTATAGTACATGAGGAAACTCTAAAATCAAAGCTCAGATGAAAAAGGACAAAATGGTTTTGTGGCCACTTATCTATGTGTACATGCGGACTGTCCTTGGGTGAATGTGCCATATGCGTCCTGACCCTGGGCACATGTATACATGTCTAAGTGCCCAAAAAATTTCCTTCATTTTCTACTCTCAGTACTTTGGACTTCTAGCACTTACCTTACCTACATGCGGTCCACATGTGCTACATGCGGTCTACAGGTTGACATAGGCAAGTGTCAGAACATTTTTTAGCTCTTTCACTCTCTGGATCATCAATTTTGGTACATACCTTAGTAACATACAAACCACATGTGCTACATGTGGTCCACATGTAGACATAGGTAAGTGTCAGGCTTTCCAAATCTTGTAACCAAGCTTGAAAACTTCAAGTTTCAATACATGCTTTGATCATGTACATCCGAAGAGTGTCACAAATACCTAAAAAATTTATTAAGTAGCCAAAAACTCCATTTTCACCATTAACTTCACCTCCAAAATCTAGTTTCCTGTAAACATACCCAAAACACATCATATCTAACAAAATAACCTAAGAAACTTGCATATTTTCATAGTTTTAAGCGCCTAAGGTGCTATATTTCTATAGCACATCATTTAGAATCAAGACAATTGAGGGAAAAAATTGTGGAATTCATCATCTACGTAAACTTTTCACCAATTAGGGGGAAAAGGTTTATACTTGTAAAAATAGAAAATTCTAAGTACTCAATGGGTGGAAGGGACCCATTGATGAATATCCCACATACCTAAAGTAAAAGCTTGGATGAAAATATTTGAGATTGGTATTTTTCTTTAAGAAACCCTAACTTGCTCTTGAGGGAGAAAGAAAACTGCCTCTCTTGATTTACTAGAGTGGAATTGAAAATTATGTTAAGAATTTGGGTTTTTGGATCTTTTATACCACCCCTTGGGAAGCCAAAATGACATGGGTTTGACTTTTAAAGAAGTGGGGAAATACATAAAAGTCCCAGGAAAATGTACAGGAAAACACGTTGTCATTCGTTATGACTCACCTCCCGACTCGTTACGACTAGTTACGAGTCGTGGTTTGAGTTGCAACCTGGGATCTTGGGATTATAGATACATTATGTTATGACTATGACTTTCCTCCTAATGATTTGTTATGATGGACTATGAGTCGTTGGGTGAAGTTGTAGTTTGAAGCCTGATTCTTGGATCCTTTACTGGTCAGGCTACGGGTCCATACTATGGCTAGTAAGGTCAGACGTCGTATGCTAGACTCGTAACCACTAAGAGGTATTAGGATTCTTGGTTACATAGTATTGTGACTGTGACTCACTCATGATGACTCATCACGAGTGGTTACGACTCATTTCCTAAATTGTAGTCATAGCAGTGTATCAGGTCCTCAGGGGAAACTTTCCTCAACTCCTTGCCATGACATCAGATTAAGATAATACTTAAAGTATTGGAAAGCTAAATTCATGGCCTATCTCCTGAGGGGGTATAAATCTTGAAATTAGGGGTATTACAGCAAGGTATCACGTAAGTGACCCAAAGTTTGCTTAAGCAATACCTATGTACCTAAAAGGGGTATAAATACCCCATTTAACCCATTTTTCACCACTTCTCATCCATTTTCTAAAAATTTAAACCCTAAAAAGTGGGGAGGCTTGGGGATAACATTTGTGGGTGATTTTGGGGCTTGGATAAGGATCATTTACTCAATTCTCCTTCGAATTATAAGTAAGATTCCATTATTTTTATGGTTAATTTCCCCATTCTTATCTAAAATCCCTAAAAGCTTGCTCACTTGATTTTAGGACCATTATAGCTCAAAAGTCACCCATTTTGTTAGGGTAAATATTCCTTGAGCATAGAGAGATGTTGAGTTGGTTTTTAAAATGTGATTTTTATAAATGGGTCCCATATGAGATTTTTGCGTAATTTTGGACCTCAAGCACAATAGTGTAATATAGGTATTATTATTCTCATTTTGATGAGTAGATTGTAATTTTGATAGCATGGAAACTTGTGGAATCTTCTTGGAAGTGGAAATCGATAATTTAGTGAATCCTTTGCGCTTTCTTTAGCACCTAGGTAGGCTAGGTTTACCTTTTTCTAAGATTGATCTATCCCATCGTATAATTATGATATTATGTTACATATGGGGTGAGATTTAGGTTTTGGAAGTATAAATTAGAGTATTTGATTTAATTGGGCCATTAGGCTGTCTTGGAACCGTAGACTTGGAGTAGTTAGTGTAGTTATTCATGGCTTAGGTGGAATGATCTTTGCGGTATATATTTTTAATGGAAATGCCTTAATTACTCAAGGTAGGTAAAATTGCCCTAGTTATTCATGTTATGGTGGAATTGTCCTTAGTTAATTAAGTTAAGGGAATTGCCTTAGTTGCTACTTTTCTATGTAGGGTTGCCTTAGTTGTTCATGTTTAGGGAGGATTTCTATCTTAGCTAATTATAGATTACTTGACATCTTGGAATAAACTTAGATAACTTAGCCTAGTCCAGGGTAGAAGTTGCCTAAGAAGATTTTTGAGGATTAGAAGTGGGCCCCTCTATCCCACCTTAGACCAAGACTTGTGATAACTTGGTAGATTTATTTACGTATGATATACTCTTATTAATGGTAGGTTTGATACTTGAGGAGGTTGAATCTACTTATTGAGTATGTTAGTTTGATATAGAAAGATTGATGCTAATTTCGAGTATATCTAATGATATTTCTCATATGTATGGTTAAGGATATAATTTATAAGTATGATTTATGACTTATATATATGATTATCGGTATGTTTTTCGAATATGATTAATAACATGGCCCATTGTATGCTTAATTCTATAGATATCGGGATGATTAAAGGTTAATGTCTTATATATGAAATGGTTTGTGTATATATATATATATAATATAGCTTATGGATATGATATGGCTCAAAGATATGATATGACATATAGATATGATTAATGGCTTATAGATATGATGGATGGCTTGTAGACATGATATATGGTATGAATTCTAGCTATGCTTAATAGTATTGCTTATGAATATTAGTATTGATATGGATTTCGAATATTACTAATAATATGGCTTATAGACGTGATTATGGATGAGACTTGCAGGTATGATTCTTGGTCCAGTGTATAAAAATGAGCAAAGGGATGGTTTATAGATATGATTTATTGAGTTTAGCATATTGAAATAGATCACTAATATGGTTCATTGATACAATTTATAAATCTAAGTTTTGGTTCAAGTCCAACAATTGTTGATGGTATTAATTATATGAGTTTCAATTCAAGTCTGGCAAAATTGATGATAATAATGATGATTCTATTGAATTTCAGTTCGATTCTGGCATTGACTATTATTTATTACAAAATATGGGATGGATGGATTCTTGGTTACAGTATGACAGTTGGTAAATTACGGTTATTCGATGGTTAGTTTCCTTGATTATACGCTCCAAGTTTATGGGGTCCTGAGTTGGGTTATTTACTTTTTTGACCTTATTGTCTTATGGGGGCCAATCTTATAGTTAATGGTATGATCTTTATGTTATCATTTTCGTATGCATTTATTTATCTATTTATGGTGATGGCGGAGTTTATTTTCAGGTTCATCCATGTTATCTTAACTTAGCTTATGTTACCTTTTATCTTATCATATTTATATCATGATTTCACTGAGTACCCATGATTTTGGTACTCATACTACACTTTTGTACTTTTTTGGTATAGATTCGAGTTCTAGTTATCACCACTGATTCGACATTCGTGCAGAGTTGATTTCTGATATTGGGTGAGCTCTTGGAGTCGGAGTTACCCTTTTTCCTTCTATTTATCTATGTCTAGTTTTTCATCTTTGGGACGAATTGTATTTGACTATACAGTACTTATAGTTTATTATAATAGCTCTTGTACCAACATTACTGAGTCTTGGGATATTTGTTGGTTTCTATCTATCTATTAGACCTTTATGACTATACTATTTCTATTTGAATTTTTAATTGTTAATTTTTGGATTTTAGGACATTTTCCCACCAAGTTAGTCCATTGTATCTAGCTCCAGGCTATGGTTTGGCTTACCTACTGGGGAGATAGATTAGGTGCCATCATGACTGGTAAAATGGGTCATGACATGATTTGAACCAAAGAAGGTTTTAGAATAGGGAATTGGCTCTAAAAACAAAACAAATTGTCCAGTAACCAAATTATTAGTTCCAGCAAGTCATTAATGTCTTGGGGAAGCTATAAAAATTTCTAAATGACGAAAAGAAGGGTCATTATAGGTTCGTACAGCCCGACGATTGATCAGGAGTTCTATTCCTCCTATGCATCATTTATTTACTTGGTTATTCATGTCGAAGGTATAGGAGTTGACCAACCCTAGCTAACCCACACATTATTTAGAGGGGTTAGGGTCGATATTTCTGAGGAGGCAGTCAAACAAGTATTGTTTGGGTCAGAGTATGTAGGGTCGGCCACCAAAGCTGAGTTCGACTACCATATGAGGATAATATAGAGTAGGCATAAGATGAGTGACGCTGAGCATAGAGGGAAGGAAGTGTACATAGTTAGATGGGTAGCTGAGCAGATTGCAGAGTTAGATGTTAATGGCCCTTGGATTGATAGGAAGAGTGAGATTAAGAAGGTGTCATTGCACTTTGCAGCAAGGTTCTGGTGGATAATGCTAAGATATCATTTGAATCCAATATCTACAGACAACATTCTCACTTGGGATAGAGCAGTTGTAATACCCTAAATTTTGGCCCTTGAAAAATTCCTTGATTTTGAGCTTATTGCCCAACCTACAACTCAGCCTATGAGTCATAATGTGTCGTGATAGGTCGTAGGACCCTAAATTATATGGTGACCAATGTGTTACTTTAAGTGTCAAACCTAGGTACGACTAGGACATAATGAGTCATATGGACTCTTTAGGAGTCGTAGGGTCCCTTCCGTAGCCAAACCAGTGTAATGGTCCCTTATTTATGATATGCCTACGATTGAACCTCATTAATCATAATATTTGAGCACGAGTCATAGGATATGACTCATAGTCATACTAGTGTGGGTTTCTTATGTTATTGTCCAGACTGCGACTTGTGGTGAAGAGTCATAACATATCCTTACAAGTCGTAGGGTGATGTGGCATAAACGGTGACAAATTTTTATCTTTTAATTAAAGGAATTTTAGACGTTTCCTCTTCCCCCCACTTAGACCCCACGTCCATAAAACAACAAAAAAGAGTTATTTCCATCTTTTAACAAGTCAAAACATACTATCTACTCTCTCAAATTCCCCCAAAGCAAGAACAAGCTAGGGTTTCTAAAGGTTGGTCATTCAAGCCTCAATTATTGACTTCTCTCCATAATTCTTGATTATCTAAGGCATGTTACTCTTCCTCAAATCTTAATTTGTTAAAGCATGCATTTTAAATTATTATTCAAGTGACTTTGAATGTTAGCTTTGGAATATAGGTTGAGGGTTTTGAATAATTATTTTCTTAAATGATTTTCCTATTGTTTATATATAAATATTCATGATTTAATGATGGTTTTGAATTCCTCGAGTGCATGGGAATGGTGAAAAACTAGAGGGTCATGGATTTACAAAATTGATGGTTTTGAATATTGTAATTGGTATAACCTCAACCCAATTTTACGAAACTTGTTTTGAACATGAAGGTATGCATATTGAACTACTTTTGGAACCATCGCATGATATAAAAGGTTATTGGAACATAATGGTTTTTAATTAAACCTTAGAGATCGTGGATTCCCCCAATCTAATAAATAATTGAACCTAGAGGGTCGTGGATTCCCCAGTGTGATTCAATAATTGGAGCTTGTGGGGTCGTGGATTACCTCTAGCTATGATAATTCAAAAGGCATAAAGTTATTAGTTTGCAAGTGTAATTGACGATACCAACAATGTGTGGCTTAATAGATAATCATGGTTCAATAAATGGGAATGGGTAAATATTTTAATTGGTCTTAAAGGGGGTTGTGTAGCTGGTCGTAGAGGTGGAGGCCCCGAAAGACTGATAATGGAAAATCACATTTGCCGACATGAGGGTTGGTCTTGATAATCATGTGCTTGTGTCACACTAGACATATATTTGTATCATAGATGGCGAAGGGCCATGGATTCCCTAGCCTCTATAATATCTTTAATTCATGTGGCTAACACGCACTGGGACCTATCCAACAAGGAGGGCTGGACCTATATAGCATGTGGGTGTTTTTATGATGGTTAAGTTACACAGTCCAGGCTAAAGTTTTAAATCTCATGCTAAACCTTGTTCTTTATGACAGCATCTTATATATATATATATATAAATACGTACATATGCATGTATGTGAACCTGTACATTGAAGTTGGACTTACTTTTGAATTGGCATTATTATATCCTTATCCTGAGTTATATGTTAGCGCTTACCCTGCTAAACATCTCCAGACATTGTATCCCCACGCGATGCAAGAACAGTTGACACTTCTGCTTTTTCTGTGCAGAAATGGGTGATTCTTGGATCGTTCATGAGTCAGCTTGAAGTGGTGATCCTACTTCTTTCGTAAGGCCTGTTACTTCTTGGTTTAGATTACGTCATAAACTGTTTCTTTGGTTTCCTTTTGGACATATTTTGGCTATGGTTAGAGGCATGTCCCGACATAGGTGGTCTTTGGTTATTAGAGGCTTTGTGGATTATTGTGGATTAGGATTGTTGTATTAAATTTCTTAGGTTCCTTGTTGAGTTAGTTGAGTTGCCTATCTTGTTATATGTTGGGATCTCAGCTCTATCTTGTTAGATATTCAAAATTCATCTTTTCTAGTTATATTGTGTTTTGTTGACTAGGAAAAGGGGGTGGTCTTGGTCCTTGGCAAACTTGAGATACCCATCACGATCAGGCCCTTGTTTAGGTCGTGATAGCAGTGTTGATTTCCAGCTTGATAGTTAGTTATGATATCGAATTTGATAGGTGAATCTGAACTAAGATCCACGAGAGAGAATTCAATGAGTTCACCATCATTCCTTTCCCATGTTTGGTGTAGCATTTGTGAAATGCATCTGGAGTACCTCATATTCTAGCGGGGTATTAGCAGATACAGGTGACCCACATGGTAGATATTGGCATGATTAAGGATGTGTCCTACCTGATTATGCTACATCAAATGCATCCACCTACTTATGGTACAACCTATTTTGAAGGGCCTTCTATTTCGATCAAGCCTGTTGAGAGGTCGAGTATAAGTATTGATGTTGATATGGGCATTCAGAGAGCAGAACCCATGACTTTTAATGTTAAAGAGGGGGCCACAGGCATATCAACACCAACCTTAGCTTCTACTTCAGCACCAATCATGGTTTCCACTTTGCCCTCTCGCCTGATAGTTGTTGGTTATGTGAGTGTACTATGAGAGTTTTTGCAGAAGATGGTTGAACAGCAGCAAAAGGTAACTGATCGCCTCACCCATACAAAGACCTAGTAGGCTACACTATTCAGGCAGATCTTTACTTGGGTCCGGACTATTTTAGAGGATTCTGGGGCTAGAGGGGAGAGCAGGATGATGCTATCCATGGAGGGTTTCATGAGAGAACTGAATGCGCATATAGATTGCTTTAAGTCCCTGATGAGTGAACGACTACGCGAGGTCAAGATTTCTGATTTATCTGTCCTACACGAGGAGGTGGCCATATTACAATCAGAGGTAAGATCATTATATAATAGCCACATTCTAGTCGTCCCTCCGATTATCCCTACCTTCACGCAGTCACTACCCAGGCCAGCACCCATAGTGTTTGATTTGTTTGCGGGTGATGATGAGGACCTGGTTGTTTGCGCCAAAAGAGGTCATGAGGAGGAGTTACAGGAACCTAGGATGGATTATCAGTAGGCCTTGAAAAAGTTGTGGAAGAGTCAAGGGTTTAGCATGTGGTGGATGAGAATAGGTGTACCCATACGACAGCGGGAGCCTCTTTTAGTCATGCCCCACCACCTCTTCCCCACATGAGGAATAAGTTGCCCCAGATTGAGGCTAGTCAGCTATGGATGTCTTGAGCATCCCAGGTATGTCTCACCACCCTGTTTTATTTATTTTCTAGCATGCACTAGGGATAATGCATCATCTTTTAGTTGGGGATAGGGTGTACCACAGCCGAGGGTTTTTCTTGTCGTGTTTCTTTACCTGTCGGCTGTAGTATCCTAGTAAAACCAACATATTTAGGTTGTATTATGTTGTTTTGTATTTTATGTTATTTCTATTTAATTAGAAGAAAAATAAGGAACCTAAGTGCAATTGACATGATTTTTTTTGTGTTTTCAAGTGTTTGATAAAATGATATCCCTTCAAAATTTTGTGAGCTATGTGATGTAAAAATATGTGTGACAATTGTGTGAATTTTGTTATGGCATTAGGATTAGGGACAAAATAATAATATCTTAGCATTGCATGAACCAGATAGGCAGTAGTTTATAGTATAACCCTGTACCATGTGTGTGTAAAATAGCTACTTAGTTTTTTTGTGCATTTAATCAAGAACTTGCTTGGTTAATCTTGCCTAGGTTGCAGGATAGTTGGTTACGACATGATCATAGGCCATTTTTGAATTAGTTCACTTGTTTCTCCCAAGCGCACACCCAAGTGTACGTGGTCTTACCAAGAAGTAAAGTGACCCTTTAGAATCTAAGTATTGATCCCACAGGGACTTATTTCAACAACTATCGAATTCTAGTTCACAATTGAGATTAATTTGATATGAAAGTAACCAAAAGGGTTTGGAAGTTGTGAATTGAAAATAAAGTAAACAATGCGGAAAATTAAGAGTTTGGACAATCAATAAGGAAAAATCCAGGGTTAAAGATCCTATTGAACTTCATTGGTTAGATTACTTATCCTGGTTGTTGATTCACAGGGTTTATAGTATGATCATGGTATCTCGATCGCTTAATCTTCTACCTAACTGGACATTACAACTACATTATTAAGAGGAGATGCAATAATCCATTCAGATTCATTAAGATATCATCCTTAAAGTGAACCAAACAAGGCTTCAAGGTATATCTCTATCCTAGATGCTAATTCAAATCCCTTATTTTATAAAAGAATAAGAACCTTACTCTATTTATCCTCATGTTCTATCCTCTTATTTCCCCTCCCGGGCTCACAAGATGACAATAGATGTATTCTAAGGGTTTAAAATCCTTAAAATAGTCATAAAAATGATAAATAAACAACCAAATATGATAAGCAATCAAAAAAAAAATTCAATTCAAGCAACAGTACTCATGTCCTTGGCCTTAACTCCGGAAAGGGGGCTTTTAGCCACTCATGGACATAACCATAATCAATATAAATGAATACATGATAAAATTCATTAGAAAACTAAAGTAAAGACATAAAAACCCTAATTAAAATATTTTCCATCCCCTCTCCAAGTTTCGAAGTCGTCCAAGGTGTATAACATCAAGTTCAAATGTCCTATTTATAGGAGGACAATTTGGCCATTGTGGGAATAGAGTGTGCCCCTCAGGGCTTATTCCCTGGGAATAGGGTGTGCGCAGGCCCTTCTATTACCATAGGACCAGGGTTTTCATGGCCCCATTTATTTCATGGGAATAGGGTGCGCGCCATGGGGCTATTCCCATACCTTCACTGGGATTCACCTTCTAAGCCATATCCATGTCTTGTGCACTTGTCCTTCCATCCCAAGCCTTGTCGTGTTGTTTTCACTTGATTTATAGCTTTTTTATAATCCATGTATCATCAAAATAAACTCACCAAGCATCCCATAGCATCAAAAACCACAGATTAGAGCTCAAAACAACACAACATCCAAGACGACGAACTAGAAACTTAAGCGAAGAACTAGTTTTGCGCTCTTTGATCTTTAACTTCTTGTTCGACTCTAAGCTTGATTCAATTGAACCTTGAAAACTATAAACAAGATTTTACACACCTAATTACACAATAATAACCTTAGAAACTCATTAAACATAATAGAATTCAACGAGATCAACTAGACAACACCTAACTCAAGCTAGTAACACTAGTTTTCTCGTTTTAATTCTAAGTGACCTAATTAAACACAAAATTGTTTGGTAATCACCTTAAACATTGTAATAAAATAATTAAACACTTAGATGATCAATTATATCATCATTAACACATTAATCTTATCATTTGTCCTCAAAATAAAACTAAATAAGCCCGGATAATAACATTAAGATGCAGAAATCCACCTCAGATCACCACCCCACACTTAAAGACTTATTCATCCTTAAATAACTCTTTACTCTAATCATAATAAGCATAGGAAACTCTACACTTCTACCACGAGAAAGACACACAAGCTAATACTACAATGACTACACATAATACAATTTTCTACACTAAGCATGTTATGTACACAATTGAAAGTTAAAAAATACTACTCCAAAACATCCTAGACTCAATAATTGACTCACCTAGTTGGAAAACTCATGCATATTTTTCAATCAAAGACATCATACAAATCACCCAACTATTATCAAACTTGTGCCCTCACAATAAAATAGTTACCCATAAACACCTACATAGATTTAAGTTATCACAGAATGGGTACAAGAATCAAGTTACGCTCTCTCTCTCTCTCAATGAATTCACAAGGTACACAAGATGAACTATAGGCTAGTTAGTTTCCATTTAGGAACGAATGACCCTAAGTGGGAGATATTGTAACACCCCAAAAATCTAAGCAAAAATTAGAATCATGCTTCAAGTAAATATAGAATAAAAATTTATATTATGATTGTATGAGAAGTGATTTAGACATTTATTAAGTCCACAAGTAACTCCTAACTCATAGACAAGTCAAAATCTCCCTTACCGATTAATTTCTTGTGAAGAATCTTGCTATAGTCAACTTCAAAAAACTCATAGATTCTGAAGTATTTTTTTATCTAAAAACCTACCAAATGATTGAAATTTAAATTATATTTCCAACACATCTAATTTTGACTTAATTCAATATCGAAGTAAAAAATTATGGCTATGTTACTGAAGCATTGTCAAGCTATCAACGATGGGCCGTTAGAAGACCTGACGGGTTGTGAAAAGGATTCGTGGTCCGTGGGAAGGTTAAATAGTACATGGGATTCCTCATATCCACTATCCAGGTAAATAAAAAACATATCCCTGACGATGACCTAGTCCACGACTCATGGACAGGAACCACAGTCCGTCATATGAGTCGTCGGGACAAACTCCAACAACTTTTCACCCAATTTTAAAATTATTGTTTGGTCTTGTCCCACACTTTTAACATCAAACAAAATTGTTTAAGATATTTCAAGGCTGATTATTGATTCGGATACTACCCTAAGTCCCTCATTCCTTCTAATAAGATGGATACTTAGCAAAAACACAGAGAAAGAGGCGATTTACTTCTAACAAAATTAGGGTTCTTCAACTTCAGGCCCCAAGTTCATGGATTTTTAAAAAAAAATTGTCTCCGGTATTTTGGATTTCATTAATGGGTTTTCTTTCACCCATTGAGTCCCTAAGTTAACTCAAATCCTCAATTATTCCTTACTCAGAGCCTAGGGTTCTTGAATGTTATGAATTTATTGATATTCCAGTTCCTCGATATCATTGAGTTATAAACTCATATTTTACCATGAATTGCGGTACCATTACATGTTCATAATTATAAATCCTCATTATATTGTGAAATCCATAATTGATGGACTTGAGTTATGAAATTCTTTAATTTACCCAATTTATAAAAATTGTTATAATAGTTGTATTCTTGAAAGATGGTGGGTTATGAGCACCCGATGCTCTAGGATTTCATGCATATAATTTTGAATGCTAAATCCTCTTATTTTCATGATTTAAATGCTTTTAGATTAAGTACTTATTTTCAGTCTTCATATTATTAGTATTATTAAACATTCTAGTAATGAATTGCTATTCAGTTGGGAGTATTACTTAGCACCGAGTGACCGCAAGGATGAAGGCTCACCCATCAGGTATGCTGAGACCTTTAGTCAAAGTCCCTATGTATTAGAAATACGACACCACCGTAAGTTCTAATGAATTATTCAGTAGACCAGACTTGATACCTTAGTCCTTTTGGATATCAGTTTAGTGGATCCACGTCAGACAATGTTCTTACTCTTGGTAAGATATTGAACACCCTTTTAGATGGGGGTACAGGTTGGACCCCAATTATCTCAGATTGGGATATGTTTAGTTAACGGCATCTCGCATAGTAAATAGTTTATATTCAGATAGTTTCATGATATCGTATTCAATTATTCATTATATCACACAACACATGTTTATTACTTGGTCTTACATCAGTTTGTCATGTTACATGCATTATGTTCAAACTATGTTATTCATTTCCTATCTTACATACTCAGTACATTCAAAGTACTGATTACATGTTTTTCTTACACTATATTTTCTTATTATATAGGTTCTGTCGTTCAGTATCTGGATTGTACATAGTACAATCTCCTATCTTATCAATAATAGAGTTAGTAAGTCCTCATCATCCGAGAGGATGAGCTTCCAGTATCTTATTTATGTTTTAATTAAGTTTCAGATAGTTAGAGTTAATTAGGGGGCTTGTCCCTACAACTCATCCTATTTAAAGGCTTTCAGACAATTAGTAGTATTATATTTCAACTTTATGGGTTTCTTCATATATTGTCACATGGGCTTATTCCCAAACTTATTATTCTGATTATTAATTTCCGCAACAGTGATTTCCAATATATTTTGGTATTTATAGTGTCATGCCAGGTCAGAGTTTAGCTTTAGATCACTTGTAGTTTTAAGCATCATGTTACGACTAGAGGATAGTTTTGAATCGTGGCAAAGAATTACATTGATGGCGTTGAAGACAAGAGCACTTAACTATAAGAGACTCTAGTACATAAAGAGAAAATATCTGGAGGGAGTGAGTGAGTGAGTGAGTGAGTGAGTGAGTGAGTGAGTGAGTGAGTGAGTGAGTGAGTGAGTGAGTGAGTGAGTGAGTGAGTGAGTGAGTGAGTGAGTGATAGAGAGAGAATCAACTGGCAATATGAAAAAGAATATGTTCTAACAATATTGTTGCTACAAATTCTTAGTTCTCTCAGTGGATTTTCTTAGTGCAAATTTTGACCATTATCATTCAAAGAGGATTTCTATTAGGAGTTTGTTCATCGAGTTATAAATACTTTCAAGATTAAGGTCGAATATTTAAAAGAGTAGTTGGAACTAGGAAGGTTGAAATGTGCTAGAGTTAGCCACTTTAGTTTGTAAATATAAAATTGCTCAAGTTTTAATGAAATTTGAGAGAAATCCGATTGAGCTAGGTCATGATATTTTACTCCGAGGAATGAGGAGTTTTTCATGTAAAATTGTTGTCTTAATTATTATTCACATTTACTTCTTGATTAATTTACTAAAGAACCAAGTTCTTTTGTGCATATATCTCAACATAAAATGACAATATGCATTCTCCAAGAGTTTAGTTATTTTTTTTTAAAAAGAAAAGACATCATTTCCTCTCTGAACTTGTATGCTCAACTTACTTTAGTACTTAAACTAAATTTCTGTTTATTTACCCCCTTTAACATCTTTAAAGTGCATTAATTTCAACCCTCAAAAATAAATATCACTTTCACAAGGGAGAGTGGACTACACACGCGTCATGTCATTGCCAAATCAGTGCAACATCAATGCCATGTCATTGCCACATAAAAAATTATATTTTTTTTAAAAAAAAGTTAATTCCACATACATATTATTTTTATATATATATTTTTAAAAAGTAAAATATACATATATATTATTTTTTTTAGAAAAAATCTCATTTTCTTTTTTGTTCATTCCCTCCCTCCCCTACGCCCTTCTTCTTCAGATCTCCCCTCTCCTCCTCCGACTTCCATTCATTTTTTTTAACCATTCCCCCTCACCTACCCCCACCACCACCACCGCCGCCACCACCACCACCACCTCACACACTCTTTCTTTATCCCATTTTCAACCCCAACCCCTGCCACGAAATGTTTTTCCCTCTATTTTTTTTCATTTACTCCATTAACATTATTAAATAACAACTATGAAAACATCAATTTAAGGTAATTCCTCCATTAAAACACTATTTCGACCTTTAATTCTAGTTTTCTCGACGTTTTCTCTGACAAAATCAAAGATAACTCTGAATTAATTACGAGTAAATAATTGAAAGTAGGAATATGAAATTAATTGAGGCATTTATCATTTTTGGGAAAGAGATGGTAATTTAATTTTTTCATACTGTTGATTATTAACCCATTCTTCTTAAACTATTATTAGTTTATAGTGAGCAATGATTATAGAAATCATGATAATAATTGGAGTAATCATGACAATGATTGGAGTAATCATTACAATGATTGGGAGGATAAACACAATTGATTAGTAATTGTTTTAGTAATGATTTTCGTAGTTGTAGCAACTGTATTTGATTTTAGTTTGAAATTTTCTTATGGCCATCACATTATGATTTTGACATTTTGGTAATGGTTGAAGAAAATGGGTATTGTTGTTTGATGATGTACCGAAGAAGAAAAAGGTATGGGGTGTGGGTATGGATATGGGGTGCAGGTATGGGTATGGGGTGCGGGGTGTAGATGAGAGGTAAGGGGGTGGGGGCATTGAAGAAGAAGAAGAGGAGGAGGTTGATATATATATATATATATATATATATAAAAAAAAAAAAAAAAAAAAGTGGGACCATCTAATTTTTTAAATAATAAACGCGCCCCTTTTTTCCTTAAAATGTCACGTCAGCATTAGGGGTGAAACAAATACACTTTAAAGATGTTAAGGGGGTAAATAAATAGAAGTTTAGTTTAAGTGCTAAAGTAAATTGAGCGGACAAGTTAGGAAGGAAAATGATGTCTTTTCTCTAAAAAAAAACTTTTAAAAAACTTCCTTCAATAAATTATTTTTGTTTCCAATATCAAGGAGTTGAGATTTACTCCCTCTAGACCACCCTAAGTGAATTGTTGGGGTATGACACGCTCTGCTTGAGAAAAACATTTAAAGACATACTTGAGGCAACTTTCTACTTTACCCTTTTGATATTTTCAAACTATTCTCTTAAAAAATGTGAAGTAGTTAAGAAACCCATTTAAAAGAAGGATAAATATGAAAAATAAATCCTAACAGTTCTCTTGAACTTTGAAAAAAAATCTTTTTCTAAAGAAAAATTAAAGTCGAGCTTGGAGCCCTTTTATTGAAACAAAATCGGAGTTATTTACAAAGGCCAGAACCAAAGTGACCCGGCCCGAAAAAATCAGATAAACCAAAAAATAGATACAAATCCCAATCTCATTTAGAGAAGTATATGAAAAATCTTCAACTCCCCTTCTTCTCGATCATTCTTCCCCATCGATTTGCTCTACTGTTAACCTTGTTCTTGTAGCTTCATATTTCACTTCAATGATCTTCAATGTGTTCATCTCTATCAGCTCAAAGCTCCAACTTAAGTCGCCTCTAAGCTAAGTTTAGATTCACCTTTTTGTTCTTTGTTCTTTATCTTTTCCTTAAATTAATGGGTTGAGCTTCTATAAATTTTAAAAAATTCTCTTATTTTTTAACTAAGTAAAACGTCTCAATACTTCATTTAATATTAACTAGAGGGAGTATCAAAATATTTTGATAATAACTGAATTAAACAACAATGAATAATTCAAGAGCAAAACACAACTTATTTAAATATGAAATGACTCTTAGACTTATTAAAATAAAAATTACAAATCAAACTAGAAATTAAAATGCAAAACTTAATTATTATAAAGGCAAACACCTAAATTAAGAATCAAGACGCTCACGAAAAGATATAATGAATTTTTTTTAAAATTTTATTTAATAATATAATAAATAATATGATTTAATTTTTAATTTGAATGATTTTTTTTAATAGTTCTTTCCTAAATTCAAAATCAAATCTTTTTAAAAAAAAATAAAAAATGGGGGTACGGGATGAGGAATGAGATTACAATGTGGGGAATCGAACTTTCACCAATAAGGTGAAAGTTCAAGTAACTAACCAACTAAGCTACTAAGATTTTTCAAATCAAAATCAAATCAACTTTTAAAATTAGAATTTAAATTAAATTTAACAATAAAGGTATTGAGTGTTTCCAATTTTCGATTTCCTTGGATTTTTTCAATTTGGTTGACAACCTTAAATATGACAATGTTCTTATATTATTCGTCTAGTGTCAACAGTCTACTTCTCGTCTTCAACTAAAACCAATACGCATTCCGATCGCACCTTTGATCTCACTCACGCCAAAAAGTCAAAAGTCACCTTTTTATTTACCACCTCATTTTTTCCTATGTGTCAAATTCTCATTAGCCTATTCTTCCACAAAACCTAACCATGTTGTGACACGTTGACATAGCCACAATGACAATAGTACAGTTTGCAGCTCAAATTACGTGGAAAGATCAAAATTTGTGTTGGCAATATCATTTTTAAGTATTTTTATTTATCTATAATCTATATCTATATTTATAATCTATAATTTATATCGATAATCTATAATATATTAAAAATACTAAGCTTTAGAAATGTTATTTGAATTTTTTACCTTTCATTAAATGACTCTTTTCTTTAGACAAAATTATTTTTTCACATTTTTTTTAATAATTACTTAATTTGATTTATAATATTAAGTTTTAGATTATATGGGATCAAGACTCTTAAATATATGGTAAGACCTTTTTTTGTTAAATTAGGACATCTTCTTTTTACTTTTTTTTTCTTTATTATTTTAAGTAAACTAAATATTTAAAAAAATAGTTTTTGGCACAAAAACGTACAATATAATTTTTTGTGTTTTTTGGTACAACTTTCTTTTCTTAATTATTTTAATTAAATTAAATATTTAATAAACAACTTTTTTTGTTATAAAAACGTACGAGTAAAAGTTTTGTGTTTTTTGATGCACTCCTAATTCTAAATATGTGGAAAGTCAAAACTCCTATATGGAAGCTTTTGTTCTCTTACCTTTTTTTTCTTTTTCTTCTCCTACAAAATTTTAAAATATATAAATTATTTTCGTAAGCTCCTAAATATATAGAAAGTCTAACTCCAAAATATATAGTAAGTTTTCCTGTAACTTTTACACATTTATTTTTCTTTTTTTGTTTAAGTTTTTTTATTACAAGAGGAAAATATATGGTAAGAGTTGTATGTGAAAAGTTAAATCCTCTTAAAAAAAAATAGGAAGTAGCACACACATGGAGGCTTTCTTGCAACACACAAACTATTACATAATGCACACAAAATATATTCGTGATCACGGTCAAAAAGTGGAGGATATAATCACAATTAGACATAATAATTAGAAGAATCTATATTTTTAAGAGAACATTTTCAACACGATTCTACTTTTTCATAGAATCAGGTAAGAGTTGAAAGCAATTACATTGAAACAAATATTTTGAAAAAGAGGACCAACTAAGAAAAAACGGAGGAATTATATATAATTTGTTGAAAAATTACTAAGATGCATTGTATGCAGTCAATTATATGATATGATTCACATGTTATTTTTTCCCAATACACGTACACTATAGTGGTATTTATGATTCAAATGTTATCTTCGACAAATAAGCATAAACAGTGAAGTAGAAGTTGAATCCAGAGAAATGCCTATGTGTAGCTTATTTATGCATCTATTGAGATTTTCAGGTCATCTCTAGAAAGAGTAGTGAAGATGTAAAGAAGGCGACACCGAGGGGAAAGAAGTGCAAATTGTGTAATTGCTACTTCAAAGCGTAACTTCTTATATTTCAAATGTTGGATGTTTGAGTGAGACTCTTATTAATTTATTAAGAACATGAGGAACTTTAACCATTTACTTCATGTGTCAGGATTGGAAATGAATATATAATAGGAAGGTATGTACATGACGTATAGTACGAGAAAATAAATTAAAGAGTAGCTTTATTTTGTATTAATATGTTGAATTATTCATTCTCTTTTTTTTAAAATAATAATAATAATAATAATAATAATAATAATAATAATAATAATAATAATAATAATAATAATAATAATAATAAGAAGAAGAAGAAGAAGAAGAAGAAGAAGAATAACAATAATAATAATAATAATAATACTTGTACAATTGAAAAAAAATACATAGATTAAGACAGAAAAATGTTGAGCAATCATAGGAGTCGGGGAAGGGTGAAAATACTTAAAAGGACAATAACAAATAATTTGATAAGGAAGGTAGAGAATACTTATTATTTGTCTCTTGAAGTTTGCATATGCTCTTAACAAACACATAATACTGATCATAGTTATCTTTTAATTAAATGTGGCATGCATTAGAGAGAGAGAGAGAGAGAGAGAGGGTACAATCTCTCATGATTTTTGAAGATACAAAATTTAGTGTAGAAAAAGAAAAATAGAGATGTGGTCGAAAAGAGTAAAAAAATTATATAAAAATATAACATTTTAAATATGAAGCATTGAATCAATTTTTAGGTATCTTTTGAAATTAGAATTCTTAATTTCTTAAACGATAAAATTACAACTACGGTTAAATAATTTAATATTTAAATGAGTTAATGATAAGAATATTTCTTTCAATTTTGAAAGTCTTATTCGATAAAATTGTTGGGTTCGAAATCGAGAGGGCGTTATGCGGAAGCTATTAGTTGCAAACTATTAAGATGATAAATCAGACGAAAAGAAAAACATACTAAAAACATGATTATTATATAATTTGGTCAATTGGCTTACATACAAAAACCTAATATAAAAGAAAACATAAAACTATTGGAGAGAAAATCTCCCCCTAAACAAAACTCTTTAAACGACTATATTGTAAATGCTATTGTGTTATGGTATGAGAAGGGGGTCTTCTATTTATAGATGTCCAAAACCTTTCCTCCAAGAAAGAGGTTAGCCAAATATGGAAAAGAATTATATTTTTTTCTTTCAGAAAAAGTAAAAGTAATTATGGTAATTTTTATTTTCCTTCTAAGAAAAAATAAAACTTAAATATAGTAAGAATATCAGGGCAAAAACCCTAACAAATCTTTCCTTTTTGGCTTGATTTTCTTCACTTGATCCGTCTTCTCTTCATATCACCTGCATGAACTTCGTTCTTGATAAAATCTTCATATATCACTACTGCTTACCATGATTAAAAATTAATATGGATTAAAATTGGAGCCTTATGCATTAAAAATAGAAGCACGAGTTGATAAGATTGAAAGTGAAGCCTTGTGCATTGAAAGTGAGCACAGGTTAAGAGTGGAGCTCATGCGCTAAAAATAAATACACGGGTTGAAAGGAGCCCAAGCGTTTAAGCAAGTATGGGTTGAAAATTGAAGCCCATAAACATGGGTTGAAAATTGATTTTGGTTTTAAAGATGGATAAGCAACAGGATTGTTGAAATTTTGTTTGAAATTTTTTCTCCACATGTAGTTTGACAAAAATCTTCATTATCATCCAAATTGTTGCAGTTTGATTTTGAAACCGCTTTGAACTTGTTTAATCTCATCTCACCACACTATTGGATCATTGAACCGTAAGCTCTGATACCATTTGTTGGGTTCGAAATTGAGAGGGCGTCATGCGGAAGCTATAAGTTGCAAACTATTGAGACGATAAATCAGATGAAAAGAAAAACATACTAAAAATATGATTATTATATAATTTGACCAATTGACCTACATATAAAAACCTAATATAAAAGAAAACATAAAACTATTAGAGAGAAAATCTCCCCCTAAACAAAACTCTTTAAACGACTATATTGTAATGTTATTATGTTATGGTATGAGAAGGGGGTCTTCTATTTATAGATGTCCAAAACCTTTTCTCCAAGAAAGAGGTTAGCCAAATATGGAAAAAAATTATATTTTTTTCTTTCAGGAAAAGTAAAAGTAATTATGGTAACTTTTATTTTCCTTCTAAGAAAAAATAAAACTTAAATATAGTAAGAAAATCAGGACAAAAACCCTAACAAAAATTACAGCTACATAGTTAAATATTCAACATTTGAATGAGCTAATTTTACGAATATTTCTTTTAATGTTGAAAGCAAACATTATACGCTCTTTGAATTAACTAATTAACAAAAAACTACAATTCAATTATTTTTCAAGAAATTCTTATTAGAAAATAAATTTTAAGTTAAAAATTTGTTAGAGTATACATAAATTTATTTTTCGAAGCGTATTGGCAGAAAAGAAATACCATAAATAAAATAAAATTGACTATAGTAAAACACTATGAGTCAAATTGATTAAAATACAAATTTGAAGTAATAAAAAAAAATAAAAAACAAAGATATGGAATATATTTGTAAAAAGTTTTCATTAATTTTTATCCTTTATTCTTAAATTGATTTGAAAAAAGGATAACTTCCTATATTTTTAAGCTTATCGAGTTGCTGCGTTGAAAGAGTTTACTTTTATAAGTTTATTAAAGAAACTAGGCAAACATGAATTCCATGTTCCTTAGGCTATGGATTGCAGTTGACATTATGTGTTGTGATTCTTGAAATAATCATTCACGTAGTTATTTATTTGGCAGAACATCAGAATTACTAATTGTAATTTATGCTTTTACGAGAAAGGATCAAGCTAAGCTTCAAAGTTGACCAAGGGAGAACTTGAAAAGCATTCAGATTTTGATGAAGGTACTGATCGATGATGAAGAAGATAAAGAAAACCGTAAAATACAAACGTTAACAACTCGAGTCCTTACAGTTGATGTAGGAGGAGAATAAACATCAAGCTAGAGATGGACATGACGATACTAATCATCAAGTTAGGAATGAGCATGATCTTGAGGACGAGGGAGAGGCCGGGTCTAAAAATAATGCCGGGCAAGTAGAGGAGGTGCTCATCATCGGTCGGCTCTAATTGATTTTGTGTATTATCGATTTAGTTTTTTTATTTTCAGTGCTTCAACGTTAAGTTTTAACCACCAACTTAATTCACCTATTGATATGAGAAGCCAATTTTTCATCATTAGATCTTAGGAATTCATCAATCAACTTGACAAACTTTTTGAGGGTTGTATGGCTAAATTGGTGTTGGTTTGTGGTCGACTGAGTACCAGATTAGGCCAATTTTGTGATTACACAATTCAGGTGTAAACAATATTAGACATATTTTGACAGTATAATAATTTCCTTTACAAAAATAAATTATGAAAAAATATTGACATTATGATACTGATTTAGTGGCAAAATTAATGTGTTGTTAAAATATTTAATTGATGTATTTTTTCATCAACGTCAATTGATATTACACATAGTTAATTCTTATAATCCTTTTTATACATTTTTTTAATAAATGTAAAACTCAATGCAACGCACGTATCCTAAACTAGTTTACTTATAACTATACAAATACAACTGAAGAAATATGTAATTCTCTCAATTTTTCTACTCAATCTCATTTTCTTTAGAACTGCGTTGTCTTTAGACAATAAATCCGTTGAAATAGAAGAAGAAGATCTCAGTTTTCTCGAAGAAGAGGATTCTGCTGCTTATTCAGATTCCATTCATCCATATGGTGACCAGCATGATTACGAAAACTACGAAGATCTCGAGGACGATTCTTCCGATGATGGACACGACTCGTACGATCCCCCGGTAGTGGATGAGAAGGGTGTGGCTGTACTGAAGGAAGGGAATTTCAGTGAATTTATTTTGAAGAATAAGTATGTTATGATTGAGTTCTACGCGCCTTGGTGTGGACATTGTCAGGCACTTGCACCGGAGTATGCTGCAGCGGCGACTGAGCTGAAAGTGGAGCGTGTTATGCTTGCTAAAATGGATGCTACTGAGGAAGCTGAGCTGGCTCAAAAGTATGATGTGCAAGGATATCCCACTGTTTTCTTCTTCATAGATGGTGTTCACAAACCCTATAATGGTGAAAGGAACAAGTAAGTTTCCTTTCTCACTTGATTCTCTCTAGTTTGACTTTGCGTGTTTGTCATTTTTCGTAGTTAACGTTTTCCTCTTCTCTATTTTCTGCTCTTGCGAGGTAGTGGCTTGTGGTTTTTAGTTTTGAAAATGTTTCTAGCAATACAATTTCTTGTGAGAGTGCATCTTAAACTTTCATCATCTCTAGTTTTTTCTGTAACTCTTAGGAATTATTGGTCAATGCTGCAATGAATTGATAATGTGCTCTTGGCTAAACATGTTTATAGGGATTTGAAACCTATTAATTTTTTGTATGTCAAAAATGTTGATTAATCTCATTTAATAGAATCTTGAAGAGAATTTTGCCCATTTGCTCTCGGATTTAAATTGTATACATTAGTAATTTTTTAATGTACATGTTGAAAATAATTTTGGAGAAAAAACAATAAATTGTGTACCTTAGAATTTGCAGCGAATCTTGATTTCTACTTCCGAAAGGATCTTGCTCCAAATCGATTTCGTTTCTCTTGGAAATAGAATGTTATTTCACAAACTAAATGCCTTTTTAGTGATGTTTTTGTGTTTTGTTATTACTTCTCTGTATTCTTTCTCATTCTCTTGTCAGAAGGAAAAAATAAGAACTTATAGAAAGATTTTGGGGCGAGAACGGTTACTTTGTAACAGTTCCCTCTTTTTTCTTTTGAATTAAATTCAATCTGACAAAGAAATGGGTCGGTTCGGGTTGGGTTCGGGTCGGGTCGGGTCGGTCCACATGGGTGACCCATGATCTAACATCTTCCACTTCACACATGGTGGACATTATCTGAGCCAGTACGACATCAACAAATCACCAATTCATACGTCAAATAGTTCGTGCGATCTGTGAGCATCACAGGCTTTACCTATAAGGTTTTACAAGCTATGCTTAGGAATCCAATAACATGTGGAAAGAATTCTCTACTAATATGAGGATACTAATACTCACAATACCCCAAACATTATTCACTACTTCAGTAGTTACTAATCCGATCCCTCATCCTCTTAATGAGGTGAACTCGAGTTCATGATTAACTTTACATACACAATTACACTTGACTCTTATATGGTTAGTGTAATAGCCGGCTTGTGTAAACAAGTTAAAATATTCATTTTAATCGTCTTCCTTTTCTACTCGAATCTATCTGTTCCAATCAACTGCTTTCTTAGACATGCACCGCATTACCGAATCTCTCATGGCTATTAGTAATATGCTAAAGTAGCAACACTGACCGAAACTTTAAGAAACAGTTAAAGGTCTAAGGGTATTTCAATGAAAAGTTAAAATAACTATGAGGGTCTCACACAATGAAGAAGCAGGGAGTCATTCTTTCACTAGCTCATTGGTCGCTTAGCACACATGGTATGAAACATGTGCTACGATGTTCTCACCTTCTATTGGTGCGTGTGTCTTATTCTTTTAGTCATTCAACATCGTACAGAACTACGTCTAGACACCTCTAAATGTCTAACCTGAGTTTCTATCTTTAATAATCCTCAAATCCATATTCTTATAGAAACTCACATCTGGCTTTACAAAACAAGTCATTATCTTATGGTGGAACTTTTCTCTTCATGTTCCTCGACGTAAAAGGCGATTGCTTGTGTGAGAGAGCCAATCTCGCGACTTGTTCAACACACTATTTTAATACAACACATTTTCACATGCATATATGATTGAACATAAATTCAAGATTCTTATATTGATAATAATTATAATCAAGTCATCTACAATACATAAACATAATCATATCCTACGTAATACTAGAGCCATAACATATTTCTCAAACAAGTCTCTAGATATCGCCTTAGTAAAGGGATCAACTATCATTTCTTGTGTAGGAATGTATTGTAAAATTATTTCTCAACTTGCTACTATGTCTCTTATAAAGTTATACTTAATATCAATGTGCTTGGTCTTGCTGTGATATTTAGGATCCTTCGTATATGCGATAGCCGCTTTGCTGTCACAATATAAAATCATGGGACCCTTGGAATTCTTTGCGATGTTCAAATGCTCAAAGAATCTCTTCAACCAAACAACTTCTGTACTGCAGATGCACAAGCCACAAATTCTGATTCCATAGTTGACAGGGCTGTGCAAGTTTGTTTCTTACTTTTCCATAAAATTGCACCACCATTTAGCAAGAAGGCATAACCGGAAGTTGATTTTCCATCATACCGGTCACTAGCCCAATCAGCATCTATATAACCTCTTATGGATAAATCGGATCCACTATAGCATAGTGAATAATCCGTAGTTCCCTTCAGGTATCGAAAAATTCTCTTTACTACTTTCCAATGATCTCTTCCAGGATTAGATTGATACCTGCTAACCAGTCCTACGGCATAACAAATGTCTGGACGAGTACACATCATAGCGTACATCAAACTCCCAACTGCACTGGAATATGGTACTCTCGACATGTCTTTTTTTTCTTTTTCAGTCTTTGGACACATTTCAGGGCTTAAAGTTTCAGCTCTTGCTATAGGAGTATCCATGGATTTGCAACTATTCATTCGAAAACATTCCAAAATTTTCATTATATATGTTTCTTGAGATAAACTCAAAATTTTCTTGGAACGATCTTTTTGGATTTTAACACCCAATATATAGTCTGCTTCACCCATATCTTTCATGTCAAATGACTTTAAAAGCCATGACTTAACAGTTTTTACATACTCCAAGTTATTTCCAGCTAATAAAATATCATTCACGTAAAGAGAAAGAATCACAAACATTTCCTTAGATTTTTTCACATAGATGCAATGGTCTTCATCGATCATGGTGAAATCAAATGAAATCACTTCCTTATGAAATCTCAGGTACCACTGTCTTGAAGACTGCTTGAGGCCATAGGAAATCACTTCCTTATGAAATTTGTTTAATTTACAAACCTTCTTTTCTTGGCCTTTAACAACAAAACCTACAGGTTGTTCCATGTAGATTTCCTCATTTAGTTCTCCATTGAGAAAAATGTTCTTCATGTCCATTTGATGTAACTCTAAATCTAAACGTGCAACTATAGCTAAAAACAATCGAATTGAGGTAAATTTCACAACTGGTGAAAAAGTTTCCTCATAATCTATTCCAGCTTCTTGAGTAAAACCTTTTGCCACCAATCGTGCTTTGTGCCTTTCTATTGACCCATCTGATTTTCTTTTAACTTTGAGGATCCACTTGTTCCCAATAGCTTTACGCCCAGAAGGAAGGTCAACTAGATTCCAGACTTTATTGGTTTTCATGGACTCTAATTCTTCTTTCATCGTTTTTATCCATTTATTTTTTTCAGGACTTGATAAAGCCTTAGTCACAGAATTAGGTTAATTCAATTCTGTGGGAGATACCAGAAAGACATAATCCTCAATATCATAAGATCGTTTAGGCACACCTTTTCTGGTACTCTTACGTAATTGAAGTTCAGATTCCTCAATAGGATTTTGGGATTCACAACTCTCACTTGGACCAAGAGTCATTTCTTGATCAATTGAATTATCAAGCATGTCCTGCGACATTATTTGATAATCTGAATTCAGCATTTTGTAAAGAGGCTCATTTTCCTTTATTTCATTCCTTTTCAAAAAATTATTTTCCAGGAATGTGACATCTCGTGATTCAATTTCAGTAGTACTTCCATCTTCCAATTCACCAATGAATACATATCCTTTGGAGTGTTCTGAGTATCTTATAAAGATACATTTCTTTCATTTTAGACTTAGTTTTTCAAACTTACCAAAATGATCTTTAATATATGCAGCACAACCCCAAGGTCGTAGATCATTAAAGTTTGGTTTATTACTAGTCCATTGTTCATAAGGAGTAGAAAATACTGATTTAGAAGACACTCTATTCAATATGTAGGTCACAGTTAATAATGCATCTCCCCAGAAAGAGATTGGTAAATTTGCCTGCGCCATCATGGACCTTGTCATATCCAATAATGTTATATTTCTTCTTTCGGCTATACTATTTTGATGGGGTGTATAAGGAGTAGTCAATTGTCTGACAATGCCTTTTTCAATACACAGTTCTTCAAACTTTTTTGACAGATATTCACGTCCTCTATCGGTTCTTAATGCCTTTATACTTTTATCTAATTGATTCTCAACTTCATTCATATATCTTTTGAAACATTCAAGTGCTTCTAATTTATGAGATATCAAATAGACATAACCAAAGCGCATGAAATCGTCAATGAATGTAATAAAATATAAAGCATCAGTCCTTGTCCTCACATTCATTGGACCACAGATATCAGAATGGATTAATTGCAATGGGAATTCGGCTCTTTTAGCCTTCCCAAATGGTTTACGTGTAATCTTTCCGGCAAGATAATTTTCACAAGTTGGCATTTCAGTTTTGGAGAAAGAACCCAGATGTCCTTCATTTGCCAATCTATTCATTCGGTCTTACCCTATGTGACCCAATCTAGCATGCCATGTAAGTATATCAACATCATTATTACTTGAATAGCATAACATTACACAACAGTCAACATAAGTTGAAGGATTACAATCTCAAATAATAAAACGGTCATAACGATGTCCAAAACTATAAAAAACATTATCTAGAGTAATTCTTACACAATTACGACTAAAGAACAAATGAAAACCAACATCTAAGAGAACTGAAACAGACACTAAATTTTGTCGAATTTCTGGAGCATATAGGACGTCATGCAACATTAAAGACCGGCCTTCACGTAAATCTACTTTGCAAGTGCCAATCCCTTTGACTTCAAGTCTTGCATTATTTCCTACATAGATCCACCTTAATCTAGGTGAAACTCGGCGGAACTCCACAAATGTTTCTCAATCTTGACTCACATGGTCAGTGTCTCCTGAGTCTTTTTCTCCTCAGGACATTCACGAGTGAAATGCCCCAGAACTTGGCAGTTGTAGCACTTTATCTTGCTCTTGTCTTTCTTCTTGAAAAACCTTTTTCCCTTGTTGGAATTTGGTTTGTTCTTTTTCTCAGAGGGACCTTCTTCGGTCTCTTTACCCTTCCCATTTTTTTTTCACTTCTTCTTGCGCTTGAATCCTGAAGAGTTCTTACCACTTGATTCTTCCATAAAGGCGTTAGGAGCAGCTTTAGCAGCACCAAGCCGCTCATCTTCAAGTTCAACGTGACGTGCAACATCAGAAAAAGTTTTGATGCTGTCATTGTGGGTTAAGTTGACCTTCAAGTGTTCCCAACTGATGGGAAGAGATCAAATCACTGCCTGAACCTGCTGGTCATCTGAGAGAACGTGACCAACACTTTTGAGTTGAGCTATCATATCCGACATCACCCTAAAGTGTTGTTTGATGTTTTGATCATGACGCTTCTTATAAGTTTCAAACTTAATAGTCAGCTGTCTGAAGCGGGTGACAGAAGTATCCCCACATGTTCCTCGCAAGTGTGCCCAGGTGGTATTGGCAGTAGAAAATTCCTCACACTCATGTATGAGGTCATCTACCACAGAACTTACAATGATTTCACGTGCAATGGAATCAACCTTTTTTCAAGCCTTATAAGCTTCAAGGTCTCTTCTGTGTTGTGCAGTGTTGCCCTCTTCTGGTAGACTTAAGACATGGTTAATACCTTCAAGAGCGTTTTGCTCTTCCAGTACATACCACATCTTACGACTCCAAATGTCGTAGTTGTCTCCATTTAGTTTTTCTCCTTTGTTCAAGTTATCAATTATGCTTTTAGATGCCATGTCTGTTATTAAGAGACAATTACACAAATGTGTTATCAATTATGCATGCAAATTACACATTTAAGCAAATAATTTCACCTAAAGGTTTCATGTTTAGTGTAAAATCGAAAGGACACTTAAGAATCCAATCATCATATACAAATTAAACACTTGACCAAAATTAGAAATTAATTTCTTAATGTGTATAAGGATGATAGCTTTCAATTAAGTCGTTTTAAACTCAAATAAATAAATGAAATTCACGTAAAAAGAGATAAACAACTTAATATATATAATATACATAAAGTTAATAAGTAACTTCATGTTACAAGTCAATCTAAAAATAAAAGTCATTCCACAAATATTTTAGACGACTTATGTACACCCAAAAAGGTTCGCTAGGCCGAATCTCGTGGTAAACATCAATTAATCTCCCGCGTCAAGGGTCACAGAGAGAATTTGCTAAAATAGCTAATGCTCCCAATCCGAGATTTCTACATAGTTTTCTAGTTCTATACGTTTCAATTCAAACATATGAATAAAACTAACAACAATAATACTAGGTGACATCTTAAAAGACTTGAACTCTTTCAGTTTCTTCTTTTTTTTCCTTCATACGACTTTTTCATTCCGTAACAGATTTTGCGTCGCTCTGAGGACACCATTTCGTATGATCTCACGACCTCAAAAACATGTCCTTCGATGGTGTGCTCTTCCACTTTGTCTCTTTGCTCGACATCCAGAACTCTCACTTGTACTGATTCGAGTTTGTCCCCGTTCAACTATTTCTGAAATAGGAACCAAGAAACAATAAGAATGAATTAACCATTCAATGTGACACTTATGTCACATTTGTTGTAGAAGGCAAATCTGTTTATGAATAATGAGGAATTATTTATATCAATTTTAATTTATACCTTCATTAATAAATAATATCAAAGGCATAATGTATATTATTATAATTATTTGAACGGTACTCAAAAAAAATCTTAATAATTATTTAAAAGAAGTAAGTGTACAGAACATCACTTTATAATCCTCTTTTTTTTTTTTGTGTTTATATATATGTATGTACTACATTCAGTAGTACCTGTACTACACTCCTTTTAGTATACCATATAGCAATACTAAAAAAAAAAAGGCACTCAACATTATCTTCTGTGAATGGCTTCTCCAGAACAAATAAAAAAAGGAAAACTCCATGTCTATGCGAGCGTAAAACTCATAGTTGACTATAACTCTAGGCACGTTAGAAGGTTGCGCTACTGACATGGATGATGTCTGGAGGTCACTTTGTTCCTCGCTTGCCAGCACTCGCACGTCTTTATTTTATTTTAAATTGGTCGGATCTAAAAAAATTTTTGACGCGTCTGACTGAATCAGCATCTGACTGAATCAGTGGTGCGTCCGACCGGAGTGGAAGTGGTGCTTCTTACAGGTGAGTACTAACTCGATTTTCTATTTCTACAGTTAAAATCGAGATATTCTGTGCAAAATTAGGGCAATAAAAAAAACCTGTCTCTGATGTCATTGAAACTAATTTTGGAGCAAAAACAATAAATTGTGTACCTTAGAATTTACAGCGGATCTTAATTTTTTCGGAACTGCTCCAAATCAATTTCGTTTCCCTTGGAAACGGAATATTATTTCACGAACTAAATGCCCTTTTTAGTGATGTTTTTGTGTTTTGTTATTACTTCTCTGTATTCTTTCTCATTCTCTCGTCAGAAGGAAAAAATAAGAACTTATAGAAAGATTTTGGGGCGGGAATCGTTACTTTGTAACCGTTTCCCTTTTTTCTTTTGAATTAAATTCAATCTGACAAAGAAATGTGTCGGTTGGGTCGGTCCACATGGGTAACCCATGACCCATAATCTAACACATGTAATTTAACTCATGTAGCATGTGTCTTGCCATATTTTCGTGGTTGCACTTTTGTGTTTGATAAAAATAGTTAATTATAGTTAACTTTTAAGTCACCTGGTTGTGTAAATATTGTTTTGTTAAACATATAAGAGTTAAACTCTTTCCTTCCATACCATAAATATTCCCATCCATATCCCTTTTTTTTACTTTGTTATAGTCCAAAGTAGATTTTCATTTATTTTTCATCGCAGGGATGCTATTGTTTCATGGATAAAAAAGAAGACCGGGCCTGTTCTATCCAATATAACGTCTGTAGAGGAGGCAGAACGTATCTTGAAAGATGAGAAAAAAGTAGTTTTGAGTTATTTGAATGATTTAGTGGTAATTAAATTCCTCTATCAAGGCTAACAGTTTTCTTTTCGTTATTGGCTATCATTGGACTTGACTGCAAGTAAGATTATGGTGATTAATTTGTATTGCTTTCCGTCTCTCAAGCTAAAGTGACTTTAGTTTTTGTCAATTGAACAATACGGTACCATATGAATCATCAATTTTTTTTATTGATGGCAAGAGAAGTAGCTGAAGCATGCTAACTAACCTCAGAATTGATTGAATTTCTCGACTTCAGGTTTTATTGGATGAATTTTGATGTCATCATATTCAACTGCTATATATTCTTACTACTAGATGTACCACAGGTTATGAAGGTGGATATGGCTTTATTAAATTTGATTATTTGGGGATTCAAAATCTTGCTAAAAGGATAAAAGAAGATTTATACAACAGATTAAAAAGAATATACATGGAACCCACATTTTGTGACAATTGGCAGGTAATATGGTGATGCACAAAGTTGGTATGCCAGTTACAATTATATGGGTAATATTATGATAATGCGAGTGAAGAATATGATTATCATTTTCACAATATTATTTGATGAAGAATACCATGGCTAGATGGGAAAATATGATTTATATAATTTTTAAGAAGAAAAATGGAACACCAGAAAAATCCAAAGAGATAGATGGCTGTTCCCTGTCCCCACTTTGTGGGAATACACAGGGTATGTTGTTGTTGTTGTATAGATGGCTGTTGAGTTCTGTTTTTCCAGAATGTGTAGCATTATAATTTTTTGTGCAGAGGGCCTCTTGGAAGTAGCCTCTCTACCTCCATGAGGTAGTGTTACAGTCTGTGTACGCTCTACTCTACCCACACCCCACTTGTGGGAATTCATTGGGTACGTTTTTGTTGGTTTTGTTGTAGCATTATAATTTTGTTCAAAATCATGTTACATGTTTGCAGGGTGATATAAGTGAAGAGCTTGCTGCAGCTGCTGCACTTGAAGATGATGTCAACTTCTATCAGACTGCCAGTCCAGATGTGGCAAAATTCTTCCATATTGATTCTCAAGCCAAACGTCCAGCTCTTGTCATAATTAAGAAGGAAGCTGAGAATATCAACCACTTTGGTTAGTTTGGTTAATGCAATTATATATGCATTAACCATTTCATTAGAGAAGTATTTACCAATGCATGCTTTCTTGCAGGCGGTGAATTCACCAAGTCAGCAATAGCTGAGTTTGTTTTTGAGAACAAGCTTCCTCTTGTCACCAGTTTTACTCGGGAAAGTGCCTCACAGATATTTGAAAATCCCATTAAGAAGCAGGTGATCAATTGAGCTAACAAGAGCATGCTGATCTTGGGTGGTTTTTTCTTTCTTCTGTTTTACATGTTCTCTTTCTTGTTCACAGTTGATACTTATTGCCACTTTGAAAGACTCAGACAAGTTTTTGCCAATATTTCAAGGAGCTGTGAAAGCTTTTAAAGGAAAGGTGATAATCTTACCTCTGCTTTCAGATATACAGTATTATGGGCGTTAATGAATGCCTCATATGTGAACAAGGAAGGAGAAGAAGAGATTTTCCAGGGGAGAGGGGTTTGTCTCACCTGTTTTGACATATGATAGTCCTTTGGAACATGCTTACAAGAAAGAAAAGCCTATATTTAGCACAGCCAGTCTCTTTATGAAGCATAGGTTTTACTGACTGCATAGCGTGCTTTAGTCAATCTCTGACTCGATGTCTTTTATGTGTTTTTTTAAACCTTTCCTTGTAGCTTATCTCTGTGTTTGTTGAAATAGACAACGAAGATGTTGGAAAACCAGTGTCAAGAGTACTTTGGCGTTAGAGGTGATGCCCCCAAAGTAAGAGATGTTTTGTATACCGATTTCTTGCAAATATTCTGTTTTTAATTTCCAAGAACTTCCTAGCATCCGCTTGAGTTTTGATGCAGGTTCTTGCATATACAGGAAATGAGGATGGGAGGAAGTTTTTACTGGAAGGTGAAATAACCTTGGATGGTGTTAAGGTTTGTTGACTGCTAACTTTAGAATCAAACTTTTGGATAAACCATGTGTAATGAAATCAGGATGTACTTCCCCTTGTGTTAAATTACATTGAATGTGTATATGAATCCTGTCGTACATGAGATGTTCGTTTAAAATAAAACCTTCAAAAGTGACTTATCAAAAATAAAGAAAAAAACACAAATGGTGGGGGTTTGGAGGGGAGAAAATAGATCGTATAAATCGGAAGACTGGAGCAATAGGTCTTTCCTTCTAAAAGTTACATAGAGTAAAATGATTTATCAAATTAATCGATTAGTTAGTCAATTTCCTTGAAAGGAATTTGTTTTTTTAACCAATGAGATCTTAGTTGGTGAATGGTAAAGCATGGCATTAATTGGTGGGGGCACAATGGAATTCAGTTTTGGAGTTCTGGGTTTAGCGAATGAGATCATGCCCATTGTCAAAAGTCCAAGGTTGGGATGTTGAAACATAGTCCTACAGCGCTAATTGTGGATACCCATTCACATTATATTAGCAAGGGTTCTCTCAGCTAATATTTATCTTTCTGTCTTAACATTTATATTAATTTTTTAATCTGTTTTGCAGTCATTCGGGGAGAAATTTTTGTAAGACAATTTAAAGCCCTTCTATAAATCTGATCAAATCCCTGAGACAGTAAGTCTTTTGGGTTGTTCAGTTATTTGCCAACATTAAGCTTCAGATCAATTTTGGTTTCTTATACTCTTTGATCAAATGCAGAATGATGGGGATGTCAAAATTGTGGTTGGCAATAACTTTGACGAAATTGTTTTGGGTGAATCAAAAGATGTTCTTCTTGAGGTACTAGTTATCTTCAACTAAATGTATGCATGCATTAATCAATGATGCAAATAATTGGATGAAAACCGTCTGGATTTTTGGAGGTTGTTCTGGATGTCTAATTGATGATGTTGACTTAAACAGATATATGCTCCTTGGTGTGGGCATTGTCAAGCACTAGATCCCATATACAACAAGCTTGGCAAGCACATTTAAGAGGCATTGACTCCCTTGTTATTGCCAAGATGGGTGGTACAACAAAATGACAAATGAGCACCCCCGAGCGAAGGCAGTTTTTGACTTTTTGCTACATCATCTTTTGATTACAGTTGCATATTCTTACGTCCAGCAAGGTGTGTGTCAGATTCTATATCCTAGAGATATGTTTGCGAGATACTTGTAAGTTATACTGCATTCTTGTGTATGTATACGGACATTTATCTATAAGAAAGGAAATTTCTGAAGAAGTTAATGATTTGTTGAAAACACAAGTAAATAAAAGTATCCCGCAAAACCGCTTAAGCTTTTAAAATAGATGGTCACATTATTAAACATGTTATCAAAGCATACAGAGGTCATTTAAGTACTTCATTAGATATATCTGCAACCAAGCACTTAATAGTCTAGTTATATTATGTTATATGGCGGATACAAGTTCGGCTCAGTCACTACAATCTACTCTTAGTGCAGCTATAAATTCAGTCACACGGATACAAGTTCGGCTCAGTCACTACCATCTACTCTTATTGCAGCTATAAATTCAGTCACAATTGTACTGTTGATTTTATAACAATTAATCAGCTAAGGGAAAATCTTCTTGTGTGACAAACAGACTATAAGCTTTCTCTTCTGTTAACTTCGCTGTCTAATTTAGGTTACTGTGCTTGTGTATTGTACTAGAATTGTGTGCTCGCTTCGTTTTTAGTCGTGTTTCAAATGTCCAAAACACTGGGTAGGAGGAGAATGTTGCCTTCATTGTTTATTTCTCATGAATGTTCATGTTTGTTAAAAGATCGTATTATGAGAAAATACCCGTTAGAGTTTCTGCAATGTTGTAACCTACTTAAATGTTGAAGCTGAATAGGAATGAGGAAAACAGACTCATTTTCAGAGCGCTATTTTGTCTCTGACAGTTTTTACAGATTGGGAAGCTTAGGTAAGGAAAAAGTGATAACTGTTCTGTTATTTTTACTTCTTGGAAGGAAGTGGAGGGAGAGGGGGTAATTGTTCTTGTTCAAACATTGGGTTAACGATTCATTGACTAATTGCAGTCTGACGGATTCCCAACACTTCTGTTCTTCCCAGCTGGCAACAAGAGCTTTGATCCGGTGAGTGTAAACTAAATTCTTTACTAAAAGTAAGTTGCTATGCTTACTTCCATATTACTTCTTAGAAACGATAGCTGATGCATCATCCTGTTCTCCAGATTACTGTTGACACAGATCGTAAAGTGGTTGCCTTTTACAAATTCCTGAAAAAGCATGCATCTACTCCGTTCAAGATCCTAAAGCCAGCCTCAATGCAGAAAACTAGTGAGTCTGATGTAAGTTCAAGCCAAGAGAGCACCAATAATGATGCTAAGGATGAACTGTGAGATTTTGTTGGTTCTAGCATATTAGTCAGTTTGGCTATAGGAGGGAATTCCAAGCATTGGATTAAAGACGCTTTATAGGGTGGAAGTGGAACGTGATAACAACATCAGCATTGAAATGTAGGTAGAGAACAGAAAGTAGGAAGTGACACCACAGGCTCTTTTTGATGGTTTGATATTTTACTTTCTTTTTATGTTTGGATGAAAATGATGTTATGGTGTATGCGAACACGGATAGGATGTTTCTTGAACGAGTTTGTTGCAATTTGCAAATTGACATGCCCTTTTTAGTTTGTTCTTTTCCTTTATTTTGTTGTGGTATCTAATGGAAGCAAGTTGTGCACCAGTTTAGATCGCATATTGCAGATTTTGATGATAGTTTTGGCATACATTTTGATGTTTATATCAAAGGCCAAAGGCATCGACAGACACTCAAATTTGTTGTCAAAATTCACTTAGACCCTAAACTATGACTTGTACCTATCATGCCCCTAAACCCTCCAAATTTTGTTTCAATTGGGCATTTTTTGCCTACATGGCATTGCACGTGTTGTTTAGTCGCGGGTGGCGCGTGACTCGTGAAAAAGCTGTCTATGTGGCAAAAGTTAACGTTATTTAACGTATACTTTAGCCATCTCCTTCAGTTTTCCTCTATTTTTAACCTGATTTCCTCTTCTTCTTTCTTCATTCTCTCCTCCATAGCTGATTTCTCTCTCAGCTTCTCTTATCTCACTATCAAATTTATCTCATAGTTTCTCTTAAATCAATGTTTTCTCTCATTTTCAATGAAAATGTCAGAAAATTTCGTTAACATTGAGGTTCCCGATTTGTGTTATTGTTCTGAATTTTGTCCATTAGCAACTTGAAGGACTCCATCAAATCTTGATTGTAGATTTTTTGGATGTAAAGTTTCAAAGGTTAGTATCATTTTCACAGATTTTAATTTTATTTTTTTGATGATTTTTTTATTATTCTACGGTTTTTGCATTTTAGGAAAATGGTGGATGTGGGTACTTTAGATGGATTGATCCAAAATCTTCAATTTCTGTGCATCAATATCCTGAGGTAGAATCGAGCTTAATGATAAAGTGCAAAGATGGTGAAAATTCGTGTGATCGATTGAAGCAAAAGCTCAAAGACGTTGAACAAGAGAGGGACACTTTGTGTGAGAAATTGAAAGATAGTGAAGAGAAGTTGATTGCATTGAGGTAAAAACTCAAAAAAGTTAAACTTGAAAGGGAATGTGCTAAGCTCAAATTGAATAGACTTGTTCTATTTCTTCTCATTGTTCTTACTGTAAAGTGGTTCTTTAATATGGTGTAATGGTTAGTTTGTTGTAGTTGTTTGGTTAGTTTAGTTCGTAATGGATTTGTAATGGTTAGTTTGCAGTAGTAGTATTAGTTTCTTGTAGTTGTTTGGTTAGTTTGTCGTAGTAGTAGTTTGTTGTAGTTGTTTGGTTAGTTTGTAGTAGTAGTTGTTTGAATGAATCGAAATGTTTTGTATGACAATCTCATTGTCAATTGGCTACTTTGTGTCTAGTTGTGCAGCTACTTAAGTTAACCATATAGCCTATTTGTAACTACTGAAGGTATTGATAAAAATGAACTATATTAGAAGCAGCACATCATATTAAAATTGCTCAAGATTGAACTAAAAGTGCAAGCAGCTGGATATCATATTAATACAACTCAAAATTGAGCTAAAAACTGCATACAGTAAACAAGGTGTTCAAAAAAAGCTCAACATTGAGCATAATAGTGTTCTACTGCAGCATACACCAAAATCATTAACTGCTGCCTAAGAAAAAGTTGTTCAAAAACTAGTAACACAATTTGTTCAAAGTCATTAACCTTCATTACAGTACAAATCATTTCTAAATGAACTACTTCTTTGAAGATCCAATTGATGAAGAAGACTTGGTTGCATCCACTTTTTTTCTCTTATTTGCTTTCATTTGTTGCAATTGTGTGCTGGTGACTGCATTTTTTTCATTTCACTTTAGGCCACTAGGTTTAAAATCAATATCTATATTGGTTGGTGAAGCACTCTTTAAATTTATACCTCCATAAAGAACCCTCTCACTTGATGTACCAGGCTGCAAAATTAGACATAATTGTAAGACAATAAACATTGAAAGCTTGAATGAAAACATTATTATAGGTAAATAATGAGACAGAGAGAAATACATTGCACATTTGGGTTCCAGTTGCTGGATCAGAGTAAACACCAAAATCAGTTGCAGGCCTTTTGTATCCAGTAGCACCAGCAAATAAGGTAGCATTTTATGACCTCTTGTTGGTTAGCAAAGGTGGTACTTGACTTAAAGAAGCATTTCTTCCACTTTCAAATGGGGTTCCTCTTGCATTGGCTATTTTTCTTGCCAATCTTCTACCAATCCCTCCTTGACCTCTACCAGAGCCACCTCCTCTCTCAGCACCACATTGACCCCTACCAGAACCACATTTACCTCTACCAGCAACACCTTGACCTCTACTAGCAACACCTTGACCTCTACCAGCAACACTTGACACCTTTCTTTGAGGTGCTCTTGGCACAATAGCTGCGTCAGCACAAATAGATCCTAATTGACTGGATTGTGTAGTTGCATATGTATGAAAGATGAAGCTTGACTGTGAATAAATGCAACACAATATTTTCAACAGTTTTCAATAATAATATTAAGCAGGAGAAGAATATTAAGGCAGCAGAACATATATAACTTACTCTTGCTGTCTGACTTTGAGTGTAGGTATCTCTTGCTATTGCACTGGTGTAACCACAAATAAAACTTGATTGTGGTGGTGGTGGATTCCATGAAGCTGCAGGCTGAGTGCTAGGTTGACTACTATTACTGATCCCCATACCATTCTAACATACAAACAGAAATATGAAAAGTTAAGAAATATTTTAACTTTACAAAGTATTATGAAATTCATTTAAGGCTTACCATTTTGGTACACATAGTCTTATTATGGCCAACTTGCTTGCACCTTGAACAGGTGATCTTGACACCTTTTTTTTGAGAGTTTGCCCCACTTTTTTGGCTCATCCTTGCTCTTCCTTCTATTCTTGCCAGGTCTGCCTGACATCTTTCTTGGTTTTAGAGGTTTAATTGATGGGTTTGTGGTTTCCGGCCACATTCTTATGTTGGTAATTGGTTGCATGAAATGGCTATAAGACTTAAGAAATGTTTCTTTACTATACCAGTGCTCTACATGCTGATCAGGATCTTCATTCAAGTAATAATAAGCACAAATGACATGAAGGCAAGGAATACCTCTTAACATCCATAACCTACAATCACAATACTTCTTATCCAAGTGAACAACAAATGTGTAACCCCCATCCCCAATTTCAAAACCATTAACTCCATTCTATAGTACTCTACACCTATTTGGATATTCTTTATTAGCTTCTAAAATAGTTCTTGCCATAGGTGCGATGTCTGAAATCCATGTTTCTGCAAATTTGATCATATCTACATGTCTATTCATCATTTTATGCCTGATATCCTCTAATATTGTGATTATGAATTTATTTCTAGCAGCTAAGATCCAAGAATTGAAAGTCTCACACATGTTATTTTCTACAACATCACATTTGGAATATGTTTTGAAATATGCCCTACACCAAGAAGTAGGAGGATTAACTAACATGTCCTCAGTTATTTCTTTCTTACCTAGCTTTGATATTGTTTGCATCTCCTCTCTAAACTTTACTTCAAAGCTTGCTTTTGCATATCTCCAAAACTGCTTCCTTCTCTCTTATCCTCTTCAGTACACATGCCAATTGCTCTAAATATGTCTAGCACACATTCTTTTCTCAACATTTGGTAACAGATTCATCAAAATAGGAACAAGACCCCGTAATAAGTATTAAGTATTATTAAAATAGGAATATTATTGGAAAATAAAGTCAAGTAATGAGAAAAATAATTAAGTAATGGTACCTTTTGTTGGTCTGACATTACAGTCAAGCCTTCACCAGTTCCCAGATTTAGATCACCAATCAGATGCCTTATGAACCAGTCCCAGCTATGTTTTGTTTCAGTATCCACAACTGTCCATACAATAGGATACATTTGGTTGTTGCCATTTCCCCTCACAACAACCAATAATTCACCCTTACAAGCTCCTTTTAGGAAACATCCATCAAAACCAATAATTTTCCTACACCCATCTAACCATCCTTGCTTGAAGGCATGGAAACACACATAGAAATAAACAAAGAGGTTCTTCCCTGGTTCAGTTTTTTGGTCAATTTTTATCCAACAAGAACTTTCAGGATTTATTGTCTTGATCATATCTGCATAGTCACATAATCTGGCAAATTTCAGCTTCCAATCTCCCATATTCTCCCTCATAATAATCTGTTTAGCCCTAAAACAAATAATTTTACCTATATAAAGACCCAACACCTCTCTTACCAAATTCTGAATTTCCCAAATCCTAATTTATGGATGAGAAATAATTCTCTCCTTAAACTTTCTAGCAATTAGCTTTGAATCACACATCTTGTTCTTGTTTAGAGGTATACACTTGTGAATAGGGTTATAGTTTTTCACAATAAAATCACCTGAATCCCTATCAGTAGAAGCAAACAACAACCAGTTGCAATTAGCTGCAATGCACTTCACCCTTATTCTATTTTTTACTAGGTTTTAACTTCAACTGCCTTCTATACTCTACAGCATAATCTGCAACAGTTTTTCTAAACCGTTTTACACCCTAAAAAATCATTCCAAGCTCAAACATAGAAAACTCAAAATTTTCATCATACCTAGTTTTCTTGCTTCTCCTTCTTTGAGGTAGATCTACTCCTCTAACAGTATCTACATCTATATCTTCACTCTCTTCACTCTCTTCACTCCAACAATCAGAACTATCAAGATATTCCTTATCTCCACCCAACTTTCCATAATATTTGGTAGCCTTATTTTTACCAATATCCCCAAGGCCTCTATCTACACAACCAACAACTCCCACAGGCACTTCTTCAGTTTCAACAGCCTTTTTTCTTGCTTTTTGATTTCTTTCTTTCTTGTTGGCTTTGTTTTTCCTTCTTGATTGTCTAAAAGCCCTCAACTCCTCATTAACATCTGAGCCATTTTCTGAAGGAATATCTTCAAGATCTGAATCACTACTCAAGTAATCTGATAACTCACTTGCTAGTCTATTAACATCTTCTATATGAATATCTTCTACATCATCCTCATCACCTCCTTCTACACCAACATTTTCTAGGTTAACATCTTCTACATGAATATCTTCTATATTAGCCTCATCACCTTCTTCTACACCAACATCTTCCACATAAGCCTCCCTCTCTTTACCTAAGTTAACATTCTCTATCTCAATATCTTCTAGGTTAAAATCTTCTAGATCAGCCTCCCTCTCTTTCTCTACTCCAATAGATTCCTTCTCCATGTTAACACCATCATCAACACCAACACTAACACTTTCTCTTTCTAGGTCTGCACACTCAATAATATCAGGTGCAGGTAAAAAACCAGTGGGACCATCAAGGTCAAAAATTAGTTCATCTAAAACATGATAGACATAAAAATCAATAGAGTCCTCATTTTTAAGTCTTTAACTAGTTCAACGAGATATCTGTCACTCTTAACCAAGTTGAACTGCTTAGTTATTGCATATTGATAATAAAATCCCCTAACAGTGTCATACCCTAATTCTTTAGTATAAAATAACAATTCCAACATGGAAAAGTGGTCCTTGTCAAAATACCTTAGCTCTGGCACACAACTTGCAGCATATGTAGGGACACCCTTGTTGAAAAAAGATCCCCCATGGTGAAATTTTGTGAATATTATCTCCATTTGTTACGTCACCTGCAATAAAAGGGTAAGAATTCAAAGTTAGTTAACGGAATATACCCAAATTACACACCAATAAGTTAAAAGCTACAACCTTTAATGCATGTTAAGAAAGAGATGGAATATTTCCAAAATCACAGCCCTAACAGTGAAATTTCAAAATCCTAAAAACTGAAATATGCTAAAATTCAACAAAATTTAATAAATATAAATCATAATAACACTTACACGAGGAAGATCTGTGGAAAACCTCCAAATTTCTCCTTCGATTGAGTGGAATTTTGGTTAAATTAGGGTTATCTTAGAGAGAGAGTTAATGGGGAGAGAGAAAGAACTGTTCAAATGATTTTTTTCCATTTAAAATGTAATAAGTATATGTGGATTTAGTTTATCCATGTGGAGAGTTTTATGTGGACAACTTTCCACATCAGCGGCGTTTGGAGACACGCGCAAACAAACTGATGAGAACAGGGGGAAAAATGCCCAATTGGAACAAAATTTGGAGGGTTTAGGGGTCTGATAGGTACAAGCCATAGTTTAGGGATCTAAGTGAATTTTGGCAACAAGTTTGAGTGTCTATCGATGCCTTTGGCCTATATCAAATTACTTTAGTTTATTGTGGTTATGTGTACGTTAACCTTGCTTTGAAACAAGTAGTGAATATGAATAGAACATTAACTAATTGTGATCTTTGAAAACAACAACATACCCGGTGTATTCCCACCTAGTGGGGTCTAGGAGGGTAGAGTGTACGCAGTCCATACCACTACCTCAGGTAAAGTAGAGAGACTGTTTTCGATAGGCCCCGACATTGTGAGCTTTGAAACAAATAATGAATGTGAATAGAAAAGTAATTAATTATGAGCCCACGTAATTTATAGTGCATCCTTAAAGAATTTGATTCGTCATAGTATCCAATGCGTTCGATTATTTCATCCCAAGATAAAACGAAATTTATATTTATTGGAAAATGAGTATTATACAACAAACGCACACTAGTGTGGTAGTGCCCATGCCTAGTACTGGCTCAACAATTGATTCTTATTTACTTCCTTCTCAATTTATGTGGTACCGTTTGACTTGTCACAATATTTAGAAAAAAAGAAGAAAGACTTCTAAATTTACGATATAAAATATTCTTTAACAATTTGTGTGTAAGAAGAGAATTTCAAAGTTCAGTTTTTTTCAATTATAGAAAGGTGGCGGTAATTCATGAAACAAATTCAAATAGTAGTATTCTGCTTATATTTATTTCTGTGGAGATACAAATTTCATATTCCTTTCAAGAGGTTACTTTCTTTTTAATGTTTGGGTTGTTAGACATATAAGAATTAAAGTCAATGTTAAATAGTGAAGTAAAACAAAATTGCTTAAAATTTAACTGAACTTGTAATCAACCTAAGGGTGTCAAATGGGCCGGTTAAAAAATTGGCCTAAACCGGCCCACTAAAGAAAATCGGACCGGTTTGACCCGGCCCGGTAAGCCCAAGGGCTTTAAGGGCCCGGCTCCCGATCCAGTTGGATTTTGAATTTGGGCCCTGTTTACCCAGACTGGACTCAACCCGGTTAGGGCCCGCCGGTTAACCGGCTCGGCCCGGCCCGGATAAACCCATTTTTTTTTTTTTAAGATTTTGGAAAATTGGGCCAAACTAGCCGTTGGCCCAACGGCTAGTTTGGGCCCAAATATAAAAAAAAGTTTTTTTTTTTTTAAATTATTTTTTAATCCCCAAAAAATTTCTATAAATACCCTACACTTTCAAATCATTTTCCACACAATTTTTCATCCTCTCAAGTCTCAAATCTCATTCTCTCTCAAATCTCATTTCTCAATTCTCAAATATTCTATATATTTAATTTCTAAAGTGCTCACTTTAATTTTTTTAATTTTGCGATTACTAAGTACGAGTGGAAGTTTCTAAAGTCGCAACCTTCGGATACTTTCAAAATTTGGTATTGTCGTTCCATCTCTTACTTTTAATTTATAATTAGTGTATTAATTGTTGAATATTTATTTTTATTACTTTTGTGTATTTTGAATATTTTTTAGTTTGATTTATACTATGGATAAATTAAGAAACCTCGATAAAAGTGTCAATTTTTTTTATCCCGGAAGTGGTAGCAAAAAGCGAATTACTAGCGGTAGAGGTACTTCAAGTATTAGATATACCCGTGTGACTTCGCCTTCGGTACCACTTAGTCAACCTTTTGAGGAAGAAATAGGTGTAGGTGTTCACGACATGGATTATTTAGAAGTTCAGAAAAATTACGCTATAGAAGAAGAAAATGAAGTAGATGCGGTTGATTTAGATGAAGATGATGAAAATATTGGTGAGACACCTGAAGTAGGAAATGCTAACGTTAGATCCGAATCGGTTAATCTCCCTCCCCATCCTCTCCGTGCCCCAAGAGCTCGTAAACAAACTAGTGTTGCATGGAAATTTTTTGAACGTATATCAGATACTGAGGTGCAATGCAATATTTGTCAAAAAATATATAAGCATAAAAGAGGAGGCAAGCAAGGGGATACGGGTACGTTAATGAGACATTTAGCTGAAGACCACGAAAGAGAGTTAAAAATTGTACAAGGTGGTGAGGCTGTTGGTGGGTCCACACAAACTAGAATGGACCCAACAACCGGTCACGTAACGAAGAAGTATAATAAATTGAGGGACCGGAAAGAAATAACAAAAATGGTAGCTGTAGGTTGTTTGTGTTTTAGTTTTCCTTCTTCTGATGCTTTTATTCATTATATTCAAACAATTTATAATCCTATGTTTAATGGTATTTCTAGAAGTACTTGTCGGTATGATATTTTTAGACTTCATTCACAATATTATTTTTATTTATCTACATTGTTAAAAAAAATTCAATGTAGAATATCCCTAACTTCTGATCTTGGTCGTGCTGTAAATAAAAATGATTATTTAACCGTTACTTGTCACTGGATGGATAGTAGTTTTGTGATGCAAAACTGTATTCTTTCTTTTTTATATGATGAAAATCATAAACATACTAGACAATTTATTGCTGACTCGATACATAAAGTTGCAACATTTTATGGTATCGAAAATAAAATCTTATGTATCGCTTTTGATAACGCTTCTAACAACAAGACTGCTATAACAAAGTTGAAATCTAAGCTATCACCGCTGTTACCTGAAATTTTTCATATTAAGTGTGCATGTCATCTATATAATTTAATTGTAAAAGATGGTCTTGAGTTTTTTGAGATTTATATTGAAAAAATCCGTCTTGCTGTTGATTTTATACAAGGAAATAATCGTAGATCGAGAATTAAAGAATTTAAAGTTAAATGTCAAGAAAATGGACTTGCATCGATATTGATGCCTGAGGAAATTGATATTAGATGGAATTCTACGTATGATTTTTTAAAAACTTGTTATAAATATAGAGTTCCTAGTACATTAGCTTTTAACCAACATTGTGGTTCATTTGCTGATTCTGTCGATTGCATGCTACTTGATTTTGATTGGGTTGTAATTAATGATCTTGTTAAGTTTTTGAAATTTTTTTATGTAGCTACGGTTGAATTTTACGATGCTTATTATCCTACTGTTTGTAATATTTTGGAATATATAACCGATATTTCTGGTTTACTCAAAGAATATAAAAATAAAGAAGGTTATGAAAATGCTGTTGGTGCCATGTTTACTAAATTTAAAAAATATTTTTTCTCAATTCCCCCTATTTTCTTGGTTGATGCTATGCTAAATCCCTGCATTAAATACCATACTATGTGCCACTTTAGTACTCTTATATATCGTAACTTAGAAGTAAATACTAACAATAATTCTGAACAAGTACAACCTGATTTGTGGACGGCTACGTCTGATGCGAATGCTTACATAGATAAATTATATAGCCACTATGCTGATTTAGTTGATTTAGCTGTACCGACACATATCAGTCCAACTGTCGCTTCTCATTCTCCTAAGGTACCATCATTTTCTAAAAGGCCAGCACATTGTGGTTTTCCTGATTCCTTTTATGATTTACCCTGTTGGAACAGTGTTGACGAGGGAGCTTATACATCAACTTATCGAGAAGAGATTAAGTATTATCTTCGGTCGCCGCCAGAGGATCGCAGACGACGGATCAACACGTTGGATTGGTGGAGGAATAATGAATCACAATATCCAGTGCTTTCAAGATTAGCTAGAGAAATCTTGAACGTTCCAATGTCAACCGTTGCATCAGAGAGCGCCTTTAGTCAGGGACGACAACAACTTGGAGACAATCAACACTCATTGGGAAGCAATGCAATGAATGTTCTAGTTTGCCTCAGAGATTGGATTAGAGCAGAAAGAAGAAATCAAGGAATGGAACCGGAGCCGAATGACGAGCAGAAACTTGAAGAAATTATGACTTCGCGGGAGAACTCAACAGAATCAAGTCCAATGCATAGGTTTGCCCCCATTGACTTTGACTATCCTATGCAAGTTCCCGTTAATATTAACATGGATGAGTTGGAAAAAATGATGCATAGTTTGTAGATTTTTTATTCATGTAAATTATAAATTTTGGATAATTTTGCAATCAATAAAATTCAACATTCATTAATTAACTATCAAGTATTATTAATTTATTATATTAAGTAGTATATGTTTTGTATATTATTGTATATATCTTCTATACACATGTATATTTAACGTATATATTTAATGTATCCAAGTGTATATGTTTTACAAATTAGTATATAACTATATATATATATACAAATTATAGTATATATAGATGTATATTGTAGAATAGTATATATTTTATTTAAAGTAGTACATATATATTGAATGGTGTGTATATATCTTCTATAGACGTATATATTTAACGTATACATGTGTATGTGTTTTATAAATTAGTATAATATAACTATCTATATATTGTAATACATATATATTGTAGTATATAGTTTATTTAATTTTAAAGTAGTACATATATATTGAATAGTGTGTATATATCTTCTATAGACGTGTATATTTAACGTATACATGTGTATATATTTTATAAATTAGTATGTAAGTATATATATATATACTTTATTTAAAGTAGTACATATATATTGAATGGTGCGTATATATGCGTATATATTATATCTTCTATAGACTTATATCTTTAACGTATACAAGTGTATATATTTTATAAATTAGTATATAAGTATATATATATATATATATAGTAGTATATATATATATATTGTAGTATATACTTTATTTAATGTAGTACATATATATTGAATGATGCGTATATATGTGTATATATCTTCTATAGACGTATATCTTTAACGTATACAAGTGTATATGTTCTATAAATTAGTATATAATTATATATTTATATACATATTGTTGTATATATATGTATATTGTAGTATATATTTTATTTAAAGCAGTACATATATATTGAATGGTGCGTATATATGTGTATATATCTTCTATAAGCGTATATATTTAACGTATAAATGTGTATATGTTTTATAAATTAGTATATAACTATATATATATATTGTAGTGTATATATATATATTGTACTATTGTAGATTTGTAGTATATGTTTTATTTAAAGTAGTACGTATAGTCATATATAATTATATATTGAATGATACATATATATGTGTAATTGTTTATATATATTTTAAAAAATATATATTGTATAATTATAGTGTATATTGAAGTGTATATAGTGTATATAATTATAGTGTATGTAGTGTAGATTGGATTTTTCATTTTTTTTAAACGGGTTTGACCAGTTTTTAACCGGATTTGATCGGGTTTAGGTGGTTTTAACCGAGTTGGGTTAAGTGGGCCGGTTCAGGGTTGTTTTCAACAATTTTACTGTTGAACCCGAAACCGGCCCACCTAACCCCAACCCGGGACCGGAACCGGCCCGGCCCACCTAACCCCAACCCGGACCGGAACCGGCCCACAACCCGGTTAAACTAAACGGGCTGGTTCCGGTTTGGCCTGACCCGGCCCACTTGACACCTTTAAATCAAACATTGAAGGATTCATTTCTACGAAAAATATTTTGATATTCAAGAACTGTGAGAATTGTTATAAATTGCAATGAAAATTAGGTTTAATATAAATGTATACATAATTAATGTTTAGAAGATTATTTGAATTTTCTAACCTATAACATCATTATTAAGTTAGGTGGTCAACCTTCTTTAGTAAAAATGACGTCTTCCTAATTACCAAAAAACAGAAGAGTGGCAGCTATTATTGATTTAAAACAAATACTCCCTCCATTTAAAAAAGGATGACCTACTTTGACTTGGTACAAAGTTTAAGAAAATAAAGAAATTTTTGAATCTTGGGTTCTTACATTAAAGTTGTGTCAAATGTATCAAAATGTCATTTAATCTTGTGGTCCTAAAAATGTCATGTGGAATGTTAAAATTAAAGTATTACCAAAAAAGGAAAGAGATCATTCCTTTTTAAACGGACTACAAAGGAAAGTAAGTCATTCTTTTTGAAACGAGGAGATATCAAGTTACAATCAATTTAATCGGATAATTATTATTTAGTAGTACTTTCAAAATATTTGAACAAAATTACATGTTTGAGTAAGAAAAATGAAGGAAGTTTGATGAAGATGTCAGTGCATTTTTTGCTGTAATTAAAAAAAGCATTTAATAGCATTCATAAAGTAAAAAATCCAAGTACTGGCATGCCATTTGACAACAGTAGTTTAACTTGACAGATGCTCATAAACCTGTCATGTGGGCCGGTTCGGCCGGTTAACCCAACCCATTTAAAGAGACCAGCCCGCTATTAACCGGCACGATGGTCTAGCCAGTTCCTGGGCCACCGATTCTGGGCTGTACCGTCTGAGATAGTCAGCCTGATAGACCGGCCCAGTTACGAAATTGGACCAGAGCCACCGATTATCTGGCCCAGTTAATAAATTTTATTTTTTTAAATTAAAGAGGTTGTCAATAGTTGGGGCCCAAGTCCAATTGGACTGTTGGCATCGCAACGGCTATAATGTCGTTGGTTGGCCCAGCGGCCAATTGGCCATTTATTTAAGAAAAAAAATTTAATTTAATTTTTTTTTTTATAAATACTCCAAATTCAAAGTTATTTTTTCACACAATCTTATTCTCTCATTCTTTCTCAAATATTCTAATTATCTCCTAAAATGCTCAATTTTATTTTTTAATTTTGCAATTACAATATCAAGTGGAGGTTTTCTAAAGTCGCAACTTTCGGATACTTTCAAAATTTGGTATTCTCGTTCTATCTCTTACTTTTATTTTTTAATTAGTGTATTAGTTGTTGAATATTTATTTTTATTATTTTTGTGTATTTTGAATATTTATTAGTTTAATTTGTAATATGGATAAATTAAGAAACATCGATAAAAATATTAAATTTTTTTATTCCGAAAGTGAGAGTGGTGGTAAAAAATGAATTGGTGGCGGTTCCGGTAAAGGTATTTCAAGGACTAGATACACCTGTGTGCCCCCGGTACCAATTAGTCAACCTTTTGAGAATGAAATAGGCGTAGGTGCCCACGATATGAATTATTTAGAAACTCAGAAAAATTATGGTATAGAAGAAGAGAATGAAGTAGACGTTGTTGATTTAAATGTAAATGATGATAATATTGGTAAGACACCCGAAGTCGGTAATGCTAATGTTAGATTTGAATCAGTTAATTTTACTCCCCGTCCTCTCTGTGCCCCTGTAAGATCTCGTAGAAGAACTAGTATTGCATGAGAGTTTTTTTCGAAAATAGAAAGAGAAACTAGGTCCAATGCAAAATTTGTGAATTGGTATATGAGCATAAAATCAGAGGCAATAAAGAGGGTACAAGTTCGTTGATAAGACATTTACGAGAAAAACACTCAGTAGAGCTAATTGCGGCACAATGTGGTGAGGCTGTTAGTGGGCCAACACAAAGTAGAATGAACCCAACAACTGGTCAATTAGTTAAGAATTATAATAAAATGAAGGACATAGAAGAAATAACAAAAATGATAGTTGTGTGTTGTTTGCCTTTCTCTTTTGCATCTTCGGATGTTTATATTCATTATATTCAAGCAATTTATACTCTCATGTTTACAGGTATTCCCAGAATTATTTATCTGACCGATATTTTTAGACTCCATACACAATATGTTTATTATTTATCTGCATTATTACAAAATATTCCATGCAGAGTTGCTTTAACTTCTGATCTTGATTATGCTGTCAATAAAAATAATTATTTAACAATTACTTGTCACTGGATAGAGAATAATTTTATTATGGAAAAACGTATTCTAGCATTTTTGTATCATGAAGATCGTAGACACACTGAGAAATTTATTTCGAAATCTATTTCTAAAGTTGCAAAATATTATGGTATTGAAAGAATAGTTTTATGTATATATTTTGATAATGCATCTAACAACAGGACTACTGTTGACTTGTTAAAAATTGAACTTTCTCCGTCGTTATCCGAAATATTTCATGTTAAGTGTATTTGTCATATATATAATTTAATCGTAAGAGATGATCTTGAATTTTTTGAGCTTTATATGAAAAAGTTAAAGTTTGTTGTTGGCTTTATTTAAGAAAATAATCGAAAAATTAGAATGAAAGAATTTAAAATTAAATGTGAATAAAATGAACTTAGACCGATATTAATGCCTGAAGAATGTGATACTAGATGGAATGCTACTTATAATTATTTACGAACTTGTCTTACTTATAAAGTTCCTATTACAATGGCTTTCAGTCAATATTCTAGTTCTTTTCTTGAGTGTATGCTATATGATTCTGATTGGGTTGTAATTGCTGATCTTGTTAAATTTTTGATTTTTTTTATATAGCTACGGTTGAATTTTCTGGTGCTTATTATCCACTGTTTGTAATATTTTAGCTTATTTAGTCGACATTTCTTGTTTGCTTAAAGAATATAAGAATAAAGAAGGTTACAAAGAAGCTATTACTGCTATGATCGCTAAATTTTAAAAAATATTTTTATCCGCGTTCCTTAATTTACTTAATTGATGTTATAATAAATTCATGTATGAAATATAATACTATGTCCAAATTTAGTTCTATTATCTATAATGCTTTAGAGATAAAGCCTGAAGAACCTTCTTTGTTTACGGCTATGAGTGATGCGAACAGTTATATGGAAGCATTATATAGCCATTATGCCGATTTTACTTGATGAAGCCATATCGACAAATATCACTCCAATTGTCTCTCCTCAAGCTCCCAACGAGCCAACATCTTCTAAAATGCAGGCACATAGTAGTTATCCTTATTACTTTTTTGATTTAAATGTTTGGAATATGGTGCAACCTTCATCACACAGAACATATTCTCAGAAAGAGCTTAAGTATTATCTTCGACAGCTGATAGAGGATCGTAGAGGAAAGACCAACGCACTGGATTGATGAAGGAATAATGAAAGACAGTATCCCATTCTTTCAAGATTAGCTAGAGATATATTGAATGTTTCAATGTCAAATGTTGCATCGGAGAGCGCTTTAGTCAGGGACGACAACAACTTGGAGAAAACTGACACTCATTGGGAGGCAATGCTATGAATATTCTAGTTTGCCTTAGAGATTGGATTAGAGCGGAACGAAGAAATCAAGGAATGAAGATAGAGCTGGTAGACAAACAGAATCTTGAAGAAATTATGACTTTAAGGGAGAACTCAACACAATCAAGTTCAATGCATGATTTTGGCCCCATTGATTTTAACTATCCTGTGACAGTTCCCATTAATATTAACACGCATGAGTTGGAAAAATGATGCAAAATTTGTAGATTTCTCAATCATGTAACTTATAAGTTTTGGATCATTTTCCAATCAATAAAATACAAGATTCATTCACTCCTTACGTATTTTTTTTATTTAAATTGAATGCCTAATTTGAATTAAATACTTTTAATATATTACTATCAAACTTTACACAAAGTCGTAAACATAACAAACATATATACATATAATGAAAAAATAAAAATAATGTTAGAAAATATTACTCAGACAACTAGTATTGACATATAAAAATACTACATAAGCTTATCTTTTAAGTAGTGTATGTAAATTTTTGAATATATTTTCAAGACTTCAAGTATTCTTATATTAAATAGTATACATTGTATGTATATATGTGTGTATATTTTCTAAAGTACTATAACATGTAATGTATATATGTTTCAGCTTTCAAGTGGTATTTTAAGTAGTATATATTCTATATATATGTGTATATATTTTCTATACACTAAAGTAGTATATATGAATGTATACATGTGCATGCGTTTTATAAAGTAGTATATATTGTATATATATTTTCTATAGACTAAAGTAGTATATATTTAATGTATACATGTGTATAAGTTTTCTAAAGTAGTATATATGTAATGTATATGTGTTGCATGTATATTGTTTCAAGTATATATATGTATATATTGTATGTATATATGTGTATATATTTTCTATAGCCTAAAGTCTAAAGTAGTAAATATTTGATGTATACATTTGTATATGTTTTCTAAAGTAGTATTTATGTAATGTATATATATTATATGTATATTATTTCAAGTAGTATTTTAAGTAGTATATTATTATATTGTATGTATATATGTGTATATATATTCTATAGACTAAAGTCTAAAGTAAGATATATTTAATGTATACATGCGCATATGTTTTCCAAAGTAGTGTAATATGTAATGTATTGAAACACCCTAGTTTTGACCCTTAGAAGATTTTTTAATTTTGAGCTCTCTGGACATACGACTTGTGCTTACTTGTCGTATGATGTGGATAAGGTTTGGAGTCCTTGGTCATATGATACTCAGTATGATTTTGATTGGTTTCTGTCCAAGGTACGAGTGGACATTATACTAGTCGTATGTTAAGGTACGAGAAATATAGTGCCAAATCGTATGACGCCCTATGCGCAGCCTAAATAATTCTTCTTAGGGTATGGTTTGAGGGTACTTGTCGTATGATTGGATACAAGTTAGGCCATGAACTCGTATGTTGGATAGTGTTGGGGTCCAAGTTGCTTCCTAGGGTACGAGTGGTGGGTGGCACTCGTATGTTTTGGGTACAGTTTGGGTGGTGTGGTCGTACCCTCCTGCACACCTTTTTCAGCTTTTAAGTTGAGGACATTTTAGACATTTCCCACCCCAAAACCCTTAAGAATCCACGTCTTATAACATATTGTATCCTCTCATAACATTTTTTGAAGTATCAACACACTCCAAAAAATCTCTCTAAACACCCTTTTGAAAATTGGGCTAGGGTTTCTACAAGGTGTTCATTTAGAGGCTCAAGAGTCAAGTTTTTTTCGTGAATCTTCGTGAATAAGTTATATGACTCTTCCCTCATTGTTATCTCTTAAATATCATGGATTTAAACATTGATTATGATTCATTAATGGTGGTTTTGAAAACCAATGTTGAGGGTTTTGTTGCATATGGTTGAGTATTATTTACTCTTGGTTTAAATTGTATTTATACATGTTTTTGGTGATCGTTTTCTCATGTGGGTGCTTGGTAATTATGTTTTAACAATTTGGTCATGGTTAACCCTAACCTTTATGATTTTTACTTTGGTTTTGGTCTTGATAATGTTATGTCGTCAACATGTTTGTGAAAATGTCTAAAAGAATAAACTAGTCACATGTTAAATGGTGTTTTGAACTAAGGCATTGGCCCGATGAATATGAATGGTTGGTAAATGATTTTGTGAAGGCCTTTTAGGACATGTAATAATTTAAATGGTAATCTTGGCGGTTTAATTGGCTAAAAGGGTTTGAGGTCTCTAAACATTAAATTGATTTATGTGTTTGTTAGACAATGGGTTCGAGTCCCTAAACGTTGAATTGAATTAGTGTCTTTGTTAGACAATGGGTTTGAGTCCCAAAGTTAAATGAATGATTAGTTGGTTGATAATGATAAATGGTATGTTGAACGCTTGCACGTGGTGTTGGTATAACGATACCAACGAAGTGCCTTTGGTAAGTAATTGGCTTAATAGTTGTGTATGTGAAATGATGGTTTTAAATTGGGGTTTAAAGTGAGATGTGTAGCCAAGCCTTGAAAGTGGAGTTCTAAGGACTAACATTTGAAACCACGCTAGTCAGTGCAAATGTCTTTATGATTGAATATATGAATCGGAGGTTTGAGTCCCCCATGATACATGTATTAGTGCTTAGGTCACTTTGATTTTTCCGGGAGGTTCGAGTCCCCTATATTGGCATATATAGTTATGGATATTCTCTGGTTTGTGTGACTATACGCACTAGGGCCCTTCCATCTAGGGGAGAGCTGGGCCCATATAGTCCGTGGGTGCCTTGTTATATGACGGTTATACTGCACAGTCTAGGTTAATGATTTCAAAATTCATGCAAATCTTGTTCCCTATCTCGGCATAGTTTATATGTATATGTATGTATTGCATTGGTTATATGCATCGGTTGATTCATTTTGAATTATTGGCATTATTTTATCCTTATCCTTGGGTTACATCCTAGTTCTCAAACCATTAACCATCTTTTATGCTGTATACCCATGCGATGCAGGTGTTGGTCATACTATCACACCTCTTACTCAGTGATTTAGATTCAGGGATAACTTGTTTTGGCTTGAAGTGGTGAGCTTCTATACTTTGGAAGGCTCCAGTTCTTGCTTTGAGTTTTCTTATGTATTTATTAGTTTAGACTTGGATACTGGTTTTGGCTATGATCGGGGGCATGTCCTAACCAGATATTCTTGTTTTGTTTTAGAGTCTTTATATGGACAAATTGTGGACTTGGGTATGTTATGGAATGGTTATGGATTTAGTTATTATTTTGTGGTTTGTTGATTGGTTGGGTTGGGTATCGGAGGCGATCTCCGATTCTTGTTGGACTTGGGATGCCTATTACGACAAGGCCCTGGTTTGGGTCATATCAAGTTGGTATCAGAGCCTAGGTTCATGGTCAGTTGGGTGTTCACAAAGCCGTGTCATGTAGAGTCTCTTTTATGAGTGTGTAGCACGCCACACTTATAAGAGAGGCTATGAGAATTTAGGAATATTTCACTTTCTTGTTGTCTTACTTCGAGCTATAGAGTCTAAGACCCTGAACCCTTCTGATTTCTGTCTGCTCATCTTTCAAATCATTCATGCTCATCTTTCAAATCATGCCTCCAAGAAGATATGATGTTCATACAGACTCTTCTGTCCCAACTGGGGATAATGTTGATGGGACACACTCTACTTCTTGAGTCCAGAACCGCCAAGGGTCTCTGTATCTGACTGTCCTCATAGGGTTCCACCTGTCCCCACTAACCCTACTCCTAAGGGAGATACTCATACTCAGTCGCCTCAAGTGGAGGCTACTAATGTTGAGTTTCGTCGCTCCATTAATATGTTGAGTCAGTTGGTAGCTTCTCAATTTGAGCATGGTGTTCCTGCTACTCTATCTTCTGAGTCCACAAGGGTTGGCCAGTTCATGAGGTTGCATCCTCCTATGTTTACTGGTACAAAGGTTGAGTGGGATCCTCAAACTTTCATTGATGAAACATATAAGATCTTCCTGGTTATGCTTCTTCGAAGGTTGAAGGTGTTGATTTTTCTGCCCACCAATTGAAAGATGTGGCATACCTGTGGTGCAAAGAGTGGGAACATTCAATGGGGGAGGATGCTGGTTCTGCCTTCGGACTCCACTTTCCCTAGCTTCTAATGGGAGGTTCATATCCCTATCTACTTCTTGCCCTGCCTCTCACTTAACTCAGTGTGCTTCTTTATTTCTTCCTATACCTGCTGCATGTAGACAACCAACATAGAGATATCCATGCCCTTGATTAACAAGGCAGCCTTACTCTCAAGGATGAACTAACGAGACAATCCCAAAATAAACTTTTTCATCCTCCCCCTTATACTAGAGACCAACTCCGAAGCATACCGAGATAACTGGTGAAACTTTAAGGCATATTCCTTGACTGACATTTTACCCTGCCTCAGGTTAACAAACTCTTCTGCCTTAGCCTCCCTCAATTCTTGAGGAAAGAAGCGGTCCAGAAAAGCATTAGAGAAATCCTTCCACAGTGATGAGTCATCAATGTCACCCCTTTCCTGATCCCATTTCTCGTACCATTGGTACGCCACATATTTTAGCTGATAGGCTGCAAACTTCACACCCTACACATTCGTGGCATGAATAACTCGAAAAATCCTTTCCATTTCATACAGGAATCCTTGAGGATCCTCCTCCACCTTAACACCCGTAAAGGTCGGAGGGTTCAACCTCATGAACTGGCCAACCCTTGTGGCATCAAAAGATGGAGTAACAGGAACACCATGCTCAGACTGAGTAGCTACTAACTGTGCCAACATATGAATAGACTGACGAAACTCACCGTTTGTCACATCAACCTGAGGATCTAAGAAGGGCTAGAGGGAACCAGTGGAACTCCAAAACGATCCAAAACTGGACCCCTAGACTGAATATGGGTCCCATGGGTGGAGCGTGTCCCATCAACATTGTCTCTAGTGGGGACAGAGGAGTTTCTATAAACTTCAAATCATTAAGGCATGATCTGAAAAGTGAACAAAGGGGAATTAGAGAAGATTCCAGGACTTAGACTCTAAGCTTGAAATTAGAACTGAAGAAAGAGAAACATTCCTAAATGCTTTGTAGCCTCTCCCTTATGAGTGTGGCACGCTACACACCCTTAAAAGAGACTCTACTCGATACGACTTTGTGGACTCCCAAGTGACCATAAACCTAGGGCTCTGATACCAATTTGACATGACCCAAACCACAGTCTAGTCGTTTCTGGTGTCTCAAGCCCAACCGAGACCGGAGACCACCACCAATATGCAACAATAACCGCCCTATACTTATGTCAGATGAATTTTGAATATATATATAACATAACAAAATGGAACAATCATAAATCAAATACAGTCAAACGGTGTTAGCCGCAATACCAATACACTGCTAAGGCTGATACCAATGCCGACACCGCCCATACAAACCCAAAGTAATCCCAGAAATCCTCTATACAAAAGTAAAATAATACCCAGTCGGTACATTCCCCCGACCATAGCCAAAACCAAAGTCTATGACATGACAAAAGTATGTAGAGAAATCCATAACATGAAATAGAGCCTTCCGGAGTATGGACGCTCAAAACTTCAATCCAACACAAGCTATCCCCGAATCTAATCACTAGCAGGAGGAGTAGTATGGCCCGTTTCTGCATTGCGTGAGGATACAACGCTCATGGAAGGGTTAGAGGGTGAACGCTAGCATGCACTCAGGATAAGGATAAAATAATACCAATATTTAAAACCAAGTAAATAACCATATGAATTCACATCCATATATATATATAATCCATGTCGGGAAAAGGAACCAGGTTTAGCATGCCTTTAAAATCATTAACCTAGATTTGTGTATCTTAACCATCCTAGAACCACCCACGGGCTATATGGGTCCACTGTTTCCCCTGAATGGGCCCCGGTGTATGTAACCGAATGAACCAGAGATATCACAGGGGCAGGGGATTCCCATGTATCCTTCACCCTCCATGATACATATATACAAGTATAAATTAAGGGAATCGTGTGTATCCCACAAGTATATGGTCTCCATGGCCAATCATTATGTTGGCTAACATGAGTTTCCAGTGTTCGTCCAATGGACTCATACTTTCATGGTTAGCTATCACAACCCGCCATTATTTCACAATTAAAATTATTAGCACACAACCGAACCACCAATTCCATATATTATTAACCAAGGATATAAGAAGTGGTATTGTCATACCGACTATAGCTTGCAAACAATGTCATTAAACCAAGTCTTAGGGGATTCCCATGTACCCCATATGTTCCATTATTAGATTCACTTAGGGATTCTGGTCTACCCCGCATGTATTTTAAATCAAAGCCATGTCCACCAAGGCCTTACTATTTAACCTTTTAAAACCATTTAACCAACTTTAGGTTTCGTTACCATGTTATACCTTGATAAGCTTTCAATGAAAGTCCAACTATGTAATAAAAGCATTCTCATAGGTAATTTAACAAATATGTTGAGGCTATATCATTTCCAAAACCAAAACCAAGTACCAATTGACCATTACCATACAACCACATGTTCAAACCACCATTATAATATGAAAACCATAAGTAAAAACATGGGAAAACAATATCCAACCATTTACAACCAAAAACCCCAACATATAATTCTAAACCAAATAATACCCATAATTAAATCACGAAAACCTTTCATTAAAACATGAATTTAGTTGAACTAACAATGAGGGAGAAGTAACATGCCTTAGATACCAAAGAATACAGAGAGAAACCACCCCTGAGAGCCTTAATTGACCACCTTAAAGGAACCTCTTCTTAACCTAAGATTTTGAGAGAGATTTGAGAGTGTTTTGAAGTGTTTAAAATTATAATAATAGGGTAAATGAAGTCCCAATTGTGTTTTACGTGGGATCATAAGGGGTTAAGAGGGGAAATATCCAGAATACCCCCAACATAAACTGTACAAATTCCACCAAAAGGGTATGACTCCCCCTTGTCTCATACATATAACATATGAGTGGTACCCACCACTTGTACCCTAGACAGAATGTTAGACATCACACACTATCCAACATACGACTCCCCTTGACCAAATCGTACCCTAACCTCACGACTCATGGTGAGTCATTTATACTCAAATCCAAGTCAAGTTACTAAGTTTCAAATTAAGTGAAGAATCAACCAACCGACCCATCACCAACCATACAAATTGTACCCATCAAACCGTAACCATACCAAAAACTTACCTACCAAACACTGGACAACATACAAGATGGGTCACCTGACCCGTACCCTCACCATACGTCTCATATAATGAGTCGTATGATCAACAGAAGGCTCAAAACCCTGGAAATTTCCAAGGCCCAAGGCCCAAGGCCCAAGGTTTTTTAATTCTCTCCCACATGGATCATTCATCCTCGTATAATAGAACAAAGCAGTACAAGCATGATTTAAAACTATAACACCCCTATTCCGAACTTTAACTAAGTTAGAAAACAAAAATATGATTAAAAACATATACCTTCTGCATGAATTTTTAGAGCAGAACAACGGAGCGGATACTTGGACTTCATCTCCTCTTCTGCTTCCCAAGTAGCTTCTTTAACCTTGTGGTTCCTCCATAGAACCTTTATCGAAGCCACGTCCTTGGTCCAAAACTGAAAAATATGCCAATCTAAGATCTCAAATGGGACTTCCTCATATAACAAAAAAATCCCAAATACCAATATCTTTGACAGGCATGATTTGAGACAGATCACCCATACACTTTCTCAACATAGAAACATGGAACACCGGATGGATGAAGTTCAAACTAAAAGGCTACTCCAACTCATATGCAACCTTAACAACTCTTCACAAAACCAAGGACCAACATATCAGATACTGAGCTTCCCCTTCTTACCAAACCGCATCACTCCCTTCATGGGAGAGACTTTTAAGAACACCCTGTCCCCAACCTCAAACTTTAACTCTTTTCGCCTTACATCCTCATAGGATTTTTGGCAACTTTGGCCAGCCTTAAGCCTATCCCGAATCACCTTCACTTTTTCCAAGGCTTGGTGAACCAAATTTGACCAAACATCTCCGTCTTATCAACCTCGAACCACCCAATAGGAGATCTACACCTCCTACCATACAATGCCTCAAACATGGCCATTCTAATGCTAAAATGGTAACTAATATTGTAAGAAAACTCTACAAGAGGTAGATGCTCAACCCAACTACCACCATAGTCAATCACATACGCATGAAGCATATCCTCTAATAACTGAATAGTCCTTTCTGCTAGACCATTCGACTGTGGGTGGAAGGCAGTACTCAGACTCACCTTGGTCCCCAAATATTTTTGAAATGACCGCCAAAATTAAGATGTAAAATTCGTACCACAATCTGAGATGATAAAGTCCTGTACCCCATGTCTCTTCACAAGCTCATGAAGATACAATCTCTTATAATACTCAGTCAAGAAGTTAGTCCCCACTGGCTAGAAGTGAACAGACTTTATTGTCCCATCCATGATGACCCAAACCGAATCAACCTAATTTCGAGACCAAGGGAGACCGTTAACAAAATCTATGTTGATCACTTCCCACTTCCACTTTGGCAACTCAATTTCTTGATATAATCCCCCAGGCCTAATATGCACAACTTTTACTTGTTGATACACCATACACTTGGACATAAAATTTACCACATACCTCTTCATATTATTCCACCAATACATCTCCTTAAGGTCATGATAAATTTTAATCAAACTAGGATGAATAACATAGCACGATTCATGTGCCTCAACCAAGATTCTTTCTCACAAACCATCAACGTCGGGAACATATAACCTACCTTGGTACCGCAAGGTACCATCTCCACTAATCTCGAAGGCCATCTCTTTATGCCCACCAGCATCACCCATGATCCTTAAACAGATAGGATCTAACATCTGCTTCTCCTTGATTTCAGCACCAAGAAATGACAGCACCACTTTCTGAACGAACACGCCACCATCCTCAGAGTCCAAGAGACGAACTCCAAGGTTAGCCAAATGGTGAATGGCCTTCACCAACTCCCACCTCTCTTTATCCACATGAGCTAGACTCCCTATGGATAACATGATTAGAGCATCAATAACTATATTAGCTTTATCTGGATGGTAGTTAAGACTCATGTCATAGTCCTTGATAAGATCAAGCCACCTCCTCTACCTGAGGTTAAGTTCTTTCTGAGTAAACACATAGTGCAGGCTCTTATGATCGAAAAGATATCCACATGCACCCCATACAAATAGTGGTGCCAGATTTTTAATGCAAATACCACATCCAACAACTCTAAATCAAGAGTTGAATAATTTCTCTCATGCACCTCCAACTGTCTAGAGCCATATACTATCACCTTACCATGCTGCATCAATACACATCCCAAGCCAACTCAGGATGCATCACAGTAAACCACAAACGCATCAGTGCCTTTAGGCAAAGTCAAAACCCGAGCCGAAGTTAGCTTATTCTTCAACTTCTCAAAACTACCCTCACAAGAATCAAACCATAGGAACTTTTCCTTCTTATGAGTCAACTTGGTCTATGGGGCAACTATAGAAGAAAAACTCTCAATGAACCTCCTGTTATAACCAGCTAAACCCAAGAAGCTCTGAATATCATTTGGAGTCGTGGGTCTAGGCCAATTCTTAACTACTGCAACCTTTTGCGGATCCATTATGATCCCCTTACTAGAAATAATATGACCCAGAAAAGTGACAACGTTCAACCAGAATTCATATTTTGAGAATTTGGCATACAACTTCTACTCTTCAAGATCTACAACACCACACAGAGGTGATCGACATAATCCACCTCACTCTTAGAGTACCCCAAAATATGATCTATGAAGATAATGACATATAGATCCAGAAACTAATGAAAGGCCCTATTCATCAAATCCATGAATGTCGTCGAAGCATTGGTCAACCCAAAAGACATAACCAAAAACTCATAATGCCCATACCAAGTACAGAAAGCTGTCTTAGGGATATCCTCCTTCCTAATCTTTAACTGATGATACCCGTATCAGAGATAAATTTTGGAGAAAAACTTAGCACCCTGAAACTGATCAAATAAGTCATATATCCTTGGAAGAGAATACTTATTCTTTACCATCACCTTTTTCAACTATTGGTAATCAATACACATCCAAAGAGAACCATTCTTCTTACGTATGAATAACGCTAGTGCACCCCACGGAGACATATTATGATGGATAAAAATCTTTAATTTCTCCTTACGTTCCTTCAACTTAGCTGGAGCCATTCTATATGGAGGAATAGAAATCGGACAAGTGTCCAGAACAAGATAAATACAAAACCCAATCTACCTATCCGGAGGAACACTAGGGAGGTCATCAGGGAAAACCTCAAGAAATTTATTTACCACCGAGACAAATGAAAAAGGATAATCCAAGTCAGAATCTTTAACCCAGACTAGATGATATAGACACCCCTTGGCGATCAATCTTTGAGCTCTAAGATATTATATGAACTTTCCCTTAGGAGCTATGAAACCACCCTTTTGTTTAATGATAGGCTCATTAGGAAATTTAAAGATGGACTTATGGGTACAATAGTATAGAGACACATAGCATGAGTGCAACCAATCTATCCCCAAAATGACATCAAAGTCAACCATATCTAACTCTAATAAATCCACCAAGGTATCTTACTACCAACAAATACCACCCCCCCCTATAGACTCATTTAGCAAAATACTGAGTCATATATCGGGGTAGAAATAGAAAAGGGTTTGAAATATATGCAAGACAAAAACCAAATACACAGCCACAAAGGGGGTTACATAAGATAAAGTAGACCCCAGATCAAGTAAACAATACACATCATGAGAAAAGAGGTGAAAAATACCATTCATGACATCAGGCGATGCCTCAAACTCCTATCAGGTAGTGAGAGCATAAAGATGGTTTCGACCAGTGCTGAAACTAGATAGTGTACCCTTCAGTGCTGAAGCTAAATACAAAGCAACCAAAACCCTGTTTTCCCCATAAACAACCTTTCCAATAGGGTAGTTTCTAAGTATTTCCCAGGCTAACCACAGTTGAAGCACCTGTCCCTTCCTTCATCATAAAAATCCTGATGCAAGCGACCATAAAATCTGTAGGGAGGATATGATAGAGCTGACTGAGCCCCACTAGCCTGAGATTGGGGACCCTGTGCCTTGATGTTTTTTCCACCATGGAAACGCCTAACACCCAATAACTTTAGGTAAGGAGCACTAGCCATGGAGAAAAAACCAAAACTCCCCCACTTCTACTCTGGCCTCTTAACACTATCCCTACAACTCTACTGTTATCCACCACCCTGCTCAGAGAACTTAAAATTCTTGCCATGCATCTTACTTAACTCGGTTTGCTTCTTGTTTTCTTTCTCTACCTGCTACATGTACACAACCAACCTGGAGATATCCATGTCTTTGATTAATAAGGAAACTATACTCTTAAGGATTAACTCACGAGATAATTCCGAAGAAAACTTTCTCATCTGTGCCCTAATACTAAAGACCAACTCCAGAGCATACCAATATAACTAGTGAAACATTAAGGTATATTTATTGAATAATATCTTACCCTGCCTCAGGTTAACATACTTTTCCTCCTTAGCCTCCCTCAACTCATGAGGAATGATGTGGTCTAGAAAAGCATTGGAGAAATCTTCCCACAGTGATGACTCATCAGTTTCACCCCTTGCCTGATTAAATTCCTCATACCATTGGTATGTCTCATCTTTTCACTGATTGGCTACAAACTCCACGCCCTCCATATTCGTTGTATGTATAACTCAAAAAATCTTTTCCATTTCATCTAGGAAACCTTAAGAATCCTCTTCTACCTTAACACCCATAAAGGTTGGGGGGTTCAACCTCATGAACTGGCCAACTCTTATGGCCTCAGAAGATGGAGTAACATGAACAAGATGCGCAATCTGAGTATCTAACAACTTTGTCAACATATAGATTAATTGATGAAACTCAACATTCATTACATCAGTCGAAGGAGTCTGAGAAGGACTAGAGGGAATCGGTGGAACTCTATAATGATCCAAAACTAGACCCCTAGACTAAATATGGGTCCCATGGGTAGAGCATGTAGCATCAACATTATCCCCAGTTGGGACAAAAGTGTTTCTTCAGATCGTCGAGGCATGATCTGAAAAGTGAACAAACGGAAACTAGAGAAGATTCCAGGACTTAGATTCTAAGATTGAAAATAGAACACGAGAAAGAGAAGCATTCCTAAATTCCTAGTAGACTCTCCCTTATAAGTGTGGCATGCTGTACACCCTTAAACGAGACACAACTCGACAAGTCTTTGTGGAATTCAAAGTGACCATAAACCTAGGGATCTGATACCAATATGACATGACCCAAACTAGGGCCTACTCATGTAGGGTACCTCAAGCCCAACCAAGATCGGACACAACCCCAATATCCAATCATAACTGCCCTACACCTTATGTTGGATGAAATCTGAATATATATATATATATATATCTATATATAACATAACAAAATTGAACAATCATAGATCAAATACAGTCATACGGTGTCATCCCCAATACCAATTCCATTTCCAAAGCTGACACCAATGCCGACATCACCTAAACCAATCCAAAGTAATACCAAAAAGCCTCTATCCAAAAGTAAAACAATATTCGGTCAGAACATGCCCTCGACCATAGCCAAAACCAAAGTCTATGACATGACAAAAGTATATAGGGAAATCCATAACATGAAATGGAGCATTTTAGAATATGAAAGCGCATTACTTAAATCCAACACAAATCCTATTGGGGCAGACTGGCACCCGTAATCGAGGAGGCCCGGGAGAACCAACTCATAACCTTATACTTCCCATGCATACCTCTATGACAACCCAAAATTTGGACAACATCATATCGCATATAAAAGGAAATAATCACATGTATAAGCTCGAGCACACATATATATGTATATACAATACTTGGCCGTTGGAGCCATCACGTCTATTAACAAAACACTACATTGACTGTACATTTGGTCTACAAAGCCTCTAGATAATACATAGAGTTTAACTAAGGTCGGGACATACCTCTCCATATAACTAACTTCTATACATTACCAAAAGTGACTGAATATGACACGAAAAGCCCCGAAGCAAACTGGAGCTCACCAAAAGTAGCTGGATATCCTGGCTCCTACTTGTGCGGTGTATGAGCTGAGGTACCTGTGCCTGCAGCATAAAATGCAGGTCCCCCATGGGGGATGTCAGTACGAAATATGTACTGAGTATGTAAAGCTTTAGATAATCACATATGATATAGGAGCTCAATAGAAATCAGAAACAAGTGAATAAATTGTAATAGGTGTGGACCACACTTACTAGAACTTGTGACAACCTGTACATTGTATTTATTCAATCACTTTACCTTCGTTCTTATCATCTTTGTAATCATTACTTTACTGTACTGTGACTATTAGGCTGCCTCCAGTACATATCAACTGGGATTGACCCATGATAGGCTTATGCCCCTGGGATACTACCCATAAACACATAAATAGGGATCGACCCATGATAGGCTTATGCCCCTGGGATACCACCCGATAAGAGAGAACTTCTATCACTTAGTTCAATTAATCTTTGAGATTGTTATTTCGGTCGCCACCGTATTTTTGATACTTTGAAACAATGATACATCAATAAGAGACATATAAATAGACCATCAATGCAATAACAATGAAGTAAGAACTCATTGACATATCAATGAAGTATTTTGGAGTCATAAATGCTATAACAATGAAGTAGGGACTTATTAGTATATCAATGAAACATTTTGGAGTCATTAATAGCACATGGATCTTGTTTGAGTAACCGGATACCTTTTGACATTCATTAGTGCAATAAACATGTAAGATTTGGAAAACAAGTAAGTATTGGAATGTCTTGACATCTTGTAGGGTGGAAACAAGTTCATTGGTAACGTAGGACATCATACAAAACCATTATGGATCATATGTTATTGAATAACTTTGGAAACTTTCTTAATAGAACAATTGTTCACTTTCATGCCAAAGATATGGTATAGAGTATGCTTTACATACCTGACTTTCAACCTTCAATACTAGTCCCAAATGGACTTCCCATCTTTTTGGATTACTTATCTATCTACAATGAACATATATAGCAATCTAGTATTAGCAACCAAACGTCACAATTCAATTATTTGAATTCACCAAACTAGTGGTTAAGTAGTAAGACTTAATTACACCATAAAGGGTATCACTTTAACCCTCTTATACTCCAATTACATTCACATGCCATGCATATTCATACAACATCCTCCAATATCAAGTTTGGATTCATTTATCCTTCCAACTAATCCATTAAACCAAATTGAGCCATAAACATAAAAAATCATCAATTCAATAGTATATCACCATATCCACCTTCCATAACTCAATTACCATATCCACCTTCCACAATTAAATACAACCAAACCATGCAAAATAGTCCATAACCCTATTTTCATCACCTTTCAATAACAACCAATACATATAATCCTCTATCACACATATACTTATGGAAAAGAATAAAGGCAAACAATATTCATACCTTAGAATTCACCTCTTGATTATGCAATCCTGTTTGCACAAATAATAGGTGCCATTCGAAGCTCTCGAGATGACAAACGCAGTTATCGAATTACTTTGGAATTTCTACGGTTGAATCAAAAGTAATTTAAAGGTCAAATTTGGCTAGGGTTTGTTCTTTATCAATGATTGATGATGAAAATAAGTTTTTGAACTCATATACATGTATATATACACATATTCTCGTCCATAATATAATAGGAAATGTCCAAAATGCCTTTAAAATTTAAATAATGTCAAATCTGTCCTTTGGTGGACTGTTTTGGTAAGCTATAGTAGATCGACCATAACTCTTTTCTCCGAAATCGGATTTGGGTGAAATTGGTATCGTTGGAAATATAATTCAAAGGGATTTCATTTCATATAAATTAGGCCACCCAGTTCGTCCTGTACAAGGAGTTATGGTAGTTTGAAGTTGACCCTAAAAATCTGTTTTGATAGGCTGAAGTAAAATGGGTATAACTCCTTACTCAAATGTTATATTTGGATGAAACCAATTGAATTGGAAAGAAGACTCAAAGATATTTCTTTTCATAGGTCGCAGATCTCCCAGTTCATTATATTGAGGGAGTTATGATCATTAAAAGTTGACCCAAAAATTCGGCTGGTCTCAGTAGTTTGTGTGCAGGAAATTTTCCTGCACATTTACTATTCCCAAATATCCTGGCCACTGTTTTATAGTTTTGAACGTGCTCGATTATATCCGAAACCTATCCATTTTTGGAAATATTTATATCATTGGAAAGCTTATTCAATAACCTTCATATGGAACCATCGACGGGCAAATTCCGGTATAAATAAAATAAAAAAATTAATTCCATATAAATAAGACCAATACACGTACTTGAATATGCCAATACATGTACTTGAATATGGGGTCTTACATCCTTACCCCCTTTAGGACATTCTTCCTCGAATGTTAGCGTAGTTATTTAACCGAAACAAGTTCAATTCCATCATTAATATTCACATCATCACATAAATACTATGCATATATAAAAAAACTTACTTGTTAATGTTCTAACTCCGTTTCTTGAACTTCCTCTTCATTTTTGAACAAATGAGGGTACTTAGATTTCATTGCTTCCTCAGCTTCCCATGTAATCTTTTCCCTTTGACAATTTCTCCAACGTACTTTCACAGATGCTATCTCTTTATTTCTCATCTTCTTAACTTGGCGATCTAGAATAGCAATAGGCACTTCCTCATAGGTAAGATCTTCCGCAAATTGCACATCCTCAGTAGAAGTGATATGTGATGGATCTCTGATGCACTTTCGAATCATTGGCACATGAAACACCGGATGTACTGATGAGAGCTCTTGGGGTAGCTCTAATTCATATGAAACTTGTCCAAACCTTCGAGTGAACTTATACGAGCCTATATAATGTGGACTCAACTTCCCTTTCTTGCCAAATCTCATTACCCCTTTCATTGGTCATACCTTCAAAAATGCCCAATCACCTATAGAAAACTCTAGCCCTCTCTTTCTACTATCTGCATATGACTTGTGTCGACTTTGGGCTGTTTTTAGTGGTTATTGAATTACTTTAACCTTCTCTATGGCTTGATAAACAAGATCCGGTCTGAACAAAAGAGTTTCACCCACTTCGAACCATCTTATTGGTGATCTACACTTCCTTCCATATAAAGCTTCATATGGTGCCATTTTGATACTTGAATGATAGCTATTATTGTAGGAAAACTCAATAAGAGGTAAATGATCATCCCAGTTGCCCTTAAAATCTATTACACAAGCTCGTAGCATATCTTCAAGTGTTTGGATGGTACGTTCTACTTGTCTATCTGTTTGAGGGTGAAAAGCTGTACTCAACTTCACTTGTGTTCCCAAACACCTCTGAAAAGACTTCCAAAAGTTTGCGATAAATTGGGTTCCCCGATCTGATATAATAGAGATTGGCATTCCATGTAATTGGACTATCTCTTTAATGTACAGCTTCACATACTCTTCAACTGTGTAAATGGTCCTAACTGGTAGGAAGTGTGTGGATTTGGTAAGCCTATCAACAATCACCCATATAGAATCAAACTTCCGAGATGTACGAGGCAAACTAATAATGAAATCCATGTTGATTATGTCCCACTTCCAGCTTGGAAGATCAATGCATTGCATATAACCTCCGGGTTTTTGGTGCTCAACTTTAACTCTTTGACAATTTGGACATTTAGCTACAAATTCTGCAATGCTCTTCTTTATGTCATTCCACCAATACATATCTTTCAAATCTTGATACATTTTGGTTGATCCTGGATGAATGGAATACCTTGAACAATGTACCTCTGTCATAATCTTCTTTCTTAGCCCGTCTACATTCGGCACACACAATCGGTTTTGGCACTGAAGTACTCCTTCTCGTGTAAGCTCAAATGCCTTGGTCGCACCACTCTGAACGTTCTCTTTAAGCTGTAATAAAATAGGATCTGCATATTGCTTCTCTTTCACTTCAGCTACTAATGAAGATTCCGCAGCATTATGTACGATAAGCTCTTTATCCGGAGTTTCAAGAAGGCGAACTCCCAAACTAGATAACTAGTGAAGATCTTTAATCATCCCTTGCCTTTCTATAGGTGCCATCATAGCCTTACGACTTAACGCATCAGCTACCACATTTGCTTTCCCTAGATGGTACAATATATCAACATCGTAGTCCTTTAAGAGTTCAAGCCATCTCCGCTGCCTTAAATTTAGATCCTTCTGATTAAAAATATATTGCAAGCTCTTATGGTCAGTATATATATCAACATGAACCCCATATAAGTAGTGGCGCCATATCTTTAAAGCAAAAATAACTGCTGCTAGCTCAAGATCGTGTGTAGGATAATTTTTCTCATGTGGCCGCAATTGTCTAGAAGCATATGCTATTAACTTACCATGATGCATCAATACACATCCTAAACCAATTCTGGAAGAATCACAATACACTGTATACCCTTCGGTGCCTTCTGGAAGTACCAATACGGGTGTAGAAATCAACTTGTTCTTTAAATCTTGAAAACTTTTCTCACAGGAATCATTCCATTAGAATTTGGATGCTTTATGGGTTAGCTTGGTTAAAGGTGCTGAAATGGAAGAAAAGCCTTCAATAAACCTTCTATAATAACCGGCCAACCCGAGAAAACTACGAATCTCTATAGGCGTTGTGGGCTTTGGCCAGTTCTTCACAACTTTTATCTTTTGAGCTTCAACCTTTATCCCTTCACTAGATATAATATGACCCAAAAATGCCACCAACTTTAACCAAAACTCATATTTAGAGAACTTTGCATAAAGCTTACAATCACGAAGAGTCTGCAATGCCTGTCGTAAGTGATTGGCACGGTCCTCTTCTGATCTAGAATAAACTAGAATATCATCTATAAAAACTATCACAAATATATCCAGGAATGGCTTAAACACCCTATTCATCAAATCCATAAAAGATGCGGGTGCATTTGTTAGCCCAAATGACATAATTAGAAACTCATAATGACCATACCATTTTCGGAAAGCTGTCTTGGGTATATCCTTCTCTTTGACCCTCACTTGGTGGTAACCTGACCTCAAATCAATCTTAGAAAAGCACTTGGCGCCCTGTAATTGATCAAATAAATCATTAATTCTTGGGAGAGAATATTTATTCTTAATAGTCACCTTATTCAATTGCCGATAATCAATACACATCCTCAGCGAGCCATCCTTTTTTTGCACAAATAACACTGGTGCTCCCCAGAGGGACATACTAGGCCTTATGAATCCGTTCTCTAGCAAATCTTTCAATTGCTCTTTCAATTCTCGTAATTTTGCTGGGGCCATTCTATACGGAGAATTGGAGATTGGTTGGGTGCCTGGTATTACATCAATACCAAACTCTACTTCTCGTTCAGGAGGCAAACCTGGAAGATCTTCAGGAAATACATCAGAAAATTCATTTACCATCGGAACAGCGTGAAGAGTTGGTGGCTCCACTTCTGTATCCCTTACTCTAACTAAATGATAGATTTATCCCTTGGAAATCATTCTTCTTGCCTTAAAATAAGAAATAAATCTACCTCTTGGCGCACCAATTTCACCTTTCCATTCAATGACTGATTCATTTGGAAAATGGAAATATACCTTTTTCGTGCAGCAATCAATTGTGGCATAACAAGACGCCAACCAGTCCATATTCATTATAACATCAAAATCTACCATTTCTAACTCGACAAGATCAGCCATCGTATCACCACCACAAAAAGTTACTATGCATTTTCGGTAAACCCTTCTAGCTATAATAGATTCCCCAATCGGTGTGGACACTTCAAATAGCATAACTAACAATTCGGGTATTCTTTTGAACTTTCCAGAAACCAATGGAGTAACATAAGATAATGTAGAACCGGGATCAATTAAGGCATATACATCGAATGAAAAGATAGACAATGTACCCGTAACCACATCTGGGGAAGCCTCTAAATTCTGTCGATTCGCTAGAGCATACGTACGGTTTTGAGTCCCGCTAGAACTCGTGGCTCCTCTATCGCCTCTAACATGACCCATTGGTTGTGCACCCCTTCCTGAATAAGGCATCGATGATGATGATGCAACAAATGACCTCGTAGGTCATGCCATACCCCCTATACCCCTTCATGGGCATTCACTCATTATATGCCCCGACATACCACACCAAAAGCAAACATTGGTCCCCATCCAATATGCGCCCAAATGATACCTTCCACATTTATAACATTTCTCTTGAGGAGGTCTTGATTGGCTCATATTCCTTTTCCCTTGGTACCCCACTGTCCACGAACTCTGACTCTAACTTCTGTGCCCAAATTTATTTCCTATGGACCCTTGGAACTGTGGTGGGGAACTAGCTGCAGAATAAGAAGATAATGGCCTAGGTGGTCTAGCAGAAAACTTTGGTATGAACCCTCCTTGGGATGCCATGAACTGCCCTGTAGATCTAGCCCTCTTGGAATATTTTCTTTCTAATTCCTGTGTTCTTCTCCTCTGCCTCTGATCTTCCATTTTCTGTGCAAAATCTTGGATCCTCGCTATGTCCATATCTTTGTTCAAAGCAGTAATAGTACAATCTCTAAACAGATATGGATCCAGCCTATCCATATATTGATGAACTCTGTCATCCATAGTAGCTACAACATTAGGAGCATATCTTGACAAGGAATTAAATCAGAGACTGTACTCTCTCACGCTCATATTCCCCTGACGAAGATTTAAAAACTAATCTGCATGGGCCTGGCGAATCTCGAATGGAAGATAATGATCAAGAAATTCCTCTTTGAACTCTTTCCAAGTAGATGGGGGTGCATCAATACCCCTAGATCGTTTCCATTCCTCATACCAATATATAGCCTCCCCTTTGAATCTATTCACCGCTAACTCCACTATCTCTCTACCCATTACATGCATAACATCTAAGGCCCTTTGAATTTGATCAATAAAGTCCTGTGGGTCCTGGTTAAGATCTGATCCAGTAAAAGTGGGAGGATCCATCTTAAGAAAATCCTGTGTTCGAAGGCTAGCTGCCCTATCTGTACCACTAGGACCCGTGGTAGGAATGGCTTGCCCTTGAGCTTGCCCAGCAACTATACGAGTCAAAAGTTGCACTGCATTTCTAAGATCTTGATCAACAACATTAATAGGTGGCTCTGAGGATATAGTTCTCCTCCCCCTTATTTCTTCCGGAGTGGAAGAAGTTTCTGATGCATGCTTAGCTGGAGCCTCACTTTGATTAGCTGGTATAGTGGGTGACTTACTAGTCCCCTCTCTGACAGCCACATCTACTTGCTTACCAGTATTTTTGCTTCTGGTAACCGATATTATTACTATAATAGGAGAAATAAATGGATTCAGTGGTCAACTATGACTTCATTTACAATATAGGCTCTATTGCACGATCTAAGACATGAAGAAAAGAGATAATTCCTAAATGTCCATAGCCTCCTATTTATAGATGCGGTGCACGACACACCGATAAACAAGACTCTACGTAGACACGGCTTTGTAGACTCACTAGGACAAACTTCTCTGATACCACTTTTGTCACGCCTCAAATCTTATTGGGGTGGACTGGCACCCGTAATCGAGGAGGCCCAGGAGAACCAACTCATAATCTTATACTTCCCATGCATACCTCTATGACAACCCAAAATTCGGACAACATCATGTCGCATATAAAAGGAAATAATCACCTATATAAGCTTGAGCACACATATATATGTATATACAATACTTGGCCGTTGGAGCCATCACGTCTATTAACAAAACACCACCTTGACTGTACATTAGGTCTACAAATCCTCTAGAAAATACACAGAGTTTAACTAAGGTCGGGACACACCCCGCCATATAACTAAGTTCTATACAATACCAAAAGTGACTGGATATGACATGGAAAGCCCCGAAGTAAACTGGAGCTCACCAAAAGTAGTTGGATATCCTGGCTCCTACTTGTGTGGTGTATGAGCTGAGGTACCTGTGCCTACAACATGAAATGCAGGTCCCCCGTGGGGGATGTCAGTACGAAATATGTACTGAGTATGTAAAGCTGTAGATAATCACATATGATATAGGAGCTCAATAGAAATTAGAAACAAGTGAATAAATGGTAATAGGAGTGAACCACACTTACTAGAACTTGTGACAACCTGTACATTGTATTTATTCAATCACTTTACCTTCGTTCTTATCATCTTTGTAATCATTACTGTACTGTACTGTGACCATTAGGCTGCCTCCAGTACATATCAACTGGGATTGACCCATGATAGACTTATGCCCCTGGGATACCACCCATAAACACATAAATAGGGATTGACCCATGATAGGCTTATGCTCCTGGGATACCACCCGATAAGAGAGAACTTCCATCACTTAGTTTAATTAATCTTTGAGATTTTTATTTCGGCCGCCACCGCATTTTTGATACTTTGAAATAATGATACATTAATAAGAGACAGATAAATATACCATCAATGCAATAACAATGAAGTAAAAACTCATTGGCATATCAATGAAGTGTTTTGGAGTCATTAATGCCATAACAATGAAGTAGGAACTTATTGGTATATCAATGAAATGTTTTGGAGTCATTAATAGCACATGGATCTTGTTTGAGTAACCGAATACCTTCTGAAATTCATTAGTGAAATAAGCATGTAAGATTTGGAATACAAGTAAGTATTGGAATGTCTTGACATTTTGTAGGGTGGAAACAAGTTCATTGGTAACGTAGGACATCATACAAAACCATTATGGATCAGATGTTATTGAATAACTTTAGAATCTTTCTTAATAGAACAATTGTTCACTTTCATGCGAAAGATATGGTATAGAGTATGCTTTACATACCTGACTTTCAACCTTTAATACTAGTCCCAAATAGACTTCCCGTCTTTTCGGATTACTTATCTACAATGAACATATATAGCAATCTAGTATTAGTAACCAAACGTCATAATTCAATTATTTAAAGAACAAAAGCAAACAATATTCATACCTTAGAATTCACCTCTTGATTATGAAATCCTGTTTGCACAAATAATAGGTGCCGTTCGAAGCTCTCGAGATGACAAACGCAGTTACCGGATTACTTTGGAATTTCTACGGTTGAATCAAAAGTAATTTAAAGGTCAAATTTGGCTAGGGTTTGTTCTTTCTCAATGATTGATGATGAAAATGAGTTTTTGAACTCATATACATGTATATATACACATATTCCCGTCCATAATATAATAGGAAATGTCCAAAATGCCTTTAAAATTTAAATAATGTCAAATCTGTCCTTTGGTGGACTATTTTGATAAGCTAAAGTAGATCGACCGTAACTCTTTTATCCGATATCAGATTTGGGTGAAATTGGTAACGTTGAAAATATAATTCAAAGGTCTTTTATTTGATATACATTAGGCCACCCATTTCGTCATGTACAAGGAGTTATGGTCGTTTGAAGTTGACCCTAAAAATCTATTTTGATAGGCTGAAGTAAAACGGGTATAACTCCTTACTCAAACGTTGGATTTGGATGAAACCAATTGAATTGGAAAGAAGACTCAAATATATTTATTTTCATAGGTCGAAGCTCTCCCAGTTCATTTTATTAAGGGAGTTATGATCGTTCGAAGTTGACACAAAAATTTGTCTGGCCTCGGTAGTTTCTTTGCAGGAAATTTTCCTGCACATTTACTATTCCCAAATATTCCGGCCACCGTTTTATAGTTTAGAACGTGCTCGATTATATCCTAAACCTATCCATTTTTAGAAATCTTTATATCATTGGAAATCTTATTCAATAACCTTCATATGGAGCCATCGACGGGCAAATTCTGATATAAATAAAATAAAAAAATTAATTCCATATAAATAAGACCAATACACGTACTTGAATACACCAATACACGTATTTGAATACGGGGTGTTACAAACATGCCTTAGATACCAAAGAGTACAGAGAGAAATCACCCTTGAGAGCCTTAATTAACCGCCTTGAAGGAAACCCTAGCCTCTTCTTAACCCAAGAGCTTAGAGATATTTGAGAGTGTTTTTGAGTGTCTAAGATTAGAATAATAGGGTAAGTGAAGTCCCAATAGTGTTTTTGGTCGTGGGGTCATAAAGGGTTAAGAGGAGAAATATCTAGAATACCCCCAACATAAACTGTAAAAATTCCCGCGGGAGGGTACAACTCCCTCTTATCTCGTAAACACAACATACAAGTGGTACCCACCACTCATACCCTAGATAGAATATTGGACATCATACACTATCCACCATACGACTTCATTTGCCAACTCATACCCTAACTATACGATCCATACCTTTTAACCGTACCCTAAGTAGAAACATTTAGGCTAGACACTGGACAACATACGAGTTAGACCATACCACTCGTACCTTATCCTCATGAATCATGGTGAGACACTCATACTCAAATCCAAGTCAAGTCACTAAGTTTCAGATTATGTGAAGGATCAACCAACTGACCCGTCACTAACCATACTACTCGTACCCACCAAACCATAACCACACTAAAAATTCACCCACCAAACACTGTACAATATATGAGATGGGTCACCTGACCCTTACCCTAACCATAAGACTCGTATGGTGAGTTGTATGATCAACAGAAGGCTCAAAACCCAGGAAATTTCAAGGGACCACAACCCAGGGTGTTTTAGTATATATGTATATGTATGTATTGCCTTGGTTATATGCATTGGTTTATTGGTTTTGAAATGTTGGCATTATTTTATCCTTATTCTTGAGTTATATACTAGTGCTCCAATCGTTAACCATCTTCGGTGCTGTATACCCATGCGATGCTGGTGCTGGTCATAGTATCACACCTTCTACTCAGTGATTAGATTTGGGGACAACTTGTGTTGACTTAAAGTGGTGAGTTTCCATACTTCAGAAATCTCCATTTCATGCTTTGACTTTTCTTATGTCTTTATTAGTTTAGACTTGGATATTGGTTTTGGCTATGGTTGGGGGCATGTCCCAACCGGATATTCTTGTTTTGTTTTAGAGGCTTTGAATAGACAAACTATGGACCTGGCTATGTTATCGAATGGTTATGGATTTGGTTATTATTTTTTGGTTTGTTGATTGGTGAGTTGGGTATCGAGGCAATCTCTGGTTCTTGTTGGAATTAGGATTCCCATCATGACAAGGCCCTGGTTCGGATCGTGTTATGTATATATGTTATAAATTTATTGTAATGTATTTAAAGTGTAATATGCTTGTATATATAGTATATATTGGAAAAAATCTTAAAATTCAAATTTAATTTAATTTTTTCACATAAAGATCGATTTCCGACCTATTTCTCGAACTGGGTTGGGATGAACCGATCTAGACTAGTTAAAATTAGTTCTACACTATGTGGGCCAATCATGGGACATTTGGGGATTTTATACTATTGGGTCCAAATTGGATGACCCACAAACTGGTAATATTAAATGGGTTGGTAGTGTTTTGAACAAGACTGGCTCGGTTAACAAGCTTAGATGCTCAACACGTGACATGACGCATATAAAAATAAATTTGACACAACTTAATATAATTACTATTAAAGTGTTACAGTAATGGTTGTTTCTATCCAATCAAATTTTTTAATTACAAATCAAATGGCATAAATATTCTTAATAAGCTTAAGCACATATATTGATGGAGACGTTTGTACTTTGCCCGTACTATATCTTATATAATAAGATAATACATTTATCAACACAAACTTTATTTGTACTTTAAGTAAGTTCTATTGGTTAGATACATGTTTATATTTTAAGTACCCAAGTATTCATCTTATTCTTTCTTTATTTTTCCTCAATTAATTTGCGACTTTTAATCTATCACTAGTATACATATTAGCGCGATGTATGAATAATACTAAAGATATTAATTATTTGAAATTGTGGTCTAATTTGTATGAGCACGTTCAATTTTATTGAATTAACTTAAGTTTAATTTTCCTCTTATTTCTCATTGCAATATATATACCTTTGGGATGAATGTTAACACTTTGTAATGAATACTAGTTGTGTCTGAGCGAGTGTGTTTGCACTGGCAAATGAACTACTTGGTAAAGCTGAGATTCATTAAAATTTAGAATCTTCATTTTCTATGAAAGTAAGTAGTCATTGTAAAGATTAGGAAGTGTTTTAAGAAAAAAATAACTGCATTGTAACTCATTTATATAATTAAATGTCTGACAAAAAATTTAAAAATTAGATATCATTGGCTTTTGATCCCTTGCTTATAAACAAAATAACTTTTGTTAGTATACTTGCACCAAAAATTCAGCAGCACCTTGGGAAGATCCCTAATTTTGATGAACCAATTAGCCTGATCAACACAAAACTTAATACAACTACATTCAGACACCATCAAGATTTTTCTTGTCCAGCTGATTCGTGACAACCTTGTTATGTAACATGCATTTGTGTTGATTTGGAAAGATCGTCTGGCATATTTATAAAGCTCCACATAGATGTGGTATCTAGGCATATTTGTAAATATCCATGTAGATGTGGTATGATAATGATTAGTTGAAATGAAGAAGGATTTTAGACACCTGATGATGTCCCTCCTTTGTAAAATCTACTAGTTAAATTTTCTTTAAAGAATTTACACATCTTTTAGACTAGGTCTTCCTTAAGTTCAAAATGCAGCATCATATGCACCGGTGAGTTTTCCTGCAATTATAATAGCCTTTGTTGATTCACTTTGCTCAACTGTTAAAATTAATTTGATTGGATTTTTGGTATGCGTTGTTTCTTTGATGATAAACAGTATTTCAAATTAGTTTCTAGCAGTGAAGAGCACTGTCAAGAGTTGATCTTAGCAGCATGATCTCCATGTGATCTTGATCCAGCGAACTATGAAATTTCTTGAGTATTGACTACATTTGCAAACCTGGTGGTTGAATCTTTGGGGTTATCTATGAGTTCAACATACAACATATTCTTTCAAGAGACTGATACTTCCGTATACAATGTCGATGCCATATGCCTGTATCAGATAAGAGTTGTTTGTAAGTAGTGAAATGTAGGTCACTGGGCTATTATGCAAAATTATTCATTTGAGAAGAAGTCCAGACATACTATTTGAACAATAGTAAAATTATGTTTCAAGTAGAAGAAAAAGTGTACATAAACTTGCCTTTTTATTATGGCAGTCAAGCTATTAGGAAGAGTTGTTTATCCCATCTTTATTATGGCAGTCAATCCATTAGGAAGAATTATTTATCCCAAAATAGTAGTTGACCTCCTTTCACCTACTTCAATTTCAAATAGAACTAACATTTATAAGTTCAAAATTATGAAAACACATTTAGACATAACTATATCAGGTGAATAAAATCATAACATTTTACGTAGTACATTAAATTATCATCATTCTATTAGTGTTTGGCATCCAACTTTATTTTTAAAATGAAATAACAGAAAAATAAAGATGAGTTAATCTTAAGGCCAATAGTTCCAGAATAAACTTTAATTCCATGTGAAGCACTGTAGGATATTCTACAAATGTTGAAGAAAAGATTTTTTCCTTGATCTTACAAAATAGTTTTCTTGGTTTAGTGATTAGTGGCAAGTTTTCCACTCATTTATAACCAAATTCAAGTACATTATGATGAAATAATTATGTACATGAGGCTAATTCTGTATTGAAATACATTAATTTCTAGTATTTATGATTTGTGCTGGAAACTTGATGAAAGTGAGCTAAGGCAAAGGTGGAAGAGAAGAAATATGAGCAAGAAAAATTAAAGTTGGAAATCAAGCCCAGGGATCGAGCCTTAGATATTGGGATCGCAGCCTTAGGGTTGGGATTGCTACAGTCAACAAGAACAAGTTAACCGACCAGAGTGCAAACATGAGATGACAACCGAGGTCGCATTATCGCAGGCAAGAGATGGTGATCGTGATGAGGCAGAAAATTTTTAAAGGAAAAATTGGAATCACAGTGCTGAATCCTAAAATGCTAAACCCTTTCACATTTTGGGGCATCTATGCACCCATCATCTATCTTCTATTTTGGGGAACACTGTACTACTCTTGAGTGAAGAATATATTAGAGTAATTCCTAAGTAAAGGATTAAAAATTCCATTGAAGATTTATTGAAATTTAAAGTTGGGATTTGCATTCTCTTTAACTTTCATGGATCAATTTGATGGAAATTTTGGTATATCTTTACTTTCTATATTTATGAGTTACTAATTCTTCCTCTTGGGGTTATGCTTGAATAGGTTGTGATTAGCGCATGAGTGTTGTTTATTTATCTAATTAAGTAGTTAATAGTTATGGGTTTTTCTTTTATTCTATGTTTGAATTGAGAATTGCGGGTCAAAATCTCAATTTTCCTTGGATCCCATATCATCCTTGAAAGAGGGATATTGGGTGAGAGATATTTGCAAACAATAACTTAAGCTAGCTTGTGGAATGACATCATCTTAGAAATAAGGGTGCTAATTGAGGTATTGGATTGGTTGATTTGCTACATCCGTGAGGTGTTCAAAAGTACCCACAAATAAAATTTGGAGTGTTATTGAAAGATTCACACCAATACCCTTAATCTAGCCTACCCAAACTCCTAGCTAAATTTGGATGAATTCTCAATTACCCATGTATAAGTTCACATCTAGAATGGCATAACCCCAAGATTCTTTCCTAATTGTTCTTAGTCTCGAGTTAGTCCTCTAGAACCCAAAAATTATTTTATTTTTAAAAACGTTCAAATAAACCCTCAAATAGTTGTATCCCATATATGAATTTAGCAAGTAACTTTCATTTTGAACTTACTCGATTACCTTTCACATTGTTCCTCATGGATTCGACCCCGACTCATAGTTGGATAATTATATTGATAACTTTTTCCTTACAACAAATGTGTAGTGTAAGTTGAGCGTTATAAAAAATGACTTTGTTGCCGTGGAACAATTTGGGGTAATGAGTTAGTTTGGAATTTTAGCTTACTTGCTTTGATTCAATCTTGTGAATATTTATTTGTGAATTTTTCTTTGTTTTTTGTGTTAGGCAAATTATTGTTTTTGCTTATTTGTCACTATGGCATCATGGAATGAAAGTGAGTTTGGTGGTTGCAAATCTTATCATGATGATCCATGTGTATATTATGGTGGACCCCATTTTTACCAAAATAGTAAATATTCTCCACAAAAAGAGGTGTGTGTACCATCTCGATCCTATTGGGAGTATGATTGTTCTTTATGTAGTGGTCGAGATAGACATTGGAGTGATTGTCCAAATGCCCCCTCCCCTAGTTATGCCAATAAAAATGCTAGTTCTTTTTTATGAGTTTCATAAGTCTCATAATTTGATAAAGGAAGAACAACGCGTCGGATACTATGGTGTTAAAGCAACGCTTCTAACTATATTGGATTGGGTGACTACTTTGGGAGATGACATACATCTCTTGCATCAATCCATGACAACAGTTGGAAAGAAAAGTAAAAAGGAAGAAGAAGTGGGTGAGGAGGCCAATCTTTCAAGTGCCATGAATATGACCAATCTTCCCAATGAGGTTAATAAAGAAGAGATATCAAGCCATGTGATTGATCCAAAAATGTGTTACGACTCAAATCAAAGTCACCAAAATAAAGGAAAACTTGATAAGGAAGAAATCATGAGCCAAGAATGGATAATGAACCAAACTCAACAACTTAAAGTCTATAAGGGTAAACTTGATAGCATGTCACTAATGGTGGACGAAGCCCTCAAGTTGCATGTTGAGCAATGTCAAGTATAGATTAAATTTGAAATGGCCACTTGAAAATTTAAAACCAAATTGAATGCAAGAATTGAAGCATGTGATGCCCAAAGGTAGATGAATATGCATGATTGCATTAAAATAGTTTCTAATAAATATGAGAGTGATCTTAATGTTGAAAAATTCTTGGTCATTTGCCAACCAACCGAACCAAAACTAATGAATGATTCCAAAATTGAGGAAATACTACTAAAGTTAAATGAAAAAGCCAATCAAATCCTTTGTGAAGGCTCTAGTTTATTTTAGGGTTAGAATTTTAAGAAGAATGCGACTCCGAAGTTAGGAAGATGACCTCATTCCAATCACTTTTCAATGCTAAGCTTGGTGGATATGATAAAAGTCGAACCACCCATGCAAATAATGAACTTTGGAGATGAGGAATAAAATCCTTACATTTTGGAGTTTGTCATTCCAAAAGGGAGAAATGACGTCCCTTACTTGAAGGCCAATGAATGCAAAATCCAATGTTTAACTAGTGGTTGAATAATGTTCTCACCAATACCCAACAAACCTACTTGAAAGTTTGATGTGAAGTTGGGTAAGAGGTTCAAGTCTTAAAAGTGGAGAGATAGAAGTAGTATCATTGCACCCTTACCTTTTCCCTAAGTGCCTCAAAGATGTATTAAATGAAAGTTGGGCCGTCGGTTCAAATCCTCTAAGTGGAGACATAAATGATAGTCAAATGATGTCATGCCGTAATAATTAATCAGGCGCTTGATAGGAGGCAATTTATCATTTTCTTGTTTGCGCCTTGTATTTTTGATTAATTCACATAAATTTGATGCTCTGCAAGAGTTTGGATAGGTTGGAGGCCAAAAATAAGGGAAAATTGAGTTTAAAAATATGGAAATCACACAGGAAAATAGGGCAAAATAGGGGAGCATTAATGACTCAGATACCACAATTGTGGTCTACTGATCGCAATCGCGGTACCACAATCACCACCGAGGGATCGTAATCACCGTAGTACACTCAAAATTAGCCCAACGCAGTTTTAGAGAGCTTTCTTTACCATTTTATGCCTTCGTGATGTGCATGAGGGCACTAAAATCTTTTTAAAATTGGGTGTGTGTGTTCTCCTTGCTCATGTTCACATTTTATAATTCACATTTGGTTTATAATACCTGCCGAGCTTATGAGTTGTAAAATTTTATGAATTAGTCGATTTTGTTTTCATTGTCTAAATTTTTATTTCTCTTAAAAATAATGGTGGACGAGCCTTTCACTATGATTGATTGAGTGATTACATACTTAAGGGAAAATCATCTCTTTTAGGTTTTAATCTATAGATATAGGGGAAGTCTGAGTACCTGTGGCATCATAGATTTGGGATTGGCATTATTTCTATGGCAAAGTCTGAGTAGCCATATGGTATGCGCTTGTGAGAGCCCAAATGTGAGGTTATTATTTGATTTAGTGCTAATGATAGCCCATATTGCAGTGTGAAATGAAAAGCGCACATCACCTTCCATACCAAATATTTTGTAAAAACCAAGGGCATGGACGTGAATGATCTTGTAACAAGACTTTAGCTCTTTTTATGACTCCAAAGTCTTCAGTTGGTAGTGTATGGTAAATAGCTCCTTTGGTCTCCAAGTAAGAAATGCTATTGATCCACCTTGAAAAATTTGCATGCCATGTCTAGTGAGCTTATTCATTAATTCTCATGCTTACTTATGTCATCTAGAACTTACTCCGTTGGTCTCTCAAAGCTAATCTTGATTACGCATGATTGGTGAAATGATCTTAGTCTGTCTTTGTGAATATGAAAATTCGCTTTAGCCTAGAAAGCCTACCCGTATATAAAAAACATCCATAATTATCCATTTTGAGCCATTTAACCTTTCTTTGGCAACTGCATTACTAAAACACCTTGGCTTTGGACCCTTAGAAAAATCTCCTAAGTTAACCATTCTGGGTTGGGTACGATTTGATCATGCCTCTCATATGCTAGGGTACGAGTAGTACCCCCCTTTTTGGATAGTGATCAGTTTAGGTAGATAACATACTATCCAAGGTACGGTTTAGACTCTCCTAAGTTGTATTTTAGGGTATGGGTCGTATGTGGCCTAGTCGTATGATGCCAAATGCTTAGCCTAATTAAATCTGTCCAAGGTAAGGTACAAGGTATGGTTTAGGGTACAGTACCATTCATACCCTAATATATGAGTTATGCTTGTGTAGTCATATCTTGGATATTTTAGAGGTCATGGTGAGGCCTAGGGTACGAGTGGTACCCTAGGGAACAGTTTGGTGTAGGAGTCATACCCTTATACGGGTTAGTTTTCAGGTTTTAAGCTACAGATATTTTAGAATTTTCCCACCCCTAAAACCTTATAACCCATGACTTATAACCTTATTTGGCCTTTCATTCTTCACATATACAAGTTCAAGAACATTCCAAAACACTCCCAAATCCTCTCTCAACTTCTCTAACAAGATTGGAGGCTAGAGTTTCAAGAGTGTTCATGTTAAGGCCAGGGATCAAGAATCTCTTTGTGAATTATCTTGTATAAGGAATATGACTCTTACCTTATTGTTATTTGTCAAATATCATGTTATTTAAACATTTTTTATGAATATTTAAAGATGCTTTTTGAAACAAATGTTGAAGGTTTTGAAGTATAGTTATGGGTAATGTTTACTCTTGCTTAAACTTGTGTCTATACATATTTTTGGTGATGATTGACACATGTGGGTTCTTATTGATTATGATTTAACAAGTGGGTCATGAGTATCCCTAATATTAATGGTTTTCACTTGGGTTTCGATCATGGTGAAGGTGTGCCCTCAAGGCATTTGTGAAAATGTCTACTAAAAATAACAAATCATATGTTGATGGTAATTTGAATTAAGGTAATGGATTAATGAGTAAGAATGATTGTTAAATGACCTTGTAAAGGCCTTGTTGGCCCTTTAATGAGTTAATTGCCGACCTTGGTGGTTGATTTGGTTAAAAAGGGGTTTGAGTCCCTAAGTATGAACTTGAATTGTGTTTGAACTAAAGCATGGTGTGAGAATGCTAATGAATAGTTTGATAAAGGTCTTGATGACCACAACTTGACTAGAATGGTAGTTGAAACTAAGGCATTGGCATATTTTGGTGATTCATTTTTAAATGGTTCATAAAGACATTGTGGTTATGTATGGTGTTGAATTGTGGCCTTGATGGCTTTAAATGTCTAAGTGGGTTAAAGTCCTTAAATGTTGAATTGAGTGGATGTGCATGCATAGACAAAGGGTTAGAGTTCCAATGCCAACTAGTAATGGACACGATGGGTTGTGGTTAGAATCCACTTGCACAATAAAATGGCTAGTGGTTAGAGTCTACTTTTTTGATAAGATGGCTAGTGGTTAGAGTACACTTGTCTAACAAAATGACTTGTTGTTAGAGTCCACTTGTATAGCAATAGGATTGTGGTTTGATTCCACTTCACAATAAGACGACATGGGGTTAGAGTCCTCTTACTTGATATAACCTAAGCGAGTGGAAGGTTAGAGTCCTCCACTTCATGGTTCATGATTGGGTGCTTTGAAATGTATGCTATGGCTTTGTTATCTCTTGACACTTAATGTATTTAAATATATCTATATGTATATGTGTATGAATGTGGTTTCTTATGATGGTATGAATTGGTATTGAATAATGACTCTATTTTATCCTTACCCTTGAGTTACATGTTTGAGCTCTAACCGCTAACCATCTTCGAACTCTATGTCCCCCATACGACACAGGGGATGGAGCTTTTTCTTCTCTTCCTGTGCAGTGACCAGGTGTTCGAGCAGATCGTGTGTTAACTTTGAAGTGGTGAGCTTCCATACTTTGGAATGCATACATTTCATAGTCTTTCTATCTTATGTCATAGACTTGTATTAGACTTGATTTTTTTCTATTGTAAGGGGCATGTCCCGATATATTATAGACATTAGATTGGTAGAGTCTTATGGATGACTGTGGACTCGGGTAGTTTTGATTTTGTATGTTGGCATGAGTGGGATGATTAGTCATTCTTAAGTTATGTCTATTAGTTTTGTTTCTACTATCTTATTATATGTTCGAAGTTCATTAGACATGTGTGGAATGATGTAATGGTTAGGTTGGGTCAACGAGCGATCTCCGGTCCTTGTTGGCTTAAGATGTCCACACGACAAGGCTCGGTTTTGGGTCATGTCATTACAAGCCACGAGCCATTTGAAATTTATCTCTCTTTTTAACCCTACCCTCCTTGAACTAGAAAGTACAAGTTGCGTCCAAAAGCCTGTGTTGGGGGTGGTTAATCTTTGAAGAGGTAACTTTGGGCCACAGATTGTATGTGAGTACCTAAGAGCAAAGCAAATGAGAACAAATAAGTAGGAAAAAGAAAGGATTCAACAAAAGAATTAAAAACATGAATTGTACAAAATAAATGGATGGAAATAAAATGCTTTCAAAAGATGGGTGAATCAAGGTAGTGAAAGTAGGCACATGTGTGAGTTGGAAATGAATGAAGTTGCCCATGACCTAAAGTTTGCTTTAATAGTGTATTATGTAGAGTTCAAGAAGGGTGTAGTCACTTGTATCCCAAATGTCTATCCTAACCTTCCCCAAGCCTACATTACAAGCTTGAAAAAGTCCTCCGAGATCTCCAACCAATTGTCTTTGAGTTAGTGGCAATTGAAAATAAGGCCAAGTATATGGAACAATACTTGTTTGCATTGAGAAATTATTTGTGAGTGTGAGTGCTTGCAATTTACTCCCTTGTTGCATGATAGAAAATTGTGATGTGTTGAGACTTACTCTTGTGAGGAGGCACATAAACTAATTGAGGTTGGTGAAGCTGTCATATTCTAAAAATGAGGCGGAGGAGTGTAGTTGAGTCACTATTGATAGAGAGTCAATTCTAGAGAGATAGTAGTTGTTCCTTGATTGTTCTTAAAAGTATTTTTCATCCTTTAAAGTGTGATTGAATTTGAGGGGAGTTTCACAAATTGTTCATCCCATGCTTGTTATTTAATTGTTAGTTCTAATCAAGTTTAAAATCATGGTGATCATTTGGTTGTAAGAGTGGGCTCATGAGTGAATATTCTCATTGAGTACGGAGTAGTGTTGCTTGAGGAAAAACAAAGTTTTATTTTGGGGGCGTTGATGAGTGGAAAGTTTGCCACTCATTTAAATCCAATTCGAGCACATTATGATGAAGTTATTGTATATATGAGGCTAATTCTTTATCAAAATGCATTAATTCCCAATATTTGTGATTTGTGCAAGAAACTTGATGAAAGTGAGCTAAGGCAAAGGTTGAAGAGAAGAAACGTGATCAAGAAGAATAAAAACTAGAAATCAAAACCAGAGGTCGATGTCACGACCTAAACCAGGGCCTGGCTGTGATGGGTATCTCAAATTCAATGAGGACCCGAGACCACCCCTTGCACCTGACCAATAGAACACAATACCCCTAATACCGGATGAGTGCAAAACATATAACAAGATATTATAAGATATTCTCCAAGAAATTTAAGACATGTCTATAATCGATAACCGCTAGCCGACCAAACTCAACCAACAAACATCACCACCCAAGTCCATAATATTCCAACAAAGCCTTCTAAACAAAACCAGAATCCATAAAGTGTTGGGACATGCTCCCAACCCTGACAATGACATAGTTATTGGTAATGTGAACTCTCAATTCTACACTATGAAAAGACCTGATGAAATATCTAAGTCTTGCGGAGAATGAAAGAACACCACTTCACCATAATGAAATTCCAGAAACTGCTAATACCAGAGTAGAGGGATTGAATGATTTCAAGACCCTTACATTACAGACTGGACGGTTACCTTCAAAAAAGAGGAAGAGAGGGACTGAATAGATCAACCTAACACTACACATGAAAAGTAGAATTATCTTTGGTGCCTGCATCATGTGCGGATACAGCGTCCAGAGATGGTTAGTGAGTTGAGCACTAGCATGTAACTTTGGGATAGGGGATAAAATAAAACCAAGTCAAACCCAATTCAAAACCATATGAACATCATTATATACATACATAAATAATATGTCGGGAAAAGGGACAAAGCTTAACATGCACTTTAAAACTTTATCCTGGATTGTGTAGTTCAATCGTTATAACATAAGAAGGCACCCACAAGCTATATGGGTCCAACTCTTCCCTAGCTGAAAGAGCCATAGTGCATGTAGCCGCACAAACCAGAGGATCTACGGATGCAGCATGGGGGATCAAACCACCCGACATATTAAGGTGACTTAAGTACCCAATCTTGTTATATAATATGGGGAACTAGAACCTCCCAATCATATAATGGGGGGGGGGACTTAAACCACCCCGTCATTTATACCCCTAAGTTGGCAATCGCGGTTTTCAGTATTGGTCCTTCGGGATCTCCACTTTCACGACTCAGCTACACAACCCTCTTTTAAGACTTATTAAAGTATTTTTTCATACATTCACATTTATTGGATCATATTACATATTAAGGAATACATTATTGGTATCGTCATACAAACTACACTTGCAAGGTAACATCAACATGCTATCACAATTATCTTGGGAAAACAACTCCCTTAGTTCTGTAATACAAGATAAAGGAAACCGTCTCCTTTTGTTCATTAAATTAAGACATCATATTTCAATAACCTCTTTATATTATGAAATCATTCCAAAAGTAGTTCAATGCAATTTTATTCATGCTCAAAACCACTTTCACAAAATTGGGCTGGGGTTATTACCAATTCAATTATCAATATTCAAAAAATTTAGGGAAAATCACAATACCATAGTTTATTCTCCATACCCCTGAATCAAATTGGTCTCAAAACCACCATTTAATCATAACCAATGCATATACAAACATGAAACATCAACTATTCAAAATCGCTCAACCCATGTTGAAAATCCACATTCAAAACAATCCAATTTAAACCTTTCAAGTACAAGCTTTTCATAAACTGAGATTTAGGGAAGAGTAACATGCCTAAAACACTAAGTTTTATGGAGAGAGTTCAACCCTTGATCCCTTAGATGTCCTACTTCCTGGAAACCCTAAGTATGGATGCTTGAGAGACTTGAGTGAGAAGAAAGAATATTTGGAGTGTGTTATCAATTAAAATAGGGCCCCAAGTATGTTTATTGGTCGTGGGTTATTATTGGGATAAGAGGGAAATGTCTCAAATACCCCCATTAAAAATTGGGAAATAAACCTTCAGTTGTTACGGGTCTCATAACGGCTCTTCACGACTCATTGCTACTCGTCTCCACGAGTAATTTTCAAGATAGTGTCACTAGGAACAAACACACTATTGACCTTATGACTTGAATACCATGGCTCGTAGGGTCCAGTCATAATCAACACTGAAACCTGTTGGGTAACACTAGACATCCTACGATTTGCACAAAATGACCTGTAATGAATCCTCATGACTCATAGTGATCCACTCATACTCAGAACAGAAGACTTAGCCACACACACTGGTCAAGCTACTATTTGGGTCCAATGACTCGTCATGACTTCCTACGACTCATAGGGTAAGTCATAGTCAGGATAATGAAGATAAAATTTCAGAAATTTTCAAGGACTAAATATCCGAGGTGTTACATTCTCCCCCCTTAGGATCATTCGTCCTCAAATAATGGGTCAAGGCATACATTATAACGATTTAACACAGAAACACTTCCACAATTACCTTTAACAAAGATAGAAAATAAAGATGTTAAGGAGTACGCATACCTCAAGCATGATTCTCCAAAATAGGAAATTGGAACGAATACTGATGTCCTCCTAGGCTTCTCAAGTAGCTTACTCAAAATTTTGGTTGATCCAAAGAACCTTTACCGATCCATATCCTTCGTATACAACTGATGAACTTTTCGATCCATAATCTTAATTGGGACTTCCGTAAAAGACAAAGAATATGAGACACCAACACCATTCAAAGGAACGACCAAGGAAGGATCACCCACATATTTTCTCAACATCGACACATAGAAGACTAGATGAATAGATCTAAAGCTAGTAGGTAACTCCAACTTATATGCAACATTGCCAACCCTCTTCAAAATCAAATACGGACCAATATAATGGGCACTGAGTTTCCCCTTCTTCCAAAACCGCATCACACCCTTCATAGGAGACACTTTTAAGAACACTCAATCACCAACATCAAACTCCAACTCCTTTTATATCACATTTGCGTGGGACTTTTGGTGACTTTGGGCTGTCTTAAGCCTACCCTAAATCACCTTTACCTTCTTCATGGCTTGGTGAACCAAATCAAGGCCAAATAACCTATTTTTTCCAACCTTAAATCACCCAACAAGAGACCTACATTTTCTACCATACAAGGCCTCAAACGGAGCCATTCTAATACTAGAGTGATTGTTGTTATTATAGGCAAATTCTATGAAAGGTAAGTGGTAAACCCAACTACCACCAAAGTCAATTACATAAGCCCAAAGCATATCTTCCAAAGCCAGAATTGTTCTTTCTGCTTGTCCATCCATTTACGGGTGGAAAACTGTAGTAAGGGTTAACTTAGTCCCCAAACCTCACTGGAACAATCTCCAAAAGTGAGATGAGAATTATTTACCAAAATCAGAAATGGTAGAAACTAATGCACCATGTAACCTCACGATCTCTTGGATATTGAACTTTGCATAGTCCTCAATAGAAAAATTAGTCCTCATAGGGAAGAAATGAGTGGACTAAGTTATCCAATCTACGATGACCCCCATAAAATCAAACTGATGGCGAGATCACGAAAGACCAATGATGAAATCCATATTAATTTTTTCCCATTTCCACATCGGCATCTCAATCTCTTGAGTCAAACCACCGGGACTCAAGTGCTCTACCTTTACATGCTGACACACCATGTACTTAGCAACAAAATTGGACACATCCCGCTTCATATGATTTCACAGATAAATATCCTTAAGATCATGATACATTTTTGTCGAACCAGGATGAACCGTATAACGCGACTGATGGGCTTTAGTAAATATTCTTCCTCGCAACCCATCAATATCTGGAACATATAATATTTCTTGGTACTTCAAGATACCATCACCACCAATCTCAAAAGCCATAACTTTCTGCCTACATACATCCTCCTTGATTTGCATCAAGATAGGGTCCAACACTTGCTTTTCCTTCACCTCAGCACCAAGAGTTGACTTTGACACCTTTTGAACAATCATACCACCATTTTTAGAATCCAACAGATGAATCCCAAGATTAGTCAAATGGTGAATATCCTTCACCAATCCTTGCTTCTTCTCATCCATATGAGATAACCTCCCCATGGACAACCTGCTAAGAGCATCAACAACCATGTTAACCTTACCTAGATGACAATGGAGTCCCACCGAGACACATCATAATTGACAATAAAACCATCAGTATCCTTAAGTAGAGTCAAGATTAGAGACAAAGTCAACTTAACCTTCAACTTCTCAAAACTACCCTCATAAGCATCCGACTACAATAACTTCACCTTCTTTTGAGTCAACTTAATCAATGGGGAAATAATGAAAGAGAAACTTTCCATAAACCTTCTATAATAATCAGCTAAACCCAAGAAGCTCTGAATATCAATTGGAGTCATGGGTATAGGCCACTTGATAACCACTGCAACTTTTATGGATCTACCATGATCCCTTTACTAGAAACAATATGACCTAGATAAGTCACAGTATTTAACCAGAACTCACACTTTGAGAACTTTGCGTATAACAACTGATCTTTCAGAGTTTGTAATACAATGCGGTGGTGATCAACATGATCTTCCCCACTCTTAGAATTCACCAAAATATCATTAAAAATACAATGACAAATAAATCCAAGAACTGACAGAATAACCAATTCAGAAGATCTATAAATGCTACCGGGGCATTAGTCAAACCAAAGGACATCACCAAAAAATCAAAATGACCATACTGGGTTTAAAAAGCAGTCTTAGGGATATCCGCCTCCCTAATCTTCAACTAATGGTAAATTGATCGAAGATCAATCTTGGAAAAGTACTTAGCACCCTGAAGCTGATAAAAAAAATTATCAATTCTCGAAAAGGGATACTTGTTCTTTACACTCACCTTATTTAACTGGCGGTAATCTATGCACATTCGAGTGGACCCATCCTTCTTATGCACAAAAAGCATGGGAGCACCCCACGAAGACACACTAGGGAAAATAAAACCCTTGTCTAGAAGATCTTTCAACTACTTCTTGAGTTCTTTCAACTCTTCTAGAGCCATTATATATAGATTGATAGAGATAGGATGAGTGTTCTATAGAAGATCAATCCCAAAATCAATTTCCCTATCAAGAGAAACACTAGGAAGATCATCGGGGAAGACCTCAAGAAATTCATAGATAACAGGTACAACTTTCTTAAAAGGACCTTTGGATATAGAATCCTTAACATGTACTAGGTGTTAAAGGCACCCCTTAGAAATTAATTTCCCAGCTCTAAGATACAAAATGAACTTTTCCTTAGGCACTAGGGAACTACCTTCCCACTCAATAAATGGATTATTAGAGAAGTGGAAACTGACCCTTAGGGTCCGACAATCAAGAGACGCACAACACGAATGCAACCAATCCATCCCCAAGATCACATCAAAGTATAACATATCCATCTGTATCAGATCCACTAAAGTATCCCTACCACAGACTGATGACAACTCCCAATCGCACATATAAGTTTATGTGATCTTATCAAGTAATATAGTGGCCTTAAAGAAAGCCGAATATCAATCCCACAGAGACTAGATTTAAACAACGATTTAATTTTAGTTCACAATTTAGATTAATTTAGTGCAAGAGTAACTAATAAGAGAGTTTGGAATATAATAAATTAAAAATAAATTAAACTATGCAAAAATTAAAGTACTTGAGACAATCAATGGAGAAAAGCCTAGGGTTAAAGAACTCCAAACAATCATACTATGTTATTGAATTTCATCCGCTAATTTGCTTATCTTGATTGTTGAGTCGTAGGGTTAATTGCATGATTATGGTTTTCCAACCTCTAATCTTTTATCTAATATGGACATTACAACTTCATCATTGAGCGGGGATGTAATAATCCAATTAAGTTAATTAAAGCTATCATCCTACATTTGAATCAAGTAAGGCATCTAAGTACATCTCTGTCCTAGACGCTAAGTTTAATTCTTTATTTTATAAAAGAATAAAAACCCAAACTTTATTTATTCTCATGTTCTATCTCCCTATTCCCTCTCCTGAGATCAAAAGGTTGATAATATATGTATTTTATGGATGATCAATTCATAAAATAATTAAAATAAGAATAAACAAACAACCAAATATGATAAGAAAATCCAACGAAATTAATCCAAAACAATAGTAATTATGTTCTTGGCTTTGACCCCGGAAAGAGGGTTTTTAGCTGATAATATTCATAATCACGATCCAAATTATTGAATACACGATATGAAAAATTAAAATCAAAATAAGAAAATAATAAAACCTAATAAATATGTGCAACCTCCTCTAATTTCCATCCAAACCATGTCCAGGTGTGTCCACCAAAAATAATTCTCGTATTGTCCCACTTTTTCCAAGTCCAAGTGTGTATTTAAATTATTTAAATCTCAAATAAGGTAGGATTTGATGGCTGTCACATGAATCAAGAAGATTACCTTGAGCTCCCTTAAAATACGTGCCATGCAATTTGTTTAAAAATAAGACTTGATCAATATTGAATCGGTGGTATATAGGGTGGATCGCACGCTGTAGTGCACTGAATTGGAAGGTGCGTCGCACGCATATCGCACACCTACACTGGAAGATGCATCTCACAATGTTTTTAAGGAACAAAAGCACTAAAATACAGCATGCGACGCACGCTCATCGCTCGCACATACTAAATATTACGTTCAAAATTTTGGTTAAGTCTTTATCGTTTCATCTTTTATCCTTTGTATCGTGGTGTATTTTCCATGGATTTCCAGCCTTTATATCATCATTATATCACCGTAATTCAGCTCACAAAGATTTCTACATAATAACACACCACTAATTAGAGATAATAACATCACAATATCCATGATGATGAATCAAAACACAAGCTAAGACTAGGCTAATTCTCATTGATCTTAATTTATTATTCCGACTTAAGACTTAGTCAAATTAAACTTTAAACATCACAAACAAGTTGTTCCACTCATAATTACACATTTAAAACGTTTGGAAAAAATTAAACATATTACAATGCAACTAAACCAACTAGACTCACACCTAGCTCAAGTTAGTTAAACTAGTTTTTCGGGTTGAACTCTAAATGACTCAATTAAGCACAAACTTGTTTGAAAAACACTTTGAACATTAAAATCACGCACTTGGACACTTAAATGCTTATATATATATATATATCAATATGAACACATTAAGAACATGAATTTCTCTCAAAACAAGGCAAAATAAGTTAGAATAATGATACCAAAGTGTATAAAACCACCTCAGATCATTACCCCACACTTAAATCCTTGTTCGTCCTCGTACAACTCTTTACTCTAAGCATAAAAATCTGAGCTAACGCTACACTTCTACTAAAACAAAGCCACTCAAGTTAGTACTACAATGACTACACGGAATGAGAGTTTCTACACAAAGCACGTCACAAACACAATTGATAGCTTATGAACACTACTCCAAAACATCCTGACCTCAAGAATTGTCTCACCTAAGTGGAAAAATCATGCTTATCATTCAATCAAGTACATCATTCAAATCACCCACATTCATCAAACATGTGTCCGTCACAACAAGAGAGTTACCCATAATCACTCACATAAATGCAATTTATAACATGATAGGTACAAAAATCAAATTATGCTCATTCTCATAAGGAATTCATAAGTTACACATAATGAACCATAAGATTTCCCTTAGTGTAATGCTCCACTAATATTAGAATGTAAAGCTTAGGATCAATTAGGACTTTTCTGGCTTGTCATGTAGGCTAAGGGACGGGTAAAAACTATTTGGGAATAACGACTAACCTCTCTAAGCGCTTTAATACACTAATTCATACATTATAACCAATCTCCAATAATTAATTTACTCCATTTTTGTCTTCCCCATTCTTTTATTTTGCCTCATCTCTTTTAAGCATTTTTACAAACACATGGTGGGCGTATTTTTTATTCCTTCAAGATTAATTTTTTCTCATTTTTTTCAATCATGGGAATATTTCTAACACCATTTATATCACTCCCAACCACCACACATCAAATATCAACACCAATAACTATTACCTTGGGGAATCAATTTCATTTTTTTCTTTTTCAATTTCTCTGACTCCTTACTAAATCAAACTTTTATTAAAGCACTTAGGAGCTTTTTGGATCAAATTATGGTTTATCAAATAAGGGATTAGGCTCCATATTAGGCTACCAAAGAAAATGCTAAAGGCTCAATAAGAGTTTAACTAGGATAATGCACAAAGGGTAGGACAAATAAAAGGTATAAAACAAGGCTATCAAAGAAATGCCTAAATCATCTCCTAAGCCCACACTCTGTATTTCGCTTTGCACATACACCGAGCAAGTTCTAGAAATAATATGCAACAAGGAATATAAAAAATCTCACCCTCACATGGCACATTCTCAATTCAATAGGATCATCATAGACTCCCAACCAAATAATAACATGAATTTAAATTTAAGCCACAAGTACCAGAGTCACCAAAATGAGCCTAAGAGTCTTAAAAGTAGCATTCACTTATTATACATGCTTTTACCAAAAAAAATACATGCACCATGCAATCAAAAATAGCACCAACTCAAATATCTTACATAATTTTTTTTAAATTGAGTCAAAATTTAGGAATTTTCCTACCCCACACTTAAAAATCTACTTTGTCCCCAAAATGAATTTTAAAGGTAAGAGATAGAAATACTTTCTGAGGCCTCTAGGCCTAGCTAGTAGCATCTTTACACTTAAATGAGATCCATGGGACCCCACACTCAGTCTTTGCCATTCTCCTTAGCTCAAATTTATGGTACTCAGACTTCCCATTAACCTGTGACTCAACCAAAAACAAAAACTACGTGAAATAAAAACTAAAAAAACAAAAAAGAAAACATACCTAATTATCTTGGGTTGCCTTCCAAGCATCTCCTGATTTAGTGTCGCGACATGACCCATATCAACTCCATCATATTCATTCACCCTTTTACTCCCTTTCGGGAGCCATTTTTTCATTTATTTCTGACCTCTTGAGTTTTCACTCTCAAGGTCAACATCTGTCTTAATATAAACCTTCATCATATTTGGAAACAACGGCTTCATCTCAGGCCACTTAATAAGGTAATTTGAAGAAGTCTGTGGTTGATTAATCACCCCACACTTGTCTCTTTCAATAACATTGATCATACACAAATCTTTAATTTAGGACGTTACATTGGGTGCTTTGTAAACCTCAAATAACACCTCTTCATCATCTACCCTCATCTTGAGCGTGCCTTCTCTAACATCAATAAAGGCCCCACCAGTGGCTAAGAATGGACTCCCCAAGATGATTGGTACCAGTTCATCTACCTCAAGATCAAGAACAATAAAGTCTTTAGGTATAATGGATTTACCAACCTTAATGATGACATCCTTAATTATTCCATTCGGATGTGTAAACGTCCTATCTGCCAGTTGTAACACCACGGTGGTCGGTCTTGGTTCTCCCAAGCCCAATGTTTTAAACAATGATAGGGGAATAAAATTTATGCTTTCCCCTAAGTCACTCAGTGCATGGACCGCTTTACTCTCAATATGAATAGGGATAGCAAAATTTTCCTAATCTTTCAATTTCTTGGGGATTTTTTGTGTCGTCACAATACTACACTCTTCAGTGAGTGTTATAGCTCTCACATCATGTAGTTTTACCTTATTTGCCACCATATCCCTCAAGTACTTTGTATACTTTGGCATGCTATGCAAAATATCTAAAAGAGGTAACTTAATATGAAGCTTTCTGAATATGTAAAAGAACTTTTTGAACATTGGATCCTCCTTTGCTCTATATTGCCTCTAAGGGATGGGTAATGGTAGTGTATTCTTCACTTATGCTACAAAATCTTTTTCTTTTCCTGAATTTTTAACATCTCTATCAGTTACCTATTTGGTCACCATATCAGAATCTACCTCCTTTTTTGCCTTGGGAGTTTCTTCTTGAAGCTCTTTACCACTTCTCAAGGTGATTGCCATCACTTGCTTTGGATTTTTTGTATCTTCTAGCAACCCACCTCGTGGTCTAGCTTTTAATGCTTGCTATTTTTTTTCCATGTGCAACTCTAAACTTGTTGTGTTCGCCTACAAATTTTTTAAGTCTGCAGCAAACTGTGCCTGATTAGCTAAGATTTGCTTCATCATCTCCTCCATATTACTAGTAGATTGATTTGGTTAGGCTTGTGGATCTGGGGTTTTCCATGGATGATTTGGTGACTGAGTTTTCCACTTCATGTTGTAGGCATTCCCATAATTTGGCCTTTGAGCATTACCTACATACATCACAGATTCCGAATTTAAAGCACACATGGCCGCTGTATAACCATTATTTCTGCATACCTCACACCAATCTGCAACTTGTTGGACGACATTGATTGTGGATGCAGGTTGTGCTACTCCCAACTTCATGCTGATGAACAATGTGTTGATCAAATTTTGTAAGGAAGAAACCTGTGCTGCTAGGGCTATAAATTGATCCACCTCTAATACACCCGCAATTATTTTCGTGGCAATTCTAGAATCTGAATGCCACTCTAGATTTCCTAGTGCTATGCGGTTCTGTAATGTGTACAACTTATCATAAGTCAATTCCAATGCTTGACCACCTGTGGCTGAATTTAGCAAAATCTTTATATTGTGATCAAGAGCTTTAACCAAAGTATGACCAAGTACCTTATTGGAATGTTGGTGGTGTGGAAAATCCCGAAGAAGAGCCTTGAAACATTCCCAAGCATGATAGAGGTTTTCATCTGGCTTCTATTTGAAGCTCACTATCTCACTGTGAAGTCTCGCAGTCTTGCTTGATAGAAAGAATCTAATGAGGAACTTTCTAGCTAAGTTATCCCATGATGTAATTAAATTGGCTGGCTCTACATTCAACCACCTTTTAGCTCCCCCCAAAATTAAATGGGGAAACAGTGTCATCCTCACATAATCTGGACTCACCCCGGTCAGAGTGAATAATTAGTAAGCTCAATGACGGTCTGCAAGTGGACTCGTGGATCCTCACATGAAAGCCTTACAAATATTCTACTACTAATAGGAAGCTGCACTATATTGTGTTTCAACTCGAAATTCCCCCCAGCCATCGGTCTTTGAATTGGGGAAGTCAAGTTCGTCAGAAGTAGGACTACCACTTGCCTAACTATCCTTCTAGATGCTTGTTGTTCAGCCATTGGAATAGTATACTCTTGGCCTTCTCGGATTTGCAGAATTTGGGATAAAAGGATTGCTTCTCTCCTTCATTGATGAAAGTCTTGCTCGGGTTCAGAACTTGGTTCCACCAATTCTCGATCCCTTGCCAGCTTATCAACATAAAAACCTATTTTTGGCAATAATAAAACCAAGACCAAGCGTAAAAACACAAAATAAATCTAAAAGTAAAACTAAAATAAACAATTGCCAAAATACAAGTCCTGGCAACAACGCCAAAAAATTGACAGTACCCAAGCGTACACTCAAGTGTACGTGGACTTATCAAGAAATATAGTGGCCTTTAAGAAAGCCGAATATCGATCCCACAAAGATTTGATTTAAACAATGATTTAATTCTAGTTCACAGTATAGATTAATTCAGTGCAAGAGTAACTAACAAGAGAGTTTGGAATATTATAAATTAAAAATAAATTAAACAATGCATAAAATAAAGAACTTGAGACAATCAGTGGAGAAAAGCCTAGGGTTAAAGCACTCCGAACAATCATACTATGTTATTGAATTTCATCTGCTAATTTACTTATCTTGGTTGTTGATTTGTAGGGTTAATTGCATGATCATGGTTTCCCAACCTCTAATATTTTACCTAATATGGACATTACAACTACATCGTTGAGCGGGGATGCAATAATCCAAACAAGTTAATTAAAGCTATCATCCTACATTTGAATCAAGTAGGGCATCTAAGTACATCCCTGTCCAAGAGCTAAGTTTTCTTTATTTTATAAAAGAAAAAAACCCAAACTTTATTTATTCCCATGTTTTATCTCCCTATTCCCTCTCCCGAGATCAAAAGGTCGATAATATATGTATTTTACGAAGATCAATCCATAAAATAATTAAAACAAGAATAAAAAAATAACCAAATATGATAAGCAAATCCAACGAAATTAATCCAAAACAATAGTAATTATGTTCTTGGATTTAACCCCGGAAAAAGGTTTTTTAGCCGATAATATTCATAATCACGATCCAAATTATTGAATACATGATATGAAAAAATTAAAATCTAAATAATTAAATAATAAAACCTAATAAATACATGCAGCCTACTCGAATTTTCATCCAAATCGTGTCCAAGTTTGTCCACCAAAAATAATTCTCCTATTGTCCCATTTTTTTCCAAGTCCAGGTGTGTATTTATATTGTTTAAATCCTAAATAAGGTAGGATTTGATGGCTGTCACATGAATTAAGAATATTCCCTTGATCTCCCTTAAATACGTGCTATGTAATTTGTTTAAAAATAGGACTTGATCAATATTGAATCGGTAGTATATAGGGTGCATCGGACGTTGTAGTGCACTGAATTGAGGGTGCGCAGCACGCATATCGCATACCTCCACTGGAAGTTCCATATCACAATTTTTCTAAGGCATGAAAACACTAAAATGCAATATGCAACGCACACTCAAACAACCCCTATAGATCCTCCTAGACACAATGGATCATCCACCGGGGTAGAAACAGAGAAGGGATCTGAAATACACTGTGGATCAAAACCAAAATGTATAACCATATAAGGGGTCACATAAGAGAGGTTAGACCCGGGAGTAAGTACATAATATATATTACAAGAGAAAATTTTGAGTGTACCAGTAACAAAATTGGGGGATGCCTAAAAATTTTGGAAAGTGGCAAGAACATATAGGGTGTTCCGACCAGTGCCAGAGACAAAAGAAGAAGTAGAATCCTTTGGTGCAGGAGACGATAAAGTAGAAACATGTATCTTATTTTCCCAGAGGTAACCCTAGAAGGACAATACCTTTGCATATGACTAATCTGACCACAATTAAAGCCCATGTTCCTCCTTTCTTCACAAACACCATGATGCACCTGACCAAAAAATCTATAAGGGGGATATGATGGAGCTGACTGAGCCCTACTAGCTTGAGGCTAGACACTCTGTACCCTGTGACCAATACTATTTTTAAGATAATGATCTCCTAATGGCTTTGGATAAGGAGCGCTAGTCGTAGAGTAGGAACCAGAATTGCTCCACTTTTTCTTAGACTATTTTCCATCGTCTCTACCACTCCGATGCTGGCCTCCAACCTAATAAGAGTATTAAAACTTTTTATACTTTCTTTCACTCATCTCCACGTACGTTTTCTTTTCCTCTTTCACTTGTTGCATATACATCACAAGTCTAGAGATGTTCATAGCCTTGTTCAACAAGACAACCTTACTTTCCAAGTTCAAATCACGGAACAATCTGAAAGTAAACTTCCTCATTCTAGTCCTCATACTAGAAACTAACTCTGGAGCATAATGCAATATCTGATGAAACTTCAAGGCATATGCCTTCACTGTCATCCCGCCTTACTTTAAATTTATGAATTCCTTAACCTTCATCACTCTTAACATTTGAGAAAAGAAGTAATTAGGAAAAGCACTAAAGAAGTCATCCCACAAAATAAACTTAGCTTCATCAAACCTAGAGTGATCCTGTTACTCATACTACAAGAAACAAACTCCATACCCTCAACATTAGTAGCATGCATCACATGCAAAATCTTTTCCATCTCATCGATGACATTTTGAAAATCTTCCTCAAGTTTAGAACTAGTGAAAGTCGAAGGACTTAACTTCATAAATTTAGCCATTTCTAGTGACCTCAGAAGATAGGGCAACAGAAGCAACACAGTTAGTCCGATAAGCAACCAACTTAGTAAGAAAATGGATTGACTAGCGAAACTCAACATTAGACACACCAGCTTGAGGTGTCTGAGAAGGTCTAGGAGGAACTGGTGGAACTCCACTAAGGCAATCAGAAGTAGCGACCCTAGACTGGGTTTGAACTCTTTGAGTAGGATAAGCTCCATCCACATTGTCCTTAGATGGGACAAAAGATTTTCCATGAGCATCGAATCTTCTGAGAGGCATGATATGAAAAACAAACATATGTGAATTAGAGGAGATTTCAAGATCTTAGACGTTATAGCTCAAAATAAAACAACAAGAAAGGGAAACAATCCTAAAGGTATCGTAGCCTCTCCTTATAAGTGTGGCGTGCTAGACACCCATAAATGAGACTCTACTTGACAAAGCTTTGTGGACACCCAATAGCACCACACCTAGGATTCGATACCATCTTTTTCATGACATGAACCAGGACCTGTCCATGACGAGTATCTCAAATACAATGAGGACCGAAGACTATCTCCTACACCCGATCAACAAAACACAATACCCCTGACATCGGATAAATGCCTAACATATAAGAAGATAGTATAAGATAAGTTAAGAGAAATTTTAGACATTTCTATAATGATAATCAATAACCGACCAAACACAACCAATTAACATCACCAACCAAGTCCACGGTAATCCAACCAAGCCTTATAAAAAATTAGAATCCATAAAGTGTCGGGACATGCTCTCGACCCTAACAAAGACATTGAGAAAGTTAATAATAATGTAAACTCTTAATTCTAGTCTATGAAAGGAACTGATGAAATGTCTAAGTCTTCCAGATAATGAAAGCTTACCATTTCACCACAATGAACTGATGAATCAAATGGATCAAATACTGTGCAGGTGTAACGACCTGAGACTACCCCCTAATCATCACACAGTGTTTACGACCCCGAAGGACCACAAGCTAACATATGAATGATATCTGTTGTGAGCACTGAATAATAATACTATAATTAATGTGGAAAATAGGCTGAAATGACATAAGGTTCAAAATATCTGAAATACTTATAAATAACATCTGATAAAAACTGAACACTGTCTGAAAACTAGTCTGAAAAGCCTCTAACTGAATCTGTCTGAAAGTGGAGTTGATGTGACAATCCCCCAACTAACTCCATCTACTGAACAAATAAATCTACTAAAAATATGAAATAGTACAATATCCTCGAATGATAAGGACTTACTGATAAATCTACTACTGCTGACTGCACCTGAATCTACTATGCGTGATAGGGAACCTGAGTATCCGAACCTATAATATGAAACATCATAGCGCAAAAAAGTATGCGTCAGTACGTGGGAATGTACTGGTCAGCTAGATGAGGTAAGGCTGAATACAAGGGTTCATATACATGAGTATATAACTGACAGAATGAGAATAACTGAACATGAGAGTACATAAAAAATCTGAGAATACTGTAGATACTGAGAATGTAATTTGTGTATATACATATATATATATAATCTGTAACTGAGCTTTTATTATGCTAAGTATTGAATTATGATAACTAATTAACTGATACTGATTGACTATATCTGACAATCCTAATTTCATAAAACTGAGCTGAGTTTTGAACTGAAGACTAAAACTGAGATTAAAACTGTGGGAGGAAATTATCTAACCGACATTCCCTTCTTTGAACTAATTGGGGTCCAACCTGTAACCCCACCTAGAAGGGTGCTAATACCGTGCCACGTGTACTAATACTAGAAAACCAAGATGCTAAGCCTAACTGATGGGTGATGATAGGCGAATTTACACGCCTATAGCACCATATTTTGCCCATATTTTAGCCTAGTTTTGAGAACAAATTATATATTTCATGCACTTTTAGTCCTTTTTCCTGTAAGTGAGCTAACGAACATGATTAGCAAAGTTTCAGGTATAAATGATGCAGAATTCAGCATTTCATGGATAACTTGACGCCAAAGAAAGCTTCACGAAAGGAGAAAAGCTAATCTTGGACGCCAAGGACTAAAGATGGCGCATGGAAATTCTGTCCCGGGCTAAAACAATATTTCTGAAGACTTTGGGGACTAGCAGTAATTTATTAGGATTAGGATAATGATACATTAACCTAGTACAATTGGGTTAAGTATTTCATTAGCTTATTAGGATTAGGATAATGATACATTAACCTAGTACAATTGGGTTAAGTATTTCATTAGCTTAGTAGGATTTGGTTAAGCATTTCATTAGCTTAGTAGGAATAGGATATGGGTGTTATAAATACCCTATTCTACTAGAGATTTTGAGACATTCACCATTCCACAAACACACTCTTACATTCTCCATTCTTACAATTAATTCTTTTTTTTATTCTTCTTCTATTCATCTAATCAATTCTTAATTTCCGCAACAAGAGAAACGTTACTTTGCAAGGAATTCACGCCTAACGCCTACCACACTTTGCTACACGAAATATTTATTGTGGTATAACAACAATGTCTATTGTGATTTCCTTCGCACTCATGGGTAACTAAACTTCTCTGTTGGGGTTATGGAAGCCATATGAGATACTATCTATTGCTATGAGTTTGTGAATTCGTGACACGTATATTTCTTATATCATTATTCTCTTCATCTTAATCTAAATTCTTTGTGGTTGCAAAAGCAAGAATACGCCAGTATAACATGTAACTTGTTCGAAAGAAAGGTTATCTGTCTGGAAAAAAGATAATGTCAAGGTAGTAGGGTCCCATCCCCTATTAAAAAGTTAGTGCCGTAACTGGATTAACCTCTTGGAGAATTCGTACCGTTAGACACGCTTTAAGCTCGAAAGAGTTAAAGTGAAATAATCCTCGAATAGGTCGAAAGACGCCTGGATTTACCATCGAATACAATTCTCTATAAGCACATGCATGTCTCAATTCAACACACTCATAGTCAATAGAGACGTATAACTCAGAAGGTGGACATAACCCCAACTCTTAAATTCTCATTGTTTCACAACCTACTAAACATTCTTTCTTTTACTTTGCTATTTTCTGCTTTACTCTCTTATTTTGGTTACATTACTTTCACAATACAATTCCCCCCATTCTTACGAGACTTGCACTAAAAGTCTAGTAATCGTTGCTTACTTGTTGACCAAGCTATTCCCTGTGGGATCGATACCCAACCCAGGTTGGGTTCTATATTTGCTAACGACTTCTTTACACTCCTACGAGAGCTGTAGATTGAGCGTTATCAAAAATTGGCGCCGTTGCCGGGGAATACGAGTGTCAATTAAGTTCGTAATAATTACTAGACCCTTTGGTCAAAGATTCTCGTACTTTTACTTTTACTTTTTGTTTTTGTTTACTGTAGGTTTTTATTCAGTGCATGCCCCATACTCGAAGTTCTGGTGAACCGTTATTACCAATCAATCCCGAACCACAATGAATTGGCAGAATGGAGGCACAAATGGAAATCGAAAGAATGGCTGCTCAACACGAGCAGGCGAGATTAGCTGCTCTTGCCGCCGCTCAAGTACACCAACAAAACATTGATAACCCTGGGCGAGCAACAAACCCTGACGATAAGGATTTAGGTGATGACGAGTTACTAAACCCAAGGTATGATGCTGAAATCACAACACCTACCAACAGAAGAAGTCGACAAGCTCAGTTTAGGTATGATCACCAACCCATGCAACCAGCTTTCGGCGATGATGATGATCTTGATGGAGCCGGAGCCACAGGAGCTATTATTCCCCCACCATTAGCACCCGGAGCCAAGTTTAACATCACAAGCACCATGATTCAGTTATTGCAACTCAAGGGATTATTTGGTGGACTAGCAGGCGATGATCCGAATATGTATCTCATCAACTTTATTTCTACATGCAAGTCATTTGACAATCCTGGTGTTGGTCAGAATGCAATTCAATTACGTCTATTTCCATTGTCTCTGTCTGGGGAGGCAACTCTATGGTTGAATGGGCTGACTCCTGATTCTATTACAAATTGGAGGCAATTGAGAGATGATTTCCTAGAAAGATTCTTTCCGCCATCCAAAAGAGCACAATTGAGAGATGAAATCAGCAACTTTCGTCAGCTTCCCACTGAAGCTCTTCATGAAACATGGGAGAGGTTCAAGACAAAGCTAGCGAGGTGCCCAAACCATCATATGACTAATGTTCACCTAATGGAGATATTATATAGAGCCCTGAATTCAATAACTAAACCAGTGGTGGATAATGCGGCTGGAGGATCCTTTATGGATCTCACCTTTGGTCAAGCAAGCAATATGCTAGATCGTATGAAGAAACAAAGTAGAGCTTGGCATACCAGGGATTCTGAGGTAGCAAGCCCCACTTTATCTATAGGCATGACTGCAGACCAAAGGAGAAGAGAAGAAGAACGTGATCAAGATATGACGCATATGAAAACACAAGTGGATCTTCTTACAAAGCATTTATTATCAGGGAAGACCGAAAAAGTGAAAGCTATTGCGTCAAAAGAAAGAGACGAATCTGATTCGGAAGAGGAAGCCAACTACTTGAATAATCAGGGGGTTTCCGAGGCAATGCCCAAGGAAACCAAGGTCGGAACTATCATGGTAAATCTGGAAACATGGACCAAGGTAGTTGGAAGAACAAGAATGACAGTAGTGGTTTGTATGTTCCCCCTGGAAGACGTGACACCACCACATCTAGTTCTGGAAATATGGAAGTGATGATGGCTAAACTGTTGAAAGGAGTGGAAACAACTAGCGCGGGAGTAACGGAGGTAATAAATGATTTGTCCTCAATGAAACAATTGGTTGACTCACATTCCACTTCAATAAAGCAAATAGAGCAGCAATTGAGCAACCTTTCAGCAGCACTCAATCAAAGAAAGGTTGACACTCTACCTAGCGACACTGTGCAAAATCCAAGGAATGACGGATCATGCATGGCTATTACCACCAGGAGTGGTAAGGTGCTAGAAAATTCATCCCAAAGCAAGCAAGTGGCCGAACATAAGGAAGATGATGATGCCATAGAAGCTGACCATGACGCCCATGATGTCACCCCTAGTACTTTGAAGCTTGAAAAGACCGAAATACGGAAGCAAGAGGAGAAGAAAGCTGTGGAGAGAACACTTCCCTATCCACCACCACCTTTTCCTCAAAGATTGAAGAAGCAGGCGGATGATACAAGGTTCAGTTAATTCATGGAAATGTTAAAACAACTGACCATTAATGTTCCGTTGGTGGAGGCACTAGAACAAATGCCCGGATACGCTAAATTCATGAAGAACCTTTTAACAAAGAAGCGGGCAGTAAGCTATGAACCGGCAGAGAATATTCATCATTGCAGTGCAATTGCCACAAGGTCCTTAGTACAGAAGAAGGCAGACCCTGGTGCTTTCACTATTCCTTGCACGGTTGGATCTATGAATTTTGCTAAGGCATTGTGCGATTTGGGAGCTAGCATCAATTTGATGCCACTATCCGTCTATAGAAAGTTGGGGTTGGGAGACCCTACACCAACCAATATGCGGCTCGTAATGGCAGATAGGTCGGTAAAATGACCTGTTGGTATCTTGAATGATGTGTTGGTGAAGGTGTCTACCTTCATTTTTCCTGCAGACTTTGTGATTTTGGATTGCGAGGTGGATTTTGAAGTTCCCATAATTTTAGGACGTCCTTTCCTTGCAACAGGAAGTGTGCTTATTGACATGAGAGCTAATGAGCTTTTATTTCGGTTGAATGACGAAGTGGTCTGCTTTGATATATGCAAAGAAATGAAGCAGCCCAGCGATTTGAATGTGTTCTCTGTAGCTGATGTTCATTATAAGGATAAAAAAGCATTTTCTGTAGAGAAACATCTTACTGTTGAGCCACTATCTGATATGTTGTTGAATGTTGAGCATAAGGATGATGAAGATTATGAAGAAACTATATGTGCTCTAAAAGAAATAGGGTCCTATTCTCATACTCCTAAGCAGTCGGACCTTGATCTTAAGAATCAACCGTCACCAACAGCGAAGACTTCCATTGAAGAACCCCCAGTGCTAGAATCGAAAGAGCTCCCCAATTATTTAAGGTATGTGTTCTTGGAAAGTATAAATATACTTCCGGTGAGTGCGGATGATTTAAGTAAATAGCACGTAGAGGCTCTCATCTCTACTCTGAAGAGATACATGAGAGCTATGGGTTGGACTATTGATGATATAATTGGTATCCCTCCTGGGATAGGCATGCACAAGGGTCATCTCGAAGAAGATTGCATGCCTACAAGTAAGCCTCATTGTCGTCTGAATCCATTCATAAAATGATCCACCATCTATCTCGACGAAGTCTAAGTAATCGAGGTAACTATGTCGTGCCGCGACAATAAATCAAGCGCTAGATGGGAGGCAACCCATCGTTTATCATTTTTCATTTTTCTTTCATTCTATTACGTATTTTATTTTGATAAATAAAACAATCAAAAAATAAGAGTCGTGCCACGACCAAAACTAAGGCGCTTGGTGGGAGGCAACCCATCGTACTAATTGTTTTATTGGTTTTGAGAAAATATAGGTGCAAGAGGTATTCAACGAGGAGATCGGTTTCAAATTTTGATTTGGACGTATTGCATGGTAAAGGTGGTAAGTTAGGCATGAAGATGCATAAGGCTATGGATTGAGCATTGCTTATGACAAAATAGGCATCGAGCAAGGCTAGGCCTAGGTAAAACTAGGCCACGAACAAGGCATGGCCTATACTATAGCATAAGATCTCGGAATTTAGTGTGCTATAGCATAGGCGCCGCCCATGCTCAAGTATGCCATAGCATAGGCGCCGCCTATGCTATAGCATTTGGTCTCTGAATCTCATATGCTATGCTAAAGGCACCGCCTATGGTCACTAAAGGCATTGCACTAGGCGCCGCCTATGCTCACCATAGGCTTTGCATTAGGCGCCGCCTATGGTCACCATAGGCAAAGCTAAAGGCGCCGCCTATGGTCACTTTTTGACCCCAAAACCGATTTTAAATTGGTCAAAACCCGACCCATTCTTTTCCTATATAAAGGAGACTTAGTCTTGAAACATAAACACATTGAAAACTTGACCTAGGCGCCGCACATACTCTCCAAATCATCTCAAAACTTTTCTTTTTGCTCTCCCACTTCACAAGAACATCTCCAAAGGCTTCAATCACGTAAGTACTCTTTTGTTCTTCATCTATTTTTCGTAAGTGCTACGTTGCTATGTCTATTATGAATTGCTACATCTTGAAGAAATAGTGGTGATGTTAATGTGTTTGAATTGTTGATACAAAACCAAGTGAGTGAACATGAACGTTAGAATACTCTTAACTTGTTTCCGACTTGAATTTCATTTTGATGCATTGTTATGCTACTTACGGAATTGCTACAGTCATGAACATTGCATACTCTTGTCACTTGAATACTTACATATTAGAATGTCCCGGAATAAGACTTATAGTTGCCCACCGACATAGGCGATAGTGATTATTGATAGAAACTATACCATGATGTAATCCCTATGTAGAAGTCTTGATATACCTAACATGAAAGTATTGCAAAGGTCGCAAGAAGTGATACATCTCTGATTTTCTTGTTGGAATATAGCTCCTACAACGTATGTCGATGAAGTCTAAGTAATCGACCACTTTCACTTCACTAATTCGTATCAACAAACTAAGTGTGGGGTGGTACCCCTACTGCTTATGTATAGATTGTATCCATTGAGATTGTGCTAACGTGAACTCTATTTCAAGTCTCAGGTACAATGGCACCCAAAGCGAGACAAGGCAAGGAGAAGGCTACCACTTCCCAAAAGGGCAAGAAAAGAGGCCGCAAGGAGCAAGGAGAATCATTCTCAATGCAATTACCACGCCGAATGTTTGGAATAAAATGGGTTCTTGAGGAGGAAGCCAAAGAATGGTATAGGAACAACAAGGAAAGAAAATATGTTCATGTCGACTTGATAAACAAGGAAAGCCTAGCGATGAAGGAGCCGCGCATGTTGGCGAAGATCATGGCATTAAATCTGGATTTCATCTTCCGCGACATGGGAGAATGTAATCTTGATTTGACAAGAGAATTTTATGCCAACTGGTCGTCGAAAACCATAGGCAGCGAAGTCAAGATTCGGGGCCAAGTGTTACAACTCAATACGGATTTCTTCAACTCCTTTCTTGGCTTGCCTTTAGTCGATCCAACACCATTCAAAGAGCTATACAGCAGACCTCCTTATAGAGCAATTCGACACACACTCTGTGGAACAAGATCCATGGCACGCTGGAGTAGACACAAGGACACTGGTCGACCCAACACTTTCCCATATGCTTCTTTGAATAGGGAAGCAATGATATGGTTGCGCATGGTCAACTGTTGCCTCATTCCAGGGACGCAATACACAAAAATAACAAGAGATAGAGTGTGCTTGGTATATGCATTGATGACGGATGTCCCTATCAACATTGGGACAATCATTCGATCCACAATGCGGAAGGCTAGGCTACACAAGCGGTCCTATTTCAGCTTCGGCAATCTGTTGACTGCAATCTTGAGAAAGGAAGACATCGAAGAGGAACTAGCTGACCATAAACTCCCACACAATCCGAAGAAGGTTGACCTCACAAAGGTCAAAGATGATGAATCAACACATGGCACCAACCTTACTACGGCAGAGAGACATGCTCGGGATGAGAGTTTCTCCCGCCATATGTACGGCATGATGAGGTTTACAATGATGAGTGGAGGTCGTGTTCCCACTGCTGCAGAGCTCCAACAGCTGGACCATGTTTATCCAATGAATATTCATACATGGGAGATGTGTGGAGTAGGTACATACTTTGAGGAACCTCTCGATGACGACGTGCCGACCGATGATGATCGACGAATGCCAGACTCTGACATGGAGGAGAATTCTGATGATGACGACTCCGACGAAGGGGGTATGACCCCCGACATTGAGGATGAGTCCGACTAACCAGGTTCTTCTTATTTATTTTCCACTAAGGACAGTGTGTCCCGTCTAAGTGTGGGGTGCTGGTATTTGCATGCTATACTTCTCCATCCACATTTGCATTTATTTATGTTTGTTTGTAGTTAATTGTTTTTTTTTAGCTTAGCTTCGCATGAAATTATTCTAATAGGCAACATGAGATTATGACAAGAGTTTGTGCTAAAATCATGACTATTGAGACATTTAGGCTCTAATTGTGACTCACTATGTGATATTGTTTGGTTTAATTCCTTCATATGTTGGGTCAAAAGTCTATACTACTCCCAATAAAGTCGACTATGTGCCTTGTGTGGGTGAGATAATAGTATATTCTGTGCTTGTGGCTGATGCTAGAACTTGCCTTGTATGTATGTAAAGCAAAAATAAAGAGTGCAAGTCTAGGAGATGATTTAGGCATTTCTTTGGCAACCTATGATTATTTACCTTCTTTTTACCTACCCATGGACATCATCCTAGTTAAACCCTTTTGAGCCTTTAGCCTATTTTCTTTGACAAACCTCGTATGTAAGCCTAATCCATTTTTTTCAAGACCATAATTTGATCCAAATTCCTAAGTGCTTTAAAGTGAAAAAGTCATGTGACAAAATAAGAGGAAATTGGGTGAGTATGATGCTTTAGAATGCATTGGTGCTTGAATGAGTTATGAAAAAGAAAGTGCTATCATAAAAGGTATGTTATGAAAAGAAAAAGGAAGAAAAAACTGAAAAGTTAGTTATGTTTAAAATTGAAAAACAAAAGAGGAGAAAAAGAGTGGTAGAATAAAAGAAAGTAGAAAGGTTGTTTGAAAGAAAAGTGTTAATGATACAATGTGATGTATTAAAGCGCTTAGGAACATAGTCACTATTTCTGGCCAAAATAGTCCTACCTGTCCCTTAGCCTACATTACAACCATCAAAAGACCTAGTTGATCCTAAGCTTGGCATTCTGACATTTAGTGGAGCATTACACTAAGGGCAAGCCTATGGTCATCAGTTGCTGCATATGAATTCTTTGTGAGAGTGAGAGCAAGGATATTTTGATACCCATGTTTGAAAAATATGCTATACTTGTGAGCGATTATGGGTAATATATTGTGAGACACACATGGTTGATGAGTTTTGGGTAGTTGTGTATGATTCTTTGTGCCTTGACTTTTGAATATAAGTTGACCACCATCACGAGTCTATGTTGGAGGATGAATTGTTTCTACTAATGATCAGAAAACTACTCTTTGTTGATAATTGTTGTACTTGTCTTGACGAATATTTTGTGTTGTTGCTGTGAAATCCTAAGTTGATGTTTAGAGGGACATGATATTTTGTTCGAGGATGAACAAAGCTTCAAGTGTGGGGTGTTGATGATAGGCGAATTTACACGCCTATAGCACTATATTTTGCCCATATTTCAGCCTAGTTTTGAGAACAAATTATATATTTCATGCACTTTTAGTCCTTTTTCCTGTAAGTGAGCTAACAGACATGATTAACAAAGTTTCAGGTATAAATGATGCAGAATTCAGCATTTCATGGATAACTTGATGCCAAAGAAAGCTTCACGAAAGGAGAAAAGCTAATCTTGGACGCCAAGGACTAAAGATGGCGCATGGAAATTCTGTCCCGGGCTAAAACAACATTTCTGAAGACTTTGGGGACTAGCAGTAATTTATTAGGATTAGGATAATGATACATTAACCTAGTACAATTGGGTTAAGTATTTCATTAGCTTATTAGGATTAGGATAATGATACATTAACCTAGTACAATTGGGTTAAGTATTTCATTAGCTTAGTAGGATTTGGTTAAGCATTTCATTAGCTTAGTAGGAATAGGATATGGGTGTTATAAATACCCTATTCTACTAGAGATTTTGAGACATTCACCATTCCACAAACACACTCTTACATTCTCCATTCTTACAATTAATTCTTTTTTTTATTCTTCTTCTATTCATCTAATCAATTCTTAATTTCCGCAACAAGAGAAACGTTACTTTGCAAGGAATTCATGCCTAACGCCTACCACACTTTGCTACACGAAATATTAATTGTGGTATAACAACAATGTCTATTGTGATTTCCTTCGCACTCATGGGTAACTAAACTTCTCTGTTGGGGTTATGGAAGCCATATGAGATACTATCTATTGCTATGAGTTTGTGAATTCGTGACACGTATATTGCTTATATCATTATTCTCTTCATCTTAATCTAAATTCTTTGTGGTTGCAAACGCAAGAATACGCCAGTATAACATGTAACTTGTTCGAAAGAAAGGTTATCTGTCTGGAAAAAAGATAATGTCAAGGTAGTAGGGTCCCATCCCCTATTAAAAAGTTAGTGCCGTAACTGGATTAACCTCTTGGAGAATTCGTACCGTTAGACACGCTTTAAGCTCGAAAGAGTTAAAGTGAAATAATCCTCGAATAGGTTGAAAGACGCCTGGATTTACCATCGAATACAATTCTCTATAAGCACATGCATGTCTCAATTCAACACACTCATAGTCAATAGAGACGTATAACTCAGAAGGTGGACATAACCCCAACTCTTAAATTCTCATTGTTTCACAACCTACTAAACATTCTTTCTTTTACTTTGCTATTTTCTGCTTTACTCTCTTATTTTGGTTACATTACTTTCACAATACAATTCCCCCTTTCTTACGAGACTTGCACTAAAAGTCTAGTAATCGTTGCTTACTTGTTGACCAAGCTATTCCCTGTGGGATCGATACCTAACCCAGGTTGGGTTCTATATTTGCTAACGACTGCTTTACACTCCTACGAGAGCTTTAGATTGAGCGTTATCAATGGGTGACACCTGGGGGGAGCCAAGCCTAATCTGATGGGAGACCCCTGGGAGGTTGTCAGGCCTAGTCTAACGTGTGACTCATCATCCTGTGCTGGCTATGCAATTCTGGAGTACAAGGATTGCTACTAATGACTCTGCCTATCAAACGGGGAAGCCATCATCCCTGCTCTCGCTCGGTGCTGAATCCTACTCCCAACTGAAAAACACTGAACTAAGTATACTGGACTGGACTGGACTGAGTTTACTGAGTTTTCCTAAGTTCTATAATTGACTGAGTTTTACTGAGCTTTATAATGGACTGAGAGTACTGATCGTGACATGACTGATACTATTCTGTAACTGACGCTGGCTCTAGGTAAACGGCTAAATTGTCGGGTAAAAAATACTTCCAGGACTATATAGCATGAAAAGTAAAGCAAAGCATAATCTTGAATAATATAACAATGTTAAATTGGTCATAATTCATTCATAGAGACATTTCATCACACATGTAATGCATTAACTTGTACATGAATGGGATCACATAATAACATGTCATGCCTTCACTAGTCAATTCATATAAGTATTTTATCAAACACTTGTAGTGCATAAGCTTGTACATGATTAAGATCTCATAATAACATCTCATGATTTCTCATCTACATCACATTGGCATTTTAGCAAATACTTGGGGAGCATGAGTATTTCACATGATAATGGTCATCACATAAACATCATGAATACAATACTTAATTGAAAATTCAAGGGTTTAGCATGTAATTCATATAATTCCCCTAAATACTATTTTATTTTTCATGAATATTATCATAATCATGAATTGAAAACTAACTCAACATCATAGATGCATTAATCACTTTATAAATTTAAGGGTCTATCAAGATAATCACATATTTGTTATACATGTTATTAAATTTCATGAAACTTGCATTTAAATCATGGATTGGAACCCAACTAATATTATAAACATGAATTCAATCTAATTCAGACATGGAAATCATGAATACATCATCTTTGTACTTTGAAAAAGGATTCTTGGACTTCATGGGTGAAAGGGACCCATGAATCAACATCTAACATACCTTGAAAGATTCTTTCTTGAAGGTTCTTGGAGGAAATCCTTAAGCTTGTTCTTGATTTCTTTAACTAGGGTTTGGCCCCTTTGAGAGAGAATATTTTAATTCTTGAGAGAAAGTGAGAAATAATAAGATAATGAGGTATTTAGGGTTTAAATTTTGTGTTTAGACTGACTAGGGCCGTGGAAAAATACCAAACTACCCCTGGGAAGTGTATTGAAAATCATCACTGGAAACCTAATTTTTCATACCGGCGCGATGCGGTGAAGTCATGCCAGCTCACTGGAAACTAGACAACTGGGAACTGGAGGTTTGGCACGATGCGGCGCCATCGCGCTGACTCACTGCATGGGATTTACCCCTTGGTGTGACGCGCCATTATCGCGGAGTCACACTGGAAAGTAACAATTGGGAAAATGGCTAGTGGCGCGAGGTGGTGGTATCACATCGGCTCAGTGAAAAATAACAATTGCCATTTGGACGGCCTCTGCGATGCGCTGAAGTGCCAGTTGGCACACTGTCTTACTAAAATAGCTCAACTTTTCCCGGGTATCAGAGTTGGGCGAATTTGGTATCAATGGAAAACTTATTCAATTTCCCACGCAACGAAAATTCAAAATTTTGAAAATTACACTTGTATAAAAGTGTATTCATCTTTAGATCAAGTCTTTTTGATATTTTTGGGATAAATTTAAGCTAGGTAAAAGTACGGGGTTCTACAGCAGGAAAAGTAGCAGTTTTTCCAGTACCTACATTGCGTGGGGATAAAAAGTTCAGAGATGATTAGTGGGTTGAGCACTAGCATATTACTCAAGCATAAGGGATAAAATAAAATGAAGTCAAACCCAATTCAAAATCATATGAACATCTTTATATACATACATAAATAAAATGCTGGGAAAGGGGACAAAGCTTAACATACACTTTAAGACTTTAGCCTGGATTGTGTAGATCAACCGTCATAACATAAGAAGGCAACCACGGTCTATATGGGTCTAGATCTTCCCTAGCTGGAATGGCCCAGTGCGTGTAGCCACATGTACCAGAGGATGTACGTCTGCACCATGGGGGACTAGAACCACCCGACATATCAAGGTGACTTAAGTACACAATCATGTAATATAATATAGGGGACTCGAATCTCCCAATCATATAATAAGGGGGGAGGGACTTGAAACACCCAGTCATTTAGACCCCCACATTGGCAACCCCAATTTCCAGTATTGGTCCCTTGGGACCTCCACTTTCACGACTCAACTACACAACCCACATTTAAACCCCATTAAAATATTTTTCACATATTCCCGTTCACCGGACCATATTACAAATTAAGGCATACATTGTTGGTATCGTCATACTAACTACACTTTCAAGGTAACATCAACATGCCATCACAATGATCTTGGGAAAATCACTCCCTTTGTTAATTAATACAAGATGGGAGAAACCGACTCTCGTTGTTCATTAAATCAAGCCATCATGTTTTAGTAACCGTTATATTATGAAATCATTCCAAAAGTAGTTCAATGCAATTTTATTCATACTCAAAACCACTTTCACAAAATTGGGTTGGGGTTAATACCAATTCAATTGTCAATATTCACAAAAATTAGGGAAAATCACTATCCCCTAGTTTATTCACCATACCCCTCCATCAAAATTCATCTTAAAACTACTATTTATTCAAAACCAATGCATATACAAATATGAAATATCTCATAAACAATAATTATTCAAAACCCCTCAACCTGTGTTGAAAATCCACATACAAAACCATCTAACTTAAACCATTCAAATACATGCTTTTCATAAATTAAGATTTAGGGAAGAGTAACATGCCTAAAATACAAAGTTTTATGGAGAGAGTTCAACCTGTTAGCCCTTAGATGACCTACTTCTTGGAAACCCTTAGTATGGATGCTTGAGAGTCTTGAGAGAGAAGAAAGAATGTTTGGAGTGTGTTATCAATGAAAATAGAGCCCCAAGTATGTTTATAGGTCGTGGGTTATTATTGGGATAAAAGGTAAATGTCCAAAATACCCCCATTAAAAACTGAGAAATAAATTGTCAGTCATTACGGGTCTCATAATGACTTGTCATGTCTCATTATAACTCATCTCCATGAGCTATTGTCAAGGCAGTTTCACCAGGAACACATAATGTTGACCTTATGACTTATATATCATGGCTCATAATGGAACACTATGGCTCGTAGGGTCCAGTCGTAGTCAACACAGAAACCCTTTGGGTAACACTGGACATCTTACACTTCGCTCATAATGACCCGTAATGAGTCCTCATGACTCGTAGTGAGCAACTCATACTAAGAGCAAAAGACTTAGCCACACATACTGGTCAGTTTATGATTTGGGTCCACCGACTCTTCATGACTCCCCACGACTCGTAAGGTAGGTCGTAGTCTGGATAGTAAGGATAAAATTTCAAAAATTTTCAAAGACCAAAAATTTGGGCTATTATAGTCGACCATCTGATGCTGCGATCGCAGCCTGAGGGTTGTGATCACGATAGTCAACAAGTCATCTAAAGTGAAAATGCGAGATAACAACCGTGATTAAAGTATCACGATCACAGGATAGAGATGGCCACCGCATTAGGGTGTCACAACCCAAACTAGAGCCTGACCGTGATGGGTATCTCAAGTCCTACATGGAACGAAGATCACCCCCTGCACCTAACTAAACAAATCACCACACACCCCAATGTCGGATGAATTTCGAACAGATAACAAGATATCATGCAAAAGCTTTAGATAAATTTAAAACATGTGTATAACCGATGATAGGTGACCGGCCAAACAGCCGATTGACACCACACAATATGCACAATAATCCAAACAAATCATTTTAACAGTGAACAAAAAATGAATATCAATAAAGTGTGGGACATGCCATCGACTATAGCCAAAACAAGTCTAAACAGACTTAGCCATAAGAGACCAATACATGCAATGTAGACTTTCGATGAATGGAAGCTCACCACTTTAATGTCAACTTATGAGATAATCCAGATTTCTAATCACTGAGAAGGAGGGGTAGATGTATGACCAATTCTTGCATCAAATAGGGATACAATATCCAAAGACGGTTAGTGTTTGCAGCGCTAACATGAAACTTAGGGAGAAGGATAAGATAATGTCATGATCAATAGTTTAAAATCATTCAAAACCAAAGAACATAATCAAATGAATATACATATATACTTCACATGCCGGGATAGGGTACAAGGTTTAATATACACTTAAAACTTTAACTTGGATTGTATAACTCAACCATCATAACATGTACCCATAGGCTATATGGGCCAAACCTCTCACCCTTGGTCAGGACTCAATGCATGTGACCGCAAAAATTGGAGAATAATCATATAAATATGCACCGGGACTCAAATATCCCAATCCTATATGAAGGTGACTTAAGCACCCAATCATGTAATGATTTATGGGGACTCGAACCTCCCTAATAATAAAATAATAATGAGAAGGATTCGAACCTCCCTGGTTAGTTTGACCCCCGCGTCAGTAAATACGGTTTCCAGTATTAGTCACTCAGACCTTCCCTTTCACGACTCAACTACAAAACCCTTATTAGAGCCCAATTAAAACAATTATCACACATTCCCATTCATTGAACCATATTCCACATTAAGGCAAACATTGTTAGTATCATCACACCAACTACACTTGCAAGGTAATAACAACATGCCAAAACAATTCCCATTAACTTGGGGAGAACAACTCCCTTTGTTCAGTAATACAAGGTGAGGGAAACACCGACTCTCTTTGTTCATTAAATCATACCATTGTATTTCAAATACCTCTTTATATTTTGCAATAATTCAAGACTAGTTCAATTTTACAAATTCCCATATTTCTCATAATTTAAAACCAATTTCACATTATGGGGTTGGGGTCATAACCATTTCAAAAGTCACAAGTTTGGGAAAATTACTATTCCCTAGTTCATTTACGCTACTCATGTACCCACACGTTCAAAACCATAATTAAAGCATGAAAATCATATATAAACCATGAGAAACATCGTTCAATTCATAAACATTAAAACCCCCAACCTTTGTTTCAAAACCATCACAAACATCTTATGAGCAATACTTTAAAACATATGCTTTTAACAAATTAACAATGAGGGAAGAGTAACACGCCTTAAATGCCAAGAAATTTTGAGAGAAATCGACCCTTGATCCCTTAGATGACCAACTTAATGGAACCCTAGCTCGACTTGCTTGAGGGAATTTAGAGAGACTTTTTGGAGTGTTTGAAAAGCTACTTAGATTTTTTGAGTGCTACTAACACCCAAAAGAGGTAATAAGACATGGGTTTTAATTTGGTAAGAGGGAATATGTCCAAAATGTCCTAACTTAAAAACTGGAAAAGGGTCTCCCTTGACTATAGGTCAATCAATGACTAGAAGCCAATGCTTACGACTCATCACCATGAGTCATAACCAAGACAGTCTCTAAGACCCCCACATACTGTTCCTATGACTTATATGCACCACTAATATAAGACCCTAAGACTCATATGGTCCAGTTGTAGTTAATATAGAACCCAATTGGGTAAACAATGGACATCCTACGATTTACACCTAATGAGTTGTAACAAGTCCTTGAGGCTTATGTGAGCCACTCATACTTAGAGCAGAACTTAGTCACTTAATTTCTGATTTGTTTATGATTCCATCCCAATGACTCATTATGCGTCTTTAAGACTTGTACCCTCAAGTCTCACCCAATATAGAAACTCAAACACCCCTTACTGGACAACTTATGACTAAGGTCACCTGATCCGTCAACATATGTTACAACTTATCAGATGAGTCATTCCCAGGGCAGAAAGCTCAGGATTCAGAAAATTTTTGAGGACCAAAAACCCAGGGCATTACATACTCCCGCTTAGGATCATTTATGCTCGAATGATGTTGCAAGGCATTTATTAGCATGATTAACTTCACATACCTCTACTCTTACCTTTAACAAAGATAGAAAACAAAAACGTTAAGGAATACCCATACCTTAAGCATAATTCTCCAAAATAGAAAACAAAAATGGATACTTGGGCTTCATGTCCTCGGCTTCCCAAGTAGCTTCTTCAACTTTTTGGTTCCTCTAAAGAACCATTACTAAAGCACATCCTTCGTCCGCAATTGACAAACTTGATAATCCAAAATCTCAATGAGATCTCCTCGTAGGACAAAGAATCTGAAATACCCACCTTCTCAAAAGGAATAACAATCAAAGAATCACCCACATACTTCCTTAACATCAAAACATGAAACACCGGATGAATCGAGCTTTAACTAAAAGGTAACTCCAATTCATAGGCAATATTACCATACTTTTTCAAAACCAAGTACGGACCGACATAATGGGAACTAAGCTTCCCCTTCTTACAAAACTGCATCCATTCCTTTATGGGAGACACCTTTAAGAACACTTAATCACCAGCACTAAATTCCAAATCCTTTCTCTTCACATTAGTATAGGATCTTTGGTGACTTTGGGCAGCCTTAAGTCTATCCCAAATCACCTTCACTTTCTCCATAGCTTGGTGAACCGAATCAAGTCCAAACAACTTATTTTCACAAACCTTAAGCTATCTAATAGAAGATCTACACCTCCTACCATACAAGGACTCAAATGGAGCCACACCATTGCTAGAGTGATAACTGTTATTGTAGGTAAATTCTATGAGGGGCAAGTGGTCAACCTAGACAGCCCCACAATCAAATACACAAACCCAAAGAATATATTTCAAGACCTTAATTATCCTTTCAACTTACTGATATATCTGCGAGTGGAAAGTGGTACTAAGGGTCATCTTAGTCTCCAAACCTCACTGGAACGACCTCCAAAAGTGAGATGAGAACTGAGTACCCCAATTATATGTGATACAAACTAGAGTACCATGCAACTTCACGATCTTCTCAATGTACAACATGGCATAATCTCTGAAGAGAAATTTGTCCTCACTGGCAAGATGTGAGAAAACTTAGTCATCATATCCATGATGACCCAAATCAAATCAAATTACTAGCTAGACCACGAAAGACTAGTAACACAATCCATATTAATCATCTCCCATTTCTACACCAGTAGCTTAATCTCATGAGTCAATCCACCGGGCCTCAAGTTCTCTACCTTCACTTATTGACACACCATGCTCTTAGCCATAAAATTGGACACATCTCGCTTTATATTATTTAACCAATAAATTTCCTTGAGATCATGATACATTTTTGTCGAACTAGTATGAATAATATAACGTCATAAGATTTGGCCAAAATTCTTCCTCGCAACCCATCAACATTAGGAACACACAGTCTACCTTAGTAACTCAAGATACCATCGCCATAAATCTAAAAACCCATCACTTTCTGCCCACCTACATCATTCTTTATTTGCATTAAGATAAGATCCAAAACTTGCTTCTTCTTTAACTCAGCACCAAGAGATGACTTCACCACCTATTGAACAGTCAAGCCACCAAACTTAAAATTCAAGAAACGAACTCAAAGATTAGCCAAACAGTGAATATCCCTTACCAAATCCCTCTTTTGTTCATCCACATAAGATAAGCTTCCCATGGACAACTTGCTAAAAGCACCAGCAATCACATTTTCTTTACCTGGATGATAGTGAAGACTTATGTCATAGTCCTTGAGCAGCAAGAGCCATATTCTTTTCCTGAGATTCAATTCCTTTTGGGTGAAAACATATTGCAAGCTCTTATGATCAGAATAAATATCAACATGGAATCCATACAAATGCTGCTGCTAGATCTTTAATGTAAACACCATAGCTAAAAATTCTAAATCAAGAGTCAAATAATTTTTCTCATAAACCTTCAACTATTTAGAAGCATAAGAAACCACTTTGTCATGCTGCATCAACACAAAGGCTAGTCCCACCCGTGATGCATCACAATAGATAATAAAACCATCGATGCCTTTAGGTAGAGTAAAGACTGAGTTGAAGTCAACTTATTCTTCAACTTCTCAAAACTACCTTTACAAGCATCAAACCACGAGAATTTTACCTTCTTCTACATTAAATTAGACAATGGGGCAACGAGAGTAGAGAAACTCTCCACAAACCTTCTATAGTAACTGGCTAAATCTAAGAAGATCCGAATATCGGATGGAGTCATGGGTCTAGGCCACTTCATAAATATCACAACCTTCTGTGGATCCACCATGATCCCTTCACTAGAAATAACATGACCTAAATATGTTAAAACATTCAACTAGAACTCACACTTAGAGAACTTTGCATATAATTACTGATCCTTTAGGATTTGCAACATAACGCAGAAGTGATCAACATAATTTACCTTACTTTTTGAATACACCAAAATATCATCGATGAAGACAAAAACAAGTCCAAGAACTAATGAAAACCCCAATTCATAAGATCCATAAATGTGGCTGGGGAATTAGTTAAATCAAAGGATGTCATCAAAAACTCAAAATGACCATACTATGTTTGGGAAGGTAGTATTAGGGATATTCGCTCCCCTAATCTTCAACTGATGGTACCCAGACCGAAGATCAATTTTGGAAAAGAACTTAGTAACCCAAAGCTGATCAAAGAGTTCATTAATCCTCAAAAATAGATACTTATTCTTCACGGTTACTTTATTCAGTTGGCGATAATCAATACACATTCGAAGGAAACAATCCTTCTTACACATAAAGAGAACTGGAGCACCTACAGAGACACACTAGGGCGGATAAAATACTTGTTAATTAGATCTTTCATCTGCTCCTTAAGTTCCTTCAATCAACCGAAGCTATCCTATAAAGAGGGATAAAAATACGATGAGTGTCTAGAAGAAGATGAATACTAAAATCAATTTACCTATCGAGAGGAATACCAGGAAGATCATCAGGGAACACCTAAAAAAATTCACAAACCACAGGGATAGTCTATAAAGAAGGACCTTCGTATCTAGAATCCTTAACATGCACTAGGTGATAAAGGCACTCTTAGAAACCAACTTTCGGGCTCTAAGATACAAGATAAACGTTTCCTTAGGCACTAGGGAACTACCTTCCCATTTGATTATTGACTTGCCTAGGAAATGGAAACTGACCCTTTAGGTCCTAAAATCAAGAAAAGTATAGCACAAATGCAACTAATCCATCCCCAAAGAATCACATCAAATTCTAACATGTCCAACTCTATTAGATCCACAAAGGTCTCCCTACCATGAACCGACATCACACAACCCCTATAGACCTTTTTAGCCTTAATAAAGTCACCCACTAGGGTGGACATAGATAAAGAGTCTGAAATACCCTCAGGATCAAAGCCAAAATAAATAGCCATATAAGGGGTCATATAAGAGAGAGTAGACCTGAGATCAAGTAGACAATATACATCCTGAGAAAAGAGTTTAAGCATACTAGTAAAAATATCGGGGGATGACTTAGAATCCTAAAGAGTGGCAAGACCATACAAACTATTTTAACTAGTGCTAGAGCCTGAAGCAGAAGTAGCACCCTTTGGTTCAGGAGTGGATGAAGCAGTAAAAGAAATCTTATTCACCCAGAAGTAACCTTAGATGGAAAATCCCTCTGCAGATAACCAGTCTGACCATATTTAAAGCACTTTTTCCTCCTTTCCTTGCAAAAACAATGATGCACCTGACCACATAATTTATAAGAAGTATATGACATAGCTGACTGTACCCCACTAGCCTGTGACTAGGCTTCAGGTTCTATAAACCCACCATTATACTGAGAATGACGATCACCCAATGACTTTAGATAAGGAGAACTAGCCATAGAGTAGGAACCAGAATTGCCTCACTTCATCTTAAACTACTTCCCACCATATCTACCACTTTTCTAATAACCTCCACCCTGATTTGAATAGAAAAACTTCTTATTCTGCCTCTTACTCAACTCTTCTTGCTTCTTATTTTCTTCCTCCACTTGTTGCATATACACCACAAGTCAAGAGATGTCCATATCTTTGTTCAACCAGACAACCTTTCTCTCCAAGATCAACTCACGATATAACCTGAAGCAAACTTCCTTATTCTAGCTCTCATTCTCGACACCAATTCTGGAGCATAATGTGACAAGTGATGAAACTTCAAGAATTACTTCTTTACATACATACTGCGTTGCTTTAGATTCACAAATTCCTCAGCCCTCTCTCAACTCTTGAGGAAGGAAATGGTCAAGGAAAGCACTATAAAAAATAATCCCACAATGCAGACTCAACTTCATCACCCCTAAACCTATCCCACTCCTCATAGCATTGGTGTGCCATATCTTTCAATTAATAAGTAGCGAACTCTACACCCTCCATGGTAGTAACATGCATCACACTAAAGATCATTTCCATCTTATCAATAAAGTTTTGAGAATCTTTCTTAGCTTTAGAGCTAGTGAAAATAAGAGGACTCAACCTCATGAATTGGCCAACTATAGTGGCCTCAGTTGATGGGGCAACAGAAGCAACACACTCAGTCTATGAGGCCATTAACTGGGTAAGCAAGTGAATCGATTAGAAAAACTCATCATTAGACACATCAGTTCGAGGTGCCTAAGGAGGGATAGAGGGAACAAGTGGAGCTCCATTAGGATAATCAGATGCAATGAATCTCGACCGTTTCTGAACTTCTAGAGTTGGATGAGCTTCATACATATTTTTCTCAGATGGGATAGAAGAGTTGCTGCGAGCATCAGATCTTCTGGGAGGCATGATCTGAAAAGTGAACACACATGAATTAGAGGAGATTCAAGACCTTAGACTCTATAGCTTAAAATAGAACAACAAGAAAGGGAAATATTTCTAAATGCCTCAAAGCCTCTTTCTTATAAGTGTGGCACACTACACATCAATAGCCAAGACTCTTTTTGACAAGACTTTACTGGAAACCCAATGATACCAAACCTAGGCTCTGATACCATCTCTGTCACGACCCAAACTAGGGTCTGTCCATGTCGGGTATCTTAAGTCCCATGTGGACCGAGCACCACAACACACCCTAATGTAAGATGAATTCTAAAAAAATATCAAGATAATATGCAATAGATTAAGAAAAAATTAATGCATGTCTATAACCAATGATTGGTGATCGGTCAAACGACCAACCGACACCACCCAATATCCACAATAATCCAAACAAAGCTTTCTAACAATAAACCAAAACTGAATATCAATAAACAATCAGGACATGCCTCCGACTTTAACCAAAATACGTCTAAACAGTCTGAGCCATAAGAGACCAAAACATGAAATATAGACTTCTGATGTATGGAAGCTCACTACTTCAATGTCAAGTCACAAGCTGATCTCTAATTCTAATCACTAAGCAGGAGGATTAGATGTATGAACAATTCCCGCATCGCGTGGGGATACAACATTCGAAGATGGTTAGTAGTTAGAGTGCTAACATGAAAGTCATGGATAAGGATAACATAATGTCATAATTAATAGTTTAAAATCATTCAAAACCACTGTACATAATAAAATGCATATACATATATACTTCACATGACGGGATAGGGAATAAGGTTTAATAGGCACTTAAAACTTTAATTTGAATTATGTATCTCAACCGTTATAATATGTACCCACGGGCTACATGGGCCACAACTCTTACCCCTTGGTCATTGCCCTTAATTTAAAAGCTGGAAAAGTGTCGCCCTTTACTACAGGTCAATCAGCGACACGTAGCCATTCCTTATGACTCGTCACCACGAGTCTTAACCAAGATAGTCTCTAGGACCCCCATACACTATTGACCCAACGACTCATGGGTACTACTCATAGTGAGACCCTACAACTCCTAAGGTTTAGTCATAGTGAACATAGAGACAAATTAGGTAATCATTATATATCTTATGATTTGTACCCAACGACTCGTAACAAGTCCTTACACCTTATGGTGATCCACTCATACTTAGAGCAGAACTTAAAAAATTAATTTCTAATTTGGTTACAATTTTATCCCAATGACTCATCATGAGTCTTTAGGACTCGTACCCTTAAGTCGTAGCCAAGACAGAAAATCAAACACCCCTCGTTGGATAACTTACAACTAAGGTCACTTGACCCGTCAAAACATGTTATGATTCATTAGATGAGTCGTTGCCAGGGCAGAAAGCTCAGGAATCATAAATTATTAAGGAACAAAAACCTGAAGCGTTACATAAGGGAGAAAAGTTTCAAGGGAAAAATTGGAAATTTAAAAAGCTGAATCCCAAATAGCAAAACGTTAAACTTTTTCACATTTTGGGGAATCTATGAACCCATCATCTATCGTTCATTTTAGAGAATACTATTGTACTACTCTTGAGTGAAGAATACATTAGAGTAATTCCTAAGTGAAGGATTAGCACTTTTCATTGAAGATTTATTGAAATTTAAAGTTGGGATTTGCATTATCTTTAACTTTCATGGATCAATTTGGTGGAAATTTTGATATATCTTTACTTTCTATCTTTATGAGTAGCTAATTCTTCCTCTTAGAGTTATGCCTGAATAGGTTGTGATTAGTGCATGGGTGTTGTTTATTTATCTAATTAAGTAGTTATTAGTTATGAGTTTTGCTTTTTTTTTTTCTATGTTTGAATTGTGAATTGTGGGTGAAAACCCTAATTTTCCTTAAATCCAATATCATCCTTGAAAGATGGATATTATATGAGGGATATTTGCAAACAATAACTTTAGTTATCTTGTGGAATGGCATCATCTTAGAAATAATGGCGCTAATTAAGGTATTGTATTGGTTGATTTGCTACATTCGTGAGGTGTTCAAAAGAGCCCACAAATGAAATTTGGCATTTTATTGAAAGATTCTCGCCAATACCTCTAATCCAGCCTACTCAAACTCCTAGATAAATTTGAATCAATTCTCAATTATCAATGTATAAGTTCACACCTAGAAGACGCAACCTCAAGATCTGTTCCTAACTGATTATGCTCTAATTGTTCTTGGCCTTAAGTTAGTCCTTTAAAAGCCTAAAAATTATTATATCTTTGAAAACGTTCAAATAAACCCCCAAAAAGTTGTATCCCATATTTGAATTTAGCAAGTAACTTTTATTTCAAACTAACTCGATCACTATTCAAATTGTTCCTCACGGATTCGACCCCGACTAGTAGTTTGATAATTATATTAATAGTGTCCTCCTTACACCGAAAGTGTAGTGTAAGTTGAGTGTTATCATTTAGCGCTTTGTCTCTAACCAAATTGCCCCTTGACCACTAATCAATTGATGTGTATTTATGTACAAATTGTTCAATATTAACTTTAATTTCTATTTTTTGTAATTAATTGCAGATCAATCATAGGGAGGAGATTAACCAATACCGAGTTTATATGTTGCATTGACAAATGATGTCACTACTCTTGTTGTCTCTGGATAGGATAAAACAACACAACTAATCTCTTTAAATGGAAATGAAAAAAGAAAATAATCTTCTTATTTATGCATTCAAGTTTTCTATCTTCTTCTACTTCCTGCATTAGATTTGTTAACAATTCTATCCTCAAAAGTCAACTCTTATAGTTTCTTCATCGACTATACACATCTCTTAATTAATGCTTCAATAAATTAAAATAAAAATTTCTATAAAATAATTTTAAAACTAATGAAGTTCAAAGTTTTTTTTGTATCTGCTTACTAAGAGAACCAACAAAATAAAGATCTAACACAATATGAAAAATTAAGACTACTATCAACAAAATTATGGTTATTGTTATTATCTTATTCCTCTTCCCTTTAAACCAACAAATCTTATGAAAGGTCTACAGAAGACGTTGACAACAATTACATGCTAAATAAGGAATCAGAATAACAAACAAACACAAATTAAAATGTAAGCATTCACAAACATCTATCTATATAGGTAAGGAATCATAATTCCAAGCCGTCTCAAATATACAAATTAAGATTCAAAGATAATACATCATGACATGCATAAACATTTAAGCATATTCCTTGTTGTCACCATAATTTAATCTTCTCAAATGCATAAAATCACAGAACTTACATTAATACAAATGCATAAAACCATAAAATTTATAATATCAAATACAATCAGCATGAGTTAACAAATCAAACACATGCATATACATCAAAATAAATACTTCGTATGCTACACATAATTTTAAGATTTTCAAATGCATATAGTAATATAACTTACACTAATAAAACAATCAGCATGAGATAGTAAGTCAAAATACACTAAGCATTTAAATAAATACCTTATATGCATCACAATTATTATCTTCTTTACGAACATCACAAGAACACTATCAGTAAAATCAGAACCCTTGGTATACTGACCAATAGCCTAGGTTTTACAGCATCTGACAGATCAAAAATAAAGTTATTAGGATTAAAAATATGATCATAAGGCTCAGATCTACCACTGCTCATAATACTAGGCTCCAAATCCATAAGAACTCTTACTATCGGGTTAAGTTGAAGATGTATAAAGCACATACACGAACACCAAGTTATAATGAGAAATGAATTTCTTAGGTCTTATGACAATAATATCACTTACCAAGCTTATTCTTTATGGATTTCATATTCTGAATCTTTCTAGGGATGCCCCAAGAATGGTCAGAAGTAAATCTGATTCTCTATTTGACAATTTCTGTAGAATAGGTTTTTAGTTATCATGTGCACTAATCACGCCAATAGTTTCATTAATTATTAGAGAATTTTCCAATTATTTGAGAAATTTATTTTGAGTAATCTACCATCTTCAACATGAGTTTTAAAATCACAGTTCATTTGTCATACTTACATGTGCAAAAAAAATTAATATGATGTAATAGATACCAGGCATGTCTTCATCCATAGGATCTCAAGTACCCATATTATTAGTTCCATTATATCTGAATTTCTCAAAATTCTATTATATGAAATAATGTAAAAACTTATTTCTTTAAAGAAAAATAAAAAATATGATTCCTCTATCAATTGATAGTTATTATGTCAACTGATCAAATCTTTTCCTAATGCCGTAAGAGGTTATAAAGAAAGCCTTTGAAATTTGCAAGAAAATACAAGAGAGAGTTAATTAAAGAGTTAAAATAGTTAAAAACACAATACAAGTGAAATACAGAAAACTCACTCATGATTTTTCAAAGAATGTGAATTGTTGTCTGCTTAACTTTCTTATATAAAGCCGTCTTGAGCAACATATTCTAAATTTTGTTCCTTATATTGGTAGTCAAATCTCTTTGAACTAAAGAGTTTCCAACTGATTTGTAAATGGAATAAAATCTTAGAGATTCAATTATTTGTTTCCAAAACAACCGTATGATTTCTTAAAGATTGATCAGAGAAAAAGAAAGAAAAATAACTAAAGCAAAAGACATAGCTAAATTACGAAACTAAGATTCAAACCAAAAAATTGTGAAATCATCAATGCCAGGTTTGTATTTTTTCTATTACTAATTTTATGAGTATCAATTATTTTTAAAAAACTGACCGAACCGATCAAATGAAACTGTACCTATAATGACCTAAATCATAATTATGCTAAAATCATCCAAAAAAATATGTCGACTAAAAGTATTTGTTTTAAGCCTTGTAGGATTTATTTTATAGGAAAAAGTCATTTATCAAATTGAATTTGGGCCTAAATTGCAAAACTAGGTCAGTACTACTGATCCGTCGTTGCAGTGATGAATCTTCATCTGCAACGACACTTTTGTCACAGTAGTGGTAGTTGGGCTGTAAGCTGCCTATGGGTTATTTAAAACCCTTACTTAGTTGGGTTCCTCACTTTGTTTTCGTTCTCCTAAAATACCCCAAGTGAATCCTATACTTAGAACAAAGAGAATTTTGAGGGCAAGCTCTAAGAGGGCGGTTTCTAAAGCATTCCTAATAGGATTTCAAGCCCCGTTCAATGGAAAGGCTGGTAAAAGATGATTCTTAACTCTTTGTAGTAGCAGAACATGCCCAAAAGGTAGTGTATGGTTGATTTTAGTAGATTTGGAAAACATGCACATAGTTATGTTTGGAGATTTCATGGTTAGGCCCACGACTATGGAGTTTGGATAGATTGAATAATAAAGGAAACTAAGATAATGAATTGATGAAATTATGTGATGAGTTACTGGACTGTAATCATTCTTTATTATTCAAAATGTATAAGCTTGCATGAGTAGAGGTAGATTGATAAAAGGGAGTGTTTTGCAAGTTAAAGTGTAACAATCATACTTGTGAATTTCACCTTTTTTATGTTTTGACTATTTTTCCCTTTTGTATAGTTAGTATGCTAATTGTAAGTTGTGGGGTTGGTTGGAACAGTCCTCAGTGCATTCTGGAGTGATTTGTGTGAGTTTGAGAACCTTAAAGACTTTTAAAGTGACTAGTTTAACTTAGATAAAAAATATTATATTTGAATTAGTAGTATAGATAGATCGATCCTCAAGATTTTGTATTGCCAAATGCCAAAATCTAGGAAAATAAGCTTAATAGGGGTCTAGAGGGATAATTCATTGTAAAAACTAGCGTGACCCAAAAAACTGTGTATACCTTTAACTAATACTGGTGGAGGTAATTTATCAATCACCTCTATATTTTATTTGTCCACTTCATTGCCATGTTTTGAGATCTTGTGCCCTAGCACTATACCTTCTTTCACCACGAAGTCATATTTTTCCCAATTAGCACTAAACTGCATTCTTCACATCTCTGTAGTGCACTGGCTAGATGGGATAGGAAATCATCAAAATAATCTCCAACCATTGGAAATTTATCCATGAATACCTCAATCGTATCTTCCACCATGTCAGAGCATATGGACATCATACATCTCTAAAAAATGGAAGGTGCTTTGCAAAGTCCAAATGATATCCTTTTGAATGAAAAGGTCCTATAAGGGCAAGTAAATGTAGTCTTTTCTTGGTCCTCAAGAGAAATCATGATTTGATTGTATATCAAGTACCCATCAAGAAAATAATACCAGCCCCTGTCGGCAAGTCTGTCCAGTATTTGATCCATGAATGGCATTGGAAAGTGGTCTTTTTGAGTAAATTTGTTCAACTTTTGTAATCCATGAATACTCTCCATCCCATCACTAGCTTTATTAGTACTAAATTATTCTTTTTATTTGAAACCACCGTGATCCCCCATTTTTTTGGTATACACTGGATCGGGCTAACCTTCATACTATTTAATAGAACCACCCCAGTGTCTAACCATTTAATTATATCATTCTCCATGACTTCTTGCATAGGAGGGTTGAGTCATCTCTGATGCTCAATACTACGAATGTTGTCCGGCTTAAGCTATATCTTATGGGTGCATATAATTGGTGGGATCCCCAGAATGTCAGTAATGGTCCATGCAATAGATTTTTTACACTTTTGTAATACTGCTATCAAAGCCTCTACCCGTGCTCTTACCAAGTCTGCTGCAATGATCACCAATAAGTTATTATTGGTCCTCAAGAATTCATAGTACAAGTTAGGAGGGAGGACTTTTAATTCCAATACGGTGGTTTTTCAATCGATGGTCTTGCAGGAGGTGTGGTTCTATTTTTCAAGTCAAGATCGAGATTCACTAGGTGTTACTTATAAGAGTCTATGTCATGTAGGGCATGTACCATCTCATCATATTCAGTTATTTCACTTCTCTCATAGTTCTTGATTACTATGGCCAAGGCTTCTACCCCTAATCTTTCCTCAATAGGCACATCAATTGTGATCCCATCATCATCCATTGTATCTATCACTGCCATAACACTCATGTCATTTTGCTACTATACTGTCATGCATATATTCTATATAATTTACTCATCGTTCCACTTAAAAGTGATTTTTTCCAAGTCCATGTCAATTAATACTCTTCCAGTAGCTAGGAAGGGTCTACCCAAGATAATTAGTGAATGGGTATCCACTTTAAAATCTAGAATCATGAAATTTTCCTAATAGCTAAATGAAGCAACTTTTATCTCTATGTCACGCACAATACCCACTAGCTCCTTTATAGATTAGTCATCCATCAATAGCTTTGTAGAAGTATGCTTGAGTTCTCCCAAACCTAGTACCTTGTATATTTCTAGTGGCATGACATGTATTTCTGCTCCTGAATCACATAGGGAATGGTTAATCTCATAAGGCCCAATAAAACATGGGATGGTCACTGTGCCTGCATCCTCTTTCTTTTCAGCTAAAGTAGTGTGTAAGCATGAGATAAATTCATTAACTATGTTTTGGATCTCTTTGCCAATACATTAACTATCACTATTAGTATCAAAATCATCATCAGTATAGCTCAACTTGTTAAACTCTACCTCTGTTTGCTTATCTGTATCAATATCCTTCTTCTTGGGCTTATTAGTAGAAGGTAAATGGTGCTCCTCAGGTGAGGATTCATCCCACGTATCAATGGCCATACAGTTAACAAGTGTCTAAGGGCTCTACACATTGTCATCAGGTACTGTTACTGATTGTCTCTCCACCAAAATGATAGAGATTTTTCCATACTGTTGCTCCAACTTCTTGATAGCATTTTCATGTGACTCTACCTTTTCGGCTAATCCTAAAATTTTTGCTTTAAGTTGATTTAAGAAAGATGCTTGACTCTCTTGTCCTATCATCAACATAGTCAACATCTCTTCTATTCTAGACTCTGTCTCTTATCTGCCAGGTGGAATGTATTTATCCTTCTCATCCTGATTGTTCCAACCTTGATTTCCCTTCCCTTGGGCTTGGAAACCCACTAACTGATGATCCACATATTTCACCTCCACAAATACTCATAATCCATGAACTTTTAAAGAATTGATAGTTACAAATTGCTTAACCAACTCACTAGTTTTTGTCTATAATAATGATATCTCCTGTGCTACAGCATCCTCCACTACTCTCTGTGTAATGGGAGCGACAATGTCATAAATATCCGAACCTTTCTCAGCCTCTTGAGTTTTCCACCCTCGATTGGTTAACGAGATTTGATCCATAATACCCAAATCTATCTCCCATCAAATGCTTCTTTGGAAATATTGTATACCATTTCTCTTAAATTAGTAGTCAGGGCTTTATAGAATATATCTAACAAGCTTATCGCTGATATCTGGTGGTTGGGTACCATACTCAGTCTCTTCTTGAATTTGAACCATGCATCATACATAGATTTTGAGTTTAGTTGCCTGAAATTGTAAATCTTATCCTTAAGCTACAATACCCTTGATGGAGGAATGAACCTATTGAAGAACTGTCTGCGTAGCTCCTTCCATGTAGTAATATATCCTCTTGGAAATTCCTCCAGACATAATGATGCTTTGTCAGTAAAGGATAAATAGAACAACCTTAGTCTTAGTGCCTCCTGATATACCCCTGGTAAGGTATATGAAGTACATATCTCACTAAAGTTTGCCAAGTGCATATTTGCGTCATCTGTCAGTAGACCAAAAAACACATCCTTCAAATATAAGAGCTGAATCATAACGCTGAAGATATTAAACTTCACATCAGGAGATAAGGCAGGAGGAATAATGGCTCTTTTATCATCCAGATCATCATATCCCAAATCTTCTCCATCATCAATATAAGGTTGAACAAACTGACATGCTAGGATCGCTTGAGGTCAACTTCTTTTCTAATCTCCATCGAGTGCTGCTCGGTGGTCTGCTGTCTATCTCTCAACAATATCCCAAACTTTGTCTTTAGCGAGATTATCCCTAGTTGTTTCTGACATCCTACTATATGATTGTAGGATTTTCTTTGAAGTCATTGGGAGCAAGGGATTTCTTCTACTCTGTGTGCTAGGTATTCACCGACGTATGCCCATCTAAGAATGAAAAAAGGAAAACCTAAAATCAACAACAAATTTAATCCATAAATCAACACCGTGCTCCTCGACAGCAATGCCAATTTCTTGATGACGTCTAAGAAATACCTCTTTTTAGATGATTGTACAATCACTGTCAAGATATAGTAACCCAACTACGGTTGGGGTTGAATCCTAAGAGAATACATGGTTTGTAGTTATCAACAATTATAGTCTACAAGTAGTATTGGAAATTAAATGGGGGGATTTGTTTGTAGTAGTCTCAAGCAAGTAACAATATTAAATCTAGTTGAAATCAGTTATGGGTGAACACTAGGATTGTGTTTCCCTCTGGCATCTCAACTCCGTAGGTTTATGTACATTGTAGAACCAACTTAATTCCTTTCATGCAGAACTGATAAGTTATGTACCTCCTATTATTTTTTGGACGAGCAGAAAGATTTCACCCTTTACCTATTGAGTCTTAGAGTGTCGCATTACTAAATGTTACCCTGGTTCCATTTAACTATCACCTTTTGAGTCTCAAGTTATTAGATGAAGGCTAATAATTATTCAAATATACCGTTGTGCTGCAACAGATTGACTATTAACAACCCAAATTACTGTTGTCTTTATCTTTTCCTAGTTACTACCCCTTTGTTAGAGCAAGTACTAATATCTAGGTGGTATCCTAACATTTTCAACCGCTAAGATGACTATTATAATAAATATAAAGAAATGCATGCCATGGGTATTGGTTTCTCATCAACAATCATACTTCCTCTACTTTATCAATTTTCCAGGGTTTCAACAACCCTAGCTATGGGTTTTATCCACTCATGACTGTGAAAAAATCAATAACATTCATGTTGAAAGGAAAGTATGAAATCACAATGATACAATGAAAGAAAACCCACAGTCATAAACTAAATAATCAAGTAAAGTCAATACAACAAAATTCTAAGATCAAAGATGGATATTGAAATCAAAATATATTTCTAAGTGTTAAAAGTGTCGAACCTCTACTTAAAAGTACATTAAGGGTATTTATAGTACAAGAGAAAAACCTAAAAAAAAAGCCCAAATAGAATAGGAGAAATTAGGATCAGTGACCACCCGCTTCCCATACCCGTGGTTTGGTTCCTGCCGCGGGTTGTATTATGGTCTACTCCGGGCATAGGTACTGGATGGAAATTTTCCTACAAGTTAGCTCTTTGATTTTGGACTTCTAGTATCTACTTTGTGTACCTGTAGTTCGTAGGTCCTACCCACGGTCCATAGGTCAACTTAGTAGGTACTGGAGTCAGTTTTTTAGCTCTTCTTCAGTTCTCAAACATGTTTTGATCACAACTGAAAAACATCCCAATCATGCATAATTTCTCCAAAAGTGGCCTTAAATACCTTTTTTTGTTTTACCATTTTCATGAATTTATCATCCAATTTATGGTTTTATGCAAAACATACCTAAAACAGATCATATCTAACAAAAAAGACTCAGAAGCTTGCATATTTTCTCCATTTTAAGCATTGAAAGTGCTATATTTCTATAGCACATCAATGGTACTAGCCCAACTGTGCTACATAGAGCACATTCATCTAATTCTTTATGTGCGACTTACTTTGATGGGCCCTTTTTGTTGGATGGGCATATTAATAGGCTAAAACTAATTGGTGATATTGATATAGACAGTCAATGGGTAAATCTTATAACTAATTGGTGATATTGATATAGACAGTCAATCAAGGTAGACTAGGTTTATTCCTTGTTATATTGAGATATCTCATAATATTCTTATGATATTGTGTTAGATTTGGGATGGATTTAGGATTTGGATAAATGAAATGCAAGATTTGTGTTAGTTGGACCGTTTAGGCTAAATTAAATCCGTAGAGTTGAAATACTTAGCTTGTTTCCTTATACCTTAGGTGAATTGGATTTCATTACTCATGTTTAGCATGAGAATGCCTTTGATTACCCACGTTAGGTAAAAATTCTCTTGTCACTCATGCTTAGGGTAAGTTTGGCCTTAGTTACTTATACTAATGAAGGTTGTCTAAGCTTACATTGGACTTAGTTATAGTGCTTGAGAAGAATCTCTACCTTAGGGATAATTATACTTGCTTTACATCTAAGAGTGGATTTAGATACCTTAGCTATGTTGGGGGTTAAATTTTACTTAGAATGCACTTTGGGGATTTAGAAGTAGGCTCTAGACCCACCTTAAGACATGATTGATAAATGGTTCTTTTGAAACCCTTATACACTTATTAAATGCCTAGAGAATACCCTTTTGAGGACATATTGAGGAACCTTGGTACTTGTTGGTTATGATTAATGACCTTGGAAGTTATGCCTAAATGATTATGGCATCTATATGATTTATTGCATATCCTTATGACGAGCTCTTGGTTGTGCTATTGTTTTGGCTGTTGATTGGACTACCGAATATACCATTGAATGAGCCCTTCACTATGATATTGTCTAAACCATAAATTATGTTAGACTATGCTATGAATAAGCTATAAATTATTCTATGGATTAACTATTTCTTAAGCTATTGAGGAGCTACCTTTCATGCTAATGGTAAACCTTTGAATATACTATTGATAAGTCATTGCTTATGATTATGATCATGCTAAGAAATTATGCTAGTAATCATGCTAGAAAACATCCTTATTGATGATATTAGCAATTGTTCCATGAATTATGTTAGAAGTCATGCTTATTAATTATATTGGAAGTTGTGCTATTAATTATGCTTGAAATCATGATGCTTGATTATTTGATCACTTATGCTATTGATTTTTCCACCGACTAAGATGATGTGGCTACCGATTTGAGTCTAGATATTTACTATATATGATTATATACCCATTTAAATTTTGAAGGATGATTATGATGGTATTTATACGCAAAATGGTCGGAGGATGATTATGATGATATTTATAGTAGGCAAGGCCAAAGGATGATTATGAGGATTTTTATACCCAGCAAGGACGAAGGATGATTATGATAATATTGATAAGTGGCAAGGCTGAAGGATGATTATGATGACATATTAATACCTGAAAAGGCTAGAGGATATTATGATGATATATTAATACTCGGCAAGGTCGAAAGATGATTATGATTATATATTGGTACCCGGTAAGGCCATAAGATGATGATATTAATGTGACTATGTGTACATCTACTGGTTTGAGTCCGGATATGCCCTATGTATGGCTATTATATATATACCCTTATATGTAATTGGGTTGATATTGATATTGGAGATGCCGGCTATAGCCCAAAAGTGATAAAACTAACAATTAGTGGACTTGTGAGGATTAGTGATAATTGTTTATTAATGATAAATGATTATACGGTGTTATAGTTGATGTTTAATGACAAATACAAATTAGTGGTGGATATTTTTAAGTGATTAATTATGATTAGTTTATTAAAAAAGATTAGTTGGTAGATGATGATTAGTGAATAAATATTGACTAGTTGCTAAATATTGGCTAGTTGCTAAACATTGGTTAGTTGGTAAATTAACTAGTTGATAACTAATAATTAGTGGATATGTGATGAATTGTTTTTAAATGATGAATAGAGGTAATATGATAACTAGTGATCAAATGGTTTAGTTGATAAGAGAAGGTTAGCTGATAAATGGTGACTAGTGAGTATTGATGATAAGGGTGCTATATGTTGGTAAAATTTTGAAATGTGAGCACATTGTCATATGTAGGTAAATTACTGATTGATGATATACTATGGATTGATAATTAAATAAAATTTTGATTATTTGTAAATGATGAATTGTTGTTTTATTCTATCATTGAATGTTCTCTCCAGGCGTCTGTGAGTCTGTGATGAGTTATTTACCTTTTCTTACCATTTGGCATATGGGAGCCAATTTTGTAGTTTGTGATTATTTTTTGGAGGCCTTGTGATGCGTTATTTTTTTGACTTATTTACTTATATTGCTATAATGATGTTGGCATGCGTTCATGCTTTATGTTATATTTCTATTCCAGTTAAATTACTATTTTGTTCAACAATATTGGAGATGATTCAGGTTCATTTCTGTACCTTGACTTAGTTATGTTATCTTACATTTTATCATACTTATATCATAATTCAGCTTAGTTGGCCGATGATGCCTTCTGAGTACTCGTTGTTTAGGTACTCATACTACTCTTCTGTACCTTTTTGGTTTAGATTCGAGTACTAGCTGTCACCATTAATCATTGATCATGTTGTGTTGATATTTTCAAAGATAGAGGGGGCTCTTGGAGTTTGAGTCACTGATGACGCCTAAAACTACACTCCAAATAAAATTATACCGTGGTCGATTGCAACTATAATAACCTAACTAGGTTGGGGTTGCTCCCACAGGGAAAACATTAATAGTTTCTTGACAAGATGTAATCCACGAGTAGTACAGGAAAGTAAATTGGGTGTTTTAGTATCAATTACAAGTAGTAACCGAATCTTGAGTGCTTTTGAATTTTAGGAAATAGAATACGAACACTAGGCTTGTGCCCCCTGGCTTCTTAACTCTATAAATTTCTCATAGTCAACCCAACTATTCTGTTGTTCTGCATGCAGTCTACATGATAGATATTATCAGCCGCTTATTAGGCGCGATGATAAATCTCACCCTTTACTTATTAGGTTTCAGGGTGTCTCCTTGTTGTTCCTTGATTCGACCTCAGTTCACTATCACTGGTTAGGATCAAGTGATAAGATAAGACGCGGGGACTAAAAAGTGGAGGTAGAAATCCCAAATCACTATCTTAATCTTCTTTTCCCAATTATAAACTCCTTATTAGTGATGGATGCGAATACAGACTATCTCATGCTCCTGTAGCTGCTTGAGATTAATTATTGCAAAGAAGATTAAGATATATGCATAAATCATAGAACATATGAGTATGACACTTCTTCAATGTAGCTAATCCACCTGGGTTTCCATAACCCTAGTCAAGGAAATTAGCCACTCATGTTTTTGAAAGACACCATGATCATCAATGAAGAATGCATATAATTAATTGCACAAGAATAAGATGAATATACTCCAAAGTCTTGAATTGAATAAAAACCCAAAATCTAAAGAATAATTGTAAAAGTATGTAAAGTATTGTAATAAGGCATTAGAGAATGTAATGTAATAAAAGGTAAACCCTAGGGTATTTATAGTATCTCAAAATAACATAAAAACCCTAGTAAAAATAGGAAAGGTAAAGTTATGTCGGCAGTCGGTACGACTCGATCTTCACCTCGTACCGGCATCATACGAGTCATAACCTGACTTTTTGTATCTGTTCCAGTGTCTGATCTCCCAAGGCTTTAACTTTTTGTTCAGTATACGACTTCTACTTACGAGCCGTACCTGAGTATACAACTCGTATCCTTCACTCGTATCCACCTAGGGCTTCTATCCTTCCAAGCTTTGAACAGTGATTTGTGTATGACTTCCCTATATGAGTCATACTCAGACTTCCAACTCATATACTTCTGAGACTTCAAATCTTGAATGGTAGCTTAGATTCTATTATGCTTACGACTTTCCTGTATGACTTGTATCCTAGTTTACAACTTGGATGCTTTAGTCATATCTTCCTCATACTTAGCTTTTTAGATTTGCTTTTGGTTCTATTGTGTATACGATTCAGCATACGAGATACATCTAATGTTTACAACTTGAGAGCTAACTTGTACCTTAATTAGAATTGGTCTTTTCCAGTTTTTTTTATTCCCCTTTTATCCCAACACTACTGTAGACCTATTTACCTATAATTTACACCAAAGTGCATCATATCTAAAAAAATATCCTAAGTTCATGAATAAATTTGAGATTTTAAGCATAAAAAATGTTGTGTTTCCATGACACATCAACACTCTCAACTTAGACTGTTGCGTGTCCTTAGGCAAAAAAAATCAACAACTGTTTTCTAGCACAGAGACGATGCTTAAACAGGAATATCTTAAGCTACCCATGGCAGTGATTTTGAACTCAATTTCAATCTCGTTGTTCCCCTTCTAATTTTAACTTTTAAAACTCAAATTGCATATAACTATTTATCACAGGTTGAAACATGAGGGAATTCAATGATGGCATTACATTAGCACTAGACAACTGGGTATAGACATAAATTATATACACCAAACAATCTAGCAACTTAGCAACATAACCCATGTGCGCTCACAGTCAAAGAAATCCTATTCACTCTTCATATGACTAAAGCAATCTATTCAGGGATATAACAAATTACTCTCTCGATAAAAAAGAAGTAACACCAGTGTATACAGAATACCATACTCTTGCCCTTATGCTCTTTTCTTAAGTTTTTAGACAGTCACAGTAAGATCACAATAAGACTTTATTTGGCTTGTAATATAGGCTTGGGGATGGTATGATATATTTAGGGATTCATTTAGTGACTAAGCCTCCTATACACTATGCTTTGCCGGGGTCCACTTTATTTTTCCATTTCTTCTTTAATTTTCACCCTTATGTCTCCCCTTTTCTTTAAAGCACATTCAGCTTGGGACAGGTGCGGGTTTCTTACATTTATTTACCCTTTCTTTTTCTTTTTTATTTCATTGAAACTTTTTTTTTCCCACACCTGCTCAAGTTTCAACTATTTTTCCTCTACACACTTTCTTCATACTTGTTTTCTCCTATGCACCCCTATAATAACCACCCTCAACTTCAGTGATTTTCTTGAGTTGAGGTGCACAGTGTCCAAAGAGGACTAGGGACAAAACAGATTCATTGTAAGGTAAACAGGAAGGTGAAATTGGTGTAAAAAACAAAATTGATCCATTAAGGCTCAAATATTTAGATTGAAGAGATTCATTCATTTGGTTAAGGAATTCTCGATTCAGTTGGACTCATACAAAAAGGGCCTATGATCATCTCCTACTTAACTATCCTAGACCTAGGTAAAAGCAACCAGGAAAGTTTTAGATTTCGATACACCTGAAACTCAGTATACCTTACACACACTTGCACCGGGTTACACTACTAAGTACCAACCAACAAGTTATGCAACTGTTTGTCCCTAATTATTCTATCCTTAATCATAATGCCATTTCTAGATTTGAAACAATCTCACATATATACATGTCACACAGTAAAACAAAATATGCAGAGGGATCAATATTTCAATACAATTTTCATTCAACACAGATTCTCAACATAATCATTTCAAGACAACGCTGTTTTCACATCCACAAATCAATAAAAATCAAAATCACAATTTTTCATTAAAACTGAAATTTATCAAAATCCTCCGTAATCACAATTAAAAATAATTTACTGCCATAGGCACTGATTTTCACCCTATCTAAACTGTCAGCACCCAAAAACCTGCAAGTGATAACAAACTTTCAGCTATGTATACTATTTAGCTACTCCCAGATTTTGGATACCCCCATCCCAACTAAAAAATTATTGCACTGCCATTAGTGCTACAAAAAAAATAAAGTAAGGGTGGGAGGTCATACCTAGGAGCTCAAGGTGCCGGCTCATCAATGTCAGCATGTGGTCTTTTAGATTGGGTCACACTCTCATAAACTCCTATCTTATTATCTATCGAGATTGAATCAACAATAATTACCAGGGTCACAACACTGACCCTCTCAATATCAATAATAGGTTGCATTGAACCCCCGGCTCTAGATGCCATCTCACAGAGCCGTGTCTCCCGATACCGTTCGCTTTGTATGCTTTCTGCCCCAGCCTTCTTCCTAGCGTTTTTTTTTTCACGTTTTTTTTTCATACTTGTAGTTCATTTTTAGTCACTGCAAACCTCAGCTCTGGAATCATCCAAACATTCAAAACATGGACAGAGGTCACTACTGTCTCAATAATAGGCTCAAAAATCACCGGTCTGTCATACAGCTCGTGCACTATTCTTTTGATCTAAGCTATCTCCGTATTTACCTTAATAATATTGAGCGTCTACCAACCACTCAACTGTCGAGTAATCCTTGACTCAAAAGCATCTAGCCTTTCCTGGAATCATCTATTTTGGTTCCAAAATTGTGTATCAAACAATGGACTCACACCTTCTTCTATATACTTAACCTTTGCCTCTCGTGTGACCAACCTAGTCATAATCTCTATCCATAAGGACTGTGAAATCATCATAATACTAGAGGGAATACCTTGTAGCCTAGGTGGCACAGACTGGACTAGAGGTAGGGCACTAGAGGTACCCACTGATGATAGGCGTATTTACACGCCTAAAGCACCATAATTTACCCATATTTTAGCTAAGTTTTAAGGACAAAAAATATAATTCCTACATTTTTGGTCCATTTTCCTGTAAGTGAGCTAACCAACGTGATTAGCATGTTTTCAGGTATTAATGATGAAGATTTCAGCACTTTGTGGACCTTTTGGTAGCAAGGGAAACTTCACATAAGAGGGAAGGCAGGTTTTGGAAGATTATGGACTGAAAGTGATGCATGGAGAACTTGTCTCGGGCAAAAATAGTATTTCTAAAGACTTGGGGATCAGCAGTAACTTAGTAGGAATAGGACAAGGATGTTATAAAAACCCTATTTTGCTGAATTTTTCAGCATGCATTCAGGCATTCATTCATGCATTGATTCACGTTTTCTTTTTCAGAATTCAGTCGACACTTAGTATTATTCAGTTTACAGATTCTGTAAGTTTTAACAGAGAAAAAAATGCCAACTTGTGAGAAACGTCTAGGGGGCAAAAACTTCAACCTAGTTTGACGCCACACCCATCTTCAACGTGAGATTCTTTGAGCTTTGGTATGATGATGATGTCTATTGTGATCTTCGTTGTAATCATGAGTAGCTAAACTTCTCTGTTAGGGTTATGGAAGCCTTTTGATATACTATCTATTACTATGAGTTTGTGAATTCTTGATACGTATGCTACTTATATCATTACTCTCTTCATCTTAATTAAATTCTTGTGGTTGCAAATATATAGAATAAGCCATTATAGCATTAACTTGTTCGAGAGAAAAGTTACATGCTTGGAAAAGAGGGTGTGACAAGGAAATAGGGCTACCAACCCCTATTTCCACATTAGTGCCATAACTTGATTAACCTCTTGGAGAGTTCGTACCATTAGTTATACGCTTTAAGCTCGAGAGAGTTAAAGTGAGATAATCCTTGATGGTCGAGAGACACTAGGATTTACCATTAGAATACGAATCTCTATAACTGCATGCATGTCTGAATTCCGCATTACTCATAGTTAATAGATATGTAGAACTCATAAGGTGGACATAACCCTAACTTACAATTCTCATTGACTAAAATCTTACTAAACAAAGCATTCCATTTTTTTTTACTTTGATATTAGAAATTCACGCCTAAACCATCCCCCCCTTTCTGTAGAATTTTCGACCAACAGTCTGCTAACAATTGCAACACTTAGTAAACAAGTATTCCCTGTGGGATTCGACACCCAACCCAGTTGGGTTCTATATTTGACAACGACCGCTTACACTCTTACGAGAGCTGTAGTTTGGGCGTTATCAAATTTTGGCACCGTTGCCGGGGAGTACGGTTGTCAACTAAGTTTGTGATAGTTACTAGACCCTTTGGTCAAAGATTCTCGAATTTTTCTTTTAGTTGTTGTTTTTGTTTTATTCAGGTTCTGTTGAGTGCATGCCAAATACTTGTAGTTCTGGTCAGCCATTATTACCCATAAAACCTGAACCTCAACTTATTGGCAGAATGGATGCACAACGTGACATTGACAGAAGGGAGGCTCAACAGGAGCAGGCTAGACTAGCTGCACTGGCAGCTGCTCAAGTACATCAACAAAATATTGATAACCCAGGGCGAGCAACAAATCCTGATGATGAGGACCTGGGTGATGATGAGTTACTGAATCCCAGGCGTACTGATGAGGTGGCGGCACCTATGCACAGGAGAGATCGTCAAGCTAGAATGAGACCTGACCGCCGAGCTGTGCAGGCTCCTTTTAATGATGATGATGACGATATTGATGGAGCTGGTGCCACAGGGGCTATTATTCCTCCGCCCTTGGCACCTGGAGCCAAGTTCAATATCACTAGCACCATGATTCAGCTATTGCTGCTCAAAGGTTTATTTGGTGGACTCGCAGGCGATGATCCGAATATGCATCTGATCAACTTTATTTCAACATGCAAGTCGTTTGACAATCTAGGAGTTGGGAAGAATGCAATTCGGCTGCACTTATTTCCATTGTCTCTGTCTGGGAAGGAAACTCTATGGTTGAACGGGCTAACTCCTGATTCTATTACTAATTGGAGGCAACTGAAAGATGCTTTCCTAGAAAGATTCTTTCCGCCATACAAGAGAGCCCAATTACGGGATGAGATCAGCAATTTTTGACAGCTTCCAACTGAAGCTCTCCACGAAACATGGGAGAGGTTCAAGAAGAAGCTTATGCGGTTCCCAAACCATCAGATGATGAATATCCACTTGATGGAAATATTATATAGGGCTTTGAACTCAGTGACAAAGCCAGTGGTTGATAATGCTGCAGGTGGGTCATTCATGGACCTTACTTTTCTTGAGGCAAGTGATATGCTAGATCGTATGACAAAGCAGAGTAGAGCTTGGCATACCAGGGATTCTGAGGTAGCAAGCTCTACCGCATCTATTGGCTTGACTGCAGAGCAGAGGCGTAGACAAGAGGAATGTGACCAAGATATGACTCACATGAAAACGAAGATGGATCTTCTTATCAAGCACTTATTATCAGGGAAGACCAAAAAGGTTAAGGCCGTTGTATCACAGGGAAGAGATGAATCCGACTCTGAGGAAGAAGCGAACTACTTGAATAATCAGGGGGGTTTCCGAGGCAATGCCCAAGGAAACCAAGGTCGGAACTATTATGATAAATCTTGATACAAGGACCGCGATCAAGGTGGTTGGAAGAATAAGACTGACAGGAGTGGTTTGTATGTTCCTCCTGGAAACTGTGAGGCTGTGGCGTCTGGCTCTAGAAAGATATCCATTGACGATATGATGGCTAAGCTGTTGAAAGGGGTGGAGGCAACCAATATAGGCGTTACTGAGGTAAAGAATGATTTGTCATCAATAAATCAATTGGTTGATTCGCATTCTACCGCAATAAAATAGCTGGAGCAACAATTGAGCCAACTATCAGCGACATTCAATCAAAGAAAGGCTGGCACCTTACCTAGAGACACTGTGCAAAACCCATGGAATGATGGATCATGTATGGCTATTACTACCAGGAGTGGTAAAGCTTTGGAAAATCCATCCAAAGGCAAGCAGGTAATTGATGATATAGCAGATAATGTTATTGATGCAGAATGTGAAGAGGCCATAGAAGCTGAAAATAGTGTCCCTGACGTTACCCCTAGAAGTCTGCAGCCTGAAAAGATCGACAATCGGAAGCAAGATAAAAAGGAAGTGGAGGATAAAACTATTCCCCTTCCACCACCACCTTTTCCTCAGAGACTGAAAAAGAAAGCCGATGACACCAGGTTCAGTAAATTCATGACTATGTTGAAGCAACTGACTATTAATGTTCCTTTGGTGGAGGCGCTAGAGCAGATGCCCGGATACGCTAAATTCATGAAGGACATTTTGACAAAGAAGCGGGCAGCAAGCTATGAGTTGGCAGATAATGTTCATCATTGCAGTGCAATCGCTACAAGATCGCTAGTTCAGAAGAAGGCAGATCCTGGTGCTTTCACTATTCCCTGCATGGTTGGATCTTTGGATTTTGCTAAGGCATTGTGCGATTTGGGAGCTAGCATTAATTTGATGCCGCTATCTATTTACAGAAAGTTGAGGTTGGGTGATCCTACACCAACTAATATGCGGCTCGTGATGGCAGATAGGTCGGTAAAACGGCCTGTTGGTATCTTATATGATGTGTTTGTGAAGGTTTCCACCTTCATCTTTTCTGCAGACTTTGTTATTTTGGATTGCGTGGTGGATTCTGAAGTTCCCATAATCTTGGGACGTCCTTTTGTTGCAACAGGAAGTGTGCTTATTGATCTAAGAGCTAATGAGCTTTTATTTCAGATGAATGACGAAGTGGTCCGTTTTGATGTATGCAAATCAATGAAGCTGCCCAAAGATATGAATGTGTTCTCTGTAGCTAATGTTTATTATGATGATGAGAAAGAATTATCTGTGAAGAAGCAGCTTATTGTTGATCCATTGGCTGCTCTGCTTATGAATTTTGAGCGTGAGGATGTTTAAGAGTATGAAGACACTATTTGTGCTCTAACAGGAATTGGCTCCTATTCTCATGCTCCTAAGAAGCTAGATCTGGATCTTAAAAATCGCCCTTCACTACCAGCAAAGCCATCCATTGAAGAACCACCAGTGCTAGAATTGAAGGAGCTGCCCAGTCACCTAAAATATGCGTTTTTGGGAAGTGGTGATACACTTCCGGTTATTGTTGTGGCTGATTTAGGTGAGCAGCAGGTTGCGGCTCTTATTTCTATTCTGAGGAGATACGAGAGAGCCATCGGGTGGACTATTGCTGATATTATTGGTATCCCTCCTGGGATATGTATGCATAAGATTCAACTCGAGGAAAATTGTGTGCCTACCATTGAGCATCAACGACGTTTGAATCCACCCATGCAGGAGGTGGTGAAGAAAGAAATTATTAAGTGGTTAGATGCTGGGGTAGTGTATCCAATCTCCGACAGTAAGTGGGTAAGTCCGGTACAGTGTGTGCCCAAGAAAGGGGGCATGACGGTAGTTGCGAATGAAAAGAATGAGCTGATTCCACTCAGACCTGTCACAGGGTGGAGAGTGTGTATGGACTACCGGAAGCTGAATTCATGGACGCTTAAGGATCACTTCCCAATGCCATTCATGGACCAAATGCTTGATCGATTGGTAGGGAAGGGATGGTTTTGTTTCTTAGATGGTTATTTCGGTTATAATCAGATTTCTATTTCTCCTGAGGATCAAGAGAAGACCACTTTTACATGCTCATATGGTACGTTTGCCTTCAAACGTATGCCATTTGGGTTATGTAACGCACCTTTCACTTTTCAGCGTTGTATGATGTCCATTTTTTTTGATATGGTTGAAGACACCTTAGAGGTGTTCATGGATGATTTTTCAGTCGTGGGTGAATCGTTTGAATCGTGCTTGGCGAATCTGAGTATGGCGTTACAGAGATGTGTTGAGTTCAACTTGGTGCTAAACTGGGAGAAGTGCCATTTTATGGTTAAGGAAGGCATTGTTGTTGGGCACAAAGTCTCTGAAAGAGGAATTGAAGTTGATCGAGCCAAAATTGAAGTTATCGAGAAACTACCACCTCCAATTTCTGTAAAGGAAGTTTGTAGTTTCCTCGGCCATGTAGGTTTTTATCGAAGGTTTATCAAAGACTTCTCCAAGATTGCTAGTCCATTATGCAAAATCTTGGAGAAGGATGCAAAGTTTGACTTCGGTGAAGATTGTTTGAAGGCATTTGAATGCCTCAAAGGGAAGCTAGTTGAAGCTCCTATTATCGTAGCACCCGATTGGTCTCTACCGTTTGAAGTGATGTGTGATGCAAGTGGGGTAGATTTGGGTTCTGTACTTGGTCAGAAAAGAGAAAGGCTATTTCATCCAATATACTATGCAAGCAAGTCCTTGAATGGAGCCCAGAAGAACTATACCGTCACGGAACAAGAGCTTCTAGCAGTTGTTTATGCTTTTGAAAAGTTCCGTGCTTACTTGTTGGGAACCAAAGTGGTGGTTCATACAGATCATGCGGCTCTGAGATATTTAATGGCAAAGAAAGATGCTAAGCCAAGGATAATTCGGTGGGTGTTATTGCTTCAAGAATTTGATTTCGAGGTAAAGGATAGAAAAGGTTGTGAAAATCAAGTAGCTGATCATCTATCTAGACTTGAGAGTGCGCACATAGCGCAACCCGAACTTGAGATTAATGATGCATTTACCGACGAAGAGATCCTAGCCGCTATGGTGGAAGACTTAGCGTGGTATGCGGACTTTGCGAACTACGTGGTAAGTAAAGTGATGCCTGAGAATCTCTCCTTTCATCAAAAGAGAAAGTTCATGCATGATGTGAAACACTACTTCTGGGATGAACCGTATCTTTTTTGACGATGTGCTGATGGTATTATTAGGCGATGCATCGCTGATATGGAGGTGCCTAGCATCTTGGAAGCAAGTCATGCTTCTCAAGATGGGGGTCACCATGCAGGTAATCGGACAGCCAGGAAGGTATTGCAAAGCGGCTATTATTGGCCTTCATTATTCAAGGATGCTTACGATTTTGTGAGAAGATGTGATCAGTGTCAGAGGCAAGGCTCTATCTCGAAGCACCATGAGATGCCCATGTCTAAAATTCTTGAAGTGGAGCTATTTTATGTATGGGTTATTGATTTCATGGGCCTATTTGTGAGTTCGTTTGGGATGAAATATATTCTAGTTGCTGTGGATTATGTATCCAAATGGGTCGAAGCAGTAGCGCTGGTTGATAATGAAGGTAAGCGTGTTGTAGCATTTTTAAAGAGAAATATCTTCTCTTGTTTTGGGGGACCACGTACCATCATAAGCGATGGAGGATCACACTTTTGCAACAAGCTGTTCAGATCCGTATTGGTGAAATATGGGGTCAAGCAACATAAGGTAGCTACACCTTACCACCCACAAACTAGTGGGCAGGTAGAGGTTTCTAATCGGGAGATCAAGCTGATCCTTGCTAAGACTGTAAATGCTAGTAGGAAGGATTGGTCCCGCAAGCTGGATGATGCCTTATGGGCTTATAAGACTGCATTCAAGACACCAGTTGGCATATCCCCGTACCAACTATTTTATGGGAAGGCTTGTCACTTGCCGATTGAGCTCGAACATAAAGCATTGTGGGCGTTGAAGAGGCTTAACCTGACTTGGGATGATGCAATTAATCTGAGACTGGAGCAGCTGAATGAGATGGATAAATTCTGTCTACATGCGTATGAAAGTGAAGACCTCTACAAAGAACGGATGAAAAAGTACCATGATCGGCGGATTATCCAACGAAACTTTCAGAAGGGTGATATGGTACTTCTTTTCAACTCCAGACTAAAGCTATTTCCAGGTAAGTTAAAGTCTAAATGGTCTGGTCCGTTAAGAATTAGCCAAGTCTACTAGTCTGGAGTAGTAGAGTTAGAAGGCATTGATGGTGGTGTCTTTAAAGTGAACGGCCAACGAGTGAAGCCATATATCAGTCCTCTTGACTCGATAAAGTGCATGGACACCATCTATCTCGACGAAGTCTAAGTAATCGAGGTACCTATGTCGTGCCGCGACAATAAATGAAGCGCTAGATGGGAGGCAACCCATCATTTTTTTTGTTTTTTTTGTTTTTGAGTAAATGTAGGTGTAAGATGTATAAAGGAGGAGATCTAGCCCAAATTTTAATTTGGAATTGTGTCATGTTGAAGGTGGTAAGTTTGGAATGAAGAAACAAAGGCTATTGGTTAGGCATTGCCTAAGCAAATCTAGGCAACGAACAAGGCAAGGCCTATGTAAATCTAGGCAACGAACAAGGCAAGGCCTATGCTATGGCCTAAGCTCTCTGAATCTACAATGTCATAGCATAGGCGCCGCCTATGCCCAACAATGCCATAGCATAGGCGCCGCCTATGCCATGGCCTAAGCTCTCTGAATCTACAATGCCATAGCATAGGTGCCGCTTATGCCCAACAATGCCATAGCATAGGCGCCGCCTATGCCATTTCCTTTGCTCTTTGAATCTACAATGCCATAGCATAGGCGCCGCCTATGCCTAACAATGCCATAGCATAGGCGCCGCCTATGCTCAACTAGGCTTTGCAAAAGGTGCCGCCTATGCTAAGCATAGGCAAAGCATTAGGCGCCGCCTATGTTTACTTTTTGGTCTCCTAATCCGATTTTAAATGGGTCAAACCCGACCCAAGCCTTGTCCTATAAATAAAACTTCAAAATTAGAACAAAACACACTTATTTGCTCAACCTAGGCGCCGCCTTTACTCTCCAAATCTCTCAAAAATTTTCTTTTTGCTCTTCTAACCTTGCAAGATCATCTTCCGAGGCCATCACCAAGTAAGTACTTCTTTTATATTCCGTAGTTATTACAATACTACGCCTATAATGATTTGTTAAAGCTTGAAGTGGTGTTGGTGATTTGAATGAGGTTGGTTTGTTATGATACATCTAGTTGAGTGAAAGAATACGTGTGGGTGTTCTTGACTTTGTTCCGACTTGTATTTGATTGTTATACACTATCATAATTTGATGAAGTCGAAATTGTGAAGTTAATAAATAATCTTGTAAGTTGAACGCTTGAATGTTTGAATGACTCATTCATTGAGATACCAATTATGATTAACCACAAGCATAAAATGGTGTGATTATGCCTATGCAATAACTTGTTTCTATTTGTGGTACGATCATTATGTGGTAGTTTTTTTTCAAAAAGTGCATTCATCCAAACATGAAAGTATAGACAAGATTACATGAAATAGAATTGGAAAGGATAGTTAAGATGACATGAACATATGACTGTGCTGAATATATTGTTGGAACATAACACCTAAATGGATGACGATGAAGTCTGAGTAATCGACATCGTTCACTTAATTAGCTTGTCCCCACAAATTAAGTGTGGGGTGGTGCCACTACTGTTTGTTAGTCGATTGTATCTACCAAGATGAAGCTAACATGACTTTATTTTAATCTCAGGAACAATGGCACCAAAAAGTCGACCAGGAAAAGAAAAAACGTCCACCTCACAGAAAGGGCAGAAAAGGGGAAGAAAAGAGCAAGCTAAATCCTCCTCGCTGCAAATACCTCGCCGCATGTTCGGGATAAAATGGGTCCTAGAGGAGGAAGGAAAGGAGTGGTACAAGAACAACAAAGTGAAAAAATATGTTCACATGGAGTTGATACAAAAGGAGAGTCTAGCGAAGAGAGAACCTCACATTTTGGCTAAAATCATGACGCTACATCTTTATTTCATTTTCCAAGATATGGGAGAATGCAATCTTGATCTAACGCGAGAATTCTATGCCAATTGGTCCCCAAAGACTACCGGAAGTGAAGTGAAGATTCGGGTCCAAGTCTTGCAACTGAATGCGGAGTTCTTCAACTCTTTTCTAGGTCTTCCATCTGTGGATCCATCACCGCTCAAGGATCTTTATCACAGACCTCCATACAGGGCAATCAGACACACACTATGCGGAACAAGATCAATGGCACGGTGGAGTCATCACAAGGATACCGGTCAGCACAATACCTTCCCGTATGCCTTCTTGAACAGAGAAGCTCGGATATGGTTGCGGATAGTCAAATTTTGCCTGATTCCAGGGTCACAGTACACAAAGATCACATGTGATAGAGTATGCTTGGTGTACTCTTTGATGAAGAACATCCCCATCAATATTAGGGCGATTATTCAATCTTCAATGCGTATGGCCAGGCTGCACAAGAGGTCCCACTTCATCTTTGGAAATCTGTTAACTGCGATATTGAGGAAGGAGGACATCGAAGAGGAACCTGCAGATCATAAGCTTCCACACAACCCAAAAGAAGTTGACCTCACAAAGGTGAAAGATGCTGAATCTATGCATGGCGTCAACCTGACCACTGCAGAAAGACATGCTCGCGACGAAAGCTTCTTCCGCCATTTATATGGCATGACGAGGTTCACCATGATGAGAGGGGGTTATGTTCCAACTTCTGCAGAGCTCCAATAGTTAGATTATGACTACCCAATGAATGAGCATGCGAGGGCTATGTGCGGAGTAGGTGTATATTTCGAGGAACCTCTTGATGATGACGTGCCTACCGATGACGATCGCCGAATGCCAGACTCAGACATGGAGGAGAACTCTGATGACGACAACTCTGAATATGATTTTGATGCAGGGTGTATGACCCCAGACATAGCAGAGGAGTCCGACTAATCAGGTTTTCCTATTTATTTTTCACTGAGGGCAGTGTGTCCAGTCTAAGTGTGGGGTGCTGGTATTTGTATACTACACTTCTTTGTATGCATTTACATTTATTCTAGTTCTTGTTTGTTTTAATTAGTCATAATTAGTTAGTAAATTCTAGATTTTTTTTAGATTTTGCATGAAATTGTTCTGATAGACGGCATGGTAGTATAATAAGAGTTTGTGCTAAATCATTACTATTGAGACATTTAGGCTCTACGTATGACTCACTGTGTGATAATTGTGTGTTTTAATTCATTCATCTGTTGGGTCAAGAGACTATACTGCTCCCAATAAAGTTGACCATGTGCCTTGTGTGTGTGAGGTTATAGTATATTCTGTGTTGTGACTGATGCTAGAACTTGCCTGGTGTGTGTGTAAAGCGAAATAAAGAGTGTGAGTTTAGGAGATGATTTAGGCATTTCTTTGGCAGCCTGTGATTGTGTACCTTCTCTTTACCTACCCGTGGACATTATCCTAGTTAACCCCCTTTGAGCCTTTAGCTATTTTCTTTGACAGCCTCATATGTAGCCTAATCCATTTTTTTCCAAGACCATAATTTGATCAAAATTCCTAAGCGCTTTAAATTGTAGAGTCATGTGACAAAATAAGAGGAAATTGGGTGAGAGTGATGCCTCAGAGTGTATTGGTACTTGAAATTGTTGTGAATAAGAGTGGCTATCATAGAGGTGTTTTATATAAAAAAAGAAAAAAAAACAAAAATAGAAAAATAAAAAAATAAGTTGTATATTCTCATCTTTGTGTTTATAATTGAATAACAAAATAGGTGAAAAGGGGTGTTAGATGAAAAGAAAGGTAGAAGGGTTGTTTAAAAGAGAGTGTTAATGGCATAATGTGATGTATTAAAGCGCCTAGGGAAAATAGTCACTATTTCTGGCCAAAATAGTCCTACCTTTCCCTTAGCCTACATTACAACCTGTAAAGACCTACTTGATCCTAAGCTTAGCATTCTGATATTAGTGGAGCATTACACTAAGGGCAAGCTTATGGTCATAAGTTGCAACATATGAATTCTTTGTGAGAGTGAGAGCAAGGAGAATCTTGTACCCATGTTTCGAAAAATGCAAAACTTATGAGTGACTATGGGTGATATCTTGTGTGAGACACACATGGTTGATAATTGTTGGATAATGTTATATGATTCTTTGTGCCTTAATTTGTGGATACGAATTAACCATCATGTCGAGTCTATGTTGGAGGTTGAATGGTTTCTAGTAGTGATCCAGAAAACTACTATTTGTTAATAATTGTCGTGCCTGTCTTGTTGAACATTTTATGTTGTTGCTGTGATATTCTAAGTAGATGATTGCATGGACGTAATATTTTGTTCGAGGACGAACAAAGCTTTAAGTGTGGGGTGTTGATGATAGGTGTATTTACACGCCTAAAGCACCATAATTTACCCATATTTTAGCTAAGTTTTAAGGACAAAATATATAATTACTGCATTTTTAGTCTATTTTCCTGTAAGTGAGCTAACCAACGTGATTAGCATGTTTTCAGGTATTAATGATGAAGATTTCAGCACTTTGTGGACCTTTTGGTAGAAAGGGAAACTTCACATAAGAGGGAAGGCAACTTTTGGAAGCTTATGGACTGAAAGTGATGCATGGAGAACTTGTCCCGGGAAAAAACAGTATTTCTAAAGACTTGGGGATCAGCAGTAACTTAGTAGGAATAGGACAAGGATGTTATAAAAACCCTATTTTGCTGAATTTTTCAGCATGTATTCAGGCATTCATTCATGTATTGATTCACGTTTGCTTTTTCAGAATTCAGTCGACACTTAGTATTATTCAGTTTACAGATTCTGTAAGTTTTAACAGAGAAAAAAATGCCAACTTGTGAGAAACGTCTAGAGGGAAAAAACGTCAACCTAGTTTGACGCCACACCCATCTTCAATGTGAGATTCTTTGAGCTTTGGTATGATGATGATGTCTATTGTGATCTTCGTTGTAATCATGAGTAGCTAAACTTCTCTGTTAGGGTTATGGAAGCCTTTTGATATACTATCTATTACTATGAGTTTGTGAATTCTTGATACGTATGCTACTTATATCATTACTCTCTTCATCTTAATTAAATTCTTGTGGTTCCAAACATATAGAATAAGCCATTATAGCATTAACTTGTTCGAGTGAAAAGTTACATGCTTGGAAAAGAGGGTGTGACAAGGAAATAGGGCTACCAACCCCTATTTACACGTTAGTGCCGTAACTTGATTAACCTCTTGGAGAGTTTGTACCATTAGTTATACGCTTTAAGCTCGAGAGAGTTAAAGTGAGATAATCCTTGATGGTCGAGAGACACTAGGATTTACCATTAGAATACGAATCTCTATAAGTGCATGCATGTCTGAATTCCGCATTACTCATAGTTAATAGATACGTAGAACTCATAAGGTGGACATAACCCTAACTTACAATTCTCATTGACTAAAATCTTACTAAACAAAGCATTCTGTTTTTTTTTTACTTTGATATTAGAAATTCACGCCTAAACCATCCCCCCCTTTCTGTAGAATTTTCGACCAATAGTCTGCTAACAATTGCAACACTTAGTGACCAAGTATTCCCTGTGGGATTCGACACCCAACCCAGTTGGGTTCTATATTTGACAGCGACCGCTTACACTCTTACGAGAGCTATATTTTGGGCGTTCTCACCCACTGCATCAGTCTATGTCACCTTCATCTGTCCACCTGCCTCAGCTGCTATAGTAGTATCAACCTAATCACCCTTTGGGAACAAACCTACCAAAATATCTATTTCATACCTTGCATGTCGGCCCATTGGGCTGGGCACATCTCTAATAAGGCCTAAATTAGTGGTCCTCATCGCTTTAAGAATCTCATCTATACAAAGGAGTTCCAGTACTCCCGCAGTCAGACATAGCTGTGTAATCATACAGGGGTAAGCCAACACTGACTTCTCACCCCCAATTACACGATCCCTCATCTCTCAGGATAAGAACTCTACTACATTAAACTCGTTGCCAACCATGAAGCCGGCTATCATAGCTGCCTATACTGGGCTCAGTACATCATCTCCTATAGTTGGACACAGCCAGTGCTAGGCTAATGTCCATCATGCTTTACCCTTAAAGTTGAGGGTGCTCTTCTTGATCTTCTGTGAGACCACTCCAAGGCCTCTTACAACCCACACTACATGTTCTCCATTCAAAGCTATACGCTCCGCAAACCACCTCAAAATAACCATCTTGTCATCCGAACCTAGCATTCTCTTAGTTATCTTTCTCATTTCATATATTTTATAGTCCATCTCCCCAATGTTGACCGGAGCCTGATACATTGGTCTATACAAAAATCTACCATTAGTACGGGAGGAAATATCCACCCAAACTTCTCTAATCACCAGCAAACTAATCGACTCACCATCCTTCCACAACTGTCCTTGTGGGTATAGCCGTTGAAGTTGTCCCTTGTGTATTTCATAGAAGTCATGAACAAGCACCTCACTGTATCTTCTGGGAACCTTTGTCATCCATTCAAATCCATATTTCTTGGAAAGTTCCTCAAAATTAGGAAATTCTAACATCGTTGTAGTTGTCAATCTCAGCTTCGGATACAACACTCTTCTTATCTTTCTACCCTAAAGCCTAAGCAACCCACTATTTAAAGTCTCCTGCATACTGGGGTACCCTCATAGGGTAGTGGTAAGTGTAAGCGGTGGGTCTTGTCGGGCTATCGGAGGCACCTCATTCACTTCCCTCCTAGCATCAACATTCTAAGAGTTTACCTCTTCCAAACTAGATTTAACCTCGTTATCCTCATCAGAAGATGGTGGTGTATATAGGGGAGAGATAGTAGGGTTTTTTTCTCCTCAAGCTTCGTGGAGGTGGTGAGTCCTCCAAGGGTGAAATATTTTTCCCCTTTTCTTTGTTGGCTATCCTTCCTTTTTGGGAAACCTTGACCTTTGTAGAGTCTTCATAAAGTTCTCCGCTGCTATCGGTTGACATATCAAACTCAGAATTGCTGGATTCCGAGTTAGTAACTGGTTCCTGCTTAGATCTCTTTTTGACTTATTTTGATGTGAAAGTGTCATTTGGAGGCATAGTTTCTGTAAATACACTAGCATTAGTAAGTAAGTAAAGAAAATAAAACAAAAATTTAAAAGTAAAGTTCAGTGTACATACTCTGTTCAGGGTACGAGTAGGGGGTACGGGTCATATCAATTGGGTACGACTCATATGAATGAGTTGTATGGTACACAGTATATGTCATTTGTTCATAGGTCAGCTTATGAATCCTCCTAACCAGTCGTACCAACAACGTACCACTCATTACCAACAGTCGTAATTAGATAAAAAACATTTATTCTACTTTTAATCCTCCCAGGTGGGTACGTCTTGTAAGTGTACGAGTCGTATGGTCTGGATACGACTCGTACGGTTGAATTGTATCCATTCTAGAACCTTAAATTTGTTAGACTTCCATGTTGTCAGTGGGTACGAGTCCCATTATGAACCTATACCGATGGGTATGAGTCATAATGCGTATCGTATCCACTGCAACATAGAAATCCAACTTTAAAGTTTGACTCCAAAGAAAATACCCAAACTACCCATATACTCTATGCAAGATATAAATCATTTTGAGCACAAAAATATACAAAATACCAACTACATTTAAGTTTTCCCTAATTTCTCCATTTAACCAAAAACTTAAGAACCAGGGTTTCATAAATTCAACATCAGTGAGTATTCAACCAAACACAGTTCACATTATCTGCATTCATCATTTTTTCTTGGAAAATAAAAAGATTAAGTGCAAAGCTTACTTGGATCGAGTTGAAAAAATGAATTTCATGATTTCACTTAGTTCTTTTCTCAAATTTGTTCTTGACTTAAGATTAATGGGAAATCTAAACTCGTTGGTAGTTAAATTAATTTGTGTGCAAATGGATTTGTGAGCTTTGAGCTCCAAATTAGGGCAAGAATGGTGGTGTGTGCAAGTTTTGGTAATTGGATGCCCATCGAGTATCCTTTTGTTTTATTAAATTCATTTTCTGGGCCGAGTTGACCCACGATCTGACCTGGTAAGCATGGGTATGAGTTATATGTACGACTCTTACCCAGGCTTGCGTGTTGTTTCAATGGATCGTATAGACCTGGAACCTTATCTGGGTTCTTGAGTGGGTACGATTCATGGTGATAAGCCATACCTTAAGGGTATGACTCATTCTGAGAATATTATCCATTCTAGAAACTTTTTCCTGATTTTGAATTTTATCCTAGGTCAATACAACTCCTACTCACGAGTCATACTATATAGATATGACTCATAAAAAGTCAATAAGACCAAACCTTTTCAACTTTTCTGGACCTTTTCTGTATTCCTTAGTCCACACACTAAACAAATATATTACTCTGTAAAGGAATAAGTCCAAAAACATGGGTTGCCTTCCATGTAATGCTTGATTTAACGTCGCGGCATGTCGTGGATAAGTTGAATACTCAAATTTCACCTACTAGCCTCATGGGTTGCCTCACATGAAGCAATTGATTTAATGTCGCGACACGACACACTTTCCTTGGTTGCTTAGTCTTCACCAAGGTCAATGTCAACAACCTCATTCACTTCTTCAATATTTCCCACATAATGCTTCACTCTCTGCCCGTATACCTTGAGCTAGGCTTCACCATCCCTCTTCTATTCTAAAGAACCATAAGGATAAAATTTTAAAACCGCGTATGGATTGCAACACCTCGACCTTAACTTACCGAAAAACAAATAAAGTTTAGACCGATAAAGCAACACCTGACCGCCCTTGTCAAATACTCTCTTATCAATCTTGCGGTCGTGATGCAGCTTCATCTTTTCTTTGTAAAGTACTGAACTTTCATATGCCCGGATCCAGTATTCATCCAACTTATTTATCTCATTCAACCTTGACTTGGCTGTATCCTTCCACTCTAAATTCAGCTTCTTCAACACCCATAGTGCCTTGTGCTCAAGTTCAATAGACAAGTGGCAATCCTTACTGTACACTAGCTGATAAGGTGAAGAAACTATAAGTTTTTATAAGATGCACGGTAAGCCCACAATGCATCATCTAACTTTTTTGCCCAATCAGTCCTAGTGGCATTCATAGTCTTCACCAAGATGGACTTGATTTCTCTATTGGACACCTCAACTTGTCCACTAGTCTGTGGATGATAAGGTGTTGCCACCCCGTGTTTCACTCCGAATTTTCAAGTAGACTTTTGAATAGATAATTGCAAAAATGTGACACTCTATCACTAATAATAGCTCGTGGCATACTAAATCGAGAAAAGATGTTCTTTCTCTAGAATGTAGTGACACTACGTGCGTCATTGTTAGGAAGTACAATTGCTTTCACCCACTTCAAAACATAATCTACTGCCACAAGTATATACTTTATGCCATACGAACTTACAAATGGTCCCATGAAATCTATGCCCTATTAATCGAACAATTCTAATTACATAATACGTGTCATAGGAAGTTCATGTCTTCTAGAAATAGTACCTTGTCGTTGACATTGGTCGCAAGAAGAAGCATAGTCATGAGCTTCCTTATAGATTGTTGGATAATAATAGCCATATTGTAGGATTTTATGAGCTATGCGGGCCCCTCCATGATGACCCTCAACTGGCAAGAAATGATAAGGATTGAGTATGTTCATCATCTTCACCTCAGGTATACACCTACAAATGATTCCATCAGCATAAATCCTTAATAAATAAGGTTCATCCCAAAAAAATTTCCTTACCTCATGCATGAATTTCTTTCTTTGCAGATAGGAAAGATCATATGGAACTAGATCACTTGATAAGTAATTTGTATAATATGCAAACCATGGAATTAGATCATGGGAACTTGCTAATATCTGTTCATCTAGAAAACTGTCATCAATCTCTAGCCCATTTGCAAACTTTTACAAATCTTCCTTCTTTAGTCTAGATAAGTGATCCACAACTTGATTTTCAGTGCCTTTTCTATCCTTTACCTCAAAGTCAAATTCTTGCAACAAGAGCACCCACCTAATAAAACTAGGTTTTGCATCTTTTTTATCTATTAGGTTCCTCAATGACGTATGCTCAATGTGTACAATCACCTTTGTCCAAATCAAGTAAGATCTAAACTTTTCAAAGGCAAAACCCACTGTCAATAAATCTTTCTCCACCACGGTATAGTTCTTTTGATAAGGATTTAGTACCTTACTAGCATAGTAGATGGGATGAAGGATTTTTTCTTTTTGTTATCCTAGTGCACCCCCTAAGGCCAAACCACTAGCGTCATACATAATCTCAAAGGGTAAGGACTAATCATAAAGACATAATGATTGGAGAAATCACCAGCTTCTCTTTTAGGCTTTCAAAATCCTTCTTACATGCTTCATCAATATTAAATTTTACCTTATTCTCAAGAATCTTGCAAAAAGGACTAGCAATCTTTGATAAATCCTTGATAAATCGCCCATAAAAGACTACATGCCTTAGAAAGATTCAAATTCCCTTCATAGAAATTAGGTAAGGTAATTTCACAATCACCTCAATCTTCGCTTGATTAACCTCTATGCCTCTCTTTGAAATCTCTTGCCTAAGCATAATTCTTTCTTTTACCATAAAATGACACTTTTCCCAATTAAGTTCCAAGTTTCATTCTTCTCACCTTTGGAGAGCATTTGCCAAGTGTGTTAGGCAGTCTTTAAAAGAATCACCAATGACTGAAAAATCATCCATTAACACTTCAATGGCGTCTTCTACAATATCAGAGAAAATTAACATCATATATCTCTGAAATGTAGCTGGACTGTTGCAGAGCCCAAAAGGTTTATGTTTTAATTCAAAAGTCCCATAAGGAAAGGTAAAAGTCATCTTCTCTTGGTCCTCCGGTGCAATAGTGATTTGGTTGTATCTTAAGTACCCATCAAGAAAATAGTACCATTCTCTGCTTGCTAACCTGTCTAATATCTGATCCATGAAAGGCATAGGAAAATGATCCTTTTAATCCCATGCATTCAATTTTCTATAATCCATACACACTCTCCATCTAGTGACTGGCCTCATAGGTACTAGCTCATTATTCTCATTAGGCACAAAAGTTATTCAGCCATTCTTCAAAACACATTATATCAAACCGACCCACTTTCTACTAGCAATGGGATATACTACACCAGTATCCAACCACTTGATTATTTTCTTCTTCATCACCTTTTACATAGGAGGATTGAGTCAACACTGATGTTCAATTAATGGAACACAATCCGGTTCAAGTTGTATTTTGTGAGTGCACAAACCAGGAAAAATACCCACATTATATGTAATGGACCATCCAATATCCCTTTTGAATCTCTGCAATACTGATAATAATGCTTCTACATCTTACTATCTTAGATCATCTGCAATAATCATAGGCAGAGTGTTGTTGGCCCCAAAAAATGCATATCACAAGTAAGATGGGAGGGCCTTCAACTCTAACACCGGTGGCTCTTCAAAAGAAGGAAGAGCAGGTAGAGTGGTTCTATTCTTTAGATCTAACTCAAGCTTCTTTGGTGCAAACTCATACAAACACTTTCCATGCGATACACTTACTAGATCCTTATACTTCTCATACCATCAGAGTCAAAATTAATGATCACAGCTGCAAGTGCTTCAACACTTAGTCTCTTTTCAATAGGAATAGCCGCATCTGAACAATTATCCCAAAGAGTAACTGCATCAACATCAGAATGAATCTAGCCTCCCCATCATACACATCAATCACAGATATTACTCGAAACTCATCGGACTGCCTTATGGATTTGCATACATTGAAAATCACCTGTCATCATTCAATCTCAACATCAGATGCCCCAACTCTTAATCAATGTCCTTCCTGTAGCCAAAAATGATCTACCCAGAATAATTAGGACTTGGAATTCCACTTCACAATGTACGATCACAAAATCAGAAGGAAAAATGAAAGAAGCCACCTTTACCAATACACCATATAAAATACCAACTGGCTTATTCACCTTCTTATCTGCCATCACTAATCTCATGGTGGTAGGTTTTAGACCTCCTAACCCTAGTTGTTTGAATACTACAAATGGCATAAGGTTTATACTGGGGCCTTGTCGTAGTGGGAGTCCCAAGTCTGACCAGGACCGGAGACCACCCTCATTTCAACCCAACCTTCATTCACCTGCCCTGAGTTGGCTGGTTTTTCAAGCATGTAACAAAATAGAGTAACAGCTCACATAAAGACTCTGGGAATAGATCACAATCACGACTAACCCAACCGAGTCCAACCATCCCATACCAATAATCCAACCATACCAAAAAAGGACCATAAACCAAGCCATAACAAGGACGTTTCAAATCATAATATAATTAATCCTAAAATGAAATAGGATGGAAAGTAGTACTCAGACTCACCTTGGTCCCCAACCCTCTATGAAAAGATCTCCAGAAATGAGATGTAAATTGTGTGCCATGATAAAAAATAATCGAAATAGGCACCCCATGCAGCTTCACAATCTCCTGAAGATACAACTTCACATAATCCTCCACCGAGAAGGTAGTCCGCACTGGAAAAAAGTGCGCAAACTTAGTCATCCTATCCATGATGACTAAAGTCGAATCATATTATCTCTGAGACCGAGGAAGACTGGTAACGAAGTCCATATTGATCACTTTCTACTTCCATTCGGGTTAATAAATTTCTTGATACAACCCTCCTGGCTTTATGTGCTCAACCTTAACCTATTTAAACACCATGCACTTGGATATAAAATCAGTCACATCCCTCTTTATACCACTCTACCAATATATATCCTTGAGATCATGATACATCTTATCCGAGCCGGGATGAACAACATAGTGCGACTTATATGCCTCATCCAAAATTCTTTGTTGCAACCTGATGACATTAGGAACACACAACCTCCCTTGGTACGGTAAAGTACCATACCACTGATCTCAAACACCACTACCTTTTTCTCACGAACATCACTCTTGATTTTTATTAAGATACAATCTAACACTTGATTTTCCTTAATCTTCGCACCAAGAGACAATTGAACCACTTATTGCACCATCACACTACTATCCTTAGAGTCCAAGAGGCGAACTCTAAGATTAGCCAAGCAGTTAATATGCTTTACGAATTCCCGCATTCCTTCCTCTACATTAGATAAAATTCCCATGGATAACCTGCTAAGAGCATCAGCAACCACATTAGCCTTACCTGGGTAATAGTGAAGACTCATATCAAAATCTTTGAGAAGCTTAAGCCACCTTCTCTGCCTGAGATTAAGATCTATCTGGGTGAACACAAACTGTAGAATCTTATGATCAAAAAAGATATCCACGTGAACACTATACAAATAATGCTGCCATATTTTCAAAGAAAACACAACCACCAACAGCTCCAAATCATAAATAGGATAATTCCCCTTATGTACCTGTAACTGACAGGAAGCATAGGCAATTACCTTCCCATATTGCTTCAACACACAACCAAGACCTACCCAAGATGCTTCATAATAAATCATGAACCCATCATTGCCTTCCAAAAAAGTCAAAATTAAAGCCGAAGTTAACTTGTCCTTTAATTTCTCAAAACTCCATTCACAAGCATCTGACCAAGAAAACTTGACCTTCTTTTAAGTTAACTTAGTTAGGAGCAGCTATCAATGAAAAGATTTCCACAAACCACTTATAATACCCATCTAAACCTAAGAAGATCTGAATGTCAAATGGAGTTGGGGGTCTAGGACACCTCTTTACCACATCAACCTTTTGCAAATCCACCATGATCCCTGCACTAGAAATTATATGACCGAAGAAAGTTACAACTTTTAACCAAAACTTACACTTAGAGAATTTGGTATACAACTGCTATTTCTTTAAGGCCTGCAATACCACATGGAGGTAATTATCATGATCCACTTTACCCATCAAATAAACCAGAAAGTCATCAATAAACACAATGATGAAGAGATCCAAATACTAATCATAAACTTTGTTCATCAGATACATAAATTCTGCCGGAGCATTAGTCAATGCAAATGACAACACTAAGAACTCAAAGTACCCATACCGAGTACGAAAAGACATTTTAGGGATATCCACCTCACTAATCTTTAGCTGATGATACCCAGACCAAAAATCTATCTTAGAAAATAAATTGGATCCTTACAATTGGTCAAACAGATCATCTATCCTTGGAAGGGGATACTTGTTCTTGACCGTCACCTTATTCAAATGCCTATAGTCAATACACATCCAAAAGGAACCATCCTTATTGCGTATAAAAAATACCGGTGCACCAAAAGGAGATACACTAGGATGAATAAAAACCTTATCCAGAAGATCCTTAAGTTGCTCCTTGAGTTCCCTTAACTCAACCAGAGCCATTTTATCTGGAGGAATAGAAATTGGACGAGTATATGAAAATATATCAATACCTAACTCTATTTCCTTATCTAAAGAAACACCAAGAATATCATCCAAAAAGACCTCTAGAAACTCATTAACTACAAGAATTGACTGAAAAAAAAGATCTTTCGAATTAGAATCTTTAACCCAAACCATGTGATAAAGAAAAATTTTAGAGATTAACCTCTGAGCTCTAAGGTAAGAAATAAACCTCCCCGTAGGAGCTAAGGAAACACCTTTCCAATCTATAACTGGCACACCAGGGGACTTTTGGGTTCGAGAATCCAAGGATGCGTAACAAGAGTGCAACTAGTACATACCTAGAATGGAATTGAAATCCACCATATCTAACTCAATTAGATCCACCAAGGTCTGCTTGCCACCAATAGATACAACCCACTCTCTTAATAATAACCTAGTCACCTGGTGAGGTAGAAAAAAAGATATGAAATAACTTCTTGATCAAAACCAAAAAATACAACCAGGTGGGGTACAGATGGGTCTATAGTGAATTTACCAATCTGAATGGTAATGGAGTGACAGTAACTATCATTTTTAGGATTTACCACTATATTGCTCAAAAGAGTCCCAGGCTGTCTCTGATTTACTATGGCTCACATCCGACCAAATTGTTGCTCTAACTACTTGATTGCTGTAGCATGTGACTCAACTTTTTAGTTCAAACCTAGCAAAGCTGCCTTTATATCCTTCATAAAACTCTCACAACTTTCTTTCCCTTTAATCATCTTAGACAAAAGTGCCTCTATTCTGGACTCTGCATCTCGACTACTTGGTGGAATATATTTGTCACTCTTTTCCTTATATTCCTTTTTATGCCACTAATCACCATCTATTTCTCTACTCTGATCTCTATATTTGTCATTATAATAGTTTCGACCTTGATTCCCTTGCCCTTAGTCTCAAAAACTCGCTAATCTATGATCAAGATACTTTGCCTCTTCTTTAAATTCAATCTTGATTGGTTTAGAAGTAGACCCTTACGCTTTAACTACATTCATCTTCTCAGCGCTCATTGTCTCAAATTGTTTTGTAATCAACCTAATATTTGTACGAAGATGTGCAACCTCTTATGCTACTATATCATGACCTATTCCATATACATCTGTTTCTCCTATAGAATATATACCAATACCGCATTCTAAATCTCTAGTATGCCATCCTATATTGGTCACCGCAATGTCATCTAGCATCTTCGGTGTAGCATCCCACCAAAGATGCATAAATACTCCTCCAGAAATTGTATCTACAATTTCTCTAGAACTGTCATTCAGTGATCTATAGAGGATTTCTTACAGATTATACCCTCTAATACTATGATTTGGTACCATGCTCAGCTTTGTCTTAAATCTAAACCATGCGTTCTACACAGATTCTACAGGTAACTATCTTAAATAAAAAATTTCATCCTTCAACTATAGCATCTGTGCAGGAGGGAAAAATTTGATCAGAAAATATTTTTCAAATCATGCCAAATAGTGATAAATCCTTTTGGAAGTTCCCCTAACCAAAGTGATGCCTTACCTATCAAAGAAAATGAGAACAACCTCAATCTCAATTCTTTCTAATCCACACCTGGAATAGTATAAGATGTGCAGATCCCAAGAAAATTAGCAAAGTGCATGTTCGTATCATCCTTAGTTGCACCCGCAAATACACCTACAGATTCAATAATTGGATCATAGCACTAGTAATATGAAATTTCACATTGGGGCCTTAAGAATAAGGAACAATGGCTCCTATATCATTGGGCTCAATGTAGATGATATCTTATTCATCATCCTCATAAGGATCTAAATATTGATACGTAGGAATCAATAGCGCTCTACCACTCTAAACTCGATGATCATATACTTGTCTAGGCCTTACTAGTCCACCTTACTGAGAAAACTCATTCTTTATAGTAGGTCTAGCCTCTTTGTCTACTCTTCTTTATCTCTCTAACAGTTGTTGCATCTATATGTCTATAATATTTTGTGTGTCTAGTGGAGCACGTGGTAGTGCCACTTTTTAATCCACAAGTGTGGGATCTTGAACCCAGTCATGAACTTATCCTGATATCCTTCTTGATGTTTGAAGGATTCTCTCTAGCTCTGGATCAAATGGGAGTGAGAAATTGCCTCTACTATTAGTACTTGACATACACCAGCATATGTTAACTCAAAATAGAAAATAAAGACCTGTGAACTTCACCAATTCGATTCACTACTCAAATCATCTTCCCCGACAATGATGCCAAAATTTGATGTTGCTTAAAACTTTACTCTAAATAAAAGTATACTGCGGTCGATTGAAAATATAATAACCTAACTAGGTTGGTGTTAATACCATAGGGAAAATGTGAATAGTTTCTTGACTTGATGTAATCAGCGAGAAGTACAGGAAAGTAAATAGGGGGTTTTAGTATCAATCATAAGTAGTAATTGAATCTTGAGTGCTTTTGAGTTGTCTATAATTAAAGATGAACACTAGGATTGTGTTCCCCCTGGCTTCTCAACTCCATAAATTTCTCGTGATCAACCCAACTATTCTATTGTATTGCATGCAAAGTCTATAAGATAAGTATTATCAGCCGCTTATTAGTCTCAAAAATAAATCTCACCATTTACTTATTAGGTCTCTGGGCGTTGTCTTGTTGTTCCTAGATTTGACCTCAGTTCACTATCACTGGTTAGGATCAAGTGATTAGATAAGATATGAGGACTAAAGGGTAGAGGTAGAAATCCTAAATCACTGTCTTAATCTTCTTTTCCTAATCACAAACTCCTTATTAGGGATGGATGTGAAAACAAGCTATCTCAAGCTCCTGCAGCTTCTTGAGATTAATTATTGTGATGAAGATTAAGATACATGCATAAACCATAGAACAGATAAGTATCACACTTCTTTTACGTAGCTAATCCGCTAGGTTTTCTACAACCCCAGTCAAGGATATTAGCCACTCATGTTTATGCGAGAAATAATAATCATAAATTAATAACAAATATAATTAATTGCACAAAAATAAGATGAATAAACTCTAAAATCTAGAGTTGAACAAGAACCTAAAATCTCAAGAATAATGTAAAATTATGTAAAGTATTGTAATAAGGAGTAAGAAAATGTAACGTAAGAAAAGGTAAACCCTAGGGTATTTATAGTATCTCAAAATAACATAAGAATCCTAATAAAAATGGGCAAGGTAAAGTTATGTCGGCAGAGGGTACGACTCAGTCTTCACCTCTGCCAACATTATATGAGTCGTACCCTACCTTCTCATATCTATTCCAGTTTTTGATCTCCCAAGTCTTTAACTTTTTGTTTAGCATACAACTTATGCTTATGAGTCGTACCTGAGTATATAACTCATGTACTTTACTTGTACCTACCTGTGACTTCTATCCTTCCATGCTTTGAACACTAGTTTATGTATGAATTCCATATACAAGTCGTACTTAGACTTCGTACTCATGTACTTTTGAGACTTAAACTTTTGGATGGTGGCTTAGATTCTATTTTCTTATGACTTCCTTGTATGACTCAAATCCTAAATTACGACTAGGATGCTTTATTTATATCTTTCTCATACTTAGATTTTTAGATTTTCTTTTGGTTCTATTATTTATATGATTCAACATATGATTCATATCTAATGTTTATGACTTGAGAGACGACTCATACCTTGATCAGAATTGGTCATTTCCAGGTAAATTTATTGCTTTTTTATTCCAACACTATTGTAGACTTGTTTTACCTACAATTTATACCAAAGTTCATTATATCTAACAAAATATCCTAAGTTCATGCATAACTTTTTTGTTTTACGCATCAAAAGTCCCGTGTTTCCATGACATATTAGTCACCTATTTACCTCTATCATTTATTTTTAGTATTTTGTTATAAAGGTAGATGTTGTTAACTATTCTAAGTCTTTAAATTATAATAGTATTAGATGCTCTGGTGCTAGATCTATAGGGTCGTGGGATGGTATCTTGTATTGATTATCTTATCTATCTTAAACTCATCACTTATTAATATGTATGCGGTCAATTTTCTGTAAGTAGGGAATTTTCCACCAAGCTAACCCATTGAGTATAGCTTTGGGTTACTGTTTGACTTACCTATCGATAGGCTAGAGTAGGTTCCATCATGACTCATAATTAAAGTCGTGAAAAATTATTATCAAAGCCTAGGCTACACCGGTATTATTGGTACAAAAGAAAGTATTTATTAGAGTCTTGTGGATCAAAATGAAGATGTCAATTTCCTATCTTTGGGAGGCTATGGGATATTCTTAGGAGTTCTTCACTCGTTTCACTCAAATCATGCCAAGATTCTGAGTTGGTTTATAGAAAATTCCTTTAATTTCACTCTTTTGTTGATGGCAATAATATGTGCTACCACTATATGAGATAAGGGTTCCAAGACTGAGCCCACAAATCCTATTCCTTCATGGATGACCCCGAGGTCGTGGATAGCCATATGATTTGTCCCCAACTAGGGTAAAGGATAGTCAGGGACGATCCTAGGCTCCACCAGGGTTTATTTCTTCTTAGTTCTCAGAGATGTATTGGATAAGCTTTTAGGGATAATTGGTGGTGTGCCATCTTATGGTGCATGGTCTGCTGATCTGAGTGGTACGTAGCAGGGGCACAACCATATCTATGAGTCCCACAGTTGAGGTTTCTCTCATACCAATAGTTTATTAGCCAGTATTTTCTCAGCCAGTGGTTGCTCTCCCTGCTATGCCTTCTGAGGAGCAAAATATGTTGGGTAGATTCTTGAGATTGGCTCTGCCTAAGTTTTTTGGTGCATCGAATAAGGATGGTTATGATTTTTGACTGCTTGTGAGGATAGGCTCTGTAATTTTAGGCTTTTTGAGACTCGTGTTGTGGATTACACCATATTTTAGTTGGAATTAGCTGCTCAACATTGGTGGAGAGGTTTTATAGATCTCGGAATAGTTGGATCTTTTCCTTTCATGGAATCTGTTCTCTGAGATTTTCTTAGAGAAGTACATACCTCACAACCTTAGATATTATTTTAGGGATCAGTTCTCTAGGTTAGAGCAAGACTCCATGATAGTTGCATAGTATGAGGCTAGTTTTTAGGAGTTGGCTAGGCATGCGACTTCTATTCTGGACACTAAGTATGAGAGTTTTTTTTGCTTTCTTATAAGGTTGATACTTCCCATTTATATGTCTACTCAGAGGTTAGTTGTTGTGGGTCAATCTTTTTCTAAGGTGTCGAATCATGCTCGGGTGTTGGGGTATATGCACCATAAAAGTTGTGATAAGAGGCCTATGTTTCAAGGCATATTTAGTTGGATCCATCATAGTTCTAGACCTAGAGATGAAATTTATTAGAGTAGGTATCCTCACTTCGATAGATTACTCTCACAATCATTCTAGTTGACCTATTCAAAAAATACTTCAAATTATTGTTGAAGGTCAGTCTAGTGCTAGTGATCGCCCTGGAACGAGCAGTAGTCAGTCTTTAAGAGGTTCATCATCTGGTTATTCTGGGTTCGTAATATCTATTGGCTCTAGTTTAGCTCCGATATCATGTTATACTTATGGAGTTCCTGCTCACTATTTATGAGATTTCCCTAGTTGTGTGACAATTATTGCTTTAGCTTAGAGTGTTCCCCCTATTAGAGTAGTTTATTCCTTATCTAGAAGTGGTTATCATGGTTGCAGGGTAGTTTCAAGGATACTCAAGGAGGTTGTTAGGTAAGAAGGATAGGAGGTCGGTTAAGTACCCAACAAGGGCCAAGCGTAGTCAGTTTATGCAGTACGTGCTAGGCCCAAGGCTGATACTTCAGATGCTATTATTATAGGTATGATTTTTTTGTGCTTCTAGTCAACCCTTTATTTATTTGTTTTAGGATCCACTTATTCTTATATATATATGCTTATTATACACCATGATTAGAGTTATCTTGTGATTTATTATTTGTGCCATTGCGGGTATCTATTCCTGTGGGTGATTTTTTTCTAGTTGATTGGCTTTTCAAATTATATGTAGTAACTATTAAAGATGTTAATACTTATTCTAACCTTATTATTCTGGATATGGTGGATTTTGATGTGATTCTGAGGATGGACTAGTTATCTCAATATCATGTGGCCATGGATTATTTAACCAAGATTATTTTCTTAGCCCTGTCCAGTATACCCAGTCGTGTGGCAGGGATCTATTAGCCACAATCCAATAGGGATTATTTCTTATATGTGTACTAAGAGGCTCATTTTGAGGGGTTGTGAGTCTTATCTTGCTTATATTTGTGATACTACTATGGAGAGTCTTGATTGACTCTGTTCCTATTGCTTATGAGTTTCCTGACATGTACCCTACAGACCTATCTAGTATTCTCCCTATTTGTGAGATTGAGTTTACTATTGATCACGATCCTAGCACGACCTATTTTTTTGGCACTTTATCATATGACTCGTGGTGTGTTTAAGAAGATAAGATCTCAGCTTTAGTATCTTCTTGGTAAGGGTTTTATTATAATATATGTATCCCCTTAAAGAGGTCATATGTTTTTTGTGAAGAAAAAATATGGTTCCATGCATATGTGTTTTGATTATAGGTAGCTTAATAAGGTGACAATGAAGAACCATTATCGTATGATTCATATTAATGATTTGTTTGTCCATCTTTAGGGAGAGACAATGTTTTTGAAGATTGATTTGAGATCGAGTTACCATTAGTTGAGGGTAAGAGATGAGGATATCCCAAAGACAACTTTTAGGACCCATTTCGGTGATTCTGAATTTTTGGTGATGTTATTTGGGTTTACTAATGCACCAGTCACATTTCTGGAATTGATGAATCAAGTGTTTAGGCCTTATCTGGATTCTTTTGTGGTTATGTTCATTGATGGAATCCTTGTGTATTCATGGAGTAGAGAGGAGCATGCACAATATTTGACGATTATGCTCTAGACTTTGAGAGATCATGTACTCTTCATCAAATTCTCTAAGTGCGAGTTATGTCTTGAGTCGATGACATGCCTTGGACATGTGGTGTCTAAGGATAGTATTACGGTAGACCCAATAAAGATTAAGGTGATTCGTGATTGGGTTAGACCTATATCTCCGATTGAGGTTTGTAACTTCATTGGTTTGGTCAATTATTATAGATAATTCATCAAGGTTTTTTCTACTATTTTAGCCCTTATGCCCAGATTGACTCGGAAGAGGGTTCCTTTTTGATGGTCCAAGGAGTATGAGTTGAGCTTTCGAAATGTCAAGTAGTTTATCAATTTAGGTCATATTTTAGCACTTTTTGTTGAGGGTGAGGGATTCACCAAGTTTTTTGATGCTTCTAGTGTCTATTTGGGTTGTGTATTGATGAAGCAAAGTCGTGTTATTTCTTATGATTCAAGACTACTTAAGGTGCATGAGCACAACTACCCCATTCATGACTTATAGTTAGGGAAATAGTTTTTGTGCTTATGAATTGGAGGCATTATCTCTATGGTGTGCATTGTGAGATTTTCACTAATCATCGCTGTCTTCAGTATCTTATGACCTACAACGAGCTTAATTCTAGACAACATATATGGATGTAGTTGATTAAGGATTATGATATTTCCATCTTCTATCAATGGAGCAAGGAAAATGTGGTAGTGGATGCCTTAAGCTAGAAGACAGTCAATATGGGTAGCTTAGCTTGTATTTTTGTTTCTCAAAGGTTGTTGGCACGAAACATTCAGTACATAGCTAACCTTACGGTTTTCCTTGATATTTCAGACCCTAGGAGGATTCTTTCTAGTGTTGAGGTATGGTCTTCATTTTTTGAGCAGATTAAAGATTATCAATTTGATAATAGTAAGCTTTGCTTCTTTCAAAATAGATGTTTAGTGGTGAGTATGAAAGAAACACTATAAATTTTGAGGGTTTTTTGAGATTGATGGCTGCATTTGTGTCTCGAGGATTGATGAATTGATTTAGTTAAATTGGCATGAGGCTCACATCTCTAGATATTCCATTTATCTTGGAATAATAAAGAGGTATAAATATTTGAGGCAATATATAGGTGGAGCGGTATAAAGAGTGATATGGCAAATTTGTAGCTCCATTACCTATGATGTCTGCAGGTAAAAACCGAGCATCATCTGCTAGGTTCTTTGAATTAATGGTTTCCCATTTTGGAGTATAAATAGGAGCAAATTACCATAGTTCTATAAGAGGTTTTCTTTGAATTTACCGTGGTTCCAATAATATTTGGGTTATTGTAGTTTATTTGACAAAGTTGGCATATTTTATTCTAATTTAGATGTATTTTAGTGCGGAGAGATTAGCCCATATCTGTGTTTGGGAGATAGTACTTTTGCATGGGGTGCGTATCTCTATTATTTCAGACCATGGTGTGGTGTTTACTTTGAGATTTTGGAGAAATTTTTAGGAGGATTTTGGTACTCAGGTGAATCTCAGTACAAATTTTTATCCGCAGGCAGATGGTAAGTCAGAGCAGACCATTCAGGTCCTTGAGGATATGCTCCAAGCCTATGTTATGTATTTTGGAGGCCAGTGGGAGCATCACTTAGCCTTGGAAGAGTTTGTATATACCAATAATTATCATTTGAGTATTAAGATGGAGCCTTTTGAGGCTTTGTTTGGTAGGAGATATCGTTCTCTGGTTTGATGGTTTGAGACTTTTGAGGTTAGGCCTTGTGGTGCTGATTTGTTTTGGGAGTCGTTGGATAGAGTCTGGGTGATTTAGGATAGGTTGAGAGTGGCTCAGAGTAGGTAGAAGGTCTGGGCTAATCGTAGGCTTCGTGCCTTGAGATTTGGAGTTGGTGATTGTGTATTCCTCCATGTATTTCCCATAAAGGGTGTGAAGAGGTTCGGGAGAAAGGGCAAGCTTAAACCTAGATATATTGGACCATTTAAGATTTTTCGTGTAGTTGGTGAGGTATCTTATGAGTTAGCTTTACCTCTAGAGTTTTCCCCTATTTATATAGTTTTCCATGTCTCCATGTTGTGGAATTATAATCTCGATTTATCTCATGTTCTTAGATGGGACTCTATCTAAATAGATGAGTGTTAGACCTTTGTAGAAGAGCCGATGCTCATTTTGGCTAGTGATGTTAGGAGGTTGCACACTAGAGAGATTCCTGTATTTAAGGTTTAGTGGAGGAACTGCCTAGTGGAGGAGGCCACTTGGGATATCGAGAGAAAGATGCGGGCCCAGTATCCTCAACTATTTGAGACTTCATGTATATCCTAATCCTTAACTTTTGTGGACAAAAGTTCCTTTAGTAGTTGATATTGTAATGACCCTTCAGGAAATTTTCTATATTTCTACTTATTTTTTGCCATTTGAGCTTTTCTATAGTTTCCCTAAGTAATTTATGACTTTTTAGAGCTGAATGTTCTGTTATCGGGCAATTCTTTTAGTTTGTAGAGCTAATTCCTTGTTTTAAAGTCTTCGCTGCTTCCAAATGGCCACTAAGAGAAAACTTTATTCAAACAATCTCTTATGTAAATTCTTACTGTGCTAGAAGCTCCCGAAATATCAATTTTACGCTAGGTATACCTTTGGTTTGGGTCCCGAGACACCCAAGATCATTTCAACCTATCAGTCGAGAGTTAAGAAAAGAAAATATAGGTGTGGGACCCATATTTAGTTAAAATGATCTCATATGTAAATAGTAAGGATGCCATCACATTTGAAACACGAATTTGGTATGGTTACATAATTCATTTACATATATGGGATTTCGGAAGAAACCTGAGGGCTCCAAAGAATTTCTGAGTTTCAACTATCTTTTGGTACAGTTGCTATCACAAGAAAGGGCAGTGATGACGATAGTGAGATCGCATGGGCATGGGCATGGGTTGTGATCACAAGCAGCATGTGCAACTAGCCGATAGTGTAATCACAGATCCTGGGCTGCTATAGCGAAACTCGAGGACCTGGTATAGGCAAAAATAGACCCCAAAGTCACGAATAAATAGACCCCAAAGTCACGAATTCAACTATTTTCATCCATTATTTGAAAGGAAAAACCCTTAAGAGTGAGATATCTCTAAATTCTGACTTGTGGGTGACTTGGGAACTTGATAAAAATTTACTTTCGTGATTATCTTCTGATTTGAGTTAAGAATTCACCCTTTTTTTGGTAAAATTTCTTGATTTCTTTCTCCAAATCCCAAAACTATTAGGGCTTGATTTTAGCCCCTATTTAGCTTGGTTTTAATACATTTTTGAGAGAAATGATTCCTTGAACTTGTAAGAACGTTGGGTTGGTTTTGGAAATCCAATATCCATAAGTGGGACCCATATGAGGTTTTGATGTGATTTTTGGACCCTAATCTCAATGGTTCAATAAGGGTATTGTTATTCTTGTATTGATTAGTAGAATTTATTTTTGATAACTTGGCATCTTGAAGAGGCTTCTCGAAAGGGAAAAGTGTTGGTTTAGCAGTTCGTTGAGCTTTCTTCTGCATCAAGGGTTGTTAGGTTTATTCCTTGTTAAATTGAGCTATCTCATAACATTCCTATGATATTGTGTTAGATTTAGGATGGTTTTAGGTGTTGGATTGTTAGATTTGGGATAGTTTTTGGTGTTGGATTGATGAAATTCAAGCCTTGTGTTGGTTGGACAGTTTAGACTAAATTGAAACCATAGAGTTGAAATACATTTCTTGTTTCCTTATGCCTTAGGTGAATTGGATTTCATTACTCATGTTTAGGAAGAGAATGCCTTAGATTACTCAAGTTACATAAAAATGCTCTAGTCACTTATGATTAGGGTAAGTTTGTCCTTAGTTGCTTATACTAGTGAAAGTTGCCCTACATTCCATTGGACTTAGTTATAGGGTTTGAGAAGAATATCTACCTTAGGGCTAATTGTGGCTTGCTTTACATCTAAGAGTGGATTTAGATACCTTAGCCTATAAATGGGTAGAATTTGACTTAAAATATATTTCAGGGATTTAGAGGTGGACTCTTGACCCACTTTAAGACAAGATTGATGAATAGATCTTTTGAAACCCTTATACGCTTATTAAATGCCTAGAGAATGCCATTTTGAGGAAATATTGAGGAACTTTGGTACTTGTTGATTATGATAAATAAAGTTGGAAGTAATGCCTGAAAATGATTCGTCCATATGATTTTGATTTATTGGTTAACCTTAAGTCGAACTTTTGGGTATGCTATTTTTTTGGCTATTAACTAGACTACCGAATATACCATTGAATTTGATATTGTCTTAATAATAAATTATGTTATTGACTAAGCTATGAATAAGATATAGATTATGCTATAGTTTAGCTATTGCTGAAGCTATTGATAAGCTACCTTTCATGGTAATGGTAAGCCATTAAATATACTATTGATAAGTCATTGCTCATGGTATTGCTTATGATTATGATCATTCTATGAAATTATGCTAGTAATTATGCTATAAAACATCCCTATTGATGTAATTAGAAATTGTGCCATGAATTATGTTAGAAGTTACGTTTATTGATTATATAGTAAGTTGTGCTATTAATTATGATTTAAATAGTGATGCTTAATTATATGATAACTTATACTATTGATTTTTCCATCGACTATGATGATGTGGCTATTGATTTGATTCAGGATATTTACTATGTATGATTATATACCCTATAAAATTTCAGAGGATGATTATGATGATATTTATACCCAGCAAGGCCGGAGGATGACTATGATGATATTGATACCCGGCAAGGATGGAGGATGATAATGGCATATTGATACCTGACCAAGACAGTGGATATTATGTTCATATATTGATACCTGATAAGGATGAAAGATGATTATGATGATATATTGATACCCGATAAAGATAGAGGATAATGATATTGATGTACCTATTTGTACATCTACCTCTCTTAGTCTGGCTATGCCATATGTATGGCTATTATATATATACATATATGAGTTGGGTTTGAAGTTTATATTAGAGATGCCACTTATAGCACGAAAGTGATAAAAATGATAATTAGTGGACTTACGAGGATTAGTGATAATTATTGATTAGTGATAAATGATTATACGGTGGTATAGTTGATATTTAGTGACAAATAAGGATTAGTGGTGGATATTGGTGAAGTAACTAATCATGATTATTTGAAAAATGAGTATTAGTTGGTAAAGGATAATTAGCGAATAAATATTGGCTAGTTGCTAAATATTAGTTAGTTTCTAAGTATTGGCTAGTTGCTAAACCTTGGTTAGTTGGTCAATATTTGATAGTTGATAACTAATGATTAGTGGATATATGGTGAATAGTTTTTAAATAATGACTTGAGGTTATGTGATAACTAGTGATCAAATGGTTTAAATAACAAGAGATGGTTAGCTAATAAATGGTGACTAATGAGTATCGATGATAAGGTTTTTATATGTTGGTTAAATTTTGGAATGTGAGCACATTATCATATGTTGGCAAATTACCAATTGATGATAAATTGTGGATTGATGAATAAATAATGAGTTGGTTATTTTTAAGAAATGAATGGTTGTTTTATTCTAGCTAGGGGCCATGATAGGCCGCCTTCCCCAGGTCATATTTCCACTCTTGATCCAGAGGTTCTTCAGCCCTAGCCAGTGTTTGGCGAGGGACTAGCCCATGCTCAACCAGGGTTTATTTCTTCTTCAGTTCTAAGAGATGCATTATTTTAGATTTTGGGGATAGTTGGTGGTGTGCCATCTGATGGTGCATAGTTTAATGATCTGAGTAGGACGGAGAAGAAAGCGCATCTTGTAGTTACGGGTCTGAGAGTTGAGGTTCCTCCTGCACCGATAGGTTCTCAGCTGGTAGTTGTTCAATCAGTGATTGTTCACCTTGCTATGTCTTATTAGGAGTAGAAGATGTTTTGTAGATTCTTCAAATTGGCTTCGCCTATGTTTTCAGGTGCACCAGGAAAAGATACATATGAGTTGCTGATTGCTTGTTATGTTAGGCTCCGTAATTTAGGCATTGTTGAGACGGTGTGGATTATACTATATTTAAGTTGGAATTAGATGCTCGACATTGGTGGAGAGTTTTATGGATTTTAGACCAACTGGATCTTTTTTTTTATCGAGGAATCTGTTCTCTGAGATATTTGTAGAGAAGTACATGACATGCATCCTTAGAGATAATTTGAGGGATCCATTCTCTAGATTCGAGAAGTGCTCCATAATAGTAGCACAACATGAGACTTATTTTCATGAGTTGGCTAGATGTGTGAATTCTCTTTTGGACACTAAGTATGAGACAGTTTATTACTTTCTTAATGGGTTGAGACTTGCCATTTGAATGTCTACTCACAGTTTAGTTTGTGTAGGTAGGTATTTTGCCAAGGTGTCTGATCGTGCTCGGGTGATAGAGAAGATTCACCGTGAGGGTCGCGAGGGTCGTAATAAGAGGCCTAGGTTTTAGGGGATATTCAGCAGAAGCCGTCGTAGTTCCCGACCCAAAGATGGAAGTTCTAAAAGTAGGTATCCTCCGCATCCATCCTATCACTTTCACATTCAGCCAAGTCGACCTGTTCAAGTAGTGCTTCAGATTACTGATGAAGGTAAGTCTAGTGCCATTGATCTCCCTAGTAAATGCAGTAGTCAGTCCTTGAGAGGTTTATCATTTATTATTCTAGACATAGTGGTTATTCCAAGACAATCGAATTTATTGTCTCTAGTTCAGCTAAGGTATTATGTTATACTTGTGGAGCTCCTGGTCACTATTCGCGAGATTTCTTTAGTCGTGGGGAAATTGTTGCTTTAGCTTAGAGTGTTCCCTTATTAGAGTAATTCATCCCTTAGTTAGAGGTGGTTATCATGATCGCATGGGTGATCTCCATGGTACTCAAGGAGGTTCTCAGGCAGGGAAGTTAGGAGGTAGGTCAGGTGCCTAGCTAGGTAGCAAACATGGTCAACTGCATACTGTACCTGCTAGGACCAAGGCTGAGACTACAAATATTGTTACCACAAGTACGATTTTGATGTTCAGCTAGGTTATCCTTGATTTTTATTATCCGAGATCCACTTATTCTTATCTATATGCTTATTATGCACCATGGTTTGAGCTGTCTTGTAATTTATTATCCGTGCTACTGCACGTATCTGCCCCACTGGGTAATTCTTTAGTAGTGGATTGGGTTTTCATATCATGTGTTGTGACGTTATAGGCATTGATACTTTTGCTGACCTTATTATTCTAGATATGGTGGATTTTAATGTGATTTTGGGCATGGACTTTTTATCCCACTATCATGCAGTCATGGATTGTTTTGCCAAGACATGTACCTTAGCCATGCCCAGTATACCCCCACTCAAGTGGTAGGGAGTTGTTAGCCATGAGCCAACGGAGATTATTTCTCATATGTGTTCTAGGAGGCTTAATTAAGGGGGTAACGGGTCTTATCTCGCTTATATTTGTTATACTAGTTTACTAGACATAGTTCTTATTATTTGTGGGTTTCTTGATGTGTTTCCTACCAACCTGCCTAATATTTTCCCCTAGTCGTGACATTGAGTTTGCTATTGATCTCGAGCCTAGCACCTGACCTATTTCTATTGTACCTTACCATGTGGCTCTTTCCGAGCTTAAGGAGCTAAATTCTCAACTTTAGGATCTTCTTGGTAAGGTTTTTATTAGAACAAGTGTATCCCCTTGGGGATCTTTTGGGTTATTTGTGAAAAATAAAGATGGCTCCATACATATGTGTATTGATTATAAGAAGATTAATAAGGTGACAGTGAAAAAACGTTATCCTATGCTTCACATTAATGATTTGTTTGACTAACTTCAGGGAGTGGCAGTGTTTTCTAAAATTGATTCGAAATTGAGTTACCATCATTTGAGGATTTGGGATGAGGATATCCCTAAGACAGCATTTAGGACCCGTTATGTTCATTATGAGTTCTTGGTGATAACATTTAGGTTAACTACTGCCCCAGTTGCGTTTATGTATTTGATGAACCGAGTATTTAGGCCTTACCTGGATTCTTTCATGATTGAGTTCATCGACTAATCACACTCAACTTACTCCAAGATTTATGGGCAAGGTGATCGTTGTCAAATATAATAACCCAACTTGAGTTGGGGTCAAATCCATGAGAAAAGGAATTAGTATCCAAATCCTATAGCTGTTGAGAGCTTCTAAGTGATTACCCACAATGTAAACATAACATAAAATATGAATTTAAAATTGGGGGAGGGGGGTTATGGTTTGGAAGGTTGTTTTGACAAAGTCTAATCAAACTACCAATTAAAAGCAACAATCGTAGATGAAATACCAATATGTTGAAAGTCTTGGGATTATGTTTTTTTCTTAGGGACAAATAGTGAATGGGTTCAAGATCATCAAATGAAAACTCTAGTTAATGACTACATGGGCAGGCTAGGTGTAATACCCCAAAGATTTCTAGAAAATTTCATCCCAAGAATGCCTAGTATTAGCTTCTAAATTGAATGATAATTATTCCATGAGGAATTTTCAAGATTTTCCCTTTTTTCATATGGAAAATTCAATAACCTTTCCATCGATATATGATTCGCTTAAATCCGATAACCGGGTAAGAAATTATGACTATTTCAGGTTCCCGTCATAAAAAAGTGCCATATTAGTCAGTGGTGCACCGCGCCACTAGAGGAAATGGCATTTGGCAATTTCCAGTAGGTGTCCGCGATTATGGTGCATCCCATTAGAACTCAAATTCAGAATTGTCCTTTTTCTAGTGTCTCAGCGCGATTCCAAAGTTCTAGGCCACGAAGGAAGGGGCAACGCGATGGCTCTGCATTGCGCCATCCCTGAATTTCTCACCACTATTTCATTGATTAGTTATTAGTTGGAGTTAGTTAGGAACATGTCCCATCAACTCCTTATTCAGATTATTAAGACAGTAAGGCTTTCAGACTAGATGCAGACTATTGTATTTCAGAATTCAGTGTTTACAGTTTTGTTTTGGGTATTGTATTACCCCATAGATGTAATCTCATCCATGTTATGTTTAGTGTTGAACGTTATGGACTTTCAGTGCATGATTCCGTATCATTCATTATTTTATGTAGTGTACAGGTACAAATATCAGTCATGGGTTAGCTTGTGGTCCTTTGGGGTCATGAGCACCGTGTAGCATTCCCAGTTTAGCAAATCGGGGTGTTACAAACTTTGCATCAGAGCCTAAGGTTCAATAGAGTCCTAGGAAGTCTGAAAGCCGCATCTAGTAGATTCTTGTACATGGGTGTGTTGCGCTCCACATTTATGTGCAAGAGGCTATGAGATGTTTAGGAACAGTTTCCTTTCTTTCAGTATTGAAGTCGTGCACGTTAGCATAATCACAAGACAAAATCTCAGTCTAATCCGCTTCTTCTCTTTATTTTAGAATAAGCCTCCTAAGAGAAGAAATCAGTTAGCCCCTCAGCCCGAAGAACCTTTGGGAGATCATGTTTCTTATGTGGAGTTTAGGACCGCATTAACCAAACTCGCTTAGTCAGTAGCTGCAAATAATGAGTGACCAGATGTCGTTCCGGCTAACCCAGTGGCCAACTCAACTGCAGCTAGGATTTGGGACTTCACCCGAATGAATCCTCCATCCTTCCACAGGTCTAAAGTAGATGAAGACCCTGAGGAATTCATTGATCATTTTAGAAAGTGATAGACATCATGGGGTGACTACTGTTGAGAGTGCTAGTTAGCCGCATACCAGTTGTAGGATGTTGCTCATACTTGGTTCAAATAGTGGAAGTCAGAAAGGTCAGATGATGCAGGTCCTATAGAGTGGGAAAAGTTTGTTACTGTATTCATAGATAAATTCTTTCCCCAAGAGCTTAGAGAGGTGAAGGTACTAGAATTCATCAACCGCAGGAAGGGAAATATGATGGTGAAAGAGTATTGTCTAAAGTTTACTCAATTAGCCAGTTATACCCCTCATGTGGTTACAGACGGCAGAGCCAAGATAAGTTCGCTTCAGGGGTAAATGATAGCGTGGTTAATAAGTGCAGATCCGCAATGCTAAATAGTGACATCACTTTATCCAGTATTATGACCCATGGTCAGTAGATAGAGGAGCAGAAGATTAAGAAGAGGGAAAAGCCGAATAAGAAAGCTAGGACAGGTAGCTTTAATTTTAGTCAGCCTAAATCAGAAAGAGAAAACCGTTCTCAGCTTCATCCTAAGTCATCAGTTCCAGCTCCTTGTTCAGCCAGTGCTCAAGCTCCTAAGTTCAGAGATAGAGTGCCAGGCTCTAAGTGTCAGGGCAGTGTTAGCAATTCCCGAAGTAATCCCCTTTGTCAGACTTGTGGTAAGAACCATAAGGGTGCTTGCAGAGCTGGAAGCGATGTCTATTTCGGTTGTGGCAAGCCAGGCCATAGAGTCAGAGACTTCCCTCATTCAGGTTATCAGAGTCATCTCCTCTCCTCATCTCTTTCCAGTCTCCTAAATAAGCAGGGTGCCACCACCAGTGCTACTAGCGAGCAACGCCCAAATAGACTATATGCCCTTCAGACCCGACAATATCAGAAAAATTCTCCTGATGTAGTCACTGGTACTTTACAGATCTTTCATGTGCATGTTTACTCTTTGCTAGATCCAGGAGCTTCTATGTCTTTTGTTACTCCCTATATAGCAGTTGATTTTGAAAACAATACCAAAATTCTAGCAGAGCCCTTCTCAGTCTCTACTCCAGTGGGAAAAACCATCATAGCCCGGCGGGTATACAGGAACTGCCCGGTTATGATGTTTCAGAAAGTCACTTCAGTAGACTTAGTTGAATTAGAGATGACTGATTTGATGTCATTCTCGGCATGGATTGGCTTCATTCCTGCTATACCACAATGGACTGTAGAAATAGAATAGTCCAGTTTCAGTTTCCAATTAAACCCGCCCTTGAGTGGAAGGGTAGTGTATCCGCTTTCAGGGGTCAGGTTGTTTCCTACCTTCGGGCAGGGAAAATGATATCTAAAGGATGTGCCTATCATTTTTTTCGAGTTAAGGATACTAGTTCTGAAACTACCAGTCTTGAATCATTCCCAGTAGTGAATGAATATTCAGATGTCTTTCCCGAAGATCTTCTAGGAATTACTCCCAAAAGAGAAATAGACTTTGGTATTGACCTTCTACTAGATACTCAGCCTATCTCTATTTCTCCATACAGAATGTCACCAGCAGAACTCAGAGAATTGAAAGATTAGTTGAAGGATCTCTTAGATAAGGGATTCATCAGACACAATGTTTCTTCGGGGGGCGCACCAGTCTTATTCATGCGTAAGAAAGACAATTCTATCATAATGTGCATCGATTACCATCAACTCAATAAGGTCACGATCAAGAACAAGTATCCACTTCCTAGAATCGATGACTTGTTTGACCAACTTTAGGGTGCCAGCTGTTTCTCTAAGATAGACCTCAGATTCGGCTATCATCAGCTCAGAGTTAGAGAAAGTGATATTCCGAAAATAGCTTTTGGTACACGGTAAAGTCACTTTGAATTCTTAGTCATGTCATTTGGTCTTACCCATGCCCCAACATCATTCCTGGACTTGATAAACCATGTGTTCAAGCAGTACTTGGACATGTTCATCATAGTCTTCATAGATGATATTCTGGTCTATGGAATGTTGTACTTCGTAGCCCTTATATGAGGAATTTAGTTATTTGATTCTAGCTCAGCAAATTCCAGAATATAGACATATGTTTCATCCTTCTTGCATTCTTTTTAAGGCTCAGATGGCTCGACCAAGATCTGACTATCCAAACACAATGTTCAAAAATGTTTAGAATGAGGCCCAATACGCCCAAACTCAAGATTTGTAGTCTTTTTTACATCCCCACATAACTCAAGTATTCTCTCCTTATGAGTAACACTATCCATAAGAGTATGAGTAATTTTTAACTACTCTAATTTCAGCTACTTAAGTTGGTTTTTCAGAATTCTTTCAATCTCACACCACCTATAACTAGGTTGTAAGGCATTACATGCAGCAATGTTTACATCCGACTTTTCTTGTAAGTGGTAGATATCTAAGACAAACCTATCAACCTTTTGAATACTGTCTTGATTTTGTTTTGCCAGGAGTGCCAATGTGTCAAGCATACTCTTATTATGTTCCAACAATATATTTATCGCGCTCCTGTAGTAATGCATCAGATCATAAGGAAGAGGATCAATAAAAAAGGAATCATCATCACTCCATACTTTCTCTGGCCAGGTTGTCATCTCAAGAAGAGTAACAAACAAAACAAAAGAAAATAAAACCTGATAACTCCAAAAACTTCAATCAAGAATTCCGAGGCTGTATTGCCCGGCAACGGTGCCAAACTTTATAACACCCAAACTACCCCTCCTTAGAATGATAAAGCATTCGCTGTCAAATATAGTAACCCAATGAGGTTGGGGTCAATCCCATAGGGAATAGGCCAAAAATCTATTTTAAACTTATTAAAATCACCAGGAAGTGCAGAAAAGTAAAAGGGGGAATTTGCCGAAATAGAAAAAAGAAAAGAATTGGTTGCTCTTAGTTGTAAACAATCGAAGACGAACAATATCCTTGTGTTCCCCCTGGCTTCTCAACTCAGTAGACTTATTGTGCACTATCGAACTATTCTAATACCTTGTATGTAGAATCTGATAAGTTATGTACCATTGACAATCTTTTAGATGAGCAACTGGATTTCACCCTTTTTCTTTTAAGTCTCAGGATGATGCCATGCTAACCCTTATCTTTGATCCCAGTAAATTATTACCTTTTATCTCTATAGTTATTAGATGATAGTTAATAATATTACTTAGATAGTACCTAGTAGCATGTATTGATCGTTAAGATTCAAAATACTATTGTGATTTTCTTTACCTAGTCACTACTCCTCTTTTGGAGTAAGTAGCAATAATCTTGGCGAGATCTTAACATTGGATACTGCTAAGAAATCAATAAGAATGAAGTAAACCCAGTACATTCAAGAATTTTTATCTATAATGACTTGGCACTTCCTCTACTTCGTGAATCTACCAAGGTTCCCATAACACTAGCTAAGGGAATTAGCCGCTCATAGTTATACGAACAATCATGAAATCCACAGACAAAAATTTAAAACTTAATCTCACAATAATAAGAGAAGAAATCCCAAAGTCTTAAATTGAATAAAAAACCACGAACAACAAGATGTTTGAGAATTTGGCCCCAAATAGGCCTCCATCTCAATCAATCAATATATGAATGTGTTTTTCTGAATAATAATGAATAAACAAAGCCTAAGGGATATTTATATAATACAAGAAACCCTAGAAATCAAATCCTAACTAAAAATAGGAAAAGTTAATTTCTTATACATAATAGAACTTAAAAACATCATAAGAGTGTAATCGGGAAACGGGGAAACCTTAGAAAATGAATTCAAAATGATCCAAAAATATTGAGGACGATGGATACTTACTCTCACTACTTGCTCTCTGCAGAGTGGGTGCATGTGCTACTTGTGGTCTGTAGAGTGGGTGCGAGTAGTAAAAGTAAGTGCCAAACTAAAATTTCCTGCAAATTAGTATTTGGAATTTTAGACTTCTGACACATGCTTTGCCCACATACGGTCTACAAGTACTACATGCGGTCTACATATTGAAGTAGAAAGTACCAGGAGTCATCTTTTCAGCTATTCTTCAATTCTCGAACATGATTTGGTACTGAACAAGCCATAAAGCATGCTAAGTGTAACACCCCAAAAATGGGTCCCGAGACATCATACGGTGCTCGAGACTATGAGTAGCCACAGGCTAAGTGTAGATAACTCACAATACCTTGAATAACTGAAAACTGAGAATTGTTATCACGAGTGATAAATAATGTTGTATCAATCTAGTGAGTCATAACACTTAGTTCTAAAAGCTGTACCGATATTCTATCTTAAAATCATACTGTCTAAGCGTAGAAAAGACCCACTTTTATATCTGTAAACTGAAATCTGAAATCTTATAGTTATTGAATTATATAAAGAAATATCAGAATAAAATTATGAGCCTTTACACTTAGTTTCTAAAAGTTATTCTATTATTCCTTTTTGTAGTCTTTTTTATTAGGCTGTAGGGAGGTTTTTCTAACCGACATACACTATGTGAGCTATCATAGTGTCCAACATTTAGTTCCCTTATGGTAAAACCTCATGTTGGGGAGAGGTGTCATACTCTTGCCAAGGAGTATAACCTAATCTAAGTGATCACATCTGTAGCTATCATCGATATTGAAATGGAAATAATTTGATAGTCTGAACCTAAGTAGGCTCATAGTTCTGGTTCATCAGAACAATACCCAACTCAGTGCTAAATACTATTCCCTTTAATCTGTGTGCTCGTTCTGTTGTAAATCCACTTTTAAAACTAGCATAAGGATTTATAATAAAAAATAATTATGCGTCTATGTATTTCAAACTGTTAGCAAAGCTAATTTGTTTTTAGTAAACTATAATAAAAATATAAAGTGGAGCCCATATCTTATTGAAAGATCAAATCTTTATAAAAGTTTGAAAAATAACCAATCATAGGATGCTTAAAGCATTGTTATTGTTGAAATATCAATGTTAAACTAAGTCTTAACATCCCATGTATCAAATTTATGTCAAAGAATCATAAAGTTCATGATTGATAATGAAAATATTGATAATTCAATTGTAAATATGGAAATTTACTGCAATAGGCATAAAAATATGAAAGTAGACATGCAATTCAATGTCTAAATCTCTCAAAATCATAATCTTCAAATAGTAATAAGTGGGTATAATCCCTAAACTGAAATTCATATAGTTTCATATAAAATTCAACTTAAAAACTAATTTTGGGCACAAGGATTGAAGAATTATCCTTGTTGAAACATCCCATATCCCTTAATAGATGAATAGATGAAGAAGCTTGAACTTGAATTCCTATTTGTGTATTTGAAGATTGATTCTTGAAGGTCTTGAATTGGAAATCTTGAATTTTGGGTTATCTTGAAAAAAGAAAGGTGGAATTTAGATTTCCTGAGGAATAAGATTTGAGTTCTAGGGTTTTCTTTGAGAGTAATTTTGATGAAAGTATGCATAATGTGTTTAGGATAGGTTAAATTCCTTGTTTCTTATGATTTGGGGATTGGAAAAATGACTAGATTGCCCTTTGTAAAAAAATTACTCAAAACTGGAAAATCTCAATTTGGCACACCACTGAGACGCGCCGCTATCGCAATGGCTCACTGGAAAAGGAAAAATGGCCATTTTGTGCTCTGGTGCGATGTAGAGTAATCACATTGTGAAACTAGAAAAGGATGAGTGCCATTTTGCATACCACCGCGATGCGATGTCTGTCCAATTGGGAATTTTAATGTGATACAGGAAAATCACATTAAGATACTAGAAGGGGATGGACTAGAACCGAAACTTCTCCATGACGTGGGCTAATCGTGGTGCTCCACTGGAAATTGGAAAATTGCAAATTATCCTTCACCGCGATGCGGTGCTTATTGCAGTGTTACTTTTTTTCACTAAAATTTCCATAACTTCTCAATCGAGTATCGGATTAAGGAAAAATTGGTATCATTGGAAAGCTAATTCAATTATCTATAGTTTGGTTGGTCTAGATCTAGAAAATTTTACTCATATAAAGATTTATACACTTTTGAAGTTGTCTCTTGACATACTAGGAGATAAACTAAGCTAGTAAAAGTATAGGGTATCATAATATCTCCCCCTTGGCAACATTTATCCTCGAATGAGACTAGTTAAATTGAAGATTCTGAGGGACTCAGACTATATGCTAGTATGCACAACTAAAACAAAACTGCATGACTGAATCTAACTCATACTGAGCGACTGAACTAATCTGCGAATGCATGAATTTACATGAAGATAACTATATGGATGAATCTGAGACTGGAAAAGAATTGAATTAAGAAAGATTGTTACCTCAGGCTGAATCTGAGTTCGTGGAGAAAAGACGAGCATAATTGGTACGCACATCTACTTCTACTTCCCAAGTAGCACCCTCAATGGACTAATTTTGCCACAGAACTTTGACCAAGGAAACTTTTTGTTCCTTAGACTACAGATCTGATGATCAAGAATCTCTATTGGAACTTCTTAGTATGAACGACTATTCTAAATATCTGTACTTTCTAGAGGGACTACAACAGTTGAATCGTCCATGCACTTTTTCATTAAGGACACGTAACACTGGGTGAATTGATGACAAGTTTGTAGCTAGGTCTAGCTCATACACTACCTTCCCCATGCGACTCAAAATCCTATAGGGACCCACATATCAGGGACTAAGCTTCCTCTTTTTACCAAATCTCTTCACCCCTTTCATGGTTGAAACCTTCAAATACACAAGATCATTTACTTGAAACTCAAGATCTCTTCTTCTTATGTCTACATAAAATTTCTGACAACTCTGAGCATTTTTTAATCTCTCTTGAATCAACTGAACTTTCTCCATGACTTCAAAAACCATATATGGCCCAATCAAAGCGGCCTCGCCCACTTTGAATCAACCAACTAGTGATCTACATATCCGCCCGTAAATAACCTCAAACGAGGCCATCTGAATACTAGAATGGTAACTATTATTGTAGGAAAACTCGATCAACGACAAGTGGTCATCCCAACTGCCTTTGAAATCAAGAACACATGCCCTCAACAAATCCTCTAGAGTCTAAATGGTCCTCTCTGCCGGACCATATGGCTGTGGATGAAAAGATGAACTGAGATGAACTTTGGTACCAAGACCCTTCTGAAAGGCTTTCCAAAATTAAAAGGTAAATTAAGTACCCCTATCTGAATTAATGGATAAGGTAACTCCATGCAATCTAACCATTTCTCTGATATATAGCTTAGCATAATCTTCAGCTGAGTAGGATGTGTGAACTAGCAAAAAATGGTTGATTTGGTCAATCTATCTACAATAACCAAATCAAATCATGCTAATGTCGTGAATGTTGTAATCTAGCCACCAAGTCTTTATTCACCTCTTCCTACTTCTAAGTGGGAATAACAAACTCCTACAAAGTGCCACCAGGTCTTTGGTGCACTACCTTAACCTATTAAGAAGTTGCACACTTGGCTATAAATTTTGCAATATCTTTCTTCATACCACTCCACCAATAGACTTCCCGTAGATAGCAGTACATCTTGGTGGCTCCTGGATGAATGGAATAACACGCACCATACATTTATGCCATAATCCGCTACCTCAAATTTTCAACACATGGCACACATAATCTAATCTGGTATCTCAACACTCCATATCCCCCTTGGGGAAAACCTCTACCTTTTTGTCTTTAACTGAATCCTTTAGTTTGATCAAACTAGAATCCTTGTCCTGTTTCTCTTTCACTTCAGAAACTAGAGAAAATTTTGAGCTACTCTTAACCCAAATATTTCCTTCAACTGAGTCAACCAACCTCACACCTAATCTAGCTAACCGGTGAAATTCCCTAAATAACTCTCTCTTATCATTCTCCACTTGAGCAAAACTGCCTATAAATAATCTACTAAGGGCATCTGCCACTACATTTTCCTTGCCTGGATGATATAACACACTCATATCTTTATCCTTCAAAAATTCTAACCTTCTTCTCTGATGAAGATTTAACTCCCTTTGAGTAAACACATATTGCAAGCTTTTGTGGTCCGTAAACATATCAACATGCACCCCATAAAGATAGTGCCTCCAGATTTTCAATGCAAATACAATAGCAGCTATCTCAAGATCATGGGTAGGGTAGTTATTTTTGTGAGGCTTAAGATGTTTAGAGGGATAGGCTATAACCTCACCTCTCTATATTAAAACGTAACCCAAACCGATTCTAGAGGCATCATAACATACAAAAAATTCATCTGTACCTTAAGGTAGCGCTATAACTAGGGTTGGAGTGATTCGAGTCTTAAACTCCTGAAAACTCTTCTCACAGGAGTTTGACCACTAAAACTTAACTTTCTTCTGAGTTAATATAGACATAGGCGACACAATAGAAGAAAAACCCTAAACAAAACATCTATAATAGCTAGCTAAACCCAAGAAACTTTGAATGCCTGATGAAGAGATAGGTCTAGGCCAGTTTCTTACTGCTTCTGTCTTTTGGGGATCAACTCTAATGCCATCAATGGAAAGACTATGACCGAGGAAAGCTACTAGCCTTAGCCAAAATTCACATTTGCTGAATTTGGCGAACAACTGGCAATTTCTAAGAGTTTGCAACAAAGTTCTAAGATGGTCTGCATGATCATCCTTACTATGAGAATGGACAAGAATATCATCGATAAAGACTACAATAAACATATCCAAATACTGTTTGAACACTCTGTTCATCAAGTCCATAAAGGTTGCTGGGGCATTTATCAGCCCGAAGGACATAACTAGAAACTCAAAATAACCGTAATGGGTTATGAAAGCTATCTTTATGGTATCACATTCCCTTACTCTAAGATGATGATAGCGGAATCTAAGGTCTATCTTAGAGAAATAACTTGCACCTTAGAGTTGGTCGAATAAGTAATCAATCCTAGGAAGAGGATGTTTGTATTTGACTGTGACTTTATTCAACCGACGATAGTCAATGCACATTTACAAAGAACCATCTTTCTTTCGCACGAATAGGATGGGAGCATTCTATGGAGAGACACTGGGCCTTATGAAACCTTTATCTAAGAGGTCTTTAATCTGCTCCTTTAATTATTTAATCTCAGCTAGAGCCATTCGATATGGAGGAATGGAAATGGGATGAGTATCTTGGAGAAGGTCAATATCAAATTCAATTTCCCTATCGGGAGGTACCCCTGGAAAATCTTCAGGAAAACATCAGGAAACTTATTGATTTCACGAACTGACCGAATTATTGGAGTCTCAGACTTAGTGTTTTGACTCGAACTAGATGATAGTTACACCAATTTGAGGTTAACTTTTTGGATTTAATATAGCATATGAAATGACTCTTGGGAGACACTGAATTACCTTTCCACTCAAAGATTGGATCATCTGGAAATTGAAACCTCACCACTCGGGTGCGACAATCTGTGGATGCATAATAGGAATGAAGCCAATCCATATAGAGAATAGGGTCAAAGTTGGCCATATCTAACACTATTAAATCTGCAAACATGATTTTATGAAGGATAATGATATGGCACTATCAATAGATCTGTTTGGAAACAACTGACTCACCTACTAAAGTAGAAACCAAGAAGGGATTAGGGATCTTTTCAGGACCTATTTCAAAATTTACTGCACTTAGTGGGATCACATAATAGAAATTCAACTTGAGGTCTAACAACACATAACAATCAAGATGAAAGATACAAAGCATACCAGTGACAACATCTGGTTAACTCTCTTACTCTTGATGGGATGGTAAAGTATAAAACCAATTCTGGCGCTTACCGCCACCGGTACTGGATAATGCGCCCTGAGGAGGGACTGGGTGTCCTAGAAGGCTGGTGCACTAGTAGCTTGAGTCTGGGACGAGCATCCCTATTTCCATAATTAGCATGCGGAAAATCTTTGATTCTATGGACTAACTTACCAGAACCATAACGACCTTTTTCCCCCAACAAGCACTTATCAAGATGATTCTTACCATACTTAGCATATGAAGGGAAATTGGGTTTTCCACTCACACTATTCTGAGATCTGGACATATAAGTCTTACCCTATTTCCCCTGTCTATCTCTCGGGGTGGGAGCACTAGCTAAAGATGGAGCTAGCATAGATGAATGATTCTGTAACTGTGAATGATTTCCCCCTTAAAACATTGTCTGTCCATACTCAAACCGCCTGGTTCTACCCTTCTTATTTCCTCTCTCCCTTTCCTTCAACTTTTCTGCCTCAATCTATTGAGCATGAATCATCAACCTAGCAAGATCCATGTCACCAATAATCATGGCAATCCTGCACTTCTTGACTACAAAACTAGATACTCTAGTAAAAAACATACTCATACTTGCCCTAGGGTCAATCGTATCAGGGGCATACTTAGAGAACTGGTTGATCTTAAGGAAGTACTCCTTCAATATCATAGAGCCTCGCCTCAGGTTCATAAACTTCTCTACCTTATCTCCTTTCATTTCATGTGAAAAGAACCTATCTAGAAATACATCTTGAAATACTTTCCAACTCATAGGAGCTGCGTTCTCACCTCTACCATTGTTCCACATAACTACCCAATCATATGTTACATCCTTCAGCCTATAGGATGCTAACTCTACACTCTCCTTCTCTAAAATATGCATAATCTGGGTGATCTTTTTCACCTCTTCTAAGTAAAGTTATAGGTCCTCACATGGTTTTGACCCAAAGAACTCAGGTGGTTTCATTCTCTTAAAGTCACGGATTATGGCTGTGGCTAAATCCCTATTCCACTAAAGTGGGACGACCTCCTGATGGTTTCCCTGAACATTGGCAGTCATAGCCTGGGCTAACGCCTATAAAGAAGCCTAAAATTCAGTATGGGATACATTATCATTCAGAGGGTCAGCGGGCTGGGGTGACTGGTTATCATTTCTGCATGCATTAGCTCGATGAGGAGGCATAATAAACTGTAATGTAAGAGAACAAGTTAAAAGTAGATAGAGACACAGTAAGCATGATAGATAATGAAAGAAAAAGATAATTTCCTAAAAACATCCCGCGGCCTCTTGCTCATAAATGTGGCGCGCTTCATACTTATGATCAAGACTCTATGTAATGTAGCTTGTATGACTCCCTAGGACTCTTATAACCTCAGGCTATGATACCAAGTTTATAACGACCCAAGATTGGGTCCCGAGACGTCACATGGTGCTCGAGATTACAAGTAGCCTCAAGCTAACCCTGTAAGCCTTCTACTAAATCTGGATACTCATAAATAGATAAATATGAACGTAATATGTATGCGGTAGTCTATCTGACTTAAGATAAATCATTTGAACATAATATCTAAAAGTACTAGACTCAAAGTATGGTAAAGAAATATTAAAAATCTAAACTATATCTAACAGTCTAACAAGCCTCTACTACTAACTAGAGAGCCACTAGGATAAGTCCCCTGCTGACTCAAACTGGTTGGAAATACTGAATCAACTACTATAATACGCTAGAAAATCTAAATGACTACGTCCCCGAACAAAGAGGACTCACCAACTGTCGGCATGTAGATAAACATACGCGAAATCACTCACACTGCTGAAACTGAGCACATAAACCTACATTATGAGACAATGTACCACACAGACGTATATGTGGATCAGTACTCTGAATGTGCTGAGTATATAAGGGTGAATGCATAAGTAAAAATAATATCTCAACATTAATGTAAATTTTCAAAAGAATGCATGTTAAGTGTAGATGACTCATAATAGCTTGAATAACTGAAAACTAAGAATCGTGATCATGAGTGATAAAGCATGCTATATAAATCTAGTGAATCATAACACTTAGTTCTAAAAGTTGTAATTGTAGTCTATCTAGAAATCACACTGTCGAAGTGTAGAAAGGACTCACTTTAATATCTATAAACTGAAAGCTGAAATCTTATAGTCAATGTCTTATATAAAGTAATAACTGAATAAAACTGTAAGCCTTTACATTTAGTTTCTAAAAGTTGTTCTGTTATTTTTTTTTGTAATCTTATCTATTAGGATGTAGAGAGGTTCTTCTTACCGAAAGACACTATGTGAGCTATCATAGTGTTCAACATTTAGTTCCCTTATAGGAAAACCTCACGTTGGGAGAGGTGTCATACTCTTGCCAAGGAGTATAACCTAATCGAAGTGAACACATCTGTAACTGTAATCCATATAGAAGTGGGAATAATCTGATAGTCTAAACCTATGTTGGCTCATAGTTTTGGGGCATGAGAACATAGCCAACTCAGTGCGAAATACTACTCCCTTTAATCCGTGTGCTCATTCTATTGGAAATTCACTTTTAAAACTAGCATAAGGGTTTATAATGAAAACCAATTATGCATCTATCAGTTTCAAATTGTAAGTAAATACTAATTTGTTTTCGATAACTGCAATAAAATGCGAGACCAACCAAAACTTAAACTTCTCCATGACGTGGGATAATTGCGGTACTTCACTGGAAATTGGACTATGCAAATTTATCCTTCACTGCGACGCGGTTCTTATCGCGGTGCTTTATTCCATTTCACTAAAATCTCTATAATTTCTCAACCGAGTAACGGATTAAGGTGAAATTGGTATTGTTGGAAAGGTAATTCAATTATCTATAGTTTAGTGGGTTTAGAACTGGAAAAGTTTACTTGTATCAAGAGTTATACACTTTTGAAGTTGTATCTCGACATACTAGGAGCTAAACTTAGCTAGGAAAAGAACGGGGTATCACACTAAGCAACTAGGGGAAAACTTACCCTAAGTATGATTAACTAGAGAATTTTTATTGATTTAAAGAAAGAAAATGCTAAACATGATTAATGAAATCTAATGTGCTAATATTCAAGGCTGCAAACTAAGTGTTTCAACTCTACAATTTCAATTAGCCTAAACAATCCAGCTAAACCCAAGTCTTGAATTTCATAACAAAAAACATAAAATCCTATCCCAAATCCAACACAATATCATAAGAATACTATGACAAAACTTAATCTAACAAGTATAAACCTAGACTACCTCAACGCCATAAAAAGCTCTTAAAGTACTAAACCTTTGCTTTTCCTTTCCCAGAAGTCTCTTCAAGATGCAAAGCTATGAAAAACACATTCTACTCATCAATATGATAATTTAGATAGCCATATTACACCAATGTTGTTCGGGTTCAAAAATATGCCAAAAACCCCATGTGCGTCTCACTTATAGAAAATCATAATTTTTAGACCAAGCCAACATGATATCAAGATCATAGATTCAAAATCCTCAAAAAGAGGTAAAAACCAAGCCAATTTTGTGCTAAAAATCAAGCCTTGAAGGATTTTGGGATTTGGTCAAATAATCAAGAAATTCAAGCATGAAATTGAAGAATTCTTACCTAAAATCCAAAGATATTCATGAAAATATATGTTAATCGAGCTCCCAAGTCACCCCCAAGACTCAATTTATAGTTATCACACTCTCTAGGATCACATTACCTTCTGCATGCCATCTAGGATCATAGGCAATACCAGATGATAGATGAAACTTGGAATTTTTCCAAGTTTCCGCTAAGGCCTCGGGATTCATTTAGAATCCGATATACGCATATCAATTATGTAAATATACCAAATTCAACATTCCAGACAAAATGGAAAATTTGAATTTTCATCAGAGGTCGTTTCGACAAATTATGTGTCCCATACCTAAATTTTCAGTTTTCCAGCTTTCTTTCAAATAGGTCAAAATGAGCTCAGGTGCGTTGGAACCCGATGCAAAGGTCTACCTAGCCTAAATCAATATTTTAGAGCTGGTGGCTTAGTCAGAATTTTCATCCAAGATTATTTTTTGAAGTTGTTGCCCAGTGGAAATTTGGAACCAGCGAAGACTCTAAATAGGGAATTGGCTATAAAAACCAAACGAACTGCTCGGTGACTGAACAGTTAGTCCCAACAAGTACCAATTGACTTGAGGCAGCTACAAAAAGTCTTTAATGGTAAAAATAAATGGGAATAAGGAAAATTAATTGAAAGGTCATTACATAATCCACTACTAAAGGAACTTTCTTCCCCAAAATTTAAAGATTAGGAAATACCTGAAGTCTTAAATAGGTGATGATACTGTTTTTTCTTCTCACTCTTAATATACAAAGTGGCCTCATCCACTAGGTGGTGTATATATTGAACCTTAACTATCAAAATCTCTCTAGTTCGCAACTGCCTCACATCGTTAGCCAAAATAAGCACCGGCCCCTCTATGAAGGTCAAACGCTCATCCAACTGGATGAAGTCCCATCGAAGCACATGAGATGTATCGAGAATATATCCCCGCAACATAGAGATATAGAAAACCATATGAATTGAGGTAAAATATGGAGGGAAATCTTACTCATAAGCTAACTCACCAAGTGCGAGAAAAATGTCAAAAGGTCTAATATATCTCGGACTAAACTTACCCTTCCTCCCGAACCTCATCATATCCTTCATAGGCGACCAAAGAAGGAATAAATGATCACAAACTCCAAATATCAAGGCACGAAGCCTACGGTCTGCATAGGCCCTCTGCCTACTCTAAGTTGCTCTCAACCTATCCTGAATCACCCTGACTCTATCCAACATCTCCTGAAGCATATCTGTACCGTGAGGCCTAACCTCTAAAGTTTCAAACAATTTGATCAGAGAATGAAATCTCCTACCTTACAAAGCTTCAAAAGGTTACATATAAATACTTTAATAAAAGTTGTTATTATATGAGAACTCTACCAAAGCTATGTGCTGCACCCACTGTCCTCTAAAATCTATAACACAGGATTAAAGCATGTCCTTGAGAACTGGAATAGTCCACTCAAACTGACCATCAATCTGTGGATGAAAGGATGTACTTGGATATGTACTTTGATCTACTTGAGTTCCCAACTCCTACTAAAATGCCCTCAAAATCCTCAAAGTGAAAACAAAGCCGCAGTCTATAATGATAGAAATTGGCACCAATATAATCGAACTATCTTTTGAACATAGATATGGGATAATCTTTTAGCACAAATGGATGAGTGAATAGGAATAAAATGTGTTGACTTGGTCAAATGATATACCAAGACCCAAGTACCATCGGAACCATGGGTAGTGCAAGGTTAACAACTAATAAAATCCATAGTAATCTATTTCCATTTCCACTTGAGTATGGGTAACCTCTGTGTCAATCCACCATGGTGCTGAAGTTCAGCCTTAACATATTGACAACATAGGCAAAAAGCTACAAACTCTATCATATCGCTCATCATACCACTCCACCAATAGAGCTATCTCAAATCTCTATACATCTTTTCTGTACCTGGGTAAATATAATATCTAGAGCTTTGAGACTCATGCCAAATAAACTAAACCAATCCATCAATCTGAGGAACACAAATATGGCCATCAAACCTCAAAATACCCATAAAATCAATGGTGTGCCTGTTGGACTCACAACTCAACACCTGATCACGAAGGAAGTGAAGCTTGCTATCTTTATACTGACGATCACAGATTTTCTCAGATAATGAGAACCTTGCCTCCACACTAGCCAAAATCCATTGAGGATAAAAAATATCAAGGCGAACCAACAATCTACATAAGGACGAAATATCCCATGCTATTAGCCTCTAAGAAACTAAAATAAAAGACAAAATACCCATACTCACTACCTTTCAATGCAAGGAAACTACTACAATATTTGCCTTGCCTGGTTGGTAAAATATAGAAATATCATAGTCCTTAATCAACTCCATCCATCTAATCTATTGAGCATTAAGCTCCTACTGGGACATAAGATGCTGAAGACTGCGATGATTGGTGAAAATATCACAATGCATACCATAAACATAATGCCTCCAAATTGTAAGCGCGAAGACTTCCACCACTAATACTAAATCATGAGTAGGGTAGTTTTACTGATGCATATTAAGCTGTCTTGAAGAATAAGTAATAACATGACCCTGCTGTATCAATACACTACCTAGGTTAACCCTACAATCATCATAAAACAGGATGAATCCCTCACTATCAATAAGAAGATCCGATATAGGGGATGAAGTTAAAAATCCTTGATCTTTCCAAAGCTTGACACATACTTCTAAGACCATTAAAAAGGAACCTCCTTTCAAGTTAATCGGGTCATAAAGGATAAAATAGTAGAAAAAACCCTAACGAATAGTCTATAATAATTAGCCAAACCAATGAAGCTATGAACCTCAGTTGGAGAAGTAGGTCTATCCCTATAACAAATCACCTCAATTTTAGTTGGGTCTACCATAATACCTCCCTTAGACACCACATGTCCATGGAATGTCACTGGCTTAAGGAAAAAATCAAACTTGGAGAACATGGCAAAAAACATATAATCTCTAAGTGTCTGGAGTACGATCTTTAAATGTTGTGCATGCTCTTCACTACTCAAATACACAAGGATTCTCTCAATGAACACAATCACGAAGGAGCCTAAATAAGTCCTAAACACTGGCATTATCAAATACATGAATGCAACTAGGGTATTAGTCAACCCGAAGGACATCACTGAAAACTCATTAAGACCATATAGGTCCTAAAAGATATCGTTGGGACATCCTCATCGTAAATCCTCCACTAATGGTAAGCAGACCTTAAATCAATCTCAGAAAACATAAATGCTCCTAGAATCTGGTAAACAAATAATTAATGGGAGGCATAGGATAACGGTTCATAACCATCACCATATTAAGCTGCCTACAATCAATGTACATGTGCATGAATCAATCTTTCTTCTTCATAAAATATATAGAATCTCCCCAAGGCAACACACACGATCTAATAAAACCCTTACAAAGAAGATCTTAAAGTTGAGAATTTCGGTCCTTAAGTTCGGCAGAAGTCATACTGTAAGGTGTCATACAAAAAGGCCGGGCTCAAGGCTTAAGATTAATAGCAAACTTAATCTCATGGACAGGTGGAATACTAGGTAGTTTGGTAGGGAACACATTAGGAAACTCACAAACAACAAGAACAGAGTCAAACGACGAACTCTCCACACTAGTATCACAAATATAAGAGATATAAGACACATAACCCATTAAAATAAGCCTATTAGCACACATATAAGAGATAATTCTCATCAGCTCATAGCTAATAACTCCCTGCCATATAATTTGGTGTATAACGGTCAGTGATAAGGTAATGGGTTTTGGGATAAAATTCCATGAATGCATGATAGTGGGATAACCAGTATATTCCCAAAATTTGATAAAAATCAACCATATCGAGAATAATAAGTTCCGCTTAAGTATCAACATAACTAATTATCATTACACATGATCTAAATAATCAATCCACTACTAAAGAATCACTCATGAGAGTAGATACGGGCAATGACACAGAAAATAAATCACTTGTCAACTCTAATTGTGGTGTATAATAAGCAAAAATATAAGTATAAGTGGATCACAAATAAAATAAGGGTCGACTGGCGGCACACCAAATTAAACATGTAACAACAGAATCCAAAATCTTAGCCTTAGGTCTAGCAGGTACTGTATACAGCATGTTTGCCACCTGGCTGGGCACTTGACCGACCTCCTATCCTGACTACTTGAGAAACTATTTGAGTATTATGGAAAACACCCTTACGACCATGAGAACCACTTCTACCTAAGGGATAAACTGATTAATAGAGGGAACACTCTGAGCTAAAGCAATAATTTCTGTATGATTAGTGCAATCTTATAAATAGTGTTTAGGGTGCGCACAAGTAAAATAGGAAACATGAGCTGAACTAGAACCAATAGATTTTTCTGACCCAGAATTACTATCAAGACTTTAATTACGAGAAGATAAACACCGAAGAGACTGACCACTACCTTTAAAGGGCAATCACTACAACTAGTCTGATCTCCATCAGTAATCTAAAGTGCTGCCTTAACTAGTCAACTAGGCTGACTCTGATTTTGATAATATGGATGAGGAGGATACGTATTTTGAGAAATGCCATCTCTTAGTCGGGAGCTACGATGACTCTAACTGAATCTTCCTGAGATCCAGGTCTTTTATCGCAGCCTTAACAACCCTCATGATGTATTTGCTCTATTACCATAGCATGATATAATACCTCAACAAAAGGCTTACCCGTAAGAGTTAATAGTTGATAAATATACAAATAGGGAGTCTCAACCCTCTAACAAAGAAACAAACCATCTTATGCCCAGAGTCAAAAATAGAAGTCGCATGCCTAGATAACTCATGAAATTGAGATTCATACTCTGCAACTATTATGGATCCCTTCTCCAATCTAGATAATTGATCCCTCAAATGATCTCTAAAGCTGTGAGACATATACTTCTCCAAGAACATATTGGAGAACTACATCCATGACAAAGGAGATGATCTAGCTATCTTAGAATCCTATAGCCTTTCCATTATTGATGAGTAGACAAGTCCAACTGAAATATGGTATAATCCATACCATGAGTTTTAACTAGTCCTAAACCACGATGCTTATCCTTACAAACAATCATAAACTTATATGCATCCTCGCCTGGTGCACTTGAAAACCTAGGCAGAGCCAATCTTATGCATCAACCCAATATCTTCTTCTCTTCAGAAGACATAGAAGGTTGAGTAACCACTGGCTGAATAACTATTGACTGAGAAAATATCGATGCAGGAGGAAACTCAACTCCACGAGCCACAACTATAGGTTGCGCCCCCGCCTCAATACCACTCTAATCTGTAAACTGTGCACCATTAGATGACATAACACTAACCAAGCCTAAAAGCTAAACAATTTATTCTTTGAGCAATGAAGAATAAATAAACTCAGGTGGAACCTGGGATGGTCCCTGGCCCACTATTGGTAGTGGCATAATAGCCTCTAGCTTAGGAGCGGGATTAGGACTTGGGAAAGGTTGCCTATTCTACCCCCTAGTTGGGGACACATTACAAGGTTGTTCATAACCCTTTGGTTATCCACGACCTCTAGGTTGTCCATGAATAGGAGAAATATCCATAGGCTGTGTCTTAGGATCCTCGTCTCGGGTAGTGGTAGCACGTGTCCTGGCTATTTACAAAAGAGTAAAATCAAGGGAATACTTCTACAAACCAACTCAAGAATTTTACCAGGATATGAATAAAAGAATTAATTAACTCCTAAGAATGTCCCATAGCCTTCCGAAGATAGGAAACAAATGTCATTATTCCAATCCACAGGACTCTACTAGACACTTGATGTTGTACCAAAAATACCAGTGAAACCTAGTCTATGATAATTTGTCATGACCCAATTTATGAATTATATTGGAACCTACTTAACCTCATAGGTAAGACAAAACCATTACCCAAAGATAATGCAATGGGTTAATCTGGTAGAAATTGCCCAAAATAGGCCAAATTTAAGAAACACAGGTTATAAACAAACCAAGTGTTCCAAATGGATAAGATAGACAATATAAGATACCAATCCCACAACTTGGTAAAACTAGTACTAGAGTATCTCATGTCAATAATACAACCCAAAAGGCTTAGAGCATAGTCAACATATTTATCTCGATACAAATACTAAATAACAATAAGATTGAAGGAAATAGGTGACTCAAAACTCTAAGAGCTCATCCTATCTTCAAAAGATTAACTCTACACGAACAACAGTCAATGGAAATAGCTAGTACTTAGATCTACACTAAAATGGTGTAAATATGTAGTATGAGTACCAAAATAATGGGTACACAATAGGCATCATCGTCCAACTGAGCTAAATCATAATAAAATCCTGATAAAATGCAACATAACATAAACTAAGTAAGGGTACAAAAATAAACCTAAATTATCTCCAATATCATTATACATAAAAAGTAATTAAACCCAAATGACAATATAAAATGAGGTATCAACACATGCTAATATCACCATATAAACATACATAAGCAATTGGGAATAATAACGCATCAATAAGCATCATCATCAGCCAACATAACTACAAAATTTACTCCCATATAATGATTGGTGCGGAAAATCAAAGAACTCATCACAACCTCATGTATAATTAGAGATTACACTCAAGAGAAGAATAATACAATCAACCAAGTCAATAGTCGACTTTAATTTGATCGTCATTCCATAATTATCATCAATATGCCATTTACCAATAATATCACAACTAAGGCAACATTAGACAAAGTTCTCACATTCCATGATATCCTCATCATTTAACAATCTTAGCATCAATATAGATTAGTCACCATTTACTAGGTAACCATCTCTTCTTAACTAATTAGCAGAATACATCGCTAGGCCCCTCAACTTGGTGCCATCTTTTAATTTGGCACCTCAAGTGGACGTTGCTCACTTTTGGCACCTCAAGTAGCCATAAAGTGTGTCATTTTGGAACCTTTTGCTGAATCAACAAAGAAAGTGTAATGCACTCGGTTTTAAGTGCATTTGAGAGGTATTTTAATAAATTTTAAGGGCATTTTTGTAATTTTACATCTTCTCCCAGACATTGTCTTCTCCACATAACCTTTTTTAGCTTAACCTCCATTAATGGAGGTGAAATCAACACATAAAATAAATTTCACTTCATTAACAATATACTAACTCCATTAACATGCCTACAACAATAATACACACCATGAACACCAAATAATACTCCTTCTATTAATCAACGGAACACACTCTCTAATCTTTATTCTCCACCATTACACCATGTACACACTAACAACAATACTATAACAATTAGCAAAGATTCTTGGAATTCTCTGTGAATTTTGAAAGAGATTTTTGCAATTGAAACATTTGGGATCAGAGTCGATGCAATATTCGGTGGATTCTTGCCAAAATTCTCACTATCTCTCTCTCTCTATTCGTTTGCGTGCACCAATAATGAAGATTCATTACACAACATAGCAATAAATCAAGGCTCAATATAAGTTATTCTTACTACGTTAAATAAATAAAGATGTTATTCAAACTCTAAAGAAGGTTTGATAAACAAAGGTGAGTACACAGATCATGCAAAAAGTAAAAAGAAAAATAATCCTCAACAAGGTTTTTCTTTGGAAGATTCAAATGTAAAGTATGGTTTTATTTGATCAAGATGGAGAAGAACAGTGTTATAAGATAGACAAACCATAGTGCATCTAGGTTAGTGTCTCGATTTGGAGGTGGGGTGGGTTGAGGAAGATAAATAGGGGTGGGGAAGGGGGCTACTAAACGATTTGGTGGCGGGGGTGGGGAGAATTAAATTTTATAATTTTTTGTATTGATTTAAGTTAAAAAATTGCCAAGTGTTAATATTTTATTAATATTTTTTATTTTAATTAAAAATAGTTATTTAAAAATCAATTTATAGAAAAATGACAAATGTCATAATTTTATTAGTCACTTTATACGTCATCGTCATGTGTAATACATGCGCACGATAGATTTTTGTTGATTAAGCAAAAGATGCCAAAATGATACACTTTATGGATATTTGAGGTGCCAAAAGTGAGCAATGTCCACTTGAGGTGGCAAAGTGAAAGATGTCGCCAAGTTGAGGGGCCTGACGATGTATTCTGCCATAACTAATTCATTTAACTACTAGTCATCCCATAACCTCTAGTGATCATTTAACAACTATTTACAACATAATTACAATTTTTTATTCATTAGGAAATTATCATTACTAAGATAAAATCATTTAATATCTATTCCATATTTACCAATAAATCTCGATTATCAACTAGTTATTTTTTGCCACTTTTACAATATCCACTGCTAATCATAAATTATCACTAATCCTCTATTATTAACAATTATAAGTTATCACTAATCAATTTTTTTGGTTTAATTTGTACTTTTGCTTATAATTAAAATCAAGTTCAATATTGAATGGACCAACCCATCCAAATAATACAAAAAACAAACCTACTATACTAAAATCAAACCGGCCCAATGGATGACCCGGTCCACATCTTAAAGAACATATATAGTGTGTAGGGTTTCTAAAATGATCTAAGATCAACTCCTTCCCCTTTAGATTTCTACCTCCTTCACTATGCTCGTCTTCAAGAACCTTCAATTTGTGCTGCTTCAGCTTTGGATGATAAACATTGTGTCTTGTTCTTGTTGAGTTGAGATCTTTTCAAGATTGCAAGAGTAAGTTCATTTTCTCCTTATTTGATCTAACACTTGATTTTTGGCTATTGATTGATATTATCTTCTCTCCTCTTAGATTTTTTTATTTCATGTGGAAAGAACCAATCTAAAAACACATCCTGAAATACTTGCCAACTCATAGGAGTTGTATTCTCACCTCTACCATTCTTCTACATAATTACCCAATCATATGCCTTATTCTTCAGCCTATTAGGTGCCAACTCTACACTCTCCTACTCTAAAATATGCATAATTTGGGTGATTTTTTTCACCTCCCCTAAGTAAAGTTGTAGGTCCTCACCTGCTTTTGACCCAAAGAACTCAGGCGGATTCATTCTCATAAAGTCACAGATTATGGCTGTGGCTAAATCCCCATTCCACTGAAGTAGGACTACTGCCTGATGGTTTCCCTGAACATTGGCAGTCATAGTCTAGTCTAACGCCTAAATAAAAGCCTAAAATTCAGCATGGGATACATTCTCATTCAGAGGGTCAGTGGGCTGGGGTGGCTGGTTATTATTTCTGTATGCATTAGCTCGACGAGGAGGCATATTAAACTATCCTGTATGAGAAAAAATTAAAAGAATATAGAGACACAATAAGCACGATAGATCATGAAATAAAAGGATAATTTCCTAAAAATGTCCCGCAACATCTTGCTCATAAATGTGGTGTGCTTCACACTTATGATCAAGACTCTACGTAATGTAGCTTATCTGACTCCCTAGGACTCTTATAACCTTAGGCTCTTATACCAAGTTTGTAACGCCCCAAAAATGGGTCCCGAGATGTCACACGATGCTCGAGATTATAAGTAGCCTCAAACTAACCCTATAAGCCTTCTACTAAATCAGGATACTCATAAATAGATAAATATGAACATAACATGAATGCGGAAGTCTTTCTGACCTAAGATGAAATCATTTGAACATAATATCTAAAAGTACTAGACTCAAAGTATGGTAAAGAAATACTGAAAATCTGAACTTTGTCTAGCAGTATAACAATCCTCTACTACTAACTAGAGAGCCGCTGGGACGAGCTCTCAGCTGACTCAAACTTTCTGAAAATACTGAATCAACTACTATAATAAACTAGAAAATCTGAATGACTGCATCCCCAAACAATGAGGACTTACCAACTATTGGTATGTAGATGGAGATACGTGAAATCACTCACGCTAATGAAACTGAGCACATGAACCTACATTATGAGACAATGTAGCATAGAGACGTATATGTGGATCAGTACTCTGAATGTACTGAGTATAATAAGATGAATGCATAAGTAAAAAAAATATCTCAAAATTAATGTAAATTTCCAAAAGAATGTATGCTAAGTGTTGATGACTCACAATAGCTTGAATAATTTAAAACTGAGAATCGTGATCATGAGTGATAAAGCATGCTATATAAATCTATTGAATCATAACACTTAGTTCTAAGAGTTGTACTTGTATTCTATGTAGAAATCATAATGTCAAAGTGTAGAAAGGACTCACTTTAATATCTATAAACTGAAAGCTGAAATCTTATAGTCAATCTCTTATATAAAGAAATATCTGAATAAAACTGTGAGCCTTTACACTTAGTTTCTAAAAGTTGTTCTGTTATTCTTTTCTGTAGTCTTTTCTATTAGGCTGTTGAGAGGTTCTTCTAATCGACATACACTATGTGACCTATCATAATGTTCAACATTTAGTTCCCTCATAGGAAAACCTCATATTGGGAGAGGTGTCATACTCTTGCCAAGGAGTATAACCTAATCTAAGTGATCACATCTGTAACTGTCATCCATATAGAAGTGGGAATAATCTGATAGTCTAAACCTATGTTGGCTCATAGTTTTGGGGCATGAGAACATAGCCAACTCAGTGCTAAATACTACTCCCTTTAATCTGTGTGCTCATTCTATTGGACATCCACTTTTAAAACTAGCATAAAGGTTTATAATGAAAACCAATTATGCACCTATCAGTTTCAAATTGTATGCAAATACTAATTTATTTTCAGTAACTGCAACAAAATCCGAGACAAACCAGAACTAAAACTTCTCCACGACGTGGTCTAATCGCGGTGCTCCACTGGAAATTGGACTATTATGAATTTATCCTTCACTGCGACACGGTTCTTATCGCGGTGCGCTACTTCTTTTCAATATAATCGCTATAACTTCTCAATCGAGTAACGGATTAAGGCGAAATTAGTATTGTTGGAGAGCTAATTCAATTATCTATAGTTTAGTGGGTCTAGAGCAGGAAAATTTTACTCGTATCAAGAGTTATACACTTTTGAAGTTGTCTCTTGACATACTAGGAGCTAAACTGAGCTAGGAAAAGTATGGGGTATCATACTAAGCAACTAGGGAAAAACTTACCCTAAGCATGATTAACTAGAGCATTTTACTTGATTTAAAGTAAGCACATGCTAAACATGAGTAATGAAATCTAATGTGCTAATATTCAAGGCTGCAAACTATGTGTTTCAACTCTACAGTTTCAATTAGCCTAAATAATCTAGTTAAACCCAAGTCTTGAATTTCATCAATCCAAAACTTAAAACCTATCCCAAATCCAACACAATATCATAATAATACTATGACAAAATTTAATCTAACTAGTATAAACCTAGCCTACCTCAATGCCATAAAAAGCTCTCAAAGCACTAAACCTTTGCTTTTCCCTTCCCAGAAGCCTCTTCAAGATGCAAAGCTATGAAAAACACATTCTACTCATCAATACGAGAGTATCGATAGCCATATTACACCAATGTGGTTCGGGTTCAAAAATATACCAAAAACCCCAAGTGGGTCTCACTTATTGAAAATCACGTTTTTGAGACCAAGCCAATATGATATCAAGATCATAGATTCAAAATCCTCAAAAATAGGTGAAAACCAAACCAGTTTTGTGCTAAAAATCAAGCCTTGAAGGATTGGGGGCTTTGGTCAAATAATCAAGAAATTCAAGCATGAATTTGAAGGATTCTTGCCTAAAATCCAAAGATATTCATGAAAATATTTGTTAATCGAGATCCCAAGTCACCCCCAAGACTCAATTTAAAGCTATAACACTCTCTAGGGTTTTTGCTCTCAAGAAGATGGGTGGAAATAGCCTAATTCGCGACCTAAGGGGTCCTGTTATACTCCTTCTAGGTCAACAAGTATGGATATCACACACCCAGGTGTGCAATTGGATAACCTGGGTGCATAAGTAGATATGGTAATTTCCACACTTCTTGGTTCCATCACACTACCTTCTGCATGTCATCTATGATTACACGCCATACCAGATTACAGATGAAACTTAGAATTTTTCCAAGTTTCCGCTAAGGCCTCCGGATTCATTCAGAATCTGATATATGAAAATGAATTATCTAACAATACCAAATTCAACATTCCAGAAGAATAAATAACTATCGACTGAGCAACTGTCAATGGAGGAGGAAACTTAATTCTACGAGCCACAACTACAGGTTGCTCCCCTGCCTTAGTAACACTCTAATATGTAGACTGTGCACCATTATATGACATACCACTAACTAAGCCTAAAAGTTAAACCAATTCTTCTTTGAGCAATGAAGAATAAATAAACTCCGGTGGAGCCTGGGCTGGTCCCTGGTGCACCATTGGCAGTGTCATAATATCCTCTAGCTTAGGAGCAGGATTAGGACTTGGGGAAGGTGGCCTATCCTATCCCCTAGTTGGGGACACATCACAAGGTCATCCAAAGCCCTTTGGTTATCCATGACCTCTAGGTTGTCCATGAATAGGAGAAATATCAATAGGCTATGTCTCAGGATCCTCGTCTCAGGTAGTGGTAGCACGTGTCCTAGCTATCTATAAAAGAGTAAAGTCAAGGGAATACTTCTACAAACCAACTCTAGAATTTTACCACGATATGAATAAAAGAATTAATGAACTCGTAAGAATGTCCCATATCCTTCCGATGATAGGTAACAAATATCATTATTCAAATTCGCAGGACTCTACTAGACACTTGATATTGTACCAATAATACCGGTGAAACCTAGTCTATGATAATATTTTTGAAGACCTAATTTATAAATAATATTGGCACCTACTTAACCTCATAGGTAAGAAAATAACATAAACCAAAGATAATGCAATGGGTTAATCAGGTAGAAATTGCCCAAAGTAGGCCATATTTAAGAAACATAGGTTATAAACATACCAAGTGTTCCAAATGGATAAGATAGACAATATAAGATACCAATCCCATGACTTGGTAGAACTAGTAATAGAGTATATCATGTCAATAATGCAACCCAAAAGACATAGAATATAGTCAACATATTTATCTCGATACAAATACTAAATAACAATAAGATTGAAGGAAATGGGTGACTCGAAACTCTAAGAGCTCATCCTATCTTCAAAAGATCAACTCTGTAAGAACAATAATCAATGGAAATAGCTAGTACTTAGATCTATACTAAAAAGGTATAAATGTGTAGTATGAGTACCAAAATAATGGGTACTCAATAGGAATTATCATACAACTGAGCTAAATTATAATATAAGCCTGATAAAATGCAAGATAGCATAAAATAAGTCAAGGTACAAAAATAAACCTAAATTATCTCCAATATCATTAAACATAGTAAGCAATTAAACCCAAATGAAAATATAAAATGAGGCATCAACACATGCTAATATCACCATATAAACATACATAAGCAATTGGGAATAATAACGCATCAATAAGCATCATCATCAACAAAGACAACTACAAAATTTGTTCCTATACGATGATTGGAGCGGAAAATCAATGAACTCTTCATGACCTCATCTATGATTAGAGATTGCACTCAAGAAAAGAATAATACAATCAACCAAGTCAATAGTCGACTTTAATTTGATCATCATTCCATAATTATCATCAATATGCCATTTACTAATAATATCACAACTAAGGCAATATTAGACAATGTTCTCACATTCCATGATATCCTTATCATTTAACAATCTTAGCATCAACATAGACTAGTCACCATTTACTAGGTAACCATCTCTTATTAACTAATCGACAGAATACATCGACAAAATACATCGCCAGGCCCCTCAACTTGGCACCATCTTTCAATTTGGCACCTCAAGTGGACGTTGCTCACTTTTGGCACCTCAAGTAGCCATAGAGTGTGTCATCTTGGAACCTTTTGCTGAATCAAAAAAGAAAGTGTATTGCACTTGGTTTTAATCGCGTTTGAGAGATATTTTAATAATTTTAAGGGTATTTTCATGATTTTACATCTTCTCCCTTACATTGTCTTCTCCAAACAACCTTGTTTAGCTTAATCTCCATTAATGGAGGTGAAATCAACACTCAAAATAAATTTCACTACATTAACAATATACTCACTCTATTAACATGCCTACAACAATAATACATACCATGAACACCAAATAATACTCCTCCCATTAATCAATGGAACACACCCTCTAATTTCAATTCTCCACCATTACACCATGAACACACTAACAACAACACAATAACAATTAACAAAGGTTTTTGGCATTATCTATCGATTTTGAAAGAGATTTTTGCAATTGGGACATCTGGGATCGGAGTCGATGAAATTTTTGATGGATTCTTGCTAAAATTCTCACTATCTTTCCCAATATTCGTTTGTGTGCACCAATATTCAAGATTCATTACACATCATAGTAATAAATCAAGGCTCAATATAAGTAAATATCACTATGTTAAATAAACAAATATGTTATTCAAACTCTAAAGAAGGTTTGATAAACAAAGGTGAGTACACAGATCATGCAAAAGGTAAAAAGAAAAATGATCCTCAACAAGGTTTTTCATTGGAAGATTCAAATGTAAAGTATGGTTTTATTTGAGCAAGATGCAGAAGAACATTTTTATGAGATAGACACACCACAGTGAAATACACGTTGGTGTCTCAATTTGGAGTTGGGGTCGATGGAGGAAGATAAATGGGGGTGAGGGGAGGGGGCTACCAAACGGTTTGGTGGCGGGGGTGGGGGAATAAATTTTTTTAATTTTTTATAATGATTTAAGTTAAAAAATTGTCAAGTGTTAATATTTTATTAATGTTTTTTTATTTTAATTAAAAATAGTTATTTAAAAATCAATTTGGGGAAAAATGACAAATGTCATAATTTTATTGGTCACTTACACATCATCGTCGTGTGTAATACACACACATGATATATTCTTGTTGATTCAGAAAAAGATGCCAAAATGACACACTTTATGGCTACTTGAGGTGCCAAAAGTGAGCAACGTCCACTTGAGGTGGCAAAGTGACAAATGTCGCCAAGTTGAGGGGCCTGGCGATGTGTTTTGCCTTAACTAATCCATTTAACTACTAGTCATCGCATAACCTCTAGTCATCATTTAACAACTATTTACAACATAATTACAAATTATTATTCATTAGGAAATCATCATTACTAAGATAACATCATTTAATATCTATTCCATATTAACCAATAAATCTTGATTATCAACTAGACATTTTTAGCCACTCTAACAATATCCATTGCTAATCATAAATTATCACTAATCCTCTATTATTAACAATTATAAATTATCACTAATTATTTTTTTGGTTTAATTTGTAATTTTATTAATAATTAAAATCAAGTTCAACAATGAATGGACCAACCCATCCAAATAACACAAAAAATAAACCTACTATTCTAAAATCTGACCGGCCCAATGGATGACCCAGTACGCATCTTAAAGAACATATATAATGTGTAGGGTTTCTAAAATGAGCTAAGATAAGCTTCTTCCCCTTTAGCTTTCTACCTCCTTGACAATGCTTGTCTTCAAGAACCTTCAATTTGTGCTGCTTCATCTTTGGGTGATAAACATTGTGCCTTGGTCTTGCTGAGTTGAATCCTTTTCAAGATTGAAAGAGTAAGTTTGTTTTCTCCTTATTTGATCTAACATTTAATTTTGGGCTCTTGGTTGAAATTATCTTCTCTCTTCTTCTAGTTGAGATCTCTGATGTAAGGGTATATGCTGTGATTTTTGATGCTTAAAGAAAGGGTCTAGTCCACTAAGAGTTGGTATTTAATCCTTGTAAAGTACTTCTATTATTGTGATTGATTTTGGTGTTTGACCTAATACTTAACAATGTCCTTCTTGAACAGTTGTGGAAGGGATGGATATTGTAAGATGCTCTGACCCACTTGTGACTAGATCATAGCAAATTTCTTAGCCGCATGCAATAAAGATCTAACCTTATGACCCTCCGATCTACTGAGATTCCTTTTTTGTTGTATGGTATAGTTAGGCTAAGTAGCATTTTCCCTCTTTTGTTTACCTTCTTAGGTTGTAAATATGATGCATATGGATAAACTTGCTTTAGCCTCTCCAGTCTGTCTACTTGTATGATACTGCTAGCCTCAAGTAGGAACATTAATGCTTATTATTGTTCAAGATATTTCTTCATGTACTTGGTAGTTGTGGGAATGCTGTCAATGTAATGTCTTCTGTTCCAATGCTATGTTGGCCAAGTAATCTGCTAGTTGATTGCCTTCTCTGTATATATATGATTTATGTGTACTTTTTTTGTTGAATGTTATTGCCAAATTAACTTGATTATGTCTTCTACTCTCCATGGTATCTCCCATTCCCTCATTAACAACTTCTTCATCAGTAAAGAATCAGTATGAATGATTACTTTATCCTTCTTTGATGTGCTATAATGTCTAGGTACGTTTAAAATAGCCATAGCCTCTACTTTCATACTATTTGTGTCTTTAATTACTGCTCCTTCTACATATAGTAAGTCACCATTTGTGCCCCATAAACAAAAATCCCAAGAGCTACTCCCTGGGTTTCCTTTTGAGACCCCATTAGTGTTCTACTTAACCCAACATTTCTGTGGAATCTCCCATAGGACTGGTGTTACCTTAATTCTAGGCTTCTACTGACTAAGATATTGTATGATGACTACCCATTCAAATAAGAATTCTAGTGTTGGTTTTCTAACATTAAGTAGCATCCTCTATTGTCTGGTTACATTAATGATCATCCTCTGCATAGATACACCTTTCCCTTTATGTTTCAAGCCATTTCTTATCCTCCAAAGCTCCCACATTATTATCCCTGGTATTAATTTGATATACATTTTCTCTCTTGGCTTCACATGTGAATTCCACCATGCAAATTGTATTCCTCAAGCTTAATCCTTGGATGTTTATTCCTGCAAAAGAAGATAAATAGTTCCAAGTCCAGTTAGAATAATCAGATACCGGCAATACATGACAGGCAGTCTCTTGTGCTGGGTTTTGGCAACACTAATATTTGGATGGTCCCTCTACTCCCCACCTTCTGATAGTAACATAGACTACTATCTCCCCTCTCCAGATAAATAAAACTATTTTGAATGGTACACCCCTTATCCATAACTGTTTGTATAAATCATTAGTGTCCTCTCTATGTCTCACATAATGCCATACTGCTTTGACACTAAAGTTTTCTCTTGTTTCCACTGACCACATTGCTGTATCTTTTTTAATGTTTGCTGAGGTAGAGAAACCTTATTCCATATGTGGTCCACTATATCCTCCGGAAACAATTCATTTAACAACTCTACATGCCACTGCCCATCCTGTAGAAAGTCTTTGACTCTTTGTTGTTTAACATCCCATTCCTCACTGTTCTCCATATTAGAGTAAAAATCTTCTATTCAACTCTAATTATCATACCATATATGTGCATCTCCTCCCCTTGATGATCAGTGAGATCTCTTACTTGTAGCATTTTTTTCCATACTTAGGATCTTTCTCCTGATTTCCACATTACCTCTTTAGGATGGAGCATTCTTCAATATTTATTCAACATAAATTCACTCCATATAGTGTTTTTGGTTCTAAAATTCAACCATAATTTACAAAAAAGAGTTGTGGATACATCTTGAAGAAATCTAAAGCCTAGTCCACCTTCATCTTTTAGTAAACATAACTTAGACCAAGCTACCCAATGTCTACCCCTACCCCCTATAGTACTACTTTATAAAACCTTAGCAAAGCATTTTTGAATAGTAGTTAAGACATTCTTGGGGGATTTATAACTGATATGGAGTGTATAGGTATACTTTGAAGTACATGCTTGATTAAAACAGCTCTACCCCCAAACGATAAAACATTGTGCTTCAATACTTAAAGTTTGCTGATGATTCTATTCATGAGTTGTTTATAGTACATATTCTTCTTCCTCATATAGAACACTGGACATCCTAGATAATTAAATGGAAATTTCTGCCTAAAGATTCCAGTAGAAACTTTAGCCATAATAACTACTCCATTGGATACACTACCATTTAAATACAATGCACTCTTATGTTTGTTTATTGTTTAACCCGACATGAATTCTTACCTTTCCAAAGTTATTGTCAGCAATTGAAAAGTACCTAACTCATCTTTACACAAAATGATCATATCATCTGCAAAAGCAAGATGATTGACTCTTGGACTCCCTCTAGGTATGCCAAATAGCTTGAATTCTTTCCTTACCATTAATTCATTAAATCATCTAGATAGTACCTCGGCTGCAATTATGAATAATGTAGGTGATAGAGGATCCCTTTGCTTAAGAACCCTAGATGATTTAAAGAAACCTTTAGGTTTTCCATTCAGCAATAAGGAGTGCCAATTATTTGGACAGTAATCTGAATACCATGTCTATGATCTCTTCAAAAAAACCAATCTTCCTTTGAACCTTAGTCAGATAGAGCCACTCCACTATATCATAGGACTTCATCATGACCAACTTTATGACCATATTTGGAGGCTTTCCCCTCTTTCTTATTAGAGACACTATCTCTTGAACTACAAGATATTCTCAACAATACTTCTCCCTTGAACAAATCTATCTTTTTTTAGACACAATGTCAAGAAACAAGCACTTAAACCTTTCATGAATAAGTTTTGAAAAGAGTTTATTCACAAAGTTGCTAAGTGAAATAAGTCTCAGGAAAAATTGTTCACTACTATTTTTTTTTGTAACAACACCAAGTTGGTGTCTGTGATAAACCTTGGCAGCTCATATCCACAGAAGAATTCTATTACCATCTGATGTAGATCCTTAGATATTATGTCCCAAGCATCATAAAAAAAGGCACATGTCATACCATCTAGCCCTCCAACACTATTTTTATTCAATCCCATGACTGCCACCTTTACTATACCTATTGTTGGGATTCTCTTTAACTCTATATTTTGAGCTTCTTTTACTACATTTGGTAGCACACCAACATTATAAAGTCCTCAGCATCCTCTTGCTTATAAAATTTATTCAGATAGAACATAGTAACAACTTTAGTAATTTTATTCTGATTCTCTAGCCAAATACCCACATCATTTTGAATCTTTGTAATCTTTAGCCTTGACCTTTTTACCTTCACTATTACATGGAAAAATCTTATGTTCCTTTATCTATCTTTGAACCACTCAAAACTTGCTTTCTATCTCTAGAATTCCTCCTCTTTTTTTCGGTGCAGTGCCAATTCTACTTGTGCTTTGAATAAATTAGCCCTGTTATCTCCAGTGGGATCTTTCTCAAACTTCTTCTTCCTTAACTTAATCACTTCTTCAATAGTATAAATCTCTTGAAATATGTTTCCAAAAGTTTTCTTACTCCACTGAGTCAAACAGGAATCCTTATCATTCCCTTGCAAGAAACACTCTTTGCAATACTTTTGTTTATGATTATACTGAATATGAATCCATTTGAATTTAATGTCTCCAGTGATATCATCTATCTTCACTCTTTCACAACTTGGCCTCGCATGATTCTTCGTAGCCATATCCACCATTAAGGGTTTACCTACACTAGATGTAATTGAGAATATGGCTTCCTTGGTAAAAAAATTTAGTGGTAAATCTGGTAATGAAATCTATGCCACACCAACCGTGGTTTCAACATCTGGTTAAAATAATGGATCCCACTTGAGTGTCCTCATTTTCCAATACATGTCTTTGGCCTTGATATAGTAAGCAGTGGTTGATAACAATTGAACATAGTCCTCCAATTGATTCAAAAGAATAAATATATGTCTTTTATCTAGCACCTCTATTTCACACTCTCCCTTAATTTTGCATTGATTTGGAATTAATTTTCTAAGTTTAGTGACATCAGGTTTGCCATATGAAAATCTACCAATGATTGCGTACTAAAAATTCTCTTGAATTATCAAGATTTTTTAGATTAGAAGATTTCCACGTAACCGATGGTTCCTCATCCAGCATAATGACAGGTTTAGGAGGAACCCTAATATTCTCATTTACGTAAGGTTTAGTCTTTAAAATGTCAGCATATTTTGAGGCAGGTACATTCAGTTTACAACCCCTTCAGTAATCTGCTTGTGTTAGCCCACAAGAAGTAGTAGCTATAGTGATAAAAAAAATTGGTTAAAAATGAAGTTTATTAAATATATTATGGTTGATAGGTGTTCTATTATCACTAATCAATAATTATCACTAAACAACAATTGTACCTCTTTATTAGCATTTGACACTTGCAGGCTATAACCAACATCTCTAATATCCATAACATACCTATTACATATTAGTATATATAAGCATATAGTTTCTATATATACGATTAGCCGGACTTGAACCAATAGATGTATTCATAGGCACAACAATATAATTATCCACCAACCTTAGCATCAATGTATGATCATAATCATACTTTGGCCTTGCCGGGTATCAATATTATCATAATATCCTCCAGTGTTTCCGGATATAAATATCATCATCGTACCCTCCTGCCTTGCCAGGAATCAATATATCATCACAAAATCTTTTGGCCTTGATGTCTAACATCATATCGGCGTAATATCCTCCGGACTTGACGAGTATCAACATATCATCATAATATCTCTAGCCTTGATGGGTATCAATAAATCATCATAATCATAATCGAAGGTAAATTCAATAGCACAAGCAATCATATAATGTAGTATTATGATTTCAACATAATTAAGGGAATAAATTCCCAATAAAATCACTAAGAATGACTCCTAACATAAATCATGGATCATTTGCTAATATCAACAATAAAGATGTGTTCTAGTACGAATTGTAGGATAATGTCTTATCATAATCATAATCTTAAGAAATATCTTGATACATGGCTTATTAATACCATATTCAAAGGATTAACATTAGCATAAAGGATAATTTATCATTAGCTTGAGAGGTAGTTTCTCAATAGCTTAAGCAATAGCAAATCCATGGCATAATTTATAGCCAAATCATAACATATTTTATAATATAGTTCATGGCTTAGAAAATATCATAGTCAAGGTCTCATTCAATAGAATAACCGATATCCCAATCAATATCCAACATAATAGCCAAATCAATAGCTCCTCATTATCTTAACAAATAACTCATACATATGGCAAAATTGTTAGGAAATAGTTCTAACATCATTCATCATATCAAAGAAGTACTAAGGTTCCTCAATATTGCCTCAAAAGGGCATTTCCTAAGCTTTAGTAGGCGCATAAAGATTTTAAGATAACTGTCATCAATCTCAATTTTAGGTAGGTCAAGAGCCCACTTTTAAATCCCCAAAATACATTCTAAGTCAATTTCTACCCGAACTAGGTTATGGTATCTAAATCCACTCTTAAATGTATAACAATCCACGATTAGTCCCAAGGTAAGGGTTCTTATCAAACACAACCACTAAGACACTATAGTATCTAAGGAAACCTTCTCAAACACAACCACTAAGACACTATAGAATCTACGAAAACCTTCCTTAGTGTTAGAAACTAGGGACAAACTTACCCTATGCATGATTAACTAGAGAATTTTACTTTATTTGGAATAAACCAAGTCATTCTCATGATTAGCATGAGTAGTAAAATCTAATGTGCTATGGTTCAAAGCTAAAAGACAAGTGTTCCAACTCTATGATTTCGATTAGCCTAAAAAATCCAACTAAACCTAAGTCTTGCATTTCATCAATCCAACACTAAAAAACCATCCCAAATTCAACACAATATCTTAAGAATACTATGACAAAGCTCAATCTAACACAGGATAAACCTAGCCTACATCAAAAGAAATATCATGAACCACTAAAAATTTGTTTTTAACTTACAATAAGCCTCTTTAAGAAGAAAGGATATCAAAATAACATTCTACTCATTAGTACGAGAATATCAATAATCATATTGCATCATTGTACTTTTGATTAGAAAATCCTGCCAATAACCCCATGTGCGTCCTACTCATAGTAAATCATATTTTTAAGATCAACCTCATATGATATCAAGCCAACAGAATCAAAACCCTAAAAAAAAGATAAAAACCAAGAAAAATTTGGGCTAAAATCAAGCCCTAAAGGTTTTGGGGCTTTTGTCAAATAATCAATAAATTCAAGCATGAATTTGAAGAATTTTTACCTTAAATCAAAATATATTCATGAAAATATATGTAAATCAAGCTCCCAAGTCACCTAAAAGACTCAATTTAAAGTTATCACACTCTTTAGGGTTTTTGCTCTTAAGAAGATGGGTGGAAATAACCTAATTCAGACCTGAGGGGTATTTTTACATCCCATCTAGCTTATCAGGTATGGCTATCATACACATAGGAGTGCACTCGCACAACCTAGCTACGGAAGTTGATATGGTGATCACCATACTTCTTAGTGTGATTGCACTACCTTCTATACATCATGTGCAATCGCAGGCCACACATGATGACAAAAAAACTTTGAATTTTACAAATTCCTGGTAAGGCCTCAAGATTTATTCAAAATTTGATATACATAAAATAACTATGTAATCATACTAAATTTAACATTCTAGACACAATGGAAAAGTCAGATTTTCTATTCGAGGTCATTTCAACAAAATGTGGGTCCCACACCTAAATTTCTAATTTTTTAATTTTTTGATCAATAGGTTGTAATGATCTCAGGAGAATTGGGACCCTAAACAAAGGTCAACATAGGCTAAAATTATAATGCCCCAATTTTCTGAAACGGAATGCTACACGGTGCTCATGACCCCGAAGGACCACAAGCTAACCCATGACTGATATCTGTACCTGTAACTGCATAATATACATATAAAATGCGGAAACATGAACAAAGAGGGAATAAGGTTCAATCATGAATAATAAAATATCTGAAATAAGGTGGTATCATAGTACCAAAAATAAAACTGAAAATACTAAAGTCTAAATCTAAAAACTCAATAATCGTCTGAAAGCCTCTAAACTATTTGAATAAGGAGTTGAAGGAACATGTATCCAACTAACTCAATGAACTGAAAAACTAATCTGAAATACTGGAATAAAGTAATAATAATATTGTCCTCTAATGAAACAGAGCACTGACTGCTAAAATCTGCAATGCTACTGCTGCTCTGAAACTCGTGCCTCTGTACCTATGGCATCATATAAAATACCATAGCGTGAATGCGTCAGTATAACTTAATGTACTGAGTATACGAGTGAGGTAGGCTAAATGGAAAGGTTTTTATATGCATGAACAATGTTGACTGATATGAACGTGAGAATATATACATATATACGTAGCTGCAACTAAACTCGTGGTGATACTGACTACTGAGTCTGAATACTAACAACATGAGCTTAATGATGCTGAGATACTGAATGACTAAGTTTACTGATATTGAGATACTGAATGACTGATTTTACTGATATTGATATGTAATTCACTAATAAGTGAGGAACTGATACTGTATTACTGAATACTGGGAGACTGATACTATATTACTAATAAAGGAATGATTGTTTCTAATAGTTCTGATTATGAAGAACTGATTTGATTAACCGTATATAACAGTACTGAAACTGAGCTCATGATAACATGACTACTGAGTATGAATACTAATGACATGTATTTACTGATAACATATCATGAATGATAACTGAATTCTGATAACTGATATATCTAATAACATGAGTTCTGATAACTGATAGCATGAATGACTGTATCTGACAATCCTAAATATGATAGAACTAGCTGAGTTCCATACTGTATCTGATAGTTCTGCTATCCTGAAGAGCTATCTGAGTTCTTTTACAAAGACTGATACTGAAAATGTGGGACATGCCCCAAATATGCTATAATACCTAAGATGGGGTCCAATCTCTTCCCTGATTAGAAGGGTGTCAATACCACACCACTGGTAAGGACAAGCTGTGAGTGACCCTTATCTGGCAGATACTCAATGAGAATGGTGGGAACCCTAAACTGACAGGTTAAACCACCTCATCAACCCTAATCTGACAGGTTAAGATGTCTCACCCTATGCTGGCTACATAGTTCTGGAACGCACGGACTTCTTCTAAGAATCACACCCTCTACTGGTAGGTGAGTTCCCATCCTTGGGTTCGCTCGGTGCTGAATCCTACTCCCAACTAAATGAGACTAAATTGATTATATTGAATTGATTTCCTAGTTCATACTAGAATTAACTGAACTGTTACTGATTGTTCTATTTAACTGAACTGAACATGGACTGATTTTATTGAGTTCCGATGACTAGTGAAATACTACTGAATTCTATTAACTGACTAAATCCTACTGAGTTCTGTTAGCTGATTGAGTTTACTAATGTTTAAACTGAATACTGCACTAAATTCTACTGATACAGAGATTTACTGAATTCCATAGACTGACGGAATATTACTGAGATTACGTAGATTACTGAGTAAAACTGAACTGATACTGCCTTTACATGAGTTTTCCTGACTCATGAGACTGACTGAAGTCTATGGAATCATAGCTTGAGTTAGGATATCATGAAACATGACATGGCTCTAGGCACACAACTATAATTTTTGGGTACGAATACCCCCAGGACTCGATAGGAGGAAACTGACTCATATGACATGACTTGATCATAAGATTTGAGTCCACAATTCACAACATCATAAGCAGGGGATAGTATACTTCATGTATTTATTCAACATTTCAAACATGATAGGAAAAGCATGGATATATTTTGTGTACATAATTTATATCTCCATTATCATACATGCTTTATACCACAACAATAACAACACATAATTTTCATGGAAATTCATATTGTAGTGTATGGCTAACATGAACTTGTTATTTAGATATCATGAAATCATGTAAATATAAAGTTCTAACATACTATGCATTTTATCGAACACCTTGCATGCATTTTTAAGGCATAGGTGGATTTCATACTTGCATTCTATCAATCCATCTAAAGATCATGTTTTTCAACTAACAACATAACTTTCATGAGATATACAGTCACAATACTATTATATAGGAAAACAAACAAGAATCAACATGGGTATGATCATATCACCACAACCAACCAAGTTTTTGTATTTTAAAGATTGATTCTTCAACTCCACGGATGAAAGGAATCCGTGGATGAACACTACGCATACTTTGGAAGATAGGTTCTTGATGATTGACGGAGGAATTTCCTTGAAATTTGATCTTCAAGATTGATTGTGCAATTCTAGTTGTTTTTCTCCTATGGTGCTCTTGGATAATGAACTGTGAGATGTTAGTAGGGTTGTAATGTAATTAGGAGCTATATATTTTGTAGGGTTAAGTTTAGGGATGTGTATGGAGTGTTAAAAGACTTAATTACCCTCAAAATAACTCAAAACAGAGTGTTTTTAGCACTTGGAACTGACTTTGGTGGGGCCCAAGTAATCTCACAATCCAGGTTGGGCGGCGCCTAACCAATCACCTAAGTTTGGTTGGGCGGCGCCTAACCAATCACATACCCTTACTGTCTCTCATGAAAATGGGCATAACTTTTCGCTCGGGTGTCGGATTTTGATAAAATTGGTATCGTTGGAAAGCTAATTCGATTCTCTACAATTTGGTGTGTCTAAATCTGCCAAAATGTCACATATATATCACGTTATTCTTGTTCAAAGATGACACTTTAAAAATCAAACACTAAGACTTGATGGATTCAAAAACTCTTAGCTTGCATCACTCTGTGCGACTCATATGAGCAAGCTTAAGACATCACAATCTATCCTATCACTAGGATATTAATTGTAAGTCATGCACTAAAATTCTACTCACAGAATAGGAGGTTTCATACATAGGAAAACTTATTCACTTCCTAGCTTAGAAATATGCGGGGTATTACAATATCTCCCCCTTGGGAACATTCGTCCTCGAATGGAACTGACTGAGAGGGGAAAAGACCAACTGAACATGAACTGAACATGAATAAATGGAACTTGATCTCATGACTGATGTGACTGATAAAATGAATATATCATACTGAACATGCATATCTGATGCATGTATAACTGATTTATGAATGTAGGACTTAGTGTTCTGGTGAGCTGAGTTTCTCAAATAGGAATGCATATCTAATTCTTAACTGATAAGGTGGATCCATGCATATCTGATGCATGATTATATGACTAACATGATACGTGAATGCATGAGTAAAAGTACTGATGAGCTGATCACGCATATCTGATGCATGAATTCATGACTAAACTTACTCATGAACATGCAATGGTAAAGGTACCAAGTTAAACTAAAAACTAAGCATGGAATTGAATACCAAGTTTGGTACTAAAATATGAACATGAGAACGAGTAAGTTTAAGGAACACTGTTACCTTGAACTGAAAATACCGATAAGTTTGAGATTAATTACTCCATATGCCTGATCGGAAACATGAGAACATAATTGAGTCTAGGACGTGGTAGATATACTGAATATCATGATCTGGCCTGAATCTTGAAAACATGGCATATGAATGAAGTTAGAGTTTGAGGGTTAACTTATGAGTACCCCTTCTCCAAACTGGATTCATCAAAACAAAAGAGAGAAACATGTTTATGTCATGAAAGTTTGGTGGTAGATGTATCTCCCCATTGGGAAACTATATCCCTTAAAGAGTACTAAATTGGATGAGATACTGAGGAGAATTGAGGCAATGCACAAGACACCTAGGAACTGAGTCATGACAGAATAGCTAGGATCTGAAACTGAGACATGATACATGAACTGAGCTGAACATGAGTGCATAAATATACTAAATTATTTGATTAACTGAATAACTGATAGCTGAATACTGGATCTGTAAAGCTCAACTATACTTAGTCTGAATAGCTGGGCTGAGATTTTTGAGTTTTATGCATAGGAGATAAGGACTAACTAAGTAGAATGAGGTATCTGAGCATGGATTCATGAAGGCTGTATTATTTGTGAATGCGAGACCAAGCGTACGACATGGCTCTGAAGTATTCTATAAACTGGGGTACTGAAACACTGATAACTAAGTACTGATAACCTGAATGCTATGGTCAAGCATGTCTGAAACTGAACTGAGTTTCAAATCTGGTTATTGAACTGAAGATAACATTATAACTAAGCCTATATCTAGTATAGAAGTACTGAATTCTGAGGCTAAGTAACTGGTAATTGAAGCCATGGTTATGTAGGACTATTTGAGTCCTTTACTGAATATTGATTTTTGAACTATCGTTGTAACTGAGTTTTAGACTGATACTAAAGTACTGAATTCAAGGACTGAACACTGATTACTGATCACTGGATACTGAAACTATAATTGAGTTGGAAACTGAGTTTTTGATGGCTACATGCTGGGGACTGACATAACTCAAGGATCTAAATGTACACTTATACTTTGTATTTTCCCAACTTCTAAATACAACCCCTTGCTAAAGGTTTACTTGCACATTTATCATGAAATTTAAGCCTATATTCATAACTACACCTTCGTGCAAAGTAAGCATGCAACAATCTTCTCTTATCTAAACAACTGCTCATCACTACACTGTTCCATAAGGAGAGCTAACTGGAGCAGTAAATCAGGAGGACCTAAAACATGAATAGATACAAACTAAACTTGACACATGAGTGAAACTTGAGGAATAAAATATCAATAGTTTGGATTTACCAATAAGGTCTGAACTGCGGATATTCATGACGTAGTCTAAATGTATCTGATCTATAGGGGAATAACATGAGTCATGGAAGCTAAGTATACTGTAAAGCATGATATACGTAAATGAGTCATGAGCTGCATGACCTGAGTCTAGAGTTTCTATACTCGTGGGAAATGATTCGTAATACTGAGGGAGATGGAATTGAACCCCTTATACTAGGAACTGAAGGCACACATAATCCCATAGAAAGTGTGTGAAAGTAGATTATGCTCATGGAACATGATTCCTACTACAGAGTAAACTGGGACCCCTTATACTGGGAATGAAAATCATACATGATTTATGGGAAAAAGAAATGCATGAGTCTGGCTCGTGACCATAGAGTTTACATGCAACTCCTGAGTGGATTTTTTTGTGATAGATGAGGTGCAAAACTCTGCACTGAGATGAGAATGGGTCAAGAATTATCTTCCCTTACTGCTTTCTATACATACTGACTCTATTACTGGAGTCTGAGGGACTGACTTGGTCACTTGATCTATTATCACATACCTACATTCTGTTCAACACCTGTTTGTCTTACTAAATACATTATCTGATTCTGTTTCCTCATATACTACTAATATCACATTCACACCTTCATGCTTAATTTTAAGTCAATAAACTTAAATTTTTTCTTGCCTGCTAGCACTGTTCAAACCTACTAATTCATGTTGGTACAACTATCCCCATGAATACATAATCTAATCAGACTAGATAATACAATCCCAACTCATCTACTGCTAAACTCTTGGGTCCATGCTTAAAATTCTAGGTCTATACTATCATAGGATTCTGAGAAGGGATCTAACGACATATCAAAATTTGGATTTGAGTTTACAAAGGAGTTCTCATGATCATAAATGAAATCTGTACAACTTTGGAACATGACTGAACTGAGGAGATATTGTCTGAGCATGTGGCAAATCCCATAACTATCTCCAGGGACTGCATGAGAAAGCCCTATCTTTAGGACTTGAGTTTCACTGTTTCTGTTACCTTGAAAGTAAGGTAAGGTTGACATGAGGGGAGCCTGCTGTGAATCGACATGGGTTACTTAGAGAAACTTGCTATAGAACGATCTTGAGACATGAAAGAAGGGAAACTGTTCCTAAAACATCTCATAGCCTCCTGCACATAAGTGTGGTTCACAATACGCCCATGTACAAGACTCTACTTGATGCATCTTTCAGACTTCCTAGGACACTATTGAATCTTAGTCTCTGATACCAAGTTTGTAACACCTCGATTATCTGAACCGAAATGCTACACGGTACTCATGACCCCGAAGGACCACAAGCTAACCCATGACTGATATCTGTACCTGTAACTGCATAATATACATATAAAATACAGAAACATAAAAAAGAGGGCGTCAGGTTCAATATTAAATAATAAAATATCTGAAATAAGGTGGTATCACAGTACCAAAAACAAAAATGAAAATACTAAAGTCTAAATCTGAAAACTCTATAATCGCCTGAAAGCCTCTAAACTGTCTGAATAAGGAGTTGAAGGAACATGTCTCCAACTAACTCCATGAACTGAAAAACTAATCTGAAATACTGTAATAAAGTAATAATAATATTGTCCTCGAAAGAAGAGGAGCACTGACTGCTGAAATCTGTAATGCTACTGCTGCTCTGAAACTCATGCCTCTGTACCTATGGTGTCAAATAAAACACCTTAGTGCGAATGCGTCAGTACGACTGAATGTACTGAGTATACGAGTGAGGTAGGATAAATGCAAATGGTTTTATATGCATGAACAATGCTGACTGATATTAATGTGAGAATACATACATACTTATGTAATTGCAACTAAACTCGTGGTGATACTAACTACTGAGTCTGAATACTGAGAACATGAGCTTACTAATGCTGAGATACTGAATGACTGAGTTTACTGATATTGGGATACTGAATGACTGAGTTTACTGATATTGATATGTAATTCACTAATAAGTGCGGAACTGATACTATATTACTGAATACTGGGAGACTGATACAATATTACTGATAAAGGAATGATTTTTTCTGATAGTTCTGATTATGAAGAACTGATTTGATTGACCGTATTTAACAATCCTGAAACTAAGCTCATGATAACATGACTACTGAGTATGAATACTGATGACATGTATTTAATGATAACATATCATGAATAATAACTAAATTCTGATAACTGATATATCTAATAACATGAGTTATGATAACTCATAGCATGAATGACTATATCTGACAATCCTAAATATGATGGAACTAGCTGAGTTCCATACTGTATTTGACAGTCCTGCTATCCTGAAGAGCTATCTGAGTTCTTTTACTAAGACTGATACTGAAAATATGGGAAATAGTTATCTAACCGACATGCCCTAAATACTCTATAATAGCTAAGCTGGGGTCCAATCTCTGCCTTGATTGGAAGGGTGTCAATACCACGCCACTGGTAAGGACAAGCTGTGAGTGACCTCAATGAGAATGGTGGGAACCCTAAACTGACAGGTTAAACCACCTCATCAACCCTAATGTGATATGTTAATATGTCTCAACCTATGCTGGCTACATAGTTCTGGAATGCAAGGACTTCTTCTAAGAATCACACCCTCTACTGGCAGGTGAGTTCCCATCCTTTGGTTCGCTCGATGCTGAATCCTACTCCCAACTAAATAAGACTGAATTGATTATATTGAACTGATTTCCTAGTTCGTACTAGAATTAACTGAACTGTTACTGATGGTTCTGTTTAACTGAACTGAACATGGACTGAGTTTATTGAGTTTCGATGACTAGCGAAACAATACTGAATTCAGTTAACTGAGTAAATGCTACTGAGTTCTGTTAGCTGATTGAGTTTACTAATGTTTAAACTGAATACTGCACTAAATTATATTGATACTGAGATTTACTGAATTCTATAGACTAACGGAATATTACTGAGATTACGTAGATTACTGAGTACTGAGTAAAACTGAACTGATATTGCCTTTACATGAGTTTTCCTGACTCATGAGACTGACTGAAGTCTATGGAATCATAGCATGAGTTAGGATATCATGAAACATGACATGGCTTTAAGCACACAACTATAATTTTCAGGTACGAATACCCCCAGGACTCGATAGGAGGAAACTGACTCACATGACATGACATGATCATAAGATTTGAGTCCACAATTCACAACATCATAAGCAGGGGATAGTATACTTCATGTATTTATTCAACATTTCAAACATGACAGGAAAAGCATGGATATATTTTGTGTACATAATTTATATCTCCATTATCATACATGCTTTATACCACAACAATAACAACATATAATTTTCATGGAAATTCATATTGGAGTGTATGGCTAACATGAACTTGTTATTTAGATATCTTGAAATCATGTAAATATAAAGTTCTAACATACTATGCATTTTATCGAACACCTTGCATGCATTTTTAAGGCATAGGTGGATTTCATACTTGCATTCTATCAATCCATCTAAAGATCATGTTTTTCAACTAACAACATAACTTTCATGAGATATACAGTCACGATACTATTATATAACAAAACAAACAAGAATAAACATGGGTATGATCATATCACCACAACCAACCAAGCTTTTGTATTTTAAAGATTGATTCTAGAACTACACAGATTAAAGGAATCCATGGATGAACACTACGCATACTTTGGAAGGGAGGTTCTTGATGATTGACGGAGGAATTTCTTTGAAATTTAATCTTCTAGCTTGATTGTGCAACCCTAGTTATTTTTCTTTTATGGTGCTCTTGAATAAATAACATTGAGATGTTAGTAGGTTTGTAATGTAATTAGGAGCTATATATTTCATAGGGTTAAGTTTAGGGACGTGTAAGGAGTGTTAAAAGACTTAATTACCCTCAAAATAACTCAAAACAGAGTTTTTTTGGCACTTGGAACTGACTTAGGCAGCGCCCAAGTAATCGCACAAGCCAGGTTGGGCGGCGCCTAACCAATCACCTAAGTTTGGTTGGGCGGCGCCTAGCCAATTTCATACCCTTACTATCTCTCACAAAAATGGGCATAACTTTTCGTTCGGGCGTCAGATTTTGATGAAATTGGTATCGTTGGAAAGATAATTCAATTATCTAAAATTGTGTGTGTTTAAATCATCCAAAATTTCATGTATCAATCACGTTATTCTTGTTCAAAGATGACCCTTGAAAAATCGAACACTAAGACTTGATGGATTCAAAAACTCTTAGCTTGCATCACTCTAAGCGACTCATATGAGCATGCTTAAGACATTGAAAGCTATCCTATCTATAGGATATTAATTGTAAGTCATGGACTAAAATGCTACTCATAGGATAGGAGGTTTCATACGTAGGAAAACTTATTCACTTCCTAGCTTAGAAACATACGGGGTATTACAAAAATTGATATCTTAGAGCTTCTGGCATTGTTAGAATTGCATTCGAGATTGTTTTACTAACCAGGGAGCCCTCTGTCCATTTGGAACCAACAAAGATTTTTAAATAGAGATTGGCTCTAAAAACCAAATAAACTACTCGGTAACCAAATTGTCAGTCCCAGTATGTCATAAATAACTTAGGAAAACTATGGAAAAGTGCTAACAACAAAAATAAGAAGGAATACATAAAATAACCTGAAAGCTCATTACAATGCCTATGAATTCTTGAAGGATTAATGAGAGAAGTTTCATAACTTAGGTTTACCTGATTTTCTTGGGGCTGAATAAACTAATTACTAGTTGAGTGATGTTTCCAGAGATTGGTGTAGGTCACTTATTCATTGACGACCTCTTATTTTTCCAAAGATGACTTGCGATTAGTCTACAAATATTTTTTTGGATAGATTTATGCCTTTTAGTTTGAATGATTATATTGGAGATGAGTTTAATTACTTGGTGTAGGGATCCATGACTTTTCTAGAGTATGAGACATGATTCTATGCCTTGTCTAAATATTCTTTTGCAGTGTTACCATCGAGTCTGAGAAGATTTAGAAGTTCGTGAAGAGGTTGGATATTTCTCTTCAACTTGTTATGACTCAAATGGTAGTGTATGGAAGATCATTTCATTTTATAGTATTATGGATTATGCTAAAATGACTGAGTCTATTCTTTGAGCATCTCAGGGAGGCGTCATGAGTGGAGAATTTACAACTCATTTACATCCAAAATTCGTGCACACTACTATGATTTGAAATTATGAATAAGACTAATTATTTTGTTTAATGCACTAATCTGTACACTTTACAGGTATATAGGCGAAGAGAAGAAAAGAGGTGGAATTGAACTTAAAGGATCAAAAAGAGATGAATAAGTGCGAAAGATGGAAAAACCAACACACAAAAATGGTCTTAGAAATTGAGATCAAGGATAGATAGCCGTAATCGTGGTCATGTTTCATTAAATGCATGTGATCGCGATTATCCGAGAAGGTTGGGGTAGCCGTGATCGCGGGAAAATTGGTTCCATCGCTGCTTAGCTAGTTTTCTACGGGAAATTCTGTAAATTGATGTAGCTGATCCCAAATTCCGTATGAGGCACAAATCCTTTTTCCCCTTGAACATTATTGAATTTTGGAGATTGAAAATAGGAGACTTGGTGAACCCTAGAAATTAGGGAAACTTTTGTATTTAAATTCCAATTTTATTTTGGTTAAATTAAAGTATAAAGTGGAGATTCTTTTTATTATCCGTTGCCACGGATGCTATGAATGAACCTTTAGGTATATATCTTCTCTTTAGCTCTATGAGTAGCTAGATTCTCTTGCCTTGGGATTATGTTAAACTAGGGTGTAATTATGTGTGTTATGGTGTGTTAGTATGGATACTAGATTGTTAATGATGGATTTCACTATTGCTTGGTTCAATTAGTTGGGATTTGTGGGTTAAAACCATAAATGCCCAAAATGGTTTTATGCGTGAAAACCCCAAGTTCTTGAAAGCTCACATCTTCCTTGAAAGAGGGATACGGGTGAACTTTTGAAACCCATATTATTATTGAGAGAGGGATATGGGTGACAAAGAAATAGTGAAAAATAATGGGTGTAGTTTGCTATTTTTTCGCTATCTTAGAAATAAGAGTGAGTATAGAGTTGGATATGTCTTGGGAACCTTAGTAGAAATAGGAATGCACGATTGAGGTATTAGGTAGTTACAATTGATACACTCATTAGGTACTCAAAAGATTCAATAAGTGACATTCTTGAGGTTTTGCTGACAAACTAACCACTAAAACCCTCAACCTAGCCTACCATATCCTTAATGACTAAAATTTGTATAAAATCATCATGTATCCATGCATAACTTGGCCTTAGGTAGACATAATGCCAAGGCCCTTATTATATTGGATTTTCAATCGCAATTGTCATCGTTAGTTTATTAAATTGAATAGACTTTGATAGAAATGTATTCCAAACAAACCCCCCAATTCAAATCATGTATTTTATTTTCTCTTCACTACGAGTATACCATTACCTGCCATTTATGACCATGGGTTTTAAAGACTAGACTCGCTCCTCATGGATTGAACCTCAACATAAGTTGATCTATGGACAGTTACCTTCATCGATAAACTGAAATGGTATAGGTGAGCATTATTAAAATGGAGCCATTGTTAGGGAGTGAGACATAGTTTTAACTTATACGGTGTTGATTATAACTTTAGGTATATCCGTGGTGATTTTTATTTACTTTGTTGTTCTTGGTTCTTTGTAAGCGATTATTATTCCTTCCAAATGACCATAAGTCAAGAAGGAATTAGTGATATTTCATCACATGAAAATATTGAAGATATGAGTTATATTGGTGACAAATAGCATGATAGCTCCATTAGTATCCCCTATTGGAGAAAATGGTGTATTTTATGTCACATGTGTCATTCTCCAATTGCTTCAAAGGAAGGGTTTATTTCTGGGGAAAGCTTATGAGGACCCCAACTTATATTTGAAGAATTTTGTAGAGGTGTGTGAACCATTTGATAGTGTACACATAACCTAAGAGTCCATTCGCCTATGCTTCTTCCCATTTTCTCTAATGGTAGAGGTGGTATTGTGGCTTCTCTATCACCCTGTCAGATCTATTACTTCATGGAATGAACTCACCATTGCCTTTCTAGACTGGTACTTTCTACTATCCAAGATGCTACAATGGCATGATAAAATTATAAAATTTCGCCAATTTCATGGAGATCTTTGGTATGAAACATGGGGAGATTTAAGGAGAAGCTTTTGAAATGCCAAAAAAATGAGTTGCTTGAGAAGATTATTCTCCAAATATTCTATAGGGAATTGGACCCAACCAACAAATCCATGGTGGAGAATCCATATGGTGGATCACTTGTTAAATCATCGTATGGGGTTGTATCAAAGGTGTTAGAACAAGTGCGTAGTTTGTCTAAGGGTTGGATCATGGAGGATGCCGAGGTGGACATGGGGGCTCCCTCCCCGTCCTTTATTTTTCTAGAGGATCAAAGAGATGCAATAATGATCAAGGTAATGTCATACCTTGAACTTCTTACTAAACATATGTTGGGGACCTCCTTTGAAAGAGTCAATGTCATAGATGCAAAGGATACCAAGGCATTTGAAGATGTGGAACAAAAGGTAATTGATGATGAGAAACGATGGTTGATGAATTATCCTGAGGGTTTCTACATTGCCTCTCAAAGGAAATATGGTAATCAAGGTTGGAACAATGAAAGCCAAGGAGTGTCTCAATGTGAAAGAGAGGGATACACTAATGAAGATATTTTGATTCGAATCTTGGTTGGAGTTAAAGAGACGGACAAGATAGTGAATGTAATGAGGAATGATTTATTCCAACTTCATCAAACGATGGAATCTCACTGTACCTTGATCCAACAACTAGAAGAAAAATTGACTTAAATATCGATGTACCTCATGGAAAAACAAAATGAAGAAAAATTGAGTGGTGTGGCCACAAATTCTATTGTCACTCAAAGTGTAAAACTTCTTGGAAAAGGCATGGAACTTGATGATGGTTCCGTTGAAATGCTAGATCCATTAGCCGCGCGGAGGTGGTATTACTTTCTAGATGGTTATTCAGGGTACAATCAAATTTATATTAGCCTAGAAGATCAAGAGAAAATAACTTTCACTAGCCCTTATGGTACATTCAGATTCAAGAAGATGTCATTTGGTTTTTTCAAGGCACTAGCATCTTTCAAACGTTGTATGCTATCAATCATTATGGATATGGTTGACGATTCTATGGAAGTCTTGATGGATGATTTCTCGGTGGTAGGAAACTCCTTCAAATCATATCTTGAGCATCTAAGCAAGGTAATTGAGAGATGTGGTGGAACCAATCTTGTCTTCAATTAGGATAAATATCATTTCATGGTCAAGACGATTGTTTTGTTTGGCCACAAGATCTCAGGAAAGGGAATACAAGTTGATCAAGATAAGGTAGATGCAATTGCCAAGTTGGCACTCCCTATTTTTGTAAAGGGCATTTGTAGTTTTCTTGGGCATGTTGGGTTGTATCAACGATTTATCAAGGATTTCTCCAAAGTAACTCATCCAATGTGCAAGATCCTTGAAAAGGAGGAAAAATTTCATTTTGATGAGGTATGTTTGAAGTTAATCAATTTCATTGGAATTAGGTTTAGCATGAATTTAAAACCTTTACTTGGTCTGTGTAGCTTTGTCGTTCTAAGCCATCCATGGGATATATAGGTTCATCTACCCCTACTGAAAGGGACCCAGTGAGTGTAGCCACATAACTAAGGAAGAAAACCTGGGATGACTAGCACATCCCCCACATATAGGTTTAAGGGGACTTCCAATTTCCCTTATATTTATCATATTAAACCACATAGATGATTCTATATACTCCACAAGCATAAGAATATAGCCATTTACCTTTCCAATCTATTTAAACTATGCATAATTCCTTTACCAAGTTTTAAAACAAACAAGAGTTATATTGAAAATATTCAATGCAATGAAAACATTACTGAAGGCATTTTGTGAAACACATTGGGGACATAATATAACCAAAACCAATTCCAATTACCATTAAACCATTCACATGCAATCCAATAATCCAAAACCATCATTAATGCACATAAAGCATATAAAACTATGGAAAACCATAACCAATTATTTAATACCCAAAACCCTCAATTCATATTTGAAAAACCAAAATAATACAATCAATGATGTAATGAAAAAATTCATATAAACCATGATTTTAGATAGAATTAACAATTAGAGTATAGAACATGACTTAAACCTAGATGATGATGGAAATATATCATCAAGACAAGCCCTAAATTAATCCTCTAGTTAAAACCCTAGCTTCCCTTGCCCAAAAGCTTTTGAGATAATTATAGAGTGCTTTAGAAGAGTTTAGAAGTGTTAATGAATGGAATAATAAGGTAAATAACCTCCAAAAAAGGTTAGAAATCATGGTACCTTATTAAGATAAGTGGGAAAATATCCAGAATACCCCCACTTAAGTTGCCAGTAATCCCATCCTAGGGGTACTATTGGCCCTCGTTAGTCGTACCCTCTAATATAATTGGTACCCTCCACTCGTATCTTAGACTCAACCTTTGGATTCAACACTATCCAATATTTGACTCATCAAACTAAGTTGTATCCAAAGAATACGATCTGTACCCTTCATCCGTACCCCTGGAGAATTAATCCCAAGGAATATTGAGACACTTTCCACCATAGGAGTCTATGGTATGACTTGTACCCTGTCTTACAAATCACGGTGATCCACTCATACTCAGATCCAACCTAAGTAAACAAGTCTAAGATTAAGTTAAGGAACCAACTAATCTGTACCAACCAATACAACTCATACCCCTAAGTCATATCCATTTCACTGACCAAAATCCATCCCACCAATAAATACTGGTTAGCATATGACAAGACCATACCATTCGTACCCCATCATATGGCTCATACCAATGAGTCATATTAGGTCCAGAGACTAGAATTCTAGGAAATTTTTAAGGGTTTAAAACCCCAGGGTGTTATAGTCTTCTTACCAATAGATGTTCAGGAAGGTATGTCACTTGCTCATCGAGTTTGAGCATAAAGCCTTGTGGGCTTTGAAGAGTTTAAACATAAATTGGGGAGAGAATTCTGAGTTAAAGGTCACTAAAATTCATGAGTTTGAGGATTTTTGACTCAAAGCCTATGAGAGTTTCACATTGTATAAGTAGAAAATGAATAAATAACATGAAGCTAAAATACTAAGGCGCGAATTTCATGTCGGCGAGAGGGTACTCCTTTTCAATTCTTGTGTGAAACTTTTTATGTGAAAGATTCATTCCAAATATTTAGGCCCTTTTATGATTTCAAAGGTATACCCTAGTTGTGCCATTTAATTTGAAGATCATGAAAAAAGGGTTTCTTGTAAAAGTCCAAAGGGTAAAACACTATAATGTGGGAGGTACCGTGGTATCCAAAGTGGAGTTGCTGTATTTCAAAGACCCTATATGGTGATAAAGAAGAGTATTGTTGCGATGTTAACTTTGGAGCTTGGTGGGAGGCAACCTATCATTTTCATCCTTATTGCATTTTTGATGTTTTGTAGGTGTTTTGACACAAGCTAGTAGTCCAAAAAAATAAGGAGAAAATAGAGCTGAAAATGGAAGCTATGCAGGAAAATAGAGAAAAATAAGGGAAGTCAACATCAAATACCGTGATCACGGTCCAAGGGTCTTAATTGTGGTCATGTAATAGTGGTACATCCACTCGCAATCACAACATCCCCAGAAAAGTAGCGTTGCTTCCTAAGGGAGTCCTTTTTAACCCTTGTGCTTATTTTGTCTTATACAGTAAGGACACTTCAAGTCTTTAGCTTGGGGTTAGGGTATTACTTTGAAATTTTAACACCGTAATCTAAGAAGTCTCACCTAAATCATAGATATTTTTATGCTTCTTATGATTGACATCAGATGAGCCTTTCTGTATGATAGATTGAGTCACAACATTCTTAAGGGAAATCATCGTGATTGGGATTTGATACATGGATGTAGCGGATGTCTAAGTACCCTTAGCATTTAGGATTTGGGATCACACTTATACTAAAGGCGATGTCTGAGTAGCCATATGGTTTGCACGTATGGAAGCCAAAATATGGGACAACGGTTTGGTTTGATGCCATAAATAGAAAATTATGTGTGGTACAAATGCAAAGAAAACTCCCCCATCTATCCAAATTTTTTTGAAATTCAAGGGCACTGACATAAGCAACCTTGTAAAAATACTTACCTCTTTTTATGACTCTAAATCTTTGGCTTGTAGAAATAGGTAGAAAATTCCTTTTTGTCTCTAGTGATAGGAGTTTGCATGCCATGTGTGGTGAGCATTTTTTTCTAAATCTCATGCCTACTTTTACTAAATAGAACATGCCCCATTAGTCTATCAAAACTAATTTTTATAATACTTGGTTGGTGAAATAATCCTAGACCATCTTTGTAAACATAGGAACCCACTTTAGCCTAAATAGCCTACCTATGATTAGGATAGTACCTATAGTCACCCAATTTGATCCTTCAAGCCTTTCTTTGGCACCCACGTTACAAGCCTTGATCCATTCAAAGATCTTCCCTTTCTTGAACCCTACCCTTCTTGAACATTAAAAAAAGAAAATTGAGGCTAAATACCTATGTTTGGGGTGGTAAGTTTAGAAGAGATGACCTTGGGACAAGATAATTATAAGTTGGTGCCTATGATCTAATAAATAAAAAAGTGAAGAATAAATAAATGATGAAAAAACAATGAGTCATAGATTGCAAAAGAAACAAGATGATAAAAGATGCCATCAAAAATTGGGTAAATCAAGATAGCTAAAATAGGCATGTGTAAAGTATGAAAACAAAAGAAGTGGCCCATGGTCAAAAGTTGGATGGAATAGTGTGATGTAGATGTTCAAGGAGGGTGTAACCACTTTGTTACTAAATGATATCCTACCTTTCCCCGAACCTATGTTACAATCTCAAAAAACCCTTTGAGATCTCCAACCTAGCCCATGACATGGTACTTATTGGCATCTAGATTCGTTATTTGCATGTGAGAGAGAGTTTTACACGTAAATATTTCATTGAATATTAGATAATTTGGTGTATGTGGGATATCCTTCTTGTGAGGAGGTATATGAACAACTTGAGTTGGGTGATATTGTCATCTTCCAAATAATGAGGCAAAAAGAGAATAGAAGAGTTGAGGTCCAAAGAGAGTCACTTTTAGAGTGTTAGTGATTGTTGTATTTTTTTCTCTTTGAAGTCCTTTGCATCTTTAAGATTGTATTTCATGATGAGGGATGTTGTGAGAATAGATTTTCCCATATTTGAAGAGCCATTTCTGGCAGTAATCAAATTCGAGGTCATTGTGATCATTGCGTTAAATAAAGAGGCTTAAATTTTGCATTTTCTCATTGAGAAAAAGGTAGTGTTGCTTGAGGACAATAAAAGTTTTATGTTGGGGGTGTTGATGAGTGGTAAATTTACTACTCAGTTACATCAAAATTCATGCACACTACTATGATTTGACGGTATGAATGAGACAATTTTTTTTGTTTAATGAACTAATCACCACACTTTATAGGTATACAGGCGAAGAGAAGGAAATATGTGAAATTAAACTTAAAGTATCAAAACTATTAGGAAGAAGTGCATGATATGGAAAACCTTACACACAAAATTGGTCTCATAAACCCCAATCGCGGAAAGTCATGTTTAGTCAAATATATGCGATCACGATTATTTGAGGGAAATTATGGTAGCTATAATCGAGGGAAATCTAGTGAGATTGCGTCTTAGAGGATTTAATGTTCGGGGGAAATTTGATAAATTTCCGTAGCTGATCCTAATTCCCTCATAAGGCAGAAATACTTTTTCCCCTTAGACATTATTGAATTTTTGAGATTGAAAATTGGAGACTTGGTGAACCCTAGAAATTGGGAAATGTTGGTATTTAAATTACAATTTGAATTTGGGGAAATTGAAGTGTAAAGTGAAGATTCTTCTTATTTTCCATTTCCATGGATGCTATGAATGAACTTTTGGTATATCTCTTCTCTTTAACTTTATGAGTAGCTAGATTCTCTAGCCTTGGGATTATATTGAATTAGGGTGCAAGTATGTATGGGTTGTGATGTATTTGTGTGGATGCTAGTTTGTTAATTATGGGTTTCACTATTGCTTGGTTCAATTAGTTGGGATTTGTGGGTAAAAACCATAAATGCCCAAAATAGGTTTGAGGGTGAAACCCCCATGTTCTTGAAATCTCATATCTTCCTTGAAAGAGGGATGCAGGTGAACTTTTTGAACTAATATTATTCTTAAAAGAGGGATATGGGTGACAAAAAAATAGTAGAAAATAGTGGATGTAGTTTTCTATCTTTTCTCTATATTAGAAATAAGAGTGAGTAGAGTGTTGGCTATGTCTTGGACATCTTCCAAGAAATAGGGATGCCTAATTGAGGTATTAGGTAGTTTTAAGTGACACACTCGTTAGGTACTTGAAAGGGACAATAAGTATATTCTTGAGGTTTTGTTGACTAACTAACCTCAAGGACCCTCAACCTAGCCTACCATATAGTTAATAACTAGAATTTACATCAAATTATCATGCGCCCATGCTTAACGTTCCCTTAGGTAGACATAATCCCAAGGTCCTTATTTTATTGGATATTCAATCGCAATTGTCACAATTAGTTTGTTAACTTGAGTAGAATTTAATAGAAACACATTCCAAACAACCCCTCCATTTTAAATCATGCATTTTATTTTGCCTTCACTATGAGTATATCTTTAGATGTCATTGATACCCATGGGTTTTGAAGAATAGACTCACTCCTCATGGATTCGACCTTAATATAAGTTGAGCTATTGACAATAACCATCCTCTACCAATTGAAATAGTATAGGTAAGTATTATCAAGGAACAATAAAGGTGTACCTTTTGGGTGAGTTCAGAGGTCATATATTTTGAGGTGGAGATAATAGAGGCTTCCGCGGGTATATAGTACACCAATGGAGGAAACCTTCTAGAGTTTAGGTAGTAAGTCTTCTGGTTTGGTAACTTTAGGTGATTATCCTAGTTTATTTGTACCTTTTTCCATCGAGCCAGACCACAGGGTTTGTTATGTATGCAATGAGATTGGCCATATGGCCAAGAACTATCCTCGATGTATTTTTAGAGCTACCCCTCTATTGACTGTGAGGGGTAGAGATTCTATTAGAGTTATAAGAGGTAGAGGTAGTAGTGCCCGTGGTGGTAGTTGTGGAACTACTTAGCTAGGTGGTAGACGTGGTTAGTGTTTTTCTATACCTGCCATGCCAGAGGTAAGTCCTGCAATGCCATCATCATAAGTATCGTCCTTGTTTGTTTCAGATTTGTGTCTGTGTTATTTGATCCGGGGTCAAATTTTTTCATTGTGTCTGCATACTTTTCTTTGGATTTTGATTCTTCTTCTGAGCCTCTTGATGTACCTATTTGTGTATCCACCCTTATATAAGACTCTTTAGTAGTTAATTCAGTGTACCAATCTTTTGTTGTGACTTTTGCTAGGTATGAGACCTGTGTAGATCTGATTATACTAGATACTAACTATTTTGATGTCATCCTGGGTATAGACTAGTTAGCTCCTTATCATGCGGGTCTAGATTGTATACTAAGACCATAACTTTAGCTCTGCCAGGTATGCCAAGTATAGCTTGGAATGATGTTCTTTATTCGGGACTCAAGAGAGTTATATCTTTTCTTTAGGCTCATCATTTGGTCTATAGAGGATGTTTTTGTCATTTATCTCATATTTATGATACTAGTGTTGCTTTACCTTATTCTTTGTATTCTATTTGTGTGGTTCATAAATACGTAGATGTATTCTCCACTATTTTTCCTGGTATGCCTTTGAATTATGATATTGACTTTTCTATTGTTGTTGTACCAAGCAATAAGCCTATTTTTATGCCTCCTTATAGATTATCCCTAGCTGAGTTGATGAAATTGAAGGATCAGTTGAAGGTTTTATTGGATAAAGGATTTATCCAACCTACTATTTTACCTTGGGGTTCACCTATCTTGTTTGTAAACAAAATCGATGGGTCAATTCCTATGTGTATCAATTATGATAGTTAAACAAGGTGATAATAAAGAACAAATACCCTCTCCCTCGTATTGATGATTTATTTGATTAACTTTGGGTGCTTCCGTGTTCTTAAAGATAAGTTTGAGGTTTGGGTATCACCAGTTTTGAATTAGATCTTTGGATATTTTTAATATAGCTTTTCGAACTTGGTATGATCATTATGTGTTCTTGGTCATCTCTTTTTGGTTGACCAATGCCCTAACCGTGTTCATAGAGTTGATAACTAGGTATTTTTATCGTATCTTGACTCCATTATTATTGTATTTATAGATGATATCTTGGTTTATTCTAAGAGTATGGCCGATCATGATGAGTATTTATGGATTGTACTCCAGAGACTGAGAAAAAAAATATTGTATGTTAAGTTCTCTAAGTGTGAGTTATGGTTGGAGCATGTTTCTTTCTTGTGTCCTGTGGTGACCGAGCATGGTATTATGGTTGATCTAACCAAGATTGTAGCGGTCCGTGATTGAGCTAGACCTACTTCTCATACAAAATTTTAGAGTTTTGTTGGTTTAACAAGTTACTATTAGTATTTTGTTGAGGGTTTATTCACCTATCACGACTCCATTGTCCAAGTTGACTCAAAAGAAGATTTCTTTTAGTGGTCCAATGTTTGCGAGTCGAACTTTCAAAATCTCAAGGATTTGTTGACTTCAACTCATTTCTTGACTTTACTCAAGGAGGGTGTGAGTTTTATCATATTTTGTGATGCTTTAGATGTTAGCCTAGGTATTGTATTGATGCAGGAGGCTAATGTGATTTCTTATTCTTCTCGTCATTTAAATCCCTATGAGAGGTATTGCCCTTCCTATGATTTGGAATTGTGCGCAATTATTTTTACTTTGAAATTATGGAACCACTACTTATATGGATTGCGAGATTTTATCGGATCATCATAGCCTTTAGTATTTTTTCACCTAGTGAAATCTTAATATGATGCAACCCCATTGTCTTATATTTCTTATGGATTATGACTTCACTATTCTTCATTATCTAGGTAAGGCTAATGTGGTTGCAGCTGCCTAGAGCCAAAAGTCGACTAGCATGGGTAGCTTGACATTTGTTTTGACCTAGTAGAGGACTTTGGACTTAGAGGTTCAATCTTTGGCTCACCAGATGGTTACACTTGATATTTCAACACTTGGGTATGTTTTGGAATTCATGGAGGATAGGCCTTATTTCATAGAGCATATTTGGGCTCATAAGTTTGACAATGTTGGGTTAAGTGTGACTTGAGATAATAATTTGAGTGGTGAATATAAGGTAGCCTACTTGATCTAGAATATTTATTAAGGAATGGTGGCCATAGTTTGAGTGTCGAGAGTGGGTGATTGGATTAGATTGATTTTCGAGGAGGCTCATTGTTATAGATATTCTTTATATCTAGGGGTAACTAAGATGTATCGTGATTTAATGCAACATTCTTGGTGGGGTGGTATGAGGAAGGATGTAGAAAACTTTTTAGCTTGATTCCTATGTGTCCAGCAGGTGAATGACGAGCATTTTACACTTGGTTGTTTGCTTCAGAGGTTACCCATTCCTGAGTAGAATAGGAACAAATCACTATAGACTTTGTGACTGGGTTGCCTCATACTTCTCGTGGTTCTAATAGTGTTTGAGTCATCATAGATCAGTTAACAAAATATACTCATTTTATTCTAGTTAAGGTTTCCTTCAGTGCTGAGAGGTTATCCCATAACTATAATAGTAAAATAGTTTGTTTTCATGGGGTGCTAGTGTCTATCATCTCGGATCAAGGTCCAGTGTTTGTATCTTACTTTTGGCAGACTTTTTAGGAGGAGTTCGGCACCCGAGTTGCTCTTTGTATGAATTTTCACCCCTAGACCAATGGTCATATGGAATGGGCTATTTAGGTTTTAGAGGATATGTTTCACGTTTGTGTGATAGACTTTGGAGGCTAGTGGGAGTAGTATCTAGCCTTGGCAGAGTTTGCATATAATTATTGCTATCATTACAATATTGAGATGGCTCTCTTTGAGGCCTTGTATGGTTGACATTTTTTCTCTTTAGTTGGTTGTTTTGATGTTTTTTACATCAAACCTCGAGGTACGGACTTGCTTCATGAGTATTTAGATATTGTTTGGGTCATTTTGGTTAGTCTTCGAGCGGCTCAAAGTAGGTAGAATCGCTATGCAGATCATAGGTTTTATTCCCTGAGGTTTAGTTTTGGTGATTATGTCTTTCTTTATTTGTTGATCATGAAGGGTGTGTTGAGGTTTGGGAAGAGGGGAAATCTTAGCTCTACGTATATTGGACCTTTTGAGTTCCTTAGGAATATTGATGATGTGGCTAATGAGTTGCCTTTGCCTTAAAATTTATCAATTGTTCATCTAGTTTTTTATGTTTCCATACTTGGACATTACATTCCAGATGAGTCTTATGCCATTTGTTGGGATTCAGTCTAGCTAGATGAGTGGTTGTCTTTTATTTAGGAGCCTGTCTCCATTATAGACAGGTATGTTAGACGGTTGCGTTCTCGGGTTATTCCTATGGTTAAGGACCAGCAGAGGAATCAACCTGTAAATGAGTCCAATTGGGAGGTCGAATCTTATATTCATGGTAGTTATCCCTAACTTTTTGTTGATGCAGGTATTTCTTTTTCCCTGAGTTTGATGATGAACTAGATTCTTAGTGAAGGATGATGTAATGACCTGATTTTTGGTGTTTTGTGTTGTATGTAATTTTGTATGATTCGACCATTTTACCCTTCCCCATGGTTACATTATGGTATTTGTGGGTTGTGGAGATGTTTAGCGCGGTTTCCAATGCATTTTAGTGGGAAATATATGAAATTGTGGTTTTTGATGGATTGAAAAGCCATATAGTTGACTTTGGTCAACATGTATTGATCTGTTCATCAGATGACAAAACAAACTGTGCCAGCAGGTCCAGAACGTCGATTTTAGGCTGGTAACGTAGTTGATTTAGTTTTACGACTTTTATATCTTATTTCGACCTTTGGTTTGGGAAGTAGTGAAATTAGATTTTGGAGATCAACATTGTCAAAACTACTTTTTAAAAATCTTATATCATCATTGAGTCCAGAGTGTTGAATTTGATAGGCATATATTGTTTGTGAATTTCAAATAAATCTCCAGGGGTCTGTGGAGACTTGGAATTCTCCAAGTCTGCAGCTGGTGCATAACTTCTAGTGTGACCGCTAAAGAGGCTCTTTGGGTTCATTAGCAGTGGGCACTTTAGCAACCCCTTGGCGCTTAAGAAGCCCTGGCCGCTTAGCAGGTACTGCTAAAGCGGTAACTTGGGTGCTTTAGCGTCTACCGCTAAAGTATCTCAAGGTCTTCTTTAGCGGACTGTCAAATGACGTGGGTACCACTTTAGCATCACCTGGGCGCTTTAACATCGACATCTAAAGCCGTCCATTGTCCACTTTAGTGGCTCTTGGTATATTTAAATACCTCTTTTCACAATTTCTTCACCATTTTCAAGACTTGGAGTTTGTGTTTTGAGTTTTTGAGCTATTTCTTCCATTTTTAAGTATGGGTAAGATCCAAATCCCTATTTCAATTACTTTTTGTCGATTTTCATCATCTAAACTTTGCTAAAACTTTGATTTTAAAGATGAAACTCTCAAGTCGATCAATTGTAGATTTTTTCTTCTTTTGGTCCTCCTTGTACTCATCATAATCGGCATGTGACACATATGCATGATAGGTGATGGAGGGCTATCTCAGCCCTTGGGACAAGCTAGACACAAACTCTTCAATAGTTGCAATATTAACTCCAATCTCTTCAAGAGGTCCCATGGTGGTTGGCCTATGAGGTTCGGGCTCGCTATATGCTGGCTCTTCATTGTTGATCTTTATTTTCTTACTTTTGCCTGGTGCACCCTCTCCTAGAATCCTTAATAGGTAAATGGGGGTGCTAGGACGCACCTATGTATCACTAGTATACTCTTCCACCCCTGCTCGCTTGCAAAGATGAGTAATCAAAAAGGGGTAAAAGAGATTTGTACCACCTTGGTTTTTGAAATGATCTATTTAATTGACCATGAGTTGACCAATATCCAGTGGAATGCCTTCTAAAATACAAGCAACCATACGACCATGTAATTCAGGGACTGCTGTCATGTGAGTGCAAGGTGACACTCAGCTACAAATAATGTTCAATCATATTCGAGCCTCAAAAGTGAAATCGTTCATGGAAATATTGCTTTTAGTTTTTGTCCACGGGACTTCCTTTCCGGGGCCTAGCCATTGTACCAACTAATTCCTCGATTTACACCCCTTTGCTATTAATTTACCCATGTGTGCCTATTTGATCCCATAAACATAATTGATTTGTTTAGCCCCAACATTCACCCGCTTTCCACAAATTATTACAGTCACATTGAGTGGGTCCAAGAAAGATAATTCACTGATATTGGCATAAAATTCATGGGCCCATTGTTCATTTGCAAAGTATGGATCCGGTTCAAAGCACTTCCACCCCGTGGCCTCAAGTTTGTCATGGAAGGCCGGTAGTTTCTCCGACATATTCTCTAAACACATCCCTCTTTCCAAGAGCAATTTTGTCTTTGAAAGATAACTGTAGTAGTGAGTGTGGCATTCGCATGCCATGGATAGAATATGATCATACTTATCCATGAGGTTGTCCTGAAAGCACTAAACACACATTACATCTTTCGATGTCATTTTAGTTATGCAAGTTGTGCTATATTGATCATTAAAGTTCATTGGACTAAGTTCTTGGAGTTTCCAGGAAAAAAATTAGAATTGCGAGATTTTTTACCTGGCAGAGGGACCTATCCTCAGTTAGCGCGATCGCGAGTCAAACCGCATTCCCATTACCGCGGTTGCGGTCTTGGACTGCGATTGCAACACCTGAGGCTGGTTTTGTGTCAGCACTGCATGTTCATATTCTTCCCAATTTTAGACTACTAGCATGTTCTACAATATTAGTGCAAATGAAAGTCATGTGACTAATGCTATAGGTATGTGTGAATGTGTCCTTCAACAAGCAAATATAACTATTGAAAATTCATTTGAGCAATTTATCAAACACTTGGTGTGCATATCTCATTGGTCTACCTTTTGTACATACAATTGGGTACTCAAGAATTCCAAACTTGTGTACACCTCAACCATGCAACCAACATCATACCAATAATAAATATAAGAACATGGAAAACATAACAATTAGCAATTTAAGGCCCTTTCTTAGTGATGCACTCGATAGACTATTTGCATAAATAAAAGCATGGATTCATGTCACTTACCGGAGTTGTGATACAAAAAGGGATGTTCAAAGAGGATGTTTAAGAGCTCACAACTTGACCAAAATTTAACCTAAATTTGAGAGTACAATCCTGAAAGGGAGTGTGAGGGAAATGAGGGCAACTAGGGGTTAAATGGCAGAACTAGCCGTGACTTTAGTGAATGGACTACTATCATGGACATCCTCTTGTCCACGATCACGGTTGGGGACCACAATTGTAGTAACCGAGACCAATTCTACTCCCTTATATTTCCCTGTTTAGCATTTTACTCAATTTTCCATATTTCTCCCCTAATCATATTATCCAATGCACTCCATAGTGCCACAACTCCATGGGTTATTTATATGCACAAGATAACATCTACCCTATAAAACATAACAACAAAAAGGATACGAGCCATTTTTGTGGAATTTTTGGGTTGCCTCCCACCTAGCGCCTTAGTTATCATCGTGGCACGACGTATTCCTTCCTCCATTTTCAAGGTGGGTCCTCAAACTCCTCTTAATTCATCTTCTTATTTTCAACATACACCATAGACACTACTTGCAACACTGCAGTTTGCTTCTTAGATTAGAAAATTTTGAAAGAGACCTCATCCTCTTACACTCTAAATTTCATCTCCTACAACTCTAGATCGACAATGGCTCTCCCGATGGATAAGAAAGGATTATTAAGAATATTAGGAACCTCTTGGTCCATTTCACAATCCAATACCACAAAATCTGTCGGAGAATAAACATGTCCACTTTTACAAGGACGTCAAGCAATATACCCACCGGTTTTTTTATGGACTGGTCCACCATCAAAAGTCGCATCGACATCTGTATAGGAGTGTCCAAGACAAGTTTATTATAGTTGACAAAGGGTATTAGGTTGATTCTTTCACCAAGCTCACAAAGAGATTTTGCAAACTCATGAGTCCCATTGGGGCAAGGGATAGTGAACGATCCGAGGTCGTCTTTTTTTTCACGACTTTGTTATCCATGATAGCACTATACCCATGAGTAACCTAAATGGTATCACCCTCAACGAGCTTTTTATTAGCCATTAAATTCGTCATTAACTTTATCCTATCCCAGAATCTCTTGGATTATCTCGGGTAATGGGATATTTATTGAAAGATTGCTAAGTTTTTTCATAAATTTTCTCAATTTGTCACTCTCTTCCTTTTATGAAACTGTTGGGGGAATGGGAGAGGAATATGGATGGTTGGCATTGCTTCTCTTTGCGGATTTTCAACTTCACCCACTTCCTCATCACTTTCATCTATCTCTTTCTCATTATTTTCTTCGCTTCTTTGAGGCATCACCTCCTTTGACTTGTCCTTGGGCATATTTTCACTCACATCTCCTCTAAGGGTCTCGCCAAGTGCTTTTCCACTTCTATTGACAATTGATAGGACTTGTGATTTATTCTTTGTGTTAGAAATTGTGTCACTTGGAATTCCATCTCTAGCCCTTGCTTTTAGTTGTGTGGAGATTTTCCCGACTGGAGTCTCCAATTATTTGATTGAGGCGGAGTGAGACTCCACCATTTAGGAGAGAACGGAGAAGTCATCCTTCAAATCACAGACCATTTTGTCCGTACCTTCAACTCTTCTAAAGATTATTGCCAAAACATATTTGGTCTTGAACTTTTCGGGGTTGATAACATTTGACTCTTTGGCCTTAGCCCTATCATGAGGAGGAATGCAACGGCCATAATCACGTTCCCTATCGCTCCAATGTTTCTCTTGATAACGATCCATCCAACCTTGGTTCCCACCTTGCCTTTGATAGTGTAACGCCCTGAAATCTCATCCCGAGAAGTCACACGGTGCTTAAGGCTAAAAGTATCCCTAACCTAACCCTTTGAGCCTGCTACTACTCCCAACACTTACTTTAGGATGATTATAGCAAAACAAGCATACTGTCATATCATATCTCAACTGAAATAACAAAAGAATACTGTCCGAATAGAAACATACTGAAACGTCTCAAACATCACTAATAGTCTAGTCTGATAAAGCCTCTACTACTCAAACTAGAGAGCCATTGGGACAGACCCCTAACTTACTCAAACAGATCTAAAAGTAATGCTCAAAACACTATGAAAGCATAAAAGCTATAGATATAGGTCCTCTAACCATGAAGACTCACCAAAGATAAAGATATAGATGAGATGCTCGGAGATCACTGTCGCTGCTAAGACTGAGCACCTGAACCTACATTATGAGACAATGTAGCATACAAACATATAAGTGGATCAGTACTTTGAGGATGTACTGAGTATATGAGGGTGTATGCAATTATTAAGACAACAATATCATCAATCTTTATAGAAATCGTGCATGCTGATACAACTGACTTACATAGCTTGAATAACTCAAAAAAAATGTAAATCTCATCCATTATGAATAATGGGAAGCATAGTATAAATCTCGTGAGTCAATATACATTTTTCTGAAATCCATAGTTCTATTCCCTTCTAAAAACATATATTTGATTAAATTGCGAACCTTTACACTTAGTTTCTAAACCCTTGGGGAAACATACTTTTAAAAGCTTGTCTTGATTAATAGATAAAATAACTCATCTTAAGGGAAAATACTTTAGGAACTGATTATTTACTTTCACTAGCAGGGAGGTTCTCTCAACCCACATACACCATGAGAGCTACATGGATTCCAATATCTTTTCCTCTTAAGGAAGAAACCTCACGTTGGGGAGAGGAGTCATACTCTTGCCAGGGAGTATAACCACAACTCAGTGATTGCTACCTCGTCCTTGGGCTCATAAATCTCAATCCTATGGTGGCATGTAGTTTTAGAGTATAAAATCGTAGTAACTTACCCAACTTGGTGCTAAATACTACTCCCTTTAATTAGCTACGCTCATCTCATGGAAATCCACATTAAAACTCGTATAAGGGTTTACTGGAAATGAGTTGTGAATTTAAAATTATGAGAATAACTATGGGATGTGGATTTCAAAACTCATGTAAGGATCAAAATATCAAATACTATTTATACTATTTAATATCAATGTATCAACTCATATAAATGCATGGAAAATCATCATGCTTTGGATGTTTTTCTCAAAATTCTACCATAATACCAAAATGGTAGCTTCAAATCACAATCTCATTCTTAATTCAATGGAAAACTGTAATCAATGGATCAAATAATGCTCATGATATTCAAAATCATAAAAGAACATTCTTTAACTCAAAGAAATCATGAAAGTTCATAAATCAATCACATCATGCTCAAAATGTCTCAACAAAATACTATGGGTATAAAATTCAATATTTAAAATCATAGGTAATCCGTAAAAACATAGGTTTTGGGCACAAGGGCGAAAGAATTTCCCTTGTTCAAACACCACAAATCTTAGATTAATAAACTTGGATGAACAACTTGCTTTTGAGATGTTATTGGAACTCTTGAATACAGTTCTTGAATCTTTTGACTTGGGAGTCTTGAATCTTGACTCAATTTAAAAAATCTAAGGTGAACCATTGAGATTCTTGGAAGAGGATTTTGATGCTTAGGGTTTTTGGTTGAGGGAAATATTGAGAAAAATCTTATATGATGCTTGTAGTGACCTTAATTCTGATGTTTGTACGGTTTAAGAGGCTTGGAAAAAGTCCAAAGTGCCCTATTTTACTTTTGTACGAATCTGAAAAAATTGAATTGGAAACCTGACTTTATGAGCCACCGCGATGCACCATTATCGCGGTGGCTCATTGGAAATTGAAAAATAGGAATCTGGGAGTCACCGTAATGCGGAGCCATCGCGTTGTCCCACTGGTTGGGACCTGAAACTTCAGCGCGATGCATCACAATCGCGCTAGGCCACTGGAAATTGACTATTGGGAAATTGGGGTCCTATGCGACGCACCACTATCATGGAGTTCCACTAGAATTTTACAATTATTAAATAAACCCTCTCCACGACGCTCCAAAAACAAAAAGGACAATGTTTTACGACTAGAACTTAAATTAGCCATAACTTATTTCCCGGTTATCGGATTTGGGCAGATCCTATATCGTTGGAAAACTAATTAAAATTCCCACACGATAAATAGTTGAAATTAGGGAAACTCTATGTGGTTTAAAAGTTACTCACTTAGAAAGTCATTCCTTAACCTTCTAGAGATGGAATTAGGCTCAGGGAAAAGTTTGGGGTATTACAGATAGGTGGGGCGGTAACCCCCCGAGTAATTGGCCAAGTACCAAATTTCTTCATCCAACTTATTTGAGTTATAATAATCTTCATAAAGCTTTGATTCTACAACATTTACTGCTTTCGTGGGTGCACCCATAATATATTTTATTAAAACCACAAGTTGGGTCATCATCTTGGCCTTATTCTTCTCCTTCTCCCAAACTCGCTTTCTTTCCTTATTAGTCACCACAAAGTTAGTATAAGGAGTCTTAGTAGAATTGACATTATGAGTGTACCACCCTCGATTTTGTTTTTGATACTTAATATATCAATCAGAAGGCTGCAAGATGATGCAATTTCACTATAGATCAACCTGGCGCATTATCCACCACAGTTTTGTTTAATGGGTTAGGAGCTCTATAGAAAATCTAAAGGAGCATTATCCTGGACATTGTGATTTGGTCATTGAGCTAGCTTTCCATTAAATCTCTCCCAAGCTTCAAGAAATGGTTCTCCATTCATTTGCTGGAAGTTCACTATCTCATCCTACTTTTGAAGCATTTTCGATGGTGAAAAATATCTATCAAGGAACCCCATGATGAGATCGTCCCAAGATGTAATCAAATAAGGTGGAAGTTAGCGGATCTATAACATCACTTCACCCGTTAGTGAAAACAGGAAGAGTTAAAGCCGAATGGATTCTTGTGTAATATGCACTATGTTAAATAGCTCATAAACTTCCATAAAGTTCTTCAAATGGACATTTCGGTCCTCATATTCTTGACCCACATATAATCCTTTCATTTGCCACATGTGAAGAATAATGCTAGTCACATGAAATACACCATTCTCATTGGTTGGCGGGATGCGAATTGTAATTTTTTTGCCATGGCTCATTTAATTGGCCCTCATTGTCTAGTGGGGCATCAAAGGTGCCCAAATACTTGCATTATCACTCATTTCTCCGTTCACACTTTGATCACCTACAAAATATTCAAAAATAACAAATAAAGTAAATTACCTTACTCCAGGTATTCCTAAGTAAGAATAGCACCATAAAAGTAAAATCTATAGTTCACCCTAAGGCAACGACACTATTTTGATAACACTAAACTCACTCCCATAATTGAGGGGTGAGGCAGTCGTTGTCAAGTAACCCAATGTAAATTGGGGTCGAATCTCAAGGAATGAATGTTATAGACTTCAAACCTATGGGTACTCAAATTACTATAAGGTTACCCAGAATGCTAATGAAAACAACATGTAAAAATAAATGAGGCAGTTCTTTGAAAACTTTTCACTCAAACTTCAACAAGTAAGCGACAAAAGCTATTTTAGGTTTGAACCCAAGGTTTGGAGAGATCTTGGGACTATGTATCCTTAGAGGTAAAGAATGCCGAATAATGTTGGTTTGTTATGGAATTTAGTTGTTAAGTAACAGATAGGCTAGGTTAACAATCATTGAGGTCAATCTTTTAAATAAAACCCCAACAATTTCACTCATTGGCTCTTTCGAGCACCCAACCAGTGTGGAGTTTATATAACAACCCTAAACATCAACCAAGCATCCCTATTTCTAGGATGATGTTTTTGACATGATTCACACTCCCCAAACACTTATTTATAAGATTGCAAAGGGTAGTAAACCATAGGCTTAGTTGTTCACCTTTTCTTTGTCCCTCGATAACCCTCTTTCAAGGATATTATGGGTTACCTAATATTTGCCTAAATCCCTCTTTCAAGGATGACAAAGGGTTTATAGATCTTAGAGCTTTCACTCATCAAGCCCATTTGGAGATTTGGAGTTTTCACTTATCAAATTCTAACAAATATGCTCAAGCAATGGTGAAATCCATAATCAATGACTAAAATCCATGCAAAATCATCAATACCCACACAAAATCTCACTCTAGTTCAACATAATCCCAAGACCAAATTATTTAGCTACTCATGAAGAAATTAAAGAGAAATATACCATGTGGTCCATCAAATGCATTCATTCTTCACAAAGAAACTAAGAAATTTGAGTCTCCAAAGTTTATTACACATTTTCCCACTTAGGGTTTTAAGCTTGGAATTCAAAACTATGCTATGAGGTAAGCAATGCCTAAAGAAGAAAGGATTTTTGCTTATATATGAGTTGGGATTCATCCATGACATTTTAAAAATGTGCCCTTGGTCCTGTTTCCGCTGATCCACAATTGCGTATATTTGTTCGTGACCAAAATTAGGTTCTGCAACTGCACTTTGCTGACCACCTGGACTAACTGTGACCGCAGCCTGAGGACCACGGTCATGATAACTGAGGCTTACTGCTTCAGGTTTCCAACTAAACTCCTTTTGCTTCTATTTTCCTCCTTTTTAGCTCTATTCTACATATGATCACCTTCTTCACTTTATACCTGCAAAATGTGGGTGTTAGTGCACATAAATACATATAATTCCTCATTTTCTAATACAAAACATGGTAGTATGCATGCATGATTTGTGCCAATGAGTGGTAGGATTACCACTCATCACCTATCTATTCAAAACCTTACTCCACCTTCTATGTAACTTATTTTTGCAGTAAGCATAGCTAATTTGGTTAAAAGTTCTATTCATGTCGCCTGAGAAATCAACATTACACTAGGAGGTATACCACGTGGACTAGGTGGTTAAGACTGAACTGGCGATGGGGAACTAGAAGTACCTACTACATCTGTGGGTGCAACCTCAGTCTGTGCACCTGCCTTAGTAGCCTCGGCTAGAGAAGGGGTGTTTTTTTGATTATCTTACGGGAACACTTCTTCCATTTTATATAAGGCCTTCCTCATAGGTTGGGACAATGGGTTAGCTTCATCTTGAATAATACGGATATCAAAAGTCCTTCGGGCCTCAATCATCTTATCAACCTCGGGTATTTCTAACACTACCACAGCCAAGTATAGTTGTGTGATCATGAACAGGTATGCCAGAAATTCCTTATGTTCCACAATAGATTTGTCTCATAGCTCCTTATATAAGAACTTACCAATATTAAAGGCATATAGAATAATAAAACCTGCTATCATCGCTGCCCGTACTGGGCTTAGGACATAATCACCTATCGTTGGACAGAAACAGTGTTAGTCTATTCTCAACCATGACTTACCCTCAAAGGTGAGAGTACTCTTCTTTATTTGTTATGAATCTCCAATACCACCTGGATCCCAAGAAGTTTGCTCACCATATGTAGCTATCCGCTCAGCTATCCATCTGAACATTGCAATTTTATCATCAGTACCCAATGTTCGGTTGGTGATCTTCCTCATCTTGGCCATTCTATATTCTATTTCAGCTGTACTAGCTGGAGCCTGATATTCCAGCCCATACAAAAATCTCCCGATGGTGCAGGGCGATATCCACTTTGACTTCTTGAATCATGAGGGAGGTAATAGGGTCACCTTCATTCCACAACATACCTTAAAGATATTTCCACTGAAGTTCTCCTTTGTATGTAGCATAAAACTCACGAACAAACACCTCGCTACATCTACTTGGTGCTCTCATCATCCAGTAAAAACTATAGTTCCCAAAGCGCTCTTCAAACTCAGGTAAATCATCCATCCTAGTAGTAGTGATTCTTCTCTCTGGATACAACACCCTGTATATTCTACCACCCCAAAGACTAGACAACACAAATTTAAATATTTTCTACATACCGAAGTACCCCCATCATTCAACTATAGGCACTGGAGAAGTGGTTAATGCGAGTGAGGTGTCCTGTCTGTCTATAGAGGTAGCATCAACCTCGGGCCTCCGAGCTTCATCTAAACTCTGTTCTATTGAACTAGACTCAGCTTTATCATCATTATCCTCACCATCATCATCTACAGGCTGTGTTGTGTGTGGATGAGACACTATTACATTCTTTCTTCTTGGTCCTTTTAGTTATGGTGTTTCAAACTCTTGGGGAATGATCTTCTTCCCCTTTGTATTAGTAGTTTCCTTTCCTTTGTTTACAGCTTTCTTGAATGTAGATCCATTATACTCTTCTCCGTTGCTTTTAGATGTGGAATCATACTGAAAATACTAGTTTCCTCACTTTCAATTGGTGTTTCTTTGTTCCTCTTTTTTCACAACTATTTTGGAGGACAAGGCATTATTTTAAGGCATTGTACCTACAAATATAATATTATTAGTAACTAAATACAGAAAAGTAAATAAATGAAAGTAAAAATTAAAAATTAAAGTTCAATGTGCTTAATTTTAGTTGGGTACGAGTGATGGGTACTAGTCGTATATTTTCGGTACGACTCATATCCCTGAGTCGTATCCTAGATAGTATATGACCAATTTTCACTCGCCAACTTATGAATCCTCCTTAGCAGTCGTAATAACTGGGTATGACTTGTGACCAACAGTCGTAAGCTAGTAAGCAACTTTATGCTTATATCAATCTTCCCATGTGGATACAATAAGTGTGTGCGAGTCGTATGGCCTGGATACGACTCATATGGTTGAGTCATAACCATTTAATAACTTTGAATTTGTTAGATTTCCATGTTGTTAGTGCGTACGAGTCCAGTTACGACTCTTATACCGGAGGGCACGAATCGTAAAAAGCCTCGTATCTACTGCAACATAGACGTACAACCTCAAATTTTGACTCCAATGGAAATTCAAAGTATCCACTACAACTAGCAGCTATATTAAACATTATAACACACCTAAACATAAAAATCCATTTCTAAACCCTATTTCTTCCCCAAGTTCAATTATTGCAACAAATGTACCAACACCATGCTATCATCTACCCAATATTTGCATAATTTCTACTCAAAACATGTTTACAATATAAAGCACAACTCATTTCTACTTTAAGAGGCAAAGAAAATGCGATTGGGATCTTACTTGATGAGTGAGAGTTCGCAAATCTTGAGTTTGAATCATTTTTCTTCCAAAATTTGAGTTTAAGCACAAAAATTGAAAGATTGGAAGGTGATGGTTGTGAAATCAAATTGAAAATGCTTAGATTTGTTGTTTGGATGTTGAAATTTAAGTGAAAAACACATCGGGTATGAGTTAGAGGTGCCAGGTACCCGATTGAGTTTATTTCTCTTTCTTTAATTTAGGTTTTGGGCTGGGTCAACCTGTAATTTTGACCTAGTAGGCTTGGGTACGAGAGGTGTATACAACTTGCACATAGAAATACGGGCCATTTCCTTAACTCGCATAGCCCTGGGATCTACCTGGGTTCTGGATTGGATACGACTCTTGGTCATAAACCATACCTAATAGTTACAACTTATACTGGGAGTCGTATTCTTTCCAGAAACTAATGTTTGATTCTAATTGTTCTCCCAGGCTAAAATAATCCTACTCACGAGTCGTACAGTATATATACGACTCATAAAGATTATGTATGATATGTTTTCAACTTTTCTGTGTTTCGTCTGCATTCTTTAGCCCTGCATATTGAACAAACACATTACCCTATATTGCAATAAGTAGAAAAATATGGGTTGCCTCCCATGCAGCGCTTGATTTAATGTCACAACACAATGTGGTTAAGTTGGATACATAGACTTCAACAACTAGTCTTATGGGTTACCTCTCATGCAATGCTTGATTTAACGTCGCGGTGCAATGTAATTGCCTTGATTACTCAGACTTCATCAGGTTAATGTCACCTTATTCATTCACCTCTTCTATGTTTCTCATATAGTGTTTTACTCGTTGTCCATTTACCTTAAATGGTCTTGACCCATCCTTCTTTATTTTTAATGATTCCTAGGGATAAACCTTTTATACTATGAATAGGCCATTCCATCTTAACTTAAGCTTACCTGGAAACAAATGAAGCAAAGAATTGTATAGTAGCACTTGGTTACCCTTTTAAAATACCTTTTTCTCAAACTTCCGGTCTTGATACAACATCATATTTTCGTTGTAAGGTGCTAAACTTTCATATGCGCGGAGCTGAAATTCGTCCAACTCATTTATGCCTTTCAACCTAGCTTTAGCTGCATCCTTCTACTCTAAATTCAGCTACATCAACACCCATAGTTCCTTATGCTCAAACTCAATTAGTAAATGGAAAGCCTTTCCATACACAAGATGATAGGGTGAAACACCTATGGGGGACTTGTAAGTTGTACAGTAGGCTCATAATGCATCATCTAACTTTCTTTCCCAATCAGTCTGATTGGCATTCACAGTCTTCACCAATATGGACTTGATTTCTCTATTGGACACTTCAACTTGTCCTCTAGTCTGTGGATGCGGATGATAAGGTGTTTCCACCATATGATTCACTCTATATTTTACAAGTAGTCTATTCAATAGATGATTGCAAAAATGTGACCCTCCATCACTAATAATAGCACGTGGCATATCAAATAGAGAAAATATGTTCTTTCTAAAAAATATGGTGAACTCCTTGCTTCATTGATAGGAAGTATAGTTGCCTTCATCTTTTTTGAATCAGAATCAACAGCTACCAGCATGTACTTCATGCCATACGAACTTACAAAATGTCCCATGAAATCTATGCCCCATACATCAAACACTTCCAATTCTAAAATAGATGTCATAGGTAGTTCATGTCTTCAAGAAATTGTACCTTGTCATTGACATTAATCACAGGCTAATAGTAGTTGTAGTGCAGGATTTTGTGAGTGGTGCGAGCCCCTCCATGATTACCCCCAACTGGTGATGAGTGAAAAGCATCAGGTATGCTTATAATCTCCTCTTCAGGTATGCATCATCTCATGCATGAACTTCTTCCTTTGCTAATATAAAATATCTTCTGGGACTAGATCACTTGCTAAGTAATATGCAAAATCTGTAAACCATGGAATTATATATTGAGAAACTGCCAATATTTGTTCGTCTAGAAAACTATCATCAATCTCCAACCCAGTAACAACCTTCTGCATAGCTTCCTCCTCTAGTCTAGACAAGTGATCTGCAACTTGATTTTTGTGCCTTTTCTGTCCTTCACCTCAAAGTCAAATTCTTGCAACAACAGACCCCACCGAATAAGCCTTGGCTTTGCATCTTTCTTTGTCATCAAGTACCGCAATATTGCATGATCTATGTGTACAAAAACCTTTTTTTCACTCAAATAAGACCTAAACTTTTTAAAGTCAAAAACCACTACCATTAACTCTTGCTCCGTCATGGTATAGTTATTTTGAGAAGGATCTAGTGCCTTACTAGCATAGTAGATGGGATGATGGACCTTCTATTTCCTTTGGTATAGTAAAACCCCTAAGTCCAATCAACTAGAATCACACATCATCTCAAAAGGTAAGGACCAATCGGGATACATATTGATTGGAATGACCATCAACTTTTCTTTAAGGCTTCAAAAGCCTTCTTATATGCATCATTAAAATTAAATTTTACCTCCTTCTCTAGAAGAATGCAAAGAGGATTAGTAATCTTGGAGAAGTCCATGATAAATCGCTTATAAAAGTACGCATGACATAGAAAACTCTGAATTCCCTTCACAAAAATTGGACAAGGTAATTTTTCAATCACCTCAACCTTGCTCGATCAACGTGTATACCTCTCTTTGAAATTTTGTGCCAAATCATAATTTCTTCTTTGACTATAAAATGGATATTTTCCCAATTATGTACCAAGTTGAATTCTTTACACCTTTGTAGAGATTTTTCCAAGTAATTTATACATTCATCAAAAGAGTCCCCCACAACCGAAAAGTCATCCATAAAAACTTCAATGGTGTCTTCCACCCTATTGAAGAAAATGGACATCATTTATCTCTAAAATATGGTTGGGGCGTTGCATAGCCCGACTGGCATTCATTTGAATGCAAAGGTCCCAAAAGGACATGTAAAGAAAGTTTTCTCTTGGTCTTTCGGTGCAATAGTAATTTGATTGTAACCGGAGTACCCATCAAGAAAATAATACCACCCTCTGCCTGCTAACTTGTCCATCATATGATCCTTGAAAAACATCGAAAAGTGTTCCTTCTGAGTCCTAGAATTCAACTTTCTATATTCTATGCATACTCTTCATCCTGTGATTAGTCTAAAAGGCACTAGCTCATTTTTGTCATTAGGATCAAAAGTTATTCCGCCCTATTTTGAAAGGCATTGAATAGGGCTACTCCCACTTGCTATCCGCAATGGGAATACCATACCAGCATCTAACCCCTTAATGATCTCCTTCTTAACCACCTTCTTCATAGGAGGATTAATTCGACACTGGTGTTCAAAAGATGGAACACAATCCGGTTCAAGATGAATTTTGTGAGTACATAAACCAGGTGGAATACTAATAATGTCTACAATGGACCATCCAATTGCATTCTTGAAATTCTGCAACACTGACAACAATGCTTAAACTTCTGACTATCTTATATCAGCTGCAAGGTGTTATTGACCCTCAAAAATTCATATCGCAAGTGAGATAGGAGGGCTTTCAACTCTAACACCGGTGGTTCTTCAATAAATAGACGAGATGGTGCAGTAGTTCTATTTTTCAAGTCTAAATCAAGCTTCTTTGGTGCATAATTATAACCACTTCATTAAAGTGAACCTACCATCTTCTCATACTCCTCAATACCTTCATACTCAAAATTCATTATCACAGCTGCAAGTGCCTCAACACCTAATCTTTCTTTAACAAGAACAACTGTATTAAAACCATCATTTCACAAACTCACTACATCAACATCATAGAATGAATCTTCTTCTTCTTCATCAACATTAATCACTGACACGACTCTCAATTTTTCAAGCTTCTTCATAAATTTGCATACATTGAATATCACCAATTGATCATTGAGTCTCAACATTAGATATCCTTTCTCCAGAGCAATCAACGTCCTACGTGTAGCCAAAAATGGCCTTCCTAATATAATGGGAATTTTAAAGTCCACTTCATAGTATAACATAATAAAATCAACAGGAAATATAAAGTAAGACACTTTTACCAAAACATCATAAGGGATACCAAAAGCCTTCTTTACTATTTATTCATCCATCACTTGTCTTATGCTGGTCGGCCTAGGTGCTCCAAACTCCAACTTCTTAAATACAAACAAGGGCATAAGATTGATTCTATCCACTAGATCATATAATGCTCGAGTGAAGTTGAAATACCTGATAATACACGGTATTGTGAAAGAGTCAAGGTCTTTCTTCTTCTTTACCAATGATCTAGTACCCATAACACTGCAATGATAAATATTATCTACTGGCTCATAGATGACTAAACTCTTCTTCGTGATTAAATCCTTCATGAACTTTGCATATCATGGCACCTTCTCCAATGCCTCTACAAATGGTATGGTGACTGTTAACTCTTTTAACATAGACATAAACTTTTTATACTTACCTTCTTCTTATTATTTATCAATCTTTGAGGATAGGGAGGATGTGTTCTTGGAATTGTTTTCAACACAGTCTTTGTAGCCTTTTTTTCTCCTTAATTTGGCTTGCTGCTGATCCTAATATCAATTGGCTCATCCTTACTTTTATTCTCAACACTTGTGGATATAGATGGATTTGTAGTAACCTTACCACTCCTGTGGTAATTGCATGGCATTGACTATCGTCTCTAGGATTTACTACTATATTACTTGGAAGAGTGCCATGCTATCTCTGATTTACTATGGTTGACATTAGTCCAAAATGCTATTCCAACTGCTTGATTGTCGTAGCATATGACTAAGCTTTCTAGTTCAATCCTGACAGATCCTCTTTGATAACCTTCAAGCAGGTCTCTTGACTTTCTTAATCTCTAACCATCTTAGACAATAGTTCTTCCATTTTGGACTCGGTATCTCAACTACTTGGTGGAATATATTTGTCACTCTTCTTCTTATAGTCATCTTTGCATCGCCAATCACCCTCTCTATCTCTATATCTATTATTATAATATCTCTGACCTTGATTTCCTTGATCTTGGGATCGAAAATACACCAATTTTTTATCAAGATAAATTGCTTCTTATTTAGATTCAATCTCAAATGGTTTTGATGCAGACCCCTGTGCTGAAACTACCTTTACTTTCTAAGCATTCATTGAAGCAAACTATTTTGTTAGCAACCCAATATCTGTACGAAGCTATGAAACCTCTTGTACTATAATGTCATTCACTTCTCAATAAATATTTGTTACTCTAATAGAAATGTACCACCACCGTGTTCCGAATATTGAGTATGCCATTCTTTATTGGTAACAACAACATCATCTATCATTTCATGTTCTTCTATCCAGCGAAGACGCATAAATGTTCCTCTTAAAATGGTATCTATCATAGCTCTTAAGCTATCATTCAATGATATATAGATTAACTCAGGCAAATGAGATCCTTTAATTTTGTGATTTGGTACCATGCTCAGCTTCTTTTTGAACCAAAACCATTTCTCATACATAGACTCTACAGGTAGCTTTCTGAAGTTGTAAATTTCATCCTTCAAATATAGCATCCACGTAGGAGGGAAGAATCTATTCAGAAATTGTGTCTTTAACTCATGCCAAGTAGTGAAAGATCTTCTTGGTAGTTTCCTTAACTATAGCTATTCTTCTCTAGTTAACGAAATTGGGAACAACCTAAATCTCAATTCTACCTGATTAACCCTGGAATATTATTATTTGTGTAGATCCCAATAAAATTTTTAAGAAGCATATTTGTGTCATCCTTCGCAGCACCAAAAAATACACCCTTTAGATTCAGAAGTTGGATTATAGCAATGGTAATATTAAACTTCACATTTAGGGAAAATGTAGGAGGAACAATGGCTCTCTATTCTGCAGGCTTAATATAACCCAGATCTTCATCATCTTCCTTGTCATATAGGTCTAAGTGTTGATATGCTCTCACAAATGGAGCTTTTCCTCTTTGAACTCAACAATCAACAACCTGTCAAGGCTTGACCAACCAATGTTACTGAGCTACCGGTGCCTTTGCATCAGCACTAGCCTATTCGGCTTCCCTGTATTCTTGCTCCAATAATTGTTGTGTCTGTAAGTCTTCAATATGTTGTGGATCAATTGGAACATGCGGAAGTGACGTGTTTTGATCCATAGGTCAGGGATCTTGAACCCGTCATGAACTAGATCTGCCATCCTTCTTATGTTATCGATCAAAAGGGAGTAAGGGATTGCCTCTACTCCTAGTGGTTGGCATACACCAACGTATGCCCAAATCAAAACCAAAAAATAAAAACCCATGAACTTCACCAATTCAATTCACTATTAAAACTATTGTCCCTGGCTATAATGACCCGAGACTAGCCCCTAGTCGTCACACAGTTCTTATGACCCCAAAGGACCACAAGCTAACCTATGAATGATATCTTCTATGACCACTGAATAATAATACGGAAATTAATGCAAAAAATGGGTTGAAATGCCATAAGGTTTAAAACATCTTAAATACTAATAAAATATAACATCTAAATCTGAAATGCTATTTGAAAATCTAGTCTGAAAAGCCTATAACTGAATCTTTCTGAAAGTGGAGTTGATGGGACAATCCCCCAACTAACTCCATCTACTAAAATACTGTTAAGCTGAAGTACTAAAATAAAAGAATATCCTCAATAGATGAGGACACACTTCTAAATCTGCTAATGCTGGCTGAGTCTGGCTAAGCATGGTCAGGAACTTGAGCGTCCGAACCTATGATATAAAATATTATAGCACATGAAAGTATGCATCAGTACATGGGAATGTACTGGTATGCTATATGAGGTAAGGCTGAATGCAAGGGTTCATATATATGAACAATAACTGACTAAATGATATAGAGTAATTGAATATAAGAGTACGCATACGCGTATACTATAATTGAGCTTTTTTGATGCTAAGTATTGAGTTCTGAATATTGTATAACTGATATCTGAAATTATTGATAACTAAAATACTGGTACTGATTGACTGTGTCTGACAATCCTGATTCTGTAGAGATGAAATGAGTTCTAAATTGAAGACTAAAATTAAAACTATGGGAGGTAATCATCTAACCGACATGCCCCTCTTTGACCAGATTGGCTCCAACCCGTAACCCCAGTTGGAAATGTGCTAATACCGTGCCACGTGTACTAACACTGGCTGTGAGTTAACCTTAAACTAGAAGGAAGATATTTTGTCAACCCTGACTAATATAAAAACTCATGAGAGATGTGTCAACCCTTATTTAGCAGGAAGTCATCTCAACCTACACTGGCTATGTAGTTCTGTAACTCAGGGATTACTACTAAGGGTCAAAACCTACACTAACAGGAATGCCCCCATCCTTGGGTTCACTCAGTGCTGAATCCCACTCCCAACTAGAAGACACTGAACTAATTATACTAAACTGGACGAGAATAATATAGAGTTTACTGAGTTTACCTATGTTCTGTAACTGACTGAGTTCTACTAAGTTCTGTAATGGACTGAGAGTACTACTGATTGTGACATGACTAATACTATCTTGTCACTGACATGGATCTAGGTTAACAACTAAATTGTCGCGTATTGAATACCCCCAGGAATCAATAACATGAAAAGTAAAGAAAAACATCATCTTGAATAACATAACAATGTTCATTGGGTCATAATTCATTCATAAAGACATTTAATCAAACACTTGTAATGCATTAACTTGTACATGAATGGGATCACATAATAATATGTCATGCCTTCACTAGTCAATTCACCTACGAATTTTATCAAACACTTGTAGGGAATAAACTTGTACATGATTAAGTTCTCATAATAACATCTCTTGATTCCTTTATCTACTTCACATAGGCATTTTAGAAAATACTTGGGGAGCATGAGTATTTCACATGATAATGGTAATCACATAAACATCATGAATACAACACTTAATTACAATTTCAAGGGTTTAACATGTAATTCATATAATTCCCCCTAAATAGTTATTATATTTTTCATGAATCTTATCATAATAATGGATTGAAAACCAATCAACATCATAGATGAATTATCCACTTTATAAATTTAAGGGTCTATCAAGATAATCACATATTAGTTATACATGCTATTTAATTTCATGAAACTTGCATTTAAATTATGGATTGAAACCCAACTACTATCATGAACATGAACTCAATCTAATTCAAACATGGAAATCATAAATTTGAGATCTTGTATATTTAAAAAGGGATTCTTGGACTCTATGGGTGAAAGGAACCCAAAGATGAACACCTAACATACCTGATAAGAAGAGTTCTTGAAGGTTCTTGGAGAGATTCTTGTGAATTGACCTTGATTCTTGAACTAGGGTTTTTGTCCTCTTGAAAGAGAATGATTTAATTTGGGGAAAAACTAAATGAATAATGGTGTAAATAGGTTTATTAGGGTTGAATTTCGTGTTAAAGGATCACTAAGGCCATGAAAAAAAGGCTCAAATACCCCTAGAATAATTTAAAAACTTAGAATTTAAAACTAGAAATTAACTGAAAAATCCCAATCTGGGTCCTTGGCGCGACGCGGTGCTATCGAGCTGTGTCACTGAAAAGTGGACAACTGGGAATAGGACCATCAATGTGGTGTGGTGGAATCACGTTACCCCTTGTATGTGACCTGGAAGTTCACCCCGATGCGGTGGGATCATTTTGGTGTACTGGAAACTCATAAATGTGAAACTAAGCTATGGCACGATGCGCCGATATTACGGTACCTTACTGGAAACTGACAATTGGGAAAAAGTCTCATGGAGAAATGTAGTGGTATAGCGTTGTCTCACTGGAAAATTACAAATGTCATTTGAACTGCCTCTACGACGCGTTAGAATACCAAGTTGTACACTATCTTACTAAAATGGCTCTAACTCTTTGCCTGAGTGTCAGATTTAGGCGAATTTGGTATCAATGGAAATCTTGAAAATTACACATGTATAAACGTGTATTCATCTTTAAAGCAAGTCTTTATCATTTTTGGGATGAATTTAAGCTAGGTAAAAGTACGGGGTGTTACACCGGCAATAGAGCAAAAAAATTTTATCGCCCAAAACTATACCTCAATTAGAAGTGTAATTGGGGAGGGGGTTGTTATCAATTGCAAATAGCAAACAATTCTTGAGTGGTTTTGAGTTGAAATCAATATGAGACAAACGCTAGGTATGTGTTCCTCCTGGCTTCTCAACTGCGTAAATTTCTCGTGTTCAACCCAAGTAGTCTATTGTTCTGCACACAAAGCCTACAAGCTAGGTATTACCCAAAATATAAATTTCACCCTTTGACATGGTTATTGTCTCAGGGTATCACCTTGTTTCCCATTGCTATGATCTCAGTTACCCTTAATTAAATGATAAGATGAGAATCTTGGTTATCTTAACCCAATGTACTGTCTTAAATCTTCTTTTTCCTAATAGCAAACTTCTTGGTTGTCGAATGGTTGCGATTCAGGCAATATCAAGCGTCTACAACTGGTACCATTTTAATTATTCTCAAGAAAAATTAAGATACATGCAAGAACTTTAGAATATTTATGTCTCACCCTTCCTCTAAGTAGCTAATCTATCAAGGTTCCCAGAATCTTAGCTGAGGAGATTAACAACTCATGTTTATGCAAGAGATCATGGTCATCATTGAAGAAAACATAAAATCAATTACACAATAATATAATGAATAAACTCCAAAGTGTTTAATTGAATGAAACCCTAAAAATCTCATGAACAATTGTAAAAGTATGTAATTGTTCGTAGTAGAATGTTATGGAATGTAATAGAATCTTGTAAAACATAACCTAATACAAGATAAACCCTAGAGTATTTATAATATCTCAAAATAACAAAAAAACCCTATTAAAATTGGAAAGGTAAAGTTAAGTCGGTAGTCGGTACGACTCAATCGTCAGTCGTATCCTAAGTTTACAAGTAGTATGCTGCCTTGTTGTAATCGTTCCAGTGTCTAATCTTCCCATGGCTTCAACTCTCTGTTCATCTTACGACCTAGGATTATGAGTCGTAACTATGTATACAACTCGTGTCCTTCATCCGTATCCACCTGGGATTTCAGTCTTTTAAGGTCTTGATCACTGGATTGTATACGACATCTCTATATAAGTCATACTCAGACTTCCTACTCATATACTTCTGACCCTACAACTCCTGGATAGTATCTTAGATTCTTTTATGCTCACAACTTTATATATGACTCGTACCCTAGCTTACGACTGTGTCACTTGAGTTGTATCATGATCATACTTGGATCCTCGATTTGGCTTTTGGTTCTATTACTCATACAACTCACCATACGAGTCATATCGACTGGTTATGACTTAAGGACTGACTCGTATATTGATAAAAGTTAGTCTTTGTAGGTCTTTTTATTTTCTTTTTACTCAGATATGGTTGTTGACCTATTTTATCTTCAATTCACAACAAAGTGTATCATATCTAACAAAACATCCTAAGTTCAAGCATCAATTCACGATTTTAAGCATCAAAGTATCATGTTTCCACGCCATATTAGTATCTTGTCCAGAAACAAAAAAATCTAGGAAATTTTCTAAGGTTCCAAAACCCTGGGTGTTGCAGTCTCCCCCACAAGGATCATTCATCCCTGAATGACGGAAAAGGTAGGTCAAACATAAGCACGATTCATTTACATTATCAAATATCAATCTAACCTTTAACAATGTTAGAAAATAAGGATGCAAGGATCTATTCTAACCCTTAGCTAAGTTAGAAAATAAAGTGTGATCAAGAATACACACCTTATGCATGAATATCAAGAGTAGAAAACAAATGCGGATATTTGGACTTCATGTCCGCTTCTGCTTTCCATGTAGCCTTTTCCACTTTGTGGTTCCGTCATAGAACCTTAACCAACTCAACATCCTTGGTTCATATCTGAAGAACCTACCGATATAATATCTAAACTGAGACCTCTTAATAAGACAGAGAACCCGAGATATCCAATCCTTCCAGAAAAACAACCGAGAAAGGACCACCAAGACACTTTCTCAACACAAAGACTAGAAATACCGGATGAATGGAGCTCAAATTTGAAGGAACTCCAATTTATGCAACACATTACCAACCCTTTGAAAAACCACATAAGGACCAACATAAAAGGGAATGAGCTTCCTCTTTTTACCGAACTGAATCACTCCCTTCATCGAAGATACCTTTAGGAACATCATAACACCAACCTCGAACTACAAGACTCTACTCCTTAGATTCGAATAGGACTTTTGGAAACTTTGGACAACCTTAATCCTATACTGAATCACCATTACCTTTTCTATAGCCTGATAAACTAAATCTGGACCGAACATATCCGCCTCACCAGGCTCAAACCACTGAATAGGAGATCTACACCTCTTACCATATTATGCCTAAAAAAGAAGAAAACTATACCAGAGGTAGATGCTTAACCCAATTTTCACCATAATATATCACACATGCTTGAAGCATATTCTTCAATGTTTGAATAGTCCTTTCTGCTTACCCATCCATCTGCGAATGAAAAGCAGTACTCAGACTAACTCAAGTACCCAAACCCTTCTGAAAAGACCTCCAAAAGTGAGATGAAAACTACATACCATGATCAAAGATAATCAAAATAGGTACCCCATACAACTTTACAATCTCATGAAGATACAACCTCACATAGTCCTCAGAAAAAAAGTTAGTCCGCATAGGCAAGAAGTGAGTAGACTTTGTCATTCTAACTACGATGACCCAAATCCAATAAAATTGGTTTCGAGATCTAGAAATACCGGTAACTAAGTCGATATTGATTACCTACTATTTATATTCAGGCAATTCAATTTCCATATGCAACCCACCAGGGCTCATGTGCTCAAATTTTACTTGTTGACAAACCTTGCATTTGACCACAAAATTAGCCACGTTCTTTTTTATACTATTCCACCAAAACATTTCTTTGAGATCATGATTCATTTTTGTCAAATCAGGATAAATAACATAGTCGATTAATGTGCCTCAGCCAAAACCCTTTGTATCAAACCATCGACGTCAGGAACACATAACCGCCCTAGGTACCTCAAGGTACCATCACCACTGATCTCAAACACCATCACTCTTTTCCCACCTATATCAGTTTTTATTTTCATCAAGATAAGATCTAACATTTTTTTCTACTTGATCTTTGAGCAAAGATACGTCTGAACCACTTCCTATACCATCACACCACCATTATTAGAATCCTAGAGATGAACTCCAATATTAGCCAAGCAGTGAATATCCTTCACCAATTCCAATTTCTCCTTTTCCACATGATCCAAACTCCCCATGGATACCCTAATAAGAGCATCAAAAACAATGTTAGATTTACCTAGTTAGTAGTGATGACTCATATAATAGTCCTTAAGAAGCTCCAACCATATTCTCTGCCTGAGATTTAGCTCCTTCTGTGTGCACTCATACTGTAGATGCTTATGATCATAAAAGATGTCCACGTGCACTCCATATAAATAATGTTGCTAGATTTTTAATGAAAAGACCACCACTAAAAGCTTCAAATCATGAGTAGGGTAATTTTTCTCATGTACCTTCAACTACCTGGAACCATAGGAAATTACCTTTCCCTGCTGCATACAAGAGCAACCATGTCCTACTTGGGACACATAATAATAAACCACAAACCCCTCATTACCTTTATACAATGTTAAAATCGAAGCCAAATATAGCTTATCCTCTAGCTTCTCGAAACTTCCATCACAGCCATCCAACCAAGAAAATGTTACCTTCTTCTAAGTTAACTTAGTCAATAGGGAAACTATTATCAAGAAACCTTCCAAAAACCACCTATAGTACCCAGCCAAACCTAAGTAGCTCCGAATGTTAGTTGGAGTCATAGGTCTAGGCCACCTTTTTACCACAACCACCTTTTGTAGATCCACTATGATCCCCTCAAAAAAATAATATGACCAACAAAAGTCATAACGTTCTACCAGAACTCAGACTTAAAGAACTTGGCCTACAACTGCTGCTCCTTAAAGGTCTGTAACACCACACAGAGGTGATTAGCATGATCTAACTTACTCTTAGAATACACCATGATGTCCTCAATGGACACAATGACAAAAAGATCCATAAACTGCCTGAACACTCTGTTTATTACATCCATAAATGCCACTGGGGCATTTTTCAAATCAAATGACATAACATGGAACTCAAAGTGACCATACTGAGTCCAAAAATCCATCTTAGAGATATCCTCATCCGTAATCTTAAGCTGATGATACACAGACTGAAGATCTATCTTAGAAAAGAATTTGGCACCTTGAAACTGATAAAACAAGTCATCTATTCTCGAAAGAAGATACTTGTTCTTATCTGTTACCTTATTCAACTTTCTATAGTCAATGCACATATGAAGGGAACCATCCTTCTTGCATATGAATAAAATAGGTGAACCCCAAGGGGACACGCTAGGATGGCTGAAATCCTTATTCCTAAGATCCTTAAGTTGCTACTTGAGTTCCCTTAAATCAGTTGGATCCATTCAATAAAGAGGAATAGATATTATATGAGCGTCCGAAACCAAATCAATACCAAACTCAATCTCCCTATCAGAAGGAACACTAGGAAGATCATCCAAAAAGAACTCAGGAAACTCATTCACCACCAAAATCGAATGAAAAGAAGGACCGTTTGAGTTAGAATCTTTAACATGGACAAAATTATAGAGACATCCTTTGGAGATTAATCTCCGAACCCTAAGATAAGAAATAAACCTCCTCTTAGGAGCTAGGAAACCGCTTTCCCACTTAATAATCGGTTCACTAGGTATTCTAAAGAAAGCATTATGGGTCCGATAATCTAAGGATGTGTAACAAGAGTGTAACCAATCCATCCCCAGAATAACATAAAAATTCACCATATTAGGTAGAAATAAATCTACCAAAGTCTGCCTACTGCCAATAGATACCACACTCCCCTAATAGACCCTTTTAGTAACCATAAAGTCACCTATCGAGGTAGAACATAGAAAAAATCCAAAATAACCACGAGATTAAAACCAAAATACACAGCCACAAATAGGGTCACATATGAAAAAGTGGACTCCAGATTAAGAAAATAATACATATCACGAGAAATAATTTTAACGTACTAGTCAACACATCTGGCGATACCTCAAATTCCTATTGAGTAGCATGAACATATAGCCTATTCTTACATGTGCTAGTACCAGAAGCAAAAATAGATGAAGAAGTAGTACCCTTTGGTTTGGGAGTAGAAAATAAAGCAATCAGAGCCTTACACTTTTCCAACACCCTTACCAACTAGATAGTTTCTAAGTATATGGCCTAGCTAACCATATTTGAAACACCTGTACCTCCTTCATCATAAAAACTCCTATGGAACCTACCACAAAATCGACAAGGAGGGTATGCTGAGGCTGACTGAGCCCACTTGCTTGAGATTAGGCACTCTATGCCAAAAACTATCACCCGACTATTTCGAGTAAGGAGCACTTATTATAGAAAAGTAACCATAACTCCCCATCTTCTTCTTTGCCCACTTATCTCTATCTCAACCACCTTTCTATTGAGCACCACATTGTTCATATGACCTGAACTTCTTACCCTGCCTTTCCCTAAATTCATCCTGCTTCCTCTTTTCTTTCTCCACCTGCTTCATATAAACAATCAACCTAGAACTATCCATATCCTTGATCAGAAATGTAGTCTTGCTTTCAAGGATCAACTCTTAAGATAGTCTAAAAGTGAATTTTCTCATCTTTTCCCACATATCAAACACCATATCCAGAGCATACCTTGACAACAGATGAAACTTTAAGGTATATTCCTTGATAAAAAATTTCCCGTGCCTAAGGTTGACAAACTCCTCCGCTTTTGCTTCCTTCAACTCCTAAGAAAAGAAACGATCTAGAAAAGCATTAGAGAAAGTCTCCCATAAAGTGGACTCCTCAATATCACCTCTTATCCTATACCACTCCTCATACCATTTGTATGAAATATCCTTAAGTTGATAAGCCGCAAAATTCACCCCTTCCATATTCATAACCTATATCACCTTGAAAATTTTCACTATTTCATCCAAGAAACCCTTAGTATCCTCCTCCACCTTTACACAAGTATAAGTAGGAGGATTCATTTTTATAAACTAGCCAACCGTTGTGCCCTCAGAAGATGAAGTATCATATGCATCCCACTAAACTTGAGAAGAAACCAACTAAGCAATAACCTGAATCGATTGGAAAAATCTTGCATTAGTCACTTCACCCTGAGGAGGACTAGTAGAAACAGGTGGAACTCCAAAAATATCAAGGACTGGACCCTTAGACCAAGTATGGATCCCATGAGTAGTGGAAGTCCTATCAATATTGTCCCCAGTTGGGACTGAAGAGTTACCTTGCATCTTAGATCGCTAAGGCATTATCTAAAAAATGACAACTAGGATTAAAGAAGATTCCAAGACTAGACTCAAATCTTGAAAATTGAATACCAAAAGAGTGAAACATTTCTAAATGTATTGTAGCCTTTCCCTTATGAGTGTGGCATACTACACATCCTCAAAAGAGACTCTACTTGACACAACATTGTGGACTCCTAATTGACCATGAACTTAAAACTTTGATACAAACTTAACATGACCCAAGAAAGAGCCTTATCGTAATGGGCATCTCAAGTCCGACTAAGATCGGATACCACCCCCAATGCCCAACCTAACCATCCAGCATATACCCTGAGTCAGATGAATTCCAAACATATAACAAAATAGTGTATTTTATTAAATTTCCATACTCTAGGATAGGTCTAAGTTTGTGACCTATCTAAATGAGTCCAACTGTCTAAACCTAAACCAATAACAAATTTCCAAACCAAGACATAAACAAAAACCTTAATAATAACCAAACCTAGTTTCATAACATAATCTAAAGGGATGGAACAATGAGAAATTTACTCTAACGGTCTCAACCCTAATAAAGTTGCCAATACTAAGGTTGACACCAATACCATCCTGCCCATACCAACCCATAAAAGTTCTACAAAAGCCTCTAACCAAAAGAAAACCAATATCCAGTTTGGAGATGCCCCCAACCATAGCAAAAACTAATATCTATAAAATATAAAAATGAAGTAAAAATACCTACGAACATGAAATGAAGACTTTTAGAATATGAAAGCTCACCAATTCAATCCAATAGACAATCCCAAATCCAATCACTTAGCAGGAAGAGTAGAATGGCCAGTTCCCACATCGCGTGGGGATACAACCGCCCAAGGATGGGTTAGTGGGTGAATGCTAAAAAGTACTCAGGATAAGATTAAAATAATACCATCTAGTAAAACTAAGTAAACCAACCATATGCATATAAACCACACACACATATATATATATAACCATGTCAAGAAAGAGAACCGGTATTAGCATTTCTTTAAAACCATTTACCTGGGTATATGCATCTTAACCATTCTAGAACCACCCATGGGATATATGGGTCTAGTGTAACCCCCTAAAAGGGCCCCGATACGTGTAGCCACATAAACTAGATATGCCATAAGAGTAGGGGATTCCCAATTACCTTTTGCTTTCCATGATACATATGTACAATGTACTTAGAGGATTCCTATGTACCTCCTAGTATCATCTATGGTTGCTATGACAAACCCCTTATGGTAACAAATATAAATTCTAGTGTCTATTCATTAGACTGACACCTTCACGATTAGCAATCACAACTCACTATTATTGCCCAATTAAAACCATTTCCAACCAACTAAATCATTGTTCCATTAATATTAACCAAGCCTATAAGAAGTGGTATCGTCTTATCGACTATATCTTGCAAGGAATGTCCTTAGCCATCATTTTTATTTAAAAGGGATTCCTATGTACCTATAGATACATTATCAAGTTAACTTGGGTGAGTCCCGTGTATCTCGCAAGTGTTCCATTAATATGTTTTCTTTGGAGAATCCCATGTACCCTATAAGGAAGTTTAATTAACTATAATTGTAACCACCACCCCTTACCATTTATCTATTCCAACCTATTTAAACTATTTATACCATTTAAGGTTCCATTACCAAACCATACCATGCAATAGTTCCATTAAAAAAATCTAATAGTGTAGTAAAAGTATTATTATATACATTTTATCAAACATGTTGGGGGTAGAGTATTTCCAAACTAATTCTAATTACCAATTAACCATTCCTATGCAAACAATTATCCAACCACTATTAAAGCATCTAAAAATATAAAAAAATATGGGAAAACCATAACCAAGAATTTAATACAAAACCCCTACACATATTTGAAAACTGTAAATCCATAAATTCCCATTAAAACTTTGTATAAATCATCAATTCAGTTGGAAATAACAATTAGGGAGAAGTATCTTGCCTTAGATGATGAAGATGATGGGGAGAAATTCCCAATTATGCCCTAAATTACTTCTCTAGATGAAACCCTAGCCTTCCCTTACCTAAGAGTCGTATAGAGAATTATAGAGAGTTTTTAGGTGTTTAAGATTGGATTAATAGGGTAAATAATGTCCTAAGTGTTATATAAGTCATGGGTAATAATAGGTTAAGAGGGGAAATGTCTAGATTACCGCCAACATGGATGTATAAAATCCCCACGAGTGGGTACGACTTAACTATACTAGTCGTATCCTCTTATATGAATGGTACCCACTACTCATACCCTAGACCCCCTTAGACCCCCATAGTGGTCAACATGTGAACATGCAATACAAATTGTATCAAGGATACGACTAGTACCCTCAACCCGTACCCATAATAAAACCAAGAAGAGTTGACACTGTCTAATATATGAGTGGGAAAATATGACTTGAACCCTATATCATGACACATGGTGAGCCACTCATACTCAGATCAAATTTAAGTTACTAAGTCTCATATTAAGTGAAGGAAAAATCCAAACCATACGACCCATAAACCCCTATATGACTCGTACCAACCCAAGTCTTACCCATTATAGAAACCAATCCAACCCACCAACCAACACTGGTTAGTGTATGACCAAGCCTTACTAATCATACCCTATCATACTCTATCATACAACCTGTACCCCCTAGTTGTATCTTGTCTAGAAAAAAGAAATCCAAGGTATTTCTAAGGTTCCAAAACCTAGGATATTTTAATCATCCAAGTAAATGACATTATTTTTGAGAGGGTTGCTATAGATTCAGTAAGATAGGTCATATTTTGAAAGATTTTCCCTCTTTGAAGAAGTGAATTAGGGTTAACCAAACTCATTCCACTATATCATCAGCAACAACATAATGAAATACTCAGATAGGCACCACTTTGGGTATGGGCAGTAGTCAGGACATTTGTTAGTTCTCATCTTAACACTTATGCTCTATTAGACCATAAGGCTATATTTTCTTTTGTAACCCTTTATGTTTCCATGACATTAATAATCAGTATCGAGTGATTCTTAAAACCCTTTCCTATTCCCACTCTAGTTAGAGATTTTATTGTAGATTAAAGAATCTATAGAAGTTGCATTGTCTCATCCATCATTAAAATAAAAACAACTTATTTAGTTAAGTTATATATGGTAGAATTTAATTTTATTGCAGGCATTGATTGGTTGTATCTCTGTGATTTCTTAGATAATTGTATAACTAGAGTCATAAAGCTTTAATTTTCTAATAAGCCTATATTAGAGTGGAAAAGTAGTATTGTTGTGCTAAGTGGTTATTCATATCGTACCTTAAGTCTAAAAATATGATATCAAATGGGTGTATCTAATGAAGCAACTTTCCTTTTTTATGATATCTTTTGCACGCTAATGTATTTTAGCCATTCTAATTTAGTAACCTGAGTCTTCCTTGTATAAGGATAAAATATACTGTAGATGGCTTTGTTGTTCATAATTTGCATGTTGTATGCATTTTCTAAGTTTGTAACTCTTTGAATATGGCTTGATACTTTAAGTTCTAATTCTTAATGATGGTATTTGTTCTTGTCGATGTGAATTATATTCCTTCCTACTATTGATAAATTGTAATGAACCTTCAGGGTATTTTCTGTAATTTTACTTATTTTCATTATTAGATCATTTCTACAGCTTTCCCAAGTCATTTATGTCTTGTCAGGACTGATAATTCGGTTATCAAATAGTTCATTTGGTTTTTAGAGCCAATTTTTTTTGAAGTCCTCGCTAATTCAAATTGGCTATTAGGAAAAAAATTTAACTAAACAACCTTGTATGCCAATTCTAATTTCTCCAACTTCTCTGAGACCTTTTGTTTGGGTACCGAGGCACCCAGGGTCATTTTGAGCTACTGGTCACAAGTTATGAGAAATGATGGTTGGGTATGGGACCTACGTTTAGTCAAAATAAGCTTAGATGGAAACTTTAACTATGATATTAAGGTTAAAAAATGTTGAATTTGATAGGGTAGCATAGCCTATATGCATATACGGGATTCCAGATTAATCTCAAGGGGTTGGCAAAGACTTGGAAATTTCGATGTCTCAGCTGTTGCTAGTGCACTTATATTTGCGAGTCTTTGATTTCTTAAGCGATATGTATACCAGTAACAAGTATTGTGAACACCATACTCATGTCGGTAAAGAAAACTCCCTTTGGTAATGGACATGTATAACATTAGTGATATCCTTTATCGCAAATGCAACTTCTTTCCCTTTTGTCCAGATATTGTAATTGTGATCAACATATCACGTATGCAAAAATCGTGTGCCTAGAAAGTTTATAAATACCTCCTTTAGCTAGTTTTTTCCATACCCAAGATATTTAAACCCTAGAAATTGGAAAGCTTAGGATAACACTTGTGGATGATTTGGGAGCTCAAATAAAGATTATTTTTTTGATTCTCCTTTCAATTTGTGATAATGTTTCTCCCTTTTTATTGTTGTTTTTCCTCTTTTTATATAAAATCCCTAAAACTATGGTGACTTGATTTTAGCACCAATATAACTCGGAATTCACCCATTTTTAGGGTAAGTATTCCTTGAGCATAGAGGGACATTGAGTTGGTTTCAAAAATTCAATTTTTGTAGATGTGTACCATGTGGTATTTTTATGTAATTTTGGACCTGAAGCTCAATAGTGCAATATGGGTATCATTGTGCTCATTTTGATGTGTATATTGTGATTTGGATAGCGTGGCACCTTGCAAAAAAATATTAAAAGGGAAAATTGGTGATTTAGAAGATTCTTTGGGATTTATTTAGAGTCCAGGTAGGCTAGGTTTACCTACTTTATAGGCTATATAATAGTATAATTATGATATCATACTAGATATGGGGTGAGATTTAGGTAATGGAAGTGTGAATGATGATATTTGGGTTAACTGGACCCTTGGGCCACCTTGAGACCTTAGATATGTAGTGGTTAGTGTAGTTAGTTATGGATTAGGTGAATTCGACTTCATGCTATATAATAATAATGTGAATTCCTTAATTACTCAAAGTAGGAGAAATTTCCTAATTACTCATATTAGGGCTGAATTATTCTTTAATTACTTCAATTAAGGGTATTGCCTTAGTTTTTCATATGTAGGAAGGAATACTATTTTAGGGTAAATTATGGCTACTTTACATCTAGGAATGAACATAGATACCTTAGCCTAGTTTGGGGTAGAGGTTGCCTTAATTGATTTTGGGGATTAGAAGTATGCCTTTTTATCCCACATTAGGCCAAGACTTGTGATAGCCTAGTAGACTCATTTTCATAAGATATACTCTTTTAAATGGTAGATTGACACTTGAGAGGGTTAAATATAATTATGGATTATGTTAATTGGGTATGGAATTAAAACAACCTGGGTTTCTATCCCTTCAAAAATTTCTTGGATTTTTGGTCTCTAGACAAAATAAGACTAGGGGAAACAACTTGTACACTAGATAAGACTCGTATGGGTTAGTCTTATGTTGACCAGTGTTGGTTGGTAGGTTGGATTAACTTTTTAGAATGAATATAACTCGGGTGGTACAAGTCGTATCAGTGGACATGGGTCATTTGGTTTGGGTTTTTTCTTTACTTAATCATAAACTTGGTGGACTAAGTTGGATGTGAATACGAGTGGCTCACCATGAGATGTAATCCAGTGTACAGGTCATACCATGGACTCGTATGGTGGGTAGTTTTCAATCATTTTTAGATTTTGGTCTGCCAAAGGTATGGATCATAGGTACCAGTCATATACTTGGATTCAATATGGCTTAGGGTGAGTCATACCTTGGACAATATTAGGTCTAAGTGAGATAACTTTGGGTATGAGTGGTGAGTACCACTCATATTGGAGGGTACGACTGGTACTGATAGCCGTACACCTCTAATTTGATTTTGAAGTAGTTTATGTGAGAGAAATCTGGACATTTCTCCACTTAACCTAATAAGGCCACATGACTTTTAACTCACTTGGGAGGTTATTTAACCTATTATTCTATTCTTTTACACATAGAAAAATAGTCTCTAATCTTTTCTAAAGTTCTTGGGAAAGGAAAGCTAAGGTTTCATCTTATGGATTAATTTTTTTTTGTTTTGGTGATTTCACTCCATGATCTTCTAGGTTTAAGGCATTTTCTCTTCCCTAATTGTTAGTTCCAACTAATGGCATGGTTTTATATATTGTTTCATGGTTTTATTATTGTATGGTTTTGGGTATTCAAATATAATTTGGGGTTTTTGTTATAAATTCTCGGTTATGGTTTTTCTATGTTTTAATTATGCTTTTATATGCTTTCATGGTGGTTTTGGATAATTTGTTGGATGGTAATGGTTACTTGGTAATTAGGTTTAGTTTTGGAAATACTATGCCCCCAATATGTTTTATAAAATGCCTATGAGAATATTTTTACTACATTGTTGGATTTTAATGGAACTTATGCATGGTATAAACTTTGTAATTGAACCCTAAATGGTTAAATGGTTTGGAATGGTAAAAGTTGAATGGTTTTGGGTTTAAGAATCATTATTATGGGTCATAATGGAATCCCTCAAGTAATCATAATAATGGAACTCTTGTGGGATACATAGGACTCCCAGAAGTTAATTGGATAATGTGATCTATGGGTACATGGGAATCCCTTGATCTCAAAAAGGTTTGGCTAGGACAATACTTGCAAGTTATAGTCTATATGATAATACCACTATGTATAGCCTCAGTTAATAGCAATGGTTTGGTTGGTTTGAAATGTTTTTAATTAGGCAATAAAGGCACGTGTGATAGCTAACCATAAAAGTGGGATTCCAATAAATAAAAACTGGAAAACCATGTTTGCCGACATGAGGGAATGGTGATGGCGACCTTATATGATACTACAAGGTACATGAGAATCCTCTAAGTACACTATACATATGAATCATGGAAGGCAAAGGGTACTTAGGAATCCCTTACTCTTATGGTATCTTTGGTTTACGTGGCTACATGCATCGGGGCCCGTCAGGGGATTAGAATGGAACCGTCTATCCAGTGGGTGGTTAAGGATGGTTAAGCTATATATACCCAGGTTAATACTTTTAAATGCATGCTATGCCTTGTTACACTTCTCAGCACGGTTATATATATATATAAATATATATATGGTTTGTATCCATATTGATGGTTTACTTAGTTTTGTTAAATTGCATTTTTTAATACTTATATGGAGTTCATACTAGCATTTACCTGCTAACAAATCTTCGAGTGGCATTATCCCCATGCGATACAGGAATTGGTCGTTCTACTCATCCTACTTAGCAATCAAATTTTGGGATAAACAATTGGATTGAAGTAGTGAGTTTCCTTCTTTCCGCAAGGTTCCATTTACTGGGTGTTATTTCAAACTTTAGTTTATTTATGGATATTGGTTTTGGCTATGGTTGGGGGCATGTCGCAACTAAATTTTTGTATTCTTTTGGTTAAAGGATTTTTTGGAGCTACTATGGGTTGGAATAGGCGGGATTGATAGTAGTATTTGCCTTAGTATTGGTATTGGTATTGGGGCTAACACCAATTGACTATATTGTTTGTTGTTCCATCCTCTTCTATTTTGGGATTTTATAATTATTATGGAACTCATATGGTTATGGTTTGGATTATTGTTTGGTTGATAATAGTTATTAGTTGTGTATCAAATGGTTAGACTCATTTAGGTGTTCATGTATATAGACCTATCCTAGAGTCTTGGATTATTCAATAATGCTATCTTGTTATATGTTTGGAATTCATCCGACTTAGGATATTCATAGGTCGGTTGGGCTAGGTAATTGGGGTGGTCTGTAGTCCTGGTTGGACTTCGGATGCCCATTACAACAAGGCCTTGGTTCATGTCATATCAAGTTGGTATCATAGCTTTAGGTCCATGGTTAATTAGGATTATATAAATCCATGCCTAGTAAAGTCTCTTTTAGAGGTATAAGTGTTCCACACTAATAAGAGAGAGGCTACAAGGTATTTAGGAATATTTCACTTTCTTGGTATTCTATTTTCATTCTTGGAGTCTATGTCCTAGAATTTCCTCTAAAGAATTTCCTCTAATCCTTGTTTGTTCACTTTTCAAATCACGCCTCGATTATTTGGAACACAAGAAAATTCTTCTATCACATCTAGGGTTGAAGTTGATGGGGTACGCACGAAACCTGGAGTTCACACTCGATATGAGGGTCTTATCCCTGATTGTTTTGGAGTTCCCCCAATTGCTACTAGTCTTCCACAAGGTGAGGTGACTAATGCAGAATTTTGCCAATTAATTCATACTATTGCTCAGTTGGTTACTACTCAGGCTGAGCAGGATGCATCTAGTGTTTTATCTATTGAGTCTACAAGGGTTGGCCAGTTTATGAAGATGAATCCTCCTACTTTTACTAGAGTTAAGGTGGAGGAGGATCTAGGCTATCTTTGATGAAATAGAGAAAATATTCAGGGTGATGCAGACCATAAATATAGAAGGAGTAAACTTTCTAGATTATTAACTCAAGGATGTTGCATACATATGTTATGGAGAGTGGGATAGAGATAGAGGTGATGTTGAGGAGTTGTCCTTACATGATGCCTTTTCTGATTCTTTTCTAGATTTCTTCTTTCCTCATGGGCTGAGAGAAGCGAAGATTTAAAAGTTTATGAATCTTAAGTAGGAAAGAAAGTTTGTCATGGAATATTCCTTGAAGTTTCATCAGCTGTCAAGGTATGATCCATACTAGGTGTCTAATATTAGAGCGAGGATGAGAAAGTTTACTTCTGGGCTATGAAGGGATTTGATCCTTGAAAGCAAGACTGCCTTACTGATTAAGGATATGGATATATCGAGGTTGGTTGTCCACATGTAATAGGTAGAGCATAAAAAGAAGAAAATACAGAGTTTGGGGAAAGACTGGGTAAGAGGAGCAAGTTCTCTGAGTAAGGTGGTGCTCAGCAGCAAGGTAGTTTAGATGGTGGTAAATGGATAAAGAAGAAGTCAGAGAGTTCTGGTTCCTTCTCTACTGCTAGTGCCCCTTACCTGAAGTAGTCGGGTGATAAACGTCCTCAAGGTGGTAATATTTTTTGGGGACAGGGGGCCCAATCTCTGGTGACTTTGGCTCAATCATCTTTTTATTCTCTACTTTTCAGTTATATTATTGTCTTCATTGGGTATTTTGTGGTGAAGGGAGGGAAAAGTATTTTAAATATGGTCGGCAAAACCGTATGCACAAGAACTATCTAGCTGGTAAGGGTGCTTTGGGAGTGGTCAAAGCTCTAGTTGCTTCATCTTTTGTTCTTGTGCCTAGTGGTGCTACTTCAGTGTCTACTCTTAGTTTTTGTACCGGTACTGGACGAAATAGGTTGTATGCTCTTGCATCATTCTTTTTAAAACAATGATGGGCATTTCTTATCTTTGGGAAGATATAGGACATTCTTAGGAGTTACTAACTTCTTTCACTCATTTTATGCTAAGTGTCTGAGGTGCTTTAAAAAGAATTACTTTTGTTTCACTCTTCATAAATAGATAGGACATGTGCTACCCCTACCTGAGACAAGGGTCTTGAGATTGAGCCTAGGGATTTTACCACTGTTCATGGATAACCCAGAGGTCATTGACAGCCTCGAGATGTGTCCCCAACTAGGGGATAGGATAGTGGGCTTTCACCTGACCCTATTCCTGCTCTTGAGCTAAAGATTCTTCCACTCCAGCTAGTGGTGTGCCAGTGATGAAACACCCTAGTTTCTGGACCTTAGAAAATTTCCTAGAATTATGATCTCTGGACCCAATATGACTCACAGGTACTATCCATATATTGGGGTAACAGATTGTATAGTCCAGTTGTATACTAACCAGTGTTGGTTGGTGGGATGGATTTTAGTTACCAAAATAGATACGACTTAGGGGTATGAGTCGTATTCGTGGTTACGGGTTATTTGGTTCCTTCACTTAATCTGAGACTTTGTTACTTAGGTTAGATCTAAGTACGATTGGCTCACCTTGATCCATAAGCTAGGGTATGAATCGTACCATGGATTCATATGATGGAGTGTGTTTAAATCTTTTTTGGGTGTAAATCTACAAGGTGTACAGATGAAGGGTACGGATCATATATTGTGGTTACGACTTTGTTGGATGAGTCGTATATTGGACAATGTTTGATCCAAGGGTGGAGGTTTAGGATACGAGTGATGGATACCAATCGTATCAGAGGGTATGACTCGTATGGGTCAGTCGAATCCCTACGATGGGATTTTGGTGCAACTTAAGTAGGGGTATTCTTGACTTTTTCCTACTTATCCGAATAGAGTCCCATGACTTCAAACCTACTTGGAAGGTTATTTACCCTATTATTCTACTCATTAACTCTTAGAAACTCTTCCTAAACACTCGATAATTTTGTCAATAGCTTTTAGGCAAAGGGAGCTAGGGTTTCAACTAAAGGCTCAATTTGGGGCTTGTCTTGGTGATTTTATTCCATCATCATCTTTATCTAAGGAATGTTCTCTTCCCTCATGGTTAATTCAAACTAAAGTCATGGTTTTTATGAATGTTTTCATGATTTCATTAATTGTACAATTTTGGTTTTCAAATATGATTTGGGGATTTTGGTATTAAATTGTTGGTTATAGTATCCTATGGTTTTAATTATACTTTTATATGCATTAATGGTGGTTTTGGATAATTCTATTGCATGGGAATGGTTTAATGGAAATTAGAATTGGTTTTTGTCATATTATTCCCTTAATGTATTTGACAAAATTCTTATAAAGATATGCTCATTACATTGACTTCTTTTAATGGAACTCTTATATGTTTTAAACTTGGCAAAGTAATTATGCATGGATTAAATAGCTTGGAATGGTAAAAGGCTAATTAGTAATGCTTGTAGGGAAAATGGAAGTCTCCCTAGTCGTTTAATATAGTAAATGGAAAGGCACTTCAAAGTCTCCCTAAACTTATAAATGATTGTCTATGGATGTTACTTGCAAGTAAGGGTTGGTATTACGATACCAATTTATTTTTCCTTGGTTAATAAATTGATAATGGTTTGGCTATGTGGAAATTGGTTTTAATTGGGTAATAATGGCGAGATGTGTAGCAAAGTCATGGAAGATGGAGGTATCGAGGGGACCAAAATTAGAAACTCATATCTGCCGATACAAGGTTGATCTTGGTGGATATGTGCATGATGTCACACTATAATTGGAAGATGTACTTTTCATCCAATGGGATACTTTCCTAGTCGTGCGACTATACACACTTGGGCCCTTTCAGTAGGGGGAGATGAACCCATATAGCCCGTGGGTAGATTAGGACGGCAAAGCTACATAGACAAGACAAAGGTTTTATTAGAATGCTACACCCGGTCCCTTTTCTTAGAATGGTTATATATTTATGTATGGTTATGTGCATATGGATGGTTTAACTTGGTTTTACAAATGACATTATTTTATCCTTACCTGGAGATCATGCTAGCACTAACTTTCTAACCTCGTCTTTTGGCAGCTGTATACCCACGCTATATAGGAACCGACCGTTCTAGTCCTCCAATATAGTGATTAACTTGGGGACAACATTTGGACTGAAGTGTGAGATTCCATCCTTTTAGAAGGCTCTATTTCATGTTACAAAAATTTCTAGACATTTTGGTTTTATTATGGACACTGGTTTTTTCTATGGCTAAGGGCATATCCCAATTGGATTTGATTACTCTTTTGGGTAGAGGCTTTATGGAACTTCAATAGTTTGGAATGGGCGGATCAGTATGAGTGTCGACCTCGTCATTGGAATAAGCTGGAAGGCCGACATTATCGAACATAATTTCTCACTGTTCTGTCATATTTCATTTTGGGATTAATTATATTATATTTTGGTAAGTCCTTGGTTATGTATTGGTTTAAGGCCTTTATTTTGGTATGGTTTGGTATGATTGGAATATTGATATGGGATGGTTGAAGTCGATTGGGTTGGTCACAGTTGTGATTTGTCGGCTAATTTAAGAGGTGACTAATGTAGAATTTTGTCAATTTATTCAAGAAATTATGAAATTGGTTGTTGCTCAGGTTGAGTGAGATATGTCTGGTGATTTGTATGTTGAGGCAACAAGGGTTGGCTAATTTACGAAGATGAGTCCTTCTACTTTTCTGGAGTAAAGATGTAGAAGGATCCACAGGGCTTCTTGGATAAAATAGAGAAGATATTTTGGGTTATAGGTTAGCAATATGTAGGAGGTGAACTTTGCATCTTATCATCTCAAAGAGGTTGTATATCAGTGTTATGAAGAGTGGGAAAGGGATAGAGGAGATGTGAAGGAGTAGTCCTTATGGGATGCCTTCTATGGTGCTTTTTTTAATCGTTTCTTTCCCCACGAGTTGAGGGATGAAAAGATAGAGGAGTTTGTGAATCTAAAGAAGGGGAGGATGTCTATCAAGGAATATGACTTAAAGTTAAATCAACTGTCAAGGTATGGTCCTGATTTGGTGGCTGACATACGGGCTAGAATGAGGAAGTTCTCTTCTGGGTTGAATTGTGATTTTATTTTGGAGAGAAAGACTTCCTTACTAATCAAGGATATGGACATCTCTAGTTTAACTATTCATATACAACAAGTGGAATATAAAAAGGAGAAAGTAGACGAAGTTTAGATATAGGCAGGGTAAAAGGAGAATGTTTTCTAACTAGGGAGGTGCTTAGTATCATGGTGGTAAAATTGGTGGCAAATGAAAGAAAAAGAAGTGGGGAGTTTTGGTCCCAACTCTTCTTCTAGTGCTCCTTACGAGTCAGGCGACATGTGTCATCATAGAGGTGACTATTTCTGGGTACAGGGTGCCCAATTTCAGCTAAGCAAAGGTTAATCAATTTCTTTATGTCCTCCTTGTTGGTTCTGTGGTCTTTCTCATAGGGGTTATTGTAATGAAGTAAGGGACAAATGCTTCAAGTATGGACAGGCCGGCCATTGACTTAGGGACTATCTAGTTAATAAGGTTGCTAAGGGGAGAATAAGATTTCAATGACTTCATCTTTTGCTCCTACACCTGATGGTGTGGCATATGCTTTTCTTATTACTCCTGGTTATAGTGTTGGTCAGAACAGGTTGTATGCTTTGGCATCCTGACAAGAATCTGAGAAATCACTTGATGTCATAACTGGTAAGTTACAAGTTTTCTCTTATGATTTATATTATTTTCTAGATCCCAGATCTAATCTCTCCTATATGGCTCTTTATGCGGCTATATCTTTTGGTTTTTATCCAAAAGTTATTTAGGATCCTTTTTCTATTTCTACTTTAGTAGGTGACTCAATTATTTCTAAGATAGTTTATAGGGGGTATCTATTGGTTGAAAGAAGACCATGGTGGATTTATTTGAGTTTTATATGGTGGATTTTGATGTCATTTTGGGTATGGACTGGTTATACTCTTGTTACGCATCCTTGGATTGTCGACACTGTAGGGTAATCTTTAGGTTTCCTAGTGAGCCAGTTATAGAATGGGAGGGTGTTTCCATAGCTCCTAGGGGGAGATTTATTTCTTAGCTTAGAGATCAGAGGTTAATCTCCAAAGGTTGTCTTTATCATATGGTCTGGGTTAAAGAGTCTATCTCGGAAGGTGCTTCTTTCAAGTCAGTTTCAGTGCTTAATGAGTTTCCAGAGGTCTTTTTGGATGATCTTCCTTGTGTTCCTCCATATAGGGAAATAGATTTTGGTATTGATCTAATTTTGGACACTCGTCCAATTTCCATTCCTACATATAGAATAGCTATTACTAAGTTAAGGGAACTTAAGAAGCAACTTAAGGATCTTCTGGATAAGGGGTTTATTCTTCCTAGTGTATTTCCTTGGAGTGCACCGGTGTTGTTTATGTGCATGAAGGATGGTTCCCTTCGTATGTGAATTGATTATAAGCAGTCAAATAAGGTAACGGTCAAGAACAAGTATCCTATTTCAAGGATAGATGATCTGTTTGACCAGTTGCAAGGTGCCAAGTTCCTTTCTAAGATAGATCATTGGTCTCGGTATAATTAGTTAATGATTAGGGAGGTGGATATCCTTAAGATGACTTTTCGTACTCGGTATGGGAACTTTGAGATTTTGCTAATGTCATTTGGGTTGACTAATGCTCCAACAATGTTGATGGATCTAATGAATAGAGTTTTCCATCAGTATTTATATCTCTTTATTATTGTGTTTATTGATGACATTCTGGTTTATTCAAAAATAAATGTGGATCATGCTAATCACCTCTGTATGGTGTTACAGACCTTAAAGGAACAACGGTTGTATGCGAAGTTCTCCAAGTGTGAGTTTTTGTTGAACGTTGTGACTTTCTTGCGTAAAATTATTTCTAGTGAAGGGATCATAGTGGATCCGCAGAAGGTTGTTTTGGTGAAGAGGTGGCCTAGACCTACGACTCCATCCAAAATTTTGATCTTCTTGGGTTTAGCTGGGTATTATACGGATTTATGGAAAGCATTTCATCAATGATTGTTTCTTTTACTAAGTTAACTCAGAAGAAGGTCAAGTTTTCTTTGTCAGATGCTTATGAAAAAAGTTTTGAGAAATTGAAGGATAAGTTAACTTTGGCTCCAATTATGACTTTGCTGGAAGGCAATTGTGGGTTAGTGGTTTATTATGATATATCTCAAGTAGGGCTTGGATGTGTGTTGATGCAACATGGAAAGGTGATTGCCTATGCTTCCAGGCAATTGAAGGTATATGAGAGGAATTATCCTACTCATAATTTGGAGTGGTTGACGATTGTGTTTGCTTTTAAAATATAGCGGCATTATTTGTATGGTGTTCACGTGGATATATTTTCTGATCATAAGAGTATACAATACGTGTTCATCCAAAAAGAGCTTAATTTCTGGCAGAGGAGATGGATTGATCTTATCAAATATTATGATATGATTCTTCACTATCACCCAGGTAAGGCTAATCTCCATGGGGAGATTATCTCATGTTAATAAAGGAAAGCAGGAATTATTGAAGGATATTCACCGGTTAGATAATATTTGAGTTTGTCTCTTGGACTCCAAAGATGGTGACGTTACGGTGCAAGAAGTAGTTCGATCCTCTCTTGGTGTAGCTATTGAGGAGAAGCAAGTGCTAGATCCTATCTTGAGGAAAATCAAGAGTAACATTGATGGGAAAAAAGGTAACGGTGTTTGAGATCAGTGGTGATGGTACTTTACGATACCAATGGAGGTTGTGTGTTCCTGATGTCGATGGGTTATGGCAAAGGATTTTGGCTAAGGTTCATGAGTTTCTCTATGTTTTTCATCCTTGCTCAACTAAGATATACCATGATATTAAGGAGATCTTTAGGTGGAATGGCATGAAGAGCGATGTGGCTGATTTTGTGGCCAAGTGCATGGAGTGTCAACTTGTTAAGGTTGAGCACATGAGGCCAGGAGGTTTGTATCAAGTAATTGACTTGCGAGAATGTAAATGGGAAGTTATAAATATGGACTTCGTTATCGGTCTTCGTTGGTCTCGGAGTTAATATTATTGATTTTGCTCATCATGGATAGGATGACTAAGTCTGTGCATTTTTTTGCCAGTGTGGACTACCTTATCGGCAGAGGATTATGCGAAGTTATATCTTTAAGAGATTGTCAAGCTACATAGGGTTCCTATTTTAATTATTTTTTATCGTGTCACACAGTTTATATTTTACTTCTGGCGGTCTTTTCAGAGAGGGTTGGGGACTATGGTGAGTCTAAGTACTACTTTCCATCCGCAGATGGATGGGAAAGCAGAGAGAACTATTCAGACATTGGAGGATTTGCTTCAGGCCTGTCTAATTAATTATGGTGGCAATTGGGTTGAGCATCTAACTTTGATGGAGTTTGCTTACAACAATAACTATAATTCTAGTATTAGTTGAGCTTGGTGAGGCAGACATGTTTTGTCTCAATTTAGTTTACCAGGCTATGGAGAAGGTTAAGGTGATTCAAGATAGGCTTAAGGCTGCCCAAAGTTGCCAAAAGTCCTATGCTGATGTTAGCCGTAGAGATTTGGAATTTTAGGTTGGAAATAAGTTTTTTCTCAAGGTATCTCCCATGAAGGCAGTAGTATAGTTTGGCAAGAAAGGTAAGATTAGTCCTTGGTATGTGGGTCTTTATGATATTTTACTGAGAGTTGGTAATATTGCTTATGAGTTAGAGCTTTCTTCAAGCTTGAGCTCGGTTCATCCGGCCTTCATGTTTCCATGTTGAGAAAGTGCATTGACGATCCTTCTTTGATTGTTCCTTTGGAAGGGTAGGGTCTCACTGACTCTTTGTCTTATGAAAAGGATCCGATTGAGATCTTGGATAGGAAGGTTCAGTTGTTGTGGACCAAGGATATGTCTTCGATTGAGTTTATTTGGCGGAATCTTAAGGTGGAAGAAGCTACATAGGAAGTAGAAGAGGAAAAGAAGTCCAAATATGCTCGACTATTTTCTTCTATTGGGATTCGTACGGAAGGTATGTGTCTTAAACATATCTTTATTTTTGGAGTTTGTTAAAGGAAAGATTTATATCTTTGCCTTTTTTTGAACATTGTTAAATATTGGGAAAATGTTTGAGAACATATGGAAATAACTCTTACGTATGGTAACCCTACCTTGTCTGTTATTCGGGGATGAATGTTCCTAGTGGGGGAGACTGAAACATCCTAGTTTCTATACCATAGAAAATATCCTGGATTTCTGAACTTTGGACCCAATATGACTCATAGGTACGCGTCATATATTAGGGTATGGTTGGTATAGCCTAGTCGTATACTGTCCAGTGTTGGTTGGTGGGCTGGATTTTGGTTGCTGGAATAGATATGACTTAGTGGTACGAGTTATATTAGTGGTTATGGTTTGATTAGTGCCTTAACTTAATCTTAGACTTGGTTACTTAAGATTGATCTGAGTACGAGTGGCTCACCTTTAGCCGTAAGCTAGGGTACGAGTTGTACCCAAGAATCGTATGGTGGACATTTTCTAAATTATCCTTGGGTATAAAAACTTCCTGGGGTATGACTGAAGGGTACGGATCGTATACTATGGTTACGACTTGGTTGGATGAGTCAGATACTGGACAGTGTTTGGTCCAAGGGTTGAGGTTCAGGATACAAGTGGTGGATATTGATCGTATTGGAGTGTACGACTCGTGTGGGTCTTTTGTATCCCCGCAGCGGATTTTGGTGAAAATAATGTGGGGTTATTCTAGACATTTCCTTACTTATCATAATAGGGTCCTATGTCTTCTAACCAACTAGGAAGGTTATTTACCCTATTATTCTATTCATTAACACTTCGAAACACTTGCTAACACTTGATAATTCTGTCAAGATCTTTTTGGCAAGGGGATCTAGGGTTTCAACTAAAGGATCAATTTGGGGCTTGTCTTGGTGATTTCATTCAATCATCATCTTTGTCTAACACATATTCTCTTCTATCATTTTTAATTCTAACTGACTTGGTTTTTATGAACGTTTTCATGATTTCATTTATTGTATAATTTTGGTTTTCAAATATGATTTGGGGTTTTTGATATTAATTGGTTGGTTATGGTTTCCCATTGTTTTAATTATGCTTTTATATGCATTAATGGTGGTTTTGGATAAGTGGATTGCATAGGAATGGTTTAATGGTAATTGTAATTGGTCTTGGTTATAGTATTCCCCTAATGTGTTTGACAAAATGCTTACAAAGATATGTTCATAGCATTGACTTCTTTTAATGGAAATTTTGCATGTTTTAAACTTGGTAAAGGAATTATGCATGGTTTAAGTAGCTTGGACTGGTAAATGGATAATTGGTTATTCTTGTGAGGAACATGGAATTCTCCCAAGTTGTTTAATATGGTAAACGGAATGGAACTTGAAAGTCCCCTTAAACCTATAAATGGTTGTCTAAGGATGATACTTGTAAGTAAGGTTTGGTATGACGATACCAGTATCAATGGCCTTGTTTAAGAAATGGATAATTGTTATGTTATATGGAAATTGGTTTTAATTAGGAAATAACGGCGGGATAAGTAGCAAAGTCATCGAAGTTAAAGGTCCCGGGGGGACCAAAACTGGAAACTCATATTTGCCGATATGAGGTTGGTCTTGGTGACCGTGTGCATGATGTCACACTATATTTGGGGGATGTACTAGTCATCCCATGGGATACTTCCCTAGTCATGTGACTACATGAACTAAATCCCTTTCATCAGGGTGAGATAAACCCATATAGCTCGTGGGTGGTTTAGGACTGGAAATCCACATGCCTAGGTAAAGGTTTTAAGGGTATGCTAAACCCGTCCCTTTTCCCGGCAAAGTTATATATATATGTATGGTTGTGTGCATATGGATGGTTTTACTTGGTTTTACACATGGCATTATTTTATCCATACCCTGGGATCATGCTAGCGGTCACTCACTAACCCCGTCTACTGGCGGTAGTATACCCACGTTATGCAGGAACCGACCGTTCTACTCCTCCTACATAGTAATTGACATGGGGAAAGAATTTGGAATGAAGTTGTGAGCTTTCATACTTTTGGAAGGCTCCATTTCATATTATAGATATTCATAGACATTTTGGTTTTATTTTGGATATTGGTTTTGGTTCCATCCGAATTTCATTACTATTTTGGATAGAGGCTTTATGGTACTCTATTAGTTGGAATGGGAGGGATTGGTTTGGGTGTCAGCCTTGGCATTGGAATAAGCCGAGATGCTGGCATCCTCAGACATAATTTCTCACTGTTCCATCATATTTCATTTTGGGATTAATTATATTATATTTTGGAGAGTCCTTGGTTATGTCCTAGTTTATGGCCTTTGTTTTTGTATGGTTGGATTGTTGATATGGCATGGTTGGAGTTGGTTGGGTTGGTCACGGTTGTGGTCTATTCCCAAAGTCTTTATGAGAGTCATTACACTACATTATTACATGCTCGAAATTCAGCCAACTCATGGAATGCTGCTGGAGTTTGATTTGGGCAATGTGGGTGGTCTCCGGTCCTGGTCGGACTTGGGACGCCAATTACGACAAGGCCCCAGGGCGGGTGATGTCAAGTGACCAGCCCAGTTTCTATGGAGATTTATTCTTCTTCAACTCTTAATGATGCTTTGGCTTAGCTTTTGGGGTTGGTTGGTGGTGCATCATTTGATTTACACAACCCGAAACTAGTTGGCAGCGACTAAGAGCATATACAAGTATACATGGTCTACCAAGTAATATAGTGGCCTTATAGAAAGCCGAATATTGATCTCTCAGAGGCTTGTTCTAAAAACTATTCAATTCTAGTTCACTATGATGATCAATCTTGTGCAAGAGTAATCGAAAGAGTTTAGAAAGTTGGTAATCTAAAGTAAAGTAAACAGTGTGTAACCTATAATACTTAAGACAATCAATGGATGGAAACCCAGTGCTAAAGCACTACGAACAATTACACTACGCTATTGAACTTCATTCGTTAAATCGCTTATATGGGTTGTTGATTCGTAGGGTTTATCATATCAACATGGTCTCCCGACCTCTAAAATTCTACCTACTTGTACATTACAACTACATAATTGATAGGGGATGTAATAATCCATATAGATGCATTAAGCTATCTTCCTGCAAGTTAACCAAGCAAGGCTTCTAGGTATATCCCTATCCTAGATGCTAATACAAATTCCTTATTTTATAAGAGAATGAGAACCTTACTTTGATTATCCCCACGTTCTATCTTCCTATACCCCCTCTCGAGATCACAAGAATTGACTCTTCCAGTTGGCAAAATCATGCGTATCCTTCAATTAAAGACATCATAAAATTCACCCAACTATCACTAAACATGTTACCTCATAACAAAAGAGTTACCCATAAACACTTACAATAATGCAATTTAGAATAGAATGGGTACAAGAATCAATTCTTTCACTCTAACAAAAAATACACCGGTTACACATAAACTATTCTAGCCAATAATAATGACTATCTTCCCTATGTGGTTTAATATATCACCTTATACAATTAAAACGAATTTCCAACAACCAACTTTCACATCTATTACCTTCACACATCTTTTGTTTTACCCCATATCATTAAGCTCATTCACATACAATATGGTTGGAGTATACTTTATTCACAACTTGTGCAATTTAAATAATTTTTTTTTCTTTACATTACTCAACTCCCAACCACAACACATAACAATTTTTGAACACTAAAAGCTATCACTTTGGGGCTTCACTTTTACCTTTCTCCTACTTAAAATTCCAACTCTTTAACTTTATTAAGTTTACACTAAAGCTCTTAGTAGATTTGGATCAAATTAAGGTCAATCAAAAAGGGGATTAGGCTACATATGATGCCTCCAAGGAATAAACCAAAGGCTCAAAGAGGTTAACTAGGATAATGCATAAGGTTAGGTCTTAAGAACGTATAAGACATGGCTCTCAAAGAAATATCTATATCATCTCCAAAACCCACATTCTTTATTTTGTTTTGCACACACATTAGGCAAGGTCTAGATATCACATTCAACAAGGAATATACAAATACCTCACACGCACATGGAACATGTACGATTCAAGAAGGATCATCATAGACTCTAAACTAAACAACCACATGAATTCAACATTAATCCAAAAAGAACATGAGTCATAATCATGAGCCTAGGAGTCTAAAAAGTTGAAATTCACAAAATTAACATGCTTTTACAACTAAATCACTTGCATCAAGAAGTAAACTATAGAACCAACAAGAATATCTCACTTATTCCTAACACAATTTTTTTTTAAAATTTACCCTGAAAATAGGAATTTTCCCACTCCATACTTAAAAAATCTACTTTTTCCCCTAAATATACATAAAGTAGAGATATAAATACTCTTTGAGGCCTCTAGGCCAAGCTAATAGCATCTTTAAACATCAAGGGGGTCAAGGCCACACTTAGTCTACACCATGCTCTTTAGTTCAGGTTTCTGGTACTCAGACTTCCCTTTAACCTATGACTCAACAAAGACAAAAACTAGTGAAGTAAAAACTGAAATACTAAAAATAAAACCTACATTAACTTGGGCTACCTCCCAAGTAGCGCTTGATTTGTTGTCATGACATAACTCAATCTACGACTCAACCATATTACTTCATCCTCTTTCCCACACTAGGAAACCATTTTTGTATTTGTTTCTAACCTCTTGAGTGTGAACTCTTAAGGTCAACTACATTCTAAACTTTAGCCCTTTCAGGCTAGCAATTTGCATCATGTCTAGCTGCGGTATTGGAGGCTTGGGCTACTCAATGCGAAAGTTTGAAGAGGTATTTTGTGGAACAGATTCCACCACCCCATACTCATCCCCATCAATCACAGTAATCATACACAAATATTTTTAAAGGTATATTGTATTGAGTGGTTTGTAAACTTTAAAAATTGCCTCTTAATCATCCAACCTCATTGTGAGCGTACCCTCTCTCACATCAATTAAGGCTCCTCTCATCATTAAAAATGGATGTCCCAAGATGACTGGTACTCTTTCATCTTCTTGAAAATATAAAACAATAAAGTCATTAGGAATAATAAACTTACCAAACTTGATGAGAATATCCTCTATGACTCCTTTAGGAACGATTATGGTCCCATTTTCCAGTTCGAGTAACATAAAGCTCGGTCTCGGCTTCCCCAAGCCCAAAGTGTTGAACAAAGAAAGGGGCATCAAATTGATTTTTTCCCCTAAATCACTAAGTGCATAGACTACCTCACTATTCATAATTTGAATAGGGAGAGTGAACTTCCTGGGGTCTTTAAGCTTTTTGGGCATCTTCAGCGTCACCACAGCGCTACACTTCTCAATGAGTGCTACTGCCTCTACATCCTACAACTTAATTTTATTAGAGACCATGTCCTTCAAGTACTTGGTGTACTTGGGCATTCCCCGCAAACATATAAAAAAAGGTAAGTTAATATGCATCTCTCTGAACATATCAAAGAACATCTTGAAGCATTCATCCTCCTTTAATTTTACAAGCCTTTGTTCGAAAGATAGTGGTGGTCTCTCCTTCACCTGTTCAATAACATTTTCTTTCGAGTACTCAAACTTTCTCAAATGTTTAACAACTTGGTCAGATACCAGTAGGGGAGTCAAATCTATGTTTACCTTATTTTTCTTTGGAGGTTCTTCATTTAGCTCCTTACCACTCCAAAAATTGATTGCCATAACTTGTTTAGCATTTTTTGTATCACTTGGCAAACCAACTTGAGGCCTTGTAATTTATGTCTGCTGGATCTGTCACAACTAATACTCCAAAATCCTTATATCTACTTGCTGGCTCTTTATATCTATAGCCAACTGTGTCTGACCAACTATAATATGTTTCAACATCTTCTCAACATTGTTCATTTGAGTAGTGGACTGATTACTCTTGATCTGCGGCTGCTGAGACTATTGTTGTTGATTGTTCTAGTAATGAATTGGGTGCTGGGTTAGCCACTTAAGATTTTGGGAGTTCTCTTAATTTTGCCTTTGAGAATTTCCCATAAACATCACAGACTCTTGATTTTCAGCACACATAGCCGCCGAATGTCCATTATTAACACAAACCTCCCACCACTCTGCAGTCTGTTGGATTGCATTAACTATGGCTGATGGCTATGCAGCCCCCAACTTCATGTTTCTTATCTAATTTTGCAGTGCAGAAATTAGTGCGGATACAGCTGTAAATAGGTCCACCTCCAATACACTTGCAACCTTTTTTTGGACATTTCCTGAGCCTAAATTCCACTCGAGATTCCCTCGTGCAATCTGGTTTTACAAAGTATAAAGCTCATCATATGTCAACTCCAATGCTTGACCACTTGTAGATGAATCTAGCAAAGTTTTTGTGTTATGGTCAAGTGCCTCAACAAAATTGTGAGTTAATACCTCATTGGACTGCTGATGATGCAGATTGTCCAAAAAAGAGCTTTGAACTGCTACCAACCATGATAAAAATTCTCATCTGACTTCTGTTTGAAGCACAAAATATCACTGTAAAGTCTTGTAGTCTTTCCAAATGGAAAGAATCGGATGAGGAATTTTTGGGCTAAGTCATCCCAGTTTATGATTAAATTTGACGGCTCAACATTCAACCATTTTTTCACTTCTCCAAACAATGAAAAGGAGATTAGTGTCAGCCTTACACAATCCATTGACACACCCGTAGGGATTAATGTGTCACTGTTATACAGAATGTTTCATAGGTGGACTTGTGGATATTCATGCGAAAGCCCCATAAACTATCAAATGCTAATCAAAAGTTGCACCATGTTCTATCTCAGCTCAAAATTACCTCCAGTAGCCTATTTATCCAAAGGGGAGGTCAAATTTGTTGGAAGTAGGATTGTATTTTCTATAACTATTCTACGTGCTTATTGTTCTTAAGCCATGATAGCAGGATTGTCTTGGTTTTCTTCAAACTGCGAAATACAGGGGAGAATGTTTTCTTCACTCATTTGTTAATGGAAGAGTTGCTCAGGTTCGAGGCTTGGTTCAACAGATTCCCCATCCCTTCCTAACTTACTAGTATGTTAACATGTTTCCTGCAAATTCAATACCAAGACCAAGAGTAAAGCACCAAAGGAAATCTAAAAAGTAAAACTAAAACAAATATAGTTTGTAATTTATAATTCCCTAGCAACGACGCAAAAACCTAGACAGATCCCTAGCACACACGCAAGTCTACGTGGTCTACCAAGTAATATAGTGTCCTTAAAAAGGCCAAATATCGATCCCTCAGAGACTTGTTCTAACAACTATTCAATTATAGTTCACTATTAGGATCAATGTAGTGCAAGCGTAACCAAAAGAGTTTCGAATGTTTGTAAACTAAAGTTAAGTAAATAGTGCATAAACTTAAGGACTTGAGACAATAATAGGATGGAAACCCAGAGTTAAAGTAATACAAAAAATTATACTACGCTATTGAACTTTATTTGTTAAATCGTTTATCTTGGTTGTTGATTCGTAGGGTTTATCATGTGATCATGGACTCCCGACCTCTAATCTTCTACCTACTTGGACATTACAAATACATAATTTAGTGGGGATGTAATAATTCATTTAGATGCATTAATCTATCTTCCTACAAGTTAACCAAGCAAGGCTTCTAGGTATATCCCTATTCTAGATGCTAATTCGTATTCCTTATTTTATAAAAGAATGAGAACCTTACTTTGTTTATCCCTGCGTTCTATCTTCCTATTCCCCCTCTCGAGATCACAAGGTCGACAATATATGTATTCTAAGGCTAGCTACTCCTTAAAATAGTTAAAAAAAGGATAAACAAACAACCAAAGATTATAAGCAATTCAAACAAACTTAATTCAAAATGAAAGTAATCATTTTCTTCGCTTTAACCCCGGAATGGGGGCGTTTAGCCACTAATAGACATAACCATAATCCAATTCAATGAATACATGATTCAATCTATTAAAAAGCTAAAGTAAAGAATAATAAAACCTAATTTTCGTGTTAAGAACCCTCCACAAGCACCCAAATATTTTCCAATGTCCATACAATGTGATTAAGGTCATGTATTTATATTAGAAGGGAAATTGGCCGTGAAGGAATAAAGGAGGCGTCGCCTCCCTTGGAACCCCGAACTGCTTGTGGTGCCGCAAGCCTTAGTCCTCCGGACTAGAGGAGGCTCCGCATATCTTAGAACGATAGGATGGAGGGGGCGTCACTTGCTCATCACCTACCCTCACTAGAATTGGCATTTCACATCTAATCTTATCTCAAGCCTTTCTCCTTCCGTACCAAGAGTCATGGTGTTGTTTCCACTTGATTTTCCACTTATGTATCATAAAAATTTCATCAAAATCAGGTCACCAAGCATCCTATAACTTTGAATACCATGTATTAGATCTCAAAACACACAACATTATAACGATGAACTAGAAACTCGAGCTAAGACTAGGCTTTCTCACTTTGATCTTTGTTTAGTGTTTTGACTCTTGACTTGACCAAATTGCACTTTAAACAATATAAACAAGTTTTTCAACACATGTTTTCACAATATAAACTATTAGGAACTAATTACAGACATTAGAATCCATCGCGATAGACTAGAACAACAGCTAGCTCAAGCTAGAAAAACTTGTTTCCTCGTCTAGACTCTAAATGATCGATTTGAACCCAAACTTGTTTGAAAACATATTTAGACCTTGTAATGTGATGCTTAACACCTCAAATGCTTATTTATACCATTATTAATGCATAAATCACACTAATTTCCCTCAAAACAAGGATAAATAAGCTAAGATGACAACACTAAAGTGCATAAATACACCCAACAACAATATGCCTTGTCGTGTGGGAATTTTAATCCCTAACAGGACCGAAGATCGCCCCATTAACCTGACCTAACCATTAAATCTATCCACAAGTTCCGGATGAACTTCAAACATATAATAAAATTGCGGAAACAAAACTAACAATTATAACTTAAGAATGTCTAATCATTCCATTCATACCAACATTTAACTTCCAAACTACCTAAGTCCACAGTCATCCATAAGCCTCTACCAATCCGATGTCTTATAATATATAGGGACAAGCCCCCGACAATAGATAAATGCCAAGTCAATGAAAATTCTAGAACCTTGATAAAGAGACTTTAAAATTGATGCCTTCTGAAGGATGGAAGCTCAACACTTCAATTTCAACACATGAACCGCTCGAACACCTGCTACTATGTAGGAAGAGATAAACACGCTACGGCCCCTATGTCGCGTTGGGACATAGCATCCTGAGACAGTTAGCGGTTGGAGAACAAGTAAGTACCTCAAGGGTAAGGATAAAATAGTGTCATAATTCAATACAAAGTCAAACCATCATAAGCCACTACATTCATACACATAAACATGTAGGTATTTGTAAATACATCAAGTGTAGAAAGATAACAAGGCCATAACAGGCTTTTCAATAGCACTCAGTCATGAACCATGAAGTGGAGGACTATAACCTTCCAATTGATTAGGTTATACCAAGTAAGAGGACTCTAACCCTAAGCTATCTTATTATACAAGTGGACTCTTACCACAAGCCTCTTGTTAGACAAGTGGACTCTAACCACAAGCCATTTGGTCTTACAAGTTGACTCTAACCATAAACCATATTATTATGCAAGTGGACTCTAAACACAAGGCATTGAGTCCATTACTAGTAGATATTGGGACTCTAACGCTTTGTCCATGCATTCATATTCACTCAACTCAATATCTAAGGACTATAACCCACTTAGTCAATTCGAGCCATCAAGGCTACAATTAAATGCCACACATGACCACAAAGTCTTCAGGAACAATTCATCAATCAATCTCTTTAATAGGACAATACATTAGTTTCAATTACCATTCATGTCAATTTGTCAGCATCAAAACCTATACAACAATATTCATTCTTCATTAGTATTCATACACCAAATTTGGTTCAACATAATTTAATTGCATGTTTAGGGACTTTAGACCATTTAACCAAGCAAACTACCAAAGTCAACAACTAACTCATTAATGGACTAACAAGGACTTTACAAGGTTATTAAATAATCATTGTTACTCATTAAGCTATTACCTTAGTTCAAATCATCATCAATATGTGACTAGTTATTTATAGTAGACATTTCTACAAACAACTTGAGGGCACCTTCTTACCAAGAACAAAATCAACAAGCACCCATAGGTGCAAACCATCGTAAAAAAAATAGTATAAACAGAAGTTTAAGCAAGAGAAAAATTACCCATCAACATACTTCAAAACCTGCAACATTTGTTTCAAAAACCACCATTAAAGATTCATAAACATTGTGTATATTACATGATATTTGAGAAATAATGTTAAGGTAAGAGTCACATGACTTTAAAAGATGATTCACGGAAGGATTCTTGATCTTTAAGCCTCTAGAAGGACATCTCTTGAAACCCTAGCTTCAATCTTGAGAAAGAAGTTTTGGAGAGTGTTTTAGGATGATTTTCATCTTGTATATATGAAGATTGAGGGGCCAAATAAAATAAATCATAGGTTATGAGGGTTATGGGTGGAAAAGTCTAAAATGTCCTCAGCTTAAAATCTTAAAATAAACTCCCAAAAGGGTACGACTCCCATTTCTAAACCATACCCTAGGGTACGAGTGGTACCCTAACTCGTACCCTAGACCCCTCCTTCTACCCCCTTGCTGATCAATATAACACTACACATGCATGACTCATACCTTAGGTTACGAGCGGTACCATATAACTCTACCCAAGATAAAATACTTTGGCCAAGACTTCAAGCATCATATGACTAGGCAACATATGACCCGTACCCCAACCTATTCCTCAGGAGAGGCTAAACCGTATCTTGGACAATATGTTACCCACCTAAACTAATCACTATATGAGAGGGGAGGGTAAGACTCATACCTTAGTATACAAGAGGCATGATCAAACCGTACCCTACCCAGAATGCTTAACAATTCTCCCTCACTTGGATCATTGATCCTCGAATGAAAGGTAAGGCAAAAACAAGCATGATTTAATGCATTATAACACTTAAAACTAACCTTTAATTAGGTTAGAAAACAAAGACATACAATAAGGATAACAAGACACATGCCATGATAATTATCAATCAACCATTCATTAAATTGACTTTAAGACTTGAACCTATTTTCTACCAAAATTCATTATTAATTCAAAGTTTAGGGACTTGAACCCATTACTTATCAAAGATACAAATCAAGCTAAGGATATAAACACATACCCATGCACAAGCTTCCACAATGGAAAACAAATGCGGATAGTTGGACTTCATGTCCTATCTTTCCTCCCAAGTAGCTTTCTCGAACTTTTGGTTCCTCCATAGAACTGTCACTGAAGCCATCTCTTTCTCTCTTAACTACAAAACTTAACGATCTAAGATCCTTACCGGGACCTCTCATAGGACAAAGAGACCGAAACACCAACATCATCAAAGGGAACGACCGATGAAGGATCACATATAAATTTCTGCAACAAGGATACATAAAGTACCAGATGGATGGAGCTCACACTAGAGGGAAACTCCAACTTATAGGTAACATTACCAGCCCTTTTTATAATCAAATATTGATCAACATAACAGGGACTAAGTTTACCCTTCTTACAAAGTTGCATCACTTCCTTCATGGGAGATACCTTCAAGAATACCCAATCTCCAACATTCATCTCTAAATCACTATGCCTCATATCCGTATAGGACTTTTGGCAACTTTAAGTGGCTTTTAACCTATCACGAATCACCTTGACCTTCTCCAAGTCTTGGTGAACCAAATCACGGCCAATCAATTTACCCTCATGAGCTACTTACCACCCAATAGAAGAACGATATCTCCTAATGTACAATACTTTAAAAGGAGGCATACAAATGCTAGAATGGTATCTATCATCGAAAAACTCTCCATAAATCACCTTTAGTAGTTGGGTAGACCCAGGAAGCTCCTAATTTTATTGGAGTCGTAGGTATAGGCCACTTCTTGACCACCACAAACTTTTGTGGATTAACCATGATCCCTTCACTAGAGATAACATGACAAAGAAAAGTCACAACCTTAAACCAAAACTCACACTTACACAACTTGTCACCCAAATGATAATCCTTCAAAGTTTGCAACATGGAATGAAGGTGCTCAACATAATCCACCTCACTCATAGAATAGACCAAGATGTAATAAATAAAGACTATGATAAACAAATCAAAAAATAGATGAAAGACCCTATGCATAAAATCCATGAACGCCACGGGGGCATTGGTCAACACAAAAGATATAACTAGGAACTCATAGTGACCATATTTGATCCTCAAGGTAGTCTTACAGATATCCACTTCCATAATCTTAAGATGATAATAACCCGACCTAAGATAAATCTTAGAGAAATACTGTAGACCTTGAAGTTGATCAAACAAATCATCTATCCTAGGAAGAGGATACTTATTTTATGGTCATCTTGTTCAACTGATGATAATCAATACACATTTAAAGGGAACAATCCTTCTTACCATAAATAACATGGGATCACCCAAAGGAGACACACTAGGATAGATAAAACATTTATCTAAGAGTTCTTTTAATTGATCCATAAGCTTCTTTAACTCCACTGGATCAATTCTATATGGAGGGAAAGAAATTGGACGAGTTTCCAGAACAAGATCAATCCCCAAAATCAATTTTCCTATAGGGATAAATACCAAGAAGGTCATAGGAAAAGTCCTTGGGAAATTCATTAACCACCGGAATGGATTCTAGGGAAGGACATTTCGAGTTATAATCTGTAATTCGAACTAAATAGTATAAACACCCTTTAGAAATCAACTTACGGACTCTAACATACGAGATGAACCTCTCCTTAGGCACCAAAGAACCCTCTTCCCATACATAGATAGACTCATTAGGGAATTTAAACATGACCTTACGGGTTTTACAATCTAAGAAAGCATAGCATGAATACAACTAATCCATTTTCAGAATAATATTAAAATTAACCATGTCTAACTCTATCATATTATCAAGAGTTTTTCTACTGCTAACAGATAGAACACACCCCATATAGATTCTCCTAACAACAGAGTCTCCTACTGGGGTAGAAACAAAAAAATAAACTGACAGACACTCAGGACCAAAACCAAAATACACAACCACAAATAGTGTAACATAAGAGAGAGTGGACCCTAGATTGATAAATCAATACACATCACAAGAGAAAAGTCTCAATATACCCGTAATAGTATCTAAAGATGCATCCATATCCTGGTGAGTAACAAGTCCATAAAAATGATTCTGGCCAGTGTCGATACCTGAAATAGAAGCAGAAGCTAAAGCAGCACCCTTCAGTGCAGTAGTGGATGAAGTAGAAATAGGGGACCTATTGGACCAAGAAGCCATTAGAGAGAGGAACTCTCACTGTATGTTCCTAATTTGACCACTTTTAAAACATATGTCTCCCCTTCTCATATTGGCCATGATGATATTAACCATAGACTCTATAAGAAGAGTCGAATGAAGCAAACTGAGACCAACTAGCCTGAGATTGGGTAACCTATGCCCGAAACACACCACCAAACTGAGATCGATGATCACTCAATAGCCTAGATTAAGGAGCACTAGCGGTATAATAAGAATTTGGATTCACCCAATTCTTTCTCTTACACCACTTACCACTAAACTGCTGACCTTCACTTTTGTTAGAAAATCAAGACCTCTTACTCTGCCTCTCATTAATCTCAACTTTTTTCTTGTTCTTTTCTTTCATTATTGTATGTACATAACAAATCTAGAGATATCCATATCTTTGATCAACATGGTCTCTTTGCTCTAAAGGACCAACTCGCGAGATAGTCTTAATGCGAACTTCCTCATCCAAGCACTCATATTTGACACCATCTTTGGAGCATGTCTAGAAAATTGGTGAATCTTCATGGAATGCTCCTTGAATGACATCCTTCCTTTCTTTAGATTAAGAAACTCCTCCGCCTATGCTTCCCTCAACTCTAGAGGCAAGTAGCAATCCTAAAAATTATTACTAAAGTCCTCCCACAAAGATGACTCATCAATATTACCCCTTGTCCATTCCCACTTCTCGTACCATTGGTACTCTACGTCCTTCAACTTATAGGAAACAAACTCTACCCTTTCCCAATTAGTGGAATGCATAACTCTAAAAATTGTTTCCATCTAATCTAGAAAACCTTAGAGATCTTCCTCAACCTTAAAACCAATAAAGGTTAGAGGACTCAAACTCATAAAATGGCCAATCCTCATGGACTCAAAATATGGAGTAGAATATGCCCCATACTAAGCTTGAGAAACTACTAATTAAGAAATCATATGAATTGACTGATGAAACTCCATATTCAACACGTCAGCCGATTGAACCAGAGGAGGACTAGAAGGAATTAGTGGAACTCCTAGACCATCAGGTACCAGAACCATAGATTGAGTATGGACTTTAAGTAGAGTCTGTCCTATTGACATCTTCCCCAGTTGGGAAAGAAGGGCTTATAGGAACTTTAGATATTCTTGGAGGCATGATCTAAAAGACGAACAAACAAAAATTAGAAGATCCAATAAATTAAACTCTATAGCTCGAATTAGGACAACAAGAAGGTAAAATATTCCTAAATGCCTTATAGCCTCCCTCTTATAAGTGTTGCGCACTACACACCAATAAAGGGACTCTGCTTAACATAAATTTTTAGATACCCAACTATCCTTGAACCTAATATATGATACCAACTTGTCGCAACCCAATACCGAGCCTTGTCGTGAGAGAATATTAAGCCCTACAAGGATTGGAGATATCCCCGTTAACTTGACCTAACCATTTTATCAATCCACAACTGTTAGATTAACCTCAAAAAAATAATAAGACAGAAAAAACAAAATTAATAATCATAACTTAAGAATGTCTAATCATTCCATTTATACCAAAATACAACATCAAAACTACCTAAGTCCACAATTATCCATAAGCCTCTACTGGTTTGATGTCTTATAATATATTGGTATAAGCCCCTAACTATAACCAAATACCAAGTCTAAAACAAGTCTATAACCTAAATAAAGAGACTATCAAATAGATTCCTTTCTAAGGAAGGAAGCTCACCACTTCAATGTCAATACACGAACTGCTCGAACTCCTATCACTTTGTAAAAATAGAAAAAGAAGCTCTAGCCCCTATGTCGTATGGGGACATAGCATCTGAAGATGGTTAGTGTTTGAAAATCTAGCATATAACTCAAGGTTAAGGATAAAATTAAGTGAAAATTCAATACCAAGTCAAACCATCATAAGACAATACATTCATACACATAAACATGTAGGTACATGTAAATTCATCAAGTGTCAAAAGATAGCAAGGTCATAGCATGCATTTCGAAAGCACTCAATCATGAACCATGAAGTGGAGGACTCTAACCTTCCACTCTCTTAGGTTATACCAAGAAAGGGTACTCTAAATCAAAGCCATTTTATTATGCAAGTGGGATCTAACCACAAGCCTCTTGTTAGACAAGTGGACTCTAACCACATGCCATTTTTTTTAAATAAGTGGACTCTAACAAGAAACCATCTTATTAAGAGAGTGGATACTAATCATAAGCCATAATGTCAATTACTAGTCAACATTGGGACTCTAACCCTTTTTACATTTATTCACATCGACTCAATTCAATATTTAAGGACTTTAACCAACTTTGTTAATTCAATCCATCAAGGCTACAAGTCAAGACCACACATGACCACATAGTGTTCATGAACTATTCATAAATCAATATATTTAATAGGATAATACATTAGTTTCAATTACCATTAAAGTCAATTTCTAATCATCAAAACCTACAAAACAACATTCATTCTTCATTACCAGTCATACACCAAACTTTGGTTCAACTCAATTTAATTTTATGTTTAGGGACTTTAAACCATTTAACTAAGAAAACCACCATAGTCACCAACTAACTCATTAAAGGACCAACAAGGAATTTACAAGGTCATTCAAAAAACATTCTTACTCATTAAGCCATTACCTTAGTTCAAATCATCAGCAATATGTGACTAGTCCTTTCTAGTAGGCATTTCTATAAACATCTTGAGGGAACCTTCTTACCAAGACCAAAATTTAAGTTGAAATAATAAAACTTAGGGTTTCTCATGAGCCAGTTGTTAAACCATAATAAAAAAGCACCCACATGTCCAAACCATCTCCAAAAACAAGTATAGATACAAGTTTAAGCAAGAGAAAACATTACCCATCACTATACTAAAAAACCCTTAACATCTGTTTAAAAAACCACCATCAAAGATTCATAAACAATGTTTAAATAATATTATATTTAATAAATAATTCTAAATAAAGTGTAAAATGCCTTTTAAATGATGATTTACCAAAGGATTCGTGATCTTCAAGCCTCTAAAAGGATACCTCTTGAAAGTATAGCTTTAATCTTAAGAGAAAAGTTTTAGAGAGTGTTTTGGGATGTTTTTGATCTTGTATATGTGAAGAATAAGGGTCCAAATAAGGTTATAAGTTGTGGGTTATAAAGATTTAGGAGTGGGAAAGGTGTAAAATGTCCTCAGCTTAAAAGATGAAAATAAACTCCTAGGAGGTATGACTTCCATGTCTATATCGTACCCTAGGGTACGAGTGGTATCCTAACTCGTACCCTAGACCCTTTTTTTACCCTCTTACTGATCAATATACGACTAAACATAAATGACTCGTACCCTAGGGTACGATTGGTACCATACAATTGTACCCAAGATAAAATGCTTTGTCCAAGAATTCAAGCATCATACGACTAGGAAATATACGACTCGTACTCTAACATATGACTTGGGAGAGGATAAACCATATCTTGGATAGTATGTTATCCATCTAAACTGATCAGTATATAAGAGGAAAGTGTACGACTCAACCCTAGTATACAGGAGGAATGATCAAATTGTACCCTATCCAGAATGCTCAACTAAGGGAATTTTTCTATAGGTTCAAAGCCTAGGTGTTTCATTGATGGTAGACAGTTTGCAGATTAGAGTAGTACTGAGATGAGGGCATATCCTGTAGCTACGAGTCCTAGAGTTGAGGTCCTTCCTACGCCTATAGTTTCTCATCAAGTGGTTTTCCTGTGTACTATGTCTATTCAGGAGTAGAAGATATTGGGAAATTTTTTGAGATTGACTCTTTAGGTTTTTTGGTGCACCATGAGAGAATGCATATGAGTTTTTGATATCTTGTGAGGATAAGCTCCATAATTTGAACCTTGTTGAGGATCGTTATGTGGATTACATTATTTTTTAGTTGGACTTGGAATCTCGACATTGGTGGAGTGTTTTTCTTGATTCTAGGATAGCTGGATCATCTTATTTGACCTAGTCTCAGTTATTTGAGATCTTCTTAGAGAAGTACATAATTCACAACCTTAAGGACTTCTTGAGGGATCAGTTCTTGAGATTAGAGAAAGGCTCTATAATTATGGTGGAGTATTAGGTTCATTTTCACAAGTTAGATAGGCATTCTACTTGTATTCCAACTATTTAGTATGAAATAGTTTGTTTCTTCGTTCACAAATTGACACCTTTTATTTGTATGTCCACTCAGAGTTTGGTTGTTGTTTCTAGGTCTTTTGTTGATGTCTTTGACCATTCTCTGATAATGGAGGTGATGAATTTCAAGGATCTAGGGGTAGCGATAAGAGGCCTTAGTATCAGGAAAGATTTAGTAGGAGTTATGTAGCTCTGGATTCAGAAGAAATATTTCTTAGGGTAGGTACCCTCCAAGTCATCCATTTCAATGTCAGGTCAGTCTAGTCAACTCTTTCAGGTTACAATTTAGATTATTAATGGAGCATAATCTAGCTGTCATGATCATCCTATCTAGGGTCATGGTCAATCTTTGAGTGATTCATCTTCAGGCTATTCTAGTCATGGTGGTTATTCTTAGTTAGCTAGATCTTCTATGTTCGATCCAACGCCTGGGGCATATTATGGTTGTGGATATTTTGGTTACTTCTTGAGGGATTTCCGCAGTTGTTGGGTGATTATTCCTTTAGTTTAGATTGTTCCACTTATTAGGATAGTCTATCCCCTAATATAGATGGTATGCATATTCGTAGAAGTGGTCCCTAGGGTGCTCTTAGAGGTTCTCAGATAGGTAAAATAGGAGATCAGTCAGGAGCCCAATAGGTGGTGGGCATGGTTAGTTGTATGTGATACCTACTAGGGTTGAGGATAAATCTTTTTATGCTGTTATAAAATATATGATTCTACTGTGTTGTAAGTAATTATTTGCTTTATTTGATTTAGGATACACATACTCCTATGCATCTTCTTATTATGCTCCATGATTAGAGTTATCTTAAGAGTCATTTTATGTTCCATTATGTGTACCTACTCTCATGGTTGATTCATTAGTTTAGATTTTTAGATTATGTCTTATGATTGTTAGAGATGTTGATACTCATACTTATTTAATTATACTAGACATGGCATATTTTGATGTGATTCTAGGCATGTACTTTTTATCCCAGTATCATTGGTTATAGATTTCCTTGCAAAGATCATTAATCTTAGCAATACCCGGCATACCCTTGATTGTATGGCAGAGAGTTATTATCTATAGTCCAATAGGGATTATTTCTTATGTTCATGGTAGGAGACTTACCTTGAGGGGTTACAACCCTTGTCTTGCCAAGATTCATGATTTTAGTCTGGAGAGGTGGTCGCTTGATGTTGTTCCTATAGTCTGTGAGTTTTTTGATATTATCCCTACCAATATGCATGTATCCCATTACATTGAGTTTATTATTGACCTTGAGCCTAACACCCGACCTATTTCTATATTACCTTACCATATGGCTTCTGCTGAGCTTAAGGAGTTGAATTAAGCTTTAAGATCTTCTTGGTAAGGGTTTTATTAGATCGAGTGTGTCTCCTTGCAGAGATCCTGTGTTGTTTGCAAAGAATAATAATGACTCTATGCATATGTGTATTGATTATATAGAGCTTAATAAGGTAACAGTGAAAAACCATTATCCTATGTCTGGCATTAATGATTTGTTTCACCACCTTCTAGGAGAAGTAGTATACTCTAAAATTAATTTGTGGTCCAATTACCATTAGTTAAGGATTCAGGCTTAGCATATCCCAAAGACAATCTTTAGGACCCATTATGGTCATTATGAGTTCCCACGGATGTGTTTTGGGTTAACTAATGTCCCAACCACATTTATAGATCTGATGAATAGAGTGTTCAGGCCTTATTTTTACTCTTTCATTATTATGTTCATCGATGATATCCTTGTATATTTGAGAAGTAAAGTAGAACATGCATAACATTCGAGGATTATGCTCTAGATTTTAGAGATTATATGATTTTTATCAAATTCTCTAATTATAAGTTTTTGCTTAAGTCAGTAACATTTCTTAGTCATGTGGTATCTAAGGGTGTATTATGGATAACTCGACAAAGATTGAGGCTATATATGATGGGCTAGGCCCATATCTCTAATTGAGGTTCGTAGCTTTATTGGCTTGGTTGGTTATTATCGATGATTCATTTAGTTATTTGCTACTATTTTAGTACCAACGACTAGATTAACTTTGAAGGAGATTCCTTTTTGATGGTCCGAGGAGTGTGAGTCGAGCTTTGGAATGCACAATAGGTTCCATACTTGATATCCTATTTTGTCTTTTCCTGTTGAGTATAAGGGCTTCATAATTTATTATGATTCTTTTAGTGTTGGTTTTTATTGTGTTTTGATGCAGTAAGGTTATGTTATTACTTATGCTTCAAGGCAGCTTAAGATGCATGAGCGCAACAACCTCACTCCTGATTTAGAGTTGGCAGTAGTAGTTTTCATGCTTATGATTGGGAGGCATTCCTTTTATGGTGTGCATTGTTAGATTTTCATGGATCAATATAGTTTTTAACATCTTATGACCTAAAGAGAGAAAAATGCTAGGTAGCGTAGATGGATGGTGTGTCTTAAAGATTATGATTTCTCTATCTTGTATCATTCGTGTAAGTCAAATGTGGTAGAAGACATCTTAAGCCAAAAGGAAGTGAGTATGAGTAGCTTGGCTTACATTTTAGTTTCTTAGATGCCATTGGCATGGGCATTCGGTCTTTGGCCAACTTGATGGTGCGACTTGATACTTTTGACCCTAGTAGGATTCGTGCTAGAATTGAGGCAAGATCCTCGCTATTTGAGTAGATTTGGGATTTCCAGTTTAAGGATAAGAGAGTTTGTGCGATCCATGATTAGGTGTGGATTGGTTAGTCAGAAAGGGTTAACATAGATTCCAAGGGTATCTTAAGATTTGATAACCGCATTTATTTTTTTACGGTTGATGACTTGATTTAGTCAATTTTGTATGACGCTTAGATTTCTGTGTATTGTATTTATCCAGGTAGATCTAAGATGCGTATAAACTTGAGAAAACATTATTGGTGGAGTGGTATATAGAGAGATATGGTATACTTTGTATCTTGTTGCCTATGTTGTCAGCAGGTAAAGGTCGAGCATTAATGACCTAGTCAATTGATTCAGCGGTTCCTTATTATCGAGTGGAAATGGGCACAGATTACCATGGACATTGTTAGTGGTTTACTTTGTAATTTCCATAGTTATTATGATATTTGGATCATTATGGATCGGTTGACCAATAGTCCTATTTTATTCCTATTCATAATCCTTTAATGCCAGAGGTTAGCTCATATCTACATACATGAGATAGTCCATATGCATGGTATGCCTATATCTATTATTTTAAACTGAGGCTCCATGTTCACTTCTAGCTTTTGGAGAGCTTTCGATGAGTAGTTAGGTACTCAAGTGGATCTTAATACAACCTTCTATCCACAGACTGATGGTCAGTTAGAGCAAACTATATAGGTTGTCAAGGATATGATCTCAGCTTGTGTTATGGATTTTGGAAGTCAGGGGGAGAAACACTTATCTTTAGAAGAGCTTGCATATAATATAAAAAATTATTCAAATGTTTAGATGGCTCCTTTTGAGACTTTGTGTTGTAGGCAATGTCATTCCTCAATAAGGTGGTTTTAGACTTCCATGGTTAGATCCTGTGGCACTGATTTTCTTTAAGAGTTGGGGGATAGAGTCAGGGTAATTTCAGACATGTTGAAAGTGGCTCAGAGTGAGAAGAAATCTTTTACTGAACGTAGGCTTCATGCCTTAAAATTTGGAATTGGTGATCGGGTCGTCATCCATGAATCAATTATAAAAGGTGTGATAAGGTTTGGGAGGAAGGGGATGCTCTACCCAAAATATGTTGGACCCTTTGAGATTCTTCACATAATGGGTGAGGTGGCTTATAAGTTACCATTAACCCCAGATTTTTGCTTTTATCCATTCGGTTTTCTGTGTATCCATATTACAATGATACATTCTTGATCCATCTCATATACTTATATAGGATTTATTCTATTTAAATGAGCGGTTGAACTTTATGGTTGAACCTATGCTTATTTTGGCGAGTGATGTTTGGTGGTTGTGCACTAGGAAGATTCCTATAGTTAAGGTTTAGTGGAGGCACCATCAAGTAGAAAAGGCTACTTGGGAGATCGAGAGCAAGATGCTGACCTAATATCCTCATCAATTTGAGGCTTCAAGTACATTCTAATCCATTACTTTTATAGACGAAAGTTCCTTTAGTAGTGGATATTGTAATGACTCTTCAAGTCATTTTTTGTAATTCCACTTATTTTTGCCGTTAGAGCTTTCCTATAGTTTCTCTACGTCATTTATGACTTTCTGGGACTGAAAGTTTGGTTATTGGGTAGTTTGTTTGGTTTTTAGAGCCAACTCCCTATTTTGATATCCTCGCTAGTTAAAATTGGCTATTGAGTGAAAACATCAGCTACACAGCCTCGAATGCCAATTTTGACTGTTCCAATAGCTTTGGAAAATTAATTCTAGGCTAGGTGGATATTTGGTAGGGTTCTCGAGGCATTTGAATTAATTTTGAGCTATTGGTCAGAAGTTACGAAAAATAAAAGTTGGGAGGGGGACCCATTTTTAATCGAAATCACCTTGGATGGAAATTTTGACTATGACATTGAGTTCAAAATGTCTAGCATAATGCATTTATGTATACGGGATTTCGAATAAATCTTAAGGGGTTAGAGGAGTCTTGGAAATTTCCATGTCTCAGTTGGTGCTGGTGCCCCTGCTTTTGCAAGTCTCTGATCACTTAAGTGATCTGTCCATCGGCAACAAGTATCTCAAATGCAATATTTATTTCACGAAAGGGACTCTCTCTAGTAGTGGATAGGTATTGTGTAAGTTATATCCTTTGTCGCGAACATGACTTCTTATTTTTTTAGATAGGTATCACTATTGTGATTGATAGATCATGTATACGATACCCATGTAGCTAGAAAATGTATAAATACAACCTTTATCCCTCTTATCATAATTTCCCATCCACCCCAAAGATATTTAAATTTTAGAAATTAGGAAATCTTAGGGATAGTACTCGTGGGTGATTTAGGATCTTGGATAAAGATTATTTTCATTATTCTTCTTCAAATTAGTGGTAAGATTTCACCCTTTTCATGGTTAATTTTCCCCTTTTTATATAAAATCCCTAAAAGCTTGGTGAATTGATTTTAGTACCAATATAGCTCAGAATTTACCCATTTTGAGGGTAAATGTTCCTTGAGCATAGAAGGATCTTGAGTTGGTTTCAAAAATGTAATTTTCATAGTTAGGTCCCACGTGGGATTTTTATATAATTTTGGGCCCGAAGCATAATAGTGCAGTATGGGTATCATTTTTCTATTTTGATGAGTAAAATGTAATTTTGATAGCGTGGCACCTTGCAGAAGCTTCTCGAAAAGGAAAATTAATGATTTAGCAGATTCTTTGGGCTTTCTTCGGCGTCCAGGTAGGATAGGTTTACCTACTTCATTAATTGAGCTATCTGTTACTTCAATTATGATATCATGCTAGCTATGGGGTGGGATTCAGGTGTTGGAAGTGTGGATGGGGATATTTTGGTTAATTTGACCTTTAGGCCACTTTGATACCTAAGATATAGAGTGGTTAATGTGGATAGTCATTTCTATGGTGAACTGGGATTCATGGTATATAATTAGAATGTGGATTCCTTAATTACTCAAAGTAGGTGAAATTTCCTAGTTGCTCATGTTACAGTAGAATTATTCTTAATTGCTTAAATTAATGGTATTGCCATAGTTGTTCATGTGTGGGAATCATTATAATTTTAGGATTAATCATGGCATACTTGATAACTAGGAATGAATTTAGAAACCTTAGCCTAGTCCTAGGTAGAGATTGTCTAAATGAAATTTGGGAATTAGAAGTAGGCTCCTCCGACCCACCTTGCGCCAAGACTTGTGAGAGCCTTGTGAACTCACTTTCCTAGGATATACTCTTATAAATTGTAGATTGGAACTTGAGAGGGTTAAATATAATTATTGGGTGCATCAATTGGGTATGGAATGGTGGATGCAAATTCTGAGTATTACTAATGATATATGCTTATGTGTGATTAATTTTATAATTTAAAAGCATGACTTATTTCCCTCATCATATGGCTACACGTACTAGGGTCCTTTCAGCAGGGGGAGCTAAGCTCATATAGCCCGTGGGTGGTTAAGACAACAAAGCTACACAACCCAAGTAAAGGTTTTAAAAGCATGCTAAATCTTCTGGCTCAGTTCTGCACCTGGGGCGTGTTATGGGGGTAGGGCCTTTGGCTAATTCTCAAGAGAGTATCCCAGTTGTGGGATAGTTGTTCCAATATCACTTATGCATATGATTATGGGGATGACTTTTGTTATGATTAAGGGTTTGGCCTATGAATATGCTTAATTCTTTAATATTGGTATGATTAAGGGTTAATTGCTTGTTTGGGATGATCTGGCTTATGTAGATTTATGATATGGCTCATAATCATGATTTGGCTCGTAAATAGAATATGGCCTGTAGATATAAGTAATATCTTGTGGATATAATATGACTCATATAGATGATGTGGTATATAGACACAATTAACAACCTATAAATAAGATGGATAGCCTATAGACATGATGACTAATGTGAATTCTAGATATGATTAGTAATATTGCTTTTGAATATTATCATTGATATTGTCACCGGATATGGAAAATAATATGACTTATATACATAATTATCGATGAGACACAACAGATATGATTCCTTTGCTTGTTTATCATTATGAGTAAAGGTATAGTCTGTAGCTATTATTTATTAGTATAATCTATTGTGTATGTTTTTTTTTTAAATGGTTCTCTTATATAGTGTATTGATGCGATTTATGATTATGAGTTTCGATTTAAGTCCGGCAAAATTGATGATAATAATATTAATAATATTGAGTTTATGTTCGAGTTCAGCATTGGGGAATTATTCATGATGTAACACAGGAAAGATGGTTTTAGTTAAGGTACGACGGTTAGTAAACTTTGGTTATTCGATAGTTAGATTCCCTGATTGTATACTCTAAGATTATGGAGGCTTGTGTTAGGTTATTTATTTTTCTGCATTTGTTGGCTTATGGGGCTAATCTTGTAGTAGTAATGGTATGATTCTTATATTGTAATCTCGTACCCATTTTCTTGTTTATGCACCATGTTTATATTATCATTCAATTTATATTTACTTATGTATGTATAATAATGGCTGAGGTTACTTTAGGTTTATCATCTTACCTTAACTAGCTTATGTCATCTTGTATGTTATCATATTTATATCATGATTTAGCTCAATTAGGAGAAGATACCTACTGTGTACCCATGGTTTTGGTACCCATAGTACACTTCTGTGCGTTTTTTGTTCAAATCTAAGTACTAGTTGCCATCGCTGATTCGTCAATTGTACAGAGTTAATTTTTGAGATTGGGTGAGCTTAAAGAGTTGGAGTTAACCTTTTTCCTTCTATTTATCTATGTCTAGTCTTTTGTTTCAAGACAAATTGTATTGACTATTCTATAACTTATGCTGTGTTCTAGTAGCTCTTGTACTGATCCTACCATGTAGTGGGATAGTTTTCTATGTTATGTCTACCTTTCATACTATTTCTTTTTCCTTGCTTATTTATGAGTTGTATTTTCTATTTTTGTCCTTTTGGGGAATTTTCCACCAAGTTAGCTCATCGTAAATAGCTCTGGGCAATAGTTTGGCTTACCTACCGGTTGGATAGAGCAGGTGCCATCATGACTCATAAATTGGGTCATGACATAAATGTTGAAAGTCGTTGAACTCTTGTATGTCTTATGTTTCCATAGCTAAACTAACTAGGTAGTCTTCAAATGTGTTTCCTTCCTTGTAAATATATGTTATTGTATACTTCAAGACACCTATGATCCTTTTTATTTCCTTAATTTATTTTGTTAGTTCCCACGGATTATGCCAAATATACTTTATTATGATCATCATCACTAAATAATCAGATTCTAACTCTACTTCTTGAAAATCTTTTATCAGACAATATCTAATTGCTTCTAGTATAACTCTAATTAATTCTTCACTATTGGTTGTAATATAAAGGTTTTTAGCATGAGCTTACAATAGATCTCCATGACTTTATCTAAAGAAAAAACATAAGATCCCAAATCGTGATTACCTATACAGTCCCTATCTGTATTGCATTTAATAATTTTTATATTTGGTAAAATCCATTTGACAACATGCACATACAGTTTTTGCTTGTAATGCCCATTATTTGGATCTCTCCTTCCTCTTATTTCCCATATTCTTAATCCTTGAAACCTTAACTTTAGCATTTGTTTGATTGACAGATGCACCTAGTACATCATATTATTGGGTTTTATGTCTACTTCATGCCCTCTCTTATTCCTTTTTTTCAAAAGAGTCTACATTATTATAGATTGTAGAATAGTATAGACTTGTTGCAGTTTGACTGGTGCTTTTGTGTATCACCAAGTTATAGTGACATGTGATAACTGCAGTACTTCATTCTTGATACCTGCAAAATTAATAAAATGGTTCCATATCTTTACAGCTATGGTAGCTATTAGAAAAAGGTGTTCTATAGTATCCTGAATATATTCCTTACAGTAGCAACACCTTGAGAATATGTTTATTCTCATCCTTAGGATATTATCATTCATAGAAATCCTTTCTTTCCATGCCCTCTACTGGAAAAAAACATATTTTTAAGGTATTTCTTTTCTTCATATTTTCTTGTATACTTCTCTCTTTTCATTGATTTGTCTTTAGATCTAGCATATTGATTTGACAGTGAAGTGCCCACTTGAAGTTCCCGTTGACCATGCCCTATCTATTTCACTTTCATTTCTTGCTGGTAAAATATTGTTAACTTTATGCTCATCCACCCCCTCTAAAATAAATTATTTTTGTTTCACTCCATACCATTGTTCGTTATAAATGATGAAATTATTAACTTCTAAGTATTTATCTGCATCAGTATTCTTTTCTATACAGTGTACTACCACTTGCTTGGTCTAATTATCAAACCTATAGTTTGCTTCTCCTATTATCACTTGCCACCAAATATGTATTCCATTTCCTCCATAACCTGTATAATTTTCCTTCACACATATGAGATCCCTAATCCTTTAGCAATAACTAGATGCTTCTTCTTGAAATACTTATTCTAAATAGCAGACAACATAGAGAAATAATATTTGTTCTAAAATTCTACTGTAGTGTTACGAAAGGTGTATCCTCTCTAGTATGCATAATCTAAAACCCACTCCTTCTTTCTCTTTTGGGTAACATAGGTCATCATAGGGTATCCCTTGTTTTTATTTTAAACCTCCATGATTTCCCCAAAATGATTTAAATACCTAGACATAGAACTTTTGAATAATTTCATCTTTTAGTGCCACTGAGGTGGGTACGACTAGGGGCGTGATTCATACCTCTTAGATATGAGCCGTATCCTTCTTCTCCTTTTCTCTTGCATCCTAGACAGAGTGGTGAGGTTTAATTACTATCCTAGGTATGAGTGACCCTGCCCTCAATAGTACAGCAGGTTAGGAGTCGTACCGATGTGAGTGGTATGGGGTGAGGTCTTTGATTTGAGTGGACTGATTTTTCTATGAGTTTAGGGTGAATCTTACCCTTTGGATATGATTCATGGATTTATGTTTATATCCATAATAGTGTGTGTGACATAGGATAAGCCTAGGGTACGAGTCAAGGTACCAATCATACTTTAGGGTACGAGTCAGGGTACCAATCGTACCCTAGGGTATAACTACTTAAGTGAGTCGTATGGTGAGTCGTACCCCTACACGAGTTCAATTTTTAGATTTTAACTAAGGGCCTTGTGGTCATTTTCCATGTTAAAAATCTAAGACCTCTTACAATATAAGTGTTTGTATCCTCCTAAACATCCAATTTGATGGATCAAACACCCTCAATACTCTCTCAAGCTCATCTTTAATGAATTGGAGGCTAGGGTATCAAGGGTGATCTTCAAGAGGTAAAGAGAAGTCAATATTCTTGGTTATTGAAGTTGTATAAGTCATGTACCTTTTCCCCTTGCTAAATAACTCTAAACCAATGTATTTCTTCCCCTTATAGGTTACTATACATGGTGGTTTTGAAATCAAATGAAAGGATTTTTGATGCCTAATGATTAATAATGATGATTCATGCTTAGACTTATGTTTATACATGTTATTGAAGGTAGTTTGCATATGTGAATACAAGTTTTATGTGGTCTAACATGGAGGTATTATGTAACCCATGTCTTGATGATTTTCTACCATAAAATTGGCTTCAGTAAAGGAATGTACACAAGGTGTTTGTGAAAATGCAAAGTGAGATGTCTAGTTACATGACAATAATGTTTTTAACTAGGGGAATGGCCCAGTATGTATGAATGCTTGATAAATTATATTGTGAAGGTAATGTGAGACATGTATTATGTGATTTATGACCTTGATGGTTTAATGAATAAGTAGTGGTTAAAGTCCCTCATATGAAAATGAACTTGAATTTTTTGTTGAATTAAATTATGGTATAGAATTGCTAATGGAGTGTGAATGGATTGTAAGGGCCGTGAGGACCATAGTTTGAATTGTATGATTAGTGGACTATTAAAATGGTTGAACAATGAAGGCTCCCATGAGGACAATGTGGTTATGTATGGTGTTGAATTTTCTAAATAAGTTAAAGTCATTTAGTTTGAAATTGAATGTATGGACAAAGGGTTAGAGTCCAAATGTTGACTAATGATAGTCATGATGGCTTGAGGGTATAGGCTTTTGCCTAATGAAATCGCTTGTGGTTAACGTCCCTTGTATAATTCAATCTTATAGGTCCCCTATCTAATATGGCATTAGGTTATATTCCCTTACCTAATGTGTTAGTATGTGGTTAGATTCCCTTGATTGAATGAATGCGTGTGACTGGTTAGATTCCCTCACTTAAATAGATGTGTATGTGTTTAGAATCCCTTACTTGATGATATGTGGTTATGGTTACAATCCTATGCCTAATAAGAAATGCTGGAATCTATGAGTGTGGAATGTTGGAGTCCTCCTTTGCATGCATAATAAATGAGTGCTTCCTAAGTATTGATGAGGTTTGTCCCCTTGGTTATCATGTGATACGTCTATTTATATGGATAACGTTTTGAATGTGATTGAATATGATATATATTGACTTGTTATTGAATGATTGTGCACTTTTATCTTTATCATTAAGTTACATGCTATATTTTTTAACCACTAACCCTCTCCAGACGATATATCCTCATATGACATAAGGGTCAGAGCATCATCTGCTCTTCCTATGCAATGATTAGGTGATCGAAGCAGTTCATGCATTGACTATGAAGTGGTGATCTTCCTTATTTTGAAAGACATTCATTCATGGTCTCTTATGTTTAGACGTTCTCATTTTGACTTGGTTTGGCTATTGTCGGGGGCTTGACCTGACATATATATTTTTTAATCTTCGAGTTGTATAGAGGTATTGTGGATGTCTGTGGAATTGTGTTTATTGGATAGTGTGTTTATATTTATGAAATGGTTTGACATTATTTAAATTATGACTTATAGTATGTTTTCCGCTATGCCATTTTATGGTCGGGATACTTCTGACCCTTGTGATTGATGTGATGGTTGTGATGGGTTATCAGGTTACCTCCAGTCCATGTGGGCTTAAGGTTCCCTTAGGACATGGCCTAATTTTGGGTCGTGTTAAGTTGGTATCAGAGCCTAGGTTCATAGCTAGTTGGGTGTCCACTATACCATGTCGAGTAGAGTCTCTTTTATGGGTATGAAGTGCGCGACACTTATAAAAGAGGAGCTATGAGACATCTTAGGAAAATGTTTCCATTTCTTGTGTTTTAATCTAAATCTATAGAGTCTAAAGCCTTTGGTCCCTTTAATTTCTATTTGCTATCTTTCAGATCATGCCTCCAAGGAGATCTGAGACTCAGACAAACCTTTCTGAGGGCCCTATGGATGAAGCTCGTCCAACTTATGGAAATGGACTTAGGCTAGGGCTGCGACATCCATCCATCTTCGTAGGGTTCCACATGTACCCACCAACCCCAACTATGATAGTGACCCTCTTATTTCGTCACCTTAAGGCGATGCTACTAATGTCGAGTTTCGTCTCTCAAACAACCTCCTAACTCAATTGGTAGCTTCTCAAGAGGAGTGTGGTTCTCTGGCTAACGTTCCTTCAGAGGCCATAAGAATTGGCTAGTTTATGAGGTTGAGCCCTCCTATATTCTCTGGTATGATTGTTGAGGAGGATCCCCAAGGCTTCATTCATGAAATGAAGAAGATCTTTCAAATTATGCATGCTTGGAGATTGAGGCCATTGATTTTGATTTCTACCAATTTAAAGATGTAGCGTACCAATGGTATGAGGGGTAGAATTTGTCTAGAGGTGTTGATGCTAGTCCTTCCATGTGGGAGGACTTCTCTAAGGATTTATTAGATTTGTTCTTTCCTCAAGAGTTGAGGGAGGCAAAGGCGGAAGAGTTTGTGAATTTAAAGCAAGAGAGGATGTCCATTCAACAATATGCCTTGAGATACCATCAATTGTCAAGTTATTCTCCCTAGATGGGTTCAAGCATATGGGCTAGAATGCATAAGTTTGTCTCGAGATTGTCCAATGAGTTAGTCTTTGTGAGCAAGATGACTTAGTTGATTGACAACATGGATATTTCTAGGTTTATTGTGTAATTGCAACAAGTGAAAGAATAGAAAAAGAAGCAAGTTAAGCTTAGTGAGAGGCAAGGAAAAAAATTTAGGCCTTCTAAGCATATTAGTGGTGATGGTGGAAAATGGCCATGGAAGAAGTGGGATGTTCATGTTCTTTCTCCTCAGCTAGTGTTTTCTCTCCTTACCCAAAGTTTTTGGGTGATCTTCAGACTTAGTTTAGTGGTGGGTCCCAACCAAAGGGTGCATAATTCTAGGCTAATGATGGCTAGTTTACACTACCTCATGCTCCTTATGAATTTTATGGTTAGTCTAAGACGGAGAGAAACAGATGTTTCCATTGTGGTCAGATTGGGCACATGCAACATGAGTGCCCCCCTCTAGCAACTTCTTTGCCCAATAGGGACCCTATTGCTACTCCATCTACTCTCGCACTGAAGGGTGCTATGTCTCCCTCTACTTCTATTTATGGCACCGACGCTGGCTCAAACCATTTGTATGCACTTGCTACTTACTTTGATTATGAGGCATCTCCTGATGATGTCATGGATATATTGAGACATTTCTCCCATGATGTGTATTATTTTATTGATCCAGAGTCTATTCTTTCTTATATGACCTTGTATGTGGTTGTGCATCTTGATTATGGTACTAAGAGTCTGTCGGTTCCTTTTTTTGTTTAAACTCCATTTGAAGACCTTGTGGTTATTAGAAGGGTCTATAAGGGGTGTGTGTTATCTGTTTGTGGTAGGGATACTCTTGTAGACTTGATAAAGTTGGACATGGTTGATTTTGATATCGTTTTGGGGATGGATTGATTGCACTCTTGCTATGCTTTCTTTTTCTGTCGGACCTGCAAGGTCATGTTCAAATTCCCTAATGAGCCGATCATTCTATGGTATGGTGGTTTATTCGTACCTAAGGGAAGGTTAAATTATTATCTTAAGGCCCAAAGGTTGATTTCAAAGGGGTGTTTGTATCATATGGTCCAAGTTAAAGATTCTAACTCGGAAGAGCCTTCTCTAGAATCTGTTCCCATGTTTAATGAGATTCCATAGGTGTTTCCCGATGATCTTCCTGGTATTCTTCCCAACAGGAAAATTTATTTTAGGATTGATCTTGTTGCGGACAATCCTCCAATTTCTTTCCCTCCATATATAATGGCTCCAGCGGAGATACAAGATCTTATAGAGAAATTGAAAGATCTCTTAGATAAAGGTTTTATCTATCCTAGTGTGTCTTCGTATGGTGCTCCCGTGTTATTCGTGCACAAGAAGGATGGTTCCCTTTGTATGTTCATTCCTTATCGTCAGTTGAACAAAGCGATCGTTAAAAATAACTATCCTCTTCCTAGGATCAATAATTTGTTTGATCAACTTCAGGGTGCGAAATATTTTTCTAAAATTGATCTTAGATCGGTTTATCATCAGCTTAAGATTAGGGATGCGGATATCCCTAAGATTTTCTTTAGAACCTGGTATAGTCACTATGAATTTTTTGTCATGTCTTTTGGGTTTTCCAATTCCCCAACGACATTTATGAATTTGATGAATAAGGTCTTCTGTCCGTTCTCAAACATTTTTGTCATTGTCTTCATTGATGATATCTTAGTCTATTCTAAGAGTGACGCAGATCATGTTGATCACCTCCATGCTGTGTTGCAAACTTTGAAGGTTCACCAACTGTGAGTTTTTGTTGAAAGTTATAGCTTTTCTTGGTGATGTCATCTCCAGTGAAGGTATAATGGTAGGTCCCTAAATGGTTGGGGCAGTTAAGAAATAGCCTAGACCTAGGACTCCAACAGATATTAGGAGCTTCTTGGGTCTAGCCGGTTACTATAGAAGATTTGTGGAGAGTTTCTCTACTGTAGCTACCTCGTTGACCAAATTGACCCAAAAGAAGGTCAAGTTCTTGTGGTATGATACCTGTGAAGGTAGTTTTGAGAATTTTAAAGAAGAGTTGAGTTCAACTCTGATTTTAACCTTACTCGAGTGACGTAACCTGACCACGGTCCTTTTTGTAAGGGGCATCCCAAGTCCATCTGAAATTGAGGACCGCCCCTATTACCCAACTGTAGTGGCCCTTCAAGTCATTTTCCATACGTATGCTTGTCTTCACTGTTTGAGCTTTTCCATAGATGCCCAAGTCATTTATGACATACTAGGAATGACAGTTTAGTTACCGGACAATACATTTGTTTTTTAGAGCCAAATCCCTGTTTTGAAGTCTTTGCTGGTTCCAAATAGCCATCGGGCAAAAACATTAGTGAAACAATCTTGGATGTAAATTCCAACTGCTCCAACATATCAAAAATATCGATTTTATTCTAGGTAGACCTTTGGTTCGGGTCCCAATGCACCCGAGCTCATTTTGACCTATTGGTCAAAAAGTTGAAAATTAGAAAGAATGGGGTGGGATCCACATTTGGTTGAAAGGACCTCGGATGCAAAATCCAACTTTTCCATCATATCCAAAACGTCGAATTTAGGCTAGGGATTCCCTTGGTTCACGTCCCAAGGCTCCTGAACTTATTTTGGGCTATTGAGAGAATTTTATGAAAAATAATGAAAATATAGGTGTGGGTCCAACTTCTTGCCTAAACTATCTCCTATGAATGTTTCAATGATTCCAATGAATTTTAAATATGCTTTACACTCAAAATTCACTATTCTATCATATTATTTGGATTCCAGATAAGTTTGGGGGGTCAAAAACTTATTTTTTAGTTTGTTATCATCTGGTGCAGCTTCGATCATGGCCAAAAGTGTTCGACCGTGAGAGCGCGATAGCAGCCCATGTGACCATGACACCGGCACCTAAGAACCTATAGGGGCTATATAAAGGTCCCAAGAGGTGATTGGGGCATTTCCCCTTCACTATTTAAACCTAGGAACCCCAAAATGAGGGTAATAACTCAAAATTGGTTATGGGGGGTGACTTCGGAGCCTAATTATCATCTTGTATCACGATTATATTCAAATTTAAGGTAAGAATCCCTTGAATTTCCTAGTTTTGACCCAAAACCCTAATTTATCTTAGGGTTTCATTTTAGCCCAAAGTACGCTTAATTTTCACCTATTTCTTAAAGGTTATGATTCCTTATTCATGTGTGAACATTTGGTTGGCCTCGGAAACTCGTGTTTTGTATGTGGGACCTAGTTGGGGTTTTTTTTGTCATTTTTGTACCTAAATCTCCATAGTGCAATATGGTTACCATTAGACTCGTATTGATGAGTAGATTATGGTTTTGATATTGTGATGTCATTTTGAGGATTGTAAAGTGAAGAATAGCATGTGGTGCATGAAGTGAGGTTTTGCGGTTTGTCCTTAAGGTAGGATTCTATTTAATTTTCTTCAGAGTTAATGTGTGATATATATTTCATGTGAATATGGATGTTAGGCTTGATTAAGAATAGGATAGCTTAACCTTGATAGTTGATGTTTGGGGATTAGATGAGGGTTTTCGACCCATAAAATGGCACGTTTATATCCCTTTTGAATCTTATTTCCTACCCTCTCTAATTTAGATTAGTTAGAGGATGGATATGATATAATGCTATGTTTGGGATATGGTTTTAGGTTTTGAATCATGATTTGTATATTTAGCATTATTGGGCTAGTATGGTAGTCTTGAAATCGTAAGTTCGGTAGAGTTTACTTTAGTACCCTTATTTTTAGTCGAAGTTGCTATATTAGGCTTGAATATGGCTTACTTTACATGTAGAAGATGAAATAGATACCTTATACTAGTTTGTGGCATACTATACCTAATTATGAAAATTATGGATTGGAAGTGGGATCGTTTGACCCACTGAGGCCTAATCTTGTGATAAGTGTGGTGGACTTAGTTGCTGAGGTTAGACATAAATGAGGCTAGTAAACCTTATATTGAGATTACTTTGTAACTTGGTGACTTGAATTGAGGTTCTCGGATTTTGGCTTTTGTGTTATGGTTATGATAATCCTTGTGGAGGTGATATTGGGCATTTAGAGATGAAATTCCCCTTAAATACATTATGTGGCCTATGGAGTTCCTATTTTCTTTTAGACTTAGTGATTGTCCTATAAAGTTGCTATTTTCTTTAGTCATGAGTTTTGGACTTATAAAGACAATGTTCCTCTTAGATATGTAAGTTGGCCTAGAGAAGTGATATTCTCGTAGTCATCATGTATCACCTTTTGATATATGATATACCATAGACGATTACATGTTTATATATATTATGCCTCCTAGATGTGTGATCTCTCTTGTGTGAGAAATGAGTACATACTTATTGATAGTATGCCTCCTATATGTGAGATAATTTGAAATATGCTACGACTTATAAATATGATTATTGATATGAGTCTCAAATATGTGTATGGGTCTAAGTCCGTGATTATGATGTTGTGAATATTTTGGATAAACTAATGGGCCAAGGTCCGTGTTATGATATTGATTTACTAGCTGAGAAATGCTTATTATTATAAACGATGTGATTACAGTTTATGAATATGAACATATATATATTTGTATACACATCTCTCCAGTATGGGACAGAGAAAGATGTTGTATAATACTTATTATTTCACTGATTGAATACTAGTGATGGCATGCATAGATTTGGTATCTTCATGATTATTTACCATTATAAATGATGTGATTACAGCTGAAACGTGCTCTTATAACTAATCTTCTTGTTAGACGGCTAAGTTATGTGGTATTCAATTGTCTATTAGGGGACTATAACACTTGATGCTAGAAATCTAATATACTAGTTAATGAACCTTGCTTAGTTAAAATATGGTTGCTAACGATTAGAGTTGATAGGTGGCCATGAAAAAGGGTTTATATATTACAATGATTAGTTGCTAGTGATAAAATGGTTGTGATGCCGATTAGTTGTTAAGTAAGGATAATGTGGCCTAATATTGCTAGATGATAAAGAAGGTCAGTGATAGTGACGCCTAGTTAAGATAATACCGAGTTAATAATGTTGACTAGTTAATAATGAGAATTAGTTGAATAACAAGGATTAGTTGGTAAACGATATAAGTTAATGATTGGTGTTAGTTGATAAAAGATGGTTAGATGATAAATGTTAATTTATTTTGCTAATGATGATTATCGGATATATAGTAATTAGTTGATAATAATGAATAGTGGATAAATGGTTATTATGGTCTGGTGATGAATAGGGAATTAGCGGTTTAATAATTATAAATGTCGATTAGCTAATAACAAGTATTTGGGATGTGTTGACAAGATATATATCTTTACGGTTATGAGTATATCGGCTGGCGTTTGTGCACCTATTAAATGCCTATATTTATGTGTTGATAGTTATGATGATATATTGATACCCGAAAAGGAAAAAAGTTATTGTGATGACATATTGATACCTGGCAAGTCCGGAGGATATTATGATGATATTTATACTCGGTTTGAGACTGTAGGATACTATTAAGATGATATTGATACCCGACAAGGCCGGAAGATATTGTGATGATATTGATACCCGGTTCGAGTCTAGAGGATATGATTGAGATGATATTGATACCCGGTGAGTCCGGAGGTTGATTACGATGATGATGGTGCTGATGAGGATAGTTATGATGATTTTTGATATTCATGGTATAATTTACATTCAAAACTGCATGCGCATCGCCTATCACCAGTATGCCGCTATATTTATCAGCCGGTATGGGACTGTCTTATTGATATGGGTAAAAGATATGTCTTGTGTTGTTGTATATTGATTGAACCTTCTGAGCCTGGGGTGGTTGGGGTACGCATAGGCTCAGCTAGGTATTTGGTTGTCCGAAGTAACAGGTTATTCACGCTGTTATTGATATTGTTGTTATCATTGTTATGATCATTATTATGCTAGCTTATGACAGATTAGTCATTTACCCGGTATCGAGATTTGAGGTATGTCTTCGGCCTCTCCTATATTATGATTTAATTATTATGCATGATTATTTCATGTATAGACATGTGGATTAGAAACCATGAGTATGATAGTATTTAAATCTTTATACTATAGAAATAAGGTCTTAAAATGAGAACAAGATGATATAGGTTATGATTTGAGATGACCTCGTGTTTATATAAAGCTATGATACTATCGTATATTCCTTCCTTCATTATTCATATTGTATAGTCGTTTCTTCGCCTTGTATATTACTACATATCTTACTTTCTCTCTTTATTTATTTATTGACATGGGATATATGGTATAGCATTGACGTATATTGAATGTAACTGGAATATGATTGTTCACCCTAATACTTTCTTAGTTTTATTATGTTTGACTCTTGGACATGAACAGGATAGTTGTTCCTTATTATCTCATTGACTTTTCATATGATTTCTGAACTCTTGGGTGTAGTTTCCATTCTATTTATATGTTGTATATATCTAGATCACTAGCCAAAGATAGAGTTGGGGATGGAAATATCTGACGGAATTGAGTACGGTTACCACCCTCCGACCTCAGCTGAGCTAAACTTAAGCTACACTTTCTGGTTCTCTTATTCTACCTCTCTCTTTCCTTATACTTCGGCTCCTCAATTTGTTGAGCATGGACCATCAACCTAGACAAGTCCATCTCATTAATAAACATCGTTGTCCTACACTCCTTGACCATGATATCAGCCACACTAGAGATAAACTTACTCTTCCTAGACCTTTTATCAAACAGAATATTAGGAGAATACCTAGCTAGCTGAGTAAACTTAAGAGAATAATCCTTAATACACATGTTTCCCTGCCTCAAATTAATAAACTACTACACCTTAGCTTCCCTTAACTCTAAGGTAAAGAACCTATCTAGAAAGATTGTAGAAAACTCCTCCCATTCAAAAGGACCTGCATCTACGCCTCTCTCTCCCTTCCACTGCTTATACCAGGTGTGAGAAATATCCTGAAACTGTTAAGAACCTAAATCTACACTCTCACTAGAAGTCACACCCATAAAATTAATTATATTATAAATAATGTCGAGGAACTCCTGTGAATCATCATTGGACTGAGATCACAAAAATAAAAAAGGGGTCATTCGGGTAAAGTCCCGAATATTAGTTGCGGAAGTATTATCCAATGGAACAGCTGGGACAACAACCGAACGATTATTATGTGCTGCTATAGAGTAAGATAATGTTGTGAATGCCTCTCTGAATTCGTCAAGAGAGACATGCTCATTCAGGGGATTTTCCTGAATAGGTGGATGTGCAAGTTGATTCCCATTTCTCCTTCTGTTAGTCTTTGTAGGAGGCATGTTCTATAAAAAAATAAAAAAATTAGAAAGAGATTCTAAATTGAACTCATGCTCAATCGCACGACCTGAATACTGAAAGAAGGGAAAATTTTCCTAAAATGTCTTGTAACCTCTTGTCCACAAGTGTGGCGTGCTTCAAACCTATGCACAAGACTCTACTCGACGTGGCTTTCAGACTCCTTAGAACACCTTAAAACCTTAGGCTCAGATACAAAGATTGTAATTCCTAGAGAGTACACCCTAGATTCCATATGGTGCTTACAGCCCCGAAGGACCATAAGCTAACCCATGAGCCGGTACCTGCTATAAGCACTGAGTAAAATAGTAAAGACATATCCATAACTTAAAAAAATAATGCCATAAGGTTTTAACAACTAAAAATCAATATTGAATCATTTTTTAAAATGTCTGAAAACACACTGCCCATACTGATAAAACAAATGATAATAATGACTGCAAACTGACTATCTGTCTTTACTAGTCTGAAAGCCTCTAAATTGAATGACTATAGAGTTGATGGGACAAGTCCCCAACTAACTCCAGCTGAATACTAAATCTGAAGGAAATACTGTAATAAACATATTCGGTCCTCAATGTATGAAGACCCACCACTGCTACCACTGTTGTTGCACTGGAATCTCTAAGTGCGGTTAAGAACCTGAGCGTCCGAACCTATGATATAAAACATCATAGCGTAACAAACAATTATGCGGTCAGTACATTGAATGTACTGGTATGCCAAATCAGGTTAGGTTGATATACATGGCTCATATACATGAATAGTAACTAACTAAATAAATAGCATGAGATAACTAATGTATAGTAAGCGAAGAAGCTATAAAATTCTAGAATGCATGACCAAGAATATAACATGATACTGGATAAATTATAAACTGAAGTACTGAAATACTAATACTGAGCAACTAATAATTGTATGTCATGGTCAAGCAACCCTGAAAATTGACCTCTAAACTTAATACATGACTGAGACTGTGGGACCTATCATCTAACCGACATGCCCTAATATAAGCTAATTGGGGTCCAACATGTCACCCCAGTTGGAAGGGTGTCAGTACCATGCCATGGGTATTAATAATGGATATGTGGACCGACTAGAGTAAAGTCCCGGAGGACTAAAGAGTCTCCCTCTACTGGCTGGTGCCCTGGTGAGATATGTGTCAACTATCAATAGGCATGTTAACATTTCAAACCTATGTTGGCTACGTAGTTCAGGAACAAAGAAACTGCTACTAAAGGTCACACCCTCACTTGACAAATGGGACCCCATCCCTGGGTTCGCTCGGTGCTAAATCCTACTCAAACTGAACTAACTCTAATTACTGGACTTAACTAGATAACTAACTGATCATGATAGTTAGCAGAGTGGTAATGCTCATGATTTATCTGAAACTATTCAGATTCTACAGAAACTAAGTAAAATATTAAGTTTTTTGGTATTCATAACCCCTATAACTCGATAACATTAACAATAAATGCATACTAAAACATTAAAAGCATAATAGATAGTTGTTGCTCAAAATTCATCTATTAGGCATTTCATCAAACACTTGTAATTCATGAACTTAGTCATAGGAATAGTTGTAACATGTAACAATAGCATGAGTTCATCACTAGGATCACCAATTTAGGATTAAATTCGCAAACAAGCACCATTCAAAACATGTAGGATTTAATAAAAACAACAATTGCATGTAAACATGATATAATATTGAGATTCATGGAAATTCATGGGTAAAATTCATGGGAGCATTTAAAAATCATATCTTTAAAACTTTAAGTTGGGTTCTTGGACTCCATGGGTTAAAAGGACCTATAGATAAACATTTAACATACCTTAATTGAAGAATTCTTTGATGTTCTTGGTGGATTTCATGGGAATTGACCATGGAGATTTAAGGGGATAGGGTTTGTTCTTGAGAGAGAATGTTTTTAAATTTTTTGAGTGAAATATGTAATATGAGGGAAAAAATGTTGTTTTGGGACCTAAATCCTGTGTTACAGTGAGGAGAAAAGACTGAAATACCCGCTTGGACTCGAAACTAATTAAGCTGAAATGCGCCTAGTGATGTAATTGCTGACTCGCCGTATCACTCAACCCAATGAAATATCATAGTATGAGAAACATATAACAGGAATTCACATAAGAAATCTACCGTCAATAACATGTATCAATACAAGTATAAGAAAGAATAATCATCATTCATTGTTAGATAGCAAAACCCTCTTCACTTGACTCAAAACCACCATGTACACTTACTAATACAAGTTTGAAATACATGGTTTTTGAGTTATTTAAAGATGGGAAGAGATACATGCCTTAAAAAATACGAAACACCAACAATCATGACTCTTTTTCTCGCCACTAGATGAAAACCTCCAAACCCTAGCCTAAAATCATTCTTCTAAGAGCCTTTAGAGTGTTTAAGAGTCTTTGAGTCTTGTAAATAAAGACTTAGGAGGATAAAATACCTTATATAAGTAGAGGTTTTAGGATTTTAGTCATGTGAAATGTCCAAGAAGTCCTTGGTTAAAATCTAGATAGTCCACACGTGCAAGAGTACTACTCCCCCTTACTGATCAGATGGCAATCATGACCTAGAATACAAATGGTACCCTAAATCATAACCTAGGCTTCCACTAGGACAACCACACTATTTTGGGTATGAAAGGGAACTCTTTAGTATTAACAAAGGGTACGAATCATGTCCAAATCGTCAGCATGATCTGTGGTCAAAATAGTTCACTTGGTTCTGAGGTTTCACTCCATACGATTGGGTAGCATATGACTCGTATGTATTGGTTACGACCAAGGAATGGATTTGACACATGGAGGACAATACATTAACCTAAAATACTGTCTAGTATATGAAATGGAAGGATTAGAGGTGTACGAGTTGTCACCTATGGTACGACTCAAGCACCCTAACCGTATCCACTCCAGAGGCACAAAAAGGTTGTTGTTTTCCAAATGGTCCAAGGTCTAGGTGTATAAATTCTCACCCACTTTTATAGGTAATTATAGATATAAGTTAACACCTCAACATAAAAAAAATAAATATTTACTCAAGTTAGAAACAACACACTACAAGGATACAACACAACACACATATCATGATCACTACCTATCAACAAAAACAATTTTAAGGCCACATTCTCGGGTGTTTCATTCTTCCCCTCTTAGGATCATTAATCCATGAATGATGGGTAAGGCATGTGATATGCCCAAATTATACGTCTATTATGAAAGAGTAAGTAGTCGTCATCAAATATATAACCCAACTAGGTTAGGGTCGAACCCCACAGGGAATATGGAGTAATCAAGACTATTTGTGCATTAATCAACTAATAGATAGTAGTTTCCTGTAAATGGTTTTTTTTTAGAATTCAAACAAATATTACTATTCACTTTATTTTAGTAACCCAAAGTCAATGTTTCAATATTTCAAATTAATGATATGGCAAAACCAGAGTTATTTTCACTATGAGTATTGCTTCTTATTGAACAATAGTTGTATCCAAAGATTCTCATGACATGTAAGAAATAGTAGATTATCACTATCAATAATTCATCTAAATGTATTTCGACCTATTTAGATGCTAGATTACCTAATTCTCTCAAACTTAGGAAATCTTTATGCCTAAATTGATTTCATCTCTAGTTGGCTAATTTTGTTATAACATTAATCAATAGATGGAAATTTAACGATTCCAAAACCCCATTGATAATTCCCTTCCTTTAATTGATTTCTTAGTTCACGAAAATCAATGTAAGGCTTAGTATATTATTTACAACCAACAGATAAAATTCATCACAAAAGAATTATCAAGAAGTTCCTACAGTCTATCAGATCTTAGCAAACTATAAAATTCATAATGCAACACTCATAGATCCCACAACTCCGGTTATGGGATTTAGTTCCATATGAGATAGAAAGAAATAACATGAATTCGATCCATAATTCAGAAGTAGTTAACTTACAAAAGATTGAAATTGAAGATTATTCTTCCTTCATGTTCAACCAAGGATCCTAAAAAAAACATAATGATAAATAGAAGAAAATTCAAAACCAAACTTAAGAAAACTAAAATATAAAAATTGTTCTTGTGAACAAGTTAAATATGCCAAATGAAACCCTAAAATCTACTATAAATATCCGTAACTTTAATAATTTGAATTTCAAAATCCAAATCGTTTGCACCATAGCTGACGACTTCACCGGACAGATTATCTGAAGGTTTACGACTTATTAGATAAGTTGTCAACTTAACTTACAAACAATTGTATTTTTCATACAAGTGACGACCTTATCTGATCACCTATTAGAAGATTGATGACTTATCAGACAGGTTGTCAACTCATTTCTCCATCATCTATGCTCCGTCTTCAGGTGACAACCTCAGCTGACCACCTATCAACAAATTGATGACTTATCAGACAAGTCGTCAACTTGACTTCTCCAGCATGTAAATTATGTTTATTCATGATGGCTTTCTCTGGTAACTTATCAACAAGATGACGACTTATCAGACAAGTCATCAACTAAAATCTTCAAAACTTAACTTTATAAAAAATGCCATTCTTGACATAGTTTTCATAGGTCCCTGCAAAATCAGATGAAATATAATAAAAAAACAACAATAGTTAATTAAGAACTTACAATTATTTCGAGTGAAAGGCCATAAATTTACTAACAAAAAGCTAGCACATCAACACCCTCAACTTAAAACACTTGTTTGTCCTTAAGCAATGAACACAGTATTATGCATACAACAAAAACATCAAAGTAAAGGGTAGCATTGGTTTCTTTTATTTTGTACCCATTAAGAAACATGTGATCATTTTTCTTCCAAGCAATATCAGGATTCCATATTCATCTTCAAAGTTCAAACAAATAAACCACTACTTAACTTAGAGTATTCAATCAAATTCTTAACAATTTCCACAACCATTCACATGACCTCACATAGAAGAAAGTAGTTCCTGAATCCACATATTTCTTTTAAGAACCATATAATAAAGCTCTCGCTCTTAGAACAAAGGTTCAAATTGTGCACCTACAATACCATAAGCTTGCCCTTAACATTCCAATTGGTTTATCTAGTTGTCAAACTAAGATAACTACAAGACTTTCTCAGCTTAAAGTGAAGGGTTAAGTGCTGGGAAGGTAGATTTAGGATTAGTGACTTAGCTTGTCTTTGTTCACTTACAAAACTTGGCTACAACCACTTATTCCTTTGCATACTTTTCCTAATCAACTTTTGTGTCCTTCTCACTATTCATATTCAGCACTATTTATTTACTTATTATTACGACATTCTTTTTTTAAATATACTAACTGTCACAACATCTTTTATATCTTCCAATCACCAGACCTTCTACTTATCCACCCTCAACTTAGGAGATTTGCCTAAGTTGGTGTGTAAAATGTCCAAAGAGTGAACCGACTAAAGCAATTCTTACTTGTGAACTTAGTGAAAGGTGGTCAAGTTGTTGAAAAAAATAAGTACTTCAGTGGCTCAAAAAGGATATATTTCATGCCTAAGGGTTGTTTATCTTGGCTAAATGGATTCCAAATAAAAAATGGCATGTGATCACTTCTTAGATGACTACTTGGAACACTAACATAATGATTTGGGCAAGTTTTAGTTGGATACACACAATGAGAACATATTCATAAAAAAATCTCACTTTTTTCGTGGCATGGAATTGTACGAACATTACCAAATACTCAATAAGAACTCAAGATCAAGTAGGGAATGCCATATTTTCATACTTTCATTGACAGAAATGTTTCCCCATGCGCCTAGCAATTAATATCACAATAAAAAAATTATGGGCACACAATTTTCATAATTTTTAAATCACCATTATATAATTTCTACTCAGTCACATGCTACTCCTCGTACTTACACAACATACAACTATAAAAAAATAACAAATCCTAAATATGTTGGTTCCCTAGATAGAGCTCAAGAGAATCGAACACAGAAAATATAACCTTAAGGTTGCAAATACGCCCATCCTCACAAAAAAAAACAAGTATTATCCTCAATGTAAATATATTAAACTATAATAACAAGGTTGAGGAAATACCTATTATGCCTTAAGAATTTTTATCATAAGTCACTAACTATGCAACTGTATCATCAGCAGTAGGAACATCAACAGTGGTAATAGGTTCCACTGACGTATCTACAATAGTGGTTGGTGGACTAAAGTACTCCCAATAGTCTCAGAATGCCCACTTGTAGAGGTTCCCACAACTCTGGCCCATAGTTCTTCTTCTATTAGCTCACTTGCCTCTTTTGACTTTCTTAGTGCTTCTTTCATTTGTTTTATCTCCTTCATCTTCTTTTTCTTTTCAATCCTCCCCGGCTCATCACTCTCACTTCCTTTTTTCTTTCCTTATCATTTTTATCCACTAGTTCATCTTCATAATCAACATCAATAACTTAGACTACACATATTTCCTTTGGTTGCTTCTTGGATTGGCACTCATCAAAGCTAACTTCTTTATCATTAAGCCTAAATTTCAGCTCATTCAGCTCCATGCCAACTCATAGTTCTAATAACGGCCTTCCAAAATTATGGGTACTTCAAATTCCACTTCGCAATCAAGAATAACAAAGTTTGCAGAAAATATTAAATTGGCCACCTTTACAAGTACATCATGTAGAATTACTAGGGTTCTTTTCACTCATCAATCCACCATTAGAAGCCACATATTAGTGGGTGTAGTATCTCCCAAATCCAGGTTCCTTAAAACCTCCAATTTCATAAGATTTATACTTAGCCCTAGATCACAAAGGGCCTTTGCAAAATTGAATAATCTGATGGTACGCAGAACAATGAATTCTCCCAGATCCTCCTTCTTCTTCACTAAAGATCTTGTAGAAATAGTCCTACAAAGGTGGAGATTATCCACTGGTTCATATCTCACAGTCCGCTTCTTTGTCAAAAGATCCTTCATAAACTTAGCATATCCTGACATTTGTTCTAGCGCCTCAACCAATGACACGTTTACCGTCAACTACTTCAGCATTGATATGAACTTGCTAAATTTAGTATCATTCACCTTATTTTGTAATCTTTGTGGAAATGGAGGTTGTAATTTTGGTATTCTTGTATCATCCTTCTCTACTTCCTTTCCCTTGTCTTTCTCCAAATTATCAACCTACTTCTGATTAGATGGTTCCTCCACCCTTTCAAATTTTTTAGACTCCACTTGATGTTCATCATCTGCTTTCGCTTCTAATTCAACCATATTATCTAAAACATGGTTGCTCAAACAAGGGTATGGTAACATTTTATCACATCTAGTTGTAATAGCCATGCATGAGTGATCGTTCCTTGGATTCTGTAGAATATTACTCAGCAATGTTCCACTCTTTCTTTAATTAAACACAGGTGATAGTTGATTCATTTGTTGCTCTAGTTGCTTAATAAATGTAGAGTGTGAGTAAACTAATTGACTCAAGAATGACAAATCATTCTTTATCTCCTTTACTCCAGCATTAGTTGACTCTATTCCTTTTAATAATCTGGCTATAATGTCCTTCATCGACATCTTACCAAAATTATTCAAAGAATTATCATGGCTCCTAGGTGGTACATACAATTCACTTCTATTATTTTTATTCATACAACATCCTTGGTAGTTCAAATCTTGGTTTCCTTGGCCACCGGCCCAAAAAACCCCTAATTATGCAAGTATTTAGCCTCCTCCTCAATGTTTGATTCATCTCCCTTACTGTATGAGCCCACAAATTTTACCATTTCTATATTGCCTGATAGAAAATGTTTTGTAAGAAGATCCATTTGGGTTTTAATGTGAGCTATATCCTGATCACGCTCCTCTTCTCTCCTACGCTGTTTAGCTGGAATCCCACTAGACCCAATATTGTTTGCTACCATAGAATCCCTGGTATATAAGATCTACTTTTTTTATTCATTCTCTCTAGCATCTCTATATCCTTAATAAACGTAAGGTCCATAAATGTTCTCCCAGCAGTATTGTCCATAGTTGGCTTTGTAATAGAGTTTAAAGACCTATAAAATGTTTCCATCAAATGCTCATCAGTCATCTTTTGATTGGTGCATTGCATCAACTTCTTCTTAAATCACACCCATGTCCTATGAAGAACTTTATTTGATAGTTTCCTAAAATGACTAATCTCATCCAAAAATTAAAACATCCTAGAAGGCGAAAAGATCCTTTCTAGGAAAGCTCCTTTCAGTTGCCTCCAGTTTGTTATATAATCAGGTGCTAACTCATTTAACAAAAGGTTTGCCTCCCCAGACTAAGACAATAGGTATAACCTTAGATAGATAGCATTTTGTCCTACTACATGATTGTTAATGGATTTGCAGATGTTGATAAAGTTTATCAGATGCATATTTGGGTCATCCCCTGGAAGTCCTCCAAATAGACCCTTCAGGTTTATCAACTGTATCATAGTGTTTATGATGTTAAACTTCACTTCTGGTGCAAATCTTGGTGGAATAATCTCTCCTAAAGAACCAGTTTTATCTAAATTCATCATCATCATCATCATTAAGGTCAAATTGCACAGCAACCTAGAAGTTTTCTCTCCCTCTAATTAGCCAATTTTGATTCACTAGTGCAACCATATTTTCTGCACGTCTCTTGTTAACAGCATCAACCAAGTCATCATACCCTAGTTCATTATCCTATACACTAGATACCTTACCGGGGTTATCATCTTTTGTTGATTGAGTTGTGTGTTAGCCAAAGCAGCTAATCTTTCAGCTTCTTGTTAGTCATCCATTCTCCTAATTAGTTGAGGTTCTGGGTTAGAAGGTAGTAATGGTCCTCCTGACCTTCTAGTTCATGGCATATACAACAAAGATAGCATGGAAATATCAAAAATAACAAATAAAAGTAAAGCCAGGAAATTTAATTAAGAGTCAATTAACACAGATATACTTAATTCACAATCGTATTCCCCGGCAACGGCGCCAAAATTTGATAAGCCCAAATTACACGTCTCTTATGAGAGAGTAAGAAGTCATCATCAAATATATAAACCAACAAGGTCGGGGCCGAATCCTACAGAGACTATGGTGTTAATAAAGACTATTTATTCTTTAATCGACTAATAGCTAGTAGTTTCTTGTAAATAAGGGTTTTTTAGAATTCAAACAAATGTTACTGTTCAACTTGTTTTAGTAACCCAAAGTCAATGTTTCAAGATTTAAAATTAATGATGTGGAAAAACTAGAGTTGTGTTCACTATAAGTATTGCTTCTCATTGAACAATAGTTGTAGCAAAAGATTCTCATGACATGTAAGAAATAACAGATTATCACTATCAATGATTCATTTATATGTCTTTCGACCTATTTAGATGCTAGATTACATAATTCTCTAAAACTTAGGAAATCTTTATGTCTAAACTAATTTCATCCCGAGTTGACTAATCTTTTTATAACATTAATCAATAGATGGAAATTAAATGTTTCCAAATCCCCGTTGATAATTCCCTTCCTTTAATTGATTTCTTTGTTCAAGAAAACAAAAGTAAGGCTTAGTCTATTGTTTGCAATCAACAAATAAAATTCATCACAAAATAAATATCAAGAAGTTCCTACAGTCATTCAAATCCTAGCCAACTATAGAATTCATAATGTAACACTCAGAGATCCAAAAACTTCGGTTATGGGATTTAGTTCCTCATTAGATAGAAAAAAATAACATGAATTAGATACATAATTCAGAAGTAGTTAACTTACATAAGATGGAAATTGAAGATTATTCTTCCTTCAAGTTAAACCAAAGATCCCAGAAAAACACAATAATAATTCGAAGAAAGTCAAAACCAAACTTATGAAAACAAAAATATAAAAACTGTTCTGGTAAATGAGTTCAAGATGCCAAATGAAACCCTAAATTTTTTTATAAATATCAATAACTTTCCTAATTTGAATTTCAAAATCCAGATCTTCCGCACCATAGCTAACGACTTCACCTGATGGGCAATCAGAAGGTTGACTACTTATCAGACAAGTCGTCAACTTAACTTTTACAACAACTGTATTCTTCTTACAATTGATGACCTTATCTGATGACCTATTACAAGATTGACGACTTATCAAACAAGTGGCAAACTTATTTGTCAATCATCTATGTTCTACCTTCAGGTGACGACCTATAAAAAAATTGATGACTTACCAGACAAGTCGTCAACTTGGATTCTCCAGCATGTAAATTTTGTCCGTGGGTGACATCTTCTTCTGATAACTTATTAGAAAGTTGGCGACTTATAGACAAGTCGTCAACTAAAATCATCAAAACTTAACTTCATAAAAAAATGCTCTTCTTGACATAGTTTTCATAGGTTTGCATGCATCTTAACTTCCCTGCAAAATCATATTAAATATAATAAAAAACAACAATAATTACTTAAGAACTTACAATTAATTAAAGTTAAAGGCATTAAATATGCTAACACAAAGCTAGAACATCAGTAAGAATGAACACAAGTCAACACATTAGCACATATTACAACCAACCTTCGAACAATATTAGGACCATGAACACAACAACGTTACAACACAACACATATCTTGATCATCATTAACTAACCAATTCATTTTATTAGTCTTAGGATTCAAACCCATTACTTTCCAACACTTACTCATATCACAGCTTTGGGACTCCAACCCATCAACTGATCAAAGATATAGAGCAAATGAAAGAATTAGGGAATTTACTCCATCATCTATCAAGGACATTAATCAATTCAAGGTACTATAGACTTAAACTCATAAAAACACAACACACATAATTTCAAAGAAATAGGGACTTGAACTCCTTGTCTAACAAGACACAAATTAATTCACTCATTGGGAACATTAGTCCATGGCCTAACAAATACATAAATCAATTTAAATCTTGAGGACTTAAAGCCATTGTCTAGCAAAGACCTACATCAAAGAAAGAAGTTTAACACATAACTCCATCATAATCTTATGGAATGGGAAACAAATGCGGGTAATTGGACTTTATGTCCTTTTCGGTCTCCCAAGTAGCTTCATTAGACTTTTGGTTCCACCATAGAACTTTCACCGAAGCCACCTCTTTCGATCGCAACCGGAAAACGTGCCGATCCTAGATCCTCACCGGGATATCCTTATAGGATAAGGAGCCCGAGATACCAATATCTTGCAAGGGTAAAACCAGGGATGGATCACCCACATATTTTTGCAACATAAACACATGGAAAACTGGGTGAAGGAATTCCATACTAGGGGCAACTCTAACTTGTAGTCAACATTGCCAACTCTCTTCACAATTAAGTAGGGACAAATATACTGGGTCTAAGCTTCCCCTTTTTACCAAACCGCATAAATCCCTTTATGGGAGACACTTTCAAGAATACCCAATCGCCACATTAAACTCTAAGTCCCTGTATCTTACATTCGCATAGAATTTTTGGTGACTTTAAGTGGTTTTCAATATATTACGAATAATTTTCACCTTCTATAAGTCCTGGTGAACTAAATTGGGCCCAAGAAACTTACCTGCACTAACATTGTACCACCCAATAAGAGATCGACTTCTCATACCATACAATGTATTGAAAGATGCCATGCCAATACAATAGTGGTAACTATTATTATAGGCGATCTTAATCAAAGGAAAGTGGTCATACCAACTACCACCATAATTCGTTAAACAAGTCCGCAAGATATCCTCCAAAGTTTAGATAGTTCTCTTCGCTTGACCATCTATTTACGGGTCGAAAGTGTTACTAAGGTACCCCTTAGTTCCCAAACCTTTTTGGAATGACTTCCAAAAGTAGGATTAAATAGAGGACCATGATTTGAGATAATAGACACCGTATCACCCTGCAACTTTATGATCTCCTCAAGATACAATGTAGCATAATCCCCTATCGAGAAAGTTGTTCTCACAGGCAAGAAAAGGGTGGACATGGTCATTCTATCAACGATGAGCCAAATAGAATCATATTTATTCTAGGATCTAGGAAGACTGGTAATGAAATCCATATTAATAGACTCCCATTTCCACTTGGCCAACACAATTTCTTGGTATAGGCCACTGGGCCTCAAGTGCTCAACCTTTACTTGTTGGCACACCATACACACAGCCATATGGCTAGCAACATAACATTTCATATTGTTCCACCAATTAAACTCCCTAAGGTCATGATACATCTTGGTGGAATCAGGATGAATAGGAAAATAGGTGCCATGAGCCTTGGCCATGACCCTTTTCCTTAATCCATCGACGTCAAGAATGCACAGCCTACTTTGGTACGTAAAGATACCATCGCGAACAATCACAAAGTTCATAGCTTTGTGTTGACCCAGATTACCCTTGATCTTCATCAAGTTGGGGTCCAATACTTGTTTTTCCTTTATCTCAACAAAAAGAGATGATTAAGATACCAGATACACAAACACGCCACCATCCTCGGAGTCCGCAAGTTGAACTCCATGATTCTCCAAAAAGAGAATATCTTTCACAAACTTGCACTTATCCTCTTCAATATGGGCCAAACTTCTCATAGATAATCTACAAAGAGCATTGGCGACTAAATTCGCCTTATCGGGATGGTAATGAAGACTCATATCATAGTCTTTCAATAACTTAAGACACCTTCTATGCCAGAGATTCAACTCCTTTTAGGTAAACACATATTGGAGGCTTTTATGATCGGAAAAGATATCAACATGAACACCATATAGATAATTCCACCAAAATTTTAAAGCAACGACCACGACTAATAATTCTAAGTCATGGGTGGGGTAGTTTTTTTGTGAACTTTTGATTGCCTTGAAGCATAGGCCACCACCCTAGCATGTTTCATCAACACTCAACCAAGACCGACTCGAGAGGCATCACAATAAACCACAAAACCATCACTACCCTTGGATAAGGTCAAAACAAGAGCCAAAGACAATTTATATTTCAACTTCTCAAAGCTATCCTCACACGTATTGGACAATAATAACTTGACCTTTTTTTGTGTCAATTTGGTCAACGGGGCAGGTATAGTGGAAAAACTATCGAAAAACCTTCTATAATAACCATCAATACCCAAGAAGCTCTGAATATTGGTTGGAGTCATAGGTCGAAGCCACTTCATAATCCTCCCAACTTTTTGGGGATCTTTCATGATCCCTTCACTAGAGATGAAATGATCAAGAGAAGCTACGGCTTTCAATCAAAACTCACCCTTGGAGAACATTGTATACAAACGATGATTCATCATAGTTTGTAACACAACATTGAGGAGATAAACATGATCCACTTAACTCTTAGAATGCACTAAGATATCATCAATAAGTACAATGACAAAGATGTCCAAGTACGGACGAAAGACAATATTTATAAAAACCATGAATGCCCCCGGGGCATTGGTAAACCCAAAGGACATGACAAAAAACTTATAGTGACAATACCGGGTTCTAAAGGTTGTCTTAAAGATATACGCAACCCTAATGATAAGTTGCTGATATCCCGATCTAACATCAATATTAGAGAAACACCTTTCACCCTAATATTGATTAAATAAATCATCGATTCTAGGAAGAGGTTATTTGTTCTTTATGGTCACTTTGTTCAACTGATGATAATAAATACACATACAAAGGGAACCATCCTTCTTGCGGAAAAACAACATAAGAGCACCCCAAGGAGACACACTAGGATGGATTAAACTTTTATATAAGAGGTCCTTCAATTGCTCCTTAAGTTATTTCAACTCCTCCGGAGCCATTCTATAAGGAGGAATAAAGATCAAATGAGTGTCCAGAACAAGATCAATCCTAAAATCAATTTTCCTATGTAGATAAACACTGGGAAAATCATCGGGAAACACCTTGTGAAACTCATTCACCACAAGAACGGACTCTATAGAAGGCTCTTCAAATTTAAAATCTTTATCCCAGACCAAATAGTACCAACACCCCTTTGAAATCAACCTTCCGGCTTTGAAATAAGAAATAAACCTTCCCTTAGGCACTAAATGATCACCTTCGTATACAATAACTGAATCATAAGGGAATTTAAACATGACACTATAAGTCCAACAATTCAAGGAAGCAAAGCAAGAGTGAAACCAATCCATTCATAAGATGACATCAAAATCAACCATGTCTAACTCTACAAAGTCAACAAGGGTGCCTCTATCACTAATAGATATCACCCCCCCCTATAGACCATTTTAATAATCACAGGGTCTACAACTAAGGTAGAAATAGAAAAAGGAACTGACAGACTCTCAGGACCACAATAAAGACCCATAGCTATATACGGGGTCACATAAGTAAGAGTAGACACATGATCAAGAAATTAATACACATCACGGGGGGAAAGTCTCAACATACTCGTGAAAACATCAGAAGACACCTCAAAATCTTGGCTAGTAGCAAGTGCATAAATGAGGTTCCGACCAGCGTCGGTGCAAGAAATAGAAGCAGTAACAAACATAGCACCCTTTGGTGCAAGAGTAGATGAAGTAGAAACAAAGTCCCTATTGGACCAAGAATTTTCTAGAATAAGGCTCTCACGTTGTATATTCCCAAGATGACCATAATGAAAACATCTATTCTTCCCTTCTCATACTGAACACAATGGATCTTACCACAAAATCTACATAGAGGGCAGGGTGGAGTCGACTTGGCACCACTAGTCTAAAATTTGGCACCCTATGCCCGGGACATACCTCTAAAATAAGAGTGACGACCTCCCAAAATCTTTGAGTAAAGAGGGTGAACACTAGCCGATGAGAAAGAACTCGAACTTCCCCACTTTTTCATGACCACTTGCCACCATCCCCATCACTACTCTCGAAAGACCTAAACTTCCATCCTTGCTTCTTACTAACCTCAACTTTCCTTTTTTCTCATCTTCTACTTGTTGCATATACACAATAAACCTAGAGATATCCATGTTATCAATTAACAAGTATGCATTGCGTTCGAAAACTAACCCAAAAAACAATTCCGAGACAAAATTATGCATTCTAGCCCTTATGCTAGCAACCATCTCAGGTGCATACCTTGACAATTGATGGAATTTCAAGGAATACTCTTTAATGGAAATCCTCCCTTTCTTCATGTTCACAAACTCTTCCGCTTTAAATTCTCTCAAATCTTGAGGATAAAAGCGGTCTAAGAAAGCCTTAGAGAAATCCTCCCACATAGTGTGGTTAGCATAAACACCCCTAGGAAACTCCTACACTCCATACCATTGGTATGCTACATCTTTCAATTAGTAGGAGGCAAACGCAACTACCGTAATCTCTATTTTATACATGATTCAAAAGATCTTCTCCATTTCATCAACGAATAATTAAGGGTTTTTCTCAACCTTCATAGAGGAGAACATTAGAGGGATTAACCTTATAAATTGGCCAATTCTTATGGCCTCAAAAAGAGATATATCCAGAGCACCACACTCTTCTGTAGAGGCTACAAATTGAGTCAAGATGTTGATAGAGAAATGAAACTCTGGATTAGTAGCATCCCTTTGATGTGACTGAGGACTAATGTCACTCTCATGAGTAGGCTTGGCTGGTGGAATCCCACGAGGATGGATAGATGCTACATCCCTAGCCCGAGTCTAAACTCCAGAAGTTTGACGAGATTCATCCATAGGACCCTCATTGGTGTTTGCCAGAGTCTCAGATAATCTTTGAGGCCTGATCTGAAAGATAGAAAATGATATCAGAGGAATTCATGTAACTAGACTTTATAGCTTGAGATTGAAACACAGAAAAGGGAAACATTTCCTAAAATTTCTCATAGATTATCTTTTATAAGTTTGGCGCACTTCACATCCATAAAAGAGACTCTACTTGACACGGCATTGTGAAAACCAAACTAACCATGAACCTAGGCTCTGATACAAACTTGACACACCCCAAACTTCAGGCCATGTAGTATGGGAACCTTAACCACACATATACCAAAGGTATCCCCATAACCCAACCTAGACACTTCATCATATCATATGAGTCGAAGTAACATCAATTCACTAGTTAAGATCACGGAAAAATATCATAGGTCAACACTAGATTTATTATAATAACTACTCCTAAGTTCACAATTGTTCACAATACCACTATACAACCCAAAGTCAATTAGTATATATGTTGGGACAAGCCCCTGACTAAAGCCAAACTAAGTCATAAAGAGACTAAGTCTAAAGATAAGGACTAAGAGATAAATGTCTCCCAGATGTAAGGAATCTCACCCTTTCAAGTTAATACATGAACTGCCTAATTGTCTAATCATTGCGAGGAGAAGAAGAAGATTCTACGGCCCCTGCATCGCATGGGGACGTAGCATCCTGAGATGGTTACTATTGGAATTCTATCATGTAACTCAAGGATAAGTGATAAAGTACACCGTCAAACAATCAACAAATCAATATATATCACAGTGTTACTTCATAAAGTTAATCATACATAAAGATATATTGCATGCCAATCAAGATATCAAGGATCATCACCATTTTCAAACATTCATTCATTAGGCATGAAATGGGGAACTCTTACCCTTCACACTTATAGGTTCAACATTTCACACTATGCATAGGACTCTAACAACCATCACATACAATAAGACAAAGGACTTCAACCATGCTTACCTATTCATTAACCAAGGACTTCAAATACATACACATTCGTTAGACATGGGAATCTACCCATACTCATATTCATTCAAGCAAAGGACTCTAACCACTTTCTCATACATTAGGTGAGGTACTAATACCTCAAGAGATATCTTTGAGCAAGGAACTTTAACCATAAGAAATTTCATTGGGCAAGGGACTTTAACCTCAAGCCATTTATAAGGAAAGGGACTTTAACCTCAAGCCATCACACTATCTTTAGGTTACAATGGGACTTTAGACCCCTTTACTTATGGGTCAATCATACATTCAATACAACACTTAAGGACTTCAACCATTTAGTAAATTCAACACCATACATGACCACTTTGTCTTTATGGGAGCCTTCATTGCTCAACTATTTCAATAGGTCGATGCCTTCATTCAATTCGTCACATAATTAATTTTATGGTGATCAAGACCCTCATAATACATTAATATTTTGATAAAATTCTCATACCACACTTTATTTTAATACACTATTCTAATTCATCTTCATATTAAGATACTTCAACTCCCTATTGGTCATTTAGCACAACAAAGTTATCATCACACCTCACATGGCTTACCATACTCTTATCATAAATTTTTTCAAACAATAATGATCATTGGGTCATTTCCCTAGTTCAATAAATCATCAATAACTGACTAGATAATTCACTTAGATATTTTCCCAAACACCTTTTGTGCATACTTATAAAAAAGTCCTTTTCATAGTTGATATCATCAAGACTAGGGGTTCTCAAGACCCTCATGTTAAAAAACATATAACAAACATTCACATAAGTAATTTACCATCAATAACACGTATCAATACAAGTATAAGAAAGAATCATCATGATTCATTATTATGTAGAAAAACCCTTTCCTCTTAATTCAAAACCACCATGTGCAGTTACTAATCCAGGTGTTATATACATGGATTTAGATTTATTTAAATATAGGAAGAGATACATGCCATAAAATAAATGACAAAACAACAATCTTGACTCTTCTTCTTGCCACTAAATGAACACCTCCAAACCCTAGCCTTCAATCTTGCATACAAGAGCCTTTAGAGTGTTTAGGAGTGTTTGATTCTTGTAAATAAAGACTTAGAAGGATACAATACCTTATATAGGGAGAGGATTTAGCATTTTAGGACTGGGAAATGACAAATATAGCCTTGGTTAAAATTTGGATAGTCCACACGTGCAGGGGTATGACTCCCCCATACGGGTCTTATGGCAATCGTGACCTAGGGTATGAGTTGTACCCTAACATATACCCTAGGCTTCCCCTAGGTCAACCACACTATTGTATGTACTAAAGGGCAACCATGAGTTGTAACCAAGGGTACAACTTATGTCCCAATCATGAGCTTGATCCATGACCAAATAGTCCACTCAGTTTTGAGGTTTCAGTCCATACTGTTGGGTAGCATACGACTCGAATGCATTGAATATGACAAAGGAATGGTCTTGACATATGGTGGACAATACATTACCCTATCATATTGTCTAGGATATGAAAGGGAAGGGGGAGAGTTGTATAAGTTATGACTTATGGTACGACTTAAGCACCCCAACCGTAGCCACTTCAGAGTCACAAAAAGTTTTTTTTTACCAAATGGTCCAAGGTCTAGGTGTCTAAATTCACTCCCACTTTGATAGGCAAGTACAGATACAAGTTATCATCTCAACATACACCAAAGAAATGTTTACTCAAGTAATAAACAACACACTACACGATGAAACACAACACACATATCATGATCACTATGAATAAGCCAATAATTTTGCAAGGTCACATTCTCGGGTGTTTCAATATATTTCTAGGTGTCTTTTAGCTTTTTATAAATTTGATGTGAATGTCAACATACCAATCCATATGACATAACTCAACATTTTATCATGTACTAGGAGAATGATAATCTGAGCTCTAATACCATCTTGTTATGAGCCAAATAATGTATGAGACCTACCTATACCTACCCCAGATATGTTTTCATAACATAAGAATACCTCTAGTCGTAACATAGTGCTTAGAGTCACAAGTGACCCTAATCCAACCCATGGCCTGGCATAAGAAATAAATACTAGAGTAACATATCAAAATACTGAGCGAAAGCTCACTAAAGTAAAATTAGTAGAAATAAATATAAAATTAATATAAATACTGTCTGAAGATATGCAATGAAACTAAAAAACAAACATGTCTAGCTATCTAACTATCTGGAAGCCTCTACACATGATGAGTTATTGGGACAGACCGCAAAATAACTCTGACTAACGAAAATAAGATAAAGTACTCAAATAAATAACTGATAATATAACTAGTCCTTGGATAATGAGGACTCACCAAGGCAACAGTTGAGTGGCATGTGAATGCGCTAAGGAAGGTCCGGGTACTGAGCGTTCGAACCTATTTATGAGACAATACAGAGCAAAGAAGTAATGCAATTAGTACTTCAAATGTACCGAGTGTGACATATAAAAATTTAGATAATATATATATTTACTGAGCATGAATTCATAAACTTTAAAATTGAATGCAAGATCAAGTACAAACATATTCTAGGTATCTGAATAACTGAATGAGTGAATACTATACACTTGGTCAAGCAACAATGAGATGAAAAAAATCTAAATACTTAACTAAGAATTGTGGTAGCTAACAATAACTAACATACTCCAATCTGATCTAATTAGGGTCTATCCTATAACTCTAGTTGGAAGGGTGCTAGTGCCTTGCAAATGGTGCTCACTAGCTGGCGTGGACCCAGTTAATTGATGTCTCAAAGGACAAGGGTGTCAAGCGTAAACTGACAGGTGACCCCTTATAAACTATGGTGGATTTGTAGTTCTAAAACTTGGGACTTCTACTAACGAGTTCTACCTAGGTGACGGGGGATCCGACATTCCTGTGTTCACTCAGAGTTAAGTATTACTCCTAATGGAATGACACTAAAGTAAAACTGAAACATGAACTGATAACTTATTTTCTCAAGTCATTGCATTATAAGAGTAACAATGCATGCATAATCTGATGTAATCATGAACATATAAACTGATGTATGTTAATCCTCCTAGGTATAAGGTGTTGATAACCCACCAGCTCTATCTAATGCAATTGGACATGATAACAAATTTCAAAGCATGATAATGAAATTTCACAATTTAAATCAAAAAACTCAACAATCTATCATGATGGGGAAAACTCATGAGGTTGAACAAGGGGAATCAATAATCTCAGGGAAAATGCATAATCATAGTTTGATTACACACATGAACTGATTAGAGTAGAGAATCTTATATATGCTCTCGAACCCAATTCAAGGAAGAGGGAATTTCATTGAATATTTAAAGAGTTCTCGGGACTTAATGGGTTAAATACACATTGATTAAATCCCGCATACCTGAATGCAAACCCCTTGAATAAGATAACTAGTCCTTGGATAATGAGGACTCACCAAGGCAACAATTGAGTGGCATGTGAATGCGCTAAGGAAGGTCCGGGTACTGAGAGTTCGAACCTATTTATGAGACAATATAGCACATAGAAGTAATGCAATTAGTACTTCAAATGTACCGAGTGTGACATATAAAAATTTAGATAATATATATATTTACTGAGCATGAATTCATAAACTTTAAAATTGAATGCAAGATCAAGTACAAACATATTCTAGGTATCTGAATAACTGAATGAGTGAATAATATACACTTGGTCAAGCAAAACTGCGATGAAAAAAATCTAAATACTTAACTAAGAATTGTGGTAGCTAACAATAACTAACATACTCCAATCTGATCTAATTAGGGTCTATCCTATAACACTAGTTGGAAGGGTGCTAGTGCCTTGCAAATGGTACTCACTAGCTAGCGTGGACCCAGTAAATTGATGTCTCAATGGACAAGGGTGTCAAGCATAAACTGACAGGTGACCCCTTATAAACTATGGTGGATTTGTAGTTCTAAAACTTGGGACTTCTACTAACGAGTTCTACCTAGGTGACGGGGGATCCGACATTTCTGTGTTCACTCGGAGTTAAGTATTACTCCTAAAGGAATGACACTAAAGTAAAACTGAAACATGAACTGATAACTTATTTTCTCAAGTCATTGCATTATAAGTGTAACAATGCATGCATAATCTGAAGTAATCATGAACATATAAACTGATGTATGTTAATCCTCCTAGGTATAAAGTGTTCATAACCCACCAGCTCTGTCTAATGCAATTGGACATGATAACAAATTTCAAAGCATGATAATGAAATTTCACAATTTAAATCAAAAAACTCAACAATCTATCATGATGGGGAAAACTCATGAGGTTGAACAAGGGGAATCAATAATCTCAGGGAAAATGCATAATCATAGTTTGATAACACACATGAACTGATTAGAGTAGAGAATCTTATATATGCCCTGGAAGCCAATTCAAGGGAGAGGGAATTTCATTGAATATTTAAAGAGTTCTCGGGACTTAATGGGTTAAATACACATTGATGAAATCCCTCATACCTGAATGCAAACCCCTTGAACAAATCTTCTTGAAACTTCAACTTTCTTGATGAATGCTAGTTGGCTTTGGAGATAAAGGAATCATTTCTTTACTATGTATTGAGTTATTTCTGAGTGATAAGAGGTTAGGGTAATTCTTACCCTTGATAATAGATATTTTTGAAGGCTTTAAGGATGTGGGTTGGGTAAATAGGGGTGGAATTTAACAAAACGTCTCCATTAAAAATGTGCAGGAATTTTGGGTCCAATAGTCATGAATCACCTAACAACTCATTACATCTGGCCGCAAGTCGTGGTATGAATCATAAACTGAGGTTTTGAGGTCTAGGCCCTTTTTGTTGTGGTCATGACTCCTCCTAACGACTCATCAGTTCTTACCAATAGTCATTAAGAGTAGTCGTTGTTTGAGTGTTAATTTCTTTGCTCTTTCTATTAAAGTATCGGGTCCACCCTATGACTCGTTGCCAATAATAAGGAGTCGTAAGGTATAATCATTACCCCTGGACTAAAATTTGGAGGTCTTCACTAGTGTGGCCACATGTCATGACCTAAACCAAGGCTTGCACATGACGGGTATCTCACGTCCCATGTGGATCGGAGATTACCCCCTGTACCTAATCAACCAAACACACCACACACCAAGGTCGGATGAATTCTGAACATATAACAAGATTGAATATATAGGCAAAGAAAGTTTTAAATGCAAATCTATAACTAAACATCGACAGCCGGCCAAATGACCGACCGACACCTCCCAATAGCCACAGTAATCCGAACAAAGCCTTTTAAATAATGATAAAAAAATGAATATCAATAAAGTGTTGGGACATGCCCCCGATAATAGCCAAAAATAATTCTAAGACATAAGAGGAATAAAACATGAAATGTACACTTCCTATGTATGGAAGCTTACCACTCAATATCAACTGACAAACTGATCCCGAATCCTAATCACTGAGCAGAAGGAGTAGATTATGATAAATTCCTTCTTTGCATGGGGATACAACGTCCGAAGATGATTAGCAGGGTGAACACTAGCATGTACTCGGTGATAAGCATAACATAATTACATGATTAACAATTTAACATCATTCAAAAACTAGTGCACATAATAAAATTCATATATATATATATATCACATGTCGGGATAGGGAACGAGGTTTAACATGTTTTTCAAAACTCTTAGCCTGGATTATGCAGCTCAACCCTTATATAATAGTACCTATGAGCTATATAGGCCCCAGCACTCACCCCCAGGATGGGCTACAGTGTGTGTAACCGCATGAACCAACAAATAATATCATATACATGCACACGGGAGACTCAAACTTCCAAACATATAATAAGGTAACTTAAGAACCCGATCATATAATGATTTACGAGAGACTCGAACCTCCCTAATTATGAATAAATAATAAGGGGGACTCGAACCTCCCTGGTCACTTTGACCACCCTATCGGCAAATTCGGTTTTCATTATCGGTCACTCAGACCTCCATATTCACTACTCAATTACATAACCCTTATTAGAGCCCAAATAAAACATGTATCACACATTTCGATTCCATAATAAGGCATACATAATTGGTATCGTCATACCAACTATACTTGCAAGGTAACAACAACATGCCCAAAACAATTCCCATTAACTTTGAGATAAAAACTCCCTTTGTTCTTTAATACAAGTTGGGAGACACCGACTCCCTTTGTTTATTTAATCATACCATTTTATTTCAGATACCACTTTATATCATGCAATAGTTCAAGGTTAGTTCAATTTTCAAATTCCCACATTTCTCATAATTAAAACTAATTTCACATTATATGTTAGGGACATAACCATTTCAAAAGTCACATATTTTTAAAAATAACAATTCCCTAGTTCATTCATCATACCCATGCACCTAAAAGTTTAGAACTGCAATAAAGCATGAAAATCATTTATAAACCATAAGAAGCATTGTTTAATTCATATGCATTCAAAAAGCCCAACCTTTGTTTCAAAACCAACATAAACATCACATGAATCATACTTTAAAATGCATACTTCTAAAACATTAAAAATAAAGGAAGAGTAACATGACTAAAATAGTAAGATGTACGGAGAGAAACCACCCTTGAATGCCCTAAGTGATCAATTTCTTAAAAACCCTAAGTGTTCTTGACCTTGACGATTTGGGAGTATTAAGAAGTTACTTTGATTGTTTCTGAGTGATAATGATACCCTAAATAGGTTATAAGTCATGGTTTTCAAGTTGGGAAAGCGAGGAATTGTCTATAATGCCCTGAACTAAAAAGATGAAAAAGTTTTTAGCTTTTACTACGAGTCAACCATCGACTCATAACAACTCCTTATGATTCATCACCATAAGTTGTAACAAGGGAAGAACCACCAAAGCTCCCTACATTGTTGACCTTATGACTCATCCACAAGAATTCTAAATAGACCATATGACAAGTAGAGTCCATTCATAATAAACACAAAACCCAACTTGGGACTCACACTAGACACCCTACGATTACACCTCATGACTCGTAATGTATCCTTGCAGATCTTAGTGAGCCACTCGTACTAAGAGCATAATCAAGCCACATACGTACTAATTTGGGTACAACTACTCCCAACAACTCTTTAGGACACCCTATGACTCATAGTGTCCAGTCGTAACCAGGGTAGTGAGCTCAAATCTCAAGGAATTTTCAAGGGCCAAAATTTGGGGTGTTTCAATTTTCCCTCACTTGGATCATTCTTCCTCGAATGCTGGATCAAGGCAATTTCTAGCACGATTGGACTCTATATATCTCTACTCTTACCTTTAACAAAGTTAGAAAATAAAGATGTTAAGAATAACACATACCTTAGGCATTATTATTCAAAGTAGAAAACAAGAATGGATACTTAAACTTCATGTCCTCTTTGGCTCCCCAAGTAACCTCTTCAACCTTGTGGTTCCTTTATAGGACCTTTTCCAAAGCTACGTCCTTCGTTCACAACTGACGAACTTGTTGATCCAAAATTTCAACTGGGACTTTCTCATATGAAAAGTGATCTTAAATACCAACCCCCTCCAAAGGAATAACTATCGAATGATCACCCACGCACTTTCCTAATTGATACACCACATTACAAACCCTTTTCAATACCAAGTATAAGATGACATATCGGGGACTGAGCTTCCCCTAGTTTCCAGACAGCATTACTACCATCATAGACACCTGTAAGAACACTCAATCGCTAACCTCAAACTCTAATTCCCTACTCCTCACATTCGTATAGGAATTTTAGCGACTTTGGGAAGCTTTAAGTCTATCCCGAATAACCTTCACCTTATTCATCACTTAGTGAACCAAATCTGAGCTAAACATCTCAGCCTCACCAACTTCAAACCACCCAATAGGAGATCTAAAACTACTACCGTACAATTCCTCAAATAGATTCATCTCAATAATAAAGTAGTACCTATTATTATACGTAAACTCTATAAGGGGAAAATTATCAACCCAACTACCACCATAGTAAATCACGCAAGATAAAAATATGTCTTCAAATGTCTGATTAGTCCTTTCCACTTCCCTATCTGTCTACGGGTGGAAAAAACTACTAAGGATTACCTTAGTTACCAAACCTATATGAAATAAACACCAGAAGTGTGATGAGAATTGAGTACCATTATTTGACATGATAGAAACCGGTTCCCCATAAAATTTCACAATCTCTTATATGAACAACTTTGCATAATGCTCTGCTAAATAATTAGTCCTTACTGGCAAAAAGTGAGAAGGCTTAGTCATCCTATCCACGATGACCCAAATAAAATAAAATTGATTCTAAGATCGAGGAAGACTAATAATGTAATCCATATTAATTATCTCCGATTTCCACACCGACTGCTCAATCTCTTGAGTCAACCCACCAGTCCTCAAGTGCTCAACTTTCATTTGTTGACACACCATTCATTTAGCCGCAAAACTGGCCATATCTCGCTTCATATTGTTCTACCAATAAATCACCATATTATAATGATATATCTTTGTCAGATCGGGATAATGGCATAATATGACCCATGAACCTCAGCCATAATCCTCTCTGATAACGCTCAATCTACAGCTCTCGTTTGAGTGTAAAGCGGTCGTTAGAAAATATAGAACCCAACCTGGGTTGGGTGTCGATCCCACAGGGAGTAGCTTGTCCAACAAGTAAGTAAAATTACTAAACTTTTGGTGCAAGTCTCGTAAGAAGGGGGGATACTTGTCTTGCAAGTAATGTAAATAAAAGCTGAAAATAATAAAGTAAAAAGAGAGAGATTGTTACGTTGGTTGTAAACAATGAGAATTGAAGCGTTGGGGTTATGTCCACCTTCTGAGGTATACGTCTCTATTGGCTATGAGTGTGTAGAATTCTGACATGCAATTGCTTATAGAGGATTGTAGTCGATGGTAAATCCAAGCGTCTCTCAACCTAAACAAGGACTATTTCACTTTAACTCTCTCGAGCTTAAAGCGTGTCTAACGATACGAATTCTCCAAGAGGTTAGTCCAGTTACGGCACTAGCTTTTTAATAGGAAAGGGTGTCCTACTACCTTGACATTATCTCTTTTCCAGACAAATAACTTTTCTCTCGAAAAAGTTAAATGTTAGACTGGCGTATTCTTGCGTTTGCAACCGCAAAGAATGTAGATTAAGATGAAGAAAATAATGATATAAGCAATATACGTGCCTCGAACTCACAAACTGACAGCAATAGATAGTAACTCATTCGGCTTCCATAACCCCAACAGAGAAGTTTAGTTACCCATGAATGCGAAGAAAACCACAATTGACATTGTTATTATACCACAATAATGATCAATTTCGTTGTGCACCAGAGTGGTAGGCGTTAGGTGTGATTTCTTGCAAAGTAACGTTTCTCTTGTTGCGGAATTTAAGAATAGAAGAATAGAAGAAAATAGAATTGATGGAAAGATTAGAAGAGTTGTAGAAAGATGATTAGCAGGTCAGAAGGTATATAAAAATCTCTAGCATGATAGGGTATTTATAATACCCATATCCTATTCCTACTAAGCTAATAAATAACCAAATCCTACTAGACTAATGAAATCCTTAACCCAAATGTACTAGTTTAAGGTAACATTATCATACTCCACATAAAATAATGAAATACATAACCTAATTGTACTAGGTTAATGTATCATTGTCAAAATCCAGCTTTGTGTCTGTAAGTCCCCAAAGTCTTCAGAATTGTTGTTTTAGCCCGGGAAAGATTTTCCATACAACACTTTTGGTCCTTTAGGCGTCCAAACTCCCTTTCCTTCCTTTGTGAGCTTTCTTTAGCGTCAAGTAAGCCATAAAATGCTGAATTATGCATCATTTATACCTGAAACTTTACTAATCATGTTCGTTAGCTCACTTACAGGAAAAAGGACTAAAAGTGCATGAAATATATAATTTGTTCTCAAAACTAGGCTAAAATATGGGCAAAATATATTGATATAGGCGCATAAATTCGCCTATCATCAACACCCCACACTTAGAGCTTTGTTCATCCTCGAACAACATATCATGTCCTTCTAAGCATCAACTTAAGGTTTTTACAGCAACAACACAAAACATTTATTAAGACAAGCACAACGATTATCAACCAAGAGTATCTTTCTGATTATATGTAGAAACAATTTAACCTCAAGTATAGACTCGTGATGGTGATCAACTCGCATGCAAACGTTAAAGTGCATAGAATCATATACAACTATCCAAAACTCATCAACCATGTGTGTCTCACCATATAGTACCCATAATCACTCACAAATATAGCATATTTTTCAAACATGGGTATTAAAATGTCCTTGCTCTCACTCTCACAAAGAATTCATATGTAGCAACTGATGACCATAGGCTTGCCCTTAATGTAATACTCTACTAAATGTTGGAATGTTAAGATTAGGATCAAGTAGGTCTTTTGATGGTTGTAATGTAGGCTAAGGGACGGGTAGGACTATTTTGGCCAAGAATAGTGACTAGGTTCCTAAGCGCTTTAATACATCACTTTGTATCATTGACACTTTTTTCTTTCAACCTTTCTTCTTTCTTTTTTCTACCACCCTTGTTCTCCTCTTTTTTCAATTTTAAGCACAACTCACTTTTCAGCTTTCTTTTCCTTTTTCTTTTCACAACATACCTCTTATGATAGCATTTTTTTTCTTTTTCATAACACATTCAAGAACCATTCCAATTTATAGCATTATACTCACCCAATTTCCTTTTATGTTGTCACATGACTTTTTCACTTTAAAGCACTTAGGGATTTTGGGATCAAATTACGGTCTTGAAAGAAATGGTTAGGCTTACATACAAGGTTGTCAAAGAAAATAGGCTAAAGGCTCAAAAGGGTTTAACTAGGATGATGTCCATGGGTAGGTAAAACTGAAGGTAAATAAATATGGGTTGCCAAAGAAATGCCTAAATCATATCCTAAACTTACACTCCTTATTTTCGCTTTGCATACATACCAGGCAAGTTCTAGCATCAACCACAAACATAGAATATACTATTATCTCACACACACAAGGCACATGGTCGACTTTATTGGAGGTAATATAGACTCTTGACCCAACAAGTGAAGGAATTGAACCACACAATATCACATAATGAGTCACAACTAGAGCCTAAACGTCTCAATAGTCACAATTGTAGCACATACTCTTGTTATAATCTCATGCTGCCTATCAAAATAATTTCATGCGAAGCTAAATTTTTTTTTTAACTACTAAAAAAACAAAACGAAACAAAAATAAAACAAAAGCAAACAAACATAGATGCGAATAGAGAAGTATAGCATGCAATACCACCACCCCACACTTAGTCGGGACACTGTCCTCAGTGGAAAATAAATACGAGGAACCTGGTTAGTCGGACTCTTCCTCATTGTCGGGGGTCATACCCCCTTCGTCGGAATCATCATAAGAGTCGTCGTCAGAGTTCTCCTCCTCGTCAGAGTCTGGCAAGCGTCGATCGTCATCAGTCGGCACATCATCATCTAGAGGTTCCTCAAAGTATACGCCCACTCCACACATCTCCTGTGCATGCATGTTCATGGGATAGTCGTGGTCCAGCTGTTGGAGCTCTGCAGCAGTTGGAACACGGCCTTCGCTCATCATTGTAAACCTCATCATGCCGTACATATGGAGGGAGAAACTCTCATCCCGAGCATGTCTCTCTGCCGTAGTAAGGTTGATGCCATGTGTTGATTCAGCATCTTTGACCTTTGTGAGGTCAACCTTCTTCAGATTGTGTGGGAGTTTATGATCAGCTGGTTCCTCTTCGATATCCTCCTTCCGCAAGATTGCTGTCAACAAATTGCCAAATGTGAAATGGGACCTTTTGTGGAGTCTGGCCTTCCAAATGGTAGATCAAATGATTGCCCCAAAGTTGATAGGGACATTCGTCATCAAAGCATAGACCAAACACACTCTATCTCTCGATATCTTGGTGTATTGAGTCCCAGGAATAAGACATGAGTTGACAATGCGCATCCAGATTCTTGCTTCCCTATTTAGTGGAGCATAGGGGGAGGTGTTGTGTCGGCCGGTTTCTTTATGTCTGCCCCACCTTGCCATTGATCTTCTTCCACAAAGCGTGTGTCTTATTGCTCTGTAAGGAGGCCTGCTGCACAGCTCTTTGAATGGTGCTGTGTCGATCGAAGGTAAGCCAAGAAAAGAGTTGATCCAGTCCGCGGTGAGCTGTAACACCTGGCCCTGAATTTTGACTTCATTGCCTGTTGTGTTCGGCGACCAGTTTTCATAAAACTCTCTTGTTAGATCAAGATTACGCTCTCCCATGTCGCGGAAGATGAAATCCAACTTCAAAGCCATTATTTTTGCCAATATACGCGGCTCCTTCTTTGCTAAGGTATCCTTGTTGATCAGGTCGACGTGCACATATTTTCTTTCTTTGTTGCTGCTGTACCATGCTTTGGCTTCTTCCTCAAGAACCCATTTTATTCCGAACATTCTGCGTGGTAGTTGTGCTGAGGATGATTCTCCTTGGTCTTTTCGACTTCTCTTCTTGCCCTTTTGGGAAGTGGTCGCCTTCTCCTTGCCTTGCCTCACTTTTGGTGCCATTGTACCCGAGACTAGAAATAGTGTTAGTTGCAGCACAGTATCACTTGATACAATCTATAAGCAAGCATTAGGGGTACCACCCCACACTTAGTTTTGTTAACACAAATCAGTGAGGTGAAAGTAGTCGATTTACTCAGATTTCATCGAGATACGTTTTAGGATTGTATTCCGACAAGAAAATCAGCAATGCATCACTTACTTGCAGCCATTGAACTACTTTCATGGTAGATATAGCAACACTCCTACATAGGGGTTACTACATGGAATCGTTATTCTCACAACAATCACAACCTCCTAAGTCGGTAGGCACTATAAGTCTTATCCCGATGGCCGGGATAGTCTAACATGTAAGTGTCCAAACAACAATCTTAAGCAATATTCATAGCCATAGCAATTCCGCAAATATCATAACAATGCTATTGAAACCTAATTCAAGTCGGAAACAAGTCATGATTTTCCTACGTATATGTTCACTCACATGATTTTGCAACAACAATCCAAACACATGAACATCACCAACAATCTTATATAATTTAGCAATTAATAATAGCCATAGCAACGTAGTACTTACGAGAAATAAATGAAGAATAAGAGGGTACTTACTTGCTTGAAACTTGTGGAGATGGTTTTGTGAATTGGAAGAGCAAAAGAAGAAAATTTTGAGAAGATTTGGAAGAGTATGCGGCGCCTTTAGGGTATTTTCTATTGTGGTTGTGTTATAAAACTAAGTCCCCTTTATATAGGAAGAGTATGGGTCGGGTTATGACCCATTTACAATCGGTTTTGGAGACAAAAATCCTAAATATGCGGCGCATTGTCTATGGCATAATGGGACATATGCGCCGCATAGTCTATGGCATTTGTAGACATATGCGGCGCATTGTCTATGGCATATTGGGACATATGCGCCGCATAGTCTATGGCATATGAGATACTAAGACTAAATGCCATAGAATAGGCGGCGCATAGTCAAAAGCATACCTAGGAATAGGCGGCGCATAGTGTATAGCACACTAGATTCCAAGACCTTAGGCTATAGGATAGGTTGTGCATCGTTCGTGGACTAGTTTTACCAAGGCCTAGCGTTCCTCGAAGCCTATTTTGGCATGAGAAAGGCTCAATCCATAGCCTTATGCATCACCCTTCCTAACTTACCAACTTTACCATACAATGCATCCAAATCGTCAATTGAAATCAATCTCCTCGTTGACTACTTCTTGCACCTATATTCGCTCAAACAAATGAAAACGATTAGTACGATGGGTTGCCTCCCACAAAGCGCCTTAGTTTTGGTCGTGGCACGACTCTTATTTTTGGATTTTTATTTATCAAAAGCAAAACACATACTAGAACGAAATGAAAAATGAAAAATGATAAACGATAAACGATGGGTTGCCTCCCATCTAGCGCCTTATTTATTGTCGTGGCTCGACGTAGTAATCTCGAGTACTTAGACTTCATCGAGATAAGTGATGGCCATTTCATTCATCGAGTCAAGAGGACCGATATAAGGCTTAACACGTTGGCCATTCACTTTAAAGACAACACCCTTATTGCCTTCCAATTCGACTACTCCAGACGAGTAGACTTGGATAACTTTAAATGGACCAGACCACTTAGATTTTAACTTACCTGGGAAGAGTTTAAATCTGGAGTTGAAGAGTAGTACCATATCACCCTTTTGGAAGTTTCATCGAACAATCCGCTGATCATGATACTTCTTCATCCGCTCCTTGTATAAATCTGATCTTTCGTATGCATGGAGACGGAACTCATCTAATTCGTTCAGCTGCTCCAACCTCAGATTCTTCACATCATCCCAATTCAGATTCAAGTGCTTCAATGCCCACAATGTCTTGTATTCAAGCTCGATGGGTAGGTGACAAGCCTTCCCATAAACTAGTTGATAAGGAGACATGCCAATGGGTGTCTTGAATGCAGTCCGATATGCCCATAGTGCATCATCTAGCTTTCGAGACCAATCCTTCCTATTTGCATTAACCGTCTTTGCAAGGATTTGCTTAATCTCGCGATTGGAAACCTCTACTTGTCCACTAGTTTGGGGATGATAAGGCGTAGCTACCTTGTGTTGCTTGACACCATACTTGGCCAATACAGATTTGAATAGCTTGTTGCAAAAGTGAGATCCTCCATCACTTATGATAGTACGAGGTACTCCAAAGCGAGAGAAGATATTCTTCTTTAAGAACGCTACAACACGTTTTCCTTCATTGTCGGCCAATGCTATAGCTTCAACCCATTTCGAAACATAATCCACAGCAACCAAGATGTACTTCATTCCAAACGAATTCACGAATGGACCCATGAAATCAATACCCCACACATCAAAGAGTTCTACCTCCAGAATTTTGGACATGGGCATTTCATGGTGTTTTGAAATAGCACCTTGACGTTGGCATTGGTCACACCTTCTCACATAGTCGTATGCATCTCTGAATATCGAAGGCCAATAATAACCACTTTGCAATACTTTTCTTGCCGTTCGATTGCATGCATGATGTCCTCCAACTTGCAAAGTGTGGCATGCTTCCAATATAGTAGGCACTTCTTCATGGGATATACATCATCGAATGATCCCATCCGCGCATCTTCGAAACAAATAAGGTCTATCCCAATAGTAGTGCTGAACATCATGCATAAACTTCCTCCTTTGGTGGTAAGATAACTTGGCAGGTAGCATATCACTCACTACAAAATTTGCAAAGTTGGCATACCATGGTACTTTCTCCATTTTTGTCGCTAATATCTCCTCGTCAGGGAATGCATCATCAATCTAAATTTCAGGTTGCGCCACATGTTCATTCTCAAGTCTAGATAGGTGATCATCCACTTGGTTCTCGCAACCTCTTCTATCTTTGACTTCGAAATCAAACTCTTGCAGCAGCAATACCCATCGAATCAACCTTGGTTTTGCATACTTCTTTGTCATTAGATACCTAAGAGCTGTATGGTCTGTATGGACGATCACCTTAGTACCCAATAGATAGGCACGAAACTTCTCAAACGCATACACAACCGCTAGGAGCTCTTGTTCAGTAACAATGTAGTTCCTTTGGGCTTCATTTAGGACCTTACTCGCATAGTAGATAGGATGAAATAATTTCTCCTTTCTTTGTCCAAGAACAGCACCAACGGCTACACCACTAGCATCGCACATGACCTCAAACGGGAGCGTCCAATCTGGTGCTACCATGATAGGGGCTTCAATGAGTTTTCCTATAAGGCATTCGAATGCCTTTAAGCAATTGTCATTAAAGTCAAACTTCGCATCTTTCTCCAATAGTTTGCACAATGGACTAGAAATTTTGGAAAAGTCTTTGATGAATCTACGATAGAAACCAGCATGGCCAAGAAAACTACGAACTCCTTTCACCGAAATTGGAGGCGGTAGCTTCTCAATTACCTCTATTTTTGCTCGATCAACCTCTATTCCTCTTTCAAAGATCTTGTGCCCAAGAACGATTCCTTCTTTTACCATGAAGTGGCACTTCTCCCAATTCAGCACAAGGTTGAACTCTACACATCTTTGCAATGCGATGCTCAAATTTGCCAAACATGCTTCAAAAGACTCACCGACAACTGAAAAGTCGTCCATAAATACATCCAAAGTGTCTTCATCCATATCAGAGAAAATAGACATCATACAACGTTGAAAGGTGGCTGGTGCATTACACAACCCGAATGGCATGCGTTTGAAGGCAAACGTACCATATGGGCATGTAAACGTTGTCTTCTCTTAGTCTTCGGGGGCAATACAAATCTGATTATAACCTGAATAACCATCCAAGAAGCAAAACCATCCTTTCCCCGCTAATCGATCTAGCATTTGGTCCATAAATGGCATGGGGAAGTGATCCTTGAGTGTCCAAGAATTCAGCTTGCGGTAGTCCATGCATACTCTCCATCCAGTAATGGGTCTGAGTGGAATAAGCTCATTCTTTGCATTCACGACCACCGTCATTCCTCCTTTCTTGGGAACACATTGTACAGGACTTACCCATGTACTATCAGAGATAGGATATACAACTCCTGCGTCTAACCACTTGATAATCTCCTTCTTCACCACTTCTTGCATAGGTGGGTTTAAACGCCTTTGATGTTCAATGGTGGGTGTGCACTTTTCTTGAAGCTGAATTTTATGTGTGCAAATCCCAGGTGGAATACCAATAATATCCGCAATGGTCCATCCAATGGCTCTAATATACTTGCGTAAGATCTCAATAAGATCTTCAACTTGTTGCTCACCCAAATCAGCTGCCACTATGACTGGAAGTGTGTTTCCGCTTCCTAAGAATGCGTACTTCAAATGACTTGGCAGCTCCTTCAATTCTAGTGTGGGTGGTTCTTCAATAGATGGCTTGGCTGGTGGTGTGGGTCGATTCTTGAGATCAAGATCCAGCTTCTTGGGAGTATAGCGATATGTCTCTAATTCCGATAGGGCACAAATAGCTTCTTCAGAAATTTCAGCATACTCATTCTCTCCTTGCATAAGCAAAACCTCCAAAGGATCATCAAGAATTTGCTCTTCTTCAAGTCGTTCTTGCTCATCATCAAATACAACATCAGCCACAGAAAATACACTCAGATCTTTGGGTTGCTTCATTGATTTGCAAACATCAAATCGAACCACTTCGTCATTTATGCGGAATGAAAGTTCATTAGCTCTCAAATCAATGAGCACACTTCCTGTAGCAAGGAAAGGGCGTCCCAAGATTATGGGAACCTCTGAATATGATTTACAATCCAAGATGACAAAGTCTGCTAGAAAGATAAATGAAGAAACCTTTACCAAGACATCGCATAGAATACCAACCGGTCGTTTTACCGACCTATCCGCAATAACAAGCCTCATATTAGTTGGTGTAGGATCTCCTAACCCCAACTTCTTGTAGATCGATAATGGAATCAAGTTGATGCTGGCTCCTAGGTCACATAATGCTTTGGCAAAGTTCAAAGATCCGACGGTGCAAGGAATAGTGAAAGCTCCGGGGTCGGCCTTCTTCTGAACTATCGATCGGGTAGCAATTGCACTACAATGATGCACATCATCCTTTAGCTCATAACTTGCTGCCCTCTTATTAGTCAAAAGATCTTTCATAAACTTCGCATACCCAGGCATTTTTTCAAGTGCCTCTACCAATGGAACATTAATGGTCAGCTGCTTCAACATAGTCATAAATTTGCTGAACTTAGTGTCATCCGCCACCTTCTTAAATCTTTGGGGAAAAGGTGGTGGTGGGTATGGAAGTGTTCTCTCCATGGCTTTCTTCTCCTCTTGCTTCCGTTTTTCCATTTTTTCAGGTTGCACGTCACTGGGCGTGACATCCTTGACGTCAGGATTGGTTGTTGCGGCATCTTCTCCTTTTACATTCTCATCCATGTCCGCAGCTTTGTCAACCACTTGCTTGCCTTTTGCTGAAGGTTCCAGCACCTTACCACTTCTGGTAGTGATGGCCATGCATGACCCATCATTCCTTGGGTTTTGCACAGTATCGCTAGGTAAAGTGCCAGACTTTCTTTGATTGAGTGCTGCTGAAAGTTGGCTCAGTTGCTGCTCTATTTGCTTGATTGAAGTGGAATGAGAATCAACTAGTTGTTTCAAGGAGGACAAATCATTAATTACCTCAGTAACTCCCGCGCTCGTTGCTTCCACTCCTTTCAATAATTTAGCCATCATGTCTTCCATACTTCCAGAATTAGATGTGGTGGTATCACGTCTACCAGGGAGAACATACACACCACTCTTTTCATTGTTTTTTCTCCAACTACCTTGGTCCTTGTTTCCAGAATTATCATAATAGTTCCGGCCTTGGTTTCCTTCGGTATTCCCACGGAAACCCCCCTGATTGTTCAAGTAGTTGGCCTCTTCTTCCGAATCAGATTCGTCTCTTCCTTTTAGCGCCACAGCTTTCACTTTATCGGTCTTCCCTGATAATAAATGCTTTGTAAGAAAATCCATCTGTGTTTTCATGTGCGCCATATCTTGATCACGTTCTTCTTGTCTTCTTCTTTGGTCTGCAGTCATGCCTATAGATAAAGTGGGGCTTGCTACCTCAGAATCCCTGGTATGCCAAGCTCTACTTTGTTTCGTCATGCGATCTAACATATTGCTTGCTTGACCAAAGGTGAGGTCCATAAAAGATCCTCCAGCTGCGTTATCCACCACTGGCTTAGTTATTGAATTCAAGGCTCTATACAATATCTCCATGAGGTGAACATTAGTCATGTGATGGTTTGGGCACCTCGCTAGCTTTGTCTTGAATCTCTCCCATGTTTCATGAAGAGCTTCAGTTGGAAGCTGACGAAAGTTGCTGATTTCATCTCTCAATTGTGCCCTTTTGGATGGCGGAAAGAATCTTTCTAGGAAAGAGTCTATCAATTGCCTCCAATTTGTAATTGAATCAGGAGTCAGCCCATTCAACCATTGTGTTGCCTCCCCAGACAGAGACAATGGAAATAGTCGTAATCGAATTGCATTCTGACCAACACCAGGATTGTCAAAAGACTTGCATGTAGAAATAAAGTTGATGAGATGCATATTCGGATCATCTCCTGCTAGTCCACCAAATAATCCCTTGAGTTGCAATAACTGAATCATGGTGCTTGTGATGTTGAACTTGGCTCCGGGTGCTAATGGTTGTGGAATTATAGCTCCAGTGGCTCCAGCACCATCAAGATCATCATCATCATCATCGTCGAAAGCTGGCTGCATAGGTTGGCGATCATGTCTATACCAAGCTTGTCGACCTCTTCTGTTGGCAGGTGTTATGATTTTAGCATCACGCCTAGGGTTTAGTAACTCGTCATCACCTAAATCCTCATCGTCAGGATTTGGTGCTCGTGCAGGGTTATCAATGTTCTGCTGTTGAACCTGGGCTGCGGCAAGGGCAGCCAATCTTGCTTGTTCCTGTTGAGCAGCCATCCTTGCGATTTCAGCTTGTGCTTCCATTCTACCAATGCGTTGTGGTTAAGGATTGATTGGTAATAACGGTTGACCAGAACTTCGAGTATGGGGCATGCACTAAAATAAAAACTTGCAGTAAACAAAAACAAAACTAAAAGTAAAAGTACGAGAGTCTTAGACCAAAGGGTCTAGTAATTATCACGAACTTGATTGACACTTGTATTCCCCGACAGCGGCGCCAATTTTTGATAACGCTCAATCTACATCTCTCGTTTGAGTGTAAAGCGGTCGTTAGCAAATATAGAACCCAACCTGGGTTGGGTGTCGATCCCACAGGGAATAGCTTGGACAACAAGTAAGTAAAATTACTAAACTTTTGGTGCAAGTCTCGTAAGAAGGGGGGATTCTTGTCTTGCAAGTAATGTAAACAAAAGCTGAAAATAATAAAGTAAAAAGAGAGAGATTGTTACGTTGGTTGTAAACAATGAGAATTGAAGCGTTGGGGTTATGTCCACCTTCTGAGGTATACGTCTCTATTGGCTATGAGTGTGTAGAATTCTGACATGCAATTGCTTATAGAGGATTGTAGTCGATGGTAAATCCAAGCGTCTCTCGACCTAAACAAGGACTATTTCACTTTAACTCTCTTGAGCTTAAAGCGTGTCTAACGGTAAGAATTCTCCAAGAGGTTAGTCCAGTTACGGCACTAGCTTTTTAATAGGAAAGGGTGTCCTACTACCTTGACATTATCTCTTTTCCAGACAAATAACTTTTCTCTCGAACAAGTTAAATGTTAGACTGGCGTATTCTTGCGTTTGCAACCACAAAGAATGTAGATTAAGATGAAGAAAATAATGATATAAGCAATATACGTGCCTCGAACTCACAAACTGACAACAATAGATAGTAACTCATTCGGCTTCCATAACCCCAACAGAGAAGTTTAGTTACCCATGAATGTGAAGAAAACCACAATTGACATTGTTATTATACCACAATAATGATCAATTTCGTGTAGCACCAGAGTGGTAGGCGTTAGGTGTGATTTCTTGCAAAGTAACGTTTCTCTTGTTGCGGAATTTAAGAATAGAAGAATAGAAGAAAATAGAATTGATGGAAAGATTAGAAGAGTTGTAGAAAGATGATTAGCAGGTCAGAAGGTATATAAAAATCTCTAGCATGATAGGGTATTTATAATACCCATATCCTATTCCTACTAAGCTAATAAATAACCAAATCCTACTAGACTAATGAAATCCTTAACCCAAATGTACTAGGTTAAGGTAACATTATCATACTCCACATAAAATAATGAAATACATAACCTAATTGTACTAGGTTAATGTATCATTGTCAAAATCCAGCTTTGTGTCTGTAAGTCCCCAAAGTCTTCAGAATTGCTGTTTTAGCCCGGGACAGATTTTCCATGCAGCAGTTTTGGTCCTTTAGGCGTCCAAACTCCCTTTCCTTCCTTTGTGAGCTTTCTTTAGCGTCAAGTAAGCCATAAAATGCTGAATTATGCATCATTTATACCTGAAACTTTACTAATCATGTTCGTTAGCTCACTTACAGGAAAAAGGACTAAAAGTGCATGAAATATATAATTTGTTCTCAAAACTAGGCTAAAATATGGGCAAAATATATTGATATAGGCGCGTAAATTCGCCTATCATCACTCTCCCAAAACCCATCTATATCAAGAACACATAATCTACCTAGATACATCAAGATACCATTGCTACTAATCTCAAAAGATAAAACCTTTTGCCATCCCACAACCCCCTTAATCTTCATTAAGACAGGATCTTGTACCTGTTTTTCCTTTATTTAAGCAACAAGTGATGACTTTACCACCTCCTACACAAACACACCACCATCTTTAGAGTATAAGAGACGAACTCCAAGGTTAGCTAAACAATGAATATCTTTAACCAATTCTTGCTTATTCTCATCCACGTGATCTAGACTCCTTATGGATAACAAGATAAGAGCATCAACAACCACATTAGCTTTACCTTGGTGATAGTGGATACTCATGTCATACTCTTACAGTAACTCAAGACATCTCTTTTAGTTGAGATTCAACTCATTCTGGGTCAAACACATATTGCAGTATCTTGTGATCAGAAAAAGATATCTACATGTACTTCATACAAATAATGATGTCAAATCTTCAATGCAAACACCACAACCAATAACTCCAAGTCATGAGTCAGATAATTCTTCTCTTGAACTTTAAAATACATAGAAGAATAGGTCACCTCCCTATCATGCTGCATTAACACATAACCAAGTCCAACACGGGATGACTGATAATAAACCACAAATCCAACATTACCCTTAGTTAGAGTGAAAATTAGAGTTAAAGTCAACTTATCTTTCAGCTACTCAAAACTTTCCTCACATACGTTAGACCACAAGAACTTTACCTTATTCTAGGTCAACATAGTCAGTGGGGAAGCAATAGTCGAGAAACTCTCCACAAATCTCCTATAGTAGCAGGCTAAATCTATGAAGCTCTAAATATCAGATGGAGTCATAGACCTAGGCTACTTCTTAACTATTTCAACCATCTAGGAATCCACCATGGTCTCTTTACTAGAAATGACATGACACAGAAAAGTAACATCCTTCAACCAGAACATACACTTTAAAAACATAGCATACAAATGTTTATCTTTCAAGGTTTGCAACACGATACAGAGGAGATCAGTATGATCTGCCTCAGTCTTGGAATACATAAAAATATCATCTATAAACTCGATGATGAAAAAATCCAAAAAATCTTAGAAGATCCTATTCATCAAGTCAATAAATATTATCGGATCATTATACAGACCAAAAGACAGGACTAGGAACTCATAATAACCGTACTGTGTTTGGAAGGCAATCTTAGGGATATCTATCTCCCTAATCTTTAGCTGATGATAATTGGACCGATGATCAATCTTAGAGAATAATTTAGCACCCTGGGGCAGGTCAAATAAATCAACAATCATAGGAAGAAGATACTTATTCTTTACCATGGCTTTATTCAACTGATGGTTATCTATGCACATCCAAAGGGAATCATCCTTCTTAGGCATTAACAAAATAGGATCACCCCACGGAGATACACTTGGACAAAAAAAACCCTTGTCCATAAGGTCTTTGAAATCTGTTGGATCCATTCTATAAGGATGGATGGAAATAGAATGAGTGTCCAGAACTAGGTCAATCCCAAAATCAATCTCCCTACCAGGAGGGATGCCAAAAAGGTCATGAGGGAAAACATTAGGGAATTCATTAACCACGGGACCTAATTATAAGAAAGGACCCTCTGAGTTAGAATATTTAACCCGGACTAAATTGTAAAGACATCCTTTGGAAATCAATTTCTAGGCTCTAAGATATGATATGAATCTTCCCTTAGCCATTAGTGAACCCCATTCCCACTTAATGACCGGCTCATTAGGGAATTTAAACATGACCTTATGGGTTTAACAATCTAAGGAGGCATAGCACGAAGGCAATTAGTCCATCCCTAATATGACATCAAAACCAACCTTATCTAACTCTATCAGATCTACAAGAGCTTCTTTGCCACTAACAGATAAAACACATCCCTTATATACTCTTCTAGCAACCATAGAGTCACCCATCGGGGTAGAAATAGAAAAGGAATTAGGGATACACTCGGGATCAAACCCAAAATGTACATCCATAAATGGGGTCACACAATAAAGAGTAGATCATTGATAAAGAAGACAGTCCACTTCATAAGAAAAGAGTCATAACATACCAGTGACAACATTTGGAGGTTCCTGAGAGTTCTTACGGGTAGTATGAGCATTCAAGAGATTCCGACCAGCGCTATTATAAGAAGTAGAAGTAGCACCCTTTGGTGCAGGAGCTAACAATGTGGCAACATGAATCATATTTTTCCCTAAAGTAACCTTAGAAGGACAATCCCTCTACAAATGGCTAATATATCCACATTTAAAACACTTGTTCTTCCAACCACATAAAACCCATAGAGCACCTGCTCATAGAATCTACAAAGAGGAAATGATGGAGCGGACTGAGCTCCACCAATATTTGATTGGGCACCCAACGCCCTAAAATCACTATTATGCTAAGAATGACAATCACCCAGAGGCTTCAAATATGGACCACTATCCATAGAGTAAAATCCAAAACTTCCCTACTTCATCTTAGAATACTTTCTACTATCCTTACCACTTTGCTACTAACCTTAACCCTGATTAGAAAATCTAAACTTTTTTTTTTGCCTTGCCCCTATCTCTATCTGGTTCTTCTTCTTTTCCCTAACCATCTTCGTATACACAACTAATTTAGAGATATACATATCCTTGTTTAATGAGGTAGCCTTACTCTATAGAATCAAATCATATGGCAATCCATAAGCAAATTTCTTTATTCTAACTCTTATGCTATACACTAAATCGGGATCATATTAGAATAACTGATAGAATTTCAAAGTATACTCCTTGATTGTCATCCTACCTTGCTTCATATTAACAAACTCTTCTGCTTTCACCTCTCTCAGCTCTTGAGGAAAAAACCTATTCTGAAAAGCACTAGAGAAATCATCCCACATTGTTGATTCGAAATTATCTTCCCTAGACTATTCCAATTTCTCATACAATTGGTATGCCACATCCTTTAATTGATAGGCAGTGAATTCTACACCCTCCATATTAGTATCATGCATAACCCAAAAGATATTCTCTATCTCATCTATAAGACTTTAAGGATCCTCCAAAACTTTAGAACCAGTAAACATAGGAGGACTCAACATCATAAACTAGCCAACCCTTGTGGCCTCAAAAGATAGAGTAAAAGAAGATACATGCTCAGTCTGAGAAGCTACCAACGGAGCCAACATATGAATAGACTGATAAAATTCTACATTTGACACATCGGCCTGAGAAGCTCAAGTTAAACTAAAAAGGACTAGTAGAACTGAAAAAAGGAAATCAAGAATCGGACCCCTAGATCAGGTTTGTTTCCATAAGCAGGGCAAGCCTTATAACCATTGTCCTCAAGTAGGATAGAGGATTTTCTATAGGCTTCACATCATCTGGGAGACATGATCTAAAAAATGAACAAATGGGAAATAGAGGAGATTCTAGAACTTATACTGGATAGCTTGAAAAAGAATAATAAGAAAGGGAAACAATCGTAACTATCTTGTAGCCTTGCCTTATAAGTGTGGCACTCTACACGCCCATAAATGAGACTCCACTTGACAAGGCTATGATGGATACCCAATGGCACTGAACCTAGGTTGTAATACTACCTCTATCGCGACCCAAACTAAGGCTTGGCTGTGATGGTTATCTCAAGTCCTACATGGACCGAAGATCACCCCCTGCACCTAACCAACGAAACACACCACACCCAAAGTCAGATCCATTCTGAACATATAAAAAGATTGCATATATAGCCTAATAAAGTTTTATATGCATATCCATAACCAATCATCAATGACCAGACAAATGACTGACACTGCTCACTATCCACAGTAATCCAAACACAGACTTCTAAACAATAATCCAAAACTAAATGCCAATAAAGTGTTAGGAAATGCTCCCGACAATAGCCAAAAATAATTCTAAGACATAATAGGAACAAAACATGATATATATATACTTAAGATGTATGGAAGCTCAACACTTCGATGTCAACTGACAAAATGATCTTGAAATCTAATCACTAAGTAATAGGAGTAAATGTATGGCTAATTCCTGCATTACATTGGGATACAATTTCCAAAGACGGTTAGTAGGGTGAATGCTAGCTTGTAACTCAAGGATAAGGATAACATAATGACATGAGCAACGGTTTAACATCATTCAAAAAGCAGTACATATACGTAATATATATATATCACATGTCGAGATAGGCAACAGGATTTAAGATATTTTTCAAAACTTTTATCAAGATTATATAGATCAACCATCATATAATAGTACCCCACAGGCTATATGGGCCCCAACTCTCATCCCCTTGTCAAGACCAAATGCATGTGGCTGCACAAATCAGAGAATAATCTCATATATGCACATTGGGGACTCAAACCTTCCAACATATACTAAGGTGACTCAACCACCAGATTATATAATGACTTTTATGGGGGACTGAAACCTCTTTAATCATTAATTAATAATATGGGGGACTCTATCCTCCCTGGTCACATTGACCCCCACGTCAGCAAATTTGATTCAAATATCAATCACTCAAACCAACACTTTCACAACTCATCTACACAACCCTTATTAGATCCTAATTAAAATAAGCATCACACATTCTCATTTATTTAACCACATTTAAACAATAAGGCATACATTGTTTGTATTGTCATACCAACTACACTTGCAAAGTAACAACAACATGCGAAAAACAATTCCCATTAACTTAGAGAAAATAACTCCCTTTGTTCATTAATACAAAGTGGGAGACACCGAATCCCTTTGTTCACTAAATCATACCATTGTATTTCAAATATGTCTTTGTATCTTGCAATAGTTCAAGACTAGTTCTATTTTACAAATTTCAACAGTTCTTATAATTAAAAAATTTTCATATTATGGGGTTGGGGACATAACCACCTCAAAAGTCACAAGTTTGGGAAAATCACAATTCCCTGGTTCAATCAACATACCCATGAACCCAAAAGTTCAAAATCGTTGTTAAAGCATAAAAATCATATATAAACTATGAGAAGAATTTTTCAGTTCATAAGCATTAAAAACAACCAAGCTTGTTTCAAAACCAGCATAAACATTACATGGATAATACTTTAAAACATATTATTTAACAAAATTAACAATTTAGAAAGAGTAACAAGCCTGGAATAGAAAGATGTATGGAGAAAAACCACTATTGAAAGCCCTAAGTGGTTAATCTCTTGAAAAGACCAAGTGTTCTTGAACTTTAGGATTTGAGAGAATTAAGAAGTTACTTTGATTATTTCTTAGTGATAATGATACCCAAAATAGGTTATAAGTTGTGGGTTTCAAGTTGGGTAAGAGAGGAAATATATAGAATGCCTTTAACTTAAAAGTTGAAAATGGGTCATATTTGACTACGAGTCAACCATCAACTTGTAATAACTCCTTCAAACTCGTTACCACGAGTCGTAACCAGCACTAAACCACCAAAGTACCCTACATTGTTGACCTTATAACTCAGTCATAAAAATTGTAATAACACCCTATGACATATAGGGTCCAATCATAGTCAACACAGAACCCAAATTAGAACTTACACTGGACAACCTAAAATGACACCTCATGACTTGAAATATATCCTTATGTCTCTTAGTGAGCCACTAGTACTCAAAGAAGAGTCAAGCTACAGATTTAGTGATTTGGTCATGACTCATCCCAATTACTCATCAAGACACCTTACGACTCGTAGGAACCAGTAGTAACTTGGGTTGTGAGCTCAAAGCTCAAGAAATTTTCAAGGGCCAAAATCTCAAGTGTTTCATCATGAGTCCACAAAATTACTCATTAGGACTCTTAACGAATCATGAGCTGGAATCGTTGTCACTAGTAGTGTGACAGGTCCTTAGAAAAAATTCCATAACTTTTCCATGACATTGGTTTAAAGAGAGCATTATTGCCTCGGAAAAATAATGTTATGACCTTTCTTTTGATCGGATTAGAGCTTTAAAAATTGGGATATTAGAATATCTCCCTCATGGAATTATTCATCCTTGAATTAAACTAACAAAGATGCGAGGCTATGGAAAACTAAGATCTCGCACTGAATATTTAAAACATGAATCATGAACTATCATCTAAACTTATGGTTGATGCATGAAGTGGACTCATGAATGTGTGTTATTGCATAAAATGTCTAGATGGCTGAGATAGAAATAAAATAATTAATTAATTAAGGAGACTATTACCTCAAATTGGGATTGTGTTCGAAGAGTATAGATGGGGTACTTGGTAATCATATCTTCTTCTACTTCATAAGAATCTCTCTCAACTAATTGATTTCTTCATAGAACCTTTACTAAAGCAACCTATTTAGACCTCAACCTATGAACCTAATGATCAAGGATCTCAATCGGGACCTCTTCATATGATATACTATCTTCAATGCCCGTCCATTGCATAAGGACCACGAATAATGGTTCACTAAGGCATTTCTTCAAGAAAGAGACATGGAATATAGGATGCATTGATACCATCTCTGTAGGAAAATCCAACTTATAGGATACCTTTCCATACCGGCTCAAAAACTTATAAGGACAAACATAACGGGGACTGAGCATCCCTTTCAAACCAAACCTATTCATCCCTTTCATGGGTGAAATATTTAATTAGACAAGGTCACCAACATCAAACTCAAGTTCCCTTCTTATCATAACTGCTTTGGATTTTTTATGGCTTTGGGCTATTTTCATCCTTTATCTAATCAACTAAACCTTTAACATTCCCTCATGCACTAAATCTAGACTTATCAAAGAAACTTTACCAACCTTAAACCAACCAATAAGAGATTGACAACACCAACCATAGAGCACCTCAAACGGGCCATCTAAATACTAGAGTGATAATTGTTACTGTAGGCAACTTTAATCAAAGGCAAGTGATCATCCCAATTACCCTTGAAATTAATTACACAGGCTCTTAACATGTCTTTTAAAGTCTGAATGGTCCACATAGCCTAACCATTAGTCTACGGGTGAAAAACTATATTGAGGTGAACTTGGGTACCAAGACCCTTATGAAAAGTCTACCAAAAATACAAGGTAAACTGGGTACCGTTGTCTGAAATAATGGTCAAAGGAACTCCATGCAACTTCATCAACTCCTAAGATTGTCTAGCATAATCTTCACCTGACTCTGAAGTATTCACTAGCAAAAGTAAGATGACTTAGTAATTTGATCTACAATAACATAAATGGATTCATTCTTTTGATTAGTGCGAGGTAAGCTTATGATGAAGTTCATATTCACCACTTCCCATTTCTAGGTAGAAATATTGACTTCCTGAAGCTTAACACTAGGCCTCTGGTTCTCAAACTTAACCTGCTAGCAATTTAGGCACTTATCCATGGCTTTTGCAATATCTTTCTTCATACTGCTCCACCAGTAGACTTACTACAAATAGTGGTACATCATAGTGGCTCCCCTATACCACAAGAATCTATCCAAGAACGCATCCTGGAATAACTTCCAAGTAATGGGAGCAGCATCCTCCCCTCTACAAATCCTCCATATCTCCACCCAATCATATGCAATATCTTTTATTAGATAGGTAGCCAATTCAACACTCTCCTCCTTAATCACATGCATAATCTGGTTGATCTTTCTCACTTCATCCAAGTACATCTGTGGGTCTTCACCTACCTTCGACACATAGAACTCAGGTGGATTCATCCGCATAAAGTCATAAACTCGAGATGCAACAAAATTATTATCTTGTGGAGGCGGAATATTAGCCTGGGTGTTTGCTTGAGCATTGCCGATAACTGCCTAGTCTAGGCCTGAAAAGATGCTTGGAATTTCGTATGAGACACATGCTCGTTCAAGGGATCAACAGGTTGAGGTTGCTCTTTATTTCTATGAGCTCGATGATGAGACATTTTCTGTTATAAGAGAGCACAAGTTAATTGTAGATAAAGAGACAGTTGTAGGCACGATAAACTTTAGAAAGAAAGAAATGACTTTTCCTAAAACATTTCGTAGCCTCTTGCTCATAGATTTGGCATGCTACACACCGATGATCAAGACTCTACGTAACACAGCTTGTCAGACTCCCTAGGACTCCTTAAACCTTAGGCTCTGATACCAAGTTTTGTAACGCCCTAAAATTTCATCCCGAGATGGCACACGGTGCTTAGGGATACACGTAGCCCCAAGCTAACCCTTGAAGCCAGACACTACCTCAAGGAATTCAATTCAACAATAGTCATGCACAATAAAGAGATATACCATATCTGGTTCAAGAGAAATACTGGAGAATACTAAACTATACAACCAAAATATATTGAATGTCTGTACATACCAACCCTCTAGTCTGACAAAGTCTCTATACATCAAAATCAAGGATCCATTAGGACAAACCGCCAACTGACTCAAACAGTACTGAAAGCCATAAAAATAGAACGATATCACTAAAAATATAGACACGGTCCTCAAACCATGAGGACTCACCACTAAGGGAACGTAGTTGAGGCTCTCGAATATCGCTAACACAGTTGCAGCTGAGTACCTGAACCTACAATGTAGCCCATAGAAAAATATGTGGGTCAGCACTTTAGATTGTACTGAGTATGTGGGCGTGCATGCAACAATTCAAATATTATCATCAATTTCATAAAAATATGCATATGTACAATGATGGCTCACTTGGCTTTAGTTAGATTGTAACATACTTTTGATGATCTCATAGTAAATAAATCATATGATAAAAACATTAGAAATCGTCATAAATAACTCAACTCTTCAACTCAAGACTCAGAGTGACTCGGTAACTCAAGAAACGCAACTCTTATGGACATGGGAGGTTCTTATAACTGACATAAACTATGTGAGCTATATGGAGTCCAACATTTTTCCCTCCTAAGGAGAGAACCCCACATTGGCGGGAGCGTCGTACTCTTTCCAGGGATTACAACCTAAATTTAGTGATCACAATCTCATACTCAGCCTCTATCCCATAATTTTCAATATCAATCCTATGGTGGCATGTAGTTTTGGGGAAATACCACATTTCTTGCTAGGTGCTAAATAATACTCCCAATCACAAGCTCAGAACGCGTTACAAAATCCACCACAAATATCATAAGGGTCTATCAAGAAGAACAAATCAAATCTCTTTCTCATTTATCAAATGATAATCAATTTGTGGATTCCTAACTCGACTCAAATCAAATCAATCTTTCTCAAAATAAGAATGTATCAATTCATTAAATCAAGACAACATTAATAACTTTGAGTAAATATCATGACTCATTGTAACAACTCAATCTCATGAATCAATATACTCAATAATCCAGTTTGTCATAAGGATGCTTAAAGCTTGACACATATCTTGAAAGCACTTGAAATATCAACTCATGGTAGAAATATGAAATTCACACTATTAAATATCAAGTCATAACTTGGGAATAGAAAAATAATCATGTATAACATAGCTTGAACAATTTATATTCTCATAATCTCATGATGAAGTAATTTGGGTATAAACCCACTTGCAAAATCATATAAATCCATGATAGAAATCAAAGTTTTTGGTACAAGAACGAAAGAATTGCTCTTGTTCAAAACCCCATATATCTTAATCTTTGAAATTGGATGAATTCTAGTGCTTGAGACTCTATCCGCACTTGTAATAAATGATTCTCGAAGCCCACACGATAAGGAATTTGATTCTTGAAGAAATCTTGAAGATTTTTGAAAGATTAATGTCCTTAAATAAAAACCTTAGATATATTTCTTAAGAGAATTGGAATAGAGAATGAAGAAATTTGGGTTTAGATGGGAATTCTCATATATATTGGGGCCTCCAAAAGATGGGAGTATACCAAAATACCCATGCAAAAATGTCCTTTAATTGCTGAAAAAAAAATAGCTGACGACATTCGTGACAAATCGTCAGACTTGTGACAAGTCATCACGAAATGTCGTCACGAAAGGGTGGATTTTATGATTTTCTACTTAAGGTTGACGACATTGGTGATAAGTCGTCATACTTGTGAAAACTTATCAAAAAATGTCATCACTAGGGGTGGAAATCTCCCTAAGGCTGACGACATTGGTGATAAGTCGTTACACTTGTGACAGCTTATCACAAAATATCGTCACTCAGTTTTTCAGCTTGACATTCTGGAGTAAAATGGGTATAACTCTTGGCTCTGATACCGGATTTGAGTGAAATTGGTATCGTTCGAAAGATAATTCAATTATATATCTTTTGGTAGGTTATGATCTCAATAATTCATAGTATAGCGAGAAATATACTCATTTGAAGTTGAATATGGCAATATCCTTCCAACAAATTCAATTGGTAAGGAATGTTTTGATTCACCTAATCGCTAGAACATATTTGAGGCCTTAATACACATCAACCTTGATAAAAAAACAACCAAAGAACTATAATTTAATTCTCATTAGCTTGAGTCATGGTTTCACTATTGGTTAGAGTCTCGGGGTATTACAATATCTCCTCCTTGAAAACATTCATCCTTTAATGTTGCCATATAGGCTAAGAACAAGAGAAAATGAGGACGTATAGCTGCAATGACTGACTCAAAGGGATTACTTCACTCTATACATTTGGATACACTACAAAATGCATGAATTCGTGCTAGAAGTAGACACACAGCTGAAACTTTAATAAAAGGAGGGCAGAATTAAGAAAGAATGGTACCCAACTCACAGAAAAGAGGTGAGGGTACTTGGCTCGCATATCAGCTTTGGCTTACCAAGTAGCACTCTCAACAGATTGATTTCACCAAAGCACTTTAACCAAAGGAACTTCTTTGTTCCTTAGCCTACGTATTTAAAAATCCAAAATCTTAACCAGAATCTCCTCAAATGAAAGGCTATCCTGAATATCTAAGCTTTCGGAAGAATCAACCAGGACAGAATCACCACTACACTTCTTAAGCATGGAAACATGAAATACCGGATGATTGCTAGACAACTTTGCGGGTAACTCCATCTCATATGCTACTTTCCTAATACGGCTTAGAATCTTGTACGGACCAACATAACGGGGACTAAGCTTTCCCTTCTTACCAAATATCTTTACCCCTTTTATGGGTGAAACCTTTAAGTACACCAAATCATCAACATTAAACTCAAGATCTTTTCTTCTCACATCCGCATACTACTTCTGACATATTTGAGCGTTCTTCAATCTTTCTCGGATCAACTTACTTTTTCCATAGCCTCGAACACAGCATTAGGCCCAATCACAGTTGATTCTCCTACTTCAAACAAACCTATAGGTGATCTACATCTTCTACCATACAAAGCTTCTAATGGGGCCATCTGAATACTAGCTTGAAAACTATTTTTATACGCAAATTCGATCAATGAAAAGTGCTCATCCCAACTACCTTTAAAATCAAGTGCACATTCCCTCAACATATCTTCTAAAGGCTGAATGGTCCGATCATCCTGACCATCTATTTGCGAATGGAAAGTAGAACTTAGATGAACTTGGGTACCGAGACCCTTCTGAAAAGCTCTCCAAAACTGGGAAGTAAACTGAGTACCCCTATAAAAAATAACAGCCAAAGGAACTCCATGAAGCCTAACATATTCTCAAATATACAATCTAGCATAATCCTTAGCTGGATAAGATGAATGCACTGTCAAGAAATGAGTTGATTTAGTCAGCCGGTCTACAACAACCCAAATCAAATCTTGATAACGATGAGAAGGAGGCAAACCAATTACGAAATCCATATTCACTTCTTCCCACTTCTAAGTAGGAATGCTAAACTTTTGCATTACACCACCGGGCCTTTGGTGCTCTACCTTAACCTGTTGATAAGTAGAGAACCTTGCCACAAGTCCTGCTATGTCTTTCTTCATACCGTTCCACCAAAAGATTTCCCATAAATCGCAGTACATCTTGGTAGCACCGAGATGAATAGAATATCGCGCGCCATGTGCTTCCTCCATAATTCTCTGCCTTAGATCATCAACATCAGGAACACACAATCTTCCCTATAATCTCAACACACCATCTTCTCCTTGGGAGAAAACCTTTACCTTTTGGTCCTTAACTGACTCCTTTAGTCTGACCAAACTAGGATCTCTATCTTGATTTTCCTTTACCTCCGAGACCAAAGAGGACTCAGAACTACTCTGAGCTAACATACTCCCTTTAGCGGAATCAATTAATCTAACACCCAACCTAGTCAAATGATGCACATCACAAGACAATTCTTTCTTACCATTCTCTACATGAACTACACTACCCATAGAAAACCTGCTAAGAGCATCTTCCCCAATATTGGCCTTGCCCGGGTGATACAACACACTCATATCGTAGTCTTTTAGTAACTCTAACCTTCTTCTTTGTCTAAGATTCAACTCCCTATGAGTAAACACCTCTGAGAAAACACATGATTTAGGTTTTTGTGATCAGTAAACACATCAACATGAACACCATACAAATAATGTCTCCAGATTTTCAAAGCAAAAACAACAGTTGCTAATTCAAGATCATGGGTTGGGTAATTCTTCTCATGAGGCTTTAATTTTCTAGAGGAATAAGCTACAACTTTACCCCTCTGCATCAACACATAACCCAAATCAACTCTAAAAGCATCATAATACCACACAAAATCATCAGTACCAACTGGTAAAGCTAATATTAGGGCTGAAGTGAGTCGAGTCTTAATTCCTGAAAACTCTTCTAGCAAGGTTCCGACCATAGGAACTTTACTTTTTTTTGGGTTAACCGGGTCATGGGAGATGCAATGGAAGAGAAGCCCTTAACAAAATAAGGGTAGCAACCAGCTAGACCCAAGAAACTCCTAATGTCAGATAGGGAAGTATGTCTAGGCCAATTTGTTAACGCTTCTGTCTTTTGGGGATCGACTCTAATGCCTTCGGCGGAAAAAATATGACCTAGAAAAACAACTGACTTTAGCAAAAATTCACACGTGCTAAATTTAGCGAATAATTTATGATCACTAAGAGTTTATAAGACAATTCTAAGTTGGTCGGCATGATCATCCTCACTTCGGGAATATACAAGAATATCATCTATGAATATAATGACAAACATATCAAGATATTGCTTGAACAATTGATTCATAAGGTCCATGAAGGCTGCTGGAGTGTTGGTTAACCCAAAGGACATGACAAGAAACTCAAAGTGACCATAACGGGTTCAGAAGGTTGTCTTTTGAATATCACACTCTCTCACTTTAAGCTGATGATAGCCAGATCTAAGGTTTATTTTTGAGAAGTAGCTCACACCTTGAAACTAATCAAACAAGTCATTAATTCGAGAAAGAGGGCACTTGTTCTTGATAGTTATCTTGTTGAGTTGATGGTAATCAATGCACATACGCAATGTACCATCTTTATTACGTGTGAATAGAATAGGTGCACCCCATGGGGAAATACTAGGTCTGATAAAGCCTTTGTCTAAGAGATCTTTGAGTTGCTCCTTCAACTCTTTAAGTTCTGCGGGAGAAATACGGTACGGAGGAATGGAAATAGGCTGGGTGTCGGGAAAGAGATCAATCCTAAATTCTATTTCTCTATCAGGTGGGACCCCTAGGAGATATTTTTGGAAAACATCGGGAAACTCATTAACAATGGTAACTGACTGAATAGTCGGAGTCTTGGACTTGAGGTCTTTAACTCGAACTAGGTGTAGATGCAACCCTCGAAAATCAACTTCCTATCTTTGAGGTAGGATATGAAATGGCTCTTTGGAATTACAGAACTCCCGGACCACTCAAAAATTGGCTCATCAGGAAACTAAAAGTTGACCACTCGGGTACGACAATCTATAGACGCATAGCACAAGTGAAGCCAATCCATACCCAGAATAATGTCAAAATCAACCATATCTAGCCCAATAAAATCAGCACATATGACCCGATGAAGGGAAGTGATAGGACACTTCTTATACACTCGCTTAAAAATAACACATTCTCCTACCGGGGTAGAAACTAGAATAGGCTCAAGAATCCATTCAGGGTCCATCTCAAAATTTACAGCAACCAGAGGTGTCACATAAGAGAAACTCGAATTGGGGTCCATAAATACATACATATCGAAATAAAAGACACGGAGAATACCAGTGACAACATTTGGAGAGTCCTCCTGCTTTTGGCGAGGTGGTATAGCATAGAAATGATTCTAGCGGAAACCGTCAGCAGTACTAGAAGAGGCGCCCTGAGGAGGAACTGGGTGGACTATGAGAGAGGGGGAACTGGTAGCCTGACTCTGGGGAAAAGTATCTCGACTCCCCTATGTAGCATACGGAAAATCTCTAAGTTAGTGGCCCAACTTTCCAAAACTAAAGTAACCCCTCTGATAAACAAAACACTCACCAAAATAATCTCTACCACACTGGGCACATGAAGGAGGACGAGGTCTGTTACTTACACTTTCTTGAGACCTGGACGGGATAGGCCTGTTCCCCTGCTCCTACCTGTTTCTAGGTACGGGAGAACTAACTGAATAAGCCGCGGCTTAAATGGACATCCCTGAAATTGAGGGCGGTTCCCTCCATGGAATATGGACTGACTGAATCCCTGCTACTCTGATCTAGCTCTTTTATTCCCTCTTACTCTCTCTCTCTTTCACCTTATCAACTTTAATTTATTGCGCATGTATCATCAATCAAGAAAGTTCCATCTACCTATTAAGCATAATAGATCTACACACTTTCAATACGTAACTAAACACGCCGGTCACAAACTTGCTCATAATGATCCTGGAGTCAACCATCATACTAGGAGCATATTTGGATAACTAACTGAATCTAAGACACTACTCCTTAATAGTCATGGAGCCTTGACTCAAATTCATAAATTCCTCTATCTTTGCTTCCCTTATCTCAAGAAGAAAGAATCTGTCCAAGAATGCCTCCTGAAATAACTGCCAAGTCATGGGAACAGCATCCTCCCATCTACTCATCCTCCACATCTCCACCCAATCATATGTGACATCTTTCATTCGATAGGAAGCCAATTCAACACTTTCCTCCTCAGCCACATGGATAATCTGGGTGATCTTTCTTACTTCATCCAAGTACATCTGTGGGTCTTCACCTACCTTCGACCCATAGAACTCAGGCGGATTCATCCGCATAAAGTCACAAACTCGAGCTACAGCAGAATTATTCTCTTACGGTGGAGGAATAGTAGCTTGGGTGTTAGATTGAGCATTGGCAGTAATTGCCTAGAATAGAAACTGAAAAGCTTCCTGGAATTCTGCATGAGACACATGCTCGTTCAAAGGATCAACAGCTTGAGGTTGCTCATTATTTCTACGAGCTCAATGAGGAGGCATTTTCTATTATACGGGAACACGAGTTAATTGCAGATAAAGAGACAGTTGTAGGCACGATAAACTTTAGAAAGAAAGAAATGACTTTTCCTAAAACATTTTGTAGCCTCTTGCTCATAGATGCGGCACGTTACACACCGATGATCAAGACTCTACTTAATGCGGCTTGTCAGACTTCCTAGGACTCCATAAACCTTAGGCTCTGATACCAAGCTTTGTAACGCCCTAAAATTTTATCCCGAGATGCCACACGGTGCTTAGGGATACACGTAGCCATAAGCTAACCCTCAGAGCTAGACACCCTCGATGGAAAGCTTATTTAATTTCCCACATGACAAAAAGTGAAAATCTTGAAAATTACTCATGGAATAATTATCATTCAATTTAGAAGATAATACTAGTCATTCTTGAGACGAAATTAGCTAGGAAAAAGTATGGGGTATTGCATGTTTAGAATTCATCTCCTTAAGTTTGGCAGGAGCCATACGGTAAGTTGCCATAAAAATAGGTCGGGTGACAGGATCGAGGTCAATAGCAAACTCAATATTATAGACAGGGGGAATACCAGGAAGTCGGTAGGAAAGATAGTAGCAAACTCAAAAACAATTGGAATAGTTCAAAACGATGGGCTTTCCATATTGGAATTACAAATATAAGCTAGATAAGACTTGTAATTAGTGAAATTAAGCCTCCTAGCATGAACATAAGAAATAATTCCCATTGGCTCGCGGCTAACTGCTCCTTGCCAAATGATTGGTGGCGTGCCAGGCATGCCTAAGGTAATGAACATTGCAAAATAATCCATGACTGCATGATAGTGGGATAAGCAGTCCATTCTAAGAATTACATCAATGCAAAATAATCCATGACCGCATGACAGTGGGATAACCAGTTCATTCCAAGAATCTCATCAAAATCCACCATTTCAAGAATAACATGGTCAGCATAATTATTGACATCTCTAACAGTCACAACAGATGATTTTAAAACTCAATCAACAACTAAAGAATAACCAACAATAGAAGATACGCTCAATGACAGAGGTAATAAGTTACAAGACAACTCCAACTGTGGTGCATTATAAGTATATATATAAGAATAAGTGGATCCCAGATAAAATAAAGCAACGCCCAATAGGAAGCACACCAAAATCATAATTGTAACTACAATATCTAAAGTCTCAGCCTCGGGCATAGCACGTACTACATATATTTGACCATACCTGTCACCTGTTTGGGCACCTAATCAACCTCCTATCCTTCCCACCTAAAAACCACCCTGCGTACCTTGGAAACCGCCCCTGCAACCATGAAAACCACCTATAGCTGATGGATGAACTACTTTAATAGGGGAACACTCTAAGTTAAAGAAAAATTGTCCCATAATTTGGGAAATCTTGAAAATAGTAGCCAAGAATTCCACAAGTATAACATTAGATAGGAGCTAAACAAGAACTAATCGATGTGGCTGGCTCGAATTAACCAACATGATTAGAATAACAAAAAGATTACCTATTGAAGACCAACCACTTCCCTTACCAGGGTTATTACTAGCACTAGACTGACCTCCATCAGTAACCTAAAGCATTGCTTGATTAAGTCGACCAGGCTAACCCTGAGATTTATAAGATAGACATGGAGGATACTACTCTAATAACTACCATATCTAGATCGGGAACTATGACGGATCCCACTGAATTTTCCATGAAGCCTAGGCCTTGTATCTCATCCCTTACGACCCTCACGGAGCATCTCCTCCATCACTCGAGCTTGATCAAATAGCTTAGAAAAAGACCTACACATAATAGCTAAACTCTGTGTAGACATATAAATGGGAAATCTCAATTCTCTAACAAATCAACAAACTCTCTCAGACTCAGTATCAAGAATCGAAGTCGCTTGCCTAGACAACTCATGAAAATAAGCCTCATACTCTACAACTCATAAAAATAAGCCTCATACTCGAACTGATCCCTCAAATGATCTCTAAGGTTGTGAGGCATGTAATTCTCCAAGAACATCTCGGATAATTGAGCCCAAGTCAAGGGATAAGATCTAACAGGTCTAAAAACCATAGATCCTCTCTACTAATGTCGACTAGCCAAGTCCAACTGAAATATGGTGTAATACAAACCCCGAGTATCAATTAGGCCTAAATTATGTAGACTGTGCTCAAAGCAATCAGAAACTCATATTCATTCTCACTCGGTGCACCAGAAAACCTCAATGGAGCCAATCTCAAGAATTTACCCAACATCTTATGCTTTTCAGAAGAAATAGTAGGCCGAGCAACCACTAGCTGGGAAACTACAGACTGAGTAACTACTAGTGCAGGAAAAACCTCAACTCTGGGAGCCTCAGTACCACTCTAATCTGTAGGCAGTGCAACATCAGACGATGCACCACCAACTAAATCAAAAAGCTAAACCAATGTATCCTTGAACACTAAAGATGAAATAAACCCTGGTGGAGCCTGGGCTGGTCCCTTCTCCATCGATGGTTGAGGCAGAATAATATCTGGCTTAGGAGCGGTAATAGGGTTTTGTAGAGGACCTCTATCTTATCCCCTATCTATGAAAACATCTCTATGTTGTCCATAACCTCTAGTCATCCACAAATAGGAGTATGATCAATAATCTCAATCTCGAGACCCTCATCTCGTGTAGAGGTGGCACGTGTCGTGGCCATCTATGAAGGAGTAAAGTCAAGGTAATACTTATAAAACTAACTCATACTCTTACAAAAATATGAGTAAAAGAAGTGGATAACTCCTAAGAATGTCCCATAGCCTCCTGAAGATAAAAAAACAGACGTCATCATTAAAATCTGCATTACTCTACTAGAATCTTGCTCTTGTACCAACAATACCAGTGTAGCCTAGGCTCTGATACTAATTTGTCATGAATCTATTTATATGTAATGATGGCACCTACTAAATCCCACCTGTAGGTAAGCAAAAGATTAACCAGAGTTAACATAATTGGGTAATTGAGTGGAAAATACCAAACATAGGCAAATTTTAAGAATGCAATTTCTAAATAACAAGGGTTTTACATAAAATAAATAGTCAATACAATATACCAGCCCCATGACCTAGTAGATCTAGTACAAAAACATCTAATTGTATAAATATAACTCAATGTCTAGAATAGTCAATACATCTATCTCAAAACAAACAATTGAAAATAAAGACAGAGGGAAATAGGAGAATCAAACTCCAAAAGCTCGCCCTATCTCCGAAAATCAATCACCGTATGAACAATGACCAACAATGCTATATATTACGTGTATCTACACCAATAAGGTACAGAAGTGTATTATGCATAAAACAATAATGGGTGCATAGTTGGTATCATCGGCCAACTGAGCTAAATCATGATACAAGTATGAAAAAATACAAGATAACATAACTAAGTCAAGGTATTGAAATAAACCTTAATCTTCTCAAACATCATTGTACATAATAAGTAATTAAATCGGAATAACAATATAACATAAAGCATCAATAAATGGCAATCATCATTTTTACATAATAAATAAACTATTTAGAATGATAACAAATCATGTAGCATCATCACAAGGAAAGCATAAACATAAAATTGGCTCCCATAAGCCAATTGGTGCAGAAAGTAAAGAACTTATAATGGCCTCCCATATGACTGGAGAGTACATCCAATAGAAGAATAAAGCGACCAACGAACACTATAACTAACTTTCATCATTATTTAACCATCATCCCACAATTATCATCAATCGGTCATTTATAATATTTCATAATTTACCAACATTTTTCAAAATACCGATACTCCATAATGCTATCAACATTTGAAAAAGTTATTATCAATACTCACGAGGTACCATTTTATGAGCTAATCGTCTCTTATTAACCAATTCCTTTCATTACTAGTCATCACATAGCCTCTAGTCATAATTTAACAACTTTTCTCTACATATCCACTAGTCATCATATATTAGATAACCATTATTTATATACTAACACCATTTATCCACTAACAACTATTATTAACTAATCAGCATTTACCACTAATCCTCATTTATCAACTAGTCATTATTAGTCACTCAACAATACCCACCAATATTCCATATATAGCTCTAATCTTCAACTATACAAATTTATAAATATTTATCACTTATGGCCTACAATCGCAACCACTAATATCAACAACATAAGAAAATTTATATAAGTAGACATAAGGATATAGTTTCCATACATAGGGCATAACCAGACTCGAACTGGTAGATGTACACATAGACACATCAATATAATCATCCTCCAGCCTTGTCGGGTTCCAATGCATCATTATAAATATCGTTCGGCCTTACTGGGTATCAATATCATCATAATTATCCTTAGACCTTGTCAGGTATCAACATAACATCACAATATCCTCCGGCCTTGTCGGGAATCAATAAATCATCATAATATCCTCCGGACTTATCGGGGATCACTATATTATCACAATATCATCCGGCCTTGCCGGTATCAATAAATCATCACAATATTCGATGTCCTTGTTGAGCATAATATATCATCATAATCATACTCTAGCCTTGGTGGGTATTAACATATAATCATAATGTCCTCCGGCCTTTTCGGGTATAATCAATATCAATATCAAAATCTGATATTTAGCTGGGTATATAATCAATGCCTAAGTACCAATATAGTCAAGCATCAAGATTTCTAACATAATTCATGGCACAATATAATTGAATTAATCAAAATGACAATATAGAACAAATAATAATGCAATGGCTAACATTATCAATAAGAATGATTTCTAACATGATTACTAGCATAATTATTTAGCATGGTAATAGTCATAAGAAATATCACGATCGATGACTTATCAATAGTATAATCCATGACTTATCAATGGCATAAATGATAGCTTATCAATAACTTTACAAATAGCTAATACAAAACATATTCTATAGATTATTCATGGCATAGTATATAATGTAATTTGTCATAGATAATATCATAGACAAGGTCATACTCAATGATATATTTGGTAGCCCAATCAATAGACAAAATAATAGTATAAATAGTAGTTAATCTTAAGCTTAACCAATAACTCATATATAGGGCATAGTAATCTTGGAATTTCTTCTGTTATCATCCATCATAATAAACAATTACAAATTTTCCTCAATATTGCCCCAAAAGGAAATTCTCTAAGTATTTAATAAGCGTATAAGGGTCTCAAGATAACTATTCATCATTCTTGGCTTAAGGTGGGTCAAAGAGCCTACTTCTAAATACCCGAAATATATTAAAAGTTAAATGCTACCATAGACTACAATAAGGTATCTAAATCTACTCTTAGATGTATAATAAGCCACCATTAATCCTATGGTAGATAATTCACTCAAGCACTTAAACTAATTCAAGGGAACTAAGGTAACCTTCATTAGTGTAAGCAGTTAAGGCCAAACTACCCTAAGCATGATTAACTAGCAAATTTTGCTTAATTTAAAACAAACTAAGGCATTCTTATGATAAGCATTAGTAATAAAGTCTAATGCACTACATTTCAAGGCAACAAGCTAAGTGTTTAAACTATACGATTTGAATATTGCCTAAACGGTTCAATTATCCCATGTCTTGCATTTCATCAATCGAACTCCTAAACCCATCTGAAATCTAACATAATATCATAGGAATACAATGAATTAGCTCAATCTAACAAGGAATAAACCTAGCCTACCTCAATGTCTATAAAAGGTCAACGAACTGCTAGACCTTTCTTTTCCCTTCTGAGAAGCCTCCTTAAGATACAAACTCATCAATATAAGAATAATGATACCCATATTGCACCATTGTGCTTCATGTCAAAAAATCACTTCGAAAACCCTATGTGGGTCCCACTTACGATAATTGCATTTCCAAACCAATCCTTTATAATATAAAGCTCAAGGGATCATTATCCTAAAAATGGATGAAAACAAAGATAAGATGGGGGCTAAAATTAAGCACTAAAGGTTTTGGGGTTTTGAGCAAATAATTAAGAAATGTTACCAAGAAAAGGGTGAATTCTTACCTTAAATCAAATGATAACCTTGAAAATAGATGTTAATCTAGCATCCCAAGATCTCACAAACTAAAATTTAAAGTTAACATGCTATTCCAGAATTTTTGGCGCTCAAGACATGAGTAACAATTGGCAAAATCGCTAACTAAGGGGTCCTTTTATACCCAATCTAGTTCCTTAGAAGTCTCTATTGTGACCTGATGGTATGCGATCATATCATTTTATGGTTTGAACAACTTGTCACGATCGCAACACCTATGTGTGATTGCATCATAAGGAAGTCGATCACTGCTGCATCAATTGAAAGCTAAAATTTGAAAATTCTTCCAAGTTTATGTCAAGCCCTCGGGAGTCATTCTAAAACCTATATATGCAAACAAACTATGTAACCACTCAAAATTCGACATTCCAGATGTGATGAAAAACTGATAATTTCCATCCAAGACTGTTTCAACCAAATATGGGTCCCACACCCATATTTTAATTTCTCAACTTTTTGACAAATAGGTTGAAATAAGCCCAGATGCCTCAGGACCCAAACCAAATGTCTACCTAGCCTAAAATTGTCATTCTAGAGTTATTGCCGCAGTCAAAATTTGTATACAAGATTGCTTTACTGATGTTTTTGCTCGATGGCTATTTTGAACCAGCAAAGAGTTCTAAATAGGGAAATGGCTCTAAAAATCAAATGAACAATTCGGTAATTGAACTATAAGTCCCAGTAAATTATAAATGAATTGCGAAAGCTAGAGAAAAACTTTAACAACAAAAATAAGTGGAATTATGAAAAATAACCCAAAGGATCATTACAATTTTATCAAGAGTTAATACTTCAAAAATTATACACCGGCCATAGTTATATAATTACCAGATAATGTGCAAGATTACACGAATTTGAAAGTCCAAAAGTCTCTATAGGCCACATCATATTCATGATTGATCATGTGTAGTATTACCGAAACATTAATAATTTAAGGGGCATCTACAGGACACATTGTATCCATGGTCAGATGATGTGTACGATTACTCAAAAGTTTGCAATTTGAGGAAAATCTTTAAGACGTCTCTTATCCCAGATTTGGATAATGTGTGGGATTAGCCAAAAGATAGCAATCTAAGAAAAAATTATATGCCATCTATAATCCAAAGTAAGATAATATGCAGATTTACCCCAAAGCTGGCATCCTAAAGGATATTTGTATGCAGCATATTAACTTAAGTCGGAGGATGTGAAAGATTGTCTAGAAGCTAAAAATTTAAGGAAGTTAGATGATGCACAAGACATAGGCAAATCCATACGATGGTTGTAGGGACCATTCTACCCAAATTTTGTTGATGTCTAAAAGGGACCACCAAACTTTGAAAATATTTAATTTCCATAAAGACCCTCATATCCAATAACTAAGAGAGTTGTCGTATGGACTATTATGAAAATTATTATATGAATAAAAGGTATGATAGAGGAAGATATCACTTATTTAAAAATGGTGAAAGAACTATTTACCATTCACGAATTACATATTCTTTTAAAATTATTATTTTGAATTTTTTAGAGGCTCTAAGAGGATGAAAATCTAAATCAAATAAAGGGTTCATACATAGAGTATGGTAAAACATTGTACCAAGATGTATATAGAAAAATACAGAGTTGTTATGCCCCATAAGTTCATTAATTTAATTTTGATGGCACCCATGTGTGTTAATGCGAGTTTAAGGTTGAATGATTATTAAAAATGTTAATGGGACAGTCAAGAAGTGATTCAAAAATTTTGAAATAAGTTTTGGGGATTAACATAACTCCAAAATATTAAGGGTCTACATTTAGGTCGTGCCACAAAGGAACGACACACATATATGTGGAAACTAATGGACTAGCATGATAACGTCATGCCATCCAAACAAGTCGTCATGATAAGGGAATTCCACACGAGTTAGTCACCTTGATAAAGGCATTCCATACCACTTGCTTGGTACGATAAGATTGTGTCATGCCAGTGTTTGTGGCAATGCCAAAACCTCATTTTTCCTAAAGTTATTTTTGGTAATTTGGTCATTTACATCCTAAATGATCCTACAACTAATAGTAAAATCTTTTCCCTCACCTCAATAACATATTTATCATTATATCTCCTCCCAATATCTCAAGAACATCAAAAGAAAGGAATTCTCTCATAATCTAATCTCAAGGACTCTACATTAAAAGTTTCTTTCATGAAATTTCTATGTTCAGTTATGTCGGGTATGTGCATGGATTTCCTTCCACCCTTGTTCCCAAACACTCAGTTTTATATGAATTTATGGACTAGATGAATAGGGTTCATACCTACTCTATATTCTTTTGAAACTACGATGCTTCCTTAAGACCTCAGCATCACTTAGTACTAGAATTCGTTATTTCTTATGTTTTTATTCATGTGATTGATCTTATCACTAGAATCTTACTGTTCTTGACATGAAATACCATAAGTTGGTAAATGTACATCATTTTGGCATGATTCACTACGCTTACAATAAATTCAAAATTACTATATATAGACTATTCCAACATGATTATGTTTTCGGTTATGATCTTATGATCTCATACATTACATAAAATTCACATATTTGCTAATGAAAATGATTTAGTAATAGAAACATGATTGGTTATCAGATTTATAAACCTATATTCTTACCTTATGGTAAATTTCAAATATTATGAGCACAAGTATGTTTTGGGAGTAGTATTTAGTACCATGGAAATGCAAGTTTAGCATACCCAAATTCTCAAGCTTCATGTCATCATAGGTTAAAGGGGTCCTCTTTAGTTGAGAGTGTCTCCCTTTAGAAGAGAAAGTCCTCTGTCAATGACCAAAAATAGGCAGGTGATGGCACCAGTGCACCCTTCAGTACAGGTAAGCCTATCCCAACCCAAAAATAAAATTTAGAATAAGGAAGCTAAAAACAAAAAAAAAAGCAAAATATAATCAGAAAAGAAATAGAATTTATGATACAATCCCAGGTCTGGTTGTTACTAATACAAGTACACTAAGATATCTTTCATGTGAAGTAAGAATAAGATAGTAAGGTAGAATTTGAGTAAGCTTTATATCCGTCCACAACTATCTCGATATCTATAACGTCGATGTAGTAAGAAATGATATACAAACTGTTACTCGATCCAATACTTGCACATAGTGCAAAAAACAAAAAAATGGAAACAAAAGCAAGGATGAGTAAAAAATCCATGTGTACTAAACAAGCATTGTCGATAACTGACCCTAATATAAAGCGATGGTGAGAACCACCACACCGGCTATCTAAGGTAACAAATTAATCTACAACCTGTCTAAATAGAATACTTAATACTACCAAGGTAACCCAAAACAACGGTTAACAATGACAACAAAAATAGGGTAGGCACTATAACCTAGGTGAGACAACACTAGCGACTTAATCATCCACAATTAGAGAGAAACACTCATACAAAAAACTCACTACACAATATATATACATTTTAAGATTAATCCAATGATGTCAACCAACAATTATGGGATCAAATAAGGAGAGATTATATAAGGATTCAATAGCATGCTACCGAAGGTGAAAACCAATGATCTCTCAAATTAAGCCATAGCATTACCCAAGTCTCATAATATCTCAACCCTTAATCCATATAAGATGGTGTAAAGTATTGCAATAAAGTGAAATGGATGATTAAAACACAATATCAGAAAAAAGTTTTAAACAAGATTATACATTACAAAAGTAAAAACTATCACATGATTTACTATACCAAGAAGAATAATGCAATGCAAGTGATGCAATGCAACGTAGTGATGTTAATGATGACGATGATGATGTGATATGTTTGAGCTAATTGCATAACCTCTGTATACACCTACAAAGACAAGTTCCCTGTTAGGACCCACTGGGGGTTTACAACCCATATAAAATATTAATAATCATTCTCAGACTTAATATCTATATCTACCCTACGACTCGTGGGCTACGAAACAAGGTTTTATAAAAGTGTCCAATTTCTATTAAAAATCAACATTTCCAAAATTATACTTATATATCATGAATGTATGTATGATATAAGGATATAATGCTCATAATTAAACTAGAATGAGGATGTCAAATCCAACAAATACACATGCTCATGAGCTCAAAATACACTCAATAAGTCAACCATACATGATTTAATATAAGTAATGTACCATTGGAACAATAAAGTATATAAGGCAAAATTAATGTAATTTTAAGCCACCACTAGGGCATTATGCCAACTACTAAGGTACAAAATGCACTTACAAGGTCACTAATATAATATAAGGCCCTCAAATGAGCAAACGACAACAAATACCATATCAATCCACCAACTAGAACAATATAAGTCCCCACATGGTGTCACAATAGTAATAATAGATGATTAAGCCCCACACGGGCATACGAACCTAATTAATTACTCAAGTCCATAGATAGTTCACATAAGTTCCACATGGAAACACAAAATAAAGTAAAATCCCAATATCAAAATATAAAAAACTACCCAAACGTAAATCATTCATACATTAAGCCTCAACAACCAATACAAACTCATCTATAATCTAAGTATAATCTAAGGCTCGACCATTCCGTCTGTTCAATAATAAAATCATTGCTTCCAAGAGTTCACTAAAACCCAATCATCATAATAAAGGGTGCTATACAAGTTCTAAAGCCCCAAAGTAATCATCGAATGATAATAATCCAAACCTGAGTTATTGACTACAAGTTATTCTAAGGATATCTACATGTAATATTACTAAGTAGGGCAATTTGCTAACTACAAAATCCATTTTTAAGACTCCAGTACCCATAGAGATTCTCTCCATGTCATCTATGTGGGACCACTAACCTAAAAAAATCACAACATACCAAAAATCAAGAAAATAAAACATAATCACTTTTGAAAAAAAGGTATATCTCAACTCGCCTTAATCGAAGATCAGCTCATCCAAATACTACACAAGTCACCAACAGTAAGCTTAAATTCTTTGAAAAGTCACCAATAATGACTGGACTATAAAATATTATATCTACACATAAAAGAAAACCAATGATACTTATATAGAATATAATCAGGAAGGGTATAAAAATGGATCACAAAAATTGGTTCAAAACTAAAAGGGGTAAAAAAAGTATTTTATTTTGGAAATATGTTCCCCGTACTTATAGGAGTTTACAGCTGAAAAAACATATGAAAATGAGTAAAACACATGGTTCAAATCAAAGAAAAATTACTTTCAACCTTTACCAATAAAAATCCTCCAAAACCTATTTTGAAATCATGAATTTGAAGTTGTTTTGAACATGAAATCTTGTGGAAATGATAAGTATAAGATTTGGAAACTTATGCATGGAATAAATCTCCAAAAACCCTTTGTAATCTCCTAAATTCGAGCTCCTGAGTCCCAATAATAGTGAAAATTGAGTTATAATTTGATAGACTATGATTATATGAGAAAAATGCATTCAAAATCAATAAAATTGGAGATTCCAAGCTATAAAAATGTTAAAAAATATGAAATGGGCTCGATTTTAGTCTTAACCTAATGATGACTACGAAAGCAGTAGTTTATCCATTAAAGAGCCCTTGTAAAATGGTCAAGATACAGCTAAAGCGGTCAGAAGAGCGCTTTAGCTATTGGTAGATTGGTCAATGACCGTTAAAGCGGTCAAGCAGCTTTATTAGAGGATACACTAGTACCAACAATTTCAAAAATGTATTTTTGACCCTTAAAACTCATTAAAACCCCTATGAAAATGATCTAATATAGAAAATTGATTTTAAAAAATGTTATGGATCCATTGGTATCGTCATATTTATAAAACATGGTCATTATCACACAATTGACTCATGGTATCTTATTTACATTATTTATGAACAAAGGGTCAAAATGGGATCTTAAAGTCCCAAAACCAAAACAACACCACTAATGACCCAAATTAAATATTACAAATCTACTAGCGTAGTTTGTTTTTCTATTCGGCACTTGGATCTCAATTTGTTGACCAAAGTCAACTATTATCTCTTAAAGCCTCAAAATGACCTCAAACTAACCTTAAACCTTCCGAACGGCCTTGGGAACCATTCCAACCATTCCTACAATGCATAAACAAGATATCACAATAATGTGGAGGATTAAAATGGTCAAAACAAATAAAAGGAAAAAATTATCAAAATTTGGGTCATTATATCCTCATTAGTTGAAAGTGTTTGCCTTATCAAAAGTGAATTCACGTCAAGAAAGGTTTTTTACACTTCCAAGGAATAGAACACCCTCAAAATGGGGTTGTAGGTTAGGTCTATTTGCTCAAACAGAGCATGTCGAGTAAAAGAATCTCCTACAAAATGTATTGAATTTTAGAAACTAAGTGTAGCGACTCACTGATTCTACTAGATGTTTGCTTTTCTACGTATATTTTTATGATATTTCAGTCTTGTTGATGGACATTGTGAGTATGCATACACTTAGAATGCATGTTTTAATCTTATGGATTATATAAGTTCTTACTTAATTAAATTCACCTCCATATACTAGGTAAATTCCAAAAGTACTAACCACAGATTTGTCATCGAGTTTACATCATTTCATAATGCAGGTTTTAATCTTCATCCTCTTCAGCATTATTTTTCCATGATTATTCTTTTCCAACCTCCTGGAAATTGGTGAGTTCTCATGTTTTATGGGCCTAGATTATGATTACACCTAGTTGTTCATTTATGATCATGTTCAAACTTTATGTTTTACTTTTGGGTCAGCTGAGGTCTGTCTCAGTGGATGTTTAGTTTATTTAGAGGCTTGTCAAGACTTGTTAATTGTTTTTTAGGCATTCATATGTTTCATTTGATTTTTAATTCATGTTGTTTTATTAGAATTTTTTATCAAAATTCAGATTTGTAAGTTAAAGCTTCCACTCATATCATAAATAAATTCATTTTTATTGAGTTTTAAGTGAATACCATGGGTTAGCTTTCGGGATACTTGTAGTCTTAAGTACCTTGTTACACCCTTAGGGTAGTCTCAGGGTGATACAAACATTGTATCAGAGCCTAAGTTTATAGGAGTCCTAGGGAGTCTGACAAGCTTCATTACGTAGAGTCTTGATTATGGGGGTGATGCATGCCACAAATATGAGCGAGAACCTACGGGATGTATTAGGAACTATTTTTACCTTCATGATCTATATTGTACTCTAGGATTACCTCTATCTCTTCTAAATTATGATTTGTTGTGATAGAAAATTACTTTCTACTGAGCTTACACCCATAGAAATAGGGACCAACCAGATCAGCCACAACCTGCATATCCTTTGAATGAAAATGTCTCTCATACTAAATTCTGAGGTGCCTTTTAGGTATTAGCTCAGTCAATAAATGCTCAAGGTAAGTAGCGAGAAACAGTCCCAATCCAAAAAATGGTAACTTAGCTGTAGCTAGACTTCAAGAATTTATAATGCTGAACCAACTAGAGTTTTTTGGTTCAAAGATATTTAAGGACCCATGGGTTTTCATTGATGAGGTAAAGAAAATCACTAAGATTATTTATTTCACTAAAGTGGAAAGTGTGGAATTGGTATCCTTTTAGTTGAAAGATGTTGCTTATGATTAGGTTACTATGTGGAAAGAAAACAGTGGTGAGAATGCAACTCATGTGAGTTGGAATGTATTTTAGACAATTTTCCTGGATAGGTTCTTTCCGTGAGAGATGAGAGAGACTAAGGTGGTGACACGACACAAACCAGGGCCAAGTTGTGCTGGGTATGTCAAGTCTATCCAGGATCGGAGACCACCCTTAATACCCAGACCATTAACCGCCATACACCCCATTTCATATAAATTAACATATAAGAGGATAAAGCAATAATAATTTAAGGACATTAAATGAAATCTATAACCATAACCAAAGAGTCACAATTAAGTGTCCAACCAATACCAAATCCAATACCAATACCAATACCAATGATAACACTTATACCGATATCGCCCATGCCTATAGTAGTCTAACAAAGCCTCTAACTAGAATCAAAGTATATCTAGTCCGTACATGACCCCGAACATAGACAAAATAAAAACCAGAGATATAAAAATGATAAAAAGAAATCCATAGCATGAAATGGGGTCTTACAGTGTATGGAGCTCACAACTTCAGTCTGTCTCAAAAGTTATCCCTGAATTACCAAGTCATTGAGCAAGAGGACTGAAAGTATGGCCGGTTCCTACATCGCATGGGGATACATCGCCCGAAGATAGTTAAAAGAGTGAATGCTAGCATGTAACTCAGGGATAAAGGTAAAATAATGCCATCAATTCAAAAATAAGTCAAATAATCATGTACGATCATATATATACATATATATCGTGTCGGGATAGGGAAGAAGGTTTAGCATGAATTTAAAACCTTTAAAAGGATTGTGTAGCTTTACCATTAAAAATCCACCCACGGGCTATAAGGGCCCAATGTTACACCCTGAAAGGGCCCCAATACGTGTAGCTGCACGAACCAAAGATATCAAAGAAGGCCGGGGATTCCCATGTACCCTTTGCCCTCCATGATACATATATACAAGTATGGACTTGGAGGATTCCCATGTACTCCACAGACATATGGTCACCAAGACCAACCCTCATGTTGGCAAACATTAGTTTCTAGAAATAGACCTTCGGACTCACACCTTCATGGATAGATATCACAACCCCTATTATTGCCCAATTAAAACATTTAGAAGATAACCATACAACCAATTTCAGGAGTTAATTATTAAGGCATTATAATGTTGTAGCATTATACTGACTATAGATTTAAAGCAATGTCATTAGTCAATACTTAGGGGATTCGAGTGTACCGGGCAGACTCCATTATTAAAATTACTTGTGTGATTCCCATGTACCCCACAAGGTTTTCATTACATAGTTACTTAGGGGATTCCTGTGTACCCCACAAGGTTTTCAAAATCATCCTTAACCATTTAAACCATGCATTAGTTTCAAAAAATAAGTCAAACCAAGGACTTTGGAGATTCCATTGTACCCCTAATTCAAATTCCCACCTTTCTCATAACTACGAACTAATTTTACAATACAAGGTTGGGGTTATAACTTCTTCAAAAGTAACAAGTTTAGAGAAAGTTATAAATATCAAGTTCCACCACCATACACATGCACCCATATGTTCAAAACCATATTTAAAATAAGTAAAAAAACATATTTAAAAAATAAGAAAAATCATGAAACATTAAGCATTCACAGAATGCAACCTTTATTTCAGAACCATAACAATACCATAAAAGCCATACATTACCACAGGTTCTTCAAGTAAAATAACAACGAGGGGGGAGTAACATGCGTGAATTACAAAGATTTATAAAGAGATTTTGAAAATAATCCCTGAGATAACCACTTTGGAGAAACCCTAGACAATATGTATTGAGAGGATTTTGAGAGGATAATGTGGATGTTTAATCTTGTACAGTTTGGAATGAATGTCCCCAAAAGTGTTTTAGGGACGTGGGCTCTTCAGGAGTTTAAGTAGGAAATGTCCAAAGGGCCCTCAACTTAAAAGTTGTAAAAGAGTCGTCCATGGTTAGGAGTCGACCCATTAACTCGTCACTACTCCATACGACTTTTAGCCACGTGTCATATCCTAGAAAGTTAGTTAGACACCCATACAGCATCCTCCTTACGACTCCATGACCCCGCTCGTGACCTGACCATACGACTCATATGGTATAGTTGTATTGAAGACATAACCCAAGGGATTATACAATGGACAACATACAACTCAACTCTACCATTCGTAACTTATTCTCATGGATCTTAGTGAGCCACTCGTACTCAGAGTAAATTCAAGTAACGAAGTTACTTATTTAGTTATGGTTCGTCATAGCAACTCGTCACTACCACTAACAACTCGCATAACCAAGTTTTAATCAAGACAAAAAACCCAACCACCATCCACTAGACACCTTATCACTAGGGTCACCTGACCCATAACCACACCATATAACTCGTACAATGGGTCATTACTAGGATAGTGAGCTTAAAGCTCAGGAATTTTCTAAGGGTCAATATCTAAGGTGTTTCAATTCTACCCTACATGTATGATTACTCCTCCAATGAAGGGACAAGGCATTGACTAGCATGATTAAACCCCCCTAAATGTCACTACTTATACCTTTAACTATGTTAGAAAACAATAATGGCAGGAAAATCAATATTTCCTTTACCTAAGTAAAAAACAAAGATGGTAAGATCAACACATACCGTAGGTATGGTTTTTTGTAATGGGGAACAGGAATGGATACATGAACTTTATGTCCTCTTCGGCTTCCCAAGTAGAATATTGTCCTTATGGTTCCTCCATAGAACCTTTACCGAAAATACATCTTTGGTCCTCAATCCACAAACCTGTCAATCTAAATTTTCAACCAGGACCTCCTTCTAAGATAAGAAATATGAAATACCAATATCCTTGATGGGCAGAATCGGTGATGGATCACCCACGTGCTTTCTCAACATAGATATGTGGAAAACCCGGTGCGGAGCTAATACTAAAGGGAAACTCTAATTCATATGCAACATTGCCAACCCTTCTCAAAACCTAGTACGGACATATATAAAAGACTGAGCTTCCCCTTCTTCATGGGAAATACCTTAAAGAACACCCTATCCCTAATCTCAAACTCTAACTTCCTTCACCTCATATCTACATAGGACTTTTGGCAACTTTAGGAGGCCTTATGTCTATCCCAAATAACCTTGACCTTCCCCGTATCTTGGTGAACAAAATTTGGGCAAAACATCTATGCCTCATAAACCTCAAACCACCTAATAGGAAACCTACACCTTCTATCATACAAAGCCTCAAATGAGGCCATACCAATGTTAGAGTGGTAGTTGTTATTATACATAAACTCTATAAAAGCTGAATACTCAACCAACCTACCACCATAGTAAATAACACAATCTCGAAGCATATTCTTTAATGTCTAAATAGTTCTTTACGCTTGCCCATCCGACTGCGGGTGGAAAGCAGCACTGAAACTCACTTTATTCCCCAAACATTTTTGGAATGACCATAAAAAGTGCAAGGAAAATAGCATACCACAATCCGAGATGATATAAATTGGTACACCATACAACTTCACAATCGCTTGCAGGCACAACCTCACATAATCCTCAGCGGAAAATTTTTCCCTTACTGGCAAGAAATGAGCACACTTTGTCATCCTATCCACGATGAAACAAATAAAATCAAACTAATTTCGAGTTAGATGAAGATCTATAATGAGATTCATATTGATCACTTCCCACTTCCACCTAGGAAACTTAATTTCTTGATACAGTCCCTTAAACCTTTTATTCTCAACTTTCACCTGTTGGCACACCATGCACTTAGCCAAAAAACTAGCCACATCCCGCTTTATATTTTTCCACCAATATATCTCTTTAAGTTCATGTTACATTTTTTTTAAAAAGGGATGAATTTCCAAATGCGACTCATATGCGTAAGCCAAGATCATCTCTTGCAATCCATTTACGTTGGGAACACATAATATCTCTTGGTACCGCAAGGTACCACCATTAATCTCCAATTCCATCACCTTTTTCCCACCTACATCACTATTGAGTTGCACCAATATAGGATCTAACACTTGCTTCTCTTTCACCTCAGCACCAAGAGATGACTGTGCCACTTTCTACACAAACACGACACTATCCTAAGAGTCCAAGAAAAGAACAGAAGGTTAGCCAACTAGTGAATATCTTCCACGAACTCCTATATCCATTGATACACATGAGACAGAATCTCCATAAATAACCTGCTAATATCATCAACGACCATGTTAGCTTTTCCTGGATGGTATTTAAGACTCATATCATAATTCTTAAGCAGCTCAAGTCATCTTCTTTTCTTGAGGTTTAGCTCTCTCTAAGTAAATACATATTGCTGGTTCTAATAAGAAAAGATATCCATATGTCCATATGTACTCCATATAAATAATGATGCTAGATTTTTAGCTCGAAACAGCTAAGAACTCCAAGTCATGAGTTGGATAATTTTACTCATCCACCTTCAACTGTCTCGAGGCATAAGCTATTACCTTGCCATGTTACATCAAAACACAACCAAGCCCCATATGAGATGCATCACAATAGACCACAAAACCATCAGTTCCTTCAGGCAAAGTCAAGACCGGAGCTAATGTTAGCTTTTTATTCAACTTCTCAAAACTACCCCCACAAGCATCAAACAACAAGAACTTTTTCTTTTTCTGAGTCAACTTAGTCAACAGGGTAGCTATAGACAAAAATCTTTCCACATACCTCTTGTAATAATTGGCTAAACCCATGAAGCTTAGAATATAGGTTGGAGTCGTGGGTCAAGGTCACTTCTTAACCACTAAAACCTTTTATATATCCATTATTATTTCTTTACTAGACATGACATATCCCAGAAAAGTGAAAGCATTCAACTAGATTTCATATTTCAAAAATTTTGCATAAATAGTGATCATTTAGGATATGCAATATGATGTTGAGGTGAGCAGCATGATCTACCTCAGCCTTAGAATACACAAGAATATCATCTATGAATACAATGATGAACAAATCTAGAAATTGACGAAAGACTCAATTCATCAAGTCCATGAATATTGCCGAGTCATTTGTCAACCCAAAGGACATGACTAAGAACTCAAAATGCCTATATCGAGTATGGTAAACAATCTTAGGGATATCCACCTCCCTAATGTTTAGCTGATGATACCTAGACTGAAGATCAATCTTGGAGAAAAACTTAGCACCCTGAAGCTGATCAAATAGATCATCTATCCATGCAAAAAGGGTACTTATTCTTTACTGTCACCTTATTCAACAGTCAATAGTCAATACATATATGAAGGGAACCACCTTCTTATGCATAAATAAAATAGGTACACACCATGAAGATACACTAGGATGGATAAAACCCTTGTTTAAAAGATCCTTTAGTTCCTCCTTGAGGACCTTTAACCCTGTTAGAGACATCCTACATGGAGGAATAGAAATAGAATGGGTATCCAAAAATAGATTAATCCTAAAATCAATATCCCTATCGAGAGGGACACCAGGAAGTTCATCAAGGAAAACCTTAGGAAGTTTATTAACTATCGAGATGGAATGTATAGAAAGACCCTCTGAGTTAGAATATTTTACCCAAATCAAGTAATAGAGACACTCTTTAGAGATTAATCTCCTAGCTTTAAGATATGATACAAACCTTCCCTTTGGAGCTAGGGAACCACCCTCTATTAAATAACTGGCTCATTAGGGAATTTAAGGACAACCACAAAGGTCCGACAGTCTATAGAAGAATAGCAAGAGTGAAACCAAAACAGCTCTAATATGATATTAAAATCAACCATGACTAATTCAAATTGATATACCAAGGTCTCTTGACCACCCATCTATACCATACAACCCCTATAGACTCTTCTAGAAACCATAGAATAACCCATTAGGTTAAAGATAAAAAAAAGTTTTGAAATACCTTTAGGACAAAAAACAAAATACAAAGCCATAAATGGGGTAACATAAGAGAGAGTGGAACTTGGATTAAGTAACGAGTACATATTAAGGGAAAAGATTTTCAACATACCAACAATGACATCAGGTAATGCCTCAGACTCCTAACGAGTAGTGAGAGCATAAAGTTAGTTTTGACCAGGGCCAAACAAGATGGTGCACCCTTTGGTGTCAAAGCTGATGAAGAGGCAACAGGGACCTTGTTTTCCCTAAAAACAACCTTGTCCATTAGTTAGTTTCTAAGCATATGTCCTGGCTGACCACAATTGAAGCACTTGTCCTTTACCTCATTACAAAAACCCTGATATAATTGACCACAAAACCTACAGAAGGGATATAATGGAGCTGATTAGGGCCTAATAGCTAGATATTAGGCACCCTATGACCTATAACAACCGCAACCCTAAAATGATTATAACCAGATGACTTGGTTAAGGGGCACTAGCCATCGAGTGAGACCCGGAATTGCAACACCTCTTTTTGGACCTGATTCCACCATCTCCGCCACTCTACTATTGGCCACTACGCTGATCAGAGAATCTAAACTTTTTTCTCTTCCACTCACCTATTTTTGCCTACTTTTTCTTCTCTTCCTCAACCTACTGTATGTACACAACAAACTTGGAAATGTCAGTGTCCTTATTCAATAAGGTAGTGTTACTCTCTTAAATCAAGTCTAGGGATAGCTCAGAAGAAAACTTCCTTATTCAAGTCCTCATGCAAGAAATCAACTCTAGTACATATCATGATAACTGGTGAAACTTAAAGGCATACTCCTTGTATGACATCTTACCTTGCTTCAGGTTAACAAACTTTTCTGTCATTACCTCTCTCAACTCTTGAGAAATAATGCAGTCCAAGAAAGCATTTGAAAAATCATCCTACAGAGGTGACTCAGCATCGTCACCCCTTAATTGATCCTATTTCTCATACCACTGATAAGCCTCATCTTTCAATTAGTAGACAGCAAACTCCATGTCATCCATATTAGAGGAATGCATAACACGAAAGATATTTTCTATCTAATCAAGGAAATGTTTAGAATCCTCCTCAACCTTAACACTAGTAAGGGTCAGAGGGTTCAACTTTAAAAATTAGCCAACCCTTATGGCCTTAGAATATGGAGTAACAAAAGCACCATGCTCAGACTAGAAGTTACCAACTATGCCAACATTTGAATATATAGATGAAACTTAGCATTTGTCACATTATCTTGAGGATATCAAGAAAGACGAGAGGGGACAGGTGGAACTCTGGAAGGGCAGTCAGGAACTGAACCCCTAGACCAATTTTGTACCCCATAAATAGGGCGTGTCCCATAAATATTGTCCTTGGGTGGGATAGAGGATTTTCCATAAACGTTAGATCTTCTGGGAAGCATGATCTGAAAAGAAAACAAATGGGGATTAGACAAGATTTTAAGACCTTAGACTCTACATCTTAAAAATAGAACACAAGAAAGAGAAATATTCCTAAATTCCTTGTATCTTTTTCTTTATGAGCGTGGTGTACTATGCATCTCTAAAACAGACTCTACTCGACAAGTTTTGTGGACTCCTAATTTACCATAAACCTAGGTCTCTGATACCAATCTGACATGACCCAAACTAGGGCCTAGTCGTGTCGGGCGTCTCAAGTCTAACTAGGATCGGAGACCACTCCTAATACCCAGGCCATTAATATCCCTACACCGTATGTCAGATGAATTTCGAACATTTAAAAAGATAGAGAAATAATAATATTTAAAAACACTAGACAAAATCTGTAACCATAATCCAATAGTCACAACCAAGTGTCGAAGCAATACAAAACCCAATGCTAATACCAATACTAATGCTAACACTAATAGAGAAACCGCCCATGCCCATAGTAGTCCAACAAAGCCTCTAACCAGAATAAAAATAAATCTAGTCGAGACATACCCCTATCATAGATAAAAAAAAAACAAAAAAAAAAGAAATAACAATGATGAAAAAATTCTATAGTATAAAATAGGGTCTTTTAGATTATGGAAGCTCACCACTTTAGACTGACTCAAAAGATTTCTCCAAATCACCAAGTCATTAATCAGGAGGAGTGAAAGTATTGGTAGTTCCTGAATCTCATGGGGATACAGTGCTCGAAGATGGTTAGCACAGTTAACACTAGCATATATCTCATAGATAAAGGTAAAATAATGTTATCTATTCAAAACCAAGTCAAATAACCATATGTGACAACATATATACACATATATTATGCCAAGACAGGTAACAAGGTTTAATATGCATTTAAAACCTTTCCCTGGATTATGTAGCTTTATCATTAAATATAAAACCATGAGCTATATGGGTCCAGTGCTACCACTAAATGGGTCGTAGTGTGTGTAGCCGCATGAATTGGACTTATCACATTAGGTTGGGGATTTATGTGTACCCTTCGCCCTTCATGATACATATATACAAGTATGGAATTAGGGGATTACCATATACCTTACAATCATATGGTCACCAAGAATAACCCTCATGTCGGCACATGAGTTTCCAATGTCTCACACCTTCACAGCTAGCTATCACAACCCCTATTATTCCCCAATTAAAACATTTAGTGCATAACCAAACCACTCATTTAAGGAGTTCATTATTAAGGTATTATAATGTTGTATCATAATGTTGACTATAGCTTGCAAGCAATACCATTAGACAACACTTAGGAGATTCCAGTATACCCCACAGACTCTATTATTAAAATCACTTCGAGAATTCCGTGTACCCCATAATGTTTTCATTGCATAGTCACTTGGGGAATTCATGTATACCACACAGGGTTTACAAAACCATCCTTAACAATTTAACCATTTAAACTATGCATTAGTTTTAAGAAATAAGTGAAACCAAGCACTATGGGGATTCTATCGTACCCCTAATTAAAATTCCCATCTTTCTCGTAAGTACTGACCAGTTTTACAATATAGGGCTGGGGTTATAACCACTTCAGAAGACACAAGTTTAGAGAAAGTTACCATTATCAAGTTCCACCACCATACCCATGCACCTATATGTTCAAAACCATATATAAAACAAGGATAAACCAAAATAAATCATGGGAAAATATCATTCAACTTTAAGCATCCAAAGACCCCAAACCTTTAATTAAAAACCAAAATAATACCATGAAAGCCATTAATTAAAATAGTGTTATCAGTAAAATAACAATGAGGGAGGAATAACATGCCTGAATTAAAAAAATTCACGGGGAAAATATGACTCTTAAACCCTGAGATGACCACTTTGGAGAAACCTTAACCGATATTTCTTGAGAGTATTTTGAGTTGATAAAGTGGATGTTTAATCTTGTAAAGTATGGAATGAATTTCCCCAAAAACGTTTTAGGGATGTGGGGTCTTAAGGGTTTTAAGTGGGAAATGTCCCAAGTGCCCTCAACTTAATTATTGTAAAAAAATTATCCTTAGTTATGAGTCGACCCATTAACTCGTCACTATATCATACGACTTGTAGGCATAGGTCGTATCCTAGATATGAGTTAGACACCAATACACTATCCTTGTTATGACTCCATGACCCCACTCATGACCTGACCATATGACTCAGATGGTCAAGTCGTATCCATGATAGAACCTAAGGGATTAGACACTGGACAACATATGACTCAACCCTACCACACGTTACCTATCCTCATAGCTCTTAGTGAGACACTCGTACTTAGAGAAGAGTCAAGTCACTAAGTTACTAATTAGGTTAACCTTTGTCCTAAAGACTCATCAATACCCCTTATGACTCGTACCACCAAGTCATAATCAAGACAGAAAACCCAACCACCGTTTATTAGATACCTTAAAAATAGGGTCACCTGACCCGTAACCATACTATATTACTCGTATGATAGGTCATTACTAGGATAGTGAGCTTAAGGCTCAGGAATATTCCAAGGGCCAAAATCTGAGGTGTTTCAGGTGGAGGAGTTCATGAACCCCAAATAAGGCTCTATGTTTGTTAATGAATACTCCCTCTAATTCACCCAGATTTTACATATGCTCCAAAGTTATTGCAAAATTCTAGGGATTACATGAGTAAGTGTTTTACTGGGTATTTGTCTTAATGGTCAAGGAGTGTAGGAATGCCATGTTTATAGGGGATATGAATATTTCTCGATGGATGACCCATGCTTAGTAGATTGAGGGTGAGAATCTAAAATTAAATGCAAGGGAGACTAAAATAGTAGGACCAGACAGTTTGAATTTGGTCAGCATAATTTAGGAGGGAAAAATTGTTGTTAGTTTTTGAACTACTCATCAACTTTAGTAACATCTTCATCCAGTTCCCTATGTAAAAGATTAAGCAGGAATAGTGGGGTTTGGCCACTAGATCTTAATTTAGCATATTTGGGGGACATTTGTTTTCAACCGGAAAAATGTACAAATGTAACGCCACGAGATCCTATCCCGGGACGTCACACAGTGCTTATGACCCCAAAGGACCACAAGCTAACCATTTATTGATATCTGTACCTGTGCACTGCATAATATATGGAATAAATACGGAAACAAACCGTAAGGTTCAACATATCTATGAATACACAAAACTAAATACTAATACATCCGTCTGAAATGCCTCTAAACTATTCGAACTATGGAGTTGATGGGACATGTTCCCAACTAACTCCATCTACTGAAAATATACACAAAGTAAGATGCCATAATACTAAACTGAGATTCGTCCTCAAAAGAATAAGACTCACTGCTACGACTACTGCTGCTGACTGGGATTGAACTGTTGAGGAAACTCTAGGTCCTATGCCTCTGAACCTATGGTGCCAAATAAAACACCATACAGAAAATGCATCAGTACAGGGATATACTGAGTATGTAGATGGGGTAAGGCTAAATGCAAGGGCTCATGAATGCATAATATCTAAACTGAATGATCATGAAAATATTGCATGAGAACACATACATGAATGCACAGACCATAATCACAATCATCACGACTCTAAATACTGAAACTCAAATACCACTTTACTGCCGACTGAACTCACTACTGACACTGAGATACTGAATCATTGACTCATCTGAAACTAATAATTGAGGATCTGGATGTACTTACATCAAGGATTGAATTCTAAGATTTACTATTTTCGACTGGTAGGATTAGAGATCAACCTCTCTAATGGATGATTTCAGAAACTATTATCAATGGTAAGAAATATGAATATATCCGAATCTGACAACAAGGATACTCAATAGAATCTGAGACTGTGAATCAAGCCTATCTGGCGACATATCTCTGAATATGATATCAAATAACTGTATATGAGACCAAGCCTATCTGACTTGATGGTCCATAAATAAGTGGAACTATCTGAGTTTCTCATAAACATAGATAAATGTATTTCACAGTCCTGATTTTTGAAGATTAGTACTAAAATTGAAATTGTAACTAAAACTGTGGGAAGTAGTTACTTAACCGACATGCCCTAACCTACCACAGATAGGGTCCAACCTGTAACCCCAGCTAGAAGGGTGTAAATACCGTGCCACGGGTAAAGACCTCTCTCTGGTCAATTATCTCTAGCGGATGACCCTTACCAGGAAGTCGACCTAAGGAAATATAATAGTCAAATACTCTATCTTTGGAGGTGACAACCTTTTTCCTGATGGTGACTCCTATATCCTACACTGTTTACGTAGTTCTGGAGGTCAGAGATTGATACTAACGACTCCGGCCTCTCTCGCTGACGGGAGGAGCCGCCATCCCTTCCCTCGATCGGTGCTAATTTCTACTCCCAACTGAAAGACTCTGACTGAATTCTTAATTGAACACAACTGAACTGAATCTGATACTAATCATGTTTATCAAAATATCTGACTGAGCTACGCTAAGATCACTTAGTTTCATATCTGACAGAAATGGTATTGAATCATGGTATCTGACTGATGATACAGAGCTTGACTAGATTATTTGAATCGCTTCTAAGCTTAGAATTAACACTTAACTACTATTGGATCTGAGTTGATTACAGGACTGAGGCTAGATTACTAGCGATATGGAGATTACAGAGATAACTGAGATTTTTGAGCTTTGTTAAGTTCTGTAATTACCTGAGGATACATCATTCTATCATTCACTGAGTTCTGAGAATCATGGCTCAATTGAATTATCATGAAACTAACACAGGCTCTAGACAATAGCTAAATTGTCAGGTATAAATACCCCCAAGACTCGATAACATAAAATAAAGCATAATAATTCCTCCATCATCACAACCATTCATTCATCATCACAGTCATTCATTCATCATTATTATCATTAAATCATCTCTTCAAGTATTTAGGAAACATAACATACCTTCACCTTTTTCAATCATTAAGGCATCGTATCAAGAATTTAGGAAACATCAACATATACTAGAGTAGGAAAACATGCTACTAGATTATACTTTCTTTAACAAGGTCTTACCTCAAGTACTTCACACCTAAATCAGCCTTGACATGTACTTGGACATCACATGATTTGAGGAAAACTTCGTACTATCATGTATCAACTTACTTGCTAACCATTTGACATGTATTAAAAGCTTAGCATATATCAAAGAGCACATAATTGGGGAATTTACTATTATCACATCTCCACTTGTTCACTAAAGTCCATCGACAAACACTAGACATGCACGGTTTCACACTTATTTGGGAATTTCCTACCATCATGGAATAATTCATTCACTACGGCATTTTATCAAACACTAGGCATGCATGCACTAACTCACAACTTGGGGTTTCATCTTCAACATACTACACTAGTCCTTATACTTCACCTAAGGTTTTATCAAACCTATGGGGGACGTGCTTTGCTTATTCAACTATTTCTACACCCAAATGTCATGAACACATCACATAGAAAGCAACATAAGGAAGGTTCATCACAAACATCACATGGATTCCACATACTAGGGGCAAAGATCATGAATCTTGTAATCAAACATGAATCAAAACTCAACAACACATGGAACATCAATTTCAACTCATACAATTCATGGAATCTCAAAAACATACAAAACTTTAAGTTTTGAAAAGGGTTCTTGAGCTTCTTGGATGAAAGGGATTCAAGAATCAACATCTACTTACCTGGGGAAACTCTTTCTTGAAAGCCATTGGAGAGATTCTTGATTTCCTCTTGATTTCTCCCTTGATTTTTGTGGAAAAAGAAGAAAGGATTTAATTTTTTAGAAACCCTAGTTTTTGGAGTGGAAGAGAAAAATAAGGCTGAGATTCCTTAACCGAGTATTTATAGAGGCTAGGGAAAAGGGGAAAAGACCAAAAATCCCTTGGAATCGCGTTGCCATCTTGATTACAAACTGGAACTATACCGAGATTCGGTGGAATCATGGAGTTTTACTGGAATTCGACAATTACCATTTTGGCTCGCTCCGCGACGCGCTAAGGTGCCTGGTGGCACACTAAAATGGCTTTAACTCTTTACCCGAGTGTCTGATTTGGGCAAATTTTGTATCGATGGAAATATTATTCAATGCTCTACATGTCAAGAAGTAGAAATTAGGGAAATTCCACGCTATTAAAAGTATTTCATACTTAGTAAGATATTTTTGAAATTTTTAGACTTGAATTTTTACTTTTCTGAATACGCTCTAAGGCTCAGACTGGAAGAGGACTTTGTGGGGTATTACAACAAAAGTATGATAGAAGTCATCCGGATGAGTGCATGATGGATAAGGATGGTTGATTTAGGTGTGGTAAGGCACACAATAATCTTAGGGATTGGTTGTTGGATAAGCAAAGTATAAATAAGGATCACCTTCACACAATTCTCTACCTCAACAACCTATTTTAAGTAGCATTAAACATTAGTAGGGTGATTTATCTAGTACTGGTGGTAGATTAAAGTAAAACTAATTTTATTCTTTATTCTCTCATCAGGATTAAGAGAGATCCCTAGACACAGTTACTGGTATGCTTCACATTATTCATATTGATATTAATATAGTATTAGATACAAGGTTGAATTACTCTTTTGTAACTCCCTTCGTTGTAATAAATTTTGGTTTTATTCATAAAAACCTTTTTGAGCCTTTCTTAGTTTTGACCCCCGATGGTGAGCCAGTTATTGCTAAATGAATGTACAAAAAGTATCCTATTATAGTCCCTTATAAGTTCACTTTAATATATTTAATGGAGTTATATATGGTTAGTTTTGATGACATTCTTATCAAGGATTGGCTCCATTCATGCTATGCTTCAATCGATTATTGTGCTCAAATTATGAAAATTTAATCTCCAAATTAGTCCATCCTCGAGTAGTATGGTAGTAAATAACTACTAAGTACATTTTATCTCCTAAATTACAGAATATAGGTTAAAGTCTAAAGGGTGTATCTATCACCTAGGTTCGGTAAAGGATGCTATATGTGACAATCCAACCATCTAGTTAGTAATTGTAGTTAATGAGTTTCCTAAAGTCTTTCCAAAGGATTTGCCTAGCTAACTCCCAATTGGTAAATCAAATTCAGTATTGATCTTCTTCTCAATACCCAACCCATTTCAATTATTCCTTAACGGATAATTTTAGCAGAAGATAAGGAGTTGAAAGAACAACATAAGGACCTCTTAATTAAGGTATTCATTAGACCCCCTATTTCTCTATAGGGTACACTAGTTTTATTCATGCAAAAAAAGGATGATACTCCCAAAATATGTTTAGACTAAATATAAGTAAATCAGGTCACCCTCAAGAATAAGTACCCTATCCCCAAAATTAATGACCTATTTGATGAACTTTAATATGACTGGTGTTTTTTAAAAATTGATCTCTGGTTGAGATATGATCAGTTGAAGATCAAATAATGTGACATTCCAAATATTGCTTTTAGAACTCGATACGCTTAATTTAGTTTTTAGGCATGTCTTTTGGACTAACAAATGCTCCTACAACTTTTATAAACATCATGATCAAGGGTTTCAAGAACTATTTACATATGTTAATTATTGTCTTCATAGATGACATACTTGTCTATTCTCGAAGTGAGAAGAACCATGTGGACAATAGAAGAATAGTGTTGCAGACCATCAAGCATCTCAAGTTTTTTGAAAAATTTAGTAAGGTTGAATTTTTGTTATAGTCCATCACCTTCTCTGGGCATGTGATTTTCAGTGAGTGTATTCATGTAGACCCTTAAAAAATAGACGCAGTGAAATGCTGTCCTAGGATTATTACTCCATCCGACATAAGGATATTTCAAGGTTTAGCCATCTATTACTAGAGATTTTTTGAGGTTTTCTCCTCAATACTTCACTATTGACCAAGTTGACACAGAAGAAGGTGAAGTTCAAATGGTCTTACAATTATGAGCAAAATTTCTAAGAGTTGACGGATCGATTGAATTTAACACTGATATTAGCTTTTCCATATCGGATAGATGGATTTGTACTATACTGTATGCCTCTTTATTTAGGCTAGGATGTGACTTAATGTAGAATGGAAAGGTGATAACTTATGTCTCTAGACAACTCAGTGATCATGAAAAGAATTATCTGACTCAAGATTGGGAATAGGTAGAAGTTTAGTTCACCTTGATGTTTTGGAGACATTATTTAAATAGAGTTCATTTGGATGTTTTCACTGATCATAATATTCTCAAATATATTTTTATGCAGAAGAAGTTAAATCATCACCAGTGCAGGTGGATAGAATGGCTAGAGGATTATGACATGAATGTACTCTACTAATCGGGTAAAGGAAATATTATTGTTAATGCTTTAAGTAGATTGTCCATGGGTAGAGTAGCTCATGTTAAGTAGATTGACCATGGATAGTGTAGCTCATGTTTTAAAGGAAAAAAAGGAGTTAGCTAATGAACTACATAGATTATCGAAAACGAGAGTTCATTTACAAGATATTGATGATGGTGAGTTGATGATTGATAATAGTTTAGAGTCATTTCTTGAGGATAATGTGAAATAAATACAATACGATGATCCAATACTTAGTCAGTTAATTGATATAGTCTATCAACAAAAGGTGGAGTCTTTCTTCCAAGGATAAATGGTGCTCTCCGTTATTAAGGTCATTTATGTGTTCCCAATTTTTATAGGTTGAGAGCTATGATATTAATCGAGGATCATATTTATAAGTAATTGATTAACACTTTCACCTCAAATATGTTCCATGATACACGAGAAGTCTATTAGTTGAATGGTATAATGAGAGACATTTTAAAAGTTTGTGGCAAAGTGTCCCAATCAAAGGACATGGGGGACGCTTCAGGATATTGGCTTCCCTACTTGTAAGTGGAATGATATTAATATGGATTATTTTATGGGACTTTCTCTCACCAGGCATTAGTATGATTGTATTTGGGTTAATGTGAATCGATTGACCAAGTCTGGTCATTTCTTTCCAGTAAAGACTTCAAATGCAACTGAAGATTATGCTAAGTCATACCTTCATGTGTTAGTGATACTATGGGATTTCGTTATCCATCATGTCAAACTAAGGTACTTATTTTACTTCTCTATTTTGGCAATCGTTTGATAAGTGCCTCGGGTGCAAAGGTGAAGCTTAGTACTACTTTCCACCTTCAGATAGATAGTCAGGACGAGCGTACTATCCAAACTCGAGATGATATGTTGAGAGTTTGCATAATTTACTAAAAAAGTAATTGGGATAATTATCCATCTCTAATTGAGTTTTCTTAAGATAACATCTACTCTGCTAGTATTCATATGACTATATTCGAGGCTTTAAATGGGCATAAGTTTAGATCCCCAATAGAGTGGTTTGAGGTTGGTGAGACTACTTTAATTTGTGTATACTCTATTCTCAAGGCTATGTAGAATGTTTAGTATATTTGTGAGAGGTTAAAAACTTCTCAAAATCATTAGAAATCATATGCAGATGTTAGAAGGAGGGAAATAAAGGTTTCTTTTCGTGATTGGGTGCTCTTGAAGGTATCACACTTGTAGGGAGTGATGAGGCATTGGAAGATAGGGAAAATCCATCCCCATTACATTGGAGATGTCTCATATGAGATAGTTTTTCCATAAAAATAAGACATTGTTCATTTAGTTTTCCACATGTGTATGTTTAAGAAGTGTATTGGAGACCTATCCTTGGTAATACCCAGAGAAATTATTAGAGTGAAATATATTTTATCCTTTGATGAGATCATAGATGAAATTTTTGATCAATAGGCTCGAAGGTTAAGGAATAAGGAAAATACTGATAATGCTCAAATTACACTCTTGAATGTGTGTAAGCGATCGTTGTCAGTATAAAACCCAACTATGTTGGGGTCAAATCCCACCGGGAATATGGTGTGAACTCAAGTTATTTGCAATTTAATCCACTGATAGTTTAATATTTACTGAAATGGGTGATTTAGGTTTAATAAGTAGTTGTTTTTCACTTTACTTTCAGTGTTTGTAAATCAAGAGTTTATGAAATAACCAAAATTATGTTCACTAGGGATTCCGGTACATGACAGATGCTAAAAGTGATTCAAGATTTTCACGGTGGGTAGGATAGCAAGCTATATTTATTGATGTTATGCTTAAATATCTCTCTACCTACTTAAGTGTTCAATTCCCTAATCCTCTCAGACTTAGGGAATTTCTATTTACTGCCCAGATTTTACCTTAGGTTAACCAACCTCGTTACCGCGCTGATTATTAAACAAAGTATTTTCGAGTCCCTGTTGATAATTCACTACCTACTATATTTGATTTATTTCTCAAGCAAATAAAAGTAGGTGTGTCTAATGTTTCTAACCAATAGACGTTAATTAAAACTTCAGAATTATCAAGAAATCCTACCACCTTTTAAATCCTGAATACTTAGCACCTCATTAAGACCTAACCCTAGATCCCATAACTCAGGTTAATGGAGTTTAGCCACTCATGATGTAATGAACAAAACACATAATTTAATTCATGATTTGAAAGATAAACTTACAGAGATGAATAATAACTAGTGAATCGTAGATTAGATCACAAAGGAAAAATCCCAAAATACTGATAATAATCTCTCAAAAATAGTTGTGTTATTAAAGTCAAGAAGTGAAGAGAGAATATATCAAAATATGATGTCCAAAACTCAAGGTGTCGACCTTGTGTGGAATAATAATGATAATAATTACCTAGAAAACCCTAAAACAAAGATTTAAATAGTTTACCCTAAATAAGGAAACAAAAATCAAGGTTACAACTTTTTCTCAGAATAGAAGACGACTATTGGTGACGCCTTATTAGGATACGGACGACTTATCAAGAATGTCGTCAGGTCTTCTTCAAATCTGCACTAGTCCTGTCTTAGGTTGACGGCAACTTCTGACGGCTTATCAGGACTTTGATAACTTATCAGATATGTCGTCACACTTTTGCTCCAATTCTCATATCCTGCCTAAGTCAGACGGCATTCCTGATGACTTATCACCATTATGACGGCCTATCACAAAATGTCATCGATTCTACCAGCTGGAACTCATTTCCTGTTTAAGGCTGATGACAAACTTGTTAACTTATCTGACCCTTGATAGCTTATCACAAATTGTCATCACAACTTCCACATTAGGCCAATTCTTTATCTACTGATGACGATCAACCTAATATCTTATCACAGGATTAACGACTTATCACAAATGTCGTCAACCACACTTGTCTTTAGATTTCTTCAAATTTTAACTTCTTTGCTTTATTTCATGTTTGTTCTCTATCATATTAGCTTAAACTGCAAAATCATACATAAACTAATCAAAAATAACTAAAGTTGCTCAAGACCTTGCAATTATTTAGAGTTAAAAGCCTCAAATGTTTTGGTATATGCTCACACATTAACACCCTCAACTTAAAACAATTGCTTTTCCTCAAGCAACCAAAACATAACTAAGAGAATACAAAGTACAATTTGGCAGCTGACTACTCATATTAGTGCAGAATAATTTCACCATCTCCAAGGTCAGTCAATTTAAAACTCACTATTGATGTTTTGAAGAACAACCATGCAACTCACAAGCATTAAGATACGGTAAAAATTCATAAATAACAATCATGCCATACCAAGATCACACTATCTAGACAAGTCAGTGACTTAGCAACATACCCAATGTTCCCTCAAAACAAAGTAATCCATTTTTCACTCATATCAGAATTCACATACATAAACATAGGGATAATCATAAGTCTCACTCTCAGAATGAATTTCCAAACACTGCATGTCAAATGCCATAGTCTTGCCCTTATAGTCAGTACCAAAATCTTCAGGTAGGTCAGTTAGGATCACTTTAGGGCTTTTCTTAGGCTTGTAATGTAGTCTAGGGGCTGGTATGATACTCATCGATATTTTAGAGTGACTATGACTCCTTGACACTACCCTAAACTCTTAGGGTTTCACTTCTCAACCTTCTTTTCTTCCTCTTCTTTTATTGATCACACATGCTCAAGATGGATGCGGTCTTTTCAATCATCATATTATCTTTAACACAACTTTCTCTTTTCTAATTCCTCGTTCACCGCACCCAACTTTTTATTATTTTCTCTTATTCTACCTCTCCTTATGCTTATTTTGAATTATGCACCCTTATAATAGCCACCCTCAACTTAGGTTGTTTGCCTAAGTTAAGGTGCACAGTATCCAACGAGGACCAGGGCCAAAATAGGTTCATTGTGAGGTAAACAGGAAGGTGAGAGGTTTCATAGAAAGAAATAGGCATATAGGCTCAAATCAGGGATCAAGGGATATTATTCACATTGGGAAGGTCATTTAGGATGAAAATGGGTTACAATAAAAAATGGCCTATGATCCTTTCCTAACCCCTATCCTATAGCCTAGGCAGGACTAACAAGATAAGTTCTAGATTCAGCACACAACAGGAGCTGAGTAAGACCTCACACACACATGGAACATAAGTACATCGCATATCACTACTTATCCGATTCATGCAATTTGTTTAGCAAAAATCTTCAAGTTTCCAGACTAATGCCACAAAAAGATGCACCGTAGTCACAGATGAGTGCAATTCACACAGTTATAATCTCAGATCAATGGAGAGGTGCTCAAAAGTCACAAAACAAGATAATTGCCATAAATACCAGTATTACTCCTAATTATCTACCAAAAATTATTTCAACAACATCCTACCCTACACCCTCAACTTAAAATTAAAAATAAATCTAAACTAAGGGTTAGAGTATACCTGGAATAGATCAATCCCACGGTTCATGGGTTTTGGACCCTACTGCTACATTATCTGCTACCTTCTCTCCATTAGGAGCTTCTGGCTTTATAGTGGTAGGGATCTGCTAGATGAGGCACCTGCAACCCTGGCTTTCAAAGCCTCCTCCCATCTCTCATTATTCGCTAGGGACTCCATTCTTTCTTTCTTCAACTCCTATTTTTAGGCCTTCTTTTTTGCCTTCTTTTTCACTCTTCTTTCATCCTCGTTGTCAGGGTATTCTCTCTTATCTTTTCCCTTGTCCTTCCCTTTCTTCTTATTTTTCTTTGGTAAATCTCCAGTGAGGTCAAGCATTGGAATTTCTTCCTCAGATTCATGTATAGCTGGATCTGTCAGCACCATAAATTGGTGCTGCTACAATACCCCAATATCTACCTTCACCTTGTTACAGGATACTCTGAATTTAGCAAGATCAGCTCTTGACATTTCTTTTTCCCGTGCATCAAATTGGTTCTCCAAATCAACAAACCGTCCAGGAAAAGTCACAAAAGGCTCAAGGGCATCCTTGATTCTCTTGTCTACTGCAGCGGCAAACTATTTGGCAAAAGCATGTAGATGTTCCTCACACCATTTGTATTGTTTGGCCAATTTTTTGATATCGGTCAGATGAAATACAAATCCTGCTAATGTTGTAGGAGCTGAGGGATTGGGTTCATTCTCAGGCACTGAACCTGTTTGTGCTAAAAAAGTTCGTTGCGCAGTCTCAGAATTTTGCACTTCCACATTAGGTGTTGAACCGGCATCTGTAACTGAAGGGTCTGCTTCTACCTCTACACCTCGGTCAATTCTCAATCTTGGCTGATTTTTATCATACCATATGGGATTGTGGCTCTTTCGAGAAGGAATTTCATCATCAACCCCTGCAATCTCTGGCACATTAGCAGCTCGGCACAACACTGTGATAAGACACGGGAAAGGATAAGCAGTATTGGTTCTTGACATTCTAATCTTTATCTCATCAGCAATGATATCCCCGAAATTAAGGGGGGATCTGCTGCACCATGTTTGCTATTAGGATAGCTCGGTCGTCACCTAGAATGTTGTCTTCATCAGTGTACATCAACCAGATTTGCACTACACCCCACCAGAACTTTGCCTGTTGAGTCAAAGAGTACTTATAGATTCTCTCTTTTGGGTTGATCACCCATGTTGGTTCCCCTTCGTCTATGATTTTGGCCAACCATGGATGTTGATTTGTCCGATTTTTAATTCGAGCATAAACTGATGATGAAGTGGACTAAGGAGTGAAGTTGGGGAAATTCAAAAACTTGTTGATGGTTCTGATTGAGATATCAACCCTTACACCCCTTACCTAAACTCTCTTTAACTGGTTCTGGTCTACAACTCTTTTTCCTAACCTACACATGTTTTCCATTTGAGCCTGGTAGTTCACGTAAAACTCTCAGACTAGTGCAGGGCAAAATGAGCTTCCACCTTTTGTAGTTCATCACAAGCCGTACTCTTGGAACTTCTGTTCCACTCCAGGATACCTACACATACCTTTGGTGATAATCCTCTTTTCTTCCTGAATTGATCTTTTAGTCCTTCTTCTATCAGTTCTGTGGAGCCCAGCAGTGAAGATGCCCTCTGCTTTGGGAATTTTCCATTTAGCATTGTCTCGAACTTTGGGGTTCTTACATTTGATAAGTGTTCCCCAAATTATAGACTCTTCATCATCTTGTTGTTTAGTGGAAGGGGATTCAGATGTTGTTCCCTCAGACTCAAGCTCCTCAGACTCTTCATGTTCTTCCTCTTCAGATCCAACATGTTTAGACTCATACTGCTCATGTTAGAATGTTAAGATGCCTCCTGCTCAAAAGTAGTTTTTGTTTAAGTATCCTCACTATCATCCACCTCAACTACTGGAGGTTGTGGAGGCTGGTTAGGTCTTTGCTTCTTCTTTCGCTTCATGAGCATAGGTTCTTCCTCTTCATAATCAGACTCCACATCAATGAGCTTCCAGCGTACACTTTTCTACTGTTCCTTCTTTGTAAGCATAGGGATCTTTCCTTTGGGTGAAACTATAGGGTTCCTGTAGAAATAGAAAAACCATTAGTCAATCTTTAAGAGCCTAAACACAAACATATTAATCATTTAAGCTTCACATCCTTTGAAAAGTCTCATTCGTGCTTCAGGTTCCAAGTGTGACGACATTTCTTGATAAGCCATCACAATTGTGATAGCTTATCACAATTGTCATCAGCCTTAGACATAACCTGAGGAACTTTATCAACTTCTGACGACATTTCTGATAAGTCATCACAAATGTGATAGCCTATCACAAATGTCATCAGCTCTAAATATAACTTACTTCATTCTTAGTAGACTTTGAAAACATTGCTGATAAGCCATCACAGTTGTGATAGATTATCATAAATGTCGTCAGATCTTATCATAACCCCACTTTTGATTTTAACTCAATTTTTGGTCCCATTATTTCTCAAAATCCACTCGAGTTCTGATTCATGAGCTGAATTTTAAGCCTTAGGCTTGCACAACAAACCCTAGTTCCGAATTTCAGCCCTTTTCCAGTTGAACTTGGTTCAAGTCTCTTGGGAACTTGGTTTATCATCAATCTATTCCTTACCACTTGAAAATAAAATTCAAATTTAGAGCATACCTGATGGGAGCCTTCAATGTGATTACACGTACAAAAGGAAGTAGGAAGAAATTCTTGATTTTAATTGCAAACCCACACACAAGGAAACTTGCTTTTTGTTTTACTTGAAAAAAAAAATTGAATAAGGAAATAAAATACTCTAAATATTGAAGATAATTAACTTAAAATGAAGTAAAAACAAAGGGGGAGGTGGAAAGGTTCGACTGGTCCCGGGTCGGATCTTTATAATTGGCCCAGATTTGGTTGTTAAGTTACTTTATAACGACATCTTATGATGGTTTTTCATAGGTGTGATGAACTATCACGGATTTCATCAGGCTTAATGGAACTTCAATTCAAACTTGGCCTCTCTGACGACAATTCTGATAGCTTATCACAGTTTTGACGGCTTATCATAAATGTCGTCAGGACCTTTTTTGCTGATTTATTCTATTTTCCACATTCTGTGAACTAAATTCTAACTATAAAAATAAATACTTTACTGGAATATAAAATTTTGGGTTACCACCCAATAGCGCCTGATTAACTATCGCGGCACGACTTGGTTATCTCGACTACTCAGACTTATCCAAGACAACTTGTTGATACCCCTTTATCATCTTCATAGAATACATCAACAATTGAGAAAACACCCATCTCTTTTTGCTGAGTCATGGATGAGTGTATCCCGAAGCGTGCTTCTTTATCATTTATCCTGAACTTCAGCTCATTCAGCTCTATGTCTACGATCACTCTCTCGGTTGCAAGGAATGGTCTACCCAAGATGATGGGCACTTCAAAGTCCACATCTCAATCTAAGACTACAAAATTAGCAGGCAGAATAAAATTGGCTACCTTTACTAAAACATCGTGTAATATGCCCACTGGCTGCTTCACAGACCTATCTACCATCACCAACCACATATTTGTTGGGGTAGGATTCCCCAAACCCAGTTTCTTGTACACAAAAAATGGCATTAGGTTTATACTGGCTCCCACATTGCATAATGCTTTGGTTAATTTCAGGGACCAATAGTACACAAAATGGTAAACGCTCCTGGGTTTGCCTTTTTCTACACTAAATACCTTGTAGAGATAGTGCCACAATGGAGAAGATTGTCCTCCGGCTCATGCCTGCCCTTCTATTTCTTGGTGAAAAGGTCCTTCATGATCTTTGCGTATCCTGGAATTTGCTTAAGTTCCTCAACTAAAGGAACATTTATTATCAATTTCTTGAGCATTGCCATGAATTTTCTTTATTTTGCATCAACCTTCTTTTTGAATCATTGAGGAAAGGGAGGTTGTGGTCTTGGGATAGATTTCAACACCACTTTCTCTTCTTTCTCTCTTTCCCTGTCCAAAGCATTAACAGAACTATCTATCTTCTCAGACTCCACTGGATTTCTTTCTTTAGATTCATCAACAGCTACCTCACCATCTACAGATTTTCCCATAGAAGGTCCAGGTAATATCTTCCCACTCCTAGTGGTAATCACTATACATGAGCCATCATTCTACAGATTCAAAACCGTATTGATTGGTAAAGTTCCACTCTTTCTCTGGTTGAATGCAGTGGAAAGTTGGCTCATCTGCTGCTCCAACTATTTGATGCCAGCGAAGTGTGAGTGCACTAACTGACTGATGGATGTCAGATTGGTCTTCATGGTGGTTACACCAGAGTTGGTGGCCTTAACTCCCTTTAACAATTTCTCCATCATGTTCTCCATGGACATCTTTCTAGAGCTAGTTGCAGTAGCTTCTCGATTTCCAGGAGGAATATATAAATCACTTCTGTCATTATTGCTTCTACAGTTTCCTTGTTCCTTGTCTTTGTAACCAGGATTTTCATAAATTTTCCGACCTCGATTGCCTTGGCTATTTCCTCAAAAAAACCCCTTATTATTAATATAATTCACCTCTTCTTTAAGTTTCACATCTACTCAATCTTGAGACGTTACAACTTTCACTTTCTCAGTCTTCCCTGACAATAAGTGCTTGGTGAGCAAGTCTATCTGAGTCTTTAGATGGGCCATGTCTTGATCCCGCTCCTCATCTCTCTTCTATTGTTCAGAAGACATACTAACAGAAATAGTGGGGCTTAGTACCACAAACTACCTGATATTCTATGCCTGACTCTGTTTGGTCATCTTTTTTAGCATATCTGAGGTATCTTGAAAATACAGATCAACAAATGAACCACCAGCAGGATTATCTACAATCAGCTTTGTTACAAAGTTGAGAGCCCTGCATAAAGTCTCCATCAAGTATAGGTCTATCATATTATGGTTCTGATACTGTATTAGCTTCTTCTTGAATCTCTCCTAAGTCTCATGCAAAGCTTCAGTAGGAAGTTATCTAAAATTACTAATTTTATCCCTCAATTGTACCCTCCTGTAGGGTGGAAAAAACTATTCTAGGAATACTTCTTTCAATTGCCTCCAGTGGGTGATGGAATTAGGCGTAAGCTCATTCAGCCACAATATTGCCTCCCCAGACAGAGACAACGGGAACAACCTCAACCGGATAGCATTCTGGCCCACTCCTGGGTTATTAAAATATTTGCAAATGGTGACAAAATTCACCAGATGTAGGTTCGGATCATCCCCAGGAAGGCCACCAAACAACCCCTTCAGATTAAGGAGTTGGATCATAGTACTCATAATGTTGAACTTAGATCCAAGTGCCAACGATGGAGGAATAATTGCACCCGTTGCACCTTCATCATCCATGCCATCATTATCAACATTCAGATCATACTGTACTGGCTAGTACTATTGTCTTCTTTAGAACAGACGGTCCCGGTTAATATTATTCGGCACTTGTACAGCTATCTGCTATGCACGCCTTGGTTTACCAGGGTTCAATAACTCCCTGTCCCCTAAATCTTTGTCCTCAGGGTTTGGATGCCGTGCATGTTGCCCGACATTTTGCACATTCACCTAAGCTCTAGCTAATGCTGTCAGTCTGTCAGTCTCTTGATATTCTTCCATTCTTCCTATTCGTTTCAGTTCTGGATTAAGTGGTAATAATGTTTCTCCAAAACTTTTGGTGCTTGGCATACACTATAAAATCTTGCAAATAAAAAAAACAACAAATAAACCTAAATCTAGGAAACGTAACTAACAACCAATTAGAGCATACAAACTTTAGCTTACAACTGTATTCCCCGACAATGACGCCATTTTTTATAACGCTCAAATTATACTCTTGAATGGTGTAAGCAATCATTGTCAATATAAAACTTAGCTAGGTTGGGGTTGAATCCCACAGGGAATATGGTGTGAACTCAAGTTATTTGCATTTTAATCCACTGATAGTTTAATATTTCCTGAAATGGGGGGTTTCGGTTTAACAAGTTGTTGTTTTTCACTTTACTTCCGGTGTTTGTAAATCAAGAGTTTATGAAATAACCAAAATTATGTTCACTTGGTCTTTCGGTACATGACAGATGCTAAAAGTGATTCAAGATTCTCATGGTGGGTAGGATAACAAGCTATCTTTATCAATGTTATGCTTAAATTTTTCTCGACTTACTTAAGCATTTAATTCACTAATCCTCTCGGACTTAGGGAATTTCTATTTACTGCCAAGATTTTACCTCAAGTTAACCAACCTTATTACAACGCTGATTATTAAACAAAGTATTTCCGAGTCCCAGTTGATAATTCACTTCCTACTATATTTGATTTCTTTCTCAAGCAAATCAAAGCAGGCGTGTCTACTGTTTTCAACCAACAGACGTTAATTAAAACTTTAGAATTATGAAGAAATCCTACCACCTTTTGAATCTTGAATACTTAGCACCTCATCAAGACCTAACCCTAGATCCCATAACTCAGGTTAATAGAGTTTAGCCACTCATGATTAATGAATGAAACAGATAATTGAATTCATGATTTGAAAGATAAACTTACAGAGATGAATAATAACTAGTGAATCGCAGATTAGATCACAAAGGAAAAATCTCAAAATACTGATAATAATCTCACAAAAATAGTTATGTTGTTAGAGTCAAGAAGTGAAGATAGAAGATATCAAAATATTCTGTCCAAAACTCAAGGTGTCGACCTTATATGGAATAATAATGATAATAATCACCTAGAAAACCCTAAAACAAAGCTTTAAATAGTTACCCTTAATAAGGAAACAAAATCAAGGTTACAGCTTTTTCTCAGAATAGACAATGACTATTGGTGGCGCCTTATTAGGATTCTGATGATTTATCAAGAATGTCATCAGTTCTTCAAATCTTCACTAGTCCTGTCTTAGGTTGACGGCAACTTCTGACAGCTTATCAGGACTATGATGACTAATCATAAATGTCGTCACACTTTTGCTCCAATTCTCATGTACTGTCTAATTCTGATGGTATTCCTGATGACTTATCACTATTATGACTGCCTATCACAAAATGTCGTCAATTCTACTAGCTAGAACTCATTCCCTGTTTAAGGCTGACGACAAACTTGATAACTTATCAGGCCCTTGATGGCTTATCATAAAATGTCATCAAAACTTCCACTTTAGGCCAATTCTCTATCTAATGATGACGACCAATCTGATAGCTTATCAAAGGGATGCCGAATTATCACAAATGTTGTCAGCCACGCTTGTTTTTAGATTTCTTCAAATTTCAACTTCTTTGCTTTATTTCATGTTGGTTCTCTATCATATCAGCTTAAACTGCAAAATCAAACATAAACTAATCAAAAATAACTAAAGTTCTTGAAAACCTTGCAATTATTTAGTGTTAAAAGCCTCAAATGTGTTGCCATATGCTCACACATCAGCTACTTCAGTGAAAGTACTGTGGAGAAATTTGACAGATGAAAGAGAAATATGGGAATTAGAGGTAGATATGTTGAATTTATATTCTCATTTATTTACTCCTAGCACCAATTAAGCATGAGGTAAGAATTCCCTCCAAATCTATTCTCCTTGTTGATATCCTTACTTATATCATTCTAACTAATGAGGCTCTAGTTTGGTAAGTCAGTTTAGATACATGCATTTTCTTGGGGTAAGGAGTTATATATAGGTGGCATGGTAAGACTTAGACCTGAGCCCAACACAACCATATGATAAATCTTTTCCATTATCAAATATTCATTCGATGAGGAATGGTCCCAAGTAGGATATAATATTATAACCTATAAGTTCAACAATTTTATTTTGATATATCCTAGGTATTTTTATGCAACTTATGGTAGAATGTTAATTAGATATTTCAATGGGACTATTAGGAGGTGCGGGGACCATTGGGAGGTGCTATGGATTTTATGGAATCTATTTTTGGTCTTAACACAACTCTAAAATAGTAATGGTCTGTACTTAGGCCATGCCATAGTGGCACTACACACCTAAATGTGGAAACCAATGTCCTAACAAGATAGGGCATACCATGCAAGCCGGTCGTTGTGACAAGGGTGTGCTACACCACTAGGGTGTGCCACGCTATTGGTCGAAGTAACACAAAAACCACATTTTTCTTAATTGTTTCAAGGGTAATTTGGTTATCATCCTAAATGCCCTAAGAATGAATACTAAAATATTTTTCCTCACCCTATAACACAAATTCATTGTTTCCTCTCGTCCCATGTTCTCAAGAACACCAAAAGGAAGGGTTTCTCTAAAAATCCAATCTCAAGGACTCTACAGTTAGAGTTTTTTTCATGAAATTTTTACGTTCATTTATGTGGGGTTTGAGAAAGGATTTCCTTTCACCCTTGTAACCAAAACTCTATTTTATATAATATAAGGATTTGATGATTAGTGTTCTAACACACTTTACATTATTTTGAGAGTGTGATGCTTTCTTATGACTTAAAGTTCATATCGAACAAGAATTCATATTTTCTTATGTTTTACTTATGTGATTGATCTTATGAATTGAACATTATTACTCTTGACAAGAAACAACATAAGTTGGTTAATGTACATAATTTTAGCATAATTCTATAGTTTTACGTGAAATTTAGAAATAGTAATTTAGATTACAGACTATTATGAAATGATTATGATTTTAGATTCCATCTAATGATCTAGGACATGATATGAACTTTACATAATTTCTTGTGAACATGATTCAGAAATATAAACAATATTGGTTTTTAGATTTTTATACTTATATTCTTACCTTTGGTGAATTTCATATATTATGTGCAACAGTATATTTTGGAAGAAGTTTTTAGCACCCAGGGAATACGTGTTTTGCACACCCAAACTCCAAAACTACATTCCACCATATGTTAAGAGGGTCCTCTTTAGTTGATAGTGTCTTCCTTTGGAGGAAGTCCTTATTGTTTAGAGTGTTTTCCTTATCAAGAGTGAATTCACGCAAAGCAACACTCTTTGACCTTGAAAGTTATAGAACACCTTTCCAATAAGGGTTATAGGTTGGGCTCCATATGCTCAAATAGGTCATTTCTGTTATAAGAATCTCCTACAAAAATTATTGGATATTAGAAACTAAGTGTAACAACTCACTGATTTTATTATATTTTTGCTTTAATTTTTATGTGTTTAGGATATTTCAATTTTCAATTTTGTACATGGACATGGTGAGTCTACATACATTTAGCATACATGTTTTAAGCTTATTGTTTAAATCAATTCTTACTTAATTACATTCACTCCCATAAACTCAGTATATTCCATATGTACTGTCGAAATATATATTTGTGTGGTTACATTTATAATGTAGGTTCTAGTTGTCATCTTAAGTAGCAAAATTATCCATGAACACCACTTACTATCTTTGTGTTCACATGAGTAAATTTGTCATTGGGGTATTTCACTTCATAGTCAAAGAATGTAGTACTATCATGCTGATTGGGGATATACATTTTTCTCGATTGATGACCCATGCTAAATAAATTGAGGTGGAGAAACTTAAGTAATAGGATAGGGAGACTAAAAAGGTCCTTATAGGTTGAATACATTTAGAACAAGTCAAGAGGAGGAAATTGTTCTCAATTTAAGAACTATTTATCAAAAACCACACCATCTTTACCCAGGTCCCATGCACCCAAGACTAAGTAGGAACAGTAGGGTCATGTACCGACCATTCGATCGTAGGGTAGCATTTTTAGGGGGTGTAATTTTTAAACCTGCAAAAAGTATGGTAGAAGTCATTTGAGTGAGTGCATGATTGGTAAGGATGTCTGGTATGGGTGTGGTAAACAAGGACACATATTCATGAATATTAAGTCGGCTAAGCAACGTAGTAGAGATACTCGCCCCCACACTCAGTTTGCTACCATAGTAGCCTATTAAGGTCGCCTATCCCATAATTAGGGTACTTTATCTGGCACTGGTGGAAGTCAGAAGCAAAACTAATTAAATGGTTTGTCCTCTCATAATGAACATGAAATATCCTTGATGTTGTTATTGGTATGCTTCGCATTGTTCATGTTGATTTTTATGTATTATTAGATCAATGTTCAAATTTCTCCTTTGTAACTCCTTTTGTTTCTATGAATTTTGGTGTTAGTCCTGAAAATTTTTTTGAGCCTTTCTTTGTTTCCACCATTGTTGGTGAGTTAGTTGCTGCTAGACAATTTTACAAAAAGTGGCCTATTATGTCCTTCATAAGGTTACCTTAACAAATTTAATAGGGTTAGAGATGGATAATTTTGATGTCAATCTTTGCATGGATTGGCTCCTATCATGATAGATATAATCGATTGTCGTTCTTGAATTATGAAATTTCAATTTCTTAGTGAGTTTGTCCTCAAGGGAGAGGGTAATACAATAACTCTTAAGGGAAATTTAATTTCCTATCTTAAGGCTAGAAGGTTAATCTCTAAAGGGTATATTTATCACCTAGTTTGGGTTAAAGATACTAAGTCTGAGACCCCAACCCTCTCTAATAAGCACATGTAGTCAATAAGTTTTCCATAGTCATTCCATAGGATTTTTGTGGGGTACCTCCCGATAGGGAAATCAAATTCAAGATTGATCTTCTTTAAATTACCTAGCTCATCTTCATTCCTCCTTAACAAATTCATTTGGCAGAACTTAAGGAGTTGAGTGAACAACATAAGGTCTCCTTAGATACGGGATTTATTAGACCTAATGTTTCTCTATGGGGTGCACAAATCTTACTAATGTGGAAAAAAATGGTACTCTTGGAAAAAGGATAGTACTCATAGAATACATAAAAATAAATGCAATATTAGCTTAATTGGAAGTTCATTAGCATGATACCGGTGATGGCGGGTTGATGGTTTAAAATAGTCAAAGTCATCTATTGAAGTTGAGGAGAAAGAAAGACAATGGGATGATTCTATACCTACTCAGTTAATAGATGCAGTCCATCAGTAAAAGGTAGAGGTTTCCTCTCATGGGGAGATAGTGTTCTCTGCTATCAGGGTTATTTGTGTGTTCCCAATTTTGATGGTTTGAGATCTAGGATAATTTGTGGAGTCTCATAGATCTAAGTAATTACTCACCCTATCACCAAAAAGACATACCACGATCTACGAGAAGTTTATTGGTGTAATGTTATGAAGAGGGACATAATAGAGTTTGTGGTAAAGTGTCCTAATTGTCAGCAAGTGAAAGTTTAGCATCAAAGGAAAATAAGAACTCTTCAACATATTGTCATACCTACATGGATGTGGGAGGTTATCTATATGTATTTTATTTTGGAACTTTCTTGCACTGCATGTTAGTAATATTTGATTTTGATCAACATGGATCGAATGAACAAGTGAGCTCATTTCTTGTGAGTGAAAACCTCATATGCAACTAAAGATTATGCTAAGTTATACCTTCTTGTGTTAGTGAGACTCCACCGGATTCACTTATACATCATCTTAGACAAAGGTTCTTAGTTTACTTCTCAGTGTTGATACTCATTTTATAAGGACCTTTTTACAAAGGTGAAGCTTAGTACTACTATCTAGCCTCAGACAGCTGGTCTGGCCGAGCAAACTATCAAAACTCTGGATGACATGTTAAGATCATGCATTATTAACTTCAAAAGTAATTTGGATAATTATCTACCTCTAGTTGAGTTTTATTATAATAACAATTACCATGCTAGTATTCAGATGACTACATTCTTGGATTTATACGACCATAGGTGTTGATACCCTATAGGGTGGTTCGAGATTAGTAAGGCTACTTTGACTAGGATGGACTCAGTTATCGAAGATACATAGAATATTTAGTAGATTGGTCAGAGGATGAAAACTTCTCAAAGTCCTCTAAAATAATATGAAAATGTTAGGAGGAGAGATAAAATTTTATTATTAGTGATTTAGTGTTCTTGAAGGTGTTACCCATGAAAGGAGTCATGAGGTTTTGAAAGATAGTGAATTAAATTCCCTGGTATATTGAAGAGGTCGCTTACGAGCTAGATTTTTGTCATGACCCAAACTAGGCCCTGAATGTGATGTACATCCCAAACAATGGAGGCCCAGACACCCTTCTACATCTGGTGGTCATGCACTATACTCACATAATAAAGAAAATATGTGGAGTTATAATAAAGGGAATCATGGTCATATTCATAATTCTATTTAACAATACAGAAAGAAATTATCAACACCTAGACCACATCTATTTCAGTCTTTGAAAACTCTAATACATACGAAAATGAACAATAACCGTCTAAAACTGGGACAAGGCCCCCAGTGAACCTAAACCAAAATAAATGACAATGACTGAAAGGAAATAGGCCTTTCGAAATAGAGACGGCTTACCAACTGCACAATTCACTTCTGTCTAAAAAACTCTACGGCTTATCAAGACCTCTGGACTGAGCCTCAGACCCTAAAATATGGGGAGTCAATACAATTGTACTGGTATGTGAAAAAATCAAAAGAAAATATTTTTATACAATATAGATGAGAGATTTTCATAAAGTCAATAATCATGATACTTAAGTAAAAATACATGGGCATACTTTAGTGAACTCCAACGCACATCTTTGAAAACATGACTCACTCTTTATATTAATCCTGAGTAGATGGTACACCCTACATTTCTTCGATCCCACGGGCTATATGGAATCCGCCCTTAACTCGGCGGCCAAGCCTCCAATCCAAGTATGCCGCAAGGATTAGAGTCTTAATTTCTATTCTAGTATACCAGTGTCTCAAGGAAAAGTATACATTATCTTTAGCCAATTATATCACCCAAATCGAGAAATTCAGTTATTCCGGCGAAAAGACCTTACACTCAAACGCCTTCTTCGGGTAACCATCTACCTCTCTTTAATCCCAATTATAGTACTTTAAAACCATTTGTTATACATTCAAAACATTCATCATTTATTCTTTTAAGGGAATAACTATCACCAGGTATCTCCATACCCTGACTTGCCAGTCTGTATCATATCAAATTCACTACCCATTATACTTCAAAACATACGCATGACCACCCAAGATTCATAAGGTCGAAATAGAGCCATCACTTTGAAATATCAAGAAAACTTATGAATTTATCATCTCTTTGCAAGATTCAAAATGTGTGGTGTTCATATTAATTTAATCATTCACATGCAATTCCTTCTCTTTAACGCAAGTATATGGTTACAACAAGAAACTCCCTCTCATCATCTATAAACCATTTCAAATACCATGATATTGAGAAGATCACTTTCAAACTTTAAAACATGCATTTCAAATAATTCACACTAAAATTATGAACTGTAGTTTGCAACAAGAGAGGGATTTCATACTCATGCTCTCAATCAAATCATATAAAATACACGAAAATCAAATATATAATTTAGTGGGTCTTAATATGAAAAATTCTATATATACAAAAAGTTATACTTGCTCAAAGATGACCATTGTATAATCGAATATCAAACTTTGGATGAATGAAGAATTCTTAGCTCAACTTTGCTTTAAGCGATTTCTATGAGCATTTTTCACCTCATAATCACTTCCTACACTAGGAGAAGGATCATGACATATGAATTTAAATATAAACCATGGAATTAGAGCTTATGTAGGTCGGAATAATGGTTCTCTTTCTAGCTTAAAAATGTAGAGTGTTACATTATCTCCCCTTGGGGATCATTCATCCCCGAATGATGGGTAGGGACTTGTTGACACTCTAAAAGTGTAGAATAAAGAACAAAAACTCTCATTGAAGATTTTTCCTTAGAAAAATATGCAAAGACATTAAACGAGTTTCATGATAACCGCTAGTGAAACGTGAAAGCACAAAGCATGGGATAATGAGAATTTACATAGGGATGATCCTGCACATGAGTTATATGAACATAATCATCACAACATAAGGCATAAGTTTATTTGATGATCATAGACCTGATTTATATTGGTACTAATAATGAAATAACATTTTGCGGATAATAGGATTAGGGTCATTCGCTACATTACAAAGTACCACGAATAGTCTTAAACATAGAGGCACTAATCGTCTACACCCCAAACAATAATTAGCATACTTCACTCTCAACAACTTACAATTCTCCAACCACATATCTAGCCACAAGAGTTTGAGTCCCACTACTTAGTACTTCTATGTTGAAGCCTAACTCGGAGTAACAAGGTGATAAATTAAGCTAAGGAACCCTATACTTTCCATCCCTTTAAGAATATTTCTTCACCTTATCACTACCATCAAACACACTCAGGATTTAATTTAGAGACTGCTAACCACATAGCATATAGGTTGTGCTTTCAGCAACTACAACATTCAAGACTAATCCTTACTATACCCACTACATAGATCTCCCCAATAAGACTAACGATTTCAATAACTCTAACGAATATTTTTGCCATATTCCTCCTTCTTAGCTATTTCACTTAACAAAAGTGCATCCCCTTCTTTTCTCTTTCACCTATAACCTTAGACCGAGAATCACATAAAAAAAAATTTCACCTTCAAGAACATCTACTCCCCTACCTAACACATCAACATGGTTCCACAACCACTATCATACTATCATACAGAGGGTTATTAAGGGACCTGAGCATAAATGTCATGAATGGGAGTAACACTATTAGGCCATAACTTATACTTATTGCACTACTCAAGAAAGGACATGAAGTAAAGATACGATAAAATAGACATGAGTGGATCCACATATCAAGTGTCTGGATCATAATTAGAGAGTCATTCAAAAAAACACAATTCAATATTAATTCTTAGGATAGAGCACAGTGAGAAAACATTGGTGCACATATCATGATAAAATAAGGAAAATAGACTGAATTACCCTCCTAGACCCTGAAATTTATAAGATAGAATGGGCACCTGATGCTTTATGTGATTCTCCATGTCGGTCCCTACTGATGTGGTTCCTGGCGCGATGTATCGATATCGCGTTGGCCCATTATTTTTGTAATACCCTGTACTTCTACCTAGCTTAAATTCATCCTGAAAATGTCAAAGACATACTTTAAAGATTAATACACTTTATATATGTGGAATTTTCAAGATTTTCACTTTTTGTTGTGTGGGAAATTGAATAAGTTTTCCATCAATACCAAATTCTCCTAAATCTGATAACCGGGTAAGAAGTTAGGCGATTTAAAGTTTCAGCCGTAAAACACCGTCATTTCAGCCAGTGGCGCATCGCGCCATTAGCCAAAATGATGTTTCTCAGTTTTCAGTAAGACTTCGTGATTACACCACATTGTGGAGGGATCTTAAATCCTAATTGTCATTTTTCCAATGAACCTCCGCGATGTCTCCGCGTCGCGCCAAACTTCCAGGTCCCAAACAAAGTGGCAATTCGATAGCTCCACGTCGCACCATCTCCCATTTTCTTAGTTGTCAAATTCTAGAGACACGGCGTGATAGAACCGCATCACGCTAACTTGCCAAATCGGAAAATTTTGACAAAAAAATAATATTTCGTCCAAGGATAAATTGGTCTTTTCCCAAAGTTTTAACACATCCAGGTGCAGGATTTAATCCCTAAAAATATTTCAAATCATAATTTACTCACTTTTTCCCCAAATCAAGAACATTCTCTCCCAAGAAACAAAACCCTAGCTTTCAAGAAATTAAAGCCAATTTCGAGAATCTCTCCAAGAACTTCAAGAAACTTACAATCAAGGTATGTCAAGTGTTGATTCATGGGTCCCTATCACCTATGAAGCTCAAGAATCTCTTTTTTAAAGTTCAAGTAAATGGATTTTTATGAATCCCATGTTGGGTTTACTTCTGTTCATGTTGATAATGACCAATTGAATTGTAGTCCATGTTTGGTGATAAATTTATGTGGAATTAGTTATTATATGAGTAGATTAATGTGAACCCATGATTAAAACCTTGAATCGTGAAATTAGAATTAAATCATGATGTTTACTTGTTGTGCAATGTTGTCTACATATACTATGTTCATTATGTGCTTGATGAATTACCTATGTGAACTAATAAGAGAAGAAACCATTCCATAATTATTTTATGTGCAAGTGTTTGATAAATTGTCTATGAGAATGAATTAATGCAATGATATAGTATGCAATTAGGTATTCCCCATTCATTTACAAGTGATACACCCCAAGTGTTCGTTGAAATGTCTTAATGAATGAATCGTGAATATATACCTTTTAGGCTTGTTTCATCATTTACATATTATACTATTGAATTTTGGCGGTATCTAATACCCGACAATTTAGTCGTGGGCCTAGAGCCAGTGTCATGTTTTCTCGATATCCTCAGTCAAGCCATGTACAATAGAATTTAGTCAATCATGTGACTTAGGAAAACTCAGTAATCCCAGTAATCTCAGAAAGCTCAGTGCTTCAGTAATCTCAGTAATATTCCATCTAGCAATGGAACTCAATGAACTCAGTCGAGTTCAGTTCAGTTAATTATGTTTAGTGTCTATTCAGATGGGAGTAATATTTAGCACTGAGTGAACCCAAGGATGAGGACACACACTGACAGTTGAGGGTGTGATCCTTAGAAGCAATCCTTGCGTTCCAAAACTATGTAGCTAGCATAGGTTGAGGTATCAACAATGACATATGAGGGTTGATGAGGTGGATAAACACTGTTAGATCAGGGTCCCACCATTTTCTTTTGGGGACACTATCTGATGAGGGTCACCCACAGCTTGTCTTTACTAATAGCACGGTATTGACACCCTTCAAATTGGGGATATAGATTGGACCCCAACCTAGCTATATTACTTTATTTGGGGCATGACAGTTAGATGACTACTTCCTACAGTTACAGTTTCAGATTCAGTCTCAGTAATAGAACTCAGATAGTTCTTCAGAATTTCAGGACTGTTAGATATAGTCAACTCAGAACAGTACGAAACTCAGTTAGTTCCATCAGAACCTAGACTACCATATACAGTCTCTCAGTATTAGTTATATCAGATATCAGTGACTCATGTTATCAGTAATCAAACTCAGTTGTCAGTACCATCACGAATTCAGTCACAGTCACTTATTCATGCATGTATTCTCGCGTTTATGGTATTCAGTCAGTTTGCATTATTTGTGATTTTGAACCTTTTGCATTCAGCCTACCTTATTTTCATACCAGTACATTCAAGCGTACTGACGCATTACGCTATGGTGTTTTATACCATAGGTTTAGAAGTACGAGCTCCAAAGCATTAGTAGTATTCCAGTTTTTGCAGTCATAGTTAGCAGTGAGTCCTCATCCTTCGAGGAAATGATCATTACTTTATTTCTTCATTACTTAGTGTATTTCAGTAGTTGGAGTTAGTTGAGTACATATCCCATCAACTCCTTATTCAGACAGTTTAGAGGATTTTAGACTACAGTGTTTTCAGACTAGATGTTTTCAGACATTGTTTTGGTTTTGATATTGTCGTACCACATTATTCTGATATGGTTTTATCAGATGTTTATCAGTTTTGAACCTTATGGCATGTTTCAGACTACTATTTTTGCATTTATACAGTATATTATGTAGTGTTCAGGCATAGATATCAGTCATGGGTTAGCTTGTGGTCCTTCAGGATCATGAGCACCGTGTAGCATTCCGGATACTATATTCGGGGCGTTACAATTTTGATCATCCAAACATGCCTTAAACGTTATCTGAAAAATCTGAAACTTTCCTGAGATACCCCTTTTACACCCCTGACCATGAATCAACTCAAAAATCTACATCTCGAGGTCGGGAAAATCAATTTAAAATTCATGGAAGTTAAGAGCACATAAATATAACTAAGTTTTTTAACAGTCAGAAAAAAAATTCAAGTTGTCAGCTCTCCATATATGCAACCAAGAGTGGGATTGAGTCAAGAATGCTACGGGGTGTTACATTACAACTAAGACAAGGATTGCCGCTCGGAGTGATTTCTCCTTATTCAAGAAACAGAGATTTACCATAAGTTTGCATAAACCTTATCACTTTGGCTAAACCTGACATAGGATGAATCGGTGACATATAGAAACATACTTTATTAGGACCAAGCATGCTAAGAGACATAGATTTTTATGGATAACGAACAATATAACATATGGCTTGCATACATGAAAGATTGGATTACTGAGAGACATAATTGCTTCTTGTTTGGAGGTCAGATCATAAATATAAGTCCATACAGAACTCGAACCATAGGCATAAGCATGACTTGAACAAATGACGTAATACATTAATAGGATACTCTCCTAAATTGAAGTAGGAGGATTATGCTTGAGTAGAATTAGGTCCATCATTGTTCCTCCCTGTAACTTGCCACACTGAAAACATTCGGGGAATTCCCTTAACTCACCATCTCCCCCTTAGATGAAAATCACAATCCTAGACTTACGGACATATCCCTTTATCAAATGTATAGCCACCACGCTCAACATAAAAGAAACATCACCACATACTTAAAACTCTAAACTCTCTTAAAGTCCTTGATTTTCTATAAAAGCTACTATTAACTTTTGCTAGCCTCTATAGCCAGCACTCTACAACTCTCACTCTCATGAGCGCACGCATCCACACCCTTATCTCAAAAGGTGGGGGGTATCAATAGACACATGAACATAACTCCCCTCAATAAATTTGATATAATGATACTAAACTCTTTCTAAGCCTCCCCCTTCAGGGATACTAATTGCAACTTCCTCTAACAACCAAAGTCATCAACTTACAACTAACATTTTCATAGGCATAGACACCTACGCCTCTAAACACTTAACATTTTATCTTCAATTGCTTAGAATACTATAATTACACCTCTAATCACATAACATACAACTTAACAAAAGTTGTATAACTATACCAAAGATGCACATTGTCTACCTATATTTCCTCAAGTTCAACTTTAATGAACACTATAAAACAACTCCCTAGACTTCTTTATACTATAAAATTCAAAAACACAAACTAGATACACATAACACGTATACCATACAACCTTATCGAACAACATGTTATCTGGGGTTCAACTTATTCTTATACGATTATCACACTTATCACCTTAATGACTCAACCATAATCCATCATTTAACACCCGTCCTCTTGTACATAAATATCACAATCATCCACTCTTTATTCCGCAAGTCGCCAACCTAGGCTATTTCTAACATTACACCAACCTAACTGATTAATTCCCTTAAAAAATTTATTATCAATCTCGAGCTACTATTCTCACCACTACACTCCCCATCTAAAGTTCAAGCCTGTTATCTATCCTCAATTATACACCACTGGTAAAACATGCCACATATTATACTAGTCCATCAAATTGGGAAATCAACCCAAATATTTTACTTCACTTAACTCTACTACTTACAATCACAACCCCTCCATGACATTTCTTTTACAATTCAAAATACAATACATACTTTCTCATATGAAGTACTAGTTTACTACATCTTAAAGAAAATGACCATCAAAGGGAGTAAAGTAACACGATAGGATTATATGATCAAAATCTTATAGTATAAACTATTTTAATTTTATCAACATATTCTAATTCCTCACATCATACTCACTTGCCTTATCATACATCACAATGATCTTCAAAATTCAATAAACACTAATGAGCCTCTACCAACAACTTATTAACTAGTCCACCCCTTTTCTCTTTCCACTTACAAATAATTTCTACAACCACCATAACTATCCACTTTGAGATCCTTCTCTATTTTGAACAATTAATAATTATATCCCGTCACTTCCTTTACAAACAATCATATAAACTAAAATTATTTCTACCACATTAGTCTATCACTATAAAATAGAAAACCACCCCTCATTCAGTATTTATACAACTAAAACCCTTTATTTACACAAAAGTCACCCTCACTCTGACTTCTAACCTTATGACTTCATATCACCAACTTTTTGGCCCATCTCACTACCAATAGTTCATGACACTATACCATATACTAATATTGGAGTATAAATACCATTCTAACATTCTGCTGCACAATATTACCCTTACACATGACATCTGCAAAAAGAATTTTGAAAGTGGACAGAATAGACTTTGTGCCTCATGCTGAAAAGTACGATTTCATCAGAATAAAGACATACACTTTAATCTACACACCTTGAAGAACTAATGGACTTCTCTCAAGTCCTTGTGCTATCTCATCACTTTATAGATAACTCGATCAGAGAGAACCACATCGTTAGGAGAGCTACACTCTTAGACTTGTATTGCCTTAACAATGAGGAATGGCCTATGAAATTAGAGTAAGGAAGGAATTTAGATAACTATCTGATGGATGAAGCTATAGCACAAACTAAAGTATGAAAGAATAAGAAACAACTCCTAAATACCAGCACCCTCCTGATTATAAGTGTGGTGCACAACACACCCATAAGCAAGACTCTACTAGACATGATTTCGCAGACACCCTGGGACCATGAATCGTCTTTTGATACCAAGTTTGTCCCGACCCATACTAGGCCCTAGCCATGATGAGCATCCTAAACCATGGAGGCTCGGACGCCCTTATACATCAGGTGATAATGAACTATACTCACATAATAAAGAAAATATGTAAAATTATAATAAATGGAATCATGGTCATATTCAAAATTCTGTTTAATAATACGGAAAGAAATTTATCAATGCCTAGACCACATTTGTTTCAGTCTACAAAATCTTTAATACATATGAAAATGAACAATAACCATATGAAATAGGGAAAAGGCCCCAGTGAACCTAAACAAAAATAAATGACAGTGACTAAAAGAAAATAGGCCTTCCCGAATAGAGAAGGCTCACCAACTATACAATTTACTTCTGTCTGAAGAACTCTTTGGCTTATCAAGACCTCTAGACTTAGCCTCAGACCCTAAAATATAGGGGGTCAATACAATTGTACTGGTATGTGAAAAAACTCAAAATAATATATTTTTATACAAAATAAATGAGAGCATTTCATAAAGTCAATAATCATGATATGCAAGTAAAAATATATGGGCATACCTTAGTGAACTCCAAGGCACTTCTTTGAAAACATGACTCACTCTTTATATTAATCCTGAGATAGATGGTACACCTTACATTTCAACGATCCCATAGGCTATATGGAATCCGCCCTTAACTTGGCGGCCAAGCCTCCAATCCAAGTATGTAGCAAGGATTGGATTCCTAATTTCTATTCTAGTATACCAGTGTCTCAAGGACAAGTATACTTTAGCTTTAGCCAATTATATCACCTAAATCGGCAAATTCGTTTATTCCAGCGATGAGCCCTTACACTCAAATGTCTTCTTTGGGTAACCATCTACCTCTCTTTAAGACCAATTTTTGTTTTTTAAAACCATCTGTTATGCATTAAAAACATTCATCATTTATTCTATTAAGGGCATAACTATCATCGGGTATTATCATACCCTGACTTGCAAGTCCATATCATATCAAATTCACTGCTCATCATTCTTCAAAACAAACACATGACCACCTAAGATTCATAATGTCACAATAGAGCCATCACTTTGAAATCTCAAGAAAACTTATGCATTTATCTTCTCTTTGCAAGATTCAAAACGTGTGGTGGTCATATTAATTTAATAAATCACATGCAATTCCTTCTCTTTAACGCAAGTATATGGTTACAATGAGAAACTCTCTCTCATCATCTATAAACCATGTCAAACACCATGATATTGAGAAGATCACTTTCAAACTTTAAAACATGAATTTTAAATCATTCACAATAAAATTATAAACTTTAGTTCGCAATAAGAGAGGGATTTTATACTCATGCTCTCAATTAAATCTTATAAAATACACAAAATTCATATATATATATATATATAGTTACATTTCAATTGTCATGAAAATTAGTTCAAAACAACCTATATTTAAATCAAAACTGTCCCATGATGCATAATCTTTGAAAATCATATTGTATACATCATTATAAATCATAATTAGTGATCTTTAATCTTGAAAAAATATTTAAACTTATGCCCAAGGTTTTTAGAGTAGTCCTACATACCTTAGATTATAAAATTTGAAATATGGAACCCAGATCTTGATTCATTTCTTAGAATTCTTGATCTTTAGGGATGAGTTCTTGACTTGAAGAATGACTATTCTTGAAACTTCCTTGAGAAACTTGAATTTGAAAGGCTTGAATTATATATTACTTGGAGGATAAGGGTTGAATTTTGTTCTAGGGGAAGGTTAAGGTTTTTACGTGAGTTGATTTGAAAAAAAATGGGCAAATAATGCCCCTCTTTTTGTTATAATTCATGTTTGGACGACTGAGGATGGGGAAAAAGACTAAACTACCCCTTGACCTCTCTTTCCCGTGTAAATGACCATCGTGGTGCGATTCCCAGAAATGGAAATGAAACTCACATCGCGACTCCAAGAAACGGGAATGAAACTCGCGTCGTGACCTTATCACGACAGCTCACTGCCTCACATGAAAAATGACATAACATTTTACTCGGGTATCGAATTTTAGAAAAAATTATATCTTTGGAAAGATAATTCGATTATATACAATTTGGTGTGTCTTAATAAGATAAATTCTATATAGACAAAAAGTCATACTCGCTCAAAGATGATCCTTGTAGAATCAAGTATCAAACTTTGGACGAATGAAGAATTCTTAGCTCAGCTTTGGTTTAAGCAATTTCTATGAGCATTTTTCACCTCATAATCACTTCATACACTAGGAAAAGGATCATGACATGTGAATTTAAATATAAACCAAGTAATTAGAGCTTACGCACGTAGGAATAATGGTTTTCTTTCTTACTAGAAATTGTGGGGTGTTATAATTTTCTGTCAAAATTAGCCATTGTTTATCCAGTTTTCTCATTGTCTATGTTGTAGAAAAGTATTAGAGACCCATCATTGGTAATAACCATAGAAAATATTAGAGTGAAAGATAGTTTATACTATGAGGGGATCCCAGTTAAAATTTTAGATTGTCGAGTTTGAAGGTTAAGGAATAAGGAAGTTGCTTTAGTGAAAGTCTTGTGGAGAAATAAGTCAGGTTAAAGAGCGACACTTGAATTAGAGGATAACATGATGAATCAATATTCTCATTATTTTGTCCTATAATTGATTCAACATGAGGTGAGAATTCCATTAAAATTGATTCTCTGCACTGACATCCTTACTTATATTTATCAAATATATAAGGTTCTTGTGAGGTCAGTCAGTTTATATATATACATGTTCTTGGGGTAAGTATTTTCAATTGGGTGGCATTGTAAGCCTCAGACCTTATCCCATTGCACCCATAAGATAATTTTTTTCCTTAATGATACCTTCATTCGAGGACGAATGGTCCCAAGGGAGAGATAATGTTATGTCGCATAAGTTCAGCAATGTTATTTTTATATATCCTTTGTGTTTTAATGAAATTTAAGTTTGAATAATTATTAGAATAGTATCGGGACCATTAGGTAGTGATTTAGAATTTTTGGAATGCATTTTTGGTCTTAGCATCACTCTAATACAATAACGGTCTACGTTTTGGAGGTGTCATAGAGGCAAGGAACACCCAGATGCAAAACCGAGTAGCTTGGAGTGATAAGGGAATGTCAAACTAGATGGTCACCATAATAAGGGTGTTCTACACCACTAGCTTAGTGTGACAAGTATGTGCCACCCAGTTGTCAGAACAACGTCAAAACCTTATTTTTCTTATATTTTTAGGGTAATTTAGTCATTTTCAAACTAAATGATCCTTGAATAAATGCTAAAATATTTTACCTTACCCCATAACACAAATTCACCATTTCCTCTCCTCCCAATATCTCAAGAACACCAAAAGTAAGGATTTCTATCAAAATCCAATATCAATGACTCTATATTAAAAGTATCTTTCAAGAAATTTTTAAGTCGAGCTATGTGGGGTTTGAGCTAGGATTTCCTTTCACCCTTGTGCCCAAAAACAAAGTTTAATATGAATTTACGGGTGTGATGATTAGGATTTATACACTCTTTACATTCTTTTGAAATTATGATGCTTCATTATAACTTAAAATTCATTCAGTACAAGAATTCATATTTTCTCATGTTTTTACTCATGTGATTGATCTTATGAATTCAATTTTACTGTTCTTGACATGAAATACCATAAGTTGTTAAATGTACGTAATTCTAGCATGATTCACTCAGTTTACAAAAAATTTAGACTTACTATTTTACATTACAAACTGTTACAACACAATTATAATTTCAGTTACAATCTTATGATCTTAGACATGATATGAAATTCACATATTTTCTTGAGAACATGATTCAGTAATAGAAAAAAGATTTGTTTTCACCCTTATAAACCTATGTGCTTTCCTTATGGTGAATTTCATATATTATGAGCACTAGTATATATTGGGAGTAGTTTTTAGCACCAAGGAGATGCAAATTTAGCACACCCAAATTCCTGAACTATATTCCACCATAGGTTAAAGGGGTCTTCTTTAGTTTGGAGTGCCTCCCTTAAGAGGAAGTCCTCATTAGTTGAGAGTGTATTCATTATCAAGATTGAATTCATGCCAATCAAGGTTCTTTACCCTAGCAATCTATAGAACATACTTTCAACAAGGGTTATAGGTTAGGTTCTATGTGCTCAAATAAAGCATGTAGGTTATAAGAATCTCCCAAAAAAATTATTAAATTTTCGAAACTATGTGTAATGACTGACTAACTTTACTAGATTTTTTTTACTACAACTTATGATTTTATGTGTTGCTCATGGACATGGTGATTTTCCATACACTTCGCATGCATGTTTTAAGCTTATGGTTTATATTTATTCTTACTTAAATGCATTTTCCATACACTTAGAATATTCCTGATTTACTGACCATGAATATATCTATGTGGCTATTTTGTTTCATAATGTATGTTCTAGTATTCATCCTCAGCAACATAATTAGCCATGATAACCACTTTCTATAGGGTCATATATGTATTCTCATGTGTAAGTTTGTCATTTATGTGTTTGATATGATGGTCAAGGAATGTAGGACTCCAATGTTTGTTGAGGATATGGATATTGCTCATTTTAGAACCTATGCTCAGTAGATTGACGTTGAGAAACTGAAGGAACATGATAGGGAGACAAAAAAGGTTTGATAACTATTTGTCAACTCCCGTACCGTATTCAACCAGTGACCCTACACCTAAGACTAAGTAGGAACAGTAGCGTCAAGTGCCGACCCATATATCTCAAAGTATAATTTTTAGGGGAAGTATTATTTTCAACCTACAAAAAGTTTGGTAGAAGTCATCCGAGTGAGTGCATGATAGGTAAGGATGGTTGTTATGGGTATTGTAAGTCAGGCCATAGACTCAGGGATTGCCCGTCGGCTAAGAAAAGTAATAAGAATACTCACCCTCATATTATGTTCACCACATCAACAACCCATTAAGGTCACCTATCTACTAAATAAGTTGTTTTCTCTAGTGCTAGTGGTAATCAAAAGCAAAACCAATTTTATAATTTGTCCTCCCATCAAGAACATGAGATATCCTTGATGTAGTTACTAGTATGCTTCGTGTCTTTCATGTTGATATTTATGTATAAGTATATCAATGTTTCAATCTCTCCTTTGTATCTCTTTTTTTTATATATAAATTTGGTGTTACTCTTGAAAAATTTTCTAAGCCTTTTCAATTTCCACTGTCGTTGGTGAGTTAGTTGTTGGAAGATGAAATTATAGAAACTGGACATTAAAGTACTTTATAAGGTCACATCAAAAAATTTAATAGAGTTATAGATGTATAATTTTGATATCATTCTTGGCGTGGAATGGCTCTATCCATGCTATGCTATAGTCGATTATCGTAATCGAATTATAAAATTTCAATTTCCTAGTGAGTGTCCTTGAGTGGAAAGGTAGTTCAATAACTCCTAAGGGTCATTTAATATCCTATCTTAAGGGTAGAAGGTTAATATCTAAAGGGTGTATCTTTCAAGACCAAATTACTCAGGTCATGATGGCGCGTACTATAACCCACCTGTAGGAAAGACAAACCCATAGTCTGGAACGGCTAGTAATGGACTACCAAATATATAAATAAAAAAACTGTTAATAGATGAAATAAAGAACCAATTACATAATATATTCCCAAAACTTTGTGGTATCAGTACAAGAGATTCTAACATTATAAGAGTACGAGAATGAAATACAAAGGGTATTTCAATATTACAACTTATGTATGAATACAACATGAAGAATAATCTAGTACAAATAAAGGAGGTAGGTAATACTCTGAACACCAGGAGCTCCCTCTAAGTCTCTGAAATAAGGTTTCTCTGCATGACGTATACATTAATGGTGATAACCCGTACTATGATTAACAGGGTGCAGAAGTGTAGTATAAGTACCAAACCAATGGTACTCAGTCGGCAAAGGCGAACTGAGCTGCAAAGATAAAGCAGATGTATATATAACATATAAAAAGAACGAAAAATACACCTAAGTGTTCAGGAACCAAATAAAATAGCTAATGAAATATTAAGGATAACCTATCCAATGCATGTCAAATATAGTAACATAATAAGGCTAAAAATATATTGAGGATGAACTATCCTATTCCAGTCATACTAAAAAATCTCAATACTACACTGTATATCCCTGGTCAATATATAAATAAAGGACGAAAGAAGGATATATAGCCTTGTACAAGGCCAAAATATGAATATATGATCCAAACAAATGTCGAAAGGGGTTTACATTAACACCATAGCTACATATAGATAGATATACACATATGTATATATAAGGTCAACTTGAAACACAACTTAGATCATCATACCATCATTTTAAGACCTCATTATGATCCTATCATAATTTAGTACTAACATGCTCAAGGTTTCTAATCCATATATCTCATCAAGAAGTAATCATGCATAATAATTAAATTATATGATGGAAGAGGCAAGAACCATACCTAGATCTCAAAATTGAATCAATGACCAATCTGTCATAATCTAGACATAACAATGACCATAACAATGATGATAAAATGATGATAACATTATCATTAACAACGTGAGTAACTGACTATTTTGTAAAACCAAATACCTAGCAAAGCCTATACATACCCCTACCGCCTTAATCTTAGAAGGTTAAATTAACATACAATAACATAAGTCAAAGTCATTACCCATATCTATGTAGCCGTCCTATATCAGCTGATAGATATACGCACATAATGGTGATAGGCGATGCGTATAGAAGTATAAATTCAACAAAATGCACTATACCATAACCATCATCATCATTATAACAATCATCACTATCATCATCCTCATCATAATCATCATCCAGCCTTGTCGGGTATCAATATCATAATCATAAAATCCTCCAGCCTTGCAAGGTATAATCACATCATCATAATATCCTCCGACCTTGCTGGGTATTATCACATCATCATAATATACTATTCCCTTTTCGAGTATCATCATAATATCCAACTTAATATCAATAATATAGAGCAGGCCCAACAATGGATAAAGTAAAGTGCAAGCCTCACAACGGCTAAAGTGAAGTGCAAGCTCCCTGAGTGCTAAAATAAAATGTGAGCCCTACGAGTGCTAAAGTAAATAATCATGAAAGAGAATCAAGGTAGATTATATTTCCATAATTCATCATTCCTTATCAATATCACATTATCAATAAGCATATATAAATTTATAAATACAAATATATTATAAATGCATGGACTCAAACTGTGACTAAAAGAGTGTAAGTTCATAAATCCATTGCCCGGAGTGATCTTAGCGACTAATCATTATAAAAGTATAGAAAGGGCCAGAATCATTCACAACCAGAATAATTAGTAATATCAAATCATAGTGTAGGATTATCTCACTTAACTCCTTAAAATATCACTCTTAACCTCTTTTCCTACAAGTTATTCAATAAAGATTGGCATTTATTATTGTTAAAAAATTCCATTATTAAGGTAGAAAGTGAACTTTAACCCTTAGTCATTGGCAACCATTATAATATTTTATTATAATCATAATTGTATAAACAATCGATGCAACGATCATGAATGTACCAAGTCTATGCATGCCATAACTATTATTCAAACATTGGAATTATAAACATCATACCGCATCTTCCTCCATCCCATACTGGAAAGATATGTATAAACACAAACATATATATAGATATTCATATACTACAACCATATAGTCTACAAGGATAATTACACCCCGGATATCAAACCTATATCATAACAAGACTTTTGTCCAAGTAATTTATCCGAAATAATCATAACATTGTAATCACAACCTTGATCCCACATACATATCCAAAACTCATATCAATAATCTTATTAGTAAGAAATCTCAAATCATAAGTCATAGCCTAAATATGAGGCATAACATATTTATAGGTGATAGAGCATGTTTGTAATCATCACACATCTAGGAGGCATATTATTAGAAAGGCATCTCACATCTAGGAGAAATAACATAATGCTAAGCCATAAATCATAACTAGGAGGCTCATCACACCTATGAGGCATCTCATATTTATCGGTCATATATCATGACAAAGAGGAATATCGCCTCTCTAGGCCAATTATCATATCTAAGAAGAATATATCTCTATAGGCCAAATAATATATCTAAGAGGGATAACATCGATAAAGGCTCAACATCATATGGAAGAGGAAATAGTATCTCTATTTTCCCAATATCATAACCATAAGCCATTAGTAACTATTTGGGGGTAAGATACATCCTTATTCATCAATTCATTAAGCAACTCTCATAAATAAGGCTCATTAGTCTCATCTATTCCAAAAAGCCGCAACTAAATCCATAATGACTAACACAAGTATTTGCCTAAGTTGGATTGGCGAACCCATTTCTAATCCTCAATTCCTATATTTAGGCAATCTACACACCAAACTAAGTGTAAATATCGGAGACTACCCCTAGTCGTTACATGGTACTTATGATCTCGAGAGATCACAAGCTAACCCATGAGCTGGTACCTTCTATGAGCACTGAATAATATGATCATAAATATGGAAGAATACTGACAAGCCATAAGATTTTAAATATCTGAATTCAAACTAAAATATGAATCTAGGAAAATGACTGTCTGAATCTGATAAAGTACTGATAAACTGAACAACTAACTGATAGTAATGTCTAAAAAGCCTCTAAGATTTACTGACTGAAAGTTGATGGGATAAGCCCCCACCTAACTCTACTGGCTACGTAAATAAAGACATAAAATAAGATAGTCTGCCCTCGGGTGATGAGGACTCACCACTGCTACTGTACTACCGAGAATTTGAGGGACTAAGTGCTATCCGGGAACTAAGCATCAACACCTATGATATGAGACATTATAACATAAAAAAAAGGTATGCGATCAGTACTTTGAATGTACTGGTATGCTAAATGAGGTAGACTGATATGCATGGTTTCATAAATAGGAATAATAAACTATCTGAATATATATTTAAAGCATGGAAAGATGAATAGGGAACATCAAATCTGTAGGCACTGGAAATACATGAAGCATGTAAATACTGTGTATGCATGAGAATCTGTAAATACTAAAAATACATGAAAATCCGTAGACACTGAGGATGCATGACTAAGCATATCACATGGACTAAGTAAGTTCTATAAACTGAAATAATTGGAATCTATATGTTTATGTCAAACAACACTAAGACTGAATAACTGAAGTGAGACTGTAATTAAGACTATATCTGAGACTGTGGGAGGTATTATCTAACCAGTATTCCCCAATTTGAGCTAATCGGGGTCCAACCTGTAACCCCAGTTGGAAGGGTGTTAATACCGTTCCACGGGTACTAACCATGGTTGTGTGAATCCACTAAACTAATGTAATGTCCAAAGGACTAAGGGTGTTAACCCTGAACTGACAGGTGACCCCTGTGAGATAGTTAAGCCTAATCTGACGGGTGGTTTCTCATACCCTACGTTGGCTATGTAGTTCTAGAGTATAGGGACTGCTACTAATGACTCTACCTATCTGACGGGGAAGCTTCCATCCCTATCCTTGCTCAGTGCTAAATCCCACTCCCAACTAAATGACATTAAAATACTAGATTATTCTGAGTTTAACTAACAATTCTGATAATGTTCAAGATATAATCTAAAGTTATTCTGAAGATGCTGAGACAACATTAAGTAAACAACTACGGTTTTGGGTATTCAATACCCCTAAGACTCAAAACAATAGTAGTAGCATGAAACAAAAACATTGAAGGGCATAGCATGAAGGCTCTTATTAAATCAATTGCTCTTGTAGGCATTTTATCAAACACTTATAGTTCATGGTTTAAAATAATCACAGAATTACTAAAGGACTGGGATAAGTTACATGAAAATATCATGGAAAACACTAAGTCATGATTTAATTCAACAAATGATAATACTAAAACATCAGCAATCAAATAACAACAATAACTTCATTAAAACATGGTATTAAATCAAAGTTCATTGAGATTAATTGATGAAATCATGATTTAAAATCAAATAACTTAAAAAGATCATAAATTTATAATTAGGGAGGGTTACTTGGGCTTCATGGATGAAAGGAATCCATGGATGAACATCTAACATACCTTAACGGATAAATTTCTTGAAGTTCTTGGGTAAATTCTTCAGAAATTACCTTGAATTTGAAAGCAAGGGTTTCTTGTTCTTGAAAAGAGGATCTTTAATTGTGAAGAAAAATTGAAGTAATGATGACTACTTAGGGTGTTTAGGGGTTAAATTTTGTGTTTTAGGTTAATTAGGGCCTTGGACAAAGACCCAAATACACTTGAATAATTTTAACAACAGAAGCTAAAAACTGACCATCCCAATTTTTTTTTTGGCCTTGGCACGACGCGGCACTCTCGCACATAGCCACTGGAAAAGGGACAACTGGGACCTGGACAAACACTGCGATGAACCACCTTCGTGGTAAGCCTTGGAATGCTATTTTGGCCACCTCCGCGATGCGCCAACATCGCGGAGGCCCATTGGAAATTGACAAATAGGAAATTGGTCTGCTCTGCGATGCACCATTATTGCAGAGTCACACTGGAAATCGACTATTGTCATTTGTCCTGTCTACGCGATGCGCTAAGGGTCAAAATGACTGAAACTTAAGATCGCCATAACTTCTTACCCGGTTATTGAATTTGGGTGAATTTTATATTGTTGGAAAGCTAATTGAATTTCCTACACAATGGAAGGCTCTAAACTTAAAATTAATGAGTGTTTCAAAAATTTAATATATGAATACTCATCCATTGGGACTTAGATAATGCTAAGAAAATATGGGGTGTTACAATATCTCCCCCTTGCGATCATTCATCCCTAAATGAAACTGGTTAAGCTGAGGGAACTGATGGACTGAGATTACATACTGAATATGCATGTTTGATGCATAGAATTCATGACTAAGATGATTCATGAATGCACGACTAACATGAACATTATGTGCAACTGAAAATGAGCATGATAAAGAAAAATCTTAAGAAGATTTGGTATCTTATACTAAATTTGGATTCGCGGAGAAAAGATAAAGGTACTTGGCCTGCATATCTGCCTCTGCTTCCCAAGTGGCTCCCGTAACGGATCGGTTCCATCAAAGAACTTTGGCTAGTGAAACGTCATTGTTCCTTAGTCAACGAACTTGATGATCAAGAATTTCAACTGGAACTTTCTCAAAGGAAAGAATGTTCTAAATATCTATATTTTCTAAGGGGACAACTACAGTTGGATCACCAATACACTTTTTCAACAATGAGATATCTAATACTGGTTGTACTGAGGCTAAATCTGAAGGAAACTCTAGCTCATAAGCTACCTTTCTGAAATGACTGAGGATTCTAAAGGGATCGACATATTAGGGACTGAGTTTTCCTTTCTTGCCGAATCTCCTCATTCCCTTCATGGGATAGATTCTTAATAACACAAGATCACCTACCTCAAACTCGAGATCCTTTCTCCTCATATATACATACGATTTCTATTGGCTCTGGGAAGCCTTAAGCCTTTCTCTAATCAACTAAACATTTTCTAAAGCATCAAATACCAAATCAAGCCCTACTACTACAGCCTCATCTACTTCAAACCAACCAATTAGATATCTATATCTCCTACCATAGAGAGCCTCAAATGGAGCCATACGGATACTGGAATGATAGTTATTATTATATGTGAATTCAATCAAAAGCAAATGGTTATCCCAACTACCCTTGAAATCAACAACGCATGCTCTCAGTATATCCTCAAGAGTTTGCATGGTCCTTTATGCTTGACCATTTGTCTGAGGGTGGAAGGCTGTACTGAGGTGGAATTGGGTACTAAGACCCTTTTGGAATGCTTTTCGGAAGTGAGAGGTAAATGGAGTACCTCTATCTAAGATGATAGATAAGGTAACACCATGCAACCTAACCAACTCTCTAAGATAGAGATTAGCATAGTTCTCTGCTGAATAAGAGGTATGGACTGGCAAGAAATGAGCTGATTTGGTCATCCTATCTACAATAACCCAACTAGAGTCATGCTGATGATGGGTACGAGGTAAACCTGTCACAAAGTCCATGTTCACTTTCTCCCATTTCCACATGGGAATACTGAACTCCTGCATGAACCCACTAAGTTTCAGGTGTTCAACCATAACGTACTGCCATATACAACACTTCGCTACAAACTCTGTAATATCTCACTTTATCCCACTCCACCAATAGATCTCCCATAAATTGCAGTAGATCTTCGTGGCCCCTTGATGAATAGAGTAACGCACCCCATGCGCTTCTACAAGAATTCATTGCCTCAAATCATCTACACCAAGCACACACAATCTATCCCGACAACGCAAAACACTATCTCCCTTTTGGGAGAAAACCTCCACCTTCTAATCTCTGGATGATTCTTCCAACTTAGCTAGACTGGGATCCCTATCGTGCTTTTCCTTAACCTCAAAAACTAGAGATGATTCTGAGCTACTCTGCACCTACACATTACCTTCTGCTGAATCGAGTAAACGTATACCTAGTCGGGTAAGCTGATGAACTTCCTGAGCTAACTTCTTCTTACCATCCTCAACATAAGCTACACTACCCATAGATATTCTACTGAGATTATCAGCCACTACATTGTCCTTTCCAGAATAATACAGAACACTCATGTCATAATCTTTTAATAACTCTAACCATCTCCTCTAATGCAAATTCAAATCTTTCTAAGAAAACACAAACTGAAGGCTTTTGTGAGCTGTGAACATATCTGCATTCACCCCAAACAAGTAATGCCTCCAAATCTATAAGTCAAACACTACAACTGCTAGCTCAAGATCATGAGTTGGATAATTCTTCTCATGGGGTTTAAGATGTCTAGAGGCGTAGGCTATGACCTTACCTCTCTGTATGACGACACAATGCAAACCTATTAAAGATGTATATTTGTACATAATAAAACCATTTGAACCATATGGTAGAGCCAAGACTGGGGCTGAGGTGAGTCGAGTCTTTAACTCCTGAAAACTCTTCTTATAGAAATTTGACCACTGAAACTTAACTTACTTCTGAGTCAATATGGACATGAGGGATGCAATAAAAGAAAAAATTTCAACAAACCGATGGTAATAGCCAGCTAAACCCAAGAAACTCTTGATATCTAATGGAGAGATAGGTCTAGGTCAGCTTCTCACCACTTTAGTCTTTTGAGAATCAACTCTAATGCCATCACTGAAAATAATATAACAAAGGAATGCTACTGATCTTAGCTAAAATTCACTCTTATTGAATTTAGCAAACAACTGATGAGCTCTTAGAGTCAGAAGCACTACTCTGAGGTGGTTTGCATGCTCATTTTTTTGCTATGGGAGTAAACAATAATGTCATCAATGAAGACTATGATGAACATGTCTAAGTACTGCTTGAATACTTGGTTTATCAAGTCCATGAAGGTTGCTGGGGAATTTGTAAGAACAAAGGACGTGACTAGAAATTCGATGTGACCATATCGAGTTCAGCTATTTTTGGAATGTCACATTCTTATACTCTAAGCTAATGATAGCCTGATCTGAAGTCTATCTTAGAAATGTAACTGGCACCCTGAAGTTGGTCAAATAAGTCATCGATTCTAGGAAGTAGATATTTATTCTTTACTGTGACCTTGTTCAACTGACGGTAGTCTATGCACATTCTAAGAGAACCGTCTTTCTTATGCACGATTAGAACAGGTGTGCCTTATGGGGTGATGCTAGGTCTAATAAATCCCTTATCTAAGAGATCATTCAAATGTTATTTCAGTTCTTTGTGTTTAGTTGGAGACATTCTGTATGGCAGAATAGATATAGGCTAAGTATCTGTGAGAAAGTCTATTTCCGAAGTTGATTTCCCTTTCGGGAGGAACTCCGGGATGATCTTCAGGAAATACATCTGATAATTCATTTACTACTGGGACTAACTCAAGAGTAGGAGTTTCTGAGTTAGAGTCTTTGACTCGCATAAAATGATAGACACACCCCTTGGATATCATCTTTCTGGCTCTAAGGTAAGAAATCAACTTACCTCTAAGAGCTGTAGTACTACCCCTCCATTTAAGGACTAGTTCATTTGAAAACTAAAAATGAACTATTCTATTTTTACAATCAACTGAGGTATAGAATGAGTGGAGCCAATATATGCCGAGAATGACATCAAAATCTATCATCTCTAACTCCATGAGATCAACTGAAGTAAATTTTTGAGATATTGTGATCGGACAATTCCTGTATACCTGTCTAGATACAATGGAAACTCCTATTAAGGTAGACACTGAAAAGGTCTCTACTAGATTTTTGGGGCTAACTCTGAAATTAACAACTATATATGGAGTTATAAAAGAAAGAGAAGCTCCGGGGTCTAGTAAAGCATAAACATGTAAGTGAAAAAACTGCAACGTACCGTTAACTATGTCAGGAGAATTTTCCTGATCTTGGCGGGACTGAAGAGCATATAATCTTTTTGGACGCTGACCACTGGTAGCACTGGAAGCGGCACCCTGCTGAGTTGGGCGACCGGATGGAACTAACAACTGATAGGACTGGCCATATTAGCGTGCATCCCTACATTTCTGAGAAACTACCCGACACTCACAAATATGATGGTCTGTCTTGGCACACCCGAAGAACACATCACTACCCACTCTACACTCACCCTGATGGTGTTTGGCACACTTCTGACATAAAGGATTTGTACGAGCACTGCTAACACTGACCTTGGACTTAGAGCATGGTGTAGTATCCCTATTGTCGTTTCTAAATTTGGGTACTGGGGCACTAGCTGAAGAAGGTACAAGGGATGAAGATCTCTGAGGAAACTGAGAACGGTTACCACCTTCTGACTTTGGTTGATTGAAATTAAAACTACCCATTCTAGCTCTGTTATTTTCTCTATCTCTCTCCTTAATATTTTTCTCCTCTATCTTTTGAGCATGGACCATCAGCCTAGACAAGTCTATCTCACTAATTAGCATTGCGGTCCTACACTCATTTACTATACTATCAGACACACCAGATATATACTTACTCAGCTTGGACTTACTGTCAGCTACCACATGTGGAGCATACCTAGATAACTGAGTAAACTTGAGAGAATACTCCCTCACACTAATGTTGCCTTGCCTCAAATTAATAAATTCTAACACCTTGGCCTCCCTCAACTCTAATGGAAAGAATTCGTCCAATAAAGTCGTGGCAAACTCTTCCCATTCTATAGGCCCTGCATGAACACCTCTATAAACTTTCCACTACTTAAACCAAGTATGGGCTACATCCTTCAATTGAAAAGTAGCCAACTCGGCACTCTGACTAGACATCACCCCCATAACATTTGTTACCTTCTGAACCATATCTAAGAATTCCTATAGATCCTCTTCAGACTTAGATCTCATGAAAGAAGGAGGATTCATCTAAGTGAAAGGCAAAATTCTAGTTATAATAGTATTGCCTACTTGGTTGGCTGGAACAGCAGTTGGTCGTTCATTCTGTGCTGCTACGAAGTTCGCGAGAGTAGTGAATGCAACCTTGAATTATACGTGAGAGACATGCTTGTCCATAGGATCTGCCTAGATGTGCAGAGGGGCTGGCTGAGTTCCTGTTCTTCTTCCGTTCATTTTGGGAGGCATGTTTTGTAAACAAAAGGAAGAAATAGATTAGACAGGGTGTTTAACTCGAGCTCATGCTCAATCACACGACATGAATACAGAAAGAAGGGAAACTTTTCATAAATGCCTTGTAGACTCTCATCCATAAGCGGGGCAGGCTACACACCCATGTACAAGACTCTAATCAATGCGGCTTTCAGAATTCCTAGGACACTTTAAAATCTTAGACTCTGATACCAAGTTTGTAACGACCCGAGACTACCCATTAGTCGTTACACGGTGCTTACGGTCCCTAGAGACCAAAAGCTAACCCATAAGATAGTACCTATTGTGAGCACTGAATAATATGATCATAAATGCAGAAGAATACTGATATTCCATAAGGTTTTAAATATCAAAATTCAAACTGAAATCTGCATCTAGGAAAATGATTGTCTGAATCTAATAAGGTAATGATAAACTGAACAACTAACTGACTGTAATGTCTGAAAAGCCTCTAAGATTTACTAACTGAGAGTTGATGGGACAAGACCCCAACTAACTCTACTGACTACAAAAATAAAGACATGAAATAAGATAGTCTGCCCTTGGGTGATGAGGACTTGCCACTACTACTGTACTACCAAGAATCTGAGGGACTAAGTGTGATCCGAGAACTGAGCGTTAGCACTTATCATATGAGACATCATAGCGCAAAAAAAAAGGTATACGATCAATACTTTGAATGTACTGGTATGCTAAATAAGGTAGGCTAATATGCATAGTTTCATAAATAGGAACAATAAACTATCTGAATATATATATAAATAATAGGATACTTAATAGGGAACATGAAATCTGTTGGCATTGGAAATACATGAAGCATGTAAATACTGTGTATGCTTGAGAATAAAAAAAAACTAAAAATATGTGAAAATATATAGACACTGAGGGTGCAAGACCAAGCATATAACATGAACTGAGTAAAATCTGTAAACTAAAATAACTGGAATCTGTATTCTTTGGTCAAACAACACTAAGACTAAATAACTGAACTGAGACTATAACTAAGACTATATCTGAGACTGTGTGAGGAATCATCTAACCGACATTCCCTAATTTGAGCTAATTAGGGTTCAACCTATAACCCCAGATGAAAGGGTGTTAATATCATGCCACAGGTACTAACGATGGTTGTGTGGATCCACTAAACTGATAAAGTGTCCAAAGAACTAAGGGTGTCTGGCCTAAATTGACGGGTGACCCCTACAAGATAGTTAAGCCTAATCTGACGAGTGACTTCTCATACCCTACGTTGGCTATGTAGTTCTGGAGTATAGGGACTGCTACTAATGACTCTTCTTATCTGATGGGAAAGCCTCCATCCCTATCCTCGCTCGGTGCTAAATCCTACTCCCAACTAAATGACACTGAAATGCTAGATTATTCTGAATTTAACTGACTGTTTTGATAATGCTCAAGACATAATCTGAAGTTATTCTGAAGATACTGAGACAACATTAAGTAAACAGCTACGCTTTCGGGTATTCAATACCCCCAGGACACAAAACAATAGTAGTAGCATGACACTAAAATATTGAAGGACATAGCATGAAGGCTCTTATTAAATCAATTGCTCTTGGAGGTATTTTATCAAACATTTATAGTTCATAGTTTAAAATAATCATTGAATTACTAAAGGACTGGCATAATTGACATGAAATTATCATGGAAAACCCTAAGTCTTGATTTAATTTTACAAAAGATAACACTAAAACATGAGGAATCGAATAACAACAATAACATCATTAAAACATGGTATTAAACCAAAGTTCATGGAGATTAATTGATGAAATCATGATTTAAAATCAAATAACTTAAAAAAATCATAACTTTATAATTACACAGGGTTACTTGGGCTCCATGGATGAAAGAAATCCATGGATGAACATGTAACATACTTTAACTGTTGAATTTCTTGAAGTTATTGGGTGAATTCTTGAGAAATTGTCTTGAATTTGAAAGCTAGGGTTTCTTGCTCTTGACAAGGGGATCTTTAATTGTAAAGAAGAATTGAAGTAATGATGACTACTTAGGGTGTTTAGGGGTTAAATTTTATGTTTAGGGTTAATTAGGGTCGTGGAAAAAGACCCAAATACCCCCGAACAATTTTAAAAAATGAAGCTGAAAACTGACCATTTCAATTTTTTTTTTGCCTTGGCGTGACGCGACACTATCGCGCCAAGCCACTGGAAAAGGGACAACTGGGACATGGACAAACGCCGCGATGTGACACTATAGCGGTAAGCCTTGGAATGCCATTTTTCCCACCTCCGCGACGCGCCCATATTGCTGAGGCCCACTGGAAATTGACAAATAGGGAATTGGTCTTCTCCACAATGCGCCATTATCGCGGATTCACACTGGAAATCGACAATTGTCAGTTGGGCTGTCTACGCGACGTGCTAAGGGTCAAAATGACGGTGTTAAATGACTGAAACTTAAAATTGTCATAACTTCTTATCTGGTTATCGAATTTGGGTAAATTTTATATCGTTGAAAAGCTAATTGAATTTTCTACATAATGGAAGGCTCTAAAATAAAAATTAATGAGTGTTTTAAAAAATTCATATATGAATACTCATGCATTGGGACTTAGATAATGCTAGGGAAATACGGGGTGTTACACTAGGCTAAAGTATCTAGGTCATGTTTTAGATGCCAAGTAAGTCAAAACCAATCCTATGATAGGAACATTGACTAGAAACATGAGCATTTATGTCAATTCTACCAAAATTACGGTTTCAAGATCACTAAACTAGCCGAAGTACGGTTAATCATACTAACAAATATTCCAACACATAAACCACATCCAATACCTAGATTTATATTATATCTATTTTACAATTTAGTCCAATCTAGGGATAAGGCAATAGTATCAAAAATAAGTTCTAAACATACGACCTTATGAGTCGAAAACCCTCATCTAAAATACAAACTTTATTAATCAAGACTAAGTTATTGTACTCATAATCAAGCCTAACATTCACATTTACATGGAATATACAACATACATCATCTTTGAAGAGGAGTAGGTAGAATACTACCTCAAAGCCGAACCACAAAACCTTATGTCATTCATCACATATCCATATTCACTTCAAAATGCCTAAAATGTCATCACACTATTAAAATATTAATCTACTCATCAATAGAAGTCTAACGGTACCCATATTGAACTATTGTGCTTCGGGTCAAAAAACAACACGAAAAACCCCAAGTGGGTCACACATAAGGAAATTGAGTTTTCGAGGTTAGTCCAATGTTCATACCCCATCAAGGAATCATATCTCTAATAAATTAGGGTAAAAACAAAGATAATTTGGTGCTAAAATCAAGCCCTGAGCTATATTAGGGTTTTGGGTCAAGAACCAATAATTTCATCTAAATAGTGATGAAATCATACCACAATTCAGATGATAATCTCGCTAAAAGATGTTTACCGAACTCCCACTTCACTCACAATGATCAATTTGGAGTTATCATATCTATTTGGGGGTTTTGTCTCTAAAGCGTGAAGAGAAAATTCCCAAATTTGCGACATTAAGGTCTATTTATAGACCCCCCAGGAATGAGATGCAGAGATCTCCCTTAATAGGCTACAATCATGCAAAGGCAAATGACATAAGGATCATCGTGATCTCCATAGTGCGATCATGGTCCTATTTGTGTGATCGCAATGCACTAGATATCAACAAACTTGGAAAATTTTCCAAGTTTGCAATGATGACTCGTGATTCATTCAAAATTTGACTTTTGAAAATGAATTGTGTAACCACAATAAATTCGACGTTTCGGACACGTTGGCAAAGCTAGATTTTAAATCCATGGTCATTTTGACCAAATGTGGATCCTACACCAATATTTACAAATTTTCAACTTTCCAACCAATATGCCAAAATAAGCTTGGGTGCATTGGGAGTTGAACCAAAGGTCGACCTAGCCTAAAATAAATATTTCAGATTTGTTGGCACAGTCAAAATTTGCATTCGAGATTATTTTGCTTATGTTTTTCGCTGGTGGACATTTGAAACCAGTGAAGACTTCTAAATAAAGAATTGGTTCTAAAAAACAAACGAACTCCTCGGTAAACAAACTGTTAGATCCAGTAAGTCATAAATTACTTGAGGCAGCTATGCAGAAAGTCAAACAGTAAGAATAAATGAAATTATGAAAAATGAATGAAAGGTTCGTTACAATATCCACTACTAAAAGGTCTTTCATCCCCGAAAGTCAAGGAATAAGAGGAATCTCAAAAGCTCTAGTGGATGCAGTACTGGACCTGCATGCTCTAAGCATGACTTTTGAGATAGCATCCATGAAGAGAGAAAAATTCTAAAGGATTTTGCCATAGGTATCCCTTTTTTAACAAGCACTCTCATTTAACTTCCAAATAGAAAAAACTAAACCATAACCACTAACTAGCCTCCAACACAATCAAAAAGAATGATACACACACTAATCATAACCACAACACGTTGTTTCCATCTCAATATCTGCACAAATCAACAAAGTCTTATCCGAGGAAAAAACAACCCTAGATGTAAGTCATACCACTAACTCCATACCCAATTATAACTTTTTATTACCATCTCACACATGTTATCCACTCTAAACTAGGAGGAAAATCACCTGAGTCTTGTCCGCACAATCTCATCATGAACAACACAAGGAGTGAGGTTGATTCATTTAAAGTCCACTCGGCAAACATGACAATAAGCCCATAAGAGGTTATCTGGGCACACAAATAGAGAAATTAATAGAATATGATCTATGCCAATTCTATAACTTGTTTGAATGGTAATCAAAACTGAAATCCATAAGATTAAGGCTAACTACTCATCACTAAACATTCTTCTTGAAGATGTGCCATCAACGGGGAATGAATACATACTGAATCCAACTCAAGTATATTACTCTAAGTAAGCATATTATCCAAAATTCACAAAGATAACTAGAAACTCGAGGACAAAGATAAAATAATCAATACCGGGTCTATGGGCTATTATTTGAACATTTAGCAATTATAATACATCTAAAGTCGAGAAGTAAAAATAGGTAAATACGGAGTAGGCTCAGCCTGCCAATAACTATAATTCTAACTAAGAAAAAACTAAAATGAAGGATGCACTTAGATGCATAAATCTAAGATGAGGTCTCAGTTCTAAGGCTGAACCCTCGATCTTAACTACCAAAACCAAACATGAAGATGGGGAAGCATTCATTCTCCAAATCTATCATAACATCTAAATTAACATTCCAAGGTGTCAAGTTATAATGAACTAACTAGCCTATATCAATGGAAACCATTCAAATAGACTTTAGTTTCAAAATATGGCATATCTGAGGTAAATCACACCAAGACAAAATCAAAACATAGTTGAGGATCAAAGTCACAACACGATAAACAATCGACTGAAAATATAACAGCAGTTCTACATGAGCTAGAGGGCATGTATTATTTCCATAGAACAGAAACCCTATTGAAGGTTAAATCACTGACTTATAATACAAATAACCCACTCCATATATGCTTGAGAGAATGAACTATCATAACATACTCAAAACTCCCAGGAAATAAACCACACTAGTAAAGGCAAAAACTATAGCAACTAGGGAAAATACAACTTAAGATGATAACTAATCAATCCAACACTCCATCTTGGTAAAGAATATCCATAGGCATATCTCATCAAAGAGAAATACTACACAAAGACTCATTCGGCCAAACAAGCTCTGAAATGGGAATTTCCTGAATCCACTCAAGAATCACTTCATCAAAGAATAAAAATACCAATCTTGAAACTAAGGTCAAAATAAAGACCACCACTAGACAACCAACAACTAAAAATAAAGAAATTCTAATTTGCAAACTCAAGAAGCAATCATAGGAAAGACCACCTACCTATAACTCTCTAACTCCAATAGGAAAAACCATATGTCACTAAGAAAGGTGCATATAATCTCCACAATAATAACAAGGGCAACCCATCATAAGGGAATGAAACCAACAAATCTAAGAGATGAATCCATGATATCTCAACCCCAAAACTACTATTGGGTAATGAAATGGCCACAGATGATGAACGAACCCAAAATTGGCCAAGCTCAGAAGTAGGTTATATAGAAAGGAATAGCCAAAGAAAAAAATCTTTGCAACCCAGAAGGGAATTCTAAGGATCTTAAATTCAATAATGGGCAATATTACTAAATTGCCAACTCTAGAGTCATATAGAACCACGGAAGGTTAACTTACCATTGATACCATAATACATTTCTGAATAAATCTAACACAGCTAACCAAGAGGGAAAAAATCAACCTTGCCACGCTATGGGAAACAAATCATCAAATTGGGCAATATCTACTCAAGCCACCGAATAAAATCACAAAAAATTAAATTTTAACTACATAACACTAGTATGAATAACTACCCAGCAAATATCAATTGCATCAAGTAATAGTACAAAATAATATCAATAACATCAAACAGTGATAGCAATAGAAAAATAATATGAGCATCAACATAACAAACAGGTGGTACTAAAATAAGAATCAATATCATGTACCACTCAAGGGCCACAATAAGGCCAAGGTTCCAAGATAAATCAGACTCTAACCCAAAAGCTACACGTATAAGGAGAAAACATCAATACAAATCTACTCCTTCCACTACTAAAAGAAATAAATCACAGAGTAGTCACACAATCATGAATTTAATAGCAAGGCAAAAAATAATTAATATGAACTCATAAAGGCATATAATCACCAATGATTATGAAAACCCTAATACATACAATGAAAGACCAATACAGAAAACATAAGAGCATACCAATCACGGTGAAATCCGCAACCTCATGCCTAACGAATCTAAGGAGAATAAATCTAAATGGGTCCAAACTCAGACTGACCAACTAAATCATTAACTAAGGCACCAAGCGCACTACCTCTAACTGAAGGTGCCATAGTCATTACGAGGATGGTCTTAATGAGCTACAATGACAAGAAATCCCATGTTGGGGATACACTCTAGTGCAGTAATAGATCTCTCTGTAGAAGTAACAAACCTTGAATCTTAATACCCAAAGAGCAACACAAGCTAAGTCTAAATGGATGGGCAATTAACACCAAGAGCAAACTCAAGTAGAATATCCATCTTTTTTGTAATTAAAGCTTTGCACGGAAACTCTAGGCTGGCGAGGAATATATGCTAACTCTATCTGAATACTAACTTACATCTGGCGTGCTCTATGAACCCATGTCTCATCTCACCATAACAAAAATAAAGTCTTGGATGATATACTAATAGCACGATACTGATGCCATGGTCTTTTGCCACCGCCTCCATAAGTCCTAATACATGCTCAATCTATAGCCCTCAAATAGTCAATAATCTAAGAGGAAAGGCCCCAACTACTTTCATATGCCCCAATTCTAAGTGGAGTAGAAATGCTAGTCCTCTACAAATCCATGAACCAATGTTCGGCTTAGAAGGATATAGAATCAGAATAAGGTTGGACAGCTCGAGATACCCAATCTCGTACTCAAAAACTCAGAAAAATATTAATGAATACCAATAAGCCTAGCTCTGGTCTATGATCTGCTCGATGAATCAAATGTCATCTATGGCTAAGAGGGATTTGCAACATGACTCAGATTCCCAATACTGAACCTTAAAAGGCTAAGGCAATGATGAGCTCAACTACATCTTAAGTTAGACCTAAATGTTTTTGGCTGATGATGAAGGTCTTCTTCATTCATATCTGACTCTCTAGTCTAACGCTACACTAAAAATCTAGAAAATTATATTAAAGTCTCATCCACATCTACCAATAACATTGCACTATCCTTCGGGGATAGAATATAGTTAAATAATATATTCGAGGTTCATAGCAACACGGACACATGACAGGTGTCAGAAAGTAAATATCCTAAAATGTCCGTGTAGCCTCTCAAAATGGGTTATGGATGTCTCTTCACCAGTCCACAAATCTCTACTAAACACTTACTTCTTAAACTAACACATAGGTGAAACCTAAGATCTGATACCAATTTGTCACGACCTAATTTCTTAGGTTATGATGGCACCTACTATAACCCACCAGTAGGCAAGCCAAACCTGTAGACCAAAATGGCTAGTAATGAACTAGCAAATATATGAAGAAAAAAATTACGAAATAGATTAAATAAAGAAACAATTACATAATATAATCCCAAAACTTGGTGGTATTAGTACAACAACTTCTAACATAAGAATAGTACAAGAATGAAATACAAAGGGGATTTTAATATTACAACTTATCTCTGAATACAACGTGAAAACAAATCTAGTACATAAGATGAAGGTAGGTAATACTCTGAACATCAAAATCTCCCTCTAAGTCTCGTAACCATGGATGGTCTGCATGATATATATATCAATGATGATAACCCATACTATGATATGAAAGAAGCAGAAGTATAGTATGCGTACCAAATGAATGGTACTCATTAGTCAACTGCTAATTAAGATAAAGTAGATATATAAAACATATAAACAAAGTGGAAACTACACCCAAGTGTTCAGCAACCACATAAAATAGTCGATCAGATAGTAAGGATAACCTATCCTATAAATATCAATTAGACTAATATAATAATGCTAAAAATATATCGAGGATGAACTATCCTTTTTTATCCATACACAAAAATATCTATACTACACCGTATAACCCTGGAAAATATATGAATAAAGGATGAAGAAAGGATATATAGAAATATATGAGGCTAAGAAATTATTATATAATCTAAACATGTGAAGAAAGGGATTTACGATACTACCATATGTAAATATAGCTAGATATACATATTTATAGATATAAAGTCAACTCGAAGAACAACCTAAATCATCGTATCATCTTTTAAAGGCCTCACTATGATCCAATGAGGATTTGGTACTAACATGCTCAGGGTATCTAATCCATATATATCATCAATAAGTAATTATGCATAATAATGAAATCATATGATGAAAGAGGCAAGAACTATACCTTGACCTCGATACCAAATCAATGAAAAATTTATCATAAGCTAGACATAATAATGATAAAAATATTAATAACAGCATGAATAATTGGTTATTTTAGACAACCAAATACCCAGCCGAGCCTATATGTACCCCCACCACCCCAATCTTGGAAGGTTCAATCAACATACAATAACATAAGGAATAGTCATCACCAATATCTATACAGTCATCCCATACCAGCTAATAACATAGGTGCATACTGGTGATAGGCGATGCACATGCAACAATGAATGCAATAGAATTAACAATACCATAATCATCATCATTATAAACATCATCATTATCATTATCCTTATCAGAATAATCCTCTGATATTGTCTTGTATCAATATCATAATCATAAAATCATTTGACCTTTTCGGGTATGATAATATTATCATAATATCCTCCAGCCTTGCCAGGTATCATCACATCATCATAATATCTTTCAGACTTTTTGAGTGTCATCATATCATTATAATATCCTACTCAATGTCAATAACAGAGAGCGAACCTCACAAGGGATAAAATAAAGTACAATCCCCACGAAGGCTAAAGTAAAATGTGATCCCCACGAGGGCTAAATTAAACAACAGACCACACGAGTGCTAAAGTAAATAATAATAAAAGAGAGGAAAGGTAGATTATATTTCCATCATTCATCATTCATCATTCATCATCAATATCATATAATAAATAAGCATATATAGAATATATATATATATATATATATATATAAATAGGTGCATGAACTCAAGTTGTGGCTGCAAGAGTATAACTTCATAAATTCATTGCCCAGAGTGATCTTCGGAGCTAAATTATTATAAAAACATAGAAAGGGAAGGAATAATTCACTATAGGAGTAATTAGTAGAATCAAATCATAGATCGAGACTAATCTTGGTCAAAACCTTAAAATATCACTATTAACCACTTTTACCTACAAGTTATTCAATAAAGATTGACATTTATTATTATCAAAAAATCCATTATCAAGGTAGAAAATGGGATTTAACCCTTAGTTAGTGTAACACCCCAAATCTGGTACCCAGAATGTTACACGGTGCTCATGACCCCGAAGGGCCACAAGTTAATCCATGACTGATATCTGTAACTGAGCACTAAATAATATATTGTAATTATGCAAAATATAAGATATAAGGCCATAAGGTTCAAAACTTAACTAATACTGCATATAAAACAATGTTTGTAATGGGGTATAATAATAGCCAAAACTGAAATAAACTGGCTAAAACATAATGTAGTCTGAAAGCCTATAAACTGTCTTAAATTTGTAGAGTTGATGGACATGTCCCCAGCTAACTCTGAACTACTGAAACAATAAAGTAATAAAATAATCATGCTATCCTCAAATGATGAGGACTCAGTGCTAGCCTGGCTGCTAAAGGTCTGATCTACTAAGGATGCTCGGGAGCTCGTGCTTCTAAACCTATGGTATAAAACACCTAGCGCAAATATGCCAGAACGTTGAATATACTGGTATGCAAGTGAGGTGGCTGAATTCAATGGTTCATATGCATAAACAATACTAACTGGATGAATAACATGAACATGAAAATACATGCATGAATACGTAACTATGACTAAGATCATAATAACACTGACTCATGAATTCTAATAACGTGGATTTTTTTATATCTGAGTACTAATATTGGGATACTGAATGACTAAGTTTATTGAGTGGTGAGGAACTGATATCGTATTACTTATAAAGGAATGACTATTTTTAATAATTCTAATTATGAAAAATTGGTTTGATTGAATGTATCTGACAGTCCTCAAATATGAATATTGGTAACATGAATTTCGTATAATTAATATACTATTAACTAGGTGACTGTGTCTGAAAGTCCTGAAATCTAATGGAACTAGCTGAGTTCCATACTATATTGAGTGATTGTATCTGACAATCCTGATATCTGAAGAACTATCTGAGTTCTATTACTAAGATTGAGTGACTGTATCTAATAGTCCTGATTCTGTAACTGAAACTGTGGGAGAATTCATTTAACCGACATGCCCCTAATAAGCTATTATAGCTGAGTTGGGGTCTAATCTGTAACACCAATTGGAAGGGTATTAATACCATGCCACTAGTAAGGATAAGCTGTGAGTGACCCTCATCTGGCAGTGTACCTAAAAGATAATGGTGGGACCCTCATCTAACAATGTTTATCCATATCATCAACCCTTATCTGATAGTGTTATTGTCTCAACCTATGGTGTCTACATAGTTTGGAACATAAGGATTACTTTTAAGGGTCACACCCTCAACTGTCGGTGTTTGTGTCCTCATCTTTGGGTTCACTCGGTGCTAAATCCTACTCCCATCTGAATAGACACTGAACATGATTAATTGAACTAGACTGGATTGAGTTCATAGAGTTTCATTGACTATAGGAATACTACAGAGATTACTGAATTACTGAGCTTTCTGAGATTTACTGAGATTACTGAATGTGACTAGATTGATACTGAGTTTACTGAGTTTTCCTGAATCACATGACTGACTGAACTCTACTGATCATTTATTGACTGAGAGTATCATGAAAGAATGACACTGTCTCTAGGCACACATCTAAATTGTCGGGAATTTAATACCCCCAGGACTCGATAGCATGAAACTGACTAGACTTGACACTCCTTGAACACATGACCAATATCAATAATTCATAATACAATAAGTTAGGGATTTCATGAAGTACATGGTTATCATAATATTGTACATGGAAGAAATATATATAATCAATGTCATAATTCTATATTCTAGCATCATGAGCATTTCAACAAACATCTACGTTGAACATCAATAGCATGGGAGTAATTTGAACATAAGGGTAAAATATGAATCCATCACTTAAGTCATAATTGAGATATATTACATAATTTCTAGTATCTTAGGCATTTTTTCAAACACTTAGGGTGCATGACTTAGGGCATGGCATAATTCATCAAATTAACACCTCATAAACCACTCAACTCATGGATTTAAACTCATTTACTAACGTAATTCCATAACAACACATTGATATTCCAAATTGGGAACCATACAATAACAATCACATAAACTTAATCAAAACACAACATAATATTCATAATACATTATTTAAAACTTGATTCTTGGGCTTCATGGACGAAAGAAATCCATGAATAAACACTATGCATACCTGAGAAAGGAAACCTTGAAGGTTCTTGGAGTTCTTGGATGGATTTCTTGAAATTTAGGGCTAGAGTTTTCTATATTTGAGGGATAGTAATATATTTCTTAAGAGATATGGGTAAAAAATAAGATAATAGGTATTTTTAGGGTTTAATGTCCTGTATAGGCTGATTTGGGTTTTTTGGAATTTACCAAACAACCCATGAAATTAAATGATGGAACCTGAAAAATACCGATTTTACATACTAGCGTGATGTGGTAAAATCATGCCAGCTCATTGGAAATTGGACAATTGGGAATCTACATAGTGGTGCGATGCGGAGCTTTCGCGTTACCACTTTGTTTGCGACCTGGAAGTTTGGCGCAACATGGAGATATCGCGTAGATTCACTGAAAAGGGAAAATTGTGAACTGGGCCTTTGGCACAATGTGACACTATCGCGGATCAACACTAGAAATTGACAATTTCCATTTAAGCTGGCTCTGCAATGGGCTGATGGCTCAGGTGATACACTGTCTCACTAAAAAGGCTCTAACTCTTCGCTCGAGTGTCGTATTTGGGCAAATTTGATATCGATGGAAAGCTAATTCAATTTTTCACGCAACAAAAAGTAAAAATATTGAAAATTCCACATGTATAAAAGTGGATTCATCTTTTAAAACAAGTCTTTAATATTTTTTTGATGATTTAAAGATATGTAGAAGTACAGGGTATTACAGTTAGTGTCAACCATAATAATAATATAATATAATCGGAATTGTATCAACTATCGATGTGAAGATCCCGAATTTATAAAGTATATGCATATAATTACCAGTATTCAAACATTGGAATCATAAACAACATATCATATCTTCCTCTATACCATACCTGAGAGGTGTGTATACATACACAGATACTTATGTATTCATAAACTAGAACTGTACCCTTTACAAGGATAATTACATCTTGGACATCCAACCAATATAAATAACATAGTGTAATACCCCAATCAAACAATGGTTTATACGTGTGTAAACTCTAATACCATGATTTATATTTAAATTCATGTGTAATGATCTTTATCCTCATTTTTGAAGTGCTTTTGAGGTAAAAAAATGTTCATAGGAATCACTAAGAGCGAAGTTGAGCTAAGAACCTTTGATTCTGCTAAATCTTTGTATTTGATTTTTCAAGGGTTTACATTGAACGTATATAATTTTTGATAGATGTATAATTTTGTAGCTCAAGACCCACTAAATTGTAGATACTTTATTTAACTTTTCAATAATACCAATTTAGCCTTAATCCGATAACCAAGCAAAAAGTTATGGAATTTTTCGTGAGAGGTAGTAAGCCGATGCGATTGGGACGCGGCGCGCCGTATCTCTTAATGTGATAAGAGACGCGATGCATTTCACTCCTAATGTGATGTATGATTCAACCCAAATCTTTTTCATACGCTATTTCAATTTCTTAATGGTCTAGGGGCACTTTGGTCATATTCCCTCACCCAAATCCACCTATAACACAAAATTTCAGCCCCCAAGGAGCATTAGTTGTCTCCTTATTCAATATTTATCTTAAATAAAAACTCTAACCACCTCCCAAAAATAAAATTCAAATCTTCTTCTCTAAAGATCAAGAATTCAGGCCATTCAATTCAAGATTCTTAAGAAAAGTTTCAATATTAGGGTTCTATTCTTCAAACTAAGGAACTTAAGGTACGTGGGATTGTCCTAAAATCTCTATGGGAATAAGTTATGGTTTTATCTATATTTTTTGAAGCATGTTAGGATGTTTATAACAAGGGTTTGAACAATTGTATTTCAATAGACAAATCATGAAACCCTTTTTAATAAAATATATAATGTTTTGGTCTTGAGGCCTCACCTTGAAACTGATTTTTTACTCGTGTATATATAAGTATGAATTTTTAGTTTTGTAATGATTCAACCGAGAGCATGAATGAAGAAACTCCTCTCTTGTTATGATACCTCTTGATTTCATATGTTATGGGTTGTTCAATTGCATGCTTTGAAGCATGAGATAAGTTTTTTACTATTTTTTTTAGACTTGATATTGATTATGAATTAAATATAGGGTGTTTTATTATTTGTAAATGTTCAGTGTGGTAATTGAAAGAGTTGCATTGATTGTTATAAAGAAGTTGACCATTATGTGTTGAAATATTAAAAAAGGGAGAATCTTTGCATAAGTTTGCACATGTTTTGAAATAAGGACTCCCTTTTATTGTTAAATGTTTTTGGTGGTCAAAAAATTGAGTTGATTGAAAAATATAAAGCAGAACATTATAAATTGTTTGAATAAGAAGGGTTGTAGAATGATACAATATGAATGACTTCCAAGTCTGGGTATGACGATACCCAGTGAATATATGCTCATAATAGATTAAGAATTGAATGTTTTAAAAGAATGACACATGTTTTAAAAATTTAAAAATGATCTTAAGGATATTTATATGGTTACCTAAAGAAAGTACGAGTTGAAAGACTCTATGCTAAAACTGTGATTTATCGACACGGGGTAATGGTACTATGCTTTGGGGTCTAGTGTACCTTAATTCATGTCTCCCCAATTTGGGACTATGGTTAGGAGCCATTATTTGTGGTCTTGTGTACTAACATTACATGTTGATTTGATTAGGGATCATGGCACCATGTTATGTGGTCTTGCGTGTCTCCCCTTATAGATACTCTAATCCTAGCAGAAAATTTTGATTGGGGGCTTGGCCGCTGAGTCAAGGGCGGATTCTATATAGCCTATGGAATTACAGATTGTAGTGTGTACTATCTATTGCAAAAGAGAAATATACAGAGAGTCATGATTTCAAAGAATTGTCTCAAAGTATTTAAAGTATGTCCATGTGTTTTCCTATATTCTATGTAATATGTTTTTACTAATTACTCTCACTTATATTGTATAAAATAATACTATTTTGGGTTACTCTGCATACCAGTACAATTGTATTGACCCCTTATATTTCTGGATCTGAGGCTCAGCCTAGGGGTCCTGCTAAGCAGTAGATTTATGTGTTTGAGATTTGCAGTTGGTGAGCCTCCCCTATTCCAGAAGGCTGGGTTTATAGAACATTGTTATTTATTTGATTCATTGTCCAACTAGGGTCCTTGTCCTAGAATATGGGACCAGGCCTATCTGATGGGATGGTCCAGGAATCAATGGAACTATCTGAGTTCCTTACTGAGATCGATGACTATATCTGACAGTCCTGATTCCTGATTTCTACTCTAAAGACTAATACTGAAAATGTAACTGTGACTGTGGGAGGTAGTAACCTAACCGATATGCCTTGATACTTTACTGGTGGGGTCTAATCTTTTCCCTGATTGGGAGGGTGTCAATACCATGCCATGGGTAGAGACCTCTACTATGGTCAAGCCTCTCTGACGGGTGACCCTGAATAGGAAATCAAGCCTAAGGCAATATAATAGTCAAGTATAGCCTTAATCTGATGGGTGAATCTTGTACTACACTGTCTATGCAGTTTTGGAGTACAGGGATTGCTACTAACGACTCTGCCTTTATAATAGAAAAACTGCCATCCCTGCACTTGCTCGGTGCTAGTCCTACTCCCAACTGAAAGACTCTGAAAAGATTAACTGCGCTGAACTGACTAACTGAACTGAACTGATTTATAAACTGATCAACTGAGCTGATAATATTTTCTTAGCTAAACTAAGCTGAATTCACTAGGTTCCGTTGACTGACGGAAAAGCAACTTGAGATCTGAGGTCTGACTAAGAGTACTGAAATTACTGGGACTACTGAACTACTGTGATTTCTGAGTTTTCCTGAGTCACATGACTGACTGAAATCTATGGAGCATAGCTTGACCGAGGATGTCTTGAAACATGACACTAGCTGTAGGCACACAGCTATAGTTTTCGGGTACAAGTACCCCCAGGACTCGATGGAAGGAAACTGACACACATGACTGACTTGATCATAAGAGTAGAGTCCTTAATTCACTATATCATAAGTAAGGATTTCATAATAAGAATGATTCTCAACAAACTATCACATGATCGGGAATGCACACAACATGTATATACTTACATGGCTTCAATAACATGGTCATTCCATATCACAACAATTTCCTGAGCATCTCATACAACATCTTCAATTCAAGAAAATAGCATGGGGATCACATGGAACTTAAACTTAGAACATGGAATAGTCATTTAGGACTTATTATGTCATAAATCATGATTTCTATTCCCTTAGGTATTTTCACAAACACCTTACATGCACATCTTAGGCATAGGTGGATTCATCAAGATTACAAATATTCAACCACCAATTTCACATATTTATACATTAAATACCACCATATCCTCACATAAAACATACAAAGATCCCATATTAGGCATCATCAAACTTCAACCACATGAACATCAACCACCAACAACATAAACATCATAATACATAATTTAGAAGATGATTCTTGAGCTTCATGGATAAAAGGAGTCCATGAATCAACTCACGCATACCTTAGAAGGAAGATTCTTGATGATTGACGAAGGAATTTCCTTAAAATTGGATCTTCAAGCTTAATTATGCAACCCTAGTTATTTTTCTCTTTTAGTTCTCTTGGATGATGAGATTTGAGATGTTAATAGGGTTGTAATATGTTTAGAAGTTATATATTTTGTAGGGTTAAGTTTAGGGACATGTAAGGAGTGTTAAAAGACTTAATTATCCTTAAAATAACTCAAAACAGAGTGTTTATGGCACTTGGAACTGATTTAGGCGGCGCCCAAGTAATTGCACAAGTCAGGTTGTATGGCGCCTAACCAATCGCATAAGTTTGGTTGGGCGGCGCCTAACCAATCGCCCATCCTTACTGTCTCTCACGAAAATAGGCATAACTTTTTGTTCGAGTATTGGATTAAGGAGAAATTGGTATCGTTGGAAAGATAATTCGATTCTCTATATTTTTGTGGGTCTAAATCATCCAAAATACCACATTAACATCGAGTTATACTCATTAAAATATGACCCTTACAAAATCAAACACTAAAACTTGATAGATTCAAAAACTCTTAGTTTGTATTACCTTAAGTGACTCATATGAACATGCTTAATGCATCATAAGCTATCCTATCGCTAGGATATTCATTGTAAGTCATGCACTAAAATGCTACTCATAGAAAAATAGGTTTCATACGTTGGAAAACTTTTTCACTTCCTAGATTAGAAACATGCGGGGTATTACAGAAAATCAAGAAATTGCTTGATAGCGCAACACGGTAGAATCGTGTTCCTATCTTGGTTACAAACTAGAAAGGTACTGCGACGCGGTGGAATCACGTTGGTGCTCTAAAAATTGACAATTCGGAAATTAAGCCTTGGCGTGACACGCCAAAATCGCGGAGGCTCATTGGATTTTGACAATTGTCATTTTGGCTGGCTCCGCGATGTGCTAAAGTGCCAAGTGGTACACCGTCTCACTAAAATAGCTCTAACTCTTTGCCCGGGTGTCGGATTTAGGTAGATTTGGTATCGACGGAAAGCTTACTTAGGAAGACACTTCTTACCCTTTAAGGGTCAGATTAACACTTCACTGAACATGCTCTAAGGCTCAGACAATGATAGAATTTTGTGGGGTTTTACAGGTAATCACAATTGATTGTGGATTTGAACAGTCAAAGGAAGAAATTACAAAATCAGAAAGTGGCCCAGAGCAATTTAGAATTTCAGGTTGGGAAGATACAACAAGCATTAAATACCATACCACAAGATAGTTTGCTGCTGATGCAGAAAATCCAAAACAAGTCATGGCAATCACCTTGAGTAGTGGTAAAGAGCTTCATAAAGAACCTCCCAAGGCAACAAAGGAGGTAGATGCTGAGGTGGTGACCTAACAGGTTCTCGACAGAGTTGCTGAAAATTTAAGAAAGTTTGAGTACTTGAAGGAAAAAGTTATTGAAAAAGAAGTGAAGAAGAGGCTTCCACTACCCTTCCCTCAAAGGCAAATAAAAAGAAAGGAGGATACAATATTAAAAAAGTTCTTTGACACATTCAGAGAGCTTCATATCAATTTACCTATTTTAGATGTTTTGCAGAGTATGCCTAAGCATGCAAAGTACTTAAGGGATATGGTGGAAAAGACGGTGAAACTGCAAGATATGGGGGCTATAACACTCACTGAAGAGTGTAGTGCGGTAATGACATTGGAAATCCCCAAGAAATCAAAAGATCAAGGGAAGTTTGCTATCCCTAATCAAATTGGGGGAAAAGAAAAGAAGTTAAATTGAGTAACTTAGGGGCGAGCATAAATATAATTCCCCTATCATTGTTTAAAAAATTTGGCTTGGGAAAGCTTAAAGAAATACGAGTGGTGATGCGGCTAGCAGACAGATCTATAGCATATCCGAATGGAATCATTTAGGATATCCTCATGAAGGTTGGTAAATTTGTTATTCCTACTGACTTTTTTGTTCGTGATTTTGTGGCAGACGAACAAGTACCAATTATTTTGAGACATCCATTCTTAGCAACTGGAGGGCTTTAATTGATGTTAGAGAAGGCACCCTCAAGATGAGGGTAGATGATGAAGAAGTGGTATTTGATGTTTACAAGGCCCCCATTGAAAATCTCTTATATAATGATTTATGAATGATCAATGTGTTGGAAATGGATGAGTGTGGGGTGCCTAAGCAACTAAAAACCTCTTCTAACTACCATATTGAGAGGCCTAATAGGAAACCACACATTCCCAACATGTTAAAAGATAAATAAGGTTTAAAACGAATAAAAAAATGTCTTTCAAAAGGGAGTAAAAGGGTGAAGGAATATGGTTAGTTGAGTTGGGTCGTGCCGCGACACAAAATTAGGTGCTTCTTGGGAGGCAACCCAATTTAATTAGGTATGTTTTCTTTTTAGTTTTTTAGTTTTTATTTCACGTATTTTTTGTTTTTGGTTGAGTCACAGGTTAATAGGAAGTCTGAGTACCATAATCTTGTGCTTGAAGCACGATAAATATTGAGTGTGGGGTCCCATGGATACCATTTATGTGTGAAGATGCTACTAGCTAGGCCTAGAGTCCTCAAGAAGTATTTCTATCTCTTACCTTTAAATTCACTTTGGGGACAAAGTAGATTTTTAAGTGTGAGGTAGGGAAATTTTCAACTTTGGCTCAATTAAAAATTTGTAGGTTAGGAATAAGTGAGATATTCTTGGTGGTGCTATTTTTGATTACATGATACAAGTAGGTTTGTTTGTAAAAGCATATTGAATGGAGTGAATTTCTATTTTTGAGACTCTTAGAATCAAGTTTATGACTCTTGTACTTCTTGGCTTTAATTTTGAATTTATGTTATTGTTGGTTGGGTATCTATGTTGATCCTATTGAATTGAGAATGTGCCATGTGTGTGTGAGAATTTATGTATATTCCTTCTTGCATGTGATGTCTAGAACTTGCCCGGTGTGTGTGTGTAAAGCAAAAAAAAGGATGTGGATTTAGGAGATGATTTAGGCATTTCTTTGATATCCTTGTTTTATACCTTCTTTTACCTACCCTTGTGCATTATTCTAGTTAACCCTCATTGAGCCTTTAGCTTTTTCTTTGGTGACCTCATAAGTAGCCTAATCCCTTCTTTGATAGACCATAATTTGATCCGAAAAGCTCCTAAGTGCTTTAATAAAAAAATTGATTTAGTAAGGAGTTTGAGAAATTGAAGAAGAAAAAGGTGAAATTGATGCCTCGAAGTAATGGTTATTGGTGTATAATTGATGTGTGGTGGATGATTGTGATATAATTTATGCTAAAAATATTGCCATAATTATGAAAAAAAGAAAAATTGACTCTTGTGGTAGTAAACTATGTGTCCACCAAGTATTTGTGAAAATGCTTAAAAGAGATGGGGCAAAAACAAAAGGTATGGGTAGATAAAAAAGTGAAATTTGGTTGTTGGAGATTGGTTTTAAATGTATAATGTAGTGTATTAAAATTCTTATAGAGGTTAGTCACTATTCCCATATAGTTCCTACCATCCCTTAACCTACATTACAACCTAGAAAAAGCCTATTGGATCCTAAGATTTACATTCAACTATTAGTGGAGCATTACACTGAGGGCAAGCCTATGGTTCATTGTGTGTAATTTGTGAATTCTTTGTGAGAGTGAGTGTAATTTGATCTTGCACCCATTATGTTATAAAGTGCATTTACGTGAGTGATTATGGGTACCTCTCTTGTTGTGAGGGGAACATGTTTGATGAATATGGGTGATTTGTATGATGTCCTTGATTGAATGATAAGAATGAGTTCGCCAAATAGGTGAGTCAATTATTGAGGCTAGGATGTTTTGGTGTAGTGTTCATGAGCTTTCAATTGTGTAAATAACATGCTTTGTGTAGAAACTTGCATTTAGTGTAGTCGTTGTAGTAATATCTTGAGTGTCTTGCATTTAGTATAAGTATAACGTCACCTCATATTTTTATGGTTAGAGTAAAGAGTTGTTCAAGGACGAACAAGAGTTTAAGTGTGGGGTGATGATCTGAGGTGATTTTATACACTTCAGTATCATTATTCTAGCTTATTTCGCCTTGTTTTGAGAGCAATTCGGGTCCTTAATGTGTCCATATTGATATAAATAAGCATTTAAGTGTCCAAGTGTGCATTTACAATGTCCAAGGTATTTTTCAAACAAGTTTGTGCTTAACTGAGTAATTTAGAGTTCAACCCGAAAAACTAGCTTTACTAGCTTGAGCTAGTTGTGTGTCTAGTTGGTCTAGGTTGATTCTAATGTGTTTAATTTGTTTAAAATATTTTATTGGTGTAATTAAGAGTGGAATAACTTTTTTGTAATGTGTAAAGTTTAATTAAATTAAGTTAAGACTCGGAATAATAAGTGGAAAATCATTGCGAATATACTTTATCTTAACTCTTGTTTTGATTTGTTGTTAAGAATATTGTGTTGTTTAAATCTTTAATTTGTGGTGTATGATATTGTAGGAGACTTGGTGAATTAAATATGATGATATGTTGATTATAAAAAGGCTCAAAATTCATTGGAAATACACTATAAAAGGCATGGATAAAGGATAGGGCATTTCGCACAACAAAATTTTGAAACACAAATTTCAGTGAGACGATGTGAAGTCAACGCGTCGCATCGATGTTCCAACGCGTTAAGCAACGCGTCGTGTCATACAAATTATGCACGACCATTTAATTTTTGCCGACAACAATTGAACTTTGTTCCACAATTACTTAAAGTGCATGTTGACTAAGAAAAGAAAAAGGGCGGTTGGTGGAAAAAATCCTTTGGGATCCGTGACTTCTCATATATTATTTCAATTAGGAATTAATATATTATATATTTAGTAGGACAAGGCATTAAAAAGGCTGTACAGCTGGTCACGTGAAGGAGTTTTTGAACAATATATATACACGTACCTGGACACGCATATTTGAGATGGCTGGACTATTTGAATCATGATTATGAATATTAATGGCTAAAAACCCTCCTTCTGGGGTTTAAGCCAAGAACATAATTATTATTGTTTTGGATTAAATTCGTTAATTTTACTTATCATATTTGGTTGTTTGTATATTTTTGGATTAATTATTTTATGGATTGATCACTCATAAAATACATATATTGTCTACTTTTTGATCTAGGGAGAGGAAATAGACAGATAGAACATGGGAATAAATAATGTTTGGATTTTTATTCTTTTATATAATAAAAAATTAAACTTAGCGTCTAGGACAGGAATGTACTTAGATGCCTTACTTGATTCATAAGTAGGACGATAACTTAAATTAACTTAATTGAATTATTACATTCCCGCTCAACGATGTAGTTGTAATGTCCAAATTAGGTAAAAGACTATAGGTTGGAAAACCATGATCATACAATTAACCCTACGAATCAACAATCAAGATAAACAAATTAGCGGATGAGATTCAATAACATAGTATGATTGTTTGGAGTGCTTTAACCCTGAGCTTTACTCCATTACTTGTTCCAAGAATTTAATTTCTTCATTATTTATTTTATTTATAATTTATAAAATAATTCAAAATTCTCTTTTTGGTTATTTTTATACTAAATTAATCTAGACGATGAACTAAAACTAAATCGTTGTTAAATCAAGTCTTCGTGGGATCAATATTTGGTTTTCTTGAAGGCCACTATATTATTTGATAGACCACGTACACTTGTGTGTGCGCTTTGACGCTGCCAATTATGAATTGAAGAGAGCGTGTTTTCTTGTTTATAAATGTTCAATGTGGTAATTGAAAGAGTTGCATGGATTGTTATAATGGAGTTGACCATCATGTGTTGAAATATTGAAAAATGGAGAATTTTTGCATAAGTTTGCACATGTTTTGAAATAAGGACTCCCTTGCATTGTTAAATGATTTGGGGGTGAAACGATTGAGTTGATTGAACAATCTAAAGCAGAACATTATAAATGGTTTGAATGAGAAGGACCGTAGAATGTTACAATACAAATGACTTGTAAGTCTGGGTATGACGATACCCGGTGATAATATGCCCTTAACATATTAAGTATTGAATGTTTTAAAAGCATGAAACATGTTTTAAAGAACTAAAGATGGGCTTAAATAGAGTTAGATGGTTACCCAAAGAAAGTATGAGTTGAAACACTCTATGTTGAAATCATGATTTGCTGACACGGGGTGATGGTACCATGCTTTGTGGTCTATTGTACCTTGATTCATGTCTTCCCAATTTTATTCTATGGTTAGGGGACATGCTTTGTAGTCTTGTGCACTATCATGACATGTTGATTTGATTGAGGATCATGGCACCATATTGTGCGGTCTTGCATGTCTCCCTTTAATAATACTCCAATCCTTGCAACAAACTTGGATCGGGGGCATAGCCGCCGAGTCAAGGGCGGATTCCATATAGCCCGTGGAATTACATATTGTACGGTGTACTATCTAGCTTCGAAGAGAAGTAAAAAGTGAGTCATGATTTCAAAGAATTGTTTCAAAGTCTTTAAAGTATGCCCATGTGTTTTCCTATAGTGTATGTAAATTGATTTTACGAATTACTCTCACTTATGTTGTATAAAACAATACTATTTTTGATTACTCTGCGTATTAGTACAATTGTGTTAGACCCCTATATTTTAGGATCTGAGGCTTAGCCCCAGGGTTCCGCTAAGTAGTAGATTGGTGTGTTTGAGATTTGCAGTTGGTGAGCCTCCTATATTTCGAAAGGCCGCATTTATAGAACATTGTTATTTATTTCATTCATGGTCTGACTGGAGCCTTGTACCAATTTTTTTTTAGACATATGTTGAAACTTGTAATGTTAGAAAATTTAAAGACGGGTTTCAAGTGTTTTGAACATTAAGGATTTCCTTTCAAATTGTATACTTGAATTATGACATTGACCATGTTGCCATATGATAATTTTCTGCATTTCTTTATACTTTATGAATGTTGTGCATGATTTTTAGATAGAAAGGGGCACCCGTGTCTGCATGGTTCAGGATGCCCATCACGACTAGGGTCTCGGCTCGGGTCGTGACACACAACCTTTTTCCCAATAATGTGTCCAAATAATCATAACATTGTAATCAAGATATTAGGCCCATATACGTATCTAGAACTCATATAAATAATCAAATTAGTAATCCATCTCGTATCATAAGTCGTGGCCTAACTATGAGGAATAACATATTTATAGGCCATAAATTATGTTTGTAATTGTCACCCATCTAGAAGGCATATTATAATTAAGGCACCTCACATCTAGGAGATATAAAAAAACAATAGGCCATAAATAGTAACTTGGAGGGACATCACACCTATGAGGCATCTCATATCTATAGGTCATACATCATGACTAAGATGAATATTGCCTCTCTAGTCCAATTATCATATCTAAGTGGAATATCATCTCTATAGGCTAAATAACATATCTAAGATGGATAACATCTCTAAAGTACCAACATCATATCTAAGAGGAAATAATATCCCTATAGGCCCAATATCATGGACAAAAGCTATTGGATAATATCCGGGGAAAAATACATCATTATCAATCAATTCACTGAGCAACTCTCATAAATAAGGCTTGTTGGTCTCAACTAGGCCTAACATCCACAACTAAGTCCACAATTGCTAGCACAAGTATTGGCCTAAGTGGGACGGATAAACCCACTTCTAATCTTGAATTCCAATATTCAGGCAATCTATGCCGCAAACTAGGATAAGGTATCTAGTTCAACTTTTTGATGTCAAGTAAGCCACAATCAATCCTAAGACTAGAACTTCAACTAGAAACATGACCAATTATGTCAATTCTACCCAAATTACAATATCAAGACCACTAGACTACCCCCAACAAAGGTTAATCGTACTAACCATGATTCCAACACATAAACCATATCTCAACCTAGCATTATATTATATACATTCTACAATTTAGTCCAAACAAGGGAGGAGGAAATAGAATCCAAAAAGATTCCTAAACATACCACCTTACGGGTCCAAAACCATTATCTAATCCACAAACATTACTAGTCAAGACTAAGTTATTCTACTCATAATAAATCCTAACATTCTCATTCACATAACATATATAACACACATTATCTTTGAGAAAAAGTAGGTAAAATCCTACCTCAAAGATGAAGCACAAAATCTTACGTCATTCACCACATGTCCATCTTCACTTCACAATCCCCAAAATGCTATCACACTATCAAAATAGTAATATACTCATCAATATGAGCTAACGATACCCATATCAAAGTATTGTGCTTCGGGTCCAAAAATTATACAAAAAATCCCAATGGGTCCCATGTCAACCCAACATTCGTACCCCATAAAGAAATCAAAACCATAAAAAATTATGGTGAAAACAAAGCTAATTTGGGGTTAAAATAAAGACCTACGCAATATTGGGTTTTTGGGTCAAAACAATGAATTTCATCTAAAAAGTAATGAAATCTTACCTTAATTCATATGATAATTGCAATAAAAGATGGTTATCAAGCTCATAACTCACCCACAATGATCAGTTTTGAGTTCTCATACCCATTTATGGTTTTTGGATTTCAGGGGTGAAGAGCCAAAGCCTAAATTTGTGACATTAAGATCTATTTATAGACCCCCGGGCAAGGAGATGCAGATATCGCCCTCAATGGACCACAAGGGTGATTTCCATAGGGCTCACCGCGATCGCCATAGTGCAATCATGGTACCCTTTATGCGATCGCAATGCTCTAGATATCAAATAACTTGGAAAGTTTTTCAAATTAGTAATGTTGCCTCGGGATTCATTTGAAATTCAATTTTTGCAAATAAACTATGTAATGAACCTATATTAGATGTTTCAAATGTGTTGGAAAATTTTGATTTTAAATTTGAGGTTGTTTAGATAAAATGTGGGTTCCATTCTTGAACAATTGGCATGGTCGGAATTTGTATCCGAGATCATTTCACTGATGTTTTTGCCTTGTGGCCATTTAGAAATAGCAAAGACTTCTTAATAGGGAATTGGTTCTAAAAATCAAATGAACTGCCCAGTAACCAAACTATTTGTACCAGTAATTTATAAATAACATGGGTAGTTATGGAGAATCTCAAATATCGAAAATAAATGGAATTTCGAAAAATGACCAAAAGGTTCATTAAAGTATCTATCACCTAGTTTGGGTTAAGGATACTAATTCTAAGACCCCAATCCTCTAGTTAATTCATGTATTTAATGAGTTTCCTGATGTCATTCAAAAGAATTCACCTAGGGTACCTCCCGATAGGGAAATTACTTTTGAGATGGATCTTTTTCTAAATACCCATCCCATCTCCATTCCTCCTAAATGGATGGATTCAGCAGAACTTAAGGAGTTTGAATAACAACTTAAGGACCTCTAATATAAAGGATTTATTAGACCTAGAATTTCTCCATAGGCTGCACCAATCTTATTCATGCAGAAAAATGATGTTACTTTCAGAATATGTATAGACTACCGATAGTTAAGCAAGGTCACTATTAAAAATAATTACCCAATACACAGAATTGATGACCTGTTTTACCAGCTTTGAGGTTCTTGGTGTTTTTTGAAAATCAAGCTTAGGTTGGGATATCATCAATTGAAGGTAAGAGAACATAATATTGTAAAGATTATTTTTTAGAACTCGATGTTGTCACTTTGAGTTTGTGGGTTGTATTTTGGAATAGCAAATGCTATCTCATCTTTTATGGACTTAATTAGTAGGATTTTCAAGTAGTATTTATACATAATCATCATTGTCTTCATAGATGACATACTTGTCTATTCTCGGAGTGGGGAGGAGAATGAAGACAATCTAAGAATCATGTTACAGATTATCAACAGTATGAAAAATTTAGTAAGTTTGAATTTTTTTTGAGTCAATCACTTTCTTGGGGAATGTGATTTTGGGAGAAGGTATTCATTTAGACCCTCAAAAAATAGACGATGTAAAGAAATGACCTAGGCCCATTACTCTACCGACATTTAGAGTTATTTGGGTTTAGAAAGTTATTACATGAGATTTATTGAGTCTTTCTGATCTATAGATGCACCATCAATCAAGTTAACACAAAAGAAGTTGAAGTCCCAATAGTTTGACAATTGCGATAAAAGTTTCTAAGAGTTGAAGGATAGATTGACTTCAACAACAATATTAGCTCTGCCAGATAGGGTAGATGGATTTTTAGAGTATTGTGATGCCTCCATAGTTGGGATAGGATGTGACTTAAAGCATAATGGAAGGGAAATAATTTATTCTTCTAGACCACTCAATGATCATATGAAGAATTATTCAACTCATGATTTGGAATTAACAGAAGTTGTGTTTGCCTTGAAAATTTTCAAACATTACTTATATAGAGTGCATGTGTATGTTTTCACTAGTCATAAGAGTCTACAATATGTGTCCACATAGAAGGAGTTAAATTTTTCCAAAAAAGTGGTTAGAACTGTTAAAGATTGTCATGAATGTGCTCTGATGTCCCCTAAACTATACCCTCTAAGAAAATACAATACAATCACTATCAAATTATAGTTACCCAACTAGATTGGGCTCGATCCCATAGAAAATAGGTTGAATCTTCCTCTCAAACTTACTGAAGTAGCCGAAAGTGTAGACATGTAAATTGGGGGATTTGTAGTAATTGGTAACAAGTAAAAAAACTTGAATGCTTTTGGTTGTGATCAATCTAAAATGAACACTAGGCTTGTGTCCCCCTGTCTTCTAACTCTGTAGGTTTATCGTGCTCAATCCAAATATATCACTACTATATATGTAGAATTTGACAAGTTATGTATCACCAACAGTCTCTCAACACCCTTTTCTGAATCTCACTCATCTGCTTTTGGTTCCAGAGTGTCGCATTACTAACCCTTGTCTTGGATCCCATATTAACTATCTATGTTTAGTCTCAAGTTAATTAGACGAGTGTTGATAGCCTCAAATTGCTATTGTGATCTTTTTGCCCAATCTTTGCCTCTCTACTAAGTTACTATCGAAAATAGGAGGGTTCCTAATGCTTTCAACCATTAAGAAAGAAATTAATTCAAAGAAGATCATATTATATGAAACAATAATGATCTTGAATGAATCTTCACTTCCTCTACTTTGTTAATCTGGTTGGGTTCCCACAACCCTGGCTAAGGCAATTAGCCACTCTTAGTTTCAAAATAATCCAGGGAATTCATAATGAAAGCATTTGAATAATATCACAATAATAGATGAATAAAACCCAAAGTCTCAAATCAATTAATCAACCAAAAACCAAGAACACAAGAATCCCATGATCAAAAGTCAATCTTAGAATCAAAATATGTTTGTGAATAGTACGAGTACATAAACTGATACAAAAATGTCAAAAGGGTATTTATACACAAGAAAACATGGGAATACTTTCCAAATTAAAATATGAAAACTGAGTCAATAGACACCTACGATGCCACTTACGGGTTGTAGGTGGCACCTACCCCTCATAGGTTATCCTATGGAGGTGATAGTCATATTCAAAATCAATTAAATATACTAAACTTCATTTGTTTTGAGACCTACGGGGAGTAGGTACTGACTACGACCCATAGGTAGTCCACACATAAGTGCCAGTAATATTCTTCATTTGCAGGTCCTACGAACTTCAAGATTTCTAAAACATGCTGAGACATCTATGTTATGTTGGGGCCATTGTAGGTTGTACCAAATCCATTTTTCAACTTCCTTTATTTATTTATATACAAAAATCTAGTTTCCTGCAAAACACAACACAAAAACATATCATATCTAAAAAATGGCCTAACTAACTACATATTTTCATAGTTTTAACCATTGAAAGTGCAATGAAACCATGGAACATGAACTCCCTCAACTTAAAATGTTTGGATGTCCTTGGGAAACAAAATACACAACTAATAACACCACGAATCTTAACCAAGAGAAACCTAAGATACCTATGGCAGTCAATAATCAAATTTAGATAAAAAAAACCATTACCCCTTTCAATTTTGACATTTCAAAGCCAACTATGTGGATCTATGAAGCATAATAATATGACACAAAAGAATCAAGAAATGGTATTACATCAACAATAAAAAATCATGCATATATAAAAATCATACTACCCAAATTGATAATCATCTAGAAACATAACCCATGTGCCTCACAATAAAAAAGTCTCACTCATCCTATAGGATAATGAATGATAATGTAGGTATGATAATGAGACACTCACACTAGTAAAGAAGTTGAAACAATATGCATTAAATACCATAGGCTAGCCCTTATTTCTTTACCTTAGTTTTAAGACATTTAAGTTAAGATCATTATAGGACTTTACTCGTCTTGTAATGTAGGCTTGGGGGATGATATAGTATATCTGGGAATTTAGTGACTAAGCCTCCTGTCACTACAATTACTCTAGGGGTCCTCTTATCAACCGATTTTTCTTTGATTCTGCCCTTATTTTTTCTTTCTTTCTTTTATTTCTTATTCAGGCTGGGTACATTTTTTTATTCTTTTTCTTTTTCAAATCTATATATTTTTCTTTTTTATTTTCTTTTTCTATTTTTTTCTTTATTTTTCTACCACACCCAGCCTTATTTCTCTTCTCCAATATATACCCTTCTTCATACTCACTTTTAATCACACACCCTTATGATAGCCACCCTTAACTTAAGCGATTTTCTTGAGTTTAGGTGCAAATATCCAAGGAGTACCAAGGACAAAATAGGTTCATTATAATTAAAATAGGAAAGTGAATGGTTACATAAAAAATTAGTCTAGAAAGACTCAAAATAAGGATCAAGGGATACTTATTTTCACTTGGAAGTTTATTTAGGCTAAAAGTAGATTAATTCAAAAATGACCTATGATCCCTTCCTAACTATTTATCCTATAGTCTAGGCAAGACTAACCAGGCAAGTTCTGGATTTAACACACAAAAGAAACATAGTAAGCATCACATACACATAGCATGGGTTTATATCACAAATTACTACCTGTCTGGTTCAGGCAAAAGCTAGATATGATTATTATGTCCCTAATCCTAATTCCATAATGAGATTCATAATGGTCACGCATATAGACACATCACATAGTTCAAAGACAATATTTTTTGAAGAGGTATCAATTTTGTAATACATTTGAGCACATTGAAAACACAAAATATATCAAATGCCTTAGGTACTTATTTTTATCATAGCTAAAACACAAACAACACACAAAACAACACTAAATAAACACAATACGACAAAATTTTTCCTAGATATGCCTTTTCTATAATCATATTATGGCTGAATAAAAAAGAAATACGACAACAAAAACCCACAATGGTTGTGGTACACCTTATCCCTAACTAAAAAACTACAGAATGTCCCAGTGCGTGATTATAATACTAAGCAAGGGAATAAGGACATACCTGGGACTCACTAAGTGATAGACTTATGCTCATCCCTATATAAGACTATCTTAACTAGCGATGGTGGTGGTTGTGGAAAGGCACTAATAGAAGGAGTACCCACAATAATCTTAGCACGTCTGTGATGATCAGTAAGGTTATTTTCTATTTTTCTGCCTGTTTTTATGGTTAGAGCTTTCTTATAGCTGGCCTAAGTTAATTTTGACTTTGTGGAACTGACATTTTGTTTACTAGACAATCTATTTAGTTTTTAGTGCCAATTTTCTATTTTGAAGTCTTCGCTAGTTTAAATTAGTTACAAGGTAAAAACTTCAGTCAAATAATCTTGTATATGATTTTTGACTATGCCAGAAACTATAGAATATTGATTTTATGCTAGAAGGACTCTTGGTATAGGTCACAAGGCACCCAAATTCATTTTGACCTATTGGTCGAAAATTTAAGAAAATGAAGCATGGGTATGGGGCCTACTTTTTGTCGAAACGATCTTGGATAGAAATTTTAACTATGCCATTGAATCCCAAATGACAAAGTTGGTATGATTGTATCATTCATTTTCATATATAGGATTCTAAATAAATATTGAGAGGTTGGTGGAGACTTGGAAAATTCCTAGTCTCAGTTAAATTTGGTGCACTCGCTAGTAGCAAGCTAGGAGTCACGATTGTGATACAATTTTATAGTGATTGTGGGCATATATTGGGAATGCGACTTATATGAAAACCTCAAAATACTGCTAACGCGAGGTGCCAGGCCAGAATAATAATACACAAAAACCATGAAAGGTATAAATACCCCCCTTTAGCCCTTTTTCCCTATTTTTACTCAATTTAAGAGAGCTAAAGCCCTCAAGATTGTGATATATTGGGATTTAAGCTTGTGGGTGATTTGGAAAGCATGATAAATGATTAATTCTTGATTCTCATTTGGATTTGAGCGAAGAATCCTATAATTTCATGGTTTATATTCCCTTTTCTTGTCCAAAATCCCTAGAACTTAGTGGCTTAATTCTATCACCAATGTATCTCAAATTTACCTCATTTTTAGGATAATTACTCCTTGAGGATAATCCTTGATTCTTCTTTTGATTTGAGAAAAGTAGATTACATGTTTAGTGAGGCAAGTATGTTGTTAAGAAGGGTGTAAGTATATGATCATTGTTGAAGCTAAATAAAGTTAAGGATACTGTATGTTAAGGAAGTATTCGAGAATGAAGTTAGTATAGTTCATTAATGGTTTTGGGATATCCATATTAAGTGTTAGAATCTAAGTTTTAATCTTAGATGATGAAGCTACTAGAAAGAATAATTGAAATTCTAGATGGTGTGAACTCAGGGTATTATGATACTTATGAAGATTCTAAGTGAGTTAGTGTTTGAGTTATTATATGATGACTATTGAATCTATAGTAAGTTAAGAGTTCTATCCCCAAATAAAGTACTTGTAGCGGGTTTTCCACTTTATGGTGCAGTCTTTCAAGGTGAATTTATTATTTATGTGTATTGTTATATCTTGGTGTCTAGAGTACACTGGTTGCAGTTTAGTTTAGAGTTTAGGGTCCACAGACTTAGAATGATGGCTTAAGGCTAAGTGTGAGACGATATAACAATGAACCAAGTCATTCTCTCAGATTCTAGAAGTTAGGCTGGCGTGTTGTAGAGAAATAGTAGGGTAGCAAGATGACTGACCCATTCTTATATCAGTGCAAAGTTTTGTACTTCAGTAATCACAATATCTACTTATGCCTTACATGTCATCTCCATTATCATAGCTTATATTCATGCACTTTCTATAGAATTATGTATGCTCCCAGATCCTAGTATGAGGAGTTCCAGTTCCCTCAGTAGTACAAATCTTCTTCCATGAATTTAAAAACTCCAAACTTAGGTGATGCAGCTCATGACTCATGCACTCATTCTTTACAATATTCTCAGTTCCAGGTACTCATGCTACAATCTTAATGACCTGTGAAATTCATATTATGTTATGTATATCCTTAGTTTTGATCTTTATAATTAATCCATGTTGTTGATATTCTATTCCTCTGGACTCAGTTAAATGTATAAGTTATCCTTTCATGCTTTAGGTCCTTATGTTCTTACTATTAGTGACCTCTCTTTATGTAAGATAGTGGTGATAGACAATTGCTTCGATGGGAGAGAGTAAATGTTTTTTTGTGGAGTAAAGATTGTTGTATGTTTGTTTTATGTAAGGCTATAAGGTTGAAGAATAGTCATGGTTAGTTAAGAATTCTACGTGTGTCTTCTGAAGAATAGTGCAAGAAAGTTTTTATTGATAAAGATTTAGAGAATATGAGAATGATGCTTTTATAGGTGTTTACCTAGAAGTTCGTATGTGGTTATAATGATAGGCTTGAATGTCATGTTGGTATATAAGTGGATGGGTGCATTGTGCGCTAGTAAATTACTAGTAAGAGGCTGAATTTAGTTATTGAGGTTGTACGAAGAATGATTCTTGAGAGGAGAAGTTGTGGTAATTCATGGGGTATTGAATTCATGGTTCAGACTAGCATTATGGTGTTTTGTGCAGTACCTTGTAATTTTGAGTTAGGCTTGAACATGATGAGAGCAGGTAGTTCAATTATGACATTGGTTAAAGTATTTATATGTACCCAAACGAGTATTTAAGGAGCAATCCTAAGCTTGAATTCGGTAGCTACATTGCCTAAGGCCTAGTTATTCTGTCCTAGTTTATGTTTCATAGGCCTATTTTCCATGTTACAGAGTTATAGTCGTATTAAGATTCCTTACTCATATATCTTATTCAAATCAATTCAAAGTTCTTTTCTCCTTAAATTATTAGAATTTCTTAGAAAGAGTGTTGAAGAAATACTCCAGTTTAGTTTACGCTTTCAGTATAATTCAGTCTGTATAGCCAACAATTCATTTTAGCATTCAGATAGACAAGGTCCTATGTTTTTATTCCATTTTTCAATATAGTCTTACTATTTGAAGTTTCTTGAGTATGGACATTCCAAGAGGTAAATTGTTTGCATCTATGTAAATTGTGAATTCATTTTAATTCATGCATCATGTTTTAGATTCAAATATTCAATCATGATTCAGTTCGTAAGTGTCCCGCGCATCATCTCAGTCTTTCCTTAGTATTTCAGCCAAGTCAGTATCATTCTGGAGACTAATGATCCCAAGAGGGAGATGTTGTAATACCTCGAGTTTAAATGTCCTAAGCCTCTATAATTTTCTTCGTGAAACTAGATCCATCCTGAGGAAATGGTTACTCTTAAGTTAACTCTCTCGTTTCTATCTCAGCCTTATAGAAATTCTCATGCCATTGCATGTATTCATGAAATCAGTTCAGTTCATGTATCATGCTCCAACTCAGTAATGCAATCATGTTCAAAGTCATGATTATTAAGTATATGGTAACAGTTACCTTAGTATTCTCAGTTTAACCAGTCTCAATGGAGGATGAATGATTCCAAGGGGGAGATAATGTAACACCCCACATTCTTGAGCTAGAAAATAAATAGTTGTTTCTACGTGTGTAAATTCTAATCCCATGATTTATATTTGAATACATGTGTCATTATCTTTATACTAGTGTCTGAAGTTCTTTTGAGGTAAAAATGTGATAGGAATCACTTAGATCAAAGTTGAGATAAAAGCCTTTGATTCGGCCAAATTTTGGTATTTTATTCACCAAGGGTCAACTTTGAATGTGCATACCTTTTTATATATGTTTAATTTTTCATCTCAAGACCCAAAAATTATAGATAATTGAATTATCTTTCCAAAAATTTCAATTTCACCTTTATTCAATACCCGAGCAAAAAGTTATAATTATTTTTGTCAGAACTAGTAAGCTGCCACGATAGCACCACAACACGGGACTTAGTCACCGCGTCTAGCTCCCTGATGCAGAGTAATGCTTTCTTGCATCCGTAAATACAAGCCCACAGGGAGTTTTAGTCATTTTCCCTTTCCCCCAAGTACCCAAGTCATTTATTAAAATACCGTAAGGGCATTATTTTCCCACTTTTAATCATCAAACCCTTATGTAAACTCTTCCCTTCCCAAGAACAAAAATCCAAACCCTTTTCCCCAAGAAATCAAAGAATTCAAGCTTCTAAGTTAAAAAATCTAAAAGAAAACATCAAGAAGAGGGTTTCTTTCACAAGTTCATCATTCTTGTCCCAAGATTCAAGCTTTCTTTCTCAAGAATTCAAGGATTCAAGTTTCAATTTTAAGTTTCGTCAAGAATTCGTTCAATTAAGGTATGTGGGTGTTCATCCATGGATCCTTTCACCCATAGAGCCCAAAAATCTTTCTTTGATTTAAAAATATGAGTTTTTCTTTATTATGAAGATGTATATGTTCAAGATGAGTTTTATTCATGTTTCTCCATAGTAGTTTGATGTAATTCATGACCTAGTATGATTCCATGGAAAGTTAGGTTATCTCATGTTTCAAGTTTTGATTTCCTATCTTGTATTCAATTGAATTCCATGTTTTATATTCAAATTCACATGTCATGATCCATCAATTTCATGTCACAGTCTCAAATTATGAATTAAACTATATTAAGGTGTTGTATTCCCATGTTTTAAGACATTCCCATGTTAACGTTCATGATTCTCATATGTTTGATGAAATGTCTATGTTTTGTGTCTTTGATCCATAATTACATACTAAAGTATTTCAAGTTGATATTTTATTTTTATAATCATTCAGTCTTGGCGGGTTATGAACACCCGATACCTATTTGTTATACATGATTTCCATTTTTCATGTACTAATTCCGTTAGACCATTTTTTTAATATTATATTTAGAACACCATGATCATGTTGAACATTATCAGTTTATATATTATAATTAACTCAGAATCCGTATTCACTATTATTTTAAGAATACAATGACATGAGCTTTTTAATTATCAGTACATGGACCAGTTAGTATTTCATTTAGGAGTTGGATTTAGCACCGAGTAGGAAGTATGGGTTAACATATCCTACTTTCCCAGAATCTATGTGTCATCGTAGGTTTGTGTTTAGTGGCCTTTCCAGAGAGTGTTTCCCCTTAGCCAATATGGGATCAGTTTAGTGATCGCACCAGTTCAGGTTCTACTCTGATGGCAAGGATAGAATAACCCTCCTCAATATGGGTCAGATGCTGGACTCCATGATAACTCACATTATTTATGTCGGTTACATGATAGCTCCCATAGTTTCCGTTAGTAATTTCGTGTATCTCAGTTCAGGTTTACTTGACTAAGTGTATAGATTATCAGTTAATTAGTTATACAGATTTTAGTGTTTTAAATTACAGATTTATCCCAAAAACATTTTTATACTTGATCTTGCATTCTCAAATATTACATATAATGTTTTCATGCTCAGTATCCATACACGACCCTTAGTTCAGTTTTAGAGCATGTTCAGCTTTGCATAAGATTTACATATAGAATTCATGTTTTACCGCTTCCCAGCTTCTATTCTACTTATTCTACAGAAGTTATGATTTAAGTAACTAACTATAGTAATTCACCAACTTATCAGATTATGTTTGTTACTCATTCTTTAAGATACTTCAGCTTTCAGTTTATTTTAGTCTCTTGGTGAGTATACTTGCACTTAGAATGCATGTTTTAAGATTATGTTTCTAATAAGTTTTACTTATTGCATTCACCCCCACTTACTCTGTATATTCTAGAAGTACTGATCCTTATATATGTGTATGTTCTACGTTGTCTCATGATGTAGGTTCCAGTTGTAGCCTATACGTCATACAGTTTGCTGCTTCCAACCAGCAGGTGATGAGTTCTCTTGTTTTGGGGACTCCAGTCAGTAGTAGTTCATATACTTTTCTTTGATTATTCATATTTATTGATTTATGATAGATGGAGGCATGTCCTAGCCATTTCCAGTCAATACACCATAGGCTTCAAAGATAGTCAGTCAGAGTCATGATATGGTAAATCAAGTTCTTTCTTTAGATATATCATGTTGTAAACTTATTCAGTAATACATTCAATCAGATTTTTTCATGATTATTCTTCTACTCAATAATTTTTTTTTATATACATATTAAATCAGTTGCTCAACAGTATGTCAGTTCATAGGTTAGATTGGGGTCACTTGTGGTTCAAAGCAGTGTGTTACGACTAGGGGGTAGTCTCAGGTCGCGACAAAGATGCTGATACCATCTCAATGTTCTATCAAATCAACAAAGGCTTATCAGAGGCAAAACCAACCCAAGACATGAGTCATAGCCCCAACTCCAAACCCAAATATTACTTTTTGTCACCATCTCACACCTACTATCCACTCCAAACTTGGAGAAAAATCACCTGACTTTTATCCACGCAATTTTATCATAGACAACTCAAGGAATAAAGCTGATCTGCTAAAATTCCTCTCGACAAACATGAGAATAAGCTCATAAGAGGCTGTCTGGGAACACAAATATAGAAAATCAAAAGAATGTGATCTATGCCAATTCTATAGCTTGTTCGGATGGTAATATAACCTGAAATCCAGAATATCAAGGCATAACTAACATCAAAATCAACATGATTATAATCAATCCACAACATAAACATCACAATTTATAATTTAAAATTTGATTCTTGGGCATCATGGATGAAAGGAATCCATGAATGAACACTTGACATAACTTCTTGATTCTACAAAGATTAACGGTGGAATTCCCTTGAATTTGGATCCCCAATTGAAAACCCTAACTTGTTCTTGAGAGGATTCTGAGAGAAGTGGCTATATTATTGTTGAATTGTGGCTTAATCCCATGTTTTATACTTATATCGGGGTGGGAAATTGACCCTTTTACCCCTCAAAGATGCAGGCATTTAATGACTAAAAACTAGGCATCGACACTATTAGTAACGCGACGCATCATGGCATTGACGTGATAGTCGAAGTGTCTCACCATTATCGCGTTGAGCCTCAGTACTTTGACCTTGGAAACCTAGAACAATATCAACCAACGTAATTGGCGACGCGGCGTGCCAACATTGCATTGGTCCACTATTTTGTTATTTCAAATGTGGTCTAAACAAGTTCCGAAAAATTAGAAACTTGTTTGAGAATACCTATTGACCTTCCTGATCATGAATTAGCAACAATACAGACCATTAAAGGACATTAAAGTCACAAAATAAAACTGCAAACTTTTGAAGGCTAAAATAAACTAAGTCTGGAAACTTAGCTAGAACCTTCTAAGTATGGGACCCCCTTAACAAGAATAAATGGATTAAATTAATCTTAAGATTTTGTTGGGTCTTACAATATCTCCCCCTTGGGAACATTCATCCTCAAATGAGACTGACTGAGATGGGGGAAATGATAAGCTTAAGTATATGTTGAACAAGAACAACTGAAACATAAGTATATGACTGACATTACTAATTTGTTGAGATTTATTCTAAGCATGTATATTTGATTCATGATTTCATGACTAGCATAACTGATAAGCTGAATATATTATACTGAACATGCATATATGATACATGAATACATGAATGATCTGACACATGAATGCATGACTGAATAGGCAATGGTAATTGATACCAAGTTTATCATCAAAATATTAGCATGAAACTGGATAAGTTCAAGGGAGACTATTTCCTTAAACTTAAAATTTTAAAGAACCTGAAATTAATTACTAGATATGCATGAGCAAAAACACGTGAACGTAACTGAGTTTGGAACATGATACATGAGCTGTATATCATGATCTGAACTGAGAACCTTGAATATGTGTCTTACGTCTGAGATCGGAGTTTGAGGATCAACTTATGAGTACCCCTTACCCCAAACTAGATTCGTTACTAAAATAGAGAGTGGCACGTTTATGTCATGAAGGTTCGAGGAATTATAGTGTATCTCCCCCTTGGGGTACTTTGTCCCTTGAAAAATACTAGGCTAACTTTGCTGAGCTATGAGAAAAGCTGTGGCGATGCACAAGGCACCTTCTATCTGAATATCTGAGATCTAAAATTATGACATGATATATGAAATGGGATAAACATGCAACTACCTAGTTAGTCCATCTTAGAATGATCACATTCATGAGACTTTGGATAGTGTGACTAGATGGAAAAATGGGAAACCACACCATCAGAACTTGTCTGCCTGGCTGCTAAACTAAATTACTGGCTGCTTAACTAACTCATACTGGAAACTTCTACTCGACTGGAGTGTTCCTATGACTCTTTTTCTGTAGAGTTTTAGTGACTATAGAGAAAAATCAAATCTTAACCTTATCTGAGCAGGACATCAGGATAGAAGATCGCTACATCACAGGGATTCTCGTATTAGGAGACAAGGCCTATGAAACATCATCCAAGATAAAGTGTCTAAGCCTTATGCACTGCAACTGAGACTACTGAAAAGATTCATGTGGGTGCTGAGCACGAATACATAAATATACTTACTTATTTGATCAACTGAATGACTGATAGCTGACTACTGGGTTTGTAAGGTGGAACTATACTTAGCCTGAAAGGATGGACTTAGACTATAGAGTATTATACATAAAAGGTAATGACTGGCTGGGTATATGAGGTAACTGAGCATGAATGAGTGAAACACTGTATTACCTTAAGAACGAAAGACCAAGCGTCCAACATGATTCAGAAATATTTTGTAAACTAAGGTACTCAGATACCAATAAATGAATAAATAATGAACATATGCTATGGTCGGGTAATCCTGAAAGTGAATTGAGTTTATGATCTGACTAGGACTAAATGCTGGTTCCTGATAACAGAGGGTTAGACTGGTACTGAAGTACTGAATTTTGATAGCTAAATAACTGATAACTAAAGGCCATGGTTCTGTAGGACTATCTGAGTCCTTTACTAAATGTTGATTACTAAATAACGCTGTAACTAAGGGCTAAGGGATGGAACATCAACACCACGGATTCACTAAGGGGTCTAAACTGAGGGTATATATGACATAATCTAAGTTTGGATGATCACTAGGAGTGGAGCATGAGTCATATGGGCCCAACATACTGTAAAACATGACATGAGTGCATGAGTCATGAGCTTTATGACCTGAGTCTAGAATTCCTGTGTTCGGGGAACATAATTCATAACACTGAGTAAACTTGGATTCCTTATACTAGGAACTTAAAATGTGCATGATCCTAAGGGGAGTGGATGAATGTAAGTTGTGTTCATGGAACTGAAACGTAAAGCATGCATAAGTATCGTGATGGTTGAAGTACAAAACTTTGCACTGAGGTAGGAATGGGTCAGGAATCATCTTCCCTTACTGAATTTTCTACACATGCTAGCATTACTACCAGAATACTGAAGGCCTGACTTTCTGAGACATCATAACCAGATAGTTCCTGTATACCTGTCGGGATGTGTTAGACTGACTCACTAGGGTGGAGACTGGAAAAGTTCCTGTTAATATCTGGTATGGCCTTAAAGTTACAAAAGAAAAAAAAGCTCCTGAATCTGAAGAAGTGTAAATATGAAAATAAAAGATCTGTAACATACCAGTGACTATATCAGGAGAACTTTCCTAATCTTGTCGGGTCTGAAGTGCATAGAGTCTGTTTGGGGGCTGCCCACTGATAAAGTTGGGATTGGCACCCTGCTGATTCAGGTGATCAAATTGAGCTGATGGATGACCATGTTGACTTTGTGGACCAGGCTTAGGATAGTCTCAGACCTTATGAGCTAACTCGCCACATCCAAAACACACATTACTATCCACTCTACACATACCCTTATGATACTTACCACACTCTTCGCAAAGAAGATGAGTGCAAATAATGCTTGCACTATTCTAGGATTTGGAGCCTGGAGCCCCATCCCTATGGTCATTTTTGAACTTTGGTACTAGGGCACAAGACGAAGAGGGAAATAGGACTAAAAACTTCTTACTATGCTTAGAACGGTTACCACCCTGCGACCCTGGCTAAGCAAAACTATAACTACCAGTTCTGGCTCTCTTATTTTCCCTCTTCTTCTTCTTAAGTTTTTGCTCTTCAATCTATTGAGCATAGACCATAAGTATAGATATGTCCATCTCCTTAATCAAAATTGCATTCCTATACTTCTTAACCACTCTACCTGATAGCCCAAACACAAACTTAATTATTCTGGATATGCTGTCTGCTACTATATGGGGAGCCTACCTGGCTAGCCGAGTGAACTTGACAAACTCATGCTACCTTGTCTGATATTAATGAACTCTAACACTTTGGACTCTTTCTACTCTAGGGGAAATAATCTATCTAAGAAAGTCATAGAAAACTCTTCCCATTGTATGGGCTCTACATCTCAACCCCTATCTACCTTCTACTTCTTAAACTATGTATGGGCTACATCTTGTAGCTGATAGGTGGCTAACTCTTCACTCTCACTAGAAATCACTCCCATGATACCTGTGATTTTCTGAACTTGATCTAGGAACTCCTGTGGATCCTCTTCAGACTTGGAACCCGAGAATAAGAGAGGATTCATTCGAGTGAAGTCCCGAATTCTAGATGCAGCTGAATTAGCTACTGGGTTGGCAAGAATAGTACCTGGCTATTCATTCTAAGCTATGACTGGAGTGATTAGAGTAGTGAATGCAGTCCTGAATTCTTCATGGAAAACATGTTTGTCTAGGGGATCTGCCTGAACGGGCTGAGGTTCTGACTGATTACCGGTTCTCCTTTCGCTATCCCTTTTGGTAGGAATGTTCTGTAAACAAAAGGAAGAGCGAATTAGACTGGGAGTTAAATTTGAGCTCATTCTTACTTGTACGACATGAATATTAAAAGAAGGGAATTGTTCTTAAAATATCTGACAACCTCTTGTACATAAGTGTGGTGCACAACATACCCATACACAAGACTCTACTTGATGCGACTTTTCAGACTTCCTAGGAAACTGTTGAACCTTAGGCTCTTATACCAAGTTTGTAACGCCACGAATCTAGTACCCGGAATGCTACACAGTGCTCATGACCCTAAAGGACCACAAGCTAGCCTATGATTGATATCTGTAACTGAATAATATACTATAAATATGTAGAATATAAGCTGTAACACCATAAGGTTCAAACCTTAAACTAATACTGAATATAAAATAATGTCTGTAATGGGGTATAATAATACCCAAAACTAAAATAAACTATCTAAAACATGTTGTAGTCTAAAAGCCTCTAAGCTATCTGAAATCTGTGGAGTTGATGGGACATGTCCCTAACTAAATCCAAACTACTGAAATAATAAAGTAATAAAATAATTATGCTATCCTCGAATGATGAGGACTTACTACTAGTCTGGCTGCTGAACGTCTGATCTACTAAGGATGTTGGGGATCTCGTACTTTTAAACCTATGGTATAAACACCATAGAGCAAATGCGTTAGTATGATTGAATGTACTGGTATAAAAGTGAGGTAAGTTGAATGCAAGGGTTCATATACATGAACAGTAATAACTGACTAATGACTTAAACATGAGCGCGTGAGAAATACATGCATGAATACATAAATTGGGACTGGGGTCATGTCAATACTGAATACTAATGTACTAACATCTGAGTTTACTAATACTGGGATACTGAATAACAGAGTCTATTAATGATACAAATTATGAAGTTTACACATAACCGATATATGAGGTTACTAGTACTATATTACTGATAATTGAGTATACTAATTCTAAAAACCTATCTGAGTTTTTTACTGAACAGGGTGACTATATCTGACAGTCCTAAATCTGAAGAACTATCTGAGTTCTAGACTATGCTGGATGACTGTATTTGGCAGTCCTAATTCTAATGGAACCAACTGAGTTCCGTACAAAGCTGAGAAACTGTATCTAATAGTCTTGATATCTGTAGAACTGAACTGAGTTTTATTACTGAGATAGAATCAGAAACTGAGATTGTGGGAGGTAATTATCTAACTGACATACCCCAAATCTAAACTTGTGGGGTCCAACCTGTAATCCTGGCTGGAAGGGCGTCAGTAGCGTGCCATGGGTAAAGACAAGCTATAAGTAAACCCTCTCTGATAGGAAGCTCTTTTGTCAACCCCTCATATAAGAAAAACTCAAAGGAGATGTATAGTCCCTAGACTCGTAGGGGTACATCTCAACCTACACTGGCTATATAGTTTTGGAATGTAGGGATTACTACTAAGGATCACACCATTTACTGGATAATAGGTGAGCCCTCATCCCTAAGTTCACTCGGTGCTGAATCCTACTCCCAACTGAACAGAAACTGAACTTGTTTTCCTAGTTCACACCAGGCATGAAAGAGCTGTTACTGATGGTATAGTTTTTACTAACTGAACTGAGTTCACTGAGTTCCGTTGAATGATGGAATTCTACTAAATTCTATCAACTGATAGAATGATACTGAGTTTTACTAGCTAACTGAGTTACTGAAGTCTGAACTAAATACTACTAAGATCTGATAATTGACTGAGATTACAGAGATCACTGAGATTACTGAGATCACTGAGATTACTGGATTGATAATGAATTTACTGAATTTTCCTGAGTCACATGACTGATTGAGTTCTTCTGATCAAGGATTGACAATGAATATCATGAAAAATGACATTGTCTCTAGACACATAGCTAAATTGCCGAGTATTAAATACCCCCAGGACTCGATAGCATGAAAATGACAAGACATGACACTTCTTGACATATAACCATAGTCAACAATTCATAGTACAATCATTGGAATTTTTCATGAAGTATTTGACATTCATAATCTTGTACATGGATAGGAATGCATTCAATCACATTCATAGTTTCAAAATTCTAGTCTCATGACCATTCCACCAAACAACTACAAGGCATAGATTTAACATGGAAGTCATTTTGAACATAAGGGTGAAGCATGGATTCATCATTTATGTTCTATTGAGTCATAAGGCATGATTCATTTTCTTTTAGGCATTTTATCAAACACCTAGGATGCCTAACTTAGGGCATAGGCATAATCATCAAATTAATACATCATAATTTGACAAAACAACTCAATTGATAGGTTTTCAACCCACATACTAACATTGAGTCATGAAAACACATTAAAGATTCCAACTTGGGATTCATACACAACATCAACATGATCATAATCAATCCACAACATAAAAATCACAATTTATAATTTAAAATTGGATTCTTGGGATTCATGGATGAAAGCAATCTATGAATGAACACTTGAAATACCTTAGTTCTTGATTCTACGAAGATTGACGGTGGAATTCTCTTCAATTTGGATCCCCAATTGAAAACCCTAACTAGTTCTTTAGAGGATTTTAAGGGAAGTGTCTATATTATGGTTGAAATGAGGCTTAATCCTGTGTTTTAGACTAATATAGGGGTGAGAAATTGACCCTTTTGCCCCTCAAAGATGCAGACATTTAATGACTGATAACTGGGCATCGACGTTATTAGCGACATGGAGCATTATGGTGTTGACGTGATGGTTGATGCATCATGACATCATCGCGTCGAGCCTTATTACTTTGACCCTGACAACCTCCAACAATAGCAACCAACGCTATTGACGATGTGACGCGCCAAGATCATGTTGGTCCATTATTTTGGGATTCCAAACATGGTCTAAACGAGTTCCAAAAAAATTTAAAACTTGTTCGAGAACACCTATTGACCTTCCTGTTCATGAATTATCAAGAATACAAACCATTAAAGGACATTAAAGTCATGAAATTAAACTGTGAACTTTTGAAGGATAAAATAAACTGAGTCTGGAAACTTAGCTAGAACCTTCTAAGTATGGGACACCCTTAACAAGCATAAATGGACTGAATTAAGATTAGGATTTTGTGGGGTATTACACATACCAGTACATTCCCTCGTACTGATGCATACTTTCTTGCGCTATGGTGTTTTATACCATAGGTTCAGACGTACGGGATCTTGAGCACCCAAAGTAGTTCAGATTTGGCTAGGAGTAGTAGACTTAGCAGTGAGTCCTCATCATTCGAGGATTTTCTCTATTTCTTTATTGCATTAGATTTCGTATTTTAGTAGATGGAGTTTGTTGGGGGATTTTCCCATCAAGTCCTTATTCAGACAGTTAGAGGCTTTTTCAGACTAGAGTATTTTCAGACAGTTGTTTTAGTTTTGGCATTGTCATACTTTATTTCAGTATTGAACCTTATGGCATGTTTCCGCCAGTTTTCTACATGTTTACATAATATTATTCAATGCCCAGTTATAGATATCATTCATGGGTTAGCTTGTGGTCCTTTGAGATTATGAGCACCGTATAGCGTCCGGGGTTCAGAATTCGGGGCGTTAAAAATTTGGTCTCATAGCCTAAGGTTCAACAGTGTCCTAGGATGTCTGAAAAGTTACATCTAGTAGATTCTTTTGCATGGGTGTGTTGTGCGCCATATTTATGTGCATGAGGCTATAAGATGTTTTAGGAATAGTTTCCCCTCTTTCAGTCTTCATATTGTGCGAGTGAGCATGATCTGAATTTAAACTCTCAGTCTAATATATTTCTTTCTTTCATTTACAGAATATGCCTTATCGTAGAGTTAATGCCCATAGGAATGATAACCATCCACCTCAGCCCATAGATATTTTGAATGAGAATGTGTCACATACAGAGTTTCGGGCAGCTTTTTAGGCCCTAGCCCAAGCTTTGACAACTAATATTCAGGGTAACCGTCAATATGCAGCACCACCTCAGTAAGATGGGGTTTTATCCGTAGCCATAATAAGAGATTTTATGAGAATGAACTTGCCAGAATTCTTTGGGTCACCGGAAGGTAAGGACGCAAAGCTTTATCTTGATGAGGTGAAGAAGATCATCCAGGTTATACATATTTTTGAAGAGAAGAGTGTAGAATTGGCATCCTATAGGTTGAATGATATTTCTTTTGATTGGTTAGTGATGTGGAAGAAGAGTGAAGGGGAGGATGCAACTCTCATGACTTGGCAGATATTTCAGGATGCGTTCCTAAATAAGTTTTTCCCACTTGAGATGAGGGAGGCTAAGATAGAAGAGTTCATAAACCTGAGGCAGGGATCTATGACAGTGAAGGAGTATTTCCTTAAGTTCAACTAGTTGTCCAAGTATGCCCCTAAGCAGATGGCTAACCCTAGAGCAAGTATGAGTAAGTTTGTGACCGATGTGTCTGGGTTGGTAGTTAAGAAGTGTAGGACTACTATGCTTAATACATACATGGATATTTCTAGATTAATGATGCATGCTCAGCAGATTGAGGCAGAGAAAGCTAAAAAAGAGAGAGGGTAAGTAAGAAGGCCAGAATTGGTAGTTTTAGTTTTTCTCAGCCTGGGTCACAGGGTGGTAACCGTTCTCAGCATAGTCAAAATTTTTTAGTTCCAGCTTAATCTTCAACTAGTGCACCAGTACCAAAGTTCTAAACTGACATTCATGATGGGGCGCCAGGATCCAAAACCCAAGGTAGTGTAAGAAGTGAGCGTACCTATCTGATTTGTGAAGAGTGTGGTAAGAATCACCTAAGTGCATGTAGAGAAGGCAGTGAGGTATGTTTTGGATGTTGTAAGCCAGGCCACAGGTTGCGGGAGTATAGAATAATGGCTTAGAGGGGTAGAAATTTGCATCAGCAGGGTGCCACTTCCAGTACCACTGGTGGTTAGCATCAGAATAGATTCTATACACTTCAGACTCGTCATGATCAGGGAAGTTCCCCTAACATCAATTCAGGTATGTTCTAACTCTTTAATCTTTATGATATTCTTTGTTAGATCCCTTGCTCCCATTTGAGCTTAAGTTTTTAGCATGAGTTAGTTAGTAAAGCCAATAATTTAGTTTAACAGTCAAGCAGTCAAAATTCGTATGGTTTGTTTTCCCATTTTTTTGTCTAGTCATACTATCAGAAATCTAAGGAATGTAACTATTCCAAGATAGAACATCCTAGTAGTTATGATTTTGGCCCAGTTCATGAATCATGCATTAGTTTTAGATCCCAGATAGTCATTCATGATTTAGTTCGTAGTTTACCTGTGCATAGCCCCAGTATATCATGAAGTAATCATTATTAGAGGGACATAGTATCCCAAAGGGGTGATACCCTATGATTCCCCGATACTTTCATGTTCTTAAACCCATTCAGTTTTATGATCATATTTTCATTTTAAACTTGATATCAGTTACCATTGCATATTCAGTCATGCATTCATGAGTCAGTTCAGTCAGGTATTCATGCATCAGATATGCATGTTCATTATGAAATTTCAGTATCTCAGAAGTTCCAGCCATATAGTCATGTTTTAGATATTCATGTACAATAAGTAAGGTCAATCTATCAGTAATCTTAGCTTAGTTAGTCTCATTCGAGGATGAATGATTCCAAGGGGGAGATAATGTAACACCCCATATTTTTTTAGCTAGAAATCGATCCATTGTTCCTACGTATGAAACCTCTAATCTTGTAATTCATATTTGAGTACATGACTTACAATTATTATCCTAGTGATAAGAGAGCTTACTATGTGTTAAACATGTTCATAAGAGTCACTTTAAGTAATGCAAGCTAAGAGCTTTTGAATCCATCAAGTTTTACTGTTTGATTTTGCAAGGGTCATATTTTAATATTAATAACATTGGGTATATGTGGTATTTTAGCGTATTTATACCCACTAAATTGTAGATAATTGAATTATCTTTCCAATGATACCAATTTCTCCTTAATCCAATACCCGGGTAAAAAGTTATGCCCATTTTCGTGAGAGGCAGTAGGGGTATACGATTGGTTAGGCGCCGCCCAACCAAATTTAGGTGATTGAAAAGGTGTCTCCCAACCTGGCTTGTCCAATTGACTGGGCCCTGCCTAAGTCATTTCCAAGTGCCAAAAACACTCTCTTTTGACCTAGAACAAGGGTGTTGAAGTCATTTTACACCCCTAAACCATCCCTAATCACTTCAAAACATTTTTGTGAGATATTAAACGCACAAATTCCTCTCTCTAAACCCTAGGTAATCAGTAAGTAAATCAAAATCTCTCCTCCATTCTCAAGAACAAAATCCAAGTGTCATCTCTCAAGAATCAAGAAGTTAAGCTCCAAATTCAAAGTTATCTACAAGAATTCTTTCAATCAAGTTTAAAGGTCCAATCTTTCAACAATTTCATCGCCATTAAGGTATGTTAGATGTTGATTCATGGATTCCTTCCACCCATAAATCTCAATAATCCTTTTTGAATTATAAAGATTGCGTATTTATGATTTCCATGATTATGATTGAATTGAAGTTTATGTCTATGTTATTGTTGGGTTATAATTCATGTTTTAGATTACAAGTTGAATGCTTTGATCCTAGTATGTGATGATTTGGAAGATATTCGTGATAATCCCTTAAAACTACATGTTGATTGATGTAGCCATATTATTTAGATGTATTGTTTGGTGTATAACCAAAGCATGCTCCCCATATGTTTGATTAAATGCCTATGTGAATGAAGTAGTGCCATTATAGCATGTTAATATGAAATCCCCATTTGTGTACAAGTTAATGTATGCTAAGTGTTTGTTGAAAGGCTTTGGTGAATGAATTATGAGACATTAGTATGCATTCCTATACCTCTACAAGTTTATGACTTTCAAATACTTGAAGAGATGTTTCATTTATTGTATTGTGAATGATAGACGATTGCTATGTTGTTCAAGAATTTTTATACCTTACTTTTATACTATTAAGTCCTGGGGGTATTTCATACCCAACAACTTATCTGCATGTCTAGAGCCACTGTTAGCTACAGTACTCTCAGTCACATCACGATCAGTAGTATTCTCAGTCAGTTACAAGATTCAGTAGAACTCAGTCGGCTTTATAACTTAGGAAAGTTCAGTAAACTCAGTAGTATTCCATCAGTCTATGGATCCTAGTGAACTCAGTGAGATCAGATAGGTAACATGATCAGTAACAGATTCAGCCTATTCTAGTGTAGTCTAAGAATCAGTTCAGTGTCCATTCAGTTGGGAGTAGGATTCAACACCGAGCGAGGGTAGGGATGGCGTCTTCCCCGTAAGTTAGGCAGAGTTGTTAGTAGCAGTCCCTATACTCCAAAACTGTGTAGCTAGTGCAGGATGAGGAGTCACCCATTAGATTAAGGCTTGTCTACCTCAAAGAGGTCACCCGTTAGATTAGGCTTGACTTCCTAGTAGGGTCACCCGTTAGATAGTCTTGACCATAGTAGTGTCTTTACCCGTGGCAGGGTACTAACACCCTTCCAACTAGGGTTACAGGTTGGACCCCAAATTATCTAGAAGGGGCATGTCGGTTAGATGATTACCTCATATAGTTTCAGTTTCAGAAATTAGTCTCAGTAATAGAACTCAGTTCAGTAATATAAATTCAAAGATCACCCGCTAGATAGGCTTGATCTCAGATTCAATCAATCAATTTCATTATCAATAAATTCAAAGATCACCCGTTAGATAGGCTTGATCTTAGATTCAGTCAATAAATTTCATTATCAATAAATTCAAAGATCACCAGCTAGATAGGCCCGATCTCATATTTAGTCAAGCAGTATCAATATTAGTAGATTCTAGGATCACCCGCTAGATAGGAATGATCCTAGGGCTCATATGCTAGATAGGATCGACCCCATAACAGTCATTAAAAATACAGTATCACTAGACCCAGTTATCAGTAATCCAGTTATTAGAACTCAGTATTACAATATCAGTAAACTCAGATAACAGTTACACAGTATTCAGAACTCAGTATTCAGTGTCATTTCGACTTTAGTTATGGTTTATACATCCATGCATGTATCCTCATTCAGTAGTCTCATCTTATTTAGTCAATTTTATGTTCATGCATATGAACCCTTGCATTTAGCCTTGTCTCATGCAGAGCAGTACATTCCTTCGTACTGATGCATACTTTCTTGTGCTATGGTGTTTTATACCATAGGTTCAGACACACGGGATCTCGAGCACCCATAGCAGTTCAGATTTGGCCAGCAGCAGTAGACTTAGCAGTAAGTCCTCATCATTCGAGGATGTTCTCTATTTCTTTATTGCATTAGATTTAGTATTTCAGTAGATAGAGTTAGTTGGGGGATTGTCCCATCAACTCCTTATTCAGAAGTTAGAGGTTTCTTCAAACTAGAGTATTTTCAGATAATTGTTTTGGTTTTGGTATTGTTACACATTATTTTAGTATTGAACCTTATGGAAAGTTTCCGCCAGTTTTCCATCCTTTTACAATATATTATTCAGTGCTCAGTTATAGATATCAGTCATGGGTTAGCTTATAGTCCTTTGGGATTATTAGCACCGTGTAGTGTCTGGGGTTCAGAATCCAGGGCGTTATAACACCGGTGAAACCTAGGCTCTGATACCAATTTATCACGAACAAATTTCTTAGGTTAATATGGCACCTACTATAAACCACCAGTAAACAAGCCAAACTCGTACTCCATAACAACTAATAATAGACTACTAAGTATATAAAGAAAAGAATTACAGAATAAATGAAATAAAGAAACCATTACATAATATAATCCCAAAACCTGGTGGTATTAGTACAAGAGCTTCTAACATAACAAGTGTAGAAGATTGAAATACATTAGGGATTTCACAATTTCAACTTATCTTCAAATACAACATGAAGACAAATCTAGTACATAAGAAGGAGGTAGGTAATACTCCGAATATCAGGAGCTCCCTCTGTCTCTGAACCATAGCTGCTCTGCACAATGTATACATAAATGAAGATAACCCATACTATGATCTGCAGTTTGCAGAAGGGTAGCATGAGTACCAAATGAATGATACTAAGTAGGAAACTGCCAACTAATATAAAGTAGATGTATAACATATTAACATAATAGAAACTACACCCAAGTGTTAAGAAACCACATAAAATAGCCAATGAGATAGTAAGGATAACCTATCCTATACATATCAAATAGATTAACATAATAAGGCTAAAAATGTATCGAGGATAAACTATCTTATTTTATCCATACTCAATGATCTCAACACTACACCGTATATCCCTGTCCAATTTATGAATAAAGGATGAAAGAAGGATATATAGAAATATATGAGGCCAAGAAATTAATATATAATCTAAACAAATAAAGATAGGGTGATACAGTCATACCAAAGCTGCATATAGATATATATATATAGGGTCAACTCGAAGAATAACCTATATCGTCATATCATTTTTTTAAGGCCTCATTAATTATGATCCTATGAGGATTTAGTACTAACATGCTCAGGGTTTCTAATCCATATATCTCATCATGAAGTAATCATTCATAACAACGTAATCGTATGATAGAAGAGGCCAGAACCATACCTGGATCTCAATACCAAATCAATGACCACTTTGTCATATGTTAAACATAACAATGATTATAACAATAATGATAACAATATCAATAAAAGCATGAGTAATCGGCTATTTCAGGCAACCAAATACCCATCAAAGACTATGCATACCCCCATTACCCTAGGTTTGGAAGTTTCAATCTATATGCAATAACACAAGGCATAGTCATCACCGATATCTATGTAGCTATCCCATTCCAGATGATAGACATGGGTGCATACTGTTGATAGGAGATGCACATGCAAGTATGAATGCAACAAAATTTATAATTACATAACCATCATCATCATCATACCCATCATCATTATCGATACCCTCATTATAATCATCCTCCGGCCTTGTCAGGTATCTATATCATCATCATAACATTCTCTAGGATTGTTGGGTATCATCGAATCCTCATAATATACTTTGACCTCACCAAGTATCATCACTTTCATGGACCAAACGATGGCTTAGCCTGATAGGTATCTCAAGTTCCACGTGGATCGGAGATCACCCCTTTCACGTAACCTAGTCAGCTCAACAACCTCAAGAGTCGAATGAATTCTAAACATATAACAAGATACTACAAATTAAGACTAATCATAACTCAAGAAATGTCTAAACCAATCAACCAAAATAGCACACCCAACTCCACAGTAATTCAAAAAAGCCTCTGCAAATCCGCAGTCAATAAAATATAGGGACATGACCCCGACAATAGCCAAAGCAAAGTCTAAACAAATTCTGAGACTTAGAATATAAAGACCATGAAATGAAGCCTTTCAAAGTATAGAAGCTAACCACTTCAATGTCAATTCACAAACCACTCGAAAATTTGATTACTGCACAAAAAAAGTAGAAAAAGTTCTGGTGTCTACATCAGGTAGGGATATAATGTCTAGCGATGGTTAGAGGTTGGAGTGCTAGAATGTTACTCAGTGATAGAGGGATAAAATAATGTCATCATTCAAAACCAAGTCAAATCATCATATGCAATCACATATATACATATCTATATCGTGTCAGGATAGGGAACAAGGCTTAAGATGAATTTTGAAAACCTTAATGTGGGTTATATAGCATAACCATCATAAAATGAGATACCCACAGGCTATATGGGCCCAGCTGTCCCCTAGCTGGAAGGGCCCAATGCGTATAGCCGTACGAACTAGAGAATTTTAATAACCGTATGTGCCTTTATGGGGGACTCGAACCTCCTGACATACTCAAGGTGACTTAAGAAATAATTTATACAATATGAGGGGATCAAACAACCTATTCATATATTTATTCAGGGTAATCAAACCTCCCAGTCATATAGACACCCGTATCGGCTAGTACGATTTTCAATGTTAGTCCTTTGGACTCGACTTTTATGGCCTGACTACATATCCCACCCTAAAGTCCAATTTAAAAAATTCATTTTACATATACACAACCATTAATCCAATTACTTACCAAAGACATCCTACTGGTATCATCATACCAACACCACTTGCAAGTGTAAAATATGTCGTAACAATTGTTAATTAATTTTGGGACTCAAAACCATTGTCTAAACCAAGAGATCAATTCAATTCAACATTTATGGACTCAAATGCAATTAGCCAGTTAAACCACCAAGGATATAATTCAAATAAATTTATAGCCAATAGGACCTTCATAAAACTATTTACCAATCATCAATATTCATAAGCCAATGCCTTAGTTTAAACACAATTCATATGTGAAAAAATTCTTCTCATTGACATTTTCACAAATAGGTTGAGGGCATACCATTATCAAATAATTATTCAAAGCCAAAACTAATCCAGTCTAGGATTAAAAATGACCCATACATTAAACCACAATTCCTATGCACCCACATGTACATAACCAGTATTTTAACATGTGTAATCATAATTTAAAATATGATAAAACAATACTCAACATTATGTATTCAAAAAATCAACCATGGTTCTCAAAACAACAATTAATAAATCATGAACAATATTTAAAACATATGATTTTTGTTAACTATCAATAAAGGAAGAGTCACATGACAGTGTTACGAATAATCATAGAGAGATTTTGATCTTTAAGCCTCTAGATGATCACGTTGAAGAAACCCTACCCCAATCCTCTTAAGAAGTCTTAGAGAGTGTTTAGAGGGTGTTTCAATCTTCTAAGAGGTAGAATGAATGACCATAAAGTGTTATAAGACATGGGGTCTTAAGGGCTTAGGGTGGAAATGTCCAAACTACACTTAACTTAAAACTTGTGGAAAACTCACATATGGGTACAAATGGACCCTCTAACTGTTCCCCCATATCATTCGAGTGGTAACCCTAAACCGTCAACAAAATAGAAAGTTGGACATAATATTCTGTCTGATATATGACTCCCTTGCCCAACTCATCACAACACCATATGAAAAGTACTATTAAGTCATATCCATAGAAGAACATCGAGGGCTAGACACGGGACAACATATGATTGGACTCAACTCTCTGGTTACATCAACATACAAATTGTATGGAGTCTATCGTACCAAGGATAGAACATGGTCAATCAACACATTGACCATCATCGAAATAGGGTCCCTAGACCCATCACCACATAATACGGCTTATGGTGTGAGTCGTATGATTAACGAAAGGTTTAAGACTCCAGGAATTCACAAGGGTCAATGTTCGGGGTGTTTCAGTCCCCCCTCTTAGGATCATTCATCCTTGAATGACGGGATAAGGCGATATAAGCATAATTGAACCCTAAATGTTTCTACTCTTACCTTTAAGACAGAAAACAAAACACCAAGGAATTTAAAATCTACCTTTAACAAAGATAAAAAATAAAGTTGTTAGGTTGAACACATACCTCAAGCACAAATTTTTGGAATTGGAAATAGGAACAGATAATTGGACTTCATGTCCTCCTCGGCTTCCCAAGTAGCTTTCTCAAACTTTTGGTTACGCCATAGAAACTTTACTGAAGCCATGTCTTTTGCTAGCAACCGTTGAACTTCCCGATCAAAGATCCTCACCGAGACTTCCTCATAGGACAAAGATTAGCATTACCAATATTCTCCAAGAGAACAACCAATGAAGGATCATCCACGCATTTCTACAACATGAACACATAGAATACCGGATGGATGGAACAAATACTAGAGGGAAATTCCAACTCATATTCAACATTACAAACCCTTATCAAAACTAAGTACAGTACAACATACTGGGGACTGAGCTTCCTCTTCTTCATAAACCGTATTACTCCCTGTATGGGAGAAAACTTCAAGAACTTCTAATCTCCAACCTCAAACTCCAAGTCCCTTCTCCTCATGTCCGCATAGGACTTTTGGCGACTTTGGGAGGTTTTAAGACTATCCCGAATTACTTCCACCTTCTCTATGGCCTGGTGAACCAAATTTAGGGCAAAAATTTATGCTTCACAAACCTCGAACAACCCAATAGTAGATCTATACCTCTTTTACCTCAAACGGGGCCATATCAATGTTATAATGGTAACTGTTATAAGAAGAAAAATAATTTAGGGGAAAATGGTCAAACCAACTACCACTAGAGTGAATCACACAGGCTTGCAACATATCTTCCAAAGTCTTAATAGTCCTTTTGGCTTGCGCATCCAACTGCGGGTGAAATGCCTTACTGAGACACACTTTATTCCCCAAACAACACTAAATGTAGCACTAGTAATTCTATAAGAAATGAGTACCACAATCTAAAATAATCATGAAAGGCACACCATGCAACTATACCATTTTTTTAAGGAACAACTTCACATAATCCTCGGCAAAATAAGTAGTTATCACTAGGAAGAAGTGAACGGACTTTGTCATCCTATCCATGATAACCTAAATAGAGTCACACATATTCCGCTACCGCGGAAGGCTGATAACCAAATCCATATTAATTACTTCCCCTTACCACAGTGATAGTTAAATTTCTTGAAGTATCCCACCCGGCCTCATATGCTCCACCCTCACTTGCTGACACACCATACACTAAACAAAAAGTTGTCTATATCCCATTTCATGTTATTCCACCAATACATACTCTTGAGATCATGATACATATTTGTTGAACTGGGATGAACCATATACCGTGATACATAGGCCTCAGCAAAAATCTTGCCTCATAATTCATCAACATCGAGAACACATAACCTCTCTTGGTACCTCAAGATATCTTATCCTCCGATTTTGAAGGCCATCACCTTCTGCATACCCACATCATCCTTGATTTTTATCAAGAGAGGCTCTAATACCTGCTTCTACATTATTTCTGAATCAAGAGATGATTACGCCACCGATTTCACAAACACACCACCATTCTTAAAGTCTAAAAGACAAACTCTAAGATTAACCAAAAGGTGAATGTCCATCACCAATTCTCACTTATCCTTTTCCATATGCGATAAGCTTCCTATGGATAACTTGCTAAGAGCATTAGAAACCATATTAGCCTTACCTGGATGGTAGTGAAGACTCCTATCATAGTCCTTCCGCAACTCAAGCCATCTTGTTTTCCTGAGATTAATCTCTTTTTGAGTAAACTAATACTGCAGGCTCTTATGATCAAAAAAAATATCCATATGTACCCCATATAACTAGTGACGACAAATTTTTAACGCGAACACCACGACAAATAATTCCAAATCATGAGTCGGGTAGTTTTTCTCATGATCCTTTGATTGTCTAGAGTAATAAGCAACCACATTACCATGTTGTATCAACACATAACCCTAACCAACCCGGGGTGCATCACAATTAACATGACTCAAAAATGGGCCTTTCCATGTGGGCATGTCAAACCTAACCATTATATCAATCCATAAGTGGCGGATGAACTCCATTAACCCAACCTAACCATTATATCAATCCATAAGTGTCGGATGAACTCCAAACATATAATAAGATAGCAAAAACCAAACTAACAATCATAACCTTAGAATGTCTAATCATTCCATTCACACCAACATATAGCATCAAAAAAATATCCAAGTCCATAGTCATCCACAAGCCTCTACCAATCTAATGTCTATAATATGTCGGTACAAGCCCTCAATAATATCAAAAATCCAAGTCTAAAACAAGTCAATAACATCGATAAAGAGACTATAAAATGGATGCCTTCCGAAGTATGGAAGATCACCATGTCAATGTCAACACACGAATCGCTTGAACAACTGTCACTGCACAAGAAGAGAAGAAGAAGCTCCAGCCCCTATATCACATGCGGACATAGAGTCCAAAGACATTTAGGGGTTGGAGTGCTAGCATGTAACTCAAGGGTAAGGATAAAATATTGTCATTATTATATACCAAGTCAAACCATCATAAGCCACCACATTCATACACATAGAAATGCAGGTATATGCAAATATATCAAGTGTTAAAAGAAAACAAGGCCATCGAATACATTTCAAAAACACTAAATCATGAACCATGAAGTGGAGGACTCTAACTTTCCACTTGCTTAGGTTATACTAAGAAAGAAAACTCTAATCCCAAGTTTTCTTATTATGAAAGTGGACTCTAACCACAAGACATTGTATTATGCAAGTGGACTCTAACCACAAGCCTCTTGTTAGAAAAGTGGACTCTAACCACAAGCAATTTATTTGAACGAGTGGAATATAACTGCAAACCATCTTATTACACAAGTGGACTCTAAACACAAGTCATCGTGTCCATTACTAGTCGACATGTGGAATGTTACCCTTTGTCCATGCATTCACATCCACTCAATTCAACATTTAAGGACTTTAACCAACTTAGTCAATTCAAGCCATCAAAGCTACAATTAAACACCACACATGACCATAATGTCTTCATGAACTATTTATCAAACATTCTCTTTAATAGGAAAATACTTTTGTTTCAATCACCATTCAATTCAATTTGTCATTATCAAAACCTATACAACACCATGCATTCTTTATTAGCATTAATACACCAAACATTGGTTCAACATAATTCAATTTTGTGTTTAGGGACTAACCCATTTAACTAATAAAACCACCAAAGTCACTAACTAACTTATTACAGGACCAACAAGTCCCTTACAAGATCATTCAACAATCATTCTTACTTATTAAGCCATAACCTTAGCTCAAATCACCATCAATATGTAATTAGTTATTTCTCGTAGACATTTTCACAAATATCTTGAGGGCACATTCTTACCATAACCAAAGTCAAAATTGAAATCATCAAACTTAGGGTTAATCATTAACCATTTGTTAAACTACAATAAAAAAGTAGCCACATGTGTAAACCATCACAAAAAAGAAGTATAAACACAAGTTTAAGAAAGAGAAAACATTACCCATCACTATACTTCAAAACCCTTAACATTTTTTTTCAAAAAACACCATTAAAGATTCACAAACAATGTTTAAATAACATGATATTTGAGAAATAATACTAAGGGAAGAGTCATATGACTTTTACAAAATGGTTCATGGAAGGATTTTTCCCCCTTAGCCTTTAGATGAACAATCTTGAAACCTTAGCCTCCAATCTTGTTGAAGAAGTTGAGAGAGGATTTAGGAGTGTTTTGGAATATTTTTGAACATATTTATGTGAAGAATGAAGGATAGATATGGTTATAAGTCGTGGGTTATAACGGTTTAGGGGTGGGAAAAGTCTAAAATGTCCTAATCTTAAAAGCTAAAAATAAATTTCCATGAGGGTATGACTCCATGTCTAAACCATACCTAGGGTACAATTGGTACCCTAACTTCTCCCCTAGATCCCTTCTTGGACCCCTTACTAATAAACATGCCTGAATATGCATGACTTGTACCCTAGGGTACGAGTGGTACCATAAAAACTATACCTAAGACAGAAAATTTCTTTAAGACTTTAAGCATCATATGGCTAGGCAACATGCAACCCGTACACAAACATACGACTTGGGAGAGGATAAACCATATCTTGTACAGTATGTTATCCACCTAAACTAATCACTATACGATAGAGGAGGGTACAACTCGTACCCAAGCATATGAGAGGCTTGATCAAAACATATCCTACCCAAAATTATAAACCTAGGAGATTTTTCTAAGGGGACAAAGCTAAGGTATTTCAATTCTCCCTCACTTGGATTATTCATCCTCGAATGACGGACAAGGCAAGCTTAAACACAAGTTAACATATAAAAACACATTAAACTAACCTTTAATAAAGTTAAAAAATAAAGACATACAACATTGATATGACACATTCCACGATTATTATCAATCAACCATTCATTCAGTTGACTTTGTGACTCAAACCCATCGTCTATCAAAACACTTGCTTAATTCAAAGTTTAGGGACTTGAACTCATTAATTAACAAAGACACAAATCAAGCTAAGACTTGAACCTATTTCTTAACAAAGAAACAAATCAAGATAAGTATATCAACACATACCTCAAGTATGAGTTTCTAAAATAGAAAAAAATGTTGATACTTTGACTTCTTGTCCTCTTTTGCCTCCCAAGTAGCTTCCTCAGACTTTTGGTTCCTCCATAGAACTTTCACCAAAGACCCCCTTACGTCTGCAACTAGAGATATTGATGATCTAAGATCATTCTCGAGACCTCCTCATAAGACAAAGAGTCTAAAACACCGAACTTCTCCAAGGGAGCGACCAATGAAGGATCACCTATACATTTCCACAATATGGACACAAGGAATACCGGATAGTTGGAGCTCGAACTAGAGGGAAAGTCCAACTCATAGGGAACATTACCAAACCTCTTTACAATAAAATATAGACCAACATAATGGGTACTAATTTTCCTCTCCTTACCAAAACACATCAGTCTTTTCATGGGCGATACCTTCAAGAATACCCAATCACCAACATTTAACTCCAAATCCTATTCCTTTCATCCATATAGGACTTTTTGCGACTTTGAGGTTTTTTCAACCTATCACAAATCACCTTCACCTTATTCAAGGCTTGGTGAACCAAATTAGGGCCAGGCAACTTACCCTCACCAACTTCATACACTCAATAAGAGAACGATATCTCGTACCATACAATGCCTCAAAAGGAGCCATACCAATACTCGAATGGTAACTTTTGTTATAGGTGTATTAAATATAAGTAAAATGTTTGTACCAACTACCACCATAATCAATTACAAAAGAATGCAGCATATCTTCAAATGTTTGGATAGTTCTCTCTGATTGTCCATTCGTCTGTGGGTGGAAAACGATACTAAGGCACACCTTAGTTCCCAAACCTCTCTAAATCAACTTCCAAAAATAAGATGAGAAGGAGTACCACGATCTGAGATGATAGAATTTGGAGCACCATGCAACTTCTCAATCTCCGCAAGATACAACTTAGAATATTCCTCCATAGAATAACTAGTCCTCTCCAGCAAGAAACATATGGACTTTTTCATTCTATACACAATGACCCAAATTAAATCACATTAATTTTGAGACCTTGGAAGACCTGTGACGAAATCCATATTAATCACTTCTTACTTCTATTTGGGAAACTCTATCTATTGTTACAAACCACCATGTCTCAAGTGCTTAACTTTAAATTATTGACATACCATACACTTAACCACATAGCTAGCCACATCTCGCTTCATATTATTTCACCAATAAACATCCCTATGATCATGATACATCTTTGTAGAACCGGGATGAATAGCATACCAAGATACATGAGCCTCGACCATAATCCTTTCTTTCAATTCACTAACATTTGAACAAATAACCTACCTTGGTACCTCAATATACCATCACTAGCTATCGTAAAATTGATAACCTTTTGTCCACCCACATTACTCATAATCTTTATCAAGTCGGGATTCAACATTGTCTTTTCCTTTATCTTAACAACCAAAGACGATTGCGATATCTGATGCACAAATACACTACCATTATCAGAGTATATGAGATGAAATCAAAGATTAGCCAAAGGATGGATGTCTTTCACAAACTCCATCATATTCTCATCAATATGAGCTAAACTCCCAATGGGTAACTTACTAAGAGCATCAGCAACTATGTTAGCTTTACCTAGATGGTAAAGGAGACTCATATCGTAGTCCATTACAAACTCAAACCATCTCTTTTTTCTAATATTCAATTCCTTCTGAGTAAATACATACCGAAGGCTCTTATGATCAGAAAATATGTCAACATGATCCCCATAGAGATAGTGATGCCAAATCTTCAATGGAAAAAACACTACCAATAACTCCAAATCATGAGTAGGGTAGTTCTTCTCATGAACCTTTAATTTCCTGGAAGCATAGGCCACCACCCTACCACGCTGCATCAATACAAAACCGAGCCCAAAATAAGAAGTATCACAATATACAACAAAACCATTATTACCATCAGGCAAGGTCAAAATTAGAGCCAAAGTCAATTTATTCTTCAACTTCTCAAAACTACCCTCACACGTATACGACCATAAGAAATTAAACTTCTTTTGGGTAAACTTAGTCAATAAGGGAGATATCATCGAAAAACTCTCAACAAATCTCCTATAGTGCTAGACCCAAGAAGCTCTAAATATTAGTTAGAGTCGCATTTCTAGGTCACTTGTTTACTGTTGCAACCTTTTGTGGATCCTTTATGATCCCTTCACTAGAGATCACATGACCATGAAAAGTTAGCTTTTAACCAAAACTCACACTTAGAGAACTTGACATAAAATAATGATCCTTCAAAGTTCGCAACACGGTACGAAGGTGATCGATATGATCTACCTTACTCTTAGAATATACAAAAATGACATCAATGAAGACTATGAAAAATAAATCTATAAACAGACAGAAAATCCTATTTATCAAATCCATGAATGCTGCGGGGGCATTGGTCAACCCAAAAAACAAAACTAGGAACTCATAATGACCATATCGGGTCCTATAGTCAGTCTAAGGGGTATCCACTTTAATAATCTTAAGTTGATGATAAACCAACCTAACATCAGTCATAGAGAAACACTTCGCACCTTGAAGTTGATCAAACAAATCACTGATCATATGAAGAGGATACTTATTATTTATGGTCACCATGTTCAACTGATGATAAACAATGCACATTCCAAAGGAACCATCCTTCTTACGCACTAAAAACATGGGTGCACCCCAAGGAGAAATGTTAGGATGGATGAAACCTATATATAAGTGAACCATCAATTGCTCTTTCAGCTCCGCTTGAGCTATTCTATAAGGAGGGATATAAATTGGATGAGTGTCCGAAACAAGATCAATCCCAAAATCAATTTCCCTATCAGAAGGAATACCAGGAAGATCATTAGGAAAGACCTCTGGTAACTTATCAACCACGGGAACAGATTCTAGAAAAAGGACCTTCCAAGTTAGAATCTTTAACTCAGACTAAATGGTACAAACGCCCTTTAGAAATCATCTTTTAATCTCTAAGATATAAAACAAACCTCCCCTTAGGCACTAAAGAACCCCCTTCCCATACAATGACCGACTCATTATGGAATTTAAACATGACCTTACGAGTCCGACTATCTAAGAAAACATAGCACGAATGCAACTAATCCATTCCCAGAATAACATCAAAATTAACCATATCAAACTCTATCACATCAACAAGTGTTTTTCCACCAATAACAGATACCACACACTACTTATAGACTCTCTTAACAACCACAGAGTCTCCTACTGGGGTTGAAATAGAAAAAAGTAACTTACAGATACTTAAGACATAAATAAAAGTGCACAACCACAAATGGGGTCACATAAGAGAGAGTGGTCCTCCGATCAATCAAATAATACACATCAAGGGAGAAAATGCTCAACATATCCATAAGAACATCTGGAGATGCCTCAGAATCCTGGTAAGTAGTAAGTGTATACAAACAATTTTGGCCAATGCTAGTACCAAAAATAAAAGCAGAAGCAGAAGCAGAGTTCTTCGGTACAGGAGCGGATAAAGTATCAACAGGGGCCCTATTGGCCCAAAAAGCAACTGGAGAGAGGTACTCTCATGGTATGTACTTAATCTGACCACATAAAAACATTTATTCTTCTTCTTCTCATATTGCTTACTATAATGCTGACCACAAAATCTACAAGAAGGGTAGAATAGAGCCATCTTAGACCCACTAGCCTGAGATTGGGCACCTTATTCCCGAAACTCCACACAAAAACTAAGACCGACGATAACCCGACAGCCTCTTGTAAGAGGTACTAGCCATAGAAAAGGAATTGGGATTCACCCAATTATTTCTTTTGGACTACTTACCACTATAGGGTTGGCCTCCACTTTGGTTAGAAAATCTAGACCTTTTTCTCTACCTTTCATCAATCTCAGTGTGTTTCTTTTTCTCTTATTCCTCTTGTTGCATGTACACATCCAATCTAGAGATATCCATATCTTTGAATAATAAGGCCACCATACTCTCAAGAACCAACTATGAGATAGTCCCAAGGAGAACTTACTCATTCGATCCCTCATATCTGACACCATCTCTGGAGAATACCTAGAAAATTGGTGAAACTTCATGTCATACTCCTTGATGGACATTTTTCCTTACTTTAGATTAACAAACTCCTCCGCCTTTGCTTTTCTCAACTCAGAGGAATGAAGTGGTCCAGAAAAGAATTAGTGAAGTCCTTCCATAAAGATGACTCATCAATATCACCCTTTGTATGTTCCCACTCATCGTACCATTGGTATGCCATGCCCTTTAACTAATAGGCTATAAACTCCACTACTTCCATATTAGTGGCATACATAACTATAAAATACTTTTCCAACTCATCAAGAAAACCTTGGGGATCTTCCTCCACCTTAACACTGGTAAAGGTCGAAGGACTCAACCTCACAAACTGGCCAACCCTCATGGACTCAGAAGAAGGAGTAGAAGATGCAACACGCTCAGCCTGAGAAGATATTAACTGAGCAATTAGATGAATCAACTGACAAAACTCAACATTCGATAGCCTGAGGAACTAGAGGAGGACTAGAGGGAAATGGTGAAACTCTTAGACCATCAGGTATGGACCCCTAGGCTGAGTATGGACTCCTTAAGTAGAGTGAGTATCATCGACATTGTACCTAATCAGGACATAAGGGTTTGCAGGAACTTCAGATTTTCTTGGAGGCATGATCTGAAAGATGAGAAAAAAATTTATAAGGATACAACACCTTAAACTCTATAGATCAAAAAGAAAACGAGAAGATGAAACATTCCTAAATGCCTTGTAGTCTCTCTATTATAAGTGTGGCATGCTACACACACATAAAAGAGAGTATACTTGTCATTACTTTGTGGACATCCAATTGACCATGAACCAAGGCTTTGATACCAATAAGTCACAACCAAAAATCAGGCCTTGTCATGTGGGCATCTCGATCCCCATAAGGAACAGAGATATCCCCATAAACCCAACCTAACCATTACATTAATATATAAATATTGGAAAACCTTTGAACATATAATAAGATAGAAGAAACCAAACTAACAATCATAACTTAGGAATCTTTAATTATTCCATTCATACCAACATACAATATCCAAACTACCCAAGGCGACAGTCAACCACAAGCCTCTACCAACCTGATATCTATAATATATTGGGACAATCCCCCGATAATAGACAAATACCAAGTCTAAAACAAGACTAAAACATAGATAAAGAGATTATGAAATTGATGCCTTCCAAACAAGGGAATGTCACCACGTTAATATTAGCACACGAACCTCTAAAACACCTATAACTGTGAAGGAAGAGGAGAAGAAGCTTCAGCCCCTCTGTCGTGTGGGGCCATAGCATCTGGATATGGTTATCGATTGGAGTGCTAGCATGTAACTCAAGGGAAAGAATAAAATAGTGTCATTATTGAATACCAAGTCAAACCATCAAAAGCCACAAGATCTATACACATAGACATGTTGGTCTATGCAAATACATCAAGTGTCAAAGGATCACAAGGCCATAGCATGCTTTTCAAAAATGGTCAATCGTGAACCATGAAGTAGAGGACTCAAACCTTTTACTCGCTTAGGTTATACCAAGAAAGAGGACTCTAACCCTAAACCATCTTATTATGAAAGTGGACTCTATCCACATGCCTTCTTATTATGTAAGTGGACTCTAACCACAAGCCTCTTGTTAGATAAGTGAACTCTAACACAAAGCCATTTTTTGAACAAGTTTACTCTAACCAAAAACCATCTAATTAAACAAGTAGACTCTAACCATAAGCCATTATGTTCATTACTATTCAATATTGGGACTTTAACCCTTTGTCCATGCATTCACATCAACTCAATTCAACATTTAAGGACTTTAACCTATTTAGTCAATTAAAGCCATCAAGGCTACAATTTAACACCACACATGACCACAAGGTCTTTATGAACTATTTTGTAATCAATCTCTTTAATAGTCCAATACACTAATTACAATCACCATTCAAGTCAATCTGTCATCATAAAAACCAATACAACACCATTCATTCTTCATTAGCATTCATGCACCAAACTTTGATTCAACACCATTAAATTTCATATTTTGGGACTTTTAACACATTTAACCAAGGAAATCCCTAAAGTTACCAACTAACTTATTACAGGACAAACAAGTCCTTTACAAGGTCATTCAACAATAATTCTTACTCATTAAGATATTACCTTAGTTGAAGCACTATCAACATGTGACTAGTTATTTCTAGTAGACATTTTCACAAACATCTTGAGGGCACATTCTTACCAAGACCAAAATCAAAGTTCAAATAAAAAAACTTAGGGTTACTCATGACCCATTTGTTAAACCACAATCCACAATCACCTACATGTGATGACCATCACCAAAAATAAGTATAAATAAAAGTTTTATCAAGAGCAAACATTACCCATCACAATACTTCAAAACCCTCAATATTTGTTTAAAAAAACACCATTAAAGATTCATAAACAATCTTTAAGTAACATGATATTCGAGAAATTATACTAAAGGAATAGTCACATGCCTTTCACAAGATAGTTCATAGAAGGATTATTGACCCTTTAGCCTTTAGATGAACACTTTTGAAACCCTAACCTCCAATGTTGTTAAAAAAGTTGAGAAAGGATTTAGGAGTATTTTGGAATGTTTTTTATCTTGTATATGTGAAGAATGAAGGCCAAATAAGCTTATAAATCATGGGTTATAATGATTTAGGGGTGGGAAAAGTCTAAAATACCCTCAGCTTAAAAGATCAAAATAAACTCCTATGAGGGTATGACTCACATGTCTAAATTGTACCCTAGGGTATAAGTGGTAACCTAACTTCTACCCTAGACCTCTCCTTGGACCCCCTTACTGATCAATACGTGACTAAACATGCATGAATCCTACCCTAGGGTTTGAGTGGTAGCATATAAACTGTACCACAGAAAGAAAACTTTTACAAAGACATCAAGCATCATATGGCTAGGCAACATATGACCCACACCCAAATATATGACTTCAGAGAGGATAAACCATATCGTGGACAATAGGTTATCAACCTAAACTAATCACTATATTAAAGGGGATTATATGACTCGTACCCTAGCTTACAAGAGGCTTGATCAAACCGTATTCTACCCAGAATGCTTAACCTAGGTGATTTTTCTATGGGGTCAAAGTCAAGGTATTTTAACAATAGACGACAAAAGCCTCAGTACCCTTGGGTAGAGTAAAAATCGGAGATGAAGGCAACTTATCTTTTAGCTTCTCATAGCTAATCTCAAAAGCATTAGACAAAAATAACTTCACCTTTTTCTGAGTCAATTTGGACAATGGAGCAGCAATAGAATAAAAACTCTCCATGAACCTCCTATAATAACAAGCTAAACCTAAGATGCTTTAAATATCAGTTAGAGTCATGGGTATAGGCCTCTTCTTAACCACTACCTTCTGAAGATCCACCATCATCCCCTCACTAGACCCGATATGACCTAGATAAGTTATAAGATTCAACCAAAATTCTCACCTAGAATTTAGCATACAACATCTAATCTTTCAAGGTATTTAACACGAGGCAAAGGTGATAAGCATGATCCTCCTTACTCTCAGAGTACGCTAAAATATAATTGATGAAGATAATCATAAATAGATCTAAAAATTGATAGAAGAACCTATTTATCAAATCCATGAATTTCATGGGGGCATTTGTTAAGCTAAACGACATGACCAAGAACTTAAATTTCCCATACCGAGTATGAAAAGTTGTCTTAGGAAATCTACTTCCCTAATATTTAACTGATGATACCCGAATCAAATAATGATCTTAGAAAACAATTTTACACCCTGAAGCTGATCAAAGGGATTCTCAATTCTTGGAAGGGGATACATATTCTTTACCGTCACTTTATTAAATGGATGGTAATCAATACACATTTAAAGTAACAATCCTTATTACTCATGAATAACACCGGTGAACCCCACGAGGACACATTAGGATAGATGAAGCCTTTGTCTAATTGGTCATTCAATTGCTCCTTGAGTTCCTTCAACTCAACTTGAGCTATTCTGTATGGTGGAATAGAAGTAGGACGCGTGTCTGGAAAATGATTAATCCCAAACTTAATATCCCTATTAGGAGGGACACTAGGAAGGTCATCTGGGAAGACCTCAAGAAACTCATTTACCATAGGAATAGAATGTATGAAGGACCCTCTGAGTTTAAATCTTTAAATCAGACCCAATAAAGACAACCTTTGGAAATTAATCTTCGAGCTCTAAGATATGATATAAAATTTTCCTTAGGAGCTAGGGACGCACCATCCCACATAATAATAATCTCATTTGAGAATTTATACATGACTTTATAGATCTAACAGTCTAAAGAATCATAGCAAGAGTGCAACCAATCCATTTCCAGAATCCCATTAAAGTCAACAATGTCTAAATCTATCAAATCTACCAGAGTATCTTTATTACCAACAGACACCACACAGCCCCTAAAACCCCTCTGATAGCCACAGAGTCTCCCATTAAGGTAGAAAAAGAAAAAGGATCCAACAGAAAATCAGGACCAAAAAAATGCATACCCGTAAATAAGGTCACTTAAGAGAGTGTGGACCCCAAATCAAGTAAATAATACACATCACGGGAAAAGAGTTTCACTAAACTAGTAACAACATCTGAAGATGCCTAGGACACCTGACGAGTAGTGAGAGCATAGAGACGGTTTGGACCATTTCTAGATCAAGAAGTAGCACCTTTGGTACATGAGCTGATGAAGAGGCAAATGAAACTTTCTTTTCCTCAAAAGAAACTCTAGAGGGACAATACCGCTATATATTCCCAATTTGACTACACATCAAACATTAGTTCCTCCCTTTATCTCACTAACCACGATGATGTTTTCTATTGAATCTATAGAAAAGGTAGGATGGTGCTGACTGGGCTCCACTGGCCTGAGATTAGGCACCCTGTTCCCTAGAAGCATCGCCACCCTAAAAATGTCAGTCACCTAATGACTTTAGGTAGGGAGCACTAGAAGTCAAGTAGAAGTAAGGACTTCGCTTATCTCTTCTTTATAGACCACCTACCACTCTACTATTGGCTCCTACTCTGGTCTAAATAACAAAATTTCTTACTCTACCTTTCATAAATCTCAACCTGCTTATTTTTCTCCTGTTTGACCTACTTCATATACACAACCAATCTAGAGATGTCCATGTCCTTATTTAACAAGGAAGCCTTACTCTAAAGAATCAACGCAAAAAAGAATCTTAAAGAAAACTCTTTCATTTGGTCCTTCATTTGGATACCAATTTTGAAGCATACCGGGATAGCTGATGGAATTTCAAAGCATACTCTTTGACTGTCATTTTTCTTGGGTTCAAGTTAACAAACTCTTCCTCTTTCCCCTTTCTCAACTCCTAAAGAAAAAAGTAATCTAGAAACGCACTAGAGAAATCATCCCACATGGAAGAACTAGTATCCCTGCCTCTCAATTATTCCCACTTTTCGTTCCACTGGTACGCCATATTCTTCAATTAATAAGTAGAAAACTCTGCACCTTCAACCTTCGAATGTAGCATGACTCAAAAGATTTTCTCCATCTCATCAATGAAACCTTGAGAACCCTTCTCAAACTTTATAATAGTAAACATAGAAAGATACAACCTCATAAATTTTCCAACTCTAGTGGCCTCAAACAAACCAATAGTAACATTAGTAGAACCTAACTATTGTGACTGAGATATTTCAAACTATATTAATAGGTTAATAGAGTGATTGAAATTAGCATTAGTAACCTCCTCGTGAGGCAACTGAGTATGTGTGTTTCCCTCAAGAGTAAGATTAGTAGGTATAGGTAGGAACCTACTAGGATAATTAGATACAGCGACCCATGATCGAGTTTGGACCCCAAAAGTTTGACGAGATCTATCCATATTGTCCTCAGATGGGACAGAAGAGTTTAAATGGGCATCAAATCTTCTGGGAGGAATTATCTGAAACACAAACAAATAAAAATCATAAGAATCCAAGACCTTACACTTTATAGCTCATGATTAAGACAACAAGAAAGGAAAACATTACTAAATGTCTCATAGCCTTTCTCTTATAAGTGTGGTGCGCTAAACACCCATAAAAAGACTCTACTTGACACAATTTTGTGAACATATAATTGACCATGAACCTAGGCTCTTATACAAACTTTGTCAAGAATAAAACCATGGCCTGGCCATGACGGGTATCTCAAGTCCAACGTAAACCAGAGATCACCCCTTTCACCTAACCTAGTCAACTCAACAACCTCAAGAGTCGGATAAATTTTAAATATATAACAAGATAGTACAAAATAAGACTAATCATAACTTATGAAATTTCTAAAACAATCTATCAAAACAACATACCCAAGTACACAGTAATCCAATAAAGTCTCTACAAATCCTAAGTTAATAAAATATCGGGACATGCCCCCAATAATAGCCAAAGAAGTCTAAGTAATGTTTGAGATATTGAATATAAAGACCATGAAATAAAGCCTTCTGAAGTATGGAAGATCACCATATCACTATCAACTCATGAACCACTCAAACACCAAAATATTATAAAGGAAAAGTAGAAGAAGTGTCGGCATCTACATCACGTGGGGATACAATGTTCAAAGATTATTAGCGGTTGGAGTGCTAGCCTATAACTCAGGGTTAGAGGAATCAAATAATGTCATCATTCAAAATCAAGTAAAATCATCATATGCAATCACATATAAACATATATATATATATCATAGTGGGATAAGGAATAAGGCTTAGCTTGAATTTTGAATACCTTAACCAGGGCTGTGTAGTATAACCATCATAAAATAAGGGACCCACGGGATATATGGGCCTAGCTCTCCACTAAATGGAAGGGTCCTAGTGCGTGTAGCCGCACAAACCAGAGAATATCCATAATCGTATATGCCCTTATTAGGGGATCAATCCTCCCAGAATATCAAGGTGACTTAAGCACAAATGTATAAATTATTGGGGACTTAAACCTCCTATTCATATAATCATTCAGGGGACTTGAACCTCCTGGTAACTTAGACACCCACATTGGCTAGCATGATTTCTAGTGTTAGTCCTTTGAACTCCTCTTTTATGGCCCAGATACACATCTCACTTTAAAGCCTAATTTAAAATATTCATTTTATATATACACAATCATTAATGCAATTACTTACCAAGGCATCCTGTTGGTATCATCATACCAACCTATTTGTAAGCATACTGTTAGGTAGTAAATTTACCACTCATTTAAGTCCAAATTAGTGCACACTACATGACCTAATAATATGAATAATATAATTGCATCATTTAAATGAACTAATTCTGACTCTGTAAAGTTCTATAGGTTAAGAGAAGAAAAGATATGGAATTATGCTCAAAACAAAACAAAAAGAGAAGAGAGGTGCAAAAGCTGGAAAACCTTTCATAGAAACTAGTCTTAGAAACCAAGATCGTGGTCTGAGGGTCGAGATCAAATCCAATAAAGCTTTGTCAGATAAACGTGATTGTGATAAATGAAGAAAGATCGCAGGGAAGTTGTAGCGATTGCAGCTTAGTGGGATTTTGCCCAAGGGAAATTTTCCATGCCATGTGCGGTGAGCTTATTTGTTTAAATCTCATGCATACTTGTACCATCTAAAACTTGTTCCGTTAGTCTCTCAATATTAGTGCTGATTATGCTAGGTTGGTGAAATAATTTTAGGCCATCTTTGTGAACATTGGAACACAGTTTAGCCTAAATAGCCTACTCATATGTAGATTAGTACCCTTAGTTACCTAATTTGAGCCTTCAATCCTTTCTTTGGTAACCACGTTACAAACCTTGACCCATTAATAATTTTTTCCTCTCTTGAACCTTATCCACCTTGAACATGAAAAAGAAAAGAAAATTGAGGCTAAATGCCTAAGTTGGGGGTGGTAAGTAGAGGTGGCATTATGTCATGGTAGTGTAAATGGATCCCTATGAGCTAAGAATAAAAAAGTGAAAAAGAAAGAAATGATGAAAAAACAATGATGAATAGATTGAAAAAGAAATAAGGAAATGAAAGATGCCTTCAAAAAGTTGGGTAAACCGAGGTAGCTAAAATAAGTTTGTGTAAAGTGTGAAAACAAAAGAAGTGGTCCATGGACAAAAAGTTTGATGGTTAGAATAGTGTGATGTAGATGTTTGAGGAGGGTGTAACCACTTGGTTCCTACATGATATCCTACCCTTCCCTAAACCTAATTTACAATCTTAAAAAGACCTTTAAGATCTCTACCGAGGTGTATCCATTGTAGTGGCGATTGAAAATAAGGGTAAGCCTATGGAATGGTACTTGTTAGAATTTAGAGTCCTTGTGAGAGAGAGAGTTTCATACAAAAATCCCTTTGTTTCATATTAGATAATTTTGTTTGTGTAAGATATCCTTCTTGTAAGGAGGTATGTAAACAACTTGAGGCGGGTGACATTGTCATCTTCTGAATAATGAGGCAAAAAGAGTATAATGGAGTTTAGGTCAATAGAGAGTCACATCTAAAGTGTTTGTGATTGTTGCATTGTTGCACTTTAAAGTCTTTTGCAACTTTGAGACTGTACTTAATGGTAAGGGGAGTTATAAGAATAGATTTGACTTTTTTTAAAGAGATACTTGTGATAGTAATCTAATTTGAAGTCATATTGATCATTGAGGTTGTATAAAGAGGCTTAAATATGCATTGTATCATTGAATAAGAGGTAGTATATCTTGACAAAAAGTAAAAATTTAAGTTAGGGTTGTTGATGAGTGGTAAATTTACCACTCATTTAAGTCCAAACTAACGCACACACTATGACTTAATAATATGAAAAAGACAATTGCATCATTTGAATGCACTTATTCTCACTCCATGCAAGTCAACAGGTGAAAAGAACAAAAGATGTGGAATTAAGCTCAAAAGGGAACAAGAAGAGAAGAGAAGTTCAAAATCTGGAAATATCCTGCATAGAAATTGAAAACCGTGATTGCAGTCTGAGTACCAGATTACGTCCATTCAAGATTGGTCAGATGAATGTGATTGCGATGAATAAAGGGCGATCGTGGTAGCTATGATCTTGGAGGAGTTGTAGCTATCGTGGATTTGAAGGATTTTTCCTAAGGGAAATTTTGTAAATTAGCACAGCTTAACCCAATTCCTTTATAAGGAACAAATCCTTTCCCCTTTAGCATAATTGAACTTTGAAATTGATAAGTGGAGACTTAGTGAGCCCTAGAAATTAGGAAAGTTTTTGTATTTGAATTAGAATTAGAATTTGGAAAAACTGAAGTGTAAAGTTAAGATTCTTCTTATTGTCCATTGCCATGGATGCTATATATGAGCCTTTTGGTATATCTATTCTCTTTAGGTTTATGAGTTGCTAGATTTTCTTGCCTTGGGATTATGTTAAATTAAGGTGAAACTATGTTTGGGTTGTGATGTATTTGTGTGGATTCTAGTTTGGTGATGATGGATTTTATTATTACTTGGGTTAATTAGATGGTATTTATGGGTGAGAACCCAAAATGTCCAAAGTGGATTTGTGGGTGAAACCCTCAAATACTTGAAAACACACATCTTTCTTGAAAGAGGGATATGGGTGAACTCTTCGAACCCTTATTATCCTTGAAAGAGGGATTTGGGTGATAAACCAATAGTGGGAAATTGTAAATATGGTTTGCTATCTTTTCACAATCTTAGAAATGAGGGTGAGTAGAGAGTTGGCCATATCTTAGGCATATTCCTAGAAATAGAGATGCCCAATTAAGGTATTAGGTGGTTTCAGTTGGCACACTAGTGAGGTACCCGAAAGGGTCCAGTAGTAAAACTCTTGAGGTCTTGTTGACAAACTACTCTCAAGGATATCCAACCTAACCTACCCTATTCTTAATAACTTGATCTCGAACCAAATTATCATGCACATATGCATAGCCTGCCCTTAAGTAGACATAATCCCAAGGTTCGTCTTATATTGGATTGTCAATCACAATTGTTACCATTAGTTTGTTATCTTGAAGGGACACTAATAGAAATACGTTCCAAACAACCCTTCCCCCCACACACATATTTTTGAATCTTGTGTTTTATTTTGTTTTAGCTTCTAGCATACTTTAGATGGAATTAACACCAATAGATTTTAAAGATTAGACTCTCTCCTCGTGGATTCAACCACAACAACATATGTTGAGCTATTGAAAATGACCATCCTCTACAAATTTAAAAGGTATAGGTGAGCGTTATCAAAATAACTCCATTATCGGAGAGGGAGACTTAGTATTCACTTATACGGAGTTGATTGTAGCTTTAGGTAAACCCGTGGAAATTTTGATTTACTTTAATTATTATTTTTGATTGTTGGTAGGTGATCTTTATTTCCTCCAAATGACCATGAGTCAATTCAGAATTAGTGAGAATCCATCAAATGATCAAACTAAAACAATGGGTTATCTTGGTAAGGAAGAACATGCTAGTGCCATTCATATTCCCCATACCAGGGGAAACGATGTATTATGCATCACAAGCGTCATGCTTCAATTACTTCAAATGAAGTGTTTCCATGGGGTAAAACTCATAAAGATCCCAACTTACATTTGAATAATTTTGTAGAAGTTTGTGCACCATTTGATATTGCATAGATATCACAAGAATTCATCCGTTTACACCTCTTTCCCTTTTGTTTAATGGGTGAGGTAGTATTGTGTCTTCATTCTTTACTGGATAGACCAATTACTTCATGTAATGAACTTACCATGGCCTTCCTTGATCGATATTTACTACTATCCAAAATGCTTTAATTGCGTGATGAAATAATAATTTTTTTCTAATTTAATAGAGATCTTTGGTATGAAGCATGAGGGAGATTTAAGGAGAAGCTATTAATACCCAAATAATGAGATACCTAAGAAGATGATTCTCCAGCTCTTCTACAGGGTATCAGACCCATCCAATAAATCCATAGTAGACAATGTATCCAGTGGATCATTAGATAAATTATCATATAAGGTTTCATCAAAGGTATTGGATCAAGTGTCTAGCTTTGCTAGTAGTTGGCACATGAAGGATGTTGAGGTGGCCACAGGGGATCCCTTCTCTTTCTTTATATGTCAAGATCAATGATTTCAAAAGAAAGAATGATATACAAGCATGATCTAGAAAATATCACACCTTGAACTTCTCACTAAACATGTGTTGGAGATCTCCATTTAAAGACTCAATGTCATAGATGCAACGGGTACCAAGGAATTTGAAGAGGCAGAAGATGAGGTATTATATGATGTAAGGTTATGGTTGCAAAATTTTCTGGAGGGTCTCCAAGTTGCATCCCAACAACAACAGAGGAATTATGGCCGGAACAATAAAAGCAAAGGCGTTTCTAAATATAAGAGGGAGGGGTTCATTAATAAATATATTTTTAATCGAATATATATTGGAGTCGAGAGGACTGAAAGGAAGGTAAAATAAATGAGGAATTATTTTTCTAAGCTACATCTAATGGTTGAGTCTTATTCAACCACCATCAAACAATTAGAGGCAAAATTGAATCAAATATCTATGCACCTCGAAAAACCAAATTAAAAGATGTCTAGTGGCGTGGTAATAAGTGTTATTGTCACCCAAAGTTGGAAAAGTCTTGCCATGGGTTTGGAGCTTGATGATGATCTCGAAAAAAATAATTTGCTGAGAGAACAAGTGTGAAATGAACGAGGGATAAAGAGGATGAGGCAAAGCCAAATGAGGTTATCTTTTAAAATATAAAGGCGAAAGAAGGTCAAATTGTCTCCATGCCACAATCACACTCCCTCTCCCATTTCCTCAATGGTTCAACAAAAGGGAGAAAATGCAAAGTTCAAAAAATTCCTTGATAAAGTTTGCAACCATTCCATCAACATACCTTTGATAGAAGAATTGCAAGAGATGTATGGGTACACAAAGTTTATGAAGGAATTGGGCTCCAAGAAATGACTTATTGGGGGATGAGACAATAGAAACACTTATAACTATAGTGCAATTATGTTGAGCCCCATGGACAAAAATAAAAAAGACCTTAGTGCTTTCACAATCTCGTGCACTATTAGGATGTTCAAATTTTTTAGGGCCTTGTGTAACCTTGGGGAAAATGTAAATTTAATGTCATATGCCATGTTTCATATGATAGGATAGGGAAAATCTGCATCCCACGACAATGAGATTGCTACTATTCAATAGAACCACCAAGAAACCTATGGAAATACTTTATAATATACTAGTGAAATTCGATGGGTTCATCTTCCAAACCAACATAGTGATTCTAGATGGTTACTTTGATCATGAGATCCCCATTATCCTTGGAAGACCATTAATGGATACTAGGAAATATTTGGTGGATGTCGAGTGCAGCGAGATGAAGTTTAACCTCAGTGATGATGATATTTCTTTCAACATTTGCAAGTCCATGAAACATCTAGTGTCAAGTAGTTTCGGTAATCGATGCCATTGATTGTCAGGTGACAAACTATGTTGATGTCAATTTGGTGGATGATCCATTGGTCGGAGTCTTGAGGATTTGTGAAAAATATGAAGTTTAAGAATTTGATGAAGTGGTTTCATCTTTAACGAGTCTTTGGTCATACACAAAGAAGCCAGCAAAGTTAGACCTTGATCTCAAAAACTACGAGAGTCCACCCGCAAAGCCCTCCATTCTTGAACCACTTCAAATTGAATTGAATCCATTGTCGACTTAATTTTAATATGTGTTCTTGGGTATTGATGAAAAATTTCCCATCATCATTGCAAGTGATCTCAATCCCTATCAAATGGATAATTTAAAGTTAGTTGTGAAAAAGTTTATTCGAGCCATCAGATGGACAATTGCAGATCTCATTTGCATAGCCCCCAATAGTTGTTCCTACAAGATTAAACTAAATAAAGATCATGTATCTAGTGTGGAACACCAAAGGAGGTTAAATCAACCCATGCAAAAAGTGGTGAATAAGGAAATTATAAAATGGCTTGACATAGGAGTCATTTATCCAATCTCTAATAGCAAATGGGTAAGCCATGTGCAATATGTTCAAAAGAAAATGTGCATTATAGTGGTTCTAAATGGGTAGAATGATGTTGTCCTCGTACGACCAATTACGGGGTGCAGGGTATGCATGGAATACCACAAGTTGAACTCATGGACTAAAAAGGACAACTTTCCAATTCCCTTCAAGAACCAAATGATTGATAGATTGGTCAGGTGAGGGTTGTGTTGTGTCTTAGATGGCTATTAGGGGTACAATCAAATTTGTATATCCCCATAATACCAAGAGAATATTTCAAGATCAAGTACCAAGTTTAGAACATCAAAGGAGGCTAAATCAACCTATACAAGAAGTGGTGAAGAAGGAAATTATAAACTGGCTTGACGCGTGAGTCATCTATCCAATCTCTAATAGCACATGAGTAAGCCTAGTGCAATGTGTTAAAAATAAATGGGGCATTACAATGGTTGTGAACTAGACGAATGATTTTTTACCCGTTTGACTAATTATGGGGCGGAGGTATGCATAGACTACCACAAGTTGAACTCATGGACCAAAAAGGACCACTTTCTAATGCCTTTCATAGACCAAATGCTCTATAGGTTGGTCGGAAGAGGATGGTATTGTGTCTTATATGACTATTGAAGGTACAATCAAATTTTCATTGCCCCAAAAGACCAAGATAAGACCATATTTACTTGCCCCTATTGTACCTTCATTTTCAAGTGAATGTCGTTTGGTTTGTGCAATGCATGGGTAACCTTTCAATTGTGCATGCTATTAATTTTTGTGGATATGGTTGAGGAGTCAATGGAAGTTTTCATGGATGATTTCTCGGTTGTGGTAAACTCATTTGAGTCTTTCCTTGAGCATCTAAGTAAGGTACTCAAAAGGTGTACAGAAACCAACCTTGTTCTAAATTGGAAGATATGTAATTTTATGGTCAAGGAGGGTATTGTGTTGGGACACAATATCTCGAGCAAGGGAATACAATTTGATCAAGATAAAGTAGTGGTAATTGTCAAGGTTTCCCATCCCACGTCCGTCAAGGATGTTCGTAGATTCCAAAAGCATGCAGTTTTTACCAGTGATTAATTAAGGATTTCTCCAAAATAGCATACCCTATGTGTAAACTCCTTGAGAAGGAGGAAAAATTAAAATTTTATAAGGCATGAGTGAAATCCTTCTATTGTCAAAAGGTTTTGCTCATTTCGGCTCCTATTATTGTGGCCCCGGATTGGTCTTCTCCATTTGAAGTGATGTGTGATGCTAGCGGATTTAAATTAGGCACGACGTTGGGTCAAGTCAAATAAAATATATTTCATCCCATCTACTATGCGAGAAATACCTTATATGATGCTCAACATAACTACCTTATTACCGCTCAAGAATTATTGGCGGTTGTATTTGCTTTTGAAAAGTTTTGTGCCTACTTAATTGGCACAAAAGCGGTGGGGCACATGAATTATGCATCCCTAAAATACCTCATGTATAATAAGGAAGTTAATCCATGCCTTATTAAATGGATGTTGATTTTGCAAGAATTTTATTTTGAGTTGAAGGATAGAAAAGGGTGCAAAAACCAAGTGCCCGACTATCTTTCACGAATTGAGGGTAATTATGGAAAGCATGGTGAGGTAGAGATTGACAATTCTTTTCTCAATGTATTATTCATGTCAATATCGGGTAAAGTAACACCATGGTATACCGACTATGCCAATATGTGGTGAGTTGTATACTTCATGAGGAGCTTAGATATCATCAAAAGAAGCAGTTCTTGTTTGATGTGAATAAATCTTCTTTGGATTAACCATTCCTATTTTTAGATTGCATGGATGGAATGATTATGGGTTTAGTTATGGAATTTTAAATGAAGGACATCCTTGAAGCTTGCCATTCCTCACCTTACAACGGTCACCATGGGGGAATTCAAACAAATGCCAAAAAAATTCAATGTAGGTATTATTGGCCCACCATGAATAGGGATTCCATTGAGTCGGTGAAAGAATGTTAACAATGTCAAATTCAAGATGGCATCTTGAAAATACATGAAATTCCTCTTTAACCAAATGAGGTTGAACTCTTCGATGTAAAGGGAATTGATTTTATGGGCCCTTTTGTGAGCTCATTTGGAAACAAATACATATTGGTGGTGATTGATTATGTTTCCAAATGGGTAGAAGACATGGAACTTCCATATAATTAGAGAAAAAGCATCACTTTATTCTTGAAGAAATTCATCTTTACACGATTTGGAACACCGGGGGCCATCATTGGTGACGGAGGCTCACATTTTTATAATCAAGTTTTTGGGCACTTCTTGACAAGTATGGAGTTATGTATAAGGTTACTACCCTATATCACCCCTAAACAAGTGTCCAAGTTGAAGTATCAAATTGGGAAATTAAATCCATAATCAAGAAGACTTTGAATATAGGCCAAACTAATTGGGAAAAATAGCTTAATGAGGTACTATGAGCTGATAGAACAGCCTACCAAACCCCAATTAGTATGTATCCATACTAATTATTATTTGGAAAAGCATTCCACTTACCCATCGAGATTAAGTATAAAGCCTTGTGGGCATTGAAGAGGTTGAACATGAATTGCAAAGAAGACTCCGAGATGAGGGCCATACAACTTCATAAGTTGGAAGATTTTTGACTCAAGTCCTATGAAAGCTCCAATTATATAAGGAGAAAATGAAGAAATGTAATGCTTCTTAAATTCTAAGACGAGAATTTCATATTGGCGGGAATGTACTCTTTTACTATTCTCATTTGAAACTCTTTGCGGGAAAGCTTCGTTCTAAATAATTGGGACCCTTTATGATTTCTAATGTGTACCCAAGTGGTGCCATTGAATTGGAAGATCATGAAAAAATAGGTTTGTAGTAAATGGCCAAAGGGTGAAGCACCATAATATTAAGGCTCCTAAGGTGGAAAAGGTGGAGTTTATACGCTTCAAGGACGCTACATGGTGAAAAAGAAAAGTCATTCCGTGACATTAAACTAGGCGCTTGATAGGAGGAAATCCATCCTTAACTAAATTTTATTTATTTATTTTGTTTTTCTATAGGTGTTTTGACGAGTTTAGTTTTCCAAAAAAAGGAAAAATAGAGATAAAATGGAAGTTGTGCAGCAAAAAAAAGCAAAAAGGGGGGAAAATCAGTCTCAAATACCGCGATCGAGATCTACGAGCCGCGATCGCACTTCATTCTATCGCAATCTTGGATTCTCAAGGGACCTTTATGCTGCTTCTTAATAGAGTCCCTCTTAACCCTTGTACTTTATTTTTAAGTTGTAGTGAGGACACTTTAATTTTTTAAGTTAGGGGTGTGGGGCTACTATTGTGTTTGAACCCTATAGTTTAAAAGTATCACCCCAAATCATAGAGATTATTGTGTTTCTTATGATTGACATTAGACAATACCTACCCTATTTTATATTGAGTGATGACATTCATAAGGTAAGATCATCGCGAGTTGGTTTAAGCTATGGCTGCAGGAGATGTCTGAGAACCCATAGCATTGAAGCTATAAATGCAAGGGATATTTAAGTACCTGTAGTATTTTGGATTTGGGAGAACATGTATACCTAAGGTAAAGTCTGAGTAGCCATATGGTTCGCCCGAACAAAAGATGAAATGTGAGATGACGGCTTGGTGGTGCCATAAATAGAAAATTGTTCACTATGTAAATGCAAAGCAACACCCCCCCCTCCGTCCAAGAAAATTTCAAAAATCAAGGGCATGGAAGTGGGTAACTTTATAAAAATTCCTTATCTCTTTTTGTGACTCTAATGTATAGCCTGTAATTACTCTATTTTGTCTCAAATGGGAAAGGCAATTGATACCCCTTGATGAGTTTGCATTCCATATGCAGTGAGCTTATTTGTCTAAATCTCATGCATACTTGTACCATCTAGAACTTACCCCATTAGTCTTTCAAGACTAATTTTGATTATGCTTGGGTGGTGAAATGATCTTAGTCCATCTTTATGAACATAGGAACCCACTTTATCCTAAATACCCTACCCATATGTAGATTAGTAATATCAGAACTATTAGAAATAGTTATTCATGTATCAGTAATATAGTTTAAATCCTTCAGTATTTAGCAATACAGTATCAGTTACTCACTTATTAGTGATTCACATATCGATATCAGTAAACTTAGTCTTTCAGTATCTCAGTATCAGTAAACTTATGTTGTCAGTATTCAGACTCAGTAGTCAGTATCTCCATGAGTTCAGTTACAGTTATGTATACATGTATGTATTCTCACGTTCATATCAATCAGCATTATTCATGCATGTAAACCTTTTGTAATTATCCTACCTCACTTGAATACTCAGTACATTCAGATGTACTGACGCATTTGCGCTATGGTGTTTCTTTTATTCTACACCATACGTTCAGAGATGCGAGCTCCAGATCAGCAGTAGCATTCTAGTGTTCAGAGTTACAATGAGTCCTCATTCGAGGACGATATGATTATACTTTATTTATTATTTTAGTTTATTTCAGTTGTTAGATAGAGTTAGTTGGAGACATGTTCCATCAACTTCTTATTCAAACAGTTTAGAGTCTTTTAGACTACAATATGTCAGACAGATATTTCAGTTTTGTTTTGGTATTGATATACCATTTTAAGACATTATTTTTATCGGACGTTTTGTATTATTTAGATTTGAAACTTATGGCCATTCAGTACATGTTTCTACATATTTATGTTATATTATGTAGTATACAGGTACATATATCAGTCATGGATTAGCTTGTAGTCCTTCAGGGTCATGAGTACCATGTAGAATTTCGGTTCAAAAAAATTAGGGTGTTACAAACTTGGTAACAGAGCCTAAGGTTCAATAGAGTCCTAGGAAGTCTGAAAGCCACATCTAGTAGAGTCTTGTACATGCGTGTGTTGTGCACCACACTTATGTTTATAAGGCTTTGAGATGTTTTAGAAATAGTTTCACTTTTTTCATGTCTCAGATCGTGTTATAGCAAGGTTCTCTAGGGAACCCATGCAGATTTATATCATGCTCCCCTCATGTCAAATTTACATTATTTTCAAGGTAATAGAAACAGTGAAGCTCAAGTCCTAAAGATAGGGCTTTCTCATATTGCATCCCATTGTTAAGTTATGTTCCAAAGTTGTACAGATTTCATTCATGATCATGAGAACTTGTTCTCGAACCCAGATTTAGATATGCCATCAGATACGATCCCTTCTCTGAATCTTATAATAGAATGTGACCTAGAGTTAGAAGTAAGAACCCAGGAGTTTAGCAGTAGTAGAGTTGGGATAAAGATATCCAGATTGAACAGACTATGTATTCATGGGGATAGTTGTACCAGAATGAATCAGTAAACTTGAACAGTGTGAGTTATAAATTTAAGTTTATTGACTTGAAATTAAGCATGAAGGTGTGAATGTGATATTAGTAGTATGTGAGGGAAATAGGGGCAGATGATGTGTTTACTAAGGCAAGCATGTTCTAATCAGAGTGTAAGCATGTGATGATGATTGCAGTTCAGTTCAGAGGTTAGTTTAGTGTTCACAGACTTATGATGATGGCTTAAAGCCAAGGGGGAGATGGTAGATTAAGTACCCAAGTCAGGCTCTCAGATTTCAGTAGTAGTGCCAGTATGTACAGAAAAGTAGTTAGGGAAGACGATTCCATACCCATCATTATCTCAGCATAAAGCTTCGTACTTCAGTCAGCATAATGCCTATGCATGCTTCATGTCTCAAATTCCATGAATACAGCTTATGTTCACACGCATTCCATAGAATAGTGTGCGCTTTAGTTCCCAGTATAGGAAGTTCAGTTCTAGATCACTTAGTGTTACAAATCATGTTCCATGAACTCAGAAATTCTTGACTCAGGTCATGCATCTCATAACTCATGTACACGTATCGTGCTCCCTAGTATACTCAGTTTCCATGACTCATGCTATGCTCCCACTGACTAGATATATTCAGACTATATCATGTATATACTTAGTTTAGACCTTTTTTGGTAAATCCATATTATTGATAATCTATTCCTTAAATTTCAGTCATGTGTCAAGTTCAGTCAGCATCCATTCATGTTTCAGGTTCTCCTGATTTTACCCTTTATAAGCTCTCCTTGTGGAATAGTGTAGTGGTGAGCAGTCACTTAGATGGGAGAGAGTTAATGTTTTATGTTAAAAGCAGATGATTGCATGTATGTTTTATATGAGGGCGTAAATATAAAAATAGGCTTGAATATCCTGTTAGTATGAAAGAAAAGGGCTAGCGAGAGGCAGTACTTAGAAAATTGGAAAAAAAATTAGAGTATGAATGTATATTCAGATCCTTGACTTATGTCAACCTTCATTATGCGACTATCATAACTCGGTTTCCATCTCAATTACAGTTCCAGTTATCAAGACCCAGTATTTAGTTACTATATGGATCCCATTTACAGTCTTAACATATAGTCTCAGCTTTAAATCAGTATTCAACTTAGAAATTTAGTTCAGTTTTAGACTTGCTTGACCATAGCTTACAGTTCTCAGCTACTCAGTTATAGTATTCTAATATCTTAGTCTATGGAATGTTTCTAAATTATGTAATACGCTTGGTCCTGCATTTTCAGACAGTATAGCTTTCATGAAATCCATGATTAGTTACCTCATGTTACTCAGTTAGCCCCTTTTCATAAGCATAATACTTTATGGCCTTAATCCAACTACTCAGATTAAGTATAATTGGGTCTTGTATACCCATCATTCAGTTATCAGTTACTCAATTAATCAGATAAGTCAGTATGTCTATGAATTCGTGCATCACACTTTAGTTTCAGATCTCAGATAATTAGTCACAATTTTGTATCTAGGTGCCTTGTGCATCGCCTTAACATCCTCAACCTCTCAGCAAGGTCAGTCCAACATCCTTCAAGGGACCTAGTGTCCCAAGGGGGAGATACATGATAGACCCCAAACATCCATGATTCAAACATGTCATTTCCTTTGATGAATCCAGTCTGGAGTAGGGGTATTCATAAGTGGTCCTCTATATCCGAACTCAGCAGTAATCCATGTACTCAATGGCTCAATTTAGCCATGATACGATACTCTATCCATGTCAAGCATTACAGACTCAGTTCAGTTCATATATCATGTTCAAGACTCAGTTATGTTCTTATCTTTCTACTCATCCATATTGAGTAATCAATCTCAGACTCATCAGTATTTTCAGTTCATAGTAGCATTCTTCTTTGAGCTTACTCAATCTCATGTTTAGATTTCAGTACCAAACTTGGTACTTAGTTCCATGCTCAGTTTTTAGTTCAAACTTGGTATCTTTACCATTTCATGATCATGAGCTAGTTCAGTCATGTATTCTCGCATCAGATATGCGTGATCAGCTTACCAGTACTTTCAGTCATGCATTCACATATCATGTTAGTCATATAATCATGCATACGATATGCATAGATTCAACTTATCAGTTATGCATCAGATATGAATTCTCAGTTTGAGAAACTCAGTTTATCAGAACACTCAGTCCTACACTAATAACTCAGCTACCCATACATCAGATATGCATGTACAGTATAATATGCTTAGTTTTTAGTCATGTCAGCCATGAAATCATGTTCAGTCATTCATGCTCAGTACTCATTTCAGTTGTCTTTCTCCCCTATCATTCACTCTCATTCGAGGATGAATGTTACCTAGGGGGAGATATTATAATATCCCATATTTTGGACTAGAATGAAAGTCCTTCATTCCGATGCGTAGATATTTCAAAAGCCTTGAACCCTATGTAAATTTAGTGTATTAATAAATTATGTAGTTTGGGGATCTATTTTGGTATGAATTTAGATCATAGAGGTTCCCTAACTCAAGTTCAAGTTGAAAGCTTTCCTATCGTTCAAGTTTTAGTAAACGTCAAAACTTGGGTCAAATTCAATCGGACATAGCTTCTTGTATATATTGAATTAGAGGTCCTACTATATATCAAATGAAATCACTTTGAATTATATTTCCAATGATACCAATTTCGCTAAAATATGACACCCGAGCAAGAAGTTATGACTTTATAAAGTGGTGTACATCGCCTGACAAAAGGTGTGCGACGCACAACCTAAGGTGTTCTATAAGGAGTGAGACATACACCCTAATATGTACGAAAAGATGTGTGACGCACACCCTAAGGTATGAGATAAAGTTTGCGCCGGACATATGGGTGTACGGGTGACTAAAAAGTACATTTTTGGGGCAAAAATTGTCCTTTTCCCACCCCTATATAATGCCTAAACACGGAATTAAGCCCTTATTTCACCAAAACATATTCTTTCTTTCAAAATCCTCTCAGGAACACAAGGTAGGGTTTTCATAGAATATTCAAGCTCAAGAAATTCTCTCCATCAATCTTCATGAAATTGAGAAATAAGGTAGGTATAGTGTTCATACACGGATCCCTTTCATCCGTGGAGCTCAAGAATCAACTTTTAAATAGTAAATTATGATTTTCATGATGTGTTATGATTATATTCATGTTGATGATTATGGTTTGAGTTTCAAGGTTGTATTTCTATGCGTTTCCATGAAACATGTTACTATGATAGTTGAAACACATAAATTTTGGATGGAGTAAGAATGCAATGTTGATAAGTATACCTATGCCTAAAATTATGCATGTAAGGTGTTTGCTAAAATACCTAGAATGATAAAAATCATGTATTATAACTTAGAGGTGAACTATATGATACATTCATGCTCGTCTATTATGTTCAAAGAGCTCACTTGTCATTGTTGTGCAATATATGTTTTAATGGAATGTACATGATGATTGGGAAATGGATTTATAGTGTGTCTATATATCTTCCATGCTATGAAAAAGATCATGATTTTGAAGTATCATATGAGTTATCCCCAAATTATTAAAATATGAACTAAATGTTACATGTTTTCCATTCCCTTATGGTTAAATAGTTTCCATGCCATTGTTCTGAATAATATATGTTGTCGGAATGCCCATCATATTAGAATATGATATTTATGACTTGATTATAAGCATTCTTATTCATGTTAGATATTATGATGACCAAGTACTTCATGAAATCCCTCACTCATGTATTATGGATTGTTATTGATGGTCATGTACTCAAGATAGTCAAGTTGTGTCAGTTTCCTTTCATCGAGTCATGGGGGTACTTGTACCTAAAAAATATAGCTGTGTGCCTAGAGCCATGTCATGTTATCACGATACTCAGTCAAGCTAAGATCTACAAATTCAGTCAGTCATGTGACTCAGTAAAACTTAGAAATCTCAGCAATCATAGTAGTTCAGTAATCTCAGTAGTTCAGAAATCTCAGTACTCAGTTAATCTCAGATAATCTTAGAAATCTCAGTACCCAGTAACTTCAGAAATCCCTATAATTCAGTACTCTCAGAAATCTCATGAACTCAGTACTCAGTAAGATCAGTAATCTCATGAACTCAGTTAGCTATTAGATATCAGTATTATTCCATCAGCTACAGAACTCAGTAAACTCAAAATCAGTTCAGTTCAGTTAATCAGTACAGTCAGTTATTCATTTTTAGTCTCTTCAGATAGGAGTAGAAGTTAGCACCGAGTGAAACCAAGGATGGGAACTCACCTGCAAGTTTAGGGTGAAGTTCTTAGAAGCAATCCTTGTGTTCCAGAACTACCTAGACAGCATAGGTTGAGACATCTACCTGTCAGTTTAGGGTTGATGGGGTGGCTTAACTTGTCAGTGTAGGGTTCCCGCTGTTCTCATTTTGAGTACCTGCCAGTATAGGGTTCTCACAGTTGTCCTTACTAGTGGCGTGGTATTGACATCCCTTCATTAGGGGAAGAGATTGGACCCCAACTTAGCTATATGCGTTATTGGGGCATGTCGGTTAAACAACTACTTCCTATAGTTTTAGTTACAAATTTCAGGACTGTCAGCTACAGTCACCCAGTCTTAGTAAATAACTCAGATAGTTCTTCATATTTCAGTATATCAGGACTGTCTGATACAGTCAACTCAGATACAGTACGGGACTCAGATAGTTCCATCATTTTCAAGACTGTCAGATACAGTCATCCATGTTATCACTATTCAGTAGCAGGGCTATCAGATATAGTAACTCATGTTATTATTTACATCAGTTGTCAAAACTCATGTTATTAGCTATATCAACTATCATAACTCATCTGTCAGTTATATTAAATATCAGTAAACTCATGCTACCAATATTCACTTTCATGATTGTCAGATGTGGTCAAGCATATCAGTTCTTCATATTCATGGCTGTTAGATACAGTCAATCAGACTTATTCTTTATAATTAGATTGGTAGATATTGTCAATCAGGCCAGTTTTTTATAATTAGAACTATCAGAAATAGTTATTCATGTATCAGTAATATAGTTTAAATCCTTCAGTATTTAGCAATACTGTATCAGTTCCTCACTTATTAGTGATTCACTTATAGATATTAGTAAACTCAGTCTTTCATTATCTCAGTATAAGTAAACTCATGTTGTCAGTATTTAGACTCAGTAGTCAGTACCTCCACGAGTTGAGTTACAGTTACGTATACATGTATGTATTCTCACATTCATATCAGTCAGTATTATTCATGTATGTAAACCCTTTGTATTTAGCCTACCTCACTTGTATACTCAGTGCATTCAGACGTACTGATGCATTTGCACTATGGTGTTTCTTTTATTCTACACCATAGGTTCAGAGACGCGAGCTGCAGATCAGCAGTAGCATTCTAGTGTTCAGAGTTGCAGTAAGTCCTTCTCATTCGAGGACGATATGATTATTACTTCATTTATCATTTCAGTTTATTTCAGTTGTTAGATGGATTCAGTTGGATACATGTTCCATCAACTTCTTTTTCAAATAGTTTAGAGTCTTTCAGACTACAGCATGTCAGACAGATATTTCAGTTTTGTTTTGGTATTGATATACCATTTTCAGACATTGTTTTTATCGAATATTTTGTATTATTTAGATTTGAACCTTATGTCCATTTATATTATGTTGTATACAGGTACAAATATCAGTCATGGGTTAGCTTGTGGTCCTTCGGGGTCATGAGCAACGTGTAGTATTCTGGTTCAGAAAAATTGGGGTGTTACACTTAATAATATGAATGAGACAATTGCTTCATTTGAATGCACTAATTCTCACTTTGTGCAACGCTAAAGGTGAAGAGAAAAAAGATGTGGAATTGAGATCAAGAGGGAACAAGAAAAGGAAAGTGAAGAAGCTGGAAAATCCTGCACAAAAATAAGTCTTAGAAGCCGCGATTGTTGTCTGAGGGCTGCGATCGCAGGGGAGCTATTGCAATCGCTGCTTAGCCGGATTTTTCCAATGGGAAACTTTGAAAATTAGCAAAACTGAACCCAATTCCCTTATAAGTCATAAATCCTCTCACTTTTAGCATCATTGAACTTTGAAACTGAAAAGTGGAAATTGGTGAACCTTAGAAATTGGGGAAGCTTTCATATTTGAATTTGAATTAGAATTTTGTGAAAATGAATTGTAAAGTGAAGATTCTTCTTATTTTCCATTTCCATGGATGCTATGAATGAACCTTTTGGTATATCTCTTCACTTTAGCATTATGAGTAGCTAGGTTTTCTTGTCTTGGGATTATGTTGAATTAAGGTGCAATTAAGTGTGGGTTGTGATATGTTTGTGTGGATTCTAGTTTGTTGATGATGGATTTTACTATTTCTTGGGTTAATTAGTTGGGATTTGTAGGTGACACCCCAAATGGGCAAAATGAATTTGTGGATGAAAATCTCATATTCTTGAAAGCTCACATTTTCCTTGAAAGAGGAATGTGGGTGAACTCTTGGAACCCTTATCGTCCTTGAAAAAGGGATTTGTGTGAAAATGCAACAGTGGATGATTGTAAATGTGGTTTTCTATCTTTTCACTATCTTAGAAATTGACATATCTAGAGTCACATTTAACCACGGAAGGTCACCTTACCTTCAATATTGTAGTAAATTTCTTAATAAATCAAACACAACTAATCAAGAAGAAAAACAATCAACCTTAGCGCGATATGGGAAAGAAATCATCAAATTGAGCTATATTTAATCAAGCCATCCAATTAAATTAGAACGAATAAAACTATAACTAGATAACACTAGTATGAATAGCTACCCAACAAGGATCAATTATATCAAGTAATAATACCAAAAAATATCAATAACCTCAAGCAGCGATAACAATAGTAATAATAATATCAACATTAATATAATGAATAGGCGGTACCAAAATGATCATCAATATCATGTGCCACTCAAGGGAACCAATAAGGCCAATGTGCCAAGATAAATGGGACTAGAACCCAAAAGCTACACTTATTTGGATCAAACATTAATACAAATATACTCCATCCACTACTAAAAGAAATAAACCACAGAGTAGTAACACAATGATGAATTTAATAACAAGGCACAAAATAATCAATATTAACTCATTGAGGCATATAATCATCAAAAGGTATGAAAAACCTAACATACATAATAAAAGACAAATGCAAAAAAAATAAAAGCATACCAGTCATGGTGAAATCCGCAACCTCATGCCTAACAGATATAAAGGGAGGAAATCTAATGAGTCTAAACTCGGACCGACCAATTAAATCATCAATTGAGGTGCTACGTGCACTATATCAAGCTGAAGGTCCCACAATCATCATGAGGTTGGTCTGAATGAGCTGCAATGACTAGAAATCCCATGTCGGGGACACTCTCTAGACCAGCAACTGATCTCTCTATAGAAGTAACAAACCACTGAAGCTTTAATCTCGGAGAGAAGCATAACCTAAGATGAAAGGTCTAGGCAACGGATACTGAGAGAAGATTCTACAAGAATATCCATCCCTCCTGCAATCATAGCCTAGCATGGAAACTCTAGGATGGCGAGGAATACATGCTAACTTTTTCCGAACACCAACTTAAATCTGGCATGTGATAACGCTTAATCTACAGCTCTCGTAGGAGTGTAAAGCGGTCGTTAGCAAATATAGAACCCAACCTGGGTTGGGTGTCGATCCCACAGGGAATAGCTTGGCCAACAAGTAAGCAAGATTACTAAACTTTTGGTGCAAGTCTCGTAAAAAGAGGGGATTGTAATGTGTCACCAAAACAATTAAATAAAAGCTGAAAATAGCAAAGTAAAAGAGAAAGATTGTTACGTAAGTTGTAAACAATGAGAATTGAGGCGTTGGGGTTATGTCCACCTTCTGAGGTATACGTCTCTATTGGCTATGAGTGTGTAGAATTCTGACATTCAACTGCTTATAGAGAATTGTATTCGATGGTAAATCCAGGCGTCTTTCGACCTATTCGAGGATTATTTCACTTTAACTCTTTCGAGATTAAAGCATGTCTAACGGTACGAATTCTCCAAGAGGTTAGTCCAGTTACGGCACTAGCTTTTTAGTAGGGAATTTTAGGGGGTGACCCTACTACCTTGACATTATCACTTTTCCAGACAAATAACCTTTCTTTCGAACAAGTTAAATGTTATACTGGCGTATTCTTGCCTTTGCAACCACAAAGAATGTAGACTAAGATGAAGAGAATAATGATATAAGCAGTATACGTGTCGCGAACTCACAAACTCACAGCAATAGATAGTATCTCATACGGCTTCCATAACCTCAACAGAGAAGTTTAGTTACCCATGAATGCGAAGGAGATCACGATTGACATTGTTGTTATACCACAAGATTAAGTAATTTCGTGTAGCTTAGGTGGTAGGCGTGAGGCGTGAATTCCTAGGCGAAGTAACGATTCTCTTGTTGTGGAATTTAAGAATAGAAGAGTAGAAGAAGAAAAATAGAATTAATGGAAGAATTAGAAGATGTAAGAAGATGATGTTAAAAGTAGAATGAGAGTTGTAATTCGAATTTATAAAATCTCTAACAAAATAGGGTATTTATAATACCCATATCCTAATCCTATTAGATAAATAAAATATCTAACCAAATCCTACTAGGCTAATGTAATACTTAACCCAATTGTACTAGGTTAATGTAACATTATCATAATCCAAATAAACTAATGAAACACATAACCCAATTGTACTAGGTTAATGTATCATTGTCCAAATCCAACTAAGTTACTGCAAATCCCCAAAGTCTTCAAAAATGTTGTTTTAGCCCGGAACAGATTTTCCATGCAGCAGTTTTGGTCCTTAGGCATGTAAACTCCCTTCCCTTCCTTCGTGGGTTTTCTTTTGCGTCAAGTAAGCCATAAAATGCTGAATTCTGCATCATTTATACCTGAAACTTTACTAATCATGTTCGTTAGCTCATTTACAGGAAAAAGGACTAAAAGTGCATGAAATATATACTTTGTTCTCAAAACTAGGCTAAAATATGGGCAAAATATATTGATATAGGCGTGTAAATTCGCCTATCATCAACACCCCACACTTGAAGCTTTGTTCGTCCTCGAACGAAATACGATGTCCTTCTAAACATCAACTTAGGGTTTCACAGCAACAACACAAAACATTTGTCAAGACAAGCACAACAATTATCAACAAAGAGTAGCTTTTCGATTATAGGTAGAAACAATTTAACCTCTAGCATAGACTCGTGATGGTGATCAACTCATATTCAAAAGTTAAGGCACAAAGAATCATACACAACTACCCAAAACTCATCAACCATGTGTGTCTCACAATATATTACCCATAATCACTCACAAGTATAGCATATTTTTCAAACATGGGTATCAAAATATCCTTGCTCTCACTCTCACAAAGAATTCATATGTAGCAACTGATGACCATAGGCTTGCCCTTAATTTAATACTCTACTAAATGTCAGAATGCTAAGCTTAGGATCAAGTAGGTCTTTTGATTGTTGTAATGTAGGCTAAGGGACGGGTAGGACTATTTTGGCCAGGACTAGTGACTAAGTTCCTAAGCGCTTTAATACATCACATTGTATCATTAACACTTTTCTTTCAAACAACCTTTCTACTTTCTTTTATTCTACCACTCTTTTTCTCCTCTTTTGTTTTTCAATTTTAAACATAACTAACTTTTCAGTTTTCCTTTCCTTTTTCTTTTGATAACATACCTCTTATGATAGCACTTTCTTTTTCATAACTCATTCAAGCACCAATGCATTCTAAAGCATCATACTCACCCAATTTCCTCTTATTTTGTCACATGACTTTTTCACTTTAAAGCACCTAGGAATTTGGATCAAATTATGGTCTTAAAAAAATGGATTAGGTTTACATACGAGGTTTGTCAAAGAAAATAGGCTAAAGGCTCAAAAGTGTTTAACTAGGATGATGTCCATGGGTAGGCAAAAACTGAAGGTAAACAAATATAGGTTGCCAAAGAAATGCCTAAATCATATCCTAAACTTACACTCCTTATTTTCGCTTTGCATACATACCAGGCAAGTTCTAGCATCAGCCACACACATAGAATATACGATTATCTTACACACACAAGGCACATGGTCGACTTGCTTGGAAGTAATATAGACTCTCGACCCAATAAGTGAAGGAGTTGAACCACACAATATCACATAATGAGTCACAATTAGAGCCTAAACATCTCAATAGTCACAATTGTAGCACATACTCTTGTTATAATCTCATGCTGCCTATCAAAATAATTTCATGTGAATCTAGAAAAAACAACAAAAACAAAAAACTAAAATACGGAAAAAAAAAAAAAACAACAAAATAAACAAACATAGATGCGATAGAGAAGTATAGCATACGATACCGCCACCCCACACTTAAACGGGACACTGCCCTCAGTGGAAAACAAATACGAGGAACCTGGTTAGTCGGACTCTTCCTCATTGTCGGGGGTCATACCCCCTTCGTCGGAATCATCATAAGAGTCATCGTCAGAGTTCTCCTCCTCGTCAGAGTCTGGCAAGCGTCGATCATCATCAGTCGGCACATCATCATCTAGAGGTTCCTCAAAGTATACGCCCACTCCACACATCTCCCGTGCATGCATGTTCATGGGATAGTCATGGTCCAGCTGTTGGATCTCTGCAGCAGTTGGAACATGTCCACCACTCATCATAGTAAATCGTGTCATGCCATAAAGATGACGGAAGAAACTCTCATCACGAGTATGTCTTTCCGCAGTAGTAAGGTTGACACCATGAGTTGTTTCAGCATATTTGACCTTAGTAAGGTTAACCTTCTTTGGGTTATGTGGGAGTTTGTGGTCAGCTGGTTCCTCTTCGATATCCTCCTTCCGCAAGATTGCTGTCAACAGATTTCCAAACGTGAAGTGGGACCTTTTGTGGAGTCTGGCCTTCCTCATGGTAGAGCGAATGATTGCCCCAAAGTTGATAGGGACATTCGTCATCAAAGCATAGACCAAACACACTTTATCTCTTGATATCTTGGTGTATTGAGTCCCAGGAATAAGGCATGAGTTGACAATACGCATCCAGATTCTTGCTTCCCTATTCAGTGAAGCATAGGGGAAGGTGTTGTGTCGTCTTGTGTCTTTATGTCTACCCCACCTTGCCATCGATCTACTTCCACAAAGTGTGTGTCTAATTTCCCTATAAGGACGCCTGCTGTACAGCTCTTTGAATGGTGCTGGGTCGACCGAAGGTAAGCCAAGAAATGAGTTGATCCAGTCCGCGTTGAGTTGTAACACTTGGCCCCGAATTTTGAATTCGTTGCCTGTTGTTTTCGGCGACCAGTTGGCATAAAACTCTCTTGTCAAATCATGATTACATTCTCCCATGTCGCGGAAGATGAAATCCAGCTTCAATGCCATGATTTTCGCCAACATACGCGGCTCCTTCTTTGCTAAGGTGTCCTTGTTGATCAGGTCGACATGAACATATCTTCTTTCTTTGTTGTTCCTATACCATTCTTTGGCTTCCTCATAAAGAACCCATTTTATTCCAAACATTCTGCGGGGTAGTTGTGTTGAGGATGATTCTCCTTGGTCCTTTCTACCTCTCTTCTTGCCCTTTTGGGAAGTGGTAGCCTTCTCCTTGCCTTGCCTCGCTTTAGGTGCCATTGTACCTGAGACTAGAAATAGTGTTAATGGCAGCACAATCTCAGTTGATACAATCTATAAACAAGCAGTAGGGGTACCACCGCACACTTAGTTTTTTTGACACAAATCAGTGTAGTGAAAGTGGTCGATTACTCAGATTTCGTCGACATACGTTTTAAGGATTATATTCCGACAAGAAAATCAGTAATGTATTACTACTTGCAGCCATTGCACTACTTTCATGTTAGATATAACAACACTACTACATAGGGGTTGTAACATGGTATGGATGTTTTCAACAATCGCAACCTCCTAAGTCGGTAGGCAACTATAAGGCTTATCCCGATGAACGGGATAGTCTAGCATGTAAGTATCCAAGTAACAAGATAATAACATGATAGTCAATGTTCATCACCATAGCAATTCCGCAAATCGTATAACAATGCTATTAAAACCAAATTCAAGTCGGAAACAAGTCAAGATTTTCCTACGTATATGTTTACTCACATGATTTTGTATCAACGATCAAAACACATGAACATCACCAATCAATCTTATACGATGTAGAAATTTATAATAGACATAGCAACGTAGTACTTACGAGAAATAATTGAAGAATAAGAGAGTACTTACTTGCTTGAAGCTTTTGGAGATGGTTTTGTGAATTGGAAGAGCAAAAAGAAAAATTTTGGGATGGTTTGGAGAGGGAATACGGTGCCTTTAGGTTAATTTCTAGTGTGGTTATGTTTCAAGACTAAGTCCCCTTTATATAGGAAGAGAATGGGTCGGGTTTTGACCCATTTACAATCGGTTTTGGAGACAAAAATGCAACATATGCGGCGCATAATGCTTGGCATAGTCATGGTATATGCGGCGCATAGTCTATGAAATTTAGGGACATATGCGCCGCATAGTCTATGGCATTTAGGGACATATGCGCCGCATAGTCTATGGCATATGAGATCCTGAGACCTAATGCTATAGAATAGGTGGCGCATAGTCAAAAGCACACTTAGGACTGGGCAGCGCATAGTGTATAGCAGACTAGATTCCGAGACCTTAGGCTATAGGATAGGTTGTGCATCGTTCGTTGCCTAGTTTTACCTAGGCCTAGCCTTCCTCAATGCCTATTTTGGCATGAGCAATGCTCAATCCATAGCCTTATGCATCACTATTCCTAACTTACCAACTTTACCATACAATGCGTCCAAATCGTCAATTGAAATCAATCTCCTCGTTGAATACCTGTTGCACCTATTTTTGCTTAAAACCAAATGAAAAAGATTAGTACGATGGGTTGCCTCCCACCAAGCGCCTTAGTTTTGGTCGTGGCACGACTCTTATTTTTTGGATTTTCATTATCAAAAGCAAAACAAGTAAAAAAAAGAACGATAAAACGATAAAACGATGGGTTGCCTCCCATCTAACGCCTTTTTTATTGTCGTGGCTCGACATAGTTACCTCGAGTACTTAGACTTCATCGAGATAGATGATGTCCATAGAATTCATCGAGTCAAGAGGACCGATATAAGGCTTAACACATTGGCCATTCACCTTGAAGACAACACCATTATTATCTTCCAATTCAACTACTCCAGACGAGTAGACTTGGATAACTTTGTATGGACCACACCACTTGGATTTTAAATTACCTGGGAAGAGCTTCAATCTGGAGTTGAAGAGAAGTACCATATCACCCCTTTGGAAGTTTCGTCGAACAATCCGCTGATCATGATACTTTTTCATCCGCTCCTTGTATAGGTCTGACCTTTCATATGCATGGAGACGGAATTCATCTAGTTCGTTCAGCTGCTCCAACCTCAGATTCTTCACATCATCCCAATTCAAATTTAATTGCTTCAATGCCCACAATGCCTTGTGTTCGAGCTCAATGGGTAAGTGACAAGCCTTCCCATAACCTTGTTGATAAGGGGACATGCCAATTGGCATTTTGAATGCAGTCCTGTACGCCCATAGTGCATCGTCCAACTTCCGAGACCAATCCTTCCTATTAGCATTTACCGTCTTCGCAAGGATTTGCTTGATCTCTCGATTGGAAACCTCTACCTGTCCGCTAATTTGTGGGTGATAAGGTGTGGCTACCTTATGTTGCTTGACACCATATTTTGCCAACACGGACTTGAATAGCTTATTGCAAAAGTGAGATCCTCCATCGCTTATGATAGTACGTGGTACTCCAAAGCGAGAGAAGATATTCTTCTTCAAGAACACTACAACACGCTTTCCCTCATTGTCGGCCAATGCTACAGCTTCAACCCATTTCGAAACATAATCCACAGCAACCAAGATGTACTTCATTCCAAACGAATTCACAAATGGACCCATGAAATCAATACCCCACACATCAAAGAGTTCTACCTCAAGAATTTTGGTCATGTGCATTTCATGGTGTTTTGAAATCACACCTTAACGCTGGCATTGGTCACACCTTCTAACATAATCGTAGTCATCTCTGAATATCGAAGGCCAATAATAACCACTTTGCAATACTTTTCTGGCCGTCCGATTGCCTGCGTGATGTCCTCTAACTTGCGAAGTGTGGCATGCTTCCAAGATATTAGGCACCTCTTCATGGGATATACATCGTCGAATGATACCATCCGCACATCGTCGAAACAAATAAGGCTCATCCCAATAGTAGTGTTGTACGTCATGCATAAACTTCCTCCTTTGGTGGTAAGATAAATTGGCAGGTATCACATTACTCACCACGAAATTTGCAAAGTCGGCATACCATGGTAATTTCCCCATTGTTGTCGCTAATATCTCTTCGTCCGAGAATGCATCATCAATCTGAATTTCAGGTTGCGCCACATGCTCATTCTCAAGTCGAGATAGGTGATCAGCCACTTGGTTCTCACAACCTCATCTATCTTTGACTTCGAAATCAAACTCTTGCCGCAGAAATACCCATCTAATCAACCTTGGTTTTGCATCTTTCTTTGTCATTAGATACCTAAGAGCTGCATGGTCTGTATGAACGATCACCTTAGTACCCAATATATAGGCACGAAACTTCTCAAATGCATACACAACCGCTAGGAGCTCTTGTTCAGTAACAGTGTAGTTCCTTTGGGCTTCATTTAGGACCTTACTCGCATAGTAGATAGGATGAAATAGCTTCTCCTTTCTCTGACCAAGTACAGCACCAATGGCTACACCACTAGAATCACACATGACCTCGAACGGGAGAGTCCAATCTGGTGCTACCATAATAGGGGCTTCAATGAGTTTTCCTTTAAGGAATTCGAATGCCTTTAAGCAATCGTCATTGAAGTCAAACTTTGCATCTTTCTCCAATAGTTTGCATAATGGACTCGCAATTTTGGAGAAGTCTTTGATGAACCGACGATAGAAACCAGCATGGCCAAGAAAACTACGAACTCCTTTCAACGAAATTGGAGGCGGTAGCTTCTCAATAACCTCAATTTTTGCTCGGTAAACCTCTATTCCTCTTTCAGAGATCTTGTGCCCAAGAACGATTCCTTCTTTTACCATGAAGTGGCACTTCTCCCAATTCAGCACAAGGTTGAACTCTACACATCTTTGTAATTCCATGCTCAAGTTTGCCAGGCATGCTTCAAAAGACTCACCAACTACTGAAAAGTCGTCCATAAATACCTCCAAAGTGTCTTCAACCATATCAGAGAAAATAGACATCATACAACGTTGAAAGGTGGCTGGTGCGTTACATAACCCGAATGGCATACGTTTGAAGGCAAACGTACCATATGGGCATGTAAACGTTGTCTTCTCTTGTTCTTCAGGTGCAATAAAAATCTGATTATAGCCTGAATAACCATCCAAGAAGCAAAACCATCCTTTCCCCGCTAATCGATCTAGCATTTGGTCCATAAATGGCATTGGGAAGTGATCCTTGAGTGTCCAAGAATTCAGCTTGCGGTAGTCCATGCATACTCTCCATCCAGTGACGGGCCTGAGTGGAATAAGTTCATTCTTTGCATTCGCAACCACCGTCATACCTCCTTTCTTGGGAACACATTGTACAGGGCTTACCCATGTACTATTAGAAATAGGATACACAACTCCTGTGTCTAACCACTTGATGATCTCTTTCTTCACCACTTCATGCATAGGTGGGTTTAGATGCCTTTGATGCTCAATGGTGGGTGTGCAATTTTCTTGAAGCTGAATTTTATGTGTACAAATCCCAGGTGGAATACCAATAATATCTGCAATGGTCCATCCAATAGCTCTAATATACTTGCGTAGAATAGCAATAAGAGCTGCAACTTGTCGCTCACCCAAATCGGCTGCCACAATGACTGGAAGAGTGTTTCCGCTTCCTAAGAATGCGTACTTCAAATGACTTGGCAGCTCCTTCAATTCTAACGTGGGTGGCTCTTCAATAGATGGCTTAGCTGATGGTGTAGGCCGATTCTTGAGATCAAGATCCAGCTTCTTGGGAGTATAGCGATATGTTCCTAATCCCGATCGAGCACAAATGGCTTCTTCAGAATTTTCAGCATCTTCACTCTCTCCATTCATGAGCACAACCTCCAAGTGCTCATCAATAATTTGCTCTTCTTCAGGTAGTTCTTTCTCATCATCAAATAAAACATCAGCCACCGAAAATACACTAAGATCTTTGGGTTGCTTCATTGTTTTGCAAACATCAAAACGAACCACTTCGTCATTTATTCGGAATGAAAGTTCATTAGCTCTCAAATCAATGAGCACACTTCCTGTAGCAAGGAAAGGGCGCCCCAAGATTATGGGAACCTCAGAATCTACTTCACAATCCAAGATAATAAAGTCTGCTGGAAAGATAAATGAAGAAACTTTTACCAAGACATCGCATAGAATACCAATAGGTCATTTTACCGACCTATCTGCCATGACGAGCCTCATATTGGTTGGAGTAGGATCTCCTAACCCCAACTTCTTGTAGATCGATAATGGCATCAAATTGATGCTGGCTCCTAAGTCACATAATGCTTTGGCAAAGTTCAAAGATCCGACGGTGCAAGGAATAGTGAAAGCTCCGGGGTCGGCCTTCTTCTGAACTATCGATCGGGTAGCAATTGCACTACAATGATGCACATCGTCTTTCAGCTCATAACTTGCTTCCCTCTTATTTGTCAAAAGATCCTTCATAATCTTCGCATACCCAGGAATTTGTTCAAGTGCCTCCACCAATGGAACATTAATGGTCAGCTGCTTTAACATAGTCATGAATTTGCTGAACTTAGTGTCATCCGCCACCTTCTTCAGTCTTTGGGGAAAAGGTGGTGGTGGGTATGGAAGTGTTCTCTCCACGGTTTTCTTCTCTTCTTGCTTCCGTTTTTCCATTTTTTTAGGCTGCACGTCACTGGGTGTGACGTCCTTGACGTCGGGACTGGTTGTTGCGGCATCTTTTCCTTTTGCGTTATCATCCATGTCCGCAACTTTGTCAGCCACTTGCTTGCCTTTTGCTGAAGGTTCCAGCACCTTACCACTTCTGGTAGTGATGGCCATGCATGACCCATCATTCCTTGGGTTTTGCACAGTATCGCTAGGTAAAGTGCCAGCCTTTCTTTGATTGAGTGCTGCTGAAAGTTGGCTCAATTGCTGCTCTATTTGCTTGATTGAAGTGGAATGAGAATCAACTAGTTGTTTCATGGAGGACAAATCATTAATTATCTCAGTAACTCCCGCGCTCGTTCTTCCACTCCTTTCAATAATTTAGCCATCATGTCTTCCATACTTCTAGAATTAGATGTGGTGGTATCACGTCTACCAGGGGGAACGTACAAACCACTCTTTCCATTGTTTTTCTTCCAACTACCTTGTTCTTTGCTTCCAGATTTATCATAATAGTACCGACCTTGGTTTCCTTGGTTATTCCCACGGAAACCCCCCTGATTGTTCAAGTAGTTGGCCTCCTCTTTCGAATCAGATTCGTCTCTTCCTTTTAGTGCCACAGCTTTCACTTTTTCGGTCTTCCCTGATAATAAATGCTTTGTCAGAAGATCCACTTGTGTTTTCATGTGCGCTAAATCATGATCACGTTCTTCTTGTCTTCTTCTTTGGTCTGCAGTCATGCCTATAGATAAAGTGGGGCTTGCTACCTCGGAATCCCTGGTATGCCAAGCTCTACTTTTTTTCGTCATGCGATCTAGCATATTGCTTGCTTGACCTAAGGTGAGATCCATAAAGGATCCTCCAGCTGCGTTATCCACCACTGGCTTAGTTATTGAATTCAAGGCTCTATACAATATCTCCATGAGGTGAACATTAGTCATGTGATGGTTTGGGCATCTCGCTAGCTTTGTCTTGAACCTCTCCCATGTTTCATGAAGAGCTTCAGTGGGAAGCTGACGAAAGTTGCTGATTTCATCTCTCAATTGTGCCCTTTTGGAAGGTGGAAAGAATCTTTCTAGGAAAGCGTCTCTCAATTGCCTCCAATTTGTAATTGAATCAGGAGTCAGCCCATTCAACCATAGTGTTGCCTCCCCAGACAGAGACAATGGAAATAGACGTAATCGAATTGCATTCTGACCAACACCAGGATTGTCAAAAGACTTGCATATAGAAATAAAGTTGATGAGATGCATATTCGTATCATCGCCTGCTAGTCCACCAAACAATCCCTTGAGTTGCAATAAGTGAATCATGGTGCTTGTGATGTTGAACTTGGCTCCGGGAGCTAATGGTGGGGGAATAATAGCTCCTGTGGCTCCGGCTCCATCAAGATCATCATCATCATCGTCGAAAGCTGGTTGCATGGGTTGGCGATCATACCTAAACCGAGCTTGTCGACCTCTTCTGTTGGCAGGTGTTGTGATTTCAGCATCATGCCTTGGGTTTAGTAATTCGTCATCACCTAAATCCTCATCGTCAGGATTTGTTGCTCGTGCAGGGTTATCAATGTTCTGCTGTTGAACCTGGGCTGCGGCAAGGGCAGCCAATCTTGCTTGTTCCTGTTGAGCAGCCATCCTTGCGATTTCAGCTTGTGCTTCCATTCTACCAATGCGTTGTGGTTCAGGATTGATTGGTAATAACTGTTGACCAGAACATCGAGTATGGGGCATGCACTAAAATAAAAACCTGCAGTAGACAAAAAAAAAACTAAACATAAAAGTACGAGAATCTTTGACCAAAGGGTCTAGTAATTATCACGAACATGATTGTCACTTCTATTTCCCGGCAACGGCGCCAATTTTTGATAACGCTCAATCTACAACTCTCGTAGGAGTGTAAAGAGGTCGTTAGCAAATATAGAACCCAACCTGGGTTGGGTGTCGATCCCACAGGGAATAGCTTGGCCAACAAGTAAGCAAGATTACTAAACTTTTGGTGCAAGTCTCGTAAAAAGGGGGGATTGTAATGTGTCACCAAAACAATTAAATAAAATCTGAAAATAGCAAAGTAAAAGAGAAAGATTGTTACGTAAGTTGTAAACAATGAGAATTGAGGCGTTGGGGGTTATGTCTACCTTCTGAGGTATACGTCTCTATTGGCTATGAGTGTGTAGAATTCTGACATGCAACTGCTTATAGAGAATTGTATTCGATGGTAAATCCAGGCGTCTTTCGACCTATTCGAGGATTATTTCACTTTAACTCTTTCGAGCTTAAAGCGTGTCTAACGGTACGAATTCTCCAAGAGTTTAGTTCAGTTACGGCACTAGCTTTTTAGTAGGGAATTTTAGGGGGTGACCCTACTACCTTGACATTATCACTTTTCCAGACAAATAACCTTTCTTTCGAACAAGTTAAATGTTATACTGGCGTATTCTTGCGTTTGCAACCACAAAGAATGTAGACTAAGATGAAGAGAATAATGATATAAGCAGTATACGTGTCGCGAACTCACAAACTCACAGCAATAGATAGTATCTCATACGGCTTCCATAACCTCAATAGAGAAGTTTAGTTACCCATAAATGCGAAGGAGATCACGATTGACATTGTTGTTATACCACAAGATTGAGTAATTTCGTGTAGCTTAGGTGGTAGGCGTGAGGCGTGAATTCCTAGGCGAAGTAACGATTCTCTTGTTGTGGAATTTAAGAATAGAAGAGTAGAAGAAGAAAAATAGAATTAATGGAAGAATTAGAAGATGTAAGAAAATGATGTTAAAAGTAGAATGAGAGTTGTAATTCGAAGTTATAAAATCTCTAGCAAAATAAGGTATTTATAATACCCATATCCTAATCCTATTAGATAAATAAAATATCTAACCAAATCCTACTAGGCTAATGTAATACTTAACCCAATTGTACTAGGTTAATGTAACATTATCATAATCTAAATAAACTAATGAAATACATAACCCAATTGTACTAGGTTAATGTATCATTGTCCAAATCCAACTAAGTTACTGCAAATCCCCAAAGTCTTCAGAAATGCTGTTTTAGCCCGGGACAGATTTTCCATGCAACAGTTTTGGTCCTTAGGTGTGTAAACTCCCTTCCCTTCCTTCGTGAGTTTTCTTTTGCGTCAAGTAAGCCATAAAATGCTGAATTCTGCATCATTTATACCTGAAACTTTACTAATCATGTTTGTTAGCTCATTTACAGGAAAAAGGACTAAAAGTGCATGAAATATATACTTTGTTCTCAAAACTAGGCTAAAATATGGGCAAAATATATTGATATAGGGGTGTAAATTCGCCTATCATCAGCATGCTCTCTGAACCCATGTCTCATCTTGCCATAACCAAAACAAACTCTTGGGAATATACCAATAACACTATACTAATGTTATATCCTCTTTCCACCATCTCTATAAGTACCAATACATGCTTTTTCTACATCCCTTAAATAGTCAAAAATCTATGAGGAATGGGCCCAATTACTATCATATGCTCTGATGCTAATTGGAGTGGTAATACTAGTCCTCTACACATCCATACATCAATGTCCTGCTCAAAAGCATATAACATTAGAATAAATCTGTCCCACTAGAGATACCTATTCTCATACTTAGAAACTGTTGAATAATCATGATGAACACCAATAGACCCAAATGTGGTATAAGATCTTCTTGTTGAATTGAATGTCATCCATGGCTGAGAGGGATCTGTAATATGACTTAGATTCCCAATACTAAACCTTAAAGGGTTGAGGCAACCACAATCTTAACTTGAGCTTAAGCTGGAGCTAAATACTTTTGGCTGACGTTAAAGGTCTTCGCCTTTCATATCTGACTCTCTAGTCTGATGCTGCACTAAAACTTTAGAAATGTTTGTTGAATTCTCATCAGCATCTATAAATAAAATTAGATCATCCTTCGGGGTTAGAATAGAGTCAAAGAATATGTTCGAGGTTCATAGCAATGCAAACACCCGACATAGAGTCAAAAAGTAAATTTCCTAAAATGTCACCATAACCTCCCAAAGATCAGTTATGGACGTCTCTGTACCAATCTGCATGATTCTACTAAACATTTATCTCTTTTACTAACACACCGGTGAAACCTAGGTTTTGATATCAATTAGTTATGACCCAATTTCTTAGGTCATGATGGCACATACTATAAACCACCAGTAAGCAAGCCAAACTCGTAGTCCAGAATGGCTATTAATAGACTACCAAATATATAAAGAAAAGAAATGTGGAATAGATGAAATAAAGAAACAATTACATAATATGATCCCAAAACTTGGTGGTATTAGTACAAGAGCTTCTAGCAAATCATGAGTACAAGAATGAAATACAATGGGAATTTCACAATTACAACTTCTCTTCGAATACAACAAGAAGACAAATCTAGTACATAAGAAGAAGTCAGGTAATACTCGAAACATCAGGAGCTCCCTCTAAGTCTTCGAACTATGTCAGCTCCGCATGATGTATATATCAATGGTGATAAATAATCTTATGATCTGCAGGCTGTAGAAGCGTAGTATGAGTAGCAAATGAATGATACTAAGTAGGGAACTTCCAACTGAGATAAAGCAGATATATAACATATAATCAAAATGAAAACTACACCCAAGTATTTAGCAACCACATAAAATAGCGAATGAGATAGTAAGGATAACCTATCCTATACATGTCAAATATACTAACATAATATGGATAAAAACACTACACCATATATCCCTAGCCAATATACGAATAAAGGACGAAGGAAGGATATATAGCATTATACGAGGCTAAGAAACGAATATATAATCTAAACAAATAAATAAAGGGATATACAGTAATACCATAGCTACATATAGCTAGATATACATGTACGTAGATATAAGGTCAACTCAAAGAACGACCAAGATCATCATATCTTCTTTTAAGGCCTTATTATGATTCTATGAGGATTTAGTACTAACATGCTTAGGGTTTCTAATCCATATATCTCATCATGAATTAATAATACATAATAATATAACCATATGATGGAAGAGGCCGGAACTATACCTTGATCTTGATACCAAATCAATGACCTATTTGTCATAAGCTAGAAATAGCAATGATTATAACAATATGAATAACAACGTGAGTAATCAGATATTTTGAATGACCAAACACCTAACTGATCCTATGCATAACCCCACCTCCCCAGGCTTAGAAAGTTTAATCAAAATGAAACAACACAAGGCATAGTCATCACTGATATCTATGCAGTCGTCCTATACCAGTTGATAGACATAGGTGCATACTAGTGATAGGCGATGTGTATGCAAGTATGAATGCAACAAGATTCTCAACAATATAACCATAATCATTATCACCATCCTCATTATAATTATTCTTTGGCCTTGTTGGGTATCAATATCTTCATCATAACATCCTCTGGCCTTGTCGGATATCATCACATCATCATAATCTACTTCGACCACACCGAGTATCACCACTTTCATAACCCAAACTAGGTCCTAACAGTGAAGGGTATCTCAAGTCCCACATGGATCGGAAATCACCCTCTTCACCTAACCTAGTCAGCTCAACAACTTTAAGAGTTGGATGAATTCCGAACATATAACAAGATAGTGAAAATTAAGACTAATCATAACTCACGTAATGTCTAAACCAATCTACCAAAATAGCACACTAACTCAAAAGTAATCCAACAAAGCCTCTACAAATTCAAAGTCAATAAAATGTTAGGACATGCCCCGACAATAGCCAAAGCAAAGTCTAAAAAAAGTTTTACACATAGAATATAAAGACCATGAAATAAAGCCTTCTGAAGTATGAAAGGTCACCATTTCAATGTCAAATCATGAACCACTGGAAAACCTGATCAGTTTATAGGAAAAGTAGAATTTTTGGCACCTGGATCACATGGGGATACATCATCCAGAGATAGTTACTAATTGGAACGCTAGCATGTAACTCAAGTATCTAGGAATAAAATAATTTCATCATTCAAAATGATGTCAAATCATCATATGCAATCACATATGTACATATATATCATGTCGGGATATAGAACAAGGCTTAGCATGAATTTTGAAAACCTTCATCTAGGTTGTGTAGAATAACCACCATAAAATAGGCACCCATGGGCTATATGGGCCCAGCTTTCCCCTAGATGGAAAGGCCCAGTGAATGAAGTATCACAAACTAGAGAATATCCATAACCGTTTATTAATTTTTGGGGACACAAACCTCCTGGCATAATCAAGCTAAATTGAGAACCAATCTATAGAATATATGGGACTCGAACCTCCCATTGACATATTCATTTGTGGGACTCGAACCTCCTAGTAATATAGACACCCACACTAATTAGCATGGTTTCCAGTGTTAGTCCTTCGAACACCACTTTCACGGCCTAGCTACGTATTTTGCTTTAAAGCCTAATTGAAAACATTCATTTTAAATATACATAACCATTAATACAATTAATTACCAAAGTCATCCCGTTGGTATTGTCATACCAACCCCATTGTCAAGTGTACAACATTTCTTAACGATTATTAATCAACTTTGGGACTCAAACCCATTGTCTAAACCAAGACATCATTCCAATTCAACATTTAGGGACTCAAACCCATTTAGCTAATTAAACCACCAAGGTTACAATGCAAATAAATTCATGGCCAATAGGGCCTTCATAAAACCATTTACCAATCATAAACATTCATAGGCCAATGCCTTAGTTCAATCACAATTCATATATGACAAGATTCTTGTCATTAACATTTTCACAAACAAGTTAAAGTCATACCATTATCAAACCATTATTCAAAGCTACAAACCATCAAGTCTAGGGTTAAACTTGACCCATTCATTAAATCATAATTCCCATGCACCCACATGTGCAAAACAGTTATCAAAACATGTATAGTCATAATATGAAACATGAGATATCAATACTCAATATTATGCATTTAAACCCTCGACCATGGTTTCGAAAACCACCATTATTGAATCATGAATAGTGTTTAAAACACATGATTTTTTTGAACTAACAATGAAGGAAGAGTCATATGCCTGAGTTACGAAGATTCACAAAGAGATTTTGATCTTTAAGACTCTCGATGATCACCTTTAGAAAACCCTATCTCAATTCTCTTGAGAAGTTTTAGAGAGTGATTAGAGAGTGTTTCAATATTCTAAGAAGTTTAATGAATGATCAAAAAGTGTTATAAAACATAGGTTCTTATGGGCTTGGGCTAGGAAATATCCATACTACCCTCATCTTAAAAGTTGTGGAAAACTCATAGGTGGGTACAATTGGACCCTCTAACTCATCACCACATCATATGAAAGCTACCCTCAAACCATCACTAAAACAGAAGGTTGGACACCGTATTCTTTCAAATATATGACTCTCTTGCCTAACTAGTCACAATATCATACGACTAATACCATCATGTCGTATCCAAGGTAGATCATCAATGGCTAGACACTAGACTACATACGATTAGACTCAACCCTCTCGTTACATAAACATATAAATCGTATGGATTCTATCATACAAAGGATAGAACTTGGTCAATCAACACACTGACCAACATACGACTAGGGTCCCTAAACCTTTCACCATACCATATGACTTATGGTGTGAGTCTTGTGATGAATAGAAGGTTCAAGACTCAAGGATTTCACAAGGTCCAAAGTTTGAGGTGTTTCAATCACATCATCATAATATCCTCCAACCTCACCGAGTATCATCGTACCATCATAATATCCAACTCAACGTTAGTAATAGTGAGGGATACCCACAAGGAATAAAATAAAGTGCGAGCCCCATAAAGGCTAAAGTAAAATATGGGTCCCACTAGGGCTAAAGTAAATAATCATGAAAGGGAAGCAAGGTAGATTATATTTTCATAAGTAATCATTCTTCATCAATATCACATAATCAATAAGCATATCTATATCTATATATGTATGTATATATATATATATATCTAAAATATGTGCACAGACTCAAGCCGTGGCTAAAAGAGTGTAAGTTCATAAATCCATTACCCAGAGTGATCTTCGAACTAAATCATTATAAAAGCATAGAAAGGGCAATAATCTTTCATGATCGGAGTAATTAGAAGTATCAAATCATAGACTAGGACTTATCTTCGTCAACTCCTTAAAATATCACTATCAACCTCAGTTACCTATAAGTTATTCAATAAAGATTGGCATTTATAAATATGAAGAAATCAATTATTAAGGTAGAAAATGGGCTTTAACCCTTAGTTATGGGAGACCATAAGAATATTATAATCTAATTCGAATTGTATCAACCATCGATGCGACGATTATGAATTTACCAATTTTATGCACGTCATCAACATTATTCAAACATTAGAATCATAAACATCATACCACATCATCCTCTGTACCATACTAGAGAGATTTTTATAAACACATACATATATATATATATATTCATAAACTACAACTATATCCTTTACAGGGATAATTACTTCCCGAACATCCAACCAATATAATAACACAGCCTTTGGCCCAATAATGTGTTTGGAATAATCATAACATCATAATCACGACTTTAGAACTATATACGTATCTTGAACATATATCAATAATCATATTAGTAAGTCATCTCGTATCAAAAGTCATAACCTAACTGTAAGGCATAACATATTTATTAGTCGTAAAACATGTTTGTAATTGTCATACATCTAGGCGGCATATTGTATGGCATCTCACATCTAGGAGAAATAACATAATACTAGGCCATAAATCAAAACTAGGAGGCACATCACACCTATGTGGAATCTCATATCTATAGGTCATATATCATGACTAAGAGAAATATCTCCTCTATAGTATAATTATCATATCATCTCTTTAGTCTAAATAACATATTTAAGATAGATAACATCTTTAAAGTCCCAATATCACATCTAAGAGAAAATAACATCTCTATATGCTCAATATCATGTCCATGAGCTATAAATCTCTATCAGAGTAAAAATACTTCAGACCCATCAATTTATGAAGCAACTCTCATAAATAAGGACCATTAGTCTCAACTAGGCCTAACATCCATAACTAAGTCCACAATTTCTAACACAAGTCTTAGCCTAAGTGGGTCGGACGAACCCACTTCTACTCTTCAATTCCAATATTTAAGTAATCTATTCCCCAAACTAGGCTAAGGTATAAATTTCAACTTCTTGATGTAAAGTAAGCAACAATCAATCCTAAGATATTAACTTCAACTAGAAACATGGACATTTATGTAAATTCTATTCAAATTGTGACTTCCAGATCACTAGACTACCCCAACTAGGGTTAGTCAAACTAACAATCATTCTAACACATAAACCATATACCAACCTAGCATTATATCATACCCATTCTTTAATTTAGTCCAATATTATGAGAAGCCAATATAATACAAAAAGAGTTCTAAACATACCACCTTATAGGTCTAAAACCCTCATTTAATCCAAAAACTTCACTACTCAATACTAAGTTATTCTACTCATAATCAAGCCTAACATTCACATTCACATGACATATATAATACATATTATCTTTGAAGAAGAGTAGGTAGAAGCCTACCTCAAAGACGAATCGCAAAACCTTATGTCATTTACGACATGTCCATCTTTACTTCACAACCTCCAAAATGCCATCACACTATCAACATAGTAATCTACTCATAAATATGAGTCTAACGCTACCCATATCACACAATTGTTCTTTGGGTCCAAAAATGATACCAAAATCCCTACGTGGGTCCCACTTAGGGAAATTGTAATTTTGTGGTCAACCCTATATTTATACCCTATCAAGGAATCGTAACCCTCAAAAATTAAGGTGAAACAATGCTAATTTGGGGTTAAAATTATGCCCTAAGATATATGAGGATTTTGGTTCAAGAACAAAGAATTTTATCAAAAAAATGATGAAACCTTACCTTATTTCGTATGATAATCATGATAAAAGATGTTTAGAAAGTTCCCAAGTTACCCATAATGATTTTTTTTAGTTATCATACCCTTTTAGGGTTTTTGGCTCTCAGGGGCGAATAGAAAATTCCTAAATTTATGACATTGGGTTCTATTTATAGGACCCCCCAGGAAAGGAGATGTAGAGACTACCCTCAATGGGATGCAATTGTGTAAGGGCCTAAATTTGATGTATTGAATGTATTGGCACAGTTAAATTTTAAATTCAAGATCGTTTAAACCAAATGTGGGTCCTTCACCCATATTTCCAAATTTTTAATTTTCTAATAAATAGGTCAAAATAAGCTCGGGCGCATTGGGACCTAAACTAATGGTTTACCAAGTCTAAATTCAATATTCTGGATCAACTATAGCAATCAAAATTAATATCTGAGATTATTTTCATGAAGTTTTTATCTGGTGGCCATTTGGAACCATCAAAGACTTCTAAATAGGAAATTGGCTCTAAAAACAAAATAAACTGTGAAATAGACAAACTGCCAGTCTTAGCAAGCCATAAATAACTTGAGGCAGCTATAGAGAAGCTCAAATATAAAAAATAAATAGAATTATGAAAAATAACCAAAAGGGTCATTATAGTATCTATCACCAAGTTTGGGTTAAGGATACTAAGTCTAACACCCTAATCCTACAGTCAATTCATGTAGTTAATGAGTTTCCAAAAGTTATTCTAAGGGATTTGTCTAGGTTACCTCCTATTAGGGAAATTAAATTTGAGATTGCCCTTTTTTTAAATACCCATCCTATCTTTATTATTCCTTAATGGATGGTTCCAATAAAACTTAAGGAGTTGATAGAACAACTTAACAACCTCCAAAATAAGGGATTTATCATACCTAGCATTTCTCTATAGGTTGTACCAATTGTATTATTGTAACACCCCAATTTTCTGAACCAAAATGCTACACGGTGATCATGACCCCAAAGGACCACAAGCTAACCTATGACTGATATCTACACCTGTATACAACATAATATATCATAAAAATGCGGAAACATGAACATAAAAGGCCATATGGTCCGAACTGAATAAATGTCTGATAATAAAATGTCTGAAAAGGGTATAACAACACGAAAATAAGTCATAAATACTGAAAATAATGAGATCTTAATATCTAATCTAACATCTAGTCTAAAAGCCTCTAACTAAACTGAATAAGGAGATAAAGGAGCATGTCTCCAACTAACTCCATCTAGCAACTGAATAGTAAATGTAGCAATAATCATATCTTCCTCGAATGAGAAGGACTCACTGCAAACTCTGAACACTGGAATGCTACTGCTGATCTGGAGCTCATGTCTATGAACCTATAGAGTAACATAAGAGAAAACACCATAGCGCAAATGCATTAGTAAGTCTGAATGTACTGAGTATACGAGTGAGGTAGGCTAAATGAAAAAGGTTATATACATGGACAATGCTAACTAATATGAATGTGAGAATACTACATGCATAAACAAATATAACTGAACTCATGATGATGCTGACTACTGAGTCTGAATGTTGAGAAATGACTTTACTGTTACTGAGGTACTGAATAGATTATTGACTATTTCTGACAGTTCAAATTATAAAGAACTGGTTTGAATGACTGTGTCTAACAGTACTGAAACTGAATATTGGTAACATGAGCTATGATAACTGATATAGCTAATATAACTGTAATGATCAAACTAATAGATATAAATGATAATGAGCGACTATATCTGACAGTCTAAGTTCTGATGGAACTATATGAGTTCCGTTCTACATGAAGTAACTAAATCTGAGATCAGTCCTATCTAGCGGGTGATGATGATTATACTGATAATAAAGATGATTTGACTTAGTCTGAGATCAGTCCTATCTAGTGGGTGATCTTTAAATCTAATGATTCTGATACTGATTAATCATAGTTGAGATCAGTCCTAGCTAATGGGTGATCTTGAAGTCTATTTACAATGATAAGTATTGAATGTATCTAATAGTACTGAATCTGTACCACTTAGCTGATTTGACTGTGTCTGAAAGCCCTGATTCTATAACTGAAACTGTGGGATATGTTTATCTAACCGAGATGCCCCAAACTAAGCTGACTGGGGTCCAATCTCTGCCCTGACTAGAAGGGTGTCATTACCACGCCACCAGTAAAGACATCTGTTGTGGAGTCAGTCCTAATCTAGCGGGTGACTCCTGGGATCAGTCCTATACATATAAATGTGCTAACGGGTGACCCCTGAGTATGTCAGTCCTATCTAATGGGTGACATCTCGTACCTACGCTGGCTACGTAGTTGTAGAACTTAAGGATTGCTTTTAGGGATCTCAGTCCTATTCTGGTGGGTAAGTCCCCATCCCTAGGCTCACTCGGTGCTGAATCCTACTCCTATCTGAAATACACTAAACTAAATAACAGAGATGAACTGAATAACTGAACAGAACTAATTACCTGAACTGATACTGGTAGTTTTGTTTAGTGGATCTAAACTGAGTTTACTGAATTTTTATGACTAACAAAATATACTGAGTTCTGAGGACTAATTGAGAGTACTGAAGTTACCGAGATTGACTGTGAATACTAAAGTTACAGACTGAGTATTGAGATCACTGAGATTACTGAACTATTAAGACTACTGAGATTTCTGAGTTTTCCTGAGTCACATGACTGACTGAATTCTACAGATCATGGCTTAACTGAGAGTATCGTGATAACATGACTTAGATCTAGGAACACAACTATATTGTTTGGGTACGAATACCCCCAGGACTCAATGGAAGAAAACTGACACACATGACTGACTTGAGTACGTGACCAACATCAACAACCCATAATATCATAACTTGGGGAATTCCATGAAGTACATGGATATCATACATTTTGTACATAAGTAGGATTTGCAAGTAAGCGTGGCATAATCTCATAAGACTAATTCATGAACATTCCAACAACATTTACAAGACACAATATCAACATAAAAATCATTGGAATATGGGGGCATATCATGAATCCTTTACTTAGTCACAATTTAGCTATAATGCATGATTTCTAGTCTCTTAGGTATTTTATCAAACACCTTACATGCACAACTTAGGAATAGGTGTAAATCATACAATTACTTATCATAAATAATCAAACTTATATGTTTTCAACTCATATGATGTCATAGATTCATAATAACACATAAAGATTCTATCTTGGCATCATTCCACACATAAACATGATCAACAATCCATTCATAACATGAAAACCATAATATATAGTTTTAGAAAAGGGTTCTTGAATGAAAGGAGTCCATGAATGAACACACACATACCTTAGAAAGGAAACCTTGATGATTTGCTGAAGAGTTCTTGGATTGAGAAACTTAATTCTTAATTATCTTGGAAAAAGTCTTGAATCTTGCTTTTGAGAGATTAGTTTGATGGAAACCCTAATCTTGTGGTTGGGAGTATAAGAGAGGGTTTTTGAGGTCTTAACTGAAGAAAAATGGGAAAAATTACGCCTCTTTAGGATTATAAGTCGTGGAAGGTGAGGAAAAAAACCAAAATAGCCTTATGAAATAATTTCCGAGTTGCTGAAAAATCTTAGCTGACGACACTGGTGAGAGGGCGTCAGACTTGTGATAAGTCATTAAAAATATCGTCAGATTTGTGATAAGTTATCACAAATGTCATCACTTAGGAGCTGGTTTCTTCCTAAGGATGACGACCTTCGTGATAGGGCGTTAAAAATCTGATAAGCTATCACAAATTTCGTCACTTAGGAGGTGGTTTCTGTCTAAGGATGACGACCTTCGTTATAGGGCTTCAGAAATGTGATAAGCTATCACGAATGTCGTCACACTATTTCCAGCCTAATATGCAGGAGTAAAATAGGCATAACTCTTTGATTCGATATCGGATTTAGGAGAAATTGGTATTTTTGGAAATATAATTCAAAGATATTTTATTTGATATATAGTAAACCACCCAATTCATCATATACAATGAGTTATGGTCTATTGAAGTTGTATCAAGTTTTGACGCTCACTAAAACTTGAACTATAGGAAAGCTTTCAACTTGTACTTGAGTTAGAGGACCTCTATGATTTAAATTCATGCTCTAATAGATTCCCACACTACATAATTGATTAAAAACTAAATTTATATAGGATTTGAGGCTTTTGAAACATCCACACATAGAAATGACAAATTTTCATTCTAGTCCAAAATGTGGGGTAGTACAATATCTCCCTCTTGGGAACATTCATCCTCGAATGATACTAGCTGAGATGAGAGAAAAGACAACTTACACGAATATATAGCATGAATGACTAATCATGATTTCATGGATGACATGACTGAAAACTGAGCATATCATATTGTACATGTATATCTGATGCATGGGTAGCTTATTTATGAATGTAGGACTGAGTGTTCTAATAAACTTAGTTTCTCAAACTGAGAATGCATATCTGATACTTAATTGATAAGTTGAATCCATGCATATCTGATGCATGATTATATGAATGACATGATATGTGAATGCATGACTGAAAGTACTGATAAGCTGACCACACATATCTGATGCGTGAATATATGATTGAACTAACTCACGAACATACGACTGAACATGCAATGGTAAAGGCACTAAGATTGAACTGAAACATGAGAACATGAATGATTCTACTACGTGACATATGGACTAAACATCATGAACTGAACTGAACCTCTGAATACTTGACTTACAGTTGAGGTCTAACTTGAAGGTCAACTCATGAGTACCCTCTATTCTAGACTGAATTCGTTATGCAAGGAGAAATTGAAGGATCTAAGGCATGAGAGCGTTAAGAGAAAGTGGGTTATCTCCCCCTTGGGACGCTATGTCCCTCTAAGAACGCTTACCTTATGGAGATACTGGGTGATGCACAGGGCATATACGAACTAGATTATAACTAAAATTTGGGAGTCTGAAACTAATGCATGATGTATGAGATGAACTAAACTTGTAACTACTAGGAGGTTCTACCTTGAAATAGTTACATTCTCTGAGATTTTGGATAGCATCAATAGATGCAAGGATGAGAAAACAAGTTATAAAAATCTCACTGCTCGATTGCTAAACTGACTTGCTGGCTTTACTAGCTAACTCATACTGAAACATATGCTCGTATGAGAGAAAGAGATCTAATAATTCATACTATGAACATGAAAGACTGGTAACATACCCGAATCTAAGTCAGGGAAACTTTCTGGATTAGGACAGGTCTGGAGTGCATAAAGTCTATTTTGACGCTGACCACTGTTGGTACCTTACTGACGCAACTCCTTACCCCTCTGTGCTAGAACTATGCACTTTCGCATCCTGTGGCCTGGCTTTCCATACCCAAAGCATACATCACTGCCTTCCATACATGTACCTAGATGAGTTTTACCACACTCTTCGCAAAGTGGATAAGTAAGACCTCTATTTTTACTACCCTAGGCCTCGAAGCATGGCGCTCCATTATGACGGTCATTTCTGGACTTAGGTGCTGGTACACTAGCTGAGGATGGATCTTGGACTAAAAATTTCTGACTATGCTGAGAATGGTTACCACCCTGTGACTTAGGCTGAGCAAAGCTGAAACTACCTGTCCTTGCTCTATTACTTCGTTTCTCTCTCATCCTAATCTTATGCTCCTCTATCTGCTGAGCATGTGTCATAAGTCTGGCTAAAGTCATATCACTATTCAATATGGCATATTTTCACTCGTTTACCATACTATCATTCACCCCTGACATGAACTTACTCATCTTAGCTCTACCGTCTGCAACCACATGAGGGACATATCTGGCTAATTGAGTAAACTTGAGAGAATACTTCTTTACCGTCATACTTCCCTTCCTGAGGTTGATGAACACTAGTACCTTAGCTTATCTAAGCTATAGAAGAAAGAATCTATCAAGGAAAGCAGAGGCAAACTCCTCCCACTCTATAGGGCCTGCATCATCTAACCTTTCTGACTTCTACTGCTTGTACAAAGTATGAGCGACTTCCTATAATTGGTATACGGCTAACTCAACACTCTAAATAGTAGTAACCCCCATAACATCTGTCACCTTATGAACCTGATCTAGGAATTCCTGTGGGTCCTCATCTAACTTAGACTTTGTGAAGAAAGGAGGATTCATTCGGGTGAAGTCCCGAATTCTAGTTGCAGCTGAATTGGCCACTGGGTTGGCCAGAATGATAGATGGTCATTCATTTTGGGTAGCGACTGACTCGTTTCTTCTTTTAGGAGGCATGTATGTAGAAGAAAGGGAGAAATGGATTAAACTGATATTATGCTCATTGGAACGACATGAATACTGAATGAAGGGAAACTATTCCTAAAACATCTCATAGCCTCCTGCACATAAGTGTGGTCCACAACATATGTATGTACAAGACTCTAGTAGATGCGACTTTAATACTTCCTAGGACTCTATTGAACCTTAGGCTCTGATACCAAGTTTGTAACACCCCAATTTTCTTAACCGGAATGGTACACAATGCTCATGATCCCGAAGGACTACAAGCTAACCCATGACTGATATTTGTACCTGTATACTGCATAATATATCATAAAATACAGAAACATGAACATGAAAGGACATAAGGTTCGAACTGAATAAACGTATGATAACAAAATATTTGAAAAAGGCATAATAATACCAAAACAAGTCATAAATATTGAAAATAATGAGATCTGAATATCTAATCTGACATCTAGTCTGAAAGCCTCTAACTGAACTGAATAAGGAGTTGAAAGAATATGTCTCCAACTAACTCCATCTAGCAACTGAATAGTAAATATAGCAATAATCATATCGTCCTCGAATGAGAAGGACTCACTGCAAACTCTAAACACTGGAATGCTACTGCTGATCTGGAGCTCGTGCCTCTGAACCTATGGTGTAACATAATAGAAAGCACCATAGCGCAAATGCATCAGTACGTATGAATGAACTGAGTATACGAGTGAGGTAGGCTAAATTCAAAGGGTTATATGCATGAACAATGCTAACTAATACAAATGTGAGAATACATACATGCATAAAAAACTATAACTGAACTCGTAATGATGCTGACTACTGAGTCTGAATTCTGACGACATGACTTTACTGTTATTGAGGTACTGAATAGATTATTGACTATTTTAGACATTTCAAATTATGAAGAACTTGTTTGAATAATTGTGTCTAATAGTCCTGAAACTGAATACTGGTAACGTGAGCTATGACAACTGATATAGCTGATATAACTGTAATGATCGGACAAATTGATATAACCGATACTGAGTGACTGTATCTAATAGTCTAAGTTCTGATGGAACTATCTGAGTTCCGTTCTACTTGGAGTAACTAAATCCGAGATCAGTCCTATCTAGCGGGTAATTATGAGTATACTGATATTAAGGATGATTTGACTTAATCTGAGATAAGTCCTATCTTACGGGTGATATTTAAATCTAATGATTCTGATATTGATTAATTATAATTGAGATCAGTCCTAGATAATGGGTGATCTTGAAGTCTATTTACAATGATAATATTTGACTGTATCTAATAGTACTGAATCTGTACTACTAAGCTGAGTTGACTATGTATGAAAGTCCTGATTCTGTAACTGAAACTATGGGATGTGTTCTTCTAACCAACATGCCCCAAGATAAGTTGAATGGGGTCAAATCTCTGCCTTGACTGAAAGGGTATAGTACCGCACCACTAGAAAAGTCATCTGCTATGGATTCAGTCCTAATCTAGTGGGTGACTCCTGGGATCAGTCCTATACATATAAATATGCTAATGGGTGACCCCTGAGTATGTCAGTCCTATCTAACGGGTGATATCTCATACCTATGCTGGCTACATAGTTCTGGAACTTAGGGATTGCTTCTAGGGATCTCAGTCGAATTCTAGTGGGTGAGTCACCATCCCTAGGCGCACTCGATGCTGAATTCTACTCCCCTCTGAAGTACACTAAATTGAATAATAGAGATAAACTGAATAACTGAACTGAACTGATTAGCTCAACTAATACTAGTGGTATTTTTTAGCAGAGCTAAACTGAGTTTACTGAATTTTGATGACTAATAAAATATACTGAGTTCTGAGGACTGATTGAGAGTACTAAATTTACTGAGATTGACTATGAATACTGAAGTTACAGACTGAGTACTGAGATCACTGAGATTACTGAACTACTGAGACTACTGAGATTTCTGAGTTTTCCTGAGTCACATGATTGACTAAATTCTATAGATCATGGCTTAACTGAGAGTATCATGATAACATAACATGGCTCTAGGCACACAACTATATTTTTCAGGTACGAATACCCCTAGGACTCGATGGAAGAAAACTGACACATATAACTGACTTGAGTACGTGACCAACATCAACAACCCATAATATCATAACTTGGGGAATTCCATAAAGTGCATGGATATCATACATTTTGTACATAAGTAGTATTTGCAAGTAAGCATGGCATAATCTAATAAGAATAGTTCATGAACATCCCAACAACATCTACAAGACAAAATATCAACATGAAAATCATTGGAATATGGGGCATTTCATGGATCCTTCACTTAGTCACAATTTAGCTATAATGCATGATTTCTAGTCTCTTAGGTATTTTATCAAACACCTTACATGCACAACTTAGGCATAGGTTTAAATCATACAATTACTCATCATAAATAATCAAACTTACATGTTTTCAACTCATATTATGTCATAGATTCATAATAACATATACAAATTCTATCTTGGCATCATTCAACATATAAACATGATCAACAATCCATTCATAATATGAAAACCATAATATATAGTTTTAGAAAAGGGTTCTTGAACTTCATGGTCGAAAGGAGTCCATGAATGAACACACACATACCTTAAAAAGGAAACCTTGATGATTTGCTGGAGAGTTCTTGGATCGGGAAACTTAATTCTTGATTATCTTGAAAAAAGGCTTGAATCTTGATTTTGAGAGATGAGTTTGATGGAATCCCTAATCTTGTGGTTGAGAGTATAAAAGAGGATTTTTGAGATGCTTAACTGAAGAAAAATGGGAAAAAAATATGCCTCTATAGGGTTATAAGTCGTGAAAGGTGAAGGAAAAGACCAAAATACCCTTATGAAATAATTTCCTAGTTGCTGAAAAATCATAGATGACGACATTGGTGATAGGGCGTCAGACTTGTGATAAGTGGTTAAAAATGTCGTCAGATTTGTGATATGTTATCACAAATGTTGTCACTTAGGAGCTGGTTTCTGCCCAAGGCTGATGACCTTCGTGATAGGGCATCTCAAATGTTATAAGCTATAACAAATGTAGTCACTTAGGAGCTGGTTTATGCCTAAGGCTAACAACCTTCATGATAAGGCGTCACAAATGTGATAAGCTATCAGAATGTCGTCACACTGTTTCCAGCCTGATATGCTGAAGTAAAATAGGCTTAACTCTTTGCTCCGATATCGGATTTAGGAAAAATTGATATCGTTGGAAAGATAATTCAAAGATATTTAATTTTATATATATTAAACCACCCATTTAGTCATATAAAATGAGTTATGGTTGATTGAAGTTGACCCAAGTTTTGACGCTCACTAAAACTTGAACGATAGGAAAGCTTTCAACTTGTACTTGAGTTAGGGGACCTCTATCATCTAAATTCATGATCAAATTGATTCCCACACTAGATAATTGATTAACACACTAAATTTATATAGGATTTGAGTTTTTTGAAACATCCACGCATAGGAATGACAAATTTTTATTCTAGTCCAAAATGTGGGGTATTACAATTATGCTAAACAATTATGGTGCTCTCAGAATATGTATAGACCACAGATAGTTAAATAAGGTAACAAGTAATAATAATTACCCTATATCAATAATTGATGACTTATTTGATCAGCTTCAAGGTGCTTGGTGTTTTATGAAAATCAATCTTAGGCTGAAATATCATCTGTTGAAGGTCAGAGAATCTCACACTTTAATTATTTCTTTTTGAACTCGATGTGGTCACTTTGAGTTTTTGGGTCATAATTTGGTCTAACAAATTCTCCTGCATCTTTTATGGACTTAATGAGCAGGATTTTCAAGTAGTATTTAGACATGGTTATCATTATCTTAATCGATGACATATTTTTCGATTCTCAAAGTGTGGAGGAGGATGAATACCATCTAAGAATCGTATTACAGATCATCAAGTATCATCAATTATATGCAAAATTTAGTAAGTTTGGATTTTGACTTGAGTCAATCACTTTCTTGGGGCATGTGATTTTGGGTGAAGGTATTCAAGAAGAGCCTAAAAAAATAGACGATGTGAAGCAATGACCTTGGCCCATTACTTCACTGGCATTAGGATCTATTTAGATTTAGCCAGTTATAACATGAGATTTATTGAGGCTTTCTGATCAATAGTTGCACCATTGATCAAGTTAACACAGAAGAAGTTGAAGTCCAATTGGTTTAACAATTGCAATAAAACTTTCCAAGGGTTGAAGGATATATTAACTTCAGCACCGATATTAGATCTACCAGATGGGGTAGATAGTTTTTTAGTATAATGTGATGCCTCCATAGTTGAGATACAATGTGACTTAAACCATAATATAAGGGTAATAGATTATTCCTCTGACAACTCAATGATCATAAGAAGAATTATTCGACTCACGATTTTGAATTAGCAGTAGTTGTGTTTTCCTTGAAAATTTTTAGACATTATTTATACAAAGTGTATGTGTATCTTTTCACTGATCTTAACAGCCTACAATATGTGTTCACATAAAAGGAGTTAAATTTTTGTAGGAGGAGGTGTTTAGAACTATTAAAGATTGTCATGAATATGCACTGATGTCACCCAAACCTTACCCTCCAAGAAAATATAACATGCTCGCTATCAAATTAAAGTAATCCAACTAGGTTGGGGTCGATACCAGAGGGAATAGGGTTAATATGTCTGACAAAGTTGCTAAAGTAGCCAGAAGTGTAGACATGTAAATAAGGGGATTTGTAGTAATTAGTAAAAAGTGAAAAAATTGAATGCATTTGGTTATGATCAATCTGAAAAGAACACTAGTCTTGTGTTCTCCCTATGTTCTAACTCATAGGTTTATCATGATCAATCAAACTATCTCACTACTAGTCATGTAGATTCTTACAAGTTATGTATCACCAATAGTCTCTTGAAACCCTTTGGTGAATCTCACACATCTCCTTTTGGTCTAAGAGTGTTGCATTACTAATCCTTGTCTTTGATCCTATATTACCTATCTTTTATTCAGTATCAAGTTAATTAGACGAGGGTTGATAGCTTTGAATCACTACTGTGATCTTCTTTCCCAAACCACAGCCTCTATCCCAAGTTAGTATCAAATACAGGTGGGTTCCTAATGTTTGCAACCATTAAGAAAGAAATCAAATCAAAGAAGATCATAATACATAAAATAACAATAATCTAGAAGGAATCTTCACTTCCCCTACTTTGTTAATTCTCTAGGATTCCCACAATCCTAGCATAAGAGAATTATCTCATTGTTGAGAAATAATACCATGGAATTCATAATGAAAGCATAAGAATAATATCACAATAAAAGATGAAAAAAATCCAAAGTCTCAAATCAATTAATCAACCAAAAACCATGAACACCTGAATCCATAGATCAAAAGTCAATCTTGGAATCAAAATATGTTTGTAAATAGTATGAGTACGTAAAAAAAATACAAAAATGTCAAAAGGTTATTTATATGTTACATAGAAAAAATAGGAATTCTTTCCTAATCAAAATATGAAAACTAAGTCGGTAGCCACCTACATTACCACTTACAGGCCGTAGGTTGTACCTATGCCTAGTAGGTGGCCCCACAGAGGAGACAATAATATTCAAAATCCCATCAAGCTTCTAAACTTCATTTGTTCTGATACCTACGGGGTGTAGGGACAACTACGACCCATAGGTAGTCCTCATATAAGTGTCTATAAAATCCATCATTTTCAAGTCCTATGAACTTCAAGATTTCTAAAACATGCTATGGCACCCATGCAATGAAGGTGCCATTGTAGGTGGTCCCAAATCCATCTTTCAACCTCCTTTCTTTAGTTTAGATATAAAAACTTGGTTTCTTTAAAAGAAAAACTCAAAAACATATCATATCTAACAGCATGGCCTAAGTAACTACATATTTTGATAGTTTAGAGTGTTGAAACTGTAATGAAACTATGGCCCATCAACGCCATCAACTTAGAATGTTTTCATGTCCTCTGAAAATAAAAAACACTACTAAAAACACCACGATTCTTAACCAAGATAAACCTAAGATACCCATAGCATTCAATCATTAAATTTAGCTCAAAAATATCACCCCTCCAATTTTGACATTTCAAAACCAACTGTGTGGATCTATGAAGCACAGCAACGTGACACAAAAGAATCAAGTTATAGAAATACATCAACAATAAATAATCATGCATATATACAAATTAAACTACCCGAATATATAAGAAACTAGAAACACAATCCATGCGCCCTCACATTAAAAAAGTCCCAATCACTCTTTAGGATAATACATGATAATGTGGGGATGATAATGAGACACTCACACTCACAAAGTAGTTGCAATAATGTTCATCAAATATCATAGGCTTGCCCTTATTTTCTTTACTTTCGATTTCAGATATTCATTTTAGTACAAGAATAGGACTTTACCCAACTTATAACGTAAGCTTTGGGGCTGATATGGTACATTTAGCAATTTAGTGACTAAGCCTCCATGTCACTACACTAAAATTGCTTATTCAAGATGGGTGGAGTTTTTTTATTCTTTCTTTTTCTTTTTCAGATCTATGTTTTTTCTTTTTCCATTTTTATTTATTTTCTAACACACCCAGACCTACTTTTCTTCTCCTATCTATACCCTTCTTCATACCACTTCTAATCACGCACGCTTATCATAGTCAACCTCAACTTAAGTGATTTGCCTGAGTTGAGGTGCACAATATCCAAGAAGGACCAGGGCCAAAATAGGTTCATTGTAATTAAAATAGGAAGGTAAATGGTGAAACAAAAAAAGTCTAGAAAGGCTCAAAATAGGAATCAATGGATACTTATTCGTAGTTGTAAGGTTATTTAGGCTAAAAGTGGACTAATTCAAGAAAGGACTTTTATTCTTTCCTAATCGATTATATACAACAAAGGCAAGAATAATTGGGCAAGTTTTGGATTCAACACACAAAGAAAACATAGTAGGCATCACACACACATGGTACAGGGTTATATCTCAAACTACTACCAATCCAATTCATGCAAATGCTAGCTATGATTATTATGCCCCTAATCATAATGCCATAACGAGATTCATAATGGTCACACATATATAAATATCACATAGTTCAAAAATAATTTTTTGTAGAGCTATCAATTTTTTAATACATTTACGCACAATGAAAACACAAAATATGTCAATTGCCTTAGGCACATATTTTTCTCCTAGCTAAAACATAAACAATACATAAAATAACACGAAACAAACAAAGTACGATACAATGTTTCCTAGACGTGCTAGTTCTACAATCATACTGTGATCAAAGTAAAAAAAAGCACAACAATAAAAACTCATGGCGGTTGTGGTACACCACACCCCAACTAATAAACAACACATTGTCCCCAATTCATGACCAAATAAAAAGCAAGAGAATAAGGACATAACTGGGACGCACTAAGCAACAGTCTTATGCTCATCCCTATCTCAATGGAACTCAACTAGAGGTGGTTGTGGTGGTGGAAAGGAACTAATATAAGGAACACCTACAACAATCTCAGCTCATCTGTAATGACGATTAAGGTTATTTTCCGTATTTCCTATTGTTTTTATTGTTAGATCTTTACTAGAGCCGCCCTAAGTAAATTTTAACTTGCTGGAACTGGCTTTTTTATTACTGGATAGTTTATTAGTTTTTTAGAGCCAATTCTTTATTTTAAAGTCTTCGCAAGTTCAAATTGACTACCAGGTGAAAACATCATCCTACAATTATATATGCAAATTATGTCTATTCCAGCAATTCAGTATGTTGATTTTATGCTTGAAGGACACTTGGTCTAAGTCACGAGGCACCTAAACTTATTTTGTCCTATTGGTGGAAAAGTTAAGAAAATGATGTATAGGTATGGGACCTAATTTTTGTCAAAACTACCTCATATAGAAATTTTGACTTTGCCATTGAGTCTCGAATGTCAAAATTGGTACGATTGTAGTTTGTTTAGATATATGGGAAATTAAATAAATCGTAAGTGGTTATATCTAGTGAACTCACTAGTAGCAAGCCAGGGGTCACGATTGTGATACCTTGGATGGTTAACGTGTGTCGCGATTGTGGGTACATATCAGGAATGCGACTAACAAGACAATCATCCAAAGCTGCAAATGTGAGGTGCCGAGCCACAATAATTATATATGAATACTTGGGAAGGGTATAAATACCCCTTTTTGTCCCCTTTTTCCCATTTTTCATCGATTCCAATAGAGCTAAAACCCTATAAAGTGTGATATCAAGGGATTTAATCTTGTGGGTGATTTGGGGAGCTTGGTTAATGCTTCATTCTTGATTCTCCTTTGAATTTGAGATAAGAATACTATAATTTCATGGTTGATATTTCCTTTTCTTGTTCAAAATCCCTAGAATTTAGGGGCTTGATTCTAGCCTTAATGTAGCTCAGATTTCTCCTATTTTTAGGATCATTACTCCTTGAGCATAAGGGAATATTGGGTTGACCCCACAAATGAGACCCACATAGGGTTTTTGTGTGATCCATGGACCTAAAATACAATGGTGTAATATAGGTATCATTAATATCGTATTGATGAATAGAATATTTATTTGATAATATGGCATCTTGTGAAACTTTCTCAAAAGGGAAAGTCGGTGATTTAGTAGATTTTTTTATCTTTCTTTGATGCCTAGGTAGGCTAGGCTTACCCTCCTTGTATATGAGCTACTTTATAGTTTTTTTATGATATTGTGTTGGATTTGGGATAGGTTTTAGGTATTGGAGTGATGAATTGCAAGACCTGGCTTAGTTGTAACATCAGGTCTACCTTGAAATTGTTGACTTAGAGTACTTAGCTTATTTCTTTTGCCTTAGGTGAATTAAGTTTCATGGTTTATGTTTAGAATTAGAATGCCCTAGTTACTCAAATTACATAAAATTTCTTTACTTATTTATGTCTAAGTTAATGGGTGATGGTGTGAAGTCAATAATGGTTTGTTCATAAATAAAGGTTGGTTGGATTATTCTATCTTTATAGTACTCTCCAGGTTTATGGGGGTCTGGGATGAGGTTTTTACTTTTCACACTTATTGGCTTATGGGGGCCAATTTTGTAGTTGCAATTATGTGTGTTGATTCTTTATGTTATGCCATTGTTCTAATTTATTTCCTCATTTATGCACAATAATGTTGGAGTTATTTCAGGTTCATTTCTGTACCTTGACTTAGTTAGGCTATCTTGCATTTTATCATATTTATATCATGATTTAGCTTAGTCGGTCAATGATATCTATTGAGTACCCATGGTTTTGGTACTCATACTATATTTATGTACCTTTTTGGTGTAAATTTAAGTTCTAGTTATCATCATTGATTCGACATTTATGTTGTGTGGATTTTTGGAGATAGGTTGAGCTCTTAGAGTCGGAGTTGCCTATATCATTCTATATTTTATATCTAGCTTTTACTTTTAATACAGGGTTACATTGACTATTTTAAGGCTTGATTTGTATTTATAATCACTCTTGTACTGGCTTTACCTGGTCGCGGGATGGATTTCTCTATATATGATTATCATCTACCTATTATTATTACTTTGCTTATTTAAAAGTTACATATGTTGTTTCTGCCTTATGAGGGGAATTTTCCACTAATTTAAACCATTGCATTCATCCCTGAGTTAAGGTTTGTCTTACCTACTAGCAAGGTTTATTAGTTTCCATCATAACTCATAAACTGGGTCATGACAAATTGATATCAGAGGTTTTTTGGTTGTCTGAGCAAGGATGCATATGAGTTCTTGACTACTTGTATGGATAAACTCTGTATTTTGGGCCTTATTGAGACTCTTAGTATGGATTACACCATATTTCAGTAGGGTTTGGCTACTCAACATTGATGGAGAGGTTATATGGATTCTAGACCAGTTGGATCTTCTCCTTTGTCTGTGACTCAGTTCTATAAGATGCTCTTGAAGAAGTACATGCCTTGCAACCTTAGAGATCCTTTGAGGGATAAGTTCTCAAGATTGAATAAGGTCTTTATTTCATAAGTTGGCTAGGCATGCGACTTCTACCCTAGATACTAAGTATGAAAGAATTCATTGCTTTGCCAGAGGTTTGAGAATACATATTCGTATATATACTTAGAGTTTGGTTATTGCGGGTAGGTCTTTTTTGAGGTTATGGATCATGCTCGAGTGATGGAGGATATACATCATGAGGCCTAAGGGGGAAATAATAAGAGGTCTTGATATCAAGGTAGTTTTAAAAGGAGCTACAGTAGTTTCTGATTCAAAGGTAGTAGTTCTTATGGTGGTTATTCTTTGTATCTATCCTATCAGCCTCAGAGTCATCCTAGTCGATTGGTTCAGGCAGTACTTTAGATTACTGACAGAGTTCAGTGTAGTCCCAGAGACCACCCTAGTCTGGGTGGTGATCAGTCATTGAGTGGTTCATTTTCTGTCCACTCTAGTCATGGTGGTAATTTTGGGTCAGTTAGATCTATTGATTATGGTTTAGCACAGGAAGACTACTATCATTGTAGATCTCTTATCATTATTCTGTTGAGGGCCATATTCATGGGAATATTATCGTTTTAGCTCAAGGTGCTTCCTCTATTGAGTAGTTTATCCCTCAACTAGAGATGGTTCTCATGGTCGCAGGGGTAGTTCCCAAGGTACTGGAGGGAGTTTTCAGAAGGTAGGATAAAAGGTCAGTTAGGTTCCCAGGCAGGAGGAAGGTATGGTTAGTCGTGTATAAAACCTACTAGACTCAAGGCTTTAACTTCAGATGTTGTTGTTATAGGTGACCAAGATTTACTTATTCTTATATATTTCCTTATTATGCACCATTTTTAGAGTTTTCCTATGACTTATTATCTATTATATTTTGAGTATCTACTCTCATGGGTGATTTTTTAGTAGTGGATCGAGCTTTTAAATCATGTGTTGTGACTGTTAGTGATGTTGATACTTATCTTGATTTTATTATTCTTGATATTCTAGATTTCGATGTGATTCTAGGCATAGGATGGTTATTCCACTTTCTTACAGTCATGGATTGTTTTGCCAAGACCATTACCTTATCTATGCTCAATGTACCCCCAGACGTGTTGAAGAAAGTGGTTACCCTTGAGTCATTAGGGATTATTTCTTATGTTAGTGTTAGGAGGCTTATTTTGAGGGGTTGCTAGTCTTATCTCACTTATATTTATGATACTAGTGTGGAGACTTTATCGCTCACTCTATTTCTATAATTTGTGAGTTTCCTAATGGGTTCTCTACTGACTTGCCCGGTATTCCCCAGGTTCATGAGATTGAGTTTTCTATTGATCTCTTACCTAGTAACCAACCTACTTTTATGTCACTTTACCATATGGCCCTGCTGAGCTTAATGAGCTGAATTCTTAGCTTTAGGATCTTCTTAGTAAGGATTTTATTAGAACGAGTGTGTATTCTTAGGGAGCTCCTATAATATTTGTGAAGAAGAAAGATGGCTCCATACATATGAGTATTGACTATAGGCAACATAATAAGGTGACGATAATGAACCATTATCCTATGTCTCACATTGATGATTTGTTTGAATTGCTTCAGGAAATGACTGTGTTTTCTAAGATTGATTTAAGATTTGGTTACTATCAGTTGAGGATTCGATTTAAGGTTATCCCGAAGATAGACATTAAGACCCATTATGGTTACTAAGAGTTCTTGGTGATGTTATTTGGGTTTACTAATTCCTTAACCGTATTTATGGATTTGATGAACCAAGTATTTACACCTTATTTGGATTCCTTTTTAATTGTTTTCATCGACGGCATCCTTACGTATTAGAGGAGTAGAAAGGAGCATGCATAGCATCTGAGGATTATGCTCCAAACTTTGATAGATCATGTGCTTTTTGACAAGTTCTCTAAGTGTGAGTTTTGGCTTAAGTCGGTGATATTCCTTGGACAAATGGTATCTAAGAATGGTATTATGGTACACCCAGTCAAGATTGAGGCGATTCGTGATTGGGCTAGACCTATATCTCCGACTGAGGTACATAGCTTCATTAGTTTGGCCAGTTATTATAGGCAATTCGTACATGGATTTGCTACTATTATAGCTCTTATGACCAGATTGACTCGAAAGGAGGTTCCTTTCTAATGGTTCAAAGAATGTGATTCAGGCTTTGGAAATCTCAAGGATTACCTTACTTTATCACCTATTTTAGATCTTACTATCGACAGTAAGGTATTCAGTGTGCTTAATGACATTTTTGGTGTTGGTTTGGGTTGTGTATTGATGCATTAGTGTCATTTTACGTCTTATGCTTCAAAACAACTTAAGGTTCACAAGCGCATTTACCCCACTCATGACTTAGAGTTAACATTGTCAACTTTCATTCTAATGATTTAGAGGCATTATTTTTATGGTCTTCATTAAGAAACTTCCACCGTTCATCACAGTCTTCAACATCTTATGACTCACAGGGAGTTTAATGCTAGACAGCATAGATGGATGAAGTTTAAGGATTATGATATTTTTATCTTGTATCATTTGAGCAAGGCAAATATAGTAGTGGATGCCTTGTTCCAAAAGGCAGTCAGTACGGGTATCTTATCTTACCTTTTAGTTTCTCAGAAGTCGTTGGAATGTGACATTCTTTCCTCAGACAACTTAATATTTTTCCTCAATATTTCAAGATCCTATAAGGATTTTTGCTAGTTCGGAGGTGAGGTCCTTGCTAGTTGAGCAGATTTGAAATCGTTATTTTAAGGATAGTAAGCTTTTCTTCATTCGTGATCAGGTGTTCAGTGGTGAGTTTGAGAGGAACATTATAGATTCTGAGGGTGTTTTGAGGTTTTATGGCCGTATTAGTGCTCCAAGGATCAATGACATCATTTAGTTGATTTTGCATGAGGCTCACAGCTCTAGATATTCCATTCATCACGGTACAACCAAGATGTATAGAGTCATAGAACAACATTATTGGTGGAGTAGTATAAAAAGATATGTGGCAGACTTTGTAGCTCGTTGCCTATTTTGCCTGTAGGTAAAAGCTGAGAATCAACGACCAGGTGGTTTGACTCAGAGGTTGCCTATTCCCTTGTGGAAGTAGGAGCGGATTACCATGAATTTTGTAAGTGGTTTTTCCCATACTTCCTCTGGCTCTAATGGTATTTGGGTCATGTAGATCATTTGACCAACTAAACACACTTCATTCCTATTAAGATATCCTTCAGTGCTAAGAGATTAGACCATATCTATGTTTGGGAGATAGTTTATTTTCATGGTGTGCACATTTCTACTATCTTAGACTGTGGTTCTATGTTAAATTTAAGATTTTTGAGTGTTTTTCAAGAAGAGTTGGGTACTCAGATGGATCTTAGTATGGCATTTCATCCACAGACAGATGGTCAGTTGGAGCAGACTATTTAGGTTCTTGAGAACATGCTCTGAGCATCTATTATGGATATCGAAGGCTAGTAGGAGCAGAACTTAGCAATGTCAGAGTTTGCATATAATAAAAACTATCATTCGAGTATTGACATGGAGCCTATTGAGGCATTGTATGGTAGGAGATTTCCATCGCTGGTTGGATGACTTGAGACTTTTGAGGTTAGGCCCCGTGGTACTGATTTGCCTCAAGAGTCATTAGAGAGTTATCGTGATCACAAAGTGGGTAACAATTGAGAGATGTTGCGATTACGAAGTTGTGTCGCGATCGCGATTGATTTTGGATGCCAGAAGATGTGACGATCACGAGGGGTCAGGTTGTGATAGCTACTGCCGAGGACCTGGATTGGGTATAAAATGACCCTATTTCAATAAGTTTGGTTCATTCATCATCACTCCCTTTAGAGTTAAGAACCCTAAATAGTGTGAGAGCTTAGAATTTAAGCTTGTTGGTGATTGGAAAGCTAGCTTAACATTTATTTTCGTGATTATCGCCTGATTTGAAGTAAGAATTTACACTTTTCTTGGTGGATTTCATTGATTTCTTGACTAAACCCCAAAAAATTTAGGGCTTGATTTTAGTCCCAATTTAGCTTGGTTTTTATCCATTTTAAGGGTAATGATTCCTTGAGAATGTAAGAATGTTAGGTTGACCTTTTAAATGTGATTTATGTAAGTGGGTTCCACATGGGGTTTTGATCTAATTTTTGGAACCAAAGCTTAGTGGTACAATATGGGTATTGTTATTCGCGTATTGATAAGTAGAATGTATTTTTGATAGCTTAGAATCTTAAAGAGACTTATCGAAAGAGAGAAATAGTAGTTTAGCGGTTATAGAGCGTTCTTCACTTTGAGGTAGGCTAGTTTTACACCATGTTAGGTTGAGCTAATTTATAGTATTCTTATGATATTATGTTAGATTTGGGATGGGTTTTAGGTGTTGGATTGATGAAATGCAAGACATGGATTAATTGGACCTTTTAGGCCATTTTGAAACCATAGAGTTGAACACTTAGCTTTTTTCCTTATACCTTAGGTGAATTGGACTTCATTTCTTATGTTTAGCATAAGAATGCCTTACATCACTGAAGATTAAGTATAAATGCTCTAATTACTTATGCTAATGGTAAATTCTCCTTAATTCCTTACACTAATGAAAGTTGCCTTAGTTCCCATTTGAATTACATAAAGTGCTTGAGAAGAATCTCTACCATAGGTCTATTTTAGGCTTGTTTAACATCTTAGAGTGGATTTAGATACCATAGCCTAGTACGGGGTAGAACTTGATTTAGAATGTATTTTGGGGATCTAGAAGTAGGCTCCTTGACCCACCTTATGCAAAGATCGATGTTATTTCTATTGAAATCCTTATACGCTATGAATACCTAGAAAATTCCCTTTTTAGGCAATATTAAGAAATCTTTATACTTGATGGTTATGTTTGTTAATGTGAGGGTTGACACCTATTGATTATGTTATTATTTATGCTATTGATGATGATATTCATGATGTTGATTACAAATTTACATATATTAGGTTCAAGTCTGGAAGATTATTTTGTTGTTGCTTACATATATATTCCTAGTTTAAGATCGGAGGATGATTATGACACTAATGATATAATTACAGATTCGATTTCGGCTATTGATTGTTTAATATTTCAAGTCTGGGTATTAATTATTTACCGGTTCAAGTTCGGCTATTGAATATAATTACCGGTTTGAGTTCGTCTATTAATTATATTTACTAGTTTAAGTCTGATATAAATATTATTATATGATGACATACTTTTATAATTAATAATATCGGGTGTGCGATTGAAAATAGCGATTTGGCTAAAGTTGGAAAATGAGGAAATGGTTATTATGTGGCATAACATAAATGAACTCTAGTGGTAAAATAATTAGTTGACAAATGATGGTTAGTTGATAAATAATGACTAATTGATATATGATGACAAGACGATAATTGAATCAGTGATGAGAAAAATATATTTCATTAACAGACTTGTGTAAAAATAATGATAACGTTCCTTTATATTGGGAAATTATGAAATATTTGTAAATGATCGATTGATGTTAATTGAGGGATGATGCTCAAATAACGGTGAAAGTTTGTTGTAATGTTTGTTGATTGTATTATTCTATCTTGAATGTACTCTCCCGTTATATGGGAGTCTGTGATGAATCAATTACTTTTCTGTACAAATTGGCATATGGGAGCCAATTTTGTAGTTATGAATATATGTGTGGATGCTTTATGTAATGTTATTATTCTTATTTATTCGCTCATTTATGCACTGCGATGTTGGAGCTACTTCAGGTTTTTCTATACCTTTACTTAGTTATGTTATCTTGCATTTTATCATACTTATTATATAATTTATCTCTGTCGGCTGATGATGCCCACTAAGTACCCATTATTTTGATACTCATACTACACTTTTGTACCTTTTTGGTGTAGATCTGAGTACTAGTTGTCTTCGTTGATTGTTGATCATGTTGTGTTGATATCTTTTGAGATAGGGTTAGCTCTTAGAGTTTGAGTCACCCATTTCTGTCTATATTTTATATTCTATCTTTTGTTATCAAGGAAGATGTTGTTGACTATTCTAAGTCTTTGAATTGTATTATTATTAGATGATCTTGTACTGGCTCTACCAGATCGAGGGATGGTGTCTTTTGTTGACTATTTTTATTTATTTAGAAAACTTTACTTATTTATAAGTGTGTTGTCCATTTTCACCTATGTTGGGAATTTTCCACAAAGTTAACCCATTGCGTTTAGCTCTAGATTGCAATTTGTCTTACCTACTGGTGGGATAGAATAGGTGCCATCATGACTCATAAATCAAGTCGTGACACTTTCTTGGTAGATTTCTTCACTTCTTGTTCAAAACCCCCAAGACCTTAATGGATTGATTTTTTTTCCAATTTCACTTGGTTTTAACCTATTTAGTAGGGTAATGATTCCTTGAGCATATGAGAAGGTTGGGTTGGTTTAGAAAATGCAATTTTGGTGAGATGGGCCCACATGGGGTTTTGATGTGATTTTTTGACCGAAAACATAATAGTGCAATATGGGTATCATTATTCTTGTATCAATGAGTAGAATGTGATGTTAATAGCTTGTCATCGTGCAGAAGCTTCTCGGAAGGTAAAAATGGTGATTTAATGGATCTTGTAAGCTTTCTTCGGTAACCAGGTAGGCTAGGTTTTACCCCTTGTTACATTGAGCTAATGCATAGTATGTTTATGAAATTGTGTTAGATTTTGGATGCATTTTAGGTGTTGCTATTATAAATTTAAATACTTGGGTTAGTTTGACTGTTTAAGCCATCCGTAAACCATATATTAGGCATAATTAACCTAGTGGCTAATATTTTAGGTGAATTTTCTATCTTAGGGAAAATTAAGGCTTTTTTAACATCTAAAAGTTGATTTAGATACCTTAAGCCTAGTTCGGGTAGAATTTGCTTAAAATAGAACTTCGGCGATTAGAACTGGGCCCTTGACCCACCTTAGGCTAAGAAGCATGTTAGCTTTTGTTGACCTTATCACGCTTGTTAGACTCTTGGTATTGCTTTGTGGTAATATTGAGAAAACTTGACACTTGATGGTTATGTTGGTTATGTGAGAGTTGATTCCTATTTATTACGGTATTACCTATGTTATTGATGATATTATTGATTATGTTAATATAATTATAATTACCAGTTCGAGATTGGAAGATGCATATGGTATTAATTATATGTACCATTTGTGCGTACAGAGTTCTTAATGAATCCCAAGCACTCAGCCAGAGTCAACTTTGGACATAGAAAATATGATGAATCAGGGTGCTAGTTCAAATGACTAAAAGGCCAATTGACTACTTAAGTGGTCTTCTATTTAGCAACAAGGGGTCACTTTAGCAGCCTTGGCCATTTGGCAAAGGGCTGCTTAAGCGATAATGTCCACCTTAGTAGATATAGCCTTAGAAGACTAGGAACCAATTTTACAATGACCACATCCCTATGACACACACCTATAGCAGTCGAGGAACCGCTTTACCAGCAGTCTCTTAAGCAACTGGGTTATCTCTTTAGCGGCACCTGTGATTATTAAAGCCCTTTCTTCACCTGAATTTCCTATTAATTTTTCTCACCATTTTACACTATTTTGGGAGCTTGAAGGGGGGATAGAGTGGGAAATGATCCATTGAAGCTAAGGTCAGTTATCCTTACACTCCTTGGTCATTTTCCATTATTTTTTCTGTTAATTTCCGTCCTATTTCATTTCAAATTCTTAGAAATTAGGTCTTTAAACCCTTTGACCTTAGGGGCTGATTTGGGCCCCGATTTGTGCACCTTTTGTTCTCTACTTTTGGGCACAAATTCCTTGTCCTTCGAGGGATATCATGACTAATTCAATTTTGGATTCGCTTTACGGGCCCTATATGTTCATTCTTGACCCAAATTTTTACCCAACCCATTAAATAGAAATATAAGTCTTGTGTTACTCCTAATGATGTGTATATTATAATTTTTATAGTGTGGTAGTGTTTTGGATCATGAAGCAAAAACAGATGATTTATGGGTGATTCAAGGATTTGTGGTTTGGAATCAAGGTAGGATTCAGTCTACTCTTCTTCATGAGATAGTGTATGATATATATTTTATGCTAGGTAAGGATAATAGGGTATGATTAGGGGTAAAATAACATGACTTAGTAGATTTTATGAGTTTGGGGAAAGAAGGGTGAACCGACCCTTATGATAAAATGTTTGTTGTAGCGATAAAAGTCTATCACTCTAGATTATTATCATATTAACCATAGTTGATGCTAAAGACCCTTTAACATATGGTTTATTATTGTATTAGTATATTTTATCATAGTTTATCTACTTATGGTGTTGATATTGTGATGTTTTTATACTATTAGGCCCGAGGCTGAGGTTACCATACCAGTTGGGCCTCTTAAAAAAGGGTGGTCACAATGGCTCGTTGACATACAATGACATATTTTCAAGGGTCATTGTTAATGAGTAGATTTTTAATTACTAGGACTCTTGTCCTTGTCTTTGAAGAAGGCTAATACGATGAGTCATCCTAGGTGACAATAACTTGTCTTTAACTGTCATCACCATTGGGCTCAAATTCCATAGGACTTTAAAAAATGTTAATCAAAATGAGTGTTGAGATAAAAATTATATTGGATAATGACTCATTTTCACTGGGTGAAAAATAGTCCTGCTGGATTTTGGGCATATACTTCAGGATGGCTCACACAACATGTCGTTGAAACTGATGATGACTCATTGTCTAAGTTGTTCTATGAAGATTTTTGGTTGGTTTTAACCGGTTCTTTACTAACTTCAAAATGCAGTCTTCAAAACTTTTGAGGTGGTTTACTGATCAACTAATTTTCTATAAAACCTCTAGTCATATCTATGTATTGTCTACCAAGAAAGGCCCGAATCTACCTTGATTTTGTAAAACTGAACTACCGAACTAATCTATTGGAAATCAAAGAGGGCTCATGCATAGATGAGGATATAGAGTCTATTGTAGTGTCTAATCATGAGCGAAAGTACTTAAACCTATGTCATAATATGATGCAGCATTAAATGATATCAGATACGAAATGTATGATATTTAATAAAGATAAAGTTGAACAACATAATATCTGATATACTAAAGAACTGAGACACAAAAATAATATAAAATCAAGATCCTAAAATAACTTAATTTTGGGATACAAACATTTTGATTAACTTTAACAAAAGAATGGTTTAAGTTGAAGCATAAATAATTAAAAAATTTAACCTCAATATATCCTAATAACTAAATTATGGACTAAATTAAATGATTGACTCTTGGACGAATCTGAATCATAATAAACATAAAGTAAAACATTGTAAAACCTTTTCTCATAATTGAAGGCCTTATGCCAAAGTCATTATTCTAGATAATAAATAAGTTTTTTGGGAGGGTATCTGAATTGTGAATAACTGAATAGATTAGTCATGTTTAACTTAACACATAACAAAATAAAGATCAGTCTAAAAACTAGTGTCCTTGTGACAAAATTATGTTGTATGAAAATGCAAAGTCTTTTATTGGGCGATTTCTTATAATTGATATATTAGAATATGATCGCATGATGACCAATCTCTACCTGATTGGGAGACCTTCCTAAGAATTTTTTAAGCATAGGACAAAAGTTAACTTAACTAAATATTCTTAATGATCCTCTTTTAATCTTAAGAAGGAGTCTCCTAAACCAACTAAACAATCCTATCCTACATTAACATATTTAGTGTTTGGGTCATGTATTATTTAAACCCATACACTTTTGAGTGTTAAATAATACTCTAAAAAGTAACTATTTTCTTATAAATAAATTTTCTTACATAATCTTGCAAATAGTGTTGTGGAGCCTTGGCTCAATATCATATCATGAAAGTACAATACTAGTGAGCCATGTCTTTAAATTATCTTAAGTATACCACTGATTATCCTCTACATTAAATCTTGTGAAGAGACTCTCATCTTATTCTTTAGGATAAAATATACTTTAAAAAATATACCAACACTTATAAGAGTACTTTATAACTTTTCATGAAGTATACTTTCATAATCATACACAAATTGTTTTGAAATCATGAGATAATTTTTGTAAAACATAATATAAACTCCATAGGCTTAACACAAGTTCATAAGATTTGGATAAGGCACCATGAACTTGAAATACGGTTAACCATCAATATATTAATTCAACTTTAGTGGTTTATATTATTTTCATGGAGGACTAAAGGATTCTCACTGAGAGATGAAGAAACAAAACTTCAAGGATTCAATTCTACAACGTAACTTCATTCATGAATGAAATAAACTTTGATATCATTCTTGTTGGAAATAACAAGGTTCCCGCACTAATAATTAGCCTTAAATACCTTGGACGAATAATGGAGTTTGTAGTAGAACTTGATGATTCCTTGCTTTATCTCATAGAGCATGGTTCCTTAAAACCCCTGTGTTTCTTTAGTTGATGTGGATTGAAAGGAAGGAGTAAAATGTTCTAAGTGTTTCCATATGATAAGGAAGGGTTTAAAATGTTTATAAGAAGTATCAAAAAGTAGCAGGATGAAAATACTCTTACTAGATTAAGAGTAAAGCAAAAAAGAAATAAAAATTTCAGCTTGAAGGAATAGGAAGCTGCGCCACCAAGTATTCTAACCTATAAAAACTAACATTAGTAAGGTTTGTTGATGGGATGGCATAGTGTCAATTTCCCCATCCTATCGAAGCTTGATAAATGCACATTTTGTTTTACTCAAAAGTCGAATTTACTAGTGGTTGATGGCACCAAACACTAGACTCAAATAACTTTAATTGTATATGTATATGGCTTATAACACTTCATATTCTAGGAGGAAGCCTTGTTTGAAGCTGACACTAGTAAAAATTTATATAAAAACTTAATTGGTTTGAATACTTTCAACTCAAGTTTTTCCTAGAGGTTTCTTATGACCTTAATTTACATCTAATACTTTTTAATACATAATAATTGACCTTTGTATGTAGTTATAATAAAATATTATTTTGTTTGAGTCTAAATATATACATATAATGATTCAAATTTTAGCCCAAGAGTTTTAGGTATTACATATTCATTCACATATTGGAAGGAATTGGACAAAGTACTATGAGGATAACTCGTCCAAGATTCCATATGGCGTTTCTAAAGTAACACAAATAGGGTGAATCTCTTTTTATTATTCATTCTAAGAGGAACCAATATACTGAATAATATTTATAAAAAACAAAGATGATATCAAACAAGGTTTTAAATAAAGCCAAGTGATGATTTAGGTTATGTTACATTTTTAATTTCCAATACCGTGTGATTCTTATATGAGAAGTACTCTACTCATGTTCCATGTATACATATTACGCTTATGTGCAAGCTTTATGCTTTCAATCCAAGATTCACTACTTTATTCATGTCCCATATAATGCATGTCTATTATTGTCCTTTATATGCTTACACACAAAATTATGCTTCTGTCATAGTTAAATTCACATTCCTGTTCCTGGTGTTTACAATGCTTATGTACTAATGTCCATATTTTAGTCCCTAAATATTTTTTGAGTGTAATAATGATGTTGATAAGCATGTGAAAGGTGTGTTGAATAAGGAAGTTATTTTCATTGTGATGCAACAAAAAGTAGTCATGATATACATATCTATGTTATTGTCACGACCCAATTTATGAGTCATGATGAAACCTACTTTATGCCACTAGTAGGTAAGATAAAACATAGATCGAACCTATAATCAATGGTCTAATTTGGTGGAAAATGTCACAAAAGTTGGAAATTTGCAAGAACTTACAACAATAATTCAAGTAATAGTAATAATCTGAAAGATTGATAAAATAGCAATAACATCCCATGACCTAGTAGTATAGGTACAAGAGGAATTATCAAAAAGAATATGACTACTATAAAAGTCAAATATACATCAGTCTCAAATAATGAAACACTAAGTAAAAGAAGAATAAGGATAAAAGGACAACTCTAGCTCTTAAAGCTCACCCAGTCTTCAAACTCTAAGCAGCACAATCGTAACATCAACAATATCAAATAGTACTCAGATCCACACCAAAAGGTATAGAAGTGTAGTATGAGTACCAAAGCCACGGGTACTCAGTAGGCATCATCGGTCGACTGAACTAAATCATAAACAAGAATAATAATGATGCAAGATAAATAAGATAAATCAAGTAAAAGGGAAAACCATGAATGATACTCCGAATACTATAAGTAAGTAGATGAGAAACCCAAACTGATAATAACATAAAAGAAAGAATAACTAACACTACAAAACTAGTCCTCATAAGATAGTAAGTGTGGAAAGTAAATAACCCATCACGGGCCTCCATAAGCATGGAGGGTTAAACTTAAGAGAAGTAACTAGGAATATACTAAATAACTACATCTCGATGCCATAACCATGAATCCATCCATACTAAAAATACCATAAACAATATCTCATTGTCGAACATGAATTGAAACTCATGTAATCAATTACTGAACATAAACTGAAACTCATAGATCATAAATCGCCGGACTTGAATCGGAACTAGCATCAATTCAAAATTACCAATCTAGCATATTCTTCATGCATCTAGCCTTTTAAAACTCTAAAATATGAATTTAAAGAACATATTATGGTTAACAATTCTACAAGGGGATAACACTAGTCTTGGCCTAAAGTTGGTCGGAGGTTCCTACTCCTTATCCACAAAATTCTTTCTAAGGAAAATTGAACCCCGAATTAGGCCAAGGTATCTAATTCTACTACTATATATTAAATAAGGAACTTTTACTCCTAAGATAGAAATTCTACCTAGAGCATGACTAACTAAGTCAATTATGCCTAATTTATGATTCCTTAATAGGTTAAATATTCCAAATAATACAAATTATACCTCTAGGACCTAATTTCCAACCCATATCTAGAAAATTATCATAAACATAGTACAAATTGGCCTAATCTATGAGAGAGATAATCCTAGCTTACCCAGATGCATATAAAAGCCCAATAAAATTTGCTAAATCAACAATTCCCCTTTTTGATAAACTTTTGCATGATTCCATGACATTGAAACAGTAATAGACACATCAATACAAGAACATTCCCCTTTTTGATAAACATTTGCATGATTCTATGACATTGAAACGGTAATAGACACATCAATACAAGAACAAAATTTCCCATGTTGCATTTTTTTACTTCTGATCCAAAACAACATAAAAGTCTTATGTGAGGCCCGCTTGCAGAATTGAACTTTCAAAGTTGACAATGCATCCCTCTATGTTCAAGGAACATTTACCATCAAGAATAGGAAAATTCAAAGATTAAATGGAGATAAAATCAACCTACCAATATTCTACGGATTTGGGGAAATTATAGAGAAATTAACCATGAAATTAATGAAAACCTACAAAGAATTCGGAAAAAAACAAGTAATGCAAGCTTATGAACAATCGAAAATCACCTATTAATATTTCTCCTAAGTTTCCATATGTTATAGATTTTTTTCGCTCTTGAAATTATGTGTGTCACGACCCAACTTCTGAGTCATGATAGTACCTACCTTTTCCTACCAGTAGGTACGATGATACCATAACCCTGAGCTAATGTAATGGGTTACCCTGGTAAGAACATCCATCATTGACCTTGTAATATCCCAAACTTTCTTTAAGTCAAAACTAGTCTCCAAAAGAGTTAGTGATGACTTCCTAAATAATTAATATTTAAACCAGATAGAATTTCCCCAATTTCTACTTTTTATCATGAGGGAAATTGAATAAACTTTCCAACGATACCGATTTCGTCCAAATACAGAATCAGAGTAAGAAGTTATGGACGTTTTACAGAGGACTGTTGGAACTGCTCAGAAGTGATGGTTAGGCAAACGGACCATTGAGCTAGCGATGGACCGTCGTCCAAACCATCGCAGGTGAGGTATTAAGTCAATTTTCTAGCTAAGGTGCAACAGACAGGTTGACGGACCGTCGAGCTTGCGACCGACCATCGCCCAAGCAGTTGATACTAAGGCAGTAAGTCCCTATTCTAGTCCAAGTGCGACGGTCAGGCCAACGGACCGTCGAGCCAGCGATGGACCATCGCAGATCCCATTCAGTGATTTTAATCCATTTTTAAAAGGGTATTTGGATCTTTTCCACCCGTTTTAACCTCTAATTATACTAGACCATAGCTCATAACTTCATTATTCATTCACAACACTAAATTAGGGTTTGTCTCAAAGATGAATCCCCAAGAACAAGAAACCCTAGGTGCTTAATCCCAAGTCAAGAACTCACGTATTTCTCCACTAATCTTAAAGAATTCATCCACCAAGGTATGTCAAGTGTTCATTCATGGATATCTTTTATCTATGAAGCCCAATAATCTAATTTTTAAATTATAAATTGTGATGTTTATGTTGTGGATTGATTATGATCATGTTGATATTGTGTATAATAACCAAGTTGGAATTGTTAAATGCTTTTTCATAAATTTATGCTAGCATGTGGATTGAAATCTACTAAATTGTGTTGATTTATGCAACCATGATGAATTAATTTAATGTTCATGCCTAAGCTTATAGTTATGCATGCAAGGTGTTTGATAAAATGCCTAAGAGAAAAAGAAATATGCCTTATGACTCAATTGTGACCAAAATGATGAACCTATGCTTTACCCTTATGTTCAAAATGACTTCCATGTTATTGTTATGCATTGAAATTGTTTGATGGATTGTTTATGAAATTAGCTTATGAAATTATGACATGTTAATATGTTTTCTTATTCATGTACCAAACCATGATAATCAAGTGCCTCATGAACTTCCCCAATGATTGTATTATGGATTGGTGATTATGGTCGTGAGTCCAGGAAGTGTCATGTCTTGTTAGTTTTATGCTATCGAGTCCTGGGGGTACATGTACCCGATAATTTAGCTGTGTGCCTAGAGCCTTTGTAAGTTTTCAAGATACTCCCAATCAAGTTATGTTCAGTAGAATTCAGTCAGTCTCACGACTCAACAAAACTCAGAAATCTCAGTCAGTTATCAGATCTCAGTGATACTTCGTCAGTCAACAGAACTCAGTGAACTCAGTCCAGTCAGTTCAGTATAATTAATTCAGTGTCTAATTAGATGGGAGTAGGAACTTAGCACCGAGTGATCCCAAGGATGGGAACTCACCTGCGAGTAGAGGTTATGATTCTTAGAAGCAATCCTTGCTCTCTAAAACTACGTAGCCAGCGTAGGTTAATACATCTAACCTATTAGATGAGGGTTGATGAGGTGGATTAACTTGTTAGATGAGGGTCACACCATTCTCCTTTGAGTACCTGTTAGATGAGGGATCACTCACAGCTTGTCCTTACTAGTGGTGCAGTATTGACACCCTTCCAATTAGGGTTACAGATTGGACCCCAACTCAGCTACATTGCTTTAATTGGGGCATGTCGGTTCGATGACTACTTCCCACAATTACAGTTTAAGTCTCAGTCTCAGTAATAGAACTCAGATAGTTCTACAAAATTTAAGACTATCAGATACAGTCAACTCAAAATAGTATGGAACTCATCTAGTTCCATCAGAACCTAGACTGTCAGATACAGTCGCTCAGTATCACTTATTAGTACTCATGTTATTAGTATTCAGACTCATTAGTCAGTATCATCACAAATTTAGTTACAGTCATTTATTCATACATGTATTCTCACGTTCATATTATACAGTCGATTAATATTGTTCATGCATTTAAACCCCTTACATTCAACCTACCTCACTTGTATACCAGTACATTTAATTATACTGATGCATTTATGCTATGGTGTTTTATACCATAGGTTTAGAAGCACGAGCTCCAGAGCATCAGTAGCATTCCAGTCTCAGCAGTCAGAGTTAGCAGTGAGTCCTCATCTTTCGAGGACATTATCATTTCTTTATTATTTCATTACTTAGTTTATTTTAGTAGTTGGAGTTAGTTGGGGACACGTCCCATCAACTCCTTATTCAGACAGTTCAGTTTTAGAGGCTTTCAGACTACAATATGTTTAGACAGTTTATTTCAGTTCATGTTTTGGTATTGATATACCATACTCCCAGATAGTATGTTTTATTCATTTTGAACCTTATTCAATATTTCTGTCTATTATTTCCGCATTTTACATAATTTCATACAGTATACAGGTATAGATATCAGTCATGGGTTAGCTTGTCGTCCTTTGGGGTCATGAGATCCGTGTAGTGTTCCGGGTACCATATTTGAGGCGTTACAGACCCTATTCAATAACACAATATAACAAAAACATTTCATAATTAAGATAACCGATATTCAAAGACCAATCCCATGACCTGATAGTATTAATAGCTTCTAATCTTGACCATAGAAGTTTACAATCTTAAAGTCTAAAATGTCTTAGATAATGTCATACATTTGTTTTGTAAACAAAAGAAAATTAAATATTGAGAGGAAAGAGGGAAACAAGATCTCCAAGAGCTCACCGTATCTCCAAATAGTCAACTCACATGAACTAGCTCAATAGTGGCAACTAGAACCTGGATCTACACCAAAAAGGTACTTAAGTGTAGTAGGAGTACCAAAACACGGGTACTCTGTAGTCATCATCGTCTGACTAAGCTCAAATATAAATTAGAGACAATATAAAGTAAGATAATAACCTTAAAGTGAAGGGATAGTACAAAACCTGAATCTGCTTTGATACCATTGTAACAACATCTATACTACAAAAGCGATAACACGCCATACTATGTCAGTATACTCTATAATCACCATAACAACTAAGTATCATTTCCAAATCATAAAGCCATATACACATTAGCAAAGCATCTACTCACCATAATCATCATCAACCATATTTAGAACATAAATCACAAGAACTTACCACGATGTCCTATACTGTTGGGAAGTACACAAAAGAATATCAAACAATAACCCATCATGGTATCCCATACCATCGGAGGGTATACAAAAAGAACAAAACCAATAGTACAAAAAATCACAACTAATCCATTAATTGACCAAAACCGCGGTTGGCACAACCCCTCTATTGATCATTACCGAAATCCACATCCAAATACCATACCATAATTCAACATAAACTAAAGCAATATGGTCATAGCATAGATATGTAGTCACTACTTCTATAATTCATTGATAAACACCGCGTGAAGTCCATACTAGTTAACTTTATTTCCCATGAATCAATAGATTACAAGTCTTATAATTACTAGCCATCAATTTGGGGGAAACTACAAGCCACCCATATTATAGGTTATTCATCTATCATAAGGCCATCCTTTAGCTAGAATTTTAATGGTATGAGTCATCAATTAAGCCATCACAACCTCACATATTAGAAGATAATCTGATTAACCATCATGCAATACTAGGTCCATCATCCATAAGCATGTCACAACCTTAAGGATTAGTTTCCATATTTTATTCCAGTAAAGTCCACCAACTAGTTTACTTGGTTTCTAGCCTTCAAATTGTAATTTTATATTTTAAAAGTACCTTGTTGTCACATAAGCCACTTTACTAAGCAATATTTCATAAAATTACCTCTTATTCAAATAAAGTAGATATATTATGTTAGCCCTTGATTCTATGCAAGATTACATATACCACTAAGTCTTAACTCAATATTAGTCATAGATTTCCTCTAGTTTCTAATTAGAGTCAACAAGGGTCACACCTCGTATTTAGTGATTAGGAGTAAGAATTGAATAGCAATTTACCAAGAGAGACCTCATATCTCAAGCACATAGCCAGTTGTCCCCCCCACCCACACACGACCTAACCTTACAAATATCAATGAATATAAGTAAATTTGCCCACACCGCATCGTAACATCCGTACCTCTTTCAAATTCTTCGGGCATCATCATAATATCAACATATTCATCCGGATTAACTGGGCATCATCATAATATCAACATATTTCTACAGATTCGCTAGGCATCATTATAATATCAACATATTCCTATGGATTCACCGGGCATCATTATAATATCAACATATTCTTTTAGATCCATTGGGCATCATCATAATATCAACGAGTCTCCTAATACAACAACATACATCCACATGCATAGCCGAACAAATAAACATACACAAAAGTCCACAATATATGGAAGTAGGGATGTAGGATAGCACTTGTCATTTTACATTACTAATAAGAACCACAAATAATATGAGTAGAACCAAGGAATGAGTATTTAGATGGCATACACGCTAATCACATTTACAAGGTTATTCCAGTCATGATCACAAAATAATCCAACTACTGAGTTTACTAACAATAATCTAGTTATGTGCATTAGTCATTCTTCTAGAATCTAGGTCACTAAGGAATTTATAGTCCAACTTATGGTGGGTCAAGTCCCACATCTAAATCCCGAGAATGCCAAACTTACTAACACAAGTCTAGTTTCTACCCAGAATTAGGATAAGTCATCTATAGCTCGCCATAAGGGCTTTCCAATCCTTACTAGGTCTATAGGGAAAGCCTCATCAAGAATCCTTCCTAAGTCAACCCAACATCAAGGTCATTTCCTATCTAGGAATTATATAGGTCAACACACTCCTAAGGATAGAGAGGTATACCATTCATGCCTACTTAGAACAACTATAGTGTTCTCACACTAGTTATGAGACCTAAAATAAGCTAACCAAGGTCCTAGAGTAAGGGCCAAATATCATACCTTACCAATTAATAGCCTATAGCAATCAATAAATCCTAAGTTCACTATTTAATCAACTATACTCTAAATTTCCCACCTAACCTCGCAAGATATCAATAATTACATTACAAACAGAGCTCAATCTAGTCTATGGGTAAGCCTAACCTACCTTAAATCAAAGCAACTCATGAACCAACAAGCTTTTCTTTTTTCTTCTGTGAAGCTTCCCCTTTCATAAGAAATGCTATCAACAATAATATCTAAGCATTACAACAAGAATTACAATGCCCATTATGGCACCATTGTGCCATGGGTTTCAAATGGATACCAAAACCCTAATTGGGTTTCACCCTTCGAAAGGAGTTTCCAAGACCAACCCATAACCTAACTATCTTTAGGGAATTAAAACCATCAAGTAATTTGAGTTTCTTGACTCAAAACCCTCAAGTAATTTGAGTCAATCACTCAATCTTTGGGATACAATTGACCCTTAATGATTTAGGGGTTTTGACTCAAGAAACCATAAAATCAATACTAAATTAGAGGAATTCTTACCTTAGATTGTACAAAGAATCAATCACATAAGTTGTTTAAGCTCCAATTCAACCCACAAGATACATTTAAAAGATTTTACACTCCATTAGGGTTTATTGGTTAAGAGGGTGGAAAAAAATGTACAAAATTTATGCAAGACAACACTTAAAAATAGACCAACCATCTCTCTGATGGCGCGGTCACGGTCGCGACCCCTACCTCACTACATTCACGGCATCGCGGTCACACCTATTTTACCGCGGTCGCGGTATCTCGATGAATTCTATGCAAGACTGAAGCTTGGAACTTGGTTTTTATCTTCGGCCAATGCCTAAGGATGCATACAGGGTCCATTTTGAACAAATGGGATATGTAACCCCACGGGATTGTTTTGGTAAAGTTTTTGTTTAATAGTCAATTTGGACCAATGAAGACTTCAAATTAAGAAAGGGGTTCTAAAACCCAAACGAACCTTCAGGTAATTGAACTATTGGCCCCACAAGTCATTAATGACTTGGGACGACTATGAATAAGCTCTATTGGAGTAAGTAAGCAAGAATATGGATAATGACGTGAAGGGTCATTACAGTGTAAAAATGGGAGAAAAGTTAGGCAAGTGGGGAATGTGATGGCTCCCAGGTTCTACTAAATCAAGCATCGATCCACTCCTAGATTCTGCAGAATTGGTACCTGCCTATCCCTAGTATATCGATAAAATGGACAAGCTAGAGCTAAAGCGGCATGAGTTTTAATGGTCAACTTGCCTCTAAAATGGCTCGATATAGCTTGCAAGGCTGCTAGCACATGGAAGGCCACTAAAACGCCCTTCGCTAAAGCGCTCAAAGGGCCTCTTTAGAGGATTCACCAGCTGTACACCAATTGAAGACTTGGAATTTTTCCAAGTTTTGACAAACCATTCAGGATTTGTTTGGAATCTAGTATACACAAACGAACTATGTTAACCTATCATATACATATTCTTGACTAAATAGCACAGTCAAAATTTCTATTTGGGGTTGTTTTGATGATAAGTTGGTCCCACACCTAAGTTTATTTTTCTAAATTTCCAGCCAATATCCTAAAATGAGTCAGAAAGCGTTAGGACCTAAAATAAAGGTCCACCTAGCCTAAAATCGATGTTACAGAGTTGTTGGAATTATCATAAATGGGATATAAAGTTTTTTACTAATGTTTTTGCTCGATTGCCAATTTTTAGCAAAGATGACTTCAATAAATAAAATTGGTTCTAAAAATCAAATGAACTACTTGATAACTGTAACTGATAGCTCCAACAAGTCATAAATGACTTGGGGCTGCTATAGTAAAGCTCTTTATGACAAAAATGAGCGAAAATGCTAAAACTAACCTAGAGTGTCATTATAATATCCACTATAAAATGAACTTTTGTTAAATGAAAGTAAATGATTAGGATGTACTTGAAGCTCGAATAGGTGAGGATATTGGATTGCATATAACTTTTGATCTCCCAAGTAGCCTCCTCTATTGGGTGGTGTCTCTACTGAATCTTAGCTGCTAGAATCTCTCACCTAACATCCCTGGCTAATATGAACATTAGCTCCTCTAAGAACATCAACCTCTCATACAACTAAATTGTGTCTCATCTGAGCATATGAGATGCATTTGGAATGTATAACTACAATATATAAACATAGAAAACTTGATAAAAAATAGCATAATCTCGGGGCAAGGCTAACTCACATGCCATTTCTCCACCTATGCGAAGGATCTTAAAAGGTCCAATATCCTTTGGGGTTGATCATACCTTTTCTCTCAAACCTATCACACCTTTGATAAGTGATAACCAATTTAATACTCGATCACCTACTCCAAATCTTAATGTGTGAAGTATATGATCTACATACACCTTCCTCCTAATCTAAGTTGCCCTCATCCTATCCTGAATCACCCTGACTCTATCCAAAGACTCTTAAACTAAGTCGGTACCATGAGGTCTAATCTTGGATATCTTGAACCACACAATCATGAAGCGATATTTCTACCATATAAAGAATTAAATATTTCCATATCCATACTTGAATGGTAGATTATATACACACACTGCCAAAGCTAAGTATTGCTCCCACTAACCTCCAAAATCTATACACAGTCTCAGAGCATATCCTAAAGAATTTGAATAGTCTACTCTGACTGTACAGCAGACTAATTGTTAAAAGTAATGCTAAGATCCACTTGGGTTTCCAACTCCTCCTAAAAAGCTCTCTAGAATCTATAAGTGAACACATAACCTCTGTCTAAAATGATAGATATAGGCATACTATGCAATTGGACTATCTTATGGACATAGATATGAGTTAACCTTTTGGAACTAAAGGACATCTAAATAGGTATGAATTGTATCAATTTGGTCAACCAATCCATAATAAACCAAATGTCATTGGAACCATGGTAGATGCGAGGAAAACCACTGACAAAGTCCATGGTGATCCGCTCCCACTTTTACTCGAGAATAGGTAATCTCTGAATTATGCCACCAGGTCTTTGATGCTCATCCATCACTTGCAGACAACATAGGCAACGAGCTATAAAGTCTGCCACGTCTCTCTTCATGCCACTTTACCGATAATGTTGCCTTAAATCTCTATATATTTTTGTTGTTCCAGGTTAAATAGAATATCTAGATTTGTAAGCCTCATACAATATTGACTGAATTAAGTCACCAATCCACGAAAAACAAATACAACCATCAAATCTCAGATTACCCTCAGAATATATAGTATCCCTATAGGACTCACTACTCAACACATTATCACAGATGATGCAAAGTCTCATAACCCTAAACTAACAACTCTGAATCTACTCAAATAAAGCATATGTTACCTTAAGACCAACAAAACTATTTTTGGGGTCTGAAATAGCATATCACACCATCAATGGCCTTGTACAATATATCCCATGCCAACGGCCTTTGAGAAACTGCTATAGAAGCCAAGTTATCCATAATCATCAACTTCCAGATCAAGGCATCTACTAACACATTCACCTTGCTCGAATGATGCAAAATATAAATGACATACTCCTTATGCAACTCTGACCATCTCCATTACTTATAATTAAGCTCCCTATGGGTCATAAGATATTTAAGACTATGACAATCTATGTAGATCTCACAATACACACAACAAGATAATTCCACCAAATCTTATGCGTGAAAACTACCGCCTCTAACTCTAAATCACGAGTGGGATAGTTGTGTTCATGTACCTTTAGCTTCCTTGATTCATAAGTAATAACTCAACCCTATTGTATCAAAAGACAAACAAAACCAACAATAAAAGCATCACAATATTTGGTGAATCTCTCACCCTCAATAGGAAGAGCTAATATAGAAGCTAAAGTAAGATTCTTTGAGCTTCAAAAAGCTTAATTCACACTCCTCAAACCACTAAAAAGGAACTTCTTTCTAGATTAATTTGGTTATTATCACTACAATAGTAGCAAAACCTTAATTAACCACATGGAATAACCAACCAAATAAATGACACCACGAACCTCGGATGGAGATGTAGGCCTAAAACAATCACAAAGAGGCTCAATAGTTCTCAGGTTTACCATAATCCAATCCTTAGACACCACATAGCCAAGTAATATCACTGACTAAAGCCAAACCTCATACTTAGAGAATTTAGAAGAAATCCCTCTCAAAGTCGAGAGCACAATCCTCAAATTGTGTATATACTCCTCTCTGCTCCTTGAATACACAAGGATGAAATCAATGAACACAATCACAAAAGAATTTAACTAAGGTCTAAACAAATAGTTCATTAAATCCATAAACATTATTGGGGTATTGGTCAACCCTAAACACATTCCCAAGAACTCATAATGGACAAAATGGGTCATAAAAGCTACCTTCAGTATATCCTCAACCAAAATCCTCAAATGATGATGACTAGACCTCAAGCCAATCTTAGAGAACACGGCTGCTCCATGAAGTTGGTTAAACAAATCATCAATTTGAAGAATAGGTTACCTATTCTTCACCATCACCTTATTAAGCTACTTGTAGCCAATGCACATATACAAGGAACTATCCTTCTTCTTCATGAACAAGAAAGAAGCACCCCAACATGACACACTTAGTATAAAAAACCCTTATCCAGAGGATCTTAAAACCGAGAATTAAGCTCCTTATGCTTGACAGAAGCCATATGATAAGGTGCCATAGATATAAGTTATGTTCCCATCTCAACATCAATAATAAACTCAATATCATGCTCAGGAGGAAAACCAGATAATTAGGTAGGAAAAATATCAGGAAAAGGCAGAAAAAAAGATTATTATCATGAGTATAAGCAAAATGGTTCATATTAGGGCTCTATTTGGGTATATCATAGCCTACAAATCTATAATCCATGAATAATATATTTACAGACCTCATAAAAACCTTAGATGATAGAATAAATAAGTCAGGGAATAGAGGATACCCTTGTTTCACACCCCTAGTAGAATAAAAAAACTATATAATTGACCATTTATGAGCACGGTGTAGTAATTATCAGAGATCGGTAGCCAAATTATATCCATACAGTTGTTAGAGAAACCCATCTTCCTTAACACTTTCATTAAGAAATACCAAGATACCCTATCATAGGCTTTGGCCATATAAAGTTTAATAACCACATTAGCTAGTTAACCATACCCATCTTCCTTAACACTTTTATTAAGAAATACCAAGATACCTTATCATATGCTTTGGCCATATAAATTTTAATGAACACATTAGCTAGTTAACCATTCTTATCAATATCAGTTACTAACTCATGGTTCAATAATACATTTTTAATAACACTCCTTCCTTTGACAAAATTTGATTAATTAGAATAGATAATCCTTGATAGAAATATTTCCAACCTATCATGGGTAATCCTTGAAAGGATTTTTTTGACAAAGTTACTCAAGCTAATAGGTCTCAAATCTAATAAAGTTTGAACCATGGATTTATAAGGAATTAGAACCAAATTATCACATCTAATTGATTTGGGCAGAGAGTTACCTGCAAAAAAAAATAAAGAACCATCCTCATAAGGTAAAGCTTCACTATATCCCAGTATACTTGATAAAAACTATCTGATATCCTATTAAGGATACAAGATCTATCACCTTTGAGGCTAAATACAATTTTTTCACCACTTCCAATTCTAGAACAACTCCCAACATCTCATTTTCTTTATCATTTATCTTCTATGAAATGTACGATAGTATTGAAAAACTAGTAGAATCTCTCTCTTGTTAAAACTAATTCTGGTAGAATAATATAGAAGAATCTACTATTTCTCCTGGATAATCTAACCATCCACCTTGAGTGTCATAAATCTTTTATTAGGTTCAAGCCTCATTCATATTATGTTTTTATGATGGACAAATCTCATCACTGGAACCAAGTTCAATCAATATTTAATTATTACTTATGGACTAGTTATGAGAACTGGTGTCCCAATATGCAGTTTTACAGTTGCACGCATTTGTTTTATATGCTAGTTCTATAGTACTATTTTAGACAATGATAACACATTAGTGTGATGAATTTTCAATGGTCCTACATACATTAACCAATAAGGAAGATTCTCTCCCACTTATTCTTATATATATACAACATCCTTAAATAGAGAAACTCAAGATTTTTCACAAGTTAAAAGGATTTTTCTGAATCAAAAAGCCTTAGTTGATAGTGCAAGACTCATCAACATAGAAATTCCTTAATCATAGTAATATATGCTTTTGTTTCAATTTTGATTAAGGTTCTTATTGTTGTCTTACATTTCATAACCACATCTCATTCTAGATATTCTACTAAGTAGATTTTGTTCTGTCTTTGTTCACAGAGTGAGTTTTCTCATTTCTAGTAGTAGCTTATTGAGAGATCACAGTAGAGATATTATGAAGGTGCATTGTAATAGAGTTATTGTATGATTGTAGGAATTATAAGTTTAATTCCTAGTCTATAATTAAAGGTCACTCAAAATTTAGTAAAGTATTGGTGAAATCCTACTGGGTAGGTCATAATTTATCCTCCTTTGAACAAGGAGTTTATATATAAAATTACTGTGTTTTACCTTAATACATTTTACTTTTCATTCATATCTATTCATGGGGTTACTAGAACCTAGTGATGGACTATAGTTCTTTAATTAGTATTAGAGCAGTTCCTCCTGATAGGATAACACCTACGAGGGATCCTATCTTAGTTCCTGATCTATCATATCTTATGGAAGGACAATCAAATACAAAGCCATTATGGATTATGAATTATTAGACATTGTATATAATGGTCAATGGTCTAATAAAATAAGCAAAAACTGGAGGCATTACTATTGTTATTCCCAAAATTATGAAGGAATACAATGACATCGATAGAGGGATAGTTGAGAAAAATCTCAAAGCCAAAAAATTCTCATGGATGGCATTTATCCTAAAAGAAACAATAAGGTTTCATTCTATGAAACTACAAACAAAATCAATGAAACATTGAAATTTATCCATGAGGCAAGGAATTTAGTTAAGAAGAAAGATTTAGCTCAAAAATTAATGGATAGTGACTTAAGTAAACAAGATATGGATATGACCTACATAGTCAAAAGATTGCAAAGACTGAGGATAAAAAGTGTTAGACCTTCCATGGATGATAACTTAAACAAGCATATCAGGAGTAATTATGCAGATCAAGGTAATATTGAAATTGGAAATCTTCATCAAGAGAGCTAAGTTTAGGAAATTGATCATGGTTATCAATTTCCCCATAAGTAGAAGTGAAAGATAAATAGAAAAGCAATAAAATTGGTAGTTGTAGTATAGGGGGATTCCTCAACCGACTTAGATAAAGAATATGAGAAAATGAGTATGTCCATCAAAATAGACAGTGAAAAAAAGATAGGACTTATTTTTTAATCCAATAATAAGAATGTTGAATAGGTAATTCTTATGGATATCTGTAATAGCCTACAAGATCTTAGACATGTTTCCAGCTATTTGTAACATGTTTAAAGGGGTCCAAAGGCATTTATTTCACACTAAGTATAAGAAACCTAGCAATTTTAAGACCCAAAGATTTTGAACATCTCATTTTTGGCCTTCCTAAGTTCAAAACATTGATTTATGAGTTGAAACATGTTTTGGGATATTAAAAGGGTCATCCAAGAGAGTTTTAGAATTTTTGGAAGAGGCTCAAGATGATTTTGGACCACGGAGATAGTAAGCCTCTGCAATTTAGATGTGTCATAGTGGTTGGACCTCCACAATACATAAGTGTCATGAAAGTTAGCCTTCATAATACACGTTGTGTCATGGAGTCTATTCTTCACGATAGCCTCCATGCCACGGTGGCTACTTTTTCTACATTATATTTAAACATCCAAGGTAGCATTTTAATCCTTTCTCCTCTCCCCAAACACTCATTTTACAAATTAAAAACCCTAATAGGGGTATTATTTTCCCCATTCCCCATTATTTAACACACAAAACTCATCCCTATTCCCAAGAACATAAATTTAAGCATCTTCCTAATGATTCAACCATTCAAGGTCCCAATGCCATGTTTCTTCTTTAAGAATTTAAGCAACTAAGGTATGTAGGGTATTCATAAATGGGTTATTTATACTCATTGAGTCCTAAAAATCCCTTGCTTTTTACGTATGAACCTTTTATACTCTTTTTATGAAATTTCAATGTAATTATGAATTTACTCAATATTTTACTAAAAATTTGAATTCAAGTTATGTTTACCCATGTGAATTATGTTATTGTATGCTTTAAATTTCAATCACCTATATAATGTTCAGTTGACACCATGTTAATTTATAACTTCTTAAATAACTGTAGACTTTGGTTTTAGTCTTGATATATTAGCAGAACCTTTATCAGTGTCTACGCTAGTAGGTAGTTCTATTGTAGCCAAATAGGTATATAGAAATTGCTCGGTCATAATGTCTTAGAAAGTTACATCAGTTCACCTGGTAGAGTTAGAGATGATTGACTTTGATGTCATTATCGACATAAATTGGCTCCACTCGTGTTATGCTTTAGTTGATTGTAGAAATAGAATTGTCTAGTTTTAGTTTCCTAATAAGCCTATTATTGAATTGAGGGGTAGTACTTCAGTGCATGAGGGCAAGTTTATCTCCTATCTTTAGGCAAGAAAGATAATATCCAAGGGATGCAAATAATATTTCATCCAAGTCAAGGACTCAAATCTTGAAACCTTGAGTCTTGAGTCAGTTCCAGTAGGTAATGAGTTTAAAGAAGTGTTCCTTGAAAATCTTCCTGGTGTTCCTCTCGAAAGGGAAATTGACTTCAGAATAGATCTCTTTCTAAATACACAGCCTATCTTAATTCCACAATATAGAATGGATCCAACTGAGTTTAATGAATTGAAGGATCAATTAAAAGAACTCTTGGATAAGAATTTTATTAGTCCTACTATTTATCCATGGGGTGATTGAGTTCTCTTCGTGTGCAAAAAAATGGTTCTCTTAGAATGTGCATTGACTGCCGTCAGTTGAACAAAGTCACAACCAAGAATAACTATCCTCTGTCTAGGATTGATGACTTGTTCAACCAACTTCAGGGTGCAAGTTATTTCTCTAAGATCAACCTCAGATCTAGCTATCATCATCTTAGGGTCAAAGAATGTGACATCTCAAAGACAACCTTCAAAACTTGGTATGGACACTTCAAATTCCGAGCTATGTCTATTGGACTAACAAATGCTCCTATGAATTTTATGTACTTGATGAACAGGGTGTTCAAGCTATACTTGGACATGTTTATCATATTCTTTATAGATGACATCCTTGTATATTTTTGTAGTGAAGGTGATCTTGCAGACCATTTGAGAATTATATTGCAAAACCTTAAGGATCGCTCATTATTCTCTAAGTTTAGAAAGTGTAAATTTTGGTTGAGATCAGTATCATTCTTGGTCACATCATTTCCAGTGACAGCATTTGAGTTAACCCTAAAAAGACTAAAGCAGTAAGAAATTAGCCTAGACCCATCTCTCTATTAGATATAAAGAGTTTCTTGGGTTTAACTGGTTACTATACATGGTTTGTTGAAGGGTTTCTTTTATTTTGTCTCCTATGTATCGACTAACCCATAAGAAATTTAAATTTCACCAATCAGAATCCTACCAGAAGAGTTTTTAGGAGTTGAAGACTCGACTAACGTCCACTCCAGTCTTTACTTTGCTAGAGGGTTTCAAATGGGTTTGTAGTTTATTGTTATGCATTCAGAGTTGGTCTTGGTTGTGTGTTAATAAAGTAAGGTAAGGTCATATCATATACCTCTAGACAAATTAAACCCATTAAGAAGAATTACCCTACAGATGACCTTGAGTTGGCAACAGTTGTCTTTGCCTAAAAAATTTAGAGGCATTATCTTTATAGGATTCATGTTGATGTGTTTATGAAACATAAGAGCTTACAGTATGAATTCATGCAGAAACAACTGAATCTTCACTAAAGAAGGTGGATGGAATTGTTGAAAGACTATGATATGAGTGTGATCTATCATCTGAGTAAGGATAATGTAGTGGATGACGCCCTTAGTAGATTTTCTATCAGAACTATTGCTCATGTTAAGGAAGATAAGAAAGAGTTAGTCCATGAGGTTCATTAGCTTGATAGGTTAGGTGTTTGGTTGGTTGATTCATCTGAAGGTAATATATGGGTTTACAATGATACAGAGTTTTCATTGGTTTCCAAAGTGAAAGAAAAGCAAGATAGGAATCATATTGTAGTCATATTGAAGGAGGCAGTTCGGGATCATAAGGTTGAGGTTTTCTTCCAAGAAAGAGATGGTGTGATTTATTTTTAAGGCTAATTATATATTTCATGTGTTGATGATTTGATATAGTGAATATTAGCTAAAGCACATTGTGGGTGTATTCTATTCACCCAGGAGCTACTAAGATGTACCATGATTTATGGGAAATCTATTGGTGGAGTGGTATGAAGAAAGATATTACAGAATTTATGGCTAAATATTCAAATTATCAATAGGTTAAGGTCAAGTACAAAAGTCCTAGTGGTATGCTTCGGAGTTTAGCATCCCCATGTAGAAGTGAGAGGTGGTGAATATGGATTTTTTGATAAGTTTTCCTCGTTCGTGTCGCCGACATGATTCGGTTTGGGTCATTATTGATAGAATGACAAAGTCAGCCTATTTCTTACAAGTTCATACCTCGTACTCAGCTGGGGACTATGACAAACTCTATTACAGAGTGTTGATAATGTTGCATGGGGTTCCATTAACCATTATTTCAAATAGAGGTACTTAGTTTACTTCCCATTTTTAAAAGGATTTTTAGAAGGGTCTCAGTAACCAAGTTTATCTCAGTATAGCTTTTCATTCTCAGATAGATAGTCAGGAAGAACATACCATCAGATGTTAGAAGATATATTGATGGTTCATGTTATTGATTTCAAGGGTAGTTGGGATTACCACTTACCTTTGATTGAGTTTGCCTACAATAATAGCTATCACTCTAGTATTCAGATGGCTCCATTTAAGACTCTCTATGCGAGGAGGTTTAGATCACCTATTTGTTGGTTTAATGTAGGTGAGGATACTTTTATAGGGCTAAATTCAGTGTACGAGGCGATGGAGAAAGTTTAGTTAATCAAAGAAAGGATGAAGACAACCTAAAGTCATCAAAAATTGTATGCACACGTGAGGAAAAAACATCTTGAGTTTGATGTTGGTGACTTAGTTATTTGAAAATTTCACCTATGAAAGGAGTGAAGAGATTTTGCAATAAGTGTAAGCTTAGTCATTGCTATCATAACCCATACAAGAATTTCAACAATTTTGGAAATGTAGCTTATGAGTTAGAGTTGCCTGCAGATTTGGCATCAGTGTATCCAGTGTTTCATGTCTCTTTGCTAATGAAATGTATTGGTGACCCAGATTTTTATGTTCCTTTAGAGAGAGTGGATGTGAAATATAGTCTCCCCTTTGAAGAAGTCCCATTTGAGATCCTTGATCATCAAACTCGTAGATTGAGGAATAAGAAAGTCTCTTTGGTTAAGGTTCTATGGAGAAATCAGTTCGTTGAGGGAGATATTAGGGAAGCAGAAGCAGATATGTGAGTCAAGTATCCCCATATTTTCTCAACTAATTCATATTCAGCATGAGGAAATGGTTTCTCTTAAATTTATTCCCTCATTTTCTATTTCAGCTATCCAACTATCCTCATGTCATAAAATGCATTCATGAATTCAGTTTAGTCCATGTGTCATGTTTCAGATTCAGTTATTAAATCATGATTTAGCTCATAAGTATACAGTACACGACCTTAGTTTTCTTAGTATCTCAGCTTAAATAGTCTTATTTGGGAACAAATGATCCCAAGGGGGAGATATTATAATACCCTGCAAGATCCTAGACATATTTCCAGCTATTAGTAGCATTTTTAAAGGGGTCCAAAGGCATTTATTTCAAACTAAGTAAAAGAGACCTATCCATTTTAAGACCTCAGGATTTTGAACATTTTATTTTTGGCCTTCTCTAGGTTTAAACGTTGATTTATGAGTTGAAACATATTTAGGAATATTAAAAGGATCATCTGGGAGAGTTTCAAAAATTTTAGAAGAGGCTCGGGATGATTTTAGACCACGGAGGTGGTAAGACTATGCAATTTAGATATGTCACGAAGTCTAGAGCTCCGAGATACACAAAATTTCACAGAGGTTAGCCTCCTTGATACATGTCATCTCACGGAGGCTAGTCTCCACGATAGCCTCTGTTCCACGGAAGCTAGTTTTTCCTGCTTTAATTTTAAACATCCAAGGCGGCATTTTATTCTTTTCCCCTCTCCCCAAAAACTCAATTCACGAAATAAAAACCCCAATAGGGGCATTATTTTCCCTATTCCCCATCAGTTAACACGCAAAACTCTTCAGCAATTACAAAAACGTAAGTTCATGCATCTCCCCAAGGATTCAACCATTCAAGGTACCAATTCCAAGCTTCTTCAAAAATCAAGTAATTAAGGTATGTGGGGTATTCCTCAATGTCATTCCACCAATTGAGTCCCAAAAATCCCTTGCTTTTCAAGTATGAACCTTTTGTCCTCTTTTTATGAAATCTCAATGTTAAGAATGAATTTACTCAATGTTTTACTAGATTTTTGAATTCAAGCCATTCCCATATGTTTACCCATATGAATTATGTTATTGCATGCTTTAGATTTCAATCACCTATATTATGTCTGATTGACACCATGTTAATTTATAAATTCATGAATTAAATCATGCGAGTATGTTGTCCGCATAAGTTTAACATATTCCCATACTCAATATCATAGATTTCATCAGCTAGGGATATATTATGTGCTTTGGGTCTCTAAATCATGAGTTTTATTAAAGTGTTGTTAAATGATGTCATTGTATTTAAAGTGTTATTCAGTGCTGGAGGGTTATGAACACCTGATACCTATTTGTGTATGCATGTTTCAATTTTCAAGTAACAAGTCAGTCAGATTATGGTTTTATTATGATACTCGTTGGTCATGTTTATGTTGTGCATTATCAGTCATTATGTCTGGTTGAATTTAATTAGTACCAGTGTTAGTTCAATTTTAAATAGGATTTAGCACAGAATGAACCCAGGGATGGGGCTCACCTTCCTGTTAAGGGTATGGCCTTTAGTAGTTAACCCTGAGTTCCAAAACTACATTGCCAGTGTAGGATTTGAGTGGTCTTCCTACCAGTTGAGTATTGACACTTACTTAGGGGAACTTGATAGTAAAGGGTGATACCCTAGTCCTTTGAGACACCAGTTTAGTGGATCTACATAGTCAGTGTCGATACCTGTGGCAAGGTACTGACACCCTTCCAATTGGGTTATAGGTTGGACCCCAATTAGCTTAGATTAGGGTATGTCGGTTACATGATAGATACCATAGTTTTATTTTGGTATCTAGAGTGTATCTGCTTAGGTTTTCAAGAACAAGTGTTTAGTTTATCAACTATTCAGTTAGTCAATTTGAAAGATAATTTCAGTAAATGTTTTAATTAGTCTTGCATTCATTTTACATATTCATACATTCATGTTCAGTTTCTATATGTATTTTAGATAGTCCCTATTTCACATAATAAAACACTCAAACTTCTGACCACATACTCTCTTTTGTGCTATAGTGATTTCACAATATAGATTCAAACTCTTAATTCCCTGATCTCTCTTAGTCAGCTCAGTTCCCCTCAACAGCAGTTGGGGTGAGTCCTCATCTATCGAGGACAAGTGTAACATCCCTTATTTCCCTAGCATAATCTAAGTCCCAATACATGAGTATTCATGTATGAAATTTTTGAAACACTTATTATTTTTTAGTTTAGAGTCTGCCATTATGTAGGAAATTTAGTTAGCTTTCCAACATTATAAAATTCACCAATATCTGATAATCGAGTAAGAAGTTATGGAGATTTTAAGTTTCAGTCATTAAATACCATTATTTTAACCCTTAGCGCGTTGCGTAGGCAACCCAAATGACAATTGTCGATTTCCAGTGTGACTCTACAATCATGGCGTGTCGTGGAGCAGGCTAATTTCTCGTTTGTCAATTTCTAGTGGGTCTCCGCTATCATATCCCATCACAGAGATGCCCAAATTGGCATCCACAGGCTTACCGCGATGGTGGCGCATCGTGGCGTTTGGCCAAGTCCCTGTTGTCCCTTTTCTAGTGGCTTGGTGCAATAGTGGCACATCGCGCCAAGGCCAAAAATTTGGATTTTAGTTTTCGGCTTGTGTTTTTAAATTCGTTTAAGGGTATTTGGATTTTTTTCCTAAGCCATAAAATCATCATAAACACAAAATTTAACCCCTAATTGACCTAAATACTCATCATTATTCTTTTTCTCTCAAATTAAAAATCCCCTCTTTCAAGAACAAGAAACCCTAGCTCTCAAGAATCAAGGTCAAATCTCAAGAACTCTCCATCAATCCTTCCAAATTCATCTTCCCAAGTGTATTATATGTTAATCCATGGATCCCTTTCATCCATGGTGTCCAATAAACCTTTTTAAATCATAATCGCTTCAAGTTATTATGTTTTAAATTGTGATTTCACCCATGAATCCCCATGAACTGTGATTCTATACCATGTTACCATGAAATCATTATCATTATTTAGTCCTCCATGTTTTAATGTTATTATTTACTGAATTAAACCATAATTTAATGTTATTATGATGAATTCATGCTATTCCTACAAATTCCATGACATTCCTATGATTGCTTTAAACCATGAACAACAAGTGTTTGATAAAAGGCCTACAAGAGTGATTTATCTAATAAGAGCCTTCAAGTTTTGGTCTTCAATCTTTAGTGTCTTTTTAGTATTATTATTTTGAGACCTGGGGGTATTGAATACCCGAATCCATAGTTTTTTGTTTAGTCTAGCCTCAGTACATTATAGAATAGTCTTCAGATTATATTATGAGCATTATCAGAATAGTTAGATATTAGTTATTCAACTCAGAAAAGTCTAGATCTCAGTGTCTTTCAGTTGGGAGTAGGATTTAGCACCGAACAAGTGTAGGGATGGTGAATTCCCTATTAGATAGGCAGAGTCATTAATAGCAGTGCCTATACTCTAGAACTACATAGCCAGCATAGGATATGAGTAGTCATCCATCAGATTAGGCTTAACTATCTCGCAGGGGTCACCCGTCAATTCATGCTTGACACCCTTAGTCCTTCGGACATTCTATCAGTTTAGTGGATCCATACAGCTATTTTTAGTACCCATGGCACGGTATTAACACCCTTCCAGCTGGGGTTACAGGTTAGACCCTGATTATCTCAAATTGGGGAATGTTAGTTATATAATACCTCCCACAGTCTTAAATATAGTCTCAATTACAGTCCCATCTTAGTTATTCAATCTTAGTGTTATTTGACCAAAGCATACAGATTTTAGTTATTTCAGTATTTTAGTATTTTAGTATTTCAGTTTACAAATTTTACTCATTTATGTTATATGCTTGGTCATGCATCCTCAGTATTTACAGATTTCCATGCATTATCAACATCTACAAATTCCATGCTCTCTACTCAGTACTCCATGCTTTACATGCATATCCAGTAAATTATTAGTTATGTTCATAAAACCATGCATATTAGCCTACCTCATTTAGCATACCAATACATTCAAAGTACTGATCGCATACCTTTCTTTTGCGCTATGATGTATCATATCATAAGTGTTGACGATCAGTTCTTGGATCACACTTAGTCCTTTATATCATCAGTAGTACAGTAGCAGTGGTGAGTCCTCATCATCCGAGGAAAAATTATATTACTTCATGTCTTTATCTCAGTAGTTAGTACAATTAGATGGGGCATGTCTCATCAACTCATAATATCCAGTTTAGAGGCTTTTCAAATTCTATAATTAGCTATTCAAACTATTTAGGTTTTAGTATTTTTACCAGATTCATAATTCAGTAGTTATTTCATTATTAAAAACCTTATAGAATTTCAGTTATTCTTTTGCATTCATGATTATATTATTCAGTGCTCACAGCAGGTACCAGCTCATAGGTTAGCTTGTGGTCTCTCGGGACCGTAAAAACCATGTAACGACTAGGGGGTAGTCTCGGGTCATTACAAACTTGGTATCAGAGCCTAAGGTTTTAAACTGTCCTAGGAAGTCTGAAAGTTGTGTCGAGTAAAGTCTTGTACATGGGTGAGTAGCGCTCCACACTTATGGACGAGAGGCTATAAGGAGTTTAGGAAAAGTTTACCTTCTTTCAGTACTTATGTCATATGAGTGAGAAAGATATCAAGTGAAACTCCTTTACTAATCCATTTCTTCCTTTCATTTACAGAACATGCCTCCCAAGAAGAACGGAAGAAGAACTGAACTCAGCCAGCCCCTCAGCCCATCCAGGAAAATTTTCTGAATGAGCATGTCACTCACGCAGGATTCAGGGTTGCATTCACTACTCTAGAAGAATCCGTAGTAGCACAGAATAAATTGCCAGATGTTGTTCCAACCAACCCATTGGCCAATACTACTGTAACCAGAATTTAGGATTTCACGTGGATAAATCCTCTTTCCTTCACGGGGCCCAAGTCTGAAGAGGATTCACTAGAATTCTTAGATATGGTTCAGAAGGTAATGGATGCTATGGGGGTGATATCTAGTAAGAGTGTCTATTTAGTTGCATATCAACAACAGGATATAGCCCATACTTTGTTTAACCAGTAAAAATTTAATAGAGGTGTTGATGCAGGAAGTATACAATGGGAAGAGTTTGCCATAACTTTCTCAAATATATTCTTTCCATTAGGGTTGAGGGAGGCCAAGGTGTTAGAATTTATTAATTTGAGGCAAGGAATCATGAGTGTGAGGGAGTATTCTCTCAAGTTCACTCAGTTAGCTAGATATGCTCCTCATGTGGTAGTTGACAGTAGGTCTAAGATAAGTAAGTTTGTGTTTGGCATATCTGATAGTATGTTTAAGGAGTGTAGGACCGCAATTCTGATTAGTAATATAGACTTGTCTAGGATGATAGTTCATGCTCAAAAGATAGAGCCAAAGTCAGAAGGTGGTAACCGTCCTCAATTTAATCAGAGGTCTTCAGCCCCAGTACCTTCTTCAGCTAGTGCCCTAGTACCCTAATTCAGACACAACAATAGGGACAGGGCACCAGGCTCTAAGTCCCAGGTCAGTGTTAGCAGTGCTCATAAAGCTTCTTAATGTCAAAAGTGTGGAAGACACCATCAAGGTGAGTATAGATCAGGTAGTGATGTGCTCTTTGGAAGTGGCAGGCCAGGCCATCAGATTTGGAAGTGTCGGGTAGTTTCTCAAAAAGGTAAGGATGCGCTCCAACAGGGCCAATCCCATCAATCGTCAGTTCCATCAGGTTTCCTAACTCAGCAGGGTGCTATTTCTAGTTCTACCAGTGGTTATCATTCGAAAAGATTATATTCTCTTCAGTCCCTCCAAGATCAGGAAAATTCTCCTGATGTAGTTACTGGTAGGTTGCAGGTCTTTTACTTACATATTTATGCTTTACTAGACCCTAGATCTTCTCTTTCTTTTGTAAGTCTAGTGTTACCAGTGGTTATCTACCCCTGTGGGCATTTCCATTATATCCAGACAGGTATACAGGAATTGTTCGGTCACAATATCTCAAAAAGATACTTTAGTTAATCTCATGGAGTTAGAGATGAAGGATTTTGACATCATTGTCGGCATGGATTGGCTTCACTCATGATATACCTAAGTTGATTGTAGAAATAGAATAGTTCATTTTCAATTTCCAAATGAACTAGTCCTTGAATGAAGGGGTATTACTACAGCTCTTAGGGTCAGTTGATTTCTTATGTTAGACCCATAAAGATGATATCCAAGGGGTGTGTCTATCATCTTGTATGAGTCAAAAACTCTAACTTAGAAACTCCTACTCTTGATTCAGTCCCAGTATTAAATAAATTCTCAGATGTATTTCCTGAAGATCTTCCCGGAGTTTCTCCCGAAAGGAAAATTGACTTTGGAATAGACTTTCTCCCAAATACTCAGCCTATATCTATTCTTCCATAAAGAATGGCTCCAGATGAACTCAAAGAACTGAAAGACCAATTAAAGGATCTCTTAGATAAGGGATTTATTAGACCCAGCGTCTCCTCGTGGGGCACACCTGTTCTATTCATGCATAAGAAAGATAGTTTTTTCAGAATGTGCATAGACTACCGTCAGTTAAACAAGGTCACAGTTAATAATAAATATCCACTTCCTAGAATCGATGACTTGTTTGACCAACTTTAGGGTGCCAGTTATTTTTCCAAGATAGACCTCAGATCAGGCTATTACCAGCTTAGAGTCAGAGAATGTGACATTCAAAAAATAGCTTTCCAAACTTGGTATGGTTACTTTAAATTTCTAGTCATGTCCTTTGGTCTTACAAATGCTCCAGTAGCCTGCATGGACTTGATGAACTGAGTGTTCATGAAGTACTTGGACATATTCGTCATAGTCTTCATTAATGATATTCTTTTCTATTCTCATAGCGAAAGAGATCATGCAGATCATCTCAGCATAGTGCTTCAGACTCATAGAGCTCATCATTTGTTCACTAAATTGAGTAAGTGTAAATTTAGGCTAAGATCAGTAGCACTCCTTGGTCATATTATTTCTGTTAATGGCATTAGAGTTGATCCTCAAAAGACTGAAGTAGTGAGAAACTGGACTAGACCCATCTCTCCATCAAATATCAGGAGTTTCTTAGGTTTAAAGGGCTATTAACATTGGATTGTTGAAGTTTTTTCTTCTATTGCATCCCCCATGTCCAGATTAACTCATAAGAAAGTTAAGTTTCAGTGGTCAAATTCATGCGAGAAGAGTTTTCAGGAGTTGAAGACTCGACTCACCTCAGCCCTAGTCTTGACTCTACCAGATGGTTCAGATAGTTTTGTTGTATACTGTGATACATCTAGAATAGGTTTGGGTTGTGTCCTCATCTAGAGAGGTAAGGTCATAGCCTATGCCTCCAGATAGGTTAAACTCCATGAGAAGAATTATTTGACTCATGATCTTGAGCTAGCAGTTGTAGTGTTTGCCATAAAAATTTGGAGGCATTACTTGTATGGGGTGCATGTAGATGTGTTCACAGATCACAAAAGACTTCAGTATGTGTTCTCTCAGAAAGATTTGAATTTGCGTTAGATAATATGATTAGAGTTATTGAATGATTATGACATGAGTATTTTGTATCATCCGGGCAAGGCCAATGTAGTGGTTGATGCTCTCAGTAGAATGTTTATGGGTAGTGTAGATCATGTTAAGGATAGTAAGAAGAAGTTAGCTCAGGAATTTCATTAGCTTACCCGACTAGGTGTTCGTTTACTCGATTCAGTAGAAGGTAGTGTATGGGTGCAGAGTAGCTAGAGTCATCTCTAGTCTCTGAGGTGAAGGAAAAGCAGGATAGAGATCCCAATCTAGTTAAATTAAGAGAATCAGTCAGAGATCAGAAGGTGGAGCTTTTCTCCCAAGGGAGAGATGGTGTTTTCCGTTATCATGGTAGATTGTGTGTACCTGGTGTAGATGATTTGAGGAAACAAATTCTTACAGATGCGTATGGGATGCGTTACTCTATTCATCTAGGGGCCACTAAGATGTATCATGATTTGCGGGAGATCTATTAGTGGAATTGGATGAAGAGAGATATTGCAGAGTTTGTAGGTAAGTGATCTACATGTCAACAAGTTAATGTTGAGCACTAGAAACCTAGTGGGTCCATGCAAAAGTTTAGTATTCCCATATGGAAATGGGAGGAAGTGAACATGGACTTTGAACAGGTTTTCCTCGTACCCATCATCAACATGACTCTATTTGGGTTATCATAGATAGGATGACCAAATCAGCTCATTTCTTACCAGTCCATACCTCTCATTCTACTGAGGACTATGACAATCTCTATCTCAGAGAGTTGGTTAGGTTGAATGGTGTTCCCTTATCTATCAGCTCAGATAGAGGTACTCAGTTTACCTCTTACTTCTGGAAAGTGTTCTAAAAGGTTCTTGGTACCCAAGTCCATCTCAGTACAGCCTTCCACCCTCAGACAGACGGTCAAGCAGAAAGGACCATTCAAACTCTTGAGGATATGCTACGAGCATGCGTTGTTGATTTCAAGGGTAGTTGGGATATCTATTTTCCTTTGATTGAATTGGTATACAATAACAGCTATCATTCCAGTATCCGTATGGCTCCATTTGAGGCTCTCTATGGTAGGAGACATAGATCTCCAATTAATTAGTTTGAAGTAGTTGAGGTTGTAGTAGTATGGCCTAACTTGGTGTTTGATACGTTAGAAAAGGTTCAGTTGATCACAGAAAGTCTTAAGACTGCCCAGAGCCGACAGAAATCATATGTAAATATGAGGAGAAAGGATCTCAATCTTGAGGTCGGTGACTTCGTGTACTTGAAAATTTCTCCTATGAAGGGAGTAAAGAGATTCGGCAAGAAAGGGAAACTCAGTCCCCGATATGTCTGTCCCTTCAGAATTCTCAGTCGTTTTGGAAAGATAGCTTACGAGCTTGAGTTGCCTTCACATTTATCCTCAGTACACCTAGTGTTCCGTGTCTGATTGTTAAAAAATTGTATTGGTGATCCAGCTGTAGTTGTTACCTTAAAAAGTGTAGATATTCCGAACAGTCTTTCCTTTGAGGAAGTCCCAGTTAAAATTCTTGATCATTATGGTTGTAGACTAAGGAACAAAGAAGTTCCACTAGTCAAAGTTCTTTGGCGGAATCAGTCCATTGAGGGAACCACTTGGGAAGCAGAGGCAGATATGCGGACCTAGTACCCTTATCTTTTCTCTGTGAATCCAGATTCAGTATAAGTTACCAATCTACTTAAGATTTTCTTTTCTCTATCATGCTCAGTTTCAGCCGCACATCATGTTTATGTCAATCGTGCATTCATGCATCAGTTCAGTCATGTATTCCATACATCAGACATGCATATTAAGAGTGTAATCTCAGTCTATCAGTTCCCTAATCCTAATCAGTTTCATTTGGGGATGAATGATACCAAGGGGAGATATTATAACACCACGTATTTCCCTACCATAATCTAAGTCCCAATATATGAGTATTCATAGATGAAATTTTTTTAACACTCATTATTTTTTAGTTTAGAATCTGACATTGCATAGGAAATTCAGTTACCTTTCCAACGATATAAAATTCGTCTAAATTCGATAACCGAGTAAGATGTTATGGAAATTTTAAGTTCCAGTCGTTAAACACCGTTATTTTAAACCTTAGCACGTCGTGTAGGCAACCCAAAAGATAATTGTCGATTTTCAGTATGAATTCACGATCATGGCGCATCGCGGAGCTGGCCAATTTCCTATTTGTCAATTTCAAGTGGGCCTCCGCGATCAAGGTGCATCGCGGCGATGGCCAAATTGGCATCCACAGGCTTACCACAATAGTGGCGCATCGTGGTGTTTGTCCAGGTCCCAATTATCCCATTTCCAGTGGCTTGGCGCGATAGTGGCGCATCGCGCCAAGGCCAAAAATTGGGATTTTAGTTTCCAGCTTGTGTTTTTAAATTCGTATAAGGGTATTTGGATCTTTTTCCTAAGCCCTAAACTTGTCCTAAACATGAAATTTAACCCCTAATTGACCTAAATACTCATCATTGTTCACTTTCTCTCAAACTAAAAATCCCCTCTTTAAAGAACAAGAAACCCTATCTCTCAAGAATCAAGGTCAAATCTCAAGAACTCTCCATCAATCCTTCCAAATTCATCATCCCAAGTATGTTAGATGTCCATCCATGGATCCCTTTCATCCATGGAGTCCAAGCAACCCTTTTAAATTATAAAATTGTGATCTTTTTAAGTTATTATGTTTTAAATTGTTATTTCACCCATAAATCTCCATGAACTGTGATTCTATACCATGTTACCATGAAATCAATGTCATTATTGAATCTTCCATGTTTTAATGTTATTATTTACTGAATTAATTCATGATTTAATATTGTTATGATGAATTCATGTTATTCCTACAAATTCCATGGCATTCCTATGATTGTTTTAAACCATGAAATACAAGTGTTTGATAAAAGGCCTACAAGAGTGATTTATCTAATAAGAGCCTTCATGTTTTGGTCTTCAAGCTTTAGTGTCTTTTCAGTATTGTTGTTTTGAGTCCTGGGGTATAAAATACCCGAAAACCATAGTTTTTTATTTATTCTAGCCTCAATACATTGCAGAATAGCCTTCAAATTATATTATGAGCATTATTAGAATAGTCAGATATCAGTTATTCAACTCAGAACAGTCTATTATCTCAGTGTCTTTCAGTTGGGAGTAGGATTTAGCACCGAGCGAGTGTAGGGATCATGGCTTCCCTGTCAGATAGGAAGAGTTGTTAGTAGTAGTCCCTATACTCCAGAACTCCGTAGCCAGTATAAAATATGTGTAGTAACCCATCAGATTAGGCTTGACTATCTCGCAGGGGTCACCCGTCAGTTCAGACTTGACACTCTTAGTCCTTTGGACATTCTATCAGTTTAGTGGATCCACATAACCATTGTTAGTACCCGTGGCATGATATTAACACCCTTATAGCTGGGGTTGTAGGTTGGACTCCGATTAGCTCAAATTGGAGAATGTCGGTTAGATGATACCTCCCACAGTCTCAGATATAGTCTCAGTTACAGTCCCAACTCAGTTATTCATTCTTAGTGTTGTTTGACCAAAGCATAGAAATTTTAGTTATTTTAGTATTTCATTTTATAGATTTTACTCATTTATGTTATATGCTTGGCCATGCATCCTAAGTATTTACAAATTTCCATTCATTATCAGCATCTACAGATTTCCATGCATTATCAGCATCTACAGATTCCATGCTCTCTACTCAGTACTTCATGCTATACATGCATATCCAGTTAATTATTAGTTCTGTTCATGAAACCATACATATTAGCTTACCTCATTTACCATACTAGTACATTCAAAGTATTGATCGCATACCTTTCTTTTACGCTATGATGTATCATATCATAGATGTTGATGCTCAGTTCCCGGATTGTACTTAGTCCCTCAGATCATCAGCAGTACAGTGGAAGTGGTGAGTCCTTATCATCCGAGGATAGATTATATTACTTTATATCTTTATCTCAGTAGTTAGTAGAGTTAGTTGGGGCTTGTCCCATCAACTCGTAGTATCCAATTTAGAGGTTTTTCAGACACTACAGATACCTATTCAGACTATTTAGATTTTAGTATTTTTACCAGATTCATAATTCGGTAGTTATTTCATTATTAAAAACCTTATGACATTTTAGTTATTCTTTTTTGTTCATGATTATATTATTTAGTGCTCACAGCAGGTACCAGCTCATAGGTTAGCTTGTGGTCTCTCGGGACCGTAAGAACCATGTAACGACTAGGGGGTAGTCTCGGGTCATTACAATAAGTTATATTTAGTTATTTTTCAATATTTTCTTTATCTTAGATATTCGGAGTTAGTTCGGGGTTTGTCTCATCAACTCCTCATATTTTAGAGGCTTTCAGACAGTCATATTTTCTTTTAGTTGTATCTTCTGTTAAGAATTGTTGAGTGATGCTTCAATATTCCACCTTAATAATATTTTTATATTAGTTTATCTTCCGCATGTGATACCTTATTATTATCATAGTCAATGATCATGCCAGGTACCAGATCATGGGTTAGCTTGGTGTCACTTATGGCCTTAAGCACCATGTTATGTCTATGGTGTTTCCTTGGGTCATGAAAATATCAAAAGGTATCTTATGAATAACTCAAAGAGAAATCCAAGATTTCTAGATGATGTGGTGATAGATGTCCTTGGTGATCTTACAGAAGATAGATCTGATATCATGTTACCTAAAAGTGATTCTCTCCATAAGAATAAAAAAAGTAAAGATGAACTTGATGTCAAATAAAAGTATAAAAGAAGTTATATTTAGTTTGAAGTTAAGGGTAAAATAAAAAAGTCCCAAATGAATCTTATAGTTTTCCTTGAGAAGATTTGGGAATTTAAAGGAGACCTAGTTCGGATGAAGGAAGATCTTGAGAAATCTCTTAAATGGATAGGGACCTCACGAGTTATGAATGATCTAACTAATAAGAAGCTCATTGGTGATGGAACTCATAGTTGTCTAAAAAATAAAGAAACTTAGAATGAAGTTACTTATGACTTCAATGAAAAGGGGGCATCTAATTTAATAAATTAGCTATATGAGAGTCATGGAAAGTATGAACATAGGAAGGGCGCAAGTGGAACAAACAATCATGGAAAGATAAAACTTTAGGAATAGTAGGATTCAAAGTAAAAATTTAAGGGACCTGGTCTCATCTCAAAAAGGCTCATGTTTCTAGTGTAGACAAAGAAAAATTTGATTCTTTCCTTGGCCTATCTTTCAAAATCAAATTTGAAATGAGTTCTCAAAATTAACACTTGAAATACTAAGAAGGGAGGAGTGAGAGAAGGAAGCAAAAACATGTTCTTGAATTGTATCTTCTTAGACCTTATGAATGAATTTTTTTGCTATCACACATGGAATTTCCAGAGAGAAGTCTCTCTCTTTGAAATAAAAAGATTCACAATACATTGTCTCGTGGAATCAACAAAATGTGTTCACTATTAATGGATGGATCTAATTGGTAAATGTTTCTTGGATATGTGTAATTAAATCTAGTGTTGGAATCAGCAGTTGGCATATTAGAACAAGGTACCACTCTCAAAAGAGTGAAGGGAAAATATGAGATAGGTATTAGTTACATGAAGGTGTGTAGCACAAATGATCAAGGTATGTACCAGTCTCATTGAGAAACTCAGTAAGGTTTAATTCAAAAAAAAAAAAATTCCTAACCCCAAATTATATTAAACTAATTAACTTTATCACTTGAATGTTTCATATTTCGGCTAGAAAGTGGGCTCATATGTCCACGTAGGAGTATAATTCATCATGTCTAACTAAAAATTGTACACACATAGGTATACAGGTAGAGATGAATCAGCACCTCAGTTGTGGAAGGATAGGAGAAATAGATTACATAAACTAAGATTCATGGAGGGACCTGATTTCCCTAAGGTTAGTCTAACTTTCTTAACTTTAGGAATTTTTTAAATTAAAAGAAAATAATACTTTCATGTCAGCCACATCTATTACATCTTATTAGTAAAGTTGGCTTGAATGAAAAGAATATCAATATGTCATTTTCTCTCCCTATTTGACATAGCTCTTCTCACACTTCTTTTTATTATATCGCAACCGCTTCTTTTTATTATATCGCAACCGTCCCTTTTAATTCATTTTCTCTGAATTTTTTTTATATATTTTAAATTACTTCTCCATATTTTTGAATTTTCTAATGTCCTCTTAAATGTTTCTTATATCATTCTAAATTTATAACCTGCATCAAAATTTCAAACCCCAATTCTCCTACAAGCCCACCAATGTACTCCTTAGAACTTAGACTTCTATAACTACTATTTAAGTCAAAGCATCCCCATTAAATAAAGATCTAATAAACACACTTATTGTTACTTTAGTTCTAGTTCCCTTTTTTGGTTTCCCTTGTCATTTTAATCAACATATCGACCAAAATATATCTAACAAGGTTATTGAGGATACAAATATATAGGTTTCAAACAAGGAAAAAAGTAAGGTATCAACTAACAAAACTCTAAAAAACAACAGTGATTGAGTACATATGTTGAGCAAGAAATTTCTCAATATTGGAGGACCAAAATCAAGAACTTGATGTTGTAATAATTCAAAGTTAGAATTCTAAAATAAATGGTAGTGTGGAAGATTCCTTGATGTTTGAGAAAACAATGGAACCCAATATGCAGGAGAACTACCTATGGAAAAATGAACTTTCTCAAACATACTGTATGTAAGTGCTTAAATTGTTGGAATGATGGAATGAAATGAAAATATAGGTGATGTTTGAGTTTATGGGAAAATCTTACAATGTTTATCAAATTCTTAAAAGCTTTAATGGTTCACCTAAATATGATGGGACTCCTATATCCCATGTTACACAAGTCCTCAAAGATAGATATAATATGGAGAGTTATTATTGCAGAAATTCATAAGACTAGTTCCAAGCGGAATCTGCACCACTAGGGGTAGCAAAGGATATTGATTAAATATGATGAGAAGATAAGAAAATCACAAACAATCCTAGAGAAGAAATTGAAAACAAAAACCATTGTGGTTATGATGATCCACCAGTGAAAGTAGTAACATTGATGAGAAAGAAGCAATTAAAGAAGAAGACATAAAATTATATATTAATGTATCCAAGAGAAGTGGCGAGATAGCATACACACTTAATAAAAAGAAATTGACAGTATATGCTAAGTAAAGAAAGTATATTGATGTACCTGGTCCCTCAAAAATAGTTTATCAATTGAAAGGGAGAAATAACAATGATGTCTTAAATAGTGAGGGACCCGGTATTGAGCATAGAGAAAAATGTATTGAAATGACGTATGAAGAGGTTTAAGGAATCACAAGACAATAAACTTACTTCATGGATAGATGTTTGATACATATATTGTTGAAATGCCTGGAATGTGGAACCTGGTGTCAATGGTATAGTTCCAAAAATGTCTTTACTTGTTCGATCATCATCTTCCTAATATTTTTATACTAAATAGGTCATGGTTTTTAATGCTAATATTGAATATTGTATTTGGAACAATAGTGTGATAACTCATGTTCGAGGATTAAAATTTACCTGGATGGTGAGGTGCTTAGGAAAATACTTGAGGTAAATACTAATGAAATCAGTTTCCTTGAGAAAAAGGCAACATTACGGAAATTTCTTGAGATATCTAGTAAGTTTGAGGAAAACAAGTCTGAGTGCCTTCTCAAGAAATAGATGAAGTTCGACAATGAATTTGTGTTTGAATTTGTCATTAATATTCTACTCCCATGATCTAAAAAAAAATGGTGCATCTAAAGTAGACCATTCGTAATGGAAACAATATCATATTTTTAACATAATAATCTTCATGCATGAATACTAAAGTATATGAACAAGGGTGTGAATGAGATAAAAGGAAAGCATGGTCTGCCATCTGTGTTCTTGCTCAACAAAGTGTTTAAATTTTTAAGTAGGACTTGGTAAGGGAATTTCCTCTTCTAGGATGCATATTTTCACCATTTGTATATTGGGAGAATACAAAATTATCAAGAAAAAGGTAGGTGTGAGCTCTCATTTAGTTGTCTCTGATGTTATCACAACTCAGAGAAAAAAAATGAAGAAGTGGATCATATGACTATATTTCTTTCTCAAAGAGATACTGAAATAGCTCAATTAAAGTATACTCTACAACTGGCCTTCATTAAACACACGGATGAACCCAGTGTGGTGAATGCTTTTAAAGATGAAAATGATATACTAAATGTAAATTGATAGAGTTGACCGGCAAGCTTCTTAAGCTCATGTTGATTTAGATGAACATTTTACTCAACTTCTTAAGTATCTTTCTATTCTGTCCTCCTAAGCCATATTGTCTTAGTCTTCATGATCCTATTGTTCCTACTATTTCTTATTGTTTATGGTATGTATTTTTATATTCCTTTTGTAATGATTGTTGGACTATCCTAAATATGAATGATGTTTTTTCAATATGCTTGCAAACTTCTTGATCTAATGTTGCTATTTTTCTACTTTTGAGAGTGTTGTCCATATGGACAGGAATTAATTTGCTTAGATTTTATGTTTCTTTTGTAATGATTGTTGGACTATATTAAATATGAATGATGTTTTTTCAATATGCTTACATACTTATTGATCTTATGTCGCTATTTTTCTACCTTTGATAGTGTTGTCCTTGTGGACAGGAGTTAATTTGCTTATACTTTTGCTTATTCTTTTTAATGATGCCAAAAGAGGGAATAATTAGGATAAGAGAAAAAAATAGCGATAAAAAGGGGAAATTAATATTGTGATAGGGTGAACTGATGCTGGATCTGATGCTGATGACAAGAGGAACTGATGTTGGGTTCTGATATGCAATGTGACAAGGGAATCCAATACGAAAGTCTCTATGTTTTTCATCATCAAAAAGGGGGAAATGTTGGGTTCTAGCCTTGTTCTTATTTTGTTTTGATTGTGGTCATGTCTAATAAGCGAAACCTAGTTTATGCAGTATCTGATTATTACTTATGTTCAATTGTTTGTTCTAAACTGGTCTCTTAGTGAGCAATTTTGTAGTTTCACACATTTTCCATATATGCCAGTTGTCAAGTGTTTTTATAGAAAATGTCAGTACATTACTATGACAAATCTTATTTTTCATTCAAGCATCTAACAATGAGGAAGCTTCTTTCCCAATATTTATCATATATATAACATCCTTAAGGAAAAAAGCTCAATCCTTTGCACAAATCAAAAGAATTTTTTCTCAATGAAAAACCCTCAGTTCATAGTGCAAGACTAAACAACTTAGAAATTCTTTACTCATAGTTATTTATGTTTTTGTTTCTAGGTTGATTAATGTTCTTATTGTGGTCTTACACTGTTAAACTCATATCTCATTCATGAAATTCCAGTGAGCAATTTTTATGCAACTTTTGATCAAAGGGTGGGTTATTTTGGAGCTACTGGTAGATAATAAAGAGCTCATGGTAGAGCTATTATGAGGGTGTGTTTCAATAAATCTATTGCATGAGTGTAGGAATTAGGAGGTTAATTCCTAATCCATTATTGAAGGTTACTCAATTTTTAATGAAGTGTTGGTGAAATCCTACTAGGGTATGTCATGGGTTTTATTCTTTGAGCAAAGAGTATCCACGTAAAATTCATATATCTTTACTTTATTGCATTTTCGTTTTCATTTAAGTTTTCTGTTATTGGGGTTTCTAGAACCTGGTTCTCTATCAGGTCCCTGCATCATGATGAACTATAGTAACTCATCATTATTTACCTTTAACCTTTGTCTTCTCCCTATCACAACATTGTGAAATAACCTTGTATTCTTGTCACCATTCTAAAATCACTAATCTCTTTCCTTCTATTGCCAGTATGATTCCTATAAAGCTAACTACTTATTGTACTTAACTTTAGCTTTTGGTATAATAATTCTAGTCTCAGTGGATGAGCCGTCTTCAAACACCCGCTCCTTCCTTTTGCAATATCCTCCCTAATTATCAATTATTGAAAAATATCTCCATAAGTCTATCTACTCTAAAATGTTAAGGCCCTTTTTATTTTTTGATTTTCTTCTTAAAATTTAAAAAAGGATTGAAGAAATTTAGTACCCCAATTTAGTCTAACCACTTCCTTAAATAACTCATGACAAGACAAGATTTAAGTGATTTGAAAGGTTTACAGAAGTATGGTGTATTAGCATGACAAGTCAATAAAAGAGGGGCATGATCAGACCCAGTTCTTGGTAAATGTCCCACTTTATACAATAATACAAATCCTTGTCACTCAACTAAGTGAATGGGATAACCTTAATTTCACTTGACCAAGATCACAAGACTCAATCAAAGTCCAAAAGTCTTCAGTGTTACTATCTGAAATAGAAAGACCCCTATCATTTCTTCCCTATTCAACACAATACTAAAATTTCCACCAACAAGCAATAGAAGATTATGCCCCTGGGAAACATTGAATAGATCATCCTAAAGATCTTGCCTTATATTATTATCACATTTAGCATACACTAGAGTTGTGCATATTAAAAACCAAAAGCTTGGTCCAACAGATTTAGAGTTAGTTATTGATTAGAATCTCCAATAACTGAGATATCATATCCATGATTAATAAAGACCCATGACTGTCTATTTAGGTTATGAACTAAAAATTTCATATTAACTTTGGACCTATATCTTTTTATGTTTCTAGTATGCTGGAAAGGTTCTAGTAAAGCCACAAAAGCAAACTTATAAAAAAAAATGTGAGCATTTGCACACTTTGAAATATTTTTTGTGACCTTAATGAACTTATGTCCCAAAAAAAAGCTTTCAACATTTACTTCTTTGATTTGATATCACCTTCCTCTTTGGTTGCACCCTAATTGGTTGAGAGGCATCTTTATTTCCTTGTGTTTCCCCTTCATTCATATTTCATTACCTTGATAGCCCTTGTGGATAGGTCTGTATCCTTAATTACTGATTCTTCATTCAAATCATCACCATACTTGTCCTCATTATCTATTCATCTATTTATCTCCTTTAATTTATCTCGAACATTATACGACACTATATCATGTAAGTCTTTCTATGAGATTTTATAGCACAAAAAATAATTAGAGATTTATATATTGAACTAGTTATGGTAATTCTACAAGGGATTGAGAGTCTGAACTTGATCCATGAGACCTAATACAATGATTTCTTCTTACGTTGTAATTTTTGTCCTTTTCTATTCATTATTTTGAGAATTTTCATCAGCAACAACATTGCTCAACCCTTCCTTATCCACTGTTATGACATCCCTTTTCTTGATTTCAGTAAACCATTACTATTCTTATTTCTAATTTGATGTTGACTTGCAGGGCCTTTTGGATTTGTTGCAGCCTCATTCCCATGATCCACTAACACATCCTTATCATCAGTAAGACCTTCTGTTCTCTTTCTTTCAAATTCGCTAAATTTGTTTTAGGTTAGGGTTTCACAGTGACAAGTTGAGATTTTTCAGTTTCATTCCCATTAGTCTTTCATTTAATAATTTAAATTGAATTTTTGTTCTTTAATAAATGCTATTTATAACTTTTATTTAACGAAACAAACATCTCTTGTAATATATTTAGTTTGCACAAATGGAATTCTGAAAGAATCCCAAGAACCCAATAGAAATCTATTTCAGACATAGCAAAATATAGTGCATCAGGTCACTGGCATGACCTTTTAAGTGATTTTATGATTGCTTATGCGATCATCCCATATTTTACAATGGGTTGCTTAAGAGACACTATCCATCTGATCAGTAATCGTGTAAGCGATAATCAGTTCGCTTAAGTGGATATTGCTTATGGGATATTGGGTTGGGGTAAGATATACCTTCCCTTACTTTTGGGTTACATAAGATACAAGTGAGTCGCTTAAGCAATGGTCATGTAAAAGACAGTCGCATAAGAGACGGTAGCGAAAGCAACGATTGAGTAAGCAATAGTGTTGTCTCTTATGCGACCCCTGGTAGCTTTAAATACCCTCTACTCCACTTACTTTTCTACAAATTCTTCCACCATTTTGACACTAAATTGAGAGCTCAAAGAGAGTAAACGGTGGGAAATCATCCTTATAGATTATTGTAATCTAACCTAACTCATCTCTGATATTTACCTTAAATTTCCATCCTAAATCTTTGTAAAATTCATAGAAATTAGGGCTTAAATTAATAAACTTTGAGGGTCGATCTGAGACCCAAATTGTGATCCATTTGTTCTCAACTTTTGAGCAAAACTACCATGTTCTTCAAGGGACCTAATGAGGGGTTCAATTTTGGATTCCATTTGTGAGCTTGTAAACTTTGACTCTATCTTTAATACAACAATATGGGACTCATTTGAATCCTAATGGCATATAGATTAGATTTTTGATAGTATGACTATATTTTAGGATAGTAGAGTGAAGACGATTAATTTGTGGATGATTTAATGGTTACGGTTCGGCTTCGAGGTAGGCTTTTGTCTACTCTTCTTCTTAAGATGGTGTTTTTATATGTTTCATGTTAGATAGGGCTGTTTGGATATTTTTCTTCATAGAACACTGTGACATAGCCTAACCTGTGAGATTGGGGGCTAGAAGTGTATTTGACCCTTAAGTTGAAATACTTATTATACTTCTATAATCCTATTACTTTCTATATAGATAGAGATAATTTAGAGTATAATTATGATATTAGTATCGATATGGAATTGGAGTTAGGTATTGGAAGCATGATTAGTATGATTGGTCTTATTTTATTAAGTTAAGGGGAATTGCCTTAGTTTCTTTTATTTTAGATGGGATTAACTTAGTTGTTTGTGGTTGGGAAGAACTACTAACTTAGGGATATTTATGCCTTATTCAACATCTAGAAGTAAAATTAGATACATTATCCTAGCCCACTATAGAAGCTTGTCTAATGGATATAGGGTATTAGAAGTGGGCTCTTCTAGTTCACGTTATGCCAAGACATGTGTTAGTTGTCGTAAACTATTACACATGTTAGCATGTTAGGAATAGTTGATAATAATAAATCTTTAGTATATTTAATATATTACCCGGTGCATTGTTATGTTTTTTTTCTTGAATCATGATGTTATGGCTATGTCAGATAAATATTTGGGTCTAACATCATGATATTGATGTTGTAGTTTTTTCAGACATATTATTGGGACCAAGGCTATGTTTATGATATTAGTTAGATTTAGGGAAGTATTTATACTTATAAAGGTAGTGGTTGTAGTTTATAGATCGATTGTTGCATATAATGGTATTGTTTTGATATTGGTGATGGAATACAAAGGTCTAGTACGTTCAATATCACTTAGATAATAAATGGTACAATTCCAACTGAGAATGTTATTTTACTAAACTTATTCTAAAAAAGAATTTGATCCCACTTACAACTTTTCAAACAGGTATCTTCATAATGGGAATCACACCATCTTAATAATAACTTATGAGCCTTCAAGATTTATAATGATGATCTTAAAGATTTGATCCAAATAGATTTTGGTCTGTAGTTTTATAGTTATTATTTACCCCAATCATGAGAGATTTGAATCCTTTCTAAACTTTGATAATGATATATTATCGTAGTTTAGCTCGAGCGATGGATTTATAAATTTACCCTCTTTTATCCATGGTTATAGTCGTGGACTTATATAAATGTATACATATAAATATATCTATGTTATTGAATAAATACTTGATTGATAATGATATTGATGATATCAGTTGCGAATAGTACAGCGATTGATGATGATATTGATGATATTAGTTTTGGTTTAAGGTTGACGATTGATGATGCTATTAATGATATGAGTTTTGATTTATGTCTAGAGATTGATGATTATATGAGTTCTTTATCAAGTCTGTGATTGATAATATGTAATACCCCATATTTATTCCCTTGAAAACTTCTTGAGCTTTACGCTCACTGCCCTGGTTACGGCTTATCCCTATGAGTCATAGGATTTCCTGACGAGTCATTGGGATGAGTTATAACCAAACTAGTAAGTTTGTGGCCTGATTCTTCTCTTAGTAGGAGTGGCTCACTAAGATCTGTAAGAGTTTGTTACGAGTCATTAGGTGTAATTGTAGGGTGTCCAATGTAAGTATCATTTTGTGTTCTGCGTTGACTATGACTTGACCCTATGAGTCGTAAGGTCTCATTATGGATTGGTTGGTTGAGACATAAGTATAATAATTTAGGGTGCCGTAGTGGTACTTCCTTTGTTATGACTAGTGGTTATGAGTCGTAAGGACTGGCTATGAGTTAAAATTTGACTCGTATTCAAAGACAACCTTTTTCAACTTTTAAGTTGAGGGAATTCTAGACATTTCCACTCTTACCCATCTTAAAACCAAGCCTTATAACCTCTTTAGGGTGTCATTATCTCAAAGAAAACAATCAAAGTAAAATCTTAAATACATCCAAATTCTCAAGGTCAAGAACACATAGGGTTTTTATAACGCCCTAAATCTAATACCCGGAATGCTACACGGTGCTCATGAATCCGAAGGACCACAAGCTAACCCATGACTGATATTTGTACCTGTATACTACATAAAATACTTTATAATGTGGAAACATGAACTGAAAAACCATATGTTTCAATACTAAACATGATCTGAATGATATAACATCTGTGTGGGGTAATAGAATACCCTAAACAAAACTGAACATACTGAAGTATGAAACATGATAGTCTAGAAAGCCTCTAACTAACTGAACTATCTGAGTAAGTAGTTGATGGTACATATCCCCAACTAACTCCAACTAATAAACTGATTAATGAGATAATAGGGAAATAACCATGTCCTGTAAAGATGAGGACTCACTTCTACTCTGTCTGCAGATATCTGGAATCTACTGTTGCTCTGTAGCTCGTGTCTCTGACACTATGGTATAAGACACCATAGCGCAAATGTGTCAGTACTTTGAATGTACTAGTATGCATGTGAGGTAGGATGAATGCATGGGATTCATAAGCGTGAACAATAATAATAACTGACTAACTATCATGAGCGTGAGGATACATGCATGAGATATAACAACTGACACTAATACTATGATAACATGAATACTGACTCTGAATATAACTAATAACATGAGTGACTGTATCTGACAGTCCTAAATCTGATAAAACTATCTGAGTTTCGTACTATATCTGAGTTGATTGTATCTGACAGTCCTAAAATCTGAAGAACTATCTGAGTTCTATTCTTGAGATTGATTGACTATATCTGGCAGTCCTGATTCTGGAACATGAAACTGTGGGAAGTAGTTATCTAACTGACATGTCCCTAATATGCCATTATGGCTGAGTTGGGGTACAATCTGTAACCCCAATTGGATAGGTGTCAATACCACACCACTGGTAAGGACAAGCTGTGGGTGACCCTCATCTAACTTAGTGTAATACCCCGAGAAATTTTTCGTTGAAATTTTGTGCGTAAACGTGTTGGGTTCTATCTTCTAGAATGAATTATAATTTTTTCGAGTGAAATGTCTTAGATTATGACTCACCATTGTGTAGAGTATCGAATAATCTTTCCAACTATATGTGGATCATCCAAAACGGACACCCGAGCGACGAGTTGTGAACATTCCGATTGAACCGTGAATAGTAGTAAACAGTAAAACATGCAGGAATAAAAGTACTGAGGCCTGGCGTATTTCTTCTCCAATTTTAAATAATCATAACTCCTTGTAGATAATGATATGGGTGATCTACTATATATAAAAGGAAAGCTCTACGAGTCCTCTTTCCGATGAAATTGGTTTCATCCAATTTGTCTATTGGAGCAAAAGGTTATGGTCGATCTACTTTAGCTTAACAAAAGTAAATTTTTGGGTCAACTTCGAATGATCATAACTCCTCGTACACACTGATATGGGTGAGATACTATATATCAATGGAAAGATATGAGAGTCCTATTTCTAATGAAATTAGTTTCATCCAATTTGTATATCGGAGTAAAACGTTATGGTTGATCTACTTCAGATTATCAAAACAGTCCACCAAAGGATAGATGCAAGAATTATTTGATTTTTAGGGGCGTTTTGGTCATTCCCCCTCACCCAAAATCCGTCCAAACCCTATATTAAAGCCTATTAGAAGCATTATATGTTATATTTCATCAAATTCCCTCAAAAATAAAACCCTAAGATCCTACATCCAACTTCAAGAACCTCCAAAGTTCACCATTAATTCTGCCAATTTATTCAAGATTCCAAGTTCCTAGTTCAAGAACTCGAAGAACCATCATTCAAAGGCACGATTAACATCTCAAAAAAATGAGTATCAATCTAAAGTTGATCATTCAAGGTATGTGAGGTTTTTCAACAAGAACTCTCTTTCATTCTTGTGCCCAAAAGTAATTTTCTTCACAAAGGCATGATTTTTAGTTGATTTTTATGAATTTGAAGCATGAACCCATATCTTATGATGATTATTATGAAATCTTGATGTTTATGATTTTGAAAGATGAATTTACATGTGTGGTGATATAAATCATGGATCTTGAATGATATTTATCATGATTTTGATATTTGGGTCGCGAACCTCATTTGAAATTATGTTTTTGAGAAAATGTGTGTTATAAGCACGTTGATGTTGAATATTTGAGATGTTTTGAATGATTTGACCTTTTGATCGTGAATGAGTTATTTTGAACTCGACTGTGAATGAAATCCACGTTTTTATTGATTCTAATAAAGAGGTAGCAAATTGGCTCCCGATAAAAATTGTTGAAGTGTTTATTGTGGATTTTCTTTAATATGAGCCTGAGGCTGATTTAAATTTCTGAGCTAATTCTAGGAGTAATCTTTATCACCTAGTGGGAGGTATAAATTGACCTTACTTTCTTAGAACTACATGCCCCCGTAGGATGTGAGCCTGAGGCTAATTTATATAGTGATCACTACTGTTTTTGAATTGATACTGGAAGTCCTACTCCGATGGCAAGGATAGGACGGCTCTCCCCAACGTGGGTTGTATGTTGGACTCCATGTAGCTCACATGGTTTATGTCGATTATAGGATCTCCCAATGTGTGTGTGTGTACTCTTCTATCTGAGATGAAAATATATTTGCTTAAAAGGCTGAGTTTAAGAATGTCATTATTCTTAAAAGATTTAAGGAATATATTCTAATGAGAATTGACATGAGATTTGATTATTTTGATGATTGGAAATTGAGATGAAAGTAAATTGAGAACGTATTGTAATGACTCACTTGTTTTACTTTACATGTATTATCCATCCATGATTTTGATGATTTAATTCGAGCTAAGTGAGTCATCTATATCAGCATGCATAATTTTATAAACTGTGATGATATTAAGATATTATTTTATATATGCATTGCACCCCCATATGCTCTGTATCTTTCCATGGTACTGACCCACATATTCGTAGAAGGGCTACATTTTCTCAGAATGTAGGTACAAGGTATAGTTGCACCTTCGAATCCAGTCAGTTCGTGGTATCCAGTCAGCAGGTGATGAGTCTTTTTTATTCAAGGGCTTGGGTTAGTTATGCAGAGTTATAGTGTTGTATTTTCTTTATTCAGTCGTATTGAGTTGGGGTAGTCGGGAGTCATGACCCGGCTACCTACAGTCAGTACTAGTAGAGGCTTCATAGACAGTCAGTAGAAGTTGATGTATTTTGTTTCATTTTTGGTTATAAGGCAGAATTGTAATCCTGTAAAATTCCATTTTTGTATCTATCAGATTCAGAAAAGAGTTAATTTCTACTGATTTGTATGGATTTACATTTTTATTTAGTTGCTTATGAGTTATGCCAGTAAAAGGGTTAGCTTGGGGTCACTTGTGACCCTAAGCACCGTGTGACGTCTCGGGACCTGATTTTGGGGCGTTACAAACTTGGTATCAGAGCCAGTTTCAAGTGTCCTAGGGTGTCTATGAAGTCGTGTCTAGTAGATTCTTGTAGAATGGTACAGAGACGTCTGTACTTTTCTTCGAGAGGCTACAGGGCATTGAGGAAATGTTTCCCTTCTTTCAAGTCTAAGATCGTGCTATAAAAAGGTTCTCCAAGAAGCTTATATAGATTCTCATCTTACTCTATTCTGGCCAACTCTGCCTCATTTTCAAGGTATCAGAAATAGTTAAGCTTAATTCTCCGTAGATAGTTATGGAATTGTAAGAGAGCTAGAAAGTATCATGTCAGTGCTTTTTAAGTTCCAAAGATTGAAGTACTTTATTCATGTTCATAAAAGTCGTGAACTAAGACTAGGTTAGATGTGCTTTCAGATTCCTCCTCAGAATCTACAATGTTAATCTATACTTCTCCCTCTATGTATTATTTTTGAGATAACATGATTCACAAGCTCGAGTTCTTGCCCAGGTAATGCTTCTATATTTTCTAGAAGAAATTTCAAAAGTTACACAAAGGGCTTGATAGGAGATCTTTAGTGTGTTAAGTTCCTTAAGTTGAAAGTTATGCCCTCATTCTTATGAGTTATTTAATTAAGACAGAGTAAGGTGTATTCTTAGATCGTTGAATATTGTGTGTCAAGTTTCTATCTCTTTTATTATGTAATCTTGTTATCATTATGTTTGTGAAAAATCAAAGTCTAGTGAGGCCGTGTGGGGCTCTTTCGATTCACTAGCATAGCTTCTTTGTTATTCATCTCATTTTCTTGTTCAAAATACAAACCAAAGTCTAGTGAAGCCGTGTGGGGCCTATTTTGATTCACTAGCATAGTTACTTTGTTATTCATATAACTTTCTTGATCAAAACACAAAACCAAAGTCTAGCGAAGTCGTGTGAGGCCTATTTCGATCCACTAGCAACTTGTAGTTCATCTGGTTCCTTGTGCTGGCTGAAAATGTGGGATGTGGAGGTGTAGTAGTAAGAAGGATGGTAAGTGTGATTGTTGAGCATAAGTATAGCGAAATCCCTTTTTCCATGCAATTGGGTTATTAGGAAGTGATATAGTTTGTTCGAGGTATGAAACGGGTGTTGACGGTATTTGTATGACAGAGAGTATAGGTTAGTGATGGAAGTACTCGATGGGTAAGTGTTGTTAATCTAGGTGCTCTCCAGATTGCAAGAGAAAGTTAAGTTAAGACGTAGAGAGCTATGAACTATGTTAAGTTGTGTATGAAGGATAGATAATAGTGACGGGTGAAAGAAGGATGTGTTAATGGATTGTGAATAAGATAGGCTATATGATTAGGACCAATTATTATTGTTATGAAGTTTAAGTGGGCTAGTATTCATGGATGTGTTGTTTTATAATCTTCACGTGGGAGTTATGCGTGAGATGGAGTTGTAAATTATGTGAAGTGTGAGACCTTAAGTTTGAACGATTGGTGATCATGAAGCCGAATGTGACAGGTTCTATATTAATGGTATTAGTTGCTGGAAGTGACCTAATAGGCTTGAACAGTGTACACAAGAGTTTAAGTGTAGTTGACTTATAATTAAGTTTAATATTATATTATGATGAGAAAGTTCACCCAAGATATTATGGGACTGCTTAAATTTCGAGGATTAGTCTATGTGGTGTAGTGAGTCGTGCCATGGGATTGTTAGATGGATAAATACTAGTTAGACGATGGATGATGTTTTGATAGCTAAGTTAAGGCGAGGCGTATGATTGGAAATGTTGATCCTCTTAAGTGTGATTTTAATTCTTATGGGTTAGAAACATAAGTTCATAGGCATGGTATTAGAGGGAGAAGACAAAGTAGCATGGTCTATCAAAAGGTTAGAAAGTATTCAAGTTGAGCTAATAGAAATAAGAGTTGAACCACTAGATGGTGTACATTCCGGCGATAGAGATGTTCGTGGAGATTTGAAATTAGTAAGCATTTGAGAATTTAAGTGGTGGCTTAAAGCTAAGGGGGAGATTATAGAACAAGTAGTCAAGTCAAGCTTTTACATTTTAGTAGAAGTACCAGTAAGTTGTAAATTTGTTGTGGGAAAGATCGGTGCTTGACCCAATGTTATTTCAGTATTTTCAGTTGTCCCAAAACCTACTCATACTTTACATTTAGTTCCATGATCTTAATTCATGTTCATACACGTGATGGAGAATTACATACTCTTCTAGTTTCCAAAAATGAGAAATTCCAGTTCTTCTAGCTGTTGGAATCACATTCCATAAGTTATGAGCTCTAAATTCAGGGCATGCCGCCCATGACTCATATACTCAAGTTTTATAGTATGTTTAGTTCCAGTCATCAGGCAATACTCTTGTTGATCAGTGAGATTCAGTTTCCGTTATGGGTGTCTTTAGTTTTGATACCTTAATGAACCCATTGTATTTGATATTTTATTCCTAAGGCCTCAATAGAGAGAGTCAAGTTATTTACATTATCCCTTCATGTTTCAGGTCTTCATGTTTTAAAATTTTGTGACCTTTTTATTAAGTCAAGCTAATGGTGTTGAGCAGTTGTCTAGAAGGGAGAGAAGATACTTCCTTATCTATGATAGAAGGTGGTGTGCTCACGGCGGTGAAGTGAATTTAGATTGAGGCTAAGTCCTTGATACATGTCTTGGTTAGTTGAAGTTTTAAATGTTTATTTGGAAAGATTGTTGTGCGTTGGTTTTATGCACTTCTATGAGGTTGTAGGAATTGTAATACAAAGTTTTTGTGTATAGTTCAATTGGTTGAGAAAATGTTATGTGTGCCGTTTAAAGAATTGACCAGTATGTGTGAATGATGTAGTTGATGGAATCTTAGAGAAAGCGAGGAAGATGCTTTATGAGTGTTCATTTAGAGGTGCATGTGCAAAGTGCGTATGTGGTTATGAGTATAGGCTTGAATGTTATGGATGTATATCTTAAAGAATTCACCACAAGTTAGCGGATCCCTAGTATAAGATTGTATATGGTTGTTGGAGTAGCAATAAGAGTTATGTTTGAAGTGAGGAGTTGTGAGGCTCAGTGTGTATAAAGGTTTATGATATAGATTAATATTATAGTGTTATGTGGCGTATCTCATGAGTACTTGGGGTTAGGCTTGAACATAGTCGAGGGAGTAGTTGGGAAGTGTTGCTAAGTTTGGAAGCAAGGAGTTATGTTTCCCAAGACCTAGAAATTCCTATCTTAATTTATGCCATATGGGTCCTTGTTCCCATACGATAGGATTGCATCAAATTATGGTTCATTTTCTCCCTGAACAATGTCATTTGAATCTTTTGGAGGGAGTGTTGAGAGACGTTTCATTTGGGCGCAAGTGGTCCTTCTTTTGATGAGATCCCCTTCGAAACCTTTGATTCTCAGTCTCTGAATAAACCAAAGATATCGATTCCTTAAAATCAGTCTCCTTTGTTTAAGATCCAACTATGTGACCATTCTCATTATGAATGGCATGTTCTATGAAGTATTCGAAAGTTTGGAGTGAAGTAAGTGGATTGACTTTGTTATCCCAACCTTTTGTCCTCATTTCCATGGTATTCTATACATATTCATCGACATTCTAGGACGAATGTTTCCAAGGGGGAGATGATGTAATACCCCGGGAAATTTTTTGTTGAAATTTTGTGCGTAAACGTGTTGGGTTCTATCTTCTAGAATGAATAATAAATTTTTCGTGTATAATGTCTTAGATTATGACCCACCATTCAGTAGAGTATTGAATAAGCTTTCCAACAATATGTGGATCATCCAAAACGGACACCCGAGCGACGAGTTATGAACATTCCGATCTAACCGTGAATAGTAGTGAACAGTAAAACGTGCAGGAAAAAAAGTACTGAGGCCTGGCATATTTTTTCTCCAACTTGAAACGATCATATCTCCTTGTACATAATGATCTGGGTAATATACTATATATCAACGGAAATATCTGTGAGTCCTCTTTTCGATGAAATTGGTTTCATCCAATTTGTCTATCGGAGTGAAAAGTTATGGTCCATCTTCTTCAGCCTATCAAAAGTGAATTTTTGGGTCAAGTTCAAACAATCATAACTCCTCGTACACAATGATATGGGTGAGATACTATATATCAACGGAAATATATGAGATTCCTCTTTCTAATGAAATTAATCCCATCTAATTTAGATATTGGAGTTAAACGTTATGGTTGATCTACTTCAGACTATCAAAACAGTCCACCAAAGGACAGATGCGAGAATTATTTGATTTTTAGGGGCGTTTTGGTCATTCCCCCTCACCAAAAATCCATCCAAACCCTATATTAAAGCCTATTAGAAGCATTATATGTTATATTTTATCAAATTCCCTCAAAAAGAAAACCCTAAGCTCCTACATCCAACTTCAAGAACCTCCAAAGTTCACCATTAATTCTGCAAATTTATTCAAGATTCCAAGTTCCTAATTCAATAACTCCAAGAACCATCATTCAAAGGCACGATTAACATCTCAAAAAACGATTATCAATATAATGTTCATCATTCAAGGTAAGTGGGGTTTTTCAACAAGAACTGTCTTTCGTTCTTGTGCCCAAAAGTAATTTTCTTTACAAAGGCATGATTTTTATTTGATTTTTATGAATTTGAAGCATGAACCCATATATTATGATGATTATTATGAAATCTTGATGTTTATAATATGAAAGATTAATTTACATGTGTGGTGATATAAAGCATGGATCTTGAACGATTTTATCATGATATTGATATTTGGGTCGCGAACCCCATTTGAAATTGTGTTTTTGAGAAAATGTGTGTTATAAGCACGTTGATGTTGAATATTTGAGATGTTTTGAATGATTTGACCTTTTGGTCATGAATGAGTTATTTTGAACTCGACTATGAAAGAAATCCACGTTTTTATTGATTATGATAAAGGGGTAGCAAATTGGCTCCCGATGAAAATTGTTGAAGTGTTTATTGTGGATTTTCTTTAATGTGAGACTGAGACTGATTTATATTTCTAAGCTAAGTCCGGGACTAATCTTTAGAATCGAGTGGGAGGTATAAAGTAACCTTACTTCCCTAGAACTACATGCCCCCGTAGGATGTGAGCCTGAGGCTGATTTATATAGTGATCACTAGTGTTTTTGAATTGATACTAGAAGTCCTACTCCGATGGAAAGGATAGGACGGCTCTCCCCAACGTGGGCTGTACGTTGGACTCCATGTAGCTCACATGGTTTATGTCGGTTATAGGATATCCCAATGTGTGTGTGTATTCTTCTATCTGAGATGAGAACATATTTGTTTAAAAGGATGAGTTTGAGAAAGTAATTATTCTTAAAAGATTTAAGGAATATATTCTAATGAGAATTGACATGATATTTGATTGTTTTGATGATTTGAAATTGAGATTAAAGTGAATTGAGAACGTATTGTATAGACTCACTTGTTTTACTTTACATGTATTATTCATCCATGATTTTGATGATTTAATTCGAGCTAAGTGAGTCATCTATATCAGCATGCGTAATTTTATAAACTGTGATGATATTAAGATATTATTTTATATATGCATTGCACCCCCATTGCTCGGTATCTTTCCATGGTACTGACCCACATATTCGTATGTGGGCTATATTTTCTCAGAATGTAGGTACAAGGTATAGTTGCACCTTCGGATCCAGTCAGTTCGTGGTATCCAGTCAGTAGGTGATGAGTCCTTTTGATTCAAGGACTTGGGTTAGTTATGCAGAGTTATAGTGTTGTATTTTCTTTATTCAGTCATATTGATTTGGGATAGTCGGGAGTCATGACCCGGCTACCTATAGTCAGTTCTAGTAGAGGCTTCATAGACAGTCAGTAGAAGTTGATGTATTTTGTTTCAATTTTGGTTGTAAAGGAAGAATTGTAATCCTGTAAAATTCCATTTTTGTATCAATCAGATTCAAAAAAGAGTTAATTTATGTTGATTTGTATGGATTTGTATTTTTATTCAGTTGCTTATGAGTTATGCCAGTAGAAGGGTTAGCTTGGGGTCACTTGTGACCCTAAGCACCGTGTGACGTCTCGGGACCCAATTTCGGAGCAATACACTTAGTGTCCCCAAAAATGAACGGTGGGGACCTTATCTGACAATGATTATCCACCTCATCAACCCTTATCAGACAGTGTTAATGTCTCAACCTATGTTGGCTACATATTTCTGGAACGCAAGGATGACTTCTAGGAATAACACCCTCATCTGATAGTTGTGTGTTCCCATCCTTAGGTTTACTCGGTGCTAATTCCTACTCCCATCTGAATAGATTTTAAACATGATTATCTAAATATGGGTTGAGTTACATAATTCCTTTGGCTGACGGAATACTACTGATATCTGATAAATGACTAAGTTCATGAGATCATAGAGATTTCCTGAGTTATAAGACTGTCTGAAGTCTAAGGATTCATAGCTTGACTGAGAGTATCATGAAAACATGGCATGCCTCTAGGCACACAACTAATGTTTCGGGTACGAGTACCCCCAGGACTCTATGGAAGGAAACTGACCAAGCATAATATACTTGAACATATATCTAACATCATAATCCATAATAAATTTATAGAGGCATCTCATCAAAACATGTGATAGTCATAACTTGTACATACATGGGCATTTCATGGTATCAGCTAGTTAGGCACTTTTCCTTCATCTAGGCATTTAATCAAACATATTGTAGGTTATGTAAATGTAAACATCATTGTACAATAATTAAACATCATGGTTCAATTCTATTTTTATCATTCAAGGGTTTAGTCATAGGTTTGCATGAATCTATGTCTATAATAATTTAACCCACATAGAATTTATCACCCAACATGGAGTTGAATTTAATTTCTCATTATCCACATGAACAAGAGAAGCCCAATCATGAAATTCATAAGAAAATCCATAAACTTGAATTTAGAAAAGGGATTCTTGGGATTTATGGACTAAAGGAATCCATGAATGACCACTATGCATACCTTAGTTCATGATTTCATGAGGATGGACGGTAAAACATTCTTGAATTCAAATACCCAATAGAAACCCTAGCTTGTTCTTGAGAGAAACTTGAGATAAACTAGTATATTTTGGATGAAGAATAGCTAAATCACGTGTTATTGGGTTTAAATAGGGGTAGGAAATTGACCCTTTTAACCCTTAGATGCGTCTTTTAAAATTGTAAAAATTTCTCGAACTAGACCTTTAGCATAATACAATACTATCACGCCATGTCACTGGATTTTGACAATTTAGAAATTGACGGATGGCGCAACGTGGGGCCTTCACGTTGCCACTTTCTTTGTGACCGGAAACTTTGATGCGATGCGGGGGAAATCGCGTTGAGACACTAGAAAATAGACAATTCTGAATTTGGGCCTTAGCATGACGTTCCATAATCGCGAACCCCTACTGGAATTTGCCAAATACGATTTACTCTGGTGGCGCGGCGTGCCACTAACTAATATGGCGCTATTTTACAACGGAAACTTAAAATAGTCGTAACTTCTGACTCGGTTATCGGATTTGGGCGAATCTTATATTGATGGAAAGCTTATTGAATTCCCCATATGACAAAAAGTGAAAATCTTGAAAATTCCTTATTAAATAACCATCATTTAATTTAGAATCTAATACTAGACATTTTTGAGATAAAATTAGCTAGGAAAAAGTACGGGGTATTACAATATCTCCCCATTGAGAACATTCATCCTCGAATTAGACTGACTGAGAAAGGAGAAAAGACAACTGACGTACATACTGAACATGAATAACTGGAATATGATCTCATGACTGATATGACTGAAAAGCTGAACATATAATACTGAATATACATATCTAATGCATGTGTAACTGATTCATGAATGCATAACTTAGTGTTCTGATGAACTATATTTCTCACAATGAGAATGCATCTCTGATTCATAATTATATAACTGAGCTGATGCATAACTGAATATGCAATGGTACTTTATAACAAGTTTATAATGGGAACATGAACACGAAACTAAATACCAAGTTTGTAATGAACACTGGACATGGAACTGAGTAATATTAAGGAGAACTGTTACCTTAAGCTTGATGTGAGTTGGTGGTTAAGAGGTGAGGATACTTGGTATGCATATCTTCTTCTGTTTCCTAAGTAGCTCCTTTAACGGACTGATTTCGCCAAAGAACTTTAACTAGAGGGACTTTTTTGTTCCTCAATCTACGAGTCTGATAGTCTAGGATTTCAACTGGAATCTCTTTATAAGAGAGGTTGTTCTGAACATCTATGCTCTGAATAGGGACTACAACTAATGGTCACCTATGCACTTCTTGAGCAAATATACATGGAATACTAGATGAACTGAGTCTAGATCTGAAGGTAATTCTAGATCATAAGCTACCTTGCCAAGGCGACTGAGAATTTTAAAGGGACCGACATATCAAGGACTGAGCTTTCCCTTCTTGCCAAATCGGTTCACTCCGTTCATGGGAGAAATCTTTAGGTAGAAAAAATCATCAATCTCAAACTTGAGATCCTTTCTATGAACATCTACATAAGACTTCTATTGGCTCTGAACTGCCCAGAGTTTTTCTCTGATCAACTGGAATTTCACTAAGGCGTCAAATACTAAGTCAGGACCTATGACTGAGCCCTCACTAACTTCGAACCAACCAATTGGAGATCAACATCTCCTACCATAGAGAGCTTCAAATAGAGCAATCTGAATACTGGAATGATAGTTGTTGTTGTATGCAAACTCAATTAAAGGTAAGTGTTCATCCCAACTTCCCTTGAAATTGATTGCACACGCCCTTAGCATATCTTCTAAAGTCTGAATGGTCTTTTCTGCTTAACCATCTGTCTGAGGATGAAAGGTTGTACTGAGATGAACTTGGGTACCAAGACCCTTTTGGAACATTTTCTAGAAGTGAGAGGTAAACTGGGTACCTCTATCTGAGATAATAGATAACGAAACACCGTGTAATCTGACCAACTCCCTAAAGTAGAGTCTGGCGTAATCCTCGGCTGAATAAGAGGTATGAACTGGAAAGAAATAGGCTGATTTGGCCTTTCTGTGAATAATGACCCAAACTGAATCATGTTGATGACGAGTTTGAGGTAAACCCATCACGAAGTCCATGTTCACTTCTTCCCACTTCCAAGTAGGAATAATGAACTCCTACACAGGACCACTAGGATTTTGATGCTCTATCTTAACCTGCTGACATATAGAGAACTTAGCCATAAAATCTGCAATATCTCTCTTTATCCCACTCCACCAATAGACTTCCTGCAAGTCACGGTACATCTTTGTGGCTCCTGGATGAATAAAGTAGCACGCACCATGCACTTTTGCAAGAATTCGCTGTTTTAAGTCATCTACACATGGGACCCAGAGATGACCCTGACAACGAAGAACATCATCTCCCTCTTAGGAGAAAACCTCTATTTTCTGATTCTGGACTGACTCTTTTAACTACATAAGGCTGGGATCTCTATCTTGCTTTTATTTCACCTCAAAAACTAGAGATTATTCTGAACTACTCTGAACCCATATATCACCCTCATCTGTATCGACTAAGTGAATGCCTAGTCTGGTAAGTTGATGTACTTCCTGATATAACTTCTTCTTAATGTTATCCACATGAGCAACACTACCCATAGGAAGTCTACTGAGAGTCTCGGCCACTATATTGGCCTTGCCCGGATGATAGAAAACACACATTTCATTATCTTTCAAGAGCTCACCACCTTCTCTAATGAAGATTAAGATCTTTCTGAGAAAAGATATACTGAAGACTCTTATGATCTGTGAAGACATCTACATAAACTGCGTAGAGATAATGCCTCTAAATTTTCAAGGCAAAGACTACGGCTGCTAACTCAAGATCAAGAGTAGGATAATTATTCTCATGGGGTATAAGCAGTCTGGAGGCATAGGATATAACCTTACCATGATATATGAGGACACAACCTAGACCCACTCTGGATGCATCACAATACACTACAAACCCTTCTGAACTATCTGGTAAAGCTAAGATTAGAGCTGAGGTGAGTCGAGTCTTTAACTCCTGAAAACTCTTCTCGTAAGGATCTGACCACTGAAACTTGACTTTCTTCTGAGTCAATCTAGACATAGAGGATGCAATAGATAAAAATCCCTCAACAAACCATATGTAATAGCCATCCAAACCCAAGAAACTCCTGATATCTGGTGGAGAGATAGGGCAAGGTCAATTTCTTACTGCTTCAGTCTTTTGAGGATCTACTCTAATGCCATCACCCAAAATTATATTACCAAGGAATGTTATTAACCTTAGCTAAAATTTGCACTTACTGAATTTGGCAAACAACTGATGATCTCTGGGAGTCTGAAGTATTGTTCTGAGATGGTCTATATGATTGTGCTCACTGTGGGAATAGACCAGGATATTATCTATGAAGACTATGATAAACATGTCTAATTAATTCTTGAACACATGCTTCATCAAGTCCATAAAAGCTGCTAAGGCATTGGTAAGACCTAAGGACATAACTAAGAATTTGAAGTGACCATACCTAGTACGGAAATCTATTTTTGGGATGTCACATTCTCTAACTCTGAGCTTATGATAGCCGGATCTGATCTCTATCTTAGAGAAATAACTGGTACCCTAAAGTTGGTCAAACAAGTTATATATTCTAGGAAGTGGATACTTGTTCTTGACTGTGACCCTATTAAGTTGACGGTAGCCTATGCACATTCTGAGAAAACCATCTTTCTTGTGCTCGAATAAGACTGGTGCACCTATGGGGACACACTGGGTCTGATGAATCCCTTATCTAAGAGATCTTTCAACTGTTCTTTCAGTTCTCTAAGTTCTAGTGGTGCCATTCTGTATGGTGGAATAGAGATAGGCTGAGTATCTAGAAGAAGATCAATGTCGAAGTCTATTTCCCTTTCTGGAGGAATTCCTAGAAGATCTTTGGGAAAGATATATAAATATTCACCTACAACTGGATTGGATTCAAGACTGGGAGTTTCAGAACTGGAATCCTTAACATGAACAAGATGATAGACATATCCCTTAGATATCATTTTCCTTTCCCGAAGGTAGGAAACAAGTTGACCCCTGAAAGTGGATACACTACCCTTCCACTAAAGGATGGGTTCATTTGGGAACTGAAACTGGACTATCCTATTTTTGTAGTATACTGTGGCATAGAAGGAGTGAAGCCAATCCATGTCGAGAATGACATCAAAATCAATCATCTCTTATTCGACTAAGTCTGTTGAAGTGACTTTCTGAAATATCATAATCGGGCAGTTCTTGTATACCCGCCGGGCTATGATAGTTTTACCCATTGGGCATTTCCCACTAGTAGCACTGGTGGTGGCACCCTGCTGATTTGGGTGACCGGACTGAGCTAAGAAGCAGAGATGACTCTGATAACCTGACTGAGGGTAGTCTCTGCCTCTGTGGCTTGGCTTGCCACAATCAAAACAGACATCACTGCTAGCTCTGCAAGCACCCTTGTGGTTCTTACCACAAGTATGACAAAGGGGATTAGTTCAAGCATTGTTGACACTACCTTGAGACTTAGATCCTGGCGCTCTATCTCTAAACTTAGAAGCTGGAGCACTAGCTAAAGAAAGAGCTGGAACTGATGACTTAGGAAAGAACTGGGCATGGTTACCTCCTTCTGATTTAGGCTGAGCGAAGTTGAAACTACCTCTCTTCGCTCTCTTATTATGTTTTTACCTCTACTTAATCTTCTGCTCCTCTATCTATTGAGCATGATTCATAAGCTTGGCTAAAGTCATGTCACTATTCAGCATGGAAAATCTGCACTTATTTACCACGCTATTATTTACCCCTGAAGCAAACTTACTCATTTTGGCTATGTTGTCTGCAACCATGTGAGGGGCATATTTGGCTAATTAAGTAAACTTAAGAGAATACTCTTTCACCGTTATATTGCCCTACCTGAGGTTGATGAATTCTAGCACCTTAGCCTCTCTAAGCTCTTGGGGAAAGAATCTGTCTAAGAATACAGTGAAAAACTCTTCCCACTCTATAGGACCTGCATCATCTAACCTCTCTGACTTCCACTGTTTGAAAAAAGTATGAGCCACATCCTGCAACTGATATGTAGCTAGCTCAGCACTCTCAATAGTAGTTACCCCCATGATGTTTGTCAACTTCTGAACCTAATCGATGAATTCTTGAGGGTCCTCATCTACCTTAGACCTGAGGAAAGACGGCGGATTCATTCGGTTAAAGTCCTAAATCCTAGCTACGGCTGAATTGGCCACTGGGTTGGCCGGAATGACTGCTGGCCATTTATTCTGAGCAGCAACAGATTTACCAAGAGTAGTGAATGCAGCTTAGAACTTTGCATGAGAAACATGTTTGACCAAAGATTCTTCTGGATGAGGGACTGATAGATTCCTATTTCTTTTTTTAGGAGGCATATTCTGTAGAAGAAAGGGAGAAATAGATTAGACTGAGAGATTGACTTGAGATATGCTCACTGTCATGACATGAATACTAAAAGAGGCGAAATTGTTCCTAAAACATCATATAGCCTCCTATACATAAATATGGCGTGAGACACACTTATGTACAAGACTCTACTAGATGTGGCTTTCAGACTTCCTAGGACTCTATTGAACCTTAGGATCTGATACCAAGTTTGTAACGGCCCAAATCGGATACCCAAAATGCTACACGGTGCTCATGACCACAAAGGACCACAAGCTAACCCATGAATGATATTTGTACCTGTATACTGTATAAAATACTTTATAATGCATAAATATAAACTGAAAGGCCATAAGGTTCAATACTGAACATGATCTGAATGATATAACATCTGTCTGGGGTAATAGAATACCCAAAACTAATCTGAACATACTGAAGTATGAAACATGATAGTCTAGAAAGCCTCTAACTGACTGAACTTTTTGAGTAAGAAGTTGATAGGACATGTCCCCAACTAACTCCAACTAAAAAATTAATTAATGAGATAATAGGAAAATAACCATGTCCTCAAAATATAAGGACTCACTTCTACTCTGTCTGTGGATATCTAGAATCTAATATTGCTCTGGAGCTTAAGTCTCTGAACCTATGGTATAAGACACCAAAGCGCAAATGCATTAGTACTTTGAATGTACTGGTATACATGTAAGGTAGGCTGAATGCATGGGGTTCATATGCATGAACAAAAGTAATAACTGACTAACTATCATGATCGTGAGAATACATGCATGAGACATAACAACTGACACTAATACTGTGATAACATGAATACTTAATCTCAATATAACTAATAACATGAGTGACTGAATCTAACAGTCCTGAATCTAATAGAACTATTTGAGTTCTATACTGTATTTGAGTTGAATGTATCTGACAGTCCTGAAATCTAAAGAACTATCTGAGTTCTATTACTGAGACTGATTGACTGTATCTAATAGTCTTAATTCTGGAATATGAAACTGTGAGAAGTAGTTATCTAACCGACATGCCCCTTATATGCCATTATTACTGAGTTGGGGTCCAATTTGTAACCCCAATTGGAAGGGTGTCAATACCGCACCACTGGTAAGGACATGCTATGGGTGACCCTCATCTGACTTAGTGTCCCTAAAATAGAATGGTAGGGCCCTTATCTGATGGTTCTTATCTATCTCATCAACCCTCATCGGACAGTGTTGATGTCATAACCTATGATGGTTACATAGTTCTAGAATGCAAGGATGACTTCTAAGAATCACACCCTCATCTGATAGTGTGTGTTCCCATTCTTGGGTTCACTCAGTGCAAATTCCTACTCCTATCTGAATAGACTCTGAACATGATTAACTGAACTGAACATGGGCTGAGTTACTGAATTCTATTGACTGATGAAATACTACTGATATCTGACAACTGACTGAGTTCATGAGATCATGGATACTTCCTGAGTCATAGGATTGTCTGAAGTCTAAGGATTCATAGCTTAACTGAGAGTATTGTGAAAAAATGACATGGCTCTAGGCACACAACTAATGTTTCGGGTATGAGTACCCCCAGGACTCGATGGAAGGAAACTTACCAAGCATAACTTACTTGAACATATAAATAATATCATAATCCAAAATACATTTATAGAGGCATCTCATCAAAACATGTGATAGGCATAACTTGTACATACATAGGGATTTCATGGTATCATGATAGTTAGGCACTTTTCCTTCATCTAGGCATTTATTCAAACATATTGTAGGCATGGTACATGTAAACATCAGTGTACAATAATTAAACATCATGGTTCAATTCTAATTTCATCATTCAAGGGTTTAGTCATACGTTTGCATGAATCTATATCTATAATAATTTAACCCACATAGAATTTATCACCCAACATAGAGTAGAATTCAATTTCTCATTATCCACATGAACAAGATAATCCCAATCATGAAATTCATAAGAAAATCCATAAACTTGAATTTAGAAAAGGGATTCTTGGGCTTCATGGATGAAAGGAGTCCATGAATGAACACTTTGCATACCTTAGTTTGTGATTTCGTGAGGATTGACGGTTAAACCTTCTTGAATTCAAATGCCCAATAAAAAACCTAGCTTGTTCTTGAGAGAAACTAGTATATTTTGGGTGAAGAATGTCTAAATCACATGTTATTGGGTTTAAATAGGGGTAGGAAATTGACCCTTTTAACCTTTGGATGCGTCTTTTAAAATAATAAAAATTTCCCAAACTGGACCTTTAATGCGATACGGCACTATCAATCCGTGTCACTAGATTTTGATAATTGGGAAATTCAGGGATGGAGCGATGCGGGGCCATCGCATTTCCACTTCCTTTATGACATGGAACTTTGGCGCGACACGGGGGAAATCGCGTTGCGACACTCGAAAATAGATAATTATGAATTTGGGATATGGCATGACGTGCCATAATCATGGAACCCTACTGTAATTTTCAAAATGCCATTTCTTCTTGTGGCGCGGCGCGCCACTTACTAATATGGCATTCTTTTACGATGAGAACTTGAAATAGTCGTAACTTCTGACCTGGTTATCAGATTTGAGCGAATCTTATATTGATGAAAATCTTATTGAATTACCCACATGAAAAAAAGTGAAAATCTTTAAAATTCCTCATGGAATAACCATCATTCAATTTATAAGCTAATACTAGACATTCTTGAGATAAAATTTGCTAGGAAAAAGCACGGGGTATTATAGTTTTTCAAGAGGATGATAAATTAGGTCTCTCAGGGGTTATTTCTCTCTGTACATCTTATTGTTAAAGTCATGTTAATCTTTCCTCATTGTTAATTTTGTAAAAGCTTGTGTTTTAAGGTATTGTTTCATGAGATATTTATATGGGTTTTGAAATAAAGGTTGGAGTTTTATTATTGTATATGAATTGAATAATGTTTTTCATGGTTTATATATCATTTTCATGATTTAAATATGATTTCAAACTTGTGGGAGCATGGGTATGGTGAATAAACTATGGAATTGTGATTTTTCAAAACTTGTGATTTTTCAAAACTTGTGATATTTCAAAACTTGTGATTTTTGAAGAGGACATGACCCTAACCTCATAATGTGAAATTGGTTTTGATTATGAGAATTATAGAAATTTGTAAAATTGAACTAGTCTTGAACTATTGCATGATACAAAGAGATATTTGAAATAAAATGGTATGATTTAATAAATAAAATGGGCCGGGGACCCTTTTTATGTATTAATGAACAAAGGGAGTTATTTTCTCCAAGTTAATGGACATTTTTTTGGCATGTTATTTTTACTTTGTAAGTGTAGTTGGTATGACGATACCAACAATGTATAACCTAATGTGGAATATAGTTAAATGAATAGGAATGTGTGATACTTGTTTTAATTATGCTTTAATAAGAGTTGTGTTCCTGAGTTGTGAAAGTGAATATCTGAGTGACTAATACTGTAAACTGCATTAGCTGATGTGGTGGTCAAAGTAACCAAGGAGGTTTGAGTCCACCATATTATTATTTCATGATTGGGGAGATTTTAGCCCCCCGTAAATCATCATATGATTAGGTGCTTAAGTCACTTTGTATATGTCAGGAGGTTTGATTCCCCTGTGTGTATATATAAGAAATTATTCTCTAATTTGTACAGCTACACGCACTGGGGCCTGACTAGGGAGTGAAAAATGGGGCCCATATAGCCTGTGGTTACTATTATATGATGGTTCAGCTAGATAATCCATGCTAAAGTTTTGAAGTGCATATTAAACCCTATTCCCTATCCCAGCATATGATATAAACATATATATGTTTATTCTCTGATTATGTTCTTTTGGATGATTTTAACTATTGATCATTTCATTATGTAATCCTTATTCCCAAATTACATGCTAGTGTTTACCCTGCTAACCGTCTTCGGATGTTGTATCCCCATGTGATAATAGAATTTGTCTTACTTATTCTCCTTCTGTTTAGTGACTTAGATTTGGGATCACCTAGCGAGTCAGATTAAAGTGTTGAGCTTCTATACTTTGGAAGACCCCATTTCATGATTATGGTTTCCTTTATATTTTGACTTTTTTTTTGGATTTGGATTTTGGCTATTGTCGTTGGCATGTACCGACACTTTATAGATATTTAGTTTTGGATCATTGTCTAGAAGGCTTTATTTGGACTGCTCTGGCTATTGGGCGGTGTTAGTCGATCATTTGGTGGATTATCAGTGGTCAGTTATAGAGTTATATTTAGAACTTTCTTAGAATATTGTATGCTATCTTTTTATATTTTTGGAATTTTTCCGGCCAAGGGTGCGGTGTATTTGGTTTTGTTAGGTGCAGGGTGTGATCTCCGACCCACGTTGGACTTGAGATACTTGTCATGGCTAGGACCTAGTTTGGGTCATGACAAAGGTGGTATCAAAGACTAGGTTTGGTATCATTGGGTGTTCAACAAAGGTGTGTCATATAGAGTCTCATTTATGGGTGTGTAGCATGGCAAACTTATAAGGGAGAGTCTACGAGAAATTTAGGAATATTTTCCTTTCTTGTTGTTCTATTTCAAGATATAGAGTCTAAGGTCTTTAGTCTCTGTAATTCCTATTTGTTTGTTTTTCAGATCATGCCTCCAAGATGATCTGAAGCTCATGAAAAATCCTCTATCCTACTTGAGGACAATGCTGGTGGGACACCCCCTGCTTATGGGCTACAAAATTGGTCTAGGGGTCTAGTTCCTGATTGTCTATCTGGAGTTCCACTGGTCCCCTCTAGTCCTTCTTGAACTCCTCAGTATGATATGTCGAATATGGAATTTTCTCAATCCATTCATATGTTGGCTCAGTTGGTAGCTTCTCTATGGGAGCGTGTAGCTTTTATTACGCAATCTTCTGAGGCCATAAGGGTTGGCCTATTTATGAGGTTGAGTCATCTTGTGTTCACTGGTGTTAAGGTTGAGGAGGATCCTCAAAACTTTATCTATGAGATAGAGAAGATCTTCTGGATCATACATGTTACTTATATAAAGGGTGTAGAATTTGCAGCCTATTAGCTGAAAGATGTAGCATACCAATGGTATGAGGAATAGGAATAGTCTAGGGTAGATGATGTCGAATCCATACTATGGGATGATTTCTCTAGTGCTTTTGTGGACCTGTTCTTTTCTCAGAAGTTGAGGAAGGCAAAAGCAAAAGAGTTTTTTAATCTGAAACAAGGTAGGATGATAGTGAATAAGTATGCCTTGAAATTCCATCAGTTGTCCCGATATGTTTCCCAGTTAGTGTCTAGCATGAGAGCTAGAATAAGGAAGTTTGCATCAGGATTATCCCATGATTTAATCTTAGAGAGTAAGACTACCTTGTTGAATAAGGATATGGATATCTCCAGATTGGTTGTGTATATGCAGCGGGTTAAGGAAGAGAAGAAGAAGCAGGTGGAGATAGGGGAGAGGCAGAGCTAGAAATTTAGATTTCTGATCAGGGTGTAGTTCATTAGCAGAGTGGTATAGATAGCGGAAAGTGGTATAAGAATAAATGGGGGAGTTCTTGTTCCTATTCTACGGCTAGTGCTTATTATTTGAAATCATCAAGTGATCATCGTTCTCAGCATGATGGTGGGTTTAGGGATCAGAGTGCCTAATCTCAGACTGGTGGGGCTCGATCCGCTCTATTGTATCCTTCTTGTAGTTTCTGCAGGCTGGTGCATCCTGGGTTTTGTGTTGAGGGGAGGAACATAAGTTTTAAACATGGTCAGATTGGTCATTTGCATAGGGATTGTTCTTCTAAGGTTGCTTTAGGATCTAATAAGATTCCTGTTGCTACTTCATCAGCTCCTCTACCAAAGGGTGCCACTTCTGTTTCTGGTACCGACACTGGCTAAAATTTATTGTATGATTTTGCTACCCACCAGGACTCTAAGGCATCTCCCAATGTCACCATTAGTATGTTATGACTCTTTTCTTGTGATGTGTATTGTTTGCTTAATCCAGGGTTTTCTCTTTCTTATATGACCCCATTCATGGCTGTATATTTTTGGTTTTAGTCTTGAGTGTATCCTTGATCCCTTTTTTATTACTACCTCGATGGATTACTATGTGGTTTCTAGAAAAGTCTACAGAGTCTTTGTGGTATCTTTTGGTGGTAAAGAAACTTTGGTTAATCTAATAGAGTTAGACATAGTTGATTTTGCTGTTATGTTAGGGATGAATTAGTAGTAGTCATGCTATGCCTCCTTAGATTGTCGTACCGGTAAGATCATGTTTAAATTCCTTAATGAATCATTCATTGAGTGGGAAGGGGGTTCTCTAATGCATAAGGGGAGGTTCATATCATATCTTAGAGCCCGAAAGTTGATTTCTAAGGGATGTCTCTATCATTTGGTCCGGGTTAAGGATTCTAACTTAAAGGGTCCTCCATTGCAATCCATTAACATGGTTAATTAATTCCCTAACTTTTTTCCTGATGATCTTCCTGGTATCTCTCCCAATAGGGAGATTGATTTTAGGATTGACCTTATTATGGGCACTCATCCTATCTCTATCCCTCTATAAAGAATTGCACCAACTGAGTTGAAGGATCTTAAGGAGAAATTGTGAGACCTCCTTAATAAGGGTTGGTGAGGCGGAGATATTTGGGCCAAATTTGGTTCATCAAGCAATAGAAAAGGTAAAGGTGATTTGGGATAGACGTAAACCTTCCCAAAGTTGCCAAAAGTCGTATGCGGATGAGAGGCGTAGGGAATTAGAGTTTGAGGTTGGCGATTTGGTATTTTTAAAAGTATCCGCCATAAAGGGAGTAATGTAATTTAGGAAAAAAGAGAAGCTCAGTCCCTGGTGTGTTGGCTGGTACTTGGTCTTAAAGAGGATTGGTAGTGTTACATATCAATTAGAGTTGTCCTCTAGTTTGAGCTCTATTCATTTGGTGTTCCATGTTTTGATGTTGAGAAAGTGCGTGGATAATCCTTTAATAATTATTCATTAATAGGAGGTGGTTATTTTGGATTCCTTATTTTATGAGAAAGTTACAATTTAAATTTTGGATTGGAAAGTTCGTTGGTTGCGGAAGAAGGACGTAGCCTCAGCAAAATTTCTATGGATGAACCACAAGGTTAAAGAGGCTACTTGCTAATCTAAAGAGGACATAAAGTCCAACTATCCATTCTTATTTTCCGCTCTTGATAATTGTGCCTAAGGTATGTGTTATTCTTAACATATTTGTTTTCTAACTTTGTTAAAGGAAAGAGTGATTTTCTTGGCATCTTTGTTTTCTAACTTGGTTAAAGGTAAGAGTAGAGGTATTTGGAGTCAATCATGCTAGCCATTTCCTTGAGGATGAATTATCCAAGTGGGGGATAATTGAAAAACCTTGGATTTTGGTCCTTCAAAACTTCCTGCGCTTTGAGCTCACTATCCTAGTTACGACTGGACCTTATGAGTTATAGGATGTTATGACAAGTCGTTGGGACTAGTTGTAACCAAAACAGTAATTTTGTTGTTTGATTTTTCTTTAAGTATGAGTTTCTCACTAAGAGTTGTAAGGGTATGTTATGATCCTGAGGAGTAATCGTAGGGTGTCTAGTGTAAGTCTCAATTTGGGTTCTATATTGTCTACGACTAGACCCTATGTGTCGAAGGGTATCATTACGGGTTGGATTATTGAGTTGTAAGGATAACAATGGAGGGTGCCTTGGTCGAACTACCTTAATTATGACTCGTCGTGATAAACCATAAGGAGTGGATGCAAGTCAAGGGTTAACTTATAACCAAAGGCGAACTTTTTAAGCTTTTAAGTTGAGAGCATTCTAGACATTTACCCTCATACCCAACTTGAAACCCACATTTTTTAACCTCTTTAGGGTGTCATTGTCTCTTAGAAAACAATCTAAGTAACATCTTAAATACTCCTAAATTCTCAAGGTCAAGAACACTTAGGGTTTTCAAGAGGTTGATCAATTAGGGAACTAAAGGGTGATGTTTCCTTGTATATCTTACTGTTAAAGGCATGTTGCTTTTCCCTCATTGTTAATTTTTTAAAAGCATGTGTTTTAAGGTACTATTTTATGAGATGTTTATATGGGTTTTGAAACAATTGTTGGGGGGTTTTGAATGTTTATGAATTGAATAATGTTTCTCATGGTTATATATGATTTTCATGCTTTAAATATGGTTTCAAACTTGTGGATGAATGGGTATGGTGAATGAACTAGGGAATTGTGATTTTCCCAAACTTTTGACTTTTGAAGTGGACATGACCCCAACCCCATAATGTGAAATTTGTTTTGATTATGAGAACTGTGGAAATTTGTAAAATTGAACTAATCTTGAACTATTGCATGATACAAAGAGGTATTTGAAATAAAATGGTATAATTTAAAGAACAAAGAGAATTGATGACCCCCTCTGTGTATTAACAAACAAAAGAAGTTATTTTCTCCAAGTTAATGGGAAATGTTTTGGCATGTTGTTGTTACCTTGCAAGTGTAGTTCGTGTGATGATACCAACAATCTATGACCTAAGTGGAATGTGGTTAATTGATTGGGAATGTGTGATACTTTTTTTAATTAGGCTTTAATAAGGGTTGTGTAGATGAGCCGTGAAAGTGAAGGTCTGAGTGACCAATACTGGAAGCCACATTTACCGATGCGGGGGTCAAAGTGACCAGGGAGGTTCGAGTCCCCCTTATTATTATTATTTCATAATTAGAGAGGTTTGAGTCCTGTATAAATCATTATATTATTGGGTAGTTAAGTTACCCTGGTATATGTTGGGAGGTTCAAGTCCCCCATGGGCATCTATATGAGATTATTCTCTGGTTCGTGCGACTACACGCACTGGGGCCTGACCAGGGATGATAGCTTTGGACCATATAGCCTATGGATACTATCATATGACGGTTGAGATACACTCCAGGCTAATTTTTTAAAGAGCATGTTAAGCCTTATTCCCTATCCCAGCATGTGATATATACATATATATGTTTATGCATTGATTATGTGCATTGGTTTTGAATAATTTTAACTATTGATCATATCATTATGTTATTCTTATTCATGAGTTGCATGCTAGCGTTCACCCTGCTAACCATCTTCGGAAGCTATATCCTCACACAATGCAGAAATTGGTCATACTTGTACTCTTCTTGCACAGTGACTTGGATTCGGGATCACGTAGCAAGTCAAATTAAAGTGGTGAGCTTTCATACTTTGGAAGACCCCATTTCATGATTATGGTTTCCTTTATATTTTGACTATTCATTTGGATTTAGTTTTTGGCTATTGTCGGGGACATGTCCCGACACTTTATTAATATTTAGTTTTGGATCATAGTTTATAAGGCTTTCTTTGGACTATTGTGGATATTGGGCGGTGTCGGTTGATCATTTGGCTGGTCGTCGGTGGTCAGTTGTAGAAAGACATTTAAAATTTTCTTAGAATATTGTACGCTATCTTGTTATATGTTTGAAATTCAGCCAACCAAGAGGTGTGGTGTGTTTGGTTTAGTTAGGCACAAGGGATGATATTCGGTCCACCTGGGACTTAAGATACTCGTCATGGCCAAGCCCTTATTAGGGTCTTGATATAATGGTAATATACGTTTTGGGTCAAGTTTGGCGATTGATGATGATACTGATGAGATGATTTTATGCATTAAGTTACTTTATGGAACTTGAATAGGTTATGGTATTATTGATTATATCTTGAAATTTATTATTTTATGCATATTGCTTGTCACTAGTATGCCCTATATCTATCGGCCTATCATGGTGGTGGTTTAGAAAAGGCTCGATTAGGTATTATTTTGTCCGTACTAGCGGGTTACCTTGTATTGTTATTTCTATTATGGTTAGTTTATGATAGGCTGATTATTGAACTGGTATAGAGATTTGTGGTATGATTCTGGTTCTTTTATCTTACGATTATATCATTGCGCATGTTTATCCATTGGTTAGGCATTATGTCTTTAGACCCTGATATTCTGATTCCTTCATTTATAGTTGCTTATTTATAGTAATTATCTCATGTATACACCTATGGATTAGAGACACAAGTTATATTAGTACTAGTTCCTCAAATGATTAGGAGGTTGGATATGCTAGTGTGATTACTTACCTAGTACCCTTGAGTTAGCCTTGCTATGTATATGTATCTATCTATAGTAGTTTTTGTATTATCATACATCCCTCTTTTTTCCACTTATTCATGTTATACATCCTTTTCTTAGCCTTGTAAACTAATATATATATATATATATCTTTTTTTTCTATACTCGTATATTGGCCATTGACATATAGTATAGTTCTAGGGTATCGAATTATGGTTGGAATAGGATAACTTGTCCTTATTGTTCCATTATCTTATTATGTCAGTTTTTTGGATATGAACAGAATCATTATCATCATTGACTCCTTATCTTTATTATGTAGTTTTCTGAATATTTGGGTGTATTTTACATTCTTGAAACATGCTATTTATATTTACATTATCTTTGGGTTCTTTTCATTGTTCTGTGCGTCGCGTAGAGTAGTTATGGTTTAGAGACGTATGGTGAGCTCTTGGAATTCGTAGCATTACTATTCTCCATCTTATGTACTAGACTAGTCTCTATGTTGAATTTAGAGATTGGTTGTATCAGTATATTTATTTGGTACTTCATGTTGTCAGTATTTTTATATTAGAAGCTCTTGTACTGATTCCACCAAATTTTTGGACTATCTTGTGTATTTAAGCCTTTTTACTATAGTTATTCTGCATTATTCCTTTATTTCTCTTGGTAGTCCTTTACTAGTAGTTTCAGACTATGGATTGGCTTACTTACTAGTGGGTTATAGTAGGTTCTATCAAGATCTGAGAAATTAGGTTGTGACAATTTGGCAGATAGTAAGACTAGTTCAAGTCAAAAACATGATGATACTACTTCAAGTTAAAGTATGATATTCATGATATTATTTTTTGATTCAAATCTCGAATTTAGAGGTTATTTACAATGATTATAAGACCGGTTTGAGTCTGGTGTTTATGGTAGGGAAAGCTCCACAGCTATGGTTCAAAGATATGAACAGTTGGTATATTTACCATTATTACTTCTTCTTGATCTCATCCACCGCGCTTATGGGGGGGCGCATTGGGTTGTTTACTTTATTTGTTTTTCTGGGCTTATGGGAGCCTATTTATGTTATAGATTACTTATGTTCTCTTTACTATTATTATTCAAATTTTTTACTTTCAACATATGGAGCATTAGTCCAGGTTTTACTTTATCCTTGACTTAGCTTATTTATCTCGCTTTTTATTGAATTTATATTATGATTTGGCTCGATCGATTTAAGATGCAGACTGAGTACCCGTGGCTTTGGTACTTATACTATATTTCTAGACCTTTTGGGTATAGATATGAGTGCTAGCAACCGCTGTTGATGATGTGATTGTGTTGTTCAAATTTCAGAGATGGTAGGAGCTCTCAGAGCTGAAGTTGACCTTCTCTCCATCTTCTGTTACTATTATATGCTCTGAAGTTGACTTTCTCTCCATCTTCTGTTACTATTATATATTTGACTTTAGTAGTACTCGTATTCTTTTTATTAGAGTCTCTTGCTCCGACCTTACTATGTTGTGGGATGATATTATTCCTTTTTTTTTATATGTCACGTTGTTGTTCTTATGATGTATGGCTTGTAATTCATTTACTTGCATATTTCTAGCATTTATTCCTGGGCTACAATTTGGCTTACCTGCTATGGGATAAAGTAGGTGTCATTATGACCAGGAAAATCTAGTCAAGACAAATTGGTATAAGAGCCTAGGTTTTCCAGTATTGTTAGTACACGAGCAAGTGTTAAATAATGTTTCATGAATCGGAATGATGCCATCTATTTCTTATCTTTGAGATGCTATAGGACATTCATAGTAGATATTTACTTCCTTAACTCGTGTCATTTTAAAAGTCTGTGTTGGTTTCTAAGTTTTGAAGTTGGTTTTATTATTTTACAGATGGCTAGGACGTGGGATACTGCTATGACAGATGAGGCCCTAAATCTGTGACTAGGAATCCTACCAGAGAATGTGGATGACCTAGAGGTGGGGGCTGGCAAGAGCTGTAGCCCTAACTATATATTAGGATAGGGAGCTGTAAGACCCCCCAAAATTATTAGCTTAATTCAGTCCTTTAAGCTTGTTAAGGGGTCCCAGACTTAGAAAATTCTAGCTAAGTATTCAGACTTAGTGTTATTTTAGCCATTGAAAGTTGGCAATCTCATTTCGTGACCTTTACGTCCATTAAATGTTGATGTTTGCATTAATTCATGATCAGGAATGTCAGTAGCTGTTCTCAGACAAGTTTTGGATTTTTTAACTTCGTTTGAAGCACCTTTGGGATCCTAAACTAGTGAATCAACGCGATCTTGACACGTCACGTCGACTATCGCGTTGATAAATGTTTTCCCCAACTCCCAACATCTAATTCCAGTGAACCGACACGGACTCAATGTGGCGTGTTGGCTATCGCATCGGTTCCAACGGTGCGGCGCATCGGCCTGCATGTCGATGGTTTAGTTTACAGTTATTAAAAAAAAGCCACGTCCTCAAGATTAATTAATGCTTTTTCACACGCCCTTCAGCCCCTATAACACAAAATTTAGCCCTCTTTTAGAAAGTTATATTAATTCTTTCACTAGTTGCTCAAGAAAAAAACCCTAGGTGAATTAAATTCAAATTCAAGGCTCAAGATTCCACCGTTAATTTTCCAGAATTCACCAACTAAGGTATGTAAAGTGTTCATCCAAGGGTTCCTTCCACCCTTGGAGTCCAAGAAACTCTTTTAAAGATCATGTAGAGTGATTTCATGATTTCCATGATTTGAATTAAAGTGTATTCATGATTTATTACAAGATTCATGTAGAGTTAATTAATATGTGTGCTTTATTATGTGAATTCATGTTGAAACTCTTGGAATTGTGTAATTGGAATTGAATCATGATGCCTACATGTTGTTTTAGTAGTATGTGCATATATTATGCCCCACATGTGTTTGATGAATTGTCCATGTGAGTTGAATAGTGAAAAATTATATCATGTTAGCATGTATGCAAGTGTTTGCTTGAATTCCCAAATGAATAAATGATGACTTTACTATGTCTCAAGATTATGACATGTCTTTTAAGCTTATGCTATCGAGTCCTGGGGGTATTTAATACCCAAAAATTTAGCTGTTTGTCTAGAGCCATGGTCAGTCACAGAGTAGAATCGGCCATGTCTTGATCAGTAGAATTCAGTCAGTTACAGAACTTAGGAAAACTCAGTGAACTCAGAATCAGTCCAACTCAGTTCAGTAAAATAAGTTCAGTTCTGTTATACAGTACGATCAGTAATAGTTCAGTCTACCCTAGTACAGTTTAGAATTCAGTCCAGTGTCTATTCAGTTGGGAGTAGGATTCAGCACCGAGTGAACCCATGGATGGGGACTCACCTGCTAATAGAGTGTGAAATCCTTAGAAGAAGTCCTTTCATTCCATAACTACGTAGCCAGCGTAGGTTGAGACATCAACCTGACAGTTTAGGGATGATGAGGTGATCTACCTGCCAGTTGAGAGTACCACCGTTCTCGTTCAGAGTACCTGCCAGATGAGGGTAACTCAGTACTTTTTCTTACCCGTGGCACGGTATTGACACCTTTCCAACTGGGGTTACAAGTTGGACCCCAAATCAGTTACAGAAGGGGCATGTCAGTTAGATAATTATTTCCCATATTCTCAGTTTCAAATTCAGTCTCAGTATAGAACTCAGTTTAGTTTCACAGATTCAGGGCAGTTAGACACAACCACTCAGCTCAATAAAGGATTCAGTATAGATACACAGAATTAAGACTGTCAGACACAATCATTCAATTACCAGTAACTCAGTATCAGTACACTCAGATATCAGTTAATCAGTGTTTAGATTTAGTATTTAGTGATATTACAATCTCAGTACAGTTTCCATAATCATGCATATGCTCTCATTCAGTCATACTCATGATATTCACTTAGTATTGTTCATGCATATGAACCCATGCATTTTAGCCTACATCATTGAGCATACCAATACATTCAAAGTACTGACGCATACCTTTCTTTTATGCTATGATGTCTTATATCATAGGTTCAGACGCACGGGCTCCTGAGCACCCTTAGTAGTTTAGATTGTCAGCATACAGAGTTAGTGGTGAGTCCTTATAGTTCGAGGACGTGATTATTTATTTTAGTTCAGTTTCAATAGTCGGAGTTAGTTGGGTACTTGACCTATCACCTCCATAGTTCAGATAGTTTAGAGGCTTTTCAGACTAAAGTATTTCCAGACAGTTGTTCAGTTTTCAGTAATGATATTCAGTTTATTTTTGGTATTGTTTTTCCATATCCAGTATTATTTACAGTATTGAACCTTATGGCATGTTTTTCATATAATTTCTGCATATTTTACTATTATTGTTATTCAGTTATTACAATAAGTACCAGTCATGGGTTAGCTTATGGTCCTTCAGGATTATAAGCATCGTATAGTGTTCAGGGTAAAGACTCGGGGCATTATAAACTTTGTATTAGAGACAGGTTTCAAAAGAGCCCTAGGAAGTCTGAAAGCTATATCTAGTAGAGTCTTGTGCGTGGGTGTGTTGCACGCCACGCATATGGACAAGAGGCTACAAAATGTTTTAGGAAAAGTTACCCTTCTTTCAGTATTCATGTCATGTGAGTGAGCATGAAATCCAGTTAAACTCTCAGTCTAATCTTTTCTCTTTCGTTTATAGAGATATGCCTCCAAAGAGGACTAAGGGAAGAGGAATAGAAAACCAGCCAGAACCCCAGCCCATCCAGCCAGATCCACTGGAAGAACACGTCTTCCACGCTGATTTCAAAGAAGCATTCACCACCCTAGCTCATTCTGTGGTAGCCCAGAATAAACGCCCAGTTTCTATTCCGGCCAACCTGGTGGCCAATACTGCTGCTGCCAGGATTTGGGACTTCACCGGAATGAACCCTCCATCGTTTATTGGGTCTAAGTCAGATGAGGACCCTTAGGAATTTCATGACTAGGTGCAGAAGGTTACTGATATTATGGGGGTGACTGTTGTTTAGAGTTCTAAGTTGACCACATATCAGTTATAGGATATGGCACACTCATGGTTTAAATAGTGGAAAGCATAAATGGCTGCAAATGCAGGGTCCATAGAGTGGGAAGAGTTTTCCACTGCTTTTCTGGATAGGTTCTTCCCACTGGAGTTGAGGAAAGCAAAGGTTCTTGAATTTATCAATCTGGAGTAGGGAAATATGATAGTGAAAGAGTATTCTCTCAAGTTTACTCAATTAGCTAAGTTTTTCATAGAGCACATGGGGTGGGTGAAAGTGGTGACAGACAGTAGATCCCGAATGAGTAAGTTTGTGTTAGGGGTGTCTAGCATCATGGTCAAGAAGTGTAGAACTGCAATGCTTATTAAGAAGATGGACATATCCAGGCTCATAGTCCATGCTCAGCAGATAGATGAGGCCAAGAATAAAGAGAGAGAGGGGGAGAGCAAGACAGAAAGAATAGGTAGTTTCAAATTCTCTCAGCCTAAGTTATAGGGCAGAATTGTTCTCAGTTCCGTCTGAAATCTTCAGTCCCAGCTCCATCCTACGCTAATGCTCCTGTGCCAAAATACAGATATTGCAACAGAGATAGGGAATCATGCCCTAAACCCCAAGGCAGTGTTAGCAATGCCCGAACCAATCTCTTTTGTCAGAAGTGTGGCAGAAACCACCAGGGCATCTGTAGAGCAGGCAGCGATATGTGTTTTGGGTGTGGAAATATAGGCCACAGAGTCAGAGATTGTCCCTAGTCAGGTTCTCAGGGTCAATATAACCATCCCCCAGTTCAGTCTGGTCGCCTGAATCAGCAAGGTGCCGCTTCCAGTGCCACCAGTGGGCAATGTCTAAACAGACTCTATGTTCTTCAGTTCCGACAGGATCAGGGGGGTTCTTATGATATGGTCACTAGTACGTTACAAGTTTATCATTTGTATGTTTATTCTTTACTAGATCCAGGATCTTCATTGTCCTTTGTTACTCCTTATATAGCTGTCCAGTTATGGTATCTCAGAAAGTTACTTCACTAGACTAAGTAGAATTAGAGATGACTGATTTTAATGTCATTATCGGTATGGATTAGATTCATTCCTATTATGGATCAGTGGAATGCAGAAACAAGATTGTCTAGTTCCAGTTTCCGAATGAACCCGTCATCGAGTGAAGGGGTAGTACTTCAGCACTTAGGGGTCATCTTGTTTCTTACCTTCAGGAAAGAAAAATGATATCTAAGGTATTTTTCTACCATCTAGTTTGAGTCCAGGAATCTAGTTCAGGAACCCTACTCTTGAATCAGTGTCGGTAGCATGTGACGTCCCAGATATGTTTCCCGAAGATCTTCTCAAGATTTCTTCCAAAAGGGAAATTGATTTCGAAATAGACCATCTTCCATATACTCAACCTATATCTACCCCTCCATATAGAATGGCACATGTAGAAATCAAATAATTAAAAGAACAATTAAAGGATCTCCTAGATAAAGGATTTATCAGACCCAGTATGTCCTAGTTAGGCGCACCAATTTTATTCGTGCGTAAGAAAGACGGTTCCCTCCAAATGTGTATTGACTACCATTTGTTAAATAAATTCATGGTCAAGGATAAGTATCCACTTCCCAGAATTGATGACTTGTTTGACCAACTTCAGGGTGCCAGTTACTTCCCTAAGATAGAACTCAGATGAGGCTATCACCAGCTCAAAGTCAGGGAGTGTGACATCCCAAAAACATCTTTCAAAACTCGATATGGTCACTTTGAATTCTTAGTCATTTCCTTTGGTCTTATCAATACCCCAGTAGCTTTCATGGACTTGATGAACCATGTATTCAAGCAGTACTTAGACATGTTCATCATAGTCTTCATAGATGACATTTTTGTCTACTCCCGCAGTGAATAAGACTATGCAGACCATATCAGAATAGTATTACAGACTCTCAAAAATCACCAGTTATTCTCCAAATTCAGTAATTGCAAATATTGGCTAAGGCCAGTAGCTTTCCTCAGCCATATAGTTTCCGGTGATGGCATTAAGATTGATCCCCAAAAGACTGAAGTAGTAAGAAAATGGCCCAGACCTATCTCTCCTACAGATATTAGGAGTTTCTTGGTCTTGGCCAGCTATTAACAAAGTTTTTTTAAGGGATTTTCATCTATTGCATCCCCTATGTCCAGACTAACTCAGAAGAAAGTTAAATTCCAGTGATCAAATTTTTGTGAAAAAAGTTTTCAGGAATTTAAGACTTGACACACTACAGCTCCAGTTTTGACCCTACGAGATGGTTCAGATGGCTTTATTATATATTGTGATGCCTCCAGAGTTGTCTTGGGGTATGAATGATGTAGAGAGGTAAGGTCATAGCCTAAGCCTCTAGAAAGCTTAAGCCACATGAGAAGAATTACCCTACCTATGATCTTGAGTTAGCAGTTGTAGTGTTTGCCTTAAAGATTTAGAGACACTATTAGTATAGTGTACATGTGGATGTGTTCACTGACCATAAGATCTTTCAGTATGTATTCTCTCAGAAAGACCTAAACCTCCATTTGAGAAGGTGGCTGGAGTTGTTAAAAGACTACAACATGAGTGTTTTGTATCATCCGAGCAAGGCTAATGTAGTGGTTGACACTCTCAGTAAAATGTCTATGGGTAGTATTGCTCATGTCGATTACAGTAAGAAGATGTTAGCTCAGGAAGTTCATCAGCTAGCCCAACTAGGTATCCTCTTAGTCAATTTAGCAGAAGGTAGTGTATGGGTGCAGAGTAGTTTAGAATCATCCCTATTTTTTGAAGTGTAGGAAAAGCAGGATAGGGATCCTAGTCTGTTCAAGTTGAAAGAATCAGTCAGATATCAGAAGGTAGAGGTTTTCTCCCAAGGGGGAGATGGTGTTTTATTTTGTCAGGGTTAACTATGTGTGCCAGGCGTAGATGACTTGAGGCAGGTAATCCTTGCAGAAGCACATGGTGAGCTCTACTCTATTCATTCAGGGGCTAATAAGATGTACCATGATTTGTGGGAGATCTATTAGTGGAGTGGGATGAAGTAGGATATTGCAGAGTTTGTGGCTAAGTGCTCAACATGTTAGCAGTTTAAGATAAAGCATCAAATACCTAGTGGGTCCATGTAGGAGTTCAGCATTCCCACCTGGAAATAGGAAGAATTTAACATGGACTTTGTAATGGGTTTGCCTCGCAGTTGTCGTCAGCATGATTCAGTTTGGGTCATCGTAGACAAGATGACCAAATTAGCTCATTTCCTACTAGTCCATACCTCTTACTCAGCCGAGGATTATGCCAAACTCTATATCAAGGAGTTAGTCAGACTACACGGTGTTCCATTGTCCATCATCTCAGATAGAGGTACCTAGTTTACCTCTTATTTCTGAAAATCATTCCAAAATGGTCTTGGTACCCGAATTCACCTCAGTACAACCTTTCACCCTCAGATGGATGGACAAGCAGAAAGGACAATTCAAACTTAGAGGATATGCTGCGAGCATTTGCAATAGACTTTAAAGGTAGTTGGGATGACCACTTTTCTTTGATTAACTACGCATACAACAATAGCTATCATTCTAGTATTCAGATAGCTACGTTTAAGATGCTTCATGGAGGAGGTGTAGATCTCCCTTTGGTTGGTTCGAAGTGGGTGAGGCCGCAGTGGTAGGGCATGACTTGGTATTTGATACCTTAGAGAAAATCCAGTTAATCAAGGAAAGACTTAAGACATCTCAGAGCCGATAAAAATTGCATGCAGATGTGCGCAGAAAGGATCTCAAGTTGAAGATTAGTGACTATGTGTACTTGAAAATCTCTCCTATGAAAAAAGTAAAGCTATTTGGCAAGGAGGGGAAACTCAGACCCCGATATGTTGGTCCTTACTAAATTCTCAATCATTTAAGAAAGGTAGCTTATGAGCTGGAGTTTCCCTTAGATCTATCTTCAGTCCACCCGGTATTCCATGTCTCCTTGCTAAAGAAATTCATAAGTGACACGTCAGTCGTAGTCCCCATAGAGGGCATAGATGTTTAGAACAGCCTCTTTTACGAAGAGATTCCAGTCAAAATTCTTGATTATCAGATTTGCAGACTGGGGAACAAAAAAGTCCCTCTAGTCAAAATTCTTTGGCGAAATCAGTCCGTTAAGGGAGTTACTTGGGAAGCAGAAGCAGATATACGGACAAAGTATCCTCACCTCTTCTCCGCAAAAACAGATTTAGCTCAAGGTAAAAGTTTTCCTTAAGATTATTCAGTTTCATGCTCAGATTTTCCATTACGAACTTGGTATCAATTACTATTGCATATTCAGACATATGCTCATGAATCATTCCAGTCATTTATTCATGCATCAGATAGGCATATTCATTATAAAATTAAGTATGTCAATAATGTCAGTCAGATAATCATGTTTCAGATGTTCGTGTTCAGTAAGTAAGTTCAGTCTACCAGTATTCTCAGCTTAGTCAGTCTCATTCGAGGATAAATATTCCTAAGGGGGAGATAATATAAGACCCCACAAAATTCTTAGCTTAATTCAGTCCTTTAAGCTTGTTAAGGAATCCCAGACTTAGAAAATTCTAGCTAAATATTCAGACTTAGTGTTAATTCATGATCAGGAATGTCAGTAGGTGTTCCCGGATAAGTTTTGGATTTTTCAAACTTCATTTGAAGCAACTTTAGGATCTTAAACTAGCGAATCAATGTGATCTTGATGTGTCGCATCGACTATCGCATAGATAAATATTTTTCCCAACTCGCAGCATCCAATTCCAATGAACCAACGCAAACTAGACATGGCACGTTTGCTATCACGTCGGTGCCAATGATGCGGTGCATCGTCCTGCACGTTGATGGTTCAGTTTATAGTCATTAAAAAAAAGTCACATTCTCAGGGTTAATTAAGTCTTTTTACCATGCCCTTCAGCCCCCATAACACGAAATTTAGCCCTCTTTTAGGAAGTTATATTCATTCTTTCACAAGTTGCTCAAGAACAAAAATCGTAGGTAGATTAAATTCAAATTCAAGTCTTAAGATTCCACTGTTAATTTTTCAGAATTCACCAACTAAGGTATGTGGAGTGTTCATCCAAGTGTTCCTTCCACCCTTGGAGTCCAAGAAACTTTTTTAAAGCTCTTGTAGAGTGATTTCATGATTTCCATGATTTGAATTAATGTGTATTCATGATTTATTATGAGATTCATGTAGATTTAATTGATATATGTTCTTTATCATGTGAATTCTTGTTGAAACTCTTGGAATTGTGTAATTGGAATTGAATCATGATGCCCACATGTTGTTTTAGTATTACGTGCATATATTGTGCCCCACAGGTGTTTGATGAATTATCTATGTAAGTTGAATAGTGAAAAATTATATCATGTTAGCAAGTATGCAAGTGTTTGCTTGAATGCCCAAATGAATAAATGATAACTAAGTAGTTAGTTACCATGTCTCAAGATTATGCCATATCTTTTAAGCTTATGCTATCTAGTCCGGGGGGTATTTAAAACCCAAAAATTTAGCTTTTTTTCTAGAGCCATGGTCAGTCACAGAGTAGAATCAGTCATGTCTCAATTAGTAGAATTCAGTCAGTTACAGAACTTAGGAAAATTCAGTGAACTCAGAATCAGTCCAGCTCAATTCAATAAAATCAGTTCAGTTCAGTTATAGAATATGATCAGTAATAGTTCAGTCTAGCCTAGTACAGTTTAGAATTCAGTCCAGTGTCTATTTAGTTGCAAGTAGGACTTAGCACCGAGTGAACCCAAGGATGGGGACTCAACTGCCAGTAAAGGGTCAAATCCTTAGAAGCAGTCCTTACATTCTAGAACTACATAGACAGCGTAGGTTGAGGCATCAACCTTCCATTTGAGGGTTGATGAGATGATCTACCTGCCAGTTGAGGGTACCACCATTCTCGTTCAGAGCACCTGCCAGATGAGGGTGACTTAACACTTGTCCTTACTCGTGGCATGGTATTGACACCCTTTCAACTAGGGTTATAGGTTGGACCCCAAATCAGTTAGAGAAGGGGCATATCAGTTAGATGATTATTTCCCATAGTCTCAGTTTTAGATTTAGTCTCAGTATGGAACTCAGTTCAGTTCTACAGATTCAGAGCTGTCAGACACAGTCACTCAGCTCAGTACAGGATTTAGTATAGATCCACAAAATTGAGACTGTCAGACACAGTCATTCAATTACCAATAATTCACCATTAGTACACTCAGATATCAGTTAATCAGTGTTAAGATTCAGTATTTAGTGATATTACGATTTTAGTACAGTTTCCATATTCATGCATGTACTCTCATTCAGTCATACTCATGATATTCAGTTATTATTGTTCATGCATATGAACCCATGCATTTCATCCTACCTCACTGAGCATACCAGTATATTCAAAGTACTAACACAAAACTTTCTTTTGCTCTATGATGTCTTATATCGTAGGTTCAAAAGGACGGGCTCCCGAGCACCCTTAGCAGTTTAAATTCTCAGCATAGAGAGTTAGTGGTAAGTCCTCATAGTTTGAGGACGTGATTATTTATTTTAGTAATTCAGTTTAGTTTTAGTAGTCAGAGTTAGTTAGGGACTTGTCCCATCACCTTCACAGTTCAGATAGTTTAGAGGTTATTCAGACTAGAGTATTTTCAAATAGTTGTTCAGTTTTCATTATTGATGTTCAGTTTTTTTTGGTATTTTGATACCATATCTAGTATTATTTACAGTATTGAACCTTATGGAATTTTTTCATCTAAATTTCTGCATATTGTAGTATTATTATTATTTAGTTATTATAGTAGGTACCAGTCATGGGTTAGCTTGTGGTCCTTCGGGATTATGAGCACCGTGTAGCATTTGGGGTACAGACTCGGGGCATTACAGGTGTAACACCCCGTATTCAAGTACATGTATTGGTGTATTCAAGTACGTGTATTGGCGTATTCAAGTACGTGTATTGGTCTTATTTATATGGAATTAATTTTTTATTTTATTTATACCGGAATTTGCCCGTCGATGATTTGATGCGAAGGTTATTGAATAAGCTTTCCAACGATATAAAGATTTCCAAAAACGGATAGGTTTCGGATATAATCAAGCATGTTCAAAATTATAAAACGGTGGCCGGGATATTTGGGAATAGTAAATGTGCAGGAAAAATTTCCTGCACACAAACTACTGAGGCCAGCCGAATTTTTGGGTCAACTTCTAACGATCATAACTCCCTTAATATAATGAACTGGGAGAGATTCGACCTATGAAAAGAAATATCTTTGGGTCTTATTTCTAATTCAATTGGTTTCATCCAAATCCAATGTCTGAGTAAGGAGTTATACCCGTTTTACTTCAGCCTATCAAAAAAGATTTTTAGGGTCAACTTCAAACAACCATAACTCCTTGTACAGGATGAACTGGGTGGCCTACTTTATATTAAATGAAATTACATTGAATTATGTTTCCAACGATACCAATTTCCCCCAAATCCGATATCAGAGCAAAGGATTATGATCGATCTACTTTAGCTTATCAAAACAGTCCACCAAAGGACAGATTTGACATTATTTAAATTTTAAAGGCATTTTGGTCATTTCCTATTATATTATGGATAGTAATATGTGTATATATATGTATATGATTTCCAAAACTCATTTTCATCATCAATCGTTGAGAAAGAACAAACCCTAGCCAAATTTGACCTATAAATTACTTTTGATTTAACCGTAGAAATTCCAAAGTAATCCGATAACTGCGTTTGTCATCTCGAGAGCTTTGAACGGCACCTATTATTTGTGTAAACAGGATTTCATAATCAAGAGGTGAATTCTAAGGTATGAATATTGTTTGCCATTGTTCTTTTCCATATGTATATGTGTGATAGAGGATTATATGTATTGGTTGTTATTGAAAGGTGATGGAAATAGGGTTATGGACTATTTTGCATGGTTTGGTTGTATTGAATTGTGGAAGGTGGATATGATAATTGAGTTATGGAAGGTGGATATGGTGATATATTATTGAATTGATGATTATTTATGTCTATGACTCAATTTGGTTTAATGGATTGGTTGGAAGGATAAATGAATCAAAACTTGATATTGGAGGATGTTGTATGAATATGCATGGCATATGAATGTAATTGGAGTATAAGAGGGTTAAAGTGACACCCTTTATGGTATAATTAAGGCTTACTACTTAACCACTAGTTTGGTGAATTCAAATAATTGAATTGTGACGTTTGGTTGCTAAACTAGATTGCTATATATGTTCATTGTAGATAAGTAATCCGAAAAGACGGGAAGTCCATTTGGGACTAGTATTGAAGATTGACAGTCAGGTATGTAAAGCATACTCTATACCATATCTTTGGCATGAAAGTGAAAAATTGTTCTATTAAGAAAGTTTCCAAAGTTATCCAATAACATGTGATCCATAATGGTTTTGTATGATGTCCTACGTTACCAATGAACTTGTTTCCACCCTACAAGATGTCAAGACACTCCAATACTTACTTGTTTTTCAAATCTTACATGTTTATTGCACTAATGAATGTCAGAAGGTATCCGGTTACTCAAACAAGATCCATGTGCTATTAATGACTCCAAAACGTTTCATTGATATACCAATAAGTTCCTACTTCATTGTTATGGCATTGATGACTCCAAAACACTTCATTGATGAACCAATGAGTTCTTACTTCATTTTTATTGCAGTGATGGTCTATTTATATGTCTCTTATTGATGTATCATTGTTTCAAAGTATTAAAAATGCAGTGGCGACCGAAATAACAATCTCAAAGATTAATTGAACTAAGTGATGGTATTTCTCTCTTATCGGGTGGTATCCCAGGGGCATAAGACTATCATGGGTCGATCCATATTTATGTGTTTATGGGTGGTATCCCAGGGGCATAAGCCTATCATGCGTCGATCCCAGTTGATATGTACTGGAGGCATCCTAATGGTCACAGTATAGTACAGTAATGATTACAAAGATGATAAGAACAAAGGTAAAGTAATTGAATAAATATAATGTACAGGTTATCACAAGTTCTAGTATGTGTGGACCACTCCTATTACGATTTATTCACTTGTTTCTGATTTCTATTGAGCTCCTATATCATATGTGATTATCTACAGCTTTACATACTCAATACATATTTTGTACTGATGTCCCCCACGGGGGACCTATATTTCATGTTGCAGGCACAGATACCTCAGCTCATACACCGCACAAATAGGAGCCAGGATATCCAGTTGCTTTTGGTGAGCTCCAGTTTGCTTCGAGGCTTTTCGTGTCATATCCAGTCACTTTTGGTATTGTATAGAAGATAGTTATATGGCGGGGTGTGTCCCCACCTTAGTTAAACTTTGTGTATTGTCTAGAGGCTTTGTAGACCTAATGTATAGTCAAGGTGGTGTTTTGTTAATAGACGTGATGGCTTCAACGGCCAAGTATTGTATATACATATATATGTGAGCTCGATCTTATACAAGTGATTATTTCCTTTTATATGCGACATGATTTTATTCGAATTTTGGGTTGTCATAGAGGTATGCATGGGAAGTATAAGGTTATGAGCTGGTTCTCCCGGGCCTCCTCGATTACGGGTGCCAGTCCGCCCCAATAGGATTTGAGGCGTGACAAAAGTGGTATCAGAGAATTTCTTCCTAGTGAATCTACAAAGACGTGTCTACATAGAGTCTTATTTATCGGTGTGTCATGCACCGCATCTATAAACAGGAGGCTATGGACATTTAGGAATTGTCTCTTTTCTTTATGTCTTAGATCATGCGATAGAGACTATATTGTATATGAAGTCATAGTTGACCACTGAATCTGTTTGTTTCTCTTATTATAGTAATGATGCCGATTACCAGAAGTAAGAATACCGGTAAGCAAGTAGATGTGGCTGCTGGAGAGGGGACTAGTAAGTCACCCACTATACCAACTAATCAAAGTGAGGCTCCAGCTGAGCATGCATCAGAAACTTCCTCCACTCTGGAAGAAATAAGGGGGGGGAGAACTATATCCCTAGAGCTACCTATTAATGCTGCAGATCAAGATCTTAGAAATGCAGTGCAACTTTTGACTCGTATAGTTGCTGGGCAATCTCAAGGGCAAGCCATTCCTACCACGGGTCCTAGTGGTATAGATAGGGAGGCTAGCCTTCGAACATAGGATTTTCTTAAGATGGATCCTCCCACTTTTACTGGATCAGATCTGAACGAGGACCCAAGGGACTTTATTGATCAAATTCAAAGGGCCTTAGATGTTATGCATGTAACGGGTAGAAATATAGTGGAGTTAGCAGCGTATAGATTCAAAGGAGAGGCTATATATTGGTACAAGGACAAGAAATGATCTAGGGGTATTGATTCACCCCCAGCTACTTGGAAAGAGTTCAAAGAGGCATTTCTTGATCATTATCTTCCATTCGAGATTCGTCAGGCCCATGCAGATCAGTTTTTAAATCTTCGTCAGGGGAATATGAGCGTGAGGGAGTACAGTCTCTGATTTAATTTCTTGTCGAGATATGCTCCTAATATTATAGCTACTATGGATGATAGAGTTCATCAATATGTGGATAGGTTGGATCCATATCTGGTTAGAGATTGTACTATTGCCGCTTTGAACAAAGATATGGACATAGCAAGGATCCAAGCTTTAGCACAGAAAATGGAAGATCATAGGCAGAGGAGAAGAACACAGGAATTAGAAAGAGGATATTCCAAGAGGGCCAAATCTATAGGGCAGTTCATGGCATCCCAAGGAGGGTCCAGACCACAGTTTTCTTCTAGACCACCTAGGCCATTATCTTTTTATTCTATAGCTAGTGACCCACCATAGTTCCAAGAGTCCATAGGAAATCAATTTAGGCACAGAAGTGAGAGTCAGAGTTTGCGAACAGTGGGGTACCAAGGGAAAGGGAATATGAGCCAATCGATACCTCCTCAAGAGCTATGTAATAAATGTGGAAGGTATCATTTGGGCGCATGTCAGCTGGGGACCAATGTTTGCTTTTGGTGCGGTATGTCGGGGCATATGATGAGAGAATGCCCACGAAGGGGCATAGGGGGTATGGCATAACCTACGGGGTCATTTGTTGCATCATCATCATCGATGCCTTATTCAGGAAGGGGTGCACAACCAATGGGTCGTGTTAGAGGTGATAGAGGAGCCACGAGTTCTAACGAGGCTCAAAATTATACGTATGCTCTAGCGGATCGACAGAATTTAGAGGCTTCCCCAGATGTGGTTATGGGTACATTGTCTATCTTTTCATTTGATGTATATGCCTTAATTGATCCCAGTTCTACATTATCTTATGTTACTCCATTGGTTGCTGGAAAGTTCAAAAGAATACCCGAATTGTTAGTTAAGCCATTTGAAGTGTCCACACCGGTTGGGAAATCTATTATAGCTAGAAGGGTTTACCAAAACTGCATAGTAACTATTTGTGGTCGTGATACGATGGCTGATCTTGTAGAGTTAGAAATGGTAGATTTTGATGTTATAATGGGTATGGACTGGTTGGCGTCTTGTTATTCCACAATTAATTGCTGCACGAAAAAGGTATATTTCTATTTTGCAAATGAATCAGTCCTTGAATGGAAAGGTGAAATTGGCGCGCCAAGAGGTAGATTTATTTCTTATTTTAAGGCAATAATAATGATTTCCAAGGGATACATATATCATTTAGTTAGAGTAAGGGATACAGAAACGGAGCCACCAACTCTTCACGCTGTTCTGATGGTAAATGAATTTTCTGATGTATTTCCTGAAGATCTTCCAGGTTTGCCTCCTGAATGAGAAGTAGAGTTTGGTATTGATGTAATACCAAGCACCCAACCAATCTCCATTCCTCCATATAGAATGGCCCTAGAAGAATTACGAGAATTGAAAGAGAAATTGAAAGATTTGCTAGAGAAGGGATTCATAAGGCCTAGTATGTCCCCCTGAGGAGAACCAGTGTTATTTGTGCGCAAAAAGAATGGCTCACTGAGGATGTGTATTGATTATCGGCAATTGAATAAGGTAACTATTAATAATAAATATCCTCTCCCAAGAATTGATGATTTATTTGATCAGTTACAGGGCGCCAAGTGTTTTTCTAAGATTGATTTGAGGTCAGGTTACCACTAAGTGAGGGTCAAAGAGAAGGATATATCCAAGACAGCTTTCTGAACACGATATGGTCATTATGAGTTTCTAGTTATGTCATTTGGGCTAACAAATGCACCCACAGCTTTTATGGATTTGATGAATAGGGTGTTTAAGCCATTCCTGGATGTATTTTTGATAGTTTTTATAGATGATATTCTAGTTTATTCTAGATTAGAAGAGGACCATGCCAATTACTTACGACAGGCATTGCAGACTCTTCGTGATTGTAAGCTTTATGCAAAGTTCTCTAAATGTGAGTTTTGGTTAAAGTCGGTGGCAGTTTTGGGTCATATTGTATCTAGTGAAGGGATAAAGGTTGATGCTCAAAAGATAGAAGCTGTGAAGAACTGGCCAAGGCCCACAACGCCTATGGAGATTCGTAGTTTTCTCGGGTTGGCCGGTTATTATAGAAGGTTTGTTGAAGGCTTTTCTTCTATTTCAGCACCCTTAACCAAGCTAACCCATAAAGCATCCAAATTCCAATGGAATGATGCCTGTGAGAAGAGTTTTCAAGATTTAAAGAACAAGTTGATTTCTACACCAGTGTTGGTACTTCCAGAAGGCACCGAAGGGTATACAGTGTATTCTGATGCTTCCAGAATTGGTTTAGGATGTGTATTGATGCAGCATGGTAAGGTAATACCATATGCTTCTAGACAATTGCGGCCACATGAGAAAAATTATCCTACACATGATCTTGAGCTGGCAGCAGTTATTTTTTATTTAAAGATATGGCGCCACTACTTATATGGGGTTTATGTTGATATATATACTAACCATAAGATATTGCAATATATTTTTAATCAGAAGGATCTAAATTTAAGGCAGCGGAGATGGCTTGAACTATTAAAAGACTATGATGTTAATATCTTGTACCATCCAGGGAAAGCAAATATGGTAGCTGATGCGTTAATTCGTAATGCTATGATGGCACCTATAAAAAGGCAAGGGATGATTAAAGATCTTCACCAGTTAGCAAGTTTGGGAGTTAGCCTTCTTGAAACTCCGGATAAAGAGCTTATCGTACATAATGCTGCAGAATCTTCATTAGTAGCTAAAGTGAAAGAGAAGCAATATGTAGATCCTATTTTATTACATCTTAAGGAGAACATTCATAGTGGTGCGACCAAGGCATTTGAGCTTACGTGAGAAGGAGTACTTTAGTGCCAAAACTGATTGTGTGTGCTGGATGTAGACGGGCTAAGAAAGAAGATTATGACAGAGGCACATTGTTCAAGGTATTCCATTCATCTAGGATCAACCAAAATGTATCAAGATTTGAAAGATATGTATTGGTGGAATGGCATGAAGAAGAGCATTGCAGAATTTGTAGCTGAATGTCTAAATTGTCAAAGAGTTAAAGTTGAGCACCAAAAACTCGAAGGTTATATGTAATGCATTGATCTTCCAAGCTGGAAGTGGGACATGATCAACATGGATTTCGTTATTGGTTTGCCTCGTACATCCTGGAAGTTTGATTCTATATGGGTGATTGTTGATATGCTTACCAAATCTGTACATTTCCTACCAGTTAGGACCACTTACACAGTTGAAGAGTATGCAAAGTTGTACATTAAAGAGATAGTCCGATTACATGGAGTGCCAATCTCTATTATATCAAATCGGGGAATCCAATTTACCGCAAACTTTTAGAAGTCTTTTCAGAGGTGTTTGGGAACACAAGTGAAGTTGAGTACAACTTTTCACCCTCAAACAGATGGACAAGCAGAAAGTACCATACAAATACTTAAAGATATGCTACGAGCTTGTGTAATAGATTTTAAGGGCAACTGGGATGATCATTTACCTCTTATTGAGTTTTCCTACAATAATAGCTATCATTCAAGTATCAAAATTGCACCATATAAAGCTTTATATAGAAGGAACTGTAGATCACCAAGAGGATGGTTCGAAGTGGGTGAAACTCTTTTGTTCGGACCGGATCTTTTTTATCAAGACATAGAAAAGGTTAAAGTAATTCAACAACGACTGAAAATAGCCCAAAGTCGACACAAGTCATATTCGAATTGTAGAAGGAGAGGGCTAGAGTTTTCTATAGGTGATTGGGTATTTTTGAAGGTATCACCAATGAAAGGGGTAATGATATTTGGCAAGAAAGGGAAGTTGAGTCCACGTTATATAGGCCCTTATAAGATCACTCGAAGGTTTGGAAGAGTTGCATATGAATTAGAGCTACCCCAAGAGCTCTCATCAGTACATCCGGTATTTCATGTGTTCATGCTTAAAAAGTGCATCGGAGATCCATCACATATCACTTCTACTGAGGATGTGTAAGTTTGGAAGATCTTACCTATGAGGAAGTTCCTAGTTCTATTCTAGATCACCAAGTTAAGAAGATGAGAAATAAAGATATAGCATCTATGAAAGTACGTTGGAGAAATCGTCAAAGGGAAGATATTACATGGGAAATTGAGGAAGCAATGAAATATAAGTACCCTCATGTGTTCAAAGATGAAGAGGAAGTTCAAGAAACGGAGTTAGAATATTAAAAAGTAAGTTTTTTTTATATATGCATAGAATAATAATGGACTTAAATTTGTTTCGGTAGAATAACTACGCTAACATTCGAGGACGAATGTCCTAAAGGGGGGAAGGATGTAACACCCCATATTCAAGTACGTGTATTGGTGTATTCAAGTATGTGTATTGGTCTTAATTATATGGAATTAATTTTTTATTTTATTTATACCGGAATTTTCCCATCGATGGTTCCATGCGAAGGTTATTGAATAAGATTTCCAACGATATAAATATTTCCAAAAATGGATAGGTTTCGGATATAATCGAGAATGTTCAAAACTATAAAATGGTGGCCGGGATATTTGGGAATAGTAAATGTGCAGGAAAATTTCCTGCACACAAACTACTGAGGCCAGCCAAATTTTTAGGTCAACTTAGAATGATCATAACTCCCTTAATATAATGAACAGATAGATCTTCGACCTATGAAAAGAAATATATTTGAGTCTTGTTTTGAATGTAATTGGTTTCATCCAAATCCAACGTCTGAGTAAGGAGTTATACCCGTTTTACTTCAGCCTATCAAAACAGATTTTTAGGGTCAACTTCAAATGACCATAACTCCTTTTATAGGACGAAATGGGTGTCCTACTTTATATGAAATGAAATTCCTTTTAATTATCTTTCCAACTATACCAATTTCACCCAAATCCGATATCGGAGCAAAGAGTTATGGTTGATCTACTTTAGCTTATCAAAACAGTCCACCAAAGGACAGATTTGACATTATTTAAATTTTAAAGGCATTTTGGTCATTTCCAATTATATTATGAATATGCATGGCATGTGAATGTAATTGGAGTATAAGAGGGTTAAAGTGACACCCTTTATGGTGTAACTAAGGCTTACTACTTAACCACTAGTTAGGTGAATTCAAATAATTGAATTGTGACGTTTGGTTGCTAATACTAGATTGCTATATATGTTCATTGTAGATAAGTAATCCGAAAAAATGGGAAGTCCATTTGGGACTAGTATTGAAGGTTGACAGTCAGATATGTAAAGAATACTCTATACCATATCTTTGGCATGAAAGTGAACAATTGTTCTATTAAGAAAGTTTCCAAAGTTATTCAATAACATGTGATCCATAATGGTTTTGTATGATGTCCTACATTACCAATGAACTTGTTTCCACCCTACAAGATGTCAAGACATTTCAATACTTACTTGTTTTCCAAACCTTACATGTTTATTGCACTAATGAATGTCAGAAGGTATCCGGTTACTCAAACAAGATCCATGTGCTATTAATGACTCCAAAATGTTTTATCGATATACCAATAAGTTCCTACTTCATTGTTATGGAATTGATGACTCCAAAACACTTCATTGAAGTGCCAATGAGTTCTTACTTTATTGTTATTGCATTGATTGTCTATTTATATGTCTCTTATTGATGTATCATTGTTTCAAAGTATCAAAAATGCGGTGGCGACCGAATAACAATCTCAAAGATTAATTGAACTAAGTGATGAAAGTTCTCACTTATCGGGTGGTATCCCAGGGGCATAAGACTATCATGGGTCGATCCCTATTTATGTTTTTATGTTTTTATGGGTGGTATCCCAGGGGAATAAGCCTATCATGGGTCGATCCCAGTTGATATATACTGGAGGCAGCCTAATGGTCACAGTACAGTACAGTAATGATTACAAAGATGATAAGAACGAAGGTAAAGTGATTGAATAAATATAATGTATAGGTTGTCACAAGTTCTAGTAAGTGTGGTCCACTCCTATTACAATTTATTCACTTGTTTCTGATTTCTATTGAGCTCCTATATCATATGTGATTATCTACAGCTTTACATACTCAGTACATATTTCGTACTAACATCCCCCACGGGGGACCTACATTTCATGTTGCAGGGATAGGTACCTCAGCTCATACACCACAAAAGTAGGAGCCAGGATATCCAGCTACTTTTGGTGAGCTCCAGTTTGCTTTAGGGCTTTCTGTGTCATATCCAGTCACTTTTGGTATTGTATAGAAGTTAGTTATATGGCGGGGTATGTCCCGACCTTAGTTAAACTCTATGTATTGTCTAGAGTATTTGTAGACCTAATGTACAGTCATGGTGGTGTTTTGTTAATAGACGTAATGGATCCAATGGCCAATTATTGTATATACATATATATGTGTGCTAGATCTTATACAGGTGATTATTTTCTTTTATATGCGACATGATGTTGTCCGAATTTTGGGTTGTCATAGAGGTATGCATGGGAAGTATAAGGTTATGAGTCGGTTCTCCCGGGCCTCCTCGGTTACGGGTGTCAGTCCTCCCCAATAGGATTTGTGGCATGAAAACTGGAGCCTTCACCAAAACCTATTCTTGCTCCTTCACCATAGATCCCTTATCCCCAACCAATTGGGGGCCAGGGGGCAGCCCAAGATTAACTAGGGTTTATTTTTTCATTATTGATCAGATATTCTTTAGTCTAGCTACTGGGGTGGTTGTGTGGTGTACCTTCTAATGGTGACCAATTACATATTAAAGTGGTACAAGGCTGGAGAGAACATATAGTTACTATTGCCACAGTTGAGATCCCTCCAGTATCGGTAGTCGTCCATCCTGCTATATTTTTTTAGTAGAAGGTGTTGGGTACAGTCCAAAGACTGTCTTCGCCTAGGTTTTCCTGGGCACCATGTGAGAATGAATATGAGAAATTTATAGCTTGTGAGTATAAGCTTTATTATTTAGGCCTAGTTGAGACTCGGGGTGTGTACTACACTAATTTTAATTAGATTTGGTAGCTCGACATCGACAGAGAGGTTATCTTCCTTCCAAGCTATCCGGATATTCTCCTTTGAAATGGACTAAATTCTCCAAGGTTTTCTTAGAGAAGTATATGCCCCATAGCCATAGAGAGCTCCTCATAGATCAGTTCTCAAGATTGAATCAGGGTCCCATGATGGTCTAGGAATATGAGGCTCAGTTTAATGAGTTAGTCAGGCATGCTACATCTATCATGCCGACTGAGTATGAGTAGATTTGGTATGAGTTAGTGAGTCCCATGATGGTCTAGGAGTGTGAGCCTCAGTTTAATAAGTTAGTCAGGCATGCTATATCTATCATGCCGACTGAGTCTGAGTAGATTTAGTATTTCACTCAAGGATTGAGACTCCTCTACGTGTAATGTCCCAAGTTTTGGTCTTTGTAAATTTCTAAAATTTTATCCTTACTGACTTGAATATAACTCACCCTACAAGTCGTAGGGTGTCTTGATAGGTCAAGTGACCCTAGTCGTAAAGTGTTTAGTGAATGGTGTTTGAGTTACTATTCTGGGTACAATTTTGGGCCAAGATTCATAAAGATCCATGAAGAGTCATTAGGATTGAATCATAACCCATTATATATTAAGTGGCTAAGTTCTTCTCTGAGTATGAGTGGCTCACTACGAGTCATAAGGACTTGTTATGAGTCATTGAAGGTAAATCATAGGGTGTCTAGTGTTTATCTTATTGGGTTTTATGGTGACTACAACTAGACCCTATGAGTGGTAGGGTCCCATTATGAGTCATGTTGGTTGATTCATAGGGTCAATAGATTGTGAGTACCTATGATACTATATTGGCAACCACTCAGGGTGATGAGTCATAATAAGTCTATACGAGTCGTATAGCAACCCGTAGTCACTGACACTAAATTCTAACTTTTAATTTGAGGGAACTTTGGATAATTCCCCCACCCCCACCCACCAATTAAAATATCATGTCCATAAAGAACTTAAAAGGGTTATATTTCATCCATAATGTACTCAAACTCTTCCAAAGCTCTTTCAAATTATCTCAAGCAGCCATACTTAGGGTTTCCAAGAAGTAGGTCATCCAAAGGCCCAAGGGTTGTAGTATTTCTGGAAAACTTGGTATTTCAAGCATGTACTCTTCCCTCATTTTTAATTTATTAAATGCATATGTTTTAAAGTATTGTTCATGAAATGTTTATGTTTATTTTTAAACAAGGGTTAAGGGTTTTGAATGGTTGTTGTTGAACAATTTTTTCCGATGGATTATATATGAATATTCTTGCTTTAAACATGGTTTCAAACTTGTGGGTGCATGGATATGGTGAATGAACTAGGGAATTGTGATTTTCCCAAACTTGTGACTTTTAAAGTGGTTATGACCCCAACCCCATATTGTGAAATAGCTTTTAGTTATGTGAAATTTGGGAATATGAACTATTCTTGAACTATTGCATTACAATTCTGAATTGAACATTATGGGGCATGTAATTCCCCAAGCTAGTGTAAAATAGAACAAAAAGGGTTATGAATTCCCCCAAGTGATGTAATTGTTTTGGCATGTTTTTGTTACCTTGCAAGTGTAGTTGGTATGGCGATACCAACAATGTATGACTTAATGTGAAATATGGTTCAATGAATGGTAATGTGTGATAATTATTTTAAATTGGGCTTTAAAGAGGGTTGTCTAGCTGAGTCGTGAAAGTGGAGGTCCAAGTGACCAATACTGTAAAACGTAGTTTTTGATGTGAGGGTCGAAATGACCAGGGAGTTTTGAGTCCCCCTTAATATTATTATCATATGATTGGAAGGTTTGAGTTCCCCATATCTTATTACATGATTTGGTGCTTGTGTCACTTTGATATGCATGGAGGTTTGAGTCCCCCATAGTGCACATGTATACCCTCAGGTTTGTTCAGTCACACGCACCAGGGTCCTACCAACTGGGGGAGAGCTGGTCCCATATAACCCATGGGTGCCTTTGTATGTTATGACGGTTGAGCTACACAATCCAAGCTAAAGTTTTAAAGTGCATGTTAAGCCTTGTTCCCTATCCCGACATATGAAGTATACATGTACATGCATTTGATCATGCGTATTGGTTTTGAATGATTTTGAATTATTGATTATGATATTATGTTATCCTTATCCCTGAGTTACATGTTAGCATTTGCCCCACTAACCTTTTTCTGATGATGTACCTAATGTGATGCAAGAACTGGTCATACATTTACTTCTTCTGCTTAGTGATTAGGATTTAGGATCAGCTCCTGAGTTGACATTAAAGTGGTGAGCTTCCATACAATAAAAGTCTACATTTCTTGTTTTGGTCTCGTATGTCTCAAACTATTTAGACATGTTTTGGCTATAGCCGGGGGAATATCCCGATACTTTATTGATATTAAATTTATGTAGAGACTTTGTTTGGATTACTTTGGACTTGGGCGGTTTTGGTTGGTTGCTTTGGTTGGTAGATGGTTGTTAGTTATAGACTTGTTTTGAATTTTCTTAAGCTTATTGCATGCTATATTATTATATGTTTGGGATTCATCCGACATTGGGGAATATTGTGTTTGGTTTTGTTAGGCACAGGGGGTGATCTCTGATCCACATGGGACTTGAGATAACCATCACAGCCAGGCCCTAGTTCGGGTCATGACAAAAATGGTATTAGAGCCAATGTTTTATGTCATTAGGTGTCCAGCAAAAGTGTTTTAAGTAAACCCTCTTTTATGGGTATGTAGAACGTCACACTTATAAGTGAAAGGATACGAGGCATTTAGGAATATTTCTCTTTATTGTTGTTCTATTTTGAGCTAAAGAGTGTAAGTCTTGAATCTCCTATAATTCTCGTTTGTATTCCTTTCAAATCATGCCTCCAAAAAGATCTAATATCAGGGTGAACTCTTTTTTCCCATCTAAGGACAATATGGATGGAGCTCATCCTACTCTGAGAGTTCAAACCTAGTCTAGGGTTACTTTTTCTGATTGCCTTAATGGAGCTCCACCAGTTCCCCTTATCCCTCCTCAGGCACCTCAAGTTAATGTGTCTAATGCTGAGTTCGCCAGTTGATTAATTTGCTTACCAAGTTGGTGGCCTCCCAGACTGAGAGTGTTACTTCTATTTCTCCATCCTCTGAGGCCACTATAGTTGGCCAATTTATGAGATTGAGTCCTCCTATTTTCACTAGTTTTAAAAATGAGGAAGATCTTTAAATCTTTATCGATAAGATAAAAAAGATCTTTCATGTGATGCATGCTACTGATATGGAGGGTGTAGAGTTTGCAGCTTATCAGTTTAAGGATGCAGTATACCAATGGTATGAGGAGTAGGACAAGTCTAGGGGAGATGATACTGAGTCCTCTTTGTGGGATGATTTCTCTAGTTCCTTCCTAGATCATTTCTTTCCATAGGATTTAAGGTAGGTGAAGGCAGAGGAATTTGTGAATTTGAAGCAAGGCAGGATGTTTGTAATGGAGTATTCCTAGAAGTTTCATCATCTGCCGCACGATGCTCCTGAGTTGGTGTCTAGCATGAGGGATAGAATAAGGAAATTTACCTTTAGGGATAGCATTAAGGTTGCCTTATTGAACAAGGATATGGACTTTAATAGTCTTGGAGAGTATATGCAATAAGTAGATAAGAAAGGAAGAAGAAAGCGGAGATGAGTGAAAGGTAGAGTAAGAAGTTTTGCTATTCAGATCAGGGTGGAGGTCAGCAGCAAAGTGGTAGAGACGGTGGAAAGTGGTCTAAGAAGAAGTAGTGTAATTTTGGTTCCTACTCTACAACTAGTTCTTCTTATACAAAACCATTGGGGGATTATCCATTTGGGGACTATCATTCTCAGTATAATTGTGGGCTTAGATCACCAAGAGCCTAGCCTCAGGCTAGCGGGACTTAGTCAGCAATATTGTGTCCTCCTTGTATATCTGTGGTTAGGTGCATCATGGTTTTAGAGAGAGGAACAAGTTCTTTAAATATGGTCATAGTGGTCACATGCATAGGGATTGTCCTTCTAAGGTTGCTTCTAGGGAAAAATAAGATTCTTGTTTCTTCTTCATCTGCTCCTGCTACAAAGAGAGCAACTTCTATTTTTAGCTCTGGCACTAGTTAGAACCATCTATATGTTCTTTCTACTTGCTAGGATGTTGAGGCATCCCCCGATGCTGTTACTGGTATGCTCAAACTCTTTTTTCATGATTCATATTGTCTACTTGATCCTAGCTCTACTCTCTCTTATGTGACCCCTTATGTGGCTATCTATTTTGATTTTGATCCTGAATGTATTTCAGACCCTTTCTCAATATCCACCTTGGTGGGTTATTATATGGTGGCAAAAAGGGTTTATAAGGGTTGTGTGGTGTTAGACTACTGTAGAGAGACCTTTGTAGATCTGATAGAGTTGGACATGCTAGACTTTGATATGATTTTAGGGATAGATTGGTGGCATTCGTGCAATGCTTTTCTTGATTGTCGTACCCAAAGGATCAGTTTCCATTTCCCAAATAATCCGATAATTAAGTGGGAATGTAGTTCCCTAGTTCTCAAGGGAAGGTTTATTTCATATCCTAGAGCCTGTAAATTGGTTCCTAAAGTGTGCCTCTATCACTTAGTACATAATAAGGATTCTAGATCCGAAGGTGATTCTTTGAAGATTATCCCCATGGTCTGTGAATTTCCTAAGGTGTACGCTAATGATAATCTTAGTGTTCCTCCCTATAAGGAAATCTATTTGTGGATTAATAATCTTTCAAACACTCGTCTTATTTATATCCCTAAGATCTTCTTGATAAGGGTTTTATCTGCCCTAGTGTGTCTTTATGGGGTGCTCCAGTTTTTTGTGCATAAGAAGGATGGGGACCTTCGGATGTGCATTGATTACCGCCAACTGAATTAGGAGATCGTGAAAAATAAGTATCCTCTTTCAATAATTGATGAGTTGTTCGATCATCTCCAGGGTGGTAAGTTTTTTCTAAGATTGATCATCATCCAGGTTAGCATTAGTTGAAGATTAGGGAGGTGAATATCCCTAAGACTGCTTTTTGAACCCGGTATGGTCGTTTTGAGTTTTTGGTGATATCCTTTGGTTTGACCAATGCCCTGGCCATATTTATGTATCTTATGAATCCAGTTTTCTGTCAGTTCTTAGATTAGTTCATGATTGTCTTTATTGATGATATTTTGATGTATTCAAAGAGTGAGGTTGATCATGCCAATCACCTCCTTCTAATGTTACAGACACTTAAGGAGCAGCAATTGTATGCAAAATTTTCTAAGTATGAGTTTTGGTTGAATTTTGTGAACTATATGGGTTATTTTATTTCTAGTGAAGGGGTCATGGAGATCCACAGAAAGTGGTGGTAGTTAAGAAGTGGCCTATACCCATGACTCCATCCAACCTATGGAGCTTCTTGGGTTTAGTCAGCTATTATAGAAGGTTTGTAGAGAGTTTCTATTCTATTGATACCACCATTGACTAAGTTAACCCAGAAGAAGGTGATGTTCTTATGGTCTGATGGTTGTTAGGGTAGTTTCGAGAGATAAAGGATAAGTTAACTTCGACTCTGGTTTTTACTCTACCTATAGGCACGGATACTTTTGTTGTCTATCATGATGTGTGTCGGGTGAACAGGGTTGTGTGTTGATGCAGCATGGCAAGGTGGTTGTTTATGCTTCTAGGCAATTGAAAGCTCATGAGAAGAATTATCTGACTCATGATATAGAATTATTAGTTGTGGTGTTTGAATTAAAAATTTGATGGACTTATTTGTATGGGCTCCGTGTTTATATTTATTCTGATCATAAGAGCCTGCAATATGTGTTCTCTTAGAAGGAGCTAAATCTCACGCAGAGGAGATGGCTTGAGTTGCTTAAGGACTATGATATAAGTATTCACTATGATATAGGTAGATCAAATGAGGTTTTTGATGCTCTTAGTAGGTTGTCCATGGTGAGCTTATCTCATGTGGATAAGGAGAAGTGGTATTTGGTAAAGGATATTCACCGTTTGGCTAATTTTGGGGTTCTTCTTTTAGACTCTAAAAATGGTGGCGTGATTGTTCAAGAGGTAGCGAAGTTATCTATTGGTGCTGAGGTGAATGGGAAACAGATGTTGGATCTTATTTTGATGCAAATCAATAATCATATAGGTAAGAATAAGGTTATGGTATTTAAGATTGGGGGTGATGGTACCCTTCGGTACTAAGGTAAGCTATATGTTTCCGATGTTGATGGGTTGCGAGGTAGAATTTTGGCCAAAACTCATGAGTCGCATTATACTATCCATCCTAGTTTGACAAAAATGCATCATGATCTTAAGGAGATTTATTGGTGGAATAATATGACGCGAGATTAGGCAAATTTTGTGGCTAAGTTCATGATATGTCAGCAAGTGAAGGTGGAGCACTTGAAGTCCGGTGGGTTGACTAAAGACATTGAGTTGTCATTGTGGAAATGTGAGAGAATTAATATGGATTTTGTTACAGGTTTTCCATGGACTCACTAGAAATTTGATTTGGTTTGTGTCATCATGGATAGGATGACTAATTTTGCTCACTTCTTTCTAGTGAGGACTAATTTATCTTCCGAGGATTATGCCAAATTGTTCATTAAGGAGATCATGAAGCTGCATGGTACTCCAGTGTCTATCTTATCTAAATGGGGTACTCAGTTATCATCTCACTTTTAGAGGTCGTTCCAGTGAGGTTTGGGGACTAAGGTAACAATTAGTACTGCTTTCCACCTACAGATGGATGGGCAAGCAGAAAGAAGAATTCAGGTCTTGGAAGATATGCTTAGGGTTTGTATAATTGATTTGCTGGTAGTTGGGTTAACAACTTGCCTCTCGTAGAAATTGCCTACAACAATAGTTATCACTCTAACATTGGTATGGCTCTGTTTGAGGCCTTATATGGTAAGAGGTGTAGGTACCCTATTGGATGGTTGGAGGTTGGTGAAAATAAGTTATTTGGTCCTGATTTGGTTTACCAAGCCATGGGGAAGGTGAAGGTGATTCAGGATAGACTTAAGGCCACCTAAAGTCGCCAAAAATCCTATGTGGATGTAAGGCGAAGGGAGTTGGAGTTTAGTGCTGGTGATTTGGTGTTCTTGAAGGTGTCTCCTATGAAGGGAGTGATGCAGTTTGGTAAAAAAAGGAAACTTAGTCCCTGTAATGCTGGTCCATACTGGGTTGTGAAGAAGGTTGGTAATGTTGCATACGAATTGGAGTTGCCTCCAAGTTTGAGGTCTATTTATCTGGTGTTCCATGTTTTGATATTGAGAAAGTCCATCGATGATCTTTCGACAGTTATACCTTTGGAGGAGGTGGGTATTTTGAATTCCTTGTCTAATAAAGAGGTCTCAATTGAGATTTTGGATTGACAAGCCTATCAGTTGTGGACAAAGGACGTGGCTTCGGTAAAGGTTCTTTGGAGGAACCGATAGGTGGAGGAATCTACTTAGGAAGCCGAGGAGGAAATGATTTCCAAGTATCCGCATTTATTTCCCATCCTATATAATCATGTTTGAGGTATGAGTATTCCTTAACATCTTTGTTTTCTAACTTTGTTAAAGAAAATTATAATTTCCTTGGCATCTTTGATTACTGTCTTCGTTAAAGGTAAGTGTGGCAGTGTTTAGAGTAAAATCGTGATAGTAAATTCCTTGTCCTGTCATTCGAGGATGAATGATCCTAAAGGGGGGAGTATGTAATGCCCCGAGTTTTTGTTCCTTAAAAATTTCTGAACTTTTATCTTCATTGAACTGACTACGACTCACCCTACGAATCATAGGGTATCTTGATAAGTTAGTTGACCCTAGTCGTAGGGTGTCCGGTGAATAGTGTTTGAGTTACTGTTCTGGGTACGACTTGGGGCCATGAGTCATAAGGATCCATGATGAGTTGTTTAGATTGAATCATAACCAAATCAGAAATTAAGTGGCTTAGTTCTGCTCTGAGTACGAGCGGCTCACTATGAGTCGTAAGGACTTGTTATAAGTCATTCAGTGTCCAGCATTTTCCCAATTGTGCTTTGTGTTGATTATATCTAGACACTACAAGTTGTAGGGTACCATTATGATTCCTATTGGTTGAGTCATAAGGTCAAAATATTATGAGTGCCTTATAGACTATCTTGGCCAAGACTCAGGGTAACGAGTCGTAATGAGTCTAGATGAGTCGTAAAGTGACTTGTAGACAATAACGACTATATTTCATCTTTTTTTTGGTGCACTTTGGACAATTCCCCTCTCACCCAATTAAAACCCACCCCAAGTCCATAAAGCACTTAAGGGGGTTATATTTCATCCTTAACATACTCAAACTCTTCAAAATCTCTTTTGAATTCTCTCAAGCATCAATACTTAGGGTTTCCAAGAAGTAGGTCATCCAAGGTCCCAAGGGTTGTATTATTTTTATAAAGCTAGGTATTTCAGGTATGTTACTATTCCCTCATTGTTAATTTATTAAAAGTATATGTTTCAAAGCATTATTCGTGAGATGTTTATGTTGGCTTTGAAACAAGGGTTGAGGGTGTTGAATGCTTTTTGTTGAAAAATATTTTCCCATGGTTTACATATGATTATTCATTCTTTGAATATGGTTTCGAACATGCAGGTGCATGGGTATGGTAAATGAACTAAGGAATTGTGATTTTCCCAAACTTGTGACTTTCGAAGTGGTTATGACCCCAACCCTATATTGTGAAATTTGTTTTAGTTATAAAAATATGGGAATTCGAACTATTGCATTATGATTTTGAATTGAACTTTATGTGGAGAGTAATTCCCCAAGCTAATGTAAAATTTAACCAAAGGAGTTGTGAATTCACCTAAGTAACGTAATTTTTTTGGCATGTTGTTGTTACTAAGGTTGGATGTATTTATTCACTCTAATGTGGTAATCCTAGCTTAATAAGCCTTGTATTATTTGTGTGTTAATAATGATATAAATGTGCATCTAAGTGTTTAAGTATGTGCTTACAATGTTTAAAGATGTTTGCACACAAGTTAGGGTTATAATTGAGCATTTAAAGTCTAGACGAGAAAACTAGTGTTCTTGGCTGAATTTCTAATTCATCGTCTTGAGTGTTGTGTTGATTTAAGATTAAATTCGGGGTGTTTGATTCTATAGGATGGATGGTGAGATGATTGTAATGATACATGATGGATATACAAGCTTCAAATCAAATGGAAACATCACACAAAGGCTTGGAGTGATTAACGAGAGCATAGGACATAATGTGACAAGAATAGGACGCCTGGGAGCTCAAGACCGCGTTGTGGTAAAGGACCAAATGGAAATTGTCAATTTCCAGTAGCTCAACGTGATTATTCTGCTCGTAGTCTTATAGAGATAAGGACATTACCATGATGCGGTGCTTATTGTGATGAGGACATTACTGCGATGCAGTGCTTATAGTGATAAGGACATCACAGCGATGGGAGGCTTATAGCGATGAGGACAGTACCGTGACATGGTGAAGTACAAAAGCGGGATAACTTTTACCCAGCTATAAAAGAACACATGAGATCACTTCAAATATCTTTGGATGTCTTGAGACTGGAGAGGAGGTGACTAAACACAAAAATTAGTTTATATTACCCTTTGTTTTAGCTTTTTAATAGATTTGATCATGAAATCAAATACTTGGATGATGATTATGACTATTAGTGGCTAAACTCCCCCTTTTCAGGGTTAAAGCCCAGAAAATGAACACCATTATTTTGAACTAATTTCGTTTAATAATATTTGGTTGCTTGTTTATCCTTGTTTTAATTATTTTGAGGATTGATCACTCTTAGAATACATATAGTGTCAACCTTGTGATCTCGGGAGAGGGAATAGGGAGATAGAATGTGGGGTTGAACAAAGTAGGGTTCTTTTTCTTTTATGAAATAAGGAATTCGAATTAGCATCTAGGACAGGGATGTATCTAGAAGCCTTACTTGATTCACATGTAGGAAGATAGCTTAAAGAGCTTAATTGGATTATTACATCCCCGCACAGCGATGTAGTAGTAATGTCCGAATTAGGTAAATGGTTAGAGGTCAGGAAACCGTGATCATGCAATTAACCCTACGAATCAACAACAAAGATAAGCAAGTTAACGAATGAAGTTCAATAACGCAGTATGATTGTTAGAAGAGCTTTAACCCTGGGATTTCTCCTAATGATTGTCTCAAGACCTTTAACCCTGGGCTTTCTCCTAATGATTGTCTCAAGACCTTTATTTTATGCATTGCTTCCTTTACTTTAGTTTACAAATATTCAAAACTCATCTTTTGTTACTCTTGCACTAGATTGATCTAAATTGTGAACTGAAATCAAATAGTTGGTAGAACAAGTCGTTGTGGGGTCGATATTGGGCTTTCTTGAAGGCCACTATATTACTTGGTAGACCATGCACACTTTCATGTGCGCTTGGGCGCTGTAAAGTTTTTGGTTCCGTTGACGAGGACTTGTAGTTTGGCAACTATTTAATTTTTAGTTTTACTTTTTGGATTACTTTGGTGTTTTACACTCGGTCTTGGTTTCGAATTTGTAGGAAACAGGTTTTCAAAGTAGTAAGATAGCAAGGGCTCGGGAATTAGTTGAACCAAGCCCCGAACCTGAGCAATTATTCCATCAATGAAGGAGAGAAGCAATCCTTCTCCCCGTTTTCCAGAAATCGAAGAAGATCGAGATAATCCTGCTATCATGGCTGATGAACAAGCACCCCACAGGACAGCTAAAGAAGTGGTAATCCCACTTCTAACAAATTTGACCTCCCCATTTCAGAAGCCGACAGCTGGAGGTAATTTTGAGCTCAAACAGAATATGGTACAGCTTTTGATTAGCAGTGGACAGTTCACTGGGCTTTCACATGAAGATCCATAGGTCCACTTGCAAAATTTTTTGGAAATCAGTGACACATTCATCCCTACGGGTGTGAATGCAGACTTTGTGCGGATGATGTTGTTCCTCTTTTTACTATTGGGGGAAGCAAAAAAGTGGTTGAATGTTGATTCATAAAATTCAATCACATCATGGGACAACATGGCATGGAAATTCCTCATTAGACATTTGCTCTTGTACCAACAATACTAGTGAAACCTAGGCTCTGATACCAAATTGTCACGACCCGATTTAACAGTCATGATGGAACCTACCAATTCCCACCTATAGTTAAGACAATACCATAACCCATAGCTAATACAATGGGTAAATCTGATAAGAAATGCCCAACATAGGCAAAATTCAAGAACATCAATTAAAAATATAAAGGCTCTAGATAAACAAACAATCATACAAGATATCAATTCCAAAACCTGGTAGAGCTAGTACAAGAGAAACTAATAGTTTCAATACAACTCCAAGTCTAGAATAGTCAATACATCTGTCTTAAATAATAAAGATTGAATACATAGATAGAAGGAAATCGGGTGAATCAAACTCTAAGATCTCACCCTATCTCTAGAAATCAATCACTACACAAATTAAGATCAATGGCGATAGCTAATACCCAGATCTATACCAAAAAGGTACAGAAGTGTAGTATGAGTGCCAAAATAATGGGTACTCAGCAGGCATCACCGACGACTGAGTTAAACCATGATATCAGAATAATAAAATGCAAGATAATCATAAATAACTCAAGGTACAAAATCAAACCTGAATCATCTCCATCATCAATGTATATAAGTAAGCAATTTGGAATTACAATATAACATAAGGATCTAGACATGCCAATATCGATGTACATAACAAGCATGAAACATTGGAATCACTATATAACATAAGGCATCAATTCATGTCATTATCACTTTACATCACAAGTGTAAAACATCAGAATAATAGTATAACATAAGGCATCAACGCATGTCAATATTGTTGTGCATAAGAAATAAACGATTCAGAATCGTAAAGCAACTCAAGTGCAATCACAAGTAAACATAAGTACAAAGTTGGCGCCCATACACCAACTAGTGCATAAAGTAAAGAACTCATCACGGCGTCCCATACCAATAGAGAGCATACCCAAGAGAAATATAAAGGGAACAAATCAACAATATATCCAAACTTTCACATTATCCATAGTTTTCCTCAATTTTCATCAAACGACCATTTTCTATCATATATACTAATCATCAATAATCATAATGGTGTAACATATATATACCAATATACTCATAACTGTAACCCTACCGTCACATAGGCACCTATCTCATTAATACACCCTATTTACTCATTATTATCTAGCCAAAGCTTATTACTTAACCAATTACTCACTAGTTATCATATAACCCCTAATTATTTTCTATCCATTATTCATCACAAAATCACTATTCAAGGGTTAACAACTAACCATTATTCACTAACTAGAAAATACCAAACATCTAGTCATGATTTATCACTAGACCATATTCAACAATTAACCAATATTTGTGTCTAGTCATCATAATCCCACTAGTCACCATTCTTCATACGACCACTAATCACCACTTATTCACTATTCCTCTATCAACTAACATCTTTTATTAATTAGCATCATTAATCCATAAATCCTTTTTTAGCAACTAATAAACATCATAAACTTAGTCATCAGTAGCAACTAATTATCACCATCACTAAGTTCATTATTACTAACCACCATAATAAGATAATCATCCCTATTAATAGACATCAATGCCACTAGTCCTGTTTATCACTAAGGTTCATGAATCCACTAGTCACTATTGGCCACTTAAGTAATATCCAACATTAAGCATCTTTCATCCTTAAATCACCAACTATACTACTTAATATCTTAACTTTTTAGATGACTATAACTACATTTCTATTACCAATATTTTACCCATATACACAAGAGCATTAATAACATATAATTTCCATACATAAGGCTAGTCGGGTTCAATCTGGTAGATGTACATATAGGCACATAAATAATAATCCTCCGACCTTGTCGGACATCATCATAATATTATAGTATCTTAAAGCCTTGTCGAGTATCAATAAATGTCACAATATTCTCATGCCTCCTCATGTATCACCATAACATTACAATATCATTCGACTACACCGAGTATCAACATATCATCATAATATCGTCCGGCCTTGCCGGGTATCAACTTATCATCAATATATTCTCCGACCTTGCCAGTCATCCACATATCATCAATATATTCTACGGCCTTGCCGACATCATCAAATCATTAATATATCAATTACAAAGTATGAGCCTTATAAGGATAAAGTAAATGGCAAGTAAAGTAAATAACAAGCCCCACGAAAGCTAAAGTAAATGACAAGTAAAGTAAATGACAAGCCTCATGAAGGATAAAGTAAATGACAAGTAAAGTAAATGACAAGCCCCATAAGGGTAAAGTAAAAGAGAAGTAAAGAGAAGCATACCTTCATATCTCATCATTCGTCGTCAAAGATAATTTATCCATAAATATATGAATATATATAGCATGAATATTACAAAGCATTAACGGGTTCAATATGGATAGTAGCACAGCTTTTCATGTAGTCAGTAAATATACCTTCTAGAGCCCTAAGTATCATGACTCACAATATTACAAATAAGAGGGATTCTAGCAAAAGCACTAGTTTAATTCCTAGACAAAAGCATAAAATAGGTAATATCATGGCCCAAGTCCTAAAATAGTAGCCTAGTTAATGGTCCACGTGATAACATAGTCTTGGGATTAACTAATAGCATAATCCATAGTCATACATCACATTAATGATAATTTGGTCAACAATCATATACATCACTACTAATGCAATCAATATAATTCATAATCTAGGCATTTAGACCATGGGTATAACCATAAGCGATATCATGAACAATGACCCATTAGTAGAGTATTTGTTGACCCACTATTGGCCGAAAGATAATTTACCATTAGTATGAATGATGTCTAAAGCATGACATAATATATAGCTTATTCATAGAGTAGTTAATAACATCATTTATGGCTTAGGCCATATTATAGTTAAGGGCTTATTTAATTGGACATTCATTCATGCAAACAATAGTTAATCACAATAACATATATAATAGCTTGACATACACTTTAGCCAATAAGTCATACAAGGCATAATATCTTGGGCATTAATCTATATGCCATTTTGCATAACCAATAAGTACCAAGAATCATCAATATTGTCACAAAGGAGCACTCTCTAGTCAATTACTAAGTGTAAGGGTTCAAGGGAACTGATCATAAGTCTTGCCTTAAGGTGGTTCAATAAGCCCACATCTAAATCCCTGAATACATTCTAAGTTAATTTCTACCCCGGACTAGGATATGGTATCTAAATCAACTCTTAGAAGTAAAGCAATCCACCATAAGCCATAAGGTAGATATTCTACTCAAGAACTTTTACTATGTCCAATGGAACTAAGGAAACCTTCACTAGTATTAGCAACTAAGGCCAATTTACTCTAAGTGTGAGCAACTAGAGAAATTTACCTAATATTGAGTATTCTAAGGCATTCTCATGCTAAACATGAGTAATGAAGTCTAGTCCACCTAATTCAAAGAAAAACTAGTCAAGCTTTTCAATTCTAAGATTCACATAGCCTAAATGGTCAAACTACCCCAAGTATTGCATTTCATCAATCCAATACTTAAAACCCAGCCCAATCTAACAAGATATCACAACTATATCAAAACATAGCTCAATCTAACAAGGAATAAGTCTTGCCTACCTCCAATTCAAAGAATGCTCAACAATCTACTAAACCTTTGTTTTTCCCTTTCTAGAAGCTTTTTTAAGGAGCCAAGCTATCAAAAATACATTCTACACATCATTACAAGAATATAGATACCCATATTGTACCATTTTATTTTGGGTCCAAAAACCCCCAAGTGTGTCCTACATATGGAAAAAAACATTTTTGAGATCAACCCAATTATACACCATTAGCCAATCAGAACCCTTAAGAAATAAGTGAAAACCATAATTATTTGGGTTAAAATCAAGCCCTTAAGCTAATAGGGGTTTTGGTCAAAAATTAAAGAAATTCAAGCATAAAAATGAAGAATTCAAACCTTTAATCCATTTTTAATCATGAAAATATATGTTGAATAAGCTTCCAACTCATACCCAAGACTTAATTTTAAGTTAACATGTCATTCTAGGGTTTCTAGATCTCTAGGAGAAGTGAAAATAACTACATTCATGACCAAGCGGCCTATTTATAGCCCCTAAAGGTATGGAGGTACTGGGATCACCACCATAGGTGCTACGATCACCATGGCATAATCACCATGATATAGGCTGCAATCGTTGTGCTCTAGTTCCAACAAAGTCTAAATTTTGTTTTCGACCTCTAAAACTCTTTCAGACTCTGATTTTCACAAACCTACTACGTAGCCCTACTAAATTAGATGTTCTGAATATATTGGTGGAGTCATATTTTCTATACAATTTTTCTTAGACCAATTGCAAGCCCCACACCCATATCTTATGGTATTTTATTTGTCTGACCAATGCATCAAAATGATCTACCTAGCCTAAAACCAATATTCCGGAGCTACTAGAACAACTGGAATTTGCATTTTAGGTCATTTTACTAATGTTTTTGCTCGGTGCCTATTTGGAACCAGCAAAGACTTCTAAATAAGGAATTACCTTTAAAAACTAACTGAACCACCTGGTAACCGAACTATCAGTTACATCAAGTCATAAATGATTCGGGGTAAGCTCTAAAAGAGAAAATAAGTAGAATTATGGAAAATGTCCTGGAGGGTCATTACACTCTTTCCCTGTAAGAGGACATTATACAGGTGATCAAATAGCTAAAAAGATTCTGCAAAGTGGATACTACTGGCCTACTATTTACAAAGATGCACATGAATTTATTAGAATTTGTGATTGATTCCAGCGGCAAGGATCAATTTTTAGGCATCAAGAGATGCATATGACCACTATGTTGGAGGTTGAGCTATTTGATAACTGGGACATTGATTTTATGGTCCCCTTTATGAGTTTTTATAGCCATAAGTATATCTTGTTTGTTGTGGACTATGTGTCCAAATGGGTAGAAGCAATGGCATTGACAAATAATGATTGAAAAATATATTCTTGCATTTTAGTACTCCAAGAACAATTATAAGTGATGGGGTTTTCCACTTTTCTAATAAAGTGTTCAGGACTTCCTTAGAGAAATATAGTGTGAGGCAACACAAAGTGGATACTCATTACCATCCCTTAACAAACCAGCAAGTGGAAGTGTCAAACAGGGAGATTAAGATGATTTTGGCTAATTTTGTGAATACAAACCAAACTAATTGGTCCCAAAATCTTATTGATGCTCTTTGGTCCTACCGTACTACCTTTAAAATACTAATAGGTATGTCACCGTACCAAATAGTATTTGTCAAGGTATGTCACCTATCGGTGGAGCTTGAGCATAAAGCATTGGGAGCTCAAGAGGTTGAACTTAATTTGGAAAGGTGCAGCTGATTTGAGATTGGAGCAACTAAATGAGATGGATGAATTTTGTTTCAATGCATATGAAAGGTCTAACTTTTATAAGGAAAGAATGAATTTGTACCATGACCGAAAGATCAAAAAGAGAGATTTTCATGTGGGGATTTGACACTGTTGTTTAACTCAAGGTTTAAATTATTCTTGGGGAAATTGAAGTCAATATGGTCTAGTCCTTTTAAGGTGACTCAAGTTTTTGCATCCAAAGCGGTAGAGCTAGAAAATAAGGATGGACAACTATTCAAAGTGAATGAACAATGTATCAAGAATTATGTTGGATAACAAGAAGAGGCAAAGCTGGCAATATTGGTGTATCTTGATAGAGTCTGAGTAATCAAGATACCTAAGTCGTGTCACGATGTTAAATCAGGCGCTAGTGAAAGGCTACCCACAATGTGTTGTAAAATCATATAGTTTAGATTTTAAGTTGTAAAGTGTAAATAACTTATGCGCTAAGTATACAGACTAAGGACAACAAAAAGAGGTAGACACTAATCATCCTTGATTATTGTACTAATGGACAATTGCAAGGCTGATAAGTCATCAATCTGGAGTCTTCAAAGAAAGGCTAAAGTCTCTACATTCCTGATAAGGGGCAATAACTACTATGATAGGCCGTCGGATATTTGTCAATCCATCAACTCAACCATCCCAAAAAGGCTGAAATTGGTTTATTCTGAATAAGCTATGATGAGTAGCATGACGGGCCGTCGGGAGGATGATGGATCGTCAACCTAATTTTGGAAAAGATTATTTGAAATATATATTTTGGGATGACTCAAAGGGCGTAGCAATGGGATATCAACACATTAACGGACCGACACTTGAACCATCATAGGTATGATGATGCAAAATCTACCTTTAAAGAGAGATACGGGTAGAATAGGTCTATCTCGAGAAGCCATGACTTTAAGACTTTGGGATAACCTTAAAGGTAGTACTGGGCACCAATATATCGCACTAGGAAAAGTGAAAAAAAGCTTGACCATCCTCCTAGTCTGAATAAGAGGCTAATAATGATGGGGAGAGTTAATTAGGTGGAAGGTTGAGGGAGATAAGAAACATTATTATAATTGTCTCCAACCTACATAGAATAGGAGCATGAAAAGGGCTATTGCTGAAGAGTGGCAGATTATGACAACAGAGCTTTTGTAATATTCGAACATTATAAGGAATTTTAATGAATATAGGCTAGGTTGTTTGAGCACACCATCGGGGTCTTACCAACCATTGTTAGGGAGTTCTTTGATAACTACTTGGTAGTTCTAGAGAAAGGTTTTCCAAAGGGGCAAAAAGTTGCAGATATATAGAATAGAATAAGAATTCCAGTTAGAGGAATAAAATTGTACATTTCAGACCATACTATTAATTGAATTCTTTTCATCCAGTTGTATACTAGTTTTACTATCACTGCGAGGCTTAAGTATTAGATGACTACCGCTTCCACCCAAAGTCCATGATTGGAACGAGTGTTGATAAACAATGGTGAGTAATCTTAATTGAAAAATAGGTAGAGAATTGCCAAATTCTTATTGAGTTTAAAGGAAAATTTCCGGTGGGTCGTGGTTAGACTTATATTGATGTCGATTGGTAGTGGTGTCAATCTCAACCCACAGAGAGCAGTGATGGTGGAAAGTTTGTTAGAGGGGTTGAAGATAAGTTTGGACCGGGTTATAGCTGATGAACTATCTCTTAAGTCACACAAGACTACAAGTGTGTTACCATTTACATGCCTAATTATAGAGTTGTACAAGCTAAAAGAGGTTCCAATTATCATCAGGGTGGACAACCAAGTTAGAGTGTAAAAAAGGAAAGATATTAAGAGGATAATAGATGAGACAAAAATTAAGATAAGGGTTCATAAGCCGCAATCTTTTGGCCCTCAGTCTCACACTACTCTAAAACCATTAGATATTCCTTTAGGTATGCCATTACCTTTTATCACTATTGTTCCACAGGTACTCTATCACATTTTGATCTATTACTACACCTTCTACTATCGGGATGGATGATATAACATCTATGCAACCTGTCTACTCGGAGTATAGTTTTACACCAAAAATTTTGTGAAAGTGGTGAAAGCTTAGAAAATGTTAAAACATCAACTAAATGCATGGTCCAAGGAATTCAAGCCATTTATGGATAGAATTATGGCAGAGGATTTGAAGTACAATTAAAATGTACTTGCTAGAATGGATGACACTGAAGAAAAAGTGAACAAAAGGTTATGGAACTCTCAATTCAAGGCCTGCTATATTCATAGTTAAATCAAAGCAAGCACAAATAATGTAGCTGAATTAAAAAGGCAACCCATCTCAAGTATATTTGATCCAAGGATTGTGGAAATAGAAAAGTAAGATGATAGAGTGGATTTGATGGCGCAGCCATTGAAGGATAAAGGAAAAATAGTGAGTGAGAGCAGCGAGAAGAGAAAATTAAGAAAAACGAATCACAAGAATGATATCGATGAGGAAAGAGTTATGAGAAAGGCATTAAACCAGTTAAAAGGGGATGAAAACATAAGAAAAAAAGAGATTATAGGATGAGGGAGCTATTGTATCCACCATTTAGGCATATGCAGGTAGTCCTAGGCCACCAGTGTTACTATACCTATCCCAGTTCGTGAGGAGATTGTTAACTTGAGCACTCCAGCCATCGATGGGGTCACTATTATTGATACTATGGCCAGTCATGCCTCTCAGTATTTGCAAGACCACCAAGCCTAAGGGTTTTCCAAGTATTCCATCCCTTGTAATTTTACTGTTAATTCATTAGGACAAAGAATTTTTCTTTCGTGGGGTAGGTTACTTGCACTTGTTATTGGGAGTCTATCTCTATAAGGGTTATTGTTGCATGTGTTTTTTTACCTTGTGTTCTATCCAGGAGAAGCAGTATGTTTGGGATTTCTATTCCTTGTTTGTTATTGTGGTATTGGTATATATTATGTTTGTACAAAATAAAAGATTGAACAAATTATTATTGTGTTGGAATATTATTATATAAGGACCCTACAAAAATGATGATTATACATGTAGTTGTGTTTGATAATTAACTGATGTGGATCTGCACTAGGCATTAGTAATCCTTAAATAGAGTGAATCATGATTAAGGTTAAGCATGAATCTAGTAATAAGTAACATGGGGTAATTTTAATGCAATTTTGTGTGTGAGGAACTCATTCTTATTTTGGGTATGCAGCTGGAACTTGCTCAGTCCATTTAGTTAGTTGATAGTTGGTTGTATAGGATAGGATCATAGGCTTTTTTTTCAATTTAGTCCACTTAGCCTTAAAGACCTATCCAAATAAGGTGTATAAATTCCTTTGATACCTATTTGAGCTTATAGACTTTTTATTCAACATCTTCTAGACTTCTATTCTCTATTGTTAAACCACTATTTTGGCATTGGTCCCTCCTTAGACACCACGCACCTCAACTTAGGCAAACTGCCTAAGTTTAAGGTGGCTACTTTAGAAAGGTTTAAAGATTAAAAAGGGGTATGAAGAGAATGGAAGTAGAATTAAAAACTTTATGAGTGTTCATAGTTAAAAAAGTTTTTTGTTTCACCTAAAAAGAGTATATGTATATTTCCCTAAAGGTTTTGTAGCACACTCAACTAGAAGGAATGAATAAGTAAATAAGGAGAGAAAGGTTTAAGTTATAAAATAAGCTAAATAAGTAATAGCAATGGCAAGGAGGGTTGGGTCTTTATTCTAAAATTATACCTCACATGCACCCAAGCCTTCATTATAAGCCAAATAATGTCCTGTAATACTCTTTGTCAACCAGCTATAGAACTTGGTTGAATGGTAAGGGAAAAATTATAGTTTTGTGTATTCATTATTTGAAGTCTTTTGTTGGAGGCATATTGAATTACAGTCCTTGAATTAACTCAATCGGTGTAAAAAGGACTTCTTTATGGTGAGAGAATATGAATGGTACTTGTGGTTGCTGATTTTTAAATTAGGCGTATTAAGTGCATGTTATGTGACTTATTTAAAGTGTAATTCCAAGCGTATATCCCTACTAGTTAGTTGCTAAATAACCTATGTATATATCTTTAATTTAAGTATGGGTCCATACTATCTCCAATGGATGCTTATTCCTTGTAGATATGGACATGGAAATAATATCATGTTAAGTTGCTTGAGGACAAGAAATCATCCTAAGTTGTGGGTGTTGATGTACCAGCTCATGATGGTATATTTTGCATCTTCATTTATGGATAATTGCATGTTTTCCAGCAACCTTTGGTGTTTTTAATTTGTTTTGTGCTTGTTCTCAGGAATCAAACTCAAGCGTGAAAAAAATGAAAACTCTAAGCTACTAATGTTTGTGATGTGGTACCTGACGCACCGTTAGTACCCTGATGGACCTTCAATATTTCCATTAATAAGAAGAATAAAAAAGGGGATAATAAAGTTGGGTGATGATCCTACTGACTTGCCAACAAGGTTGTGATGCACCATCACCCTAGCTACCACAGTAAAGTAGAAACCATGATGAAGTCAAGCTAGAACGACGCTTAGGCTGATGGGACATCAGAAGAGCAATGGACCATTGTTAAAGGCATCATGATAGAGACAGATCAGATCAAATCTTGTTGTGGGTGATGTTTTATATGACAAACCATTACCCACTTTAAGGACTGTCACTTAAGCCATCACTTGTGATGCAATAGCCCAGATTTGAAATTCAAATCTCTACTTTGCTGGAGACTATATGTACCTATTGAAGGGTTTAGAATAGGCATTTTTGGATATTGAGTTGATTTTGTAACATAATTAGTTCTTGTGAAATGAGTATTGGAGTAGGAAACATAACATTCTTGGTTTGAACATAGATTTGAATTCTGAATTTCTATATTGGTAGTTCTAATTCTTATATTATGAAATCAAGCTTTTTCGTATATTTTCTTATTATGAGTGGCTAAAACTCCATAACTAAGGTTATGGGATCCTTAGTGGAAATTCACTTCTAGGGTTATGGGTTGTTGAATTTCTATTGTTGGTTATGATTATATTACTTTTCTCTTCAGTTTAATGGGTTCTATTGGTTGCAAACTTTAGACCGAGTCCTAGAACTTAACTTGCTTTCGTAAAAAAGTTAATGTTGGAAAAGAAATAGTAACAAGAATTTAGAATTTTCAACCTCTAAATAAAGATTTAGCTTTACCTTGGGGATTACCCTTAATTAGTGTTTCATCACTTTAAGTTCAAAATATTAGAGTGAAAATCATCTTTTAAGGTTAGGAAACACTTAGATAGGGAATTGGCATCAATTTCCCTATAATTCCACACCTTGGTATAAATCCATATAACCCATAGTTCAGAAGTGATCAAACGCCGAGGTAAACGTAATCTTAGTTGGCTCTTTCTTGACTATGATATGTTCTATAAATTACTTTGGTATTTTGACATAAATAAAACTAATTATTCATTTCATAATTCAATCCCCTTATTTTATGGGAATTGATAACTAATTATCAATTAGACTACATACAACTTGATTAGTACCCTATTCTCTATGGGATTCAACCCCAACCGTTATTGTGTTATATATTTCACAACGACCACTAATAATATTTTAAAAGGAGTTGTAGTTTGGGCATATCAGTACCCTGTCATTTGCCCTATAAGTAGTAGGGCAAACTCTGTCAGTTGTGATTGTAGGCATTACCACAGTTTTGAGTACCTCTTTTCACATTGCAAAAAATTCACAAACTCCATATTTGCTCCACATAGATTTGAAGAGTGAACACTGCCACCATAAATTTCACACCAAGTCTAACCCTGTTGAATTGCATTAACCTGGTCTTGAGGTTGAGTCAAACCCAATTTACTAAATTGTATCATCATATGTTTCTAAAAGTAGGTCAATTGTCAGTCAATGTTGTGATACTATTTACCTCGATCATACCTGTAGGATTTTTTATCACACTTCAGGACACATCACACTACCACTTTGGATTACCTTGTGTAGTTCAGTTAAGGAGAGTATCCAGCTCATTATAGGTTTTCTCCAAATCCTGACCACCTATAACTGAATCTTGCAATATTTTTGTGTTATGATCAAGTCTTTTTAACCAAGTATGACCTAATACCTTATTTGCCTATTGGTCTTCCAGGCAATCTCTGAGAAGAGACTTAAATCTCTCCCATGTATGTTAGAAATGTCCGTCTACCTTCTTTATGAAAGTTAGGATCTCACTCCTCAACCTTGAAGCTTTTTTAGAGGGAAAGAATTGGATAAGGAACTTTTTTTCTAAATCGTCCCAAGTTTTGATTAAGTTGAAGGTTCTTTGGTATTGGGTGTATTTATGCACTCTAGTGTGGTTATCCTAGCTAATATAACCTTCTTTTAAGGACAATTCATATGTGTATGTGTTAATAATGATGTAAAAATCCATCGAAGTGTCCAAGTACGTGCTTACAATGTTTAAAGATGTTTTCACACGAGTTTGGGTTCAAATTGAGCATTTAAAGTCTAGACAAGAAAACTAGTGTACTAGCTTGAGTTACTAATTCATCGTCTTGAATGTTGTGTTGTTGTGAGCATTAATTTGGGGAGTGTAATGTTATTGGTGGCTTGGAGAGATGATTATGATGATACATGAAAGATTTACAAGCCTCAAATTAAGTGGAAACATCATAAATGGCTTGGAGTGGTCCAACTAAAGCACAAATCACAACATGATGAACATAGGATGCCTGAGAAATCAATACCACATCAGAATGGATGGTAAAATGACAGTGGCTGCATTCCAGTAGTTCAACGTGATTGCACCGTATCGCAAGCTTATAGCGTTGAACCCATTAGCGCATTGTGGTAAAGGTCCGAATAGTAATTGTCAACTTTCAGTAGCCCAACACGATTATGATGCACCGTGGGCTAATAGAGATAAGGATAATAGAACGACATGGCGAAGTACAAAAGTAGGATAATTTTTGCCCAGATATAAAAGGAACACGTGAGATCAATTAAAATAGTTTCTAACATCTTAGGACTGGAGAGGAGGCAGCTGCACACAAAAATTAGGTTTTATTACCCTTTGTTTTAGCTTTTTAATAGATTTGATCATGAATTCAAATACTTGGATGATGATTATGACTATTAGTGGCTAAACACCCTAGTTTCAGGGTTACAGCCAAGAACATGACTACTATTGTTTTGGATTAATTTCTTTTAATTTGCCTATCATATTTGGTTGCTTGTTTATCCTTGTTTTAATTATTTTAAGGATTGATCGCCCTTAGAATACATATAGTTTCAACCTTATGATCTCGGAAGAGGGAATAGGGAGATAGATTCTAGGGATGAACAAAGTAGGGTTCTTATTCTTGTATGAAATAAGGAATTTGAATTAGCATCTAGGACAGGGATATATCTAGAAGCCTTACTTGATTCATATTTAGGAGGATAGATTAAAGAACTTAATGGAATTATTACATCCCCGCTCAACGATGTAGTTGTAATGTCCAAATTAGGTATGAAGTTAGAGGACGAGAGACCATGATCATGCAATTAACCCTACGAATCAATAACCAGCATAAGAAAGTTAACGAATGAAGTTTAATAACGTAATATGATTGTTTGAAGTTCCTTAACCCTAGGCTTTATCCAATTGATTGTCTCAAGACCTTTATTTTATGCATTGCTTCCTTTACTCTAGTTTATAAATATTTGAACTCTCTTTCGGTTACTCTTACACTAAATTGATCTAAACTTTGAACTGAAATCAAATAGTTGTTAGAACAAGTCCCTGTGGGATCGATATTAAGTTTTGTTGAAGGCTACTATATTACTTGGTAGACCACATACACTTTCGTGTGCACTTGGGCGCTGTCATGCTTTTGGCGCCGTTGCCGGGACCTTGTAATTTGGCAACTATTTTATTTTTAGTTTTACTTTTTGGATTACTTTGGTGTTTTTTGCTTAGTCTTGGTTTCGTATTTGTAGAAAATAGGTTTTCAAAGTAGTAAGATAGCAAGGGCACGAGAATTGGTTGAACCAAGCTTGGAACCTGAGCAATTAATCTATCAATAAGGAGAGAAGAAATCCTTCTCCCTATTTTCCAAAAATTAAGGAAGATCAAGATAATCTTGCTATCATGTCTGATAAACAAGCAGCCCGCAGGACAGTTAGAGAAGTGGCAATACCACTTCCAATAAATTTAACCTCCCCATTTTAGAAGACGACAGCTGGAGGTAATTTTGAGCTCAAACAGAGTATGGTACATCTTTTGATTAGCAATGGATAGTTCACAGGGTATTCACATGAAGATCCATAGGTCCGCTTGCAAAATTTTTTAGAAATCAATGGCACATTCATCCCCACAGATGTAAATTCAGACTATATGAGGATGATGTTATTCCCTTTCTCACTGTTAGGGGAAGTAAAAAAGTAGTTGAATGCTGAGCCGGAAAATTCAATCACAACATGGGATGACTTAGCCTAGAAATTCCTTATTTGTTTATTCCCTTCTGGAAAGACTATGAGACTTCGTAGTGAGATTGAATGCTTCAAACAGAAGCCAGATGAGAATCTGAATCATGTATGTGAACGGTTTAAGGCACTACTACAGGACTGTCCACACCATCAATAGTCCAATGTGGTACTTGCTTATACTTTTATAGAAGCACTTGACCACAACACAAAATTTTCTAGATTCAGTTACAGGTGGTCAAGTGTTGGAGTTAACTTATAAGGAGTTGTACACCTTATTGAACTGTATTGCATAAGGCAATCCAAGTTGCATGGTGATTCTAGGAGTGCCACGAAGAAAGTTACAGGTGTGTTGGAGGTGGACCTATGCACTGCTTTATCAACTCAGGTTGTTGTATTACAAAATTTGATAAACACTCAGTTCAGCATCCTGAAGATGGGAGCTACACAACCTATAGCAGCAGTTAATGTAGTTCTACTGACCAGTGGTTGGTGTAAGGTTTGTGGCAACAGTGGTCATTCTGCGGCCATATATGCTGCAAATCCAGAGTTAGTGATGTTTGTGGGCAATGTTCAGAGGTCAAATTATGGTAATGCCTACAGTGACATGGAAGACTCAGCCATGGAACGCTGAACAACAGCAAAATCAGGAACCACAGGCACAAAGAAATCAATCAACTAGCAACCCAAAAGAGATGATGAAACATATTCTCACTAATCAAATACAGTTGACTACATATGTAAAAAACCAGCAAATGGCCATGAAAAGCTTAGAGTTGCAGTTGGGGCAGTTACAACAAACACTAAATACCAGGCCTGAAGGTGGTTTTCTAGGATATATAGAAAATCTAAAACAAGTAATGGCAATCACTTTGAGGAGTGGTGAAGAGCTGAATGAAGAACCTCCAAAGGCAATTAAGGAGGTGGATGCAGATTTTATTCCCCCATAGGTATCCAAAAATGTTATTTAAAGGTAGAGGAAGTCTGAGTACTCAAAAGAAAAAGTTGCTGAAAAAGTAGACAAACAGATGTCGCAACTGTCTTTCCTACACAAGCATAGAAAAGTAAAGAAAGATTCATGTTTTAAGAAGTTCCTTGACACGTTCAAAGAGATTCACATTAACCTTCCTCTTTTAGATGTTTTGTACGGTATTCCCAAGTACGCTAAGTATTTGAAGGATGTGGTTGCTAATAAGGTAAAGCTGCAGGAAGTTTAAATGGTAGCACTCACTGAAGAGTGTAGTGTTGTAATGACATAGAAAATGCCCAAAAAGCTTAAGGACCCAGGGAAGTTCACTCTCCTCATTCAAATTAGGAATATAGAAATGGTCCACATGCTGAGTGATTAAGGGGAAAGTGTCAACTTGATACCCCTATCTTTGTCCAATACGTTAGGCTTGGGAAAGTCAAGATCGAGCTTGGTGCTGCTGCAATTAGCAAACGGGAGCATAGCCCATCCTGAAGGAGTGATAGAGGATATCCTCATAAGGGTTGGTAAATTTATTAATCCTACTAACTTTATTATTTTAAATTTTCAGGCAGACAAATGGGTACCAATCATTTTAGTCTGTCCATTCTTAGCAATAGGAGGAGCGTTAATTAATGTTAGAGAGGGTACACTCACAATGAGGTTGGAGTATGAAGATGCAGTTTTCAAAGTATACAAACCACTAAACACACTTTCCCATTATAAAGGTTGGTCCATGATTACTATGATTAAAGGGGATAAGTGTGGGGTGGTTCGTCTACCAAAGACCTTTTCGGACACCCTTATTGAGAAACCAAAGCCTCTACCACCTAAGCCTAACATGAAGTAAGTGGATGAGCCTAAAAAGTCTAAATTTGAGAATGTTTTTGACCTTGAGTGTTTGTACTCAAGAGGTTAGAAACGAATCAGAAGATGGACTCCAATTGTGAGGAAAAAAAGGAAGGAATTTGGCTAAGCCGTAGTTAGGTCGTGTCGCGACACTAAATTAGGTATTGCTTGGGGGAAAACCCAAGTTAAGTAGGTATGTTTTTTTTTGGGTTTTTAGTTTTTATTTCATATAGTTTTTGTTTTTGTTGAGTCACAGGTTGATGGAAAGTCTGAGTACCGGAAAATCTGAGCTAAGGAGCATGGAAAAGACTAAGTGTGGGGTCTCCAAAACTCCATGATATATAATTATGCTACTAGCTAGGCCTAGAGGTGTCCAAGAGTATTTCTATATCTACTTTTATATATACTTTGGGGACAAAGTAGATTTTTAAGTGTGGGGTGGGGAAATTCCCATTTTTAGGGTAAATTTAAAATTTTTTGTGTTAGAAATAAGTGAGATGTTCTTGTTAGTTCTATAAGTGATTTCATGATACAAGTGTTTTGTTTGTAAAAATATGTTGATTGAGTGAATGACTACTTTTAGACTCCTAGGCTCATGATTATGACTCTTGTACTTGTTGGCTTAAAGTTGAATTCATGCTATTGTTGGGTTAATATGCATGTGAGGTGTTGTATATTCCTTGTTTCATGTGATATCTAGAACTTGCCTGATATGTGTTCAAAGCGAATTAAACAGTGTGGGTTTAGGAGATGATATAGGCATTTCTTTGATAGCCTCGTTTTATACCTTCTATTTGACCTATCCTTTGTGCATAATCCTAGTAAGCCCCATTGAGCCTTTAGCTTTTTCTTTGGTAGCCTCATAAGTAGACTAATCCTTTCTTTGATAAACCTTAATTTTATCCAAAACTCCTAAATGCTTTAGTAAAAAATTAAGAGAGTTAAGGAGTGTGAAATTGAATAAAAAAAAGTTAAAATTAAAGCCCCAAAGTGATAGTTATTGGTGTATAAAAGAATTGTTATGTATTTTTGTAGGGAGTTGAGTAATGAAAAGAATAAAAAATTGTTTAAATTGAATGAGTTGTGCATAGAATCCTCCCACCATAGTGTATGTAAAAGGTCTTAATGAGGTGGGGTGAAACAAAAGAATAGGGTGGACAAAAAATGGTGTGATTTGGTTGTTAGAGTTGAATTGAATGTATAAAGTGATGTATTAAAGTTCTTAGAAAAGATAGTCATTATTCCTAAAATAGTTCCTACCCATCCCTTAGCCTACTTTACAACCCGAAAAGACCTATTTGATCCTAAATTTAGCATTCTGATATTAGTGGAGTACTATACTAAGGGCAAGCCTATGGTTCATCTAGAGCAACTTGTGAATTCTTTGTGAGAGTGGGGAAAATTTAATTCTTGTACCCATTGTGATAATTTACATTATTGTGAGTGATTATGGGTAACTCTTTTGTTGTGAAGGGCACATGTTTGATGAATGTGGGTGATTTGTATGATGTCCTTGATTGATAAATATGCATAATTTTGCCACTTATTGAGTTAATTCTTAAGGCTGGGATGTTTTGGAGTAGTGTTCATGAGCTTTCAATTATGTATATAACATGCTCAGTATTGAAACTTGTATTTTGTGTAGTACTAGTTTGAATGTCTTTCTTTTAGTAGAAGTGTAGAGTCTCCTCAGTCCATGATGCTTGTAGTGAAGAGTTGTTCGAGGACGAACAAGGCTTTAAGTGTAGGATGGTGATGTTAGGTGTATTTATGCACTCTAGTGTGGTTATCCTAGCTTATCTAGCCTTATTTTGAAGAAAATTGATGTGTGTATGTTTTAACAATGATATAAATATTCATCCAAGTGTCAAAGTATGTGCTTACAATGTTTAAAGATGTTTTCACACGAGTTTGGGTTCAAATTGAGTATTTAAAGTTTAGATGAGAAAACTAGTGTACTAGCTTGAGTTACTAATTCATCATATCGAATGTTGTGTTGTTGTGAGCATTAATTCGGGGTGTGTAATGTTATAGGTGGATTGGTGAGATGTTTATGATGATACATAAAGGATTTACAAGCCTTAAATCAAGTGGAAACATCATAAAAGGCTTGGAGTAGTCCAACTGAAGCACATATCGCAACATGACGAACGTAGGATGCCTAGGAGCTCAATACTGTGTCATAGAGGATGGTAAAATGACAATGTTTGCATTCTAGTAGATCAAAGTGATTGCACCGCATCGTAAGCTTATGGTGTTGAACCCATTGGCGCATCGCGGTAAAGGATCAAACGACAATTATCAACTTTCAGTAGATCAACATGATTATGCTGTGTCGCGGGCGTATAGCGATGAGAAGAATACCGTGATGCGGTGAAGTACAAAAGAGGGATAATTTTTGCCCAGCTATAAAAGGAACATGTGAGATCAATTAAAATAGTTTTTGACGTCTTGGGAATAGAGAGAAGGTGGATGCACACGAAAATTAGGTTTTATTACCCTTTGTTTTATCTTTTTAATAGATTTGATAATGAATTCAAATACTTGGATGATGATTATGACTATTAGTGTACAAACGCCTCCTTTTCGGGGTTAAACCAAGAACATGAATACTATTATTTTGGATTAATTTCGTTTAATTTGCTTATCATATTTGGTTTCTTATTTCTCCTTGTTTTAATTATTTTGAGAATTGATCACCCTTAGAATACATATAGTTTCAATCTTGTGATCTCAGTAGAGAGAATAGGGAGATAGAATGTGGGGATGAACAAAGTAGGGTTCTTATTCTTTTATGAAATAAGGAATTCGAATTAGCATCTAGGATAGGGATGTATATAGAAGCCTTACTTAATTCACATGTAGAAGGATAGATTAAAGAACTTAATTGGATTATTACATCCTCTCTCAACGATGTAGTTGTAATGTCCAAATTAGGTAAATGGATAGAGGTCGTGAGACCATGATCATGCAATTAATCCTATAAATCAACAACCAAGATAAGCAAGTTAACGAATGAAGTTCAATAACGTAGTATGATTGTTCGAAGTGCTTTAACCCCTAGCTTTCTCCAATTGATTGTCTCAAGACCTTTATTTTATGCATTGTTTCCTTTACTTTAGTTTACAAATATTCAATACTCTCTTTCAATTACTCTTGCACTAAATTTATCTAAACTGTGAACTGAAATCAAATAGTTGTTAGAAAAAGTCCCTGTGGGATCGATATTCGTCTTTCTTGAAAGCCACTATATTACTTAATAGACCGCGTACACTTGCGTGTGAGCTTGGGCGCTGTCATTCTTCCTTCAAACATTCCTTTGATTCCCCCAAAAGTGAGAATGAGACGAGTGAGAGCCTCACGTAGTCTGTGGAGACTCCAGCGGGAATGAATGTATCACTAATATCTAAAAAAAAATATAAGTGGGCCTGCAGATCCTCATGTGACTTTCACACCCTTTTTTTCATCCACCGCACTAAGATTTGGTTTATAAAGGCTTTTCCAATTAAAGTGTCGGTTTTGAAAAGGGATTATTTAATTTTATTAATAAAGTCATCACTTGGAATCGAGTTTTGGTATTTCAAGTCACCTTATTAAATCCCCATTCAAAAGAAAATGACTCTTTAGTATTGGTCTGGGAACTATAAATCCAGGTAAAAAATTCTATTGACCAAGGAGAAGGTTTTAGGCATCGCTCGAGTCCCGTGGTTCTAGCATGATTTCTTTATAAGCCTATGTGTAGCTTAAATAAATTCTTGGATAAACTGTACTTGACTAGTTGCTTAATTTAACTAAGTATTATGAGAGAAATTATGACTTATTTTTTGACTGATGCGTGTAACCACACACAGAGCCTTGTAATTACAAAAGTTGGCCAAGGAGCTTAACCACACACATGATCAAGTTCGATATATTAATGTAGATTTGTTCTTCTCTCTTACTATTTATAACAACTCTTGAATAATTCACAACTCTCCCTGTTCCCTCACAAATGGGTATCCCCCATTCTTTACTTTACCTTATATGTCGGGTTTTGAATAAATCTACAACGCAAATCACTCAAGATCCCTCTAGTTAAGTAGATTATGACTTAATTAAGTAGAGGCCCAATATCAAGTCAAAATTAATTAATATGAGATAGAAAATAAAACACTAACATTTTCAATATCAACGGATCACATGTAAAATGCTAAAAACAAACAACATTAACAACACCAATGAGCAAAAAGCTAGGTACAAATTATCTATTAGCAGCGTGAATAAGGAATAATTAATTAGACAACGCGAACTTACTCCAAGCATCAATGAGGTAAATAAGGGAAATAAATAAAGAAAAGAAATGAACTTAACGTAACTCAAGATAATTAATAACACAAATGGATAGTTTATTAATTTGAGACATTTGATTAGCGAGTCTTTCGAATCCATTTTAAGCCACAAGAAAATGGAATAGTAGAACAATTTGCATGGACTGAATAATGTATGACGCCATTTAGTCACCTTTATTCATGCTTTAATTCATATTAAGACTTATTACCTAATAGTATGGGATTGAATGAAAACTTGCATGACAAAATTAACCAATTTTAAAAAGCAAGAACACTGCCATTGAAAGCTCAAAACGGAGACCCAAACTCAAACTCTAACTCCCTTTTTAAATATCTAATCTCAAAATGATATTACATAATTCTTTTATGGGATGGCATTGATAGAGAAAGTAGAAAAGAATTACCACATCTCAAAACACTGACATGCTAAGTCTATTACAAAATAGATGCAATTGTTTAGGAAAAATACATACAGGAAATAAACTTTGCCATTAACAAGCATCTTTAATAAATTAGTATAGTCTAACTAAAAATAATCTCGTGATATTATTGATATTTTATCACCATTGTGCAAATTTTAACTTCTCCTATCTATATTACTTTTTTCTTTCGACGAACTCTTGATGCATATTTCAGGCTTTCATCGTCTAAGACTATAATAATGGAGAACTCAAGGAAACAAAAACTAACGAAATGAATGGCCAAATTAGCAAACAGTTTAAGTCCATTTCTATTAAACAAGAGACAAAAAAAAAGTTAATCCACTATTATCTAACCATATTCAAGGGAAAACAAAATACTAAACTGATTACGGATCTGACCAAACAAAACTGAAAGAAGAGAAAAATAGTTCATCATTGGAAAACAAACGTTAGATTTTCACATTATTATGCTGCAGAGAATGTTTGAGGGTTATATATTTTACCTCAAAATTTAAACAAAATTTGCTAATAATCCACTAAATTTCAAGAGTTAACAAACTCTCGACACCTTCAGATCTGGACTACGGCAGACGAATGGTAACCCGAACAGGAAAACTCACAACTTTGACCTCTTAACTGCCTTGTACTCTTTGTTTTCTGGCTATCACTTGTTGCTTTCTATCTCTTTTAAAAAAGTTACTTGTTCTTGCCTTCTCTATTTGTATGTCTTTTATTTACTTTTTCAAGTTTCTCCAAATTTTTCTCTTAGTTTTTCTTACTTGTTTTCTCTAAGTTGTCTTTTTTCCAGTTTGTGTGTGTCCTCCTTTTTGTAGTTTACTAAACATATATATATATACGAGATAGGTTATGGACGATGCTAGCATGGGCCCAACATTTAATATTTTTCTGAAAAAAAATATAATGACATAAGGATGACAACGTATATAAAGCCAATACTTAATTTTGTGACAACAAATTTAATTGCAAGGTTAAATTGCATCTTTAGGAGTGTGCTTAAGTGAGCAAAAAGTTGAGTAACTACATCAACATCCTTAGCATCTTAATGTAAGAGATTCACAAATCTCAAGCAACAACCAAAAAGAGATTATTGCTAGACTTATCAAATTTTTTCCTGATAAGAAACTCAAGATTGTCTAAACTTATCCTCCTCTTGAGTAACAATGACTTAAGGAGTTCATGACACCTTATCAACCCATCTTCAAGCACATTTTGTCAACCTTGAAGTGAATCCTTCAACAACATAAATCATAAAGAGAACCTTATACACCTTCTCCACCTAGTAAAAGTTAGATGTTTCTGTTATATGTTAATAACGAAGTCAAATATAGCCATGCCATTAAACCCAAGTTTAAAATGCATATATATATATATATATATAATGCAAGACTCTTGAGAACCATAACCATATCTACAAAATAGAAATCATATATAAAGAAACAAACTTAGTCAATGATAGATAAGAAGCATATATAGATTTCCTAAAAAAAAACTCATTATGATGTCAACAACAACTTTTTCTAATACCATTAAATCTACATATTTCTCCCAATAACAATTAATTAAAATAAATTTGTATCGGAACTTACAGAGGAAGACAATAATGTTAACAATATAACCAGTAATATTTTGAAGGAATATCATAGGAATGGTTGGAGCACAATTTAATCATATGCTCCTTTTCTAGAAAATTCATTAAGAAATATCCCATTGTTCTCGATGATCCCTACAGATTGCACATAGATTCTTTCAAAATCAATTATAAATATATGACTATTTACACGACTCGAGCTCGAGCCTTGTCTTAAAGGGAATCTCAAGTTCCACTAGGACCGGGGATCGCTCATTATTACCCAAACGACCACCCATATCCAACCTTAGGTGGACTAAATTTTGAACATATAACAAGATAGAGTTATCATTCTTATTAAGAATATAGGATAGGGTCACAACCGTGGCCAATCCAGCTGAGTCCAACCGTACCACACCAACCACCCAACCATACCAAACCAAACCATTGTCCATAAAAAAGGCCACAACCAAGGAGAATACCAAAACATAATAAGATTAATCCCAAAATGTAATATGATGGAATAGTGAGAAATCCTGTCCGGTGACCTTCCATCTTATTCCAATGCCAAGGCCGACACCAATACTGATCCCTTCCATACCAACCCCCAGAAATACCACAAAGCCTCGATCCAAAAGAGTAAGCAAATTCGATTGGCACATACCCCCAACCATGGCCAAAACCAATATTCAAATTATAGAAAAGTGTCTAAAGAAATCCATAACATAAAATGATTCCTTTCGAAAGGATGGAAGCTCACCACTTCAGTACAAATGTTGTCCCCAAGTCAATCACTATGTAGGAGGAGTCGAATGGTCGGTTTCTGCATAGCGTTGGTATACAGTCACCAGTAGATGGGGTTAGCGAGGGACCGCTAGCATGAATCTCAGGTTAAGGATAAAGGAATGTCAGTTATAAAACCAAGTAAAACCATCCATAATGCATACAACCATACATATATAAGTGTTGGAAAAAGGAACTAGGTTTAGCATACATTGAAAACCTTTACCTTGGTTGTGTAGCTTTGCTGTCCTAACCATCCATGGGCCATATAGGTTCATCTCCCCCTGCTAAAAGGGTCCCAGTATGTGTAGCTGCACGACCAGGAAATATCCCATGGGATGACTAGTACATCCCCCAATATAAAATATGACACACGCACATGGTCATTAAGACCCCTTATATCGGCAAATATGAGTTTCCGCTTTTAGTCCCCCTGGGACTGCCACCTTCAACGACTTAGCTACACACCTCGCCATTAATGCCCAATTAAAACTAGTTTCCAAATAACCAAACCATTATATATTTATTAACCAAGGCCAATATTAATGATATCTTCATACCACCCCTTACTTGCAAGTAATATCCATAGTCAAATCATTTAGGTTAAGGGTACCTTAGGTTCCCTTTAAATAACCATATTAAATCCACTTAGGAGACATCCATGTTCTCCGCAAGAATAACCATTTAGCTTTTAGCCTTTCCAAACCATTTAAACCATGTATAAATCCTTTATCAAGTTTAAAACATGCAAGAGTCCCATTAAAAGAAGTCAATGCAACAAACATATCTTTATAAGCATTTTATCAAACACCTTAGGGTAATAATATAATCAAAACCAATTCCAAAGATTATTAAACCATTACCATGCAATCCAATTGTCCAAAATAACCACTAATGCATATAAAAGTATAAATAAAACCATAGGAAACTATAACCAAGCATTTAATATCAAAACCCTTAAATAATAGTTGAAAACCATAATCTTGAAATAGTAAAATCATGAAAGCAATCATATAAACCAAGCTTTTAGTTAAAATTACAATAAGGGAAGAGAATTATGCCTTATACCAAAGAATTGATGGAAATAAATCACCATAACAAGCTCCAAGCAATCCGTAAGATGAAACCCTAGCCTTCTTGTTCTAAAAGCTCTTGAGAGAATTATTGAGTGTTTTGGAATAGTTTCTAAGTGTTAATGAATAGAATAATAGGGTAAATAGCCTCCAAAGTGTATTAGAAGTCGTGAGTCCTAAATAAGGTAAGTAGGAAAATATTCAAAATACCCCCATTTAAATTTACCAAAATCACATCACAGGGATACGACTAACCCATATGGGTCGTACCCTCATATACGGTTGGTACCCACCACTCGTATCTAAGCCTCAACCCTTGGATCAAACATTGTCTAGTATACGACTCATCCACTACTAAAAAAATAAGAAAACCGACCACAAAAATCGACCACATGTGGTTAGTTTTCCTGCATTTCCGACCACTAAATCGACCAAAATGCATGGTCGGTAAAAGCGTGATAGCTTTTTAAAAACCGACCACGTGTGATCGATTTTTTTGAACAATATATATATTTTTTAAAATTCATTATTATTTTTTTATAAAAGAAAAAAATATTTTTAAAATAAAAAATTCAAAAAAAAAACGACCACAAGTGGTCGGTTTTATTTTAAAATTAATTAATTAATATTTAAAAAATCGACCACTTGTGGTCAATTTTTGTAAAAATTTTATATATCTCTAATGAAATATTTGAGAAAGCCACTCAGATTTGTTATATATAGTTTTAGATATTTTAAGTTGTTAATTATATTATGATTTATACGACTTTCAATGTAATTTTTAAGTAATATCTCTTTATCCTAATTAATATGACATCGATAACTATTGTAATCTATAATACTTTTTCGACGTAATTTACTATTTTTAACTATTTGCTATTGTAATTTATAATATTTTTTTCTGTTTCAATTTAAGCGACATTGATATAATTTCAAGAGTAACCAAATATCACGATTGAAATAGCGAAACCGACATGTCTTGAATAACTTAATACTAATTAAAGTGATATGACAAAATTGCTATAAAAGTACTTGTAAAAAAATCTTAAGTTGGCCTCAAATAAGATGTTAAATTAATTTAAAACATCAAGATTATCAATTTTTAAATACTTAGATGACTCATAATAATTAATTATAGGTGATATAGTAAAATTACAATTGAAGCAGCTGAAACAGTCATGCCATAAATGTGTATTTTACTTTATAAATATTTATTTTATTCTTTTTAAATATTATTAATTTTTTAATAAGTAAATATCATATAATAATTAATTAAGGGTAATATAATTAAATCACGGAGCAAGTAGGTAGCTGGAAGCAGGCATGTCGACCGCCAGCTGCCTGCTTCCATCCACCCACTCACTCTTATATATAGTAGTAATATACCTCGTAATACTTGTCTTACGTTATTACAACTTCAACAACATACGTGTGTCTACATTGACACAAAATGATATATTTATTTCCTCAATAGTATGATATCAACGTATTATTCAAAATATTTTGATATATAGATCCAATTATCTAGCTTTCGATTAGTACTGCTTACGTCACTACACGAGAATACGTATATATACATATATCCAATTGTCTATCGGCTTTCAAATACGTACTATAAACATCACATGCATTCATGATTTTATGACCCCATAATAATATACAACGTATTTCACATATACTCAGATGAATTATCGGTTAGTTTATATTATCTCATTAATATACATTCACTATATAATATGTATATACTATGTATATACCTATACATATACACGCATATACGCACTATCGACTATATCAAATTCTAAATATGTACTATATACATCACATACGTACACAAGTATATTATTCAATAATATAATGCGACGTATTTCATATACATACTCTGATGAGTGATCGATTAATTTGATTAGCTTACATTAATATAACTTCAACGTACAGTATATATTATTACTTTTGTCGTTTCAAATCAAGGCATTCAATATGTTTGGATAGATTCTACTAGGTTTTGACTACATTCATCAATCGATCACTACATCATATATATATATATATAAAGATATTTATATATATGAACTCTTGAATGCGTACTATATACATCACATTCACAAGTATAGTAATTACCTTATAATAGAACACGTTCATTATATTCTGATGAATTATCGGTTATATATTACATTATTATGACTGCAATAGTAGCATAATATCATTATCTCAATGGTATGATATATATATACATATTCATTATACAAAGATTATGCTTGTTTAACGTCATTTAACGTATATAAAAAGAAAAATATTTATTTTATATATTGAAACATAAGTAAAAGATAAAGATAATGTTTAACATAATTTGTTTATTTTATTTGATATATTTATTAGTGTAACTTTTTAACAAAATCTAAGATTTATTGATTTTTATTATGATTATATTGGTTATCGACTACGTGTGATCAGTGTAATTTCAAAAAATAATATATTAGATTATATATAAAATTATTTTTTAATAAAACCGACCACAATTGGTCGATTTTCTAAAAATTATTTACTTTTAAAAAAAAAATTAATTCCAAAACCGACCACAAGTGGTCGGTTTTTTCAAATTATTTTCTTTTTTTATTTTTAATTAAAAATCAACCACAGGTGATCAGTTTTTTAAAATTATTTTCTTTTTATTTTAATTAAAAACCGACCACAAGTGGTCGGTTTTTTAAAATTATTTTCTTTTTTTATTTTAATTAATAACCGACCACAAGTGGTCGATTTTTAAAATTACTTTTTTTTTATTTTAATTAAATACCAACCACAAGTGGTCAGTTTTTTAAAATTATTTTCTTTTTTTTATTTTAATTAAAAACTGACCACAAGTGGTCGGTTTTTAAAAATTATTTTCTTTTTATTTTAATCAAAAACCGACCACAAGTGGTTGGTATTTTTAAATTTTTTTATTTTAATTAAAAACTGACCACTTGTGGTCGATTTTTAAAAATTATTTTTTTATTTTAATTAAAAACCGACCACACGTGGTCGGTTTTTTAAAATTATTTTTTTATTATTTTAATTAAAAATTGAGTACAAGTGGTAGATTTTTTAAAATTATTTTCTTTTTATGTTAATTAAACACCGACCACAAGTTGTCGATTTTTTTTTAAAAAAAATATTTTAATGAAAAAACGACCACAAGTGGTCGGTTTTTTAAAATTATTTTCTTTTTATTTTGATTAAAAACCGATCAGAAGTGGTTGGTGTTTTAAAATTATTTTCTTTTTATTTTTTTATTATAAACCGACCACATATGGTCGGGTTTTTTATTTATTTTAATTTTTTATTTGTAAAATAAATAATAATCAATATAAAAATTATTGAAATGATTATTTTGAAATTTTAAAATATAAACGCTTTTTAAAAAAAAACTGACCATATGTGGTCGGTTTTTTTTACCACAATCTGTGGTCAATTTTTTATGATCAGAAATACTAAATTTTTTAGTAGTGATTCAACCAAGTCGTAACCACATTATATGATTCGTACCCATAATCTGTATCTCTGGAAGAATGAAATACCAGGAGGATCAAACACCTTCCACCATACGAGTCCTTGATACGACTCGTACCAATCCCAATGAATCATACACCTAAGTCATAACCATTCCAGTGACCAAAACCATCCCACCAACTAACCCTGGCTAACATACGATAGGACCATACTACTTGTACCCAAACATAAGGCTCATACCCATGAGTCGTATTGGGTCTAGAGAACAGAATTCCAAGAAATTTTCTTAAGGGTCAAACCCAGGATCTTTCAGTCCCCTCACTAGGAACATTCGTCCCCGAATGACGGACAAGGTAGGGGTAACCTTACACAGAGTCATTTGCATTATCAAACATCCCTTTAACAGAGTTTGAAAAAAAAAAGGCAAAGATGTAAATTTTTGCTTTAACAAACTCGAAAAATAAAGATGTGTTCAATAACACATCCCTTTCACACGAATCCCAGGAGCAAAAACAAATGTGGATACTTAGACTTCATGTCCTCTTCCGCTTTCCAAGTAACTTCTTCCACCTTATGGTTCCTCCATAGAACCTTAATCAAAGCCACATCCTGGGTCCACAACAGATGAACTAGCCTATCCAATATCTCAACTGGGACCTCTTCATAAGATAGAGAATTTGAAATACCCAATCCTTCTAAAGAAACAACTAAAGAAGGATCACCAAGACACTTTCTCAACATAGAAACATGAAAGACCAAATGAATAAAACTTAAGCTAGATGGAAACTCCAACTCATAAGCAATATTGCTAACTCTCTGCAAAATCATATATGAACCAATGAATCGAGGACTGAGTTTCCCCTTTTTTCCAAACCGCACAACTCACTTTATGGGAGGCACCTTGATGAATACCCTATCCCCGACCTCAAACTCCGAGTCTCTACGCCCAATATCTGTATACAACTTTTTGTGGCATCGAATGACTTTAAGATTATCCCAAATCACCTTGACCTTCTCCATCGCCTGATAGACCAAATCCGGACCAAACATGTCCGCCTCATTAAGCTCAAACCACCCAATAGGGGATCTACACCTCCTACTATACAATGCCTTAAAAGGAGTCATACCAATACTAGAATGATAGTTATTATTGTAAGCAAACTCCACCAAAGGTAGATGCTCAACCCAATTGCCACCATAGTCAATCATGCAGGACCGAAGCATATCCTCTAATGTCTGAATATTTCTCTCCATTTGCCCATCCAACTATGGATGAAAACCACTACTCAGTCTAACCTTAGTCACCAACCCTTTCAGGAAAGAGCGCTAGAAAGGAGATGTAAACTGTGTACCACGATCATAGATAAGCAAAACAGGCACCCTATGCATCTTTATAATATCCTAAAGATACAACCTTGCATAATCCTCTACCAAAAAAGTAGTCCGCACTGGTATGAAATATGCTGACTTGGTCATCCTCACCATGATGACCCAAATCGAATCATACAGATTTAGAGACCGAGAAAGAACAGTAACGAAGTTCGTATTGATTATGTCCCACATTTATTCGGGTAAATCAATTTCTTGATATAACCCTCCTGGCCTCATGTAATCAACCTTAACCTATTGACACACCATACACTTGGCTACGAAGTCAGCCACATCCCTCTTCATGCCATTCCACTAGTAGATCTCCTTAAGATCATGATACATCTTAGTCGAGTCGGGATGAACAACATAGTGTGACTTATGTGCCTTAGCCAAAACCTTTTGTCGCAGCCCATCGGTATCAGGAACACACAACCTCCCTTAGTACCATAAAGTACCATCACCACTGATCTCAAATACCACTACCTTTTGCCTATCAACATCACCCTTGATTCTCATTAAGATTGGATCCAGAACTTGTTTCTCTTTAATTTTTGTACCAAGAGAAGATCGAACCACTTCTTGGGCCATCACACCACCATTCTTAGAGTCCAAAAGACGGACTCCAAGATTAGCCTAGCGGTGAATATCCTTCACTAATTCCTACTTGCTTTCCTCCACATGAGCCAAACTCCCTATGGATTGTACAAATAATTTTTTAACTTATTCTTTCCTCCATCCAGGATATTGTAGCTTAAGGATGAGATCTATAAATTCTGGCAATTACAGTCTGATTCCATGTATGAGGCTTAGTTTAAGTTTAAGAAGAAGTTGAGTATGGTGCCCAACCACCTAATTTCAGGGATGACCATATTGTAGTTATTCTATAGTGCCTAACCATCAATTCCAGAGCCATGGTAGAGACTATCTTTTGAAGAGATTTTATAAGATTATGCTGAGAGGTAGATTCTAATATTTTAGACCAAATCTCTCTCACTAATAAAGGGTGTCAAACTCGAATGGTAGAGAGATATTCTTGCACTTACGCTATTAGAGTTGTTGATGACCTGAGAGTAGCTGATGATTCTATAGTACAAGATATTGCACAACTAAGGACTGATCTTGGGTTGATGGAAAAGAAGTTCACAACTATGAATTTTGAGAAAGTTCATCCAGTAGGAGCATAGGGTACAGCTTCTAAAGCTTATTAATCTGCATTAGAAGAGGAGACTGGTATTTGGATTATTATTTAGAGGGTTTTCGAGCCCAAGGGCAAGGAAACTAAGGTCGTAACTACTATAATGAGAGATATAGAGACCGCAGTAGGGATATAGCATATGGATAGAGAAGGACAGATAACTAAAAGAAAAAGGGAGACAAGTACATTTCGCTTAGCATATGAGATACGGAATCAAAAATGGAAGAAATATTGTCTAAACTGGTGAAGGGTCAAGAAAATCAAGAGAACAGTCTTAAGATGATTAAGGCTGGTATTTCCGGGTTGACCCATAAGGTGGAGTCGCATGCCATTGCTATTAAGCATTTGGAGCACCAGTTTGGGAAAATGTCTACTATGATCAAACAAAAATAGATTGTTACTCTTCATAGTAAAAAATTTTATAGTCCACAAACTATAAGTCATTGTCTAGATATCACCACTAATTGTGGTGCCACTACTAATGATCCCCATGTACCTGCTATTGAAGAGTTGAAAATTGATAGCACTGAAAGCGATAAGACACCTAAGGCAGAGACTGAGAAGTTGACATGGGATAACAGTGATTTTGAGTATGATAGTGGTGCAGATTGAGTCATCGAGACTAGTAATCACATGTACCCTTATAGTGCGACCCCTTTCTTACCGGTAGTAGAAAAGAAGAAGGATCCCGGAGCAGTCACCAATCTATGTTTTATTGGGCCTTTCAATGTCAAGAAGGCTTTATATGACTTGGGACTAGGAGTAATGTGATGCCACTGGTTATGTACAAGTTGTTGGGGATGGGGGAACTCAAACCTATGTCCATACAACTATTGATGGCCGACTCATCTATGAAAAAACCAGTGGGTGTTTTGTGTGATGTAGAATTAAGGGTGGCATCCCTTATGTTCCACGCTTATTTTGTGGTTCTTTATTGTGAGTTCAATTTTCAAAAACCCATTATATTAGGTAGACCTTCCTATCTACTAGTATGGTATTAATTGATATGGACTTGGGGAAGATTACCTTCAAATTAAATGATGAGCAAGTAGTGTTTGATGTGTGTATGACAGTGCAGAAACCATACAATATGCGAGTGGTGTTTGTAATAGATACTATTGAAGAGGATATTGCTACAGAGGCTAGTAGCACTAGGTGTTGATAAGAGAAATATCACAGACTAATTTGTAGAGATTGACGTATGGATCTAGGACATATGAGAGATGAGGTAGATATCTTGCAAACAGATGTGTGATCTCTCACCGATAGCCATATATTAGACATCCCTCTAATTATATCCCTAATTATTCAGCCATCACCTTCGCATGGTCACTGATACTTTGATATATTTGTGAAGAATAATGTAGCGATCCTCATAGTTGGGACCAAGAGAGGTCGAGTGAGGAAATTACAGAATCCAGACAGGTCATATGAGCAAGCCTTGAAAAGGGCCACCCATGATTCGATGGAGAATGTGTTTCTTGATTGACAGAGGCATGTCGAGATAGCTTTGGTTGCATCTTCTCTTATTACATCACACTACCATGGCCTCAACTAGTTGATACACCCATATCTAGGGAAGATTATGACACAGACACCTAGTGCATCCTGGCTATGTCTTCATTCCTTTTGTTTTCTACTATTTTAGAGCATTGGGGATACTACATAATTTTTTAGTTTGGGTGGGAAATACCATAGTCGGCGTGTGTTTTTTTTCCTTGCTTTTTTTCCTGTTGGTCGCGGTATCGTTGTAGAACTGGCATGTCTAGGTTAATTTGTGTCATATTGTGTTTCGCTTCATATTATGTTTCATTTTTATGTAATTAGGAGATTTTTAAGTATTTAGGGTAGTAGTCATGTTTTTCATTGATTTTTGAGAAAATTGATACCCCTCTAAATTTTGTGTTTTAGAATTGTGTGAAGGTATATATGGGTGAACTTTGTTGGTCCTATTATGGCATTAGGATTAGGGGCATGACAATCACTTGCTAACAATTGCATGAACCAGATAGGTAGTAGTTGGTAATATTGATTCTATACCATGTATATGTGAGATACTACCTAGTTCCCTTTGTGTGTTGAATTCAAAACTTGCTTGGTTAGTCTTGCCTAGCCAGAAAGATAGTTGATTAGGAAAGGATCATAGGCCTTTTTTTATTTTAGTCCATTTTTATCCTAAATGACCTTCCATGTGTGAATTATATCCCTTGATCCCTCTATTGAGCCTTATAGCCTATTTTTATTGTTTCACCATTCATCTACCCATTTTTGTAACAATGAACCTGTTTTGGCCCTGGTCCTCCATGGATATTAAGCACCTCAACTCAGGCAAAATACCTAAGTTGAGGGTGGCTATTATAGAGGGTGTGTAGTGTAAAATGGGTATATAGAATGGTAAAATAAGAGAAAAAGTAAGCAGGGTTGGGTGTGGTATTAAAAGAAAAAGAAAAAGAAAAATAGGAAAAAAGTGAAAAATAAAGAATAAAAGACCACACCCAAACTAAAGGTGCATTAAAATAAAAAGGGATAAATAAGGGTGAAAATAAAGTAAAAATAAATTGACTAGTAAGTGAGACCCCAAGGTTAGTGTTGTGCCAAGGAGGCTTAGTCACTTTATATGTCCATATGTACCATACCAGCCCCCAAGCCTATATTTCAAGCTGAGAAAAGTCCTATAGTGATCCTAACTTGACTAACTGAATGCTAAGGTAAAGAAAATAAGGGCAAGTCTATGGTATTTGATGCACATTGATTGGAACTTCTCTTAGGAGTGTGAGTGTCTCTTGACTTTTCTTGCATTGACATGCATTATTTTATATGAGTGAGTGGGACATATTTGTTGCGAAGGCACTTGAGTCATATTGCTAGCTATTTGTTTGCTTTAGGTAGTGTATCTTGTACATATGAGTGGTTGTTTGTTTCTAATGTAATGCGATGCCTTGATCCCATTGTGTCACATTGTTATACTTCATGTTCACACACAGTTGGTTTTAAAAAGTGAGATATAAGGTGGAGTTATGATTTGAGCTTAAAGTGTTGACAGAGTACCTTGAATAGCTTTGATTCTCCTAGTTATGCGTCGTTTTTGTTTTGTTGTGTTTTGTTGCCTGAGGATATACACACATTCTAAGTTTAGGGTGTTGATGTGCTATAGAAATATAGCACTTTTGACACTTAAAACAAGGAATTTTTGAGTTTGTTTTGTTAGATATGATGCATTTTGGGTATGTTTTGCAGGAAATCATGTTTTAGATGTTAATTTAGTGAAAAAGATGAAAAAGGTGTTTTGGCCTACTTATTGGAGGAATTATGGATGTTCGGGATACTTTTCGGCTTAATCGTGATCAAAGCATATTTGGAAATTGAAGAATAGTTGAAAAGATGACTCCCGTCGCTTACTAAATCAACATGTGGACCACAAGTGGGCAAACCAAGTGCCAGAAGTACAAAATCCCAATAGCTGACCTGTAGGATTTTTAGGTCTTAGCACTTGTGTCCTGAACTTGCGCTCACCCTGCAGGTCGCAAGTGTTACATGCGCCCAGGGTCAGGGTGCAAGTGCATACCATAAGTGGCAACCAACCTTGTTTTCTCCTATTTTGTTCAAGCTTTGGTTTTAGGGTTTCCTCATGTACTATAAATACCCTTTATGTGTTCTTTAGTAGGAGTTACACACTTTTGATATTCACAAACATATTTTGATTCCAGGATTAGATTTTGATCTGGGATTCTCTTGTATCTACTTTGGTTGATTAATTCAGTTATGGGTTTGGGTTTTCTACTTCATCTTATTGTGATTTCATCTTATGCTTTCAATCATGAAATTTTTTGATTACTTCACAAGCATGAGAGGCTAAAAACCCTTAGCTAGGGTTATGGGAACCCTGTCGGATTGACGAAGTAGAGGAATTGCTATAGTTGTTCTGAACCCATACCCATGCTTGCATTGTATTATCTTCATTTCAATAGTTATTCTAGAAGTTGCAAATGTTAGGATCCTGCCTAGATAATTGATAATAACTCCAAAAGAGGAGTAGTGACTAGAAAATGATAATGACAATAGTAATTTGGAGTTTAACTGTTGATCCACGCTTCTAGATGTTATCAACGTAAGATGGTTAGATTTTATCTAACAACTAGAGACTTAAAAGGTAATAGTTAACTAGGATCAAGATAAGGGTTAGTAAAGCGATATCCTGACACTCAAAAGGTAATGGGTGAGATCCTTCTACTCGTCTAAAAGACTGTAGAAGGTATATAACTTATCGGTTCTGCATGAAAGTTATCGGGTTGGTTCAATATTGCACGATAAGCCTACAGAGTTGAGAAGTCAGGGGGACACTATCCTAGTGTTCATTTACGACTGATTACAACCGAAGTTGGTATTCATCACTAGTCTGATATTGCTATTCAAAAACCCTATTTACTTTTCCAGTTTTGCTTGTCTGTTACAACAACTGAGATCCGTGAGTCCATGTATTCCCTTGGGAATCGACCCCAACCTCTATTGGGTTACTATATTTGGCAGCGACTGTATCATCTTTTGTAAGAAAGTGTAGTTTTTACATCACCAGTGATAGAGTTACCAACAGAGTTTTTACGAATGTCAGATCTTTGTGGAAGCATGATTTGAAATACGAGGAATCCAGGCATTTGAGAAATTTTATAACTAGACTCTATAGCCCGAAATAGAACACAAGTAAGGGAAATATTCAAAAATGCCTTTTGGCCTCCTCCTTATTAGTGTGGCATTCTACACACCCTTAAAAAGGACTCTACTCGACATGGATTTGTAGACACCCAACAACTCTAAATCGTCCTGTGATACCAAGCATTTTATGACCCAAATCAGGGCCTAGCCATGACGGGTATCTCAATCCTACCATTGAACGGAGGCCACCCCTTAACCTAACCTCAAAATCACAATAATAACAATAAAGTGGAATCCAATCAAGATAATAATAAAAGATTAATTGATAACTCAAATGAGAGCTAAGATTCCTTCCCTGTGGTTTTGACTTGGTATTATTTTATCCCTTCCCTGAGTTACATACTAGTTCTTAACCCGCTAACCATCTTCGAATGTTATATCCCACGTGATGTAGGAATTGAGGACACTTCTACTTTTCCTACACAGTGTTAGGATTTTTGGATTGTCAACTGTCATCTTTGAAGAGGTAAGATTCTATCTCTGAAAGAGATATCATTTTGAAGTCTTGTTTGGCTTATGTCGTAGACCTACTTCTTTAGTTTTGGTTTTGGTTTTGGCTATCAACGGGGGCATGCCCTGACATAAATTTGTTTTTGGTTCTTTTAGAGGCTTCATGGATACTGTGGATTTTGATTGGTTATTGACATTCTTAGATTCCTTTGAGTAATAGGTTATATTATTGTGTTATATGTTTGGAATTTCGCTGCTATAGTTATATTATGTTCTGTTTGACTGGGCAAAGGGGGTGGTCTCCAGTCCACGGCAGACTTGATATACCTATCATGATAAGGCCATGATTTGGGTCGTGACTATAAACTAAAGCCACCTTGCGCAATAGTCATCCCAAATATATATATATATATATATATCAAGTATGTATCAAGCACACGGTCATATAGACCCCCAACATCGACAAATGTACTTTCCAGTGTTCGTGTCTTCAAGAATTACACCTTCACGGTGAGCAACACAACCACCATTAATCCCAAATTAAAATCATTTTGCACATAATACAAACCATTAACCCAGGAGTCATTTATTAAAGCATTTACAACTTGATTTCATCATACCTATATGCTTGCAAGCTAAATTAAATATGACAAACCAATCCACATAACCATATTTAACTCCCAAGTTCCATTTATAGATCAAAATCATGGCCACCAAGGCCATCCAAATCCATTTTTATATCCATTTATCCTTTAATGCAATCCATTGAGTTCAAAAATAAGTTAAATTATGCAATTTTCCATATTCAGGAACAAATATACAAAGTGGGTTGAGGTTAATGCAAATTTCAAGCTAAAATTCATCCAATTTAGGGAAACCTATGTCCCCCATTCAAATCATTTAAATAATACATCAATTAAATCCTATAAACATCAATTTAAAGCATGAATAATCAATTTAAAACATGAGACAAGTAATTCAATCAGTAACAACCAAAATCCCTCAACCCAATTTCAAAACCCATAATTTAAATCGCATGAAAATCCATTCAATTTATGATACAATGTAATATTAAAGTTTGGGAAAAAGAAACATGCCTGAAACACACAAGAAATTGAAGTCAATTTGGAGTTTGGAGCCCGAATGATCAATGCACTATAAAACCCTTGAATGTTCTTGGGTTTTGAGTTTTAAGAGAGAATGAATGATTTTTATCTCTGAAAACTGAAGAAAAGAGACTTGTTTTATATTTAAAGGTAGTAAAATGGGTAGAAAGACAAAAAGCCCCTTACCCCAAGTGAAGAAAAGCTAAACTGGATGAAATTAAAACACTAGAGTGGCACACCATTATCGCAGAGGTTATCCTTCGTGCCATGCTGAAATCGTAGAGGTTAACCTCTATGACACATCCTTATCATGTACCCTCACTACCTCGAGGTCCCAAAATAACCTCTAACCCCTTTTAAAATATCCAAAACTTTCCCCAAACACCCTTTAACATCCATAAAAACAATTCAAGTCAAAAATTGACATTACGCGTGCGGGGGTAAAAAAAATTTAAGAGGTCTTACAATTGACCTGATTCAAAAATAAGAACCATTCTTATTCTAACTTCTTTCACATTAGCAATTCCATCAAAGAACAACTTCCAACCCGAGTCGCAATTATCAGAAATAACTTCATCAACACATGATACCTCTTCATCAAGAAATAATTCTTTAATGGCTCATATCCCTCATCAATGGGGTTTTCGTCCAAATGATCTATTAGATCTAGGTCTTAAATTGCAATCCATGTCAAATAGACAATATCAAGTTCTCTAAGCAATATCTGCCATTTTGCGAGTCTGCCTATTGGCATTGGCTTCTAAAAATGTACTTTAAGGGATCCATATAAGAAAGGAGGTTAGTGGTGTAAGATGAAAAGTAATGCTTTATCTTTTTTTCCACCCAAGTCAAGGCACACCATGTCCTTTCGAAAAAATAGTACTTAGCCTCATAAGTGGTAAAGTTCTTGTTGAGGTAGTAGATGGCCTGCTCCATTTTGCCTGTGATATTATGTTGACCCAATACACAATTGAAAGAGTTCTCTAAAATAGATAAGTACAATATCATAGTTCTTCTTGTCTCTGATAGAACCAACACAAGTGGATTCAATAAGTACCTTTTGACTGTTAAATGCCTCTTGACATTCTTCAGTCCATTCAACTTGAGTATTCTTCTTCAACAACTTAAAATTGGCTCACAAGTTGTTGTGAGCTGGACAATGAATCTACTGATATAATTCAACCTTTCAAGTAGGATCATCACCTTAATTTTATTCTTTGGTGGAGGCAATTCCTGAGTAGCTTTTATCTTTGAAGGATCTAACTCAATATCATACCGACTGACTATAAACCCCAAGAGTTTACCAGAAGAGACTCTAAATACACATTTTGCTGGGTTAAGTTTGAGATTATAATTGTGAAGCCTTTTAATAATTTCCTAAGATCTTTGACATGGTCAGATTGCTCTTTTGACTTAATAATCACATCATCCAGAAAACCTTCAATCTCCTTGTGCATCACGTCATAAAATATAGTGGTCATTACCCTCATATAAGTTGCTCCAATATTCTTTAGACCAAATGGCATGAATCAATAACAATATGTCCCCCATGATGTGTTAAATAATGTCTTTTCTACATCTTCATAGTCGATAATGATCTGGGGATAATTCGTGTAACAATCCATAAAAGATACATGCTCATACTTGGCACAATTGTCAAACAAAATATGGATGTTGGGAAGTGGAAAATAACCTCTTGGACTTGCTTTATTTAGATCAACACATGTCTAAATTTTGCCATTTTTCTTTGGGATGAAGACAATATTTTCTAACCAAGTAGGATATTGCGTGACTAGAATGACTTTATCCTCAAGTTGCTTTGTGATTTCCTCTTTAAGTTTTACACTCATATCAGTTTTAGGCTTCCTTAACTTTTGTTTGGCATGAAGAAATGCAGGATCAGTTGCAACTTATGAGCTACCAAATTAGTGCTCAAACCAGACATATCATCATAAGACAATGCAATGATATCCTTGTAATCTATCAAGGCTTCAATTATATATTTCTTTTGTTGTGGTCAATCATGTACACTTATCATAGTCTCTTTAATATTTTCATGATTTCCTACATTGATTGCCTCAGTTTCATCTTTATTAGGGTTTGACTTATTCACAAACTGTTTGAAATCTTTTCTTATTTCCTCAGATTCATCTATTCATCTTCTTCATCGTATTCAACGACTTTATCCATTATTTCATGATTATATTGATTTTTAAGATTTGGCTGAAAATTCCACATGTATATCATATTTCTAGAATCGATACTGAATGAACTGTGTAATAGAAAATCAATAAATAAATATTAGACTCAAAATAGAATAAATGGAAAGTTGTATTTCATTAAAAGTAAAAATAGCAAGTTTGAACAAAAAACAAACAAGATAAAGATATAAATTATAACCCTGGAATAATTCAAATTACAGAAATAAAAATAAAAGAGACTCCATCTTAGTAGGGAGAGGAGTGTCCTCCTAATTATTGAGTTAGACATCAGGGTTAATAAACTTCACATATGCGTTGCTGGTACACTCCCCAATTTTAACCATATTAGCTTCGATAAATATGTTCTGGAAAAGTCCAATCAACTTTGTATTGTCATTAGATATTGGTTATAGGGCTTGTAATATAGAGTACCCAATGGCACCGATTCTGATGAAAGACTCATTGAATGGCGGTATTGGCTTAGTCTTCTTCTTATCCCTCTTTATATTATAAAAAGTGGGCTCATACACAAACCAAAGGTGCCAAGTCTCTTGCTGGGCATATTGGATGAGCTCTGCCTTGTAAAGACATCCCTAAACCTTTTCATGGTTCAAAACCATGCTTTAATATTTCATTCACTACAATAACAGATGCAGAGAAAAATTATGTTCTTGGAATGAGATTCCTATTGAGGATATGCTCAACATCTACTACCTTAAAAGCTTGATAAATTGGTGTTCCGTCTAAATTGCCTATCTCAATAAAAAATAGAAGAGTCTTTGTACATGGAAAAGTCCCCTTCACCTTGAACAACTATTTTTTGTCTGTCGTGTTCAAACTTGATCATTTCTTTTAACATTGATGCTATTTCTACATCCATATAAACACATGGCCTACCCAATAAGATATTGTAGAAAGTGTCAATGTTCAACACTTGTAAGTCTATGGTAAAATCAATAGGCCCTATTGTCAGTACAAGCTTTATTTCACCGATGACATTCGTTTTTGCTTCATCAAAAGCTCTGACACATATACTATTGGGTAGAATTCTTTCTACACAAACATTAAACTTTGAAAAGTTGATAAAGGAAAAATACTAGAAGATTCTCCATCAATCAATACTCGGTGACATAGGAATTCTCATACTATATAGTAACATAGAGGCCTCAATTATGTCAGTAATTTTTGCAGGTAATTCATCATCTGAGAAAGTGGCCTTATTTACCTCAAAGATTCTTTCAATGATTTTCTTCAATTGATTATCCAACTAGGCACATGGAAAAATCTCCATTATAGATTTGTGATGCTCATCTGAGTGTGTCAGTAATGATAATAAAGAAATTTGGGCTAGCATTTTCCTCAATTGATCCATAATAGAATATTCTGGCAACTTTATTTTTTTCAAAAATTCTATAGCCTTTTCCTTAATAACTGGTTTCTTGATTGGACTTTTGCCATACCTGCCTTATTTTGATTTTCTTAACTCTTCTAGGGTTAAACATCTCCCAGAATGGGTTATTCTCCTTACTCTATCCACTTCTTCAATGATTTTCTTTCCCTTGTATGTCACCATAGTGCAATTATAGTTCCAAGGGACTATGTTGGTATTAACCACTAGAAAGTTATGACACCATTTTAATAATAAGAAGAATTACAGGAGATCCTTTTACAACTAAGAGAGGCTTGGTGGTCCTTCTAGGAACAATTAACTTTGGATTTATTTGACTTTTCCCCAACACTTTCTGAAATTTCTTTCCCAATAAACATAAGAATATTCAATGGTTTGGGATTTTTTGCCACCTCCTTTACTCCTGCAAGTTTTGATGGTTTGGGATTTGCTACCACTTCCTCTACTCCTACAGGTATCTGCTTTGTCAAATCCACAATATTTGCTAACTTTTCCATACCAGTTTTGATCTTAATGATAGGATTGAAAGAAACTATAGCCTCTTCACCACTATATATCAACTCTAGAATGTTTGTTTGAGTATGAGTTGTCAGTGGATTTTAATTAATGTTCAAAGCATCTAGACTTTGCACCATAATTTATTGTATGTCGATCATCTCGTGAATTACTTTTTTCAAGTACCAATATATCTGTATGTCGTACCCTGGGGTATCAAAATAGTATGCACATCTTTGGGAATAATCTAAATTTTTAAAAGAGGATTTGAGACCCGCCTAACAATAAGGTTTAGAACATTTAAGGTCCTCGTCTTCTGAAATAGGTTAGCATATGATTCTCCAATGGGAGTGAAATTATATTTAGATACATTACCCTTCTTTCAATCTTCCCTAGGCCAAAAATTAGATTTAGGAGGGCTTCATAAACTTGTGGGGGTGAAGGATGATTTTGAGTGGCTGGTGCATGCCACTAAGGGTAAGAAAGGGGTTAGGCATACGATTGTGCATTATAAATGGGATACCAAGAGGACGAGATAGAATATAGTGGATTTTGGGAAATAGCATAGTATTATGGATGGTTGTATGGATTTTTCGTATAGATTTAGGATTGATACAATGTATATAAGTGATGGGGACCTTTTAGATTTCGTCGCGGCCATAACACAACCATGGCCACATCCTCTTTTTTTCTTCCCTCTAAGGCCTCCTGAACTATTTTGAATTGCCTGTATCATAGCTTTTAAAGCAGCATGGCTTATGATCTTTCTGGATTTAATTCCATTTTCCACTATTTTGCCAACCTTAATAACCTCAACAAATTTTTTCCAACCACAAAAAGTAAATGATGGAAGTAGTCAAATTCCTATACCTAGAGAAATATATCAACCATCTCAGACTCCTTGATTGATGGATTAACTTTAAAACCTTGTTCCCTCCACCTAATGGCATACTCACAGAAACCTTTAGTGGTCTTTTTCCTCATATTGGCAAGTGTGGTATGAACTGGCACTATGTTAATATTGTATTGAAATTGTTGGACTAAATACTGAGCCATGTCATCCCAAACATGACAATCCTAAACATGACAACGAGACATCTCTTGATCAATAAACCATTGTAAGGTTATATATTTTAAGCTCTCACCAAAGCAAGCCATGAATAGCCCTTCTTTACCCCCCAGCCCTCTAAGTCTATTGCCAAACCTTTTCAAATGAGCTAAAGAATCGGCATGGCCTTCATACTTGTCAAACATTGGGGTTTTAAAGCGTAGTGTCAAGTGGACATAGAGGAACATGCATAATTCCTTGTACGAAACACTCTTGTTCCCGCCTATTACTTGTATGTTCCTTATGTTTTGCTCCAAACTTCTCATTTTTATAGCCATATACTCTAGTTATTCATCTTTATTTGTCTTTTTATTACAATAAGAAACTATGCAGATGAACCAGATTAAAGTATTTTGGGACTTGTAAAGTTACTCCATGGGAGTAAAATTCATCATGAGGTAGCTCACTGACAGACTTATGTAGTGGCATTATTTGAGGGTTTACTTTAGTTTGCACAATGAAAAGTGGGTTATTTGTGAAATATGGGTTTAGAGGGCACATGATAGAGGTCCCAGTCATGCTAGGCATGTTAGTATGTGGGATGAATCTAGGTGGGTAAAGTGGATCTTCAATTTGGGCTCGAGTGGAAATTGAGGCAGTCGTGTTCAAAAGTTCAGGGATTAAGGAAGGTGGCACTTGACCATTTCCCAAATCTTAATACATGCCAGCCATCTGTTGGTTCAATAACCTATTCTCTTCCATTGATGTGAATTCTTATGGAATCAATTGATCTCGATCTTCTTCCTTGTCAAACTTTATTCCCTTTTTACTTGTTATTTTTCTCTTTCCTTTTAATCTGGTGTTGTATAGATGAGATGCTAGTGTAACCACAAATCAACCACCTTACAACTTCTAAATTTTCCTCTGTGGAGTGGAAAATAGATGAATGTTATACATTTAACGTATTATAATCACACATTGTCTGTCATGCCCCTAAATTATTTCTATTTCTAGAATGAACTCAGGAAAGCGTTGTTGTTTCATACCTTGTTGTTTCAGCCCGGCCTTTGGATCAATCAATTATGACATTTTTATTTCTCCCTTTCAAACATTTTAAATAATAGTTGTAATTAAACCCTACAAATGGGTGCCTACGTAGCATATTTAAACATAAATCAGATCATTACGTAGTTCACAGAGTTAATGAATAATAATACTTTATTGAGGTAATGAATAATAATAGTTTTTTAAGAAAATAAATAAAAATTGAATCAAAAGCATATATTTTACATTTATTTTCATATATTCTAAACACAATGACTTCAAGGAAGGAAACTAGAAGTACCTAAGACTGCAACAAACTTTGAAAAATAAAAACATATATCTAAAAGATACAAAATCCAAAGGACTATAGGAAGCATAATCAGGATGTCTCCCCAAAGATATTGTGGGATTTACTTGTCTCAAAGACTTTAATATATTCTAGAAAATTCCTTAGGTAGATGCGGAACAAGAACATGTGCATACCGACCAATACTTTCATCATCGCAGTGGAGATACCCATCATACACATAAAAAAGAGTGTCCTTACTCTGAAGCACTCGCTCCTTCGCCTCATTCATATTTTTATGGCAATTTTGCAACCATTATTGAGAAGTGTAGACCACAATACTCAAATTATCTTCTCATTCCTGAAGATCCTCAACTCAGTGGTAAATTGCACTACACTTAGTCACTCACTAGTTTCTCTCACTTTCAAACTTTTCTTGATAGGAAGTGAAGCACTTGGCTAATTCCCTTTCCCATTTCATAGAGGCTTCCACTTGAGCTTAAAGCCTAACCTAAGTGTGTATCAATTGGGACTTTTCATTTTCAAACTCATCCTATTGTTGCCCATTTCTACTTCAATGATGCCTATATCTTCTTGCAAAACTCAGATCAAGCTCTTGTCCTCTTCAGCACTTTTTTGCACTGACTCATCTCTGCTTCATAACTCTTTCTTTAATTGACTACATTTTCTCTTGACGCACCTCAAATCTTCCTTCACAACTAATAGTTCTAACTAATGGTTTCTTTTCATCTCTTCACGAGTCTGGATGATTATCGCTTCATATTTAACTTTTTAAAAACTCATGTTTCCCTCAAGATGATCTTGTGTGACTCTGGCTCGAACCTCTAATTCCCTGTCCTATTTTCTTTTCCCATAACCCTCGATCCCATTCTTCAGATCGAAAAGGATTATAAAACTGTGAAAGGTACCCAGGAACCATTTTTACTTTATCACGATCTTCTACCATTTCACTCGACTCAGATATTATACTCCCATATCAAGACTTTAGCATCTCATCGCTATAAAAAAAACCTGGAGAAGTATCATACATGAATTCATCCATCTTTTTTACTCGAGGAATCTCTTAAAGTTGACCCAATTAGCACATTACTTGAAGTGGCATAGAAGGTTGGACCCCTCTAAGACTAATCAACACCAAATAAGGATGGTATAAAGACATACAAATGATATTTTGTGTTGGAAATGAATATTAGGTCTAGATAATCTGATCGTCAGTCAGCTTAGAGAACTTCTCCTTCTAAGCCTTGATCCTAGTTGGTATTTTACTCTTAATGGACCTTTTCTCGTGAGTAGTCGCACAATTTAACCAGTCTCTCTATCCTGGTACGTAAGGGTAAAAATAAAAATGCTCCAGGAACCATATTTGTAAAACAATATTACACCCTTCAAAGTACTTGACACCTCATTTGCACTTAGTTAGTGCATGAAAGATGTCTCCAAGAATTATGGGTACAAGAGTGGGGTTATCCATTGTAGTTAAAGCTTGCACTACTTCATCCAAATAGATATCAATGCAACCGTCGTGCTCCGAAAAAAACAAACATCCCAAGAATGCAACCTTGAAAGCAAAACAGTTGTGTTCCTTCTATTTTTGTAGGTCCCTTTTGTTGTTCAATTGATCTCGATACTTTTCGAATACTTCCTCTCGGTCATACCTATTGAATAAAATTCCAAAGAAATCTAAACTTTCTATTTTTATCTAACTGATTTTTAATAACTTTAGAAACTTGATCCCATTATGTTCATAGGGACTATAGGTCTCTTGTTTCGAAGATTAGAACCTTGACGATTGAATCTTACCCCATAAAGCTTGCTAATTTCTCTAGAGTTGGGGTCATCTCAAAATTTGAGAAATAAAACACATTGTTATGGTGACCCCAAACATCAATCAATACTTTGAATACATCTCTTCTAGGATTGATATTCATCATATGCACAAGATATCCCAAATAATCTTTCATTATCCTCCGGTCATGCACCTCCATTTATTCCACCATTTCCACAAAAGTATAGGTGTCTAATCGACAATCATAAATTTTGATATTTCCTTGACCCTAGGCCTTTTCTCACACATTACTCTAGTTGGTGAATTCATGTTATACCTTTTAAGAGAGAAGAAAGACAAAAAGAAAATGTTAACACCTACTTAGACACAAATTAATTAAAGTAAGAAAGATGCATAAAAGCAAAGGTTTTAAAGAGAGAGGAAAAAAATATTAGGTCATAAAGATCCCACATGACTAATTTCAATATAAAATATACAAATACAAATATATAGAAAGGTAGTGTCGAATACAGAAAGGTTGTTCAAGTATCACACCAAATGGTGAGCATCAAGCTCGCATAGTTCATGAAGTTAAAAGAAATAATTTGAATTTTCTTTACAAAATCAAAAAAAAAAAAAATCAAAGGATTTTTGAGATTTTTCATCAAACGGATTTTTTTATAATGAAAGGAAAAATCTTTTCTCTTTTCCTTAACCTATTGATCATCTTAAAGTGGGTCAACATGCAAAATATAGAACATAAAGATGAACATGGTGGTCTTTATAATGGTTACCTGTCTTATATAGAACCCACCTCTGTGTCGAGTCTCTCTAGGTTAAATGCACATAATCCAGATAAAGTGGAACCTAATAGGTATAGTCACTCTGAGTTTTAGTTCTATTAGGTCCATCCTAATGGAGATAGGTGTCGGTAATGGATTATTTAAGTGGATAACTCAGATCAAGGAGAGTCAGTTTACTGGTAGAAGAACTATTCCAGTTTCAATGGTGATCCAACCTCGCCTAACATGTGTGACTAATATTTCTTAAACTAAGAGCGTAGCCGAACACTGATTCATGTCAGATAGAAGGTTTTGTGGAGTGGTGCCGCACACACAGTAAATAGTGGTAAATATATTCAAGGACTCAGATGGGTTCATGAGAGAAAACAATTTATATTGCAATTCAAATGATATCAAAGCAGTAAGCAAGTAGATAAATAGAACATTTAGGCAACAAATACGATCTTCAAAAATTAAATAAAGCCAAACAAGTCAATATAAAATATCAAACTCTAGTTGCTCCCTAGTAGAGTTGTCAGAGATGTCATAATCCTTTTTTTATCCACCCTGTGAAGAGCTGGTTTAAAAAGAATTTTTCAATTAAAATAACGACTTTGAAAAGGGATTATTTTATTTTATTTACCACTTGAAATCGAGTTTTGGTTTTCTAAGTCACCTTACTGAATTTATGTTCAAAAGAAAATGACTCTTTAGTATTGGTCTGCGAATTAGGAATTCAGGTAAGAAATTCTATTGACCATAGGAAAGGTGTTAGGAATCCCTCGAGTCTCATAGTTCTAGCACAGTTGCTTTATTAACTTATGCAAAATGCTCTTTTTCCACCCTAAACTATACACAAAAATGTTGAGATACACCCAAACTTTAGGAGGGTCCTCTTACCCCCTGAACTAATTAAAATTGTATTTTTGACAACCTTAGTACCTACGTAGCACATACGTGTGTCTACGTGGACCTTCAATATGTTGATTCACTGATGTGCCACGTATGTTCCACGTAGGCACTAAGGTTGTCAAAAATACGATTTTAATTAGTCCAGGGGGTTAACAGGACCCTCCTAAAGTTCGGGTGTGTCTCAGCAATTTTGTGTATAGTTCAAGGTGGAAACAGAGCATTTACTCATTAATTCTTGGATAAACTACACTTGACTAGTTTCTTAATTTAACTAAGGATTATGAGAGGAATTAGGACTTAATTTTTGGCTAAGGAGCATCACTATACACGAAGCCTTATAATTACAGAAGTTGACCAAGAAGCGTAACTACACACATGATCAACCTCGATCTATTAATGTAGATTTGTTCTTCTTTTTTATTATATAATAGGTCTTGAATAAACTCCCAACTCTCCTAGCTCCCTCACAAATGGATTTTACCACTCTTTTTTTTTGCCTTATTACGTCTGGTTTTGAATAAATCTGTAACCCATCTCACTCAAACTCCCTCTAGTTAAGTCAATTATGTCTAAAGTAAGCAGAAGCCCAATATCAAGTCAAACTTAATTATTACGAGACCCAAAATAAAAACTAATATTTTCAATATCTATGGATCACTTGTAAAATGCTGAAACAACAAACAACAATAACAACACCAATGAGCTCAAAGCTAGATACAAACTATCTTTTAACAACATGAATAAGGAATAATTAATTAGACAAGGCAAACTTACTCCAAGTATCAGCGAGGTAAATAAGGAAAAATAAAAAGAAATAAAAGAAAGGAACTTAAACTAACTCAAGATAATTAACAACACAAACTGACGGTTTATTAATTTGAGACTTTTGATTAGCGAGTTTTTCGAATCCATTTTAAGCCACAAAAAATAGAAAATAGAACAATTTGCATGGACGAATAATGCATGATGCTATTTAGGAAAAAAATTTCATGATTTGATTCATATTAAGATTTATAAATAATAGTATGGAATTGGATTAAAAATCGCATGACAAAATAAGCTAATTTTAGAAAGCAAAAATGTTGTCAACGAAAGCTCAAAGTGGAGACCCGAACTCAAACTCTAACTCCTTTCTAAGTATTTAATAATCTCAAAATGATGTTACATATTTATTTTGCAGGAAGACATTGACAGTGATAGTAGAAAACTAGAAAAGAATACCACAAAGCAAAACACTAACACGCTATGTCTATTACAAAATGCATGCAATTGTTTAGGAAAAATACGTACAGGAAATGAACTTTTCCATTAACAAGCATCTTTAATAAATTAGTATAGTCTAACTAAAATTAATCTCATGATCTTAATTATATTTTATCTCCATTGTGCATATTTCAACTTCTCCCATCTATATTACTTTTTTTTTCCACAAACTCTTAATACATGTTTAAAGCTTTCATTGTCTAAAACTATAAAAATAGAGAACGCAAGAAAACAAAAACTAACAAAATTAATGACCAAATTAGGAAATAGTTTAAGTCCATTTCCAATAAACATGATCCAAGAAAAAGAAAAGAGTTGATCCACTATTGTCTAACGATATTCAAGGGAAAACAAAATATTAAACCGATTACGGATCTGACCAAATGAAAGATGAAATAAGAAGGAAAAAATGGCTCGTCCTTGGAAAACAAACATTACATTATTATGTGAAAATCTGATGTTTGTTTTCCAACGACGAGCCATTTTTTCCTTCTTATTTCAGCTTTCATATGGTCAGATCCATAATCGGTTTAATATTTTGTTTTCCCTTGAATATCGTTAAACTATATATGTATGCATGCACAATAAATAACAAAAAGGACGACATACACAAACTGAAAAAAAAAAACTTAGAGAAAACAAGTAAGAAAATCTAAGAGAAAAACTTGGAGAGACTCGAAAAACAAACAAGAAAAGACATACAAAGAGAGAAGACAAGAATAAGAAACTTTTAAAAAAAAGATAGAAAGCAACAAGTGACAAACAGAAATCAAAGAGTACAAGAGAGTTAAGAGGTCAAAGTTGTGAGTTTTCGTGTTCAGGTTTCCATTCGTCGGCCTCAGTCAAGATCTGAAAGAGTTTATATATATATAGAGAGAGAGAGAGAGAATATTGTGTCATGTGTAGTGAGTTGTGCATGAGAGTTGGGGAATCTGGGGAAGGTTGAGGGAGTTTTGTACGTGGAGAGAGAATGCAGGTGTGTGTGGGTAGTTTATTAGGATAATTCTTCCTTTTTTTGTTATATATATATATATATATATAAAGAAAGAGAGCTAATTATTTAAACTAACATATATATAAGAAAAGTTAAATAGCTAGATGAAAATATAATTAAGAAATATTAAAATCACTAGTTTATTTATAAAAATCTAAATTAACGGACTTTTTTTTTGAATTTCTTTCCATAAAAATGGAAACAAAAATAAAAAAAAATATAAATATAGAACTTATTCTAAATTCTGACTCTATTTTTATTTTAAATATATGTGTGTGTATATATTTGAAATCTTTTGTTTACAATTTTTTAAATAAAATTTACTAAATATGAATTAAAAATAAAACAAAGATAAGACTAAAATAAATATTTAATGCTAAAAATAGGTTAAAACTCGAGAGGTCAAATATCACATGTCTACAGTGACAAGTCTATAAACTGGCCGCTACTGTGCAACAATTGCACCATGTTCTGCTTAAGCTTAAATTAACCTCCTGCAATCGATCTGTGAATGAAGAAGGTAATATTATTTGCGAGTGGGATTACTACTTTGTGCACTGTCATGCGGGCTGATTGTTCATCACCCATGACTGCAGGAATGCTCTCACCTTATTGAACTTGTGGGATTGGATAGAGATGGGCTTCTTTTCTCCGCAATTGGTACAAGTATCTCTCCGGTTCAGGATGTGTTTCAACTAATTCCCTTTCCTTTTCCAGCCTGCTTAAGATTCCAACCTGTGTCTGCAAATTCAGCAACTAAAACTAAGTTGTCAGTACTTATCAAACAAAATAGTAAAACTGAAAATTAGAAGGTTGCCAATTTTTTTCAAGCCTCTAGCAATGGCGCCAAAAACTTGTTGCTCTCAAGTGCACATGCAAGTGTACGTGGAAAAACAAGTAGTAAAGTGACTCTTATTAGTTGGTTATCGATCCCACAGAGACTTGGTTTTTAGCAAACTATCAAATTTAAGCATTACTATTAAAATTAAATAAATGTGATTTGCATCCAAAAAGAGTGTGTATTTTGTTTTCTTTTGACTAACTAATAGAAATAAAAAATGATATGAAATTTGTATTGTAAACAATATATGGAGAATTTCAGGATCGAGGCATCTACTTCACATTCATGCATAACTTTGCTTTCTAGCTGGTGTTGGTGTTTATCGTGATTGTTGATCTACAGGGTTGATATCATAATTTGTAAATGGTCATCCTCTAAGTCATCTAACTAAATTAATCTGATAATTACATTATTGATCAGGGATGTGAGTCTTTAATTCGAATGCATTAAGTTATATTCCAACTTCATTAACCAAGTGGGGTGCTTAGATATATCTCTATCCTAACCATAAATCATCATTTAACAATTAGTATTAAATCAATTAGAGATATGATCCACTCACCCTACATTCTTCATTTTGTCTTTCCACTCCTATAATCAATTATTTTGGGGACTTGGGTTTATTCAAAACTTCATGACTCTTTAGAATAGTAAAACTAGAATGCAAAAATAACCACATTACTTGATAAACATATAAACTAACTATAAAACCATAATTAATCAATCATGTTGTAGACTCAATCATAGAAATAGGTGTTTAGACACTCATATTTATACAAGGTATCTCCATAAATGAGTTCATCAATCAAAATTACAAGAAAGAAAACTAAAAGAAGATAGAATCCTAATTTGAGCTCCTTGTTGTCTATTTTTCCTCTCTAATTCATGTGGACTAAAATAATGTACGTAAATATGGCTAAGTACTTATTTTATAGACAAAATTTCATCCATATGTAGCCGCACACAAAAATATACACATTGACCCCTTTGCCCTCACTTAAAATGACTAGAAAATCAAATCCTAGTTGGATTAGGAAAGTGTGTATGTGTTAATTTCATATTGTGGACTGCCCCCATGTTTTGCCCACTCCTTTGTAGAATTTAATATATTTATATAGCCTTCATGTTTTCCAATCCAAGTTCCATATGGATTAGATGCAAGTACCACATGTTTTCTATTGAAATTAGGAATTAGGACTGATTTTGTTCATTTGTAGGAGCTCCGTGCCGCAGAGCTCATTCCATAGATTGGGTGGTGCGCTGATAAGTTTATAGCATTGCAATTCCAGTAGCTGAATCCATCAATTATGGTGACACATTTCTGGGAACTTGGGCACATCTGTGTGGCACGAAGGGAGCAACAACTAGGCATAATTTTGCCCGATTTTTTTCCTTATCACCCGTCGAACTTGCTCCTTATTCCATCATCCATTGTAGCTCATATGAAGCTTCAGAAGTCACCCTATGAAGATCCATTAACATCCTCTATATGTTCATAACCATCATTTGAGAATACTGGTTTAAGCTCATTAAAATCATTCGAGAATAAGCGCAATTCAAGTTTGATTTAAATAGTTAACTCGTCTAGCCTAGCCTTTGTTACTTTTACACTTGAACTGATTTAAATGAACATTAAACCACCTAAACATAAGGTTTAGCACACAAATACACCAATATCACTAATTATTCACATAAGTACGGTAAGTTACCCTCAAAACTAAGCTAAACGTGCGTAGACAATGACACTTAGGTATATAAATACGCCTAAGATTAGAGGCTTATAAACATAGTTAGATAGTTCAATTTTATTGAGTTTTCAGATTTTCATTTTAGAATTTTAGTTTACTTTTAGTTTTCCTATTTTACTATGCGTAAGCTTTCACTTATTTTAAATATATGATCTTGGTTAATATGCCAGTACTAAGGATTCCCTTGGAATAACTTGTGGTTCTAAGTATGTATCGTCCAAGGTGTAGACTCATACCATGACAAGGGGCCATATATTAACTATATCAACTTTTCAATAGATTTGTTTAAAAGAGCATTACAAAGAGTAAAAAGAGACATTGAGTGTAACGACCATAATTTTGATGAAATATATAAAATGTGTTTATATGTAATTTAACTATTTTTTCCCTTCCTGTGGTTGTGTGGTATTTCTAAGGTGTGGGGGTAATTGGCATGGTTTCCGATGCATTTTGGTGTCATTTATGTGATTTTGTGGATTTTGGCAATTTTGAGAGCCTTATAATTGAGTTCAGTTGATATCTTTTGATCCATGTGACATGTGGAAGAACGGACTACTCCAGCAGATCTAGAACGTCGATTTTAGGGTGGTAACATAATTGGTGTGATTTTATGACTTTTAGATCTCATTTTGATCCTCGTTTTGGAAAGTTGTAATTTGAGATTTCAGGGGTCAACTTTGTGAAAACAATATTTTTTTCAAAAATATGATATCGCCATTGAGTTCAGAGCATCAAATTTGATAGGTTAGCATAGTTTATTTGCATTCACAGAATTCTGGATGAATCTTGAGGGGCCCACAGAGACTTAGAAAATTACCAAGTCCCTAGCTGGTGCACCAATTATCTAGTGCACCCGCGATTGCGATGCTCCCATCACGATCGTGATTGGGCTTGCAGTTAAGATGTCACGATTGTGATACTCGTTCCGTAATCATGATACCCTTGACAGGAGAGGTACAACGATCGTGATCCTAGACCGCGATCGCAAAGCCTGGGTACATAAATACCTGGTTAATTATCATTTTCACCATTTTTTAAACTTGGAGCTTAGGATTTCATGATTTTGGGCAATTTTCTCCATTTCTAATCTTGGATAAGCTCCATTTCACTCATTTCAAATAATTTCTTTCATCTTTAACATCGAATTCTTGTTTTAAACTTGGATTAAAGTATGAAATTTGGGAATTGTGGTCCGTAAGGCCTAAAAATAGTATTTCTCCAATCTAAACCCCAATTTCACTCTTTTTCCCCTTGAATTAAGTTTCTAATCCTATAATTATTCATTTTCCCTCAATTTCAATTTCAAAACAACTTTGCTTCTTGATTTTTAAATGGATTTTGAAGATTTTGCCCGGTAAAGTTTAGAAATGATTTTTCTTCGATTTGGACCTCATTTTTAATTTATTTTTGCTTGGATTTTTGGATGTAGATTCCTATGAATATGAGGAACATATTTTTTAAAACAAAGTTATGATTTTTCCCTTTTTAAAAAAAAAATCATTTTGGGGTTTGTTTTGATCACAACTTGAAACTAGGCAATATGGGTAGATTTTATATTATGATATTTTTGTTGATTTTGAGATTGCTCGTGAGATGTAAAGATTTTTATTAGAGGTTTTATTTTGATTTTCGACCTTCGAGTTAGGTTATGACTTAACTCTTTTAGACTAGACTGTTAAGGGTGTGGGAACTAATTAGGAAATTAATGGCTATCTTATTATGTTGTGCCCGTGTAGGGGCTTATATATAATATAATGGTGGATTTGGTATCTTATGTTCTATGTGTGACCGTGTGGGATCCTAGGTGATGTTGATAGCCTGTATACATGAGAATAATTATGTTTTGTTTATTTGATAAAAAGCATATTATGGTACCAATTGTGTATTGTGATGTATTCATACTCTATTGGCATATGAATCATGCGGAAATTCATGAATGGTTGGAAATTCTGAGTGGATATTTGGCTCACGTAATGGATATTGATTGGTTGCAGAAATACTCATTGTGGTTGGTTGTGGACATACTCTTTGTGGTTGTTGTGAGCATTACATGATCATACTCATTCATAAAATAATGGTACCACCTTGGAAATACTGAGAAACACTAGCAACACCTTTTTATGACAAAAAATATGACATCTTATAAAACCCTCTCCGAGGGATGTGTCGGGGAGGAGATATGATATATGGATTGTATATGGGTTAACAAACCCCCCATGGGTCCTATGTCAGGAAGGTTTAGCTCTGTAGGTATATACAAAGACTATGTGATGGTTTCAAAGGCTATGTGACAAACTCGAGGTTGTGCGATAACCTCGTGCATTACATCATCAGTACTATTATTATCATCACCGTCATCATAATCATTATCATCATTTTATTGTGTTTACCTTATTATTCTTGTGATGTGATTGTATATGTTGTTTGACTTGTTACCTATCCATTGTTCTATCTTTCCTTACTTTTACTTGATGTTCTTGTATATATTATTTCCTTTTCTTTGATCACATGTGCTGTAAATATATACTTGTATTCTCTTCTGATGCTTTGTTGTATTATATGTGGATATTATAGAACTATTAGTGCAAGCAGCGTGGGCTACTTTTGTGGGATATTTTATGATTGCAGGTGGCGTGCCCTAAGTGTGTTTTTTGTATGTTTTTTTCTACTTTTCTCGGTCAGCCTATGATACCTACTAATTACAAATAGACCGTACTCATCCCTACTGTGCCCTTTCGGTGCGGGTATGTCTCACGTGACTTAATTTCGGGCACCTTTAGAGTTATTCAAGGTAGCATTTGAACTTTCATGCGTATGGGCTTCTATCTATTTGTATTAATTTATGTCCTTACTAGTATTCGGAGAAAAATATTGTTCCTGTTGGATATTCTGATGTATTTGATTCATGGATTGTATTAGTAGTTCTTATACTATTGTCACTAGGTTTCGGAGTTTGATATAATATCTTTGGTTGTATGTTCCGCTTTCATATTATATTCGTATGGTTCGGCTTTGTTCTAGAAGGCTTGCCTTGGAGTTATTTATATTTTTCCCTGTTTTGTATCTATTTGTGTGATAGGATTACTTGTCAATGTTCGCTGGGACAAGTGTCATCATGACCCTTATTTTTTTAGGTCATGACATTGAGTCAAACAGGAGGATATATTTTTGCCAAAGACTGAAGGAGAAGTTGAATTTAGATCTATGTTTGTTATGTTTCTTTTTTCTTTTTAAACTATAATGGCATTTAAGGACAAGACCTTTCCTATGAATTTCTCGCATGGTAAACAAATAAAGTTGCATCCAATAATTGCTACCACTTAGAGGAACAACAACTTGGGAAAAAAATGTTGGCAATTAGAGGAATGGATGAACGCCAAACTTTTTTACAACTAAGGAGGGGGGTTCAAGTTTCTGATTTGAAGATCAGAGAATATTAGGGGCATTATACCATGTGGTACCAAATATTTTTAAATATGGGGAGATAGAAGATCAATATCTTGGGGATAACATAGATAAGAAGGACCTATTAATACTATTTACCAGATAACATGGTGAAATATCTCATAACTACCATAGCTCCTCCTTACAATAGTAAGGATCTTGACAAGCCAATATGGATGCTAGAATAAAGGGACAAATTCTCAGTAAAGAGTTCACGATTCTACAGGACACTTAAAGGGAAAGAAAAAGATATGTAGAAATTTATAAATAAAAATTGTCTATCAAGAATATGGTTTTAGGTAAAATAGTAAAAGAGAGAGTCCATAATTTATCATGTTTTGAACCTTATGACACTTGTTTCAGGTTAGTTTTTTTAAAAAAAAAAACAAGACACAAACAAACTTTGCTTTCTGATGTATGAATCAATCATGTGACAAAAGAAATACTTCTTTTGTTTCACATTGATTGATATGTGTTTAACTTTGCACGGAGTTTTAGAAAATAAAAATGAATTTTGAATCTTCTAATCTTAAATTAAAGATGTCAAATGTACTAAAATACACTTTAATCTTGTGGCTTTAAAAATGTCATGTGAAAAGTTGGAATAAAAGAGATGCTAAAAAAAGAAAGAGTCATTCCTTTTTAAATAGACTGAAAAGAAAAGTAGGTCAAATAAATTAAAATGGAGGGAGTAACTAATTTAAAGAATATGTGTTGAAACTTAAAAGTACAATCATGAGAAATAAAAAAAAAAGATTACTACATAGAGGAAGAAAAAATGAAATTGATGATGAGGAAAATACTGCGTATGAAAAAAATACCTAGTCCGCTTCTTTCAGCAAGGAGGCGCTCTGCGCTCTCAAGAATGACAAGTTTCAAATTAGAGAAAAGACATATTTTCACCCTGAACTTGTCCGCCCAACTTACTTTAGCATTTAAACTTAACTTTCATTTATTTACTTCCATTAACATCTTTAAAGTGAATTAATTTCAACCCTAATACTGACGTGACATTTTTTTTAAAGAAAAAGAAACAAGAATGCGTGAAACTTTTCTTTTAAAGCCTACTAATATATATATAATATATATATATAATAGAAAAAAATTGCCTTCATCTTCTTCTAAACTCCCACCCCCATCCCACCCTACCCTAATTTTACTACTTAAACCTGCCAACCCTCACCCCACTCCCCTTTCAACTACCAAATCCACCACCATCCTCCCACTATTGTAATCTTCAGAAGTTGAGCTACTTCAAAGAGTATGGCAGTGGACGGAGATGCATCAGGACCAACATCAATGTCTTCAACATAAATTGGGAAGCTATTATTTGAATATGGACAATTCCACTACCAGCTCCCCCCATCCTAACCCCAATTTCTCCTTCAATTACCAAACCTACAACCCCCACCTTTAATTTCTCCTCCTTCAACCCCTTAGATCAATAAAAAAGAATGAAATTGAGTTTAAAAAAAAATCGACATGATTTGGACATTTGGTTGTTGATTTTAGAGAATTTGGTATTGATTTGGTTGAATTTATCAGATGGGTTGGGTTTTTGGTCACCAAATTATGGTATTTTTCGATGGGGGTTGGGTTTGGTCTTCGATTTTAGGCGAGTTTGGGGTGGAAAATTGGTGGTAATAGCATTTTCCGACAAAAATTCATTGGAAAATCTGTGCTTCTTAGTTGTGTGTTCTTATATATATATATATATATATATATATATCAAACTTAAAAATTAAAATAATGCATATTCATATTTTGGATTTTCCATCAAATTTCGTTGGGAATTTTGGATTTGAAGCTCCGCCGGTGCTGTGTTCGAACTAAAATTGATAGCGATTGTCTACATAGATTTTGGGGCTTTTTGGTGGGATATGATTGCGGGAGGCTGGCGCTGCTCCTGACGTGATCCGCCGCCATCAAATTGGTCGGAGCTCCAACGACGGCGATCAACAATGGCTGCTCGGTAGCTTTCTTGACAGGGGTGGTCTGAGAAGATAGAAAATGAGGGTGAGGTTACCTTTTTTATTTAATCTTAATATATATATATATATATATATATATATTTATATATATAATTTAAATATATATATATATATATATTTTATATATATAAAAATAGTGTCTATATATTTTTTACTTTTTAGAAAAATATATAAAAATAGTATGTGTGTGAAATTATTTCTTTTTTAAAAAAATATAATGTCTTAAGTGGCAATGACATGACACTGATGTGGTACTGATTTGGCAATGACATGGCGAGTGTGTAGTGCACTCTCCGGTGTGAGAGTGGAATTATGATTTTGAGGGTGTATTTAATTCACTTGAAAGTCGTTAAGGGGGTAAATAATTATAAGTTAAGTTAGAGTGCTAAAGTATGTTGAGTGGGTAAGTTCAGGGAGAAATGATGTCTTGTCTCTCAAAATTAATTTGGCTTATAGACAACTCAGAGGTAATATTATGTATATTCCTTGGAAGGAGATGGTATGTCATTCAGTTGCTTGCCCAAAACAGGTGTTTACTCTGTGGCTAGCACTACCAGGAAAACAAAGAATTAAGTTGTCCTACTCTAATGGGCCATGACTATAAAAAGAGACCGTGTTTTATGTGGATGTCAGCTAGAGAACCGATCACATTCTTTTTTCAAATGTAATTACTCTACTGAAGTTTGTCAAGCCATACTATTCTGGTTCAACTGGCAGAGGAACATCTTGACATGGAGCAGGACTACAAATGGATTTAATAGGCTAGTAAATACAAGACTCCAAGAGGGATGTTACTCAGGACAGCACTTGCAGTTATGATCCATGTTATGGGGTGAGAGAAACTCCAGAATCTTTAACATAAAATGCAGAATAACTTAAGCACTGATCCATGAAATAAAAATAAGCTTGTTTATAAGAGTGTAAAGAAATATTAAACTCTTTGATTATATTAGTATGTTGTAGTCTCTAGTGATACAAGATTGTAGATATAGTATATAAACTGAGAGAGCAATCAGGTTTGGTTAGCTTTGGCTTTGTAATACTGCATTGGTGATCAATAAAAATGAGATATTAATTGTGAAAAGGAAAAAAAGAAATTGATGAAAAGGTAAATATATTATTTAATTTCATGAAAGCAAAATATTTATCTTATTAACTCACTCAATCCTACCTCTAACAAATTCTTTAAAAAATTGATATACATATTTAAATTTTTTAAAGAATTTGTTAGAGGTAAGATTGAGTGAGTTAATAAGATATTTATATATATATATATATATATATATATATTACTTTATGTAATTATATTTTATATAATTATTTATAAAATATATATTGTATTAAATACTTCATACTTTATCTAATTATATTCTATATGAGTCGTTTGGTTGGGAAACATGTTATGTTGGGATTAGTTACACTGAGATTAGTTGTTCTGAAATTAGTTTTTCTAGTACTACTTTTTAGTGGTTGTTTGATTTATGGTACTAAAAATAATATGCATTGCATTCTTTCTAAGAATAGATTGTTTATTTACAAAAATACCTTTCACCTTTATTTAGCTTTTAATATTTCATGTTAAATTAATTATTTTGTCCTAAATTCTATAAAATGTTGATAATCTCATTTTTTGTTAAAAAACTTTATCATAAAAAATGTGAAAGAGAATTACTTTTATTTTTCATTATTTAGTATCATTATATTTTAAAATTAAATTTTAAAATATTTTTAGCTATATATAAAAAATAATTTTTTATTTAATAACTAAACATGTTCTAAGTTAGAAAGAAAATGTCAAGATACTTTAATTACTTATCAATGATAAATTTGCTCGGAAAAATAAAAATTTAAAGTAAAATTAATAAACATCTTTTCAAAACAAAACAACAATAAGCCCTTGGATCAATTTTGAATTTGATAGTATAAATAATTTTTATGATATCACTATCATTTTTTCATGTCTTGTCACTTTTGTAGCATTTAATAAGCCAATATAATTGTTCAAATTTATCAAAATAGATAAAATTTGTAGAGTAATTAAAATTAAAATTAGAGATAAAATTGACAAAAAAAAATTGATGTGAGGACTATCAAAATCTCACATTCACTTATATATAGTAGTAAACTAACACACACACACACAAACATATATATATATATATATATATATATATAAAGGAAAAAATCATCGTTTCCACCCCAAACTATACACAAAAAGTCTAGGTCACACCTAAACTATAGTAGTGACCTATTACACACCTAAACTATAAAAAAGTAGAACTATTACCTCCCCGCAACACCCATTCTAAAGCGCGTTTCTTACACTCATTTTAGGCGCGTGTAACGACCCGATTTGCTGAACCGGAATGCTACATGGTGCTCATGACCCTGAGGGACCACAAGCTAACCCATGACTGATTTAGGCACACAGCTAATATTTCGGGTACAAGTACCCCCAGGACTCGATGGAAGGAAACTCACATGACTTGATATTCTTGAATACATGATAATCACCACAATACATTTATTAAAGTATTTGATCAAACGTCTAATAGGCATAAGTTTGTACATTTATAGGGATTTTCATGATATCATGCTAGTTAGGCAAATTTTCTTCATCAAGGTATTTTATCAAACATATGGCAGGCATAGTACATGTAAACATCATGGTATAGCAATTAAACATCATGGTTCACTTCCAATTTTATCATATAAGGTTTGAGTCATGATATTTCATAGATTTTTATCTATACTAATCAACCCACGCAGAATTTATTATCAAATCATGGAATAGAAATCAATTCCTCATTTATCAACATGAAAGAGAACATACAAAGCATGAACACATGAAGAAAATCCATAACTTGTAGTTGAAAAGGGATTCTTGGACTTTATGGACGAAAGGAGCCCATGAATGAACACCATGCATACCTTAGATCGTGATTTTGTGAAGATTGATGGTGAAACCTTTCTGAATTTGAATCCCCAATAGAAACCCTAGCTTGTTCTTGAGATAAACTTGAGAGAAACTAATATGTTTTGGGTGAGAAGTGGTTGAATCTGTTAAAGAACTTAAATAGGGGTAGAAAATTGACCCTTTTAAATCTGGACACGTCATTAAATTTTCAGTAAAATTTCCCGAATTGGGCCCTTGGCGCGACGCGGTGTTATCGCGCCGTGTCACTGGAATTTGACAATTGGGAAATTGCATGGTGGCGCGACGCGGAGCTATCACGTTGCCACCTTGTCTATGACCTGGAAGTTTGGCGCGACACATCAGTATCGCAGAGCAACACTAGAATTTGACAATTGCCATTTAAGCTATCTTCGTGACGCGCTGAAGGTTCAAGTCAAACACTATCTCACTAAAAAGGACCTAACTCTTCGTCCGGGTGTCGGATTTGAGAGAATTATATATTGATGGAAATCTTATTCGATTTTCCACGTGATAGAAAGTGAAAATTATGGAAATACCATGTGTATAAGAATGAATTATTATTTCAAAGCAAGTTCTAACATCCTTGAGATGATTTTCAAGCTAAGAAACAGCACGGGTATTACAATATCTCTCCCTTGAGAACATTCGTCCTCGAATGAGACTGACTGAGAGGGGAAATAATGAGCTGAACATGAATAACTAGAACATGATCTCATGACGGACGTGACTGATAAGCTGAATATAACATACTGAACATGCATATCTGATGCATGTGTAACTGATTCATAAATGCATAACTGTAAGTTCTGAAGAACTAAGTTTTCTCATAATGAGAATGCATGTCTGATGCATAAATATATAACTGATCTGATACATGAATGCATGACTGAATATGTTGTGGTACTTGATACCAAGATTATCATGGTATACTAAGTTAGTGATGCGTACTAATCATGAAATTGAGTAAGCTTAAGAAGAACTATTACCTTGAGCTTGATCTGAGTTGGAGGGAAAGAGGTGAGGATACTTGGTACGCATATTTGCTTCTGTTTCCCAAGTAGCTCCCTCGACGGACTAATTTTGCCCAAGAACTTTAACCAGAGGGACTTCTTTGTTCCTCAACCTACGAGTCTGATAGTCTAAGATTTCAACTGGAATCTCTTCATAAAAGAGGCCAATCTGAACATCTATGCTCTGAATAGGGACTACGACTGATGGGTCACTTATACACTTCTTGAGTATATAGACTTGGAAGACTGGATGAACTGAGGCTAGATCTGAAGGCAATTCGAGCTCATAGGCTACCTTGCCGAATTAACTGAGAATCTTGAAGGGACCGACATATCGGGGACTGAGCTTTCCCTTCTTGCCAAATCTCTTCACTCTATTCATGGGAGAGATCTTGAGGTAGACATAGTCACCAATCTCGAACTTGAGATCCTTTCTACGAACATCTGCATAAGACTTCTGTCGTCTCTGAGCAGCCCGGAGTCTTTCTGTAATTAACTGAACTTTCTCTAAGACGTTGAATACTAAGTCAGGACCTATGACTGAGGCCTCACTAACTTCAAACCAACCGATTGGATATCTACATCTCCTACCATAGAGAGCTTCAAATTAAGCCATCTGAATACTGGAATAATAGCTATTGTTGTATCCAAGTTCAATCAAAGGCAAGTGGTCATCCCAACTACCCTTGAAATCAATTACACACGCCCTTAGCATATCTTCTAAAGTCTGAATAGTCCTTTCTGCTTGACCATCTTTCTGGGGATGAAAGGTTGTACTGAGATAAACTTGGGTACCAAGACCCTTTTGGAATGCTTTCCAAAAATAAGAGGTGAACTGGGTACCTCTTTCTGAGATAATAGACAATGAAACACCGTGAAATCTGACCAGCTCCTTGATGTAAAGCTTGGCGTAATCCTCGGCTAAATAAGAGGTATGAACTGGAAGAAAAAGAGCTGATTTAGTCATTTTGTCTACAATGACCCAGACTGAATCATGTTGACAATGAGTTCGAGGCAAACCCGTCATGAAGTCCATGTTTACAACATCCTACTTCCAAGTAGGAATACTGAACTCTTGCATGGGACCACTAGGCTTCTGATGCTCTATCTTAACTTGCTGACATGTAAAGCACTTAGCCAAAACTTCTGCAATATCTCTCTTTATCCCACTCCACCAATAGATCTCTCATAAGTCACGGTACATCTTTGAGGCCCCTGGATGAATAGAGTAACGCTCACCATGAGCTTATGCAAGAATTCGTTGCCTTATATCATCTACACCTGGAACACATAGACGACCCTGACAATCGAGAACGCCATCTCCCCCTTGGGAGAAAACCTCAACTTTCTGATTCTGAACTGACTCTTTTAACTTGACTAGGATGGGATTTCTATCTTGTTTTTCTTTTACCTCGGAAACTAGAGATAATTTTGAACTACTCTGAACACATACGCCATCCTCTGAGGAATCGACTGAGCAAATGCCTAGTCTGGCAAGCTGGTGGACTTCCTGGACTAACTTTTTCTTACTATCATCAACATGAGAAACACTACTCATGGACAGCCTACTGAGAGCGTCAGCCACTACATTGGCCTTGCCCGAATGATAGAGGACACTCATGTCATAATCTTTCAAGAGCTCTAACCACCTTCTCTGACAAATATTGAGATCTTTCTGAGAAAAGACATACTGAAGGCTTTTATGATCTATGAAGACATCTACATGAACACCGTATAAACAATGCCTCTAAATCTTCAAGGCAAATACTACGGCTACTAATTCAAGGTCATGAGTAGGATAATTCTTCTCATGGGGTTTAAGCTGTCCAGAGGTGTAGGTTATGACCTTACCATGCTGCATGAGGACACAACCTAAACCCACTCTGGATGCATCACAATTAACTACAAAACCATCTAAACCATATGGAAGAGCTAGAACTAGAGCTGAAGTGAGTCGAGTCTTCAATTCCTGAAAACTCTTCTCGCATGAATCTGACTACTAAATTCTGAGTGAATCGTCTTTCTTGCGCACGAATACGACTAGTGTGCCCCATGGAGAAATGTTGGGTCTGATGAATTCCTTATCTAAGAGATCCTTCAACTGTTCTTTCAGTTTCTTGAGTTCTACTGGTGCCATTCTATATGGAAGAATAGAGATAGGCAGAGTGTCTAAAAGAAGATCAATACCAAAGTCTATTTTCCTTTCGAGAGAAATTCCTGGAAGATCTTCGAGAAAGACATCTGAATATTCACTTACAACTGGAACTAATTCAAGACTAGGAGTCTCAAAACTAGAAGCTCTAACATGAACTAGATGATAAACATATCCCTTAGATATCATTTTCCTTGCCTGAAGGTAGGAAATAAGTTGACCCCTGAAAGCGGATACACTACCCTTCCACTCTAGGACGGGTTTATTCAAAAATTAAAACTGAACTATTCTATTTTTGCAGTTGACTGTAGCATAGCAGGAATGAAGCCAATCCATGCAGAGAATGACATCAAAATCAGTCATCTTTATTTTAACTAAGTCTGCTGAAGTGACTTTCTGTAATATCATAACCGGGCAGTTCCTGTATACCCGCTGGGCTATGATGGTTTTACCCGCTGGGGTAGAGACTAAGAAGGGTTCTGCTAAAATTTTGAGACTGATCCCGAAATCGACTGCTATATAAGGAGTAACAAAAGACAAGGAAGCTCCTGGATCTAGCAAAGCGTAAACATGCATATGAAAGATCTGTAACGTACCAGTAACTATATCAGGAGAACATTCCTGACCATGTCGAGTCTTAAGAGCATAGAGACGATTTGGGCGTTGCCCACTAGTAGCACTGGAAGTGGCACCCTACTGATTTGGGCGACCAAACTGAGCTAAAGAGCGATTCTGTTGACCCTGAGGAACTGGCTGAGGACAATCTCCTAACTCTATGGCCTGGCTTTCCACAACCAAAACAAATGCCACTACCTGCTCTACACACACCCTGATGGTCCTTACCATAAGTCTGGAAAAGAGGATAGGTACAGGCACTACTAATACTCCCCTGGGTCTTAGAGCCTAGCGCTCTATCTTTGTTATACTCTATGAACTTAGGAACTAGAGCACTGGCTGTAGAGGGAGCTAGAACTGATGACTTAGGACAGAACTGAGAATGGTTTCCTCCTTCTGATTTAGGCTGAGTGAAGTTGAAACTACCTGTCTTCGCTCTCATATTCTGCTCTTCCCCTTCTTAATTTCCTGCTCTTCTATCTGTTGAGCATGGGTCATAAGTCTAGCTAAGGTCATTTCACTGTTCAGCATGTCAGATCTGCACTCATTAACTATATTATCGTTCACCCCTGAAGCGAACTTACTCATCTTGGATTTAATGTCTGCAACCAGATGAGGGGCATACCTGGATAATTGAGTAAACTTAAAAGAATACTCTTTCACTGTCATATTGCCCTGCCTGAGGTTGATGAACTCTAGCACCTTGGCTTCTCTAAGCTCTTGGGGAAAGAATATGTCTAAGAATGCAGTGACAAACTCCTCCCACTCTATAGGACCTACATCATCTAATCTTTTGGACTTCCACTATTTGAATCAAGCATGAGCCACATCCTGCAACTGGTATGCATCTAGCTCAGCACTCTCAACAGTAGTCACCCCCATGGCGTCTGTCATTTTTTGAACTTGATCTAAGAATTCCTGAGGGTTTTCATCTACCTTAGACCCAAGGAGGTTGGAGGATTCATTCGGGTGAAGTCCCGAATTCTAGCTGCGGCTGAGTTGTCCACTGGGTTGGCCGAAATGACTGTTGGTCGTTCATTATGAGCAGTGACTGATTGAGCAAGAGTGGTAAATACGGTCCTAAACTCTGCATGAGAAACATGATCGCCCAAAGGTTCTTCGGGCTGAGGGGCTGACTGATTTCTGTTTCTTCTATTAGGAGGCATATTCTGTAAAAGAAAGGGAGAAATGGATTAGACTGAGAGACTAACTTGTGATTATGCTCACAGGCATGACATGAATACTGAAAGAGGGGAAACTATTCTTAAAACATCTCATAGCCTCTTGCACATAAATATGGCGCGCAACACACCCATGTACAAGACTCTACTAGATGCGGTTTTAGACTTTCTAGGACTCTATTTAACCTTAGGCTCTGATACCAAGTTTGTAACAACCGAATTTGATGAACCAAAATGCTACACGGTGCTCATGACCCTGAGAGACCACAAGCTAACCCATGACTGATATCTGTACCTGTATACTGGACAAGATAACTCAATAATACGGAAACATGTAGTGAAAGGCCATAAGGTTCAATACTGAACATAACTGAATGATATAATATCTGTGTGGGGTAATAGAATACCCAAAATAAACTGAAAATACTGAAGTCTGAACATGATAGTCTGTATCTAGTCTGAAAGTCTCTACTGTCTAAAGAATCTGAATGAGGAGTTGATGGGACATGTCCCCAACTAATAAGCTAATCAATGAGATAATAGAAAATCATTATGTCCTCGATGGATGAGGACTCACTTCTACTCTAACTTCCGAAACTGGAATCTACTGCTGATCTAGAAATCGTGTCTCTGAACCTATGGTGTAACATAAAAAGAAAGCACCATAGTGCGAATACGTCAGTACATATGTACCGAGTATATATGTGAGGTAGGCTATATCCAATGGTTCACATGCATGAATAATGCTAACTGACTGTCTAAGATGAACGTAAGAATACATGTAAAAATACGTAACTGTAACTGACAACGTGATTTCATGATTTTTGAGTCTGTATACTGATAACGTGACATGCTAGTAACTGATATAACTGATAACATGAAGGACTATATCTGAATAATACTGATAACATGGGTGACTGTATCCGACAGTACGAAATCTGATGGAACTATCTAAGTTCCGTACTGTATCTGAGTTGACTGTATCTGACAGTCCTGAAATTTGAAGAGCCATCTGAGTTCTATTATTGAGACTGATTGACTGTATCTGATAGTCCTGATTCTGTAACATGAAACTGTGGTAAGTAGTATCTAACTGACATGCCCCAAATGTGCTATAATAGCTAAGCTGGGGTCCAATCTATGCCCTAATTGGAAGGGTGTCAATACCGCACTACTGGTAAGGACAATATGTGAGTAACCCTCATATAATAGGTATATCTAGAGAGAACGGTGGGAACCCTCGCATAACAGATTAATCCACCTCATCTACCCTCATATAGCAGGCTACGATGTCTCTACCTATACTGGCTACATAGTTTTGGAATGCAAAGATTGCTTCTAGGAATCACACCCTCGTATAACAGGTGAGTCCCTATCCTTAGGTTCACTCGGTGCTAATTCCTACTCCCATATGAATGGACACTGAACATAATTTACTGAACTGAACTAAGCATGGACTGAGTTACTGAGTTTTCGTGGCTGACGGAATAATACTGATATCTGACAACTGGCTGAGTCATGGAGATTTTTCCTGAGTCATAAGACTATCTGAAGTCTAAGAGTTCATAGCTTGACTGAGAGTATCGTGAAAACATGACATGGATCTAGGCACACAGCTAATACTTTGGGTACAAGTACCCCGAGGACTCGATGGAAGGAAACTGACATGACTTGATATTCTAGAATACATGATAATCACCACAATACATTTATTGAAGTATCTCATCAAACGTCTAATAGGCATAAGCTTGTACATATATTAGGATTTTCATGATATTATGATAGTTAGGCAAATTTCCTTCATCTAGGCATTTTATCAAACATATGGCAGGCATAGTATATATAAACATCATGGTATAGCAATTAAACATCATGGTTCACTTCCAATTTCATCATACAAGGTTTTAGTCATGAGATTTCATAGATCTTTATCTATACTAATCAACCCACATGGAATTTATCATCAAATCATGGAATAGAAATTAATTCCTCATTTATCAACATGAAAGAGAACATACAAAGCATGAACACATGAAGAAAATCCATAACTTGTAGTTAAAAAGGGATTCTTGGACTTCATGAATGAAAGGAGCCCATGAATGAACACTATGCATACCTTAGATCGTGATTTCGTGAAGAATGATGGTGAAATCTTTCTGAATTTGAATCCCCAATAGAAACCCTAGCTTGTTCTTGTGATAAACTTGAGAGAAACTAATATGTTTTGGGTGAAAAGTGGTTGAATCACGTCTTAAATGGATTAAATAGGGGTAGGAAGTTGACCCTTTTAACCCTGAACACGTCATTAAATTTTTAGTAAAATTTCCCGAATTGGGCCCTTGGCGCGACGCGGCGTTATCGCGTCGTGTCACTGGAAATTTATAGTTGGGAAATTGCATGGTGGTGCGACGCGGAGCTATCGCGTTACCACCTTGTCTACGACCTGGAAGTTTGGCGCGATGCGCCAGTATCGCAGAGCAATAATAGAATTTGACAATTTCCATTTGAGCTATCTCTGCGACGTGCTGAAGGCTCAGATCAAACACTGTCTCACTAAAAAGGACCTAACTCTTTGCCCGGGTGTCGGATTTGGGCGAATTATATATCGATGGAAAGCTTATTCGATTTTCCACGTGATAGGAAGTGAAAATTATGGAAATACCACGTGTATAAGAATGAATTCTTATTTCAAAGAAAGTTCTAACATCCTTGAGATGATTTTCAAGCTAAGAAAAAGCACGGGTATTACAGCGTGTCCAGCCTTTTGAATAACAAAAATAAATGGCTAAAATTATTAAAACTACAATATTTTAATTTCCAATGGATCTATTGAACCCTAATTCCTATTTAAGCCAATTTGGGGCTCCAAACTAAGAACCTTAATTCCCAAATTTATCTTTCAAAATCGAAATTGAAGATCATTTGTTTGAAGAATTGGTAACTAAATGTTAATAAAATTAATTTTTTTTTATTTTTTCAATTGAAAAAATATTAATAAAATTAAATTTTTTATTTATTTATTTTAATATATGGGTCCCACCTTCTCCAATTGCTTCTTCTTCACCAAAATCACCATTACAACACCACCATTGACACCATCATCATCAAACTCAAATCTTCACCATAATAATTTTAAGAATCCACCATAGATTTCATTATCGGAATCACAATACAACCATTAGTATCACAAACAACCACTATAAAATTCAACATCCACTACTAAAATTGCCATCGGAATCACAATATCACCATTGTTAACATCCAAAGTTACAAAAACCACTATAAATTTGCACCTGCAACACAACTAAATTCTAATGACGCCTTAAAATTGGCTATGAAACTTCCCCTTTCCCTTTTGTCTTCCTCTTCCCACACCTGCCACCGCAAAATTTCATCTTTCAACACATAAGCCACTTCTCCAAAAAATACAAACAGTTGATGCACCACAAGATTCACATAGAAACAATTGATGCACCACAAAATTTCTTTAGCCTCCAAAGCACATAGAAAAACACCTTCCTCAAATCTTTCTCCTTGTAATTTCATCCCAAGATCTAAAAGTATCGATTGAAAACTTTTACTTTCGTCGAAAAATAAAATTCCGGTGACCTTCACTTTTTTTCTTTGTCGCTATCTATCTCACGACTCATCCTTATTGAGAAGCCTTTGAATCTTGATTTGCTTAATGCGCTATTATTGTATTCGTTTGTTGGTGAAGTTCCCGTTTAGAGGTGATGGCAGAGATGAATGGGGTAAGGAGGATGACTTGAAAATTTTTGTTTAAAAATAATGTTTAAAATTATTTTTGACATGAAAAATGATTTGGAAAGTAACATGGAGCGAGTGAAGTACACTCTACTCATTGAACTTGGGCATGAGTGTCGTGGGGAGGTAATAGTTTCATTTTTTTATTGTTTAGGTATGTAATAGGTCATTACTATAGTTTAGGTGTGACCTAAACTTTTCATGTATAGTTTGGGGTGAAAACGATGACTTTTTTCAATGATAATTAAATGATTTGAAGGGTAATTTTATCATTTTATGATTTATCCCAAGGTACATTATGTTGGAATTATTTATAAAGATAACTACATGACTTAGCAAACATAGGCTTCTAATTATCCAATTTAGCTCAAATTTCAATTAATTATAATCCATAGCCCCTCTTGCATATTAAATACAATTCATAGTCTCTCTCATTTATTTTCTCTCTTTCTCTATTTTCTGTTACTCTTTTTTTTTTCTTTTTCAGTTTTTTTCTTTATTTTTTCATTTCCCTTTTTATCATTTTCGCTTTCTTTTTTCTTTTTTCATTTTTTTTCTTTCCAGTTTTTTCCTTTTCCTTTTTCTTTTTTTTTTAAACTTTTCATTTCTTCTCCTTTTTTTTGTATTTTTGTATTTTTTCTCTCATTTTTTATTGTTGTTGTTGTTGTATTTTATATTTATTTGTATCATACTGTATATTTTAAAAAAATTATTATTTGTAGTTGAAAAGTTTAACCGCGATATGTACAATTTATCATTTGTATTTGTATACAAATAAAAATATAGATTAATTGTATTTGTTTGAGTATTAAATATATAAATATGCAATGTGTCATTTAATGCATATGTATCATTAGTGTTTGTATTTCAAATTTATCATTTGTATTTGAATATAATCAACCATCATTTGTATGCGTATGGTTCAGGTTGTACAAATATGTATCATTTGATGCAAATGTAACATTTGTATTTGTATAATTTATCATTTTATAAATACACGTGTTCGTAGAAAGATAAATAATTTTTTTTTACAATTTTTAAAAAATACAAATGATCTTATCAACTACAAATTCGAATACAAAAAATAAATTAATTAAATTACAAATAAAAATACAGTATGCAGTCAACTTACAAATATAAATACAAATTAGTTCTTTTAAAAATATAAGTGCATCGATAAAAATAATACACAAATACAAATAAAATGAAACCACAAAATATAACTACAATGTCCAGTTAATTATAAAATTCAAATACAAAATAATTCTTTAAAATACAAGTACAAATTGTATAAAATATAAATAATGGTGCGAACTATAACATACAAATACAAGTGCAAACTATAAAATACAAATACAAATGCGAACTATAACATATATACAAGTACAAACGCAAACTATAAAATACAAATATAAATATAATTGTATCAACGAATATAAAAATATAAATGATGATGTGAATACAAATATAATAAGCAATTGTGGTATTTTTGATATTATTCGTGACTTGTACTCGAGTAGTCATATTTTTCGAAAATATAAAAAATATACGATAGGAAAAAAAAGAAAAAAAAAGTACAAAAAAGAAAATCAAAATGGAAAAAAGGAAAAAAAAATAGAAGCTAGAGATAGAATAAAAGAAAAATAATGAAAAGTAAGAAACAATAAAAAGGAAAAAAAACAAAAACATAAAAGAAAAGAAGAAAAAAAAAGAAAAAACACAAAAAAGAAAAAAAATACAAAAAATGAAAAGAAAGAATAGAAAAAAAATAAAAAAAAAGTAAAAAAAATCTAAAAAGAGAAAGGAATAAAATAAAAAAAATTATATACACAAATATAATGCGCGATTATGATGTTTCCGTCATCATCTATGACTTGTATTCAATGTAGTCATATTTTTCGAAAATAAAAAAAATATAAAATATGTTTAATGTATTTATATTTTATATGAATACAAATTATTGAGTAAAAGTGAATATAACGGCTTTGAATTGAGTACATCAACTATAAATGATAATATTATAAAATATGACTATGAAAAATAGATTTTATACTAAACTATCGCTATTTTTGAATTTTTTTCTTATTTATATCTAGATGTGATAACTTATTCTGATACTATTTGTTAATTTCAAGATAAGTTATTTTGAATTTAATAACTTATTTCGATATTATTTATTAATTTCAGGATAAATTATCTTTATTTAGCAATCAAATATGACACCAAAAAAATTATTCTAAAACTATATATATATATATATATATATATATATATATATTTTATTTCCCAAGGTATCCCATAGCTGACAGAAACGCATTAAGTGGTAAGAAACTGACCATAGAATTTGTTCCATTCGTCAGAAGCGGGGATCAAACCTCCAACCTCTTACTTACTTAAGGGACATGACGCTGAACCACCGTGTCAACTTTAGTGGTTCTATATATTTTAATACTTACACCAAACGACCCTAAATATTTGGAAGCTTAAAGCCAAGGGCTTCGCCTGCCTTACCTACTTAGAGCCAAAATGTGGATAGCGTGCCCATCTTAATTGCTGAGTTTCTTCATCCTAATTGCTAGGTATCTCAGCTAACTTTATTTATTTATTTAGAAATATCCATAGCTATTTGAAGTTGATGGAAATGAAAAACAGAAGTTATACTCCATTGGGGTATGGAGAACCTCCCTGGATTTTTAAAGGCAGGCAAGTGTTGATCCATTTTCTTACAATTGTTACTGTTGTGGATTTAGGTCATCCAACAATATATTCTACTATTTTAATGTTGCAGTGCTTTATACCAGCTTCATCTTGTCAAAGCAGAGACCGCTCGAGCTTTTATTCCTAAAGACTGCAGACTAGTTGAAGCATTTGGGTATCCTGTTGTCTTTACTACCTCGTTCCATATTAGTTGTCTGTCTTCCTATAAATACATGTTCCAAATTATTTGTACACTTTCTGAATTTAGATAGAATTCATTAAATTTTTTCCTCTTTACCCCTACAATTAATATTTTTGTAAGTGAAAACAAGTTATGTGTAAAGTTACAAAAAAGTTTGTTAAAGGGTAAATTAATAAAATTACTAGTATTTTTATTTATATGGGACGGAGTGAGTTATTTGGAGAACTAAGTACTGACAATTATGATTAGTTAAACTGAATTTGAACTTGCAGATATACTCTTGGCGGGTTCTTTCTTGCTAGCTATGATGATAGCCCTGCTGGAATTTTCGATGAGGTTTCATGTTGTGTTCTACAGTTTATACACTGATTAATTAAGTAGACCTAGCGATTTGTCTGTGCTATATTAAAGTTGAATCTTCTTATTGTAATTGTACAGGAACATGATGGACAAGATAATTTTTTGTTTATTTAATATTTTATTCTAATGCAAGTTGTTCAGCTCGTTGTGATTGCAGGACTAGTGTGGAATCCACCTACATCTTGTGCGTAAGGATTTACTCTTCCTTTGCTTACTACTAATATATTTCACTGCTAGAAATAGAGGTTTTTTCCACCGTGAATCAATGGGAAAATCGTGTTTTAAAACATGACTTTCCCACCGAACTAGCTCACTGGGAAAACACATGGCAGAAAACAAATTCTTATTGAAATGGTATTCCGCTTCCCAATGTTTCACTATTAAACACTACACTATTTTCTTTTCCCGCTAATTCAATCAAAATATTGTGGGAATAACCATTGAACATTTGTCAGTAGGAAATTCAGCGGGAAGTGAATTTTTAGTAGTGATTACGAAACGATTATGCAAATTTTGGAATTTCTGCTTTTGGTGGAAACCTATGTTGCTCGGACTCTTCAAAAATGTCAATGGGTGCGTGTCAGATTCTCCAAAAGTAGTGTATTTTTGGAGCATCTGACACGAGTGCAGCATTAAAAGTGAAGAGTTTGTGCAACTTAGGTGAAAACTGAGCGTCAGTCACAACCAAATCAATCTGGATTCCTTGTCTAGATTCATGTAATCGATTTGACTTTCTTTAACCATTTCGGTATTCCTTTTGTTGCTTTCTTTCTTGTCCTGAAAGTTAAGGTTATGCTCTTTCTCATCTCATGCCTACTTTTTTTCTTTCTCTGGTGGTTTAGGAGTTTCCTTTTGGTAGTTTCATTGAAGTTTCACCATTGCCCATATGGCAACTGGTTGATACTCCTGTCATGAGTAAATCACTGACCAACAGGAAAAATTTAAGGATAATCCATGAAAACCTTGTTACCAACAATTTATGGCCCTATAAAATAAAATAATTTGGTTTCCTTCTATTTCAGAAGACAAAATTTTAATCCAATCACTAGGGGATATATTTGTATTATCAACAAGGAGTGGGATGAGATGATCTCACCACCCTTAACCGGAGGTCATGTGTGCGAGCCCTGGAAACAGAGAGACTCAGTAGGGAGTGCTTTCCTCCTTTGTGGACCTTATGTTGTGCTAGTCAGATTAGTCGAGGCAGTTTGTTTCAGATACTGTTTTGTTAAACCAAAACTTATTTGTGTATATATTGAACCAAAAAGTATTTGTGTATATACTAACAAAAATATTTTTGTCAATAATAGATGGGCTGCCAGGGTACTGGTGGGCAGTGATGAGGCATGCCTTCATGGACGGAAGGTAGGTAGAGATAACTTTCTCATACTCCCAACCTCAGCATTAATAAGAATTAAAAGAGAAATTTCTAGCATGTGTTGTTTTAATGAAGTCTGGGACACCAATAAAGATACACTCACTAGACTTTCTTACTACGAATCTAGTTGCATCACCAATTTGATTTTTATATATTGCATTGTTTTGCCGTCATCGTCTCGTGTAACAGGTAGTAGGTCTTCCAAGCCAAGTTGGCAGGTTTTCAAAGGTACATCTGAGTTGGTAGATTGGATCCTCTGTTGTTGAACATTTGAGTCGTTTTTGTCTATATAGCAGCATGCAGTTCAACTTTCATGGTCAAGCTTATGCAAAATGGTTTCAAATTACCTTACTCTTCTTAAACAAAGACTCTTGTCTGCCATATTGTCCATGAATTTCCTTTTTCCACAAGGTATGTACATGGATTTTACGGTGCGCTTCATAAAGGTATACCAAAGGTGGGTGAAAATGTAGTTGTAGCAAATATTTGTCCAATTACTTGGCTGATGTTTAAAAAAGTGATATATTCTGAGCTAGAACTCACTTTAGTGACCTGCATGCAGAAAATTACAGCACTTCCATGGGCACCAAAAAGTAAATCAAGCAGTTTTCTAAGCAGGATTGGCTGGAGAACATCTTCTCACTATAGGAATCACATGGACATAGAAGTGTCCGAAATCAAGAATCAGAGAGCAATGAGTATCTGCAACATCAACTTAAATGCAACTGGTAAATAAGATGACACTGCATTATGTCTTGATAGATTAAATTCATAATGCAATTGTTGATTATCTGCAACTTCCATGGTAGCAATAGTTGTGATGTCTGTGATTCAGGACATGGCCTAACTAGGTAGTTCCTTTATTCAATAGAAAAAGCAATCAATTCCTGCATTTTTGCATTGTAGCCTAATATGCTCATCCCATTAGAAAGGGAGGGAGTGTTGATCCATTGGAAAAATCTTGCAGTTTGAGTTTTTAACCCGTAGTGGGTTATTTGGGAACTTTATCTCAAATATCGTAGTCGTTTTATCAATTTCTCAATCTGATGGGAATTGGCAGTTTCTCAGCAGGATTCTAAGGGATGGATGGGTCCATTTATCAAAATGTCACTTCCAAACTTTAGGTAATTGTTTCTATCTTGGTCCTTCGGGTGTTTTCCCTTGAAGTAAATTTGGACTTGTAACTAGCATTTCTGCATGAAATTTCAGTGGACGGACGAAGTACAATTCTAATCTCCTCAAGTACTCTTGCCAGATCGAGTGCAGGTCTGTGCTTCTTAGGCCGACATATTCACTGCCATATATCTCATTTTTATATCTACATTCTGCTAATATTCCATAGGTTGCTTGAGCAAGTAGAACTGAAACATCTTCTTGGCCAATAATTGATATTAGAACCCGTTGTTAGGCTAGTGATTTATGTTTTTTCACTTTGTATATAGGGTAAGAGCAGTGCAACCAGCAAAAGTCTTGGGACCATCTGCATTGGATGCAGACAAGGAAAATTCATCTGAAGATCACAGCTCACACGGGGAATCGATAGGCAGAGCCCCCACAGGGACCAAGAGAAATTTCAGCATATCCGTGCTGCTGTCCAAGCCCATTTTGGCTTTAGAATTTAATCATCTGAAAATGAGAGTTGAAGCTCCTACTATCGTTGCCGCATGTTCACAGAATACTGTTTGACGAGTCATTGATATATTTTGCATGCCTTAATTAGATTGGGCTGATCTTCTAATTAATGCGTGTTCATTTACAAAATGAATTGCTTTTGTTCATTCCATTGTAGGGGTGTGCAATGACCGATTCAATCGATAAAAGTGTTATTGGTTTATTGGTATTGGGTTATTGGGTTAATGGTTTTGTAAATTTTTTTTTTGTTTGGTTTTTGGTTTTAAGATTTTTGTTAATGGTTAACACGTTTATATCACGTATATTGCAACAATACATCAAGATAGAATACAAGTTCGCATTATATCACATACAAGTAGAACAAGGGAGAACATCTAGATACAAGATCGTCAAATACAAGAAAAAGAAAGTAGATGACAAATACATAGATGACAAGTCAATATGATAATACAACACAACATAAACACAATAAAGTAAGTGCAATGTATATAATGATGATGATGATGTACGAGGTTGTCACACAACCTCTGAGATCGTTTCACAATTCCCGTATACACCCACAGAGGCAAGTCTCCCGACGAGGGACCCATGAGGGGTTTGTCAATTCATACACAATCCATATATCAATATCTCCTCCTGGCACATCCCTCGGGGAGGGTTATAAAATCCGATGTTTTCAGAATTTTTCAAGTGTTTTCAGTATTCCCAGTGTTTTCAATATTCCCAGTATTTCTGTTTTCAGTATCTCCAGAGCACATAAGACATAAATCACGTATGACAAACGACAATGATTATACACAAAACATACAACAAATAAGTGAAATTATGCGTATGATGCCATGAGGGTGATAATGCAATGTTCGCGATCTATCATAATGGGTATTTCCACAACCAAACACATGAGTTATTTCCACAACCAATCATAATAGTACATTTCCACAACCACCTGAGTCAATATCCATTTATTAATTTCAACATTCATGAATTTCCACATGTTTCATATGCAAACAAGTATGAATATACCATAATACACCAATGGTACCACATTAGGCATTTCAACAACACAATACAATTATTCACATGTATTCAAGGTTATCAATATCGCATAGGATCCCACACGGTCACATATATCACATAATATCTCAATTTCAATAATTACGTCACATATAGGCCTCTACGGGCACAAAACATAGATAGTCATTTTTCATGATTAGTTGTGACTCTTAACATGCATTTTGTACCATCATTTACTATCCATCCCAGTCTGAAAGAGTTAAGCCATAACTTACCTCGAATGTCGAAACCGTTCTGCTACACTCTGAACCCACGATCTTACTTTCCATGAATGATCCCAAAATTAACTAAAATCAAGAAATATAGAATCTATGCGTCAAAATAAAGTCAATGATTCATATATTGACTACTTTTGGTTCGGAATCAAAACGGACCTCCAGAACGGCTTTTTGAAAAAGAAGAAAAAAATCGTAACTCTACTTAAAAAACACATTCCCTATATTTTTAGGAATCTACATCTGAAAACTCAAGTCAAATCGAGTAAAAAAATGAGGTTCAAATCAAAGAAAAACCATTTTTAAGCTTTATCGGGTAAAATCTTTGAAATCCGGGTTAAAATCAAGAATCAAAGTTGTTTTGAAGATTAACTTGATGAAAAACTAGTAATTATAAGATAAAAACATTATTCAAGTGAAATTGAAGTTTAAAATCAAACCCTAAGATTTTTGGAGTTTTAAGAAATTATCAAGAAAAGAATGAATTCTTTCCTTAAATCCGTAATAAAATAAAGAAATAGATGTTGGTCTAGCTTCCCAAGCTACCACAAGCTTCATTTTTAAGCTTTTACACTATTTTAAGGTTTAACTCTCAAGAGACAAGGTGAAAGAATGGACAAAATGAGCCCAAAAAATGGCTTTTATAGTGCAGATTTTTTTGCACCAGGAGCTTGAAGAAAAAAATCAGACTTCTTATAAAGTCTAACCCGGACTTCGACAGGGTACCTAGGATTCGTTTGGAGTCCGATATATGCAAACAAACTATGCAACCACACTAAATTCGATGTTTCGGACGTGTTGACGAAGTTGAATTTTTGAAAAAATATGTTTTTTACAGAATTGACCCCCAACATTTAAAATCATAATTTTCCAAACCAAGGGTCGAAATGAGATTTAGAAGTTGTAAAATCACACCAAATATGCTACCATCCTAAAATCAACGTTAGGGATCTGCTGGCACAGTCCTTTCAGTCATCCATCACATGTATCAAAAGATATTCACAAAAGTCCAAAATAAGGCTCTCGAAGCCACTAAAAACTACAATATCGTATAAATGGTACCAAAATGCATCGGGAATCGTGCCAATCACCCCTATCCCCATAAATACCATAATAAAACTATAGGAAGGGGTAAAATAATATAATCACAAAACACATATTTCACATATTTCATAAAAAAATAGTCATTACATCATCCATTACTAAAAATCTAGTTCGTCCTCGAACTAAGACAAAGAAATACCTGAATCAACGAAGAGTTGGAGATAGGAACTACACATATCAGAATTAATCTCCCAAGTAGCCTTATCTACAGGTCGATGTCGCCACTGAACCTTAATAACAAGGATAACTCTAGAGCACAACCGCCTAACATCCCTAGTCAAAATGGAGACCGACTCCTCAACGAAAGACAATCACTCATCTAACTGAACTTACTCCTAACAGATGACATGAGACTCATCAGGTAACAACAAACCATAAAAACGTGAAAAACTAAATGAACAACTGATAAATCTGGAGGCAAATCTGACTCATAGGCCACATCACCAACGATCTGAAGAATCTTAAATAGACCAATATACGTGGGGCTAAGCTTGCCTCTCTTACCAAATCTCATCACATCTTTCATGGGTAAAACTCGAAGGAAAACATGATCATTAACACTAAATCTCAAGGAACGAAGTCTACGACCTGCATAATATTTCTGCCTACTCTGAGCCGCTCTAAGTCTATCCTTAATGATTCGGACTCTGTCCAAAGACTCACGAAGCAAATCTGTACCTCGAGGTATCACCTCTGAAACATCAAACCAACCCACTAATGAGCGACAATGCCTCAAAAAGAGCCATATCAATACTGGAATAGAAGATATTATTACATGCAAACTCTGCTAAAGCCAAATATTTCTCCCACTAGCCATTAAAATCCATCACACAATCACGGAGCATATTCTCCAAAATCTGAATTGTTTGCTCTAGCTAACCGTCAGTCTGGGGGTGAAATATTGTACTAAGATCAACCCGAGTACCTAACTCATCCTAAAAAGTCTTTCAAAAGTGAGATGTGAACACAAAACCTCGATATTAAATAATGGACATCGGCATACCATGAAGTTTTACATTCTCACGGATGTAGATACGAGGCAACTTCTCAGCATTGAAGAAAACCTGAACTGGAATGAAATAAGCTGACTTAGTTAATCGATCTACGATGACCCACACATCATCAGAACCACGAGAAGCACGAGGCAACCCAGTCATGAAGTCTATAGTGATCAGTTCCCACTTCTACTCGGGAATGATTAACCTCTGAAACAAACCACTAGATCTCATACTACTGACAACATAGGAAACAGGACACATAATCCACTACATCTCGCCTCATACCACCCTACCAGTAGTGATGTCTCAAATCACGATACATCTTAGTCACACCTAGATGGATGGAATATCTTAAACAATGGGCCTCCTCTAAGATCAACCTAATCCAGTCACCCATTTCGGCACACAAACTAGACCTCTAATTTGCAAAAATCTATCTGAATCAAGTGAGGCTTCCTTAGCCTCCCCACTCAATAACTTACCTCGAATCAACCTTAATCCAACATCATCAAACTGATGATCTCGGATCTACTCTATCAAAGAAGATCTAGCCTCCATAAATGTCAAAATATGCTTAGGTGTCGAAATATCAAGCCTAACCATTTGGTTAGTTAAAGAATGAACCTCTAAGCCTAGAGGTCTCTCCTGGGTCAAAAGATGCGCCAAGCTATCCATGCTAGTCCACTTTTGGCTCAAGGCATCCACAACCACATTAGCCTTGCCCGGATAACGGAGAATGATCAAGTCATAATCCTTAAGAAACTCGAGCCAACGACACTGCCTCATATTAAGATCTCACTGGGTGAAGAAGTACTAAAGGCTACGATGATATGAGAAGATCTTACAACAGACTCCATACAAGTAGTGCCTCCACAACTTTAAGGCCAACACAACTGCGCACAACTCCAAATCATAAGTAGGATAATTCTTCTCATGAGGCTTCAACTAACAAGATGCATAAGCAATCACCTTTCCCTCCTGCATCAATACGACACCCAATCTAACACCTGAAGCATCTGAAAACACTGTAAAACCCGCGCCTTCCTTGGGCAAAGTCAATATAGGGGATGAAGTCAACAAGTCCTTGAGCTTTTGAAAGCTCACCTTACAAGCACCAGACCACTGAATATAAATCTTCTTCTGAGTCAACTTAGTCAAAGAACTTGTAATAGATAAGTAAGACTCAATAAAACGCCAATATTAACCTGCCAAGCTAACAAAACTCTGAATTTCGATGGGCGAAGTAGGTCTAGACCAATCATGAACCACTGCAACCTTGGATGGTTAACCGTAATACTTTCCTTAGTCACCACAAGACCCAATAAAGAAACAAACTCCAACCAAAACTCGCACTTAGAGAACTTGACATACAACTTTGCATTCCTCATTCTCTGAACCATAATCTGTAAATGCTCGTATGCTTAACCTTACTCTTGGAATAAACCAAGATATCATCTATAAATATAATAATACAAGGGTCCAAATATGGTAGAAACACCCGGTTCATCAACTCCATGAATGAGACAGGGGCATTGGTCAATCCAAAAGACATGACCAAGAACTCATAATGACCATACCGAGTCCGAAAAGCTGTCTTTAGAATATCCAAAGCTCTAATCCTCAACTGGTGATAATCGAATCTCAAAGCAATCTTTGAAACACCCCAATACGATGAAGCTGATCAATAAATCATCAATATGAGGAAGAGGATACTTATTCTTAACCGTCACCTTATTTATTATCGGTAATCAATACACATCTATATAGACCCATTCTTTTTCTTCACAAATAAGAAAGGCATACCCTAAGGGGAAACACTCAGATAAATCCCTTACCCAACAGCTCCTGCAACTGACCCTTCAATTCCTTCAACTTTGTTGGGGACATCATATAAAGAGGAATAGAAATGGGCCTGGTGCCTGACTCAACATCAATAGCAAAATCAATATCTATATCTGGGGGCATACGAGGCAAGTCCATAGGGAACACATTCATAAACTCATGGACAACATGAAAAGAATCCAATGAAGAAGGCGAAGCAACACCGGTATCATGAATATGATCCAAGTAAGATAAACATCCAACTAATTTATGAGCCTGGACATAAGATATAATCTTCTTAGGACCCAGATGAAGTGTACCCTTCCAAGCTATCCTTGGCATACCCGACAAAGCTAAAGTCACGGTCTTGGCATAACAAACTAGGACAACATGATAAGAAATCAACCAATCCATACCAAAAATAACATCAAAATCAATCATATCTAACACAAACAAATCTACCAAAGTCTCACACCCAATAAAAGTTACAATAAAAGATCGGTACACCCGATCCACCACTAAAGAATCACCTATCAAGGTAGATACACGAATAGGCACACTAACAGAATCAAAACTAAAAGCAAAATACATAAACATAGAGGAGAAAGTTGATCCAGGATCAAATAATATAGATGCAGGTATGAAATAAATGGGGACGATACCTGTGATCAAAGCATCTGAAGCTTCTATCTCTTGTTTGACTGGTATGGCATAACGCTGACCATGACCACCCACTTGCTTAATAGCCCCGCGACCACCACCATAGGCTCTACTATCTCTGTCTCTTGCACCTGTAGTAGAACCCCTTCCTCTCACAGCTAAAATAGGAGTAGCTCTAAACACACAACAAGTTACTTGGCCACATGGACAGTCTTATCACAAACATAGAAAACTCTAAACTTTCCCTGATGGCCACCCTCCACTGCTGAACCAGAAGACCCATGAGAACCTCTAAAATCTCTGCCTCAAGGAGTCTGGCCTCCGAACTTACCAAAATGGTGCACCCTATTAGCACCTCCCTGAGATACCCGAGGAAAATCCTCTGTCACCTTAGAATAGTCTATAATAGTCTAAAAAAACACTAAACATAACTATCTGAGATGTGGCTTGCTGAAGAGTAAAAGGCACGAGAAGTCCAACTGGCTGAGACCCCACCTGAGGAGGTAACATAGATGATGACTAAACTCCTGATCTTGAAACCCCTTAGTCAGATATCAGCACTGAAGGTGGAATAGTACTTGAGGTCTGAGGATTACCTAATACAAAAGATGATTCTACATAAGGATCCATAATAGGGGCTGGATAAACACCCGACATAACCAGAGGAGAACCCTCTAAATGGGCCAGCAACCACACTAACAACCCCTCCTACACTGGGGTAGACGAGCTCTAATAAACTAGGGGAAAACTCATACCTCTAATAGGCTCAACTCTAGGCTCAGGGGATAGTCCCCTAGCACTACTCCTAGATGGGGCTGATCCACGAGACCATCTACTCCCTTGAGTCCATCCATGACTCAAGGTTCGCCCTTAAGGAGAAGGCTCTATATCTCTACTCTCGCGGGACCTAGACAACACCACCCACGTAGAAAGAGTGAAACATAACTTAGAACACAATGTATGAAAGAACTATTCACGACATGGAATAAAATAAGGAAAGTTTCCTAAAGATATCCTATAGCCTCTCAAAGATAGAGAAAAACGTCTATGTATCGATCCACGAGACTCTATTTGACATCCCATTCCTACACTGTTGAGACCAATAAAACTTGGCTGCTCTGATACCAATTTGTCAAAACCTAAAATTCAAGGGTCATGATGACACTCGTCACAACGAACATTAACGAGTAAGCCTATCACCCAAATAGATACATAAGAGAGAAAAGACAGAAATACCCCTAAGATAGGGCTTCTAGAATAAAGCCGAACCACATAAGTAATTATAACAATGCAAAAAGAACGTATCCAAATATCATACATTCTTAAAACCAGGTATCATTAGTGTAAGAACTTCCAATACAATCCATGAGTCGAACACATAAGAAAATAACCACCAAGAAGCAATCTCAGTCTTTGAATACTAATAAAAAAATAACTAATACAAAAATATAGAGGTGAACTACGGATGTAGGAATGTCCAACCACTACCTTAAGAAATTTGAAGATGTCTGAAATCAACTAATTTGAGGTGTATTCAAACCTGAAGCTGTATCGAAAGGGTAAAGTAGGAGTGAGTACGATCCTTTTATACTCATGAAACACCCTGGTTTCTGGGTCTTAGAAAATTTCCTTAATTTCTGGTTTCTAAGCAAGATACGACTTAGGGGAATGAGTCATACACTTGGGTACGGGTGGTATGGTCCAGTCTTATGCTGATCTGTATTGGTTGTTGGGATTGATATAGTTACTGGAATAAGTACGAATTAGGTGGTACGAGTCGTATAATTGGGTACGGGTTGTTTGGTTACATCACAAAATTATAGACTTAGTAACTTAAGTTGGATCGGAGTATGAGTGGATCACCATAATCCGTAAGCCAGGGTGAGAGTCATACCCAAGACTCATATATTGGTCAGTGTTTAAAACTCCTGAATTTTATTCTGCCAAGGGTACGATTTATGGGTACCAGTTATACATTTGAATACGACTTGGGTTTGGGTGTGTCATAACTTAGACAGTGTTGAATCCAAGAGGGAAAGCCTAGGGTACAAGAGTTGGGTACCACTCGTATAGGTTGGGTATGACTCGCTAGGGTCAGTCGTACCCTATGATGGGAATTTAATGCAGTTTAGGTGAGGGCAATCTGGATATTTTCCCACTTATTTTAATAAGGTCCCATGACTTATATTGCACCTGGGAGGTTATTTTACCTATTATTCTATTTTTAAACACTTGGAAAACACTCTTAAATTCTCTCTAGAGTTCTTGGGAAAAGAAAGCTAGGGTTTTATCTTAAGGAGTAAATTAGGACTTGTCTTGGTGATTTCTCTCCATCATCATCTTGGTTTAAGGCATGTTATCTTTCCTCATTGTTAGTCCCAACTAAAGTCATGGTTTTATGCAATGTTATCATAATTTGATTGTTGTATGATTTTGGGTTTCCAAATATGATTTGGGGTTTTTGGTTATAAATGCTTGGTTATGGTTTTTCCATGTTTTAATTATGCTTTTATATGTATTAATGGTAGTTTTGGATAATTGGTTGCATGGGAATGGTTATTTTGTAATGGACTTTGGTTTTGGAAATATTTTTCCCCCAATGTGTATGATAAAATGCCAATAACAATGTTTTCACTATAATATTATTTTTTCAATAGAACTTATGCTTGGTCTAAACTTGGTAATGAAACCTTAAATGATATGAATGATTTAAATGTTTTTAGATAGATTGAAAAGGCCTTGGTGGCTATAGTTTTTATTAATTGGAAATTATGTGGGGTACATGGGAATCCCCTAAGGATTGGCTAAGGAAAATACTTGCAAGTTATAGATGGTATGACAATAACACTACTAATAGCCTTGGTTAATAATAATAGAATAATGGTTTGGTTGGAAAATGGTTTTAATTAGGCTTAAAAGAGGGTGTGTGTGTGTGTGTAGGAAAGCCGTGGAAGGTGGAGGTCCCAGGGGGATCAAAACTGGAAACTCATATTTGCTGATGTGAGGTTTGGTCCTAGTGACCATGTGCATGATGTCACACATTATTTTTTTTGGGGGGGGGTGTGACTAGTCATCCAAGGTTTTCTTTCCTGGTCGTTCGGCTTTACGCACTAGATCCCTTTCAGAAGGGGGAGCTGAACCCATATAGCCCGTAGGTGGTCTAGGATAGTAAAGCTACACATCTCAGGAAAAGATTTTAATATCATGCTAAACCCGGCCCCCTTTCCCGACATGGATATATATTTATGTATATATATATATGGTGTGTGCATATGGATGGTTTTCACTTAGTTTTATAAATGCCATTATTTTATCCTTATCTCGAGTTCTTACTAGCGTTCACCCGCTAACCCATTTTCGGGTGTTATATTCCAATGGGATGCAGGAACCTACCATTCCACTCCTCCTGCTTCGTGATTCAAACTTCGTGGTCAACATTTGGATTGAAGTAGTGAGCTTCCATCTATTCGGAAGGGTCCATTTCATGGATGCTATTTCATACTTTGGCTTATTTATGGATATTGGTTTTGGCTATGGTTGGGGAAATATCTCAACTGGATTTTGGTATCCTTTTGGTTAGAGGCTTTACGGTACTACTATGGGTTGGAATGAGCAGGATCGATGTTGGTGTCAACCTTTGCATTGGTATTGATATTAAGACTGATACCAGTTAAAAATATTATTGGTTGTTCCATCCTTGTTTATTTTGGGATTAATCATATTATGTTTTGGAACTCATTTGGTTATGACCCTTGGTTCGGTATTGATTTAGCTGGGTGGTTTGGTTGGTACAGTTTGGTGGATAAGATGACTTTATAGGGTTGGTCTAGGAATAGACCTATCCCAAAACCAGTCCTTGTCCAGTTATGCTATCTTGTTATATGTTTGAAATTCAGCCATCTCAGAGCAGGCGTCTGGAGGTTGGGCTGGGTAACGTGGGTGGTCTCCAATTCCAGTCAGAATTAGGATGCCTATTATGACAAAGCCCCAGGTCGGGTTATGTCAAGTTAGTATAAAAGCTTTAGGTTTATAGTCAATTGAGAGTCCATAAAGTCGTGTCTAGTAGAGTCTCTTTAAGGGTGTGTAGCGTGACACACTCATAAAAGACAGGCTACAAGACTTTTAGTAATGTTTTACTTTCTTGGTATTCTATTTTCAAGCTTGGAGTCTAAGTCCTGAAATTCTTCTCTAATCCTTGGTTGTTCACTTTTTAGATCATGCCTTGATAATATGGAACACATGCAAACTCTTCAGTCCTATATGGGTACAATGTTGATGGGGTATGTCCTACATCTGGAGTTCATCTTCGATATTAAGGTCCTATTCCTGATTGTTCTAGATTTTCTTCGATTTCTACTTGTACTGTAACACCATACACTTTTTTTACTCCTGTTTAGATCTTAGTGTATCAAGGGTTAACTTTAAAATTAAATAATTCTTGATATGTGTAGACTTTTCTAGTTCTAGACCTACTAATATGTAGAAAATTGAATCAGCTTTTCGATGATACCAATTTTGCCTTAATCCGATACTCGGTTGAGAAGTTATGGCGATTTTAGTGAAAGTAGTAGGGCATCACGATAAGCACCACATCGAGGTGAAGGACAAATTCGCAGTTGTACGATTTCCATGGAGCACCACGATTGGCCTGCATCGTGGAGAAGTTCCAGTTCCCATTCATCCCTTTCAGTAGCTCAACACGATTTGCCTGTATCGCGTCAAAATTCCCAATTAGATAGACATCGCGTAGCGGTGGAGTGTAAAATGGCACTCGTCCTTTTCCAGTGATGCGACGTAGTTTCACCGCATCGCGCCAGAGTCCAAAATGACAGTAATTTATTTTCAAGTAAATCACCGCGATAGCGGCGCGTCGCAGTGGTGTGCCAAATCAGGATTTTCTAATTTCGAGTTAAATTTTACAGAGGGAAATCTAGTCATTTCCCAAGCCCCAAATCATGTAAAACACAAAATCTAGTCTATTCTAAGCATATTATGCATGTTTTTCATCAACTTTCTCTCAAAGAAACCCTAGAACATCAAACCTTAATCCCCAAGAAATCATTCCCCCATTCTTTTTTCAAGATGACTCAAAATTAAGGATTCCCAATTCAAGAACTTCAAGAATCAATCTTCAAGAGCACAACTAGAAACTCAAAGTTCAAGCTTCTTCATCTAGTTATCAATTAAGGTATGTGGGGTTCTTCAACAAGGATAATCCTTTCATCCTTGTTCCCAAAATTAGTTTTAAAGTTGTTTTTTTCATGAAATTATATGAATTTCAGTTTAGGGTTTATACTTACTCATCACTATTTGAAGATTTTGATATTACAAGTGATTTAGATGTTGGATTGCATGTCTACTCTCATATTTTTAAGCGTGTGATAGTATTTTCTAGATTTAGAATTAAGTTATCAAGATTTTCATTATTTAGCATGAACTTTATTATGATTTGACATGAGTTAAAGCATGGGTATTAAGCCCTAGTTTGACTATTGATGTTTCAAGAAAGATGTCGCTTTTAAGCATCCCATAACTTGTTATTTTCAGATTTTGAACAAATATTTGATCCTTTGATCTCAGCTTAGATATGGAATCCACTTTACATATTTAGCTACAGTTTACAGTAAATAGATTTACAAGAGGTTTTCATTGTAAACCCTTATATTAGTTTTAAAAGTGGATTTCTTACAGAATGAGCATACAAATTAAAGGGAGTAGTATTTAGCATCGAGCAGGAAATGTGGGTTTAGTGGATCCTACTTCCCTAGATCTACGAGCCAATGTAGGTACATATTTAGATTATTCCCATTTCTATATGGATGACAGTTACACCATGATCACTTAGCTTAGGTTATAATCCTTGGAAAGAGTATGACACCTCTCCCTAAAATGAGGTTTTTCCATAAGGTAACTAGACGTTGGACACTATGATAGCTCATATAGTGTATGTTGGTTGGAAGAACCTCCCTACAGAAACGAGTAATCCTAACAGAAAAGAATAACAAAACAAGTTTTAGAAACTAAGGGTAAAGGCTCACAATTTTATTTAGACATTGCTTTACATAAGTCATTAGCCACTAGATTTCAACTTTTTGTTTACATATACAAAGGTGAGTCCTTTTACACTTAGCTTGCATGATTTGAAAACAGAAAAAACCTCAGTCCTACTTAGTCCACTAACAGAAACAGTAAAAGTATAGCTTTTAGAACTAAGTGTTATGGCTCACAAGATTTATACAATATGCTTTATTATTCATGATTCATGATTTTTAGATTTCAGTTGATCCAGCCAATGTGAGCCATTTATACTTAGCAAGCATCCTTTTTACAAGTTTATGTGAACATTAAGATATTGTTTTACTTATGCATTCACCCCCACATGCTCAGTACATTCCAAAAGTACTGATCCACATATATGTCTATGTGTTACATTGTTTAATAATGTAGGTACCAGTTCAGTTGTAGTCCATCTATCAAGATTAGACAGTTGTAGATTCTAGCCAGCAAATGATGAGTCCTCATACTTTGGGGATTTCAGTTAGATGTTATTTTTGTACTCTACTTTCTTTCTCATATGTATTGGTTAGTAGTAGTTGGGGTCGCATCCCAGCTACCTATAGTCAGTATAGTAGAGGCTTCACAGATGTCAGTTAATATCAGTCATGTAATTTCAGTTTCGCTCTTCAGTTTTGCTCTTTAGTTTTATCAGAATATAAAATTGTATCAGTATTATATTTTCTCAGATTTCATCATGATTATATTTTTGCACAGTAAACTCAGTCATTTTATACATATTTAGATCAGTTGCTTACAGTATTCCAGTACAAGGGTTAGCTTAGAATCACTTGTGGTCCTAAGCACCGTGTGATGTCTCGGGACCTATTTTCGAGGTATTACAAGTAATCCTCAGGGTGAGGTGACTAATGTAGAATTTTTCTAGTTTATTCATACTATTGCTCAGTTGGTTGTTGCTCAGGCTGAGCGGGAGGCGTCTGGTGGGTTATCTGTTGAGGCCACAAGGGTTGGCCAGTTTATGAATTAAATCCTCCTACTTTTAGTGGTGTGCAGGTGGAGGAGGATTCTTAGGGTTTATTGGATGAAATGGAGAAGATATTAAGGGTGATGCAGACCACAAATGTGGAATAGAGGTGATGTGGAGGAGTCATCCTTATAGAATTCTTTTTTTAGTATTTTTATAGATTGTTTCTTTCCTCAAGAGCTGAGGGAAGCAAAGATAAAGGAGTTTGTAAATATTAAAAAAGAGAGAGTGTTTGTCAAGGAATATGCCTTGAAATTTCATCAGTTTTCAAGGTATGATCTTGATTTGGTGGCTAACATGAGGGTGAGGATGAGAAAGTTCACTTCTGGGATATCTCAGGATTTGATCTTAGAAAGTGAGACTGCTTTGCTGATCAAGGATATGGATATTTTGAGGTTAGTTATTCACATACAACAGGTGGAGGATGAGAAGAGGAAATAGGTGGAGTTCAAAGATAGGCAGGGTAGGAGGAGAAGGTTTTCTGATCTAGGAGTTGCTCGGTCACAAGGTGGTTGGGATAGAGGTAAATAGATAAAAAAGAAGTGGGGGATTTCTAGTTCCTTCTCTACTTCTAGCTCTTCTTACCCGAGGCAGTTGAGTGATAGACATCAACAAGGTATTGATAATTTTCGGGCACAAGGTACCCAATCTTAGGTAAGTGGGGGTCAATTATCTTCTTCATGCCTTTATTTCCGGTTCTGTGGTCGTTTTCATCAGGGTTATTATGATGAAAGAAGGGATAAGTATTTTAAATACGTCCAGCCAGGCCATATGCTCAAGAATTGTCTGGTTGGTAAGGGAGCTTTGGGAGTGACAAAAGCTCTGATTGCTTCATCTTCTGCTCCTGCGCCTAGTGGTGCGGCTTTGGTGTCTGCTTCTGCTTCTAGTACTAACACTGAATAGAATAGGTTGTATGATCTTGTATCTCGACAGGAATCTAAGCAATCACCTGATGTCGTTACTTGTACGTTACAACTCTTTTCTCGTGATGTGTATTGTCGGTTTGATCTGGGGTCCACTCTTTCTTATGTGACCCTATTTGTGGCTATATGTATTAGTTTTGACCCTGAGGTTATTTTGGATCCTTATAATATATCTACCCTGGTAGGTGACTCAGTTATTATTGAGAGAGCCTATAGGGAGTGTGTGGTATCTGTTGGTCGTAGGCAGGCCTTGGTGGATTTGTTTGAACTTGATATGGTAGATTTTGATATTATTTTAGGGATGGATTAGTTACACTCTTGTTACGCGTCTTTTGATTATCAAACTTGTAAAGTTGTCTTTAGGTTCCTTAGTGAACCGATTATAGAATAGGAGGGTGGTTCCCTAACTCCTAGGGGGAGGTTTATTTATTATCTTAGATCTCGAAGGTTAATCTCTAAAGGTTATCTTTATCACTTGGTTCGAGTTAAAGATTCTCTCAGAAGGTCCTTTTTGTCATTCGGTTCTGGTGGAAAATGAATTTCCTGAGGTCTATCTAGATGATATTCCGATTGTTCCTCTGGATAGAGAAATAGAGTTTGGAATTGATTTGGTTCTAGACACTCGCTCAATATTTATTCCTCCTTATAGAATGGTTCCAGCTGATTTGAGAAAACTCAAGGAGCAACTTAAGGATCTTCTGAATAAGGGGTTTATTCATCCTAGTGTATCTCCGTGGGGTGCACCGGTGTTGTTCGTGCCCAAGAAGGATGGTTCCCTTCAGATTTGCATTGACTATCATCAGTTGAATAAGATAATGATTAAGAACAAGTATCATCTTCTAAGGAAAAATAACTTGTTTAATCAGTTGTAAGGTGCCAAGTTCTTTTCTAAGATAGATCTTTGGTCTGGGTATCATCAGCTTAAGATTACGGAGAAGGATATCCCTAAGAAGGCTTTTCGTACTCGGTATGGGCACTTTGAATTATTAGTGATGTTATTTGGTTTGACTAATACCCCAACGACATTTATGGTTCTGATGAACAGGGTTTTTAAGTAGTTCTTAGATATCTTTGTCATTATGTTTAATGATAACATTCTAGTTTATTGCAAAAGTGAGGTGGATCATGCTAATCATGTTCGTGTGGTATTTCAAACTTTGAAGGAACAACAGTTGTATTCCAAGTTCTCTAAATATGAGTTTTTGCTGAACGCTATGACTTTTCTTGGTCATATTATTTCTAACGAGGGGATCATGGTGGATCCGCAAAAGGTGGTTGTGGTTAAAAAATGGCCTATACCACAACTCCAACCGATATTTGAAGTTTTTTAGGTTTGGCTGGGTATTATCGATAGTTTGTGAAGAGATTTTTGAGGATTGATGCTCCTTTGACTAAGTTGACTTAGAAAAAAGTGAAGTTTTCTTAGTCGGATGCTTGTGAGGGGAGTTTCAAGAAGTTGAAAGATAAGCTAACTTTGGCTCTGGTTTTGACATTGCTTGAGGGTAGTAAGGGGTTTGAGGTTTATTGTGTTGCATCTAGGGTTGGACTTAGTTGTGTCTTGATACAACATGGGAATGTGATTGCCTATGCTTCTAGGTAGTTGAAGGTGCGTGAGAGGAATTATCCCACTCGTGATTTGGAGCTGTTGGCAACAATTTTTTCTTTGAAAATCTGATGGAGTGCACATAGACATCTTTTCTGGTCATAAAAGTCTATAGTATGTGTTCACTCAGAAGAAGCTAAATCTTAAGCAAAGAAGATGGTTGGAGCTTCTCAAAGACTATGACATGAGTTTTTACTATCACCCAGGTAAGGCTAATGTGGTTGCTGATGCTCTTAACATGTTATCCATGGGGAGTTTAGCTCATGTGGAGGAAGAAAAATGAGAATTTGTGAAAGATATTCACCGCCTGGCTAATCTTTGAGTTCGTCTTTTGGACTCTGAGGATGGTGGGGTGATGGTACACGAAGTGGTTTGGTCATCTCTTGGTGCAGAGATTAAGATGAAGCAAGTACTATATCTTATCTTGATGAAAATCAAGAGTAATATGGGTATGCAAAAGGTAATGGTGTTTGAGATCAGTAGAGATGATACTTTATAGTACCAAGAAAGGTTGTGTAGGCACATAAATTGTGCTACCTTGTACACCCTGACTCAACAAAGATGTATCATGATCTCAAGGAGATGTATTGGTGGAATGGTATGAAAAGGGATGTAGCTGATTTTGTGGCCATGTTCTTGGTGTGTCAACAAGTTAAAGTTGAACACATAAGGCCTGGTGGGTTGTATCAAGAGATTGTTTTGCCCAAATGGAAATGATAGGTAATAAATATGGATTTTTTACCGCTCTTCCTCAGTCTCAAAATTAATATCATTCAATTTAGGTCATCGTGGATAGGATGACAAAGTCTGCTCACTTCTTTCCAATAAGGACTACCTTTTTGGTAGAGGATTATGCGAAGTTATATCTTCAGAAGATTATGAAGCTGCATAGGGTACTTATTTTGATTATCTCTGATCATGGTATGCAGTTTTCATCTCATTTCTGGTGGTCTTTTCAGAAGGGATTGGGTAATAATATAAGTTTGAGTACTGCTTTTCATCCTCAGATTGATGGTAAAGTGGAAATATGTATTCATACATTGGAGGATATGCTTTGGGCATGTGTGGTTGATTATGGTGGCAGTTGGGTTGAGCATCTACCTTTGGTAGAGTTTGCTTACAATAATAGCTATCATTCTAGTATTAGTATGGATCCTTTTGAGGCATTGTATGGTAGGAGGTTTAGATTTCCTATTGGTTGGTTCAAGCTTGGTGAGACAGATATGTTCGATTCAGATTTGGTCTATCAGACTATGGAAAAGGTGAAGTTAATTTGGGATAGGCTTAAGGCATCCCAAAGTCACCAAAAGTCCTATGTGGATGTAAGGCATAGAGACTTGGAGTTTAAGGTTGGGATATGGTGTTCCTCAAGGTATCTCCCATGAAGAAAGTAATGTAGTTTGGCTAAAATAGGAAGCTCAGTCCCCGGTATATTCATTTTTATGTGGTTTTGTGGAGGGTTAGAAATGTTGCTTATGAATTGGAGTTGCCTTCTAGTTTGAACTCCATTTATCCGGTATTTCATGTCCCCATGTTGAGAAAGTATTTTGGTGATCCTTCTTCGATTATTTCTTTGGAGGGGTTGGGTATCTTAAACTTTCTGTCTTATGAAGAGGTCCTGGTTGAGATCTTGGATAGGAAGGTTCGTCGGTTACGAACTAAGGATATGGCTTTGGTTAAGGTTCTGTGGAAAAAACATAAGGTGGAAGAAGCTACATAGGAAACGGAGGAGGACATAAAGTCCAAGTATCCACATCTGTTTTCTGCTCTTGGGATTCATGCGGAAAGTATGTATCTTTAGCACATCTTTATTTTCTGAGTTTGTTAAAGGAAAGACTAATATCTTTGCCTTTTTATTTTCAAACTTTGTTAAGGATTGGAAATATATTTGATAATGAAAATGACTCATGCATGTGGTTACGCCTACCTTGTCCGTCATTTGGGGATGAACGTTCCTAGTAGGGGGAGACTGAAATAGCCTGGTTTCTGGACATTACAAAATTTCCTTAATTTCTGGTTTCTGGGTAAGATACGACTTAGGGGAATAAGTCGTACACCTGGGTACGGGTGGTATGGTCCGGTCGTATGCTAACCAGTATTGGTTGGTAGGATTGAGGTAGTTACTGGAATGGGTACGATTTGGGTGGTACGAGTCGTATAGCTGGCTACGGGTTGTTTGGTTACTTCACTTAATCTAAGACATGGTAACTTAAGTTGGTATATGAGTATGAGTGGCCCACCATGAGCCACAAGCCAGGGTATGAGTCATACCCAGGACTCGTTTGGTGGTCAGTGTTCAAACCTCCTGGATTCTCTTCTGCTAAAGGTATTGTTTATGGGTACTAGTAGTACACTTAAATACGACTTAGGTTTGGGTATGTCACACCTTGGACAGTGTTGGGTCCAAGAGGGAAAGCCTGGGTACGAGAGATAGGTACCACTCGTACAGGTTGGGCACGACTCGTAAGGCTCAGTCGTACCCTATGGCGGAAATTTAATGCAGTCTTAAGTGAGGGAAATTTAGTTCCCCACTTATCCTAATAAGGTACCATTACTTATATTGCACTTAGGAGGTTATTTTCCCTATTATTCTATTCTTAAACACTTGAAAAACACTCTTAAATTCTCTCTAGAGTTCTTGGGTAAAAGAAGCTAGGGTTTCATCTTAAGGAGTAAATTGGGGCTTGTCTTGGTGATTTATCTCCATCATCATCTTAGTTTAAGGCATGTTCTCTTCCCTCATTATTAGTTCCAACTAAATTCATGGTTTTATGCAATATTTTCATGATTTAACTGTTGTATGATTTTGGGTTTCCAAATATTATTTGGGGGTTTTGGTTATAAATGCTTGGTTATGGTTTTCCCATATTTTAATTATGCTTTTATATATATTAATGGTGGTTTTGGATAATTGATTGCGTGGAAATGGTTCTTTGGTAATGGACTTTGGTTTTGGAAATCCTATGCCCCCAATGTGTTTGATAAAATGCCTAAAACAATATTTTTACTATCATATTGTTTTTCAATAGAACTTATGCATCGTTTAAAGTTTGTGATATGAATGGTTTAAATAGTTTTGAATGGATTGATAAGGCCTTACTGGCCATAGTTTTGGTTAATTAGAAATCATGTGGGGTACATGGGAATCCCCTAAGGATTGGCTAAGGACAATACTTGCACGTTATAGTTGGTATGGTGATACCACTACTAGTAGCCTTGGTTAGTAATAATGGAATAATGGGTTGGTTGGAAAATAGTTTTAATTGGGCTTAAAGGATGGGGTGGGGTTAGGAGGGTGGGGGTGTAGCAAAGCCATGGAATGTGGAGGTCCCGGGGGGATCGAAACTGGAAACTCATATTTGTCGATGTGAGGTTTGGTCCTAGTGACCGTGTTCATGATGTCAAACTTTATATTTTGGGGGATGTACCAGTTAATACAAGTCAAATGGGCATCAATGCTTTTGATCACACTACTCGAGGCCAACACGAGGAGGTCCAAGCCTTGATATCCCTAGGGATCCAAGAATGTGCTTGGAGGCCCTTCTTTTATCTACTAATAAAGCAATGTTGTGTTTGGAAGATAGCTTGGAGCCAAGGAAAGCCATGGCGCAATAATGAAGAGTTCCCTTGTGGGTTATTTCTAAAATATCCACTTTTGGGCAATTTTGTAATAGACTAGTTGTGCAAAGGAAACTACTATAAATAGGTGCCTTAGACATTTCATTAGGGAGTTTTTGTCAATTAATTTAAATGATGTATTCATAAGAACTCCATGGGAGTGTTTGAGTTCTTGGAAAAGCATATATTAAACCTTATTTATAAACATTGGTTGTAAGAAGGATCGAATCCCCTTTGCAGTTACGTAAGAGTTAGGTGCTCATTGATAATCCATTAAGGGAGGTTTTAGGGTTTGACATACCCTTAGATTGCCCTTTTGTTATCAATTTTGTGTCTATCTTTCTATCGTCGTTATCTTATCCTTCTATCTTTACTTTTTGAGTCTTTAATTTGAGTTCTCGGGGTTTGAATCATATTATTTGGTATCAGAGCCGAGCTTGATTTCATTTCTACGAAGTCAATCTTGGATTTGTTATCTTGAAAATCACAAAAAAATTAGAAAAAAAAAATAGAAAAAGAGTCCCAAAATGTTTTTAGGGTGTTTCAAATTTTGAGTTTTGATTTTTTATTTTTCTTGTGTTTCTAGTGTTAGATTTGTGTTATTTAATACTATACGAGTCTAAAAATTAATTTTGAGTCAAATCAGAGCTTATTTGAGTGTTCTATCCTTGTTGGAAGCTTGGACTTGAAGAGAAGTGAAATAGGTTGAAAAATCTCAAAAAATTGTGAATAATTTGAATAAATTGTTGCTTTGAAGGTTGAAAATAGTCTTGGTTCAAAATTTCATCGCATTCCGATCAATGGTTTAAGAGATAGAAATTTTTGAAGTTTTGGTGTTCTTGGAGAAATTCAATTATTCAAGAGGAGTTATTGGAAAAAGGTGGTTGTTTGATCCTCAAAAGTAAAGAAAAAAGTGTACAAAAGTGTTTGTACAAGCACCTTTTTGAAGATCCTAAGGATATTCCACAAGAGAGTACAAAGGGGGACCATTATGAGGGCATTTTTGCCCATTCAAGAGGTTGGTTTGGATGACCTACGCCTGAGGTGCCTTGGAGCTGAGCCTGACCTGCTAAAACAGGTCAAAGGTAGCTCAAAATAGTGAGACAAGGACCATCTATGACCAGTCATCCCTTCATCTGCGGCTGAGATGCTTCAGCATCCCCAACGCATCCTAAAGTAGTAAGAAACATCCTAACCTGCCACATCTGCTGGAGCAGGTCCTAACGTAGACCAAGCACAAATCAACCTTCCTCAACACAAATTTACCCCTCCAAAGAAAATAAAATTCCAAGACATAAAATTCAAGTTTCCAAAGTGCATTTTAACACTTTAATTACTCCATTTCTCAAGGTTTTGTTCTTTGGTTTCATTTTATGGATTCCTAATCTCTTCTTTTGATTCTTGGACCAATCATCAACTAGTAATTCGTCTACTATGTTGATTGATTAGTTAATAAGTCTGAATTCTTCTATCGTCCTTTTACTTTGTGTGCCTTTCTAGTTCTAATTCTTTGTAACTTTTTTGTTTCAAATCCATAAGTAGATTTCTTATTTCTTTGAGTCGATAAAACAAGAATTCACTCCGGCCGTAAAGTAGATATTGGCACCTTATTGTCCATCGGATTATAAGCAACTTTCAACATTCACCGCTCCAATTGTGAGGATCATAAAGGTGAGTTCATATGAGTGTTGGTGAGGTTCTTTACTACTAATCTTGTTTGTTCATTTTTGTAGGTACAAGGTGATATAAGGGTAACATATCTTCAATAACCTCAGATAATTGTGACTACGACATAGGAGACTATGATTGTGGTGAAGAATGTTATGGCTACTAAGAAGATAGGGATTATGAAGTCTATGAATATAGCCAAGATCAAATGTGTGGAAGCGGGAACCAAGGTATAAATGGAGGGTATAGTAGGAGTCAATGTCTTCAAACTCAATCTATCTTCAAAGGAGAATGAGATCCCGAAGTTTACCTTGATTGGGAATGACAATGTGAAAGAGTCTTCGAGGATTATACTATGAGCAAAGTTGAACAAGCTATATATTCCATTAAGTACATTCAATGTCTGACCTTAGAATGGTGTAAACTTGCAAGGAATCCTACGCAAACATGGGTTGTCTTGAAATAGTTCTTGAGGACAATCTATATGCCGAAGGGTTACATGAAGCTTTATAATAGTGATCCAAGAAGACCAATTTGTTCAAGATGGGTAGAGATTTGTGGAGTTCCGAGATGTGTTCTTATAATTGATGATTGGTTTCACACAAACTACATAACTCCCCTTATGATTGATTATCTGGGGATACCTCGAGTTTTCAAGTATTTTCTACACTTCTTGGAAGGCTATAGAGTCTTCGAGAGCATAAAGGTTTCCTTCACTTGATATGGCTATTATGAGAAGGTGCAGTATGACATATTCCTATTGGAATATGGACACATACGTTTGGGTTCCAATTGGTTTGCACAACACAAGATCTTAAATATGAAAAATTATCCTACGTTTGCAAAGGACAAATAGGGAAATTATCAGTTTCCACCTACCCCTCCTAAATCTCAAGGAAAGATGACCACTTACTCTAAGGCTTGTGAAAATGAGAGACAGAAGATTGAGAGGAGTAAGGGTGTGCAAGGTGACAACCTAAGAGAGGAAAAATGAGAGGTTGTGAGGAGTGAATTGAGAGGGTTGACACCAACCAGAGCTAACATTATTTTTTCTTTTATTAATAAAAACATGTGTGTAGGTACCAATATGACAAGCGGGGGATAACAAGAACCAAAAGAGAAGGTTCCCTTTGAAGAATTGACGAGGGAAATCTTAGATGCTTCCGAGGCTTGTGAAGGACCTTCACACCAAGGTAAAGAAGAATGTGCTCAAGAAATTCAAGGTAACATAACTAACTTTGTACACTTTTATGCATGTGAATGATGATTGTGTGGCTAGTATCCCATTGAGTGTGAGTAGTAGCTTACCTGCATGTGAGTCTATTAATTATTTTTCTCTTGATGATGATGTATATATTGTGAGTGACGATACACTAGTTGATCCTATTGATGACCGAATTGATTCTTCTTGTAAGATCAATTTGTGTCCACGCAGTGTTGAAGCCATTGTGTTGGATGATAGTACATCATCTTGTGGAAAATTATCAACTTGTGTGCGAAACTAGTCCGCCACTTGAGTATGTGTGTAATTTGATTAGAGAACCTCAAGTGAGTGATGAAATTGAGAATATTGGTCAAGAAAATGGGAGTGACCCTTTGAGCTTGTCTTGTAGTGAAGATCCTAATGCTTGCTTGGCTCATAGGGATAATCATGTGATTTAAACTTCTTTGATACTTGATGATGATCTTTTAGAGAATAGACTTGCATGCTCTACATCCTCTTTATGGATAGATCTTTCTCTTTTTAAGAACATTATATTGTTTAAAGATGATGAGCTCACTCCTAGTGAATTACCTAGTGGTGTGGATAAAATTATTGATATAGCTTATCTTGAGGTCTATATTCCATATGACAACCCACTATGGTGTTACAACATTCCTACTAAAGATGGAAATCTCCTTTTAGAAGATGAGAGTACTCTTAAGGGAATGTAATGTGAAATCTTGGAAAGGAATATTTAATTGGGTGATGATAACTTTGATTTACTTGAATATTTAAGAAACCCAACAAGTGATTGTTCCTTTAAAAATTATTATGGTTGTAATCCTTTGTATGATACCCCATCCTTGTTTGATACCTATGAGGATGAATCGCTTGATTCTTGTGAAGCCCTAAGTAATAATCCCTTTGATGTTAGTGGTGGTATATGTCTACTTGAGGATTCTTCCATGGAAAGAGAAAATATCTATTGTTGGGACATATTTTCTTCACTACTTTGTGTGGTCCTATTATTTAGAATACTCATGATGATGATATTGGATCTAATAGTGAGTACATATATGAGGGCACCTTAGTTAAAGTTGACTTGAGTGATACCTTTCTCTACTCTCACCTTTCTTTTGATGATGTTTATGCTAATCTGGAGTGTATATCTTTTAGTTTAGGTGAAGCCTATGGGGAAAAAGAGTGTTGTCTAGACCTTTGTCAATGGACACTCTTACCATTTGACCCCAGTGCCAAATTTGGATATAGTGATGTGGGCACACCCAACTTATTGTTTGGTTTTTATGACAAACAAAGTTTGAATGAGGGTGTTGGTATCCTTCCCTATGATAGAATGTCTTTCTCAGGGATTCATAGTCCACTTAAGGGACCAACATTGTGTTAAGGAAAGACCTCCAACCAAGATGAAGGTCTTTTAAAGAAGGGGAGCCATGAAAATCTCTAAGAGAGTTCACCATTATCTGTTTCCACTCTTGAACAAGGTCTTACTACTTGTAGGTCAAGATGAGAGTTATCTCGTAAACTAATATGGATGAATTCCATTCTCGTGATACCCTTCCTCAACACTTGAGTGGAATTGATGACCTCCTTCACCAAGGTGGTATCATTCTTGGGAACCCGAGGGCAAATGTATCATTGTCTCCTTTGTGTGTTGGTTATAAATTTACATCCTTGCTTGACACACTTGTACTTAAATTATATTAATCCCAACTTATGGATGCCATGTTGATTATTTATTTGTGGAAGAGCCCATAGATGTTAAGGACTTTTTGTCACCTTCATAGGGTTGGACAATTTGAAGTATCTTGTAGGGCTCTAAGGAGCACACTTACCTTTGTTAATAGAGACAAAAAAACTACTAAGGGCATGACCTCATTAATGAATGTATTTTCTTTGGGAAGTTGTTTGAATGGAAAGAGTCATATGCACTTAAATGCTTTAATTCCATCCTTGTGTGCATTATGTGCTATGTTATTTTTAGCCAAATGGCCTTCTTATAGATAATAGCACCTTGTATGATGCTTTTACACTTGATTCTTTGCTATACTACCTCTTTGCTTATGATGATACCCATGTTATTCTTGGATTTATTTTATGTAGAGGTAGAAAACATATTGGCTGGTCCACTTGTTTGAATGACAATGTTATATGGGTCTTGTGAACTTTAATACCAATTGAGGCACCACTCTTGATGTGGTCTCTTAAAGAGGTGATGAAGCAATTGTGTTTTATGGATCCTAAGGTGAAGGTGACCTTACCTTTTGGATTTAGTGATTCCATTATAACCCTTGTGGTTTCCCTACCTCTTGGTGATTCCCTTAGCCAACTCCTTTGTGCGCTTTTCAATAAGTTTTTTAGTGATTAAAACGAAGGTTCCTTGGTTATATCTTAAGTGTGTGCAACCTTTGCATGATGAGATAATTGCTTATGCTAACCCTAACCCTCATTCCATGAAGAATTTATGTTTATTTGTCCTTTCTTTGATTTTGGAAGGTTTGGATTTGAGGTCTAATGCTTTTCAAGAAGGGGAGGATGATACAAGTCAAATGGGCATCAACACTTTTGATCACACAACTCAAGGCCAACACGAGGAGGTCTAATCCTTGATCGCCCTAAGGATCCAAGAATGTACTTGAAGGCCCTTCTTCGAGCTCATAATAAAGCAATGTCTTGTTTTAAAGATATCTTAGAGCCGAAGAAAGCCATGGAGCAAGAATAAAGAGAGCCCTTGTGTGTTATTTCCAAAATAGCCACTTTTGGCTATTTTTGTAATAGGCTAGTTGTGCAAAGGCAACTACTATAAATAGGTTCCTTAGACATTTCATTAGGGAATTTTTGTTGATTAATTTACTTGATGTATTCATGAGAACTCCATGGGAGTGTTTCAGTGCTTGGAAAAACATATGTTGAACCTTATTTATAAATGTTGGTTGTAAGGAGGGTCTAATCCCCGCTGCGGTCACGTAAGAGTTAGGTGCTCATTGATAATCCATTAAGAGTTAGGTGCTCATTGATAATTCATTAAAAGAGGTTTTAAGGTTTGACATACCCTTAGATTGCCCTTTTGTTATCAATTTTGTTCTATCTTTCTATCATTGTTATCTTATTCTTCTATCTTTACTTTCCGCATCTTTGATTTGAGTTCTCGAAGTTTGAATCGTATCAGTAGTCATCCCAGGTTTTCTTCTCTGGTCGTGCGGCTTCATGCACTGGGGCCCTTTCAGTAGGGGGAGCAGAAAATATATAGCCCGTAGGTGATTTAGGACGGCAAAGCTACATAACCCAGGTAAAGGTTTTAATGGCATGCTAAACCCAGTCCCCTTTCCCATCATGGATATATATATATATATATATATATACATATATATAGTGTGTGTGTGTGCATATGGATGGTTTTCACTTGATTTTATAAATGACATTATTTTATCCTTATCTTGAGTTCATGCTAGCGTTCACCCGCTAACCTGTCTTTGGTCGTTGTATACCCATGCGATGTAGGAATTGACTGTTCTACTCCTCTTGCTTAGCGATTCAGACTTCGGGGTCACCATTTGGATTAAAGTGGTGAGCGTACTTCTATTCGAAAGGCCCCATTTCATGGATGTTATTTCATATTTTAGTTTATTTATGGATATTGGTTTTAGCTATGGTTGGGGGTATGTCTCAACTGGGTTTTGGTATTCTTTTGGTTAGAGGCTTTGTGGTACTACTATGGGTTGGAATGAGAGGGATCAGTATTGGTGTCAGCCTTAGCATTGGTATTGGTATTGGTATTGGTATTGGTATTGGTATTGGTATTGGTATTGGGGATGATACTGGTTGACGATATTATTGGTAGTTCCATCCTTTTCTTTTAGGGATTAATCATAATATGTTTTGGAACTCATTTGGTTATGGCCTGGTTTATGACCCTTGGTTCGATATTGGTTTGGCTGGGTGGTTTGGTTGGTACGGTTTGGTGGACGGGATGACTTGGTAGGTTGGTCTAGGAATAGACCTATCCCAAAGTCAGTCCTTGTCTAGTTATGCTATCTTGTTAAATGTTCGATATTCAACCAACTCAGGGCAGACGACTGGAGTTGGGTCGGGTAATGGGGGTAGTCTCCGGTCCCGGTCAGACTTGGGACGCCCATTACAACAAGGCTCCTATTTGGGTCATGTCAATTCAGTAGGTATCATAGTCCAACTGATCAAAGTAGAAAATAAAGCATACAAAATACACACTAAAGGCACGTCACCTACAATAAAAAAATATCTCATAACGTTAGTCCACATTGCTTGCACTAACAGTTCTAATATATCATATATATTGCAACAACACAACAAGATAGAACACAAGTATGCATTCTATCACTTACAAGTAGAACATGGGAGAATATGTAGATACCAAGATCATCAAATACAAGTAAAGAAAGATAAGACAAATACATAAATGCTAAGTCAATATGACAATACAACATAACATAAACACAATAAAGTAAGTGCAATGTATATGATGATGATGATGATGCACGAGGTTGTCGGACAGCCTGTGGGATCATCGAATAATCCAGTATACACCCACGGTAAGCCTATCGACGTGGAATCATCGGGGGTTCATTAACCTATATACAATCCATATATCAATATCTTCTTCCCAGCATATCCATCGGGGATAGTCATAAAATCTGATGTTCCTAGCGTTTCAAAATCTCCAGTCTTTCCAGTATTCCCTGTATTTCAGTATTTTCAGAGTACATAAGGCACAAATCAAGTATGACAAACAACAACGAGTATATACAAAACATACAACAAACAAGTAAAATTATGTGTATGATGCCATGAGGATGATAATGCAATGTTCATGACCCATCATAATGAGTATTTTCACAACCAACCACACGAGGTATTTCCACAACCAATATCCACTCATTAATTTCATCATCCATGAATTTTCATATGTTTCATATGCTAACAGATATGAATATATCATAATTATTCACATATATTCAAGGCTATCAATATCACACAAGACCCCACCTGGTTACACAAATCACATAATATCTTAATTTCAATAATTATGTCACATATAGGCCGCCACACGAGTACAACACATAGATAGTCATTTTTATGATTAGTTCCCACCCTGAACATGCATTTTGTACCATCATTTACTATCTAACCCAATCAGAAAGAGTTAAGTCATAACCTACCTTGAATACCAAAATCGGTCCGCTACACTTCAAACCCACGACCTTACTTTCCACGAACGATCCTAAAATCAACTAAAACCAAGAAATATAAAATCTACGTGTCAAAACAAAACCAACGATATCCATATTGACTACTTTTGCTTTGGGGTCAAAACGAACCCCTCGTAATGGATTTTTGAAAAAGAAGGTCAAAACCGTAACTCTACTTCAAAAGCATGTTCCCCATATTTCTAGGAATCTACAACCAAAAACCCAAGTCAAATCGAGTAAAAAATGAGGTTTAAATCGATGAAAAATTATTTTTGAGCTTTACTAGATAAAATCTTTAAAATTCGGGTTAAAATAATGAATCAAAGTTGTTTTGAAGGTTAAATTGATGAAAAATTAGTAATTATAAGATTAAAACACTATTCAAGCAAAAAGGAGTGAAATTGAGCTTAAAAATCAAGCCTTAAGATTTTTGGAATTTTAAAAAATTAATCACGAAATTACTAAAAGAAGGGATGAATTCTTACCTTAAATTCATAATAGAATCAAGAAATAGATGTTGATCTAGCTTTGCAAGCTCTCACAAGCTTCACTTTTAAGCTCTCACACTATTTTAGAGTTTAAATTTCAAGAGCCAAGGTGAAAGAATTGACAAAATGGGCCTAAAAAGCTGCTTTTATAGTGCAGATTTTTCTACACCAGCTGAAGAAAAAATCACATTTTTTTAAAGTCCAACCCGGACTTCGATAGAGTGTCTAGGATTCGTTTGGAGTTCGATATATGCAAACAAACTATGCAACCACACTAAATTCAATGTTTAGGACGCATTGACGAAGTCAGATTTTAAATAAAATATCATTTTCATAGAGTTGACCTCCGAAATCCAAGATCACAATTTTCCAAATCGAGGGTCAAAATGAGATTTAGAAGCCGTAAAATCACGCCAAACCTGCTACCACCCTAAAATCGACGTTCCAGATCTGCTTTGCAGTCCATTCAGTCATCTGCTACATGGATCAAAAGATATCCATAAAAGTTCAAAATAAAATTCTCGAAGCCACCAAAAATCACAATATCGCATAAATGGTAACAAAATGCATTGAGAACCATGTCAATCACCCCCACACCCCAAAAATACTATAATAAAATTACAAAGAAGATTAAAATAGTCAAATTGCACAGAAACACACATTTCACATATTTCATCAAAAAAAACTAGTAGTTACATAAAAGGTGATTATATGGTAAGTTCATCAGTTGCACATATAACAAAGAACCAGTCAGGAATCTAGCACATGCATGCCTCAAAAACAGGAATAGATTCTTTTCATTAAGTAGGCTCGTGGGCATATATTTTGTTGAAACTCGTAAAACTAATTATTGAAGTGGAATTTATGTGTACATGCATTTCACTTGAAAAAAAGTTGTGAAGATTTGTGAGTGGAAAAAAAACTTTTACTTGAAAACCCACCAGCAAAAAAGCTAACTAAAAAATCATTCTAATGTATAATCAAACAGTACAGTGAAATTTTTGTTTTAAAAGGAAAGCCTGGTGCATTAGAACTCCCGCTATGCACAGGCGGTGATACATTCATCTGCAGACAGGCCAATACCTAATATGGACACAGAATTATGATTCAGATATAATGTAGAAATTCCCTACCTGCCAATCAGCAAAATCCAATCTAAAGATGAAGTTACTGTATTTAACTTCACCAAACTTAACTAAATTGGCGTCAGGACCATTCCTTGGAGCTGAGAAAGGAAGAGCATTAGAATGAAAAAGACAAACTATAGCAAGAACGACTAGGACATACATAAATTACTCATTAAACTAAAGATTCAGAAAGGTATCTTACAGACAAAGTGAGATCCAGTCTCATCCACATCTATGACAACACGTCCATCTTTCACTAGAAAACATAGCGCAAATAAGTTCTCAACACTTTGTGCAAAGGATTCTCGGTTCATAACGAGATTCTCAAACTTAACTCTCTTCCCCTTCCTAAGGATCTCAAACATGGTTGATATGTTCCCGTCTGTATCTGCTTTCTCCTCCGTTCGAACATCAAGCTGTGATATGAGGCAGAAAACATAATTGTGTCATGTTGGGATGTCATAGTATCAAGCAGATACACTGAATTTAAACTCAAGCAGCTACTTATGCCATTTGAAACAATCAACTACTACACCTCAGTCCCAAACAAGTTGGAGTCAGCTATATGAATCCCCACATCTCAGTCACAAACAAGTTATGGTCTAGTAAACAAATTGACAAATTTTGACCATAAAAGCTGTAGGAGATGGCTCATAATATATACATTCAACCTTCATATAGAAGTCAAGTATACGTGGCACCTTTCCCTTTGGGGAAAAGAGTTCAGTTTACTGGCAGTACTTATCAATTTCAGTTTCTTAGTATATAATAGACAAAATAGTTGTTTCTTTCCTTAGCAATCGAATGAACAAAGAGAACTTCCCATTTACAAATAGGGGAATTCAGCTGAGTTTAGATTTTCCTTTCATGGACAAAGATCAAGATTACAGATCACATGAATTCACAGACCTGAGAACCATATTTTCTAAGCCACAAGACCAAAATTTATTGTTTATTTCTTAAAGAAGACCAAGACGATACTTGAATCCAAATTTGACATGAAGGGAATTTGCTAAATGCACTCGTGCATCAGCATTCAAAACACACTCAACTTTTACATGTACAATTTTACAATAGTAACTGCATAGTAGCACAAAACATGAGAAAGACCATACCTCTTTTGGTTGAGCACACAAGTAAACCTTTGTGCATGGTTTATGTTTATACTTACATTGCTTAACTTCACAGTTCATGGGTCCAATCCTTCAGAATAAAGCAACAAAAAAAGCACATAGAGTTACAATAACAAATGTCTCACGCACCAACTGAATAGTGAGCATTATGAAGCAAGAAAAGTTGCCAAAACAAAGCTTACATGGTTCGACAACCTCTTCCATTCCTAAAAATTGACAAAACAGCAACCCCAATTTTCTTCCAGATTAATGTATTTGTATTTTGAGAGAGGCCTTTTTGACGTTTTGCACTTTTTGGCCCAAACACTTTGAGCAAAGAGGAAATGAATATATAAGGTGTAACACCATCAGCAGAATGTGATCTAACAGAAGCCCCCAAAGTTCTGGTGAGGTCAAACAATGCCTCTGCATCTGCAACTTGCTCTCTTGGCTTTTTGACTAGCAATCAAACACAAGGATAAATAAAGTTAGCATTTGTCTATCACTAATGAGAGAGAACGTTTATAATCCATACTTTCCCGCAAAATAAGTTTGTAACCAAATTTCAGTAATAATGTTCAATTCAGATTTCTAAAGTCGGGAAATGTACAAACTCTAGCTTTATATGTTTAATGCTTTTTCAAGTATGCAACATTAAACAAGATAGTAGCAGCCAAAAAAAATATTTCATTTCAAAAGCTTGAACTCAAGTTCTCATACTTGATAATAAATACGTAACGCACACCTGTATCGGATATCTACATCCAACTATTTTCCATGAATCCCAATAGTGCCTCAGGTCCAGATGGCCTGTCAGGTAAGTTTTTCAGCATTGTTGGAAAATTATTGCTAATGACTTATATGATGTTATTCTTGATTCTCCCTAGATCTTTCACTCATACTTGCCTTATTTTGATCCCTAAAATAAACAGTCCCCAACAATTTACTGATCTCAGGCCTATTAGTCTTAGCAACTTTATCTCCAAAGTTATTTCTAAATTGCTTAACAATAGGCTAGCCCCTCTAATGAATAAAATTATCTCTCCTAATCAAACTGGTTTTATTAAGGATAGATCTATTGCTGATAATATCATGCTTACTCAAGAGTTGGTCCACAATATTAGGAGGCCAAACATTAATGGTAATGTTGTTTTCAAGCTTGATATGGCCAAAGCCTTTGATAGAGTCTCTTGGGACTATCTTTGCCATAGTTTGAGACATTTAGATTTTTGTGAACAATGGATTGATATGATCCTTAGACTTATCTCTAATAATTGGTATTCCATTATCATCAATGGTTCTAGACATGGTTTCTTTAACTCTTCTAGAGGACTCAAGCAAGGTGATCCTCTTTCCCCTTCCCTTTGTTTAATTGACGCTGAGCTTCTCTTAAGAATTATGAATCAATTGCATGTTGATAATTTCATTCCTTATTCTGTTAATCCTGGCAGTTCTCTTATTACTCACCTCACTTATGCTGATGATACTATATTATTTTCATCTAGAGATATCCCTTCTATTACTATCATGATGAAAAATTAATTTAGATCTTTATGAGCAGGTTTCTGGTCAACTTGTCAATAAAAAGAAATCTACTTTTTTAGTTTCACCTAGAACCCCGATAGGAGTTATTGATGATATTAAGATAATCATTAGTTTTGCTCATTCTCAATTTCCTTTTACTTATCTGGGTGGTCCCATATATTTGGGAAGAAAGAAAGTCACATATTTTAGCAGCATCGTTGCTAAAATTGCCAATAGAACTCAAGGATGGCAAGGTAAACTCCCTACTTTCGGTGGTAAAGTTGTACTCATTAGGTCAGTTCTTCATTCTATTCCTTTACATATTATCTCTGTAGTTTTCCCCCCTAAAACCTTCTTGGAACAAATTGAAAAATATTTTGCCAATTTTTTCTAGGGTTGTTCCGATGGGAAAGATCACTATCATTGGATAAAATGGGCTAAATTATATTTTCCTAAATCGGAGGGTGGTATTGGTTTTAGATCTCTTTATGATATTTGTATTTCTTTCAGTGCTAAATGTTGGTGGAGGTTCAGAACCCACAATTCTCTTTTAAACTTGTTCTTAAATTCTAAATACTGTAAAAGAACTCATGTTGTTAACAAAACCTCTAGTTATTCTCAATCCCATATTTAGAGAAGGCTTATGGATATTAAAGATGATTGTGAAAGTTTTATCACTTGGAAAGTTGGAAAAGGTGACATCTCCTTTTGGAGGGACAATTGGACCAACAAAGGAGCTCTGGCCTATCTGGTAAACCATGACAACACTTCCAAGAATGTTAAAGTCTCCGATTTCTTTCAGAATAATCAGTGGGACTTTATCAAGCTCCATCAACTCCTTTCGTATGACTTGGTTATGTGCATTCAAAGAATCCTGTTCTTTCGAGATGAAAATGATCTTCCTATCTGTCTAACTGATACTACTAGTATTTTTTCTAGCAAATCTGCTTGGCATTTTTTTAGAATAAGCAAAGGTACTTCCCTAACCAACAGTAAGACATGGCATAACAATCTCCCCTTTAAAATTTATTTTTTCTTGCACAGACTCCTTAATAATAAATTGTCCACTGATGATGTTGTTACAAAATTTAATATTCATGGGCCTTCCAAATGTTATTGTTGCAAAAATGGTCGTAATGAGGATGCCAATCATTTATTTGGAGAAAGTGAGATTGCTACCCTCATTTGGAAATATTTCACTGATGCTTGTGGCATTTCTCATCCTCACAATGGTAACATTAGATACAAAATTGTTAGATGGTGGTTGATTAAACCTCACAACAAAGTGCATGAGACCTTTCTTCAATGTCTTCCAATTGTTCTCACTTGGGAACTATGGAAATTCAGATGCACTCTAAAACATGAAGGGATTAATACTACGACTAATAGGATAATTGACCAAGTTACCAACATGGTCCAAATGGTCCTTAATACTCAATTCCCATCCCTTTATTTTAACTCTCCTATGCCTAACATTACTTTTTTGATCGACGACATCAAGCCTAAGCTAGATATCAAACTAGTCAGATGTATCAAACCTGTGCTTGGAGAAATTAAGCTGAATGTGGATGGATGTAGCAAGGGCAACCCGGTCAGTGCAAGGGGAGGTGTCCTACTAAGGAATCACCTTGGAAAGTTGATCATGGCATTCACTGCCTACTTTGGTTCATGATCCAATAACTTAGCAGAAATTAAGGCTATTATTATTGGAATAAAATGATGTTTAGAAAATAGGTATCGCAAAATCACTGTCAAATTCGATTCACTACCTATCATCCAGATGATCACTGGAAAACTCAAAAGCTCCTGGCAACTAAGGAATGAACTAAGTCAAATCTCGACTATGAAATCTCAAGGTCAATTTCAATTCATGCACACTCTTCATGAAGGAAACACCACGACTGATCTTCTCACAAATTTGACAGAGAGTACTAAAAGAAACATCTTCTTCAATGAGGCGACAAACTTGCCCACTCAAATTATATCTACTTTTCAAATTGACATTAAAGGCTCTTTGAAATTTAGAATTCGAGTCAAGAAAGGCTCTTTCATCTTTGATCCAAGCTGAGTACTTAGTTTACTACTAAGGGCTCTTAATAGCCTTTTTTTTGAGAGCTTAGTTGTTAAATGAGAGACCCTCCTAGTTTATTTTGTGCTTAGATCAAATTGTATGAGTGCTCTACATTCGAGCTTTGTAATTATTGAGGTTTAAGGATATATCCACCTCTTTGTACTCCTTTTGATCTATCATAAAATAAACTCCCCATGTCGGAACCTTTACAAAAAAAAAGATCAAGAAACATAGATCTATGTACAATTACAACTTCATAACCTCGTCAAGATGTAAAGATTTGGTTTAACCTTTTACAAGCAAGTTCATAATTTCATCAAACATGCAACTTAGTTAAAAAGGTGTATTTCTTCTTGTTCTTAAAAGCTTTCAAGCACATATGGAAAATTTTTTAAATATTCAATGTAAAGATAAACCCTTTAACATTTAATACTACCATACTGATGATTAAAGAACAAAAAACCCATCCATAGTCATAGTATAGTTAAAAAATTAGAGAAAAAAAAAGGGGAAATAGAAAAATACCTTTATCATGAGAGTTTTCAATTTCATTCACAATCTCCTTGCACTCCCAATATCATCTTTTCACTCTGTTTAGTACATCAAAAGATAACAATCAAGGCCAAAAGGAAAAAGAGATTCTTTTCCCTAATAGTTACCACAAATACTATTTTTTATTATGGAGTATTTGCAATAAACTCCTCTTGCATGAGATATGGGTTGCTGTTGCTCAGTCATATAATTCAACTCAGTTTTTGCCATATATAATTCTTGATTTCTCACTATCATTTTTCGTTTAAATTTTCTGTTAACTAGATGATGATCAATAGAGTAAATTTCTGTGTCTTATTTTCATAGAGGAAAAAAGAAGTTTTAACGACTTATTTGAATATTTTACTTATACAAGGTAAATTTGTAGAAATTTAAGGCTCTTTTTTGGGTTAAACTGGGCATAATATTAGCATTAGCTGTTAATGATAAGATATTCAGCAGAATTGTTGTTGGAGTCCCACATCGGTGGGTTAAAGGGTCCTTGGTCTCCTTATATGGTCTTGGGTAATCCTTCCCTCATGAGCTAATTTTTGAGGTTGAGTTAGGCCCAAGGTCCATTTCTTTATCATGGTATTAGAGCCAGGCCCACCCAGTTCATTGTTTTGAATGTTGCCCCCCCCATCTTATATTGTCCATGCTTTAGATGTCCAGCCCTGGACGTACGGGAGAGAGGAGGGGAATGGTGGTGTTGGAGTCCCACATTGGTGGGTTAAAGGGTCCTTGGTCTCCTTATATGGTCTTGGTCAATCCTCTCTTATGAGCTAGCAATTGAGGTTGAGTTAGGGCCAATGTCCATTTCTTTATCAGCTGTTCCCTTGTACATGCATAGTGGTAACGTTCAAGTTATTATCAGCCACATCCAGGCGTACTAGGTTAATAAAGTTCAAACTTATAGAGCATAAAGTAGAGGACCCTAACTTATCCGCTTGGACTAGTGCTTTAACGGAGGGGGGAGGGGTAGAAAAAATGTAGGTAGTTCCAAAATCCAGTTCAGCAAGTCCAATTTTTGCTAGTGCATCCGCTACCTTGTTTTTCTCCCTAGAAATATGGTTTGGAGGAGCAACCTGGGTTGCCTTCATCAATGACCTGCATGCAAACAAAACATTATGATAGTGACAGTTATCATTTTGGAATATGTGAATTAATTTAACTGCATCAATGCCAATCTCAATAGGATGAATATTGTTGGTGGTAGCTATTTCTAGGCCTCTTTTGAGTGCTAGCAGTTCAGCTTGTATGGAAGACATGTGGGGGGACCGATTCCCATCATGGGCTCGAATGATTCCGCCCAACCTTGCCTTGCCTATTGCTCTATTACATGCACCATCCTTGTTAAGCTTGTAAGCACCCACACAAGGAGGGTTCCATTTGACAAGCATTTTGACATAACTTTTGCTGGGACCTGTATCCTCTTTTGCAAGGTATAAACTATATTCCATCGCATAATTTATGGGGGTATCGATATTGATGGGATCCCTTTTCTGATTGAATGTGTTGCTATTTCTGGTAAGCCAAATTGCCCAGAGACATTGGGGGATAAGAACTCCCCAGGTGGTAACACTGTTGAAGGGACCGTGGTTCATTCTTTTATTTTAGGTTTTGTTTTTCTTTTATTTTTGTTAAAATAAATTTTGGTGGCTTTTTCAAGAAATTTTATAAATTATTAATTAATAGATAAGAAAAAATAAAGGTTCAGCCCAGAGGCTTGAAAGCCAAAAGTTTACAAATATTAGGAAATGTTTGGGTAGAGGACACTTTTCAAAAAAGACCTAGCTATATAAGTATAATAAAGACAAAACTTCATATATAGAAACCTTAGACTCTTTCTAACTAATTTTATGGTCTAGGTTTTACTAATTACATTTTATAAACATTAGTTAGTGACCAAATGTATTTAGGACTCATTTATACAATGTAATTAATATTAATTTAAAAGGAAAGGGAGAGTAATTAATGCTTATTACTATCTCCAACTTTCCCCAATATTCTCCTTCCATATAACAAAAATTGCCGGTAATTCTCCTTCCATAATTGGCTTTTTTTAGTACAAACATATGCAACAACAACATACCAGCGTATTTCCATCAAGTAGGGTCTGGGGAGGGTAAAGTGTACATAGTCCATACCACTACCTCAGACGAAGTAGAGAGACTGTTTTCGATAGACCCCCGGCTTAGGACATATAACAATATAACAAACAAAACACATAAAAGAATGCAACAACAAGATAATACTACAATAACAAATAGTAAAGGATAATAACAGAAACAAGACACACATAAAGTAATACTAAAAATTATCTATTCGAAAAACATAGGTATCACCAATACACCACAGCCATACTCCTATATACTAACCCTCCACCCTAATCCGCATCCTTCACACCTTCCTATCAAGGGTCATATCCTCCGTAAGCTGTAACTGCTCCATGTCATGTCTAATCACTTCCCTTCAATACTTCTTAGGCGTACCTCTACCTCCTAAAATCATTCATAGCCAATCTCTCACACCTCCATACTGGAGCATCCCTACCCCTTCTCATTACATGGTCAAACCATCGCAACCTCACTTCCCATATCTTGTCCTCCACCGAAGCTACTCCCATCTTCTCTTGGATAATTTCATTTCTAACCCTATTCCTCCTGGTAAGTCCACACATCTATCATAACATTAGATATATACAATTGTATATAAAAATACATTAGAATTTTTTATAATTAAGGATAATGTATAATATATACATATGCATATCAACAATATATTGTATAAATATATAATATTATATATATATAATAAAATCAATAAAACATATACATATGCGACAAACACATTTGTATAACATATCCATATGCATATCAACTATGTATTGAGTAAACATATACATATGTATATCAAAGCTTTATTGTATACATGCATAATATTATACATATACAATTAAATAATTGAACATTTGTCTATTAGGATCCTAATACGCTGATACTCATTCTAATATGCGATATATAATGTATAAAAATCAACATATGTATATAGAAGTAATTATAATTATATGCATATGTATGTACATATATATAGATATGCATATGTATATATACACAAATAAAGAAAATATGTATACACATATGCATAATGTATATATGAACCAACACATACATATGCATATACATATGTATGTGTACCAACACATAATAAACTTGTATACATATATGGTTATACAAATAACTGCATATATTCATTAAAAACATACATTCAATACATTCATATGTATATAAAAATATACAAAAGGAAAAAATATACAATGCATACCTACATACAAAAATCAACGCAATTAGGTACAATTAAATCACCTATATACAATTATTAAACTCACTAAAATTGAATCAAATACTCAATAATGAAAATAATTCATCAAGATTTATTCTGTGTTATTGACACTAATATACAATTTGATTTTTCAAATTATACATTCTATTCTATAAAAATAGATGAAATTTAAAGAAACTTAGCGACTCGTTTAGAGAATACCTAAAAAAATCAAAAGAAAATAAATCTATATACCCCAAAAATTAAAGATTATCGCAAAATCTTCAATGCATATCCCTATGGATGCTTACGGATGAGAAATTACTCCAAAAGATCTTCAATGCGAACCCACAATGGATATTTAGGGAAAGACAAAAATTCTACTGATTTAGAAGAAAAATTTTCTTTGAGATATGTTCAAAAAGCATGCATAAGTTAATGCTGCAAAACTAGCCAATTAAATAAGAGAGAGATTATGAAAAATTAATTACACAAGAGAGAGTATTGTTTGCTATATATATTGCATATTATATTTATATATCGGGGCCCATAAAAATAGTTTTATAACTAACAAATAGTTATGTAGGGTAATTTTTTAAAACCTTAACCATATCATGTTATTAAGGAATTGTTCTATCTATGGCGTGTACTTTTTTATAATTACACAAGAGAGAGTATTGTTTGCTATATATATTGCATATTATATTTATATATCGGGGCCCATAAAAATAGTTTTATAACTAACAAATAGTTATGTAGGGTAATTTTTTAAAACCGTAACCATATCATGTTATTAAGGAATTGTTCTATCTATGGCGTGTACTTTTTTCTATAATAAACTCCTTTGATGCACTTCACTTTCCTCATTTGCCCCAGCTCCTCCAACATACTTCTGTGCTGTCTCTTTAATTCCCAGCTTACCCCACTTCTGCTCTGAGTGATTAATGTTGTTCCCAATGGTGTTTTGGTTCTTTTTACCTATCACATAATAATTGTCAAAAGACCAAGGTAAAAACTAAAAATTCTCTCTTTCTATTGATATCCAAAATCTTTTTTCTTTAATCCACAGTCGACCTATAGATGGGGTCTTTGGGAGGTGATGTTGAAGGAGTAATACATTCGGCGTTTGTAGTTTATTCACAGGTGGTATACTTGCATATACCTCCCTTTCTTTTACTCTTTTTATTTTTTTAATTTTTTACATTGTTTCCTCAGATGAACACTGGAGATGCTGTTCTTTTTTCGATTTGGGTTTGTGACTAACCTCCTATGCTGAAAGAAAGATATGGCATGATTTCCTCTTATTTTTGGTGATATATTTTGTGTGTTAATATAGATTAGACTATCTGATTTAGTAGCTTTATCAATCCTTGTATAAGGACAAACTCTATTGTAGATAGGTTTGCTGCTCAGAATAAATATGGCTTGATTTGTTTAGTTATAATCCCAAGATTTTCTATCTGCATCTTGTTCATATTTATTATTTTCCTTCCTGCTAGTGGTAGATGCTGAAAAGTATTAAATTCTTATTTTTTTTCCATTTTTAGTAGCTACGTTAGCTACAAAATGTAATACTCTAAATTTTAAATATCTAAACCCATCAAAAGATAGGCCACTAATTTAGCTTCCAAATTTCACTAGTCTCGCTTTAATATGATATCGTGGCAAAAAGTTATGAAAACTTTTCTGAGGATTTGTCAACTGCCAGTGACAATGACTATGGAAAATACCTGTTATCAGTCATAACGAGTCATTCCACAATATTGAAGGATCTCAAAATTTTAGCTCGGGATGATGAGTCCAACCTTCAACTCGTTATAAAGGGAGTTGTCATAACAAAAAGGAATCAGAACTCAGGACCTCAGGTTACGACTCATGACCAGTCGTAACAAGTTGTTGCTTGAGTCATGACAACTGTTAACCAAAAATTCTAAATGATTTTAAAAGGTCTTTAAGTCTTTTCCCATTATTTTAATCCTAAACCTACGTCGTTTGGGAAATCCAACATCAGTTATCGAGGATTAAATTTACCCTAACACCCCATAAACTCCAAAATCATTATACTTAGCCACAAATGAATGTTTTTCTTCTTCTCCAAAGAAAGTAGGGTTTCTGAAAAACAAGCTCAATTCCAAGGATTTCTCCAAGGCTGCTACCTTTAGGTATGTGGGATTTCAGCAATAGGTTCGTTCCACCCATTGAGTTCCAATAGATTCTCAAATCTTTAAGTTGTTTTCCCCTCAAGTTTTGGTTCTAAGTCAAATATGGGTTTCTTCTTAAATTTTACAGTTTATTATTGTAAGAAAACCATGAACACATATTTCCCATATACAAAACATCTTCCCATGTTTTTAAGAATCATGAATTCCCTGAGTATGATAAGATTGAGTTCTTGGACTTAAATTGTTATTTCCCTTAAAATGTTCATTTAATACAATAATGTTTAGAGTTGGTAGATTATGAACACCCAATACCTAGGATTTTAGACATACATCAGTTTATATGTTTTGAGTACTTCAGAGTATGCATACATTACTATTTTCAAAATGATATCATGATGAGCATTTCAACTTATACTTCAATGTCATTCAATTGGTAGTCATATATAACACTGAGTAACATAGGGATGATGGCTCTCTAGTTAGTTAGGCAGAGCCTTAGTAGCAGTCCTTAAGTTCCAGAACTACGGTACCATCGTAGGTTACAAGGGGTCCCCCGCCAGTAGAGGCATTACACCCTAGTCCTTCATGACATCAGTTTAGTTGATCTATGCCAGCCAACGTTGGTACCCTTGGCAAAGCACTAGCACCCTTCCAGCTGAGCTTACAGGTTGGACCCTAATTTGCTTAGATTAGGGTATGTCAGTTATTGTTAACTCCCACCATCCTCAGTTCATTTTAAATTTATTTTTAGTTCGGGTTTGCTTGACCAAGTATCCAGATATCTAGTTATTTAATATTTAATTTTATCCAACACATTCTAATACTTGGTTTTGCATTCAGTTTATATGTTCATGCATTCATGTTTAGTTTATATTAGTGAGTTTTCCCATCCCACATACTCAGTTCATTTAAAGTTTTGATCTCATACTTTCCTGTACTATATTGTCTCATAATATAGGTTCAGATGCTTAGTACTCGGACCTCACTTAGCACGTTCATGCACCATACTTAGCAAAAGTCATTGGTGAGTTCTTGTCATGGAGGGCCGTCTATTAGATATTTATTTTCTTACAGTTTATTTTATTTCATCCAGTTGGAGTTAGTTAGAGGTTTGTCCCAACATTTCATCATGTTTAGAGGCTTTCAAACATATGTTTAGATTATCAGCATATTGGGTTGTCAGACAACTCTATTTCCAGTTTTGATTGACATTCAATTTTGTATTATTACTTCTACTAGTTATTCAGTTAGCTTCCGCCCAGTATTTTGTTACTTTATTCATTATTCAAATGCATGCCAGGCCATGGGTTAGCTTGGGGTCACTTGTGACCTTGGGCACCATTTTACGACTGAGGTAGTCTCGAGTCATGACAAACTTGGGATCAGAGCAGTAGGTTTAAAGTGTTTTAAGGTATTTTAAAGCCGCTTTAAGTAGAGTCTTGTTCATGGGTATATAACGCACGACACTTATGGGCGAGAGGCTACAAAATATTTTAGAAAAGTCTTATTTCTTTCATGATTCATATCGTGCAACAAAGTGTGAACTCTATTAACATTCTCCTTCTAACTCGTCCTCTATATGTTACAGAAAATGACTCCTAAGAGAACCAATGAAAGAAGGACTAGGAACCAGTAGACACCACCACCAGCTCTCGAAGACTCTCTAAATAAGCAAGTCTCACATGCTGAGTTCAGGGCTGCTTTCACAGCGCTATCCCAATCTATAACTGCTCAGAATAATCAGAAAGCTACTGCCCCAACCAACCTAGTTGTGAATACGGTGGCAACTAAAATCCTTGATTTTACTAGGTTGAATTCAAAACTTTCATTGAGTTTTAAGTCTGAGGATGATCCACAGGAATTCTTGGATAGTGTTTAAAAGGTGACTAATATCATGGGTGTTACTTCTACTGATAGTGCTGACTTGGCTACTTACCAACTACACAAAATAGCTTATTCTTGGTTCACATAGTGAAAAGAAGATAGAGGTATTGATGTAGGGATAGGAGACTGGGACGAGTTTGCTGTTGCATTTTTTATAGGTTCATTTCGTTTGAGTTGGGGGAAGCAAAAGTGCAGGAGTTTATCAACTTAAATTAGGATAATATGAGTGTTAAGGAGTATGCTTTCAAGTTTACTCAGTTGGCAAGGTTTGCTTCGACTATGGTGGCAGATTCTAGGGCTCGATAAGTAAGTTTGTGTCTAGAGTTTTTGAGGAGGTGGTTAAGGAGTGAAGAACAACCATGTTGAATAAGGAGATAGAAATATCTAGGTTGATGGTCCATGCTCAATATATTAAGGAGGAGAAGCTCAAAGAGAAAGAAAAAGAGAATAAGAGGGCCAGTACTGGTTGATTCAATTTCTCTCAGTCGAGATCAGATGGTGGGAATCATTCTCAATTACTTTAGAAATTTTTAGTCCCAACCTAATCTTCTGCAAGTGCTCCAGTGCCCAAGTTCAAACATGATACTCGTGATAGGGTGCTGGTCTCTAAGTCCCAGGGTAGTGTGAATAGTAGATGCACCCACTCAATTTGCAGGAGATATGGTAAGAACCACAAGGGTAAGTGCATGACCAATAACGATGCTTGTTTTAGGCTTGGGAAGTCAGCCCAATAAATAAGGGATTGCCCAGTGGTTACACAAAGAGGTATAAATGATTAATAGCAGGGTCATACTAACTCTTCATTAGTTCTAGCAGGTCGCCTGACTCAGTAGAGTACCACTTCTAGTTCGATAAGTGAACTGCATTATAATAGGCTTTATGTTCTTTAGTCTCAATAGGATCAGGAGGGTTCTCCTTATACAGTTGTTGGTACATTAAAAGTTTTTCACCTTCATGTGTATGCATTATTAGATCCTGAAGCCACACTCTCTTTCATGACTACCTTTATAGCAATATATTTTAGTGTCAGTCTCGAAATCCTTGCAGAACCCTTCTCAATTTCTACTCCAGTTGGTAGTTCCATTATAGCCAAATAGGTATACAGAAATTGCCCAGTTATAGTATCCCAAAAAGTCACATCAATCGATCTGGTAGAATTAGAGATGACCAATTTTAATGTTATTCTTGTCATGGATTGATTTCACTCTTGCTATGCCTCAATTGACTATAGAAATAGAGTAGTTAAGTTTTAGTTTCCAATGATCCATTCTTAGAATGGAGGGGTGGTACCTCAGTGCCTACAGTTTAGTTTATCTCTTTCCTTAAGACAAGGAAAATAATTTTCAAGGGGTGAATCTATCATTTTGTCCGAGTCAAAGACTTAAGTTCCGAAATGCTGAGTCATTAATCAGTCCTAATAGTGAATTAATTTCCATAAGTGTTTCCTGAAGCTTCCTGAAGTTTCCCTTGAAAGGGAAATTAACTTCTAAATAGATCTTCTTTCAGATACCTAGCCTATATCAATTCCACCTTACAAAATGTCTCCAGTAAAGCTTAAGGAATTGAAAGAACAGTTAAAAGATCTCTTAAAAAGAGTTTTTTCAGGCCAAATGTCTCTCTGTGGGGTGCTCCAGTTCTATTCATGTGCAAGAAAGATGGTTCTCTCAGAATATGCACCAACTATTGTTAATCTAACAAAGTTACAATCAAGAATAAGTATCCCATCCCCTGGATTGATGACTTATTTGACCAACTTCAGAGATAGGCCTTAGAACGGGCTATTATCAGCTTAGATTCAGAGAATGTGACATCCCAAAGATAGCCTTCAGGACTCGGTATGGTCACTTTGAATTTGTAATTATGTATTTTAAACTAATGAATGCTCCTACAACTTTTATGGACTTGATGAATAGGGTGTTCAAGAAGTACTTGGACATATTCATTATAGTCTTCATAGATGACATCCCCATTTATTCTCGGAGTAAGGGTGAACATACCGATCACTTGAGGATTGACTAAAGGACTCTTAAAGATCACCAATTATTTGCTAAGTTAAGTAAGTTTGAATTATGGATGAAATCAATAACGTTCCTTGGTCAAATCATTTTTGGTGAAGGCATTATAGTTGATCTCAAAAGACTAAAGAAGTAAAGAACTGGCCTAGACCAATCTCTCCATCAAACATCAGGAGTTTCTTGGGTTTAGCTGGTTACTACAGGTGGTTTGTTGAAGGATTTTCCTCTATTGCTTATCCTATGTACATGCTATCTCAGAAGAAAGTCAAATTCTAGTGGTCCAACTCCTACGAGAAAAGTATTCAGGAGCTGAAGACTCGAATCACCCCCACCCCAGATTTGATTCCACAAGAGGGTTCAAATGGTTTTAAAGTATATTGTGATGCTTTCAGGGTTAGTCTTGGTTGTGTATTGATGCAGTAGGTAGAGGTTATAGAATATGCCTCCAAATAGCTTAAAACTCATGAGCAGAACTACTTGACCCATGATCTTGAGTTGTAAACAGTCGTGTTTACCTTACTGATTTGGAGGCATTATCTTTATGGAGTTTATGATGTGTTCACTCATCACATAAGTCTTTAGTATGTTTTAGGTCAGAAGGATCTAAATTTTTATTAGAGAAAGTGGCTAGAGTTTTTGAAATATTATGATATGAGTGTCTTATATCACCTTGGCAAGGCTAATATGGTAGCTGACACCCTTAACAGATTGTGTATGGGTAGTGTTTCTCCCGTGGAGGATGATAAGAAAAAGTTATTTCTTGAGGTTCATAAACTTGCTAGATTGGGAGTTTGGTTGGTTGATTTGATTGAAGGTAGTCTTTGGATTCAAAATAGTTCGAAATATTCTTTAGTAGATGAAGTGAATAAAAAAAGATATAGATTTTATTTTGCTTAAGTTGAAGGAAATAGTTCGAAACTAAAAGGTTGAGGTTTTCTCCCAAGGAGGGGATGATGTTCTTCGCAGTTAGGGCAAACTATATGTTCCAAATATGGATTATTTGAGGTAGTGGATGTTATACGAGGCTCATGGTTCTCGATATTTCTATTCACCCATGAGATAATAAGATGTACCGTGACTTGTGGGAAGTATATTAGTTGAATGGCACGAAGAAGGATATCACGAAGTTCATGGCTAAGTGTCCAAATTGCCAGCAATTTAAGGTTGAGCACCAGAGACCTAGCAGTACACTTCAGGAGTTTAGTATTCCTACTTATAAGTAAGAAGTGGTGAATATAGGTTTCATTATAGGGTTGCCTCGTACCCGTTGACATTATGATTTTATTTGGGTCATCATAGACCAAATGACTAAGTCAGCTCATTTATTGCCAGTTAATACTTTAGATTCAGCCGAAGATTATGATAGACTCTATCTTAGGGAGTTGCTGAAGTTGCATGGAGTCCCTTTGACCATTATTTTAGATAGAGGTACCCAGTTTGCCTTTTGTTTTTAAAAGTCTTTCAAGAAGGGTCTTGGTACCCAAGTTTATCTTAGTACAACTTTTCAATCGCTGACAGATGGTCAGGCACCATTTAGACCTTAGTGGATTTGTTGAGGGTGTGTGTAATTGATTTCAAGGGTAGTTGGTATGACCACTTGACTTTGATTGAGTTTTCTTTTAGTATTCAGATGGCCCCATTTGAGGCCCTTTATGGAAGGAGGTACAGGTATCTTATTGGTTGGTTTGAGGTCGGTCAGGATGCTATAATAGGGCCAAATTTAGTACATGAGGCAATAGAGAAAGTTTATCTTATTAGAGAAAGGCTAGAGATTTCCCAAAGTCATTTGAAATATTATGTAGATGTGAGGGAAAGGGAGCTTGATTTTGATATAGGTGATTCTATCTATTTAAAGATTCGCCCATGAAATGTATGAAGAGATTTGGCAAGAAGGGGAAGCTCAGTCCCTGCTATGTTGGACCTTCCAAAATTTTGAGTCGTTATGGAAGGGTAGCCTATAAGTTGGAATTCTTGCAGAGTTAGCATCGGTACATCCAGTCTTTTATGTCTCCTTTTTAAAGAAGTGCATTAGTGACCCAACATCAGTAGTCCCTCTAGAAAGGATTTGCATGGAAAATACCCTCTTTTATGAAGAGGTCCCAATTGAGATCCTTCATCATTAGGTTCGTAGGCTGAGGAATAAATAGGTCTCCTTAGTAAAGATTCTATGAATAAATCAGTCAGTTGAGGAAGCTACTTGGAAAGCAGAGGCAGATATGCTGGACAATACCCCAATTTTCCTATTCGAACTCAGTCCCAGCATGAGGTAATAGTTTCCTTAATTAATTAATTCTTTTACTTCTATTTAATTCTTCCATCTATTTTTCTGTCGTAGTACACATTCATAGGTTTAGTTCAATTCATGCATCTATCACAGATTCAAATATCAGTTCACGGTTTAGCTCATAAGTATTCAGTGTAAAATTTAAGCTTTTCACTAGCCTCTCAACCTAGTCAGTTTTATTCGAGGATAAATGATCCAAAGGGGGAGATATTATTATACTCCAAATTTTCAAGCTCTAGACCCATCAAAAGACAGGACATTGATTTAGCTTCCAAATGTCACTAGTCTCTCTTTAATCCGATATTGTGGATAAAGGTTATGGAAAATTTCCTAAGGGTCTGTCAACTGCCAGTGACAACGACCCTGACGATGACCCATTATCAGTCATAACGAGTAATTATGTTTATTTGTTGACACAATAGTGAAGGATCCTAAAATCTTTGACCATTGGTGACGAGTCCAACATTTGACTCGTCACCAGTCCTAACGAGTCGTAAGGTAGACCCATCGTCACAATAGAAAGAAGTCCAGAAATTAAATATCTAACCATAAATTATCTTAACAAACCATGATAATACCTAACAAGTCATTGGGAAGGGAGTCATTGCCATAACAGTAAGGACTCAAAACTTAGGACCTCAGATCACGAATCAGACCACGACTCGTGACCAGTTATAACGAGTCATTACCCGAGTCATGAAAATTATTTGCCAAACATTCCTAAATAATTTTAAAAGTGCTTTTAAGTCTTTTCCCATACTTTTAATACCAAGACCACGTCGTTTGGGCACTCCAACATCAACATCGAGAGTAAAATTTATCCTAACACCTCATAAACTCCAAAATCATTACACTTAGACAAAAAAAGAGAATTTCTTCTTCTCTAAAGTAAGTAGGGTTTCTTAAGAATAAGTTCAGTTACAAGGATTTCTCCAACACTTCCACCTTCATGTATGTGGGATTTCATTAATGGGTTTCTTCCACCCATTGAGTCCTAATATTTCTCAAACCTTTAAGTTGTTTTCTCCTCAAGTTTGGGTTCCAGGTCAAATATATGTTTTTCCTTAAATTTTATAGTTAATTCTTGTAAGAATCATGAATTCCCAGAGTATGATAAGATGTTGAGTTCTTGGACTTGTATTACGTTTCCCCACAAAATGTTCATTTAATATTATCATGTTTAGAGCTAATGGATTATGAACACCTGATACCAGACATACATCACTTTACATATTTTTGAGCAGTCAGATTATGCATGCATTACTATTTTTAGAATGATATCATGATGAGCATTTTATCTTATACTTCAGTGTCATTTAGTGGGGAGTCATACATAGCACTGAGTAAACGAAAGGATGACGTCTTTCCCGTTAGTTAGGCAGAGACCGTTAGTAGTAGTCCTTAAGTTCCAGAACTATGGTACCACCGTAGGTTACAAGGGTTACCCCGTTAGTAGAGTCATGATACCTTAGTCCTTCGGGATATTAATTTAGTGGATCTATGCAGTACCTTTGGCAATGTACTAGCACCTTTTAAACTGGGGTTATAGGTTGTACCCTAATTTTCTCATATTGGGGTATGTCGGTTATTGTTAGCTCGCATAGTCCTCAGTTCATTTTTAGTTTATGTTCTGTTTAGGTTTGCTTGACCAAGTATCCAAATATCTACTATTTCAGTATTCAGTTTATCCAACATATATTTATACTTGATTTTGAATTCAATTTACATGTTTAGTTTATATTAGCGAGTTTTGCCATCCCATATACTTAGTATATTCAAAGTAATGATTACATAATTTCCTATCCTATATTTTCTCATAATTTAGGTTTGGACGCCCAATATCAAAACAACACTTAGCATGTACCTGAGACACATTCAACAACAGTTATTGGTGAGTCTTCATCATGCTAGGCCAACTATCAAATATTTATTTTCTTTCAGTCTATTTCATTTTAGTTAGTTGGATTTAGTTGGGGGGTTTGTCCCAACAACTCATCATGTTTAGAGGCTTTCAGACAAATATTTAGATTATCAACATATTGGGTTGTCAGATAGTTCTATTTTCAGTTTTGATTGATATTCAATTTTGTATTTTTACTTTTACTAATTATTTCAATTAGCTTCCCCCTAGTATTTTGTTATTTTACTTATTATTCTAATTCATGATAGGCCATGGGTTAGCTTGGGGTCACTTGTGATCTTAGGCACCGTATTACCACTAAGGGGTAGTCTCGGGTCGTGACATAAAATCTGCTAGAGTATTACCTTCTCTATAAATGTGTGTAATGGTATCTTTTATTATTTACATGATCCTCTTTATTTCCTCAATTTTGTAGATGAATTCCCATGGTACTTGCCAAATTTCACATATTATGTTCACCATCACTAGAGAGACTTTATTTCCATCTTCTTTAAATTATTTGCCAAGCAGAATCTTAATGCCTCTTCTCTTGTTCAATGTCTATTTTCATTCCTAAGAAATCAGCCCTTGCATACTTTAGATTTCCATCATCATTCCTTATTACAAAGCCGTAAGATCCCAACCATGGATTACCTTTGCATGCTTCATTAATATTGCACTTAATTTTCCTTCTTTTGGTATAGACCACTTAACAACATAGCTATGTAGCCTTGTCTTGTATCTTCTTAGCTTAATCACCATTTCTTTCTATTCCTTAATAATATCGTTTATCTATGGGAACCTAAACCTCAATGTTTAATTTACAATTTGCATCACCTAGTTTATCATGAAATTGAGGCTTTGAGTTCTCTATGTCTTCTCTTATTCCTTCTTTTCCACAAGACCCACATAATGGTTGTATGCTTAACACTCAATATATATTGTAGCTTGATTGGTTCCTTAGTGTACCACCAAGTCTTGGTGATATATGAGATTTTCCTTCCCTCTATTTTAATACCTGTACAATCAACAAAATCTTTTACAGATTTTCAGCTATGAGAGCTATTAGAAATAAATTCTCCATGGTTTCTTGGTTGTAATTTTTGCAACACCAATATCTTGATACAATGTTTATTCTCATTTTTAATAGTTTATCATCAGTAGCAATATTTACTTTCCATGCTCTTCATAGGAAGAACCAAATTCTAGTTGGCATGCTTCTATTCCAGATCTTCTTGAAATCTTCTTTTTTTCCTTTCTTCTTCTCAGTATATCCCATGCAGACTTGGATAAAATGATTTTTTCTGATGTTGTCATCCACCATGCCTTATATTTGGTGTCTTTATTGTCTATAGGTCTTATGTTCTCCTTTATGTGTCCCATCATTTCTTCTTAGATATATGTTCTCAGCATTTCATGTGCCTTCCTCTATAATGAAGACCTTGACCTCTAAATCCTCTTCATCACTAATATTCTCCTCCAAGTAGTATAGAGCATCTAGCTTTGTCAAGTTGTCGAACCAAAAACTAGCATCCCAAAACTTGATTTACCACCATATGTTATGTTCCATCTTTTCTCTAACTTGTATCATTTTTCTCCATACATGTGAAACTCCAAAACTTTGAACAATTACTGGATGTTTATTTTTACAATACTTATTCCACATGAAATGACTCCACAATAATCTAGTTGTTATTCTAAAGTTCTACCATAATTTAGAAAAAATACCTCTGCAACTGTGTGCAATGATCTTAAACCAACACCACCTTCTTTATTTGAGTAACATAATTCTTTCCATGCCTCCCAATTCTTTCCTTTTGATTCACTAGTTTTGACACATAAAAATCTTGCCATAATCCTATGAATTTGATCAATCACCCTTTTAAAGAGATTCATGACTGACATTAGGTAAATTGACATTGATTGAAGATATTTCTAATTAGAGCATATCTCCCTTCATAAGTTAGTAACTTATTGTGCCAAGAGTTCATCCTTTTTGACACTTTTTTAATGGGATACTCAAAGAGAGACTTCTTCATCCTCCCATAGAAAACTGGACATTCCAAGTATGTAAAAGGAAGTGTACCAATTTCAATACAAGTTAAACTTCTCAACCTCTATTTATCTACCATTGAAGCCTTCTAATTTAAGTACATAAAACTTTTTAATAGGGTGATTAGTTGACCATAAATCTTTTCATATCCTTACAGCACTTTCATCATCTTGCTTACTGATTCTTTATAGCTAGTGTAATACCTCGCAAGATTCCAGGTATGTTTCCAACTATTCACCCAATGTTTAGAAGTACCAAAGCCATTTAATTTACTTTAAGTACAAGTGACATGGCCTTCTTAAGACACCAAGATTTTGAATATTTTATTTTTGGCTTTTCTGAGTTCAAAACATTGATTTATGAGTTGAAATATGTTCAGGGATGTTAAAAGGGTCATCCAGGAGAGTTTTGGAATTTTTGGAAGGGGTTCGGGGCATTTTTAGACCATGGAGGAAGAACGCCTTCATAGTTTTAACGTGTCATAGAGACTAGCCCTCTGTGATACACGACATGTAATGGAGGTAAGTCTCTATAATACACGCCAAGTCATGGAGGCTAGCCTCCGTGCCTCGGAGGCTATGAAATCTTGGTTTTTCATTTAGGCTTCAAGGGGGGATTTTGGTCTTTTCCCTTCTCCCTAAATACCCAACTGATATTTTAAAACATAAGAGGGGAATTATTTTCCCCATTCCTCATCAGTTAACAATGTAAGATCATTCCCTATTCTCAAGAACACAAAAATTAGAAGTTTCTCCCAAGAATTCATCCTTCAAGGTCCTAATTTAAGGTTTTCTTCAAGGATTCAGTCAACTCAGGTGTGTGGGATATTCATCAATGACTTTCTTCCACCTATTGAGTCCTCAAAAATCCCTTGTTTTCAAGTATAAACCTTTTTCCTGTAATGCCCCAAGATCCCATCTCGAGATGTCACACGGTGCTTATGGATCTGAAGGACCACAAGCTAACCCTTTACTGATATTTGTACCTGTACACTGCATAATATCTGAAATAAATGCAAAAACTGGCCATAAGGTTCAATATATCTGCACATACTCAAAACTGAAAACTGAATACTAATACATCAACATCCGTCTGAAAAGCCTCTAAACTGTCTGAACTGTGGAGTTAATGGGACATGTCCCCAACTAACTCCGTTAACTGAAAATACAAACAAAATCTGATGCAATAATAGTAAATTAAGATTCGTCCTCGAAAGAAGAGGACTCACTGCTACTGCTGCTGACTGGGACTGAACTGATGGGGATACTTTGGATCCTGTGCCTCTGAACCTATGGTATCAAATAAAACACCATAGCACAAATGCGTCAGTACAAAATTGTACCTAGTATGTAGACGAGGTAAGGATAAATACAAGGGCTTATGCATGAACATAACTTAACTAAATAATATGCAAAAGTTGGATTAGCATACATAAAGAATCTGTAATTACTGAACATACTGCGCATACTGTCACTAAGCATACTCGGAATAACTATGGTAACTGATATTGAATATACTGAAATTCTAAAATTTCTGGACATACCGAGATTATGAGTATCTGAAGCTTCTGAAACTAATACCAACCCTATCTAACAGATTGTCTCCAAATCTGCTAATAATATGAATAATTGACTGAAACTGAGATCAACCCTATCTAGCAGGTAGTCTCTGAATCTGTGGATAATAATACTACTTGATAACTGATTTTGAGATCTGATAACTGATTTTGAGATCGGCCTATCTAGCAGCGGATCTTTGAATTTGTAAATAATCATACTTGATGGCCTGTATCTAGCAGCCTTGCATTCTGTACACTGAACTGAGCTCTTTCTTGATGTCTAAGACTAATTCTGAAACTGAGACTGTGGGAAGCAGTCTTCTAACCGACATGCCCCACCTAGCTAAGTTGGGGTCCAACCTGTTCCCCAGTTAGAAGGGTGTCTGTACCGCGCCACCGGTAAAGACAACTTTATGTGACCCTCATCTATCAGGTACTCAAACAAGAATGGTGGAGCCCTTATCTAACAGGTCAAGCCACCTCATCTACCCTCAACTAATAGGTTTGATGTCTCAACCTATGTTGGCTACGTAGTTCAGGAGCGCAAGGATTGCTTATAAGAATCACACCCTCTACTAGTAGGCGAGTTCCTATCCTTGATCTCACTCGGTGCTGAATCCTACTCCCAACTAAAAGACGCTAATCTGATTCTTAACTAAACTTAGAATGAGATAAATCTGATACTGATTATGTTTCTCAAGAGATCTGACTGAGTTACGCTGAGATTACTTAGTTCTGTATCTGACAAAAAAAGGTATCGAATCATGGTATTTGACTGACGATACAGATCTTGAATAGATTACTCAAATCATTTCTGAGATTAGAATTGAATCATTTGAATACTATTAGATCTGAGCTGATTTACAGGACTGGGGCTATATTACTAGCGATACAGTGATTATAGAGATTTTAGAGATTACTGAGTTTTCTTATGTTCTGCACTTGTCTGAGGATACAGAGTTCTATAGTTCATTAAGTTCTAAGAATTGTGGCTCAATTGGAATTATCACGAAACTGACACGGGCGCTAGATAATAGCTCTATTATCGAGTATAAATACCCCCAGGACTCGATAACATAAAAGTAAAACATAATCATTCTTGCATCATCACGATCATCCATTCATCATCACAATCACCAAAGGCTCGCTTTAAGCATCTCGGAATAATAATCATATAATAACATAGGGAAAACATGCTATTAGATCGTACTCCATTCAAAAAGGTTTTTACCTCAACTATTTCATACCTATATCAGTCTTGACATATGTTTAGGTATCACATGGCTTAGGGAAACTTCATACTATCATGTCATAACTTACTTGCTAACCACTTGGCATGTATTAAAAACTTAGCATATGTCAAAGGGCACATAATTGGGGAATTTACTACTATCACATCTCCACTTGTTCACTAAAGTCCTTCAACAAACACTAGACATGCATAGGTTCAAACTTATTTGGGGATTTCACACTATCATGGTACAATTCATTAACTAGGGCATTTCGTGACACTCATAGTTCTCAAAGTCTTATACATGGAGGGGAGTGCATATAACAACATGCCATACGTCCATCGACCTAGCTTCACGAACATTTCATCAACAACCATAACACATAACAATATCTTAGAAGTCATTATTTTCATAAGGGTGTAGCATGCATTTGTCATTAGATCACAATTTAACTAGAATGCTTGATTTCTAGTCTCTTAGACATTTTATCGAACACCTTACATGCACAACTTAGGCATAAGTATAATAACCCAACTACTCATCATGAACAACCAAATTTACATGTTTCCAACTCATATATTATCATAGATTCATACAAACCACATAAATATCCCATCTTGGAGATCATTCAACATCAACAACAAGTATATAATCCATTTACCACACAAATACCACATACTAAGGCCAAGACTTAATTCTTGTAGACAAACATGAATCACAACTCACAAGAATCATTAAAAATTCATAAACATAAATCTTGGAGATTTAGAAAAGGGTACTTGATCTTCTTGGATGAAAGGGACCCAAGAATCAACATCTACATACCTTGGGGAAATTTCTTTCTTGAAGGTTCTTGGAGAGATTCTTGATTTCTTGACTTCTCTTGATTTTTATTGAAGAAGAAATAAGGGTTTTGATCTTGGAAATAAACCCTAATTTGATGTTTTGGATGAAGGAGAATTTATGATCTTTGATTTGGGGTGATTGGGTATTAAATAGGGTGAAAAATGACCCAAAAATCCCTTTAAAATGATGCTTCAGCGCTGTCTCGGACAATTCTGACGGTCAAAGTGACGGACCGTCACTTTGGTGACTAACCGTCACTCCCACCATCACTTTTGGTCCATAAAAGGCCCTCACTAATTCAGTTCTGACGAACAAAGTAGCGGTCCATCACTAACTTGATGGTCCGTCAGCTTGTCCGTTACTCCTAGACAGCTCCGACAGCTCTCAGTAAAACGACCATAACTTCTTACTCCGATATCAGATTTTGGAAAAATAGGTATCGTTGGAAATATAATTCAATAATATATCTGTTGGTAGTTCATGATCTCAAAAATTCTTTGTAATGGGAGATATACTCGTTTGAAGTTGACTATGGTAATGTCCTTCTCAAGAATTCAATCGGTAAGGGATGTTTTGATTCATCTAATAGATAGGACATATTTAAGGCCTTAATACACATCAAACTTGATCATAAAAATACCAAATCACTAAGATTTATTTAACATGAGCTTGAATCATGGTTCTACTATCAGTTGGGATTCTCGGGGTATTACATTTCCCTCTTTTCATGAAATTTTATTGTTAAGCATGAATTTACTCAATGTGCTCTTAATAGTTTTGAATAAAAACCATACATTATATTTCCCCTTGTGAATTATACTCTTACATGCTTTATAATCTAAGTCACACATATCATATTCAATTGATACCATGTCAATTTATAAGGTTATGAAATAAACCATGTGAGTATGTTGTCCTCATAAGTTTAACATATTTCCATACTCATAATCATGGATTTCATCAGTTTAATGACACATACTATGTTTTGGGTCTACTAATCATGAATTTTCTTAGAAGATTATGATGATGTTATTGTACTAAAGTATTGTTCAGTGCTGGTAGGTTATGAACACCCAATACATATATGTTTATACATGTTTCAGATTTTTAAGTTTCAAGTTAGTCAGATCATGATTTTATCATCATATTTAGATGATCATATTCATGTTGAGTAATTATCAGTTACGAGTCTAGTTAACTTAAATCTGTACTAGTATCTGTTCAATTATAAAGAGGATTTAGCACCAAGCGAACCTAGGGATGAAAAATCACCCTCTAGTAAAGGACTGAGACCTTTAGTACCAATTCCTTAGTTCCAAAACTACATAGCCAGTGTAGGTTGTGAGATTTCACCCAACGGTAGAGGACGGGCACACTCTTAGGGGTCACCCTCTAGTAGAGGACTGACACCCTAGTCCTTCGATACATCAAATTAATAGATCCACATAGCCAGTGTTAGTACCTATGGCAAGGTACTGACACCGCTCCTACTGGGGTTATAGGTTAAACCTCATTAGCTCATATTAGGGCATGGTAGTTACATGATGGAACCTACGATTTCAGTTAGTATTCAGATTATATCAACTCAGGTTTGTATGATTAAGTCTTCAGTTTATCAGCTATTCAGTCAATCAGTTTTACAGATTATTTCAGTACATGTTTTACTTGGTCTTTCATTCATTTTATTCATGTTCAAAAACCATACATATTTCTGTTAGTCCTTATCTCATGTACTAGTACATTTAAAGTATTGACCGCATACTTTTTTGGTGCTATGTTGTTTTATAACATAGGTTCAGACGCTTAGTTCCCCGATCGCCCTTAGTCAATTCAGTATCACTCAAAAATAGTTGTGGTGAGTCCTTATCCATCGAGGATAATTTATTTACAATTATTTTTAGTATTTCCTTTATTTCAATTAATCGGAGTTAGTTGGGGGTTCTTCTCATCAACTCCTCATGTTTTAGAGGCTTTTAGATGTTCATATTTTTTTTCAGTTTTATTTGCAGTTTTAGACACGTTTGATATTATTTCAATATTTCATATTGAGAGAGTATTTATCATTTTAACTTCCACATATGATTCTTGTATTATTATTTTATTCAATTCTCACAGCAGGTACTAGATCATGGGTTACCTTAAAGCACCGTGTTACGACTAGGAGGTAGCCTCGGGTCATGAAAAATCTTGGTATTAGAGCCTAAGATTTTAAAATGTCCTAGGGTGTATGAAATATGAATTGAGTAGAGTCTTGTACATGGGTCTGAAGTGCGCCACACTTATGGGCAAGAGAATATGAGATGTTTTAGGAAAGTTTCCCTTTTTTCAGTATTCATGTCGTGCAAAAGAGTGTGAGATATATTGAATTCCTTTTTATAACTCATTCTTCATCCGTTTATAGAAAACATATCCCATAATAAATAACAAAAGAAGGAACGAGGATCATCCCACACCACCTGTTCAGGAAGACCCTCTGAACGAACATGTTTCCCATGTCAAATTTAGGACTGCTTTCACTATTTTGGCATAAACTATGGCTACATAAAATAACCATTAGGCTATTTCCCTATATAATCCAATAGTAGGCATGATAGCAGCTAGGATCTGAGACTTCATTTAGATGAATTCTCCATTGTTTTCTAGATCCAAATCTGAGGAGGATCCGTAGGTGTTTCTAGATGGTGTGCAGAAAGTGAAAGATATCATGGGTGTTACTTCTAGAGAGAGTAATGATTTAGATAGTTACCAATTGTAAGGAGTGGCCCATATATGTTTCAAGCAGTGGAAGAAGGAAAGAGGTGTTAAGGTAGGGCCTATAGAGCGAGAGGAGTTTGTTAAGGCCTTCTTAGATACGTTTTTCCCACTCATATTAATGGAGGACAAGGTATAGGAGTATATAAATATAAAGTAGGGTAACATGAGTGTAAAGGAGTACTTTCTCAGTTTACCTGTTGGTGAGGTAGGATCTGACTATGGTGACTAATTCGAGGGCCTGAATGAGTAAGTTTCTATCTAGGGTTTCAAAGGATGTGGTTAAGGATTGCATAACAACTATGTTGGTTAAGGATATGGATTTTTCTAGATTGACGGTCCATGATTAGTAGATTGTGAAGGAGAAGCTCAAAAAAAGGAATAGGAGAATAAGAGGGCCAAAACCGGTAGCTTCAACTTCTCACAACAAATGTCTGATTATAGAAATCATACTTAGTTCTACTAAAAATATTTAGCTCCAACCTCATCTTTATCCAGTGCGCCAGTGCCTAAGTTTAGGCAGGATAATAAGGATAGAGCGTAAGGTTCTAAGTCAAAAGGAAGTGTAAATAGTAGTCGTATGAATCCACTTTGCAGGAGATATAGTAGAAACCATTTGCAAGAGTGCTAGGAAGGCAGTGATATGTGTTTTGTATATGGAAATCCATGCCATAAGATCAGGGATTGCCTGGTGGTTTCCCAGAAGGGAAAGGATTTTTGTCAACAAGGTTAGTGTAACCTTTCATTAGCTCTAGCAGGTCACCGAACTCAGTAGGGCGCAATCTCTAGCCACTAGTGGGCAGTGTCATAACTAAATTTATGATCTCCAAACATGACAGGATTATAAAAGTTCTCCTAATGTGGTTTCAAGTATGTTACAAGTCTTTCACCTTCACGTTTATGCATTTTTAGACCCTAGAGGTTCACTTTCTTTTGTGACTCCTTATATAGCTATAGACTTCGGTATTAGTCCTGATATATTAGTAGAGTCCATCTCAGGGTATACCCTAATGGGTAGTTTTGGTATAGCTAAATGGGTATACAAAAATTGCTCGGTCACAGTGTCTTAAAAATTTACTTTAGTTTATCTCATGGAATTAGAAATGACTGTCTTTGATGTTTTTCTCAGCATGGATTGGATCCAATCGTGCTACGCTTTAGTTGACTATACAAATAGAATAGTATAATTCCAGTTTCCTAATGAACCTGCCATTGAATGAACGGGTAGTACTTTAGTGCCTATAGGTTGATTTAGCTCTGATCTTAAGGAAGGAAAGATGATATCCAAGGGTTGTATTTAACATCTCATCTGATTCAAAGACTCGAATTCTAAAACTCTAGGTCTTGAGTTAGTTCCAGTAGTGAATGAGTTCTCAGAAGTGTTCCCTGAAGATCTTCCCAGAGATCTTCTTGAGAGGGAAATTGACTTCATAATAAATCTCCTCCAAGATACCCAGCTTATCTCAATTCCACCTTACAAAATGGATCCAGTTGATCTTATAGAATTGAAGGATCGGTTGAAAGATCTCTTAGATAAGGGTTTCACCAGTCCTAGTGTTTCTCTATGGGGTGCTTCAGTTCTCTTCGTGCACAAGAAAAATGGTTCCCTCAGAATGTGCATTGACTACCGTTAGTTGAACGAAGACATAATAAAGAATAAGTATCCCCTCCCTAGGATTGATCACTTGTTTGAACAACTTCAGGGTGCAAGATATTTCTCTAAGATAGACCTCAGATCCAGCTATCATCAGCTTAGAGTTAGAGAATGTGACATCTCGGGACAACCTAAAATTCTAGTTATGTTTTTTGGATTAATGAATGCTCTTATAGCATTTTTGGACTCGATAAACATAGTGTTCAATCAGTACTTGGAAATTTTGTCATTGTCTTCATAGATGTCATCCTCTTCTATTCTCGTAGTGAAGGTGATCATGCATACCATTTGAGGATTGTGTTGTAGACCCTTAAGGATCACTAGTTATTCGCTAAGTTTAGCAAGTGTGAATTTTGGTTGAGATTAGTATCTTTCCTTGGTCACATAGTTTTCGGTGATGGTATTCGAGTTGATCCTCAAAAGACCGAAGTAGTGAGAAACTAGACTAGAACTATCTCTTTATCAGATATCAGGAGTTTCTTGGGTTTAGATTATTACTATAGATGGTTTGTTGAAGGATTTTCTTCTATTACTTCTCCTATGTCTTGAATGACTTAGAAAAATGTCAAATTTCAGTGGTCAAATTCCTACGAGAAGAGTTTTAAGGAGTTAAAGACTCGACGCACTTCTGCTTCAGTATTGACTTTAACAGAGGGTTCAGATGGTTTTGTAGTCTATTGCGACGCTTCTAGAGTTTGTCTTCGTTATGTATTGTTGTAGCAAGGTAAGGTCACAGCCTTTCCTCTAGACAACTTAAACCCTATGAGAAGAATTACCTAACCCATGACCTTATGTTAGCAACAATTGTCTTTTCCATAAATATTTGGAGGCATTACCTTTACGGGGATCATGTTAATATTTTTATGGACCATAAGAGTTTACAACATGATTTCATAGAAAAAAACCTAAATCTCTGTCATAAAAGGTGGCTTTAATTGTTGAAGAATTATGATATAAGTGTGTTTTATCACTCAGGTAATACCCCGCATGTTACTAAGCTAGGAGACAAACCATTTTTCCTACATATGAAATATCCTATCCTGTGATTTATACTTGAGTACATGAATTACAATGAGTATCCTAGCAATAAGATATCTTATGAGGCGTTAAGAATGTTCATATGAGTCACTTAAGGTAATACAAGCTAAGAGTTTTTGAATCTATCAAGTTTTAGTGTTCAATTTTGTAAGGGTCATATTTGAATAAGTATAACTCGATGTTAATGTGGTATTTCTACCCACAAAATTGTAGAGAATCGAATTAGATTTCCAACGATACCAATTTCTCCTTAATCCACTACCCGAGCGAAAAGTTATGCCCATTTTCGTGAGAGACAGTAAGGATAGGCGATTGGTTAGGCGCCGCCCAACCTAGCTTGGGAAATTACTTGGGCGCCACCTAAGTCAGTTCCAAGTGTCAAAAACACTCTGTTTTGAGTTATTTTAAGGGTAATTAAGTCTTTTAACACTCCTTACACGTCCCTAAACTTAACCTTACAAAATATATAGTTTCTAAACATATTACAACCCTATTAACATCTTAAAGCTCATCATCCAAGAGAACTAAAAGAGAAAAACAACTAGGGTTGTATAATTAAGCTTGAAGATCCGATTTCAAGGAAATTCCTCCATCAATCATCAAGAATCTTCCTTCTAAGGTATGCGTGAGTTGATTCATGGACTTCTTTCATCCATGAAGCTTAAGAACCATCTTCTAAATTATGTATTATGAGGTTTATATTGTTGGTGGTTGATGTTCATGTGGTTGGAGTTTGATGATGCCTAAGATGGGATCTTTGTATGTTTTGTGTGAGGATATGATGGTATTTAATGTATAAATATGTGAAATTGGTGGTTGAATATTTGTAATCTTAATGAATCCACCTATGCCTAAGATGTGCATGTAAGGTGTTTGTGAAAATACCTAAGGGAATAGAAATCGTGCTTTTATGACATAATAAGTCCTAAATGACTATTCCATGTTCTAAGTTTATGTTCAACGTGATCCCCATGCTATTGTCTTGAATTGAAGATGTTGTATGAGATGCTCATGATATTGTTGTGATATGTAATGACCATGTTATTGAAGCCATACAAGTATATACATGTTGTGTGCATTCCCGATCATGTGATAGTTTGTTGAGAATCATTCTTATTATGAAATCCTTACTTATGATATTGTTAATTATGGACTCTACTCTTATGATCAAGTCAGTCATTTGTATTAGTTTCCTTCTATCGAATCCCGGGGATACTTGTACCTAAAAACAATAGTTGTGTGCCTAGAGTTAGTGTCATGTTTCAAGACATCCTCAGTCAAGCTATGTTCCATAGATTACAGTTAGTCATGTGACTCAGGAAAGACTCAGAAATCTCATGAAAACTCAGTACTCAGTAAGATCGGCAATATCATGACTTAGCTAGATATCAAATGTTAGTAGTGTTCTGTCTGTCCAAGGAACTCAGTAAACTCAGAATCAGTTTAGTTCAGTTAGTCAGTTCAGCTCAGTTAATCTGTTCAGTGTCTTTCAGTTGGGAGTTGGAACTAGCATCGAGTGAGTATGGGGATGGCGGTTTCCCCGTCAGAGAGGTAGAATTGTTAGCAGCAATCCATGTACTCCAAAATTGCATAGCCAGCGTAGGACAGGAGTCACCCATCAGATTAAGGCTAAACTTAACTATTATATTGCCTTAGGCTTGATTTCCTATTCAGGGTCACCCGTCAGAGAGGCTTGACCATAGAAGAGGTCTCTACCCGTGGCACGGTATTGGCACCCTTCTAATCAGGGCAAAGATTTGACCTCACCAGTTCAGTATCGGGGTATGTCGGTTAGGTTACTACCTCCCACAGTCACAGCCACAGTCATAGTCACAGTCACAGTTACAGTTACAGTTACAGTATCAGTCTTCAGAGTAGAAATTAGGAATCAGGACTGTCAGATATAGTCATCGATCTCAGTATGAAACTCAGATAGTTCCATTGGTTCCTGGATCATCCCGTCAGATAGGCTTGGTCCAATATTCAGATACTTATTATTAGATCTAGAGGTCACCCGACAGACAGGCTTGATCTTAATCTCAGATTCAATTGAGTATTCTCATTATCAATTTCAAAAATTACTCGTTAGCTAGGACTGATCTCAGACTTAGATGTTCAGATACAGTTTGGAACTCAGATAGTGCCATTAATTCCTGTATCATCCCGTCAGATAGTCTTGGTCCCATATTCAGATGCTTATTATTAGATCTAGAGGTCACCCGGCAGACATGTTTGATCTCAATCTCAGATTTAGTCGAGTATTCTTATTATCAATTTCAGAGATCACTCGTTATCTAGGACTGATCTCAGACTTAGATCTTCAGATATAGTTTGGAACTCAGATAGTTTTCCCCAGAATTAGGACTGTTAGATACAGGCATTCATATTATCAGTTATTAGAACTCATATTATCAGATATATCAGTTATCAAAATTTAGTTATCATTCATGATATGTTATCAGTAAATACATGTCATCAGTAGTCATACTCAGTAGTCATGTTATCACGAGCTCAGTTTCAGGACTGTTATATACGGTCAATCAAATCAGTTCTTCATAATCAGAACTATCAGAAACAATCATCCCTTTATTAGTAATATAGTATCAGTCACCCAGTATTCAGTAATACAGAATCAGTTCCTCACTTATTAGTGAATTACATATCAATATCAGTAAACTCAGTCATTCAATATCTCAGCATCAGTAAGCTCATGTTGTCAGTATTCAAACTCAGTAGTCAGTGTCTCCATGAGTTCAGTAGCAGTTACGTATGTATGTATATATGTATGTATTCTCACGTTCATATTTGTCAGCATGTTTATGCATATAAATCCCATGCATTTAGCCTACCCCCACGTATACTCAGTACTTTAGTTGTACTGACGCATATGCGCTATGGTGCTTTCTTTTTATGTTACACCATAGGTTCTTAGGTGCAGATTCCAGATCAGCAGTAGCAGTTCAGTAAGTAGTGAGTCCTCATCTTTCGAGGACATGATCATTACATTTATTATTCCAGTATTTTAGTTTATTTTTAGTTTAGGGAGTTAGTTGGAGACATGTTCCTTCAACTCCTTATTGAGACAGTTTAGAGGCTTTCAGACGATTATGGAGTTTTTAGATTTATACTTTAGTATTTTTAGTTTGGTTTTGGTACTGTGATACCACCTTTTTCAGATATTTTATTATTCAAGATTGAACCTTACGCCCTCTTTGTTCATGTTTCCATATTTTATATGAATATTATGCAGGTACATGTATAGATATCAGTCATGGGTTAGATTGTGGTCCTTTGGGATTATGAGCACCGTGTAGCATTCCGGATTAGTAAATCGGGGTGTTACAAATATGGTATCTGAGTCTAAGGTTCAATAGAGTCCTAGGAAGTCTGAAAGCCGCATCTAGAAGAGTCTTGTACATGGGTGTGTTGCGCGCCACATTTATGTACACAAGGCTATAAGATGTTTTAGCAACAGTCTCTCTTCTTTCAGTATTCATGTCGTGCCAGTGAGCAGTCATATTTGTATAGCTTGTTTTCTCATCCTTGCATCTATTCATGCTATCCAAAATCTCAGAGAATGTAACTATTTTAAGGTAGAACCTCCTAGTAGTTGCAAGTTCATTCCATCTCATGCATTAGTTTCAGATCCCCGAAGTTTAGTTATAATCTATTTCATAGATGCCCTGTGCATCACCGTAGTATCTCAGCAAGGTAAATATTCCTAGAGGGACATAGTGTCCTAAGGGGGAGATACCCCATCCTTTTCTTGATGCTTTCATGTTCTCGTTATAAATTAGTTATCAAGTGCCATGGCATAATCAGTCAAGCTTTCAAGAGTCAGATCAGTCAGATATTTAGGCATTAGATATACGTGTTCAGTAGAGAAAGTACTATTTATCAGTAACTTCACTCATACATTTACATATCATGTCAGTCATGTAATCATGCATCAGATATGCATGGATTCAGTCTTTCAGTTGTGCATCAGATATACATTCTCATTTTGAGAAAACTCACTTTATTAGAATCCTCAGTCTTATATTCATGAATCAGCTTCCCATGCATCAGATATGCATGTTTAGTATGTTGTGCTCAGCTTTCAGTCATGTCAGTCATGAACCTATGTTTCAGTAGTATATGTCTTATATGTACTTCATCTTATTATCTCTCCCACCTCAGTTAATTTCCATTCGAGGATGAATGTTCACAAGGGGGAGATATTGTAATACCACACATGTTTCTAAGCTAGGAGACGAACCATTTTTCCTGCATATAAAATCTCCTATCCTATGATTCATACTTGAGTACATGACTTACAATGAGTATCCTAGCGATAAGATAGATTATGATGCGTTAAGCATGTTCATATGAGTCACTTAAGGTAATACAAACTAAGAGTTTTTGAATCTATCAAGTTTTAGTGTTCAATTTTGTAAGGGTCATATTTGGATGAGTATAACACGATGTTCATGTGGTATTTCTGCATATTTCTACCCAATAAATTGTAGAAAATCAAATTAGCTTTCCAATGATACCAATTTCACTTTAATCCAATACCCGACCAAAAAGTTATGCCTATTTTCGTGAGAGACAGTAATGATAGGCGATTGGTTAGGCGCTGCCCAACCAAACATAGGCGATTGGTTAGGCACCGCCCAACCTAGATTGGGAAATTACTTGGGCGCCGCCTAAGTCAGTTCCAAGTGTCAAAAGCACTCCGTTTTGAGTTATGTTAAGGGTAATTAAGTCTTTTAACACTCCTTACACGTCCCTAAACATAACCTTACGAAATATATAGCTTCTAAACATATTACAACCCTATTAACATCTTAAAGCTTATCATCCAAAAGCACTAAAAGAGAAAAACAACTAGGGTTGTATAATTAATCTTGAAGATCCGATTTCAAGGAAATTCCTCCGTCAATCATCAAGAATCTTCCTTCTAAGGTATGCGTGAGTTGATTCATGGAATTCTTTCATACATGAAGCTCAAGAAACATCTTCTAAATTATGTACTATGAGGTTTATGTTGTTGGTGGTTGATGTTCATGTGGTTGGAGTTTGATGATGCCTAAGATGGGATCTTTGTATGTTTTGTGTGAGGATATGGTGGTATTTAATGTATAAATATGTGAAATTGGTGGTTGAATATTTGTAATCTTAATGAATCCACCTATGCCTAAGATGTGCATGTAAGGTGTTTGTGAAAATACCTAAGGGAATAGAAATCATGCTTTTATGACATAATAAGTCCTAAATGACTATTCCATGTTCTAAGTTTATGTTCAACGTGATCCCCATACTATTGTCTTGAATTGAAGATATTGTATGAGATGCTCATGATATTGTTGTGATATGGAATGACCATGTTATTGAAGCCATGCAAGTATATACATGTTGTGTGTATTCCCGATCATGTGATAGTTTGTTGAGAATCATTCTTATTATGAAATCCTTACTTATGATATTGTTAATTATGGACTCTACTCTTATGATCAAGTCAGTCATGTGTGTCAGTTTCCTTTCATCGAGTCGTAAGAGTACTTGTACCTGAAAACTATAGTTGTGTGCCTAGATCTAGTGTCTTGTTTCAAGACATCCTCAGTCAAGCTATGTTCCATAGATTGCAGTTAGTCATGTGACTCAGGAAAGACTCAGAAATCTCATGAATACTCAGTACTCAGTAAGATCGGTAATCTTATGACTTAGCTAGATATCAGATGTTAGTAGTGTTCCGTCAGTCCAAGGAACTCAGTAAACTCAGAATCAATTCAGTTCAGTTAGTCAGTTCAGCTCAGTTAATCTGTTCAGTGTCTTTCAATTGGGAGTTGGAACTAGCATCGAGCGAGTATGGGGATGGCGATTTCCCCATCAGAGAGGTAGAACCGTTAGCAGCAATCCCTGTACTCCAGAACTGCGTAGCAAGCGTAGGACAGGAGTCACCGGTCAGATTAAGGCTAAACTTGACTATTATATTGCCTTAGGCTTGATTTTCTATTCAGGGTCACCCGTCAGAGAGGCTTGACCATAGCAGAGGTCTCTACCCGTGGAACGGTATTGACACCCTTCCAATCAAGTGAAAAAATTAGACCCCACCAGTTCAGTATCGGGGCATGTCGGTTAGGTTACTACCTCCCGCAGTCCCAGCCACGGCCATAGTCACAGTCACAGTTACAGTTACAGTTTCAATATCAGTCTTCAGAGTAGAAATCAGGAATCAGGACTGTCAAATACAATCATCGATCTCAGTAAAGAACTCAGATAGTTCCATTGGTTCCTGGATCATCCCGTCAGATAGGCTTGGTCCCATATTCAAATGCTTATTATTAGATCTAGAGGTCACCCGACAGACAGGCTTGATCTCAATCTCAAATTCAGTCGAGTATTCTCAGTATCAGTTTCAGAGATCACTTATTAGCTAGGACAAATCTCAGACTTAGATGTTTAGATACAGTTTGGAACTCAGATAGTGCCATTGATTCCTGGATCATCCCGTCAGATAGGCTTGGTCCCATATTCAGATGCTTATTATTAGATCTAGAGGTCACCCAGCAGACAGGCTTGATCTCAATCTCAGATTCAGTCGAGTATTCTCATTATCAGTTTCAGAGATCACTCATTAGTTAGGACTGATCTCAGATTTAGATGTTCAGATACAGTTTGGAACTCAGATAGTTTTCCCCAGAATTAGGACTATTAGATACAGTCATTCATGCTATCAGTTATCAGAACTCCCGTTATCAGATATATCAGTTATCAAAATTTAGTTATCATTCATGATATGTTATCAGTAAATACATGTCATCAGTATTCATACTAAGTAGTCATGTTATCATGAGCTTAGTTTCAGGACTGTTATATATGGTCAATCAAATCAATTCTTCATAATCAGAACTATCAGAAACAATCATTCATTTATCAGTAATATAGTATCAGTCTCCCAGTATTCATTAATACAGTATCAGTTCCTCACTTATTAGTGAATTACATATTAATATCAGTAAACTCAGTCATTCAGTATCTCAGCATCAGTAAGCTCATATTGTCAGTATTCAGACTCAGTAGTCAGTATCTTCACGAATTTTGTAGCAGTTACGTATGTATGTATGTATGTATGTATATATGTATTCTCACATTCATATTAGTCAGCATGTTCATGCATATAAACCCCATGCATTTAGCCTACCCCCACGTATACTCAGTACTTTAGTTGTACTAACACATTTGCGCTATGGTGCTTTATTTTTATGTTACACCATAGGTTCTTAGGTGTAGATTCCAGATCAGCAGTAGCAGTTCAGTAAGCAGTGATTCCTCATCTTTCGAGGACATAATCGTTACATTTATTATTCCAGTATTTCAGTTTATTTTTAGTTTAGGGAGTTAGTTGGAGACATGTTACTTCAACTCCTTATTCAGACAGTTTAGAGGTTTTCAGACGATTATGGAGTTTTTAGATTTAGACTTTAGTATTTTCAGTTTCATTTTGGTACTGTGGCACCACCTTATTTCAGATATTTTATTATTTAAGATTAAACCTTACATCCTCTTTGTTCATGTTTCCGCATTTTATATGAATATTATGCAGTTACAATTACAGATATCAGTCATGGGTTAGCTTGTGGTCCTTTGGGGTCATAAGCACTGTGTAGAATTTCGGTTCAGAAAATTGGGGTGTTACAATTTCAGTACATGAATTACTTGAACTTGCATTTGTTTTACATATTCATGCATTCGTGTTCAGTATCCATGCATATTTAAGTTAATCCCTATCTCATGTACCAATACATTTAAAGTACTGACGACATACTCTCATTTGTGCTATGTTGTCTTATAACATAGGTTCAGAAGCTCAATTCCCCGATCAGCCTTAGTCTGTTCAGTATCACTCAAGAACTGAGTCCTCATCCATATAGGACATGTTATTTATAGTTTTATTTAGTAGTTTCTTTATTTAAGTCAGTCGGAGTTAGTTGGGGGTTTGTCTCATCAACTCCTCATGTTTTAGAGGCTTTTAGATGTTTAGACTTGTTTTTAGTTTTATTAGCAATTTCAAACACATTGGGCATTGTTTCAGTATTTCATCTTGATAGAGTTTTTGTTAGTTTAACTTCTGCAAATGATTCTTGTATTATTATTTTATTCAATTCCCACACCGGGTACCAAATATGAGTTAGCTTGGGGTCACTTATGTCTTTAAGCACTGTGTTATGACTAGGGGTAGCCTCGGGTCATGTCAGCTAGAGAAAAATAATATTGTATCATTAGCATAGGATAAATGATCAATCTTCTCACTCTATTTAGGTAATCCAAAACCTGTAACATCATTATTTGTGTTCAACTTATTTAAACTCCCAACAAGAACTTTTGCTGAAATTATGAACAATGTGGAGGAGAAAGGATCTCCCTGTTTTAAATCTCTAGATGAGGTGGAAAAAACAAAAAGGTTTCCATTAACTAGTACTGAGTACCAGTTTCTTGAAATAATTCTCCAAATCATATCTATTATCCTTTCTAAAAAACAAAAATTTTTGATCTCCTTTACTAGAAAAAACCATGAGACCGTATCATAGAATTTTTTCATATCTAGTTTAACAACTAGATTAAGGTACTTATTTCTCTTTTTTATGTCTCTGTTGATCTCTTGAGCTAACAATACATTCACTGCTATACTTTTTTCTTTCTTAAATCCAATTTGGTTCTTTAAGATGAAAGCAGGGGGAGAAGTAATACAATTCTTTCATGAATGACTTTAGATATTACCTTGTTTATGTAAGTGCTGAGGCTGATTGGTCTTAGATCTGTGAACTTCTCCATCTTTTCCATTTCTAGAATTAAGACTAGATTTGCATGTATGATGTATCTAGGAAACTCTATTCCATAAAAAATGTCCATCATAGCAAGAACCATGTCCTTTCTTATTATGTCCCAACAAGTTTGAAAAAAATCACCTTAGAAACCATCAGTAACTCTTGGACTTTTTTTTAAAGATAAAACTACATTTTTTACTTCTTATGATGTAAGGGTTTTGTCCATGTCTCTCTTTTGTTCCTCTGTGATGATTATTGGGATGTAATTTCTCATATTATCCTCTCTCTCATGACCTATTTTTATAAATTGATACTCAAATACCTTGACAGCCTCCACTTATTTCTTGTGTCTCTTTCAATATCACCCCTTACTTAGTTACAATCTCTTTCAACTTTAGCTTTCTTCTTCTCCTTTAACATAAGAGTAAAAAAATTATGTTCTTATCTCCTTCTCTAAACCATGTCATTCCAGCTTTTTGTTTCTAGTATTCCTCTCCTATTTGGTATTTTTTTAGTTCCTCTTCCACTTCAAATAGTTCTTTTCTGTTAGCCTCTATGTTATTGCTTCTATTTGGACTTTATTAGCTCTCACCAACTCCTCCAATGTTGCTACTTTCTGGAAGAAATTTCCATAAGTTTATTTGTTCAATTTCACCAATTCTTTCTTGAGAATCTTTATTTTTTCATGTACAATCTAAAAAGGGTTGCCCTGAATTTCCATAGTCTCATTTATCTCTACCATCTCCTTAAAATTATAATGTTTTGCCCAAGTGTTCAAGAATCTAAATAATTTTTCATCCTTCTCTATATTGGCATTACAACAAAAATGTAGTGGGGCATAATTATATCCTTGTCTTATTAAGGGTTTCAACTTGCTAATATCCTTTCTAGTCTTTTCAATATGCATTTCTGCCCCACTCTTCCATTCCATCAAGTGTAATTACTACAAATATACTTCAAGTCTATCAAAGTACAAGAGATAGTTCATTGTACAAAATCTATAGTTTCATGATGAGGTACTAACAAACCTCCCCATTTATCTAAAATATCCATTATAACATTAAAATCACACCAACTATTTATGGTTTGTTTATATTAAGACTATTGCTCTCTAGATCATCCCACAATTCTAGTCTCTCAATAGCACTGTATCTAGCATAAACTCAAGTGATCCAAATCTCCTTCAACATACTATTATCTAGAAATTTGATGTTAATTTATTGGTAGCTCTTTGTAATTACCTTACTTTCCCATTCTTGTCTCCAAAAAATCCATATCTTGGCTGAGCTGTTTACAGTGGTATTTTCCATCTTTAGTTTATTTTTGTATTCTTCTAATTATTGTGGCCCTTGAAAAATTCCAAATAGGGAAATATATCCATCCTTGTTTCTTTTATTTAGCTCAATTATCTCTCAACAGATTTTTGCGTGTTAAGGACCTAATATTCCAAAAAGTATTTTGTCAATCATTGTTTAACCAAGGGGTTTGAAGAACTACTCCTTGTTGTCCTTACGATGCCTTTTTTACTAGTTTTTTTCCTTCGTTCAGTTGTTATAAGTTCCTGGGAGAAAGGTATGCCTGTTTACTCACTTTCGTTATATTCTCAAGGAGACCATAATCTTTTTCTTCATTCATTCTTTTTACCTATGCCTATGTCATTTGGAGCTATTGCAATTAAGATGTGGCCTCATTATTAGTTGATTTTACTACTTCCAATTTTTGTGCCATACTCTTCTTAGGTGATTTTCCTTTGTTGATCTTTTGTGTTATTTCTAGTAACACCATTATATTCTTCAGTCCTTCTTCTGCCCCTTTACTCGATTGTGATTCAACTGTTTCTACCATTTCTTTTATAGGACTCTTAATATCATCTTTTTTTCCATCTTTTTCATACATGCTTGTGCCCTCTATATTTGTTTCTTTATTCAGATCTATGGTATTCTTAAGTAGAGGAATGGCTTGACCATCTCCAAAGACTTCTTCAACCCATTTTTTGGTATTCTTTGTCTGTTCTGCCATTTTGATTTTGTTGGTGTCTTTTGTGCATTCTTCATTTATCTCACCATCTTTTTCTTCTTGTCTATTTAGAGCACCAAATTTATTTGTTATTGTTTTTATAACTTCCTCCTCATTGTCTTTTTCTCTTTTGTTCTATCTCTGTGATATTGCACCCTTATAATTGTATCTTCCTCTGCTTGCAATATTCCTTTGCCTCTATTCCTTAAACTGATTTTCTTTCTTCTTTTCTTTATCTATTTGCTCAACCTTTTTTGGTACCTTGACTTACTCCTTCCCTTTGACTTCCTTTTATTCCTCTTCCTTGTTATCTAGTTCTTCCTCCTTAGGGTATAGTTATGGATGAAGAAAAAAGTATTCCTTCTCGTTATGACTTTATTATTTACAGTTTTTTTGGGAAATCGCTAAGTAAATCTGCCTCTACCTTTACTATTTCACAACTCAGTCTTATTATTATTGCCATGTCAACCTGTAATGGCTTTCCTACAATAGCTGCCAATGAAAAGATATTCTCATTCCCTAAATAAAATTGGGTAGTAGTGATGGCAGCGAGATCCATGCTATGGTTATTGATGTTTCTTCCTCTGGATCAAATGAAGAATCCCACTTGTAAGTATGTATTAGATAATTTCAATTCTGTAAGAAATGTAGAAAATTGGTTTTGACAAAAGATTAACATAATCCTATAATCTTGAGGCTCTAATAAGCACATGTATTGCAAAGTAAGCCAATATTAACATCACCTTTTAGTTCACCTTGCTTTGGAATAAATTTTATCAACTCTTGAATGTCAGACCATCAATATTAGAATTTTCCAACCACTACAAAATTTAGTTCCTCATTCAATATTATTTGTGTAATCTCCTCCTCCCCCATACTACTCTAGTCTATCCATGCAGATACATGATGGGTTTTATAGGTGAAGGGGATATAAACAGATTGTGTTGGTTGCAATGTAGTTGCATAGTTCATGTCTCCGGTGATAGAAAGTGTTGTGATGGTGTTATTACATTGAGCAGCATTGAGCACCCTCCGAAAGTGGTTTCCCAACAACTGTCGTGTCCATTAGCGACATTATTATGTAGGCAAAATAGGGCTTTGTCTTAGGGTTTTGGTTTAATTGTGAATCATATAAATCTTCATTTTTAAGAAAAGACAGACTATTAGCATTAAATATTTATTTCAGTGAGATAACTTACCATGAGTTATTTTATAAACAAGATTACTAAATTCATATTTTAAAGAGTTTTATATATATATTCTTTGAATGGTTTGATGGTACAATTTCTTACATTAATTGTGTATGTATATCATAAACTCTTTTTAATAATAATAGTTCCTCCATACCAATTTATGTAATACACTTTTCATTTTAGTTCGTCCCAAAAAGAATTTTCCTAATTTAACAACTTTTAAATGACAATCCCTATTTTATCTTTATTAGGCCTCATTTAAATAAGAAAAGTCAACTAAAAAGTAGCATTAAAGTGACTTTAACAAGGGTAATTTAGTAAACATAACAAAGTCGTCTTTTATTTTTTAAACTTGGGCCAAATCAAATGGTTTCACATAAATTGGGTCAGAGGGAGTAACAATGTGCAAGTACGTAAAAACTGTATAAAAGGATATATCTTATGTTTATTACTGTATAAAGTTTTACTTCATGAGAGTTAATTTTCTAAATGACCACTTAACTTTTGGAATTATCTTTGAAAATTACTTTTGCTTTATTTAGGACAATAATATCACTAAACAACTAACTTTTTAAAGAAAATATGAAACACCTTAAAAATCTTATCTTCTCTTAGGCATCATTTGTTTATACTAATTATAAGCCTGAATCTGAATGGTTAAGACTTAGGTAATTAAGTTCATTTGCTTATGTTAAGATTTAAACACTTATTGGGTCTGAATAAGTGTTAATCATTAAGATCTAGAAAAAAATCTTAACATTGTTAAAAATTATTTCTGTGTGAATAATTTTAACCATCACATCACTTTATCCACAATCTCCAACCACCACCACTAACCGTCTTTGTTATCATAATCACCAACATCACTCTCAATCACCCCGAAAGTCCCCAACCACCAACCACTAGCACCAACCACCGCTTGCAACCATCACTACTACTAATCTATATGACACCTATCACTTTCATTATTATAATTATATCCATGGTCACCACTATCATTATCATCTATGCCGTCAGTGGCGCACACGAAACTTTTAGTAAGCGGTATCTATATTTATTGAAGAATTGATAAAGATTTAAATATCATTTTGGTGAGAAATATATATCTTTGACCCATTGGTTTTAGCATAGCTTTTTAGTTAGAAGTGGTCTTGGATTCAATACTAATTAACAACAATTCTAAGTAAATTTTGCAAAAAAAATGCATGCGATGAGATTTGAAACCCTCCTTCCCCGCCCCAAAAAGCCTTAAAGACCTAGACAGAGAGGTAAAATCAATGTGCCAAGAGCAATCTTTGGCCAAGCATTGTTATTTTGTTTAATATATCTGTTTAGGTATAGTAAAAATATATACTTCAGGTAAAATATTCTGACGAAGAGGTGCCGCTTGACACCAGTTCGTTCAATGTGGGTCCGCCCTTAGATTTGGCCACTATCATCCATTACCATTACTGTAGACAATTCCTACGTCATAAATCAAATGATTGTAAGTGGCACCCACAGTAATTCTCCAGTCAAAGAACAATCTAACCTAGATCGTAGCCCAAATACTTAGCCATTTTTAAGGCAGAATATCATAAAACCAACCTAAATAGTAACAAAATTAAAAACTAATCAATTAATAAATGAAAAAGATATCAAACTAACTATTACCACCCTCAAAGATCCAAAAGTCATCCTACAAGAACACTAAGCATAACAAGTCTAATAAATATATCCAACAACTAATTAAGACATAAAGGATGTCTCTTTATCCATAAAATAGACAAAACCCATTATGAAGATCCATGACAACCTAGATAGGAAGTGTTCACCATTGGATTTAAAGTCTGTTTGTCACACGCTAGAGGTGAGGCCTCATAAAAGTCTCCAGAACACAACTTGCACTCATTAAAGAAGAGCACATAGTAGTATTAGTACAAACATTATGTACTGGTAGGTATCATCAGTCGACTTAACTCAGACCAACACATAAACATAAATCAAATATAGTACATAACAAGTAATCTCAACTCAACCAATAAACTCCACAACTAGAGCATGTAAGACCAACCAATATACTCAACTAGATCATAATTCTCACCCTATCCACTACTTAACATTCACAAGTATAGTGTTCATCATAAAGGAAACCATTACCCATCTAAATAAAAATGTGAAAAATCAACACCTAATCATTAATATAGTTAACCATCTCACAAGAGTAGTATAACGCTACCTCGATCACCACCACACGCTACACATGTTATATGAAAAAACAAATAGTCTAATCTATATAAATAATGTACATCAATTACCAAATCAAATTTGTACATACATATAAAGGGGACTTATATTTTACAGATAGTCATGATCTGTAGAGGACTAATTTTATCCATGTATCATACTAGCATGGTAACCAACACTCCAAAATGTCAATAAATAAGTAACTCATAATGGTGTGGTATCCGACCCTCTAAGTATGATAATATCATGAAATGCAATTACTATCACTAAAGATATATCACAATGCATCAGTAACTAAATTAAACGATTTATGATCATAAAATACTTCATCAATTTTATACAGTTTATCTCATCATACAACAATATCAACCAAGATCACCTATCACAAGTGTACTTAAAGGTCAATTTACAACTACTCAACTGAAGAATAGACATAGAGTCTAAATCGAGTCTACAACTATAATAAAATCATAACCTACCTCAAATAAAATCCTGAATGTAACTAATCTGCAAGAGTCTTGCCTTTTTGTGTAGCTTCGAATCGTTCTTAGTCCAACACACAACAGACAAAGTGTATTCAATAACTTATTCTTTTATTATAGGCATTAGGGTAAAAAATGCATTGATTTTACCCTAGTTCATAATCTAAATCATTAATTTAGGGATTTTACTTCATTAGTTCATAACCTAAATCATCAATTCGGGGATTTTCCTTCCTTATTTTATCCTAAATCCCTATAATTCATGTTAAAGGAAAGAATTTTATGTAAGATAGTGCAATCTAATAACTTAGAACCATCATCAGTGATTTTAGGACCGCTATAGCCAATTTTGACTAGTTAATCAATTCAGGGCTTAGACCTATAAATTTCACTATAGCTCTCATTCTAGTGATTCGGCGAATTAAAAAATTAATTCTATACTAGAAGGGTGAAAAAATCTTACCTCAATAGTATAAATTATTAAAGTATGAAGAAAATCACATATCTCAAGTGTTAGGACAAAATTTGGATGTTTGGGAGAAAATAATGTCAGAAATTTGAAAATAGGCATTAAACTATTTGATGACTATTGTAGCACCACAAGGACTGCTAGAGTGGTCCTTCACTCAAGCCACCCACCGATATAGTAGTTAACTGACTACTATGTTGGCATTGGGACTACTACAGTGGATCTAAAATAGTAGCCCATTAGACTTCCCAGATATTCCTCTTTTTACAATGCTCTCTTAGTTTTTCAACAACAAAAATTTATCTTATCCATGTAAAGGCCATTATCGGAGTATTACAAATCCAAATACCATTTCATATATTTCTATGAGTCATTATATTTATTATCTATCATGCCATAACCACAAAACCATCAAATATTACTATGCGATACACATAATCTCTAAACCACACAATATTTTATTTTTTCCAAAACCACCCTAGCCTAAGATTTTTACAATTCTTAACCTAGGAAAAGCTCTACCTGGGAACTTACACCCTATTCAATGTTATTACAATAAGATGGATCATTGCATTAGATACTAATTATATAATCATTCATCCCCTAGCAACACCCAAAATAAAGAGGGTAAAATATGCAAAAAGTTGCCTAAATTGGAGAACAACTATGGATATAAGCTACGCTTGTTCACTTCGGTCTCCTAAGCAGGATGGGTTTTTCACTATAGCTTCAAAGATGGAATCTCTTTAGTTCTTAGTTTTGGACTTCTCTATTAAGAATGGCTATTGGCTTATCTTTATAAGAGAGGTTCTCATATAGTAAGGCATAATTCTTATGAATAATGTGGTTTCCATCTCCAATATACTTCGTTAGCATCAAAACATGAAACACGGGATGAAATCCCCACAAACTCAAAGGTAAGACCACCTTATAAGCCATTATCCCTATACTTCTTAAAATCTCAAAAGGTACAATATAGATTGGACTATGTTTACCCTTCTCCCTAAATTGCATTACACCCTTCATGGGTAAGCTTTAAGCAATACTTGCTCATTTTTTATCAAATATGTGTCTTTTACCTTTTGATCTCACACTCTTTCGACCGACTTTGAGCTACCACAAGCTTCTCTTGCATAAATCTTACCTTCTCCGTCAAATCCCTTAAGAAATTAGCACCTTATAATCTTTCCTCAAATACATCAAATCATCCAACATGAGATAAATACCTCCTTCTATATAAAGCCTTAAAGGGTCCATGTCAATGCTTGAATGATAAATATTGTTTTATGCAAACTTGCTAAAGGTAGGAACTAATCTCAATTATCTCAAAAATCCATAATGCTCTAGGCATTTCCTTCACTACATGGATTATCTACTCTAATTTCCCATTACTCTGAGGGTGGAAAATGGTACTCAGATCCAATCTGATACACAGCTTTTCATGACTTTCATGTAACTTCTCCCATAAAGTTAAGATGAATACCCCTATTAGAAACAATAAGAATAGAAACCCCATGAAGCCTGGCAATCTTTTTAAGATAAAATCAATCTAATTTAGCTGCATTGTAATTGACCTATATCAAAATTAAGTGTGCAGATTTAGTCAGCCTATCCACAATAACCGATATCAAATTCTTATTTCTTAAATCTTGAAAAGCCAAAAAAAATCCATAGAAATCTCGTCTCACTTTTATTTAGGAATGGGCTTTCTTTACAGAGTACCATCAGGCTTCTGATGTTCCTACTTCACCTGTTGGCAATTCTTACACTTAGCCTTGAAAATCAACTATATCTAGCCTTATTCGGCCCTACGAATTACGATGACTCAAATAGTGTTATATCTTGGTCACATGTAATACTCTATGCTTTCAAGGTCACTATAGAACCTACGACTTATTCCTCAAGCCGTGAAGACTCATTACGAGTTGTATGATGTATTCATAACCAAAATAATATGAAATGACTGAAATACTATTTTGGGTATGACTTGACCCTAAGAGTCGTAATGAGACTATACGAGTTGTATAGTCCAGTCGGGACTAGCTCAGTGGAAAGGACTAAAGTTTCTGGTCACATGATGAATCGAACCTAGGCGTTGTTACAAGAGGTAATGAGTTGTATAGATAGAGTCGCAATGTCAGTACTGTAGGTTCCCTAAGCTTCTGTCTAGATTACGAGTGGTGGCTACAAGTCATAAAATATGACTCATATCCAGTCTATCTTTGTTATTTCCAAGGTTATGAGTTATTAGGTCAACTTATAACCAGATGTTATGAGTCGTGAGATGAGTCATGACGATTGACGGTCAAGTTTCTATAAGATCATTTGAGGGGCCTTTTGGTCTTTTCCTTTCTTAAAACTTTCAACCCACTACTTATAACCTAAGATAGGCATTATTTTCCTCTACTTTAAGTCGATTAACAAAAATCCTTCTCCTCTCATCCTCAAGAACAACAAGGCTAGGGTTTCTTCCACAAAGATATCTCTCAAGTCTCTAAGTTAAAATTCTCTTCATAAGTCAAGTAAAATCCAGGTATGTGGAGTTTGAACAAGGATACTCTTTCATCTTTATGCCCAAAAAACTTGACCTTTAAAGTTGAATTTATATGTTTTGGTTAGGGTTCATACCCAAGTTCTCATATTCTTGAAGTATAACATTACCATGTGATTGAAGGATTTAAGTGCATAAGAGTTTTCATCAATTCATGTTTTGACTTACAAGATTGCTATTATGATTTGAATCTCATAAGTTTAAATTGAATATTAATGAAATATTTCATTGCAAGTATTGAGCATGATATTTTTTATAAGTTCTATGAAAGAAAGTATGAATTTCAAGGCTTAATCATAAACTCTTAGTTTACAATAAACCTAAGAATTAAGCTTCAGTTACATATGTTACAACATGATTAAAGTTCATCTTGATCTTTTGATATAAGATAAGAAATGAAATCCACAAGTGTTCCTTATGATTATGATTTAAGTAAAGAGAAACATAATTGGTTTTCAGTCTATAAATCCTTATGGTATTTTAAGCTGGATTTATTAAGTATGAGCATATATATATATATTAAGAGTAGTATTTAACACCAATAAAGGGATGTGGATGAGTGTATCCTATATTTCTGGAAACTAAAACCCACCATAGGTTTAAGAGACCTCATCAGGGAGTGTCTACTTTTCCATTATGGATGAAGTATAGTGATCACTTAAGTTAAGGTTCCATTTCAATGGAAAGGGTAGGAAAGCTCTCCCAAATGTGCATAAGACGTTGAACTCCATGATATCTCACATGGATTATGTCGATTATAAGAATCTCCAACAAGAAAGACTAAAAGTAAAGATTTAGAAAGTAAGTGTAACGACTCACTAAGTTTATCCAATATGCTCATTTATTCATGTTTTATGATCATACAATTTTCAGTGTTATTCATGTCCAAGGTGAGTCTTTTACACTTATCATGCCTGATTTGAAAATATATTCAATTCTTCTTTACTTATGAATTCACCCCCATATACTAAGAACATTCCAAAGTACTGACCCATACATATATGTCTATGTTCTACATTATCTTATAATGTAGGTTCTAGTGCTCGTTTTCAGTAGCATGATTGATCACGGGCATCATTTCCTATATCTCGATATTTGGTGAGTCCTCATAGTCTGAGGACATAGCTTATCAAACTCTTAATCATTTATGAATGTTACTTTAGTTACTTGATTTCAATTTATATTCGGGTCAACTGGGGTCTGTCCCAATGGCTCTCTATCTAGTAGTAGAGGCTTGTCAGACTACGTATATTCAGTTTAAAGAGTTTATTTAATATTTCAAAATGTCAAGTTGAGAATAAGATTTTAAGTTGTTTCCTCCCGTATATATATGTATGTGCTAATTCACTTTCCATAAGAGTTTCAAACTATACAGATGTCAAGGGTTAGCTTAGGGCTATTCATAGCCCTAGGCACCGTGGGACGTCTAGGGGGTACTCTCGGGGCGTTACAATACACCATGGCGTATTTAATATCTCAATCTCTATGCCTCAATGAGATAATAATATGTTAGTCACAAAAGAATAAAAATGGAGAGATCAAACTGAAAATAAAAGTTAAATTATAAATTTCTCCATTCTATCAATTTTTGTCTATGTCGACCTAATGGATTTATTTAAATATTTTTATGTGAAATTACTTGTAGAAAATCTACAAAAGAAAAGCTCCATTTTTCATGAATTTTTATCAAAAAAATTCTTTCAAACTTTTAGTATTTCTTGAACAAAAAGTTGAAGGTGATTTTCATGTGAATTAAAATCACCATAAACTTACTTAGCGATTTCAAAAATCCCCATGTAATAATTACCTTTGAAGTTTTCCATTGAGTTTTGTTTGGTAGAAAAATATATGTGAAATTAGATGACTTATCAATTTTTTTTGTATAATCTCTAGATAAATTCCCATGCTATTTACATTTTTCTACTAGAGACATGAGTTTGGTTAAATAGGTCTATTGTTTTAAAAAATGATGGTTTAATGATATGTGATGCAACTAGAAGAGGAGAAGACTTTTGAGATATGTAGTTTTTCTTTAAGAAAAATATTGATAACTGGGTGATTTTATTATCTTTCTAAAGCAAATGTAATTTTTGTATGTTTGTCACGACCCAATTTCTCAAGTCATGATGGCACCTACTACAACCCACTAGTAGGTAAGACAACTCATAGTTCGAAACGTCTAGTAATGGAAAATCAAGAAAAATAAAATGAAAATCTAGAATAAATATGGTTCGAGGGATAATACATATATAGCAGTCCCAAAACTGGGTGAAGTTAGTACAAGAGTTTCTAATACAATAAGAGTACAAAGTTAAATCCTAAATAAATATATAAATGCAACCCATCTCTAAATAAAATATAGATATCATTATAAACCACAAAAGGGAAAATGATAGTACTCTAAATGCCTGGAGCTCACCATAAATCTATGATCGATAGATGCTCCACACAATGAAAAAACAACGGCGAGAACCCGTACTATGATCTGCAAGCTGTAGAAGTGTAGTATGAGTACCAAACATGTGGTACTTAGTAGGCAACTGCCAACTGAGCTCCAATGATAATGCAAATATAAATAACATGTGAAACAGGAATATAGCTATAGGCAACTAGATAGGATGCTAAACTCAATAAGGCTAAAGAGAGAATCAGGATAAACTCTACTATTTTAGCCGTATTTAGGAACTAAAGAACTATACCGTATATCATTGGTTAATATAAAAATAAAGATTAAATAAGGATAAATAGTAGTATACAAGGACAAAAAATATATACAACATGAATAAATGAAGAAAGGAGGGATATATGATAATACTATAGCAAGATGCGTACACATACACAATCTCTCTCTCTCACACATCTATCTCTCTCTCTCTCTACATATATATATATATATATATATATATATATATACAGGTATATAGGGCTAACTCAAAGGTAATAGTATAAGGTAGCCAGCCTAACCCCTCCAGGGAATCCTAACCAAGTAGGAAAGCTAATACTAACATGCTTTGGGCCAATAGTCACACTATCAATCCATGAGATAATTATCTTTAATATAATAACCATAAAAAGAAAGAAATTAGAATCATACCTAAATCCTCAGTACTAGTCCATAATCAACCTACCAAGAACTAAATATAATAATAACAATATTGTAACTAGCTAGTCCAAACAAACAATACCTTAATCGGGCCCCATAAATCAGAAGGTTCAATAAATGCACATCACAAAACATGCAACACACGTAACCTATATCTATGTAGTCCCCCATAAGGATGATAGATATAGGGACCAAACAATATACTGGGGATAGACAATACAAATGCATGAATTAATACAAGTAAATTCATAATACCATAACCAATCTAAATGTCATAATGTAACACCATGTATACACCAGCTCTTGCTTGACGGCTCGCAAAACCAGGACCTAAGATGACTTATCTTCTCCAGAATGATGGCTCATAGATGACGGATCCCCTAGGGGTTTGGGAGTAGCCGTATACATCGACCTGGTCCCAATCCAGGATTTCCAATCATCATCATTATCAGTCTACTCCATCTAGTATTGGAGACAGGTATATATAATATTGCATAGACTAAAATTATGGCTAAAAGAGTGTAAGTCTGTAATCTGTTGCTCGGGGTTAACTCCAAGGCTAAATCATCATAATATAGTAGAAAAGATTGGAGTCTTTCACGACCAAAGTAAATAGTAATGGTATACCATGGTCTAAAAGCTATCTAGGTCAAATTTTAATAAACATCATTTTTAATTCCAAAAGCTCATAAATCATTAAGTAAGGTGGTATATTCCCATTACAAATGAATATGATTTAAAAGTGGAAAGTGGGACTAAATACCTTTATAGGAAAATAGTAGTAATCAAGATTTAGTCAGAATCATACCACTAAACGAGCATGAATGTACCATATTTATGCATGCCATCACTAATATTTAAAAAACTTAATCATAAGCATCTAAGTATCCATAGACTAAAACTATGTCCTTCATAAAGATCGAATACTCACCTGAAGTCCAACTGGTATAGTAATCACGACCTCAGGATCAATAGTATATAACTTGCATAATATTAATAGTATAATTCAAGAAACTATAACAATCCACCGAGTCAAGTAGTAAACCCAATAATAAAGGGTCCTTGGTCTGAACTATGTCTAATTAACATGCTAATAACCTAGGGTAATAGGATCTTATAGTCATAATAAGTATTCTATCTTAAGGATTAATTCAACCTTCTATCCCCAAACTCTTAAATTAGGCTAAATCATGGTATGTTACCCATATTCATAGCCTAATATCCTCACCTAACATGCAATATATATACACACACTTACATACATTATCTTGTAAAGAAGAGTAGATCGAGTGCTACCTTGATGATGAATCATAAGTCTTTGAATTATCCATAAATCGCCCGCCTTTGCTCCGCCATCCTAAAATGACACCATGCTATCAAAATAGGAATCTACACATTATTAAGAGTAAAACAAGATTGATATTGCTATATATAAGGTCGGTTTGGAATTTGAGTTAGGATTGAACCAGTTAGGCTAGTAAATAGAATCCAAAATTGAGTTTGTTATGAGGTCCCTCGAAGGGTAAGGAACGTGTGCTTAAGAGTTAAGCTTGAATGGTGCATAAATCAGGGCCCAAATCAGTCCTTAAGGTTTAGAAATTTAAGACCTAATTTCTAAGAATTTTATTATGAAATATGATGGAAATTAATAGGAAATAACCAAGGAGTTTTAAGCTAACTTACCTTTGCTTCAAAGGATGATTCCAACTTTTTCCTTTTTTTAAGCTCTCAAGATGGTGTAAAAATAGTGAAGAAAATGATGGAAAATCGGGTGAAGAAAGGGGATTTAACCTCCCCAGGTGCCTCTAAAGCTGCTATTTGTCTGCTTAAGGAGCAGAAACGTGTTAAAATGGTCATGAAACAGGGTCATGGGTACCAATAAAGTGGAATAATAACCGCTAAAGCGGTGCCCACTTAAGTGGTCCCTTACACTAAAGCAGAACTCAGCCAAATGTCCAAGGTCGCTAAAATAGCTAAGGGTCTCTATAATAATGGCCGCTTAAGCGGCTCTTTGACTACAAAAGTGGTCAAACCAAATATCAGGCAGAAGATTTTTGTAAGTCCAAAATGGACTATGATTGGGTGCTCGAGATATTCGAAACACCATACGTTCAAGAAGACTATGAAACCATGCCATATTTAATATTTCAAACTCATTGAAACCATAAAAACTTTTATGCGAGATCGTTTCAACTAAATCTAGGGCCCATACCTATAGTTTTATTTTTCATGTAATCCACCTAATAGCCTAAAATGAGTATGAAAGCCTTGGGATTTGAACCAAGAGGTCCTCCAACTTAAAATCAATGGTTTGGAGCTGATGGCGTTGTTGAATTCTCATCCAAAGTTGTCTACTAAGAGTTTTGGTTTGAGACCGATTCCTTAACGGTGAAAGCTCTAAAATAGAGAAATGAGCCTAAAGCCCAAAAAACTGTCCAATAGTCGAACAACCGATTTCAGTAAGTTATAAATGACCTTTAGACATTATAGAGAGGCTTAAAATGCCAGAAATGTACGAAAATCAAGGAAATAACCTAGAGGGTCATTACAATATCCTTTGCTAAAAGAACTTTCATCTTCAAAAGTTAATGGTTAGAAAGAGAATGAAAGCTCAAAAGGATGAGGTACTGGGCCTGCATGCTCTGATCAAGACTCCATAGATAATCTCTAAGAAGAAACAATGTTTCCAAGGGATTTTTATCTAGGTATCCCCTTTTCTATAAACTTCATTACATCTCAAACTACCAAAACTCAACCTCAACAACCAATTGATATCCCATCAAATTGAGAATGGCTAATGCACATAAATCCAGTTCACAACACACTGATACCAAAATGATACCATCGCAATCAAGCAAAACCTCATCCAAGCCAAATACAATCCAATGCAAGAATCAGGCGACCAACTCTAATATCCAAATATAACCTTCTTTTTCCTTTCCAACCTTACTATCCAATCCAAACCAAGAAAAAGGTTACTCGAGTCCAATACGCGCAATCTTATCATACTAAACTCAGAAAATTAAAGTTGATTCACCAAAGCACATAACAAAAGCACAAGGATAAACCCATATAGTTCTACATGGGAAGAAAAATGGTTATGACAAAAGTCTGCAACATACTACTACCAATTCTACAATGGGTTCGGATGACCCTTGAAATTGCCAATCAGGAGTTAGAAGTACAAAAACTCATAATCAAATAATTCGCTCTAGGACGTTCCACCAATAGTAGATAAAGCCATGCTGAATCCAACTCGAGTGTGCTACTCCTGCTGAGTAGATCATCCAAAATTTTGAGAAAATTAAAAATCAAGGTCAAGAGCAGCAAAAACCATCCCCAAGTGCCAATGGGCCACTATCTGAACATCTATCAACCCTAATTCTAATGGATGTAGATTGAAAAAGTAGATAAGGAGTAGTCTTAGACAACCTATGTAATGCCTCAAGATTTTGGCCTTCAAAAATTCTTGAGCTTTGGGCTCACTGCCTTGGTCACGACTCATGATGATGAGCCGTGAGATGTGGTTATAGGTCGTAGGGACCCTAGTCGTAAAAAAATCATAAGCTTAGTGGTAAAGTTCTATTATGAGTACGAGTGGCTCACGAAGAGCTGTAAGGACTTGTTACGAGTCGTAGGTTCAAATCATAGGACGTCTAGTGTTTAACCTATTTGGGTTCTATGTTGCCTATGACTAACCCTACAATAAGGACTTGATATGAGTAAGATTTTTGAGTCATAGATGGATAATATATGGGGTTTCTGGTCACTATCATGGTTATGACTCATGGTGACGAGTCTTAAGGAGTACCTATGAGTCAATATTTGACTCATAGTTAAAGGCAACACTTTCTTAACTTTTAAGTTAAAGGAATTCTGGAAATTTTTCCTCTTTTCCAACCTGAAACCCATGTCTTATAACCTCTTTAGGGTATCTTTAGCCCCCAAAAATAACTCAAATAACCTCTCAAACACTTCTAAATCTTCAAGGTCAAGAACATTTAGGGTGTTCAAAAGACTAATCAATTGGGGCTTCCAAGGGTGATTTCTCTCCATACTTCTTGGTGATTAAGGAATGTTACTCTCTCCTCATTGTTAATTTTTTTTAAAAGCAAGTAATTTAAAGTATTGTTCATAAGATATTGATGTTGGGTTGAAACACGGGTTGGGGTTTTTGAATGCTTGTTGTTGAACAATGTTTTCTCATGGTTTAATTATGATTATTCATGTTTTAAATATGATTTTGAATATGTGGATGCATGAGTATTGTGAATGAACTTGGGAATTGTGATTTATTAAACTTGTGACTTTTGAAGTGGTTATGATTCCAACCCTGTATCGTGAAAGTGGCTTTTAGTTATGAGAAATATTGGAAATTAAATTATTGCATTATGGTGTTGAATTGAATCCTATGGTATTGTGATTACTTTTGAAACTATGTGGAAGATACCTATTTATTTCCTCCAAACTGACTCCACCAGTCGTAGAACCAACGGGGAATTACAGCAGTCAATATTCTATAGGAATTAATCCCTCTATAATGCAATTTTCATCAGCACCTGTATCAAATAATGCAATCTTATTAATTTGATAATATTTATTGCTAACTATAGTAATTGGTATATGATAACTTTTTGGTTTAACTATAGTAATTGTATTAATTCCTAATTTATTTATAGGAAGTTTTTCTAGAGATTCTATTTCTAGAGACTAATATTTTGAGGCCTATTTAAGGCTTTCAACTTGTAAAAGAGAGAGCATTCTAAAAATTCCCAATTGAGAAAAACTCTCTACCATATCCCATATTTCCCATCTCCCTCTATAATTTCTCTCTTATTTTCTTATCAATAAAAAAAATTTGTAAGTATAATTTTCTCTTTTTTTTTACTGTTTTATTAATTTTACTTTACATATTTTTGTTCTTATTTTTTTGCATTTTCTTCCTTAAAGATGTGTGTCTTTGTCTTCTAGGCTTCTTTTGTTTGTTGGGTACATTAAGTAGATTTTCAAACTACGAAGGGGTGAGCGGCTAGAGCGTTACGCTGTCCTAGAGTGGATCGAAATAAGTGTTACTCCTGGAAGAATCATTTTTCTGGTTAGTAATTACTGATGTTCTTCCTCTATGTTCTTAGTTTTATTTCTTATGTTTGGTAGCCATTTAATAGTGGTTTAGACGTTGGTAAATATGGAATTTTTCGTTGGATTAGCTCTGAGTGTGTGAAAATAGAGTCGTACCCGAAGGGTGTTCTCGTCGCCAAGCCTATAGGAATAAAATAAAAGAATTTTGGAAGAAGAAAATTAGTAATTATTGTACACAAAAATAATTATTGTAGTAGTAACATCTAAAGTATATTTGGTCCCAGGATGGTGTTTTTCTCTCTTCTGCAACAATCCTAATGAATACTTCAACCAACCAAAACATAATAAATAGTATTAATATTTCTGCTATCTCTAATAAAATTGCTAAAATAGAAAGTGATTTACAAAATTGGAGTATTCCATAAAAATGTTTTAATAGAGTCTATAAAACCGGACACTTTGATTTTGTTAAAAATTATAATATTAAAACATCGGAATCTACCATTGAAATTAATAGAAATATTAAATAATTAGCAGTTGAAGATACTAATAGATATAGAAAAAATTACAAGTTCATTCACATAGGTATTGTTCAAGTAGCAGTTAAACCATTATATAGATTAGGTTTAGATATACTTACATGTCTACTTTTAAGAGATAATAGGTTATTAAATTTTGATGATTCATTATTAGCAGTATTACAAAGTAATCTCGCTAATGACCCGGTATACTTTAATTGTTATCCTAATTTTTCCATCGTTATTAATGATCAAAATATTATGGATACATTAACATTAAATATTAAAACAAAAAACATGAATAGTAAGGTAAATACAAAAGAAATAACAATAATATATAGAGTATATTAAAGATTAATGAAAACAACCTTAGGCCCTAAGGCTAAAATAATTTAATAAAGGAGCTACCATGCTTATGGAAGCTAACCTTAATCATAATAATACCTTTGTCCCAAAAATGATAAAATGGGATGATGTATTAATAAAAGATAATTGGCATTTAGACTTAATAACGGAGCCAGAAATAGAAGAAGAAAATTCAAATATTGAACAAGTAGTACAATATCTAGATGGATCTATAGATTTAAAATATCTAAGATCACAATCTTTTAATCAAGCATCTTCTAGTAAAAGAATGTCCTTTTCTAGACCTTCAGTTTCCAAGTCTGTAGAAAAAAGGGAAGTATCATTGGATGATATTGAAAGAAAATTAAAAGGAGTTGATTTCTCAAAAATAATTCCAAAAGAAGAATATGAATCTACAAATTAAAAGCTAAAAAACAATGTCCCACTACTAGTGAAATTCTAGGAGTAAGAAATTCTCTATGCATGATTAAGTCAGATGTAGTATTTGAACCCGACTTTGAATATTTAGATAAATTATGGAATAGTCCTGAAAATTATATTAAAAAGGAATGGTATAAACAAAAATATTCATTAAAAGAAAGATACTCTTTTAGAGAAAAATGGTGCAATGATATGAAAAGATTAAGATGTAATATTGAATTTATAAATGGTTTGAAATCACAGAAAAATTGGATGATCAAAGGATTCGTTAAACATGATTGTTAATAAATGGTATACTACTAGTAATAAAATTGTAGAATCAACAATTCCTCTGTTAGAAGGAATTAGTCTACCAGTAGAAGGCAGAGTTGTTACTACCTCACCCTTTAAATTAGATATAGAAGATACTAAAGGTTCTCCTACAAATAAGGATATAAATAAAATACTTCAACAAAATAATTATACAAATCAATTATTACATGTAGTATCTAAACAGATTCTTGAAGACGAGAACAAATAAACTTTTAAAGATAAACTGAGTTCTTCTCATTATGATAAGAAATTAGAAACTCATCCAATTTTTAAATTACCAGAATTCTCTGAAGATAAATTTACTAAATTTAAAGAAAAGTTTGAAGTAACCGATGATATTTTAGGAAAAAATAATGAAAGATTAAAATCTGAATTAAAAGTCACAAATGACATGGTTATAAGAACTTTATCAGAAACAAATAATAATGAAAATAACAAACTAAGTTCTAAATATTCAGTTAAAAAGAATTATTATAAAAGCCCACATTTCCAGATGTGCAGTATAAAGAAAATGAATTGTTATCTCATACTTCACATTCTGGAAAAGAAGTCGCAGAATGGAATATTGATGGATTAGCAAAACTGGTAATTTTTTAAAAAAAAATAAAAAGCTTATAGATGCTACATTCCATCAACCAGCCAAACAAATGACATAACCAACATAGAATACAACAACAACAACATACCCAGTGTTTTCCCACACAACCAACATACAATACAAGTCTAAAAGCATACAAAACATACGAAAGTGTAGAAACTACAACTCATCTACAAATCCAAACTACTACACATACAAAAGTAAAAAAACTACCATTCATCATTATTGTCTTCGTTATCTACATCCTTAGCCGTACACGCAAGATCTTGTTCCTCATTTGTGTTGATATCATCCTATGGGCCTAGACCTTTTGCTGCCCAAACTGCATCACCAGGACATGGAGGAAGAATTCCTGCTGATTGAATAAAAGAGCTGAACTGCTGCTGCAGCATCCTGATTTGTAATGTTGTTTCTTCTTCCTTCTCCTTCTCCCTCTCTCTCTTTGTATAGCAAACTCTTTATTGAGTTTAGAAATTATATTTCTTAGTGATTCAATGGTTTCTCTATCAACTGATAAGGGATAGGATGTAGGGCTGGATGAAGACCTAACATTCTCGCCAAAATACTTTCTGTGGTATCCGTAGAATTAGCCTCTAACTGGATGACCCACAGTTTACTGCCATAACTCCTCCTCTACATCTTCAGGTATTGTGTCACCCTGATTTTCAGGATGCTTAGTACTACGATACTCATTATTGAGCTACATATATTTGTCCTATATTCAAAGTATAGGACAAAATTAATAGTAAAAAAATACTAAACTACTTGTACTTGAATAATATCAACTTTGAGAAAAAGATTCATAAATACAAAATTTGATTCTTACATGGGCAGCTTTTGCACGAGGCTCAACCCAGACATCTTTATCAGTTGGGTTTTTTTTCTTCCTCACATGCGTCTCCTCAAATATCTCATCGTGTCTTACCTTCCTACCCAATTTTTTTCCTGCATATGATAAAATTATTAATATTCAAATAATTTAAAATTTAAATAGAAACAAATAATTAAAACTATAAAGTTACATACCATTTTTCCTCCATAGTAATCCGACTAATTGCACCCGCAGTATGTAGTGAGCCACCCTTAGATGATGCCCTGGCTTTCTTTCCTTTCTCACTTAAAAATTTGTATTCGTCGCTATTCCAATAGCGAATATAATATTGTGACATGGGTTCCAGTATAAACCCTGGTCATACACTGTTCGTTCTAGCAAAATCCAACAGACTGTTCAATCTGGCTCTAGCTCTTCTATAAAAATTCCTCCGTATAGCACTTTCATGCGCGCCATCCCACCAGTAATATTCCTATAAAAAAAACAAAAATATAATATTCAATTTTTTGTTCTAACAATGTGTTAAGTAGTCGATAAGTTAAATCCTTACATAAAATTCTTTAAACCTTTTTTCTCTGTCATGCTCTGGAACCTTTTGCCAATTGGTCTAATAGCCATTGAAGTTTTGACAAATGCATTTAGTCATAATTTTTCAAACTCTAGCATCGGACTTAAACCTACAACACAAGAACAAATAGTAATTTTATAGAGCATAATAATATAGTAAATGAAAAATGAATAATGTTGTTATATTTAGAAATCTTACCCTATTCCATATAGAATAATATACCGCCTTCGATAATCATCTCTGTCTCCAGGCTATGAAACAAGTGTTGGTGGATGCACTAGTATGGATGGATCTAAAGCACCGGATAGAGTGCCTCCAAGATGAAGATCCATCAACCAAATAGATCCAGCAGAATCACTGTGATAACATAGGTGACTGCTAGTAGAGGGTACTACAGATGATGGTAGATGCCTAGATGAGCCAGTGGTTATCTGATAGAACTGTGATGGCGGTGGCATGGGAGTGGGAGCAGAATGAGTCATTGTAGATCCATGAAGTAGACCCACATGCGTAGGAGCAGGAACTGGATGTTGTGACGACCTAGAATATGAGGGTCGTACTGGAACATCAGCAAATCGACCCTCAGATATATGAATACATATCGGTCGTATATAAGGAATAGTTTTTTTTTGTAGGATCATCTTTTTGTTTACCTTTGTCACCTCTACCTGCCATCTAAATTATTTAAAGTTAACCAGTAGTTAGTCCTTACAAAATGAATATATCAAAGAACATTCCAAGTAACTAATTTCAAGTTACTAATTCACATTTCAAATTACTCCAACAACACGAGAAAGACAAGAATATTTCTATTACTACATAAATTATGAAAAAGTGAAAACAACAATCTTACACAGTATACTATATATCAATCTTAAACAAGAAACATAAAGGTAAATAGTACAAAGCATAAAGACATTAATACATAATAAATACAACCTACACAAACTAATCCTCCTCTCCTGAAGATTCTTCACTAAACCATTCACCCTCTTCAGAAGTTTCCTCATCTCCTACTCACTCAGCCTCTTCTTTTGCAATATTAATATTTTCAAATATATTTTTCTGGTGATTCAAACTATCCACTAAATCAATGTCCACTAGCTGGTGATCAATCTGCATTTTATTTTGATATGCAGTCTCCAACACATTCTCAACTTCCACCCGTCCTATAAGCTTTGTTTTGATTATAGCCCACCAATCATACTTATTAATGCGCAACAAATAAGGAGCATAATACACTTGTTTAGCATTTTGAGTGAGAATAAAGGGATCGTAAATAGGATACAGCCTATTGTGCTTTACTTTAATGATGTTATGCTCCTTATGTACTCTTGTTCCTCTTGTGCTTGGATCAAACCACTTACATCGAAAGAGGACAATTTTTTTCATTGGGAAACTAGCATAATCCAGTTCTAAGATCTCGTGTATGATGCCAAAGTAATCAATATCATCATCACCATTAACCCAAACACCACTATTGTTTGTTTTTCTTGTTCTGGAGTATTTTTCGGTGGAAAATTTAAACTTATTTACTGTGTAATAGGGCATTGTATGAGCTTTAACTGGTTCCAAAGAAATATCTCTCAAGAACTGATCGTATGCGGCTGCATTTGGTGACTGGTGTACCAAAAATATTATACATACATACATACATATATATATACATATATATGTGTGTATATGCGTGTTAGTTGAAGAATGTGTAAATGTTTAAAATTTATAGAAATATTAGTACACTTACGAACCTCATATGTAAACCATGTTCCAAGGATGCATACACTTGATTTTCATGGAATTGAGTCTTAAATAAACTGAAGATCTAACATGCGAAACACAGTTAGTTTCCTTAAGGGAATGAGTAAATAAATAAGATATGTTAATATTTAATCTCCTTACTTCAGAGAGGGCTCAAATTCTGGGAAATTTAGCAAGACATAAAGTTGATGATTTATGCACCATGGTAGTGAGTCGGTGAAATATGGTCTTTTTAGCCTTACTACCAAATTGATTGAAATTTGATATCGGTTGCAAATGAGACTTATTCTCATCGTCCTGATGATAATTTAGTCTGTTTCTTAAATAAGCAACTTCATCACGAAAGTAGTATGAACAAAATTGAGACGTTTCTCTTTCAAGATATGCCTCAGTTATAGAGCCTTCCACCCTATGTTTATTTTTTGGACCCTTTTTCAATTTTCCAATTGCCTTGGATAGTCTTAAGATTAGATGTTTAGTATATTAAAAATGATATGTATGAATTTAAATATGTTGTAATTGCTTACCGTTTGAATGGATACCTCCACCTAGTTTGAACTGGACCGCCTAGCCGGGCATCGTGGACAAGGTGAATGGGAAGATGTTCCATCACTTACAAGAACCCTTGTGGAAAAAATCTTCTCCAACTTGTTGGTGATAACAACAATATTACTTTCCATTCACGCTAGATTTTCTTCTTTTAATGTAGTGGCACATAAGTCTTTGAAGAACAAACTAATCTATGCTATTGGTTTCCATATGTTTTCAGGTAAACCAATAAAAGCAATTGGAAGTAATTATTCCATGAAAATATGGCAATCATGACTTTTCATTCCATGCAAGATTTATTGTGCCATATCAACCCTCTTTCCCAAAGTTGAGGCATATCCATCAGGCATCCTTAAACTTTGGACACACTCACATGTTTTTTTATTTTGGTCCAACTTAAATGTATAACTAGCCTTGGGACTAAGAACACTGCCATTGGTCCCCTCTTGTACGTGTAATTCTATGCATTTGCAATATTCTGGTAAATCAAGTCTGGCCTTAGAATTATTCTTTGTCTTGCCAGTGACATCCATAACAGTGTTGAACAAGTTATCAAAATAGTTTTTCTCAGTATGCATGACATCAATATTATTTCTAAGTAGATTATCTGGCCAATATTCTAACTCCCAAAATATACTTTGCTTAGTCCAGTTATGCAAAATGCCATATCCATCAAGCCTATACAATGGTTCCTTGCTAACTTTAGGCAAATCATGAACTATCTCCCAAATGTCATGACCAGATAACCTTAGAGGTGGATCATCATGTTCAGTTTTATTCTTTCTGAATGCATTCCTGAGTCTCCTAAACTCATGATCAGGTGGCAAAAAACAACGATGACAATCAAACCATGAATTTTTTCTTCCATGTCTCAATGTGAAAGATTTTGTTTTTTCCATGCAGTATGGACAAGCCAACTTTCCAGTAGTCTTCCACCTAGAAAACATTCTATAAGTAGGAAAATCATTAACAATCCACATTAGATATGCACACACATTGAAATTTTGTTTAAGAGAAATGTACCAAGTTTCAACCCCCTCATGCCATAAAATTTAAAGTTCATCAATCAATGGTTGCAAGTAGACATCTATTTTGCTTTTAGATTACGCGGGCCAGGAACAACACAATTCAGAAATATATAGGGACTAGTTATCAATATTTCAAGAGAAAGATTATACGGGGTGATAAATATAGGCCAACATGAATATGGCGCAGCACCATCTAAAAATAGAGAGAAGCCATCCGCAAATAATTCCAAATGGATATTTCATGGCTCAGCTATAAAATCTGGATAAGTTGCATCAAAATGCTTCCAAGCCTCTCCATCAATGGATGAGACATAACACCAGTGGGCCTTCTATTTTCACTGTGCCATCTCATATGAGGAGCTGAGCTGTTTGAAGCATACAACCTATTCAATATTGGTATTAGAGGTAAATAATGAATCACCTTAATAACAATTTTATTTTCACTACAACCACGCTTATATCGAGGGTGCTGACACAACTTACAGGACTCTAGGTTAGTATTTTCCTTAAAGTATAACATGCGGTCATTTTCACAACAATCAATTCTAATCGAGGAGATACCTAACTTTGACATTAATCATTTTGCCTTATAGAAAGAATCAGAAACCTCTAAAGCGGGGTCAACTAACTCTTTAATAAGGTCTATCATTGAGTCCATTCCCCCTTCAGCAATATTCCAATTAGATTTAATACTTAGTAATGTAACAGCAACAAACAAACGAGAATGAGAACACCCATCAAACAAAGGATGACTAGCAGCATGCAATTGTTCATAAAAATGGTTCACTTCTCTATTGGGAACATCTTCGACATTTTTCCTAAAGTCGCCCCCGTGTTGCATCCCAAAAGTATCGTGTACCATTTCTCTCATCCTAGTATCTTGATATTTATTATGCCTTGCAGACCTACCCTTCACCAAAAACAAAGTTATTTTGCCCAACATCACTATCAATAGCACGCAATCTTAAAAAGTTCTCGTGAAACCCTTTTCTATAAAGATGTTCCTTCACAACTTCTTCTTTTAAAATATTTGTACCATCACATCCAACACAAGGAAAATGGATATCCCAAAAATGTGACCAAGCATCAAGTGTCTTAGCATGTTCAAAAAATCATCTGACACCTTCAACAAATTCCACCCTAAGACCCATTATATTATCATTATTCCGTTGATATATTTAGCTATAATCAGGTTTCATCTACACAATCAATCAGATTCAAGTAATTAGTTCAAGTCACAAAAGTTCACATTTCAAGTACCTAAATTCAAAATGAAGAAGTACCTAAATTCAAGTTACCAAACTAAACTACATTCAAAACAAAAATTCACGTTTCAAGTACATACACTTAATAAATTTCAAGTCACTAAGTCACCTCTCAAGTCACCAAACTAAACTACATTCAAAATGATGAATTCATCTTTCAAGTACCAACACTTAATCAATTTCAAGTGACTACGTCACCTCCCTAGTTACCAAACTAAAATACATTCAAAACAAAAATTCATATTTCTTGTCCCTAAACTTCAACATTTTCAAGTCACTAAGTCACCTCCCAAAAAACAAACTAAACTACCTTTAAAATGATAAATTCACCTTTCAAGTACCTACACTTAATCAATTTCAAGTGACTAAGTCACCTCCCAATTTACCACACTAAACTACATTTAACACAAAATATCCCACTTCAACTACCTACACTTAATAAATTTCAAGTTACTAAGTCACCACACAAATTACCAAACTATAATACATTCAAAACAAAAATTCACATTTCAACTATATACACTTAATCAATTTCAAGTGACTAAGTCACCTCCCCAAAAAATAAACTAAACTACATTCGAAATGAAAAATTCACCTTTCAAGTACCTACACTTAATCATTTCAAAAGACTAAGTCACCTCCCAATTTACCACACTAAACTATATTCAACATAAAAAATCCCATTTCAAGTACCTAAACTTCAACATTTTCAAGTCACTAAGTCACCTCCCCCAAAAACAAACTAAACTACCTTCAAAATGAAAAATTGTTCATCTTTCAAGTACCAACATTTAATCAATTTCAAGTGGCTACGTTACCTCACAAATTACCACACTAAACTACATTCAAAACAAAAATTCACATTTCAAGTACCTAAACTTCAACATTTTTAAGTCACTAAGTCATGACCTCCCAAAAAAATAAACTAAACTACCTTCAAAATGATAAATTCACCTTTCAAGTACCAACACTTAATCAATTTCAAGTGAATAAGTTACCTCAGAAATTACCACACTAAACTACATTCAACACGAAAAATCTCATTTCAAGTACCTAAACTTCAATATTTTCAAGTCACTAAGTCACCTCCCGAAAAAATAAACTAAATTACATTCGAAATGAAAAATTGATCACCTTTCAAGTACCAACACTTAATCAATTTCAAGTGACTAAGTCACCTCATAAATTACCACACTAAACTACATTCAAAACAAAAATTCACATTTCTAGTACCTAAATTTCAACATTTTCAAGTCACCAAGTCACCTCCCCAAAAAACAAACTTAACTACCTTCAAAATGATAAATTCACCTTTCAAGTACCTACACTTAATCAATTTCAAGTGACTAAGTCACCTCCCAATTTATCACACTAAACTACATTCAACACAAAAAAATCCCATTTCAAATACCTGAACTTCTATATTTTCAAGTAACTAAGTCACCTACTAATAAAACAAACTAAACTACCTTCAAAATGATAAATTCACCTTTCAAGTACCAACACTTAATAAATTTCAAGTGACTAAGTCACCTCACAAATTACCTAATTAAACTACATTCAAAACAAAAATTCAAATTTCAAGTACCTACACTTAATCAATTTCAAGTCACTAAGTCACCTCCCGAAAAAAAAAAATTAAACTATATTCAAAATGATAAATTCACATTTCAAGTACCTAAACTTCAACATTTTCAAGTCACTAAGTCACCTCACAAATTACCAAGCATAGCAAAATTCAAAATAAAAAGTTCACATTTCAAGTACTATGCTTCAACAAAATTCAAAATAAAGGTTCACCTTCAAGTAACTACACTTATTCACTTTCAAGTAACATATTCATTTATAGTATAAGTCAAACAAGTGTAAGAAAGAAAATAAGTAGAGTCCTCACATGTCCCTCTCACATAAGAAAGCAAATAAGTAGAGCCGTCACATGTCCCTCTCACACCATATAATTATCACAAATTTTTTATGGCTTTCAAATCCTTCTACAGCGAATAATCCCAAACTAAACAATATTTAAAGAATCCATTATAAGAAAATAGAGAGAAATCAACTTACCTTTGTTTGGCCTAAATTAAAGAGAAAGAGATAAGTGGTGACCGAAAAAATAGCAAAGCAATCCTTTTCCTGAATTTGGATTCTGTCAAAACATCAAATTCCAAGCAACCAATTAGGTAACTAGAATACAAATATCTTGAACATTAGCAAAAATAAGAAAAATCTTGACCATTAGCTACAATCAATTTCCACATTCCCAACCACATCCTTATTTTCTCATATTCTTAGCTTAAAATCACAATAAATAAACCACCAAAATTCTAAAACTATAATGGAGTAGTAAGAAAAATAGACCCTAGTTTACTTGCAAGAACAAGGAAAGTAGACATGGAATGTTGACAATATACTCTTGTTAATGGGAGTGTACTCATAAAGAGGAATGAAAATTCTAGGCCAACAACATTGTCAAAATTGTGATGGAAATGGAAATAGATAAAATGGGTGTTGCAACTTATGGATGAACCAGTCAAAATGATACTTCTAATCACAATGCAACTTATAATCAAAACTTGATTAAAGATCTAGCAATCAATATGGAAATAAAAAAGTATGTGAATTTGAAAGATTTTAAACAAAAAAATTGCTATTTTTTTTATAAAAAAATAAAAGAATTAAATAAGAAATCTTAAAATTTTTAGCTAGGTACCTGAGAGACGGTGTACGGCAGCGGTGGCAGTCAGTGGACAACAGCAGTCGGTGGACGATGGCAGTGTGTTTGTGTGTGTTATTGTGTATTATTGTGTTGAATTATACTGTTGGTTCGGGTCAGGTCAGGCTGGATCGAGTGGGGTAGGTTAGGCTTTAATTTATTTATTAAATTATTTTTTAATTAATTTCTAGAAAACCGACCACATGTGGTCAGTTTTTTGGAAATTAATTTAAAAGATCAACTACATGTGACCGGTTTTTAAAAAATTATTAAAAATTATAAATTTTAATAAACTGTATAATATTTATAACTACAACCAAATAATTTAATGCAATAATGCTTATATATATAAATCACATAATTAGTTATTTTATCATCACATTAACACGAGTAGTATATTTTCTCAATCGTATAATAATATAAATGAATTTTATAAATTAAGATAAATTTTTGGTTAATTAACTTTTAAATACAATATTATATATATATGTATATATTTATATATACCTCGTAATACTTGTCTTACGTTATTACAACTTCAACAACATACGCGTGTCTACATTGACACAAAATAGTATATCTATTTCTTCAATAGTATGATATCAACGTATTATTCAAAATATTTTGATATATAGATCCAATTATCTAGCTTTCAATTACTACATATGTCACTACACGAGATATACATATATATACATATATTCAATTGTCTATCGGCTTTCAAATACGTACTATAAACATCACATGCATACACGACTTTATGACCCCATAATAATATACAATGTATTTCACATATACTCAGATGAATTATCAATTAGTTTATCTTATGTCATTAATATACCTTCACTATATAATATGTATATACTATATATATACCTATACATACACACACATATACAAACTATCGACTATATCAAGTTCTAAATCCGTACTATACACATCACAAATGTACATGAGTATATTATCCAATAATATAATGTGACGTATTTCATATACATACTCTGATGAGTGATAGATTAATTTGATTAGCTTACATTAATATAACTTCAACGTACAGTATATATTATTACTTCTGTTATTTCAAATCAAGGTATTCAATATGTTTGGATAGATTCTACTAGGTTTTGACTACATTGTTCATCAATCGATCACTACATCATATATATATATATATGAACTCTTGAATGCGTACTATATACATCACATCCACAAGTATATTACCTTATAATAGAACACGTTCATTATATTCAGATGAATTATCCGTTATATATTACATTATTATGACTGCAATAGTAACATAATATCATTATCTCAACGGTATGATACATACACACAAATATTCATTATACAAAAATTAAGCATGTTTAACGTCATTTAACGTATATACAAAGGAAAATATTTATTTTATATATTGAAACATAAGTAAAAATAAAGATTATGTTTAACGTATTTGTTTATTTTATTTGATATATTTTCTAGTGTAATTTTTTTCACAAAATCTAAGATTGATTGATTTTTATTATTATTATATTGGTTATCGACTACGTGTGATCAGTATAATTTCAAAAAATAATATATTAGATTATACACATAATTATTTTTTAATAAAAACCAACCATAAGTGGCCGATTTCCTAAATATTTTTTAATACTTTTTTAATACCAAAACCGACCACATGTGGTCGATTTTATAAAATTATTTACTTTTTCTTTTAATTCCAAAATCGATCACAAGTGGTCGGTTTTTTTAAAATTATTTTCTTTTTTATTTTAATTAAAAACCGACCACAAGTGGTCGGTTTTTAAAATTATTTTCTTTTTTTATCTTAGTTAAAAATCGATCACAAGTGGTCGATTTTTTTTATTTGTAAAAGAAATAATAATTAATATAAAAATTATTGAAATGATTATTTTTAAATTTTAAAATATAAAAGTGATCACTTTTTTAAAAAAAAAATATTTTTTTAAAAAAATAAAAAACTAACCACATGTGGTCGATTTTTTCCGATCACAATCTGTGATCGATATTTTGTAGTCGATTTACCTATTTTTTTTAGTAGTGGTAGCTATTGCTGCTAGTTTTTCATAAAATTTAAGTATGTAAATATTCTTAACATTGTTGGAAATCTTACAAAAATTACTTCTTACTAACACTTGAAAAATTCATCATAGTTTGAGGCATGTCAAGTGACACTATCCTTAAGGATATTTCACTCAGTATAGGTGCATTATTAGAATTCAACAAACTCTTCTAATATGAATTAGGAATCAGATTAAATAAATAATTATGAAACCCATCAAACTAGAACCTTTTTTCTGGCTTAGATCTTTGATCTCTTAAGAAGAAATTCCTAAGAGAAAGGATTATTCTTTATTTCTCTCATCTCTTAAGAAGAACTTATATCAAAAACTTCATTCTCAAATGAAAATATTTGGTTATACATATGGTTTAAAACGATCATCTCATAAGAATGAAGTTCTGACAATATTCAATTTTCAGACTAATGACCATTAATCTTTCAATGGTAATATGTAGAATAGTCAAATGTTTAAAACATAAAAATAAAGACCCAATTAATAAGAAATAATGGCTAATAGAGAAGGTTACTAATGGAGCCATAGTTAATGAATGATGACCAATTAAATATTATAAAATAATTAGCATATTAAATATTTATTCTTTTTTAAATATCCAACAATTACTTCTTAGCAAACTAACAATAATTAATTGTCTAACTGAATCTGCTTAAGTTAGTTACAACTCACTGATTGATTGTCATGTCACTAGGGTCAGTCAAAAAATAAAAGTAATCAAATTATTGAACACCCGAATTTACTGAAATATAAAAGGATTAGGTAAAAAAAAATAATGGGTATTTTTTTCCTTTGACCTTTTCAGTTCTCCTTTTGTCTTCTCTCCTTTTTTCCAAAAAAGAATAATGGAATCAGACGGTGGTGGCGGTGGTGGAGTAGTTCCTATACCTTCCCACACCGGTTTATGTCCGCCGCATAATGATGATCATCCTGATTTTTCACCGGTTGGATCGTCGGAGTCTCAGCCGTCTGATCAACTCACCGCTACTTTACTCACCGATGATCTTCGTAACAAGATCGTCAAGCAAGTTGAGTATTACTTCAGCGATGAAAATTTACCTACAGACAAGTTTCTGTTGAAATATGTGACTAGAGACAAGGAAGGGTTTGTCCCTGTGAAAGTACTTGCTTCTTTTTGAAAAGTCAAGAAGCTTACGAAGGAGACATCAATAATAACAGCTGCACTTAGGGAATCTTCTCTTCTTGTTGTAAGTTCTGACGGGAGAAAGGTGAAGCGACTTCATCCTCTTCCATTAAGTGAGATTAAAGGTTTGTACCGTATTGGTGGAAAATTTACCTGAGGATCATTCTGTGGATAACCTTCGGCGCATATTTGGCCAGGCTGGAAATGTAAAGCATATTACCATCCGTGATCTACACACTGAAAGAGATCCTAGAAAATACACAACTGCAGAGAAACTGCTCAGTGGTAAGTTGCATGCTGTCGTGGAATATAACTCAGTGGAAGCTGCTGAAAAAGATGTGGCCATTTTGAATGATGAACATGATTGGACATTTGGCTTGCGAGTCAAGCTTCTCAAGAAAACAAACAAGCCTGGCCAAAATAAGAAATGCTGGAGAGATCAAGATTCTGATAGGAATAACAATATCCAAGCATCTGATCTGGCAGGTAATGAGGAAAACCATTCAAGTGAGCATCCTGTTGATTCACAAGACGAAGAGGAGGGAGACCATCCATCAGAGGAGACCACTGCAGAGCATGCACAAAAGGAGAAAAATGGACCCACGGTACCAGCTAGAAATCGAGGTCGTGGAAGGAGAAACAAGCGTGGCACAAATGGACATGGGCATAGAATTACTACTTTCACACATGAAGTTGAACCATCAAAACCTCCTCCTGGTCCAAAAATGCCTGATGGAACCAGAGGATTTGCCGTGGGACGAGGCCGACCTCTTTCTTCATCTCCAAGCTAATGATGTTTTGTTAAATGTGTCTTGTTGCAAATATATGCTTTTTGAGGATTAAGTTGCTATGTGGTAAGTGTGAAGAATGCTTGGATTAGAATATCAATGGTCAGTGCTTCGAATTTGGAACAGTATTCCCGCGTTACAGAATTTTGAGGGTTACAGGGGATGTAGGTATATGTAACGCTGTATTTTATCTATGTACCATTATGTTATTAAAGATTATTTTTGTGCCATTTTGCTGAAAAAAGGGTAAAAAGACCAGCAAACAAAATAAATCCCTATAATTTGAAGCTTTATTACAAAAAGTTATGATATTTTACATACTTCTTGAAAATCTCGATTTTAGATGTGTTGAGATACATAATTAACTCCCGATACTTTCAGCAAAAATATATTTTTTTCCTTTGTAAAAATACATAATTAGCTCTATATATATTTTTTTCTAATTTTGAATTTATCGAGATACATAATACATCCAACGAATATACATTTTTTATTGTAAAGATACATAATTAACTTTCGATACATATTTTCTAATTTTTGATTTGTCAAAATACACAATTAGCTTCCCGATACATTCAAGGAAGACACATAATTAGTTGAGAAAATTGAAGAAAATGTGTCTTTTAAGTCTTGAATGAAGGATTGGTGACATTGACCAACTTAAAGGGTCAAACATAATTTGAAAACTTGATTAAGTTAATTGTGAATTTGATTAATATTTTTAAAACTTTCTAATCTTTCAAAAATACATATCAACCTAACCCATACCCCTCTTCAATCCAAATCAATCAGTCTCTCTTCTCTCTATCTCGACAGCTTCTCTCAACTCTCTCCCAACCAACAGTTCTGCAAATTTCCCCTTTCAATCCTCGGTGACTTCAACCTCCGACGACAAATAGTTGGGCTTCAAGTTCCTTTTTGATTTTAACCTTCAATCGACGTGACAACTCTGCGGCCACAACAGCTTCGAATTCTTCATTTTTTTTCTTCTTCTTTCACAAGTAAAAATTTATGGCATTTTTAGTTTTGAAGAAAACGAGGAACTTGAGCCAACTTCTCTTATAGTATTGGTTAACAATTTCAATATTTATTTATTTAATTTGAAATGTGGTCTGAAGAAAACCCTAATTTCTGATAATTTTTCTCTTTTCTTTTCGAAGTGAATTTGATTTTTTGTTGTTTGTTGCGCTTTTTTGAAGTTTGATTTTCGATGTTTATGTTTATACAAATAAAATAACGATTTGGGTTGATTTGTTTTGTTCTTGTTCTTGGTAAAAATAGTAATATTACTATTTTCTGTTGAACAAAATCGTGCTACTATTTTTTTTCTCCAACAGATTATTCATCTGGTGCAACATATTAACTATCTGATGCAAAAGATTTTTCATATGATGCAACAGATCAATCATCTGATGCAATAAATATATCATATGATGCAACAGTTTAACTATCTGATGCAACAGATTAACCATATATTGCAATAGATTAACAATCTGATGCAACAAATTTACTATCGGATCAATAGAGGAACCATCGAATAAAAAAATTGATGCAACAGATTAACCATTTGATCTAACGGAGTACCCATCAGATTAAAGATCTGATGCAACAGATGAACCTCCTGTTTGATAAAATCCTATCAACTCTTCCAACAGGATATGTCCAACACTTGATTTTTTTGACTGATCATTCATCTGCCATGATAGACGACCCTTCTGTTAGAAGAAATCTAAATAATATTGGCTGTTAATAACTGTTCCAACAGATCATTCATGTGTTCCAACAAATGTGCGACCTATTGCATAGACCATTCATCTTTCTCAACAGATGAGTGATATATTTTGTATTGTCGTAATAGAGTACTCAGCCATTGTTGCAGGTTAGTTAACTGTTCTGACAAATAACTCATATGTTGCAACAAATGTGTGATCTATTATACAGACCATTCATCTTTCTCAATAGATGAGTGATATGTTTTGTATTGTCGCAACAGATTACTCAGCTGTTGCTACAGGTTATTTAACTATTCCAATAGATCACTCATATGTTGTAACAAATGATGTTGCAACGGATATGTGATCTGTTGCACAAACCATTCATCCTTCTTAATAAATGAGTGATATATTTTGTATTATCGCAAAAGATTACTCAGTCGTTGCTATAGGTTATTTAACTATTCTAATAGATCACTCATATGTTGCAACAAATGATGTTGCAACAGATGTGTGATCTGCTGCACAGACCATTCATTTTTCTCAACAGATGAGTGATATGTTTTGTATTGTTGTAATTGATTACTCATTTATTGCAACAAGTTATTTAACTATTCCAACAGATCACTCATATGTTGCAATAATGTGTGATCTGTTGCACAGACCATTCATCTGTCTTAAAAGATGAGTGATACATTTTGTATTGTTGTAACCGATTACTCATCCACTGCAACAGGTTGGTTATATGCTGCAATAGATATACTACCTAGTGCAATAGATCAGTGATTTGTTGGAACTATTATTTTACTATTTTTCTTGATAGATTAACTGTTATTCCTTTTTAATGATGCATTAATCAACTATAATATATATATTTTTATGTTTCTATTAATTTTAGATAATATGGATCCCAAAAGAAGAGAAACTGAATCAAGTTCAAGTAAAGGAACAAGTGAAGCAGCTAGGCTACATCCACCACTCAATGAGCTTGCTTTACAAGTGTTATCTCAATCAGGAGCTTGCTTGATTTCGTGGTTATGTCAACCATGGAAAAATCTTTCGATGCCTTCAGAAAAATACTTCGACAATAAAAATTGAATTCTTATTTCAGGGACAACTGCTTTAGGAAATATCTGGATTTGCCGGAGGTCAACAATGCTCGTTTTCAAATAAAAATGGTATATGAACTTCTCAAGCGTAGGTTTATGTATGAAAACAAAGATAAGATGGATGAGGTGTGGATAAATTACTATGGCATGCCTATTTGTTTTGGTTGGAAGGAGTTTTTCATAGTTACTAAACTAAAATGTTATCCTCTTTCTCAAGTTATACCTATTCTAACCCCAAAAAGTACCTCACACACCAAAAAATGGCAAAGGCAAGTTGTATGATCATGATGACCTGGTGTCCATTGTTGGTCCAAGCTTCAAAAACAATAAATTTGATAGAAACGTTGAAAGGTAAGGTACTTTCAAAGAAGCACAAACAATCATTACACTTGGTTTGGTTTGTACATAATATTCTTTGGGTGGGAGACGTTAACAGCAGCATAAACGTCGGTTTAATAAAGCTCTTCGAGGATCTTGAGGTGTTTAACAACTATCCTTGGGGTTATGAAAACTTTAAAATGGCTGTAAAATATTTGTTGACTCTGTTAGCGCCAAAGGCAGTCAACTTATATAGCTTTCCATGGGCTTTCATGGTAAATATTTCTTTCTTTTATTATGATATCATTTATTTTTTTACTCAATAATGGTTTTGATTTATTGGCGTTATTTTATAGGCTTAGGTGTTTGAAACCATTCCTTATTTGAGATAACAAGTGAACTACCAGGAAGAAGTTTTCTGTCCAAGAATCTTGAGATGGTTGTCGGCCAAAACTGATAAAAATATAAAATTTTTTGATCTCTTCAACCCTCCGAAGGATGCAGTAATTATAATTATAATTAAATTTTTATTTTAATTAATGATTTTTTTAAATGATCTAATCATCAATATAATATATGTAATGATTTATTTTAGATTGTTCATTCATCGCTAGTTCTGACCAATCGAGAGTTGAAGATGCCATTTTTCTTACTTTACGGTATGTGTAAACTTTATCGGACCCTAAGGTCATTGACAAAATAAAAATAGAATTTTTTGGCGCAACAACCATTACAAGTAAAATAATTTTAGAGGGTTGGCTTGTTGTTTATGATGGTCTTAGTGGTGATGGCGCTGTTGGTGGTGGTAGTGGTGCTGCTGCTGGTGCTAATGATGCTCCTCTTACAGTATTTAAAGCAAACCATTATGAGTATGATCATACTGGTTATATAAATTTTGCCTCTCCCAGTGAATGTTCTGCATGCAAATGTCAAGACTGAATGACGAAACATGATTAGTGATTAATGCCATTAGTGCATTAACTGCTTCTATAAAGGAATTGACATCTAAGAGGGGTGTCATTCCATCAAAGAGGATTTTATATCCATCCACTCCATTAGAGATTAAGGCTAAGAGGAGAAGGAAAGTGATTTCTAATGCATTATCAAGCATCCAAAAACCGAAATTGCAACTCCTCTGTCCGTGTGTTGCACTAAGCAATGTACAATGCCCAAAGGAGAGCAACACAAGCTGAAGAAGGTAAATATATGTCTGTTCCAACTAACAAACAGATATATATCTATTTTAACAAATGACACATCTGCTAAAAATTATCAAACATATATATATATATATATATATATATATATATATATATATAGATATTGCAACAGTTGACTAACTTGTTGCACCAGATAAAGTATCTGTTGCAACATATGTCTCGTCTACTTTAGCAAATCAAAAAGCTCTTCACACCTCTTTTATTTGTACCAACAGATAACCTATCTACTGCAATAGATGAGTCATATGTTGCAACAAATGGTTCATTCGTTGGAAATTATCATACAGATGGTTCATTGTTGCAACAGAAATATAATATGTTTGGGACAATTTAAAATAGGAGGAAGACCTGCTTAATTTGCTAGAACATATGAGTTATCCTTTTTCATTTTGTTGTATCTCCGTGATTAGCATTGACTAATTCTGACTTTCCAGGTGGATGTAGAAGCTACTGCTGAATAGCATTGACAATATGCTACTTTTTTATGGAAATACGGAGAATAGAAAATGCAGAAAATGTACTTAAGCGATAATAAAGATCCACGACGACCAAAACCGAATTCCATAGCACCGGATGAAGAAAAACTTGTCCATATTGAGTAGATCTTTATAGCTTGAGTATGTCAAAGTAATAACCTGACCCCTCCTTAGGAATCCTTGGCATCAATACTTTAATTGTTGATGTATTTGTTGAGATCTTTAGCCATGACAATTTTTTTACATTTTATTTATTCATTGATTTATTTCAGCTATTTTCTGAACGCTTTGATTTATTTTATCTATGAATTTTATATTTTTCTTAGATTTTAACTTATTAATTGAAATGGAATACTAGATTCAAATATTGTAACAGATAATATATCTATTGCAACAGACGACACATTTGTTGGAAAATATCAAACAAATTTAGACATATATTGCAACAAGTAGTTAATCTATTGGAATTTATCAAACAGGTCTTCCCACTATTGAAATAGATAAACTTAGATAGAAACATAAACATAATACAACAGATGACCAACCTATTGCAATAGATAAATTATATGTCAGAACATGTAAAATATCTGTTACAACGGATGGAGAATCTATTGCATTATAAAAATTTAACTTTTATTGATTGCCACTACATGTAAAGAAGTGAAAGTGAATTGAAATAAAAAATGCGGAACCCATCGACAGTGTTCAGTTCAAAACACCTAAAATAAAATAAGCATCAAGTAGACAATGTTCATTTTAAACACATAAAATAAAATAGGCATCAAATGTGTCAGTTTGGCACTTTTAGCCCTGTTGATTTCTTGCGTGTAGTTCACGCAGCCAAGGCTCGTTGAACCCCTATTTTTGTTGACTTGGCGTTTGATTTGACCCCCAACGGTCATTTTCCCACCCATTGTCTTATATATTCATCTTCTTCCTAAAATTTAACTCTAAATTCTCAAATCTTCTTCTTCATCGTCATCTTTTTTTATCTATCCAAATTCTTCAAATTATTTGTATTTGGTCTTTCTTTTCTTTATCTTTTTTTAATTTTTTCCATCCGAGCTTGACAATGTCGAGCATCTTCCACTGTTTTTTGTGCTAAAGATTTTCAATATTGTAAGTGCGGTCATGAAGCTCTATTAAAGACTTCTTGGACACAACAAAATCCAGGTCGTATGTTTTTTACTTGTAAGATTTCAAAGGTATATTTTTTTATTTAATTAGTTCATTAATTATTGACTTGTAATTATTTTTTAATTGTGTTCTTATTTTTATAGAAATTGAGTGGATGCGATTACTTTGATTGATATATAGAATGACACCTTTCACAAGCAAATCGTGTAATCTGTGGTTTGTTGAACAAAGTTAAGACTTCTGAAGAAAAACAAAATCGAGCAAGAAAATTCTACATTATTGCCGTTATTGCTATTGGTTTGGTGTTTTTAGGCACATGGATATTCAAGCCTAATTACTGAAATTTTTATGGTGGTGTATTTGCTACTAGTTTGGTATTGTCGAGCACATGGATATTCAAGCATAATTGTTGAAAAATATCAAATAGATTTAGGCATATGTTGTAAAATTTAGGTCATCTATTGGAAATTATCAAACAGGTCTTCCCACTATTGCAACAGATCAGATGAAAATAACATCGGCATAATGCAAAAGATTACCATCCTATTGCAACAGATAAACTATCTGCCAGAACAGATAGAATATATTTTACAACAGATTGACAATTTATTGCATTATAAAAAGCTCAACTTTCATAAAAAAATTTATTGCCACTACATGTACATGTAATTTAAAGTAAAGTGAAGTGTGACTTGAAATAAAGAATTATTATTTCACAGGCTCTTTTATATACACAGGCTCCAAGTGTCAAGTTAGTACCCCATAAGCCCAGACCTCTTGCAGGTTTGCCACAGTATTATCACATAGAAAGGTCGTTGGCTCAACTATTTCTGTGTCGATCAACAAATATTTGATGAGTGCAAGAGCGTGCGAGCCACACACATAACTGGTATCATTTTTTGGAAGGTTTATGCCCTTGTTCGACCTTTAAAATCTCATGATTTCTTCATCAACACTTTCTTTGGCAAATGATTCATCATTTTACTCCCCCTCAACAAGATGGGAAACAACTCCATCAGTGGCTGCACATGGAAAAAAAGATGGACCTCGTCAATGACAGGTACGTTGCAGTCATAAACTTTGATATTTCCCTCCTCGAGTAGTATCTCAATAGCCCAATAATGTATGCCGTCCACATTAATGACTGCAAGAATCCTCTTTGCCTTATCCAGCTCTTGCCGTGTGGATTTTCCATCTTCTCTCTAACATATTTTTATCATTTCTTCTTCATCCCAGTCCAATGTAGAAACTAAGAAATCAAATCCCGCGCCATAGGCTAACAAAAAATTATTGAGTTGATCGTACTTATCCTTGAGCTTCTTGCTGAAGTCGAGGTCTATAATATTATCGGCAGTGTCATAAGCTTTCGGGTATGTTAATTGCCTTTTCCTCCTAAGGCAGAGAATTTTGTCAACATGCTGTGATATAAGAAATCAATTTTTAAATAGGTTAGTAATTGTAAAGATATAACGGATGGTCCATCTTTGCATAGGGTTCTCTGAATCAACAATCCAATGCAACTTATGCAACAGATGAATAATAAGTTACAACAGAACAATTACCAGTTGCATCAGAATACCCAGTAGTTGTAACAGATTTCACATCTGTTGCGTAGCTTCTTCTTCATGGGGTAGATTAGAAGGCTAGGTTAGGAAAAGTAAACTTTCCTTGTCCTTGTACCGCATATGAATATCTATCATAGTCTTGAAGTATTGGGGGAAAAAAGGAGTCCTGGGGTAATTTGGTGAGCCTAGCTTGGCATTCTTGGCTTGTCACAGATCCCTCTTCTCTTTGGTGCCAAGTTTTGCTTATATGTCCACCTTGTTGAATGGCCCCTAAACTTCAATCTCTTTTGGAGAGGGAGGAGTTGTAATTTTTTTTATTTCTGACCGGAGAGTACGTCGCTAATTGCTCTTTTCTTTCTCCTAACCACCATTGTAGGAGTGTATAGCTCCCTCACCTTCTTGGATGATATGAAACCCTTCTTGGATTTAAATTCCTCTCCAACTTTAGAGATAGCCTCTACTTTTTCAAAGAGTTTATCCTGGATGTCCTTGCACTCTTTGCATTTACAATGAGAACACGAGGGTGAAGAGGGGTGAGAGGGACCTGTGTAAGGGTGAAAAGGGGTGTTTTCAAACATATTTATTTTTTCTTGAGTGTCAATATGCTTATCATCATGAGTGGTAGCAGCATTAGCATGCCTGCCACCAACACCAACAACTCTACCAGAAGAAGCACCTAGATCTTCCTTAGTAAGTTGGTCATGAAGAGCCTTAACATTAGGCTGACCTTGCCTAACTTCTCTTCTTATGGCTGTTGCTCCAGCCAATTCCTTCTTTATTAAATCCACCATTGGGTCTGCTATAGTATCAACATAACCTAGAGTAATATAAGAAGTCATCACCGACTTCTACTCATTAGGCACGATCCATGAATGCACAACCTATAAAAAAATAGATATATTTAAATAATATAATATAATTATTTTCATAGTTGGATTATACATAGTCAACTTCTACGATAGATTAATAATATGTTGCATCAGATTACCCATTGTTGAATAGTTTGCAGTAGATGGTTGTAATCTATTTGAGTCAGGTTCAAAGAACTAGAGCAACACATGGATAATCTGATGCAAAATATCAATTATCTGTCGCAACAAATTACCAATCTGTTGCACCAGTTGCACAAAATGGGTAATCTATTGAGTTACATGTTATACAACAGATGATCTGTATATTGCAATAGATTAACAATTTGTTACATCAGATTATACATTTGTTGCATAATTTGCAGTAGATAGTTAATCTATTAGGAGTTGGGTTCAAAGAACCAAGGTAACAGATGGGTAATTTGATGCAAGATATCAATCGTCTGTCGCAACAGATTATCCATCTGTAGCACTGGTTGGCACATGATGGATAATCTGTCATAATATATATCCCATCTGGTGCATCAGATATAACATCTGTGGCACTAGATATAACATCTGTTCAATATCTTTCATTGAGTAAAATTATTTTACTTGAAGAAGACGTACTGCATCTCCTGGAGGTTTAAAGAGATCAGCCTCCTTAATTTTTGTATTGTTCTTTGCAGCTAATAACCTAAACATCCTTGGATGATAAACCTCATCCGGGTAATCCATTACCTACTTTCGGAGGGGAGGAATGACTTTAAATGCCCAAGCCTAAAATATGTAAACGGGAAGAAAGCAAAAAAAATCATAATAACTATATTCAATATAAATTAATGGATGAGTAAAAATAGTAATTAATTTTACTATGAAAGCCTAAGAAAATCCGTATAATGTGGTCATCCCTAATAATAGCTTTGTCAATAAATATTGGACAGTCAAGTAGAAGCTATCATATCCTCAGAGATGATTGTTGAATTTTTCAAAATCCTCAACACGCACCAACAAATCATCTTCTATGACCTATGTCCCCCTCCTTCGAATATTTATCATCCCCTACGTACTTGATCCTGTGCTTGAAAAGACCATATACCATCCTCATATAGAAATGGGCAGGGGGTCCTCAGGTAGCTCAAGAAAGCGTCCAAAAAAGCTCTTCTTTAAAAGACCGTCTATGTTGGTACAAGCCTAAAGAGCACAAGGATTACAAGGTTTCATAGAAGGTTCATGTTTCGAATGTTGCAAGTAATTGAAAAACTTTTTGGAGACTTTTCAAAGCCTTGTCCAAGTGAAGAAAGGTGGAGGTTCCCTACACTTAAGAGATTTCTCTTATTAAGGGCATGATGGACTTTACACACTCCCAAATAACAATCCATGGGCGCCATTTCCTAAAGCCTTCATTAAGGGAATTTTAGTCATTGTCTTATAATAGTATAAATGGATCCTTTAGCTTCTATTTTCATTATATTTTGATGAAATTATTGAGAGAATACTCTTTGTATCTTTTGTTCTTCCTCCTTAAGAGGTGAACCCGAAATTAGGACTAACATTAGTGTGGATCACTTTTGTTGAATCTTTGGAAAGAAAGGTTGGTGCTTTGGGAAGGTGACTCCCTTTGTGTCTACCTAAGAGTGAAGTGTTGTCATCAATGGTGCTGTGTGTCTAAGTGTTTAATATATAGTTTGGTTCTATATATTTTTGAAGATCTATGTGTCATTACTATCTTTACTTTTAATGCCATTTCCTTCTTCTTAGTGTTGAATCCGAGTGTGGTTACTTGTGTTATTGTGTTATCTTTTCTTCATCTCCATTTTTTTAGGTGTTGTTTCGGATTCTTACTGTATTTTTAGATTTTAGGTTTGTTTCCTTATCATATGTTTTCGTTCTTCATAATTTTCCTAAAATAATTAAATTTTTTCCCCATCCGACATTTAAGTACAAGTTCACCAGTTAGTTCTTCTTCTACTTTTTGGTCATTTATCGGCATCACAACTTGAAATCTATCAATACTAAGAGTTTTGACAGGATCATGCTGGGATGTCGATATTAATTCATGCCCCATTGGTGATCCATTATCATCATGTTGATGATCATCCTCTTTCTCTTTCTCACTCTCTAATTCCTCCCCTTTCTCACTTTTATTTTCTTCATCACCATCTATAGACCCTTGTCCACCTCCCTCAATGTTGTTTTTATATCTCTCCTCAGCTTTAATTTTCCCTGACTAAGATTTTTCAAGAAGCTCCTTCGAATCCCTCTCTTTCTTAATCTGTTCGACTATTTACAACAGATACATAATCTGTTGCAATAAATGACCAAATCTGATTTGATAATTTACAACAGATGCGTAATCGGATGCAACAGGTTGAACATTTATTTTTATACAATTTTAATTGAGTTTATACGTTAGAATCTAATACCTAAATTGATTAATCTAGGACCAGGGGTGAGTTCATAGGGTCAACTACAACTTCAATTGATTTTTTTAGCAATTGCATGATGAGAGGGTTAAAAATTACGCATATCTTTTATAATTTTAAAAAATAATTAAGATCAATTCAGACCAAATTGTATGGGTTGATTTATATTTTGGAAAATAATGACAAGTTTTGAAAATGTTAATTTGGTCTGAATTGATCTTAATTATTTTTTAAAATTATAAAAGATATGCGTAATTTTTAACCCTCTCATCATGCAATTGCTAAAAAAATCAATTGAAGTTGTAGTTGACCCTATGAACTCACCCCTGGTCCTAGATTAATCAATTTAGGTATTAGATTCTAATGTATAAACTCAATTAAAATTGTATAAAAATAAATGTTCAACCTGTTGCATCCGATTATGCATCTGTTGTAAATTATCAAATCAGATTTGGTCATTTATTGCAACAGATTATGTATCTGTTGTAAATAGTCGAACAGATTAAGTAATTTGTTGTTACAGATTACCCATTTATTGTAAATTATCAAATGGATTGTCATATGTCACAACATATTACCCACCTGTCGTAAATTATAAGATAGGTGCTGCCATCTATTGTAGTTGACCCTATGAGAACTCACCCCTAGTCCTAGATTAATTAATTAAGGTATTATTTAAACATATGAGGTAGTAAGAATTGGTTTAACCTATAGTGATCGATCGACGACTCTGGTCAGGAGGAACGCAATACCGTTTCATCATACAATTGCCAAAAGACTCAATTGAAGTTGTAGTTGACCCTATAAGAACTCACCCCTAGTCCTAGATTAATCAATTAAGGTATTAGTCTAACATATGAAATCAATTGAAATTGTATAAAAATGAATGTTCAACCTGTTACAATAAATTATGCATCTGTTATAAATTATCAAACAGATTAAGTCATTTGTTGCAATAGATTAAGCATCTGTTGTAAATTATCAAACAGATTAAGTTATCTATTGCGACAGATTACCCAACTGTTGTAAATTATCAAATGGATTAAGTCTTATGTCGCAAGAGATTACCCATCTGCTGTAAATTATAAAATAGGCGCCGCCATCTGTTGTAGTTGTCCCTATGATAACTCACCTCTGGTCCTAGATTAATCAATTAAGGTATTAGTTGAACATATGAGGCAGTAAGAATGGGTTCAGCTCAGAGTGATCAATCGATGACTCTAGTCGGGAGGAACACAATACCGTCTCATCATGCAATTACCAAAAGACTCAATTGAAGTTGTAGTTGACCCTATGAGAACTCACCCCTGGTCCTAGATTAATCAATTAAGGTATTAGTCTAACATATGAGGTAATAATAATTGATTTAGCTTAGAGTGATCGATCGACGACTCTGATCTGGAGGAATGCAATACCGTCTCATCATGTAATTGCCAAAAGATTCAATTGAAGTTATAGTTGACCCTATGAGAACTCACTCCTAGTCCTAGATTAATCAAGTAAGGTATTAGTTGAACATATAAGGTAATAAGAATCATTTCAGCTCAGAGTTATCGATCCACAACTCTGGTCGGGAGGAATGCAATACCGTCTTATCATGCAATTGCCAAAAGACTCAATTGAAGTTGTAGTTGACCCTATGATAACTCACCCCTGGTCCTAGATTAATCAATTAAGTTATTAGTCTAACATAAGAAATTAATTCAAATTGTATAAAATTAAATATTCAACCTGTTGTAACAGATTACACATTTGTTGTAAATTATCAAACAAATTAAGTCATTTGTTGCAATAGATTTTGCATCAGTTGAAAATTATCAAACAAATTAAGTCATCTGTTGCGACAGGTTACCCAACTGATGTAAATTATGTGGGGGTGCAATGAAACATTATAAATAATATCATAAATGATTTTGAAAATCATACATGCTGACGATAACGACCTTCTTTGCTTGAATTAAATGAAATATATTCTTTGTAAATCATCAATAGTAATGCAAGCATTATATATCTCATAAATCATTATACTCAACGCAAACTTTTTAAATCATGACTTAGAGTGACTCGGTAACTCATGAAACTTAAACTCTTAAGGACTTTGGAGTTTCTTATAACCGACATAAACTAAACCATGTGAGCCACATGGAGTCCAACGTTTTTCCCTCCTCAGGAGAGAACCCCACATTAACGGGAGCGTCGTACTCTTACCAGGGAGCACAACCTCAATTTCATTATCCCAATCCCATACTCGGCCTCTGGCCCACAATTATCAACATCAATCCTACAGTGGCACGTAGTTTCGGGGAAATACCAAATTTTCTACTCGGTGCTAAATACTCCTCCCAGACTCAGCTCAGAACGCCTTAGGAAATCCACCACAAACATCACAAGGTTCTATCATGAAGACCAAATTAAATCTCTTTCTCATTTATCAAATTATAATAAATTTTTGGATTCCTAACTTGACTCAAATCAAATCAATCTTTCTCAATATCAAAATGTATTGATTCATTAAATCATGGCAACATCATTAACTTTGAGGAAATATCAACACTTATTGTAACAACTCAATCACATGAATCAATATACTCAATAATCTAATTTGTCACAAGAAAGCTTAAAACTTGACACATTTCTTGAAAGCACTTGAAATACCAACTCATGGTAGAAACATGAAATTCAGAATATTAAATATCAAGTCATAATTTGGAAATTGTAAAATAATCATGTATCAAAAACTTCAAGAAAATATCATAGTACTCATTCTTGACTCTCAAGATCAAATATCAATATATATATATTCAATAATCAAACTTCTCATAGAAAAGCTTAAATCATGACTCTTATCTCAAATCATTTGGAAATCATCAATTCATAATAACAATATTCAACTCATGGCATCAGTTCTCAATTTAAGAAATAAAATGATGAAATAGTCATGTGTATCAATCTTGAATATCTCAAATATCATAAATCATAAATAAAAAAATTTGGGTGTAAACCCTCTTTACAAAACCATGAATTTCAATAGTAGAAATTAAATCTTTGAGCACAAGAACGAAAGAAGTTCTCTTGTTCAAAACCCCCACATACCTTGATTATGGATTTGAATGAAGAAACTTGTTATAGACTTCTTTTCCACTTCTTGAGTTAGGGTTCTTGATGCTTTTGACTTGGGTACCTTGAATATTGAACCAATTTGTGAAATCTATGGTTGGATTCTTGAATTTCTTTAAAGAAGGTTTGATTTTTGGGTTGAGAGAAAACCCTAGCTTCTAGAATATTCTTGGAAGAGAAATTAGAGAAAATTAACTTCTCTTCTCTACTTGGATATATATAGAGAGGGTCAAAATGGGTGGAAAAGACCAAAATACCCTTTTAAAAACATCCCTTAATTGCTCAAAAAAAATGGTTGACGACATTTGAGACAGGCGGTTAAACCTGTGACAAGCTGTCACAAAATGTCATAAAAAAGTTAGATTTTATGAGTTTCTGCCTAAGGCTGACGACGTCGTCAGAAATGTCTTCAGAAATGTGACAGGCCATCAAAAATGTTGTCAAAAATGTGACAGCCCATCAGAAACGTCGTCACACCTTTCTAGATTGATATGCTGGAGTAAAATGGGTATAACTCTTTGCTCCGATATCAAATTTTGCGAAATTGGTACTGTTGGAAAGATAATTCAATTATGTATCTGTTGATAGGTTATGAGCTCAAAATTTCCAAGTATAATGAGAGTTATGCTCGTTTGAAGTTGACTATACCCATATCCTTCCCCAAAATTCAATCGGTAAGGAGTGTTTTGATTCACCCAATCGTTAGGACATCTTTGAGGACTTAATACACACCATCCTTGATTAGAAAACAGTCAAAGCACCATAATTTATTTCTCAAGATCTTGATTCATGGTTGCACTATTGGTTAGAGTCTTGAGGAATTACAAAATGGCTCTAACTTCCTCACCGGGTGTCCGATTCGGGTGAATCTTAAGTCGATGGAAAGCTTATCCAATTCTCCACATGATAGAAAGTGGAATTTGGGGAAATACAACATGATATAAACAAAAATAACTTTGGAAGTCATCCATAGTCACTCAAAATATGGACTTAGGCTTAAGAAACGATCGGGGTATTACGATATCTCCCCCTTGGAAACATTCGTCTTCGAATATTGCTGTTGGCCAAGAATACAGAGAAAATTGAAGACACACAGCTGAAACAACTTGCAAATCTAAATATATATCTTTCTAAACTTTAAAGTACTTCGTTTAATGTATAAACTCATGATGAGAATATCTATACAACTGGATCCGAGACTGTAAAAGAATAGATAGAGGACAACTGTAATTCTCGACTGAATCTGAGCTGATTTGCCTTATTCCTATATTAAAGAGCGGGCTCATACTGAGAGTTTAGAATTCACTTGATGTGATAAGGGTGCAATCGTACTCATAGACGGCGAAGAGATAATTTATGCAGGCATAGGTCATGAGAAACAAGGATAAGACTACACAATGGGTATTACATTGTCTGGACTAGAATACTTAGAAAACAAAGATTGTTCAACGAATTCTTACAGACTGAATCACAATTATAGATCCGAATCTGAAACTGATGCCTGATACACATACTGAACTGAATTCGTAGATTTTAGGTATGAGCAACTACTTACTCTCAACTCAACCAGACTTCTCAAACACTCTCTCGACTATACTATACCCTCCTGATACTATACTTGATCGATTCGACTTACAATCCTCACATGACACTGATACTTCCATCTTCTCATATCCCCTCGAACCAAACCCCCTCATCGTTTTCATGCCTAACCTAGAACCACAAGATTTGACACATAACCCCATTCTAAATCATAAGCTCCCACACATCTACATTCTTACAACCTTTCACTTCAAGAGTAATTCTCATTACCACTTCGACAACTCCAACCCACCTAGTACTAGCCATTTACTAATGTGCAAGGCACCCATCCGCATGCACACAAACAAGACATTCAAGCCTATCTTCATGACCACATGTGAATTCCTAATCAAACACTTATAAAGCCTCTTCTTCATACCCTACACACCTCTTATCAAGAAATTTTTTTTTTCCATGCACTCCCTCAAGCACACCTGACATACTCCTTGCTAATCAAGTCCTACACAAATGCTTCACTCCAATATTCCTTCCAACTCATGGAATTACACAAAATAAACACACTACAATCTTCCTAATCATAACACATTAAGCTTCAACTAACCATAACATGTATCAAAGACTTAGCCTCAATCTTACTTCACCTTACCGTTTAGCCAAAGTAAGCATGCCACCCTCTATCGTTGATAAGGAAACATCTCCTCTCTCCCATCTAAACAACTATTTACCACCACTATCTTGAGTAAGAAAATATAACTAAAAGATTAGAGCATGAGGATCTGACACATGAATAGATGCTATGAATAACTTAACACTCAACTGAGGCTTGAGGAATAGAAGATTTAACATCATAAATCTAACAAAGAAATACAGCCCGAGGACATGTACGATATAAATCTGAATCGCTGATCATTAAAAATAGCACTTGAACATTGGAACTGAACATATCACAAAGCTTGAGTACATAAGTCATGCGTTGCATGATCTAAATTGGGAATTCGTAACTATGAAATGTGATTCCAACCGGTGAAAGGTCTAAAACTCTGCATTTCGGTAACTAAGTGAGGACAGGATTCTTTATGGCATGCCTGGACATGAATCATGACCATGGAATCAAAACGCAAAGCATGAATGGATACTAGAATGACTAAAAATACTAAAATAAGAATGGGTCAAGCAGTATCCCTTCTCACAGTTGTTCCACAACTTATTGACATACCCTCCTAGAACCTGACAACCTAACCTGGTTACTCGTTCTACTATCTCCCCCTTAGAATAAAGCCATCACTCTGGGTTGACGAACTGTTATACACACTCTGGTCTAAACTGAAATCATCTTACCTTAGGGTCTGAGATATAAAAATATACAAGAACAATAGAACTTAACCCAAAAGTCTCCAACCACCTCCTCACACTATTTTATGAGTTACACCCTATCCTCCTTTATCTCAAATAGTCATCATATAATACTTGCACACCCTCTAGTTCCTTAACTCTTATTTCTATCTGCTCAAATTTCAAAATTTCAATCTTAGGATTTTACGCTCAACTTAAATACTTCCCAACCTATGACAGCCACACTACTTCCATCATCGCCTACTAATACTACGCTTGAAAACTTATATTTCTAAACCGTGAAAATCAAAATCATACTCAAGAGGCTCAACGTCTTTTATCACACTCCTTATCTCAATTATTAGGAACATTGCTTATTGCCTAACTAGTCTTTATCCACCTAGCAACTCCACGACACTTACTAATTATACCACAAAGAATGACCCTAGAAAAATAAAATAAAATAAAGCAGCTCCATAGCACCTTAGACAAGCTTTCTCACCAAGAACACAATATCAAACTTAATTACAAGTTGATCAAACTCAATCTCTTGCATACACTGTCCAAGCCCATTAGATCACTTCTCTATAACTAGCACCATTAACCAAGAAATCATCACATCCACCTTCATAGCCACCAATCATCCAAGCTTAATGCCTAACGCTCAACATAACTTACAACTCCACCTCACACACACAATTCTCACTTGGAAACTATAAAACAAAATATCAATAAACACTAGTCCCCTTAAACCCCCTAATAACAATAATTGGTCATAATCATATGGTCTCTCTCATTTATAATCCATCAATGCGCCCTCCTTCTACTCATCATTACTATATATCCTTCATAAATAACTTAACTTAGTTCATAACTCTCTAAACCTCAACTTAACTTTCCTTTGCAATCTTAGGAGCACCTAAGTTAACAACACTTATCCACTGAGTATCCTCATCCATAACCAATACTTATCTTATGCAACACACCGTCAACAACTCTTTTCATACCTTAAGCAAACTATTATTTACCTCCACCAATACTTTTTCTCTTTCTTTCATGAGCGAACACACAAGAACAATATCACTTTACTACTAACTCGATCACATGCAAAAGGATCGGCTATACATACTTCTAATAAATCACACTTTCCACTTTTCTTGCCACTACACCTCTAAACCCCGTTCCAATCAGCACGAGGAAATAAGATACACAAAGAGTCGCTAGTGAATCAAAATAGGCCTCACCCAGCTTTACTAGTCTTTGATTTTACATTTTGAAAAAAAAGAATTTGAGATGGATAACACGGTAATTATGCTAGAGAATCAAAAGAGCCCCACACGGCTTCACTAGACTTTCAGTTCCAATATCATGATGATAACAAGGTTACGAGAGGTAGAAACTTTCCATACAATATTTGATAATCTAAGAATACACATCATACTCTATCTTAACTAAAAGAATCATAAGGAAGAGGGCATAACATTGAACTTAGGAAACTTATAACACGTTGGTAAGCTCTTCTCAGGCCGCTTTGTGAGACTTTTAAAATTTCTCTCTTGTAAGTCTAAGGGCATTGTCAGGAAAGGAAATTGAAACTTGCAGATCATGTCACCTAAAGAATAGTACATAGATAAAGAAGTATAGATTATCATTATGGATTCAGAGAAGGAATCTGGAAGCACAACTGACTTGGGCTTATTGTACAATTCATAAGCAAGGCATGGTAAGACACTAATAGGATACTTTCTATCTCATTTAAAACTTCGTAACTATTTGTGGAGACTGTTTAAGAAAGTACTATCTACAAAGATTTGAGCTTGACTGTCTCTAGTACCTCGAAAATAAGGCGGGGATGCCCTGAATAGAGGAAGATCAGAATCTGCATAAGTTTCTCAAAGAACCTTTCTATAGAACAATCTAAGACTTGAAAGAATGGGGACCTTTTCTAAATGTCTTGTAGCCTCTCAAAAAAAAGTAAAGACGTCTCCGTACCGTTCCGCAAGACTCTACTAGACACGACTTCATAGACACCTTAGGAAATTTAAACTCTGGGCTCTGATACCAAGTTTTTAATGCCCTGGAATTTTGTCCTGAGACATCACATGGTGTTTAGGGGCACAAGTGACCCCAAGCTAACCCTCCTACTGGCATAACTCATAAGCAATTGGATAAAATGCTTAAATCTATATAAAATCAACGAAAATATAGAACTTCTCTGGACTTGATCAGTATAAATACGAACTTTACAAGATTAAAACTTTACTTTTACCGAACGAAACTAAAACTGAATACATCAACTTCTACTGACCGTCTATGAAGCCTCTACTGGTATTGATTTCAGATAGCCGGGTCATGACTCCCAACTATCCAAGCTCAATATGACTAAAATAAGAAAATACAATACTTCTCGAACTGTATAACCAACTCAATCCCTCAAATCAAAAGGACTCATCACCTGCTAACTAGGAGCGGTAGACTGACTTAATGCGGCATCTACGCTACAAGTTGCACCTACATTATAAGACACTGTAGCATATGGAAATATATGGGGGTTAGTACTTTAAGGAATGTACTGAGTATGTGGGGCTGCAATGCAACATTATAAATAATATCATAAATGATTTTGAAAATCATACATGCTGACGATAACGACCTTCTTTGCTTGAATTAATTGAAATATATTCCTTATAAATCATCAATAGTAATGCAAGCATTATGTATCTCATAAATCATTCTACTCAACTCAAACTCTTTAAATCACGACTTAGAGTGACTCGGTAACTCATGAAACTTGAACTCTTATGAACTTGGGAGTTTCTTATAATCGACATAAACTAAACCATATGAGCCACATGGAGTCCAACGTTTTTCCCTCCTAAGGAGAGAACCTCACATTAGCGGGAGCATCATACTCTTGCCAGGGAGTACGACATCAATTTCACTAGCCCAATCCCATACTCGGCCTCTGGACCACAATTATCAACATCAATCCTACGGTGGCATGTAGTTTTGAGGAAATACCATATTTCTTGCTCGGTGCTAAATACTCCTCCCAGACTCAGCTCAGAACGCATTAGGAAATCCACCACAAACATCACAAGGGTCTATCATGAAGACCAAATCAAATCTCTTTCTCATTTATCAAATCATAATCAATTTGTGGATTCCTAACTCGACTCGACTCAAATCAATCTTTCTCAATATCAAAATATATTGATTCATTAAATCATGGCAGCATCATTAACTTTGAGGAAATATCAAGACTCATTGTAACAACTCAATCTCATGAATCATTATACTCAATAATCCAATTTGTCATAAGAAATCTTAAAGCTTTACACATCTCTTGAAAGCACTTGAAATACCAACTCATGGTAGAAACATGAAATTCAAAATATTAAATATCAAGTCATAATTTGGAAATTGTAAAATAATCATGTATCAAAAACTTCAAGTAAACATCATAGAACTCATTATTGACTCTCAAGCTCAAATATCAATATATATATTCAATAATCAAACTTCTCATAGAAAAGCTTAAATCATAACTCTTATCTCAAATCATTTGGAAATCATCAACTCATAATAATAATATTCAACTCATGGCATAAGTTCTCAATTTAAGAAATAAAATGATGAAATAGTCATGTGTATCAATCTTGAATAGTTCAAATATCATAAATTATAAATAAAGAAATTTGGGTATAAACCCACTTTGCAAAATCATGAATTTCAATAGTAGAAATTAAATCTTTGGGCACAAGAATGAAAGAAGTGCTCTTGTTCAAAACCCCAGATACCTTGATTATGGATTTGAATGAAGAAACTTGTTATAGACTCCTTTTCCACTTCTTGAGTTAGGGTTCTTAGTGCTTTTGACTTGGGTACCTTGAATCTTGAACCAATTTGTGAAACCTATGGTTGGATTCTTGAATTTCTTGGAAGAAGGTTTGATTTTTGGGTTGAGAGAAAACCCTAGCTTCTTGAATATTCTTGGAAGAGAAATGAGAGAAAATTAACTTCTATTCTCTACTTGGATATATATATAGAGGGTCAAAATAGGTGGAAAAGACCAAAATACCCTTTTAAAAATATCCCTTAATTGTTGGAAAAAAATGGCTGACGACATTTGTGACAGGCCGTCAAACCTGTGACAGGCCGTCATAAAATGTCGTCCAAAAAAAGTTTGGATTTTATGAGTTTCTGCCTAAGTCTGACGACGTCGTCAGAAATGTGACAGTCCACCAAAAACGTCGTCAAAAATGTGACAGCCCGTCAGAAACATCGTCACACCTTGCCAGATTGATATGCTGGAGTAAAATGGGTATAACTCTTTGCTCCGATATCAAATTTTGGTGAAATTGGTATTGTTGGAAAGATAATTCAATTATATATCTGTTGATAGGTCATAATCTAAAAAATTCCAAGTATAATTATAGATATTCTCATTTAAAGTTGACTATACCAATATCCTTTCCAAGAATTCAATCGGTAAGGAATATTTTGATTTGCCCAATAGTTAGGACATATTTGAGGACTTAATAAACACCATACTTGATTAGAAAACAACCAAAGAACCATAATTTATTTCTCAAGATCTTGATTCATGGTTGCACTAGTGGTTAGAGTCTCGGGGAATTATAAAATGACTCTAACTTTCTCACCGGGTGTCCGATTCGGGTGAATCTTAAGTCGATGGAAAGCTTATCCAATTATCCACATGATAGATAGTGGAATTTAGGGAAATACAACATGACATAAACAACAATAACTTTGGAAGTCATCTATAGTCACTAAAAAGATGGATTTAGGCTTAAGAAACGATCGGGGTATTACATGAACCTATGAGAACTAACCCCTGGTCCTATATTAATCAATTGAGGTATTTGTTAAACATTTGAGGGAGTAAGAATCGGTTCATCTCAGAGTGATTGATCGACGGCTCTGGTCGGGAGGAATGCAATACCATCTCATCATGCAATTGCAAAAAGACTAAATTGAAGTTGTAGTTGACCCTATGAGACCTCACCCCTGGTCCTAGATTAATCAATTAAGATATTAGTCTAACATATGAGGTAATAAGAATTGATTCAGCTTAGAGTGATCGATCGATGACTCTGGTTGGGAGAAATGCAATACCATCTCATCATGACTTTACCCAAAGACTCTATTAAAGTTGTAGTTGACCCTATGAGAACTGACCCATAGTCCTAGATCAATCAACTAAGTCATTAATTGAACATATGAAATCAATTGAAATTGTATAAAAATAAATATTCAACCTGTTGCAACAGATTACGCATCTGTTGTAAATTATCAAAGAGATTAAGTCATTTGTTGCAATAGATTACGTATCTGTTGTAAATTATCAAACAGATTAAGTCATCTGTTGCTATAGATTATCGATCTGTTGTAAACTATCAAATGGATTGTCATACATCGCAACAGATTACCCATATGTTGTAAATTATCAAATAGGTGTTGCTATCTGTTGTAGTTGACCCTATGAGAACTCACTCCTAGTCCTAGATTAATAAATTAAGGTATTAGTTGAACATATGAGGTAATAAGAATTGGTTCAACTCAGAGTGATTGATCGACAACTCTGGTCAGGAGAAACGCAATATCATCTCATCATGCAATTACCAAAAGACTTAATTGAAGTTGTAGTTGACCCTATGAGAACTCACCCTGATCCTAGATTAATCAATTAAGGTATTAGTGTATCATATGAAATCAATTGAAGTAGTATAAAAAAAAGTTCAATTTGTTGCACAAATGTCTTTTTTGTTGGATTTAATCAAACGGATTAAGTCATATGTTGAAACATATTATATATCTGTTGTAAATTATCAAAAAAGTGTTTCCATCTATTGTGATAGATGGCCGAGCTTTGGAAAATTTCAAACAAAAATTTTCATCTATTGCACTTAGATGTTTTAAGACCTTTTTTTTAAAAGCAATTTAGGTATTTTCCGTTCGAGATAAAAAAGTTAAAATACTAAGGCAGTAAAAAATATTATTTGGATAACTCAAAAATCTCCTGAGTGAGTAGTCTTATCTTGTCTTTTCAATGTCACCGTCTCCTTATGCCCCTCAAAAGTTATTAATGAATATTTAAAACCCATATCTAGAATACTCTCTCCTTTAGCTATAAAGTAAGACTCAACTAATATATCACTCTTCTTTATTCTCAATTCTCTTTATTTTAGTTTTTTCTCTCCCTTCTCTCTTCTTTTGGATGAGGATCCTTTTTGGATCTTAACTGATCAATATCTTTTCTCGACTGAACTGGATGTTCTGATCCCTTTGCTCTTTTGATATTGAAGGTATGGTTCACTATTGCTCTTTCCATCTCGTCTCTTTCTTTGTATGCCATTTAAATTAGATATTTACATCTATTGCTATTAATGATTTACCCATTACCAATTTCCTATTTATTGAGAAAATTGAAGGAAAGATGACTTTTAAGTCTTGAATGAATGAACCATTTTTTTTATTAAAATATGTAAAAAAATATCATCTGTTGGGAGAAATTAAAAAGCTTTGTTATTAGTATAGTTTGATGAATCAGCTGTTGGTACAGACGAAGAAACTATTTGAAGAAATCAAACCAGTAGCAAGGATGGTTTGATTTATTCCAATAGATGAACCATCTATTGCAACATGTACGCAACAATGCCTCATCGGTTGAATAAATGGGTAATTTGTTGCATCATATTTGTCATCTTTTGATTCACTCAATTTTGTGTTACCCTTTTGTACAGAAGGAGCAACTATTTGAAGAAATCAAACCAGTAGCAAGGTTGCTTTGATTTATTCTAACAGATGAACCATCTATTGCAACTTATCATCCATCTGTTGTAACAGATGCCTTATCGGTTAAAAAAATGGGTAATCTGTTGCATTAGATTGGTCATATATTGATTCACTCAATTTTGTGTTATCCTTTTGTACAGATGGAGCAACTGTTTGAAGAAATCAAACTAGTAGCAAGGCTGGTTTAATTTATTCCAATAGATAAACCATCTGTTTCAATATGTCATCCTTCTGTTGCAACAGATGCCTCATTGGTTGAACAGATGGGTAATCTATTGCATCATATTGGTCATCTGTTGATTCACTTAATTTTATGTTACCTTTTTGTAATGTTCTTTTTGTTCTTCTCTTGTTTGAAATCAAATATATTTCTCTTATTTGCAGATAAAAGAAAGTGAAACTGGATCCACTTTTTCTCGACCAGCATTAAAGGCTAAAGTAAAGATGGGTTCAGAGGAATAAACTGCTTGCAGATGGAACCACTTCATATGTGGGAGGTATGTATTACTAATCAACCTATCATGAATACACATATCTAGTACAATGATTTTGTGAACGTTTGTTCTTTACCTATTAGGCGTTAATCCTTTAAACAAGATATGGCATTTTATAGTTAAGATTGTTAGGTTTGAACTGGTAAGGATGATAGATCAAGTAGGTGGTGTCGATACCCTATTACAATTTAATGACCGTCTATGCTCATGTTTTTATGTCAAGTTTGGGGAAGGTTTAAATTTTTGGCGGCAGTATAAATATCCAATAGTGATTGAACCAGTTTTAATGGACCAATGGACTTCTTGAAAGGCCTCTGAAGCCTCGCACTACAACAAACAATGATGGAACCAATAGAAATTCTCATGGTCCAAATTTATATGAATGGGTTGCTGGAGGAGACTATTACATAGCAGTAGGTGCTTAGAGAAGGCCATATATCATCTCAGACCTTTTTTAAGAGGAAACACATGGTAGGAAGGAAAGTGTAATAAAATTAACTGATGAAATTGACATAAAAAATGAAAAAAACTGGATGAGTTGCGAATGTGAAAGCATATCCAAAAATGAAAATCCATCAGTCGTTGAAGAAAAAAAAGAATGGTCAAGAAGACTGGAGCTGGTCACTTTTCTAGAGAATGCAACTAGTGAGTGTGGACTAAATGAAGACCCACAAAATATAGGACCAGAACTCCAAGGAAGCAGCTTCGCAAGCACGAAAGGTGGTAAGATTGTCGTCAGAATTAAAACCTGAACCAACTACTCGTGAATTAAAAATATGGGATCAAGCTAAGGTGGAAATTTCTCAAGTTAAACTTGTATATCCCATGCCTCCTATTTATGGCTCTGGTCAGGTCAAAGGCAGTGGAAATAACAAGGCATGGAATTTCTGCCCAACTTCAGACCTTTTTGTTTCTACTTCCATTGACCTGATCATAGACACAAACAGAAGGAATGGCATGCAAGTTAGACTTCAAAAATTGACGCCTTGCTTCTTTTATTTTTAATTCAGGAGTTGTTGGTTCAGGTTTTAATTCTGCCCGACAATCGTACCAATTTCTTGTGCTCGTGAAGCTTCTTCCTTAGAGTTCTGGCCCTGCATTTTAGGAGAGTCTTTATTGAGGCCATGCTCGCTAGTTGAATTCTTGAGTAAAGTGTTTAGCTCTAATCCTGTTGACCATTCTTCTTTTTATTCAATGACTGATGGATTTTTATATTTGGATACACTTCCGCATTTGAAGCTCATCTAGTTTTTTCATTTCTTATGTCAATTTCAGTGTCTAGATTCGCTAGAAGTTTCTTACTTATTTCTATGTGTTTTATTTTAAATAAGGTCTGAGATGATATAGGGCCTTCTCTACCTCCCCCTTCCTGCACAGGTATTCTCCCAAGCACCTTCTGCTATATAAAAGTCTCCTCCAACAATCCATCCATATAAATTTGGACCATGAGAATTTCTATTGGTTCCATCGTTCTTTGCTGCAATGCAAGGCTTCAGAGGCCTTTCAAGAAGTCCATTGCGCCATTAAAATTGGTACAATCACTATTGTATATTTATACTACCACTAAAAACTTAAACCCTTCCCTAAACTTGACACAAAAACATGAGCATAGACCATTATTAAATTGTAACAAGGTATCAACACCACCTGCTTGGAACCCTTTGTCCTTATTAGATTGCACCTATCAAACTAAATTGTACAATGTAGGATCTTGTTTGAAGGATCAGTGTCTAATTAGTAAAAAAACTGCATTCACAAAATCATTACACTTTATGTGTGTCTGTCATGGTATCCTGATCAATAATACATAACTCCCACGCATGAAAGTGGATCCATTGCACGCACCTTATTCTTCCTACCCCGTCAAGACATGTCAGACAATATTGTTTATTCATTTGTACGCATGTGATGACTATTAAAATAGAGGTGTGAAGAGTCATGACTTTTTATCTTAATATATTCAAAACAACTGATGAATCAAAATCTCCATCTGTTGCAACTGATGAATCAACTGTTGGAAGAAATCAAAATATCTCCTCCATCATACGATCCATCTGTCACAATAGATAATCCATATATTGCAACAGATGGTAAATTTGTTGCGCTAGACTAGGCAGTGTTTATTCATCTGCATGCATATGATGACTATTAAAAAAGGGGTGAAGAGTCGTGACTTTTTATCTAACATATTCAAAATTGTTGATGAACCAAATTCTCCATCTGTTGCAATTGATGAATCAACTATTAGAATAAATCAAAACATCTCCTCCAATATATGGTCCATCTGTCGCAACAAATAATTTATATGTTACAACAGATGTTGCAACAAATGGTAAATCTATTGCGACAGACCAAAATTTTTTTATTCATCTACACGTATGTGATGACTATTAAAAAAGAGGTAGTCGTAAATTTTTATATAACACATTCAAAACAACTGATGAATCCAATTCTCCATCTGTTGGAACTGATGAATCAACTGTTAGAAGAAATCAAAACATCTCCAAAAAATGGTCTATCTATCGCAACAGATAATACATATGTTTTAACAGATATCTTATCTATTGCACATACAAATCATCTATTGTAATAGATGGTAAATTTATTTTGACAGACCATCTGTTACACATACAGACAATCTATTGCAATAGATGGTAGCGACAGATGGACGATTTGTTGCAATAGCTCAATAATAACGACTATTACTAAGTCTCAAAACCATTTTGAAAAGGTGAGAAGTAATAATGTAAAAGAAAAAGTCGCAACTTTTCACAGAAAACAAAATGCCACCTGTTTGAATGTAATTAATACAATGGAGCTTAACAGCCATGCCTTTTGTCCTAACACATCCAGATTCAATCCTCTATAAATAGGTTCCTCCTTAATCTTTATTCTATTAGACTTTATTTATTTATTTATTTATTGCATTATTTCTTTTCGTGTGAAATCTTCAACCACTTCTCTTCAAAGAGCATATTCTTTTCTCATTGAGGTATTTTTTTCGATGGAAATCTACTAGTTGGTAGTATATGTTGTATTATATTTGGACTCTTTTTCTTTACATTTGTCAATTCATGCGTGTTTTATATATGGATGATCCTGTTTTGGACATTGCTATTCTGCACGATAGAGTGCGGGAACTTTAGAGGCAGGTTAATGACCTACAGAGTTGGTTGCCGTGAGAATGACGATGTTCAGAGAGATGCAGAGGTTGATGAAGGCCTTGCTTCTATGAGTTGATTAGTTGGCTATCATTAATGATGATGATGATGATGATAATAATAATAATTATAATGTTTTTTTTCTTTTAGCGTATGTATTTTAATTTTTCTGTATCGGATCTATATCTAATGTATTTTATTTTTATTTAATAAAAAATTTATTTTTAGTCGACTTTGGCTTTTTAATTCTTATTTAATTTTCATTCTGTCTATTTCGTCTAAACATACATGTTAACATGTCGACGGTTGGAGGTAAGGAGAAATTTTGAATCCAGTAGCAATAGAAATTTTGGCTTTTGAGTTCTTTCAATAGATGGACCATGTGTTGGAATAAATTGGTCATCGGTTGGGTTTCTGTCAACAGATTATCCATCTATTGCGACAAATTTGTCATCTGTTGGAGGAAAAAAATTCTAGTTTGATGGAACTGGTGTTGTGTTCTTCCAGCTAATGTCCATCTGTTGCCACAGATGGGCAATCTGTTGAAAATAATTGTGGTCTGCTATATTATTTAGTTCATGTTTTACCTTTTTTTGTTGATACACAAGTTATGAAAAAAGATATTTTATATATAATAAATGATAACATTACGTTCGCAAAAATGAGTTAAATATATAAAAGTCCACAACCAACAGCAACATAAGTTTTTCCAATTACAACGATCATGGTGGATTACGATCCGAGCATGTAGTTCTTTTGTGGCCAGCGCGCTTACATACAGAGCACTTGTTTATTCTTGATGAAAATAATTCCTAGACTCCACACCTCTTCTTATATGGCTTTCTTCCCAGTTTGATAGTGCTTGGGTCAATATATGGAGGAGGTATTAATCTCCATAAAAGCTATGCAGGAACAACCCAAGATTCTTCGAAAGGCACCAGAGTAATATGCCCACTATATGCCATTTCATATTCCTCCACCGAATAATATTGAGAGAAGTGCTTATAAATTTTAGGTCCATTTATTGGATCATATTGAGCTCGAAGCGCTACCATGGCTTGTGGATAAGGTATTTTGTCCAAGTATAAAACTCTGCACGTACAAGATCTTGTTTGAAAATCAACCATGGAAACATCACCATGACCAGTGATACTGAATTTGTAATCTGCTATTTTATGAGATAATAACCTAGTTCTCAAACTGATGTTTGTTGATATTATTTTTTTGATTTTGAGAACAAATCGGGTTCTTTTTGGGCCCTTGAACTGCATATGCCTTTCATTAAAAAATTGGTCATACTTCTTGTTTATTAGTTTAAACATAACCTTGATGGGAAATCCTCTTTCATCGCCAAATAATGAATTCACCGATTCAGCTATGTTTGATGGCATAGTATTGTACCTATACAAAAGAATCACTTAGTACGACATCATACTAAACTTGTAACTCAAACAACACATTAAATTCATAAGAATGTACCTATCTGCCAGAAAGAATGCCCATCTCCATCTCTCGAAATTGAAACGTACGAGAAGTTCTGCTACCTTTGGATTCATATCCGTTATTTGATTGAAATGTTCTAAAAACTCCTCTTTACTATATGTTTTAGCTGCTCTATAAAAAAGGGTAACGACCCTTTCATTGTGATAGTTGGTATGAATGTTCTCTCCAAGAGGCCTGATGCAACAACCAAAGTACTAAAGTAAAGAAAATTGAAGCCATCTTTGGAATACTTGGATGCCTATCCGAAACAAAATACAACTCTTCGGTATCTTTGACATAGCTTCATAGTTGTTAAAAAAATCCATAAGAGGTATCACATTCCTTGTCCACTACACAAAAAGCAATAGGAAAGATGTGATTCTCCGCATCCTGTGCCACCTTCGCTAGCAGAACTCCATTATACCTGCTCCTCAAGAAGGTAACATCGATAACTATGCCTTTTCTCAAATGTCGAAAACCTTGAATCCAAGCACCATAGGATACAAAAAAGTACTTGAACCTTCCATTTTTATTAACATGCAATGTTGTCTTACTTTTGGGATTAGTGAACTCAATCATGTAATGGTAGGCATCCAGGACTGCATACCCATGCTCCTGTGTCCCCCTAACCAAGTCCTTGGAAACCCTCATGGACATATATATCTTCTAATAACTGACCAGGACACCCAATTTCGTAAGAAGTTGATTGGCCACAACCCTTGTTGAAGGGCCTTTGCCATCGGGAAAACTACTCCTGAAATATTCACTGAGGACCTTTGCCGTGGCGTGAGGATTTTGGCCTGAGATATGCTTCAAACCATATAAGTGATGCTTTTTATGTTTATGAATGACGAATCTGTCAGAACTTTCATACTTCACTACTCTCAACCACCACTTGTAGTTCGAATTAATACATTTGAAGCAAAAGACACTACTCGAATTAATCACCTTCTTTATTCTGAAATCTCTTTTCAAATAAGAAATAAACAAAGTGGTATATATTTCATTCTTGTCCTTGAATAAAATTCCAATAAAAAAGTCAATACCGCCGTCTTGAAGATTTTTAGACTGTGTCGATTGAGAAGAACTACCCATCGTATTGGTCATATTAACGGGCGTAAGTGTTTGAACATCATCTGGAATATTCATCTCTAGATCATCCAACCTATCATAAAAGATGTCTTGTTCTTCTTCTTCTTCTTCCATGTTCTGGTTCTCATTCTCTCTCGTATTTTTCATCCACGTACACCCTTAACACCGGCCTGAATGAATCACTAAGATATGCACGCAACCGAACCTGATCGGTTATCTTGAAAGGCCCCTCTGATATTCAAATGAGCTGTGTATGTAGTTGGTGATAAGTTCTTCCGATTGATAATTCAGTCCATAATAACTGATGATTAAGTTCACAAAATAATTATACGAAACGTCACTTTGGATTGTCATAGCTGTCATCTCTAGCATTTCACCCTCATTCCAATACCATACATATCGATTGCTCTTCTCGATCCATTGACTATGACAATCCACCCCTATTATTGTTGATCCCTCCATTAGTGGTACCCAAATAAAGTCATTTGTTAAAAAAGTTAATAGTGATTTCATATTGCCGTAAATAAATCCCAAAAGATGTGTAATCAGTCGCAATAGATTACTTACCTGTTGGGATTCATGTTACGCTCCTGAAGCTGATTTTAACAGATGAGTCATCTGTTGTAACAGGTGAATCATATGTTGCAACATACTATATATCTATTACAATAGATGAAGCGCCTGTTGGGATAAATATTACAGTAATGAGCCACATTTGAAGCTGATTCCAATAGATAAGTGACATATTGCAATAGATAATTAACCTGTTGTGATAGATGACTTATCTATTGAAACTGATGAGGATCTATTGGAATCGAGGTCAGGTTCTATCGCAATATGTTACTAATATATTGTAACAAATATTTACCATCTATTAGAATTGAGTTCAAGTTCTGTTGCAATAGATTAGTAATATGTTGCAACAAATATTTACCCTGTTTCAACAGGCAACACGTTCGTTGGAATTGAGTTCAGGTTCTGTTGCAACAGGTTACTGATCTATTGTAATAGATATTTATCATGTAGAACCAGATAACTGATCTGTTGCAACAAATGGGTCATATCTTGCAACAGATGACCCATCTGTTTGATTTATATTACTACACTATAGAACCATAAATATGAATCCAATATATGAGTCTTTCTTTGAAACAAGTCTGTTTAAACAAATGGCTCTTATGTTGCATTCATGTTTGCGTTCTATCTATTGTTGAAAAAACAACACAATAGCAGTTACCCAGATGACAAATTCAACTAAAAATCATAATTTGACTTACCAAAGTCTACTATGAAGTAATGCCAAAGTGGAAAGTGATGTACAAAATAAAATTTGACCTAAGAAATTGGACAAATAGCAACAGTAGCGGTAACAACAACAACAACGATAATGATCAACAAGAAGAAGACGAAGATGATAATGAAGTAGAAGATGATGATAATGAGGTAGAAGATGATGAATAAAAAATAAGCAATAATGAACAAGAAAAATTGCTAAGAAAGAAAAAACAACGATGGATGAGAAGAGAGATAAAGGCGCCTTTTTTCCTTCATTTTTCGTTATATTAGGTAAACATTTGGATCAAAGTATAAATTTAAAAACTTCTGGGCTATCCTCAAACTTACCAAACTTTCTTAATCCATAATAAAGTAATTGTCACCTTCACTCAATAATTAAGACTTGTGTCACCTACACCTCATTTTAAAACTCTTTTGTCACCTACAACTCAAAGCCCCTAATTAGTTGAGATTTTTATAATTATTTTATAAGAATGAAAATTTGTGTATATATGATAAATTAAAATGTATATTTATGTTATTTAATTTTTTCTAAAAAAAATAGGGTCAGGATTATTGGGGGTGGACTGGGGTTAAGAAATGAGTGGGCTTCATTTTAAAAGTAAGTAATAAATGTGGTCAATAGTAATAGACCACATAGCTATTTCAAATTGGGAAGCTAGTTTTACATACTATTTGGATATTCTTGGCCCTTTTCAACTTAATGGATAACTGAAATTTAAATCTTTTTAAAGTTCAGCAACCTCAGAATCGGCATCAGATAGGCGGGCTAACTTTTGATCTTCATCTTCAAGAACAAAAATAGCACAGAGCAACACATTCAGTCTGAGTTTGCCACAACAGAGTAAACTCTAAATAGTTTTTTAAGTTAGAAGTATTTTGATTGTATTTCAAACAAGGATATTACAAAATAACCTCCTGCTGTTGGTTCTATGCATAAAACGGAAGAATTTAATTTTAGGAAAAAGTTAACAATCTTTTGCAAATCTTTATCTATAATATATATCTACATCTATAATCTATAGTCTATAATATATTAAAAGTATGAAGAGCCTTAGAAATGTTATTTGAACTTTTTGCCTTTCATTAAAAATCTTTGTTTTAGATTAAATCGTCTTTTCACTATTTTTTCCTGATATTTAAGAATTGAAAATTAATTAAATATATTTATGGTAAAATCTTTTCTTATTAGAAGTCACCAGAATTAATGACAACTAATATTTTTTCCATTATTTTAAGAATTCTAAATCAACTAAATTTAATTTTTAGAAGATTTGAAAAATCTAGAAATAAATATAAAAATGTTGGAATAAGAAAAATTTAAGAAGTATAAATTTTTTAAAAGTTTTAACTACGTAATAAGAATGTAATCAATGATTTTGTAAAAAATTGACTTTAAAAATAAGGAAAAACTTTATATATAGGGAAAAAGAAGAAAGTAACCATACCACAGATATGATTCAAATTGATGCGTCTCTCTTAGTCTCTGACAGCAAGAGAAAAAGGTACAACATGACAAACTTAAAAGTGATGATCCATCAACTATTTGAAACTTCTGGAGGTAAAATATATATGTGTGTTTGTGTGAGTGCTTATACCAAAATATATGTTTAGGTTTACATTATTATATTAAAGTGTGAAGGATCGTTGAAAAGTGATTTGAACTATTTTACATTTTATTAAAATCTCTGCAATATAAAAAGTCTTTAATTTTAAATAATCAAACTAAACACATACGAGACACGTGCGGTTAAACTAGTTACCTAAATAACATGTTTATCTATTTGATACGCAAGACAACATCAAATACATATAGACATATAGTTAATTACCTTATTTTTAGATAACAAATTGCATTTAAAAACACAAAAGAATTTTAACTTCCTTAAATCACGTTCACCCAATTGATTAAAGATTAGTTGAAGATTCTATTTCTAAAAATAAGAAGATTTTTAATGAGTTTCAAAACTTAAAATGGATTTGAATGATTAAAAAAATTATTTTCTATTTTTCTTTTTTACGTTTTTCCTCCCTTTTTTTTCATTTTTTTTCTTTTTTCATTTTTAATGTTTCTTTTTTCTTTTGAACTCTTTTTTTTTTATTTTAATTCTTTTATTTTTTATTTTTCTTCTTTTTTTGTATTTTTTCTCATTCTTTTTCTATTTTTCTATTTTTCTATTTTTCTATTTAAATATTTTTTATATTTTATGATTATTTATGTCAAAATATATATTTTAAATAAATTTATTATTTATATTTAAATCAATTAAACGTGAATGATTTACCATTTGTATCTGTATAGAAACAAATATTATTCTATAAGATAACAAACTAGTGTTTTCTTCGAGATATTTTATTATGTTGGTAAAGAACAAACGTAAAATTCTCCTTTTTATTTTTGATTTGGTGGGCATAATTGTATCTATGCTAAACTCTTGCTTCTTGCAATTAACAACATATGCGACATCACATTTGATTAGAGAAGAAATAAAAATAGATCCATGTATTTCAGAAGAAATAACTGTTTGGTGGAAAGGCCCCAAACATGTGCCTTAGACTTTCCAACAAGTTGTATCAGAGAAATGAATGAGAAATTTTGTTTAATATAAGATGACATCCAAGGCAAACTTAACATATTTCTACATGAAACATAAAGTGTCCACGGAGAAAAAACAAGCATTTATGAGAAGCAATAATGACGCACAAGAGACTATTCTTCACTCTTGTAAAAGTTAATGTTAGGTTATTGAAAAGTAATGGCAATGCACAAGAGGATATTCTTAACTCTGGTAAAAGCTAACCTTAGGTTATTGATTAACCAATTCACTTTTTCTACAAAAGTGAGTCACTATGTTTTGACATCTTTCTAAAAAAAGAAACTCAAGAAAAGAGTTAGCTTCGACGTCATTAGACTTTTTCTTTTTAAATCAAAGCTACCTTTATAAAAAAAATAGAATATAGATTGTCAATACTAAAGCAATTTGTCACCATGAAAACCAAAAGCAACCACAAATCTGCATCACATGTAAAAATTCATTATCTGGTATGAGTTCTGTGCTATTAAGGAATTGTAATAAAAAGATAGTCAAAAGATTGTGAACCACTTTGTTTTAAGCAGTCACACATATTGGACTGCTGTCCAAACAAAAGAGCCATCGACTTCAGGATATTGTTGCATGCACAAAGATTATTCACAAAAGTAACACAAAATCAAAAGGCTCACGAGGGTGAAAAATTCTTCGAATGCTAGCTATCAGACTTGGCAGTAGATTTACAAATAGGATAATTATTTTTGTGGTTATTGTCGATATGATAGAAGTGTCACTACGTTTCTACGGCCCACATAATTAATTTATTTGGTTTGATAATTAGATAAATTAAATCCTAAATTTGTATGGGGAAGTTATCTAATGGGATTAAAACTACTACCTACTATCCACAACACACGTTGATGGAGTGTTAGTAGGATTAAAACTACTATATCCACAACTTAAATTGATGGAACATGAAAAATATAACTGTTTATTCTTTGTATTATAAAAGGGGTCCTCTCTCTGCCAAAAAGAAGAGTAAGTTCCATTAAAACTATTTTGAAACGTAAGATATGGAATGAGAAACAACACTTGTGTTCCTTATTCAAGAATAGATGAAAATAAGTGCTTCCCTAATATCAGTCAAGAAGAAAAATAATGGAGAATTTAGGTATGTATCCTTTAATGAATTACTGAAATTTGGTTTATGTGAAAATCATGTAGTTTCACGTTCCTGAACAATTGGTAGGATTTTATATTAAATTGTTTAAGTTATAAAATCTGTTAAATCCTTAAATATGGTATCAGAGCCAGGCTTTCTGAGCTAATGATTTTCCATTGTAATTAAAATTTTCTATTAATTTTATGAATCCTAATTATAAAATTTAGGGATTTAAATTTATCATTGTTTTACAATTTTAGTGGTTGCTTTATCCGTTGTTGACCTAATGAATCACATAAAGGTTCATTTTTTATTGCTGCTTTATCCATTGTTGGCCTAATGAATCACATAAAAGTTCTGTTTTGTTGTTTATTATTAATGATAATAAAATAAATGAAATGATTTATAAGTAATGCATTGTTCTTTGGATTTTTTTTAAAATGTTACTTTTGAATTCTGTTTCGATCATTGTAAATTTGTGTTTACATTAAAACACCTGTTCATTTTTCTTTTATAATAAGGACATAAACAGTAGTGCATAGTAATAGAATATGAATCATTGTTTGTCATAATTCATTTTGAATTATAGAATCACTGGAATGTATAGTGTAATTCGTATATGCATGATATTACTATTTTATTTTCATTTTAGAATAATGAGTGAGGTTTGTTACTCGTCAAAGCGGTCAAATCTTATAAATATATAATTCTAAAAAATAATGATTAACTTAAAATTAATTATTCATTAATCTTGATGCTTATAACTGATCTAAAAATTAAGGATAAATTAAAATTTTTGATTATAAGACATTTGTGGATCACCCAAAGGTTTATTGTTTGTTCGTAAAACCAATACATTAAATAGGTAATTCTGATGTACCGTTAATTTTATTTATTTATTCATAGATAATAAATATTATTAATTGATGCATTAAATATTATTGATTTTTTTTAAGTATCTTTTAAGCATCATTATGTTTAAAGTTGTATTATGATATTTCGCCCGAAGGAGAACATCAATATACATTTAAGAAAGTAAATCATTTCTGAATCTGATAATGTGTTTAAACTCGTAACTCAAAGTATTAACAAATGAGCATGTTCTACTTTCAACATTTGTTCTTCATTTGTACTCTACCTCTGCTACAACTTTTAATGGTTTTAACTTTTTTAGATTGGTGTGAATAGATCAGATTCAATCTTGGGGATTTAGATTTTGATGTTGCACTTTACTCTGAGAAGCCAACTGCTGATACTGAAACTAGAACCAATGAAAAAAGGTCCTATTATAAGTATTGGTATAGGTCTAACAGCTTAGGCCTAATGTTCATGCGAATGAATATTACGGACAACATTAAGACTATTCTTTCTAAAACAGGAAATACAAAAGAACTTCTGAAACTTGTGAAAGAATCCTTCCAAACTGCTGATAAGTCACTTGCTGGGACATTATGGGTACTTTGACCACAATAATGTTTAATGGTTCACGTACTATGCATGAGCATGCCATTGAAATGACAAACATAATAGCAAGACTTAAGTCTTCGAAAATGGAAGTAGAACAAAATTTCCTTATGCAATTCATCATGAACTCATTACCGTCTGAGTATAATCCTTTCCAAAAGACTAAAACACCATGAACGACAAATGTAACATGCATGAATTTCATGGTATGTTGGTTCAAAAGGAAGCAAAGCTGAAGAATCAAGGAACCACTCCATTAACTTTGTAAATCATCAAGGAGATAAAAAGAAAGGAAAGAAACATGGTAGGGGGAAATAGAAGCAACTTAATATTACTGAGTCCTCATATCAAGTATGTAAGAAGGGACATAAGAATGTTAAGTGTCATTTCTGTAGAAAATATGGATACTTTCAGAAAGATTGCTTGAAACGTAAGGTATTGTTTGAGAAGAAAGGTAAGCCTAGAGCTTTTACATGTCTCAAATCAAATTTAACTGAAGTTCCTTATAATACTTGGTGTCTTGACTCTGGTTATACTGTCATGTTTCTAATAGGATGCAAGGATTCCTTATAATCAAGACCATAAACAAGACTGAAAGATTTGTGTACATGGGGAATAGATTGAAGTCTCTAGTTGAAGCTGGCGGTGCTTATCATTTGATTCTCAATACTAGGCATCACTTAGATTTACTTGAAACTTGTTATGTTCCTTCTCTTTTGAGAAATTTAGTTTCTTTGTCTAAGTTGGGTAAGACTGAATACTCTTTTAATTTTGGTAATGGATGTTTTAATTTGTTTAAACATAATTATCTTTTTCGTGCTGGTACATTTTATGACAACTTATACAAACTGAATCTTGATAATCTGTTTGCTGAAATATCTTAACTCTGCATCATAATGTTGGAACCAAAATAAAGTTTGGTGAATGAACAATCTGCTTACTTGTGGCATAAATATTTAGATTGCATATCTAAGAAAAGGCTGGAAAGATTAGTTAAGGATGAAATTCTTCCTGATTTGGATTTTACTGACCTTAATATTTGTGTAGATTCTATTAAAGGAAAACAAACAAGACACACAAAGAAAGGAGCCACAAAAATCTCACAGCTTCTTGAGATTATACACACTGATATATCTAGTCCTTTTGATATCACATCATTGAATAAAGAAAATTATTTTATCACTTTTATTGATGACTTTTCACGTTATGGATATGTCTATTTGTTGTATGAAAAATCTCAAGCGATTAATACCTTAGAGGTATTTATTACTGAGGTTGAAAGACAACTAGATATAAAGGTGAAAATAATCAGGTCTAATAGAGCTGGTGAATATTATGGAAGATAAGATGAAACTGGACAATACCCAGGTCCATTTGCCAAATTCTTCGAAAAACATGGCATATGTGCTCAATACACAATGCCTAGCACACCACAACAAAATAGTATGGAAGAAAAGCGCAATTCTATATTAATGGATATGTTTAGGAGTATGTTAAGTAATTCATATTTACCTCTTTAGTTATGGATGTATGCTTTAAGTATTTCCATTTACTTGCTAAATGGGGATCCTAGTAAAGCAGTTCTAAAGATACCTTTTGAATTGTGGAATAGTAGGAAACCTAGTTTGAGGCACCTGCATGTTTGGGGTTGCTCGACAGAAGTTAGAGTCTATAATTCACAAGAAAAGAAACTGGATTCAAGAATAATTAGTGGTTTCTCCATTGGTTATCTAGAATAATCAAAGAGGTATAGATTTTACTGTCCTAATCACAGTACGAGAATAGTTGAAACTGAAAACACTAGGTTCATTGAGAATGACAAAGTTGGTGGGAGTGAAGAACCACGTAATGTGGAAATTAAAGAAGTTAGGGTGCGGATTTCTCTGCCCCGTACTTCTTTTAAATTTGTTGTTCCTGAAGCTGTTATATAACAAAGTAATCAACAAGAACAACAAATTAATTCTCTTACTAATCATAATGAAACCATAATTGATGAACCTGCAGTATATGAACAACAAGAAGTAGCATCAAGAATATCTCAAAGACAAATAAGACCTGCTATTTCTGACAATTATTTGGTATATCTACATGAATTAGAAACTGACTTGGGAATTGATAATGATCCAGTTTCATTTTCGCAAGCCATTAAAAGTAACAATTCTGATAAATGTATAAATACTATGAAAGATGAGATAAAATATGTGTAATAAAATAAAGTTTGGGACCTTGTTGAATTACTTGAAGGTTGCAAAAGAGTTGGGTGTAAATGGGTCTTTAAGACCAAAGACAATCAACTGGCAACATCAAACTTCATAAGTCTAGACTTGTTGTCAAAGGTTTTACTCAAAAGGATGACATTGACTATAAAGAGACGTTTTTACCTGTTTCTAAAACAGATTCACTCATAATTATAATGGCTTTAGTTGCTCATTCAGACTTAGAGATACATCAAATAGATGTGAAAATATCCTTTCAAAATGAAAATTTGGAGGAAAAAGTTTATCTGAATCAACCCGAGGGGTTTTATAATAAAGAAAAGGAACACATAGTGTGTAAACTTAAGAAGTCAATATACGAACTTAAGAAAGCTTCCCAAAAATGGTATCTTAAGTCTAATGAAATGATTGTCACTTTTGGATTTAAGAAAAACACTGTTGATCGGTGTATATATCTAAAGGTTAGTGGGAGTAAGTTTATTATGTTAGTCATTGTAATACCCCATACTTTTCCTAGTCCCGTTTAGCTCCTAGTGTGTCAAGGGACAACTTTAAAAATGAATAACTCTGGATACGTGTAGAATTTTCCAGCTCTAGACCCACCAGTGTATAGATAATTGAATTAGCTTTCAAATGATACTAATTTCGCCTTAATCCAATACTCGATTCAGAAGTTATGCAATTTTAGTGAAAAACAGTAGAGCACAGCGTTGCAGTAAGGTGCAGAATCTCAATTGTCCGATTTCTAGTGAAGCACCGCGATTATCTCACATTTTGGTGAAGTACAAATTCCCATTATTCCTTTTCCACTAGCTCACCATGATTGGACAGTGTCACGCTAGGAATCACGGTGGATCAAAGCACCGCGTCGCGGTGGAGTACAAAATGGAAGTCATCCTTTTTTTTAGTGATGCAACGCGATTATGCCACATCACGCCATGGTGCAATATTTCACTTGTCCCTTTTCCAGTAAGCCACCACGATAAGTAGTGTGTCATGCTGAGGTCCAAAATTAGGATTTTTAGTTTCGAACTAATTTTTATGAAGGGTAACCTAGTCATTTCCCAACCCCCTAAATCGTGTAAAACTCAAGATCAAGCCTATTCTAAGCATTATATGCTCACTTTTCACAAAAATTACTCTCCAAGAAACGCTACAACTTCAATTACAAATCCTCAAGAAACCTAAATTCCACCATTCTTTTTCCAAGATAACCCAAAATTCAAGATTCCCAATTCAAGAACTTCATGAATCAATCTTCAAGAGCACAAATAGGAACTCAAAGTTCAAGCTTCTTCATCCATTCATTAATAGAGGTATGAGGGGTTATGAACAAGAATAATTCTTTCATCCTTGTGCCCAAAATTAGTTTTAAAGTTGAATTTTATATGAAATTATAGGAATTTAAGTCTAGGGTTTATACCCACTCATTGATATTTTAAGATTATGAGATTACAAGTGAATTAGATGTTCAGTTGCATGTCTACTTCCGTATTTTTATGTGTTTGACATTATTTTTCTAGATTTAGAATTGAATTATCAATATTTGCATTATTAAGAATGAACTTTATGATAATTTGACATAAAATTAATGTATGGGTTATTATCTCTAGTTTGAATGTTGATATTTCAAGAAGATTATACTTTTAAGCACCCCAGGATTAGTTATATTCAGATTTTGAACAAAAATTTGATCTTTTGATCTTAGCATAGATATGAAATTCCCTTTACAGATTTAACTATAGTTTACAGTAAACAGATTCACAAGAGGTTTCCACTCTAAACCCTTATACTATTTTTAAAAGTAGATTTCCTACAGAATGAGCATACTAATTAAAGAGAGTAGTATTTAGCACCAAGTTGGGTATGTTTACATTCCCTAGAACTATGATCCAATGTAGGTATAGATTATCAGATTATTCTTATTTCTAATGGATGTCAGTTATAGATATGATCACTTAGCTTAGGTTATACTCCTTGGCAAGAGTATGACACATCTCCCCAACGTGAGGTTTTCCCATAAGGGAACTAGATGTTGGACACTATGATAGCTCACATAGTGTATGTTGTTTAGAAGAACCTCCCTACAACCTATAGTAAAGAATAACAAAAAAGATTTCAAAAACTAAGTGTAAAGGCTCACAACTTTAGTCAGATATTGTTTTACATAAGACATCAACTACTAGATTTTAACTTTCAGTTATCAGATATAGAAGTGAGTCCTTTCTACACTTAGATCGCATAATTTAAAAGATAAAATACGAGTACAATTTTTAGAACTAGGTGTTATGACTCACAAGATTTATACAGTATGTTTTATCACACATGATTCATGATTTTTAGCTTTCAGTTATTCCAGCCAATATGAGTCATTTATACTTAGCATACATTATTTTACAAGTTTGTACTAACATTGAGATATTGTTTTACTTATGCATTCACCCCCATATATTCAGTACGTTCCAGAAGTACTAATCCATATATACTTTCATGTGCTACATTGTCTTATAATGTAGGTTCAGGTGCTCAGTTTCAGCAATGTGAGTGATTTTGAGCATCTACATCTACATCCCGACAGTTGGTGAGTCCTCATAGTTTGAGAATCCATTTATTCAGTTTTTAAGTTCATTAGAGAAATTGATTCACTATTTATAGATAATTTGAGTCAGCTGGGGGTTTGTCTTAGTGGCTCTCTAGTTGTTAGTAGTAGAGGCTTTTCCGACTGCTAGATATAATTCAAATTTCCAGTATTGATTGACCATCCTTTTAAGTCAAGTATTTTTAGATATTATGTTCATATAATTTCATCTTAGCTCAGACAAAATTTTGCATTTTAACTTTGATTATATATCTATATTTCTTTATTATGAGCTTTAGATTTATTAGAAGGCTTACTGGGTTAGCTTAAGGCTACTCATAGTCTTGAGCACCGTATAATTTCTCGGGACCCATTTTGGGTTTTACAAACTTGGTAATAAAGCCTAAGGTTATAAGAGTCCTAGAGAGTCAGACAAGCTGTGTTACGTAGAGTCTTGATCATGGATGTGAAGTGAGCAACATTTATGAGCAAGAGGCTATGAGACGAATTTAGGAAATTATCCTTTTCTTTCATAATATATCATACTTACAATGTATCTATCTAATTTTAACTCGTTCTCTTACACGACAGTTGAATATGCCTGCTCACCAGCCCATTGTCATGACCCGAACTATGGCCTGGCTATGGCGGACATTCCAATCCATGAAGGCTTGGATGTCCTACTCTATATGATCTGATAATCATGCACAATATTCATATCATAAAAGAATATGCAAAAATATAATCTCATACGAAAACATGGTCATTAACTATCGGTTTCAAGACATAAGAAAAAAACTGCAATACAAAACATCTGAATAAGATCTGACATAGTCTGCGAAATCTCTACTACATCTAAAAATATTCTAAAAACTGGGATAAGGCCCCCAGTAGACTAAACCAATGGAATAACATAATTTGAAATAATAGCCTTATGGAACAAAGAAGGCTCACCATAGAACAGATCACTTCTCTCTGGAATACGCTACTGATTAGCTGTACCCTTGGACTGAGCCTCCGAACCTGGGAGGTAGGGGGAATATACAAATGTACTGGTACACAGAGCAAATCCAAAATACTAGTTTATATTAAACATATATGAGATCAATTTAAAATAATTCATAAACATATAAGATAGTAAGAAATCTCATGGGCATTTTCAAAAGACTCTGTAAATTCCATGGGCTATATGGAATCCACCATTGACTCGGTGGGGAAGCCTCCAACCCAAGTGTGCCACAAGGGTTGGAGTCTCTGACTCTTCTACGCCACACGATTGTCTCCAGCGTAAAAATAATATACCCGGATCAACAAATCACGGTTTTAGGATAAGAGTTACTTGAACTCAAACCTTCTTCGGGTAACCACCTAACCCTCTTTAAGCCTAGTTTTAACTCTTTAAAACATGCATTCTCTGAAATCAAACTCTAAAAATATACTCTGTTATGACAAAAATACTTATGGTATCATCATACCATTGACTTGCAAGTCACATCTCTGAGCCATTATTAGCATATTACAATCTGTGTTTTCAAAACATAAATTCGGGATCACCATATCAATAAATCATTTCAAAGAACTTTTTCTCTAAAACTCATGTAAACACATGTATGCAACTCTCATTGTCAGACTTTCAATGATGCAAGGTGGTCATGTCAAATCTCTTAATCTCATGCAAATCTTTCTCTTTTAATAAAATATATTTACATCAAGAAACTTCCTCTCTTAAATCTCTAAATCATGCTCAAAATACTATGGTATTTGAGTAGACAAATTTCAAGCCATAAATCATGCATTTCAAATCCTTCACATTAAGATCATAAACTTAAAGTCATCACAAGAGAGGGATTTCATAAGTTGTGCTCTCAAACAATCTTAAATCTAAATTTTCATACATATACATATACATGTAAATCAATTTAAGGGTGAAAGGCCTAAAGACCAAATCAACAGTACAATTAAACATTCATAATGCATAATAAATCATGTATTTCAAAAACCCCTTTCTAAATTCATGCTTGATAATCTTTAAATCATGTTCTAGTATTTACAAGCCCATGTAGTTTTTAGGATAAATCCCACGTACCTTAATTTAGAAATTTGATGGATGATTCTTGAAGCGTACGATTTGGGGATTCCAAATCTTCAATCAATCTTGAAAACCCACGGTTAAATCTTGAGTTATTTGGGTTTTATTGTTTGAAATCCTAAGGAGTGTTCTTGATGAAGATATCAATAATGAGGTCATTTGGAATTAAATCCCGTGTTTAGGCTAATAAGGGGGTAGAAAACACCCAATATACCCTTAGTGAGACGTACTAAAAATATAATTGGGAGCCCGATTTCATGGGCCACCGCAATGCACCAGAATTATATATGGTTTAAACTTTACTCACTTTGGAAGTCTAAAATGAGACTAAGCTTCTTTGACACAATTCTAGTCATTTAACTCTAAGATCATATTACCACGAGCTAACGCATGGACGATTTTTACGGGGTGTTACATTATCCCCTCTTGGGATCATTCATCCTCGAATGATGACGCGGAATACAGAAAAGCATGATTTAAAGTATACTAAGGCCATAAAAGAATAATACAAGGATTATACCTTCCATTTCATCATCCACCAGATCAAAAAAGTCTAGGTATCTATCTCTCATGTCATTTTCTGATTCCCAAGTTGCTTTCTCAACTTTCTGATTTCACTATAACACCTTAACCGACACTTTATGTTTGCTTCTCAACTTCCAAACTTGGCGATCTAAGATTGCAATAGGTTCCTCTTTATGTGATAATAAGTCTGTCACATTGATCTCCTCTACAGGAAACACTAGGTAATGGTCTCCATTATATTTCTTCAGCATGGATATGTGGAATACCGGATGAACAGAGCCCAGACTTACAGGCAACTCTAACTTATAAGCAACTCCCCCTATCTTTCTCAAAATATGGTATGGCCCTATATAGAGAGGACTCAGCTTACCTTAATTCCCATAATGCATGACTCCCTTCATAGGAGAAACTTTGAGAAAACCCAATCACCAACCTCAAACTCTAAGTCTCTTCTCCTAACATCGACGTAGGACTTCTATCGACTCTGGGCTGTCTTAAGTCGTTCTCTAATAATTTTCACGTCCTCCATTAACTGATGAACAAGATCAGTCCCAAACAACTGAGTCTCACCCACTTCATACCACCCTATTGGTGACCTACATCTTCTTCCATACAATACCTCAAAAGGAGCCATCTTAATACTGGCATGGTAACTGTTATTATATGCAAACTCTATTAATGGCAAGTGATCTACCCAACTCCCTTTGAAGTCAATTCTACAGGCCCTTAACATATCCTCAAGAGTCTGAATGGTGCGCTCAGCTTGACCATCAGTCTGAGGGTGGAATGCAGTACTTAGGTTCACTTGTGTACCTAAACCCTTCTGAAAAGACCTCCAAAACTGCGAAGAGAATTGCGTACCTCATTCAGATATGATGGATACAGGTGCTCCATGAAAATGGATTATCTCCTCAATGTATAGCTTGGAATAGTCATCTCCCAAATAGTTAATTCTAACGGGCAGAAAGTGGGCTGACTTGTTCAGTCGATCAACAATCACCCAAATTGAATCATACTGGCTTCGGGACCTCAAAAGTCTCATGATGAAGGCTATCTCCCATTTCAACAAAGGCAAGGCTATCTCCTGGGAAGTACCACCTGGCCTCATATGGTCTACTTTCACTTGTTGACAATTCAAACACTTGGCAACAAAATTAACCACACCACGCTTCATATTATTCCACTAGTAAATAGATTTCAGATCATGATACATCTTAGTAAAGCCTGGGTGAAAAACATACCTTGAATTGTGAGATTCATCAAGGATCTTCTTTCGTAAACCATCTACATCTGGCACACATAGTCTTCCCTGATATCTCAAAACTCCATCATCACCAATTTCAAAAGACATTACCTTTTGTTGACCCACATCTTTCTTGATCTGTATCAAGATGGGATCTTTAACCTGCTTCTCTGTAACTTCAACACAAAGGGAAGATTTAGCTACCTCATGAAAAACCACCCCTCATCTTCGGAATCCAAGAGTCATACTCCTAGATTTCTATGTCGGTGAATTCCCTTCACCATTTTCCTCTTTCCCTTTTCAACATGCAAAAGACTGCCTATAGATAACCTTCTGAGGGCGTCGGCTACCACATTTGCCTTGCTTGGATAGTAGTCCAGGCTCATGTCATAATCTTTTAAAAGTTCCAATCAATGCCATTGCCTGAGGTTCAATTCTTTCTACGAGAAAACATACTGCAAACTCTTGTGGTCAGTTAATATATCAATATGTACCCCATAGAGATAATGCCTCCATATTTTAAATGCAAACACCACAGTCACTAACTCTAAGTCATGGGTGGGGTAATTTTCTCATGCACTTTTAACTTCCTAGATGCATAAGCCACCTGCACTTTACCATGTTGCATAAGTACACACTCAAGTCCCACATGGGATGCATCACAGAACACAACGAACCCTTTCGTAACTTACAAAAGAGTCAAAACAGGAGCAGTTGTCAACTTATCTTTTAACTTCTCAAAACTATTCTTATAGGAGTCAGAACACATGAACTTTACCTTTTTATAAGTCAATTTAGTAAGTGGTGCAGCTATGGAAGAAAAACTCTCTACAAATCTTCTGTAATACCCTAACAAACCCAAGAAGCTCCGAATATCAGTTGGAGTCGTGGGTCTGGGCCATTTTCTCACTACCTCAATCTTTTGGGGATCAACCTTAATCCCATCACAAGACACAATATTCCCCAAGAAAGCAATAGCATTAACATAGAATTAGCACTTGGAAAATTTCGCATACAACTTATGATCTTGAGTCTGAAGGATGATTCAGAGGTGATTGGCATGGTCCTCCTCACTCTTAGAATAAATCAAAATATCATCAATGAAAACTATAACAAATAGATCTAGAAACTGATGGAACACCCTATTCATAAGGTCTATGAAAGCCGCAGGGTCGTTAATTAACCCAAAGGACATGATTAAGAATTCATAATGACCGTATCTAGTTTGGAACGCTATTTTGGGAATATCTAACTCCCTAACCTTCAACTGATGATATCTTGAACGAAGGTATATCTTTGAAAAATATTTAGCACCCTGAAGTTGGTAAAAAAGATCATTAATCCTAGGAAGAGGATATTTATTTTTAATCGTGACCTTATTCAACTGACAGTAATCTATGCACATACGAAGGGAACCATCTTTCTTTCGCACAAAGAGTATAGGTGCACCCCAGGGAGAAATACTAGGATAGATAAAACCTTTATCTAGAAGATTTGCTAGCTGCTCTTTCAACTCTTTCAACTCTACAGGAGCCATTCTGTATGGCAAAATAGAGATGGGATGGGTATCTGGCAATAAATCAATACCAAAATCTATCTCCCTATCAGGTGGTATTCCTGGGAGATCATCTGGAAAAACTTCTGGGAACTCATTTACCACGGGACGTACTGAAGAAAAGGGCTTTCGGTATTCGAATCTTTAACCCAAATAAGATGATACAAACAACCCTTAGAAATAAGTTTATGGGCACTGAGACAATAGTTAAACTTCCATCTAGGTGCTAAAGAATGTCCCTACCATTTTATTGCTGGTTTATTTCGGAAAGAGAAAGTAATATTTTGGGTTCTACAATTTGGCATGGCATAGCATGAATGAAGCCAATCCCTCCTTAAGATAGCATCAAAATCAACAATATCTAAGTCTACGAGGTCTTCCGCAGTATCCCGCCCACAAACAGTCACCACACAATTTCTATACACCCTCCTAGCCACAACAGAGTCTCCCACCGGAGTGGAAACAGAAAAAGGTTTGGTAATTACATGGGGCTCAAACCTAAAACCAATAGCCACATAAGGGGTCACGTAAGACAGGGTAGACCCAGGATCAAGTAACATATAAACATCACGGGAAAATATTTGCAACATAACGGTAACTACATCCGGTGAGACCTTTGCCTCTTGGCAGTTGGTCAAGGTATACAACCGGTTGCGGCTATTTCCGGCGGCTGAAGTTGCACCCTTCTTAGGAAGTGGTGGTGTAGAAAAATTAGCCTGTGACTTGGATCCACCAACATTACCATTTGCTGATGGACATTCTCTCTGGATATGGCCTGGTTGGCCGCACGAATAACACACCATAGTGCCAAACTGACATCTCCCTGGATGATTCCTACCATATTTCTCACAGCGCGGGTATGTCCGAGAGGTCTGAGCTACACTTCCTTGAGACTATGAACCCTACATCCTCGGACCCTGCCTATATTGAAAATCCTGAGTGCGCTATCCGTCTGGGGGTCTGGTCATCGAGGCACTGGCTGTAGACTGCGCATTACCCCAATTCTTCTTTTTCTGCCATTTGTTACCCCAATTCCCTTTCTGCTGCTGACTGTAGCTCTGGTCTGCTGTTTTAGCTCTCTTTGCTTGTTTGTCCTTCTCTCTAGATTCTGTAATTTTCTTTTTCTTTTCTTCAACTTGTTTCATATGGATTGATAGTCTAGAAAAATCCATGTCCCGATTCAATATCGCTCCCTGACATTCAAGCACTAAGTTATTTGAAAGGCCGGATGCAAATTTTCTCATTTAGGCTCTCATGTTACTAGTCATCTCTAGAGTATAACGGGCTAGTTGGTTGAACCTCAGAGTGTACTCTTGGACACTCATCTCACCCTGCTTTAGATTCATAAACTCTTTGGCTTTGGCCTCCCTCAACTAGAGAGGAAAGGATCGATCAAGGAAGGTTTCCACGAACTCAGCCCAAATTATGGGCTCAGCATTATCACTCTTTGAATCTTCCCACTCGTTATACCATTGGTTCGCTACATCCTTAAGCTGGTAAGACGCTAACTCAACCCCCTCTACCTCATCTATATGCATCACCTTAAATATCTTCTCCATCTCATCCACAAACTCCTGTGGATCCTCTTCTACCTTGGTACTAGTAAACTTGGGCGGGTTCATTCTCATGAACTAGCCCACTCTTGTAGCCTCAAATGTAACAGATGCAGACCCAATATCTTTCGAACATTGAGATTGTGCGGCTACCAACTGGGCAAGCATGTGAATGGACTATCTAAATTCTACATTAGATACCTCTCTCTCACGAGGATGAGTGTGGTTAGTCCCTATTTGAGGAGCTCTGGGTGCCCTAAGTGGGCTGGTCTGAGTAAGTGGGACTCCCAGAGTAGCATCAATATCCAGAGTCTGACATCTATTTTTGGTCCTCATCCCATGAGTAGGATGGACCTCATCTGTCTGTGCATTATGATCAATAGTACGACGGGGAGGCATAATTGTTTTTTTGAAACACAAGAGATCATCGATTAGGGGAAAACTCAGACTCTGAAGCACAAACTAAACCACAAAGAAGAGAAACATTCCTAAACGCCAAGTAGCCTTCTTCTTATAAGTATGGCGCGCTACACACCCATAAACAAGATTCTACCCGACGCGATTTAGTAGACACTCTGGGACCATGAACCGTGCTCTGATACCAAGTTTGTCATGACCCGAACTAGGGCCTAGCCGTGACCGACATATCAAACCATGAAGGCCTGGACATCCTACTCTATCTGATCTGGTAATCATGCACAACATTTATATCATAAAAGAAAATGCAAAAATATAATCTGATATGGAAACATGGTTATTAACTCTGAGTTTCAAGACATAAGAAAGAAAACTGCAATTCAAAACATCTGAATAAGATCTGACTCAGTCTATGAAATATTTACTACATCTAAAAAATGTTCTGAAAATTGGGACAAGGACCCCAGTAGACCAAACCAATGGAATAACATAATCTAAAATAATAGGCCTTTTGGAGCAAAAAAGGCTCACCACATAATGGAGAACTTCTCTCTAGAATACTCTACTGATTAGCAGGACCCTTGGACTGAGCCTCTGAACCTGGGAGGTAGGGGTCAATGCAGATGTACTGGTACGCAGAGAAAATCCAAAATATTCAACATATATGAGAGCAATTTAAAAAAGTTCATAAACATATCAGATAGTAAGAATCTCATGGGAATTTTTGAAAGACTCTGTAAAATCATCTGAACTCTAAGACACTCTTAGTTTTACTTATGCGCTAGGTGGTATACCCTACAAATCTGAAATTCCACAGGCTATATGGAATCCGCCATTAACTCAGCGGGGAAGCCTCCAACCAAAGTGTGCCGCAAGGGTTGGAGTCTCTGACTCTGCTACGCCACACGTCTTTCGCCAACGTAAAAATAATATACCCGGATCGGTAAATAATGGTTTTAGGCTAAGCGTTACTTTAACTCAAACCTTCTTCGGGTAACCACCTAACCCTCTTTAAGCCTAGTTTTAACTCTTTAAAACATGCATTCTCTAAAATCAAACTCTGAAAACATACTCTATTATAGCATACATACTTATGGTATTATCATACCATTGACTTGCAAGTCACAGCTCTGTGCCATTATTATCATATTACAATCTCTGTTTTCAAAACATAAATTTGGGACCACCATAGCGATAAATTATTTCAAAGAACTCTTTCTCTAAAACTTATGTAAACACATGTATGCAACTCTCTTTGTCAAACTTTCAATGATGCAAGGTGGTCATGTCAAATCTCTTAATCTCATACAAATCTTTCTCTTTTAACAAAATATATTTACATCAAGAAACTCCCTCTATAAATCTCTAAATCATGCTCAAAATACTATGGTATTTGAGTAAACAAATTTTAAGCCATAAATCATGCATCTCAAATCCTTCACATTAAGATCATAAACTTAAAGTCATCACAAGAGAGGGATTTCATAAGTTGTGCTCTCAAACAATCTTAAATCTAAATTTTCATACATATACATGTAAATCAATTTAAAGGGGAAAGGACTAAATACCAAATGAACAATACAATTAAACATTCATAATGAATAATAAATCATGTATTTCAAAAACCCCTTTCTAAATTCATGCTTGATAATCTTTAAATCATGTTCTAGTGTTTACAAGCCCATGTAGTTTTTAGGATAAACCCCACGTACCTCAATTTATAAATTTGATGGATGATTCTTGAAGACTACGATTTGGGGATTCGAAATCTTCAATCAATCTTGAAAACTCACGGTTAAATCTTGAGTTATTTGGGTTTTCTTGTTAGAAACCCTAAGGAGTGTTCTTGATGGTTTTTTATGAAAATATCAATAATGAGGTCATTTGGGATTAAATCCCGTATTTAGGCTAATAAGGGGGTAAAAAATACCCAATATACCCTTAATGAGACGGACTAAAAATATAATTGGGAGCTCGATTTCAAGGGCTACCGCGATGCGCTAGAATCGCGATGGCTTACTGAAAATTGACAAGTGGGATTCTTAAGGTCACCGCGACGCAGAGTCATTCCATTATCCCACTGGTTGGGACCTGAAACTTCAGCGCGATGCACCATAATCGCACTATGCTATTGGAATTTGACGATTTCTAAATAGGCCCCCTCCGCAATACGCCAAGCACCAAAATGACGATGTTTTATGACTAGAACTTAAATTAGCCATAAATTCTTGGCCGGGTATCGAATTTGGTTGAATCTTATATCGACGAAAAGCTCATTAAATTTCCCACATGATAAAAAGTCAAAATTAGGGAAATTATATATGGTTTAAACTTTACTCACTTTGGAAGTAAAAAATGAGACTAAGCTTCTTTGACATAATTCTAGTCATTTAACTCTAAGAGCATATTACCACGAGCTAACGTATGGATGATTTTTGTGGGGTGTTACACTAATGCACGCAGAAATGATAACTAGCCACCCCAGCCTACTAACCCTCTGAATGATAATGTATCCCATGCTGAATTTTGGGTTGCCTTTCAGGCATTGGCCTATGTTGTGGCTGCAAATATTCAGGGCAACCATCAGGCGGCAGTCCTACTTCAGCAAAATAGGGATTTAACAATAGCCAGAATTCATGATTTTATGAGAATGAATTCGCCTGAGTTCTTTGGGTCGAAGGCAGGTGAGGACATATAGCTTTACTTAGATGAGGTGAGGAAGATCACCCAGATTATGCATGTTACTTAGGAAAATAATGTAGAGTTGACATCCTATAGTTTAAAAGATGTGGTGTATGATTGGGTGGTTATATGGAAGAATGGTAGAGGTGAGAATGCAACTCCTATGATTTGGTAGGTATTTAAAGACGCATTTCTAGATTGGTTCTTTTTATGTGAAATGAGGGAAGATAAGGTAAAGAAGTTTATGAACCTGAGGTAGGGCTCGATGATAGTGAAGGAATACTAACTTAAGTTCAACCAGTTTTCTAAGTATGCCCATGATACGATGGCTAACCCTTGGGTGAGTTTGAGTAAGTTTTTTACTGGTGTATTTGGTTTAGTAGTCAATAAGTGTAGGATTGCCATGCTTATAGGGGATATGGATCTTTCTAGGATAATGATTCATGCTTAATAGATTGAGGAAAAAAAGTTAAAAGGGGAGAGAAAGGATAGATAAAAAGGCTAGAATCGAGCAGTTTGATTATGTCCAGACAAATTTTTGAAGGGGAAATCATTCACAGTTTTAGAGTCGCTCATCTAAGACAGCTCCATCTTCATCCAGTTCTCCTATCCTTAGAGATAGGCAAGACCAGTGGGGTAAGACTTCTATGTCCAGATCTCAGAATAATATGAGTGGAAAACTCAGTTATTCTTTATGTGCTAAGTATTGTAAGAATCATCTTGGTGAGTGGTTGTTGGGACATAAAGGTTGTTAAGGTTATGGTAAGTTGGGACATAGAATCAAAGAGTGTCTGTATGCTAATCAGGGAAACAGGGTTGTTCATCCCCAGACTCGGGCTACTAGCGTACCAGCTCCTCTAGGTCAACCAGTCCCTCCTCAGGAAGCATCATCCAGTATCGGTGGCCGTCAATACTAGAATTAATTTTATGATTTACCATCCCATCAAGAGCAGGATATTTCACTAGATATTGTTACTGGTATGCTTCGTATTTTTCACCTTGATGTTTATGTGTTGTTAGATCCAGGGTTGAATTTCTCTTATGTGACCCCATTAGTTGTAGTAAATTTTGAAGTAGGTCTTGAAAAACTTGCTAATCCCTTCTTAGTTTCGACCCCAATAGGTGAGACAGTTGTTGCTAAACATATTTATAATAAGTGTCCTATCATTATCTCTTATAGGATCATGTTAGCAGACTTAATAGAACTGGATATAGTAGACTTTGACCTTATTCTGGGCATGGAATGGCTCTATTCTTGTTTTGTATCTATAGATTTTTGCACCTGAGTGGTGAATTTTTAGTTTTCAGATGAGCCAGTCTTTGAGTGAGAAGGTAATTCAGTGTCTCCTAAGAGTCATTTCATATCCTATCTTAAAGCCAAAATGTTGATATCAAAATGGTGTATGTATTATCTAGTTTGAGTAGAAGACACTAAGTCTGAGGCTCCAATAGTTCAGTCAGTCTGTATAGTCAATGATTTTCCTGAAGTTTTTCCCAAAGATTTTCCTGGGGTACCTCCCGATAGGGAAATAAAATTAGGTAATGACCTTCTTCCAGATACTCAGCCCATCTCTATTCCTCCATATCATATGGCTCCAACCGATCTTAAGGAGTTAAAATAGTAGCTTAAGTACCTTTTATATAAAGGTTTCATAAGGACTAGTGTCTCTCTATGGGGCGCTCCCATCCTATTTCTTTGAAAGAAAGATGGTTGTTTGTGAATGTGCATTGACTATTGTCAGCTGAATAAAGTCACAATCAAAAACAAATATTCTCTTCCTAGGATTGATGACTTATTCCACCAACTCCAAGGTGCAAGTTATTTCTCAAAGATAGACCTTAGATCCAGTTAACATCAGCTTAGAGTAAGCGAATGTGATATTCCAGAGACAACTTTCAGAACCCATTTTGGTCATTTTGAGTTTCTAGTCATGTCCTTCAGGTTGACAAATTCCCCAGTAGCCTTCATGGACTTGATGAACCGAGTGTTCAAATAGTATTTGGACAAGTTTTTCATAGTCTCTATCGATGATATTCTTGTCGATTCTCGTAGTGAGGATGACCATGCGGATTATCTTAGAATTATGTTGCAAACTCTTAGGGATCACCAGTTGTTCGCTAAATTTAGCAAATGTGAATTTTGGTTAAGATCACTACGTTTCCTCGGTCATATTATTTCTTGTGATGGCATTAGAGTTGATCTCCAAAAGACAGAAGTAGTAAGAAACTGGCCTAGACTTATATCTCCATCAGACATCAGAAGTTTCTTGGGTTTAACTGGCTATTATAGATATTTTGTTGAGGGTTTTTCTTCTATTTCATCCCCTATATCTATATTAACCTAGAAAAAAGTTAAGTTTCAGTGGTCAGATTCCTGTGAGAAGAGTTTTCAGGAGTTAAAGACTCGACTCACTTTATCTCTAATTTTAGTGCTACCTGATGGTACAGATGGTTTCATTGTCTATTATGATGCTTCTAGAATCGGTATGGGTTTTATTTTGATTAAGAGAGGTAAGGTTATAGCCTATTCCTCTAGATATATTAAGCCTCACCAAAAGAACTATCCTACCCATTATCTTGAGCTAGCTGTTGTTGTATTTGCATTAAAAATTTAGAGGCACTACCTTTATGGGGTACAAACTGATGTATTTAAGGATCACAAAAGCTTCGAATATGTATTTTCTCAGAGGGAGTTAAATCTTCATCAGAGAAGGTGGTTAGAATTGTTGAAAGATTATGATATGAGTGTGTTGTATCATCCGAGCAAGGCCAATGTAGTGGAAAATGCCCTTAGTAGACTGTCTATGGGCAGTATGGCTCCCGTGGAGAATGATAAGAGAGAATTAGTTTGAGAAGTTCGCCGGTTAGCTAGATTGGGTGTGAGGTTGGTTGCTTCAGTTGAAGGGAATGTTTGGGTTCAAAGAAGTTCAGAATATTCTCTAGTTTCTAAAGTGACAGAAAAGCAAGATAAGGATTCTAGTTTGGTTAAACTGAAGGGTTCAGTTAAAGACCAAAAGGTAGAGGTTTTCTCCCAAGGGGGACATATTGTGTTGAGATACCAGAGTAGATTGTGTATGCCATGTGTTGACAAATTAAGGAAGTAGATTATGGTAGAAGCGTATAGTGCGTGTTATTTCATTCACCTAGAAACCACGAAGATGTACCGCGATTTGCAGGAAGTCTATTGGTTGGGTGGTCTGAAGAAAGATATAGCAAAATTTGTAGCCAAGTATGCAACTTGTCAACAGATTTAGGTAGAGCACCAGAAACATGATGGCACATTGCAAGAGTTCGATAGTCCCACTTGGAAGTGGGAAGAGGTGAACATGGACTTTGTGACAAGGTTACCCTATTCGCGTTGTCAACATGATTTGATTTGGGTTATTGTAGACAGATTGACCAAATCAACCCATTTCTTGGCAGTTCACATATCCTACACAGCTGAAGATTATGCTAAGCTGTATATCAGAGAGTTTGTTAGATTGCATGGAATACCCTTATCCATCATCTCAGATAGGGGTACTCAGTTTACCTCTCAGTTTTGGAAAGCCTTTCAGAAGGGTCTTGGCACCTAAGTTCATCTAAGTTCATCTTTTTATCTGCAGATGGATGGTCAGGCAAAGAGGACCATTCAGAACATAGAGGATATGTTGAGGGCATGTGTTCTTAATTCAAAGGCAGGTTGGATGACCACTTGGCGTTGATCGAGTTTGCCTACAATAACAGTTACAATTCTATTATTCAGATAGCCCCGATTGAGGCTCTGTATGGGCAGAGATATAGATCACTAGTCGGTTAGTTCAAAACGGGTAAGGCCACTTTGATTGGGCCAGATATGGTGTTTGAGGCCATGGAGAAAGTTCAGTTGATTTGAGAGAGATTGAAAGTACCTCAGAGTCATCATAAATCTTATGCATATTTAAGAAGGATAGATCTTGAGTTTGAAGTAGATGATCTTGTTTATTTGAAGGTCTCACCCATGAAGGGTAGGAAGAGGTTTGGAAAAACTGGAAACTTAGTCCCCGATATGTGGGTCTCTATAAGATATTGAATCTTGTGGGAAGGTAGCGTATGAGCTTAAGCTACCTGCAGAATTGTCATCAGTTTATCCAATTTTCCATGTGTCCTTATTGAAGAAGTGCATGGACGATTCAGTTGTTTTAGTCCTTCTAGAAAGAACAAATATTTAGAATAGACTTTCATACGAAGAACTTCTAGAAGAGATTCTTGATCATTAGATCCGTAGACTAAGGAACAAAGAAGTTCCCTTGGTCAAAGTTCTGTGGTGAAATTAGTATATTAAGAGTGCTACTTGGGAAGGAGAAACAGATATGCATACCAAGTATCCTTACCTTTTCTCCACAAACCCAGGTTCAACCTAAGGTAATAGTATTCCTCAATTCAGTTCTTTTCCAGTCTCAGGTTCAACCATGTGATTATCTTCATGTCAATTCATGCACTCACAGATTAGTTCAGTTGCTCAGTATGCTTTAGATTCAGTCATGCAGTTTTGTTTCAATTGTGCATGCTAGTATATAGCCTCAGTCCCTCAGTATCTTTAGTTTAACTAGTCTCATTCGAGGACGAATGTTCCCAAGGGGGAAATATTATAATAACCTATACTTTTCCTAGTCCCATTTAGCTCCTAGTGTGTCAAGGGACAACTTTAAAAATTAATAACTCTTGATGCGTGTAGAATTTTACAGCTCTAGACCCACCAGTGTGTTAATAATTGAATTAGATTTCCAACGATACTAATTTTTCCTTAATTCGATACTCAATTGAGAATTTATAGCGATTTTAGTGAAAAATAGTAGATCATCGTGATAGCACCGCATCACGGTAAGGTGCAGAATTGCAATTGTATTATTTCCAGTGAAGCACCGCAATTATCCCGCATCGAGGTAAACTCCAAATTCCCACTTGTCCTTATCCAGTAGCTCACCATGATTGGCAAATGTCACGCCAAGAATCGCAGTGGAGTGCAAAATAGCACGCATCCTTTTTCTAGTGATGCAACGTGATTACGTCACGTCATGCCATGGTACGAAATCACACTCATCCCTTTTCTAGTAAGCCACCGCGATAAGAAGAACGTTGCGCTGAGGCTCAAAATTGAGATTTCCAGTTCTGAACTAATTTTTACAAAGGGAAACCTAGTCATTTCCCAAGCCCCCAAATCATGTAAAACACAAGATCAAGCCTATTATAAGAATTATATGCACACTTTTCACAAAATTTATTCTCCAAGAAACTCTAGAACTTCAATTTCAAATCCTCAAGAAACCCAAATTCCACCATTCTTTTTCCAAGATAACCCAAAATTCAAGATTCCCAATTCAAGAACTTTAAGAATCAATCTTCAAGAGCACAAATAGGAACTAAAAGTTCAAGCTTCTTCATCCATTCATTAATAAAGGTATGTGGGGTTATGGACAAGGATAATATTTTCATTCTTGTGCCCAAAATTAGTTTTAAAGTTGAATTTTATATGAAATTATAGGAATTTCAGTCTAGGGTTTATACCCACTCATCACTATTTGAAGATTATGAGATTACAAGTGAATTAGATGTTAAATTAAATGTCTACTTCCGTATTTTTATGTGTTTGACATTATTTTTCTAGATTTAGAATTGAATTATCAATACCATGAACTTTATGATAATTTGACATAAAGTTGATGCCTGGGTTATTAACCCTAGTTTGAATATTGATATTTCAAGAAGATTATACTTTAATGTATCCCATGATTAGTTATATTAAGATTTTGAACAAAGATTTTATTTTTTGATCTCAGCTTAGATATGGAATCCACTTTACAGATTTAACTACTGTTTACAGTAAACAGATTCATAAGAGGTTTCCATTGTAAACCCTTATACTAGTTTTAAAAGTGATTTACTACAGAATGAGCATACAAATTAAAGGGAGTAGTATTTAGAACAGAGTTGGGTATGTTTACATGCCCTAGAACTATGAGCCAACATAGGTATAGATTATGAGATTATTCCCATTTCTATATGGATGACAGTTACAGATGTGATCACTTAGTTTAGGTTATACTCCTTGGCAAGAGTATGACACCTCTTTCCAAAGTGAGGTTTTTCCATAAGGGAACTAGACGTTGGACACTATGATAGCTCACATAGTGTATGTCTGTTAGAAGAGCATCCCTACAGCCTATAGTAAAGAATAACAAAAATGCTTTTAGAAACTAAGTGTAAAGGCTGGCAACTTTATTCAGATATTGCTTTACATAAGATATTAGCTACTAGATTTCATCTTTCAGTTTACAGATATAAAAGTGAGTCCTTTCTACACTTAGACCACACGATTTAAAAGATAAAATAGCAGTACAACTTTTAGAACTAAGTGTTATGGCTCACAATATTTATACAGTATGTTTTATCACTCATGATTCATATTTTTTAGCTTTCAATTATTCCAACCAAGTGTCATTTATACTTGGCATGCATAATTTTACAAGTTTATATGAACATTGAGATATTGTTTTACTTATGCATTCAGCCCCAGATACTTAGTACATTCTAGAAGTACTGATCCACATATATGTCTATGTGCTACATTGTCTCAAAATGTAGGTTCAGGTGCTTAGTTTTGTAGTGTCAATGATTTCGAGCATCTCTATCTACATCCCGACAGTTAGTGAGTCCTTATAGTTCGAGGACCCAGTTATTCAATTTTTTCCAGTTCATTAGAGAAGATGATTTAGTATTTATAGACAGTTCAAGTTAGCTGGGGGTTTATTCCAGTGGCTTCTAGTTGTTTGTAGTAGAGGCTTGTCAGACTGCTTGATATATTTCAGATTTCTAGTATTGTTTGTCCATCCTTTTAAGTCAAGTATTTTTAGATATCATGTTTAGATAATTTCAGCTTAGCTAAGACAGAATTCCGTATTTTAGATTTGCTTGTATATCTATATTTCTTTATTATGAGCTTCAAATTTAGTAGAAGGCTTACAGGGTTAGCTTAAGGCTACCGTAGTCTTGAGCACCATGTAACATCTCGGGAGCCATTTTTGGGGCATTACAAACATGTATGTTGATGACATCTTGATTTCTACTAATGATCTTGGTTTGTTGCACGATATCAAGAAATATCTCTCTAACTACTTTGAGATGAAAGATTTGGGAGAGGCATCCTATATGATTGAAATAGAAATATTTTGAGAGAGATCACAATGATTGTTAGGATTATCTCAGAAAACCTACATTAATAAAGTATTAGAGAGATTTAGAATGGAAAAATGTTCATCAAGTCTCGTTCCAATTCAGAAAGGAGATAATATTAGTCTCAATCAATGTCCAAAAAAAGACTTGGAATGAAAATAAATGAAATATATTCCTTATGCATAAATTGTTGGGAGTCTAATGTATTCCCAGACATGTACAAGACCAGACATCAGTTTTGTTGTTAGGATGCTAGGCCGATATCAATGTAATCTTGGAATGGATCACTGGAAGGCTGCAAAGAAAGTGTTGTAATACTTACAAGGAACAAAATATCACATTCTCACTTATAGAAGATCTAATAATCTAGATGTGGTTGGATATTTAGATTCAAATTATGTTGGTTGTGTGGATACAGGAAAATCCATATTTGGATATTTGTTTCTATTAGCCGGAGGAGCAACATCATGGAGAGTGTAAAGTAATCTGTTCTAGTTGCATCCACTATGGAAGATGAGTTTGTGGCATGTTTTGAGGACACAATCCAGGATAATTGGTTGCAGAACTTTATTTCAGGACTTGAACTAGTCGGCAATATAACCAGGCTGCTGAATATTTATTAGGATAATACTACTATAGTTTTCTTCTCGAAAAATGACAAATATTCAAAAGGTGCTAAGCATATGGAATTGAAATACGTTTTAGTTGAAGAAGAGGTACAGAAACATCACCAAACGTATGATTGCTGATCCTTTGACGAAAGGATTACCCCCTAAAACATTTGTTGAACATGTTAAAAGGATGGATCTTATTGATAGCAATGAATGATTTTATATAAAGACTCTATTATGTTTATGTAATTGATACTTTGAACTTAAATTATACATGTTTCTGTAGTTACCCGTTTTCTCTTGTATACATAATATTGTGCTTGATGATGACAAGTTCTGACTTAGATAAAATATTCTAAGTGTTATCCTTGGACCCATTATGTATTTAAAAGTTTATGTTAGGTAATAGACTAATATTGTAGTACATGGAAGGAATTATTTCAAGTAAACTGATGTACAACTGCCATGACTCATTTTAGTTGATTTATTTAACAATGAAAAATGTTGTTGAATTTAACATTAATTGTGCACATGATTGATGTACTTATTAAACCACTAAATTAATAATTGTGTGTGCCAAGTGGGAGAATGTATATTTCTATTGCCCACATAATTAATTTATTTTGGTTTAATAATTAAATAAGTAAAATCCTAAATCTATATGGGAAAGTTACCTAGTGGGATTAATACTACTACCTACTATCCACAACTCATGTTGATGGAGTGTTAGTGGGATTAAAACTATTATATCCACAACACACGTTGATGTAACGTGAAAATATAACTTTTCTATTCTCCATATTATAACAGGGGTTCTTTCTATGCCAAAAAGAAGGTAAGTTCCATCAAAATTATTCTAAAATCTAATGTAAAGAGAGAGAAACAACACTTGTATTCTTGGTTCAAGAACATAAAAAAATAATTGCTTCCGCTAATATCAGTCAAGATGAAAAATAATGAAGAATTCAGGTAAGTATTCTTCAATGAATTATAGTAATTTGGTTTATGTGAAAATCATATAGTTTCACATTCCTGAATAATTGGTAGGATTTTATATTAGATTTTTTAAGTTATACAATCTTTTAAATCCTTACAGTGTCCACAACCTATCTTTCCAATTTCATCTTCAGCCTCATATTACTCCTGCATTTGGGAAAAGTAGAAAAATATAGTTTTAATTGTTAGAGCAATCAACCTTTCTCTAAAACAATGTTTGGAGTCTAACGAATGCAAATATCCAACAAGCTTTAAATTAGCACAAACCTGACAGAAGCTACATGTTTATTCAGTTCTGTGCGCAAATGAGATAAATAATTCAAAAGAAAGGGCTTAGTTCTTCTGACACACTGAGTTATCTCATCTTCTTTCAATCCTTTACTCACATACCCAATTCTATCATAAAGTTCCATTAATTCCTATTAGGAAAAAAAAATAGAACCATAAGGATAGAGAGATAAAGAAAATAACTTACCTTATATGACATATTATCCATATTAAGCCTCCAACTTTGGTATCGAACAAGACCATCAATTCTTCCTCCCCTAAGACTATTCTAAAGCATCACAATCTGCAACTACAGTCCAGTAAGTAACACTTAAGAAATTATGCACATAAAAAACTTAACCATTTGTCCCTAGTTTGAATGCTAACTTCTCAAAAGGAAGACAAAAATGGTTCATTCCCACTGTTCTATGCTACCACTCAAAACTCAATAGGTAACAGTGACTAAAATCTCCTTTAGTATACTAAATTGAAAGGTTTATATAAGACAAATAACTAATAAAATCCACAAACTGCAAGACACAATCACCTCAGGGTGGGTGCTTATTGCGTACTGTCAATAATAAACATGCTTATCGATTTAGTCACCCAGGATGATAATTGTTGCTTTAGCAACATTAGTCTGATCAGCGATATTCTTTGCAAGAAAACTATCACTGATTTAGTACTTCAACTTTATACTCGAGTACAAGTTTCTACAACTTTGCTGTTAAGTTTAATCATGTTATTCACAGGAAAGAACACTATGAAGAAAGGGTAAATTAATATAAAAATATCTTGCTCCATATTATACAACAACCACATACCCAATTAAATCCCACAAGTGAGGTTTGGCGAGGATAAAATGTAATAACTTGATTTTTGTGAATTATGCATTTTTATGAGATTAGAGTATTTTACCCCTCTCCGTGGTTGCTAAGTGATATTTTGGGTTTAAGCGATGATCAACATGATTCTCAATGCATTTAAGTGTGATTTGTGCGAGTTTATGATTTATGGAGGCTACAAAGGTCATATAGTTGACTTTGATCAAGATCTTTTGTTCTGTGCGTTGCATGGGAAAACGAACTACGCTAATAGATCCAAAACATTGATTTTGGGTTGGTAGCGTGGTTGGTATGATTTCTTGTATTTTATATCTCATTTCAACCCTCGGAATGATAAATTGTAAAATTGGGTCTTGGGGGTCAATTCTGTAAAAACAACCTCTTTTTGGAAATACGATGTCGACATTGAGTCCAGAGCATCAAATTTGATACGATAACATAGTTTTTTTGCATTCTCGAGATTTTGGATAAATTTTTAGAGGTCGGTGGAGACTTGGAATTTTCCAAGTCTTTAGCTGGTGCACCCAATTAGTGCAATTTCTTAAGCACCCTTTATGTCGCTTACGTGAAGGGCCACTAAAAAAGCTAGCCAGTCATTTAAGCAACAAGGCTTCTAGATGATATGCCTCTTAAATGAGGACCTTTTTCTTAAGCAAAGATTGCTTAAAAGGTTAGGGGTCCGCTTAAGAAAAGAGACTCAAGCTTCGCGGATACTGCAAAAGCGACATCTGTTTGCAAAATCTATAGCCGCTTAGGTGTACCGAAGTATGCTTAAACTACACTTGGTAGCCTTAAATACCTCGTTTCTCAATTTTCCACCTTTTTTTAGACTTTGACCTTTCGGTTTTGAGTTTTGGGTGATTTCATCCAATTTAAAGCTTGAGTAAGCTCCAAATCTCTATTTTAATCGTTTTACTTTGATTCTTGTCATCCAAACTATGTTAAAACACTATCTCAAAAGTGAAATTTACGAATTTTGGATTGAAAGTCCTAAAATTATTTTGATTCTAACCCATTTTCACTTGGGTTTTCTTCTATGGTTTTCTTAAATCATGAGTAATATATTTATAAAAGAACATTTCGGCTTACCCTTCATTTTTGAAAACCTATTTCAGGGATCCATTTTGACCCCACTCAGAAATAGATAATATGAGTATCGTTGGATTTCTTTTAACGTGTAAATTCTATATTTGTATGTTTTAGTAAGGCTATTTGGAAAGGAAAGGGTAATACCCCATACTTTTTCTAGCTAAATTTAGCTCTTAGAATGTCAAGGATTACCTTAAAAAATGAATAACTCTTGGTACATTTAGAATTTTTAAGCTCTAGACCCACCAATGTGTAGATAATTGACTTAACTTTCCAACTATACCAATTTTGCCTCAATTCAATACTCGGTTGAGAAGTTATGGCACTTTGAATGAAGATAGTCTCTTAAAATGAGTAGTATAGCATCGAGGTGATGACCAAAATAGAATTTTTCAATTTCCAATGGAGCACCATGATTAGCCCGAGTCATGACGAATTTCCAATTCCAATTTGTCCCTTATCCAGAAGCTCAACGTGATTTGCTCGTATTGCATCAAATTTCCCAAAAAGGACAAGAACCATGTCATGGTGGAGTGCAAATTGGTACTCGTTCTCTTCCAGTGAAGAGAAATGACTTTACCACATCATGTTGAGGGAAATAATAAGACTCTTCCCTTTTTTAGTGGCTCAACACGATTTCACTGTATCGCGCCAGAGCCTAAAATACCAATTGTCCATTTTTCAGTAAGCCACCGTGATAGTGGCATGTCACGTTGAGTCAATTTGATTTGCTGATTTTTAGAAGGGGTAATTGAGTCAATTCCACTTTCCCTAAGACGTGAAAAACACAGGATTAAACCCATTCCTAACCTATTATGTATATTTTTTATCAATTCTCTCACAAGAAAACCCTAGAACCTCAAAACTTAATCCCCAAGAAAGCCATAGATTCCACCATTATTTTTCCAAATTAACCTAAGATTTAAGATTCCCAAATCAAGGCATTCAAGAAATCATCTTCAAAAGCACAAATAGGAATTCAAGTTCAAGCTTCTTCATCTAATTCATCAATTAAGGTATATGGGGTTTTGAAAAAGGATAAATCTTTCATCTTTGTGCTCAAAACTAGTTTTTAGTTATAAATTCACATGATTTTTGATGAATTTCAAATCAGGGTTCATACCCAAATATTTCTATTTGAGGATTATGAGCTTACAAGTGCTTTGGATGTTGAATAACATGTCTACTTTCGTAAATTCATGCGTATGACTATATTTTCAGAATTGTGTTGAATTATGAATATTTTCATTATCAAGCATGAACTTTATGAGGATTTAACATAAAATTGATGCATGGGTTATCAAGCCCTAGTTGAATATTGTTATTTCAAGAATGATTACGCTTTTAAGCATCCCATGATATGTTTATAAAATTTTTTGAATAATGATGTGATCTTTTGATCTTTAGCTAAGATATAGAATCCACTTTATAGCTTAAATTCAATTTTGAATGAACAGATACACAGACAACTTTTAGTATGAAATATTGTGACTTTTTAAAAGTTGAATTCCTATAGAATGATAATACAAATTAAAGGGAGTGGTATTTAGCATCGAGCAGAAAATGTGGTTTTAGCGCATCCTACTTTTCTATAACTACGAGCCAATATAGGTACATATTCAGTATTCCCATTTCTATATGGATGACAGTTATAGATGTGATCACTTAGCTTAGGTTATACTCCTTGGCAAGCGTATGACACCTCTCCCCAACGTGAGGTTTTCCCCTTAGGGGAATGAGACGTTGGACTCCATGATAGCTCACATGGTTTATGTCTGTTAGAGGAACCTCCCTGCTATTTAAAGTAAATAAACAACTTTTGAGTATTTCCTTACTAGTAAAGAATAATAAAAAAGCTTTTAATGGAATTTCTCTAATAGTAAAGATCTTCAGAAGAGTTTTTAAAAGTATTTTCCCTACAGTTTAACAGAAAAGAATGACAGATAATAGTTCAATATTTTAGACTTTAAATGTGATGGCTCACTATATTACACAATATATTTTATTATTCATGATTTATGATTTTCAGATTTCAGTTATTCCAGCCATGTGAGCCATTACCAACCGCATACATATTCTGTGAATTTTTATAATATTGAGATATTGATTTACTTATGCATTCATCCCCATATACTCAGTAAATTCTCAAAGTACTGATCCAAATATACGTCTATGTGCTATATTGTCTCATAATGTAGGTTCAGCTGCTTAATCTCAGTGGCGTGAGTAATTTTGGGCATCTTTATCTACATCCCGACAATTGGAGAGTCCTTATGGTTTGAGGGCCCATTTATTCAGACTTCTAGCTTCCATAGTATTTGATTTGTTGCTTTTAGCTTAGTCTAAGTCAGTTGGTAGTTTTTACCAATGGGTCTCTAGTTTCTTAGTAGTAGAGGCTTGTTGGACTACTAGCTATTATATTTAGACTTTCAGTATTAGTTATCCAGATAGTATATTTGGTTCATCTCAGACAATTTTGATAATATTTAGTATTTTAGTATTTCTATCTGATTAAATTACTTTAATATGAGTTATAAACTTAGTAGCAGGATTAAAGGGTTAGCTTGAGACTACTCGTAGTCTTGAGCATCATGTGATGTCTCGTGACCAGGTTTTGAGGCATTACAAACTTGGTATCAGAGCCTTAGGTTTAGAGAGTCTTAGGGAGTCAGACAAGCCGCGTTACGTAGATTCTTGATCTTGGGTGTGAAGAGAGCCACATTTATGAGCAAGAGGAAATGGGACATTCTTAGGAAATCATCTCTTTCTTTCATAATCCACCGTTCTTACAGCTATCTCTATCTGCTATTAACTCATGTTTTTTTGTGACACAATATGCCTCCTTACAGAGCTAATGCTTGTAGGAATGATAACCTGCCTCCCCGGCATGTTGATCCTCTAAATGAGAATGTGTCTCATGCTAAATTTTGGTCTGCCTTTGAGGCGTTAGCTCAAGCCGTGACTGCAAATATTTAGGCCAATAATCAGGCTATAATTTCTCATCAGCAAAAAGGTGATTTAGCTATAGCCAGGCTTCGTGACTTCATGAGAATGAATCCGCCTGAATACATTGGGTCAAAGGTAGGTGAGGACCCATATTTCTATCTTGATGATGTGAAAAAAATCACCTAATTTATGTATGTTACTAAAGAGAAGAGTGTGGAATTAGCTTCTTATAGGCTAAAGGATGTTGCTTATGATTAGGTTGTTATGTGGGAGAAAGATATAGGTGAGAATACATCTCCTATAAGTTGGCAGGTATTTTAGGATGCTTTTCTAGATTGGTTCTTTCCGTGTGAGTTACAAGAAGCCAAGATTGAAAAGTTTATGAACCTGAGGCAGGGCTCAATGACAGTGAAAGAGTACTACCTTAAGTTCAACTAGTTATTTAGGTATGCTCCTGAGTTGATAGCTGACACTAGGTATATATGAGTAAGTTTGTTATTGGAGTATCTGGATTGGTAGTCAAGGAGTGTAGGACTGCCATACTTATTGGAGACATAGATCTTGCTAGATTGATGACTCATGCCCAATATACTGAGGTAGAAAAGTTGAAGGGAAGAGATAGAAGTAATAAAAAGGCTAGAACTTGACAGTTTGAGTATGGTCAGTCAAGGCCTGCAGGGGGAAATCATTTGCAGTTTTAGAGTCATTTGCCTTTTCCTATGCCATCTTCAGCTAGTGCCCCGTACCTAAAATCAAGCAGGAACAATAGGGTAAGACTTCTATGTACAGATCTCAGAATAGGGTGGGTGGAGGGCCTAGTTATCCTTCATGTGCTAGATGTAGTAAGAATCATCCTGTTGAGTGCTTGTTAATTCAGAAAGGTTGCTTTGCATGTGGTCAGTTGAGACATGGTATCAAGGAGTTCCCGTATGATAAGCAAGGAAGCCAAGATGTTCTTTCTCAAACTCAGGCTACTAGTGCACCAGCTCCTATAGGTAGCACAATCCCTCCTCAGGACGCATTATCCAGTACCGATGGCGGTTAGCGCCAGAATCGGTTCTATGCTTTACCATCCCTTCAGGAGAAAAAGAGCTCCCAAATATTTTTACTGGTATGCTTTATGTCTTTCATCTTGATGTTTATGTGTTATTGGACCCCAGTTTGAGTTTCTCTTATGTGACCCCATTAGTTTCAGTAAATTTTGAAATAGGTCCTAAAAAGATACCTGAGTCTTTCTTGGTTTCTACCACAGTGGGTGAGTCAGTTGTTGCCAAACAGATCTATAAAAAGTTTCCTATTACTATCCTTCATAAGACTATGTTAGCATATTTGATATAGTTAGACATAGTTGACTTTGACCTTATTCTTGGTATGAATTGGCTCTATTCTTATTAAGCATCCATAGATTGTCACACCCGAGTGGTGAAGTTCCAGTTTCCAGATGAGCCAGTCTTTGAGTAGGAAGGTAATTCAGTATCTCTAAAGAGTCATTTCATATCTTACCTTAAAGCTAGAATATTGACCTCAAAAGGGTGTATCTATCATTTAAAGAGCAGCTTAAGGACCTCTTAGATAAAGGTTTCATAAGACCTAGTGTCTCTCCATGGGGCACTCCCATCCTATTTATGCTTAAGAAAGATGGTTCTTTGTGAATGTGAATTAACTATCATCAGCTGAGTAAAGTCATAGTCAAAAGAAAATATCATTTCCCCAGAATTGATGATTTATTTGATCAACTCCAAGGTGCAAGTTATTTCTCCAAGATAGACCTTAGATCCAACTATCATCAACTTAGAGTAAGGGAATGTGATATTCTAAAGATATCTTTCAAAACCTGTTATGGTCATTTTGAGTTTCTAGTCATGTCTTTCACGCTAACAAATTCCCCAGCAGCCTTTATGGACTTAAAGAACCATGTGTTCAAACAGTACCTAGATATGTTTGTCATAGTCTTTATCGATGATATCCTTGTCTATTTCCGTAGTGAGTATGATCATGTAGACCATCTTAGAGTTGTGTTGAAAACTCTTAGAGATCACCAGTTGTTTGCTAAATTCAACAAATGTGAATTTTGGCTAAGGTCAGTAGCTTTCCTCAATCATATTATTTCCAGTGATGGCATTAGAGTTGATCCCCAAAAGACTAAAGCTGTGAATAACTGGACTAGACCCATTTCTCCATCAGACATCAAAAGTTTCTTGGGTTTAGCTGGCTATTATAGACGGTTTGTTGAGAGGTTTTCGTCCATTGCGTCTCCTATGACCAAATTAACTTAGAAGAAAGTTAAGTTTTAATGAGCAGATTTATGTGAGAAGAGTTTTCAGGAGTTAAAGACTCGACTCACTTCAACCCTAGTTTTAGCACTACCTAATGGTACAGATATATTTGTTGTACTGTGATACCTCTAGAGTTAGTTTGGGTATGTGTTGATGTAGGGAGGTAAAGTCGTAGCCTATGCCTCTAGACAGCTTAATCCTTATGAAAAGAACTATCCTACTCATGATCTTGAATTAGCTGTTGTTGTGTTTGCCTTGAAAATATGGAGGCACTATCTTTATGGGGTGTATGTTGATGTGTTTATGGACCACAAAAGTTTGCAGTATGTGTTTAGGCAGAGAGAGTTAAATTTTCGTTAGAGAAAGTGGTTAGAATTGTTAAAGGATTATGATATGAGTATGTTGTATCATCCGAGCAAGGCCAATGTAATGGCAGACACCCTTAGTATATTGTCTATGGGTAGTGTTGCTCACGTGGAAAATGATAAGAAAGAACTAGTTTGGGAAGATCACCGGTTAGCTAGATTGGGTGTGAGTTTGGTTGACTCAGCTGAAGGGAATGTTTGGGTTTAGAGTAGTTCAGAATCTTCTCTAGTTTCTGAAGTGAAAGAGAAACAGGATAGGGATCCATGTTTGGTCAAACTAAAGGGTTCATTTAAATACCAAAAGGTAGAAGTTTTCTCCCAAGGAGAAGATGGTGTGTTGCGATACCAGAGTAGATTATGTGTTCCATGTATTGATTATTTGAGGTAGCGGATTATGGAAGAAGTACATGGTGCGCATTATTTCATCCATCCAAGAGCCACCAAGATGTACCGCGATATACGAGAAGTCTGTTGGTGGAGTGGTATGAAGAAGGATATTGAGATTTCGTACCTAAATGTTTAGTTTGTCAAAAGGTTAAAGTAGAGCACCAAAGACCCGATGGCAGATTGCATAAGTTTGGTATTCCCACTTGGAAGTGGGAAGAGGTGAATATGTACTTTGTGACTAGATTACCCCATTTACATCATCAACATAATTTGATTTGGGTTATAGTAGATCGATTGACTAAATCAGCTCATTTCTTTCCGATTCACATGTACTATACAACTGAAGATTATGCTAAGTTGTATATCATAGAGTTGATCAGATTGCATGGAGTTCCTTTGTCCATCATGTTAGATAGGGGTGCTTAGTTTACCTCTTAGTATTGGAAAGCCTTTCATAAGGGTCTTGGTACCCAAGTTCATCTCAGTTCAGCCTTTCATCCACCGATAGATGGTCAGGCAGAGAGGACCATTCAGACCTTAGAGGATATGTTGAGGGCTTGTGTTCTCGATTTAAAAGGTAGGTGGGATGAGCATTTGCCGTTGATTGAGTTTGCTTATTATAACAAGTACCATGCTAGCATTCAGATGGCCCCATTTGAGGCTCTTTATGGGCGAAGGTGTAGATCAATAGTTGGTTGGTTCAAAGTGGGTGAGGCCACTTTGGTTGGACTAGATATGGTGTTTGAAGCTATAGAGAAAGTTCAGTTGATTTGAGAAAGATTGAAAGCATCTTAGAGTTATCAAAAATTGTATGCAAACGTAAGAAGGAGAGATCTTGAGTTTGAAGTAGATGACCTTGTGTATTTGAAAGTTTTACCCATGAAGGGGGTGAAAAGATTTGGCAAAAAGGGGAAATTTAGTCCCCGATATGCAGTCCCTTACAGGATTTTGAATCGTGTTGGGAAGGTAGCGTATGAGCTTGAGCTAGCTGCAGACTTGTCCTCAGTTCATTAAGTTTTACATGTATCCTTATTAAAGAAGTGCATGGATGATTCAACTATTGTAGTTTCTCTAGAAAGCACAGATATTAAGAATAGCCTCTCATACGCAGAAATTCCAGTAGAGATCCTTGATTATCAGATTTGTAGACAAAGGAACAAAGAAGTTCCCTTGGTCAAAGTTCTAAAGCGAAATCAGTCCGTTGAGGACACTACTTTGAAAATAGAAGCAGACATGCATACTAAGTATCCTTATCTCTTTTGCACAAATTTTTATTTAGCCGAAGGTAATAGTCTACCTTAATTTAGTTCTTTTCTAGTCTCAGATTCAGCCATATAGCTATCTTCATGTAAATTCATGCACTTACAGATTAGCTCAGTCGCTCAGTATATTTTAGATTCAGTCATACATCTTTTTTTGGTTGTGCATGCTAGCATATAGACTCAGTTCCTCAGTATTTTTAACTTAACTAGTCTCATTCAAGGACAAATGTTCTCAAGGGGGAGATAATGTAATACCCTGTACTTTTACTAGATAAATTTAGCTCCTAGAAAGTCAAGAATTAGCTTCAAAAATTAATAACTCTTGGTACATATAGAATTTTCAAGCTCTATACCCACCAATGGGTAGATAATTTGCTCAGCTTTCCAACGATACCAATTTAGCCTCAATACGATACTCGGTAGAGAAGTTATCACCATTTTAGTAAAAATAGTGTCTCAAATTTAATAGTACCACATCACGATGATGCTCTAAATAACATTTTTCAATTTCCAGTAGAGCACCGCGATTAGCCCGCATCGCAATGAATTTCAAATTTCCACTCATCCCTTATCCAGAAACTTAACTCGATTTGCTTGTATCACGTTAAATTTCCCGAAAAGAACAGGCACCACGTCACGGTGGAGTACAAATTGGCACTTGTCCTTTTCCAGTGAAACAACGTGATTTCACCACATCGCTTTGAGGGATAAAATGGGACTTGTCCCTTTTCCACTGTCTCAACGCGATTTCTGTGCTTCGCGCCAGAGCCCAAAATGCCAGTTGTCCATTTTCCAGTAAGCCATCATGATAGTGGTGCATCGCGGTGGGTGGTCAAATTGGGCTTTTTCAGTTGCGATCTAATTTTTAGAAAGGGTAATTGAGTTAATTCCGCTTGCCCTAAGACGTGAAAAACACAAGATTAAACCCATTCCTAACCTATTATGAATATTTTTCATCAATTCTCTCTTAAGAAAACCCAAGAAACTCAAAACTTAATCCCCAAGAAAGCCATAGATTCCACCATTATTTTTTCAAATTAACCTAATAATTAAGATTCCCAAGTCAAGGCATTCAAGAAATTATCTTCTAAAGCACTAATAAGAATTCAAGTTCAAGCTTCTTCATGTAATTCATCAATTTAAGTATGTGGGGTTTTGAACAAGGATAAATGTTTCATCTTTGTGCCCAAAACTAGTTCTTAATTATAAATTCACATGATTTTACATGAATTTTAAATTAGAGTTCATACCCAAATATTGAAATTTTAAGATTATGAGATTACAAGTGCTTTGGATGTTGAATTACATGTCTACTTTCGTAAATTCATGCGTATGACCATATTTTCCAGACTTTGAGTTGAATTATGAATATTTTCATTATCAAGCATGAACTTTATGCTGATTTAAGATGAAATTAATGCATGGGTTACCAAGCCCTAGTTGAATATTTCCATTTCAAGAATAATTATGCTTTTAAGCACCCTATGATATGTTTATAGAAAACTTTGAATAAAGATGTGATTTTTTGGTCTTTAGCTAAGATATGGAATCCACTTTACATCTTAAATTTATCTTTGAATGAACAGATACACAGTTAGCTTTTAGTATGAAATAATATGACTTTTTTAAAGTGGATTTCGTATAGAATCAGCATACAGATTAAAGGGAGTAGTATTTAGAATCGAGCGGACACTGTGGGTTTAGCACATCCTAATTTACTAGAACTATGAGCCAACGTAGGTATAGATTCAGTATTCACATTTATATATGGATGATAGTTACAAATATAATAACTTAGTTCAGGTTATACTCCTTGGCAAGAGTATGACACATCTCCCCAACGTGAGGTTTTCCCCTTAGGGGAACGAGACGTTGGACTCCATGATAGCACACATGGTTTATGTCGGATATAAGAACCTCCCTGCTAGTAAAAGTAAATAAACAACTTTTGAGTATTTACCTACTATTAAAGAACAATAGAAAAGCTTTTAAAGGAATTTATCTAACTGTAAAGATCTTCAGAATAGTTTTTAAAAGTATTTTCCCTACAGTTTAACAGAAAAGAATGACAGATAACAGTTCAACATTTTAGACTTTAAATGTGATGGCTCACCAGATTTACTGTAGTATGTTTTATTATTCATGATTTTTTATTTTCAACTTTCAGTCATTCGAGCCATGTGAGTCATTACATAAGCATGCATATTCTACGATTTTTTATAATATTGAGATATTAATTTACTTATGCATTCACCCCTATATACTTAGTACATCCTCAAAGTACTAATCCACATATACGTCTATATGTTACATTATCTCATAATGTAGGTCCAGCTGCTCAGTCTCAGCAGCATGAGTGATTTCGGGCATCTCTATCTACATCCCAATAGTTGGTGAGTCCTCATTGTTTGAGGACCCATTTATCCAAAATTCTAGTTTCCATAGTATTTGATTTTTTGATTTCAACTTAGTCCGAGTCAGTTGGGGATTTGTCCTAATGACTTTCTAGTTTCTTAGTAGTAGAGTCTTGTCGGACTACTAACTATTATATTCAGACTTTCAGTATTAGTTATCCAGACAGTATATTCGATTGATCTCGAATAGTTTTGATAATATTCACTATTATAGCATTTTTATTTAATTAAATTACTTTAATATGAGTTATAAACTTAGTAGCAGGATTACAGGGTTAGCTTGAGACTACTCGTAGTCTTGAGCACCTTGTGATGTCTCGGGACCAGGTTTTGGGGCGTTATAGAAAGGCTCCGTGTTAAGGACTATTTGGATCGAGGTTTTTTGCATTCGAGGTAGATTATGACTTAACTTTCTTTAGATTAGGATGAGTATTTAATACTGATATAAAAGCATGTTATGGGTTTGGGTGTTAATTATAAAAATGGTGTTATTCCTGTTATGTTCCTGTGTGAAGGACTATGATGTTTTTATTGGTGGTTTGAAACATTATTTGCTATGTGTGACTGTCTGGGGTTTTATATGATGTTGTTTCCCTAGTATTTATATATTTGGTTTTTTTATTCTTGGTGAAAATGGCCTAAGTTGTGATTTATATGGTATCAGTGATATAATATTTCATATCTCACTCTATTAGTACAGAACTATATTCAATCATGAATGGTCGGCTTAATGAGTGGATGTTTGTCTCATGCACTGGAGTATTGGTTAGATTCTTAAAATTCTCATTCTGTATTGGTAGTGAGAATTACATCTTCATATCATATATACATTCATGATGCATTGGTACCACAGTGGAAATATTAGTTTTTGAACATAAATATGATGTCTTTAAAAACCCTATGCCGGAGATTATGTCTAGAGAAGAGTTATGGAAATTTCATTTATATTGGTATTGGTTATTGAATTATATATGGGTTACAAAACCCACCATGGGTCTTACCTCGAGAGTAGTCTTTGATAGGTGTATACGGAGGTAGTGTGAAAACCTCGGACATTGTGAAAACCTCAAACATTATCACACCACCACCACCATCATCATCATCATTTGCATTGTATTTCATACTTTATGCACCCTCTGTGTTGTACTTTTATGTTTGATTTAATGTCTATCGGTAATACCTCATAAAATTTTTATTATTTTATTATTGAGTCTCCCATACTTGTAATGTCAATTTCTTACTTGAATTATGTTTAGGTATGTTAAAAGGGTATTTTGGGAATGTTTCAAGAATTTTTTAAGGAGTTTGGGGTCATTTTGGGACCCTTAGTAAATAAGCGTCAATGATAGTGGCGTTCTACAGAGGATAGCCTCTGCGATAAGGGCGTGTTATGTAGGATACCCTCCGCGATAGTAGCAGGCCACACCGCTATGTTAAATTCATCTAATTTTATTTTTTTCACTTGGGGTGAGGAGTTTTTGGTCCTTTTACCCCTTGTACTACTTTTAAATACCTGACCTTTTTCCTTTAGTTATCAAAGATCAAACATCATCCATTTTGTCTTTAACTCTAAACCTAAGAAAGCTCAAGGATCTCATAAAGGATTCAAAATCTCCAGGATCTCACAAAGAACAACATTCAAGCTCCAAACTTTAAATTCTCTTCAAGTTTTTCTATATTTCTGAAACACCCTAGCTTTTATAAACATAGAAAATTGCCTGGATTTTTGGTTTCTGGACAACATACGACTAGGGGGTACTAGTTATATGATGGGGTAAGGTTGGTATTATCTTGGTCGTATGCTAACCAGTGTTGGTTAGTGAGTTGGATTTATTTCTATTGTGGGTACGTCTTGGGTAGGTATGAGTCATACGGTGGGTGACCGTCTATATAGTTTGTTTCTTCCATCACTTAATGTGAAACTTGGAGACTTAACTTGGATCTGAGTACGAGTGGCTCACTTTGAGAACTAAGATATGGTACAACTCGTACCATTCTCTTGTATGGTGGAAAGTGTCCAAATCCTCTTTGATTTCCATTCTAGGATGGGTACGGGTCAAGGGTACAGGTCGTATGATGGCATATGACTTGGCTTGGATGGTCGTATATTGGACAGTGTTGGGGTCTACAAGGATACCTAGGGTACAAGTAGTGGATACCACTCGTATGGTGGGGTATGATTAGTATGGGGTGGTTGTACCCTCCTGTGGTATTTTTATACAGTTTAAGTGGGGGTAATCTGGAAATTTCCCCACTTAACCTCTTAAGGCCTTACAACCTATAACTCTTTTGGGACATCATGTACCCTAATATTTTAATCTTAAACACTTAGAAACTTTCTCAAATTCTCTCTAAGGCTCTTGGGTAAAGGAAGGCTAGGGTTTCACCTAGAGGATCAATTTGGGGCTTGTACAGGTGATTTCTCTCTATCATCTTTGTAATCTAAGGCAAGATACTTCTCCCTCATTGTTAGTTCCAACTAAAGGCATATTTTATGAATTTTTTCATGGCATAATTGTTGTATGGTTTTGGGTTTTGAATCTTGTATTGGGAGTTTTTGGTTATAAATGCTTGATTATATTTTTTTGATGTTTTAGTTATGGATTTATGTACTTTAATAGTGGTTTGGACAATTGGTTTCATAGGATTGGTTAATCGGTAATTAGTTTTGGTTTTGGAAAAACTATGCCCCTAACATGTTTGATAAAATGCTTATGAGAATAATTTTACTATATTGTTGGATTTTTAATGGAACTATAGCATGGTATAACTTGGCAATAGAAACCTAAATAGCATAAATGGTTTAAATGGTTTGGAACAGTTAAATGGTAAGGTCTGGTAGTCATGCTTATGGTTAATTAAACATTTCTTGTGGGGTACAAAGGAATCCCCTAAGTGAACCTAATTATAAAACACTTGTGGGGTACACGGGACTCCCCCAAGTCAACTTAATAATATAATCTATGGGTACATGGGAATCCTCCTCTCATACAAGACTAGTTAAGGACATTGCTTGCAATCTATAGTCAGCATGATGATACCACTACTTATAGCCTTGGTTAATAACAAATGGAATAGTGGTGTTGGTTGTGTATAATTGTTTTAATTGGGCAATAATGGCAGGGTGTGATAGCTAATCGTGAAGGCGTGAGTCCAGTGGACGGACATTAGAAACTCATATTTTCCAGCATGAGTATCTAGTCATGATGACCATGTAGGGTACATAGGAATCCCCTAAGTTACAATCATATATATATGTATCATGGTGAACGAAGGGTACTTAGAAATCCCCTACTCCTATGGTATCTACGGTTCGTGCAGCTACGTGTATCGGGGACTGTTCAGGGGGTTAAACTGGACCCATATAGCCTATTGGTGGTTCTAGGATGGTTAAGCTACACATACCCAGGTTAATGGTCTTAAATACATGCTAAACCTGGTTCCCTCTTCCCAGAATGGTTATATATATATGTAGTATTGTGAATGCATATGGTTGTTTAATTAGTTTTAAAGGTTGGCATTATTTTATCCTTATCCTGAGTACTTGCTAGCGTTCACTCACTAACCCATCTTCGGGCGGCTGTATCCCCATGCAATGCAGGAACTGACCATTCTACTCCCCCTTTTAATAATCGGATTTGAGATTAATTATTAAATTAAAGTGGTAAGATTCCATATTCCGAAAAGCTCCATTTCATATTATGGATGTCTTTATATACTTTTGTCATTTTATGGATATTGGTTTTGGCTATGGTTGGGGGCATGTCCTAACTAAATATTATTTTTCTTTTGGTTAAAGGCTTTATGGAACTACGATGGGTTAGAATAGGCGGTGTCGATATTGGTGTCAGCCTTAGTATTGGGGATGATACTATTTGACTGAATTTATGATTGTTTCATTCTTTTATGTTATGTTATGGACATGAACTTGGTTTTTATATCGATTTGGTCATGGTTGTTAGTTGGTATTGGATGGTGGGACTTGTTTTTATTGGCCACGGTTATAGACCTATCCCAGAGCCTGGAATTGTAATAAATGCAATTATGTTATACATTCGAAATTCATACAACTCAGGGTATGTGTATTTGGAGGTTTGGTTGGGTAACGGGGGTGGTCCTCGATCCTTGTTGGACTTGGGATGCCTACTAAGACAAGTCCCTGGTTTAGGCCGTGTCAATTTTAGGCATGTTGCTCATCCTTAACTTGTATTTTTATATTGTGACATCTATTTAATTAATATTCATATGTTTTAATTGAGGGGTTTGAAATTGGGTTGAGGAATTTTTATTATGATTACATGAATTTCTTTTTCCATGGTTTAAATGGCTTATTCATGCTTTAATTTATGATTTTTGGGACTGAATTGGTGCATTGTTTTAATAGTTAGAATAAGGGAGACAGGTTCCCCCAAATTGAATGAATTTTTGCTTGATAATGACATTAACCTCAACCCACTCTACAATCTTAGTTTTAAATATAGTTATTCACATAATTTAGCTTGTTTTTGAACCCATTGCATTGCATAAAAGGATAAATGGATATAAATGGATTTGGATGGCCTTAGTGGCTATGGCTTGGATTTTAAATGAAAGTTGGTAGTCAATTTGGTTATATGAACTGGTTTGGCATATTGAATTATCTTTCAGGCATATCGATATGACGATACTATGTTGGTAAATGCCTTAATAAATGACTCTTGGATTAACATTTGGTTTATGTGCAACTATTTTAATTTAGATTTATAAGGAATTGTATAGGTCACCTTGAAAGTGTTGGTCTCGTAGGGATATATAATAGAAACCATATTTTTCCGCGTTGGGGATCCACGTGACCGTGTTCTTAGGGCACACACTATATATATTTTGAGAGGGCTATAGGCTTGATGACTTTGGCCTTTCCTCAATTTGTGCAACTAACACGCATTGTGGCCCTTCCAATCTGGGGAGATGGACCCATATAACCCATGGGTGCCTTGAGGATGGAGCGATCTACATAGTTTAGGTTAATACTTTAAAGTCCCATGTTCATGGCCCTTGTTCCTATCCTAACATCCTAATATATGTATATGAATGTGGTGTATATGGTTTATGACTAGATTTTGTAATTGCATTATTTTACAACTATCCCCTGAGTTACATTTTAGTGCTCGCCCCACTGACCATGCCTGGATACTACATCATTTCGTGATGTAGGGTTCGAAGGATTTTCTGTTGCTCTTGTGTAGCATTAGGTAATTCGGTATTCCTGTGGATCTATTGTGAAGTGGTGAGCTTCCATCTTTCGGAATTCCCTGCCATCTCATTATTTTCTTTATTGTCTTAGCATTTTATTTTGAATTCTTTTTTATCATAGTCGGGGGTATGTTCCGACTTAGGTTGTATTTTTGGTTTTAGCAGCTCTTGTGGACACGTGTGGGTTGGTTGTATATTTGAATTCTTAGAATTGTCATTAGACTTATGTATCCTTCATATTGCTATTTTGGTTGACTTTCACTGTTTTCTTTTATTATGTTCTGGAGGTTAGGTTAAGGGGGTAGTTTCCGACTTATGGTGGGCTTGAGATACCCGTCATGACTAGGCCCTGGTTTGGGTCATTTCAATCTTGGTATCAGAGCACAATTTAGGGTCTTTGGGTGTCCATAAATCCATGTCGCGTAGTCCCTTTTATGGGTGTGTAGTGCGCCACACTTATAAGGGCGAGACTACGAGGAATTTTGGAATGTTTCCTTTCTTGTTTTTTATTTCAGGCTATAAAGTCTAGTTACCTTGATTCTCTAACTCCTGGATTACTACCGTTTCAGATTATTCCTTCCCGAGATCTGACGGTCGTAGATTGTCACGACCCGGAATAGGGCCTAGTCATGATGGGAATCTCAATCTCACTATGAGTCGGATACCACCCCCTTAGATAACATCTAGAACACAATAAAATAATATCATAGAAGCCAATAAATAGTAATAAGAAGGATAGATAATCAAATGTAAACTCTATGAATCAAAGCCAACATCCAACCCACACTTGTCCACAAAAGTCTCTAAAACCAGAATGCCAAACTAAGTTGGGGCATGCCCCCGACTATGAAAAAGGTAATCCACAAAGAATTACTAAGTGAATAAAGAAACCAACAAAATGATAGGGTCTTCTGAAATAATGGAGGCTCACCACTTCACAGCAAATCCAGAGGAATACATAATTACCTAATGCTGCACAGGAGCTATAGAAAACCCTTCGCACCCTATATCTTGAAATAATATATCATTCAGGGACGGAAACTTTTTGAGCCTAAGTGCACACGTAAGTGTACGTGGTCTCACCAAGTAATAGAATGGCCTTTTACAAGCCAAGTATCGATCCCTCATAGACTTCTATTAACAACTATCCTAGTCTAGTCTAACTATTGATAATAATCAAGTGTACAACTAAAGTAAAATTAACAATGCGGTAAATTAAAGGTTTGAACAATCAAAGAGGACAAGACCAGAGTTAAAGCACTTTGAACAATCATACTATGTTATGGAACATCATTGGTTAGGTTACTTATCTTGGTTGTTGGTTCATGGAGTCTATACTATGACTACGGCCTTCCGATCCTCTAGTCAATTATCTAACATAGCCCAACAGCTACATAATTGATCAGAGATGCAAGAACTAAGTTAAACACACTCATATTTCATCCCGTAATTAAACCAACAAGAACACAAAGGTATATTCCTATCCTAAATGCAAATTATAACTGAAGATTACAATTCTATTCTATCTATCTCACGTTCTATCCTCTTATTCCTTCTCCTGGGTTCATAAGATAATTATGCATGTATTATAAGGGTTGAGAGTCATTAAAATAGTGATAAAAAGTATTAATAAACAACCATATATGATAAAAAAAACCAACAAAATTAATTCATAACCATAATACTCATGTTCTTAGCCTTAACCCTGGAAAAGGGTATTTAGCCGATCATGGACATAACGGTAATAACAATGAATGAATACATGTTAAAATACACAAACAAACCAAATTGAAGGAATAAAATCTTAATTAAATTTTTATACATACTCCCTTAAAGTCCCAAGGTTGTCCAAGGCGAGAAACACAATAACTAAGTGTTCTATTTATACTTGGACAATGCTGCCGATTTTGACTTAGGGTCGTGTTATGCCCTTATCACGGTTCCTAGGGTAAGTATCATTCCCTAATAATGTTTATATACTGTAATTTTTAATTTATAATTATCCCAAGTCAGTGTAATGGCGTTAAAGCAGTGCCTAAGGTCCGTGGCACGCCAATGAGTCCACAACGTCCATTTTTGGTCAAGTCTTGTCCCAAGTGTTTGTCCATCCTTTACAAGCCTTTTAGTGATGTTTATACTTGATTTAAATATATATTTTCATATATATATATCATCATTATCAACTCAAAAATCATCACATTACATAAAATACAACGAATTAGAGCTCAAAACAACATACAATCCAAGACGACGAACTAGTAACTTAAGCTAAGAGTACTTAACTTAGTGTTTTGTCTCTTGGCTTGTTTAAATTGAACCTTAAACACTATTAACAAGTTATTACACATGTAATTACTTAATTATACCTTTATTAACCCATTACACACACTAGAATCCATCGAGCTCAACTAGAACAACACATAGCTCAATCTAGTAACACTTGTTTTCTCGTCTAAACTCTAAGAGACCAAATTGATTCCAAACTTGTTTGAAACACACATTAAGCATTATAAAAAGGTATTTTAACAATTATATGCTCAATTATATCAATAATAACTCATTTATCACAAGAGAAATCCTCAAAACAATATTAATTAAGCCCGAATAACAACATTGAGGTGAATAAATCCACCTCAGATCACCACCCTATACTTAGAGTCTTGTTAGTCCTTGAACAACTCTTACTCTAAGAATCATAATCAGAGAAGACTCCAAACTTCTACAACAAGCAAGACATTCAAAATAGTACTACAATGACTACACAAAATGCAAGTTTTTACACTAAGCATGTTATACACAAGTGAAACCTCAAGAACACTACTTCAAAACATCCTAACCTCAAGAATTGACTCACCAATTTGGAAAATTTATGCATATTATTCAATTAAGTACATCACACAAATCACCACACTATCATTAAAAATGTGCCCTCACAACAAAAGAGTTACCCATAATCACTCACATAAATGCAATCTATCATAAAAAAAGGTACAAGAATCAAATTATGCTCACTTTCAGAAAGAATTCACAAGTTACACATGCTGAACCATAGGATTTACCTTAGTGTAATACTCTACTAATATCAAAATGTTAAGTCTCTATATCAAATACGTCTTTATGGGTTGTAATGTAGGCTAAAGGATGGGTCGGAACTATTTTGGACAAGAATAGTGACTATCCTTCCTATGCACTTTAATACATCACATATTCATTAAGAGAAACCTCTAATTATTAAACTTTATGTATCTTTTGTTTCACCAAGTCTCATTAAGCTAGTTCACATACAATATAGTGGGAGTATTTTCCATTCACATCTTAATCAATTTTGAACACTTTTCTTTCTTTTCTTCACACAACTCCCAATCACAACAAATAAATTTACCACACCAACAACTACTTCTTGGGGTCTCACTTTTACCTCTTTTCTTCTTGTTTTTCACACTCCTTCACTTATTAAGTTTTTGTTTTTCACACTCCTTCACTTATTAAGTTTTTACTAAATTGCTTATGAGATTTGGATAAAATTAAAGTCAAATAAATAATGGAAATAGGCTACATGTGAGGCTACCAAAGAATAGGATAAAGTCTCAATGGAGCTAACTAGGATTATGAACAAGGGTAGGTCAAATAGAGGGTATGAAACTTGGCTATCAGAAAAATGCCTATATCATCTCCTAAACCCACACTTTTTATTTTGTTTTGCACACATACTAGGCAATTTCTAGACATCAAATAAACAAAGAATATATAACAACCTTACACACACATGACACAAGCTCAACTCAAGTAGGATTATCATAGACTCTTAACAAAACAATAACATGAATTAAATATTATGCCAACAATGTACAAGAGTCATAAACTAGAGCCTAGGGGTCTGAACAATAGTAATTCACACAAAATACATGCTACTACTTAGAAAAACCACTTTGATGTCGCCCAAAATACACTCCACTTAGAAGTATAATGTGGTCGATTGTAAATATAATAATCCAACTAGGTTGGGGTCGATCCAATAGGGAAAACATGAATAGTTACTTGACTTGATGTAATATGCGAGCAGTATAAGAAAGTAAATGAGGGGATTTTAGTGTCAATTGTAAGCAGTAACCAAATCTTGAGTGTTTTTTAGTTGTAGACAATTTGAGATGAACACTAGTTTGTGCTTCCCCTAGCTTCTCAACTCTGTAAATTTCTCATGATCAACCTGACTATTTTATTATTTTGCATGCAAAGTCTACAAGATAAGTATTATTAACTACCTTGTGAGCGTGAAGATAAATCTCACCCTTTACCGGTTAAGCCCTAGGGTGTCGCCTTGTTTCTCTTTACAATGACCTCAGTTCACTATCACCTTTTAGGATCAAGTGATTAGATGAGATGCGGGGACTAAAAGATGGAGGTAGAAGGATCACAAATCATTGTCTTAACTTCTTTTCACAATCAGAAACTCCTTTGTGGGGATGGATGCAAATACAGGCTATCTTAAGCTACTGCAGCTACTTGAGATAAATTAATGTGAAGAAGATTAAGATACATGCAGAAACCTTAGAATAGATAAGTATCATACTTCCTCTACGTAGATAATCCGCCAGGGTTCCCACAACTCTAGATAAAGAGATTAACCGCTCATGTTTGTGCAAGAAACCATGATTATTAATGAAGAACCCATAAAATCAATTGCACAAGAACAAGATGAATAAACTCCGAAGTCTGTAATTGAATAAAAACCTAAAATCTCAAGAGCAGTTGTAAAAATATTGTAAAATATTGTAATAGTATGTAAAAGAGCGTAACCACATAAAAAGATAAACCTTAGGGTATTTATAGTATCTCAAAATTATATAAAATCCTAATAAAAATGGGAAAGGTTAAGTTATGTCGATAGTCAGTACGACTCGTTCTTCTTTCTTATCGACATCATATAAGTCGTACCCTACCTTCTCGTATCCATTCCAGAGTCTCATCTCCCAAGGCTTCAACTTCTTGTTCAACTTAAGACTTCTTCTTATGAGTCATACCTAAGTGTACAACTCATGTCTTTCACTCATATACACCTGGGACTTTTGTCTTTCCAATATTTGAACACTGGTTTGTGTACGATTTGACTATATGAGTTGTACTCAGACTTTCGACTCGTATCCTTCTGGGACTTTAACTCCTAGTTGTATCTTTGGAAACTGTTATGATCACAACTATAGTTTGCGACCTGTATCCTCAGTATACGACTCGTATAGATAAGTCATATCTTTTTTTCACTTAGTGTTTTGCTTGGGTCTTAGGTTCTTTGTTGCTTCTGAGTCATCATACGAATCATATATTGTCTTTATGACTCCTGAAGCAACTCGTATCTTGATCAGACTTGGTCTTTTCCTTCTATTTTTATTCCAACACTATTTTAAACCTATTTTACCTTAAACAAACACAAAAGTGCATCATACTTATTAAAATAGCCTAAGTATTCACATAAATTCTTGGTTTTAAGCATTGAAATTTTCGTGTTTCCACGACACAACACACTTGCATCATGTGATCACACCTACAACCAATAAGGAAATCTAACTTATCCTAATTACAAAAAAATAAAATTTAATCCTAAAAAGAAAAAAGATAATGGGTTCAAAGGGTGCCCCCGTGGAAAAGAACAACCACGGGTTGGGTGAAGTGTACACCTACTTAACTGACACCTACAAACTAAAAATTAGAAGGCAAAATCTTTTGTAATTATTCAAATTTTTCGAATTTAAACCACAACAAACTAAGAAAATAGCTAAAACTGAGACCCTATAACATCACCCAAAACAATGGGAATTTGTCCACCCCACACTTAAAACATACTTTTTCCCCAAATTAAAATCAAAATTAAGGATAGAAAATACTCCCTGAGGTTCCTAGGTGATAGCTAAAACAAAGCTATAACCGAATTTCAAGACTAAACAAGCAAACATCAGCAACTAAAGAAAGAGGAGTTGAATTAGAAACAAGAAGAAAATTGCATTAAATGAAAGATAGTAATGAAACATACACCAATTCTAATGATTAGCACCTAAGTGAATATTAAAAACTTAAACACACCTCACCATTGATGGATAACACTTCATTCTTAGGTGGACACAAAGGGATCAACTGCTCAAGTACCCAACCTTTCTTGCCAAAATGTCAACAAGAGTGATTCCACACTCAATAATGACCCTAGTTTCAATGTCTTTTCCAATACCTACACTACAATGGATTTTCCAAGCCCTACACTAAGGAAAGAAAATACAATTTGAGTTTCACTCAATCAATTCTTCAAAACTAAGGAAAATAGAAGCCTAATTGTCTATTTATACTTATTACAAACAAAGACTAAAATACCCTTAATGGAGGGTGATCCTTTGGAGTGTAAAAGTGGAGTATTAAAAGACCACAATACCTCTAAGTTGAGGTGCCTTTGGAGTGTATCCAAGTCTGTCTTAGAGTATATTCATGGTCCCTCTTCACATATTAGCAAGTACACTTCCTTGGATGAATGACACATACTCTCATGGGCCTCCATCTTAATAAATGACACCTTGTGTGTTTGGACTTGATGTATGGTGCCTTTTTTATGCTCTCAAAACCGAGTATGGTTCATTGTTCAAGGCTTATGGTCCTCGGGTTAGCATCAAGGAAAGAATCCAAGCAACCCTCCACACACGAAATTACTTTATGTCTTGCTTAAAATAGGACTTCCTTGCATATTTTTGTGCCCTCGGGGTGACCAAGTATTGAACCTTTAGGTGTTGGCCTCCAAAGAAGTTATCAAAAGATAAGGCAGTCATTTGATTTGTATCACAATCCCTTGCTACAACATCTTCAAACATTAAGAGGGTATGAGGACCCCACACTTAGTATCTGCCATACTCTTTAGCTCAAGTCTCCAGTGCTTAGATTTCCCATCAACATGTGACTCAAAATAAAAACAAAAACTACATGAAGTAAGACTATAAAGCTAAACATAAAACCTACCTTAACTTGGGTTGCCTGCTAAGTAATGCCTGATTTAGTATCGTGACACGACCCAACATCACTACACAACTAAATTCCTTCATCCTCTTCCTCCTACTTGGAGGTATTTCAGTCTCATCAATCATCATTACTTTATGCTTAGGTGGTGGCTCAGGCAACTCAATAAGAATATCCGAAGAGTTCTTTGATAGTGCACTTTATACCACCCCACACTTAGCCACTTTTATCACTATAATCATACATAAATATTTGTAGTGGGAAGGAGGATTAAGTGGATTATAAACTCTGAAAACCACCTCTTCATCATCCAACCTTATTATGAATGACCTCTCTTACGTTTATCAACGCTCCATTCGTGGCTAAGAATGGATGTCCCAGAATGATCGGTACCCTATAATCTGCATCATAATCCAAGATAATAAAATCATCATGAATTACAAACTTTTCCGCCTTTATGAGGACATCCTCAATTATTCCACAGGGCTATACTATGGTCTTGTTTGCCAATTGTAGCATCAAAGGGCATGACATCATCTCACCCAACCCAAGAGTTTTGAACATAAAAAAGGCATCAAATTTATACTTGCCCTAAAATAACTCAAGTCATGGACTACTTCACTATCATCGATGTATATGGGGAGGGTGAAACTCCCTGGGTTCTTAAGCTTTTCAGGAATTTTTTTCACTACCAATCTCACTCTTTCATCAATTCCACCATCTCAATGTCTTGTAGCTTTACTTTATTAGTAACCACATCCTTCAAGTACTTGGGGAACTTGGTCATTCCTTACAAAATATCTAAAAAGGGAAAATTAGTGTGAAGTCTTCTGAATGTGTCAAAGAACTTCTTGAAACGTGCATCCTCTGTAGATTTCTTGAATCTCTACAGGAATATTGGTGGTGGTATTTCCTTCTCAATAGATTTAGTCATTGGTTACTCAGACTTCCCCAAATTATTAACAATTTTGTTTACAACTTGTTAAGACCCAGCTCTGCATCTACCACCTTATTTGTAATCGGAGGTCTACAATTCATGTCTTTACCATTCCTAAACATGACTGACATTATGTGTTTTGGAGGTTCATTATCACTTGGGAAACCACCTTGAAGCTTGGTATTTTATGCCCGATGTGATTGCGCTAACTGTTTCTCCAATTTTTTTTGTGTAATTTGCTGATCTTTGATATCAACAACCATCTTCTCTTGATTAGACAAGATCCTTTGTAGTGTCTCATCAATGTTAATGTCTAGTTTGTTATAATGTCGCTGCAGAAACTATTGTTGTTGGTTATTACCCCATGAATAAATGGGATGAGTCTACCACTTTTGGTTGCAGGCATTACCATAATTTGGCTTTTGTGCATTGCCCACAAAGCTGATGGATTCAGGATTGGCTCCACATAAGTCTGTAGAATGGCCACTGTTGCCACAAAAATTTCACACTATACCGAAGAATGTTGCATCACATTAACTTGAGCCTGAGGCTTCTACACACCCAACTTGCTGAATTGATTCATTATTTGACTATGCAAAGCTAAAAGTTGGGTGGCTAAGGTTGTTATGCTATCAACTTTGATCATACCCGCTACCATTTTCACTGAGATCCTTGAGGTATAACCATGCCAATTTGGATTTCCTTATGCAATATGGTGCAACAAGGTGTATAGCTCATCATAAGTTTTTTCCTAAGCCTGACCACCTACAGTTGAATCTAGCAAAATTTTTGTGTTAGTGGTCAAGTGCCTCAACAAAAGTGTAAGTTAGTACCTCATTGGACTGCTAGTGATGTGGACAATCCCTAAGAAGTGCTTTGAACCTCACCCAAGCATGACATCGATTCTCATCTGTCCTCTACTTAATGTTATAAATCTTACTGTGAAGTCTTGCAGTCTTTCCAAATGGGAAGAATTAGATGAGAAACTTTTGGGCTAGGTCATCCCAAGTTGTGATTAAACCTTTTTCCTCAACATTCAACCATATTCTTACTTCCCTTAAAAGTGAAAAAGGGGGAAAATGTTAGCCTCACATAATCATATGACACACCATCGGGATGAACGTGTCACTGGTTTCTAAGAAATTCTGCAAGTGAACCTGTGGATCTTCATCTGAGAGCTCGGTGAATTGTCCACTGCTGTGAAAAAGCTGAACCTTGTTCTACTTCAATTCAAATCTATCTCCAGCAGTTGGTCTGATAATATTTGAGGTCAAATTTGTTGCGAGTGGGATTGTTGTTTCACGTACTATCTTGTGAGATGGTGGATCCTGACAGCCCCCAGGTGCACACACAAATGTACGTGGCATGTCAAGTAGTAAAATGGCCTAATGAAATCCAAGTATTGATCCTGCAGGGACTTGGTTAAACAATGATTTGATTTTAGTTCAAAATTTAGATTCAATTGATACTATCGTAGCCAAAAGAGAGTTTGGATTTTGTAAATTGCAAGTAAAGTAAGTAATGTGTAAAGTAAAGTTCTTGGATAATCAATAGGAGTAGACCCAGGGTGGAAGAACTTTGAACAATCGTACTCTGTTATTGAACTTCATTCATTAACTTGCTTATCTTGGTTGTCGATTCGTAGGGTTAATTGTATGATCATAGCATCCCGACCTCTAACCAATTACCTAATGTGGACATTACAACTACATTGGTGAGCGATGATGTAATAATCCAATTAAGTTCTTTAAGCTATCATACTATGTTTGAATCAAGTAAAGAATCTAAGTACATCTCTGTCCTAGACACAAATTCGTATTCCTTATTTCATAAAAGACGACGAACCATACTTTGTTCAATCCCACATTCTATCTCCCTCTTCCCCTACACGAGTTCACAAGGTTGACAATAGGTGTATTCAAAGGGTGATCAAGCCTCAAAATAGTTAAAATAAGATTGAACACACAACCATAAATGAAAAGAAAATCAATGAACTTAACTCAAAAAAATAGTACTCATGTTCTTGGCTTTAACCCCGGAAAAGGAGTTTCTAGCCACAAATAGTTATAATCATGATCCAATAGGTTGAAATCGTGTTATGATCTAATGGGATGTTAAATACATAATGTAAAAACCTAATTTATGAAGTTGTAGAAGACTCCTTGATGTTACAAGACGTCCAAATTTTTTTTAACAATGACTACAAAGATGTATTTATAATAGATAACAAGTCCCAAGCCGTGTAGGATTCAAATTTCACTCATGGTTGTGTTTGATGTTGGGGACACACCGCGATGGTAAATTGACTTGAGTGGGGGTAGCGATGCACGGTCATGTCAAGTTGGCTGGTTGGGTAAAGTAGGGGTCGTGACACACCCCTATCGCAACACCTTACTGGAATTAGCCTCTTGAATTTTGGTTAAGTGTTGAACGTCCCTCCTTTCGTCCTTTGTCTTGTGGTGTCTTTCCAATCATTTTCCCGCTTCCAAATCAGCCATATATCATCATATTAATCTCACAAAGGATCCTAATATAGAATACCACACAAATTAGAGGTTCAAACAACACAATATCCATCACGACTAATCAAAAACAAGAGCTAAGACAAGGCAAATTTCCATGATCTTCCACTTCATGTTTCGACTCTTTACTTGACTCGCTTGGACTTTGTACAACAAGTTGTTCCACATATAATAACACCATTAAAACTATTTATAACACATTAAATACAATAGAATCCAACAAAATAGACTAGACAAGTACCTAGCTCAAGCTAGTAACACTAGTTTCATTGATTTAACTCTAAGTGATCCAATTAAACCCAAATTTTGTTTGAAATACACTTTGCACATTACAATCCTAACTTTATCAGTTAGATGCTCATTTATATCAATATGAACACGTTAAGCACTCAATTTACTCTCAAAAAAGGGTGAAATAATCTAGAATGATGATACAAAATTGTATAAAACCACCTCAGATCAGATCCTCATCCATTGGAGAAGGAATATTTTGTTCCTCATAAATTTGTGGAATACGATAGAGAAGGACTGCTTCTCTCATCCATTAATGTAAGAATTGCTCAGGCTCGGGGTTTGGTTAAACCAACTCCTTATCCTTTGCTATCTTACTAGTCCACTACATGTGCCTAAAAATTAAGAAGCGAAGGTCAAGTGAAAATCACCAAAGAAATCAAAAAGTGAAACTAAGACTACGACCGTTTCCAAATTACAAATCCCCAGCAATGACGTCAAAACCTTGTTACGACCAAGTACCCAAGCACACATAAGTGTATGTGGTGTCACCAAGTAATATAGTGGCCTTTTACAAGCCAAGTATCGATCTCTCAGAGACTTGGAAAACAACTATCCCAGACTAGTCCAACTATTGAGATTAATCAAGTGCTACGTAACCAAAGATTGTTTGAAAGTTACAACTAAGTAAAATTAAAAATGCAGTAAATTAAAGGTTTGAACAGTAAATGGGGGAAATCCCAGAGTTAAAGCACTGTGAACAATCATACTATGTTATAGAACATCATTAGTTAGATTACTTATCTTGGTTGTTGGTTCACGGGGTTAATACTGTGACTACAGTCTTCCGATCCTCTTATTAATTATATAACTTGGCCCCACAAATACATCCTTGAGCATGGATGCGAGAACTAACTTAAACACACTCATATTTCATCCTGTAATTGAACAAACAAGAGCGCATAGGAATATTCCTTTCCTAAATGCAAATTATAACTTCTTTCAATTAGAAGATTACAATTCTATTCTATCTATCCCATGTTCTATTTTCATGTTCCTTCTATCAGGTTCCTAAGATGATTATGCATGTAATCTAATGATTGCTAGTCATTAAAATAGTAATGAAAATGATAAATAAAAAACAAAATATGATACACAATTAAACCAAATCAATTCATAACCATAATACTTATGTTCTTGGCCTTAACCCTGGAAAAGGGTGTTTAGCCGTTCATGGACATAACCATAATATCAATGAATGAATGCATGTTAAAATTTAGAAAAAATCAAATTTATGGAATAAAATCCTAATTTTATTACTCTCCAACGTTCCTTCAGGTCCCAAGGTTGTCCAAGGCGTGAAACATAACAACTAAGTATCCTATTTATACTTGGACAAATGTTGTCAATTTTTACTTAAGGTCGTACCACACCCTTATCGAGGTGCCTAAGGTCAATGTCATGTCCTTATCATGGTGGGATACTGGAATTGGTTATTTCAGGATGCTCCCAATTCCATGGAATGTCCCTAACGCGGTCCCTAAACATGTATTTTAGGTCAAGTCTTGTCCTAAGTGTTTATCCATCCTTTCCTAGCCTTGTGGTGATGATTCTACTTGATTTACGGCTTGAGTATCATCCATATATCATTATTATCAACTAAAAAAATCATCCTATAGCATCAAAAACCATGAATTAGAGCTGAAAATAACATACAATCCAAGACGATGAACTTGTAACTTAAGTTAAGAGTACTAGTTTTGTCCTTTTGATCTTTAACTTAGGTTTTGTCTCTTGGCTTGTTTAAATTGAACCTTAAACACTATCAACAAGATATTACACACATAATTAATCAATTATACCTTTATTAAACCATTACACACACTATAATCCATCGAGATCAACAAGAACAACACAAAGCTCAAGTTAATAACACTAGTTTTCTCGTCTAAACTCTAAGTGACCAAATTGATTTAAAACTTGTTTGAGACACACCTTAAAAATTATAATCAAGTATTTTAACACTTAGATTCTTAATTATAAAAAGATATACTCTTTAAATATAAATCCTCAAAACAAGACTAATTAAGCTTGGATAACCACACTGAGGTGCATAAGTCCACCTTCAATCATAAGTACTAGCATATAACTTAGGGAAAGTGATAAAATAATGCTAATATGAAAAACCAGTCAAAAACCACATCCACACATTCATATATACATATATAAGATGTCGATGTAGGGACAAGGGTCATGAACATGAGAGTTTAAACCATTAACCTAAACTATGTAGATCGCTACATCCTAAAAGCACCTACAGGCTATATGGGTTCAGCTTCCCCTACCGAATGAAACCCAGTGTGTTCTAGCCGCACGAATCAAGGAATTTGAAGAAAAGGATAAAGACACTAAGGATCTAGTTATACCAAAATATAAAGTGTAAACCAAGCACGCTGCCATATAGACCCCCACACCGGCAAATGTGATTTCTAGTTTTAGCCCCCTCGGGACTATACCTTTACAGTGAGTTACACAATTTCCTTTAAACCCAAATAAAAGTTTGCATATAAACCCAAGCATTAACCGAGGAGTCTTACATTAAGGAATTTTTATTTGGTATTGTCATACCAACTATGCTTTCAATCTTAAATAATCATATCAAATCGATCCATATAACCATTAGACTCCCAAGTTCTATTTTAAAATCCAAACCATGGCCACCAAGGGCCTTTTGAATCCATTCTATCCATTAATGCAATGGAATGGGTTCATAAGTAAGTTGAATTATGAAATTATACAAGTTCAAAACCCAAATTTACAAAGTGGGGTGCGGTTAATGTGATTACCAAGCCAAAAAGTCATTAATTTGGGGAAACTCATGTTCCCCATTCCAATTCCCATAACAATGCACCCAATCAGTCCAAAAATCACAAATTAAAGCATAAATTATCAATTTAAAACACGGAAAAGTAATTCTAGTAATACCAATCAAAACCTGTCAACCCAATTTCAAACACATCAATTCAAAACATATGGATAATGATTAAATAAGTTCCTTAATATAAATTAAAGTTAGGGAATGAGATACATGTCTGGAATATAGAACAATTTGAAGAGAATTCGACGTTTGGAGCTTGAATAGTGAATTCTTTTTAAAACCCTTGAGCTTTTCTTGTGTTTTGAGTTTAAGAGAGAAATAGTGGAATTTAATCTTTAAAAACTGAAGAAAAGGGGTTATTTTATGTTTAAAGGTCATGTAAAGGGTAAAAAGACAAAATCCCCTCACCCTAAATGAAAAAATCAAATCTGGACAAAATTAAAATAGCAATGTGGCACGCTGCTATCACGGAGAATAGCCTGCAAGCCATGCCCTTATCGTGGAGGCTAACCTCTATGGCACACCAATATCGTGCAGGCTCACTTCCTTGGAGTCCTAAAATAATCCCAAACCCCTTTCAAAAATTTCAAAGCTTTCCAAAATTACCCTTTTAACATTCCTAAACATAATTCAAGTAAAAAATTTACATTACAAACGTGAGAGGGTCTAAAATAAAATTGTTATAGTTTTGAGGGGTCTTATATTACCCTCCCCCCCAGGATCATTTATCCCCGAATGAGGAGTTAGGCTATTTTAGCACAACATCAGCAAGAATGCACCAAAATCAAATGATAAATTTCAAAATGTGACAAGAGGAAAATAAAAATCATACCTCAAGCACTTCATCCAACATGTGGAACAAGAATGGGTGTTTGGCCTTCATATCTTCCTCAACTTCCTATGTAGTTTCTTCCACATTTTGGTTTCTTTGAAGAAACTTTACTGAAGCCAAATCCTTAGTCCTCAATCAACGAACTTTCCTATTCAATATCTTAATCGGGACTTCCTCACTAGAAAAAGAATTTGTAACACCCACATCCTCAACTAACACTATCAAGGAAGGATCACCCACACATTTTTTCAGCATAGAAATATGGAATATAGGATGAATAGAAGCCAAAATTACAGACAAATCTAACTCATAAGCGACATAACCAATCCTTCTCAAAATATAATATGGACCAGCATAATGGGGACTGAGCTTACCCTTCTTCCCAAACCTCATGACTCCTTTCATAAGAGATACCTTTATAACACCCAATCACCAACCTTAAACTCTAACTCTCTTTGCCTCATATCTTCGTAAGACTTTTGGCAACTATGAGTAGTTTTAAATATTTCTCTAATCACTTTCACCTTTCCCATGGATTGGTGAACCATGTTAGGAAAAAACAACCTAGTCTCACCAGCCTCAAACCACCCAATAAGAGACCTACACCTTATACCATAAAGAGCCTTGAAAGGGGCCATCTAAATACTAGAATGATAACTATTATTGTAAGCAAACTCAATAAAAGGTAAATAGTCAACCCAAATACCCTTAAACTCAATCACACAGGACCTTATCATATTCCCCAAGGTATGAATAGTCTGCTCTGCTTGTCCATCTATTTTGGGGTGGAAAGCGATGCTATGGTTCACCTGGGTATTTGAAACTTTCTGAAACAAAAGCTTTAAATGAGAAAAAAATTATGTACCTTGATCTAAAATGATAGACATAGGTTCTACAGGCAACCTGACTATCTCCTGAATGAACAACTTAGCATAATCATCTCCAGAGTAGTTAGTCCTCACAGAAAAGAAGTGAGCAGACTTAGTCATCCTATCCATGATGACTCAAATATATCGTACTGATTTCAAGATTATGGATGACCCATAATGAAGTCCATGTTGATCATCTCCCACTTCTACATAGGAAACTCTATCTCTTGAGATACAACACCAATCCTCAAATGCTCAACCTTGACTTGCTAGCAAACCATACACTTAGCTAAAAAGTTCTCCATATCTCTCTTTATATTATTCCAATAGTAGATTTCCTTCAAGTCATGATACATCTTAGTTGAACCTAGATGAACTGTATATCTAGACTCATGAGCCTCAGTCAAAATTCTTTCCCAGAGCCCATTGACATCAAGAACACATAACCTTCTTTGATACCTCAAGATGACATCTCCTCCAATCTCAAAAGCCATAACCTTTTTCTGACCTACATAATCCTTAATCTACTTAAGTATGGGATCCAAAGTCTACATATACTTTACCTCCGCACCAAGAGATGATTTAACCACTTCTTGAATAATCACTCTCCCATCTATGTAGTCCAAGATACGAACTCCAATGTTAGCTAACCTATGTATATCCTTCACCAATTCTTTCTTCTGCTTATCAATGTGAGACAGAATTCCCATGGACAACCTTCTAAGAGCATGAACAACATCATTAGCTTTGCCTGAGTGTTAGTGCAAACTTATGTCGCAATCCTTGAATAATTTGATCCACTATCTCTACCTTAGATTCAATTCCATATGAGATAACACATACTATAAGCGCTTAGGGTATTAATTAATATCCCCATGTAGCCCATACAAATAATGGCACCAAATCTTTCACCACTGCTAACTCTAGATCGTGAGTCAGTTAATTCCTCTTATGAACTTTAAGCTACTTGGGAGCACTGGCTACAACCTTACCATGCTACATCAAAACACAACTAGTCCCACACGGGACATATCATAATACACAACAAAAATATTAGTATCCTAAGACAGGGTCAAAACTAGCGCAGAGGTTAACTTATCCTTCAACTTCTCAAAACTACCCTCATAAGAATTTGACTATAAGAACTTAACCTTCTTCTGAGTTAACTTTGTCAGTGGGGAAGCTATAGATGAAGAACTCTCCACAAACCTCCTATAATACCCAGTCAAGACCAAGAAACTCCTAATGTCGATTGGAGTCATGGGTCTAGGCCATTTCTTAACTGCCTTAACTTTCTATGGATCCAACTTGATCCCCTCACTAGAAATAACATGCCCTCAAAAAGTCACAACATTCATCCAAAACTCACACTTTGAAATTTGGCATACAATTTTTGGCCCTTAAAAGTCTACAACATAATTTGGTGTTGATTGGCATGATCCTACTCACTTTTAGAGTATAACAAGATGTCATTAATGAAGACTATATCAAACAAATCCAGAAATGGCCTAAACACCTAATTCATAAGATCCATAAAAGTAGCTGGAGCATTGGTCAACCCAAAAGATATAACAAAAAAATCATAATGGTCATATCGGGTTTGGAAAGAATCCTTAGGAACATCAACCTCCTTAATTTTCAACTGTTGATAGCCTGAATGAAAATTAATTTTGGAGAAACACCTAGCACACTAAATCTTATAAAAAAGATCAATAATCCTATGAAGAGGGTACTTATTTTTCACTATAACCTTATTCAGTTGACGATAGTCTATACACATCCAAAGTGACCCATATTTCTTTCATATGAAAAGCATAGGAGCACCCCACAGTGAAATACTAGGATGAATGAAACTCATATTAAGAAGATCTTTTAGCTAATCCTTAAGTTCCTTTAATTTAGTCGAAGCCATCCTTTAAGGAAGAATAAAAATAGAATGAGTATCTGGCAAAAGATCAATCTCAAAATCTATTTTCCTGTGGGGAGGAATTCCAGGAAGATCATCAGGAAAAGTGATAGGAAATTCATTAAACATGAGAATAGATTGCAAAGAGGACTTTCAAATTTAGAATCCTTAACCTACACTAGATGATACAGACACCCCTTGGAAATCAACTTCAAAGATCTAAGATAGGAAATAAACTACCTTTGGGTACTAAGGAACTTCCCTCCCATTCAATCACTAGTTCATTAGGGAATTGAAAACAAACCTTTCAGATCTTACAATCAAGAGAAGTATGTCATAAATAGAGCCAATCCATCCCTAAGATCACATAAAAATTCACCATATCAAGCTCTACAAAATCTACCAATGTCTCCCTATGAAAGATAGGCACCACATAACCCCTATAGATTTTTTTAGCAACTATAGAATTACCCATCGTAGTAGACATAAACAAAGGGTCATAAATATTTTCAGGATTAAAACCAAAGTGCATCGCCACATAAGGGTTCACATAAGACCGGGTAGAACCTAGATCAAGCAAACAATAAACATCACAAGAGAAGAGCTATAACATAATAGTGAAAACATCTGGAGATGACTCAGACAAAACATCTGGAGATACCTCAGACTTCTAACAAGTAGCAAGTGCACAGAGACAATTCCAGTAAGTGTCGATACCTGAAGTGGGTCTCTTACATATTGTATCTGAAGAATTTTCCACTAGAATATTATTAGATCTACTGGGTAACATTGAATATGGGATAATTACTCTATAGATTAACTGGATGAACTTAATTGAAACAAAAGTTCCTTTTATCCTTACTATACTTACGATGAACTTGTCCATAAAATCAACAAGAAGGATAAGGTAGGGCTGACTGAGTTCCACTTACCTGAGATTGGGCACGCTATTCCTTAGAAACACTGATAGTCTGAAAATGACGATCACCAGAAGGCTTAGGATAAGGGGAACTAGCTATTTTAAATATGAGTTTCCCCAAAAAATTTTTCTTAGCCCATTGTCTACTATCTTTCCCATTATTCTGTTGACCTGGACCCTTCTCTGAATATCTAAATTTTTTGTTTTTTCTTTCTCCTATTGCTACCTTCTTCTTTGCTTTATTCTCTACCTACTACATATAAATAACCAAACTATAGATATCCATATTATTGTTCAACATCACATCCTTACACTCCAATACCAAATCATGAGACAACTCAAAACCAAACTTCCTCATTCAGGTCCTCATATTAGACACCAATTCTGGTGCATAATGGGAAAACTGATGGATTTTTAGTGTATATTCCTTAACACTCATGTTACCCTGCTTTAAGTTCACAAACTCTTTAGCCTTAGCTTCATTCAACTCTTGAGGAAAGAAGTGATCAAGAAAAAAACCTAAAAAGTTATCCCACAGTGCTGACTTAGAAACATCACCCCTCATTACTTTCCACTCCTCATATCATTAGTGAGATATATCTTTCAACTAATAGGTAGCAAACTCCACACCTTCTGAATCAGTAGCATGGATCACTCTAAAAATCTTTTCTATCTCATCAATAAGCCCTTGAGGATCCTCCTCAACCTTAGACACTATAAAGGTTGGGGAATTAACCTTATAAATTGGTCAACCTGAGTTACCTCAGTTAAACTAACAATAGGACCAATATGATTAGACTGACAAGACTATAATGCAAGTAGTTAAGCAAGTATATGAATAGACTAACAAAACTCTGCATTAGAGATATCTCACTGAGGCGACTGGACATAAGTGTCACCAACATGGAAAGCTTGAGAAGGACTAGTAGGGACCTGTGGAACCCCATGTGGAGTAATACAGTAAGAAGCAGGGACCCAAGATTGGGTCTTCACTCCATTAAAAGGGTGTACTCTCACTATATTTTCTTCAGGTGGGATAGAGTTTCCAGCAGAGTTTCTATAAATGTAAGATCTTTGGAGAAGTATGATGTAAAATACGAGTAAGCCAAGAGTTAGAAAAGTTTCAATACAACTAGACTCTGTAGTCCAGAAATAGAACACAAAAAAAAACATTTCCAAATTCCTTGTAGCCTCCCCATTATAAGTGTGGTGCGCTACACACCTATAAAAGAGACTCTACTCAATATGGATTTATGGATGCCTAATAACCCTGAACCATTCTATGATACCAAGATTTTCATGACCCAGATTAGGGCCTAGTCATGAAGGGTATCTGAAGCTCACCGTAAGCCAGAGACCACCCTCTTAGCCTAACATACAAAACATAATAAAATAATATAGTGAAAGCCAACCAAATAGTAAAAAGAAGGATAGATAATCAAATGCAAACTCTATGAATAAAACAACTATCTAACCTATACTTGTCCATAAAAGCCTCTAAAACCAGAATACTAAACTATGTTGGGACATGCCTCCGACTATGACAGAAGTAATCAAAAAAACACTAAGTGAATAAACAAATTGGCAAAGTGATAAGGCTATTCAATAAAATAGAGGCTCACCACTTCACAATAGATCCATAGGAATACTAAATCACCTAATGCTGCACAGGAGTAACAAAAAGCAATTCAAACCCTACATCATCAAATTATGTAGCATCCAGGGATGGTCAATAGGGTAAGCACTATCATGTAACTCAGGTAAAGTGATAAAATAATACTAATGCCAAACACTAGTCTAAAAGCACATGCACATATTCATATATACATATATAAGATTACAGGATAGGGATAAGGATCATGAACATGAGAGTTTAAACTATTAACTAGAACTATGTAGCTTGCTCTATCCTAAAGAAACCCACAATCCAGGCTATATGGGTTTAGCTTTCCTTCTGAAAGGGACCTAGTACGTATTAGCTTCATGAATTGATGAATTCAAAAAAAGGCTAAAGACACAAAGTCTCTAGCTATCCTAAAATTTAATGTGTAAACCAAGTACACCATCATATATACCCCCATGCCAGCAAACATGGTTTCTAGTGTTAGTATCCATGGACTACACCTTCCCAGTGAGCTACACATTTCTATTTAAGCCAAAATTAAAATAGTTTGCATATAAACCCAACCATTAACCCAAGAGTCTTATATCAGGCATTTACCACTTAGTATCGTCATACTATTTATGTGTGCAATCTTATATAATCATGACAAACTAATTCATGAAGCCATTAGACTCCCAAGTTCCACTTAAAAATCCAAACCATGGACAACAAGGGCTTTTTGAATTCATTTTATCAAGTTATCCATTAATGCAAGGCAGTGGTTTCATAAGTAAATTGAATTATACAATTATCTATGTTCAAAAACCAAATTTATAAAGTGGGCTAAGGTTAATGCCATTACCAAGCCAAAAAGTCATTAATTTGGAGAAACCCATGTTCACCATTCCAATTCCCATAACAATGCACCCATTCAGTCCAAAAACCACAAATTAAAGAATAAATCATCAGTTTAAAACATATGGAAAGTAATTCTAGTAATACCAATCAAAACCTCTCAACTAAATTTAAAAGGCATCAATTCAAACCACATGGATAATGAGTAAATAAGTGCCTTAATATAAAATTAAAGTTAGGAAATGAGATACATGCCTCAAATATACAACAATTTGAAGATAATTCAAAGTTATGAGCTTGAACAATGATTTCCTTGTAAAACCCTTGAATTTTTTTTGGGTTTTGAGTTTAAGAGAGAAATAGTGGAATTTGATCTTTGAAAACTGAAGAAAAAAGGTTATTTTTATGTTTAAAGGTCGTGTATAGGGAAAAAAGACCAAAATACCCTCACCCCAAGTGAAAAAACACAAAATTAGATGAGATTAAAATAGTCACGTGGCACACTACTATCGCAGAGGGTAGCCTTTATGCCACGTCCTTATCGCGGCATATAACCTTTGTGGAACATTGATATTACAGAGGTTCACTACCTTGGGATCCCAAAATAACCCCGAACTCCCTTCATAAATACCAAATTTTTTCAAAATTACCCTTTTAGTATCTCTAAGGGAAAAGTAAAAACATTGAAATTTTGAGGGGTCTTACATAGAAACTCTATCCTACCCGAGGAGAATATAGAGGTAATTTTTCCTACTTATGAAGTGTAGACCTAGTCTAGGGTCCCTTCTCCTAACTATATCACTTTATGTGGGGTTCTATTGATCCCTACTAGCCTTCTCCAGCTCCTTGAGATAGTGATACTTATTCTCAATCCACTTATGGAGATATCTCTAATGTGGAGTTCTGTCAATCTATTCATATGCTTGCCTAGTTGGTGGCATCACAGTATCTGTGATCTGATTATGTTAGTTCTATTGTTAGTTCAATTGAGGTCACTTGGGTTGGCCAGCTTATGAGGTTGAACCCCCCAATCTTTGTAGGCTCTAAGGTTTAGGAGGATTCTCATGGGTATATTAATGAGATGGAGAATATTTTTAGGGTTATGCATGCTATTGATTTTAAGGGTGTAGAGTTTGCTTCCTATCAGTTAAAAGATTTGGTTTATCAGTGGTATGGGGAGTTGGAAGAAATGAGGGGTAATGATGCTGAATTAGCAGTGTGAGCTATGTTTCCAGGTGCTTTTCTTGATCATTTCTTTCCTTAGGAGTAGAGGGAGGCTATGACCAAAGAGTTTGAGAACTTAAAGTAGGGTATGATGAGTATGAATAAGTACGCTTTAAAACTCCAGAAACTGTCCCGTTATGCTCTGAAGTTGGTATCTAATATATGATCTAGGGTGAGAACTTTTGCATCTAGGTTGTACCATGATTTTGTGTTAGACTATAAGGCTACTATGTTGAATAATGATATGGATATCTCTAGATAGTTGGTTTATATGTAGCAGTTAGAGGATGAGAAAAGAAGTATGTAGAAATAGGAGAGAGGTAAAACAAGATGTTTAGATATTTAGAGTAAGGCATAAGTAAGTAAAATAGTGGAAGAGATAGAAGATAGTGGATGGAGAAGATGAATTAGGAAAATTCATATTTGACGACTGGTGTTCCTTATTCTATGACTTTGTTTTATCATCGTTTCAAGGTTAGAAGTGGTCCTTAGGCATAAGGTACCCAGTCTCAGGCCAATAGAGCTAACTCAGCCCTACCCTATCCTCCTTATCAATTTTATGGAAAGCTTCATAATGGATATTATAAGGAAGGAAGAAATTGGTTCTATAATTTTGGTAATCTTGGTCATAAGCAATGATATTATCCTTCATCCAGGGTTTCCACAAAAGTTAATAAGGTCCCAGTTGCCACTTCTACAGCACCTTCACCTAAGGGCACTGCTTCTGGTACCAGTACTGGCAGGAATTGTCTCTATGCACTTGCTACTCATCAGGAATCTGAGGCATCCCCATATGTTGTTACTATTATGTTACAGCTCTTCTCTCATGATGTTTATTATTTTCTTGATTTGGGTTCTACCTTATCTTATGTGACCTCTTATGTGGTTGTATATTTTTGTTTTAGTCCTAAAAATATTTCTGCCCCCTTCTCTATTTCTACTCCTATGGGTGAGTCTATTGTTCCTAGAAGAATCTATAGGGCATGTTTAGTGTCTATCTTTCATAGAGAGACATTGGTGGATTTTATAGAACTTGATATGGTGGACTTTAATGTAATCTGAGTAATGAATTGGCTTTATTTGTGCTATGCTTCTCTGGGCTATAGGACCCAAAAGGTAAGTTTTCCTTTTTCTAATAAATTGGTGATTGAATGGGAGGGGAGTGTTCCTTAGTACCCCAAAAAAGTTTATTTCCTATCTTAGAGCTCTGAAGTTAATTTCTAAAGGGTGTCTGTATCATCTAGTTTGGGTTAATGATTCTAACTTTAAGGCTCCTTCTTTGCAATCTGTCCCTGTGGTTGATGAATTTCCTAAAGTATTTCATAATGATCTTCATGGAATTCCTCCCCGATAGGGAAATAGATTTTAGGTTTGATCTTTTCTGGATACCCATTCCATTTCTATTCCTCCATATAGAATGGCTCTAGCTGAGTTAAAGGAGCTAAAAAAGAGTTAAAGGATCTTCTTAATGAGGGTTTTATCCATCCTAGTGTTTCTCTGTTGGATGCTCCTGTACTTTTTATGCAGAAAATAGATGGGTCTCTTCGGATGTATATAGAATATCATCAGTCGAATAAGGTTATAGTGAAAAATAAGTATTCTCTTCCTAAGATTGATGATCTTTTTGACAAGCTTCAAGGTGCTGCGTGCTTCTCTAAGATTGATCTTCATTTCGGCTACCATCTGCTGAAAATTAGGGAGGTTGATATTCCTAAAACTATTTTTTGAACCCGGTACGACCATTATAAGTTTCTGGTTATGTCATTAGGGTTGACTAATGCTTCAGCTTCTTTCATAGATATTATAAATCGGGTGTTTAGGTAATTTCTAGATTTTTTTGTTATAGTCTTCATTGATGATATCTTGGTGTACTTTATGAGTGAGGAGGATCATGCCAATCACCTCTGAATTGTGTTGTAGATTCTCAAGGACTAAAATTTATATGCAAAATTTTCTAAGTGCAAGTTTTTCTTTAGTACTATGACCTTTCTAGGGCATGTTCTTTCTAGTGAGGGGATCAAGGTGGATCCACAAAAATTTGAGGCAGTTAAGAAGTAGCCTAGACCCATGACTCAAATCGACATTAGAAGCTTCTTGGGCTTGGCTGGTATTATAGGAAGTTTGTGGAGATTTTTTCATCTATTACAACTCTTCTAACGAAGCTAACTTAGAAAAACATTTAGTTTTTATGGTCTGATGCTTGTGAGGGTAGTTTTGATAAGTTGAAGGATAGGTTGCCTTTTCTGCTAGTTTTGACCCTGCCCAAGGGTACTGATAGGTTTTTTGTGTATTGTGATGGATCCCATATGGGAATGGGTTGTTTTTTGATGTAGTATCGTAATGTTTTGGCTTATCCTTCCAGGAAACTTAAGGTTCATGAGAGGAATTACCCGACTCAAAATTTAGTGTTGGCGGCTATGGTCTTTTCATTGAAAATCTAGCGCAATAATCTGTATGCAGTGCATATGGATATTTATTTCAACCATATAATCTTGAAGAATGTGTTTATGTAGAATTAATTGAATCTCAGGAAGAGGTGATGGCTTGATTTGCTTAAGGATTATGACACGAGCCTTCACTACTATCCAGTTAAAGTTAATTTTGTTGTTGATGCTCTTAACAATTTTTCTATGGCTAGCTTATCTCACATTGATGAGGAGAAAAGAGGGTTGGTGAAGGATATACATAGGTTCACTAACGTGAGTGTTCATCTCTTAGACTTTGAGGATGAAAGAGTGATTATTCATGAAGTGTTAAATCATCTCTTGGTGCTGAGGTGAAGGAGAAGCGGATTTTAGATCCCATACTTATGCAGATTAAGGATGATATGGGTCAGCAAAAGTTTATGGCTTTCAAGATTGGGAGAGATGGCATTCTGAGGTATCAATGAAGGTTCTGTGTTCCTGATGTTGATGGGCTGTGGGAAACGATTTTGATTGAGAATCATGAGTGCAGATATATATTTTATTTAGGTTCGACTAAAATGTATCATGACTTGAAGGAAATCTACTGGTGGAATAATATGAAGAGAGATGTGGCAAACTTTATGGCTATGTGTACGGTTTGTCACCAAGTCAAGGTTGAGAATTTGAGGCCTGGTGGCATATCCCAAGAGATAGGGTTACCCATGTAGAAATGGGAGATAATTAATATGGGCATTGTTACGGGCCTCCAAGATCTCGCCTTCAGTATGATTCTATTTGGATCATTATTGATTGAATGACTAAATTTGCTCACTCCTTTCCTATGAGGACTAATTTCTCAAAAGAGGAATATGCCATGTTATTCATTCAGGAGATAGTTAAGTTGTATGGAGCATCAGTGGCCATCATTTCATACCAAGGTACACAATTTTCTTCTTACTTCTAGTGTTCATTTTAGAAAGGTTTAGGTACTTAAGTGAACCTTAGCATTTCTTTCCACCCTCTAATGTATGGACAAATGGAAGGGATTATTCAAACTTTGAAGTATATGCTAATAGCCTTTGTGAATGACTTTACGGGAAGTTGGGTTGATTAATTTTCTCTTATTGAGTTTGCTTACAATAACAGTTATCATTCTAGCATTCAAATGACTCCTTTTGAGGATCTTTATAGTAGGAGGTGCAGGTCTCCTATTGGGTGGTTCAAAGTAGGTGAGACTAGGTTGTTTGCTCCTAACTTGGTTCACCAATTCTTGGAGAAGGTGAAAGTGATTAGAGAAAGACTTAAGACTGCTCAAAATATCCAAAAGTCTTATGCGGATGTGAAGCGAAGAGAGTTGGAGTTTAAAGTAAGCAATTGGGTATTCTTGAAGGTGTCTCCTATGAAATGAGTCATGAGATTTGGAAAGAAGTGGAATCTCAATTCTTGTTATGTTCGTCTATATCATATTGTGAGGAAAATTAGGAAGGTCACTTACGAGTTAGAGTTACCTGCGAGTTTGGGCTCTATTCATCTAGTTTTCCATGTGTCTATGCTAAAAAAGTATATAAGTGACCTTTTTTTGATATTGCCTATTGAGGATGTTGGTGTTTCAAATTTCTTATCTTGTGAGAAGGTCCCGATAAAGATATATGATAGGTAGGTTTGCAGATTGAGGACAAAGGATGTAGCTTCAGTGAAGGTTCTTTGAAGAAGTCAAAAGGTGGAAGAGGCTACATGGGAATCTAAAGAAGATATGAGAGCCAAATAACCATTCTTGTTCCTAGGTTGGATGAAAGTGCTTAAGTTACGAGTTTGTTTCCCCTTTGGCGTATTTCAAATTTTTCATATGATTCTAATGTACTCTTGTTATTATTATGCTGAAAACTTCCTAAGTTCTCATTCGGGGAGGAATGGTCCTAAGGGGGGAAGGTATAATATAAGAACCTATAAAATTTTGATCATTTTATTTGTGACCCTCCCACGTACATAATGTTAATTTTTGACTTGAATTATGTTTAGGTATGTTAAAAGGGTGTTTTGGGAAAGTTTCAAAAATTTTGGAAGGGGATTGAGGTAATTTTTGGACCCCAAATTAGTAAGCCTCCGCAATACTTGTGTGCCATAGAGGATAACCTCCGCTATAAGGGTGTGGCTTTGAGGCTACCCTCTGCGATAGCAGCGTGCCACGCCGTTATATTAAATTCATCCAGTTTTGTTTTTTTTCACTTGGGGTGAGGGACTTTTGGTTTGTTTAGCCCTTGTATGACTTTTAAACACTCAATTTACCTTTTTCCTTTAGTTATCAAAGATCAAACACCATCATTTTTCTCTTTAACTCTAAACCCAATAAAACTCAAGGGTTTCATGAAGGATTCAACATTCAAGATCAAAACTTTGAATTCTCTTCAAATTGTTCTATATTTGTGCATATTGCTCATCCCTAACTTGTATTTTTACATTATGACATCTATTTCATCAGTATTCATGTGTTTTAATTGATGGGTTTCAAAATTGGATTGAGGGGTTTTGATTGTGATTACTTGAATTTCTTTTCCAATGGTTTAAATGAATTATTTCTTAAATTTCTTATTTTTGGGACTAAATTGGTGCATTGTTTTAATGGCTGGAATGGGAGACTTGGGTTTACCAAATTAAATGAATTTTAGCTTGATAATGGAACTAACCTTAACCCATTTTACAATCTTAATTTTAAATATGGCTATCCACATTATTCAACTTGTTTTTGAACCCATTGTATTGCATTAAAGGATAAATGGATATAAATGGATTTGGATGGCCTTGGCATGGCTTGGATTTTAAATGGAACTTGGAAGTTAGTATAGTTATATAAACTGGTTTGGCATAATTGAATTAGTTTGCAAGCATATTGGTATGATGATACTATATTGGTAAATGCCTTAAGAAATGACTCCTGGGTTAATGGTTGGTTTATGTGGAACTGTATTAATTTGGGCTTAAAGGGAATTGTGTAGCTCATCGTGAAGGTGTAGGTCCCGAGGGTATCAACACTGGAAACCATATTTTCCAGCGTTGGGGGTCCATTCGATTATGTGCTTACTACACACATTATATATTTTGGGAATGCTCTAGCCTTGATTTCTTTGGCCTTTCCTTAATTTTTCCTCGGTTCATGTAGTTAATAGGCATTGGGGCCGTTCCAGCAGGAGGAGATGGACCCATATATCCTATAGGTGCCTTTAAGACACAGTAAGCTACATAGCTTAGGTTAATACTTTGAACTCTCGTGTTTATCGTCCTTGTCCTTATCCTGACATCCTATATAGATATCTATAAATATGGTGCATATGGTTTATGACTGGATTTTGGTAATTGCATTATCTTACCCCTATCCCCTAAGTTACATAACAGTGCTCACCCCGCTGGTCGTGCCTGGATTTTGGTGTTGTTTTCAATATTCCTGTGCGGCATTAGGTGAGTCAATATTCTGTGGATCTATTGTGAAGTTGTAAGATTTTATCTTTCGAAAGGCCCTGCCATCCACTAGTTTCTTTATTATCTTAGTATTTCATTTTGAATTCTTTTTTTGTCATAGTTGGGGGCATGTCCTGACTTAGTTGGTATTTCTGGTTTTATAGGGTCTTGTGGACAAGTAAGGGTTGGTTGTTTATTTGAATTCTTAGAATTATCATTTGGCTTATCTATCCTTCACATTGCAATTTTGTTGACTTATGTTGTTTACTTTTATTGTATTCTAGAGGTTAGGCTTAGGGGGTGGTCTCTGACTCATGATAGGTTTGAGATACCAGTCACGACTATGCACTGGTTTAGGTGGTGACACTATCTTTTGGTGATTCTCTTTTGTACTTGTACTTGATATACGTGCCGATATTTAGAACTACTTGTGGAGATGGTGTGGGCTACCATTTGGAACATCTTTTGATTGCAGGTGACGTGCCCATAGTGTGTATATTATATTCTTTATTTTGTACGTTGCTCAATCATCCTATGATATCTATTGAGTACAAGTGGATCGTACTCATCCCTACTATGCCTTTTTGTTGTAATCCACATATGAGTGCGCTGTGCGGTAGCAAATTTTGAGTGGTGTGTTGAGTATTTTTTAGGTATTGTCCGCTCTATGCTTCCAGAGAAAATCTCCTATCCCATCTTATCTAGTTTATGTTTCGGTTATATTCAGAGATAGACTTATATTCCTTTTTGTATTATCGGTTGTATCTTTATACTTCGAGTAGCATATAGATTATTCTTATACTGTGACACCATATTTTAGGGTGATTTATGGTATCAACGCTATATATGTTTCCTCTATTATTTTATATGTGTGGTTCGAGTTCATTCTAGAAGTATGGCCTTAGGATTTTGGTGTTGTTTTCTCTTTTCATAACAGTTTGGTTGATTGACTTACTTGTCAAGTCTTAGCCGTGATAAGTGCCATCATGACCCTTATTTTTGGATCATGACAAATCGGTATCAAAGTATCCAAGTTCATTGGTCTCATCAGTGTAAGAAAAAAGTGTTTGGTAGAGTCTCATGAATCAGTACGTAAACATCTGTATCTATCTTCAAAAGGCAGTAAGACATATTTAGGAAACTCCTTTGTTTTGTTATCATGTGGATCCTTCTTAACTTGTGTTCTAAATCATATTTCACTCTTTTTTGTGAAAATTATGAGGACTAAATCTTATGAGGTTAGAGATGTTGGGCCATTATCTGAGGAGAGATCCTAGTCTAGGAGGTAAGTTGAAAGTCGTGGATAATCTCGAGGTAGATGATGGGCACGAGGATCTGCCCCTTCTAGAGATAGTACTATAATGATCTCCCTGAGCTTTAGGTAAAGCATGCTAGAGATGTGGGATTTACTCAAGTTCCACAAAGTTCATCTACCCCGATCTTAGAGAGTTTGTTGATTCATTTTCTAACTCGTTTAGAGGGTGCTCTTTTGAGTGCACTTGGTGTTCCTTTAGCTCCAAGTATTGTTCCCCCATCTATGCAATCTCTGAGTATGGATCCTCTAGTGGTATCGACATCAACTTGTAGTACTTCATAGACTAAGATTCTTATTCCTCATTCTGTGCAGGTATACGAGTATGGCATCCGAGGCCAGGGGTTCAACCTTCACCTATGTTAACCTCTCAGGTGGGATCTCAGTTACCTAAATTCACTATGCCTCCTATTATTTAGGTATAGTTAAGTCTTTTAAGGATTAAAATAGGTTTGAGATATTCAGTCATTTGGGTCTACCCAGGTTCAGTGGTGAAAATGATTATGAGTTCTTAATTAATTGTTGTGAGAAGTTGCATAACCTTGGATCACTTAAGTCGTATGAGGTTGGTAACACTACCTACCAGTTAAGAGATGTAGCCATAGATTTGTGGAGGTTACTTATTAGTTGCAGACTTTTGTGTTCTCCGGAGATGACTAGGGATCAATTTACTGAGGCTTTTTTTGGACAGGTTTGTTCCATTCAATCTGCGGGATCAGGTGAAAGATGAATTTGATCACTTAGCACAGGGATCCATGACTGTTGCGGAGTATGAGGCACATTTCCATGCCTTGTATAGTTATTTTTATGATAGTATTTCCCCTGACTCTAAAAAAATTTAGAAGTTCATGAAGTGGTTGGATGTTTCACTACAGTTGGATACTACCCAGATGGTAGTGTTAGAGGAATCATTTAAGAGTATAGTGGATCATGTGAAAATGACTGAGTCTATTCTTTGAGCTTCTTTGGGAGGTGCCAAGTGGGTGCACCATCAAGGAGAGTTCAGTAGTCACACTTCTCGAGGTAGAGATTTTAGAGGTTCCCATAGGTATCATGGTAGACCAATGTAGGTAGCCTTGCAGGGTTCATATAGTAGGCCTTCTAGTTCAGCACTTCAGGGTGGTCATTCTAGCTCAACCATACCTTACTCCTATTGAGTCGTGCCACAGGGTTTTCTATGTGTGTGATGACTATCATGACCTAATTTCTAGGTCATGATTGCACCTACTTTAACCCACCAGTAGGAAAGCCAACCCATAGTCCAAAACAGCTAGTAATAGACTACTCAATCTATACAAGGAAAAGAATGCAGAATATATAAAGGAAATAGCAACTCTATAGGTCAATCATCAAGTCTAAGAGGAAATAGCATCTGTATAGGCCAATCATCAAGTCTAAGAGGAAATAGTATCACTATAGGCCAATCATCAAGTCTAAGATGAAATAGCATCTCTATAGGTCAATAATCAAGTCTAATAGGAAATAACATCTCTAATGGCCACATAACGTATCTAATAGGAATATCATCTCTAAATTCCCAATATCACTTCCACAAGAAGTATCATAACTATAACTCAAAAGCCATAATCCGAGAAAATCAATACAAGTTACCAAGTCATGAAGTAACCTTATCCTAAGGTTTACTACCCTCATCTATGTCTAACATCCGCAACAAAGTCCACAAGGTTTAACACAATTTTAGGCCTAAGTGGGTTGGACGATCCCACTCTGAATCCTCAATTTCCATAATTAGGCACACCATGCCCCAAACTAGGGAATTGGTTCTAAAAGCCATACGAACTGCCCGGTAACCAAATCGTCGGTCCCAGCTAGTCATAAATTACTTGGGGCATCTATGGAGAAGCTCAAACGGTAAAGATAAACATAAATAAGAAAAGGACCTGAAGGGTCATTACAATATCCACTAATAAAAGGAATTTAGTCCCCGAAAGTCAACAGATAGAAAGAATCCCAAAAGATCAAAACAATGAGGTACTAGGCCCGCATTCTCCAAGAATGACTTCCCAGGTAACCTCAACAGAGAGAAAACACATCTAAGGGATTTCCCCACAAGTATCTTTTTTTCAACCAACACTCTTATTCTACATCTAAAATAGCCAAAACTCAACTTAACTGCTAACTGGCCTCAAACTAAACCAAAAAGACTGATCCATGCACATCTTAATCACAACACGCTAATAACATCTCTATATCCTCATAAATTAATGAGGGCTCATCCAAGCCAAAAACAAACCATGAAATGAGTCATAAAAATAACTCTAAATCCAAAAATAACCATGCTATCTACTCCAATCCAGGAGAAAATAACTTGAGTCTCATCCACACAGTCTGATCATGGAGAACTCAAAGAACTTAAGCTGGCCCTATGAAATTCCATAAGGGAAACATAGGAATAAGTTCATATGGCACTCTCTAAGAATAAAAAATAGAGATAATCAAGGAATGCAACCCATGCCAATACTACAACCAGTCCAAATAAAAATCAAACTGAAATCTTGAAATCCTAGGTATAACTACTCATTGTTGAATATTCCACTCCAGGATGTCTCATCCTCCGAGAATGAATCCATACTGAATCCAACTCAAGAATATTAATCCCACTGGGTAAATCATCCAAAATTCCCAAACAAAATTCAAAGTTAAAACTACAGTAACCAATATGGGCCCATAGGCTATCATCTGATAACTCATCAACTATGGTCCAACAAAAGTCTAGAAGACAAAATAGGCAACCACAAAGTAGGCTCAACCATCCTATAAATGAAATCTGAACAAGGGCAAGTCTAAAACAAAAGCTGCCCGCAATCTCTACAACACTAAGCTGAAATCTCAATACCAAGGATGAATTGCTCGATCTCAAATATCCAAAAAAAACTAAAAATAGGTAGGTATTAATTATCCATATCTATCATACTTCCAAATTGCCATTCCAAGGAGTCAAATCCTAAACTGAGTCAATAAGACTATATTAATGTCAACTATCTCAAATTGACTCTAGTATCCAAATATGGCATATCCGAGATAAATCATACCAAGAAACGGTTGATAAATGTCTAGAGAAAAAGATAATCAAAGGGATAACCACTGACTGGTAACATAAGAAACCAACTCTATATCGACTGGAAGGAGCAAAATATAGCTGCAAAATAGAAATCATACAAAAGGATAAACCACTGGCTGAAAATGTAAATAACCCACTCCATATTTGTTGGAGGGCATGAACTATCCAAACATACTCAAAAACTTCCCAAGGATGAAAACCACACCAGAAATGGAAAAAGCTCTAGAAACAAAAAAAAATGCCACTTAAGCTAAGAATTAGCAAATCTAATGCTCCATCTAGGCAAAGAAATAGACACGGGTACATATAACCAAGGAGAAACACTCCACTAAGACTCAATAGGCCTGACATACTCTAAAATGGAGATTTTCCAAATCTACTCAAGAACCACATCATAAAAGGAGAAATGCACCAATTCTCGAAACCAAGGTCAAAGTCACAACCATAACCTTAAAGTCAACAATTTGAGAAAATGAACTTCTAATTTTCCAACATAAGAAGAGATCATAGTAAAGGCCACCTACCTCTAACTTTCAATCTCCACTAGACCAAACCATATCACTACAACAAAGGGGTATCCACTCTCTACAATAAAAATAGGGCAAACCATTCCAAGAGAACAAACCCAACATACCTATGAGATGAATCCAATACATCTCAAAAATCAATATCAAATTTTCCATAGGAGGAAGAAATATCCACAAATGAAGAACAGACCTCAAACTGGTTGTAATACCCCGTATGCTTCTAAGATAGAAATTGGACCTTCGTTCTTACGAGTGTAAACTCTAGTCTCATGATTCAAACATGAATCCATGTTTAATGATCATTAAACTAGTATTAATAAAGATTATGAGGTGGTAAATATGTTCATAAGTGTCCCTTAGAGCAAGGAGAGCTAAAAGCCTTTGATTCGACCAATTTTTGGTATTCAATTTCAAAAGGGTCATCTTTGAACAAGTATAAATTATATATATATAATTAGTCATATTAAAACCCACAAAATTGTATATAATCAAATAATATTTCCAACAATATCCATTTTGCCTTAATCTGATACCCGAGCAAAAAGTTATGCCCATTTTCGTGAGAGGTAGTAAGGGTAGGCGATTGGTTAGGCGCCGTCTAACCAAACATTGGTTATTGAAAAGGATTCTACCACCTTGGATTGGGCGATTTACTGGTCTCCACCTAAGTCAATTCCAAGTTCTAAAAACATACTATTTGATCTAGATCAAGGGTGTTGAAGTCATTTCACACCCGTAAACCATCCCTAATCACTCCTAATCGATATAAGAGGTCTTTAAACATTTAATTCCCACTCCCAAAGCCCCAAGTCAGTCATTTCATAATCCAAAACCCTTTCTCTTTTCCCAATAACAAAATCTAATTGTCATCTCTCAAGAATCAAGAAGTTCCAAATTCAAAGTTCTATCCAAGGATTCTCTCAAACAAGGTATGTGGGGTTTTAAACAAGGATACTCTTTCATCCTTGGGTCAAAAAATATTTTTAAAGTTTAATTTATGTAAATTGCAATTAGGGTTCATACCTAACCTATCTAGTTTTCACTTTATGGATTTTATAAAGTGATTTAAGCGTTAAAGTACATGCTTATTATCATCTATTTATGCTTTGATTCAAAGATTTTTAATTGATATTTAAGCTTGATATTATGTTGCAAATTACATGAAATAAAACATGAGATTTAAAGGCTATAAGTGCATCAAGATTACGCATGCTCATGTTTTGATCCATAAGACTCATATTGTGATTTTGATTTCATTATCTTGACTGAAATTATTGAAGTATTTCAAGAAGATTATTGAGGATGAAGTATTATTTTGATTTGACATGAATTTAGAGTATGGGTTTTTAAGCCCTGAGTTTCGGTGTTGATATTTCAAGAGGATTATATTCTTAAGTTTCGTTTGATGAGTTATATCAAAATTTTCAGTAAGATTTGATCTTTTGATCCTAAGCTAAGATAAGGAATCTACATTGTTCATCTTGATCATGATTTCAAGAAAGATAAGTATAACCGATTTTCATTGTAAACCCTTATGCTAATTTTAAATTAGATTTCCTATAGAAGAAGCATATAAGTAAGGGAGCAGTATTTAGCATCGAGTGGGAAGTGTAGGTTTAGAGCATCCTACTTCACCAGAACTATGAGCCAACATAGGTACAGTTTTATATTATTCCTATATATATGAATGCAGATACAGATTGTGATCACTTAGCTCAGGTTATACTCCTTCGCAAGAGTGTGACACCGTTTCCCAATGTGAGGTTTTCCCTTTAGGGGAACTAGATATTGGACTTCATGATATCTCACATGGTTTATGTCAGTTAGAAGAACCTACCTAATAGAAAAGAATAAAAGAAAAGGTTTAAAAAAAAAACTCCCCATGTCTAAGGATAGAATAACAGAATAGCTTTTAGAAACTAAGTGAAAGGGCTCACAATTTATTTCAGATGTTGTTTTGTATAAGACGTTAGCTATGAGATTTCATCTTCCAATTTATAGATATAAAGGTGAGTCATTTTTACACTTAGCCTGCATGATTTGTAAATAGACTTAACTTCAGTCCTACTTATTCCATAATAGAAAAAGTAAAAGTATAACTTTTAGAGCTAAGTGTGATGTCTCACAAAGATTATTTTTATTCTTTACTACAATATGCTTATATCTTGTAGTCTATACAATAATCCAGCAAGCGTGAGTCATTGACACTTAGCATGCATTCTTTACCAGTTATATGCACAGTTAGTTACTATTTTACTTATACATTGACCCCCACGTGCTCTGTACATTTCAAAAGTACTAATACACATATACATCTATGTGAAATATTGTTTAATAATATAGGTACAAGTTATAGCATGCACATCATAATCTGACAGTTGCAGCTTCTAGTCAGCAGGTGATGAGCCCTTTTGATTCAAGGGTTTGAGTCAGTCATAGTTCGAGTAGCATTTTGTTTTCTTTATTCAGACGTACTGGTTTGGTATATTTGGGGGTCATGTACCGACTACCTATAGTCAATACTAGTAAAGGCTTCATAGACAAATAGTAGAGTTGATGTATTTGATTTTGGTTTTGTTTTGTATAAGCAGAGTTGCATTCATTTTTTATAGTTTTGTTTTAAGATATTTAGTAGAGACATATTTTCTGCTTACTTATTTCAGAATTATGTATTTTATACAGTTGCTCATGAGTATGTTAGTACAAGGGTTAGCTTGGGATCACTTGTGGTTTTAAGTACTATGTGACGACTAGGGGGTAGCCTCGGGTTATTACAAACTTGGTATCAGAGCATAGAGTTCAAGTGTACTAGGGTGTCTATGAAGTTGTGTCTAGTATAGTCTTATGGAATGGTACAGAGACGTATGTACCTTTCTTCGAGAGGTTGCAGGTTATTTAAGAAATGTCTCCTTTCTTTCATACTCTAGATCATGCTATGATGTTCTTCTCTTAGAAACATCTATCGATTCATGTGTTACTCTATAACTCTCCATCAATGTTATATTCTTGAGATAACATGATTAGCAAGTTCTCATTCCTCCCAAGATGATGCTCTCAGATTTACTATTAGTAACTTCAGAAATCATACAAGGGGTTTGAGATGAGCTCGCTAGTGTGTTATAAGTTTCTAAAGTTAAAATTTTTGTCCTCATCCATATGATTTGTCCAATTAAGACAGAGTAAGATATGTATTCAGAATCCTCGTTAACCATTCAATACTGATAGTTCTTATAAGAAGAGATAGTATGAACCTAGATTGTTGAATAAAGTTTGCATTTGAGGGATATTACAACCTGGAGTGTTATGATTTATAAGTAGTAGAACCTTCTTATAGTTGAAAGTATGGGTATAGAAGTGTAGTGAAAAGAAAAGTGGGAATGGAAATTGTTAGAAAGTATAGAGATAAACTTATGCATGTTATTGAGTTTGTGTAGAGGTGATATATCCTGGTGTGTTAGTTTAATGAAAGGTTGAGAAATAGCTATTAGTTAAGGTGAATTTTGCTTGCTATAAGTAGGAAAAGAGTTATTTATGGTAGTTATTTTGTTATAAAAGTATAGGTTACAGATGAAAGTATTAGGTGGTTGAGTATTGTTAATTTAGGCTTTCCTTGAGGTTGCAAAAAAGAGTTTTTTTGAAACTTATAGAGCTATGAAAGTAATTTAGGTGTATAGAAGGGTAAATATTCATAATGTGTAGAAGGAGAAAGTTCTAACATATTATGATAAGATATATTATATGATTACGACCAATTATTGTTGTTATGAAGTTATAGTGGACTAGTGTTTCTTGATGTTTTATTTTATAGCTTCCAAGTGAGAATAGTATGTAAGGTTGAGTTGTTAATCATGCCTAGCACTAGACACTAAGTTGGAATAGTGAATGACTATCAAAGTGGAAATAATGATTGCTTGGTTAGTGATGCTAGTTATATGGAGGTGATCTAGTGGGCTTGAACAATGCATGTAAGAATTTAAGTTTGTTGATTTAAAATTTTGCAAGATATTGTAGGTATGATGTAGAGGTGTTCCTAAGGTGATATGGTACTGCATTATTTTTGAAGTTTATTAATTGTTGTGCATGGTTAATAGTACCCTTGAGTTTGTTAAGTGGAAGAAGGTTAGTTATATAGTACATAGTGTTCTTAATAGCAAAGTTAAGGAGTTATGGATAGATGGTGTTGAGTCTTTTAAGTATGATTTTGATTCTCGTGGCTTAAGTTTAAAGGTGTGATATTAGTAGGCTATGAAGGAAAAAAGCAAATTATGTGCTTATTGAGACCAGTATGTTGATGAAAAGGGTGTAAGTATGTGATGATTGTTGAAGCTAAAGAAAAGTTAAGAAAAGTATGTATCAAGGGGGTGTTCAGGAATAAAGTTAGTATAGTTTGTTAAAAGGTTTAGAATATCCATGTTAAGTGTTAGAATCTAAGTTTGAATCTTTGAAGATTAAGCTAGTAGAAAGTAGAGTTGAAGAACTAGATGGTGTGAACTCATGGTATGGTGATACTCCCAAAAATTCTAAGTTAGTAAGTGTTCAAGTTATTAGATAATGACTATTGGGTCCATAGAAAGAGAGTTGTATCTTAGAATGAAGTATTAACAATGGGTTTAACACTTTCAGGTGTCGTCTTTCAGGATAAGTTTATTATTTATGTGTATTTTTATTCCCTAGACTCAGGAGTAAAGTTATTGCAATTTAGATTAGAGTTTAGTAAAGGGTTCCACAAACTTAGAATGATGGCTTTAATCTGAGGGGGAGATGATAGTAGTGATAAATAATTATTGAGATGGGTGAGAGTAAAAAAATTTTCTTGTTGAGCAAAGATTGTTGCCTGCTTGTTGAATGTTTGTTTTATATGAGGCTATAAGTGGTGTCATGGTTAGTTGAGTTTTTGTGTGTGTCTTCTTAAGAATAATTCAAGGAAGTTGTTAATGATAGAGGTTTAGAGATTATGAAGAAGAGGTTTTTATGGGTATTTGCCTAGAAGTTCTTATGTGGTTAAAATAATGGGCTTGAATTTTATGTTGGTATATAAGTGGATGGGTGCGTTGTGCACTAAAGATTTCCTTGTAATAGGTTGAACTTTGTTGGTGAAGTGATAAGAAGAATTGTCTTAGAGAGGAGATGTTGTGAAAATGCTTGGGGTATTGAATTCATAGTTCAGACTAGTGTTATAATGTTATGTGTAGTACATTGTGATTCAAGTTAGGCTGGAACATGGTGAGAGAATTTAGTTCAAATCAGACATTAGTATATAAAGTTATATGTACCCGTGTGAGCATGGTATTCAAGGGGTGCAAGTATAGTTGAATAGAGTATTTGAGAAGTGTTTCTAAGCTTCAAAAATTAGCAGTTTCATTGCCTAAGGTCTAGTAATTCTAAACTAGTTTATGTTTAATAGGCCTATGTTCCATGTGACAAAGTTATAGCTATATTGAGAATTCCTTCATAAGATGTCTCACTCAGATCATACCCAAGATTATTTTTCCCAAATGTTACAAGAACTTCTTGCAAAGAGTGCTAAAGAAATATTCCAGTTGAGTATAAGCTTTCAGTATAATTCAGTCTGTATATCTAACTATTTAGTTTAGTAATCAGACAGACAAGTTCAGGTTTTCCATATTTTCTATTCCTGAGGTAATTCATTCATGTCCATGCAAGTTGCAAATTCAGTTCAGTCCAAGCATCATGTTTTAGATTCAGCTATTTAGTCATGACTCAGTTCATAAGTGTTCAGAGCATAACCTCCATTTTCCAAGTATTCCAGCTCAGATAGCGTAATACCCCTTGTACAATCTTAGTCACATTGTCTCATGGTTCGTGCTTGCATGAGTCATCACTTCACAGCTCTATATGTATGATTGTATCATGAACACCTCAATTGAGTTCTAAACATGAAGCATAAATCAGCTCCTGATAGTCAGCTCAGAATTCAGATTTATGATAGAATTTTTAATGTTTCAGCTAAGCTATATCCTTCATTAGCAGACACGTTATTCCATACTTTTAATGTTTCAAAAATTTCCTACCCATCATTCGAGGATGATTGATTTCAAGGGGAAGATATTGTAATACCCCGTAAGCTTCTAAGCTAGAAATCATACCTTCATTACTACGAGTGTAAGCTCTAGTCCCATGATTCATACTTGAATCCATATTTCGTGATCATTAACCTAGTGTGAAGAAATATTATGAGGTGGTAAATATATTCATAAGTGTCACTTAGAGAAAAGTGAGCTAAGAGCCTTTGATTTGGCCAATTTTTGGTGTTCAATTTTACAAGGGTCATCTTTGAATGAGTATAACTTTATGTATATGTGGAATTTAGCATCTTAAGACCCACCAAATTCTAGATAATCTAATTAACGTTCCAACTATATCCATTTCGCCTTAATCCGATACCCGAGCAAAAAGTTATGCCCATTTTTGTAAGAGAAAGTAAGGGTGTGAAATTAGTTAGGCACCGCCCAACAAAACTTAGGCGATTAACAAGGTATCTCCCACCTTGGATTGGGCGATTGATTGGGCGCCACCTTTCTAAGTGCCAAAAACACTTCGTTTTGACCTAGATCAAGGGTGTTGAAGTCATTTCACACCCCTAAACCGTCCCTAATCACTCCCAATTGATATAAGGGGTCTTTAAACATGTAAATCCCATTCCCAAAGCCCCAAGTCAGTCAAGTCACGGTCCAAAACCATTCCCCTCTTCCCAATAAAAAATTCCAAGTGTCATCTCTCATGAATCAAGAAGTTCCAAATTTAAAGTTCTCTCCTAGGATTCTCCTAAACAAGATATTTTGGGTTATGAACAAGGATACTCTTTCATCCTTGTTTCGAAAACTAGTTTTAAAGTTGAATTTATGTAAATTGCAATTAGGGTTCATACCCAACCTAACATGTTTTGACTTTATGGATTTATAAAGTGATTTAAGTGTTACAGTGCATGCTTGTTCTCCTCTATTTATGCTTTGATTTAAAGATTTTCAATTGAGATTTAAGCATGATATGTTCCAAGTTATATGAAAGAAAGCATGATATTTAAAGGATTTAAGTGCATAAAGATTACGCATGCTCATGTTCTGATCCATAAGATTCATATTGTGATTTTGGTTTCATTATCTTGACTGAAATTATTGAAGTATTTCAAGAATATTATTGAGCATGAAGTATTATTTTGATTTGACATGAATTTAGAGCATGGGTTTTTAAGCCCTAAGTTTAGGTGTTGATATTTCAAGAAGATTATATTCTTAAGTTTCTTTTGATGAGTTATATCAAGATTTTAAGCATGAGTTGATCTTTTGATCCTAAGATAAGATAAGGCATCCACATTTTTCATCTTGATCATGATTTAAAGAAAGCTAAGCATAACTGGTTTTAATTGTAAACCCTTATGCTAATTTTAAAGTGGATTTCCTACAAAATGAGCATATAAGTAAGGGAGTAGTATTTAGCACAGAGCAGGATGTGTGGATTTAAAGTATCCTACTTTCCCAAAACTACGAGCCAACATAGGTACAAATTCAGATTATTCCCGTTAGTATTGATACAGATATAGATTGTGACCCCTTAGCTTAGGTTATACTCCTTGACAAGAGTATGACACCTCTCCCCAACGTGAGGTTTTCCCTTTAGGAAAACTAGATGTTGGACTCCATGATAGCTCACATGGTTTATGTCGGTTAGAAGAACCTCCCTAAAAGAAAAGAATAATGGAAAAGATTTTAAAAGAAACTCCCTAAGTCCTAAGACAAAATAACAGAAATGCTTTTAGAAACTAAGTGTAAAGGGCTCACAATTTATTTCAGATATTGTTTTACATAAGACATTAGCTATGAGATTTCAGCTTTCAGTTTACAGATATAAAGGTGAGTCATTTTTACACTTAGACTGCATGATTTGAAAATAGACTTAACTTCAATCCTACTTATTCCATAAGCAAAAAGAGTAAAAGTACAAATTTTAGAACTAAGTGTGATGGCTCACAAAGATTGTTTTTATGCTTTACTGCAGTATGCTTATATTTTGCAGTGTTTAGAGTATCTTGCATTCTTTACCAGTTATATGCACAATTAGTTACTATTTTTACCTATGCATTCAATCCCACATGCTCAATACATTCAAAAAGTACCGATCCACATATACGTCTATGAGCCACATTGTTTAATAATATAGGTACAAGTTGTAGCATGCACATCATAATCAGACAATTACAGCTTCCAGTCAGCAGGTGATGAGCCCTTTTGATTCAAGGGTTTGAGTCAGTCATAGTTCGAGTAGCATTTTATTTTCTTTATTCAGTCGTATTGGTTTGGGATAGTTAAGGGTCATGTCCCAACTACCTATAGTCAATACTAGTAGAGGCTTCATAGACAGATAGTAGAGTTGATGTATTTGATTTTGGTTTTGTTTTGTATAAGAAGAGTTGTATTCATTTTTTAGCGTTTTGTTTTGAAGATATTCAGTAGAGACATATTTTCCACTTACTTATTTCAAACTTATGTATTTTATCAAGTTGCTCTTGAGTTATGTCAGTACAAGGATTAGCTTGGGATCACTTGTGGTCCTAAGCACCGTGTGACGACTAGGGGATAGCCTCGGGTAGTTACAACGGTAAATCTCACAAATGGGCTATAGTGGAAGGGATAGAAAAAACAAAATTCTTTGCAACCCAAGAGGAGTCTAAGGATCTCAATCTCAAAAATAGGCAATATAACTATGTTGCTGACTCAAAAACCACAAAGAACTATGAAAGGTCAAATTACCTTTAATACCATAATACATGCTCGAATCAATCTAATACAGCTAATCAAGAGGGAACACAGTCAACCTCGCCATGCTAGGGAAAAGAAATCATCAAATAAGTCTATATCTACTCAAGCTACCAAATAATATCACAGGAAAATAGAAGTCTAACTAGATATCACTAATCTATACAGCTACCTAGCGAGGATTAAATTCATCATGTAACAACATCAAGTTATAATATCAAGTAATATCAATAACCACACGCAGTGGTAGTAATAGCAACAACAATTCAATATCGACATACTGAACCGGCGGTACCAAAATGAACATCCATATTATGTACCACTCAAGGGCTATAATAGGGCTATTGTGCCAAGATAAATGGGATATGAACCCAAAAACCACACCCATAGGGGAAAACATCAACATAGATGTACTCCATCCACTACTAAAAGAAATAAACCATGGAGTTGTAACACAAATCACGAATCTAATAAAAAGAAACATAATGACTGATATAAATTCATCAAGGCATATAATCATCAATGGTTATGAAAAAACCAATACACATTAGAAGAGATAAAGGAGGGAAAAAAGGCACACCAATCGTAGTGACTTTCGCAATTACATGCCTAATGGGCATAGGAGAAAAAAACTAAACGAGTCTAGTTCTGACAGACTAACTAAATTATCAACTGAGGCACCAAGCACACCATCTCTAACTGAAGATGTCATAACATCACAAGATTATCTAAATAAGATGAAGGATCGGATCTCATGTTAGGGACACTCCCTAAACTGATAGTCGATCTCTCTGCAGTCGAAGCAAACTTCTAAAGAACCAACATGGCGAGACACAAACTGAGCCCAAATGGGTGGCCAACTGATGCTGAGAGAAATCTACAAAATTATGTCCATATTTCTAAAATCACATCCTATCTCAGGAACCCTAGGTTGGCAAGGAAAATACATGCTAACTTTTGTTGATTATCATCTCATATCTGGGACATTCTCTGAATGAGTGTCTCATCAGGATGTAACCAAACCAAGATCCTAGAATACTTTAAGATATTGCCCCTCAATATACAAAATGGTCATCATGGACCGAAGAACCATACCATACTCCGTAAGTCTAACGAGAACTCTGCCCACTATGATCATCACGACAAGTTTGAGAACTACTGATAGTATGGAATACTATCTGCATAGAGCTGATGGGTTGCAGGTTAAGATAAACTATATCAGAAGAATCCTAGCTCTCGGATAAAAATACCAATAGCACTATACTGATGGCATGCCTCTTGCTTCCATTTCCATAAGTCTAAATACTTGTGCTCTCTATGGCCCTCTCATAATCAATATCCTGACAAAAGGAAGATTAAGATTCTATCCAGTGCTACGACACCAAATAGAGTGGAAATAGTAACCGTCTAACACATCCATGTACCAATGCCCGGCTCAGAAGGATGTCAAGTAGGAAAATGCATGGAACACACAAGAAATCCAATCTAGTACTCAAAACTGGTAAAGAACCCTGATGAACACCAATAGACCTAAATTCTTTTTGGAGATCTTAGATGTCCATCTCTTACTCTCTAGTCCGGTGATGCACTGAAAGTCTAGAAATACATGTTAAAGTCTTGTCTGCATCTATCGACAATGTCGCATCGTCCTTCGAGAATAGAATGGATCATAGAGTATGTTTGAGGTTCATATCAATGTGGAAACATGATAAGGAGTAAAGAAGTAAATTTCCTAAAATATCACTGTAGCCTCCCGAATATAGGTTACGGACATCTCCGCATTGATCTGCAGGACTCTACTAAAATTTAACTCGTGTACTAACACACTGATGAAACCTAGGCTATAATACCAATTTATCATGACCCAATTCTTAGGTCATGATGGTGCCTACCATAACCAACCAGTAGGCAAGCCAACTTATAGTCCGTAAAGGTTAGTAACGAACTACTCAATAATATAAGGAAAAAAATGTGGAATATATGAAAAAAGTATCAATACATAGAAGAATCCTAAAACTTTGTGGTATCAATACAAAAGCTTCTAAACATAATAAGAGTACAAAAGTGATATATCAAGGAGAAATATTTTGATACACCTTATTTTTGCATAAAACGTAGAGACTAGTCTAATACATTAGAGAGGGATAAGTAATACTCCAAACGTTAGGAGCTTACTCTAAGACTCTGAACTAGGGCTGCTCCGTATGATACACACATTAACAGCGATAACCCATACTTTAATATGTAGGCTGCAGAAGTGTAGTATAAGTACCAAACGAATGGTACTCAGGGGGCATTTTCCACCTGTTAAAGATTAAGCAGATATATACAACATATAAATAGAATAAAATCTACACCCAAGAGTGTATAAATCATATAACAAGTTAATGAGAATAATAAGGGACAACTATCCTATTCATGTCCAAAAGTCTAACATAACAGGGATAAGGAAGTATCAAGGTGAACTATCCTATTCCATCTATATTCAATCTATGAAAATACTATACTATATATCCCAGGCAAATATACAAATAAAGGCTGAAAGAAAGATATATGGTAATATACAAGGTGAAGAAATGATTGTACAATATGAACAATGAATGAAGGGATATATAATAGTACCATAGCTTCATAGATCTAGATATATATATATATATAGAGAGAGAGATACATATAAACATAAGGTTATCTCAAAGCATAACCTATACCATCATAACTTTATTCTAAAACCTTATTATAATACTATCAAGATTTAAATACTATCATACTTAGGGTGTCTAATCCACACGGCTAAACATGAATAATCATGCATAGTAATGCAACCATAAGATAAAAGAGAGCGAAGACATACCTCAATCCCGATACCGGATCAATGACCAATATGTCATAGGGTAGCCATAATAATGATCATAACAATGATAATACTAATGTCAATAACATCATAAATAACCGGCTATTTTGGAAAACCAAATACCTAGCAAAGCCTATGTGTACCCCCACCACCCCAGACTCAAAAGCTTCAATGAGCATACAATAACACAAGGCATATTTGTCACCTATATCTATGCAACCATACCATACCGGCTGATAAATATAGGTGCTTACTGGTGTTAGGCAATGCACATGCCAGAATGAATACAAAGTACACAAGCAATATTACAACTCAATATAATTGTCTTTTATCAGGACCACTATCATCGTTATCAACCTCTACCCTTACCGGGCATCAATATATCCTCTTACCATACCGGGTATCAGCATTATCACAATAGTACCCTACGACCTTACCGAGTATCAACATCATCACTATAGTATCCTATGGCCTTGCTAGGTATCAATATCATCATAATAGTATCCTCCGACCTTTCTAAGTATCAACATTATCACAATAGTATCCTCTAGACTTGTTGGTTATTAATATCATAACAATAGTATTCTCTGGCCTTGCCTAGTATCAATATCATCATAGTAGTATCCTCTGGCCTTTCTGGGTATCAATATCATCACAACATTCATTAAGAATAACATACAATAAAAATACTCAAAAACATAGTCATATCACCATAGAATATCTATCTAGACAATATTTCCTAACTACTCATTTTTAGTTAACCAACGCTTATTATAAAGAAACAATTAGTTCACTCATCATTACACGACTTTTAGTTATTAGCCTAAACATTATCCAGATTCATGGGATAGCAACTAACCACTATTTACTAAATAGTCAACATCTAATAGCTAGTCAAGGTTTATCAGTAGGATGAATCTCCATTTATCCATTATTCATCATTATCAACTAATCATCCTATACCCATTAATCACTATTCAACAATACTTTACTACTTATCACCTAACTATCTTTTATTAACTAACACCATTCATTAACTAACCATTGCTTTCCAACTAATCCTTGATTAACATTCATTTATTAACCATTTAGAAACTAGTCATCATTATTAACTAGTGACATCTTATTACCAATATCTCTTATTATCTAGCCTCATAAATACACAACTCCTCAGCTATCGACTAATTGACATCATGAACTTAGTGATTAAAATCAACTAATCTTAACCTATGCTAGACCTAACTTCACCATAAGTCACATATTAACTATCGCTAGCTACCATATTTATACTAAGCAAGATTCATTAACTAACCTTAGATTAACTAGCCACCAAGTTCTATAGTCAGCTAATAGACAACTAGCTACCTCATAGCTTAAACGTTAATTAGGTAGAACAATCATATGATTATACTTCATCTAGAATCACATAAGTTATAAATATAATAATCATCGATGTACCAAATCTATGCATGCCATAACCAGTATCCAATCAAGAAAATCATAAGTAACAAATCACATTTTCCTCCATCCCATACCAGAGAGATGCGTATACAAACATATATATGAATTCATAAACTGTAATTGTATCCTTTACAATGACAATAAATTCTCAAATATCCAATCATTTCCATAACATAACCCTTATCCCAATGATATATCCAAAATAATTGCAATATCATAATCATGGCCTTAGGCCCATATACATATTTGGAACTCATACCAATAATCATATTTATAAGATGTAGGATATCTCTAACCATCTCACACATAAGACGAATCTCACATATAGGAGGCATAATATCAATATGCATGTAATCATTCTCTCACACAAGATACATCTCACATTAGGAGGAATAATATAGATAGACATGTAATTATTTATAGAATATTTTATATCAAAAGGTCAAACATCATGACTATGATCAATATCACCTCTCTAGGACAATTACCTTATCTAAAAGAAACCTTGTCTTTATAGGTTCAATAATTATGACTAAAGAAAATAGCAACTCCATAGGCCAATTATCAAGTCTAAGATAAAATAGTATCTCTATAGGTAAATCATCAAGTCTAAAAGGAATAGTATCTCTATAGGCCAATTAGCAAGTCTAAGAGGAAATAACATCTCTATAGTCCTATCATCAAGTCTAAAAGAAAATAACATCTTTACAGGCCACTTAACGTATCTAAGAGGAATATCATCTCTAAATGCCCAGTATCACTTCCACGAGGAGTATCATAACTATAAATCAAAATCCACAATTTGGGAACATCAATACAAGTTACCAATTCATGAAGTAACCTTATTATAAGGTTTACTAGCCTCATGTTTAAAATCCGCAACTAAGTCCACAAGGCTTAACACAAGTTTAGGCCTAAGTGGGGTGGACGATCCCACTTCAAATCTTTAATTTACATAATTAGGCAGACCATGCCCCAAAATAGGCTAAGGTATCTAGTCCAACTTCCAGATGTCAAATAAGCCAGATTCAAGCCTAAGATAACAACTTCGACTAGAAACAAGGGTACTCAAGTCAACTTTACCCAACTTAAGTTTTCTAGACTACCATACTAGACCAATAAGGTCAAATATTCAAATCATGCTTCCATGATAAAACCACATCCCAAACATAGGTTTACATCATAGCCATGCTACAACTAATCTAAACTAGAGAGAGAAAATAATAGGATTTAAAAGGGATATAAGCATATCATCATACGGGTCAAAAAAACTCATCTAATCCCCAAAGCATTAACAATCAAAGGTAATCTATTCTATGCATAATCACGCCTAACATCAATATTCATAAGCAATACATACCATACGTCAAATATGAAGAAGAGTAGACAGAGGCCTACCTTGAAGCCAAATCGCAAAATATCACATCATGCACCATATTCTTGTCTTCACTTCATAATCCCAAAAATACCATCACACTAACAAAACCATAATCTACTCCTCAATACGAGTCTATCAATACCCATATTGCACTATTGTCCTTTGGATCCAAAAACTACACCAAAATCCCAAGTGGGTCCCACGTATGAAAAATAAGTTTCTGAGACCAACCCAATGGTTACATTAAAAAAGGCATCATAACCCTCAAGAAATGAGTGAAACTTAAGCATACTTTGGGATACGATCAATCCTTAAGACAAATTGGTGTTTTGGGTCCAAACTAGGAATTTCAAGCATGAATTTAGAGGATTCTTACCTTAAATTTAAAGATAATCATGATAAAAGATAATAATTAAGCTCCCAAGTCATCTACCATAGACAATTTGTGATAAACACACCATATTAGGTTTTTAAGCTCTCAAGGGATGAAGCAAATGGCCAATTCTCGGCCAAAATAGATATTTGAATAACTAGCCCAGGACCTCAGTCCTCGTAATTACACATACATAGGATGCATTTGCAGCAATCATGAACACACTAAGGCCTCCATAATCGTGGTCTTGGCTGCACTAGATGACAGTTGAAACTTAGAATTTGATTCCAAGTTTTGGCTAATGCATCCAGAATCCAATTTTCACAAAAAAATATGTAACCACACTAAATTCAACATTTTGGATGTGTTAGCAAACTTGAATTTTAAATTCAAGGTCATTTTGACCAAATATCGGTCCCACACCTAAACTTTCAAATTTTTAACTTTTCGATCGATAGGTCGAAATGAGTTCAGGTGCATTGGGACCCAACCAAAGGTCTACCTAGCCTAAAATTGATATTCTAGATCTTCTGGCATAGTCAAAATTTACATCCAACATTGTTTCACCAAAGTTTTTTCTCGGTGACCATTTGGAACTAGAGAAAACTTCTAAACAGGGAATTGATTTTAAAAAACAAATGAACTTCTTGATAACCGAACCGTTATTCCCAGTAATTCATAAATTACTTGAGGTAGCTATATAGAATCTCAAACAACAGAAATAACAATGAGTTTGTCTACTAACTATTCCCACTATGTTTCTAGGTCTACTCCTTTATTGATAGTGAGAGGTGACCCTCAAAGAAGTAGATGTACTACTATGATGTACCTGGTAGAGGTAGTGATTCCAATAGAGTGTCACAGGTCTAGTTAGTCTGGTGGTTGATGTGGATAGTGATATGTTATTCTCGCCAGACCAGAGATAGAGGCTTTTAATGATGCTATCATAAGTTTCATCCCTATTTGCTTCAGATCTGCATTTGTATTATTTAATTTGGGGTCAACTTTATCTTATGTATCTGCATATTTTTCTTTGGGTTTTGATCTATAAAGGAGCCTCTTGTTGTGCCCATTCATGTATCTACCCCTATAAAAGACTCTTTAGTGGTGGATTAGGTATACTGATCCTGTACAATGACCTTTGTTGGGAGTGAGACTTGGGTAGATTTGATCATTCTAGATATGGTATATTTTGATGTCAACTTGGGTATGGATTGGTTAGCCCCTTATTATTCTATTCTATGCTATTATGATAAAAACGTGACTTCAACTCCATCGGGTATGCCAAGAAAAGATTAAAAGGTTGCACCTTATTTAGGAACTAAGAGAGTTATATCTTTTTGTCAAGCATGTTGCCTGGTAGGGATGGGTCGTTGGCCCATATTCAAGATACTAGAGTTTCTTTACCTCTTTTTATAGATTTTGTTCATAAGTCAAGAGTTCATAGATGTTTTCCCATAGAATTGCCTGGTATGCCTCTAAATTGTGTATTGACTTTGCTATTGATGTTGAGATGGGTACCAAGACCATATCTATTCCTCCTTATAGGATGGCCTCAATAAATTTGAAACAAATAAAGAATTAATTGTAGGAGTTGTTGGATAAGGGATTTATCAAAACTAGTGTATCACCTTAGGGTGCACCTATCTTATTTGTAAAGAAAAAGAATGGGTCTATGCATATGTATATTAATTATCGATAGTTAAACAAGGTAAAAATTAAGAGTAAGTATCCTCTTCTGCGTATTGATGATTTGTTTGCTTAGCTTTATGGTGCTTCAGTGTTTTCAAAGATTATTTTGAGTTTTGGGTATCACCAGTAGAGGATTAGAGCTTCGGATATTTTGAAGATAGCTTTTCACAGTCGATAAAGTCATTATGAGTTCTTTGTCATTTTCTCCGGGTTGATCAATGTCATGGCCATGTTCATAGAGCTAATGAATCAGGTATCTTTATTGTGTCTCCACTCTTTTTTTGTAATATTTATAGATGATATCTTGGTTTAATCCAAGAGTGAGACTGACCATAAGGAGTATTTGTGGATTGTGCTTCAGTGAGAGTTGAGAAAATATATGATAAGTTCTCCAAGTGTGAGTTTTGGTTGGAGTCTATTTCTCTCTTGGGTCATATGGTGACCAAGGATGGTATCATGGTTGGTCCATCTAAGATTGTAGTGGTTTGTGATTTGGCTATTCCTACTTCTCCTATCGAGATTCAGTTTTTTAGTTTAGTAGGCTACTATCAAACATTTTTTTAAGAGTCTTTCATCTATTGCGACTCCTTTGACCAAGTTGACTCAGAAGAAGATTTTATTTTAATGGGTTGATGCTTGTGAGGAAAGCTTTAAAAACTTAAGGATTTGTTGACCTCAGCTTCTATCTTGACCCTGCCTAAGGAGAGTGTACATTTTCCCAACTTCTGTGATGCTTATAGTGTTTGGTTAGGTATTGTGTTGTGCTGATGTAGAAGGGTAAGGTGATTGTGTATTCTTTTTATCAATTGAACCTAATGAGAAAAATTACCCTACCCATAATTTAGAGTTGTGCGCGGTTGTATTTTCTTTGATGTTGTAGAGGTACTACTTGTATGGAGTCCATTGTGAGATCTTCTCAGATTATCTTAGCCTTTGGTATTCTTCACTCAGTGGGATCTTAATATAAGGCAACATCATTGGATTGAGTTTCTTAAGGATTATAACCTTACTATTCTCTATCATTCGAGCAAGGTTAATATGGCTACGGATTCCTTGAGTCATAAGTCGATTAGTATGGGTAGCTTGCACATCTTTTAACTTAGGAGAGGCCTTTGGCATTAGAGTTTTATTCTTTAGATGACGAGATGGTTAGGCTTTATATTTTGATGCCTAGATGTGTTTTGGCATTTGTGGAGGCTAGATCTTCTTTGATGGAGTAGATTCGGGCTCATCAGTTTAATGGTGTTGGATTGATTGTGTTTTAGGATAAGGTATTGAGTGGCGATGCTAATGAAGCCTCACTTGATTCTGATGGTATTTTGAGGATTAGAAATTGTGTTTGTGTGGTGAGAGTAGTTGATTGGGTAAGACTGATATTGGAGGAGGATTATTTTTCTAGGTATTCCATTCACCCAGGAGTGACCAAGATGTATCGTGATTTGAGATAACACTACTACTAGAGTGTTTTGAAAAAAGATGTAGCAGATTTTGTAGCTCATTGCTTATGTTCCCAATAGGTAAAGGCTGAATATTTGAGGCTTGGTTGTCTACTTCAGAAGTTTTCCATTCCTGAGTAGTAATGGGAATGAGTTACTGTAGATATCATGACTGGGTTGCCTCATATTTTTTCTGGTTCTGATAACGTTTGGGTCATTATGGATCGATTGACTAAGTCTACTTATTTCATTTCTGTTTAGGTTTCTTTAAGTGTTGAGAGGTTGGTTCGTATCAATATTCATAAGATAGTTCATATTTATGGTGTGATGATTTCTATCACTTTAGATAGATGTGCAGTGTTCACATCTCACTTTTAGAAAACACTTCAGGAGGAATTGGGTACCCGAGTTTATCTTGGCATATCTTCTCATCCACAAACTGACAAACAGTCTGAGCAGACTATTAGGTTTTAGAGAATATGCTCCACACTTGTTTGATGGACTTTGGAGGTCATTAGGAATAAAATCTAGCTTTGGCAGAGTTTGGATATAATAATAAGTACCGTTCCAGTATTGAGATATCTCTCTTTGAGGCTTTGTATAGTAAGCATTATTTCTTTTTAGTTGGTTAGTTGGTTTGAGGTTTCTTATATTAGACCTTGTGGTATGGACTTTCTTCGCGAGTCTTTGGATAGAGTTCGGATCATTCAGGATAGACTTTAAATGGCTCAGAGTAGGCTGAAGTGTTATGCAGATCATAGACTTTGTGCCTTGAGATTTGGTAATGCTAATTGAGTCTTTCTTTGTGTTTTTCCCAAGTAGGGTGTGATGAGATTTAGGAAGAGGGCTAGACTTAGCCCTAGGTATATTGGCCCATTTGATATTCTTTGGACTATTAGGGACATAGCTTATGAGTAAGCATTGCCTATAGATATATCAACTATTGATTTAGTTTTTCATGTTTACATGCTATGGAGCTATATTTTGGATAAGTCTCATGTCATTCACTAGGATTCGGTGCAGTTAGATGAGAGGTTGTCCTTTGTTGAAGAGATCATCTTTATTCTAGCCAGGGATGTTAGGCGGTTGAACTACAAAGATATTCTGATAAGGTCCAGTGGATACATTGACCTATAGATGACACTACTTGGGAGGTCGAGTCCAATATGTGCTGTAGTTATCTCCAGTTTTCACTGATTCAGGTATTTCTCTTGCCTTTAGTTTGAGAATGAACTAGATTCTTAGTAGTCGATGATGTAAGGACTTGATTTTTATTATGCATTTTTATGTGATATGACTATTTTATCAGAATGCATTTTGGTGTGATTTATGCGAGTTTGTGGTTTTTGGAGGCTAAAAAGACTTTATAGTTGACTTCAATCATTATTTTTTAGTCTATGCATCGGATGGCAAAACAGACTGCGCCAGCAGATTCAAAACATCATTTTTGGATTGGTAGTATAGTTGGTCTGATTTTTTTAACTTTTATATCTCATTTCAACCCTCAATTTGAGATATTATGAAATTAGGTCTCAGAGGTCAATTATGTGAAAAAAAACCTCTTTTTGAAAATCTAATATCACCATTGATCCGGAGCATCGAATTAGATAGGGTAGCATAGTTTGTTTATGTTCTTAGGATTCCGACTGAATCCTGAGGGGTTGAGAGACTTGGAATTTTCCAAGTTTTTTGATAGTGCGCCCATCTATTGAAATTGGCAATATGAGTATCGTTGCCTCGGGATACAATATGGGTAATATGGCTATCATTTACATTGGATAAAATATGGGCAATATGGGTATCGTTTCCAGCTGGTGCCACTTAAACAGCACCCTTACGCTTAAGCGAAGGCCACTTAAGTGTCTGGGGGTCCTCTCAAGAAAAGGGTCTCAACCTTGGCGCGTACCATGAAATCAGTACTTAGTTGCGAAAGTAATAGCCGCTTAAGCTGCCCGGTGTCTGCTTAATCGCCACTTAGTCGTCGTAAATATCCCTTTCTCAATTTTACATTATTTTTGAGACTTTTGAGTTTTGGACGGTTTTCTCAAATTTCAAGCTTGGGTAAGCTCCAAATCCCTGTTTCAATTATTTTACTTCAATTCTTATCATCTAAAGCATGTTAAAACATGATTTAAAAAGTAAAATTTGGAAATTTTGGGTCGAAAGGACTAAAACAGTTTTCTTTAACTTCAAACCTCAATTTTAACTTATATTCACATGGGTTTTCTTCCATGGCTTTCTTGAATCATGGGTATTGTATTTATAAACAAAAATTCCAAATTTACTCTTCATTTTTGAAAACCCATTCTGGGGTTCCATTTTGATCACAACTCAGAAATGGACAATATGGGTATCATTGTCTTTTAATGCATAGATTTTACAATTGTATATTTTAGTTGGTTTCGAGGTTGTTCGGGAAGGAAAGGCTTCCTGTTGAGGACTATTTGGATAGGGTTTTATGCATTGGAGGTAGTTATAACTTAACTTTCTTTAGACTGAGTTGAGTAATTCATACTGATATGAAAGCATGTTATGGGTATAGGTATTAATTGTAAAAATGGTGTTATTTCTATTATGTTTCCGTGTGGGGGCCTATGATGTTGGTGGTTGTGGTTTGAGACATTATTTGCTACATGTGACTATGTTGGATCTTATATAATATTGTTGGCCTAGTATTTACATATTTGGTTGTTTTCTTCTTGGTGAAAATGGCCTATGTTGTGATTTATGTGGTATAAATGACATAATATTGCATATCTCACTCTACTGGTACATGAACTATATTAATCATGAATGATCGGCTTATTGAGTGGATTTTTGGCTCATGTAAATGTGTATTGGTTGGATTCTTGAAATTCTCATTCTGGTTTGGTTTTAAGCATTACATCCTCATATCATATGTACATTCATGAGGCCTTGGTACCAGCGTGGAAATATTATTTTTTCTTGACAAAAATGTGACACCTTTAAAAACCCTTTGCCAAAGATCATGGCTAGGGAGGAGTTGTGGATATTACATTTTTTGACAAAAATGTGGCACCTTTAAAACCCTCTTCATATACACCTATCGAGCATTGCACCTTAGGTAGGACCTTGGGGGATTTGACAACCCATATGAAATCCAATACGAAGATTATGCGACAACCTCATACATTATCATACCATCACCACCACCATCATCATCATTATTTGCATTGTATTTCATACTTTATGCACCCTCTGTGTTGTACTTTCGTATTTAATTTAATATCTATATTTTGGGGATAGTATTTTGTAATTGTACTTGATATATGTGTTGATATTTAAAACAATTAGTGGAGACGGTGTGGGCTATTGTTTGAAATATTTTCTGATTGTAAGTGACATGCCCATAGTGTGTATTTTATATACTCAATTTTCTACTTTTCTTAGTCGGTCTATGATACCTACTGAATACAAGTAAACCGTACTCATCCCTGTTGTCCTTATTTGGTGTAGATTCAGGTATGAGTGTGTCACGTGGTAGCTGATTTCAGGAGGTGCTTGGAGAATTTTTTTAGGTAGTGGTTGCTCTACGCTTCTAGAGAAGATCTCCTACACCATCTTATCTATTTTATGTCCCTATTGTATTCAAATATAGACTTATATTCCTTTTTGGATTATTGGTTGTATCTTTAGACTTTAACTTGTATGTAGATCGTTCTTACACTGTGACACAAGGTTTTAGGGGTGATTTATGGTATCATGGCTATGTATGTTTATACCAAGATCATGCATAGTACATCATGGTTCTTTTATAGTTTTATGATTAAATTATATGTATATTAAGGCTTCAAATAACTCCTAGCTATCAGACGAATCAAAACATTCCTTACCGATTGAATTCTTGAGAAGGATATTGGTATAGTCAACTTCAAACGAGCATATCTCTCATTATACTTGGAATTTTTAATCTCATGACCTATCAACAAATAGATAATTGAATTATCTTTCTAACGATACCAATTTCGCCTAAATCCGATATTGGAGCAAAAAGTTATTCATATTTGACTCCAGCATGTCAGGCTGGAAACTGTGTGACGACATTCGTGGTAGCTTACCACATTTGTGATGCCCTACCACGAAGGTCGTCAGCCTTAGGCAGAAACCAGATCCTAATTGAAGATATTCGTGGTAGTTTACCACATTTGTAATGCCCTATCACGAAGGTCGTCAGCCTTAGGCAGAATCCAGCTCCTATGTGACGACATTCGTGGTAGCTTACCACATTTGTGATGCCCTACCACGAAGGTCGTCATCCTTAGGCAGAAATCAGATCCTAAGTGATGACATTCATGGTAGCTTACCACATTTGTGACACCTTACCACGAAGTTCGTCAACCTTAGGCAGAAACCAACTTTTGTGTGACGACATTCGTGGTAGCTTACAACATTTATTACGCCTTGTCACAAATGTCGTCAGCTATGATTTTCAGCAACTGGGAATTTATTTCATAAGGGTATTTTGATCTTTTCCCTTCACTTCCCATGACTTATAACCCTAAAGAGGCGTAATTTTTCCCATTTTTCTTCAGTTAAGCATCTCAAAAACCCTCTCTTATACTCTGAACCACAAGATTAGGGTTTCCATCAAACTCATCTCTCAAAAGCAAGATTCAAGCCTTTTTCCAAGATAATCAATAATTAAGTTTCCCAATCCAAGAACTCTCCAGTAAATCATCAAGGTTTTCTTTCTAAGGTATGTGTGTGTTCATTCATGGACTCCTTTCGTCCATAAAGTTCAAGAACCCTTTTCTAAAACTATATATTATGGTTTTCATGTTATGAATGGATTGTTGATCATGTTTATGTGTTAAATGATGCCAAGATAGAATCTTTATGTGTTATTATGAATCTATGACATCATATGAGTTGAAAACATGTAAGTTTGATTATTTATGATGAGTAATTGTATGATTTACACCTATGCCTAAGTTGTGCATGTAAGGTGTTTGATAAAATACCTAAGAGACTATAAATCATGCATTATAGCTAAATTGTGACTAAAGGAAGGATTCATGATAGGCCTCTATGATTCAATGTCATCCATGTTGATAATGTGTCATGTGAACACTGTTGGATTACTCATGAACTAGTCTTATGGAATTATGCTATGCTTTATTGCAAAACCCACTCATGTACAAGATGTAGAATACCCATGTGCTTCATGAAATTCCCCAAGTTATGATATTATGGATTGTGGTAGTAATATGTAATGAGCATGATATCGAAAGTTATCCAAGTATATACATGTTGTATGAAATTCCCTTCCATGAAATAGATTGTTGAGAATCATGCTTAGTATGAAATCCCTTATTTATGATATTGTGGATTATGGACTCTACTCTTATGGTCAAGTCAGTCGTGTGTGTCAGTTTCCTTCCATCGAGTCCTGGGGGTACTTGTACCCAAAAATTTATAGTTGTGTGTCTAGAGCCATGTCATGTTTTCACAAAACTATCAGTCAATCCATGATCTATAGAATTCAGTCAGTCATGTGACTCAGGAAAACTCAGTAATCTCAGTAGTTCAGTATTCTTAGTAATCTCAGTGCTCAGTAACCTCAGTAATCTCAGTAGTTCAGTAATCTCAGTGATCTCAGTATTCAGTAATATTTGTAACCTCAGTATTCAAAGTCAATATCAGTAATTTCAGTACTCTCAACCAGTCCTCAGAACTCAGTACTTTCCGTCAGTTATCGGAATCTAGTAAACTTAGTTTAGCTCCGCTAAACAATACCACTAGTATCAATCTAGTTAATCAGTATCAGTTCAGCTAATCAGTTCAGTTCAGTTATTCTGTTCAGCCTAGTTATTTAGTTCAATGTCTTTTAGATGGGAGTAGGATTCATCACCGAGCGAACCTAGGGATGGGGACTCACCCGCTAGATTAGGACTGAGATCCTTAGAAGCAATCCCTAAGTTCCAGAACTATGTATCCAACATAGGTTGAGATATCGCAACCTGTTATATGAGGGTAGATGAGGTAGCTTAACCTGTTATATGAGGGTTCCCACCGTTCTCACTAGATTTACCTGTTATATGAGGGTTTCTCACATGTTGTCCTTACCAGTGGCGCGGTATTGACACCCTTCCAGTCAGGGAAGAGATTGGACCCCAGTTAGCTTAGCTTGGGGCATATCGGTTAGATGAATACATCCCACAATTTCAGTTACAGATTCAGGACTATCAGATACAGTCAACTCAGTTCAGTAGTACAGATACATCAATCCTTATCATTATAAATAGACTTCAAGATCACCAATTAGACAGGACTGATCTCAACTATAGTTAAACAGTATCAGAATCATCAGATTTAAAGATCACCCGCTAGATAGGACTGATCTCAAATTCAGTTACTCCATATTAAATAGAACTCAGATAGTTTCATCATAACTTAGACTATCAGATACAGTCGTTCAGTATCAGTTACATCGGTTAGGACGATCATCACAGTTATATCAGTTATATTAGTTTTTTTAACTCATGTATCAGTCATATCAGTTATTAGAATTTATGATATCAGTATTCAGCTTCAGGACTGTCAGACACAGTCAACCAGACTAGTTCTTCATAATTTGAACTGTCAGAAATAGTCGTTCATCTATTCAGTATCTCAGTATCAGTACACTCATGTTGTCAGTATTCAGACTCAGTAGTCAGTATCTCCACAAGTTTAGTTACCTTTATGTATGCATGTATGTATTCTCACATTCATATTAGTCAGCATTGTTCATGCATAACCCTTTGCATTTATCCTACCTCACTCATTTACTCAGTACATTCAGACGTACTGACGTATTTTTTCTATGGTGCTTTCTCTTATGTTACACCATAGGTTCAGAGGCACGAGTTCCAGATCAGCAGTAGCATTCCAGTGTTCAGAGTTTGCAGTGAGTCCTTTTCATTCGAGGATGATGTGATTATTGCTACATTTACTATTCAGTTGCTAGATGGAGTTAGTTGGAGACATGTTCCTTTAACTCCTTATTCAGTTCAGCTATAGGCTTTTAGACTAGATATTAGATTAGATATTCAGATCTCATTATTTTTAATATTAATGACTCATTTTTGTATTGTTATACCTTTTTTAGATATTTTGTTATCAGACGTTTATTCAGTTCGAACCTTATGGACTTTCATGTTCATGTTTCCATATTTTATGATATATTATGCAGTATACAGGTACAGATATCAGTCATGGGTTATCTTGTGGTACTTTGGGGACATGAGCATCGTGTAGTATTTCGGTTCAGAAAATCGGGGTGTTACAAACTTTGTATAAGAGCCTAAGGTTCAATAGAGTCCTAGGAAGTCTGAAAGCCACTTCTAGTAGAGTCTTGTACATGCGTGTGTTGTGCACCACACTTATGTGCAGGAGGCTATGAGATTTTTTAGGAACAGTTTCCCTTCTTTCATGTCTCACATCGTGTTATAGAAAGGTTCTCTAAGAAAACTCATATAGATTCTCATCATGTTTTACTCATGTTAACTCCACCTTACTTTTAAGGTAACAGAAATAGTGAAGCTTAAGTCCTAAAGATAGGGTTTCTCAGACAGTATCCCATCAGTTAAGTTATGTTCCAAAGTTGTACGGATCTCATTCATGATCATGAGAACTCGTTCTCGAACCCAAATTTAGATTTGCCAATAGATCCCTTCTCAAAATTCTATGATAGCATATGATTAGAGTTAGAAGCATGAACCCAGGAGTTTAGTAGTAGTAGAGTTGGGATAATTATATCCAGATTGAACAGACTATGTATTCATGGGGATAGTTGTGCCAGAATGAATCAGTAGGCTTGAACAGTGTGAGTTAGAAATTTAAGTTTATTGACTCAAAATTAAGCATGAAGGTGTGAATGTGATACTAGTAATTTGTGAGGGAAACATGGGAAGATGATGTGTTTAGTAAGGCAAGCATGTGTTAATCGGAGTGTAAGTATGTGATGATGATTGCATTTCAGTTCAGAGATTAGTTTAGTGCTCACAGACTTATGATGATGACTTTAAGCTAAGGGTTAGATCAAGTAACCAAGTTAGGCTCTCAGATTCCAGTAGTAGTGCCAGTATGTACAGAAAAGAAATTAGGTAAGACGATTCCCGACCCATCCTTATCTCAGCGTAAAGCTCCGTACTTCAGTCAGTATAGTGCCTATGCATGCTTCATGTCTCAGATTCCATGGATATAGCTTATGTTCACATGCATTCCATAGAATTGTGTATCCTTTTAGTTCCCAGTATAGGGAGTTCAGTTCTAGATCACTCAGTGTTAGAAATCATGTTCCATGAACTAAAAAATTCCAGACTCAGGTCATGCAGCTCATGACTCATGTACGCGTATCATGCCCCCCAGTATACTCAGTTTCCATGACTCATGCTACACCCTCACTGATCAAATAAATTTAGACTATATCATGTATATACTCAGTTCAGACCTTTTTGGTGAATCCATGTTGTTGATATTCTATTCCTCAGGTTTCACTCATGTGTCAAGTTCAGTCAGTATCCATTCATGTTTCAGGTTTTCCAGATTTAACCCTTCATGAGCTCTTTTTATGAGACTAGTGTAGTGTTGAGAAATTACTTAGATGTGGGAGAGTTAATATTTTATGTAAAGAGCAAATTATTGCATGCATATTTTATACAAGGGTGTAGATACGAAGATAGGCTTGAATATCCTGTTAGTATGCAAGCAAAGGTCTAGAAAGAGGTAATATTTAGAAATTTGGAAAGTTCATAGTATGAATGTAAGTTCAGACCCTTGAATTATGTCGGCCTTCATTGTGCAACTATCGCAACTCAGTTTCTATCTCAGTTACAGTTCAGTACTCAATAATTAGTGTTAAGTCTTAGAATTAAGCACTTTAGTATCAGTTTAAACCTCAATTTCAGTATTCAGTTATCAAGACCCAGCATTCAGATCCAGTATGGATCCCCGTTACAGACTTAAGTTATAGTGTCAGCTTTAGGTCAGTATTCAGCTGAGAAATTCAATTCAGTTTTAGACTTGCTTGACCATAGAGTATAGTTATCAGCTACTCAGTTATAGGTATTTCAATACCTCAGTCTATGGAATGTTTCCAAATCATGTAATACGTTTGGTCCTGCATTTTCAGACAGTATAGCTTTCATGAAATCCATGATCAGTTACCTCATGTTACCCAGTCAGTCCCTTATCATATGCATAATACATTATGGCTTCAGCCCAGCTATTCATATTAAGTACAATTCAGCCTTGCATACCCAGCATTCAGTTACCAGTTACTCAGTTAATCAGATAAGTTAGTATGTCTATGCATTCGTGCATCATGCTTCAATTTCATATCTCAGATAATCAGTCATGATTTCGTACCTAAGTGCCTTGAGCATCGCCCCAGTAGCTCTGTAAAGTTTAGCATTCTTCAAGAGATATAGTGTCCCAAGGGGGAGATACATTGTAGCCCCCAAACTTTCATGATTTAAATATGCCATTTTCTTTGATGAATCTATCTTGGAGGAAGTGTCACTTATAAGCCGACCCTCTAGCTCCAAAACTCAGCAATAAGCCATGTATTCAATAGCTCAGTTTAGTCTATGATACGATACTCTATCCATGTCATGCATTACAGGATCAGTTTAGTTCATGAATCAAGTTCCAAATTCAGTTATGTTCTTATGTTTCCGCTCATGCATATTGAGTAATCAATCTCAGACTCATCAGTATTTTCAGTTCATGGTAGCAGTCTTCTTTGAGATTACTCATTCTCATGTTCTGATTTCAGTACCAAACTTGGTGTTTAGTTCCATGCTCAGTTTTCAGTTCAAACTTGGTATCTTTACCCTTACATGTTCATGAGTCAGTTCAGTTATGTATTCCCACATCAGATATGTGTGATCAGCTTACTAGTACTTTCAGTCATGCATTCACGTATAATGTATGTCATATAATCATGCATCAGATATGCATGGATTCATATTATTAGTTATGCATCATATATGCATTCTCAGTTTGAGAAACTCAGTTTATCGTAACACTCAGTCCTACATTCATAAATCAGCTACCCATACATCAGATATGCATGTACAGTATGATATGCTCAGTTTTAAGTCATGTTATCCATGAAATCATGATCATTCATTAATGGTATATATGCGTCATTTTATCTTTTCTCCCCTCTCAAGCAGTCATCATTCGAGGACGAATGTTTCCAAGGGGGAGATATTGTAATACCCCAAAAAATACAAACCAATATTAGAGACATGTACCAAGCTCATGCATAGTATATCATGTTTCTTTTATAGTTTTATGATTAAGTTAGATGTATATTAAGGCTTGAAATAACTCCCAGCTATCAGACGAATCAAAATACTCCTTACCGATTGGATTCTTGAGAAGGATATTGAAATAGTCAACTTCAAATGAGTATATCTCTAATTATACATGGAATATTTTATATCATGACCTATAAACATATATATAATTTAATTATCTTTCCAACAATACCAATTTCTCCTAAATCCGATATCGGATCAAAGAGTTATTCCTATTTTACTCTAGCATGTCAGGTTGGAAACTGTGTGACCACATTCGTGGTAGCTTACGACATTTGTGACGCCCTACCACGAAGGTCGTCAGCCTTAGGCAAAAACCAGATCCTAAGTGAAGAAATTTGTGGTAGCTTACCACATTTGTGACACCCTATCACGAAGGTCATCAGCGTTAGGCAGAATCCATCTCCTGTGTGACGACATTCGTGGTAGATTACCATATTTGTGACGCCCTACCACAAAGGTCGTCAGCCTTAGGCAGAAACCATATCCTAAGTGACGACATTCATGGTATCTTACCACATTTGTGATGCCTTACAATAAAGGTTGTCAATCTTAGGCAGAAACCAGCTTCTGTGTGACGACATTCGTGGTAGTTTACCACATTTTTGACGCCTTGTCACAAATATCGTTAGCTATGATTTTCAGCAACTAGGAATTTATTTCATAAGGGTATTTTGGTATTTTTCCTTAACTTCCCACGACTTATAACCCTAAATAGGCATAATTTTTCCCATTTTTCTTCAGTTAAGCATCTCAAAAACCCTCCCTTATGCTCTCAACCACAAGATTAGGGTTTCCATCAAACTCATCTCTCAAAAGCAAGATTCAAGCCTTTTTCCAAGATAATTAAGAATTAAGTTTCCCAATACAATAACTCTCCAGCAAATCATCAAGGTTTTCTTTCTAAGGTATGTGTGTGTTCATTCATGGACTCCTTTCGTCCATGAAGTTCACGAACCCTTTTCTAAAATTATATATTATGGTTTTCATGTTATGAATGGATTGTTGATCATGTTTATGTGTTGAATGATGCCAAGATAGAATCTTTATGTGTTATTATGAATCTATGACATCATATGAGTTGAAAACAAGATTGATTATTTATGATGAGTAATTGTATGATTTACACCTATGCCTAAGTCGTGCATGTAAGGTGTTTGATGAAATACCTAAAGGACTAGAAATCATGCATTTAGCTAAATTGTGACTAAGGGAAGGATTCATGATAGGCCTCTATGATTCAATGTCATCCATGTTGATAATGTGTCTTGTGAACACTGTTGGATTACTTATGAACTAGTCTTATGGAATTATGCTATGCTTACTTGAAAAACCCACTCATGTACAAGATGTAGAATACCCATGTACTTCAAGAAATTTCCCAAGTTATGATATTATGGATTGTCGTTGTAATATGTAATGAGCATGATATTTAAAGTTATGCAAGTATATACATGTTGTATGAAATTTTCTTCCATGAAATAGATTGTTGAGAACCATGCTTAGTATGAAATCCCTTATTTATGATATTGTGGATTATGGACTCTACTCTTATGATCAAGTCAGTCATGTGTGTCAGTTTCTTTCCATGAGTCCTGGGGGTAATTGTACCTGAAAATTTATAGTTGTGTGCCTAGAGCCATGTCCTATTTTCATGATACTCTCAATCAAGACATGATCTATAGAATTCAGTCAGTCATGTGACTCAGGAAAACTCAGTAATCTCAGTAGTTCAATATTCTCAGTAATCTCAGTGCTCAGTAACCTCAATAATCTCAGTAGTTCAGTAATGTCAGTGATCTCAGTATTCAATAATATTTGTAACCTCAGTATTCAAAGTCAATCTCAGTAACTTTAGTACTCTCAACTAGTCCTCAGAACTCAGTACTTTCTATCAGTCATCGGAATCTAGTAAACTTAGTTTAGCTCCGCTAAACAATACCACTAGTATCAATCTAGTTAATCAATACCAGTTCAGTTCAGTTATTCTATTCAGCCTAGTTATTTAGTTCAGTGTCTTTCAGATGGGAGTAGGATTCAGCACCGAGCGAACCTAGGGATGTGGACTCACCCGCTAGATTAGGACTGAGATCCTTAGAAGCAATCCCTAAGTTCCAGAACTATGTAGATAGTATAGGTTGAGACATCGCAGCCTGTTATATGAGGGTAGATGAGGTGGCTTAACCTGTTATATGAGAGTTCCCACCATTCTCACTAGAGTTACCTGTTATATGAGGGTTGCTCACATATTTTCCTTACCAGTGGTGTGGTATTGACATCCTTCCAGTCAGGGCAGAGATTAGACCCCAGTCAGCTTAGCTTGGGGTATGTCGATTAGATTAATACATCCCATAGTTTAGGTTACAGATTCATTACTGTCAGATACAGTCAGCTCAGTTCAGTAGTGTAGATTCAATACTGGTAGAGACAATCAATCCTTATCATTATAAATAGACTTAAAGATCACCCATTAGACAGGAATGATCTCAACAATAGTTAAACAGTATCCAAATCATCAGATTTAAAGATCACCCGCTATATAGGACTGATCTCAAATTCAGTTACTCCATATTAAACAGAACTCAGATAGTTCCATCAGAACTTAGACTGTCAGATACAGTTGCTCAGTATCAGTTACATCGGTTAGGCCGATCATCACAGTTATATTAGTTATATTAATTTTTTGAACTCATGTATCAGTCATATCAGTTATCAGAATTCATGATATCAGTATTCATCTTCAGGACTGTTAGACACAATCAACCAGACCAGTTCTTCATAATTTGAACTGTCAAAAATAGTCGTTCATCTATTCAGTATCTCAGTATCAGTACACTCATATTGTCAGTATTCAGACTCAGTAGTCAGTATCTCCATGAGTTCAGTTACAGTTATGTATACATGTATGTATTCTCACGTTCATATTAGTCAGCATTGTTTATGCATATAACCCTTTGCATTTATCCTACTTTACTCGTATACTCAGTACATTCAGACGTACTGACGTATTTGGGCTATAGTGATTTCTCTTATGTTACACCATTGGTTCAGAGGCACGAGTTCCAGATCAGTAACAACATTCCAGTGTTCATAGTTTGCAGTGAGTCCTTCTCATTCGAGGACAATGTCATTATTGCTACATTTACTATTCAGTTTCTAGATAGAGTTAGTTGGAGACATATTCCTTCAACTCCTTATTCAGTTCAGCTAGAGGCTTTCAGACTTGATGTTAGATTAGATATTTAGATCTCATTATTTTTAGTATTTATGACTCATTTTGGTATTGTTATACCTTTTTCAGACATTTTGTTATCAGACATTTATTCAGTTCGAACCTTATGGCCTTTCATGTTCATGTTTCCGCATTTTATGATATATTATATAGTATACAGGTACAGATATCAGTCATGGGTTAGCTTGTGGTCCTTCGGGGACATGAGCACCATGTAGCATTTCGGTTCAGAAAATTGGGGTGTTAGAATATTTCTGCTATTATTATATATGTGAGGTTCGACTTTATTCTACAAGTCTGACCTTGGGATTTTGGTGTTGTTTTTTATTTTCTTATCAGTTTGGGTAATTGGCTTACTTTCCAAGGCTTAGAAGCGATAAGTGTCATCGTGACCCTTATTTTTGGATCTTGACATAAAGTGTATGCATACCTTATCACTACCTCATGGAGGTACAAATGTTATTTCCAGAAGGCCCTCAGCTCAAGTGTAGCAAATTCTGGTACAAAGAAGAGGAAAACGGTGAAAATAATATGGATGCATCTTATATTATCTAAAAATTAGATTTTTGAATTGAATCGACCAAACTAAGGATTTATAGATTTATTTTGTTATAACTTGAATTCAGGAAGCCAGGTTAAACTGATTCAAAACTCTGATTTTACCAATATCGCCCTTGGTATTATATTTTGTTTCTTACAGGAGTTATTACCTCTGTATTGCATTAGTAGTAGAGGTGGAGTAGAAGGAAATCATGTCAACATAATTGAAGACATTACCGACCTATTAGATCACCGTAAAAACCTTTATTTTTATTTCCTTATTACTAATGAAGTCCAACACAAAAACCAAAAGGAAAGAAAGTTGGCCACAAAAGTTAGTTATTTTGAGTCTGTTGTGCAAGCATACCAAATTCACTGAGAATTTCCATATTGTTACTAGGTTTTCTAGATATTTTAAGATTTCAAAATAACCAGTGTCATAAACTATAAGGCAATGCCACTACTTTTATAGATAGTTAAGAGAACAATATCCCATGATTAGTTATTTTGCATAAATTGGTAATCTATGAAGGATTGTGCCAAGATACTTTAAAGATCATCAAGAAAGGTAAAGGTTATTGATATGAAAGGAACCAAATTAAGTGGTGATGCTTTATTCAAAGTGTAGAAGCTAATTGACTCTACTACAACCAAATCTCATAATTTCAGCATTGTCCAAGTATGCTCAACAACTCAAGAGTATCAACTTAATTGTAACGCCCCAAAATCTAATTCCCTAGATGCCACACAGTGCTTCGAACTACAAGTAGTCCTGAGCTAACCCTAGCTGCCTTTTATATATCTGAATCTCAAAGTAGGGAAATATGAATGAAAAATCATAGTAAATGCAAAAAACTACCTGAACTATCTGAGTATGTCTGATAATACTAATCTCATCAGTCTAAATAAGCAAATACTGAAAAGCTGAATACTGAAACAAAATCTGAACACTAAATCTAGTAGTCCGACAAGCCTTTACTAACTGAAACTAGGGAGTCACTGGGACAGGCCCCAGCTAACTTGAACTATCTGAAATGAATGCTAAAGTATCTACTAATAGATTGGAAATCTGAATAACCAAGTCCCCGAACTATGAGGACTCACCAATTGCGAGAATGTAGATGAGATACTCAAAAATCACTCACGTTGCTGAGACTGAGCACCTGAACCTATATTATAAGACAATGTAGCACCTAGGCATATATGTGGATCAGTACTTTGAGGATGTACTGAGTATATGGGGGTGAATGCAATAAATAAGCAATATCATCACAATTTATAAAATCATGCATGCTAAGTGTAAATGACTCACATAGGCTTGAATAATCTGAAATGTGAAGATCATAAATCATGAATAGTAAAGCACATAATATAAATCTTGTGAGACATTACACTTAGTTCTAAAATCTATATTTTGTTCTTATTCTCAAATCATATAGGTTAAGTGAATTTGTAAGTCTGTATAGAAAATACTTTATCTTTTATCTGAAGGTTTATCTATAGGGGAGGTTCTTCTAACCGACATAAGCCATGTGAGCATTCATGGAGTCCAACGTCTTTGTCCCCCTAAAGAGGAACATCCTCACATTAGGGAGAGGAGTCATACTCTTGCCAGGGAGTATAACCTATCTGAGTGATCACATATCTGTCATCCACGTAGAAGTGGGAATAATCTACTTAGTACGTTGACGCGTAGTTTTGGGGTATGAAATCGTAGTAATATACCCATCTCGGTGCTAAATACTATTCCCAAAATAATATCTATATGCTTATTTTGATGAAAATACACTTTTAAAATAGTCTAATGGTTTATAATGAAAACCAACTGTAATTCTGTAAAGCTAAATCTGTAATCTTAAACTGTAAAGTGAATTTCATATCTATTTTGAGACCAAAAGGTCAAATCTTTATCAATAATCTGAAAGGAATCTGGTCATAGGGTGCTTATAGCACAACAATCTTGAAATAGAAATCTTTAATTAGTGCTTAATGACCCATGCAACAATCTCATGTTAAAACATCTCAAAATTTCATGCTTGATAACGTAAATATTTATAATTCAATATAAAATCTGGAAATTACTGCACAATGCATAGAAATATGATTATAGTCATGTAATTCGACTTCTAAATTAATGGAAATCTCATAAGTTTGTAAACAATAATAATGGGTATAAAACCTAACTTTAATTTCATGGAAAATCACATAAAATCAAATAACTGTTGTAATTAAAAACAAGTTTTGTGCACAAGGATGAAAGAAGTATCCTTGTTCATAACCCCACGTACCTCAATTGATGAACTAGATGCTAAAACTTGAATCTTGGGTCTATTTTGATGCTTTGGAGATGACTTCTTAGAGTTCTTGCATTGGGGATTCTCAATCTTGAATTACCTTGGAGAATAAAAGGAGAAATTTGAATTTCTTGGGGAGGAAGTTTGATGAACTATGGTTTTTCTTGAGAGAGATTTGATGAAAAGTGGATGTAAAGTGCTTTGGAGGGGTTTAATTCATTATTTAGGGTTATTTAGGGGCTGGGAGATTTACCAAAATACCTCTCTTAAACTAATAAATAGAACTGGAAAAACAACCAAAATCCTAACTTTTGGCGTTGGCGCGACGCGCCACTATCGCGCCAAGCAGCTAGAAAATACCAACTAGGAATATGCATGGTGGCGTGATGAGGTGGTATTGCGTTGCCACCTCGGATGGGACCTGGAAACTTGGCGCGACGCGCTAATATCGCGGACCCTCACTGGAATTGGACAATTGAGGATTTGGCCCTCTCCGTGATGTGCCAATATCGTGGAGGGCCACTGGAAATTGACAAACGTCATTTAAACCTTCTTCGTGACACGCTAATAACCTAAATGACGTTGTCTTATGACTAGAACTTAAAATAGACATAACTTCTTACTCGGTTATCGAATTTAGGAAAATCTTATATCGTTGGAAAGCTTACTCAATTTTCCACACAATAGGAAGTCTAAATCTAAAAAATTCTATGTGAAAAATATATTATCTATCTTGGAAGATTTTCTTTAACCTTCTAGGGACGAATTCAAGCTAGGAAAAGCACTGGGTGTTACATTAGTCTTGTGATGCAAAGTGATCGACCATTTCCTTGGAGGAATGATTCACATTATATTATGCTTGGAAACCTAAACTCAGGGGCCTTCTCAACACAAGGAAGTTCAACCAACCACCAAAGATACCAAAAAAATCCAAAAAGCCCCAAACACCAAACTGAACACGTAAAGCCTCAAAAAAATTAAATATATAAGCCTCTCTATTGAACTGCTTCAGTTTATTTGTTTCTAGTAAATACACTAGGAAAAATTGGCAAACAATATTTCTAACTGAAGAAAATGATAATCGTAAAATACCGATAAACACTCATAAGTCACAAGACACCAAATAGACTGGATATTCAAGCACATGAGAAAAAATGATTTCTCTAAGCTAATGATTCTTCTTTAGAAAATTCAAAGCAGAAACAACAATGAGATTGTTGTTATATGTAAATTAGGCAGTAAATTATGTATGGACAAACCTCTGCAAGCCCTCTAAAAAGCCATAGTGAGAATGGCGATGATGCCTAAATCCAAACCAATCTTCTCATGGGCGTGGCAATTTAGAAGTTTCAGTATCAAGAAAACAATAGTCTTATGATCTCATAATTCTTTACATAGAACATGAAGATCGTTGAGGAAAAAGGAAATGAAATTGTGGGTTATGCTTTATTTTAGTAACACATAAATCTTGTATTCAACATTTGCCATCTTATATATTCAAGAGTAGATAAAATATATGAGTTACTTCAAAATTCACAATGATGAGAGAATAGATAAAAATAATTCCAACCTCAAAAGGCATAAACAGAAAAGAGTAGAATAGACAAGAATAACAAACTATGGGAGATTTTAAGAGTTGTGAGCATGATAGATTAGATGATTTCTACATGAAATAACTAACGTGGGTAAGTATAATTATATATGTCTTAGTGGGGAAATAAAGGCCTAATGTGACTCCCCAAAGTTTTGGGGCCTGTCACCTGCCAGAATTATGCATGCCAACTAGGCCGCAACCTTGTCAGCTATGCAGGCTGCATGTGCTGAGGGAATATACAGAAGACGAAGATGAGGCAAAAGGGCATAACATGAGGCAAAAAGCATCTATATATGTTGCATGACATGTCCTAAGAGTGCCAAGGTGATTTGGAGAGGGCTTGGTGTGAGCCCAAGGGGGCGGAGGCATGGTGAGGATAATGTGCGGTGTTCGATGTCAGCGCCGTGCCATTTTGAGATACAAGTAGAATCTAAGTATTACGGTTTATAGTGTTGATATTAAGGGTACCTTATGTATGATTACCAAATTTGGGGTTGTTTGGAGTCTGTTTGGATAGGGGCTTGACTTGGCCAAAGTTCAGTGGCATTGTTGTAATTTGCTGATTAGTCCGAAGGCCATAACTCGTTCCATGTGTATGGGAATGGGGTGAAACTTCATGGAGGTGTGAAGTAAGTCAAGATAAATGATTAGGAATAAACGGAACCCAATTTGAAGGTCGGATGAATGATCTAAGCCCCGGTACAGTTCTCGGGCAAAATGATGTCTAGTACCAGACATTGAGATTATTTATTTTAAGCATATATAAGAGGGGTATACATGGTGACAGCCTACCCCAGGTGTGTCGACAGATGGCCACCTCAAGTGTGCTTCCTTGAGGGACAACCTCAAGGGCTTTCCTTGGCATGTCAAAGGAATGCGCAAGGTACTCATAGGGCTCGGGAACCCTATGGGCAACACAGGGTCGGGTGGACTAGCATTGGGCACCCCGATAAGGCTAGAGGTTGGCTATATGAACCGGCATGCCCCACAGGCTGTATATATGATGAAAGGATGCCTCCAAGCCGATATATCAATCGAGATACTCTCCCCAAGAGACTCGTGAGCTAATTTGTGAGCTTGGCTAAGGTTCAGCCAAGCGAGCAAGGGTCCGTTGGCCTAGACGCGCAGTTGTGGGGCGACACTGTGCTATGGAAGTTGGATGCAGGTTGCGTGGGCTATGTTTGTCTATGCCATAAGACATGAGAGGGCATGACTAAGGAAGATGATTGAGACAAAGGCCAAGGATTGAAGATTGCCCTACTCGGGCGAAGCAAAGGCCAAGTGCACATGCACAAGGTGATGTCAAGATCGAGGATAGGATTGTGCATGCTATAGCAATGCCCAGGTCCAGGCGAGGGATGAGTATGTCTGTAGACATCCCCAGGAGTGCATATGGATGACATCCAAGGATTAAAGTGCGCCATAAGAGTTGCTTATACATTGTCCATGTCAGCCGACATGTTGATAGAGCGGCACCAAAGGGAGCAAACCTCTGAGGTGAGCTTCCTACAGGCACAGAATCGTGCTAAAGACCTGGGAAATGAGGAAGGCTGGCCCATAGTTGGGGGAACCATGGGCGTCGCACGGGCAAAATTGTGTGTCGCTGACACAGTGAAAAATAGCCCGTAACAAGTGGTATCAAAGCAAGACCACTTGTTACGCAAGTGGTATCAAAGCGTAGAATTGAGAGAAGATTGTGGATGTCATTGCAGCGATCACGTCAAAGCATAGATTGACATTCTTCGTTCTCATGAAGATCGTTTGAGACGATGCTCCCTTGTGAAGGGAATTGGTTTTATGTTGAGACGCTTGAGTTAGCTATGTCAACCAAGGCCCATCATTTCAGAATCACGCTATGTCACAGTCGTTGATTCCACCTTCGTCTGTGTGGGTTGATTCATGTTCGAAGCATCCTAGAGTGATTGAGAAACCTTCAAGGGATGACTTCAAATCAATGGTTACCGTATGCAGAGGGATTCTATGGAGGCACGTTGGACCAACAGGTGTGGTCATCATGCAATGCTATTTGAGTGGAACCATAAAGTTGGATAATCGGATAGATGGTCCTCAAATGTCCTTGGTTGTGGGGAGCCGTCAGTTCGTCAGAAACTCTGTTAGCGGTATGTTGGAAACTATGGTCATAAGAGAGCATGGACTTGACAAGAACGTCAAGAAAGGTTGGTGAAGTACTTCAGAAGCTTATCAGTCAAATAGTTTGTTTATGCAAAGCGACGAGCTAGGGTTATCATCCATGAAAGAGTCTAGGCTGAGCTAAAGAAGGGGATATGCCGATAAGTCGGGTGGTTAAGAGGATGATCCATGTCTGCCAGGTCGTGTAGCCATGTTCCAAGAGAGTTGAAGCCATAGACTATAAACATTGGGCTTGATCATGCTTAGATTTTTCCATGGATGTAATTAAGGCATCAAGTTGAGTGTCCACCAAGAAGGTTGGACTTGAGCTTTGCCGAAAGGCATGTGAAGGGGTCCGTCTAAGGAAGTTAGACTCAAGGTTGGAACTAAACCTAGCCACCTAATGGGTTGTGATGAGTGGCAGGAGAGTCCCTAAACCTAGTCACCTAATGGGTTGCGAAGAGTGGTAGGAGAGTCCCTAAACCTAGCCACTAAATGGGTTGCAAAGAGTGGCAAAAGAGTCCATAAACCTAGCTATCCAATGGGTTGCGGGGAGTGGTAGGAGAGTCCCTACAGAAGAGAGCCATGAAGGATGCGTGGGCAGTGAAGCCTACGACATGGGCAAGTGGAGCTTGCAGTTGGAGAGAGTTCTATGCAAGGCAAGAACCAGGCTAGCACCAAGCGGACCATTGGGCCACAACAAACGTAAAGAAGGACCTGAGTTCAGGCTTTTTTGTAGAAAGATGGGTGTTAAAGTTAGGTGGAGGTAAATCCATCAGGTGTGTGAGCAGCACGCATAAACCAAACCATTTAATAGAGAGGTGTTGTGACAAAGTACTATGGGTAAGGAAAGACATCAAAGTGAGATTAGCTAAAGTGCTAAAAATGAATTGGGTTCCAAGTTCGAGGATAGATTCTTTCCAAGAGTAGAAGAGCGGGTCGGAGGCTGCAGATGGGTGAACCAAGGGATTTCTCGCCATAGGCTATAGGTTCGAGGGTACCCCAAATGTCGAAGGACTGTGAAAGGAAAGAGAGAGTTTTGAACGAAGTGTCTAATTCATAGAGTAGTGCACAGATGCCGACACTTTGAGATAAGAAGTACTTGCCAAAGGTACTTCCCAAGAGAGTGCGAGGTTCCTTTGGGCGTGGAGCACACGAGATGCCAGAAGGTGCCATGGTGAAGCATGGGTTTCCAAAGGCTATTGTGAATGATGAATTAGACAAAGTTTGTAATTTGGGCTACCTCCAGTGACGTCGTTCGAGGATAGCGGATAAGGACCATAAAGGCATGGTTGGCAAAGATGCCACATCGAGGGATGCCTACCTAGCTATGTTGTGCTGAAAAGGTAAAAGTCCAGGAGGGAAGATAGTTGTCTACCAGAGGTAAAAGATCGAAGGGCTAGACATGCCAGGTATGGATGGGCTAGGAGGATCGTCAGGGTGGAAATAGATTCCCGAACAAGATGAAGGTCGTGAGGAGCATGGTCCAGATATGACTTAATTTCCAGTTGGAAGGGTGTCAATTAATTTCCACGGGTAAGGATAAGCTGTGAGTTAACTCTCTCTAACAGGAAGCTCTTTCATCAACCCTCGCTGGCAGGAAAAATCGAATGAGATGTATTAACCCTCATTATATCTAGCAGAAAGATATCTTAATCTACGCTGTCTACGTAGTTCTGTAACATAAGGATTACTGCTAAGGGTCAAACCCTCTACTGGAAGGAATGCCCCCATTCCTGGGTTAACTCGGTGCTGAATCCTACTCCCATCTGAATAGACATTGAACTGATTTTCTAGTTCATACTAGGCTTGACTGGACTGTTACTGGCTCAAGGTAAACAGCTAAGTTGTTGGGTATTAAATATCCCCAGGAGTAGATAGCATAAAAAAGTAAAGAATTACGTGATCTTGCATAGCATAAAATGCACACTTGTTCATAATATATCTATAGAGACATTTTATCAAACACTTGCATGGTATAACTTGCACATAAGCTAGCATGACATGATTTATTTCCCTTATTAGTTCACATGAACAATTCATCAAGCACTCGGTGAGCATAATATATGCAGATAATAAGAGGGCATCATGATTCACTTCCAATTTGAAATTCAGATAATTTGAAATTCAATCACCTAGAGTTTTTGTTCTTAAGCAATTTGTGAAATAATGAGTGTATGTTGCAAATAGAGGGCTAAATTTCATATTTTTTGAGGTCTGAAAGATGTGGGAAAAGACTTAAATACCCCTAAGGACGCGGCTTCTAATGACTAAAAACTAAACTGTCGACGCGCAGACTGACGCACCACGTCGATGGATCAACGTGATGGATGGCGTGCCATATTGAGTTCACGTTGGTTCACTAAAAATTGCGCTGAGTTGAGGAAAAAATTATCTATCGACGCAATAGATGATGTGACGCATCGAGATCGCGTCGATACACTATTTTGGACATTCGAACATGGTCTAAACGAGGTCCAAAAAATCCAAAACTCATTCGGGAACACCTACTGACATTCCTGATCATGAATCAACCTAAAGATTGACATTATAAGTTCATAAAGGTCGTGAAATATCATTGCCAACTTATGAAGGACAAAATAATACTAAGTCTAAATACTTAGACAGAATTTTTTGAGTCTGGGACCCCTTAGCAAGCTTTTAGGGACTGAGTTAAGCTTAGGATTTTGTGGAGTCTTACAAGTAAAGCACAATTCCCAGGCAATAGGTACTATGTGATAACCACAAACATCACCGAGTCACTCAACTCAGTGTTGACGGATAAATTGGAGCACCCCATATAGTACATATTTAATTCGATTACAAAAAAAATTGGTGAAAAGATTAAGGAGAGTCATACATTTATCGACAGTTCAAACAACAAACTTGTTCCTTATGTAGAAAAGATCTTAAGGTATAACAAGAGCGCGAGTGATTCCTTGTATGTGACTAATAGGAACAGGGATCTTGACCAATTAACTGTGTTCGATAGCAGTGTTATTGTCAAGGTTAATCTCTTGGAGAGGATTTGTTTTTGTAGGAAATATGACTTAGTGAAACTGTTGTACAAACATGCAAAGGCCGTTTCGCGATCAAAGTATGGTGATGGTGAAGGTTATGATAAATCCAACTACGATTACTCCTCGCCTATTTATAAAATTAAAACTTACCTCCATGCATACTCTAAATCTATTAACGTTGTCCCTCTAGAGTTCAAATGGATTGTGCGACAGAAATTGCAAGACATAAAGATTGTTCCACCCTGCTACAATCATAAACTCGAAAGAAAGAGAGTCAAACGCGTTAAAGGCATTGGTGAAATATTCAAGTCCAAAAGGAGTAATAATTTTTCAATATGCAAGAAAGTCGGGCACAAAAGAACCACATGTAGTATGGCAAACAAGGGTTAGATAGGCTTTTTTCTTTATTTGTAACTCAAGCCACTATTTTGGGGGACCCTCGCTTTTCTGTAGAATTTAATGTTCAATTGTAATTGACTATATGCCTTTTCTATGGTAGACCACATAAATCTATGATATATATTTTACTCGGTCTATTAAAGAATTGTTAAATGATATATGATTATTTATAAAAAAAATGTTATGTAGGTCTTTTTACCACCATATCACTCCAATCGATGCATTGAACCATCGTTTCTTGTTCTCAATTAATTAAAAGCTACAAACATGTCTATTCATATCAAACACAACTGGTATATGCAAGCTAAACCTTTTATATTCCTACACGCGTCAACTGGTCATTGGTTGGGAATATGAAATGCCACCTTTAGGAATCTATAAATACAGTGATAATTTCTATGTAACCAGTCACTTATACCTAAACAAAAAGTGGAAAAACCTCTTCTTCTTTAACAAAAAATCATACCTCCAAGAAGTATACCCCTACGTTCTATCAAAAGAGTTCCCCAGCGGTGCTATGATCTCCTTCTCCTCAGGAACGACCTTGGACTCCTTTTCTATGGGCTTGGTCAGTACCACATCTACTTGGAGTGTGAACTACACCGCATTGTTCATCACAAATGTTCTCATTGATGAAATCAACGATATCCATGACCACATTTTTTTTGTCTGCTTCTACTTTTTCTTCTTTTTGTTCATATTTTTTTCTTCTCTTTCTTCTTAGTCGGCTACTTCTTTCTTCCCATCTTCCACTGTTTTTCTTAATTCTTCAATATTTTTTCCAGCTTCTTCTTTCTCACCTTCTTCTACTCCTTTTTTAACATCTACTGCTGCTTCTTGCTTAACTTCTTTTTCTTCCCTAGTTTCTTCTTCTTCTTCACCTGCTACTTCTTTCTCAATTTCTTCTTCTTTTTCATCAGTTGCTGCTATTTTTTTAGTTTCTTCTTGTTTATCACATTCTTCTTCTTCATCTGTTGATGTTTCTTTTCCGACATTTTCTTCTTTCTCAACTTTCTCTTCTTTATCTGTGGTTGCTTATTTTTCAGTTTCTTCTTCAATCTTGCCTTCTTCCATTTCTTCTTCTTTTTCCTTTTCTGCCACAACAGTGACCAACTCATTCATTTTACTCTTCTTTTTCTTTCTCTTCATTTCTCTTTACTTCATGAAGGTCCACATGCACTGTATCATATTATGAAGTATTACTAATATTTATAGACAAAAATTCATTAACTATATGAATTATTAAAGAAAGTTACCTCGCTCATGTTGTTGCGCATCTTTCTCTTTTTTTGTCTATCTTTTTTCTTTGATATAGGTAGTAATATCTAATATGGATTCCTCGAGAAAGTTATTCTATACCTCATTCGTATATGGCTTAAACATAACCATGTAATTCATCTTCATCTCACGAACAGTAGGGATGATGTATGGGTGCACATTCTACAAAAAGTGAATTAACAATTACATAGCATTTAATACAACAATAGTATTATTGCATAGTAAAAAATAAGTTCATACCTCGATAATTTTTCCTTTGTACTTGAATAAGTAGCCTTTGATTATCTTGTCATTTTTATAGTATGCCAGCTGAGCATACAGGGAATGGGAAAGGGCTCATCCTTTGATTTTCCAGTAAATTTTTAAAGATGAGAAAAGGACTCATAGACCCAAACCTATAATCAATAGAGTATTAAAAAATGACTCAGAGTCTATGACAGAGTATAAATAAAACAACACTCTATGATAAACTAACTAAAAGGTTAATGGTAGATACCATGAATGCCCTAGAAAATTCGAATAGAGCATAGAATGAATTTTGCTTCTCTTCAAATGCTTCCATCTACTTCTTTAGGTCAGTTTTCTTCATTAGATAGTCCAATGTCAATTGAAATGTCTCTTTTCCCCACGAATAGCTCTCGAAGAAACTCAAAGAATACACCATCCGAATTAATTTTGTGTCGACAACCTTTGTCGAATCTTTTGCAAGTAATATGGTGTGCAAGAACCACAGTAAACAACATTTAAACTTTTGATCCTTGTTCAACTTATTACCTCTAATCAACTGTAACAAGTTGGCTGCCATAATATTTTATTTTTTGTCACCTTAAAGCAAAAATGATCCCCCTTCTCTAACACCTTCTTTAATTTTGATTCACTGGGGTATGATGAGCAGTTCAACCCCGTAATCAATCAAAACTCTTTTAAGCCAAAACAAGCATGCTTATTGTTCACACAAAACCAAAATAGCATGATGCATCTTATCATTCTTAACACATCACAACAACAAATAATGAACTATTTGCCCATTGCATTTAAGATGTTGTGGCATGTTTCTCAAGTGTTCAAAATAGTACTACTAGAATTTTTTTCTTCAAATCTTGGTCAACAAGAATTTGCTTAAATTCTCGGTAGGTAGCCATCCTTGATCTAACCGATATCTTTGTAGGAAAAGATCTAACCTCATCTATTAAAGTTCGAAGGTCATACCGCTCCACAGAAATGCACCTTGAACTAAATGTCACGGACAATGAATCATTATCTCCATCAACATTATTTTCACTACCCTCACTCCCTTCACTTTCATCATACCACTACACTTAGTAACATCATCACTAGACTCATCGATATCTCTTTTATGGTCTCTGAATATGATTTTGACTCTTCTGTTTCAATTTTATTCCTTTTAGAGGCCTTTTCAACTACCTTATTTCTTTTTTTCTACTTCTAGAAGAAGAACCAAATGTGGTACCAACTATGTGTTTAACACCAACTCTAGCATTATCATTTTTTAGCAAAATCTACACGTAAAAACAATTCTGTCATTGTCAATTCATAGACCACAAGTCTACTAATAGAAACAATTCAATGCTCAAATGAAAAGGCCAAAATAAATAAGAATTACCTCATCATTAAATATTTCACTACACAAAAATATCAGAACTGAATCAAAACCCAACAGTGTGTTGAACGAAAATTTTTCAATCAAACATGTTGTATCAAAACTCAACTATTGCTACAAATCAAACTAATTAGCTATAATTTTTTCAATTTTCACTATTTAATCAAACATATTTTAAAAGAATTTCATACACCTAAAAATTTATTTCAATCTAGAGCATTGTTAATTCATAAACCACGAGTCTACAAATGGAAACAGGTCACTACTCGATTTAAATAGACAAAATAACTTATAAATGAATAATTATCCCATAATTCAACACTGCAGTGGCCAAAAATACCAGAACTAAAGAAAAACTTCTTAACAAAAATTTTAAACTTCTAATTTTTGGTTTCTAACCCTAAAAAATAAATAGAAAAGAAATTAACTGGGTATTTGAAAAAATAAGTTTGAAAAGTGAATTCTTCCTTAGTAACTCTATATTTCATATGTGGATCACCCATCCTCTTTTCGGCAGGCTTGAATTTGGCAATAGCAATTAGGGTGGAGGCATATTCGAGCTTTGAGGAAATTTCATCCCCTTGTATTATTACAATGATTAAAGGAGTGATAGTTCTTTATATTTTTCTGAATAATCAAGCTGGCACATGGTTGGGACTAATTGTCTCTAGATAGAAGAAACGAAACAATGCTTTTTCAAAGAGAAAAAAAGTCTATATATACTCTACATCTTCGGACACCACTTTGTGAAACTATATAGATTATATTGTTGTAGTAAAGAAAAAAAAATATGAAGAATCCAATACATACTCGGCATGATTGTAATCACATTTTTCCAAAAGTGATACACATTATTCAAACTCAATTGAAGCAAATTTTGATGTATGTTTAACACCTACCACTAACAAAACAATTGGTAAAACCTTAAAAGATGAACTCAAAAGAAATAAGAGATAAGAAATGGAATATAATTTTAAGCAGAACCACAACAGTGCTTACAATTTGTAGCAATAGAACTTTTTCAAAAAAATTAGCATATTCTATTCCCATGTATTTTATTCTTTCATGTCCTGTTCAGTTTTCCATACAGCCTCATCTAGGCAGGTTGAATAATTATTGTAGAACTGCATAATAAAGAAAAGATACAAAAAATGTGGTTAAAGAGGGGAACAGTACCAAAGGGTCATATGCTACGAAGAAATTTAACCAATACGTTAATAACTCCACCCTTACCTAAATACCAAAATAATTTTCATGAATATACCACTTGTAGAGCAATCAATACCCACCAACCTTTCTATACCTACTCTATTTATGACTATCATTTTTCATGCGTACACAAGAATCATAATCAAGAATTGGTAGGTAAAATATGGTACAATTATTTGAGAAACTCAGTGCATTTGTAAATTAAAATATAGGTCTTCTTTTTAAGGGTTTAAGTTCTCTTTCTGTAGTGACACCTACTGTTTTAACCATTATCATCAACTGATAAAGTGCAAAATTTACAAATAATTGATAATTCTATGAAATTAATTAAGGCTCCAGACCTCAATTAAGAGAGGAGTGAGACAATATAACTGAAAAATAAATAAAGAGAAAGCAACACAAGACTTACTGCTTGAATAACCTACCGTAAATTCAAAAATAAAAAGTAAATTATTAATTTACTTACCTTTGTCAAGTAAAATCAATTGACGAGGAAAAATTCAAGAATAGAGTATCTGTCAAAAATCCAATAAACAACAAAACAAAAAAACTATAAAGTTTAAACTTCTCATATAATCAAGAATTGAGCAAAAAAAATACCCAATTACTATTAAACCATAAAAATATGGCACTCATCATTGTTTTTTGGGTTTAATAAAATCTATATTTTACAACAGAAACTTCAAACACATGGTAAAACTAACATATGAACAATCAAATAAAGTTGTAACTCTATATTCACAACTTTGAATTTCAATAATAAGCTCAACCCAACTTATGAATATCAACAAAATAAAAGCTAAATTATTTTCTGGAAAATAACAAAATCAAATGTTTAGAAAAAAGATGAAGATTAGAAGATTCAAGTTCACTGCATTCACGGTGTGTCTTTAAGGAAAATATTTCCCTCAAGTAGCAGAGATTATGGAATATATCATACAAGGATAAAATGAATTACTTCAACGGAATAGTGGTACCTCAAACTCTGTTGAACTACGAATGCACTCACCGACAACAAATAACACTAGAGTTTTTCAAGACAAAAGAGTGTTTTACTTCAAAATTTCATATATGTACCTAGGAAAAAAATTAGGTATTTATAACCATCAAGGTGTTTCTTAATGAAGAGAAGCAATGGTACAGAAAGGTGCACCTCTTCATAAAGGTGCACCTCTTCAAAAAAGATGCAACTCTTTGAAAAAGTCACAACCCATTAGAATAGCCATAACCGTCCAATGTAAAAGGTGTCTATTAAAATTTCGTCCTTTCTATTGGTGTATTTTTGAAAAAAAATATCTATTCGTTTTCCATTCACCCCTCTTAAAAACTTAACAATCCCCCACATCAATGGAGAATGGTTATTCATCAAAATATACACAAATAAGTGTATGATCTATAAGCAAAGATTAATTGCATTTGGATAAGTAGGTTTTCCTTTGAACTTACTGCAGTGAACTTACATTGGATGCACTCAGTTAATCGGTAGATGTCATATCCTTGAACTATAAAACTTTAATGTAAACTTGCACAACACAAGTCATACAACTAGCCTTTTACCATTTATGGTTCTCATAGTTTTGTTTGTTTCATCTATGAACACTTCCTGATTTCATGATAACTTAAAGAATATGCCTTTACTATCATTCTTCTTGAAGCAACTTCCACTTCACCCTCACATAGGTGATTCCTAAGTGTTCAATCCTATAGATTAAACTATTTGGTCAAACCTACCAAACTTAAAAACTATTAAAAAAGCTTCAAACAACAAGACTTATCCTTGCTTCTTAAATATTGTATTGATCATGTGAATGGATTGAGTATATTGACAATGTTGAACTGTTAGTCACAACTTTATTTGATCTCCTTGAACCTAGCTCTTGGGATCTCCAGCCTGCTAGGTAGAGTTACCGTTGTGATGACTTGTCCTAGGCTGTAAACCTATTTCTTTCGACGATATCTCACCCTATCTCTAGTTAGTACTTTTGTAAGTGGATCCTCTACATTATCCTTTGACCTCACATAGTCAATCGTGATAATTTTACTTAGTGAGTAGTCCTCTAATCGTATTATGTCTCCATCTTATATGATGAGATTTATCATTATACTTCATGTTCTCTACCCTACTTATTGTAGCTTGTCTATCACAGTGTATACATACTTATGCCAAAGGTTTTGGATAATAAAGAATATTTTCCAAGAAATTACGAAACCATTCAACTTCTAAACTACCTTTATGTAATATGATAAATTCAGATTCCATTATAAAGCAAAAATGCATGTCTATTTGGATAATTTTTAAGAGATTGCTCCTCCATATAGATTAAAGATATATTCACTCATGAATTTTAGTTTATTTGATCCGGTGATTGAGTTGGCATAGCTATATCCGTCAATTACCATAGAATATTTATTATAATGCAAAACATAGTCATGAATATATTTTAAATACCCTCAAAACTCTTTTCATTTCTATCCAATGAGTTTTATTGGAATTACTCATGTACCGACTCAATTTACTAATAATACATGTTATGTTTGGTCGCGTACAATTCACGATATAATCAAACTTCTCAATACTCTTGCATACTCTAATTGTGAGTCACTTTTACCTTTATTATTTCAAAGTGCAAAGCTCACATCCAATGGCATTTTGACAATATTGAAATCCAAATGCCTGAACTTGTCAAGTACCTTTTCAATGTAATTAGATTGTGAAAATATCAATCCTTGTGGAGTTATATGAATTCCTATTCCTAATATCACATCAGTAACTCCAAGGTCTTGGATATCAAACTTGCTCTCAAACATTCGTGTCATAGCTTTTATGTCAGAAATATCTCTATTGATGATCAACATATCATCCACATATAAACAAATAATGAATATGTGATTTAGAGTGTTTTTAATTTAAACATACTTATCACACTGATTTATATTAAATTTATTTGCCAACATAATTTGATCTAATTTTGCATGCCACTATTTGGGTGTTGGCTTTAGTCCATATATTGATTTAACAAGTTTGCACACTTTTCTTTTCTTACCAGGAACCACAAAATCCTGGTATTGTTTTATGTAAATTTCTTCCTCAAATTCTCCATCTAAAAAGTTGTTTGCACATCCATTTGATGAACTTTAAGATCATATATCCTAGCTAATGCAACCAACATCCGAATGGATGTTATCCTTGTTAGTGACGAGCACGTGTAAAAATAATCAAGGCCTTCTTTTTGTCTAAAGCTTTTCACGATAATTATTTTCTTTTATTTTTCAATAGTACCATCAACTTTTATTTTTCGTTTGAATATCCATTAGAACCTAAAGGTTTATTTTCTGGAGGAAGATCAATTATCTTCCAAGTATGGTTGCTCAAGATTTAATCAACCTCACTATTAACTGCCTCTTTTCAAAAGGATGAGTTCACAGATGACATCATTTATTTAAATATTTTAGGCTATTTTCAAGAAGAAATGTTACAATATCTAATCTAAAGAAATTCAACATCCTTTGTTTCTTACTGCGCCTTGGATTCTCTTTATTAAATACATTCTCCTTTGATTTATCCCTAGTTTGTTTAAATCTTTTACTAGACAACACATGTATAGTCTTATGCGGATAAATGCATTAAAGAAAATTCTTTTTCATAGATTTTATATATATAGTTATTATTGACTCCTCAATTTATCACTTTTCACGTAAGAAAAGGTTACCTTTGTAATTTTAGGATTCTTTACTTTACTAATCTGCATTAATTTATCTTAAAAAAATAAACTAAACTAATATAAAGAATAATTTTTAAGAAATTTGGTTTGTTTGCCTATTTTTTATGCGTACGCTTAATTTTTTAATCTTAGGTTTACTTAAAATTGGCCCATTTTTGGAAAAATATTATTCTAGTTGGAAAAGGGCGTGGTGCTGTAAGACCCTTAAAATTTAGATCAATTTATTTTTGTCCTTTCCATGTTCTTAATATTGATTTTTGACTTAAATTGTATTTAAGGATGTTAAAAAGATAATTTAGAAAAGTTTTAGAATTTTTTAAAAGGGTTCGGAGTCATTTTGGGACCCCCAGGTCGTGAGGGTCCATAATATCGCCTTGTCACAGAGGTTACGCTCCACGATATTGGCGTTTCATGAAAGATAACCTCTACGATTTTGTCGTACCGTGCCAAGGTAAAAGTTTCGTGCAGTTTTTCTTTTATTCACTTGGGATGAGGGACATTTGGTGTTTTTACTCCTTGTACGACTTTTAAATATAAAATAGTCTCATTCTTACTAGTTTTCAAAAATCAAATACCTCTATTTCACTCTCAAACATAAAATCTAAGAACATTCAAGGGATTCATTGAGCATTCAAATTGATTATGAATTCTTGTGTGTTTCAGGCATTTTTCTCTTCCCCAAACATTAATTTTACATTGTGACATTTATTTGATGGATTTACATTTGATTTAAATTGTTGATTTTTAAATTTGTGAGGGATTTTGGTTGTTATTGATTTAATTACTTGCCCCATGACTTGAATTGATTATCCATTCTTTAAACTAGTATTTTTGGGGTTGAATTGGTACTTTAATTAAATGGTTGGAATGGAGAACATGGGTTTTCCAAATTGAATGAATTTTGGCTTGAAATTGCATGAACCTCAACCCACTTTAAGAATTTAATATAAATTATGTGAAAATTACATGGTTTAACTCTTTTTGAACTCAATGCATTTCTATAATGGATAAATGGTTATGTAAAATGATTTTTAAAGGCCTTAGCAACCAATAGATATGAATTAATGGAACTTGGGGAGTCAATGTGGTTGTGTAAATTGATAGGGCATTATGTTATCATTTTCCCTATGTTACTTGCTAGCACTTACCTGGCTAACCATCCTAGGACGCTATATTTTTTCATAATATAGGGTTCGAAGACTTTTTTTTTACCCCTGTGCAGCGTTAGGTGGATTAGCATATTTGTTGAGTAGCTGTGAAGTGGTGAGGCTCCATTCTCTGAAAGGCCTTATCATTTTCATATTCTTTTATTTGGAATCAGTACTTTTGAATTGATTTGGTCATGGTCGAGGGCATGTCCCAACCTATTTGGTATTTTGGTTTTAGAGGATATTATGGACAAATATGGATTGGATGGTTATTATTTTGAAACTTAGTTTCATTGAGTCATTTATCTATCTTTTTATTACTATTAGTTGGCTTCTACATTGTTATGATAATTAATAGTGAGCTCTTGAGGTTTGGTTAAGGGGTTGGTCTCTGGTCCTTAGTGAGCTTAAGATACCCATCAAGGCTAGGCCCTGGTTTAAATCGTGATAAACTTAGTATAAGAGCATAGTTTAGATCTATTAGGTGTCTACAAAGTTGTGTTGATTAGAGTCTTTTTTATGGACGTGTAGCATGCCACACTTATAAGAAAGAGGCTATAAGGCAATTAGGATTGTTTCCCTTCTTTGTTTTCTACTTTTCGGCTATAAAGTCTAATGTTATGAAACTTCTTTAACTACTGGCTTCCTCGCATTACAGATCATGCCTCATCGAAGATCTAATGTTTGTAGACACTATATTGGGAACTATGTCCTGCTTGATGATAATGTGGAGGGGACTCGCCCCGTGTATGGAATGCAGACCTGATCTAGGATCCCTACTCCTGATTAAGCTGCTTCCTATGGAGTTTTACCTGTCCCCACTACTAGTCTTTGGGCTTCTTGAGGTGGTGATTCTTATGATCAGCTGCCTCAAGGGGACATCTCTAATCAGGAGTTCCATAGGTCTATTCATTTTCTCACTAAGTTGGTGACATCTCAGTCTTATCAGTCAGATCGTGTTGGTTTTATTTCTCCTTCATCTAAGGTCACTTGGGTTGTCCAGTTCATGAGGTTGAATCCCTCAATCTTCACAGGATCTAAGGTTTAAGAGGATTATCATAGGTTTGTTGATGATATAGAGAAGATTTTAAGAGTGATGCATGCTACTGATTCTGAAGGTGTAGAGTTTTTTTGCATATTAGCTAAAAGATGTAGTCTATTAATGGTATAAGGTGTGAAAATAGTTAAGCAGTAATGGTACAAAGCTGGTATTATGGGATGAGTTTTTGGATGCCTTTCTTGACCACTTCTTTCCTCAGGAGTTAAGGAGAGCTAAGGTGGAGGAGTTTGTTAATCTGAAGCAGGGAAAGATGAGTGTGAAAGAGTATTCATTGAAATTTAAGCAACTATCTCATTATGCTCTAGAGTTAGTTTCTAACCAAAGGTCCAAGATGATAAAGTTTACTTTTGGGTTGTCCCATGACTTAGTATTTGAATATAAGGATGCAATGCTAAACAACAATATGGATATCTCTAGGTTATGGTTTATATACAGCAGGTTGAGGTAAGAAGAAGAATAAGCAAAAATTGGAGAGAGACAGAGTAAGAAGTTCAAGTATTTAGAGCAGGTTGGGGGTTAATAGATTAGTAGGATATATGGTAGACAGTGGACTAAGAAGAAGAACTGGGGTAATTATTATTCATCTTCTAGTGCTCCTTATCCTAAGCCTTCGAGCTATCATTGTTCTCAGGCTAGCAGTGGTTCTAAGGCACATGGTGTCTAATCTCAGGCTAGTTGAGCTCAGTCAACCCCACCTTATCCTTCGTGTCATTTTTGTGGGCAGCTTTTTCATAGTTATTATGAGGAGGGGAGGAATCGATGCTATAATTATGGTCATCTTGGTTACATAAAATAAGATTTTCCTTCATCCAAGGTTGCTACTGGAGCTAATAAAGTTTTGGTTTCCACGTCTTCAACTCTTGCACTAAAGGTCTCTACTTCTAGTACCGACAGTGGCCAAAATTGCCTTTATGCACTTGCTACTCACTAGGAATCTAAGGTATCTCCAGATGTTGTTATTGTTATATTACAACTCTTCTTCCGTGATGTGTATTATTTGCTTTACCTAGGGTCTACCCTTTATTATGTGGCCTCTTATATGGCTGTGCATTTTAGTTTTAGTCTCGAGAGTGTTCCTAACCCCTTTTCTGTATCTACCTAGTGGATGATTCTATGCGAATAGAAATATCTATAAGGTTTGTGTGGTGTCTATCATTTATAGAGAGACATTAGTGGATTTGATAGAGTTGGATATAGTTTATTTTGATGTGATCTTGAGGATGGATTGGCTTCATTCATGCTATGCTTCTTTGTATTTTAGGACTCGAAAGGTCAACTTTTACTTTCTAATGAGTAGGTAGTTGAATGGAAGGGAAGTTCTTTAGTGTCTAAATAGAGGTTCAGATCTTATCTTAGAGCTCAACAAATGATTTGAAATGGGTTTCTGTATCATCTAGTTTAGGTTAAGGATTCTAACTCTGAAAGTTCTTCATTGTAATCTATCCTCGTGGTTAGTGAGTTTCCTGAAGTGTTTCCCGATGATCTTTCTGGAATTCCTCCCAATAGGGAAATAGACTTTGGGATTAATCTTCTACCAGATACCCTTCCTAGTTCTCCTCCTCCTTATAGAATGGCTCCAGCTGAGTTGAAGGAGCTAAAGGAGAAGTTAAAAAAACTTCTTGATAAGGGTTTCATCTGTCCTAGTATTTCCCTATGGGGTGCTCCTGTGCTTTGCGAGCGTAAGAAAGATGGGTCTTTTCTGATATGTATAGATTACCGTCAGTTAAATAAAGTGACAGTGAAGAATAAGTACCCTCCTCCCAAGATTGATGATCTTTTCGATTAGCTTTGAGGTGCTAGATTCATCTCTAAGATTGATCTTTATTTGGGTTATCATCAGTTGAAAATTAGGGTAGTTGATATTCTCAGGAATGTTTTTTGAACCCGGTATGGTCATTATAAGTTTTTGGTTATATCATTTGGGTTGACTAATGCTCCGACTGCGTTCATGGATCTTATAAATTGGGTTTTTAGGTAGTTTTTGGACTTGCTTGTGATAGTGTTTATTGATGATATCTTGGTGTATTCTAAGAGTGAGGAGGATCATTCCAATAACTTTCGAATTGTGTTGCAGATCCTTAAGGACTAGAAGTTGTATGCAAAATTTTCTAAGTGTGAGTTTTGATTGAATATTGTGACTTTTCTTGGTCTTGTTGTTTCAAGTGAAGGGATCAAGGTGGACTTACAAATTGTTGAAGTATTTAAGAAATGGCCTAGACCCACGACTCCGACCGACATGAGGAGCTTCTTGGGCATGGCCAGGTATTATAGGAAGTTTATGGAGAGTTTCTCTTTAATTGTTTCTCTGTTCACTGATCTGAGGTGGTTTTATACACTTTAATATTATTACTCTAGCTTATTTCACCTTATTTTGAGAACAATTCGTGTGTTTTATGTGTTCATATTCGTATAAATAAGCATTTAAGTATCCAAGTATGTGATTACAATGTTCAAAGTATTTTTCAAACAAGTTTGTATTTAATTGAGTTATTTAGAGTTCAACCCGAAAAACTAGTTTACTAGCTTGAGCTAGGTGTGTGTCTAGTTGGTCTCGGTGGATTCTAATGTGATTAATTTATTCCAACTACTGTAATGGTGTAATTATGAGTGGAATAACTTGTTAGTAATGTACAAAGTTTAATTTGATTAAGTCAAGAGTCAGGATAATAAGTTGAAGATCATTGCGAATTTGTCTTGTCTTAGCTCTTGTTTTGATTTGTTGTTGAGAATATTGTGTTGTTTTAATCTTGAATATGTGGTGTATGATATTGTAGGAGTCTTGGTGAACTAAATACGGTGATATATTGATGATAAAAAGGCTCAGAATTATGAAAAATACACTACGAAAGACATGAATAAAGGATAGGACGTTCCACACTAATAGACTACATATATAATTATTAAATACATCTGGGTTATTCTGTAATTAGTTATTCTTCAGTTCTCTATATATACAGCTGTAACCCCTTCAATATTAATGAGATCAATTAATTCTTAAATCTGTATCATGGTATCAAAGCTAGGGTTTCTTCTTCCGCCCAAACCCTAATCTCTCCTCTTTTCCGACGTGTGTGCGCCGCCGCCACCGTCTACACCACGCCGCACGGCCTCCCTCCTCCGCCGTAGGTCGGCGCCATGGACAAGGTTATTGATCCTCTGTCAAAATTACCGTCTGGAGTAAAATTACTGCTCAGGAATCTCCACAATCTCATCCCCGAAAAATTATCTGACAACAACTACCCGGCCTGGGCACTTAACGTCCGCACCGCCCTCGCAGCCAACTTGCTGCTCGGATGGATTGACGGTGCGGAGAAGCCGCAGCCCGAGACAGCCGAGAAGGACGGCGTCAAGCTCCCAAATCCCGACTACCTTCCGTGGATGATCGTAGACACTCAGATCCGAGCCTGTCTTCTCGCAGTTATTAGCCCCTCTGTGCACAAACACGCCCGGGGTTTTCTCACATCGGCTTCACTTTGGGACGCACTAGCCACAAGGTACAACTCTGTGTCCACGGCTCATATTTTTCAGTTGCGTGACAAATTGCATACTCTTCGGAAGGGAACGAAGACGATGACTCAATACCTTGATGATGTGGCCTCTATTCTGTCTGACCTAGATGCTGTGAACGAGATTATTCCTGAACGAGACGTGGTGAATGCCGTGATACGTGGTCTTCCGGCTGGCTATTCCTCTCTCAAACAGCATATTCGCCTCTCGCCTGTCGAAATCACTCTGAATCAACTGTCTGGATGGCTTAATGCAGAAGAATTGAATCTAGACATGGAACACAAATTACTGCTCGGAGAAGCCAGTTCCACCCCTGGCGTCACGGCTCTTTACTCGGCTGGCAGCGGAGGCTCGGCCAGGGGTCGCGGTGACGATCGCCGTAACCAAGGGCAAGGCAGCGGCGGCGGTGACCGTCGAAACACCGGGCAGCAAGGTAGAGGCGGGCCTCCACCGAGGGACGGCTTCCAGTCAGGCCGCGGACAGGGACGAGGATACCAGCGGATGCCCACACGAGATCTTCCGACGTGCCAAATTTGTGCTAAACGGGGCCATTCTGCGGCTAATTGCTGGTATCGTTATGATGACTCGCAGAATGTAAATAGCCAGTCCGGAGGATCAAGGGCGATGCATGCGTCCACAAACGCTCAATCTGGCAATTGGTATCTAGACACAGGTGCTAACACCCATGTGACGTCGGATTATTCACAACTTCAAGCTCCTCATCCGTATCATGGCTCAGAAACTATTACAGTAGGCAATGGTCAATCCCTTCCCATCACAAACACCGGCTCTGGGTATGTCTATACCCCAAATGGTAAATTTCATCTCTCAACCCTTCACCACGTCCCTTCCCTCACATCCAATCTTTTATCTGTTTATCGCTTTACTAAAGAAAATAACTGCACCCTCATTTTTAATGACACCAATTTCCAGATAGTGGACAATACCACGAACCGGGTGCGGTACACGGGCCGCTGTGAGCATGGGCTATACACTCTTCCATCCAGGTCTCCGTCTGTTGTGAGTCAAGCCATTCTCTCGTCAACCTGGCATCGCCGGCTTGGGCACCCATCATCCGCCATCACCAAATCCATTTTATCTTCCTTAGGTTTTAATTTTTCAGAAAAATTACATTGCGAGTCCTGTTCAGTGTCTAAATCTTGTCGTTTACCTTTTTCACTGTCTGAACACAAGGCCACTGCGCCATTTCAATTAATTCATTCTGATGTTTGGGGTCCAACCTCAGTTCCTTCTGTTCAAGGTTTTCGTTATTATATCTGTTTTGTTGATGATTACAGTAAATTCACTTGGCTTTATCCTCTGAAATTTAAATCCGAAGCTTATACTATTTTTGTAAACTTTGACCGAATGGTTCAAAATCAATTTAATGCCAAAATCAAAATTTTTCGAAGTGACAATGGCAAAGAATTTGTCAACAATGCATTTGGTGTTTTTCTTCAAAATCTAGGGGCTCTTCATCACACTTCATGTCCATATACCCCTGAACAAAATGGCGTTGCTGAGCGCAAACACCGTCACCTAATAGAAACAGTTGTTGCGCTCCTCCATGATTCCACCTTACCTGTTTCCTTTTGGGTTGATGCCCTTGCTACTGCCAACTACCTCATAAATCGCATGCCCACTCACACTCTCTCCAACTCCACTCCATATGCCCGTCTCTACAATCATCCACCCGACTATATCCATCTCCGCCCGTTTGGGTGTCTAGTTTATCCCTGGTTGCGTCCGCACACTCAACATAAACTTCAACCTCGGTCCACCCCTTGTGTCTTTCTAGGCTATCATCCCACTATCAAAGGTTACAAATGTTTCGATCCTGTATCTCAGAAAACATATGTTTCCCGTCATGTTCGTTTTGTGGAGGAACAATTTCCTTACACAAGTCTTTCCTCTACTCCATACTCCCCCAATCCACTTGGCGTTGTGCCATTATTTCCGTCCTTTTCTCACGCTCATGCTCCGGCTCACTCGGCACCTAACCCGGTACCCCACTACACCACTACCCACCCGAAACCCCAAACCTCCCACCCGAACACCCAGCCGACTGCCACACAACCCACCACTTCCCTACATCATACTCCTAACACACATACAGCCACCCCATCCACCGCTGCACATCCCAGCTCCCACGGCAGCCCCACCCAACCCCCGCCCACGCATCATACAACTCCACCACCCCTTCCTAATCACCCTCCACTCAACACTCATCCTATGACAACCCGAGCCAAGGCCGGTACCTTCAAACCCAAAGCCTACCACACTCAAATACCCTTTGATGCACATCCCACAACTGAGCCTACTACCTACAACCAAGCCTCCAAAAATAGTTTCTGGTGCCAAGCTATGGATGAGGAATTTCAGGCTCTGAATGAACAACGTACATGGGATTTGGTACCTCTGCCTAGTAACCGAAAGTCTATTGGGTGCAAATGGGTGTTTCGCATCAAACGAAATTCAGATGGATCTCTTTCTCGCTATAAAGCACGTCTGGTTGCAAAAGGGTATCATCAGGAGTATGGTGTGGATTATAAGGAGACCTTCAGCCCTGTTGTTAAGCAACAGACTATTCGTCTGGTCTTGTCTCTTGCTCTTCACTATGATTGGCCGCTTCATCAGCTAGACGTCAGCAATGTCTTTCTTCATGGTCATCTTGAGGAAGAAATCTATATGGTTCAGCCACCGGGATATGTTAATCCCAACCGTCCTCACTATGTTTGCAAGCTTCGCAAATCACTGTATGGCCTGAAACAGGCCCCTCGTGCCTGGTACACACGTCTCTCTACTTTTCTGCAGGGTCTTGGTTTTCGCATCTACCATCATGACAACAGCCTCTTCACCCTTCACTGTTCTCGAGGGACAGTCATCATTCTTATCTATGTGGATGATATTGTTATTACAGGCAGCTCGTCATCACTCATCACTGAAATTACTGAAGCTATGCATCGTGACTTCAAACTTAAGGACCTCGGTTCTCTGGAGTTCTTTCTTGGCCTCGAACTCATCCGCAAATCGGGAACCATATTGATGCATCAGACAAAATATACCCTTGAACTTCTAAATCGGGCTGGAATGACAGACTGCAAACCCGCGGTCACTCCCATGGCAGTCCGCCAATCCCCAGGGCCGAATACTCCCTTTGCCGATCCTACACTATATCGGAGCCTCGTCGGTGGACTTCATTATCTTGCTGTTACTCGTCCGTACATCCAATATGCAGTCAATCGAGTCTCCCAATCAATGCATGCTCCCACAGAACAACACTTTCAGGCCTTGAAACGCATTCTGCGCTATCTTCAAGGTACTCTTCACTGTGGAATTTTATTTCAAAAGGGCACGTTTGATATATCTGTTTTTTCTGATTCGGATTGGGCTAACGACAAAGATGATCGAAAGTCCACTACTGGATATATTGTTATGATGGGACCGAATCTGATTTCCTGGTGCACCAAGAAGCAAACGCGAGTGTCCCGTTCCTCCACAGAAGCAGAATATCGTGCCATGGCTGCGGGTGTTGCTGAAGCCATGTGGTTACGATACCTTACGGATGCACTTGGCATTCCCCCGACGAAACCACAGATTTATTGTGACAATCAGTCCACTATTTGTGTTACCAAAAATCCAGTCCTTCATGATCGTATGAAGCATGTTGGGTCTGACTGTCACTTTGTTCGCGATGAGGTACTTGCAGGAGCGATGGCCACGCACTATGTCCCATCTACTGACCAGCTTGCTGATATTCTCACCAAGCCTCTTCCGTTACAGCCTTTTCAGTCTCTCTGCTCCAAGCTGCCCCTCGTTACCGCTGATCAGCTTGCGGGGGGATAATAGACTACATATATAATTATTAAATACATCTGGGTTATTCTGTAATTAGTTATTCTTCAGTTCTCTATATATACAGCTGTAACCCCTTCAATATTAATGAGATCAATTAATTCTTAAATCTGTATCACACACAACCAAATTTTTGAACGCAAATTTCAGTGAGATGACACGAAGTTAACGCGTGGTAACGATGTGACAACGCATTGAGCAATGTTTCGCGTTGCTAAAATGTGCCTGGTCAACTGCAAAGTGCCGACAACAACTTGGAGCATTTGTCCCATATTAAATACAAATTGTATGGCACGTATTACTAGGCATTTGGGAATCTTGTAAATCATTAAACATATTCTAATCCTACATAGAATTGGAGGAAACAATATACATTGACAGATGGACAACATTATTCTTCTTCTTGGAACAATATTAATTGGAGAGGGATATATTAGATTATATATATATATATTACCTTGGGGACAAGAGGAAGAATTCATATACACTTGGGACGGCTTCGGAGGCTGGTACTTCTATTTTTAGGTTTTAATATTTTTATTTAGTTTTTAATTTTTTATATCATGTATTCAATTATTTGAATCGTGATTATGAATATTAGTGGCTAAAAAATTTTTTTTTTCGGGGTTAAAGACAAGAACATGAGCACTATTATTTTGGATTAATTTTGTTAATTTTGCTTATCATATTTGGTTGTTTGTTTATTTTTGTTTTAATTATTTTATGGATTGATCACCCATGAAATACATATATTGTCGACCTTTTAATCTTGAAAGTGGGAATAGGGAGATAGAACATGGGAATAAACAAAGTTTGGGTTTTTATTCTTTTATAAAATAAAGAATTAAACTTAGCATTTAGGATAGGGATGTACTTAGATGCCTTACTTGATTCATACTTAGGATGATAATTATAATTAACTTAATTAGATTATTACATCCCCGCTCAACGATGTAGGTGTAATGTCCAAATTAGGTAAAAGATTAGAAGTTGGAAAACCCTAATCATGCAATTAACCCTACGAATCAACAACCAAAATAAGTGAATTAACGAATTAATTTTAATAGCATAGTATGATTGTTCAAAGAGATTTAACCCTGGCTTTAATCCATTGATTGTTTCAAGTATTTTATTTTAAGTATTATTTACATTATTTTTAGTTTACAAAATTCAAAACTCTCTTTTTTGTTACTTTTGCACTAAATTAATCTAGACTGTGAACTAAAATTAAATGGTTGTCAAATCAAGTCTCTGTGTGATCGATACTCGGCTTTCTTGAAGGACACTATATTACTTGATAAAACCACGTACACCTGTCTGTGCGCTTGGACGCTGTCAAATTTTTGGCATTGTTGCCGGGGACTTGTTATTTAGCAATTGTTTATTTTAGATTTATTTGGTGTTTTATATGCTTGGTCTTGGTTTTGTTTTTGCAGGAAATAGGTTTTCAAAGTAGAAAGCTAGCAATGATTACGACTTGGTTAAACTAAGCTCCGAACCTAAGCAACTTTGCCATCAATGTAGGAGAGAAGCAATCCTTCTCCCCAAAATTCCTCAATTCCAAGAAGACCAAGAGAATACTATTCATATGGCTGAGCAACAAGCATCTGGTGGAAAGGATAGGAAAGTGGCAGTATCACTTTCGACGAACTTGACTTCCCCAATTCAAAGACCAGCAACTGTGGGAAATTTCGAGTTAAAACACAATATGGTGCAACTTCTTATTAGCAGTGGACAGTTTGCAGGGCTTTCAAATGAAGATCCACAAGTACACTTGCAGACCTTCATTGAGCTTATTGATACATTCATTTCGACTGGGGTGACTCCAGATTATGTGAGGCTGACACTATTTCCCTATTCACTTTTGGGGGAAGCTAAAAGGTGGTTGAATGTAGGGCTCATCAATTCAATTACATCATGGGACAACTTAGCCAGAAAGTTCCTCATCAGATTCTTTCCATCAGGCAAGACTGTGAGACTTCGCAGTGAGATAGTGAGCTTCAAACAGAAGCCTGATAAAAACCTCTATCATGCTTGGGAATGCTTTAAGGCTTTTTTTCGAGATTGTCCACATCACCAACAGTCTAATGAGGTACTTGCTCATACTTTTTTAGAAGCTCTTGATCACAATACAATGATTTTGCTAGATTCAGCCGCAGGTGGTCAAGCGTTGGAGATAACTTATGATGAGATGTACACATTGCTGAACCGCATAGAACAAGGAAATCCAGAGTGGCATTCAGATTCTAGAAGTACTACAAAAAGAATTGTGGGTGTGTTGGAGGTGGAACAATTCACAGCCTTATCAGCTCAGGTTTTGGCACTACAGAATTTGATCAACACATCACTCAGCAGCATAAAATTAGGAGCAATACAACCTGCAGCCACAATCAATGTTATCCGACAAGCTACAGGTTGGTGTGAGGTATGCGGAAATAGTGGTCATGCAGCGGCCATATGTGCTTCAAATTCAAAATTTGTGATGTATGTAGGAAATGCTCAAAGGCCAAATTATGATAATGCCTACAACATGAAGTGGTAAATTCAGCCACCTAATCAGCCATGGACCATCTCACAGCCACAGGCCTAATCAAATTAGTTTACGAGCAACATGGAAGAGATGTTAAAACAAATCTTAGCTGGTCAAACACAATTGGTTATGGATCTAAACAGTCAAAAGGTGGAATTACAGAATCAAAAAGTGGCCCAGAGAAATTTAGAGTTGCAGGTTGGGCAGATACAACAAGCGTTAAATACCAGACCACAAGGTGGTTTTCCAGATGATATAGAAAATCCCAAGCAAGTCATGGCAATCACTTTATCTAGTGGTAAAGAGCTTCAAAGAGAACCTCCCATGGCAACAAAGGAGGTAGATGCTAAAGTGGTGACCCAAAAGGTGGATGAAGAAGTTTTTGAAAATTAAAGGAAGTCTGAGTACTTGAATGAAAAAGTTGTTGAACCAGAGAAGAAGAAGACACTACCATTGCCCATCCTTCAAAAGTACATAAAAGCGAAGAAAGATGTCTTGTTCAAAAAGTTCATTGACTCATGCAAAGAGCTTTATATTAACTTACTTTTTCTAGATGTTTTATAGAGTATCCCTAAGTATGCAAAGTACTTGAGGGATATAGTAGATAAAAAGGTAAAATTGTAAGAGGTAGGAGCTATAACACTCACTGATGACACAAAAAATCCCCAAGAAATTAAAAGATCAAGGGAAGTTTTCCATCCCTATTCAAATTAGGAGTAAAGAGGTTCATGAATTGAGTGATTTAGGGGCAAGTATAAATTTGATGACCCTAACTCTATTTGAAAAATAGGGCTTGGGAAAGCCTAGATTGACCACCGTGGTTTTGCAGCTAGCATACGGTTCCATGGCATATCCAGAAGGAATAATTGAGGATATCCTTATAAAGGTTAATAAATTTGTTATTCCTGCTGACTTTTTTGTTCTTAATTTTATGGCAGACGAACAGGTACCAATTATATTAGGGCATCCATTCTTAGAAACTGAAGGTGCTTTGATTGATGTTAGAGAAGGCACACTTAAGATGAGAGTAGATGATGAAGAGGTGGTATTTGATGTTTACAAGGTCTCCATTGAAAATCCCTTATATAAAGATTTATGCATGATCAATATATTGGAAAAAGATGAGTGTGGGGTGCCTAAGACACTAAAGACCTCTTTCGACTACCTGAATGAGCGGCCTAATATGAAACCACCGATTTCCAACATGCGAAAAGGTAAAAGAGGTCTGAAACGAATAAAAAAAATAGCTCTCAAAAGAGAGTAAAAGGGTGAAGAAATATGGTTGAGTTGATATAGGTCGTGCCGCGACGCTAAATCAGGCGCTGCTTGGAAGGCAACCCAAGTTGATTAGGTATGTTTTCTTTTCAAGTTTTTAGTTTTTAGTTCACGTAGTTTTTTTTTTTGGTTGAGTCATAGGATAATGGGAAGTTTGAGTACCATAAACTTGAGCTTGGAGCATGGAAAAAACTGAGTGTGGGGTCTTATGGATCTCTTTTATGTGAAGATGCTACTAGCTAGTCCTAGAGGCCTCAATGAGTATTTCTATCTCTTACTTTTAAGTTTACTTTGGGGACAAAGTAGATTTTTAAGTGTGGGGTGGGGAAATTTCCAAATTTTGGCTCAATTTAAAAAAAGTTTTGTTAGGAATAAGTGAGATATTCTTGTTAGTGCTATTTTTGATTATATAGTGAAAGTGGGTTTGTTTGTAAAAGTATGTTGAATGAGTGAATTGCTACTTTTGAGACTCTTAGGATCATTTTTGTGACTCTTGTACTTGTTGGCTTAATTTTGAATTTATGCTATTGTTTGGTTGGGAGTCTATGATGATCCTATTGAGTTGAGCATGTGCCATGTGTTAAGAGGTATTTTGTATATTCCTTGTTACATGTGATGTCTAGAATTTGCTAGTTGTGTGTGTGAAGCAAAATAAAGAATGTGGGTTTAGGAGACAATTTAGGCATTTCTTTGATAGCCTTGTTTTACCTACCTTTGTGCATTATCCTATTTAACCCCCATTTAGCCTTTAGCCTTTTTCTTTGGTAGCCTCATAAGTAGCCTAACCCCTTTCTTTGATAGACCAACTTGATCCAAAAAGCTCCTAAGTGCTTTAATGAAAGTTGAATTAGTGAGGACTAGGAGAAATTGAAGAAGAAGAAAAAGGTGAAATTGATGCCCCAAGGTAAGAGTTATTGGTGTATAATTGATGTGTAGTGGATGGTTGTGATATAATTCATGCTAAAAATATTTCCAAGATTGTGAAAAAAAATATAAACATTAATTCTTGTGGTAGTAAACTATGTGTCCACCAAGTGTTTGTGAAATGCTTAAAAGAAGTGGGGCAAAAACAAAAGGTAGGGGTAGACAAAAAGTGTAATTTTATTGTTGGATATTGTTTTTAATTGTAAAAAATAATGTATTAAAGCACTTGGAGAGGTTAGTCACTATTTATAAATAGTTCCTACCCGTCTTTTAGCCTACAGTACAGCGCGAAAAAATCTTATTTGATTCTAAGCTTTACTTTCGACTATTAGTAGAGCATTACACTAAGGGAAAGCCTATGGTTCATTGTGTGTAACTTGTGAATTCTTTGTGAGAGTGAGCGTAATTTGATTCTTGTACCCATTATGTTATAAATTGCATTATTGTGAGTAATTATGGAGATCTCTCTTGTTCTGAGGGTACATGTTTGATGAATATGGGTGATTTGTAAGATGTTCTTGATTGAGAAATATGCATGAGTTTTCCAATTAGGTGAGTCAATTCTTGAGGTTAAGATATTTTGAAGTAGTGTTCTTGAGCTTTCAATTGTGTAAATAATGTGCTTTGGGTAGAAACTTGAATTCCGTGTAGTCATTGTAGTACTAGCTTAAGTGTCTTTATTTTAGTAGAATTGTAGTGTCACCTCATATTTTATGCTTAGAGTAAAGAGTTGTTCGAGGACGAACAAGGATTTAAGTGTGGGGTGATGATCTGAGGTGGTTTTATATACTTTTGTATTATTATTCTAGCTTATTTTGCCTTGTTTAGAGAGAAATTCGTGTGCTTTATATGTTCATATTGATATAAATAAGTATTTAAGTGTCCAAGTATATGATTACAATGTCCAAAGTATTTTTCAAACATGTTTGTATTTAATTGAGTTATTTAGAGTTGAACCCGAAAAACTAGTTTACTAGCTTGAGCTTAGTGTGTGTCTAGTTGGTCTCGGTGGATTCTAATATGATTAATTTATTTCAAATACTTTAATTATGTAATTATGAGTGGAATAACTTATTTGTAATGTACAAAGTTTAATTTGATTAAGTCAAGAGTCGGAATAATAAGTTGAAGATCATTGCGAATTTGTCTTATCTTAACTCTTGTTTCGATTTGTTGTTGAGAATATTGTGTTGTTTTAATCTTGAATATGTGGTGTATGATATTGTAGGAGGCTTGGTGAAATAAATACGGTGATATATTGATGATAAAAAGGCTCATAATTCATGAAAAATACACTACAAAAGACATTGACAAAGCATAGGACGTTCCACACATAACAAAATTTTTGAAAGCAAATTCCAATGAGACGACATGAAGTCAACGCATCGCATCGACGTACCAATGCGTTGAGCGAAGTTTCGCATTGCTAAAATTATGTTGGGTCAACTGTAAATAAGGGTGTTAAGTGGATCGGGTCGGGTCAACCCAGAACCGACCCATGATAGTTAACCGGGTTGGTGGGCTGAATCGGGCCAATTTGGGGTTAGTGGGCCGGTCCGGGTTCAGGTTTAACAGTAAAAAATTTAAAAACAACCCTGACCCAGCCCACTTAATCCAACCCGGTTAAACCCACCTGAACCCGATCAAATCCGGTTAAAAAATTGGTCAAATTCGGTTAAAAAACCTGTCAAACCCGTTTAAAAACAAAAAAAAAATCCAATATACACTATATACACTAAAATTATATACACTAAATACACTATATATACTCTAATATACGCTTTATATTTTTAAATAAATATATACACAATTACATATATATACGTACCATTTAATAAATACGACTGTACGTACTATTTTAAATAAAACATATATTACAATGGTACAATATATATATACACTACAATATATATATATATATATATATATATATAGTTATAGTTATATACTAATTTATAAAACATATACACATTTATACGTTAAATATATACGTTTATAGAAGATACATAATCATATACGCACCATTCAATATGTATGTACTACTTTAAATAAAACATATACTACAATATTCATATATATAGTTATATACTAATTTATAAAATATATACACATGTATACGTTAAATATATACATCTATAGAAGATATGTACACATATATACGCACCATTCAATATATATGTACTACTTTAAATAAAATATATACTACAATATATATATATATATATATATAGTTATATAATTATACACTAATTTATAAAATATATACACATGTATACGTTAAATATATACGTCTATAGAAGATACATACACATATATACGTACCATTCAATATATATGTACTACTTTAAATAAAACATATACTACAATATATAAATACTACAAGTCTACAATATATATATATAGTTATGTACTAATTTATAAAACATATACACATGTATATATTAAATATATACGTCTATAGAAGATATATACACATATATACGCACCATTCAATGTATATGTACAACTTTAAATATAAAATATACTACAATATATAAACATTACAATATATATATATATAGATATATATATATAGTTATATAGTTATATAATAATTTATAAAACATATACACATGTCTACATTAAATATACACGTCTATAGAAGATATATACACAAATATACGCATCATTCAATATATATGTACTACTTTAAGTAAATCATATACTACAATATAAATATATAGTTATATAATAATTAATATAACATATACAAATGTATCTATTAAATAGATACGTCTATAGAAAATATATACAGATATAGACTACAGTATATATAGTTATATACTAAATTATAAAACATATACACATGTATACATTTAATAACACGTCTATAGAAGATATATACACAAATATACGCACCATTCAATATATATGTACTACTTTAAGTAAAACATATACTTCATTATATACATAGTTATATACTAATTTATATAACATATACACATCTTTACATTAAATATATATATCAATAGAAGATATATACACATATATAATACAATATATATAGTTATATACTGATTTATAAGACATATACACATGTATACATTAAATATACACGTTTATAAAAAATATATACACAAATATACGCATCATTTAATATATATGTACTACTTTAAGTAAAACATATACTACAATATATATATAGTTATATTCTAATTTATATAACATATACACATGTATTCATTAAATATATACGTCTATAGAAGATATATACATATATATACTACAGTATATATAGTTATATATAATTTATAAAACATATACAAATGTATACATTTAATATACACGTCTATAGAACATATATACACAAATATACGCACCATTCAATATATATGTACTACTTTAAGTAAAACATATACTTCATTATATATATAGTTATATACTAATTTATATAACATCATCACATGTTTACATTAAATATATACGTCTATAGAAGATATATACACATATATAATACAATATATATAGTTATATACTAATTTATAAAACATATACACATGTATACATTAGATATACACGTCTATAGAAAATATATACACAAATATACGCATCATTTAATATATATGTACTACTTTAAGTAAAACATATACTACAATATATATATAGTTATATACTAATTTATAAAATATATACACATGTATACATTAAATATATACATCTATAGAAGATATATACACATATATACTACAATATATATAGTTATATACTAATTTATAAAACATATAAACATGTATACATTTAATATACACTTCTATAGAAGATATATACACAAATATACGCACCATTCAATATATATGTACTACTTTAAGTAAAACACATACTTCATTATATATATAGTTATATACTAATTTATATAACATCTACACATGTTTACATTAAATATATACGTCTATAGAAGATATATACACATATATGATACAATATATATAGTTATATACTAATTTATAAAACATATACACATGTATACATTAAATATACACGTCTATAGAAAATATATACACAAATATACGCATCATTTAATATATATGTACTACTTTAAGTAAAACATATACTACAATATATATATAGTTATATACTAATTTATAAAATATATACACATGTATACATTAAATATATACATCTATAGAAGAAATATACACATATATACTACAATATATATGGTTATATACTAATTTATAAAGCATATACACATGTGTACATTAAATATACACGTCTATAGAAGATATATACACAAATATACGCACCATTCAATATATATGTACTACTTTAAGTAAAACATATACTACAATATATATATATATATATAGAGAGAGAGAGAGAGATATACTACGATATATATAGTTATATACTAATTTATAAAATATATACACATCCATACATTAAATATACACGTCTATAGAAGATATATACACAAATATACGCACCATTCAATATATATGTACTACTTTAAGTAAAACATATACTACTATATATGTATATACTACAATATAAATATAGTTATATACTAATTTATAAAATATATACACATGTATACATTAAATATATACGTCTATAAAAGATATATACACATATATACTACAATATATATAGTTATATACTAATTTTAATAACATATTCACTTGTATACATTAAATATACACGTCTATAGAAGATATACTCACAAATATATGCATAATTCAATATATATGTACTACTTTAAGTGAAACATATACTACAATATATGTATATACTACAATATATATATAGTTATATCCTAATTTATAAAATATATACACATGTATACATTAAATATACACATCCATTGAAGATATATACTCAAATATACGCACCATTCAATATATATGTACTACTTTAAGTAAAGCATATACTACAATATATATATACACTACAACATATATATAGTTATATACTAATATATATAACATATACACATGTATACATTAAATATAATCGTCTATAGAGGATATATACACATATATACTACAATATATATAGTTATATACTAATTTATAAAGCATATACACATGTATGTATTAAATATACACGTGTATAGAAGATATATATACAAATATACGCACCATTCAATATATATGTACTACTTTAAGTAAAACATTTACTACAATATATATATAGTTATATCCTAATTTATAAAACATATACACATGTATACATTAAATATACATGTCTATAAAAGATACATACACAAATATATGCACCATTCAATGTATATGTACTACTTTAGGTAAAACTTATACTATAATATATGTATATACTACAATATATATATAGTTATATAGTAATTTATAAAACATATACTCATATATACGTTAAATATATACATCTATAGAAGATATATACACATATATACGCACCATTCAATGTATATGTACAACTTTAAATATAAAATATACTACAATATATAAACATTACAATATATATATATATATATATATATATATATAGTTATATACTAATTTATAAAACATATACACATGTATACGTTAAATAAATACGTCTATAGAAGATATATACACATATATACGCACCATTCAATATATATGTACTACTTTAAATAAAATATACTACCATATATATATACTACAATATATATACATATATATATAGTTATATACTAATTTATAAAATATATACACATGTATACGTTAAATATATACGTCTATAGAAGATATATACACATATATACGCACTATTCAATATATATGTACTAATTTAAATAAAATATACTACAATATATTTACACTAATATATATGCACACACTATATATATAGTTATATACTAATTTATAAAACATATACACACGTATACGTTAAATATATACTACTTTTGAAGATATATACACACATATACGTACCATTCATTATATGTACTACTTTAAATAACATATACTACAATATATATACACTACAATATACACACACACTATATGTATAGCTATATACTAATTTATAAAATATATACACATGTATACGTTAAATATATACGTCTTTAGAATATATATACACATATATACATACCATTCAATATATATGTACTACTTTAAATAAAATATACTACAATATATATATACTACAATATATAATTATATATATAGTTATATATTAATTTATAAAACATATACAGATGTATACGTTAAATATATACATCTATAGAAGATATATATACACATATATAAATTAATAATACTTGGTAGTAAATTAATAATATATTAAAACTAAGTTATAATTAAATCCATTTTTAAAAAAAAAAATTAACCGGGCCGGGCCAGGCTGGTTAACCGGTGACACTAACCGGGCTTGGTCCGAGCCGGATTAACCAGGCTCAAATCAATAAAAAACCCGGCCCGAACCCGATATCCTAAAGTCGTAGGGCTTATTGGACCGGGTCAAATCTGGCCCGTTTTGTAAGTGGGCTGGGCTGAACCGGGCGTTTAACCGGCTTAACTGTAAAGCAGCGACAACAACTTGGGGCATTTGTCCTATTTTAAATACAAATTGTAGGGCACACATTACTAGACATGTCGGAATCTTGCAAATCATTAAACATATTCTAATCCTACATGGAATTGGAGGAAATAATATACACGGACAGCTGGACAACATTATTATTATTCTTGGAACAATATTAATTGGAGAGGGATATATTATATTTTATATATATATACTCTCTCCGTCCCAAATTATGTGTCATCATTTTCTTTTTTGTCCGTCCCAAAATAAGTGTCGCCTTTTCTTATTAGGCAACTTTTTAAAGACAAAATTATCCTTTTATCCTTATTGGTCCCACTTAATTAAAAAAAAGATATTGACACATTTTTTGATAAAGGATAATTTGGTAAACTTTACCAAGTTTTTCCTTTTTTCTTAAACTCCGTGCCCGGTCAAATGGCGACACATAAAATGGGACGGAGGGAGTATTACCTTGGGGACAAGAGGAAGAATTAATATAGACTTGGGACGACTTGGATAATTTCGGAGGCTGCTACTTCTATTTTTAGGTTTTAATATTTTTATTTAGTCTTTAATTTTTCATATCATGTATTCAATTATTTCGATCGTGATTATGAATATTACTGACTAAAAAAATCCCCTTTCCGGAGTTAAAACCAAGAACATGAGTATTATTATTTTGGATTAATTTCGTTAATTTTGCTTATCATATTTGGTTGTTTGTTTATTCTTATTTTAATTACTTTATGGATTGATCACCCATGAAATACATATATTGTCGACCTTTTGATCTCGGGGGAGGAAAGAGGGAGATAGAACATGGGAATAAACAAAGTTTGAGTTTTTATTCTTTTATAAAATAAAGAATTAACTTAGCATCTAGGATAGGGATGTACTTAGATGCCTTACTTGATTCATACGTAGGATGATAGCTATAATTAACTTAATTATATTATTACATCCCCGCTCAACGATGTAGGTGTAATGTCCAAATTAGGTAAAAGATTATAGGTTGGGAAACCCTTATCATGCAATTAAACCTACGAATCAACAACCAAGATAAGCAAATTAACGGATTAATTTCAATAATATAGTATAATTGTTCGAAGTGCTTTAACCCAGGGCTTTAATCCATTGATTGTTTCAAGTATTTTATTTTACGCATTCTTTACATTATTTTTAGTTTACAAAATTCAAAACTTTTTTTTTGTTACTTTTGCACTAAATTAATCTAGACTGTGAACTAAAATTAAATCGTTGTCAATTTAAATCTCGGTGGGATCGATACTCGGCTTTCTTGAAGGCTACTAAATTACTTGATAAGACGATATACACTTGTATGTGCGTTCTGGCGTTGTCATTCACAAGATTGACTCCAAAGAAGGTTAAGTTTTTGTGGTCCGATACTTGTGAGGGTAGTTTTGAGAAGTTGAAGGATAAGTTGACTTCTATGCCAATTTTGACCCTGCCCAAGGGTATTGATGGTTTTTTTTATATTGTGATGTGTCCCGTGTGGGATTCGGATATGTGTTAATGCAGCATGATAAGGTTGTGGCCTATGCTTCTAGGCAGTTTAAGGTTCATAAAAGGAACTATCTGACTCATAATCTAGAGTTGGCGGCTGTAATTTTTTCTTTGAAGATTTGGCACCCTTATCTGTATGGGGTGCATGTGGATATATATTCAGATCATAAGATCTTGTAGTATGTGTTCAATCAGAAGGTGTTGAATCTCAAGAAAAGAAGGTGTCTTGAATTTCTTAAGGATTATGATATGAGTCTTTACTACCCTCCAGGTAAAACTAATATTGTTGTTGATGCTCTTAGAAGGTTATCTATGGGGATTTTATCCCATGTTTATGAGTATGAAAAAGTATTAGTGAAGGACATTCATAGATTGGCTAACTAGGGAGTTCATCTTTTGAACTCTGGAGATGAAGGAGTTATTATTTAGGAAATGATCAAATCATCTCTTGGTGTTGAGGTGAAGGACAAGTAGGTTTTGGATCCCATACTTATGAATATTAAGGGCGATGTGAGAAGTAGGTGAGTCCTCCATTAATACACAATATCTCATTACCAACTTATAATAATTCATTATTCGATATATACTACTTCTACTCACTATCCAACTCTAGCAAGAGCTACACCGCTTTACAAGTGATTAGTATCGAAGAATCATAACCGACATCCCAAGAACAACGCCACAAATTCAAAGCATATACAGATGTAATCATATAAAAGCATCATCACACATAAACATAGATATACATTCTTACCATACATAACATCATTATGTCCTCCGGACTTAACAGGTATCATTATAACATCAATATATCCTCCAAAATCACCTGGCATCATCATATCATCAATATATCCTCCGAATTTATTGGACATCATCACATCATCATTATATCCTCCGTACTTACCAAACATCATCATATCATCAATGTATCCTCCAGACTTACGGGGCATCATCATAATGTCAATATATCCTCTGGACTTACCGGGTATTATCATAACATCAATATATTCTCCGAACTTACCGGGCATCATCATAATGTCAATATATCCTTGGGACTTACCGGGCATCATCATAACATCAATATATATATATATACACGTTAATCCAATCAATAATAAGTACAAGCCCCATGAGGGATAGGGTGAAGAAGAAGTAAGGAAAGACTTGCCATCATACTTCATCATTTATTATCAACACAAAATATTACAAGGATCATGGAAAAGTATATTCATATGATATGAACAGTCAACATTTTACCAAGCTTAACATAATCATTGGCATTTTTAATACAAGCCATAGTTCTACTTTCTAGAGCTCCTTTTTATTAGCATAATTCACATTATTAGCACAAGAAATTTTTTAGCATCACATTAGTTTAGTTTCCGTACTTGAACATAATATGAGTAATAACATAATTCAAGGCTCATATGGTAATTCAGTCAATGAAGTAAGTGATAGCATACTCGTGTGTTTAATCTATAAGATAATTCATTGCTATTCAAGCATTACTAATAATCTATAAACCAAGCATGCACATCATTTACAATATCAAACATCATGAATAAACCATTTACTAGGGTTATCCATCACATTACCATAGGCATATCCTAAGCATTTAACAAACATCTAGGTCGCTAATGAAACTACATAGTCCAAACTTGAGGTGGGTCAAGTTTCACTTCTAATAACCCAAATTCCTCTTCAAGGATAAATTCTACCCGGGACTAAGCTAAGCCATCTAAGTTATGTGTTAGAGGTTTGTTATTCCTCACTAGTTTTATGGTATAATTCTTTCTCAAGTAATACCCTTAATTAATCTAAGCTACTAGCACAATTCTCACAACTAAGGTCAAGTTACTATTCTATATGAGTGACAAGGTCACTCCCATCTTACTAGAGCAACAAGAGCACTATCATGCTATTCATGAGATAACAACTCCAGCTAACCAAGGGTCTAGGCTACAAGTCAAGCATCACATTTTATGAGTTTAATAGCCTAAGTGTCTCAACTAATCTCAACACTACCATCTACAACTTCAACACCTAAAACCCCACCCAATCTTATCAATATATCAAAGTCATATTATAATAAAGATTAATCTAACAATAAGTAAGCCTAACCTACCTCAAACCTAAATATAGCTCACGAACCAACAATCTTCGCTTTTTCTTTCCTCGAAGTTTTAATGATCTAAACTATCAAAAACACAATCTATGCATTATTATGAGAATATCAATACCTATATTTCATCATTGTGCTTCGCATCCAAAATGACATAAAAACCCCCAATTGGGCCTCACTTATGAAAAATTAAGTTTTTGAGACCAACCTAATGTTTAAATACCACTAGGGAGATATATCCCTCAATATATTAGTGTAAATAAATCATATTTGGTATAAAAATCAAGCCTCAAGCCATTTAGGGTTTCAGGTCCAATAATCAAGAATTCACACTAAAAATGAAGGATTCTGAAACACCATGTGTTCTAGTCCTTAGAAAATTTCCTGGGTTTTGAGTCTTCTGTTGATCATGCGACTCACTATACGAGACTTATGGTGAGATTATGGGTTAGGGGAGCCATCTCGTAAGTCTGCCAGTGTTTGGTGGGTGAATTTTTGGTGTGATTACAGTTTGGTGGGTACGAGTCGTATGGTTGGTGATGGGTCAGTTGGTTGATCCTTCAATTAATCTAAAATATTGTAACTTAACTTGGATTTGAGTACAAGTGGATTATCATGAGTCGTGAGGATATGGTACGAGTGGTATAGTCCAATTGGTATGTTAGACAGTGTCCAACCCCTCTTAATTCTATTATGGGTATGGGTTAAGGTTACTTGTCATATGCTTGGGTACGATTTTCTCTTGGTGGTCGTATATTAGAAAGTATTGGGGTCCAAGTGGCTACCTAGGATATGATTGGTGAGTACCAATCATATGTTAGGGTACAGTTTGGGTGGGGTAGTCGTACCTACCTGCGTGAATTATTTTGCAGTTTAAGTTGGGGGTATTCTGGATATTTCCCCTCTTAACCCATCATGAACCCATGACCTAAAACAATATTGGGACTTTAGTTAATCTATTATTCTAATCTTAAATACTCAAAAAATCTCTCAAATCTCTCTCAAGCTCTTGGGTTAAGTAAAGGCTAGGGTTTCCTTCAAGGTGATCAATTAAGGCTTAAAAGGGTGATTTCTCTCCGTCCTCTTTGTAATCTAAGGCATTTTACTCCTCTCTCATTGTTAGTTCAATTAAAGCCATGTTTTATGAATGATTTTCATAGCATAATTGTGATAATGTTATGGGTTTTGAAATATAAGTTGGGTTTTTTGGTTGTTCTAGGTTTGATAATGTTTTCCCATGTTTTACTTATAGTTTTCCATATTATAATGTTGGTTTGAATAGCGTGGAACTCATGGTAATGGTAAATGGGTTTAGGGGTACTTTAGATTCCCCAAATTGCTTGGTTTTGGTTTTGGAAAATATATGCCCTCAACATGTTTGTTAAAATGCCCATGAGAATGGTTTTGTCAGATTGTATGACTTTTCTTGAAACAATTGCATTGTATAATTTGGTAATGGAACCTAAATTGGTTAAATGGTTTTAATGCTAAATGGTTAAGCTTTTTCGACCATGGCTTTGATTTAAAACCTTATGGGATACCTGGGAATCCCCCAAATGAATCTAATAATAGAACCTACAAAAAATATGGAAATCCCCCAAGTGTTGTCTAGTACATTGCTTGAAAGCTATAATCGGTATGACGATACCAATTCTTATAGCCTTGGTTAATAAAATATGGAATTGGAGGTTTGGTTGTGTGCTAATGGTTTTAATTGGGCAATAATACCGGGTTGTTAGCTAACCGTGAAGGTGTGAGTCTAATGGACGGACATAGAAAACTCATGTTTACTGACCTGAGGATTGGTCATGGAGACCATATACTTGTTAGTTATACAGAAATCCCCTGAGTTATACTTGTATATATGTATCACGGAGGGTGAAGGGTACACGGGAATCCCCTGCTCCTATGATATCTCCGGTATGTACGGCTACACACACTGGGGCCCATTTATGGGGTAACATTGGACCCATATATCTTGTGAGTAGTTCTAGAATGGTTAAGCTACACAAATCTAGGTTAATGGTTTTCAATATATGCTAATGTCGGTTCCCTTCTAGGCATGGATTATATTTATATATATATATATATATGCATGGATGTGAATACATATGGTTATTTACTTTATTTTAAATATTGGCATTATTTTACCCTTATCTGTAGTGCTTGGTAGTATTCACCCGCTAAACTGCCTTCAGGTGCTATATCCCAACGCAATTCAAGAACTGACCATACTAGTCCTCCTGCTTAATGATCAGATTCGGGAATAATTTTGAGATAGATTGAAGTGGTGAGCTTTCATACTCCGAAAGGCTCTATTTTATGTTATGGTCTTTTCTTCAAACTTTAGTTATTTCTTAGATTTTGGTTTTGGCTATGGTTGGGGGCATGTCCCAATCGGCTACTATTTTACTTTCGAAAAAATGCTTTGTGAGACTACTATGGGTTGGTATGGGCGGTGTTGGCATTGGTGTCAGCCTTTGCATTGGTATTGGTATTATGGCTGATACCAATTGACTATATTTGATATATGATTGTTCCCTTTTGATATGTTATATATATATATGTTCAGAATTCATTTGACTTAAGGTGTAGGGCGGTTATGGTTGGTTATTGGGGGAGGTCTTCGGTCCTGATTGGGCTTGAGGCACCCGACACAACTAGGCCCTAATTTGGGTCATGTTAGATTTGTATCAAAGTATTTCTAAAGTTGTCTCCCATGAATGGAGTGATGCAGTTTGGTAAGAATGGGAAGCTCAGCCCCTAGTATGTCGGTCCTTACTTGGTCTTGAGAAGGGTTGGTAAGGTTGCATATGAGTTGGAGTTGTCTTCTAGCTTGAGCTCCATTCACCCAGTATTCTATGTTTCTATATTGAGAAAGTCTATGGGTGATTCGTCCAAAATCATGCCTATTAGAGTTACAGGTATCTCATACTATTTATCTTATGAGGAGGTCTCAATTGAGATCTTCGATCGACAGGTTTATTGGTTGCGGACCAAGGATGTAGCTTTGGTTAAGGGTCTATGGATGAACCACAAGGTTGCAGAAGCTACTTGGGAAGCATAAAAGGGCATAAAGTCCAAGTATCCATTCTTGTTTTCTACTCTGGGGATTCATGCAGAAGGTATATGTTCTTCATCACATCTTTGTTTTCTAACTTAGCTAAGGGAAATATTGATTCCTTGCATTTTTGTTTTCTAACTTAGTTAAAGGTCAAAATAGGGGTGTGGAGGTTTAAATCATGCTTGTACTGCCTTGGTCATAATTTGAGGATGAATGATCCAAGTAGGGAAGAATTGAAACACTCTATGTTCTAGTCCTTGGAAAATTTCCTGGGTTTTGAGTCTTTTACTGATCATATGACTCACCATAGGAGCCGTATGGTGAGAGTACGAGTTAGGTGACCTATCTCGTATATTGGCCAGGGTTTGGTGGGTGAGTTTCTAGTGTGGTTATTGTTTGGTGGGTACGAGTCGTATGGTTGGTGACGGGTCAGTTGGTTGATCCTTCACTTAATCTAAAATTTGTTAACATAACTCTGATCTAAGTACGAGTGTCTCATCATGAGTCGTGAGGATAGGGTACGGGTGGTATAGTCCAACTCGTATGTTGGATAGCATTCAACCCCTCTTGATTCTATTATGGGTATGGGTTAAGGGTACTTTAGTTATGCTTGGGTATGAGTTGCTCTTGGTGGTTGTATATTGGATAGTGATGGAGTCCATCTGGCTGGCTACCCCTCGTATGTTAGGGTACGATTAGGTAGGGTAGTCGTACCCACCTGCAGGAATTTTTTTACAGTTTAAGTTGGGGGTATTCTTGACATTTCCCCTCTTAACCCATCATGAACCCACAAACTAAAACACTATTGGGACTTCATTTACCCTATTATTTTAATATTAAACACTCAAAAACTCTCTCAAATATCTCTCAAGATCATGGGTTAAGCAAAGGTTAGGATTTCCTTCAAAGAGGTCAATTAAGGCTCTAAAGGGTGACTCTTCATCATCTTCTTAATCTAAGGCATGTTACTTCTCCCTTATTGTTAGTTCAATTAAAGCCATGTTTTATGAATGGTTTTCATGGCATAATTGTGAGAATGTTTTGGGTTTTGAAATATATGTTGGGGGTTTTGATTATTCTTGGTTGGATAATGTTTTCCCATGTTTTAATTATTGTTTTTCATATTATAATGTTGGTTTGAACATCATAGAATGCATGGTAATGGTAAATGGGTTTAAGGGTACTTTGGATTCCCTAAATTTCTTGGTTTTTATTTTGGTAACTATATGCCCTCAACATGTTTGTTAAAATACCCATGAGACTGGTTTTGTCACATGGTATGACTTTTATTGAAACTATTGCATTGTATAATTTAGTAATGGAACCTAAATTTGTTAAATGGTTTTAATGGCTAAATAGTAAGTCCTTGGTGGCCATGGATTTGATTTAAAACCTTGTGGGGTACACGGGAATCCCCCAAGTAAATCTAATAATCGAACATACAGGGTACATGGGAACCCCCTAAATATTGGCTAAGGACATTGCTTGCAAGATATAGTTGGTATGCTGATACCACTTCTTATAGCCTTGGTTAATAATACATGGAATTGGAGGTTTGTTTGTGTGCTAATAGTTTTAATTCAGCAATAATGGTGGGTTGTGATAGCTAATTGTGAAGGTATGAGTCCAATGGACGAACACCAGAAACTTATGTTTGCTGACATGACGATTGGTCATGGCAACCATATACTTATGGTTTACAGAGGAATTCCTAAGATATACTTGTATATATGTACCATAAAAGGGTGAAAGGTACACACAACTTCTATGATATCTCTGGTACATGCGGCTATATGCACTAGGGCCTGTTTAGGGGGTTACACTGGACTCATATAGACCGTGGGTGGTTCTAGGATGGTTAAGCTACACAAACCCATGTTAAGGGTTTTAAATGCATCCTTGAATAGATTTTCTTCCCGACTTGGATTATATATACATATATATATATATATATTTGTGTGTATGTGTGTGTATGTATGTATGGATGTGAATGGATATGGTTATTTACTTGGTTTTAAACATTAGCATTATCTTACCCTTATTCTGAGTGCATACTAGTGTTCACCTGTTATCCCGTCTTTGGGCGTTGTATCCCTACGCAATGCAGGAACTGACCATACTACTCTTTCTGCTCAGTGATCAAATTCAGAAATAACTTAGAGTTGGATTGAAGTAGTGAACTTCCATACTCTGAAAGGTTCTATTTCATGTTATGGTCTTGTCTTCATACTTTGGTTATTTCTTACCCTTTGGTTTTGGCTATGGTCGGGGGCATGTTCCGATCGGATACTATTTTACTTTTGGATAGAGACTTTGTGAGACTATTATGGGTTGGTATGGGTAGTGTCGACACTGGTTTCAGCCTTGGTATTGGTATTATGGTTGATACTTGTTGATTGTATTTGATTTATGATTGTTCCTTTTTTATGTTATAATATATTTTCGGTATTAATCTGACTTAAGGTGTAGGGTGGTTATGGTTGGGTATTAAGAGTGGTCTCCGATACTGGTTCGGCTTGAGGTACTCAACACGACTAGGCCCTTGTTTGGGTCGTGTCAGAGTCATACCTTAGATTCAATGTTAATCGCGAATATACAAGTTATTCAAGCTCCCAATCAACACCCAAGACTCAATTTGGGGACTACACACTCTATTAGGGTTTATGGGATTCAAGACAATAGAGAAATGGCCAAATGTTGGATAAAAGAGCATTTAAACAACCTTTCCCAGGTCCTCAAATTGGGAGATCGTTAACACACACGATTTGAGATTGCGACATCGCAATCGTTATGAAGCCTCCATGATTGTGGTACATTTTTGGCCCTAAATGACAGCTGAAACTTAGAATTTTTTCCAAGTTTTGGCCAATGCCTCGGGATGCATCCAAAGTCCAATATGAGCAAACAAAATATGTAACCACACTAAGTTTGACATTTTCGGTACATTGGCGAAGTTGAATTTTCCATTCGATGTTGTTTTGACCAAATATGGACCCTACACCTAAATTTCAAATTTATCAACTTTTTGACCAATAGGTCGAAAGGAGTTCGGGTGCAGCGGGACCCGAACCAAAGGTCTACCCAACCTAAAATCAATTTTTCAGAGCTACTTGCATAGTTTGAATTTGCACCTGATATTGTTTTCTTAAAGTTTTTGCTCGGTGGTCATTTGAAACTACTAAAGACTTTTAAATAGGGAAATAGTTTTAAAAATCAAACGAACTACCCGGTAACGAAAGTATCAGTTCCAGAAAGTCATAAATGACTTGGGGTAGCTATGGATAAAACTCTAATGGCAAAAATAAGTAGAATCACGAGAAATGACTTGAAGGGTCATTACAAGTATATAGTTTTCTTTTCACTTTTGTCGTTCATTTTAGAAAATCTTGGGTACACATGTGAACCTTAGCACCACTTTCCACCCTCAAATGGATAGGCAAGCAGAGCGTCCTATTCAAAATTTGAAGGATATGCTAAAGGCCTATGTGATTGATTTTAAAGGTATTTGGGTTGACCATTTACCTCTTATTAAGTTTGAGTATCATAATAGTTATCATTTGACCATTCGGATAGCTCCTTTTGATGCTCTTTATGGTAGAAGGTGTAGGTCTCTTATTAGATAGTTTAAGGTTGGTGAGACTGGGTTGTTTGGTCCTAACATAGTTCACAAGCCACAGAAATGGTAAAAGTAATTAGAGAAAGACTTAATACTACTCAAAGTCGCCAAATGTCTTATGCGAATGTGAGGTGAAGAGAATTGGAGTTTGAAGTAAATGATTGGGTATTCCAAAAGGTGTCTCATATGAAAGGAGCTGTGAGATTTGGGAAGAAAGAAAAACTCAGTCCTCGTTATATTGGTCTATACCATATTTTAAGGAGAATTGGGAACGTTGCTTATGAGTTGGAATTGCCTACAAGTTTGGGTTCTAATCATCCAATGTTCTATGTGTCCATGTTGAAAGTGTGTGGGTGATCCATCCTTGATAGTGCCTATTGAGGATGTTGGTGTTACATATTCCTTTTCTTATGAGAAAGTCTCGATTGAGATTTTGGATAGGCAAGTTCGTAGATTGAGGATCAAGGATATAGCTTCCATGAAGGTCCTTTAGAGAAACCAAAAGGTAGAAGAGGCTACATGGTAAGTTCAAGAAGATATGAAGACTAAATATCCATTCTTCTTCCCCAGGTTGGATGAAAGTGCTTAAGGTATATGTTTCATTTTCCTATTGTCATTTTCTTAGTTTGTCAATTTATTCTAGTGCATTCTTGCTATTCTCATGCTAAAAGTATCCTAACTCATCATTCGGGGATGAATGATCTTAAGGGGGATAATTAGAGACCCTCAAATTTTGATCAATTTATTTTGACCTTTCCATGTTTGTAATCTCAATTTCTGACTTAAATTGTGTTTGGAGATGTTAAAAGAGTGATCCGAGAAAGTTTTAGAATATTTGTAAAGGGTTCGGGGTCATTTTGCGACCCCAATGCAGTGAAGGTTTGTGATATCACCACGTCTTGGAGGTTACCCTCTACGATATTGGCGTGGCACTAAGGATAACCTCTATGATATTGGCGTACCATGCCAAGGAGAAAATTTTGTGTAATTTCGCTTTTATTCAATTGGGATAAGGGAATTTTGGTCTTTTTACCCCTTGTACGATTTTTAAACATAAAGTAGTCCCATTCCTACTAGTTTTCGAAGGACAAATACCTCTATTTCACTCTCAAATACAAAAACCAACAACATTCAAGGGTTTCACTGTGCATTCATTATCCAGGCTCCAATCTTCAAATTGATTATGAATTCTTGTGTATTTAAGGCATGTTTCTCTTCTCTATACTTTAATTTTACATAGTGGCATTTATTTGATGGATTTTTATGTTATTTGAATTGTTCATTTTGAAATTGGGTTGAGGGTTTTTTATTGTTATTGATTTAATTACTTATTTCGTGACTTAAATTGATTATCCATGCTTTTAATTGGTGTTTTGGGGGCTGAATTAGAGCTTGAATTAAATGGTTGGAATGGAGAACATGAATTTCTCCAAGTTGAATGAATTTTGACTTGAAATTGCATGAACCTCAACCTACTTTATTAATTTGATTCAAATTATGCAAAAATTGCATGATTTAACTTGTTTTTGAACTCAATGCATTTCCTTTATAGATAAATAGTTAATTAAATTTGCTTTGAAAGGCCTTGGTGGCCATGAATTGGATTGTATTAAAACGTGGGGAATCAATGTGGTTGTGTAAATTGACATGCCATTATGTTATTATTTCTTGAGTTACATGCTAGATCTCACTCCGCTAACCATCCTAGGACGGTACATTATTTCATAATATAGGGTTTGAAGACACTTCTTTTACCCTTGTGCAGCGTTAAGTGGATTAACACGTTTGTTGAGTAACTGTAAAGTGGTGAGCCTCCATTCCCCGGAAGGCCTTGTCATTTTCATATACATTTATTTGGAGTTAGTACTTTTGGATTTCAATGGTCATGGTTGGGGACACATCCTGGCCTATTTGGTATTCTGGTTTTTGAGGCTGTTGTGGACAAATATGGGTTGGATGGTTATTGTTTTGACACTTAGTTTAATCGAGTCATTTATCCATATTCTTATTACTGTTTAGTTGGCTTTGCACTGTTATTATGATTATTATTGTGCTCTTGAGGTTGGGTTAAGAGGGTGGTCTCTGGTCCTTGGTGGACTTGAGATTTTCGTCATGGACATGCCACGGTTCGGGTCGTGACGGTGCTCGATTTTTGGGGTGTGAGGAGAACAAATACCATAAAATTAGGAATTTGACCAAACCTTTATTATTTATGTTTTAATATTTACTATATTATTTATTATATTTAATATCATAAAAATAATAGAAAAGGTGAAAAGACAATATTTTCTATTGCGGAGACTATTAATGAAGGACAAAAAGTTCAAACAATATTTCTAAGGATCTTCACACTTTTAATATATTAGAGATTAGAAATTAGAAATTAGAGATACACTCACCTCCCATATCCTGACCTCCTCCCCCTCCAAAAAAAAGAAATTTTTTCTTTTTAATTTGCTTTTAGATTTTTTTTTTAAAAAAGATTCTGATCTCACCCCCTACCCTGACCACATCTCCTACAAAACTCTAACCCAAAAAAGCTTTTTTTTAAATTTGTTTTAAAAAAAAATTCAAACTTTTTTCTTACCTCACCTCCTACCACGACCCCCCCCCACCTATCAACCTCTCACCCCTGAAAAAATTAGATTTTCTAAAAAAATTTAAATTTTTTTCTTATCCTACCCCACCTTCTATGTAAGGCCCCAATTTTCTGAATCGGATCGCTACACGATGCCCATGATCTCGAGAGACCACAAGCTAACCCATGACTGCTATCTGTACCTGTATACTACAATATATGACGTAATAATGCAGAAAATATGAACAATAGGCCATAATGTTCAACTGAATAAAATATCTGACAAATCATAACATTCATATGGGGTAACGAATACCCAAAACAACTAAAATTTGATTCAAATCTAAAAGCCTCAAAATACTGTCTGAATATGGAGTTGAAGGAACATGTCTCCAACTAACTCTGTCCAGCAAAACTGAACTGAAATAATAAATGAAATAAAATAATATCGTCCTTGAATGGATGAGGACTCAATGCAACTCTGCGACTGGAATGCTACTGCTACTGCTGATCTGGAACTCGTGTCTGTGAACCTATGGTGTAGCCTAAAAGAAAGCACCATAGCGCAAATGCATCAGTACAACTGGGAGTACTAAGTATACGAGTGAGGTAGGTTAAATACAAGGGTTTACATGCATGAACGATGTTACTGACTGACTGATATGAACGTGAGAGTGAAAACATGCATACATAGTAACTGAGATCGTGATTACGTAATATCTAGCTCTGGACTCTAATACATGATCTACTGATATCTAGCATGACAAATACTGAAATTCTGATAACATAGATGACTGTGCCTGACAGTCCTGAATCAAATGGAACTATCTATGTTCCGTTTTGTAACTGAATAAACTGTATATAACAGTCCTAATATACAAAAATCTAAAAAACTATTTGAGTTCTTTTACTGAGACTGGGACTGAAACTGTGGGAGGTAGTTTTTTAACCGACATACCCCAACAACGCATATAGCTAAGTTGGGGTCGAATTTCTGCCCCAACTGGAAGGGTGTCAATACCGCGCCACTGGTAAGGACAACTGTGAGTTACCCTTAGCTTGAAGGTACTCAAAATGAGAACGGTGGGAACCCTAAACTAACAGATTAAAACACCTCATCAACCCTAATCTGATAGGATAAGATGTCTCAACCTACGCTGGCTACGTAGTTCTAGGACACAAGGATGATTACTAAGAATAACACCCTAATCTGGAAGGTGAGTTCCCATCTTTGGGTTCACTCGGTGCTAACTTCTACTCCCATCTGAAGAGACTGAACATGATTTAACTAATGATACATAGACTGAGTAACTGACTTCCTTTGACTGACGGAATAGTACTACTATCTGGGAATTAACTGAGATGATGAGATCTCTAAGGTTTCCTGAGTCACATGTCCGACTGAGTTCTATAGATCATGGCTTGACTGAGAATATTGTGATAACATGACATGGATCTAGGCACACAACTATATTTTTTGGGTACAAGTACCCCAGGACTCGATAGAAGGAAACTAATACACATGACTAACTTGATCGTAAGAGTAGAGTCCACAATTTACAATATCATAAGTAGGGGATTTCACACTAAGCATAGTTCTCAACATCTTATACATGGAAGGGAAATTCATAAAATATGTATATACTTTCATAGCTTCAATATCATTGTCAATCCATATCACAACAGCAACACATATCACTCACATTGAATTCATAGGAAATCATAAAACATAGAGCATGGACTTGTCATTTATGCACCATTAAATTATGGGACATGAATTCTATCATCCTAGGCATATTATCAAACACTTTGCATGCATTCTTTTAGATTAAGTGTGTTCATGAATTTCACCATATTAAGCCACATAAAGATCATGGGTTTTAACTAACAAACACATATACTTCATGAAAACACCTTTAGATATCATCTTGAAACTTAAAAAACAATCATCAATATGTACATGCTCATATCACAACAAGTCAATCGCAAAATAATATTTAAAACATGGTTCTTGAGCTTTATGAATGAAATGGATCCATAGATGAACATTACGCATACCTGACTCAAGGTTCTTGATGCTTTTTAACTTGAAGGATTTGAAATCCTTTGATTTTTATGAAGAAGATTGGGTTTTGTTCTTGGAGATTAAATTTAGAGAGAAACCCTAGTTTTTTTTTGTGAAATAATAATGAGCAAAAATGGCCGAATTCGGACTCATCTGGGTATATATAGGTGAGTGGTAAGTGACCAAAATATCCCTATTAAAATGTCCTAGAAATAAACTGAACATGACGCGTGACGATACGTGGACCAGAAATGGGGTTCACTGGATAAGAGTTGACGGCCTGGCTAACGGTCCATAAAAAATCTGACGGTCCATAAAAAATCTGATGGTCCATCAACTTATCTGTCAATCCTTATCCAGAATTTGGCCCTACTGCTTTGGCTGTGACAGTCAAAGTTGCAGTTCGTCACTTGTTTGGTGGTCCGTCAACTTGGACGTCGCATCTGGGCATTTCGGTCAGTTCTGAGTAAAACATCCATAACTTTCTCGTCTGGTGTCGGATTTGGGCAAAATTGGTATCATTATAAAACTAACTCAATTTCCCACGTGATAGAAAGTAGAAATCTAAAAAATACCACAGGTAAAAAATAGATTTGTATTTCAAAGCAAGTACTAGCATCCTTTAGATGATATTTAGCTAGGAATAAACACGGGTATTACCATATCTCCCCCTTGAGAACATTCATCCTCGAATGAGACTGACTAAGAGGGAAAGTAATAAATGAACATGAAATGAACATGAGTGACTAAGACATGACTTCATGACTGACATGCTAAATATACTGAACTCATACATGGCTAACTGATACATGAATGCATGACTTAGTCTTCTGATAAACTGAGTTTCTCAAGACGAGAATGCATGGTTGATGCATGATTTTATAACTGAAATGATAAATGAATGTATGATAGAGTATGAAATGGTAGTAGATACCACATTTATAATGGGAACATGAATATGAAACTGAATAAGCTTAAGACGAACTATTACCTTGAGCTTGATCTAAATCGGCGGAGAAGAGGTAAGGATACTTGGTACACATATCTGCTTTTGCTTCCCAAGTATCTCCCTCGACAGGATGATTTCTCCAAAGAACCTTAACTAGAGGGACCTCTTTGTTCCTCAATCGACAAGTCTGATAGTCTAAGATTTCGACTGGAATCTCTTCATAAGAGAGACTGTTCTAAACATCAATGCTCTGAATAGGGAATACAATTGCTGGGTCACCTATGCACTTCTTGAGGAAGGATACATGGAAGAACGAATGAACTGAGGCTAAATCTAAAGGCAATTCGAGCTCATAAGCTACCTTGCCTAAATGACTGAGAATCCTGAAGGGACCGACATAGCGGGGACTGAGTTTCTCTTTCTTTCCAAACCTCTTTACTCCCTTCATGGGAGAGATCTTGATATAGACATAGTCATCGACCTCGAACTCAAGATCCTTTCTACGAACATCAGCATAAGACTTCTGTCGGCTCTGAGCAGCCCGAAGTCTCTCTGATCAACTAAACTTTCTCTAAGGTATTGAAAACCAAGTCAGGACCTATGACTGAGGCCTCACTAACTTCAAACCAACCAATTGGAGATCTACATCTCCTGCCATAAAGATCTTTAAATGGAGCCATTTTAATACTGGAATGATAGCTATTGTTGTATGCAAACTCAATCAGAGGCAGGTGGTCATCCCAACTTCCCTTGAAATCAATTGCACACGCCCTTAGCATATCTTCAAGAGTCTGAATGGTCCTTTCTACTTGACCATCTGTCTAAGGATGAAAGGCTGTACTGAGATGGACTCTGGTACCAAGACCCTTTTGGAATACTTTCTAGAAGTGAGAGGTGAACTGGGTACCTCTGTCTGAAATAATGGATAATGGAACACCGTGTAATCTGACCAACTCTCTGATATAGAGTTTGGCGTAATCCTCGGCTGAATAAGAGGTATGAACTGGAAGGAAATGAGCTGACTTGGTCATCCTGTCTATAATAACCCAAACTAAATCGTGTTGTTGACGATTTCGAGGCAAACCCATCATGAAGTCCATATTTACTTCTTCTCACTTCCAAGTAGGAATGGTGAACTCCTGCATGGGTCCACTAGGCTTCTGATGCTCTATCTTAACTTGCTGACATATAGAGTACTTAGCGACAAACTCTACAACATCTCCCTTCATCTCACTCTACCAATAGATTTCCCACAGGTTGTGGTACATCTTAGTAGCCCCTGGATGAATAGAGTATCACGCACCATGTTCTTCTGCAAGAATTCGCTGCATTAAGTCATTTATACCTGGAACGCACAGACAACCTTGACAACAAAGAACCCCATCTCCCCCTTGGGAGAAAACCTCTACTCTCTAATTTTGTACTGACTCTTTTAGCTTGACAAGGATAGGATCCCTGTCTTTCTTTTCTTTCACCTAGGAAACTAGATATGACTTTGAACTACTCTGAGCACATACACCACCCTCCGAAGAATCGACTAAGTGAACACCTAGTCTGGCGAGCTGATGGATTTCCTGAGCTATCTTCTTTTTGCTATCCTCAACGTGAGAAACACTACCCATGGAGAGTCTACTGAGAGTGTCGGCCACAACGCTGGCCTTGCCTGGATGGTAAAGGACACTCACGTCATAATCTTTTAAAAGCTCTAACCACCTTCTTTGACGAAGATTGAGATCTTTCTGAGAAAAGACATACTGGAGACTCTTATGATCTGTGAAGACATCTACATGAACTCTGTATAGATAATGCCTCCAAATCTTCAAGGTAGATACTACGGCTACTAACTCTAGATCATGAGTAGGATAATTCTTCTCATGAGGTTTTAACTGTCTGGAGGCGTAGGCTATAACCTTACCATACAGCACGAGGACACAACCTAGAACTACTCTGGATGCATCACAATAGACTACGAAACCATCTGAACCATATGGAAGAGCTAGAATTGGAGCTGAGGTGAGTCGAGTCTTCAACTCCTAAAAACTCTTCTCGTAAGAATCTGACCACTGAAACTTGACCTTCTTCTAAGTCAATATGGACATAGGGTATGCAATATAAGAAAATCCCTCAACAAACCATCTGTAATAGCCATCCAATCCCAAGAAAATCCTAATATCTGATGGACAAACAAGGCGAGGCTAGTTTCTTACTGCTTCAGTCTTCTGAGAATCTACTCTAATGCCATAAAAAAAAATAATATGGCTAAGGAATGCTACTGATCTTAACCAAAACTCACACTTACTGAATTTGGCGAATAGTTGGTGATCTCTGAGAGTATGAAGAACAATTCTGAGATGGTCTGAATGATCACGCTCAGTGCAAAAATAGACCAGAATATCATCTATGAAGACTATGATGAACATGTCTAAGTACTTCTTGAACACCCGGTTCATCAAGTATATAAAAGCGTCTGGGGCATTGGTAAGACCTAAGGACATAACTAAAAACTCGAAGTGACCATACCGAGTACGAAAAGCTATCTTCGAGATGTCACATTCTCTAACTCTGAGTTGATGGTAGCCTGATCTGAGGTCTATCTTGGAGAAATAACTGGCACTCTAAAGTTGGTCAAATAGGTCATCTATTCTGGGAAGAGGATACTTGTTCTTGACCATAAATTTGTTGAGCTGACGGTAATCAATACATATCCTGAGAGAACCATCTTTCTTGCGCATGAATAAGACTGGTGCACCCCATGGGGATACACTGGATCTAATGAATCCCTTATCTAAGATATCTTTCAATTGATCCTTCAGTTCCTTGAGTTCTGCTGGTGCCATTCTATATGGCAGAATAGAAATAGGCTGAGTATCTGGTAAAAGGTCAACGCCGAAGTCTATTTCCCTTTTGGGAGGAATACCTGGAAGATCTTTGGGAAACACATCTGAATACTCACTTACAACTGGGACTGATTCAAAACTAGGAGATTTAGAACTAGAATCTTTAACATGCATGAGATGATACACACATCCCTTAGAAATCATTTTCCATACCCAAAGGTAGGAAATAAGCTAACCCCTGAAAGATGAAGTACTACCCTTCCACTCTAGGACGGGCTCATTCGGGAACTGAAACTGAACTACCTTGGTTCTGCATCCGACTGTGGCATAGCAAGAATAAAGCCGATCCATATCGAGATTGACATTAAAATCAATCATCTCTAACTCGACTAAATCTACTAACGTGGCTTTCTGAAATATCATAACTGGGTAGTTCCTGTATACCCGCCGAGCTATGATAGTTTTACCCACTGGGGTACAGACTGAAAAGGGCTCTGCTAAAATTTTGGGACTAATTCCAAAATGACCTCTATATAAGGAGTAACAAAAGACAAGGATGCACCTGGATCTAGCAAAGCATAAACATGAACATGGAAAATCTGCAACGTACTAGTAACGACATCGGGATTTTTTTCCTAATCCTGTCGGATCTGAAGAGCATAGATTCTATTTGGGCGTTGCCCAATAGTAGAATTGAAAGTGGCAACCTGCTGATTTGGGTGACCAGACTGGGCTGTGGAATGATTCTGCTGACCCTGCAGATCTGATTGCGGACACTCTCTAACCCTGTGACCTGGCTTGCCACAACCAAAACAAACATCACTACCAGCTCTACAAGTACCCTTGTGGTTCTTACCACAAGTATGACACAGGGGATTAGTTTGAGAATTACTGATACTGCCCTGAGACTTAGAGCCTGGTTATCGATCTCTATTGCCATCTCTAAATTTTGGCACTGGGGCACTGGCGGAGGAAGGAGATGGAACTGCTGGCTTAGGACGAAACTGGGAACGGTTTTCTCCTTCTGATTTGGGCTGTGTAAAAATGAAACTTCCTGACCTTGCTCTCTTATTCTACCTCTCCCTTGTCCTAATCTTCTGCTCCTCTATTTGTTGGTCATGAGTCATGAGCCTGGCTAAAGTCATATCACTGTTCAGCATCACAAACCTACACTTATTTACCATGCTATCATTCACCCCTGACACGAACTTGCTTATCTTAGACCTATTGTCTGCAACCACATGAGAGACATATCTGGCTAGCTGAGTAAATCATAGAGAATACTCTTAACCATTATATTTCCCTACCTGATGTTCATGAACTCTAGAAATTTTTCTTCCCTCAGCTCTTGGGGAAAGAATCTGTGTAAGAAAGCCGTGACAAATTTCTCCCACTCTATAGGACCTACATCCTCTAACCTCTTAGACTTCCACTGTTTGTGCCAAGTGTGAGAAACATCCTGTAACTGATATGTGGCTAACTCAACACTCTAACAATAAGTAACTCCCATGATGTCTATGAACTTTTAGACTTGGTCTATGAATTCCTGAGGGTCTTCATCAGACTTAGACCCAAAGAAAGATGGAGGGTTTATTCGGGTGAAGTCCCAAATCCTAGATGCGGCTGAGTTGGCCACTGGATTGGCCAAAATAACTGGTGGCCATTCATTTTGGACAGCCACAGACTGATCAAGTTTGGTGAATGCGACCCAAAACTCCGCATGAGAAACATGTTTGCCTAAAGGATCTTCGGGCGGAGGAGCTGGATGGTTTCTTCTCTTTGGAGGCATATTCTGAAATAAGAGAAGAATGGATTAGACTGAGAGCTTAACTTGAGATTATTCTCACTAGCACGATATGAATACCGAAAGAAGGGAAACTGTTCCTAAAACATCTTATAGCCTCTTGCACATAAATGTGGCGCGTAACATACCCATACACAAGACTCTACTAGATGTGGCTTTCAGACTTCCTAGGACTCTATTGAACCTTAGGCTCTGATACCAAGTTTGTAACACCCTAGTTTTCTGAACCAGATCGCTACACGATACCCATGATCTCGAGGGACGACAAGCTAACCGATGACTGATATCTGTACCTGTATACTGTAATATATGACGTAATAATGCGGAAAACATGAACAATAGGACCTAAGGTTCAACTGAATAAAATATCTGTCAAATCATAACATCCATATGGGGTAACGAATACCCAAAACAACTAAAATCTGAATCAAATATGAAAGCCTCTAAATACTGTCTGAATATGGAGTTGAAGGAACATGTCTCTAACTAACTCTGTCCAGCAAAATTGAACTGAAATAATAAATGAAATAAAATAATATCATCCTCAAATGGATGAGGACTCACTACAACTCTGCTACTGGAATGCTACTGCTACTGCTGATCTGGAACTCGTGTCTTTGAACCTATGGTGTAGCATAAAAGAAAGAACCATAGCACAAATGCATCAGTATAACTGGGAGTACTGAGTATACGAGTGAGGTAGGCTAAATGCAAGGGTTTACATGTATGAACGATGTTATTGACTGACTGATATGAACATAAGAGTGCAAACATGCATACATAGTAACTGAGATTGTGATTATGTGATATCTAGATCTAGACACTAATACATGATCTACTGATATCTGGTATGACAAATACTAAAATTTTGATAACATAGATGACTGTTTCTGACAATCCTGAATCTAATGGAACTATCTGTGTTCCGTTCTGTAACTGAATAGACTGTATCTGACGGTCCTGATATACTAAAATCTGAAGAACTATCTGAGTTCTTTTATTGAGACTGGGACTGAAACTGTAGGAGGTAGTTTTTTAACTGACATGCCCCAACAATGCATATAGCTAATTTTGGATTTAATCTCTGCCCTGACTGTAAGGGTGTCAATACCGCGCCACTGGTAAGGACAACTGTGAGTGGCCCTTAGCTGGCAGGTACTCAAAATAAGAGTAGTGGGAACCCTAAACTGACAGATTAATCCACCTCATCAACCCTAATCTGACAGGTTAAGATGTCTCAACCTACGCTGGCTACATAGTTCTGGAATACAAGGATGGTTACTAAGAATCACACCCTAAACTGGCAGGTGAGTTCCCATCCTTGGGTTCACTTGGTGCTAACTTCTACTCCAATCTGAAGAGACTGAACGTGCTTTAACTGACGATACATGGACTGAGTAATTGACTTCCGTTGACTGACGGAATAGTACTACTATCTGGGAATTAACTGAGATCATGAGATATCTGAGGTTTCCTGAGTCACATGACCGACTGAGTTTTATAGATCATGGCTTGACTGAGATTAACGTGATAAAATGACATAGCTCTAGGCACACAACAATATTTTTTGGGTACAAGTACCCCAAGAATCGATGGAAGGAAACCAACACACATGACTGACTTGATTGTAAGAGTAGAGTCCACAATTTACAATATCATAAGTAGGGGATTTCACACTAAGCATAGTTCTCAACATCTTATACATAGAAGGGAAATTCATACAATATGTATATACTTACATAGATTCAATATCATGTTCAATCCATATCACAACAACAACGCATATCACTCACATGGAATTCATGGGAAATCGTAAAGCATAGAGCATGGACTTGTCATTCATGCACCATTAAATAATGGGACATGATTTCTATCATCCTCGGCATATTATTAAACACTTTGCATGCATTCTTTTAGCTTAAGTGTGTTCATGAATTTCACCATATTATGCCACATAAAGATCATGGGTTTCAACTAATAAACACATATACTTCATGAAAACACCTTTAGATATCATCTTGAAACTTAAACAACAATCATCAATATGTACATGCTCATATCACAACAAGTCAATCGCAAAATAATATTTAAAACATGGTTCTTGAGCTTTATGAACGAAATGGATCCATATATGAACACTACGCATACCTGACTCAAGGTTCTTGATGTTATTGAACTTGAAGGATTTAAAATCCTTTGATTTTTTGAAGAAGATTGGGTCTTGTTCTTGGAGATTAAATTTAGAGAGAAACCCTAGTTTTTGTTTGTAAAATAATAATGAGAAAAAATGGCTGAATTTTGACTTATCTGGGTATATATAGGCGAGGGGTAAGTGATCAAAATACTCCTGTTAAAATGGCTTGGAAATAAACTGAACGTGGCGTGTGATGACCCGACTGACAGTCCATCAAAAACTTGACGGTCCATTATTTTGACCGTCATACGTGGACCAGAAATGGAGTTCACTGGATAGGAGTTGACGGCCTGGATGACGGTCCATAAAAAATCTGATGATCTGTCAACTCGTCTATCAATCCTTATCCAGAACGTGGCCCTCCTGCCTTGGCTGTGATGGTCAAAGTGTCGGTCCGACAACTTGGACGTCGCACCTGTGTGTTTTGGTCAGTTTTGAGTAAAACATCCATAACTTCCTCATCTGGTGTCGGATTTGGACAAAATTGGTATCATTAGAAAGCTAACTCAATTTTTCACATGATATAAAGCAGAAATCTCAAAAATACCATAGTTAAAAAAATATATTTGTATTTCAAAGCAAGTACCAACATACTTAAGATGATTTCTAGCTAGGAATAAGCACAAGCATTACACTCTACCAGCCCCTCCCCCCCACCCACCCATACACAAAATAAATTTAAATTTAATATATTTACATGGCATAATTTGATAAATTAGCAAGTAAAAAAAATACCTTAAATTTTTTTATTAACAATTATTGAAAAACTTTATATTTATAGTAATTAAGGGCTTTTTGGTAAAATTTACCAGTTATGATACAATATCATACAATCTAACAAAACAATAAAAATGTTGTTATACAACAACAAACAATACAGTTAATCCAAATATTATATTGTACTATAATGTATACTACAATACCAATAAATACAGTACTTGATAAACCACCATCCAAACAATGTTTAAAATGTTAGATACGCCATCACTCATCTAAATTTACTTATATTAGCATGTTTTCTTTTGGCACAACTCTTAAGGAGAAATTAATAAGAGATACAAATTGAACAATATGATATTATTTACTCTTGATTAGATGAATCATCTTTAATTAAATATGTGTATAGTTGAAAAAATTAATTAATTAATTATCTCTTGAATTCTTAAAAATGTCAACTATTTTGAAATAAATTATTTTAACAAGCATGCCAAGTAATTTGAGAAGGAGGGAGTATAACAATAAACTAATAGTACTCCCTTTATGATATTATAAAATTAAAATTCCTACTATCTCATTAATTCCTTACTCCTATAATAATAAAAGTAATTTAACCAATATATCCCTCAATTGAAATCTGAGATGACATAATGTGACGGTAAGTAATATAACGTAACAAGGTATAAGTGAATTTGATTTCATGCATCTTACAATTCTTATAGTTAGTAAAGTAGTCCATTATTATTAATGTAAAAAAGATAATTTTTAAATAGTTATGTAATAAAAGGTAAGTGGTATCATGTTTAGAAATAAAATTCATACTTAAGTAAAAGGAATCAGAAGTTTTAAGAGTGTCTGGTATAAAGGTTAAGAATGTTTTCCAATTTTTCTCATATTTGGTTGGCTTAAAAGTTTTTGAAATGGTTTTACAAATGAACTTATTTTCCTTAAATTTAAAAATATTTACAAATGAACTTATTTTCCTTAAATTTAAAAAATATGAATTTCTTTCAAAAAATAAGGAAAACATTTTCATAATTTTCTTTCAACCTCAGACCTCAACTTTCCACCATAACCCAAGTCTTAGGGTATTAATTCCTGGCACTAACCCATGATCTAACTTCTGATTCTCAACTCGAGACTCGATTTTCGACCTCTATTCGATACCCAACTCCCAACCTGACACCTAGCTCCTGACCTGAGATAAGACTCTCAACCCAAATAAAAAATACAAGACCTGTGAGCTAACCTCAACTCGAGACCCGGCTTCCAAACCTGACTTGGGTTTGATGCCTGACCTCAATCGGGACCCTAGACTCGACCCAACACCAACTTAAAATCAGGTATCGAGATAGGAATTAGGGTATGATCTCAACCCAACTCCCAACCTTCGAATCTAACTTTGAACCCTAATTGGGACCCATCTCTCTATCCTAACCATGGCTCAATTACTGATTCAATAGTTGGGGTTAGAAGATGGGAGTTGGGTTCAAGTTCAGAATTAAAAGTCGAGGTCAGTTGTAAGGCTGATAGTTAGGATTAGGTATCAGGTTAAGAATTATTGTCGGGTATTAATTGTGAGTTGGGTTCGGGTCTTGGGTCTGGTATCTGGTTCGAGTCTTAGGAGAAGAGTCTAGTGTCGGGGTCGATCCTATGTTTGGGAATTGAGGTTAAATTTGAAGTCAAAATTTAGGAGTTTGGGTTGGGTTCATGTCAAGAGTTGAGGTTAGGTATTTGGGTCGACTGTCTAGGTGAGGTATTGAAGCCGGGTGTCTGGGTCAGGTACTGAGTGAGGAGTCGAGGTTAGGGTCGATCCCATATCGGGTGTTGATAGTTAAGGTCGGGTATTGGGTTAGGTGTCGGTCTAGGGCTGTGGGTTATCTGTAACAATTCAGGGTCAGGGGTTGGGTTCTAGGTCGGGTCCCAATTCGAGTGTCGGGATCAGGTTTTGGGTCAGGAATTAGGGTGTGGTCATAATTTGAGTGTTGGGGTTGAGTTCTAGTTTGGGTGTCGGGGTTGGTAGTCGAGGTTGGGTCCTGGGTTCGGTGTCGAGGTTGGTAGTTGAGGTTGGTTGACCATGGGTTAGCTTGGGGTAGCTTGTGGATCTAAGCACCATTTTTTAACTAGGATTTAGTCTCGAGTTATGACATAGGTTTGGGTTCTGATTCGAGTGTCAGGATCGGATCTCAGATCAAGATTCGGGTTAGGTATCAGATTGAGAGTCAGTGTCAGAGTTTCATCCTGATTCGAGTGTCGGGCCGGGGTTGGATCTAAGATTGGTTCTAGAGTCATAAGCTATTTTCCTAAAAATATTTTATACTCTCTGGCCAAATACTAAATGATATTCTAAAAAAAATATTTTTCATTCATCAATCAAACATTAAAAAATATTTTTCACAACCAACCAAAGATGAAAAAATAAGTTGGAAACCAACTTGTTTTCATAGGACAACATTTTCCTTCATACCAAACACACCCTATAGGCCATCATTTTTATTTGTTAAAATGAAAAGTGTTTATACTACTTATTTTTTTATATATGTTATTATATGTCTCAAACATTCAGCCCTCAGGAACTAGCCATAACAACATAAAATCTCACCTTCTCTACTGCAGAGACAGTCACATCTCCAACTCTAATGGACATCGTCAAAAGAAACAACATCACTACTCAAGGTATGAGCTTAATTTTTAGTTTCCTAAGATGAAGGATGGTGTTAAAGTTGCTAAACTAAAACCTAAGGTTAATATTGATCAATACCGTAAGTGAGAGTGTATGTTGATTGGGTATGTCATAGGGGCTAATACCTCTTTCAAGGTGATGTTAAACATTAAGTATCAAGTGTGGAATTATGTTAAGGCTCCAAGGTTTTTCTTACATGAAGATGGCTACTTCATATCCAAGTATGAGACATTGGAGAATAAATATGATATTATGAACAATGGCACTTACACATTTCACAATAATCCCATGGTACTTACTGATTGTGTCTTGAATTTTAAAGGGAAGAATGAGTCAATGAGAGTTATTACTCTATGGATTCAATTTCTAGGGTTACCTTTGCAATATTGGACAGAGGAACACTTAGGTAAAATTGGGAGCTAATTGGATAAACCCATTTGTAGTGATAAACTGACAGATCATAGGGAAAGAATTTCCTATGCTAGGATGCTTCATAGAGATTGATGTCACCTAGGCTCTTTCTACAGAGATAAGCATTGAAAAACCTAACGGGATGATAGAGAAGCAGTCTGTGGGTTATGAATGGATGCCAAAATTTTCCCCTAAGTGATATAAGTTTTTGGCATCATGCAGAACAATGTAAAATAGAACCACTTCCCGAGATTTCTAAACTCAAGAGAAGAAAGAAGAAGGAATGGCATCAGAAAGAGGTGCTGTGACACCCTGTAATTTTGGGTTTGAATTTGAATCGTCGTTTCTATGTCTATAAACTCTAATCCCATGATTTCCATGTGAATATATGTGTCATGATAATTTACCTAATGTGTAGAGTTTTTATGAGGTGAAAAATATTCATAGGAAACACTTAGAGCAAAGTAGAGTTAAGAGCTCTTGATTTGGCCAAATTTTGGTATTCGATCCTATAAGGGTCAAATTTGAACATGTATAAATTTTGAAATATGTGGATTTTTTCATCTCAAGACCCACCAAATTATATATAATTGAGTCTTTTTTCCAACATATCCGATTTCGCCTTAATACGACACCCGAGTAAGAAGTTATGAATATTTTCGTGAGAAACTAGTGAGGGTCCACGATAGCTCTACCACGCGGACCTTAGGCTCCGCGTTAGCCTCCATGAAATGGAGGATATATTTCCTTCACTCATAAGTAAAAGACCAGGGGGCATTTTGGTCATTTGCGCTTGCCCCCAAACACCCAAGTGACGGATTAAAGCCCCAAAACGGCATTTTCCCCACTCTTCTTTAGTTAATACGTAGAAACCCTCCCCAATTCTCAAGAACAAAAATAATTCAAGTTTTTTCCCTAAGGTTTCAAGTATTCAAGCTTCAATTTCAAGTTTTTCTTCAAGGATTAAAGTAATTGAGGTATGTGGGTATTCATCAATAGGTTCCTTCAACCCATTGAGCCCAAAAACCCTCTTTTGGTTTTAAAGTAAGAATTTTATTCTATTTTATGAAATTATCCATATAACTTATAAATTTAATCCATGTATTTCTTAATAAGTTGAATTCAGGCAATGCCAACATGTATTACCTTGTGATTTAAGCTATTTCATGTTTTAAATTTTAATTTCCATGTCATATCCCATTGAGTTCATGTTAAATCATCAAGTTATGAACTAAACCATGTGGAATTGATATCCTCTTAAGTTTTACACATTCCCATATCTTAATTCATATATCTCTTTCATTTATTGAAATATCTTATGTTTTAGGTCTTTGAATCATGACTTTATGTCGTTATTTTATGTGTTGTTATCGTATTCTGTAATCATTTAGTGCTGGCGGATTATGAACACTCGATACCTATCTATTTCTATATGTCTTAATTTTAAGTTACAAGTCAGTGAGATCATGATTTTAATACTACATTCAGAACATGATATTCATGCTGAGCACTTATAAGTAAAGTACCACATCTTGTTAAGCCAATAATAATACCAGTGTCACTTTAGTTGGGAGTAGGATTTAACACCGAGTGAATGCAGGGATGATGGCTTCCCCGTTATTTTAGGCAGAGTCGCTAGTATTAGTCCCTAAGTTCGAAAACTACGTAGCCAGCGTAGGTTACGATGGGTCACCCATCAGTTTAGGCTTGAAACCCTAGTCCTTCGAGACTTACGATTAGTGGATCAACATAACCATGTGTTAGTACTCATGGTAAGGTACTGACGCCCTTCCAACTGGGGTACAGGTTGGACCTTGATTTGCTAAGATTGGGGGCATATTGGATACATAATAGCTCCCATAATTTTAGTCAGTGCTCAGTCTATCTCAGTTAATGTTTGGTTGACCAAGTAGTCAGATTTCATTATCCAATCAGTCAGTTTTACAGATTATTTTAGTAAATGTTTTACTTGTACTTGCATTCTCAGTTTTAAAAGTTCATGTTCTCATGCTCAAAATCCATACATGATCCTCATTTCAGTTTTACATCATGTTCAGATTTACATAAGATTTACATACAATATTCATGTTTCTATTGCTTCCAACTTATAAAATTATTTTTGACTAATGATTATAAATATCACTATGACTTCTAGTTTTCTTGTATAGATATGTTTTAAATGTATGTTGCAGCAAATAACTTATGTCCGCAGTTTTAAAACATGATTTAAATATTTCTATGATTTAGTGCTTATCCCAATTTACTTAGTACATTCCAAAGTACTGACCATATATTTATGTTTTTGGATACATTCCTTCATTATGTAGGTACCAGATGTAGTCCACAAAATAGGGTCAAAAAGTTCTCAGCTTTCATCCAGCAGGTGATAAGCCTCTTATTTCGGTGACTCCAGTCCATTGTAGTTCATGTGTTGTATTTTGATCATCCATATGTATTTATTAGTGGTAGTTGAAGGCATGTCCCAACTATCTATAGTCAGTATAGTAGAGGCTTCATACATAGTCAGTCAGAGTCATGATATGTAATTTAATTTCTTTCTTTAGTTTTATCATGTTGTAAACTTTATCAGTATTATACTTATTCAAATTTCCTCATGATTATGTTTTCGCCTAGAAAATTTATCCTTTATATACAATTTAAATCAGTTGCTCAAGAGTATGCCGGTACATGAGTTAGCTTGGGATCACTTATAGTTCTAAGCACCATGTTATGACTAGAGGGTAGCCTCAGGTTGTGAAAAACTTGGTATCAAAGAACAATGTTCAAGTGTCCTAAGGTGTCTATGAAGTCGTATCTAGTAGAGTCTTGTAGAATGATACAAAGATATTTGTACTTTTCTTCGAGAGGCTACAAGGCATTTAAGAAATATTTCCCTTCTTTCATATCTCGGATCACGCTGTAGACATGTTCTCTAAGAAACTTATACAGAATATCATCTTGCTCCATTCATGTACACTCTACCTTAGTTTTGAGATAACAGAAATAGTCAAGCTTAAATTCCTACTGATAGAGTTTTCTCAAACAGTCCCCACAGACAGGTATGACATTAGATGTTGGCTCAAGAACTATCCCACCAGTTCCTTTATGTTCCAAAGCATGAAATATTTTATTCATGATCATGAAAAATCATGCACTAAGCCAAAGTCATATGTTCTCTTAGATCCCTTCTTAGAATCATATAACAACATATGATCTAGAATTAAAAGCATGAATTCTAAAGTTTAGAAGCAGTAAAGTGGGGATAATGTTTATCTGTATTTAGTAGATTATGTATCCATGGGGAAACTTGTATGAAAGGTGAATCAGTAGGCTTGAAACAATATATGCAAAAATTTAAGTTTATTAATTCGAAGTTAAGTATGATGGTGTGGGTGTGATCTAGAGGTGTACTCAAAGTGATATGAGATTATATTATTTCTAAGTTTTAACGTGTGTGCTTAGATTGTACCTTTGAGTTTCTAAGTACGAATGAGGCTAGTAGTGTAGTATATGATATTCTCGCCAAATAAGTTATGGGCTATAGTTTGTTGATGTTGGATATTTGATGTAGTAGTAATTTTCATGGTTTAGGGAAAAATATAAATTTAGAGGTGTGATATTAGTAGGCTATGAAGGAAGTTTCTATGGTTCATTAAAATTTTGGGAATATCCATGTTAAGTGTTATAATTTAAGTTTGAATCTTAGATGATTGATCTAATAGAAAGAAGAGTTAAAATTCTAAATGGTGTAAACTCATGGTATGGTCATATTCGTGAAGATTTTAATTTAGTTAGTGTTTAAGTTATTATATGATGACTATTGGGGATATAGAATGTTAAGAGTTGTATCTCAGAAGGAAGTACTAACAATGGGTTTTACACTTTTAAGTGTAGTCTTTCAGGGTGAATTTATTATTTATGTGTATTGTTATATCTCGAACTCTAGCGTAAAGTGGTTTCAATTCAGTTTAGAGTTTATTAAAGGGGTCCACAGACTTAATAATTGCTTAAATCTAAGGGGGATATGATAAAACAAGGAACCAAGTTAGGCTCCCAAATTCTAGTAGTGATGCCAATGTATTGTAGAACATTAGTAAGGGAGGAAGATGCTCGACCCATTTTTATCTTAGTGCAAAGTTTTGTACTTCAGTCATCACGACATCTACTCATGTCTTACATGTCAGCTCCATGATCATAGCTCATAATCATGCACTTTCCATAGAATCATATACGCTTCCAGTTCTTAGTATGAGGATTTCCAATACACTCAGTAGTACAAATCATATTCTATGAATTTAAGAACTCCAAACTTAGGTCATGCAGCTCATGACTTATGTACTCACGCTTTATAGTATGCTTAGTTCCCATAACTCATGTTGCACTTTTAATGACCAACAAAATTCAAATTATTTCATGTATGTCCCAATTTTGACCTTTTTAATGAATTCATGCTTTTGATATTCTATTCCTCAGGCCTCAGTTAAGTTTCAAAGTTATGCAAAGCATTCTTTCATGCTTCAGGTCCTCATGTTCTAACCTATCAGTGACCTCTTCTTATGTTAATATAGTGGTGATGAACAATTGTTTAGATAGGAGAGTAATGTTCCGTATTAGGAAAAGGTCATTGTATGCTTGTTGTATGTAAGACTATAAGTTTGAAAGAATATTGAGGTACAACATTTGATATATGTCATGGTTAGCTGAAATTTCATGTGTGGTTTCTTGGGGATAGTGCATGAAAGTTGTTATTAATAGAGGTATTAGAGAATATGGAAAAGATGTTTTGGTGGGTTGTTTGCCTAGAAGTTCATATGTGGTTATAATGATAGGCTTGAATGTCATGTTGGAATATAATTGGATGGGTATATTATACGCTAGTGAATTCCTAGTAAAAGGTTGAATTTAGTTGTTGAAGTGGTAAAAAGAATTATTCTTGAGATGAGAGCTGTGAAACATGCATGGGGTATCTGTAATACCCTGTACTTTTCCTAGGTTGAAAATTTTTCCCAAGAATGTTAGAAGTTTTCTTTGAAAGATGAATCCACTTTTATAGATGTGGTATTTTCAATATTTTCACTTTATGTCATGTGGGAAATTCAATAAGATTTCCATCGATACCAAATTCGCCCAAATTCGACACCCGGACGAAGAGTTAGAGCCTTTTTAGTGAGACAATGTATCACCTGAGCCTTCAGCCGTCGCGGAGATAGCTCAAATGGAAATTGTCAATTTCCAGTAGTTCTCCACGATAGTGGCATGTCGCGCCAAACTTCCAGGTTGCAGACAAGGTGGCAACACGATAGCTCTGCATCGCGCCACCGTGCAATTTCCCATTTGTCACTTTCCAGTGACTTGGTGCGATAGCGGCGCATCGCACCAAGGATGAAAACCGGGAAATTTTCTCAGAAATTAAAGATATGTCCTAGGGTTAAAAGGGTCAATTTCCCACCCTATATAAGCCTTATAACATGAGATTTGGCCATAATTCAGCAGCTTATACTCAATTACTCTCAAAAACTCTTAAGAACAAGCCCTAGGGTTTTCATAGAAGGTTCAATTCTAAGGGAATTCACCGTTAAATTTCAAGAATATCTCCATTAATCTTCGTAGAACCACAAGCTAAGGTATGCGTAGTGTTTATTCATGGAATCCTTTCATCCATGAAGTCCAATAATCTATTTTCTAAAGTCAAGTTATGGATTTTCTTTATGAATTTCATGATTGAATTGCTCTTGTTCATGTTGATTATGACTAATTGTATTCTAATCCATGTTTGGTGATAAATTGCATATGTAATAAATTAGTAATGATGTAGATTCATGTAAACCTAGGATTAAAACACTTGGATGATGAAATTAGAGATGAATCATGATGTTTGATTATTGTATAATGTTGTTTACACATTCTATGCCTACCATGTGTATGATTAAATGCCTAGATGAAGGAACAATTCCCAACTAGTATGATATCATGAAATCCCCATATATGTACAAGCTTATACATATCACATGTTTGGTGAAGTGCTTCTATATATAAATTATGAATTGTTTTGTTGGTCATGTGTTTAAGTAAGCAATGATATGTCAGTTTTTTCTCATCGAGTCCTAGAGGTACTTGTACCCGAACATTTAGCTGTGTGCGTAGAGCCATGTCATGTTTTCACGATCTCCTCAGTCAAGCTATGATCCATAGAACTCAGTCAGTCATGTGAATCAGGAAATCTCAGTAATCTCAGTAGTTTAGTAATCTCAGTGATCTCAGTACTCAGTAATCTCAGTAACCTCAGTTTTCCCAGTCAATCTCAGTAACTTCAGTATTCTCTGTCAATCCTCAGAACTCAGTATATTCCGTCAGTCAACGGAACTCAGTAAATTTAGTTTAGCTTCGCTAAACAATACCACTAGTATCAGTTCAGTTCAGCTAATCAGTTCAGTTCAACTAATCAGTTCAGTTCAGTTCAGTTAATCAGTTTAGCTCAATTAATCAGTCCAGTGTCTTTAAATGGGAGTAGGATTCAGCACCGAGAGAGCCTAGGGATGGGGACTCACCTACTAGATAGGAATGAGATCCCTAGAAGTAATCCCTAAGTTCCAGAACTATGTAGCCAGCGTAGGTATGAGATATCACCCATTAAATAGGACTGACATACTCAGGGATCACCCGTTAGTGCATTTAAATGTATTGGACTAATCCCAGGGGTCACCCATTAGATTACGAATGACTCCATAGCTGTTGTCTTTATCAGTGGTGCGGTACTGATACCCTTCCGGCTGTGGTTATAGGTTGGACCCCAGTTAGCTTAGCATGGGGTATGTCGGTTTGATGAATACATCCCACAGTTTTAGTTACAGAATCAGGACTGTCAGATACAGTCAATTCAGCTTAGTAGTATAGATCTAGGACTGTCAGATACAGTCAATCCTTATCATTATAAATAGACTCCGAGATCACCCTCTAGATAGGACTGATCTCAACTATGGTCAATCAATAGCAGCATAATCATATTCAGAGATCACCCGCTAGGTAGGAATGATCTCAGTCTAAGTAAAATCTTATTTATTATCAGTATACTCAGAGATCCCCCACTAGATAGGACCGATCTTAGATTCAGTTACTCAGATACAGTACGGAACTCAACTAGTTTCATCAGATTTGATTCAGGACAATCAGACATAGTCACTCATGTTATCAATTATCAAAATATATGTAATCAGTCTTCATCTTCAGGACTATCAGATACAGTCAACCAGACCAGTTCTTCATAATCAAATCTGTCAGACACAGTTATCAATGTATCAGTAACATAGTATCCGTCCCTTAGTATTCAATAATACAATATCAATTTCTCACTCATCATTGACTCAGATGTCAATGTCAGTAGACTCTGTAGTTAGAACTCAGTATTAAGTCCTATCATGATCTCAATTATAGTTACGTAGTCATGCATGTATTCTCACATTTAAAGTACTAACTTATTTGCGCTATAGTGTCTTATACCATAGGTTTAGAAGTACGAGCTCCAGAGCATTAGTAGCATCCCAGTTCAGCAGTCAGAGTCAGTTGTGAGTCCTCATCCTTCGAGGACATGATAATTACATTATTATTACTATTTTTAGATTATTTCAGTAGTCAGATTTAGTTGGGGACATGTCCTATCAACTCCTTATTCAGACAGTTTAGAGGCTTTCAGACTATAGCATGCCAAATAGTTATTTCAGATTTGTTTTGGTATTGTTATGCCACTTTCAGACATTGTTTTATAAGATGTTTATCCAGTTTGATCCTTATGGCCTTTCAGTACATATTTCTATATTTATACAGAATATTATGCAGTATTTAGGTACAGATATTTGTCATGGGTTAGCTTGTGGTCCTTCAGGGTCATGGGCACCATGTAGCATTTCAGGTACCAGATTTGGGGAGTTAAAAACTTGGTATCAGAGCCTAAGGTTCAATATTGTCCTAGGAAGTCTGAAAATATGCATCGAGTAGAGTCTTGTACATGCGTGTATTGTGCACCACACTTTTGTGCAGGAGGCTATGAGGTGTTTAAGGAATAGTTTCCCCTTTTTTAGTATTCATGTCGTTCCAGTGAGCATAATCTCAAGTCAATCTCTCAGCCTAATCCATTTCTCCCTTTCTTTTACAGAATATGCCTCCTAAAAGAAGAAATAGGAATCAGTCTGCCCCTCAGCCCGAAAAACCTTTGGGCGATCATGTTTCTTATGCAGAATTCAGGATCATATTCACCACTCTTTATTAGTCAGTTGCTGCTCAGACTGAGCGACCAGCTGTCATTCCGGCCAACCTAGTGGCCAATTCAGCTGCAGCCAGAATTCTGGACTTCACCTGAATAAATCCTTCATCCTTTCTCGGGTTTAAAACAAATGAGGACCCTTAGGAATTCCTAGATTAGGTTCAAAAGGTGACTGACATCATGGGGTGACTACTGTTGAGAGTGCTGAGCTAGATACATATCAGTTGTAGGATGTGGTTCATACTTGGTTCAAGTAGTGGAAGTTAGAAAGGGCAGATGATGCAGGGCCTATAGAATGGGATGAATTTGTCACTACATTGTTAGAGAGGTTCTTTCTCCTAAAGCTTAGAGAAGCTAAGGTGCTCGAGTTCATCAACCTCAGGCAGGGCACTATGACGGTGAAAGAGTATTCTCTTAAGTTTACTTAATTAGCCAGATATGCCCCTCATGTGGTTGCATACAGTAGGGACAAGATGAGTAGATTTATGTAAGGGGTGAGTGATAGCGTGGTTAATGAGTGCAGATACGCCATGCTAAATAGTAACATGACTTTAGCCAGACTTATGACCCATGATCAACAGATAGAGGACCAAAAGATTAAGATGAAGGAAAAGTAGAATAATAGGGCAAGGATAGGTAGTTTCAGCTTAGCTCAGCCTAAGTCAGAGGGTGGTACTCTTTCTTATTATAGTCATAAGCTTTCAGTCCCAACTCCATTTTCAGCTAGTGCACCTATACATAAGTTTGGGAATGACCGTCATGATGGGTCACCAGGATCCAAGGTCCAGGGTAGTGAGACTAGGAGTCTTACCTATCCGCTTTGCAAGGAGTGTGGTAAATATCACCTAGGTGTATGTAGAGTAGGTAGTAAGGTATGTTATGGATGTGGTAAGACATGCCAAAAGCTGCAGGAATATAGAGTGAGGGATCAGAAGGGAAAAGATTTGCGCCAGCAGGGCGTCACTTCAAGTACCACTATTGGTTAGTGTCCGAATAGGTTTTATGCTCTTCAGACTTTCCATGATCAAGGAAATTCCTCCACCATAGATTCGGGTTCGTTATAGGTCCTTCATACTCATGATATGCATTGTTAGACCTCTTTATCTCATTTTATCTTAAGATTTATAGTATGAGTTATTCAGTCATGAATCACTCCGTGGATTCCCTGTGCATCACCCCAGTATCTCAGTAAGGTGAGCGTTCTCAGAGGGACATAGTGTCCCAAGGGGGAGATACCCTATTATTCCCCAACGCTCTCATGTCTTAAATTAAATTTCACTTCATATAAGGAATCACGTTTAGAATAGAGGGTAATCATAAGTCGACCCTCAAAGTCCCAACCTTAGTTATGGTCCAAGTATTCAGAGGCTTAGTTCAGTTCACGAAACTCAGTTTATGTGTCATGTTTTAGCCTCAGTCATGTTCTCATGTTTCCATTCATGCATACTTCTAGCATAATCATGGGGTCATCAGTACTTTTCAGCTTACGTAACAATTTTCTTAAACTTACTCAGTTACCTATTCAAATTACCATTAAAAACTTGGTATTCAGTTCATACTCAGATCCCCATTACTAACTTGGTACTAAGTACCCTTGTATATTCAACCATGCATTCATATATAACAGTTCAGACATGTAGTTATGTATTAGACATGCATTCTCACTACGAGAAACTCAGTTCATCAGAATATTCAGTCAAGTATTAACGAGTCAATTATCAGTCATGCATCAGATATGCATGAATTTGGCTTATCAGTCATGCATCAGATATGCATATTCAGTATGTTATATTCAGCTCTTTAGTCATGTCAGTCATGAGATCATGTTTCAGTTATTCATGTTCAGTATGTACGACAGTTTATGTTCTTTCCCTCACTCTCAGTCTCATTCAAGGACAAATGTTCTCAAGGGGGAGATATTGTAATACCCCATACTTTTCCTAGCTTGAAAATTTTTCCCAAGAATGTTAGAAGCTTTCTTTGAAATATGAACCCACTTTTATAGATGTGGTATTATCAAGATTTTCACTTCATGTCATGTGGAAAATTCAATAAGATTTCCATCGATACCAAATTTTCCCAAATCCGACACCCGGGCGAAGAGTTAGAGCCTTTTTAGTGAGACAGTGTATCACCTGAGCCTTCAGCGCATCGTGGAGATAGCTCAAATGGAAATTGTTAATTTCTAGTGTTTCTCCACAATAGTGGCATGTCGTTCCAAACTTCAAGGTCACATACAAGGTGGAAACGCGATAGCTCCGCATTGCGCCACCATGCAATTTCCTATTTGTCACTTTCCAGTGACTTGGCGCGATAGCGGCGCGTCGCGCCAAGGATGAAAATTGGGAAATTTTCTCAAAAATTAAAGACGTGTCCTAGGGTTAAAAGGGTCAATTTTCCACCCTATATAATCCTTATAACACGAGATTTGGCCATAATTCAGCAGCTTATACTCAACTACTCTAAAAAACTCTCAATAACAAGCCCTAGGGTTTTCATAGAAGGTTCAATTTCAAGGGAATTCACCATCAAATTTCAAGAATCTCTTCATCAATCTACGTAGAATCACAAGCTAAGGTATGCGTAGTGTTCATTCATGGACTCCTTCCGTCCATGAAGTCCAATAATCTCTTTTCTAATTTCAAGTTATGGATTTTCTTTATGAATTTCATGATTGGATTGCTCTTGTTCATGTTGATAATGACTAATTGCATTCTAATCCATATTTGGTGATAACTTGCATATTTAATCGATTAGTAATGATGTAGATTCATGTAAACCTAGGATTAAAACCCCTTGATGATGAAATTAGAGATGAATCACGATGTTTGATTCTTGTATAATGTTTTTTACACATTCTATGCCTATCATGTGTATGATTAAATGCCTGGATGAAGGAACAATTACGAACTAGTATGATATCATGAAATCCCCATGTATGTACAAGCTTATGCATATCACATGTTTGGTGAAGTGTTTCAATATATAAATTATGAATTGTGTTGTTGGTCATGTGTTTAAGTAAGCCATGCTATGTCAGTTTCTTCTCATCGAGTCCTGGGGGTACTTGTACCCAAACATTTAGCTGTGTGCCAAGAGCCATGTCATCTTTTCACGATCTCCTCAGTAAAAATATGATCCATAGAACTCAGTCAGTCATGTGACTCAGGAAATCTCAGAAATCTCAGTAATCTCAGTAGTTTAGTAATCTCAGTACTCAGTAATCTTAGTAACCTCAGTTTTCCCAATCAATCTCAGTAACTTCAGTATTCTCAGTCAGTCCTCAGAACTCAGTATATTGCGTCAGTCAATGGAACTGAGTAAATTTAGTTTAGCTCTGCTAAACAATACCACTAGTATCAGTTCAGTTCAACTAATCAGTTCAGTTCAGCTAACCAGTTCAGTTCAGTTAATCAGTTCATCTCAATTAATCAGTTTAGTGTATTTAGATAGGAGTAGGATTCAGCACCGAGCGAGCCTAGGGAGGGGACTCACCCGCTAGATAGGAATGAGATCCCTAGAAGCAATCCCTAAATTCTAGAACTACATAGCCAGCGTAGGTACGAGATGTCACCCATTAGATAGGACTAACATACTCAGGGATCACCCGTTAGCGCATTTAAATGTATAGGAATGATCCCAAGGGTCACCCTCAAGATTAGGACTGAGTCCACAACAATTATCTTTACCAGTGGCGCGGTACTGACATCCTTTCATCTGGGGTTACAGGTTGGACCCCAGTTAGCTTAGCATGGGGCATATCGGTTAGATGTATACATCCCACAATTTTAGTTACAGAATCAGGACTGTCAGATACAATCAATTCAGCTCAGTTGTATAGATCTAGGACTATCAGATACTGCCAATCCTTATCATTTTAAAAGACTATGGAATCACCCACTAGATAGGACTGATCTCAACTATGGTCAATCAGTAGCAGCATAATCAGATTCAGAGATCACCCGTTAGGTAGGACTGATCTCAGACTAAGTCAAATCTTCTTTATTATCAGTATACTCAGATATCCCCCACTAGATAGGACTGATCTCAGATTCAGTTACTCAGATATAGTACGAAGCTCAGCTAGTTCTATCAGATTCAATTCAGGATTATCAGACACAGTTACTCATGTTATCAGTTATCAGAACATATATAATCAGTCTTCAGCTTAAGGACTGTCAGATACAGTCAACCAGACCAGTTTTTCATAATCAGAACTGTCAGACACAATTATCCATATATCAGTAACATAGTATCAGTCCCTCAGTATTCAGTAATAAAATATCAGTTTCTCACTTATCAGTGACTCAAATGTCAATGTCGTAGACTCTGTAGTCAGAACTCAGTATTAAGTCCTATCATTATCTCAGTTACAGTTACATAGTCATGCATGTATTCTCACATTTATGTTAGTCAGTCATTTAGTATTGTTCATGCATATGAACCATTTGCATTAAGCCTACCTCACTTGCATACTAGTACATTCAAAGTACTAACACATTTGCGCTATGGTGTCTTATACTATAGGTTTAGAAGTACGGGCTCCAGAGCATCAGTAACATCCCATTTCAGCAGTCAAAGTTAGCTGTGAGTCCTCATCCTTCGAGGACATGATGATTATATTATTATTACTATTTTCAGATTATTTCAGTAGTCAGAGTTAGTTAGGGACATGTCCTATCAACTCCTTATTCAGATAGTTTAGAGGCTTTCAGACTATAGCATGTCAGACAGTTATTTCAGATTTGTTTTGGTATTATTATATCGCTTTCAGACATTGTTTTATCAGATGTTTATCCAGTTTGAACCTTATGGCCTTTCAGTACATGTTTCTGTATTTATATAGAATATTATACAGTGTTTAGGTACAAATATCAGTCATGGGTTAGCTTGTGGTCCTTCGGAGTCATGGGCACCGTATAGCATTTCGGGTACCAGATTCAGGGCATTACAGTATCAAATTCATGGCGTAGACTAGTTTAATGTATTGTGTGTTGCACTTTGTAATTTTGAGTTAGGCTTGACAAGGAGAGAGTATATAGTTTAACTCAAACTTTGGCTAAAGTAGTTAGATGTACCCATGTAAGAATTATAAGTTGAATCAAATAAGTATGGTATTTAAGGGGAAGGTATAGTTGAGGGAGTATTTGATAAGTATGGATAATCTTGAAAGTTAGAAGTTGCATTGTCTAAGGCCTAGTAATTCTATCCTAGCATATATTTTATAGGACTATGTTCCATATTGCAGAGTTATAGCCTTATTGAGATTCCTTATTCAGATATCTTATTTAGATCATGCCCAAGAATTCCTTGCTCCCTAATGTTATTAGAACTTCTTAGAAAGTGTGTTGAATAAATACTCTAGTTGAGTATATAACTTTCAGAATGACGTAGTCTATAGAGCCAAAAATTCAGTTTAGCAATCAGACAAATAAGCTCCTATAGATTTCCATCTTTCTATCTCGTCTTACTATCTGAAGTTTCATAAATATGGAAACTCCATGAGGTAATTCATTCACGTCCATGTAAGTTGTGAATTCAGTTCAGTCCATGCATCATGTCTCTGATTCAGATATTTAGTTATTATTCAGTTCATAATTGTTCAGTAAATGACCACAGTTTTCCAAGTATTCCAGCTCAGACATTGTAATACCCCTTTTATGAACTTAGTCTCGTTATCCCATGATCCGTGCTTATATAATGTACTTAGCGATGCCATAAAGTCCTTTTCTTTTGATTACTATATGTGTTTTTTTACTGAGGGGCAATTCCTAATGAGAAGTTACGTACTTTATTCAATCCTTAGTAACTCTTGGGATTTTGTTGCATCAATTATCACTTTACAGTTTTATATATATTATCATATCATGAAAATTTTGTGTGGGTTCAAAATTCTCATCATGAATCAGCTCCTTATAGTTGATAGATTCAAGTCAGCTAGAAATCAGTTTTATGATGGAGGTTTTGATGTTTTAGCTAAACTATATTCTTCATTAGCAGACATGTCATATATAAATTATTTCATATTTATAAAGTTTCATAAGTTCCTACCCATCATTTGAGGATAAATAGTTCCAAGGGGAGATAATGTAACACCCCGTATTTTTGGGCCAGAATTAGAACCATCGTTCCTATGTTTATAAAATCTAATCCCATGATTCCCATGTGAATATATGTGTCATGATAATTTTCTTCAAGGATTAAAGTAATTGAGGTATGGTGGGTATTCATCAATGAGTTCTTTCCATCCATTGAGCCCAAAAACTCTCTTTTGGTTTAAAAGTATTAATTTTATTCTATTGTATAAAATTATCCATGTAACTTATAAATTTAATCCATGTATTTATTAGTAAATTGAATTCAATCCATGCCAACATGTTTTCCTCTGTGATTGAAGCTATTTCATGATTTAAATTTAAATTTCCGTGTCATATCCCATAGAGTTCACGTTAAATCCTCAAATTATGAACTAAACTATCTGGAATTGTTATCCTCTTAAGTTTTTTGTATCCCCATGTTCAGATTCATGTATCTCTCTCATTTATTGAAATGTCTTATGTTTTGGGTCTTTGAATCATGACTTTATGTCACTTTTTTAAGTGTTGTTATTGAATTTTGTAAACATTCAATTTGGCGGGTTATGAACACCTGATACCTATCTTTTTTTACATGTCTTTATTTTTATGTTACAAGTCAGTCAGGCCATGATTTTAATACTACATTCAGAACATGATGTTCATGCTGAGAATTTACAAGAAAAGTACCACATCATGTTAAGCCAATAATAATACCAGTGTCACTTCAGTTGGGTGCAGGATTTAGCACCGAGTAAATGTAGGAATGGAGGCTTCCCATCCGTTTAGGTAGATTTGCTAGTATCAGTTCCTAAGTTTCAGAACTACGTAGCTAGTGTAGGTCATGAGGGGTCACCCATCAGTTTAGGCTTGAAACCCTAGTCCTTTAGGACTCATTATTAGTGGATCAACACAATCATGTGTTGTACCCGTGGCAAGGTACTGATGCTCTTCCAACTGGGGTACAGGTTGGGCCCTAATTTGCTAAGATTGGGGCATATTGGTTACATGATAGCTCCTACAGTTTTCGTCAGTACTTAGTCTATCTTAGTTAAGGTTCGCTTGACTAAGTAGTCAAATTTTAGTATCCATTCAATCAGTTATACCAAGTACTTCAGTACTGGTTTTACTTGGTCTTGCATTCTAACACGACTCGAACTGGGGTCTAGTTGTGTCTGGTGCCTCAAGTCCAACCGGGACCGGAGAACACCCCCAATACCCAACCATATCCCCCCTTCAACCCATGTTAGATGAATTTTGAACATATATCAAGATAGAATAATAAATAATCAAAGACAATAATAGAATCCATAATCATAACCAACCAACAATCTAACCAAATATCCAACCGGTGTCAGCCCAATACTAATACCAATGCCAAGGCTTACACCAATACCGATACTGCCCATTCCCATAGTAGTCACACAAAACCTCTAACAGAAAACAAAGAACATTTGGTCGGGACATTCCCCCAGCCATAGCCAAAACCAAAGTCCAAGAAATAAACAAGAGTATGAAAACATATCCATAGCATGAAATGGAGTCTTCCGGAGTATGGAAGCTCACCACTTCAGATTGGCATAAATGCTGTCCTCGAATCCAATTACTAAGAAAAAGAAATACTATGGCCAGATCTTATATCACATGGGGATACAACGCCTGAAGATAAGTTAGTGAGCGAACGCTAGAAAGTAATCAAGAATAAGTTTAAAATAATTCCAATATTTAAAACCAAGTAAATAACCAAGTGCAATCACATTCATACATATACATATTCCATGACAGAAAAGGTAACCGGGTTTAGCATGCATTTAAAATCATAACCTAGGCTGTGTATCTTGAACTTTCTAAAACCACACATGGGCTATATGGGTTCAGTGTTACCCCCTGAATGGGCCCTAGTGCATGTAGCTGCACGAATCAGAGATATCATAGGGGCCTGGAATTCCCATGTACCCATCGCCCTACATCATACATATATAGAAGTATAATGTAAGGGATTTTCGTGTACCTTACAAGTATATGGTCACCATGAACAACCCTCATGTTAGCAAACATGAGTTTCTAATATCTGTCCATCAGACTCACACCTTCACAGTTAACTAGCATAAACGAACATTATTTCCCAATTAAAACCATTAGCACATAACTAAACCACCAATTCCAAGAGTTAGTTACCAATTCATCATGAAGTGGAGTCGTTATACTGACCACAACTTGCAAGCAATGTCATTAGCCAAAAATTAAGGGATTCCCATATACCCCGTAGACTTCATTATAAAAATCACTTGGAGGATCCCTGTGTACCCTACAAGGTTTACAAAACCAAATACATGGACACCAAGGCCTTTCCAATCCATTTATATCCATTCAAACAAATTTGGGTTTCATTACCATATTATACAATGCAAGGTTTTCAATAAAAGTCAAACTAAGTGACAAAACCATTCTCTTAGGCATTTTAACAAATATGTCGAGGGCATAGGTTTCCAAAACCAAAACCAAAAACCAATTTACCATTCCCATGCAACCACATGTTCAAACCACAATTATAACATAAAAACGATGAGACAAAAACATGGGAAACCATTAGCCAACTAAAACCCCTAACACATATTTCCAAAACCAAATCAATACCACAATATTACCATGAAAACCATTCATTAAAACATGCTTTAATATTAAATAACAATGAGGGAGGAGCAACATGCCTTAGATAATAGGGAAGACAGAGAGAAACCACCCTTGAAAGCCTTAATTGACCACATTGATGAAACCTTAGAACCAAGAGCTTGAGAGAGATTTGAGAGTAATTTGATATTGTTTGATGTGGAAATAGTAGGTTAATAAAGTCACAAGAGTGTTTTAATTCATGGGGTCAAAAGAAGTTAAGAGGGGAAATATCCAGAATACCCCGAACTTAAACTGTAAAAATTCCCGCATGTGGGTATAGTTGGACCCCACCACTCGTACCCACATCATACGAGTGGCACTATCCAGTCGTGCATAGAACATAAGTTTGGACATATATACACTATCCACTATATGACTCCCCTTTCCCCATTCATACCCCTACCATATGACTAGTACCCATAAGTTGTATCAAAGACAGAATCAAAAAGGCTGGACACTGACAACGTACGACTCTATTATACCACACGTACCGTATCCTCATGGATCATAGTAATACACTCATACTCCAAGACAATTCAAGTCACTAAGTTTTAGATTAAGTAAAGGATAAACCCAATGACCCATCACCAACCATACGACCCATACCACCAAACTATAACTAGAACAAAAACTTGACCACCAAATACTAGATATCCTATAAGTTGGGTCACCTGACCCGTACCCTCATCATACGACTCATATGGTGAGTCATTGATTAATAGAAATCTAAAAACTCAGGAAATTTCCAAGGGACAAAACTCAGGGTATTTTAATTCTCCCCCACTTGAATCGTTCGTCCTCGAATGATGGAAATAGGTTGTACAAGCATGATTTATACCCCAACACCTTAACTCTGACCTTTAACTAAGTTAGAAAACAAAGATGCAAGGAAGTCAATCTTTCCTTTACCAAAGTTTGAAAACAAAGACATTATGTAGAACACATACCTTCTGCATTAATTTCTGGAGCAGAAAATAGGAATGGATACTTGGACTTCATATCCACTTCAGCTCCCAAGTATCCTCTTCCACCTTGTGGTTCCTCCATAGATCCTTTACCAATTACACATCCTTGGTCAGCAGCCAACGAACTTGTCAATTCAAGGTCTCAATCGGGACCTCCTCATAAGATAAAGAATCTGAAATACGAATATCCTTGAAAGGAACAATTTGAGATAGATCACCCATACACTTCCTCAACATATAGACATAGAATACCGGGTGAATGGAGCTTAAGTTATAAGGAAAATCCAACTCATAAGCAATATTCCCAACCCTCTTCAAAACAAGTACGAACCAATATGCCAGGGACTGAGCTTCTCTTTATCCCTAAACCGCATCACTTTCTTCATAGGAGACACCTTTAAGAACATCTTATCCCCAATATCAAACTCTAACTCTCTTCGCCTCATATTCGTATAGGATTCTGGCGACTTTGGTTAGCCTTAAATCTATCCCGAATCACCTTTACCTTCTCCATGGTCTGGTAAACTAAGTTCGGGGCAAACATATCTGCCTTACCAAGAAAACTCTATAAGAGACAAATGCTTAACCCAACTACCATCGTAATCAACCATGCAAGCTCTAAGCATATCTTACAATGTCTGAATGGTCCTTTCTTCTTGTCCATACAACTACAAGTGGAAAGCCGTACTCAGACTAACCTTAGTCCCCAAACCTTTCTTAAATGACCACCTAAAGTAAGATGAAAATTGTGTATTGTGATATAAAATGATAGAAATAGGTACCCCATGCAACTTCACAATCATATGGAGAAACAACCTTACATAATCTTCAATAGAGAAGTTAGTCCTCACTGCAAAATGTGAGCCAACTTTGTTATCCGATCCATGATGACCCAAATTGAATCAAATTAATTTTAAGACCGAGGAAGACTAATAACGAATCCATGTTGATTACTTCCCACTTACATTCAGGAAACTCAATTTCTTAATATAATCCTCTAGGCCTCATGTTCTAAAATTTCACTTATTGACATACTATGCACTTGGCCATAAAATTAGCCACACCCCTCTTCATATTATTCCACCAATATATCTCCTTAAGGTCATGATACATTTTTCTCAAACCAGGATGAACAACATAGCGCGATTCATGCACCTCAACCAAGATTCTTTCTCCCAAACCATATACATCGGAAAAACATAATCACCTTTGGTACCATAAAGTACCATCACTACTAATCTCAAAGGCCATCATCTTCTTACCGCCAACGCCACCCTTGATCCTCATCAAAAAAAGATCTAACACTTTTTTCTCCTTAATTTCAGCACCAAGAGACGACTGTTAAGGAATTAGTCTCATCTAAAAATTGCAACTAAATGACTTCAGATGAGAATTTCAACAATGCTATCTACTCCGAAACATTGATTTTAGGCTGGGAAAGACCCCTGGTTCAGGTTTCGAGGCTTCCAAACTCATTTTGGACTATTGGGTAGATTTGATGAAAAATAGAACTAGGTGTGGGACCTATATTTAATATAAATTATTTTGAATAAATATCTTGATGGTTCCATTGATTCAAGAATGTAGAATTTGGTATGGTAGCATATTGTTTTTGCACGCATGGGATTCTAAACGAATCTAGAACACCGGTTCGAGTCCATTTGGACTTAAAAAAATCCAGGTGTTCAACATCTGGTGCAGGGAACCTTTTTTCTTTGCATTTGCGGGTAGCTAATCGCATTCAAAAAGGGTCAAGTTATTAATGTTCGTGATCGCAGGTGTCCTATCACATTCACAATGAAAGTTTAATCCACCACGATTAGATTCCTCCATAGAATTCATGATGGCTTTCCCCAGTTGTTCATCGCATTTGCGACTTGTGCCTCGCTTTTGCAATGAACTATTTTCTTGAGTTTCATGATCTCAGTCAAGGGGCCTCGCATTTGCAATGAGGTACCCACTAGTAGAGTATATTTTTCCTTGCGCATTTTCCCACCATTTTCTAAGTCCCAATCCATCATTTTTAAACCATAGAGCTTGGAAAGGAATGAAAAATCACCCATTGAAGCTAAGGTAAGCTAGTTTAACAATCTTTGGTCAGTTTTCATTATTTTTCCCATCAAATTCCATCCATTTTCATTATAAATTTCTAGAATTTAGGTATTAAATTCCTAAAATTTATGGGGATGATTTGGTCCCGGTGTATACTCTATTTTTGTTCAACTTTTTATCCTAAATTCTTTGTCCTTCAAGGGACCTTACAACAGATTCAATTTTGGATTTTGTTTGCGGGTCCCACAAGCCCATTCTTGACCCAAATTTTGACCCAAGATGTTATATAGAAATATGAATATCATTTTGATCCTATTAATTTGTGGATTATTATTTTGATAGTGTGATATTATTTTGAGATCATGAATTAAGGTAAGCAATTTATGGATAGTTCAAGAATATGGTTAAGGATAGAGATAGGGTTCAATCTAATTTTCTCTACAAGATTGTATAATGTATGGATTTCATGCTTGGTAGGGATCATAGGATGATATTATGTCTAGTATATAATGACTTAACCTATTTAGGGAACTTGGGATAGAAATGTTACCCGAACCTTAGCCCAAAAACTTAATAGGGACTTAGAATCCTATTATCCTTGTTTATAGACTTGATTAGGCAAAGTTTGATATTACAGAAACTTTAATATAGGAATTACCATATGACTTAGTAATTTGGTATTTCCCTTAGTAGAGCTTATAGTGATTTTATATCCTTGATTACCGTAGTTTCTAGAGTTATAAGGCTTTATGATATTGATTATGAATTTTGGGCATGCGATTGTGGTTATGGTATCAGTTGGATACTAGGTTAGTACTTTATCCTTAGAAGAACCTAGTTATAGTTATGATGTATAGATGCCTATGGTCGTATTGTTTGAATATTAGTGATGACATGCATACTTTGAGGCGTATTTATGCTCACTCAATGGTATGATTCCAACAAGCCCTTGCTTTTACTAATGTATTCTAAAAAGAAATTTATTCTCACGTTTCACTTTAAAAATGGATTTCTTCCATAATGAAAAATGTACAACCATGTTTAATGAATTATTATCTTTGAAAATAAATAGGATGTTTTGGAAACTAAATTGATATTGATTCTAATCTATTACTATTCCACTTTAACCATAGTTATTTACTTTGGTGGAGAGAGATCCCAATTCTTTCTTTACTATAATGTAAATTTAGTCCCGACATTGATCCAAGATAATATATTTATAGATTTATACTTTTTTATCCATGGTTTATGTCCGTGCACATATTATACGGTACCAGACGGAGTAGTTTACTTTGGTGCATATATATATATACGGTACCAGATGAGGTAGATTTATTATGATGGTTATTGAAAATCCTAGTTTAGGACCAGATAGTGTATACGGATATCCCAAGTCCCTTATGAGTTCCTTTGTTCGTGATCCCACAAAGCTGAAGAAGGATGATCATCATAGGTCTTGCTTTTGTGATCTATTGAGATAGAGGAGGTGTATACACTTGGAACATTTTGGCATTTTGATTGGATATTGTTTACTATTGGTTTATGTGCATTCATTCATTCAGATACATTTCCTATCACAAGTATGATTATTTGATCCATATATCTCTCGACCTTATGGTCTTTTTAAAGGTGCAAGTTAGGATTGCAAATTGCTAAATGTTTATTGAACCTTTTGGGATTATGGGTGCCAGTTAGGTATTATTTATTTGGACTAGCCTATTATTTATTGGTGGTGCATGATTAGTTTATGGCAGGATTATTATGAATAGGTACTTGAGATTGTTAGTATATTTTCCCATTGTTTTTCTCTATTACGTTAAATTACATTATTGATAGTTCTACTCATGTTTAGTCATCCTTTGTTTAGAGGCCCTGATTATGCTAGTATTATTTTTCCTACTAGGATAAGATTCCTTGAGATGTAGGTTGACCCCCTTAAGTCATTACCTTTGAGTTAGTACTTTATATATATATATATATATATATCTGTATGTGTGTATGTGTATATGTGTATGTGTGTGTATATGGTATTACTGTATAACCCTTCATTCCTTGTGTATTCATATTGTATATTTATCATTTGATCTTGTATTACTACTATATATGCTACTTTCACTCTTCATTTTAAATTTGCTAGTGATATATAGTATTGCACGTTAGTCCTTGGTTACTTTTAGAATAGGATAGTCATCCTTATGTCTCTATCCGTATCATTATGTTTAGTTTCTTGGATAGTTGCTAGTAGTTCACATCCCTGCTTTACATATTATTAATTCTTGTATTTTCTTTGGAGCTCAGTCAGCTGATGTCAACCGAGTACCAAATGTTTGGTACTCATACTACACTTCTGTAGTCTATGGATCATAGTATGAATTCTCATCGTTGATGTATGCATTGTGCAGAGAAACAATGGATCAGAGATTTGTGGTATGCTCCTAATGCTTGGTGTATGCTTATTATCACTCCTAATCCTTATATTTTATATCTCTATTCTATACTTTCTTTTGTACTCTAATTGTATTAGAAGCACTTGTACTAACTTCACCAGGTCTTGGGGTTTCTTTATATATACTAGTTTTTTTATGATATTCATTCTATTGCTTTTTTCCATTCTCATTATAGTTTGTTACTAGTTGTTCTGGATTATGGGTTGACTTACCTACTTGTGGGTTATCGTAGGTGCCATCATGACCTGAGAAATTGGATCATGACATTCTTCTAGCTTTTGGCTTGAATTATCTTATTAAATAAGGATTTTACAAATGATAATTCACAATATATTTTTTAACTGCTTATTCTATCCCCCTTATGTAAGGAAAACTAGCATACAGTCCAATCTACTTTGGAGAAACCATCTTTGGGCTTCATGGTATATATATTAATTACGTACCACACATCAAAAAGCTATTAGATGAAAAATATATGGTTCCTAATCCTAAACCAATTAAGAGAGAATTAATCATAATTTATTGATCTAATGCAAATAAGTGCTATTGTATGCAATACTTGTCAACCTTGTTCTCATATGCAATGATTTAACTACTTATTTGAGGTGTACAATGCCAAACCAACTTAAATATAATAAATATTATCAAGATCAATTGTCTTGATTACACAGTCTTAAAATTATGCTCTTAACACTATTAAATTGAGTAAATAATTTTATGAATGTCAAACTGCTGGTTGTTAAAAATATACATTCAACCACCTTATGAATGCAATATATCACATGATAGGTGAATGGTCTCTTATCCACCTTTTATACTTTTCATAATTTTCAGGGATCCAATCCCAACATTAGCTGATCTAATCAACTTATTGTGAAAATAAGAAATAATTCTTGAAGAATCATTGAGTTCTTTAGTATATGTTTAATGCTCAATATGCATGTAACACCCCGAATCAGGTACCCGAAATGCTACACAGTGCTCATGACCCCGAAGGACCAAAAGCTAACCCATGTCTGATATTTGTACCTGTATACTGCATAATAAACCATAAAATATGGAAACATGAATTGAATGGCCATAAGGTTCAAAACTGAATGAACATCTGATAAATAATGTCTGAAAATGGTATAACAATACCAAAGCAAATCTGAAATAACTATCTAACATACTATAGTCTGAAAGCCTCTAAATTGTTTGAATAAGGAGTTAATGGGACATGTCCCCAACTAACACTGACTACTAAAATAAACTGAAAATTGAATTCGTAATGAAATCATAATTTTCTCGAAGAATGAGGACTCACTGCTAACTCTGATCACTGAACTGGGATGCTACTTGTTCTCTGGAGCTCGTGCTTCTAAACCTATGGTATAAGACACCATAGTGAAATTTGTTAGTACTTTGAATGTACTAGTATGCAAGTGAGGTAGGATGAATGCAATAGGTTCATATGCATGAAAAATACTAACTTACTGACTAACATAAACATGAGAATACATGTATGCATACGTAACTGTAACTAAGATCGTGATAACGCTTACTCATGATTTCTTATAACATGGATTTACTGATATCTGAGTACTAATACTGGGATACTGAATGACTTAGTCCATTGAGTACTAAGGAACTGATGTCATATTACAGATAAAGGAATGATTGTTTCTGACAGTTCTGATTATGAAGAATTGGTCTGATTTACTGTATCTGACAGTCCTGAAATGAATATTGATAACATGTCGTATAAATTATTATATACTATTAACTGGGTTCAGGATAACATGATTACTGAGTTTGAATACTGATAACATGAGTGACTGTATCTGACAGCCATGATACTGATGAAACTAGCTGAGTTCTGCACTGTACTGAGTTGACTGTATCTGACAGTCTTCGATTTTTATAGAACTGACCTGAGTTCTATTACTGCGACTGGATCTGTAACTGAGACTGTAGGAAGTAGTTATCTAACTTACATGCCCCTAATATGCCATTATGGCTGAGTTGGGGTCCAATCTGTAACCCTAATTGGAAGGGTGTCAATACCGCGCCACTGGTACGAACAAGCTGTGGGTGACCAACATCTGATAGTATCCCTAAAAGAGAACGGTGAGGCTCTTATCTGACAGTGCTTATCCGTCTCATCAACCATCATCGTACAGTGTTGATTTCTCAAACTATGTTGGCTACATAGTTCTGGAATGCAAGGATGACTTCTAAGAATCATACCCTCATCTGATAGTGTGTGTTCCTATCCTTGGGTTCACTCGGTGCTAATAATTACTCCCAATTGAATAGACTCTGAACATGATTTACTGAATTGAACTGATACTCATGGTATTGTTTATCAGAGCTAAACTCAACCGAATTTACTGAGTTTCGTTGACTGCTGGAATGTACTAAGATTTAAGGACTGACTATTAATACTGAAGTTACTGAGATTGGCTGGGAATACTGAGGTTATTGAGATTACTGAGCACTAAGATCACTGAACTACTGAGATTTCTGAGATTTTTTGGGTTTTCCTAAGTCACATGACTTACTGAGTTCTATGGATTATAGCTTGACTGAGAGTATCATGAAAACATGACATGGCTCTAGGCACATAGCTAATGTTTTGGGTACGAGTACCCCCATGACACGATGGAAGGAAACTAACCAAGCATAACTTACTTGAACATATAACTAACATCATAATCCATAATACATTTATAGAAGCATTTCATCAAAACATGTGATAGGCATAACTTGTACATACATGGGGATTTCATGGTATCATTCTAGTTAGGCACTTTTCCTTTATCTAGTCATTTAATCAAACACATGATAGGCATAATATATGTAGACACAATTATCCAACAATTACACATCATGATTAAACATCTAATTTCATCATCCTAGGGTTCAATCATAGGTTCACATGAATATACATCTATACAAATCAATTCCACATAACATTAATCACCCAATATGGATTTGAATTCAATTAATCATTCTCAACATAAACAAAATAAACCCAACATGAAGTTCATAAAAAAAATCTAAAATCTTGACTTTAGAAAAGCGATTCTTGGGCTTCATGGACGAAAGGAGTCCATGAATAAATACTATGCATAACCGGGATGTGAGTTCTTGAGGATTGATGGTGAAACCTTCTTGAATTTGGGTGTAGAATGACTAAATAACATGTTATTGGGTTTATATAGGGTTGAGAAATTGACCCTTATAACCCTTGGATGCGTCTTTAATTTCTGAGAAAATTTCCCGATTTTCATCCTTGGCGCGACGCGCCACTATCGCGTCAAGTCACTGGAAAGTGACAAATGGGAAATTTCACGGTGGCGCAATATGGAGCTATCGCGTTGCCATCTTTTCTATGACCTGGAAGTTTGGTACGATGTGCCACTATTATGGAGCAACACTGGAAATTGACAATTGCCATTTCAGATATCTCCGCGATGCGCAGAAGGCTCAGGTGATACACTGTCTCACTAAAAAGGCTCTAACTCTTCACCCGGGTGTCGGATTTCGACGAATTTGGTATCGATAGAAATCTTATTCAATTACCCACATGATAAAAGTAAAAATCTTGAAAGTACCATGTGTACATAAGTAGATTCATCTTTCTAAGAAAGTTTCTAACATTCTTGTAAAACTTTTCAAGCTAGGAAAAGTATGGGGTATTACAATATCTCCCCCTTGAGAACATTTATCCTCGAATGAGACTGAGTAAGAGGGAAATAATACAAAATAACATACATATAGAACATGACTATCTGGAACATGATTTCATGACTGACATGACTGATGGTTGAATATAATATACTGAACATGCATATATGATACATGACTAATAAGCTGAATTCATTCATATCTGATGCATGACTGATAATTGACTTATGAGTACATAACTAACTATTCTGATGAACTAAATTTCTCGCAGTGAGAATTCATGTCTGATGCATGATTACATAACTGAACTGGTAAATGAATGCACAACTGAATATGCAAGAGTACTTAGTACCAAGTTTGTAAAGGGGATCTGATCATGAATTGAATACCAAGTTTGTAATGGTAGTTTGAATATAGAACTGAGTAATTTCAAGAAAAACTATTATGTAAACTGAGAAATACTGATGAACCCATGATTATACAAGAAATATGCATAAACGGGAACATAAGCCTCTGAATACTTGGACCAAAACTGAGGTTAGGGCTTTGAAGGTCAACTTATGAGTACCCTCTACTCTAAACTGGGTTCATTTCGAGAAGAACGAATGAGAGGTTTTTGTCACAAAAGTTTGGGGATTTATAACGTATCTTCCCCTTGGGATATTAGGTTCCTTAAGAAATACTGGCTCAGCTGAGCTGCTGAGGAAAGCTGAGGTGATGCACAAGGCATGTACGAACTGATTCATAACTAATTATCTAAGATGTAAAACTGAGGCATCATACATGAATTGAGCTGAGATTTCACCTATTTGATTGGTTTATCTTAGAATGATTACATCCCTTCATGAGATTTTGGCTAGAGCACATAGCTGGGGACATGGAAACCAAACTATACGAATTTGTTTGTATAAGACAGCTGAGTAAGAAGATCATAACTTGATTGAGATTTGGTAAGATGAGTTGAGGCCTACAAACACCATTTAAGATGAAATCACTAAGCCTTTTTCACTGCAACTAAGACTACTGAAAAGATTCATATGGGTGTTGAGCACGAATACATAACTGTACTGACTTATCCAATTAACTGAAGGAATGATAGATGAATACTGAGTCTACATGACAAAACTATACTTAGTATTAAATAACTGGACTACAACTGCAGAGCGTTATGCATAGAAGATAAGGACTGACTGAGTAACATGAGTTAACCGGGCATGGATTTATGAAAACTATATTACCTCAAGAATGTTAGGCTAAGCGTCTAATGTGATTGGGAACATTCTGTAAACTGAGGTATTGAGGTATTACTGACTGAGTAATAGATAACTATAACATTGTCAAGCTATCCTGAAGCTGGACTGAATTTTTGATAACTGACATTTAGACTAGTGCTGAAGTGTTTGATTCTGGGACTGAATGCTGATTACTGAAACTGAACACTGAAACTATAACTGAGATGGTAACTGAATTTGGATAGATACATAATGAGGACTGATATAGATCAAGGATTTAAACATATACTCGCACTCTATACTTTCCCTAACTTATAAATGCAACCTCTTGTTAGCCACTTACTTGGACGCTACTAAGCATTTAAGCCTATCATTATAATTGTACCTTCGTGTAAAGCAAGCATGCAATAATATCCTCTTAACATGAATCATTTACTCTTTATCTTTTAAGCAACTGCTAATTACTACACTATTTTCACAGAGAGAGCTCACTGAAGGGTTAAATCAGGAGGACCTGAAGCATGAATGGATACTGACTGATCTTGACACTTGAACTGAAGCCTGAGAAATAGAATATCAATAACATGGATTCATCAAAATTGTTTTGAACTGAGGATACACATGAGATATTTGAGTTTGGCTGCTCACTAGAATTGGAGCATGCGTCATGTGGACTGAGCATACTGTAAAGCATGACATGAGTATGTGGGTCATGAGCTGCATGACCTTAGTCTGAGGTTTTTGAATTTATGAGACAAGATTCATAACACTGAGAGAGATGGAACTGAACTCCTTAAGCTGGGAACTGAAAGCGCACACAGTTCACGGAAAGTGCGTAAAAGTAGGCTATGTTCATGGAACTAATTCGTACTGCGGGGTAAATTGGGACAACTTATATTGGGAACTGAAACTATACATGATTTATGAAAAAATGCATGAGCATGATTCGTGACCATAGAGTTGACACACAAGTCTTGAGTGGATTTCGTGATAGCTGAAGTGCTAAACTCTGTACTGAGATAAGGATGGGTCAGGAATTGTCTTCCCTTACTGCTTTCTATAAATACTGGAACTACTACTGGAATATGGGAGCCTGAAATGGGTCACTCGCTCTATCATCTCCCACTTGGCTTTAAGTCATCATCATAAGTCTGTAAACACTTTACTAAACTCTGAACTGAACCACAATCATCGTCACATACTTACACTTTGTTCGACACATGCCTACCTTACTAAACACATCATCTGGTTTTATTTCTTCATATACTACTAGTATCATATCCACACCTTCAAGCCTAATGCCAAGTCAATAAACTTAAATTCTTGCACACACTGTTCAAGCCTACTGATTCACTTTGGTACAACTATCCCCATGAATACATAATCTGTTCAACCTGGATCATGTTATCCAAACTCTAATACTACTAAACTCCTAAGTTCATGCTTCTAACTCTAGATCATATGCTATCATATAATTCTGAGAAGAGATCTAATAACATATGAGTTCTCATAATCATGAATAAGAGCTGTACAACTCTGGAACATAACTGAAATGATGGGATACTTTTGAGTTTGTGGCCAATCCCATAACTGACTATAGGGTCTGTTTGAGAAAGACCTATATCTAGGACTCGAGCTTCACTGATTCTGTTACCTTAAAAGTAAGGTAAAGTTGACCTGCATAAAGAATGATGAGAATCTACAAGAGTTTCTTAAAGAACCTTTCTATAGCACGATCTGAGACATGAAAGGAGGGAAACTATTTATAAAACATCTCATAGCCTCCTACACATAAGTGTGGTGCACAACACACATATGTACAGAACTCTACTAGATGTGCCTTTCAAACTTCCTAGGACACTATTGAAGCTTAGTCTCTGATACCAATTTTGTAATGCCCCAAATCTGGTACCCAAAATGCTTCACGGTGCTCATGACCCCAAAGGAACACAAGCTAACCCATGACTTATATCTGTACCTATATACTGCATAATAAACCATAAAATAAGGAAACATAAACTAAATGGCCATAAGGTTCAAAACTGAATGAACATCTGATAAATAATATTTGAAAATGGTATAATAATACCAAAGCAAATCTGAAATAACTGTCTAACATGCTATAGTCTGAAAGCCTCTAATCTGTCTAAATAAAAAGTTGATGGGATATGTACCCAACTAACTCCGACTACTGAAATAAACGAAAAACTGAATTAGTAATGAAATCATCATGTCCTCGAAGGATGAGGAATTACTGCTAATTCTGATCGCTGAACTGGGATGCTGCTGGTCCTTTATGGTATAAGATACCATAACACAAATATGTCAATACTTTGAATGTACTGGTATGCAAGTGAAGTAGGCTGAATGCAATAGGTTCATATGTATGAACAATACTAACTGACTGACTAGCATGAACTCAAAAATATATGCATACATACGTAACTGTAACTGAGATCGTGATAATGTTAACTCATGAATTCTGATAACGTGGATTTATTTATATTTGAGTACTAATACTAGGATACTAAATCACTGAGTCTATTGAGTACTGAGGAAATGATGTCATATTATAGATAAAGAAATGATTGTTTTAGAAAATTCTGATTATAAAGAACTGGTCTGATTGACTGTATCTGACAGTCCTAAACTGAATAATGATAACATTAGTTTCATATAAATTAATATATACTATTAACTGGGTTCATGATAACATGATTACTGAGTCTGCATACTGATAACATGAGTGACTGTATCTGACAACCCTGATATTGATGGAACTAGCTGAGTTCCGCACTGTACTGAGTTGAGTGTATCTGATAGTCCTGGATCTCTGTAGAAATGAACTGAGTTCTATTTCTAAGCCAGGATCTATAAAAAAGACTATGGGAAGTAGTTATCTAACCGACATGCCCCTAATTTACCATTATAGCTGAGTTGGGGTCCAATCTATAATCTCAATTAAAAAGGTGTCAATACCGTGCCACTGATAAGGAAAAGCTGTGGGCGACCCTCATCTGATAGTGTACCCTAAATAGAATGGTGGGTCCCTTATATGACAGTTCTTATCCACCTCATCAATCATCATCGGAAAGTGTTGATGTCTCAACCTATGCTGGCTACATAGTTCTGGAATGCAAAGATGACTTCAAAGAATCACTCCCTATACTGATAGTGTGTGTTCCCACCCTTAAATTCACTAGATGCTAATTACTACTCCCATCTAAATAGACTCTGAACATGATTTGCTTAGCTGAACTGATACTAATGGTATTGTTTAGCGGAGCTAAACTAAACCGAATTTAATGAGTTCCTTTGACTGATGGAATGTACTGAGTTCTGAGGACTGACTGATAATACTGAAGATACTAAGATTGACTGGGAATACTAAGGTTATTAATATTACTGAGTACTGAGGTCACTGAGATTACTGAACTACTGAGATTACTGAGATTTCTGAGATTTTTGAGATTTTTGGTTTTCCTGAGTCATATGACTTACTAAGTTCTATGGATTATATCTTGACTGAGAGTATCGTGAAAACATGACATGGCTCTTGGCACATAGCTAATGTTTTGGAAATCAGTACCCCCAGTACTCGATAGAAGGAAACTGACCAAGAATAACTTACTTTAACATATAATTAACATCATAATCCATAATACATTTATTGAAGCATTTCATCAAAACATGTGATAGGTATAACTTGTTCATACATGATGATTTCATGGTATCATGCTAGTTATGCACTTTTCCTTCATCTAGGTATTTAATTAGACACATGATAGGCATAATATATGTAGACATCATTATCCAAAAATTACACATCATGATTCGACATCTAATTTCATCATCCTAGGCTTTAATCATAGGTTTACGTGAATATACATCAATACAAATCAATTCTACATAACATTAATCACCCAACATAGAGTTGAATTCAATTGATCATTCTCAACATAAACAAAATAGACCCAACATGAAGTTCATAGAGAAAATATAAAATCTTGACTTTAGAAAAGAGATTCTTGGGTTTGATGGACGAAAGGAGTCCATGAATGAACCCTATGCATACCTCGGATGTGATTTCTTGAGGATTGACGGTGAAACCTTCTTGAATTTGAATCACCAATAGAAACCCTAGCTTGATCTTAAGCGAAACTTGAGACAAACCAATTTATTTTGGGTGAAGAATAAATAAATCACATGTTATTGGGTTTATATAGGGTTGAGAAATTAACCCTTTTAACCTTTGGATGTATCATTAATTTCTGAGTAAATTTCCCAATTTTCATCCTTGGCGCGATGTGTCGCTATCGCGCTGAGTCATTGGAAAGTGACAAATGAGAAATTGCACGGTGGAGCGAAATGGAGCTATCATATATCCAACTTTTTTGCGACCTAGAAGTTTGGCATGACGTGCCACTTTTGTGGAGAAATACTGGAAATTGACAATTGCCATTTTAGATATCTCCGCGATGTGCTGAAGGATCAGGTGATACACTGTCTCACTAAAAAGGCTCTAACTCCTCACCCGGGTGTCGGATTTGGGTGAATTTGGTATCGATGGAAAGATTATTCAATTCCCCTCATGATAAAAGTAAAAATATTAAAAATACCATATGTACAAAAGTGGATTCATCTTTCAAAGAAAGCTTTTAAAATTTTTGGAAAACTTTTCAAGCTAGGAAAAGTAAGGGGAATTACAATATCTTCCCTTTGAGAACATTCATCCTCGAATGAGACTGAGTGAGAGGGAAAGATTACAAACTTATGTACATATTGAACATGACTGGCTGAAACACGATTTCTTTACTGACATGACTGATAGTTGAATATAACATACTGAATATGCATATCTGATACATAATTAATAAGCTGAATTTATGCATATCTGATGCATGACTGATAATTGACTTATGAGTACATGACTGACTATTCTGATGAATTGAATTTCTCATAGTGAGAATATATGTCTGATGCATGATTACATAACTGAACTGGTATATGAATGCATGACTGAATATGCAAGAGTACTTAGTACCAAGTTTGTAATGGGGATCTGAACATGAACTGAATACCAAGTTTGTAATGGTAGTTTGAACATGGAACTGATTATGTTCAAGAAAAACTGTTATGTAAACTGAAAAGTACTGATGAACCCATGATTATGCTAGAAATATGCATGAACGGGAACATGAGCCTCAAAATACTTGGCCCAAAGCTGAGGTTGGGATTTGAGGGTCAATATATGAGTACCCTCTTCTATAAACTGGGTTCTTTTCAAGAGGAATGAATGAGATGTTCTTATCATGAAAGTTTGGGTGTTTATAGCATATCTCCCCCTTAGGACACTAGGCTCATTGAGGAATACTGGGTCGGCTGAGAAGCTGAGGAAAACTGAGGCGATGCACAAGTCACCTAGGAACTAAGTCCTAACTAATTATCTGAGATCTAAGATTGAGGGATGATACATGAACAGAGCTGAGCTTGCACCTATTTAATTGGTTCATCTTAGAATGATTACATCCTTTCATGAGATTTCGGCTAGAGCACATAGCTGGGGACATGGAAACCAAACTGTACGAAATTATCTATATAAGACAGATGAGTAAGAAGATCATAACTTAATTAAGATTCGGTAAGATGAGTTGAGGCCTACAAACACCATTTAAGATGAAATAACTAAGCCTCTTGTACTGCAACTAAGAATAATTAAAAAAATTCACATGGGTGCTGAGCACAAATGCATAATCGTACTGACTTATCGAATTAACTGAAGGACTGATAGCTAAATACTAAGTCTGCAGGACGTAACTGTACTTAGTCTTGAATAACTGGACTGCAACTGCAGAGCGTTATGTATAGGAGATAAGGACTGACTGAGTAACATAAGGTAACTGGGCATGGATTTATGAAAACTGTATTACCTCAATAATGCTAGGCTAAGTGTCTAATGTGATAGGATGACATATGAGTTATCATGATCATGAATAAGTGTTGTACAACTCTGGAACATAACTGAACTGATGGGATACTTTTGAGCTTATGGGAAATCCCATAACTGACTGTAGGGTTTTTCTAAGAAATCCCTATCTCTAGGACTCGAGCTTCACTACTTCTGTTACTTTAAAAGTAAGGTAAAGTTAACATGCATGAAGGATGATGAAAATCTACAAGAGTTTCTTAAAGAACCTTTCTATAGCACGATCTGAGAGATGAAAGAAGGGAAACTATTTCTAAAATATCTCATAGCCTCCTGCACATAAGTGTGGTGCACAACACACTCATGTACAAGACTTTACTAGATGCGGATTTCAGAATTCCTAGGACACTATTGAACCTTAGTCTATGATACCAAGTTTGTAATGCCCCAAATCTAGTACCCGAAATGCTACATGGTGCTCATGACCCCGAAGGACCACAACCTAACCCATGACTGATCTCTGTACCTATATACTACATAATAAGCCATAAAATACGGAAACATGAACTGAATGACCATAAGGTTCAAAACTGAATGAACATCTGATAAAAAATGTCTGAAAATGGTATAACAATACCAAAGCAAATCCAAAATAACTGTCTAACATGCTATAGTCTGAAAGCCTCTAAACTGTCTGAATAAGGAGTTGATGGGACATGTCCCCAACTAACTCTGACAACTAAAATAAATTGAAAACTGAATTAGTAATCAAACCATCATGTCCTCGAAGGACGAGGACTCACTGCTAACTCTGATCGCTGAACTGGGATGCTACTAGTTCTCTGGAGCTCTTGCTTCTAAATCTATGGAATAAGACACCATAGCACAAATGCATCAATACTTAGAATGTACTGAAATGCAAGTAAGGTAGGCTATATGCAATAGGTTCATATGCATGAACAATACTAACTGACTGACTAACATGAACTTGAGAATACATGCATGCATACGTAACTGTAACTGAAATCGTGATAACACTAACTCATGAATTCTGATAACGTGGATTTACTAATATCTGAGTACTAATACTGGGATACTGAATGACTGAGTTTATTGAGTACTGAGGAACTGATGTCATATTACAGATAAAGGAATGATTTTTTTTGAAAGTTCTGATTATGAAGAACTGGTCTGATTGACTGTATCTGACAATCCTGAACAGAATAATGATAACATGAGTTTTGTATAAATTAATATATACTAATAACTAGGTTCATGATAACATGATTACTGAGTCTAAATACTGATAACATGAGTGACTGTATCTGACAACCCTGATACTAATGGAACTATCTGAGTTCCGCACTGTACTGAGTTGACTATATCTGACAATCCTGGATTTCTGTAGAACTGAATTGAGTTCTATTACTGAGACTGGATCTGTAACTGAGACTGTGGGAAGTAGTTATCTAACTGATATGCCCCTATTATTCCATTATGGCTGAGTTGGGGTCCAATCTATAACCCCAATTGGAAGGGTGTCAATACCGCGCCACTAGTAAGGACAAGCTATGGGCATCCCTCATCTGATATTGTCCCTAAAAGAAAATGGTGGGGCCCTTTTTTGACAGTTCTTATCCACTCCATAAACCATCATCGGATAGTGTTGATGTCTCAACCTATGCTGGCTACATAGTTTTGGAATGCAAGGATGACTTCTAAGAATCACACCCTCATCTGATAGTATGTGTTTCCATCCTTGGGTTCACTCGGTGCTAATTCCTACTCCTATTTGAATAGACTCTTAACATGATTTACTGAACTGAACTGATACTAATGGTATTATTTAGTGGAGCTAAACTAAACCAAATTTATTGAGTTTCATTGACTAATGTTATATACTGAGTTATAAGGACTGACTGATAATACTGAAGTTATTGAGATTGACTTGGAATACTGAGGTTATTGAGATTACTGAGTACTGAGATCATTGAGATTACTGAACTACTCAGATTACTGAAATTTCTAGGTTTTCCTGAGTCACATGACTTACTAAGTTCTATGGATTATATCTTGACTAAGAGTATCTTGAAAACATGCCATGGCTCTAGGAACACAACTAATGTTTCGGGTACGAGTACCCCCAGGACTCAATGGAAGGAAACTGACCAAGCATAACTTACTTGAACATATAACTAACATCATAATCCATAATACATTTATAAAAGCATTTCATCAAAACATGTGATAGGCATAACTTGTACATACATGGGGATTTCATGGTATCATGCTAGTTAGGCACTTTTCTTTCATCTAGGCATTTAATCAAACACATGATAGGCATAATATATGTAGATATCATTATCCAACAATTACACATCATGATTCAACATCTAATTTCATCATCCTAGGGTTTAATCATAGGTTCACATGAATACACATCTATACAAATCAATTCCACATAACATTAATCACCCAACATGGATTTGAATTCAATTGATCATTCTCAACATAAACAAAATAAACCTAACATGAAGTTCATAAAGAAAATCTAAAATCTTGACTCTAGAAAAGAGATTCTCGGGCTTCATGGATGAAAGGAATCCATGAATGAACATTATGCATACCTGGAATGTGATTTCTTGAGGACTGACAGTGAAACCTTCTTGAATTTGAATCCCCAAAAGAAACCCTAGCTTATTCTTGAGAGAAACTTGAGAGAAACTAGTATATTTTGGGTTAAGAATGACTAAATCACGTGTTATTGGGTTTATATAGGGTTTAGAAATTGACCCTTTTAACCCTTGGATGAGTCTTTAATTTCTGAGAAAGTTTCCCTATTTTCATCCTTGGCGCAATGTGCCACTATTGCGCCAAGTCACTGGAAAGTGACAAATGGGAAATTGCACGATGGCGCGACACGGAGCTATTACATTGCCACCTTGTCTGCGACCTGGAAGTTTGGCGTGATGCACCACTATGGCGGAGAAACACTGAAAATTGACAATTTCCATTTGAGCTATCTCCGCGACGCACTGAAGGCTCACGTAATACACTGTCTCACTAAAAAGGCTCTAACTCTTCACCCGGGTGTCGGATTTGGAAAAATTTGATATCGATGAAAAGCTTATTCGATTCCAAACATGATAAAACTGAAAATAATAAAAATACCACGTGTATAAAAGTGGATTCATCTTTCAAAGAAAGCTTCTAACATTCTTGAAAAACTTTTCAAGCTTGGAAAAGTATGGGTATTACAATGCACACCTTTGGAATGAGAAAATTGTTCATGCCAATAGATAAAATTATTTGAACTAGTAAACTTCAAGTTTATCATAGCATGTGCTATTTACTTGAGTAAATTTCAAAGTTCTACTATTTTGAGAGTAGTTTGCAATATTTTACTATTGCATAGTCATATCATTCCGCGAGTAGATTTCTGATTTACTACTTCAAGAATAAATTTTAGATTCACTGCTTCAGGAGTAAATTTCAAATTCTATTATTTCAAGAATAAAACACAAAATACTTGGGATACTTTTTGTCTATTATTCTTCCTCTTTAAGAGGTTATCGTGATATTTTCACAATTAAGAATGCGTGGTATTTATAATCACCTTTAAAAGTATTTGCTCGAAGTGTTAGAGTCTCATAAAAAAAGTAAGCAACTACAAACAAGCTAATAAAAGCTATACCGACAACAAAAACTACTTTTATTATTTTCTTTTCAATTTCATGCTTGGTATCTAATGTCTTATTAAAAGGAGGAGTATATATAGGTCAATGCCTTGTCCACTACTCATCTAACAATAGCAGTTGGTTTACTTGAAAACAAGGCAATTTACTTGGTCACCACCCCTCGCTACATGGCTATCCACGTGTTTTACATTACTAAGGTGATTTTTAATTTATTTTAAAGGCGAAGTATTACTTATTTACTTTTCATTATAAATGTATTTTTACGATATTCAAATATTAAAGGCATCCGTAGTTGTTTGTTTGTCTTTTTTTCTTTTTGGAAAGAAGACATCCTTAGTTATTACAATACTCATTCTTGTCCATATTACTTGTCACAGTTATTACTAAAAATAATTAGTTAAGATATTTATTATTTTAACAAATTAAGATAGAATTAATTATATATTTTTATCTTGATAAATGTGAAAATATATTCATATGGTGAGAGAAAAAATAGTATTAAATAATAATAAAAATAATTTTATCAAATTATCTTTTAGTTAATATTTTTAAAAAGAGTGAAAAAGATAAATATAATAAGTAAAAATGAATGGAAAGAGTAATAAAGTTTGGCGTAGTGAGGAGTCTAACCACGAGGTCAACAACCGCCGGTGCGTAGGGATAACTAGATGGATATGACCCATGATAGCATGAACCCATCATTTTCACTTTAACATTCTTAGTTGTTTCCAAGTGTAAGAGTTATCTCATGATAAATGTATAACGATATCATAATAGCAGAAAGGAGTACGTCACATTTATGTTATACCAATTTTGCATTTTAGAGTTGCATATTACAAATAACTTAATCATATTATCTGAGTAAATCAACCACTTCATTGATGTAATGTTGGACAAAGAAAGTACATGCGGCCAAGGTTATGCACTCGACAATGTTGCTTTTATAAGTGTGTGTTGGTTAGCTCTTGTCTGAAGTCTAACATTATCCTCATGAATTATGTTGTAACGACCTGATTTTCTGGAATCGAAACATCACACGGTGCTCATGATCCCGAAGGACCACAAGCTAACCCTCTACTGATATCTGTACCTAAGCACTACATAATAAAGATAATGAATGGGAAACTGGCCATAAGGTTCAAAACATAAAAAAACAACAACTCAAAACTGAAAACGGAATACTGATATATCTGTCCAAAAAATCTCTAAACTGTCTAAACTGTGGAGTTGATGGGAAATGCCCCCAACTAACTCCGTCTACTGAAAATAAACTAAATCTGATGCAATAATAAAATAAGGATCATCCTCGAATGAAGAGGACTCACTGCTATATCTATTGCTGCTGACTGGGACAGAGCTGCTAAGGGCACTCTGGATCTCGTGCCTCTAAACCTATGGTGTAAAATAAAACACCATAGCACAAATGCATCAGTACGTGGGACTATACTGAGTATGAATATGAGGTAAGGCTAAATGCAAGGGCTTATGCATGAACAATTACTTAACTGAATAATCTTTAGAGTACTGAATAAGGACATATGCATGAATGCATAAACCATAACTGAAATCATCATGACTTTGAATACTGAAACTCAGATACTTCTTTATTGTCATCTGAACTCACTACTAATACTGAGATACTGAATAACTGAATCTTCTAATATTAATAACTGAGTACCAAAGTTGAGATCAGTCCTATCTAGCGAGTGACCTCGAAAACTGATGATACTGAAGTTGATTAACTGAATCTACTTATATCAATGACTGAAATCTGAGCTTACTACTCTTGAATGACTGAATCTGAGATCAAACCTCTCTAACTTATGATCCCCGAATCTACTATCAATGATAAGAAATGATTATGTCTGAGATCCAACCTATCTAGCGAAAGATCTCTAAATCTGATAATGAGAATACTCAACTAAATCTGCGAACAAGATCAGGCCTTTCTAATGGGTGATCTCTGAATCTGATAATGATATTACTCAACTGAATTTGAGAATGAGATCAGGCCTATCTAACGGGTGATCTCTAAATTTGATAATGAGATTACTCAACTGAATTTGAGAACGAGATTAGGCCTATCTAACGAGTGATCTTTGAATCTGATAATACTGATACTGAATAACTTTATGATGGACCAGGCCTATCTAGTGGGTGGTCCATGAATCTATAGAACTATCTGAGTTCCTTACTGAGATAGAAGACTATATATGATAGTCCTGAGTTCTGAGAATGGTGGCTTGACTGAGATTATCGTGAAAACTGACACTGGCTCTAGACTGTTGCTAAATTATCGGGTATAAATACCCCCAAAACTCGATAACATAAAAGTAAAATATAACCATTCTTGAATAATCAATACCATGGATATTCATTCACCATCACAATCACTAAAGCCTCTCCTCAAGTATTTAGGAATCATACACATGTAATAAAATAGGGAGACATTCTATTGGCTTATACTCCTTTCAAAAAGGTCTTGAATCAAACACTTAGCATGCATTAAAGAACACATCATTGGAGAATTTCATGCTATCATGTCAGAATTCATTAACTTAGGCTTTTCAACAAACACTTGGTATGCATGGGTTTGCACACAAATGGGGGTTTCTAGTCAAAATGCTATAATGTCTCTAATTCTTTCACATAAGAATTGTATCAAACATATGGGGATAATACTTTTCTTATTAAATAATTTCTACATTTAATTAACATGAACAGGTCACCTAACAAGCAACTTTAAGAGGGTTTATCATGAACATCACATGAATATCTCATACTAGGGTTAAAGCTTGAAACCTCATAAACAAAACATGAATTAAAAACTCAATAATAGCATGAACTCCAATTTCAATTCACATAAATCATGAAAACTCATAAACATAAGATCTTTGAAATTTAGAAAAGGGTTATTGAGCTTCTTCAATGAAAGGGACCCAAGAATCAACATCTGCATACCTTAGGAAACTCTTTCTTGAAATCTCTTGGAGAGATTCTTGATTTCTCTTGATTTTTCTTGAAGAAGAAAGAAGAGTTTTAATTTTGTAGAAACCCTAGCTTTTAATGTTAAAGAGGAGAAATAAAGTTGTGAGCCTTGACCGGGTATAAATAGGGGCTGAAAAGAGTGAAAAAATACCAAAAAGTCCTTTTTAAAATGAGTTAAAAATACTGAACGGGGGCTGCGATGGTCTATCGCTTAGTCTGAGGTCCGTCGGTTGACGGTCCATCGGATCATCCATCGTACATCGGTTAGAAAAAGAACACACTAACTCAATGCGATGGTCTCAGTGAAAGTCCATCGCAAACCGGACAGTCCATTGTATCGTCCATCGCACGTTGTCCAGGATGAGGCCACACTGCCTCAGCGGCGACGGTCCTAGCGACGGTCCGTCGTAGCCTTGATGGTACGTCGTCCTAGCCGTCGTACTTAGGCTAGTAATTTCCTTCATTGTGATGTTCTGGGCAATGGTCCGTCACAAGCTCGACGGCCCGTCAACCCAGCCATCGCACCTGGGCGGTTCCGACTGTGTTCAGTAAAACGGCCATAACTTCCTCGTCCGATGACGGATTTTGACAAAATTGATATCGATTGAAATCTTATTCAATGCATTACATGAAAAAAAATTGATATTAGGAAAATTCTATATGGTTTAAAATATTTCTCACTTGGAAAGTCACTTCTCAAATTTTTAGGGCTGGATTTACACTTCACTTGACACGCTCTAAGGCTCAGACTACGAGATAATTTTGTAGGGTCTTACATATGTGCTACTGTAAAGTGATATAATCTATATTAAACTGATGTGTTCAATTTCAATATCTTGTTACTTAATAGTAGCAAACAAAAATTATAATCAATTTACTGCCGAATCAAAGAACAACCAATTCTAATCAAATTGATAAAAGAATTATCAATCACGAGAATTCACCTGCCTCTTGGATATCGTACAATACCAAAGCCATCCAAAGTTTCTATTAGAGCTTCTAATCCAAAATTGAAAATAATATTGCTTTTCCCAGATCTAATATTTTACATAGTCTGTAATGAGAAAGAGCTATGTAAAAAATAATTTGATAACCAAACTGAAAAGTGAACCCCCAACCGAATGAAATGCTTCATTGTAACTTTTCTATTTAATTTTTTAGGTTATATTTAATATACGTCAAAGCCAACATCAACTTGGAAGCTATTGAATCTGACCTTATTTCATTATAGTGTACATTGATCCCTTGAACTCGAGGTTCCATAGGGTTATAACACAACTTCACTGTTGGCCAACAACAAATCTTGCCACCAATTTATTATAATATAAAGAAACAACCAATTTATTCCAGAATTAATTTTTAAGACCCTTCCAAGGACTGGTATAATCCATTATATTACTTCTTGTAAACTGAATAAAGTTGTACTTTAAATAAACAAATAGAACCTATGCATATACAAAACTAGTAGGTTGAGATACTAAAAAAATCAAGGTACAAATTCTAGAATTAAATAAACTGCTTCTTCATGTTGAGACTACCTAAGGGTTCAAAAATTTCATCCAACCAAATTTCATTTTCTAAACAAAGTGTGAGTAAAAATGTAAATTAATCAAAGAGAGATGAAATATATATGACATTTTAATTGGATTACCTTGATAAAATGAAGCTTAATTAGTGAAGAACCTGTGTAGGAACACCAATTTCTCTTATCAAAAAATCTTTATAGCTTCTATAAATTAAAATCAAATTTAAATATAAAGGCAAAAGAAGTGTGAAAAATTACAAGGCATAACTGAGTTGTTTCATATATTGAATAATAATGAAAAATGTCCCTAACAATTTTTAAATAGATTAAAAAAACAAATGTAACAAATTACACTCACATGAGATAAACATAATCTAGCAGATCAAACAAGGCAACAAAGCTATCCGATCATGTAATGACCCTCTTGGTCATTTCCTTAATTTTTATGTATTTTTGGTATTTGAGCCTTCCTACAAAGGCTACAAATAAATTATGATTTCCAAAATTATCGTTTCATTTATCGAACAATTTTTTTGAATTTACACTTATTTCCCTGTTTTGGAGATTTTGTTGTTTTGAATTTGCTTTTGGACCAAAACTCCTAGTAGATGACCTTGGATAAGAATTTCAATAGTTTCATTAGCTCCAGAACATTAATTTTATGCTAGGAGGACCCTTGGTTTAGGTTTTGAGACTTTCAGACTCATTTTAGGTTATTAGATAGATTACATGAAAAATGAAACTATAGGTATGGGCCTCACATTTAGTCGAAACAATCTCAAATGAAAGTTTCAATGATTCTATTAAGTATGAAATGTCAAATTTAATATGATAGCATTTTTTATTTGCATGCACGGGATTTCGAAAAAATTTTGAGCACCTAGTTAAAGTTCATTCTGGACTTAGCAAAATCTCGTGCATCAGGTTGCTGATACGACTGATGAAACAATAATATGATAGCTTAAATGGTCTTCACATATGCAACATTGTGTCACTTAAGTAACATTGACCAGCTAGTCAATGGTTGCTTAAGAGATTTTTTGTCCGCTTAAGAAGGCATTGTTTAAGTGTCCTGTGGGTCACCTATGGGATAACCAACCCCAATTCCAAATCACCAAAGTGATAGGTGAGATGCTTAAGTGATTGTCGCTTAAGCTACATGGTGACCACTTAAATGGCATCTAGTGGCTTTAAATATTCTTTCCCCCACCAAATTTTCTACTATTTCTTCCACCATTTTTATACCAAGTTGAGAGCTTAAAAAGAGGAAAAAGTGGGAAATCATCCTCATGAATTAAGGTAAGCTAATTTAACTCTTCTTAGTCATTTTCATTGATTTTCCCTTCAATTTTATCCTAATTCATGGTAAAATTCTTAAAAATTAGGTCTTAAATTTCTAAATATTGAGGATTGATTTGAGAGCGGATTTGTACTCAACTTTTAATCAAACATTTCCTTATCATTCGGGGACCTCGTGATGGGTTCAATTTTGAATTCCTTTCGTGGGCCGTGAGGGACTAATTTTTTACCTAAAATTTGATTTGGCCCTTATTATAGAAATATGGGTCTTGTTTTACTCCTAACAATGTGTAGATTACTATTTTGATATCATGATGACATTTTGGAATTGTGGAGCAAAGACAGACGATTCATGATCGATTAAAGAGTTGTGGTTCGACATCGAGGTAGGCTTTTTTCTATTATTCTTTGTGAGATAGTGTATTATATATGTTGTATGTTAGATGAGACTATTACAATGTTATTTTTGGTAAAACACTATAACTTTGTCTAATTTATGAGTTTGGAGGCTAGAAGGGTAATTGACTCTTAAGGTGAAATACTTATTATACTTCTATGATCCTATTACCTTAGGTTGCTAGCATTTTAGACATAGTTGAGATTAATGAATCTGTAGTATAATATTTAATACATTACTCGATGGATTATGATGGTTTTATTGGGTTATAATGTTATAGGTATGCCTTGTATATATATTTAGGCCCGAGGCCGTGATTATGATATTGGTTGGATTTTGGAAGGTGCTTTATCCTTGTATAGGACTTGATTATAGTTAATAGACATTTTGATACTTATGATCACATTGTTTGGATACCGGTGATATCCTACATAGATTCGATACATTCATGATCCCTAATACCGTAAATGGTACGATTCTAACTAAAAATATAGTTTTATTATTTTTTTCCTATGCAAGGATTTATTCCTACTTTTCACTTTTAAAACAAATTTCTCATAAATGGAATCGTACCATCTTAATGAATAACTTATAATCCTTTGAGGCTAATAATAATGTTTTAGAGATTTGACCTAGATAGATTTTGCTCCATAGTTTTGTTACTACAAATTACCTTGGTAATGAGAGATTCTGACCCTTTCTACTCTTTTATGATGATTTAGTCCCAGTGTTTATCTCAGGAAATAAATTTATGAACTTACACTCTTTTAGCCACAGTTCTATCTTGTGCATTTAAAATGTATACATACATACATATATATATATATATATATATATATATATATATATCTGGTACTAGAAAGAGTGGATTGATGATAATGATGATGGTTATTGAAAATCCTAAATCGGGACTAAGTCTGTGTATATGGGTACTCTCAAACCCTTAGGGGATCCTTTGTCCGCGAACCGTCATGCTGGATAAAAGAGGTTGTTGTAGATCCTTCCTTTGTAAGCCCTCGATCTAGAGAAGGTGTATACACTTGGTTACATTATGGTACTTGGATCAGTTATGGTATTATAGATTCTCTTTGAATTCATCATTTTAAGCACATTTCCTATCACTAGTATGTGTCGATATCAATTAGCCTTATGGGGGGTTGCATAGGTATACATGAAAAATATTGCTTATGGTATATGGTGTGCTAATTAGACCTTTCGGGTTATGGGACCTAGTTTAGTAATTGATTGTTTGGACTAGTCGGTTACTTTATATTGTTATTATTATTATGGTTGGTTTGTGATAGGTTGGTTATTAGATTGGTATTGATATTAAGGGTATGATTCTGATTCCTTTATCTTACGACTATTTTATAATGCATGATCATCCCATGGCTAGGTATTATGATTTTAGACCCTGATTATGTTAGTAATAGTTCTTACTATGATTAGGAGGCCTTGAGATACAAGTGTGATGACTTAGGTTGTATCTTTGAGTTATCCTTGTTTATATATGAGTATTTATCTATGTGTAGTTATGGTATTACAGCATATCCATTCCTTTCTTTATTTATTCATGGTGTGCATCTATTTTCTTGGCCTTGTATATTATATATATATATATATCCTTCTTTTGCTCTTTATTCGTGTATTGGCCAGTAATATATGGTACAGTGCTAGGGTCCCGCATATAGTTAGAATTGGATAGTTTATCCTTAATATCTCATTATCCATCTTACGTTAGTTTCTTAGATATGAATAGAATAGTTTTATCTTATTGTCTCATTAGCTTTATTATCAAGTTTGTTGGATAACATGTAACACCTTGTATTTTTGTGCTAGAATTCTAATCGTCATTCCTATACGTATAAGCTCTAATCCAAATGATTTGCATATGGATATAAGTTTCATGATCATTATCCTAGTGTGTGAAGTTTCCTCTAGGCTCAAAAATATTCATATCAAGTACTTAGAGTGAAGTTGAGATAAGAGCTTTTGATTCGGCTAAATCATTGCATTTGATTCTACTAGGATCGACTTTAAATGTGTATAACTATTGATATATGTAGAATTTTTTAGCTCAAGACACCCCAAATTTTATAAAATTGAGTTATCTTTCCAATGTTACCAATTTTGCCTTAATCCAATACCCGAGTAAAAAGTTATGATATTTTTCATGTGAGGTAGTAAGCTGAAGCAATTTTGGCGTAGCGCGCCAGTTGCTCGATGCGATAAATGAAATGATGAGTTTCTGTCCACAATGCGATATCCGACATGATACAAATCTTTTTCATATGCTGCTTCAGTTCGTAAAGGGTCTAGGGGCACTTTGGTCACTTCCCCTCACCCAAATCCGTCCACCCAAGGAGCATTGGTTACCCCTTTACTTATAATTTCTCTCCAAGAAAGCCTCCAACTCTAAAGAACAAACACTATCCTCTATCCAAGAACTTCAAAACTTCATCACAATATCTTCATATCTTCAATAAAAATCAAGAATTAAGTTCCCTAATTCAAGAATCTCAAGAAAAGCTTTGAAGATCATCTCCAAGGGTTTCAAATTGAAGTTTTCTACATCAAATCAAAACTATTAAGGTATTTGGGTTATGAACAAGGATAATTCTTTCATCCTTATGCCCAAAACTAGTTTTAAAATTTGAATTTTATATAAATTTCAATTTAGGGTCCATACCCAATCATTGTTACTTGAAGTTTAAGAAATTACAAGTGATTTAAGTGTTGAATTACCTATCTACTTTCACCTGTTTATGCGTGACACTTGATTACACATATTGAGAATTAAATTTCATTATCTTGACTAGAATTTTTAAAGTATTTCAAGATTATTATTGTTGAGCATGAAGTTTTTTGTGATTTGACATGATTTTCAAGCATGAGTTATAAGCCCTAAGCATAAGCCTTGATATTTCAAGAAAGATGATGTTTAAGTATTTTTAAAGCAAGATTTGATCTTTTGATCATCAGCTAAGATATGAAATGCACACATTTAGTTTTGATTACAGTTTAGAATAGAAAGATGCATGAATGATCTTTCTTATAAATCCTTATTCTATTTTAAGGTGAATTCCCTACAGAATGAGCATACAGATAAGGGAGTAGTATTTAGTATCGAGTTGGATATGTGTCTCAGTTAACATGCCACAGAACTATGAGCCAATATAGGTTCAGATTATTCAGATTGTTCCTATTTATATGGATGCAGATACAGATTGTGATCACTTAACTCAATTTATACTTCTTGGCAAGAGTATGACACCTATCCCTAATGTGAGGTTTTCACCTTAGAGAAACTAGACCTTGGACACCATGATAGCTCACATGGTGTATGTCGATTAGAAGAACCTCCCTAAAGTCCTAAGATAAAATGATAGAACAACTTTAAGAAACTAAGTGTAATGGCTCAAAATTTTATTTAGATATTGTTTTACATGAGACATTAGCTATGAGATATCAGTTTTCAATTTATAGATGTTAAAGGTGAGTCCTTTTACACTTAACCTGCATGAGTTGAAAACAGACTTAACTTCAGTCCTAATTGTTCTACTAATAAAAAGAGTAATAATACAACTTTTAGAACTAAGTGTTATGGCTCACAAGATTTATATAGTATGCTTTATTATTCATGATTTTTGATTTGCAGCTTTCCGTTATTCAATCCAATGTGAGTCATTTACACTTAGCATGCATTCTTTAAAAGTTATATGCATCTGTAGTTACTTTTTTTACTTATGCATTCACCCTCACATGCTTAGTACATTCTAAAAGTATTGATCCATATATATGTCTATGTGCTACATTGTCTCATAATATAGGTACGAGTTGTAGAGAGCACATCATATTCAGCCAGTTTACAGCTTCCAGTCAACAGCTGATGAGTCCTTTTGATTCAAGAGCTCGAGTCAGTCATAGCTTGAGTAGTATTTTTTTTTTTTTTATTTATTCATATTTGTTTGGGATAACTTGGGGTTATGTCACGGCTACCTACAGTCAATACTAGTTGAGGATTCATAGACAGTCAATAGAGTTAATGTATTTGATTCTAGTTTTGTTTCATATAATCAGGGTTGTAATCATTTTAATATAGTTTTGCATTGATCATATTCAGAAAAGATTTATGTTCCACTTATTTCATTTAGATTTATGTATTTTATTCAGTTGCTCATGAGTTATGCATGTACAAGGGTTTGCTTGGGATCACCCATGGTCCTAAGCATTATGTGATATCCAAGGGGTACTCTCGGGGCATTACAAATTTGGTATCAGAGCATAGAGTTCAAGTGTCCTAGGATGTATATGAAGCCATGTATAGTATAGTCTTGTGGAATGGTACTGAGACGTCTGTACTTTTCTTTGAGAGGCTACGGGAATTTAAGAAATGTCTCCTTTCTTTTATACTCCAGATCGTGCTGTAAAGTTGTTCTCTAAAAAACTTTTGTTCGTGTGTTACTCTAAATTTATTCATCTATGACTTATTCTTTAGATAACATGATTAGTAAGTTCTAATTTCTCCCAAGATAACACTCTCACATTTAATATTAGTAATTTCAAAAGTCACACAAGGGGCTTGAGAGGAGATCACTAATGTGTTAAAAGTTCCATAAGTTGAAAGTTATGTTTTCATCCTTATGAGTTTATCAGTTGATACAAAATAAGATATGTATTTAGATTCCTTATTAATCCTTCTATATAAATTGCACTCATGAGAGAAGATAGTATGAACCTAGAGTGTTATGATTCATAAGTGTGGCGCACCGTAGATTTCCTGAATTGGTATCACATCATGGTATACATGGAAGGGTCAATCTTCTAAAAAAATTTCCAAGGGTCAAAAGGACTTAGTCATATTTTGATCCCCTAGACTTTGATGATTTTATGTTTGACCTTCCCGGCCTCGGAGAGTTAATTTTTAAGTTGTTTCATGTGTTGGGGGAGTGAAAGGGATGTGTCGGGGAAGTTTTGGATTTTTGGACAATGTTAGTAGTGTGTTTAGATGTTTGAAATAGTAAATATACTCAAAGTCGATGCGCCACATCGATGGTTACATCAATGAAGCAGTGAACCAATGCGATATCAATACATCGTGTCGGTTGGCGTGTCGGTTCGCGCGTCGGTTCCCAGTTTGCGTCGTTTTAAATAATAATCGACTTTGGGAAGGACATATTAGTATTTTTACTCATCCTATTTCTTCCATAATACTAAATTATTAAGTATTGAGGGCTCATATCATCAGAAACTACATAAAATCTCTCAAATAAAAACCTTAGTACCTTCATCAAAGAGCAGGAGTTCATCATTGCAAGTCAAAAATTCCTAGAACTAAGGTGTGATTTGGATTCTACTCTTCCTTATAAGGTATGTGGGGGTTTTCTAAAACTATGTGGGCATAATAAATTGTTTCAACAATGTTTAGCATTGTGAGATTTTGAAATCTTAAAGGGGTTTTGGAATTTACATTAAAATTTGCTTTATGAATTCTTTAGTGACATTATGGTTTTGGTATTTAGTCCTTTCCCCCCAAATTGATTTGAAATCTTATATATATATGTATGTATGTGGTTAAATTTAATAATTTAATTAAGAGCATAACTATTTACACTCCCTCTCATGTTGTGATTCCTCTTGATTTTTAGAATGTTATTTAGAAGCATGATTTTATATGTTCATGACTATTGTTGAATGATGTAAGCTTGATATTTAGATTGATGAGAGGGATTTTACATGTTGATAAATATTGAATATATAATAAAAGATTGCATGGTTTGCCAAAAATGCATGACCACCATATATTTGCGGAAATGATCGAAAGGAATGATTTTACATAGTTTGATAAGTGTATCAAAGAATGAATCTTCTTGAATTGTTGAAATTTGATAGTCTAAACTTTATGTTTTTAAAGAGAAAACTGTGATATGATTTTTATGGCTAAAAAACATGACTTGCAAGTCTTGGTATGATGATAATAATTCAGATAATGCCATTGTAGCACAAAATAGAACAAAATGTGGATTTTCTTTTAGATTTTTAGATTTTGAACATAGAATGACACATGTTCAAAAAAGGCTAAAAATGGACATAAAGATACTTAGGTGGTTACCCGAAGAAGGAACGAGTCCAGAAGAATCATTGCCCAAAATCGTGTTATCATTGCCCAAAATTGTGTTTTGATGATACGGGATTATTATGTCCCCTAGAGAGATTATACGCTGGCCTAGTGCCCTGTGGCATATCAGAATTAGGAACTATAACTCTTGCGGAAAACTTGGGTTGGGGGCCTTTCCATTTAGTTAAGGAAGGACTCCATATAGCCCGTGAGGTAGTAGAATTATAGGGTGGACCACCTAACTTAGAAGTAATACAAAGATCAGAACTACATTGATAAGAAGTTATGATGAACCTCAAAGAATTTCCCATGAGTTTTAAAATATATCATGCATGATATTTTCATGACTTTCTCTCACCTATTTTATATATAAATACATTATTTTGGATTTCTCTGCGTACTAGTACAATTGTATTGACCCCTATCTTTCAGGGTTTGAGGCTCAGTCTAGAGGTCCTGCTAAATCATAGAGTTGATAGTCAGAAGAGGGAAGTTGGTGAGCCTCCCTTACCACAGAAGGCCATTCTTTGAGTATTGTGATTTTATTATGGTATTGGTCTACTGGGGGCCTTGTCCCAAGTTTAAAACAGTTTTATTGGTTTTCGTATGTACTAGAGATTTCACAGACTGAAACAAACGTTGTTTAGATATTGATGGATTTCTTTCCAGTATTGTTAAATTGAATTCAGAGTATGGCCATGATTCCGTTTATTTTATTTCTGTATTCTTTTCTTTATTATTAAGTATTGTGAATGATTATCAAAAATAAAAGGGCGCTCGGGCCTCCATGGTTTAGGATGCTCGTCACGGCTAGGGACCCAGCTCAGAACGTGCCAAACTTGGTATTAGAGCACGGTTCATGGTCCCAGGGTTTCTACGAAATCGTGTTGGGTACAGTCTTGTTTATGGGTGTGTAGTGTGCCACACTTATAGATAGAAGGCTACTAGGCATTTAGGAATGTTTCCATTAGTTATGATTTAGTTTGTGCTATAGAGTTTGAATGTTCCCTAATAAATGGTATTACGTATTTCAAAAAATCTATCATGCCTCCATGCCTCTCTAATGATCAAACTGCCCAGAAAAAAGATGTCCGTCCTACTCACAGAATAAGGAAACGTAACCGGGCTCACTCTTTTGATTTGGTTGCTATTCTGGGAGTCTCTCCAGTTTAGACCAGTCCCCCCAGAGCACCTAAGGCTCCCCAGTTTAAGAGTAATCATACCCAACCTCCCCTGAGAGAGATATCAAATACTGAGTTTAGACAGTCGATGCATATGATTGCATGGTTGGTGGATTCACAGTCTCGGCGGTCGAAAGATGTTTGTTCTGCATCTGTTACCTCTGAGACTACTCGGGTGGTCAATTCATGAGGCTGAACCCACCTAAGTTTACTGGTACAAAGGTGGAGGAATATCCACAGGAGTTTATGGATAAGATGGAGAAAATCTTCTGAGTGATGCATGTGGATAAACTAGAAGGGGTTGAATTAGTTGCTTATCAACTGAAGGAGGTAGAAAATTAGTGGTACCACGAGTAGAAAGATTCGAGGGAGATAGTGCTGAGCCTTCTATGTGGGGAAAATTTGTGGAAGCCATCCTGGACCAATTCTTTCCTCAGGAGTTGAGGGAGTCCAATGCTGAAGAGTTCATGAACCTGAAATAAGGAAAGATGAGAGTCAAGGAGTACACCTTGAAATTCAACCAACTATCTCATTATACTTCGGAGTTGGTAGGGAACATGATAGACTGTATGAGAAAGTTTGCATCTGGCCTTTCAGATAACTTGGTGTTGGAGTGTAAGGGGGCAATATTAAAAAGGGATATGGACTTCTCTAGATTGTTGATTTATATGCAGTAGGTTGAGGAGCAGAAGAACAAGGTTGCTGATGCAAGAGAGAAGGATAGGCAGGACAAGAGGGACCGACCAGTAGACCAGAACCACAGTCAGCCATAAAGTGGAAATTGGGGTAACAGGTGTTAGAAGAAAAAGTTTTGAGGCAATGCTCAGACTGTAACTAGAGCTCCAGCGCCCAGACCTCTAGTTGACCGACGATCTCAGAATTTTTGGACTAATCATGCATCCGGAGCACAGGGTACCCAGTCCCAGTGTAGTGTGGCCCAGCCGTAGAGGACTTTTTCGCGATGTGAGACCTGCGGTAAGTACCACCCAGCAAAGCGTCAGCTGGGAAGGATAGTATGCTATACTTTTGGTAAGATAGGTCATTTCCAGCGAGATTGTCCTTCCACTAAAAGGATCGTTGATGGTGCTAAGTCCCAAGCAAACTCTTCAGCACTACCACCACCCCCAAAGGCGCTACTTCCGCTATCGAAAGCGGTCACAATCGGTTGTATGCCTTATCCAATTGCCAAGAGGTAGAGGCCTCACCAGATGTAGTCATGGGTATATTACAAATCTTCTCCCAAGATACATATGTGTTGCTTGATCCCAGATCTACATTGTCTTATGTGACCCCATATGTGGCAGTCGGTTTTGGGTTTGAGCTCGAAGTTATTGCAAAACCTTTCTCTGTTTCTACTCCTATAGGTGATTCTGTTATGGCTAGGAAGGTATATAAAAATTGTGTTGTATCTGTTTGTAGTCGTGATACTGTGATAGACCTCATAGAGCTTGATATGGTTGGTTTTGATGCTATCTTTGGAATGGACTGGCTCCATTCATGTTATACCATGCTAGATTGTAGAACCCAAAAGGTTACTTTCTTTTTCCTGAATGAACCAGTGATAGAATGGGGGGGTTATTCTTTAGCACCTAGAGGGAAATTCATATCTTACCTTAAAGCCTGCAAGTTTATTTCAAAAGGTTATTTGTATCATCTGATCTGAGTAAAATATTCTAATATCAAAAGTCCTTCTGTTCAGTCAGTCCCTGTGGTTAATCAATTTCCAAAAGTCTTTGCTGATGATCTCCCAGGGATACCACATGATAGGGAGATAGATTTTGGTATTGATTTATTACTAGACACCCGTCCCATTTCTATTCTGCCGTATAGGATGGCTCCTGCTGAATTGAAAGAGTTGAAAGGGAAACTAGAAGATCTCTTTGATAAAGGTTTTATCCATCCGACACCTGTACTCTTTGTACGTAAGAAAGATAGTTCCCTCCGTATATGTCTAGACTATCGTTAATTAAATAAGGTCATTGTCAAAAATAAATATCCCCTTCCTAGAATTGATGATCTCTTTGACCAACTTTAGGATGCTAGATGTTTTTCAAAGATAAAAATTCATTCTAGGTATCATCAGTTGAAGGTTTGGGAGGCTAACATTCCCAAAAAAATATTTCGAACACGATATGGTCATTATGAATTCTTAGTCATGTCCTTCGGATTGACTAATGCTCCTGTAACCTTCATAGACCTAATGAATAGGGTGTTTCACCAGTTTCTAGATCTGTTTATCATTGTCTTCATTGATGACATCTTGATTTATTCTAAGAGTGAGGAGAATCATGCTAATCACCTCTAAACCATCATTCAGACCCTCAAAGATCATAAATTATATGCAAAATTTTCCAAGTGTGAATTCTGGCTTAATGCTATTGCTTTGTTGGGGCATATTGTGTCTAGTGAGAGAATTAAAGTTGATCCCCAAAAGATTGAGGTAGAGAGAAAATGGCCTAGACCCACGACTCCAAATGATATTCAAAGCTTCTTGGGTTTGGCGGGGTATTACAGAAGATTCATAAAGAGTTTTTCATCCATAGCTGCTCCACTTACCAGATTGACACAGAAAAAGGTAAAGTTTGTATGGTCTGACTCCTGTGAAAATAGTTTTGAGAAGTTGAAAGAAAAGTTGACTACTACACTTATTTTGACTCTTCCAAAAGGTACAGAGGGTTTTGTTATATATTACGATACATCTCGGGTGGCACTTGGGTGTGTACTTATGCAGCATGGTAAGATGGTAGCTTATGCATCTAGGCAGTTGAAGGTCCATGAGCGAAACTACCCCACCTATGACTTGGAGTTAGCGGCTGTGATGTTCGCACTAAAAATATGACGACATTATCTGTACCGGGTACATGTTGATATTTTCACTGACCACAAAACTTTGTAGTATGTTTTCTCATGGAAAGAATTAAATCTCAGGCAGAGGCACTAGTTTGAACTTTTGAAGGATTATGACATGATCCTGCACTATCATTCGGGCAAAGTCAATGTGGTGGCCAACGCCCTCAGTAGATTATCTATGGGTAGTCTTTCTCACATTGAGAAAGGAAAAAGAGAGATAGTTAAAGATATTCAATGACTTGCAAATCTAGGGGTATGACTTCTGGATTCTGGATATGGAGGAGTAGTTGTGCATGACATAGAAAAATCCTCCTTATGTGCTGAAGTGAAGGAAAAGCAGAGAGAGGACACTGTTTTGATGCAAATCTAGAAAGATATGGGGCAACAAAAAGTGATGTCTTTCGAAATTGGTGGTGATGGGATTTTGAGATATCAGGGCGGGTTATGTTTGCCAGATGTGAATGGATTGTGGAAAAGAATCCTTGATGAGGCTCACACTTCAAGGTATGTTGTTTATCCAGGCTCTACTAAAATGCACCATGATCTTAAAACTATATATTGGTGGAATAATATGAAACGTGATGTAGCTGATTTTGTTTCCAAGTGTTTGAATTGCCAACAAGTTAAAGTGGTACATTTGAGACTAGGTGGTACTTTCCAAGAGATAGCTTTTCCTTTGTGGAAATAGGATATGATCAATATAGATTTCATCACAGGACTTTCGAGGTCCCGAAACTAGTATGATTCCATTTGGATAATTGTGGATCAATTGACAAAATCAACACACTTCTTGCCTGGGAGGACTAACTATTCGGGAGATGATTATGCCAAGCTGTAAATTAAGGAAATAGTTTGTTTACATGGTGCACTAGTATCCATTATATCCGATCGAGGTACACAATTCTCTTTGCAGTTTTGGAGATAGTTTCTAAGGGGTTTAGGTACCCAAGTGAACCTGAGTATTGTGATCCACCCTCAGAAGGATGGGCAAGATGAGCGCACCATTTAGACCCTTGAGGACATGTTGAGGGCTTATGTAATTGACTTCAAAGGTAGTTGGGTAGATCATTTACCATTGATAGAGTTTGCCTACAATAATAGCTGCCATGCCAGAATTAAGATGGCCTCTTTTGAGGCACTTTATGGGAGGAGATGTAGATCACCAATTGGGTGGTATGAATTAGGTGAAACACCGGCTTGATCTTGTTTATCAGGATAGAGAAGGTGAAAATCATAAGAGAACGACTCATGATAGCCCAGAGTCACCAAAAATCCTACGCCGATATTAGAAGAAGGGAGCTGGAATTTGAGGTTGGTGATTGGGTGTTTCTAAAAGTCTCTCCTATGAAGGGAGTCATGTGATTTTGGAAGAAAGGAAAGATGATTCCTCGCTTTATAGGACCATATGAGATTGTGAGAAGAATAAGTGAGGTTGCTTATGAGTTAGAGTTGCCTACAAATCTGGCTTCTGTCCATCCTGTATTCCATGTGTCCTTGTTGAAGAAGTGTATTGGAGATCATTCCCTAGTGTTACCTATAGAGGAGATCAAAGTGACAGATTTCCTGTCATATGAAGAAGAGCTTATTGCAATCTTAGATTGCCAAGTTCAAAAGTTAAGGAGTAAAGAAATAACTTCGATCAAGGTGTTGTGGAAGAATCACAAAGTGGAGGAAGCTACTTGGGATTCAAAAGATTACATGAGAAGTAGATACCTAGGCCTTTTTGAGATAGTGAGTAATGACATAGAAGGCATCACTCATTTACTCTCTTTCTATACTCTTTCTTCTTCTTTGGTATGTTAGAAATCATGCTTGTGTGTGCTCTAAGCCATCATTCGGGGATGAATGATCCCAAGGGAGGGATAATGTGACGCCCCGTATTTTTCTCGAATTGGTATCACATCGTGGTATACTTGGAAGGGTCAATCTTCTAAAAAAATTTCTAAGTGTCAAAAGGACTTAGTCACATTTTGAACCTCTAGCCTTTGATCATTTTATTTTCAAGCTTCCCAACCTGGGAGAGTTAATTTTTAAGTTGTTTCATGTTTAGGGGAGTGAAAGGGATATGTCGGGGAAGTTTTGCATTTTTCGAACTACGTAAGAAGTGTGTTTGGATGTTGGAAATAGTGAATCGATGTGAAGTTGACATGCCGCATCAATGGTCGCATCGATGAAGCACTGAACCGATGTGATATCGATGCATTATGTTGATTGGTGTGTCGATGCCCACTTTGCATCATTTTAAATAATAACGGGCTTAAGGAATGACATATTAGTCTTTTTCCTCATCCTATTTCTGCCATAACACGAAATTATTAAGTATTGAGGACTCATATCATCATAAACTACTTAGAATCTCTTAAATAAAAACCCTAGTCCCTCTATCTAAGAGCAGGAGTTCATTATAGCAAGTTAAATATTCCTAGAACTAAGGTTTAATTCAGATTCTACTCTTCCTCAAAAGAGATACAAGGTACGTGGGGTTTTCCTAAAACTACTTGGGCATAAGAAATTGTTTCAACTAGGTTTAGTATTGTGAGATTTTGAAATCTTAAAGGGGTTTTAGAATTTACATTGAAAGTTGCGTTATGAATTCTTTAGTGACATTATGGTTTTGGTCTTTAGGCCTTTTCCCCCCAAATTGATTTGAAATCTCATATATATATATATATGGTTAAATTTGATAATTGAATTGAGAGCATAACTATTTACACTCTCTCTCATGTTGTGATACCTCTTGATTTTTAGAATGTTATTTAGAAGCATGCTTTTATATGTTCATGACTATTGTTGAATGATGTAAGCTTGATCTTTAAATTGATGAGAGGGGTTTGCATGTTGATAAATGTTGAATATATAATGAAATATTTCATAGTTTACCAAAAATGCATGACCACCACATGTTTGCTGAAATGATCGAAAAGAATGATGTTACATAGTTTGATAAGTGTATCGAAGAATGAATCTTCTTGAATTATTGAAATATGGTGGTCTAAACTTTATGTTTTGAAAGAGAAAATTGTGATATGATTTTTATGGCTAAAAACATGAATTGCAAGTCTTGGTATGACGATACCAATTCAGATAATGCCATAGTATCGCATAACAGAACAAAATGTGGATTTTTTTCCAGATTTTTAGATTTTGAACATAGAATGACACAGGTTCAGAAAAGTCTAAAAATGTGCATAAAGATATGTTAGGTGGTTACCCGAAGAAGGAATGAGTCTAGAAGAGTCTTTGCCCAAAATCATGTTTTGACGATATGGGATTATTATGTCCCCTAGAGGGATTATATACTGGCCTAGTGCCCTGTGGCATATCAGAATCAGAAATACCAACTCTTACGACAAACTTGGGTTGGGGGCTTGGTCGCCGAGTTAAGGGCAGACTCCATATAGCCCGTGGGGTCGTAGAATTATAGGGTGGACCACCTAACTCAGAAGTAATACATAGATCTGAACAACATTGATAAGAAGTTTTGATGAACCTCAAAGAATTTCCTATGAGTTTTAAACTATATCATGCATGATGTTTTCATGACCTGATCTCACTTATTTTATATATAAATGCATTATTTTGGATTTATCTGCATACTAGTACAATTGTATTAACCCTTTTTTTTCAGGGTCTGAGGCTCAGTCTTAAGGTCCTACTAAATCGTAGAATTGATAGTCAGAAGAGTGCAGTTGGTGAGCCTCCCTTACCTCGGAAGGCTATTCTTAGAGTATTGTTATTTCATTATGGTATTGGTCCACTAGAGGCTTTGTCCCAGATTTCAGATAATTTTATTGGTTTTTATATGTACTCAGGATTTCGTAGACTGAAATAGACGTTGTTTAGATGTTGATGGATTTCTTTCCAGTATTGTTATATTTAATTAAGAGTATGTCCATGATTTCGTTTATTTTATTTCTGCATTCTTTTCTTTACTATTGAGTATTGTGCATGATTACCAGAAATAGAAGGGCGCCTGGGCCTCCATGATAAGGGATGCTCGTCACGGCTAGGGCCTCGGCTCGGGTCACGATAATAAGTAGTAGAACCTTCTTATAGTTGGAAGTTTGGGTTTAGAAGTGTAGTGACAAGAAAGGTGGTGGTGGCGATTGATTGAATTTATATAGATGAACTTTTGCATATGGTCGAGTTAGTAGTATGGTTATATGTACTTGTGTGTTAGTTTAGGGGTAAAGAATATGGTACAGGTTCCTTGGTGGAAGGTAAAGAAGGAGTTATTAGTTAAGGTGAATTATTGTTTTCTTAAAGAGGGGAATGAGTTATTGACGGTATTTATTGTGTTAGAAATATGTAGGATATTAATGGAGTATTTGGTGATTTAGTATTGTTAATATAGGTTTCTCGTGAGGTTACAAGTTTAGTTGAAACTTATAGAGCTACGAAAGTAATTCAAACATATAGATGGTAAATAGTAGTGATTATAGAACTAGTATGTGCTAATGCATTATAATAAGACTGGCCATACAATCATGATCAATTATTGTTATTATAAGGTTCTAGCGAATTAGTGTTTCTTGGTTTTTCATTTTATAGCTTTCAAGTGAAAATAGTATGTGAGGTTGGGTTATAAATCAGGTTTAGTATAAGACATTAAGTTTGAATAATGGATGATCAACAAAGTGGAAATAATAATTACTTGGTTAGTAATGCTAGTTATGTGGAAGTGATCTAGTAGCCTTGAATCGTATATGCAAGAGTTAAAGTTTAGTTATTCGTAATTAAGTATGATACTATAAGTATGATGTAGAGGTGAGCCCAAGGTGATATGGGGTTGCATTATTTTCTAAGGTTATTAAGTGTTGTATGTGGTTAGTAGTATCCTTGAGTTTCTAAGTGGAAGAAGGCTAGTTATATAGTATATGGTGTTCGAAATAGCTATGTTAAGGAGTTATGGATAGATGTTTTTGAGCTTTTTTGGTATGATTTTTGTTTCTCATATTTCAAGTAAAAATATAAGTTTAGAGGTGTGATATTATTAGGCTATGACAGAAGTAGTATGGTTCAATAAAGGTTTGGGGATATCCATGTTAAGTGTTAGAATCTAAGTTTGAATCTTTAAAGATTGAGCTAATAGAAATAAGAGTTGAAGCTCTAGATGGTGTGAACTCCGGGTGTGGTGGTACTTATGAAGATTCTAAGTTAGTAAGCGTTCAAGTTATTATATAATGACTATTGGGGATATATAAAGATAGAGTTGTATCTCAGAAGGAGGTATTAATAGTGGGTTTTACAATTTCAGGTACAGTCTTTCAAGGTGGGTTTAGTATTTATGTGTACTGTTATACCAGGTTCTAGAGTAAAGCAGTTGAATGTTTAGTTAGAGTTTATTAAGTGGTTCACAGACTTAGAATGATGGCTTAAAGTTAGGGGGAGATGATAGAACAAGTAACCAAGTCAAGATCTTAGATTCCAGTAGGGAGGTCAATGTGTTGTAGAACAACACAAAGGGAGGAAAGTGTGTAACCCATTCTTATCTCAGCACAAAGTTTTATGTTATAACGATATGTACTCATTCCTTACATGTTATCTCTATGATCATAGTTCATGTTCATGCATATAATAGAGAATTATGTGCTCTCTCAGTTCCTAGTATGGGGAGTTTCAGTTCATTCAGCAGTACAGATCATGTTCCATAAAGTTATGAACTCTAAACTCAAATCATGCAGCTCATGACTCATGTACTCCTGATTTACAGTGCGTTCAGTTCCAGGTACTTATGCTACACTCATAACAACTAGTGAAATTCAAATTTTAGTCATGTAGATCCTCAGTTTTGATTGTTGTAATGAATCTATGTTGTGGATACTCTATTCCTTGGGCCTTAGTAAAGTGTCCAATTATGCTTATTATCCCTTCATGTTTCAGGTCCTCATGTTCTAACCTTTTAGTGATCTTTCCTTATGTCAAAATAGCGATGATAAACAATTGTTTAGATGGGAAAGACTAAGTGTTTCTTGTGATGAAAGATCGTTGTATGCTTGTTTTAGCTAAGGCCATAAGTGTGAAGTAAGATTAAGGCCAATTCTTTGATAAATGCCATTGTTAGTTCAAATTTTGTGTGTATGTTCTTAGGGTAGTGTGTGGAATTTGTTAATGATAGAGGTTTGGAGGATGTAAGAAAGATGCTATTATGGGTGGTTGCTTAGATGTTCATATATGGTTATAACAATAGGCTTGAATTTAATGTTGGTGTATAAGTGGATGAATACATTACATTGTGCGTTAGTTTTTGACCTTCCTGATCTCAAAATGTAAATGTTTAAGTTGATTCGTGATTGGGTTGTCGATAGAACATCTTGGGTAAGTTTTGAATTTTTCAGACGAGGTTTGAGACCCATTTGGATGTTCAAAATAGTGAGGCCATGCGATATGATGGCGGCACTTCACATATCGCATTGGTGGGGAGCAACGCGGAGCGGCGCATATCGTGCTCATAGAGCGACACAATGTGTCACTTATCTCGTCAGTATTTCATTTCAGTTGTAGTGTTATATGTAGTACCCTGTGATTTTGAGTTAATATTAAACTTAGAGAGAGTATGTAGTTCAACTCAGATTTTGGGATAGAGTAGTTATATGTACCCATGTTAGAATTATAAGTTGAATCAAATAAGAATAGTATTTAAGGGGAAACGTATAGTTGAAGGAGTATTTTAGAAGTATGCCTAAGCTTGAAAGTTAGCAGTTGTATTGCCTAAGTCCTAGAAATTCTATCTTAGCTTATGTTTCATAGGCCTATGTTCTAGGTTATAAAGTTGTAGCCATGTTGCGATCCTTATTCATATATCTTATCTAGATCAAACCCAAGATTCTTTGCTCTCTAATGTTATTAGAACTTTTTTTGAAAGATTTTTGAAGAGATACTCTAGTTAAGAATAAGCTTTTAGTATTATTCAGTCCGTATAGCCAACAATTCAGTTTAGCAGTCAGGCAGACAAGTTCCTGTGGTTTTCCACCCTTCCACCCAGTCCTACTATCTGAAGTCTTATGTGTATGGCTATTCCAAGAGATAAATTGTTCGCATCCATGTAAATTGCGAATTTTGTTCACTCCAACCTTCATGTTTCAGATTTAGCTAGTTAGTCATGAATCAGTTCATAAGTGTTCAATGCATAATCTCAATTTTCCAAGTATTCCAACCCAGAAACTGTAATCCCCTTGTACAATCATAGTCTCGTTGTCTCATAGTTCGTTCTTTCATAAGTCATCACTTCACAGTTCTATATGTATGATTGTATCATGAACACCTCAAGCAAGTTCTAAACTCTCAGCATGAATCACCTTCTTATAGTAAGTAAAGGCAAGTTAACTCATACATCAGTTTCTTGATAAAGAGTTTTAATGCTTCAGCTCATTTATATCCTTTCTGTCCACATTATTTTGCACCTCTAAGGCTTCAAACGTTCCTATCCATCTTTTAAGGATGAATGATTTAAAGGGGGAGATAATGTAACACCCTATATTTTTGCGCTTGAATTCTAATCGTCGTTCCTATACGTATAATCTCTAATCCAAAATATTTGCACATGGATATAAGTTTCATGATTATTATCCCAACGTGTGAAGTGATCTCGAGGTGAAAAATGTTCATAGAAAGCACTTAGAGTGAAGTTGAGCTGAGAGCCTTTGATTCAGCTAAATCATTACATTCAATTCTACTAGGTCGAATTTGAATGTGTATAACTATTTATATATGTAGAATTTTTAATCTTAAGAGCCACCAAATTGTAGAAAATTGATTTAGCTTTCCAACGATACCATTTTTACCTTAATCCGATATCCAAGTGAAAAGTTATGGCAGTTTTCATGTGAGGTAGTGAGCTGACATGACTGGGACACGGCGCGCCGATTGCTCGATGCAATAAGTGACACGATGAGTGGCTGTACCCAATGCAATATCCGATGCGATACAGAGCTTTTTCACATGCTACTTCAGTTACTAAAGGGTTTAGGGGCACTTTGGTCACTTCTCCTCACCCAAATGCGTCCATAACACATAATTTCAGCCCCCAAGGAGCATTAGTTGCCTGTTTACTCATAAGTCCTCTCAATAGAAGCCTCCTTCTCTCAAGAACAAACCCTATCCTTCATCCAAGAACTTCAAAACTCCATTACAATCTCTTCATCTCTTCAAGAAAAATCAAGAATTAAGTTTCCTAATCAAAGAATCTAAAGAAAAGCTTTCAAGATCATATCCAAAGGTTTCAAAGTCAAGTTCTCTACATTAAATCCAAACTATTAAGGTATGTGGGGTTATGAAAAATAATACTTCATTCATTATTCTGCCCAAAACTAGTTTTAAAATTTGAATTTTATATGAATTTCAATTTAGGGTTCATACCCCATTATTGTTACTTGAAGTTTATGAAATTACAAGTGATTTAAGTGTTGAATTGACTATCTACTTTCACATGTTTATGCATGAGACTTGATTTGACATATTGAGAATTGAATTTCATTATCTTAACTAGAATTGTTAAAGTATTTCAAGATTATTATTGTTGAGCGTGAAGTTTTTTGTGATTTGACATGATTTTCAAACATGGGTTATAATCCCTAAGCTCAAGCCTTGATATTTCAAGAAAGATGATGTTTAAGAAATCTTTGATAAACATGTATTCAGATTTTAAGGAAGATTTGATCTTTTGATCATCAACTAAGATATGGAATCCACATATTTAGTTTTGATTACAGTTTAGAACAGACAAATGCATGAATGATCTTCATTATAAACCCTTATGCTATTTTAAGGTAGATTCCCTATAGAATGAGCATATTGGTAAAGGAGTAGTATTCAACACCGAGTTGGATATATGTCTCAGTTTACATTCCCCAAAACTACGAGCTAATGTAGGTTCACATTATTCAGATTATTCCCATTTATATGGATGCAGATACAACTTATGATCACTCAGCTCAGGTTATACTCTTTTGCTAGAGTATGACAGCCCTTTCCAATGTGAGATTTTCACCTTAGAGGAACTAGAGGTTGAATACCAAGATAGCTCATATGGTGTATGTCGGTTAGAAGAACCTCCCTAAAGTCCTAAGACAGAATGATAGAATAGCTTAGAGAAACTAAGTGTTAAGGCTCACAAATTTTATTTAGATATAATTTTATATGAGACATTAGCTATGAGATTTCAACTTTTAGTTTACAGATGTTAAAGGTGAGTCCTTTTACACTTAGCCTATATGATTTGAAAACAGACTTAACTTCAATCCTAATTGTTCCACTAATAGAAAGAGTAACAGTACAACTTTTAGGACTGAGTGTTATGGCTCACATGATTTATACAATATGATTTATTATTCATGATTTATGATTTTCATCTTTCAGTTATTCAATCCAATGTGAGTCATTTACACTTAGTATGAATTCTTTACAAGTTATATGCACTTATAGTTACTATTTTTACTTATGCATTCACCTTCACATGCTCAGTACATTTCAAAAGTATTGATCTATATACATATGTCTATGTACTACATTGTCTTATAATGTAGGTATGAGTTGTAGCGTGCACATCATATTCAGACAGCTTGCAGATTTCAGTCAATAGGTGATGAGTCCTTTTGATTCAAGGGATTGAGTCATTCATAGGTTGAGTAGTATTTTATTTTTCTTTATTTAGTAGTATTGATTTGGGATAGCTGGGGGTCATGTCCCATCTACCTATAGTCAATACTAGTAGAGGCTTCATAGACAGTCAATAGAGTTAATGTATTTGATTTCAGTTTTGTTTCATATAATTAGGGTTGTAATCATTTTAATATAGTTTTGTATTGATCATATTAAAAAAATATTTATCTTTGGCTAATTTCATTCAGATTTATGTATTTTATTTCGTTGCTCATAAGTTATGCCAGTACAAGGGTTATCTTGGTATCACTTATGGTCCTAAGCACCGTGTGACCTCCAGGGGGTAGTTCTTGGGCGTTACATAATTGGTCGTAGTTTACATTCCTGAATGCATGTTACTTATATGCACATTATCTTTGGAGCTGAATCGGTAGTTGCCTACTGAGTTCCACGTGGTTTGTACTCATACTATACTTCTTCAATGACAAGTATAAAGGATGATTATGATGATATAAATATATGCCCTGCCATACCTAACGATGATTATGATGATATTATTGAATATCCATACCAGATCGAGTCCGGTTACACATATTACACTATTATGATATACTTATTATTATATGACAATATTGGGGGGTTAGATTGACAATCTAGTTAAGTTAAAAATGAAGAAATATTTGTCATACAATATGATATGTATAGATACTATTGATAGAATGACTAGTTACTAAATATTGGTTAGTTGATAAATATTGGCTAGTTGCTAAATATTGGTTAGTTGATAAATATTGGCTAGTTGGTACATGATTTTTAATTTGTAAATAATGACTAGTTTATAAGTGAAGATTAGTTGCAATATAAAGATTAGTTAATAAGTGATGTTTAGTTGATAAAGGATGATTTATTAATACATGAAGATTAGTTGTTACATGATTTTTTGTGGATAAGTATTGATAAACTGGAAAATAATGATTATGGACAATCATTGGTTATAGTGTGGTATGACTTGGATGAATTCCATGGTATTAAAAGAGTTGATAAATAATGGTCGTGGGTTATTCTATTTTGTTTGTAGCTTCCAGGCTCATGAGGGCCTGTGACGGGTTATTTATTTTTCTGCACCAATTAGTGTATGAGAGACAATTTTGTCGTTATGATAGAACGTGTTGATGCTTTATGTTATGTTATGCTATTATTTTGATTTATTTACTTATTTATATACAGTCATATTGGAGTTGATTCAGGTTCTCTTCCATACTTTGACTTAGTTATGTTATCTTGTATTTTATCACATTTCTCTTTCGTACTTTGACTTAGTTATGTTATCTTGTATTTTATCATAGTTATATCAAGACCTAGCTCAGTCAGCCGATGATTCCTTCTGAGTACTCATCATTTTAGTACTCATACTACACTTATGTACCATTTTGGTGCAGATTCAAGTACTACTTTCCGCCGTTAACTCGTGTTCATGCGGTGTTGACATTCAAAGATAGAGTGAGTTCTTAGAGTTTGAGCCGCCCATTTCCGTCTATATTTCTATATTCAGTCTTTTGTTTTGAGATAATTGTATTGACTATTCTAAATACTTGGATTGTAATTTATTTCTAAATGCTTTTGTATTGGCTCTACCAAGTCATGGGATGATATTTATGTAGTGACTATCTTTAAACTATTTTTTATTAAATGGTTTATTTATTGCATTGGATTGCCTATTATACCTTTTTGGTGCATTTTCACTATGTTAACCCATTGTATTTAACTTCGAGTTATGATTTGGATTATCTACTAGTTGGATAGAGTAGGTGCCATCATGACTCATAAATTGGGTTGTGAAAAATTTGTATCAGAGGTAGGTTACACTGGTATTGTTGGTACACGAGTAAGTGTTTAGTAGAGTTATGCAGATAGGAATAATAACATCTATTTCTATCTTAGAGAGGCTATGGACATTCTTAGGAGTTCTTTACTTCTTTCACTCATATCATGCTAAGAGTCTGAGTTGGTTTATAGAACATTCCTTTCATTTCATTCTTTCACAAATAGATAAGATATGTGCTACCACTACACGCGATGAGAATCTTGAGACCGATCCAAGGGATCCTACTTTTGCACGTGAAGGACCCAGAGGTTGTGGCCACCACGAGATGTGTTCCTATCTAGGGGCTAGGATGGGGGTCCTCCACAAACCTTATTCCCACCCTTAAGCCAAAGATTTTTTTTCCTCAGCCAGCGGTAGGCCAGGGACCATCCCAGGCTCCATCTGGGGTTACTCCTCTTTAGTACTCAGAGATTCTTTGGTTCATCTTTATGGGGGTTTGTTGGTGGTGCAACATCAAATGGTTCATAGTCTACAAATTAGAGTGGTACAGAGGTGGGACAGCCTGTAACTGTGGCTCCCAAAGTTGAGGTTTCTCTTGTGCACGTGGTTGCTTAGCCAATAATTTCTTAGCCAATGGGTTCCCAACCTGATATGTATATTGAGAAGTAGAAGATGTCTGTTAGATTCTTAAGATTTACTCACATAGGCGTTTTGGTGCTCCGAGCGAGGATGCATGTGAGTTTCTGATTTATTATAAGGATAGGCTCTGTAATTTGGGCATAGTTGAGACTCGTGGCGTGGATTACACTATATTTTAGCTGTACTTGGTTGGTCAACATTAGTGGAGAGGTTATATGAATTCTAGACAAGTTGGATCTTCTATTTTGACATGGACTCAATTCTCTGAGATGTTCTTAAATGAGTATATGCCTCGCAGCCTTAGGGATCATCTGAGGGATTAGTTTTCTAGATTGGAGTGGGGCTCCATGATAGTTGTAGAGTACGAGGCTCATTTTCATGAGTTGGCTAGGGATGCAACTTTAATTTTGGATACTGAGTATCATAGAGTTTGTTGCTTTTGTCAGAGGGTTGAGACTTTTTCTTTTTACTATAGGTAGGTCTTTCGTTGAGGTTTCTAATCATGCTCAACTTATGGAGGAGATGCATTTCGAGGCCCATGGGGTCAACGATTAGTGACCTAGATATTAGGGAAGTTTCAGTGGGAGTTATAGTAGTTCCTAATTTAGAGATAGCCATTTATATGGAAGATATCATCCGCATCCATCCTATTTGACTTAGAGTCAGCCTAGTCGACCTGTTTAGGCAATTCTTTAGATTAACGACGGGGGTTAGTCTAGTTCTAGTAATCTCCCTAGTAAGGGCAGTGGTCAATATTCGAGAGGTTCGTCATCTAGTTATTTTAGATATGGCGGCTACTCTAGGTTACCCAGATCTATTGGTTCTGGTTCAACTCAGGTATCATGTCATAGTTGTGGAGCTCTTAGTTACTATTTGAAAGATTGCCCTAGTAATGGGGCAATTGTTGCTTCAGTTTAGATGTTCTACGATTAGAGCACTTCATCCCTCGACTAGAGATGGTTCATAGGGTCGTAGGGGTAGTTTTTAAGGTACTCAAAGAGGTTTTTAGGCAGGAAGGATAGGAAATCGGTCAGAAGATCAGCCAGTTGGTGGTCGTGGTCAGGTATATGTAGTACCTACTAGAACCGAGGCTCAGTCTACGTACGTTGTTGTTACAAGTATGATTTTTATATGCCATTACTCATCCCTTGCTTTATCTAATTAGGGATCTACTTATTGTTATGTTTTTGCTTATTATGCTCCATGGTTAGAGTTATCTTGGGATTTATTATTTGTGCCCTTACATGTATCTAATCTTGTGGGTAATTCTTTAGTAGTGGATCGATTTTTCAGATCATGTGTTGTGATTCTTAATGATGTTGATACTCATGCTGATTATATTATTCTGGATATGGTGGATTTTGATGTGACTCTGAGAATGAAATAGTTATCTCACTATCATGCATTCATAAATTGTTTTACCAAGATCTTTACCTTAGATATGCTCGGTGTACCCCTAGCCGTGAGGCAGGGAGAAGTTAGCCATGAGCCGACGGGGATTATTTCTTATATTCATGTTGGGAGGCTTATTTTGAAAGGTTGCGAGTCTTATCTCGCTTATATTTGTGATACTAGTTTGAAGAGTACGTCGCTTGAATTTGATCTTGTAGTTTGTGAGTTTCATGATGTGTTCAATATTGACCTGCCTGGTATTCCCCCTATCCGTTAGATTGAGTTTTCTATTGATCTTGAGCCTAGCACCTAACCTATTTCTATGGAACCTTACCATATAGCTACTGACGAACTTAAGAAGCTGAAATTTTGGCTTCAAGATCTTCTTGGTAAGGGTTTTATAGACCGAGTGTGTCTCCTTAGGGAGCTCCTGTGTTGTTTGTGAAGAAGAAAGATGGCTCCATGCGTATGTGCATTGCTTATAGGCAGCTTAATAAGGTGACAGTGAAGAACCATTATCCTATGCCTCGCATTGATGAATTGTTTGAACAACTTCTGGGTGAGGTAGTGTTTTCTATGATTTATTTGAAATCTAGTTATCATTAGTTGAGGATTCGGGCTGAGGATATACCGAAGACAACCTTTACGACCCGTTATGGTCATTATTAGTTCCTTGTAATTTCTTTTGGGTTGAATCATGCCCCAAACACATTTATGGATTTGATGAACCTTATTTGAACTCCTTTGTGATTGTGTTCAGTGACAACATCGTTGTGTATTCGAGGAGTAGAGAGGAGCATGAGCAGCATTTGAAGATTGTACTCCAGACTTTGAGAGGTCATGTGTTTTTTTCCAAGTTCTCTAAGTATGAGTTTTGGCTTGAGTAAGTGACATTCCTTGGGCATGTGGTGTCTAAAATGGTATTATGGTAGACCCATTTAAGATTAAGGCAATTCGTGATTGGGCTAGACCTACATCTCTGACTGAGGTTTGTAGCTTCATTGGTTTAGCCGGTCATTATAGACGCTTCATTAAGGATTTTTCTACTATTTCAACACCTATGATCAGATTGACTTGGAAGGAGGTTCCTTTCCGATGGTCTGAGGAGTGTGAGTCGAGCTTTTGAAATCTCAAGTATCTTCAAGTAGTTAATATCGACACAAATAGAACAAGAAGAAAGGCCAAATGAAGCTGCACAAAGATAAGAAGCAATGCACATCAAATAGAACACCATAATTAATTATCTTACAAAATTATGTATAGGACTAAGAGATGTTTAATTAGGAAATAAAATATCAAACTTTTATCGAACATGTAATGAATCCATGATTATTATTTCCATTGAAGGATACTATGCCTTATCTAGGTATAGGGTGTGGCTGTGGGTTGCCATTTACTCAACCAATCTAGAAGTTCAAAGTCAACAGGATCTCCAATTTCGCTTGTTAATTTGTTGAATACATGCCCTTGAGAATAAAATGTATATTGAGAATATATTGAGATCAGAAACATAAACACACATACAAGAACAAACGTTCAGTGTTCTCAAAGGATTTACTACTCAGCTTTTGTCCTTGCTAAAACTATAAAATACCAAATTTTCAAATAAACGGATTACCCAGGCAAAAGAACATAAGGAAAAAACAAATATATAATGGATCCTTCTAGGCAGGCTATGCCAAAAAAAAGAATATTCAAGCCAAAAAGAATTAGAAAAGGAGATTAGGGAAAAAATTAGTCTCCAACAGCAAATGATGTGTGCAGCCACAGATAGTAGACAACAACACCAAAGAACCGGTGTTCGGTCAGTAGTTTTTATTATATAACTATGATCCAAGCCAGCTTGCGTGCACCTCGACTAATTCCACATTGTACATGCTAAGAGTCACCAGCACTAGTAACTGTGTCCACCAATGCTTGAGCATATTGGATGAAATTACCTAGTGTTTTTGCCTCTATTGGAATTTGAACCTGAGCCTCGTGGTTCTCAACCCACTTCATTGACTACCAGCTCACACACTTGGGTGCAACAGTACTCATATTACATTGAAAAGAATCCTTATCAAAAGAACTAGTTTAAAATGATTGACATAACACTTGAAACTAAAGCAGTACTGCTTTTGCATGGGAAAATACTACTGGGATATCCTATTTTCTTTACCCTTAGCTGATAATGCCCCCCACCCCCTTTTATAATCAATTACTAAAGTTATTAGTGCCTTATATATGATTTTGACATCTTTCCAAATAAATTGACGGAAATACAATGCCATGAAAAATATGTGAAATATTCAAGGTCATAACAACCTACCGACACATTTAAAAGTGATAATTTTATCCTTTAGTCAATCACTTAAGGTTTTTGTAGCTTCTTTCAATATTTTATCATTTGCCAGACTAAACAAATATATGTTCTATGAACATAAGCATACAACACAAGGACCAAAAGAATCAACTACTTTTGATAGATCAGCTAGCAGGACATCAATAAGTATAAGCACACGGTTCCCCAACATTTGTATATTTTTCGAATTACAATAGAACTCACTTCATGAGTAAGATATCTCGAACAAGAAACAACATCAAAGAAAAGACAGAAGAAATAAAATAAATGTCAAAACCACAAACTCACTAATAAATTAGAAAGAAGAAAAAAAAAGGAAATACAACAAAACATAAAAAGAGCACGGGCCTTTATCACGAGAAAGCACAAATTTGTCTAGATTTAAATATGTAGCCCCGTAATCGACAATGGTACCACAAACAGTATAACCTCTTTTGCAAGAAGGCATGTATACTATGCTGAATTAAAAATATAAGACGGAGAAAACTAGAATCAAGACCTTCTTTGTAGCATGCATGGGCTTAGACATTCAGTAGTAGCAATACTCAGTCACTATAGCCTACAAGGGAAAAAATAAACGAATCAGTTAGAAAGCAATAAAGCCAATAAAAATTGTAGAAATCTGCACAATAGATCTCCTATTGAAATTATGGTATAAATTCAAGCTTACTACCAAAGCATACTTTAGCTCCTATTATAGATAAAAATTGTAGAAATCTGCACAATAGATCTCCTATTGAAATTATGGTAAAAATTCAAGCTTACTACCAAAGCATACTTTAGCTCCTATTATAACTCTTCCTGTTGAGGGTGTGGGATTCATCATGTATTGAGATGCTTCTGGCATTGGTTTAGGTTTTGTATTGATGCAGCAGGGTCGTGTTATTTCTTATGCTTCAAGACAGCTTAAGGTGCACGAGCGCAACTACCCCACTCATAATTTGGAGTTGGTGGCAGTAGTTTTCGCACTTAAGATTTGGAGGCATTATCTTTATGGGTATGCATTGTGAGATTTTTATCGATCATCGCAGTCTTCAACATCTTATATCCCAGAGAGATCTTAATACTAGATAGCATAGATGGATGGAGTTGCTTAATGATTATGATATTTCCATCTTGTATCATTCGGGTAAGGCTTATGTGGTAGCAGATGCCTTGAGTCGGAAAGCAGAGAGTATGGATAGCTTTGTTTTTATTTCAGTTTCACAGAGTCCATTGGCATGGGACATTCAGTCTTTAGCCAACTTGATGGTTTGTCTTTATATTTCAAAGACTAGGAGGATTCTTGCTAGTGTTGAGACAAGGTCTTTTCTTTTTGAGCAGATTTAGGATCATCAGTTTGAGGATAGTAAGTTTCGCTTCATTCGAAATCTGTTGTTGAGTGGTGAGTCCAAGAGGAACACCATAGATTTTGAGGGTAATTTATGGGTTGATGGTCACATTTGTATTCCCAGAATCGATGACTTGATTGAGCTGATTCTGCACTAGGCTCACAACTCTAGATATTCTATTCATCCGGACATAGCTAAGATGTATAGAGACTTGACACAATATTTTTGGTGGAGTTACATGAAGAGATATATGGAAGACTTTATAGCTCATTGTCTTTGTTGTCTGCAAGTAAAGGCCTAGCATCAACGACCAGGTGGTTTGATTAAGAGATTGCCCATTTTGAGCGGAAATAAAAGTGGATTACCATGAATTTTGTTAGTGCTTTGCCTCATACTTCTCATGGTTCTGATGGCATTTGGGTCATCGTGGATCTATTGACTAAGCCAACACATTTCCTTCCTATTGAGATGTCCTTCAGCGAGGGGTTAGCCTGCATCTATGTACGTGAGGTGGTCTGTCTGTATGGTGTACCCATATTTATTATTTTGGATCGAGGTGTTGTGTTTACTTCTATCTTTTTGATAGATTTTTAGGCGGAGTTGGGTACTTAGGTGGACTTTTGTACAATATTCTATCCATAGATCGATGACCAATCCAAGAAGACTATTCAGGTGCTTGAGGATATACTTTGAGCCTATGTTGTGTATTTTAGAGGCCAATGGGAGGATCATATGAACTTGACAGTGTTTGCTTATTATAACAGTTATCATTCGACTATCGAGATGGTACCTTTTGAGGTTTTGTATGGTAGGAAATATTGTTTTTCGATTGGATTGTTTGAGACTTCTAAGATTAGATTACGTGGTACTGATTTGCTTCAGGAGTCATTAGATTTTGTCATGGTGATTAAGTATAGGTTGAGAGTAGCTCAGAGTAGGCAGAAGGCCTATGCAGACTATATACTTCCTGCCTTTAGATTTGGTGTTGGGGATCAAGTATTCCTCAGAGCGTTGTCCATGAAAGGTGTGATGAGGTTCGTGAGAAAGGGCAAGCTCAGCCCTACGTATATTGGACCTTTTGAGATTCTTCGCACAGTTGGTGAGGTGGATTATGAGTTGTATTTACCTCCAAATTTTTATTTTGTCCGTCTAATTTTCTATGTTCCAATGTTGCGGTGATACATTACTGATCTATCTCATATTCTTAGATAGGACTTTTTCTCGAAAGATGAGCGGTTCACCTTTTCGGAGAAGTCGGTGCTAATTTTGGGTAGTTATGTTAGGTGGTTATGCACTAGGGAGATTCATATAGTTAAGGTTCAGTGGAGGCACCACCCAGTGGAGGAGACCACTTAGAAGATCGAGAGCGATATGCGGACCCAGTATCCTTTTTTTTTTATACTTCAGGTATATCCTAATCCTTAATTTTTGCGGATGAAAGTTCCTTTTGTAATGGATATTGTAATGACCCTTAACGCTATTTTTCACATTTCCACTTATTTTTTCCGTTAGAGGCTTTTATAGCTTCCCTAAGTCATTTATGACTTGCTAGAACTGACAGTTCGGTTACTGGGTAGTTCGTTTAGTTTTTAGAGCCATTTTTATGTTTTGAAGTCTTTACTGGTTCTTAATGGCCACCAGGTGAAAACTTCAGTTAAACAACCTCGAATATAATTTTGACTATTCTTACAGCTCCAGGATGCCAATTTTAGGCTAGAAAGACTCTTTGTTTGTGTCTCGAGGAACCCAAGCTCATTTCGACCTAATGGTTGAAAAGTTAAGAAAATTAAAATTGGATGTGGGACCCATATTTTATCAAACCGGCCTCATATGGAAATTTCGACTGCGTCATTGAGTATGAAACATCGAATTTGATATGGTTTCATAGTTCGTTTGCATATACGGGATTTTGGATGGAACCTAAGGGGTTGGCAGAGACAAGTCTGAACTGTCAACTGGTACATCTCTATCATGGTGCCAAGGGTCACTATCATGATCCAAACCAGGGCCTAGTCGTGACGGGTATCTCAAGTCCGCCAAGGAACGGAGACCACCCCCATTAACCTAGCTAACCAAAACACAATACAACTAGCAATAGATGAACTCCAAAAATATAACAAGATAGAATTGAGTTCCGAACATATAACAAGATATATAAATAAACTTAATAGGATCTAAGAATCCACAATACCAAATCCACCCACATCTTGTCCATAATAGCCTCCAAGAAAAACCAAACATCCACCTAAGTTGGGATATGCCCTCGTCCGTGATAGTAATAATGGCAATGGGAATGTTCATGTGAACCCTTCAATTCTAAATTATGTAACGAAATTGATGGAATGACTAAGCTTTTTGGAGGATAGAAGCTCACCATTTTTCCGCAGACAAACCAGATCACCGAACTGCACAAGGGTAAAAAAAATGTCTTTGGACCCTACATTATGAAACAATGTAGCATCCGAGGATGGTGAGCGGGTGAGATCTAGCATGTTTTTTTTTCTAAATATAATTTTTGTGTCTTTGCAGCTATTTTATTAATATTTAATCAAAAATAATAAAATATTGTCTGGCCCAATGCCAAAAGTAAAGAAAAGCTTGAACATTGTTGCGGATCATGTCCAATTTTCTATTTGACCTAGATGTGTAAATGTAAGGATTCACTACTATTGCCATTTTTATCTTTGGTCTCTTCTCCTCCTCTTCATTCTCCCAAGCTGTATTCGACTCAATTTTAAGTTTATTCTACTTATTCTATGGATGATAAAACTTGTTCCATCCTTGTGCTGTGTCATTTTTCACAAAAAATGTTGTCAAAAAACCAAGGTAAGATTTGTAGCAAATTCTTTTCAACTTGACATGTCGAACACATCGTTAGATCTAAAATCCTTCTATATTGAACTTGACACATCAAACACCGATGCATTGCTAGAATCGTCAATTCTTCAGTTACAAGCTTAGCATCATGTAACTCAATCACAGTCAAGTGGACTATTTCTTTATCAAAACTAATTCTAAATGCTGACTCGATATCTTTAATTTTTTGTGCTTCCACCTCTAGCATTCCAAAATCATTCTGCACTAAAATTGACACTTTAAACACCGTTGTATTTTTAGAACTCCCAGATTCCTTAGTTGCTAGATCAATATTTGGTTTCTTAAGAACATTCAAGTTCTCAGTTGTTCGCCTAAATGCTAAGTTAATATCTTCAGTTGTTTATGCTTCCAGTACTGTCTTTAAAGAATCTTCCTGTGTTGATCTTGACACGCCAAACACCACTACATCCTCAGAATCTCCAGATCCTTCAGTTACAAGCTTAGCAGGTAGCTCAAGCGCATTCAAATGCACTATTTCTTTCTTTGGGCTAATTCTAAATATAGACTCAATTTCTTTAATTCTTTGTGCTTCCACCTCATCCCTCTTTATTTCATTGACTCTTTTAAGCTTCAGGTGGTTGGGTTGTCTTTGGAATAAAGAAAAAAGAGGAGGCGTCGATGGTTTGTATTTCATCCATATATAACCCTTCATCCTTTCTTTATTATTGCGAATCCAATGTGAATATTTTCCTTTTCTTTTTCTAGTAGATGTGCTTTGAAGATGATGGATCCTTTGCTTATGTAGTCTTATGATTGACCTCCTAGGCTGATGGACAGATAAGATGCATTTCCCCTTTATTTTTGGTGATAGTTTTTGTGAGCTAACATTGATTAGCCAATTTGATTTAGCTGCACTGTTCATCCTTATATAAGGATTTAGTTCACAGTAAATTCCTTTGTTGTTCAGAATCATCACTTTATATGTGTTATGTAGGTCAAACATTTTGTAAATAAGGATCTAGCCTCGTATTTCTAATCCTTAAATTAGGAATTTGCATCTTGTCCATATTAAGAATCTTCCTACTTGATGTTGGCAATTGCTGAAAATTGTTGAATGTTGTTGTATGTTCTGATTGGGTAGCTAGATTTGCTAAATAGTCTGCAAGTGTGTTTCCCTCCCTATAAATGTGTCTGATTGTAGTATTTATGTTAGATATCTGATTCCTTATCTTATCCACTACTTCAATCATTTCCCATGGGATTTTCCAGACATTTCTAACAATATTAACCAAAGCCAAAGAATCTGATTCTATTTCCATCTTATGCCAATTCCTTAATGCATAAAATCTTACTGCCTTTAGTATTTCTATCATCTCTTCTATCATATTAGTAGTAAAACCCATCCTACCTGCTTGGGCATATATTAAGTTTCCATCATCTCCTCTCACAACAAATCCATATGGTCCTTGTCCTGGATTGACCTTAGAAGCCGTATATGTATTGCCCTTTAATCTCCCTTGTGCTGGTGGATACCATTTTACTGCATAGAAAAACAACCTTGGTTTGTAATTCTTAAACTTGGTCACCATATCTGCCCAATTGTTTACTGTTTCCTTTACCATTGGGAATTTCAACTGTATAACCTGGTTAAGCAAAGTCATCACTTGATTGTTCATACTTTAAAAGCTTTGACTCTATCCATGTTTGAGTTTATTTCTCTTTTTCCATAGAACCCATACAATAATTGTTGGTAACACCTTATAGATTTGCTGCAATTTTGTGGGTGCTTCTTTAAACCAACACATTCTGATCACATGTGGTAGTTGTGCTCCTTCAATTTTAATACCTGCAAAATCAGCAAACTGCTTCCATAGCTTAGTAGCTATGGGAGCTGTTAGAAATAAATGCTTCATAGTTTCCTATTTAGGTTCCTCACAACACCAATATCCTAATACTATTTGAATCCTTAATTTAGCAAAATTTTCATCTATAGGTATTCTTCCTTTCCAAGCTCTCCATAAAAAGAAACATAACTTTGTAGGCAAAATTTTGTTCCAAATAAGTTTACATTCCTCATTGGTCCTCTTTTTCTTCCTTAATACCTCATGTGCATCCTTGACACTGAATTTCCTATCTGAAGTAGTCATCCACCAATCTTTATCCCTTTTTGTTCCACATTTAGGTGGTTTAATGGTATCATTTATGTGTTGTATGATCTCTTCAGAAATATACTCTTTCATTTATCAACATTACAGGAACCATCTTCTGTTATAAATTCTTTGACTTCAATCTCCTACTCCATATTGTTGCCTTCTTCAGTGAACAATAATGCCCCTAACTGATACCAATTATCAAACCAGAAGCTGACACCTCCATTCTTAATTTGCCAAAAGATATTGTGTTCTATTTTCTCCCTAACCTGTATCATTTTTTTCCAAACTTGTGAAATTCCAAAACCCTGTGAAATTATAGGATGTTTCTTTTTGCAATACTTATTCCACATAAAATGGCTCCACAAAGAGTCTATAGATGTTCTGAAATTCCACCATACCTTTGCAAACAAAGCATCAAAAATTGTATGTAAAGATCTAAAGCCAATTCCCCCTTCTAATTTTGGATACACAAATCATCCCATGCAACCCAATTCTTTTCTTTGAACCTCCTATTTTTCCCCAAAAACACCTTGCCATCATCTTATGTATTTGATCAATAACACCTTTTAGAGGATTCATTGCAGACATCAGATATATTGGTATTGATTGAAGGATATTACATAGAAACACATACCTTCCACTATAAGTCAACATCCTTCCATGCCAAGCCAAAATTCTTTTAGAAATTTTATTTATAATCTCCTCAAAGTATATCTTCTTTTGTCTTCTATAAAAAGTTGGGCATCCCAGGTATGTAAATGGGAAATTTCCTATAGCAATCCCCGTTAATCTTCGCAGCTTGTACTTATCAGCTATTGGAATTTTCTCATGAACATATATATATCTCTTGGAGAGATTGATTAACTGTCCAGACACCTTCTCTTAGTCCTGTAATACCCTCATCATTTTTTTCACTGAATATCTATGACCTGAGCAAAAAAAGATTGTATCATCTGCATAGGAAAAATGATTAATCCTTTCAGTCCATTTGGGCATTCCAAATCCTATGAACTTCTCATCTTCATTAAGCTTATTCAGGCGTCTAGCTAAAACTTCAGCAACAATTATAAATAAAGTTGGTGATAGTGGATCACCTTGTTTCAACCTTCTTGAAGAGCGGAAGAAGCCAAAAACCTTTCCATTTATAATTACTGAGTACCAGTTATTAGAAATTAATTTCCATACCATATCAATCATACTTTTGGAGAAACCCATTTTTCTGAAGACTCTTATTAAATAAAACCATGACTCTATCATAAGTCTTTTCCATATCAAATTTTACAACCATATTATGGTGCTTATTTCTTTTGTTAATATCTCTAATGATTTCATGGGGCAGTAATACATTTTCAGTTATGCTTCTTCCTTTCATGAACCTAGATTGATTTTTTGAAATAATATCAAGTACACATTTCACAATCCTAGCATGAATAACCTTCAAAATGATCTTATTAATATAAGAACTCGAAGTGATTGGCCTTAGGTCAGTCATTCTTTCAAACTTGCCTTTCTTAGGAATTAATACTAGGTTAGTATGTGTAATGTACCTTGAAAGCTCCATCCCACAATACAAAGCCATTACTACTGTGAAAATATCATTCACCTGAGAAACCATCCGGGCCATTGGCACTATCCTTATTAAGTGAGAAAACTGCATCCTTTACTTATTCTATAATTAGTGTGTTGTCCATATCCATTTGTTTCTCCTCCGTAATCATCCTTGGTAGATTATCAATCATGATATATTCCTCTGGAGTTCCTTGTTTAGAGAATTGTTCTTTAAATTCCCTAACAACTTTATCACCAATTTCCTTAGTCTCCTTTAATATCACATCTTGAGCATTTTTAATTTCATTTATTACCATCTTTATTTTTATTTCTTTGAGATATGAGTGAAAGAATTTATATTCCTATCACCATCCTTAAGCCATGCCATTCCTGCTTTTTGTTTCTAATATTCTTCCTCTATTTTATAATACTGCATCAACTCTTTTTCAGCATTTCTTAATTCCAATCTATTCTCTTCAGAATTGTTCATCTCCAGCTATATTTCTTTCATCTTTACAAAATCTTCCATTGTAGCCACTTTCTGAAAGATATTTCCATAAGTCTCCTTACTCTATCTAAGTAATTCACCTTGTAATGCCTTTATTTTTTCATGGACTACTTTAAACGGATTGCCTTCCACCTTTCTGTCCCATACCTTTTTAACCACCATATTGAATGTTCATGTTTAGTCCAAAAATTTAAAAATCTAAAAGGTTTAGCTCCTCTTTACTGATTAGTATTTCAGTTTAATTGTATTGGAGCATGATCAGAACCCTGCCTTATTAAATGATGAACTTCTGATAAGGAAAATCATTCATAAAATCCTGATTACCTAAAATCCTGTCTAGCCTTTTGAATATGCATTCTTTCTCTACTCTACCATTCCACCAAGTTTAATCACTACCAAAATACTTCAAATCCACTAAGCTGCAGTTGTTAATACATTGTGAAAAATCAGCAACTTCTTCATAAGTGATTGGCAGTCCTCCCCACTTCTCTCCTGATTTCAGAATAACATTAAAATCTCCTCCTACAATCCATGGATGTTTGATTTGAGAACTTAGAAATTCCAACTCTTTACATAATTCTAGCCTCTCAATAGCACTGCATCTTGCATATATAGTAGTAATATAAATCACCCTTTGAATTGTTTTATGAGTGAACTTGATTGTAATTTGTTGTATACTATGAGACACTATCTCTCCTATCCAATCTTTATCCTAAAAATCTATATTTTTGCAGAGATATTTACAGCGGCATTTTCCATCTTCAGCTTCTTTTTGTATTCATCTATCTATTGAGGCCCTTGAAAAGGTTCTAGAAGGGAAATGTATGCATATTTGTTCTGCCTTTTCAAATCAGTCAACCTCTCAAATGAGTTTTGAGTGTTTACTAATCTGATATTCCAAAAAAATATTTTGTCTATTATTGTTTAACCAGTGGTGGTTTAGCCGAGCTTCTCCTTGTTGTTTTTTTATTAGCAGCCTTGCTAGACCTCTTCCCTTTATTTAGCTGATTCACATGTTTGGGAGAAAGATCTCCTTGATTACTGGCCTCCTTTGTGTTTTCCTAAATGTCTTTCCTATCTCTATCTTCCACTCTTTCTGCTTCTTCAAGAGCCATGTTCAATTGAGAAGTGGCTTCTTGGCATGAGTAATCTATTATCTTTTTAGGTAATATTGCTACACTACCTGTTGATGCTTCTCTTCTGTTACCCTTTTGTCTATCTGTTGCAAAATATTATCCTCCTTGTGTTGCAGTTACATTTGGAATTGACTTTTCCTTCAAATTATTTACGGAATTACTGTCCCTGTCTGCAGTATCCTGTACCACCTCCACTGATTCCCCTAAGTTTGGATCCTCAGATGAGGCTTTGTTCAAGTCAATTATATTATTTTTTGGTTTGTCACCTGTACCCTTTTTCTATTTTCCAAATGCTTCTTCTACCCACTTTTTGTACTTTTTTTTCCTTTGTTAATGATTTTATTACCATCTTTATTCTCAATTTTATATTCTTGATCGTCCTCCTTCTGAATTTTATTGTCCAAGGCCTCAAACTTGTTATTAGTTGTCATACCTGCTACTTCGTCTTTGTCTTTATGATTCCATCTGATGTTTGCACCTCCCCTCTGATGATATCTGCCCCTTCATGCCCCATTCCTTTGTTTTTGTTCACGAAAGTTATTACCTTTGTTCTGCACATGTTCCTCTTGATTCTTTTTCCTTGCTTCCTTTTCTAAATTTTTCTCTTCTACTATCTTGTCTACTCTTTCCTTCTTTTCTGGATCTTCGTCTTTCGGATAGAGCTCAAGATGTAACACAAAACATTCCTTCTCATTATGTCCCTACAACTTGCAATTCTTGCAATATTTTGGTAAATAATCATATTTAATTTGTATCCACTTTGCCACAATTTCTTCAGTCTTCTTCTTGATTCCAATATTGATTCGCTTTGGAAATTCACCTAACAAATCCACTTCAACCTTGACTCTTGCTCAACTAGGCCTTGTTTTGTTTTATGTTGCCATATCAACTTGCAATGGTTTTCCTACAGCCGAAACTAGTGAAATAATTATCTCCTTCCCAAAGAAATTAGGTGGTAACACAGGAAACGAAATCCATGCAACAACTATTGATGTTTCTTCTTCTGGATCAAACAAAGGATCCCACTTAAAAGTACGCATTTGGATAATTCCAATTTTTATGAGCAATGTAAAAAATTGGTTTGGACAACAAGTTTACGTAATCCTCCAATCTCGAAGCTCGAATAAACACATCTATTGCATAATAAATCAATATTAACATCACCTTTTAATCCACATTGTGTTGGAATCAAAGTACACAATTCTTGTATATCCGGCAACCATATGAGAATTTTACTACAATTACGTACTCCAATTCTTCATTAACGATCATCTGGGAAATCTCCTCTTCCTCCCAAATCACTCTAGGTTCACCATACAGGTACGTTATAGGTTTTAGGGGTAAAGGTATGTGATTTATCTGAGTCGGTTGTAAGGTGGAAACATAATTCATACCTCATCTATTGATGCTTAATGCTTTTATGTTAACAGGTTGAGCAACCTTCGACAATGGCTGCCCAATGGACAAATTGGCCATCCGTCATGATAAGGGATAAAATAATGTCATTTCAAAATCAATCCAAATTCAATCTACATATTAACATACATGCAATTATACATATATACATAATACTGGGATAGGGAACAAGGTTTAAGAATGAACTTCAAAACCATTAAACTGGACTATGTAGCTCTAGCCACCCTAAAAACATCCACGGGCTATACGGGTCCGGCTCCCCCCTACCAGAAAGTCCCCAATGCGTGTTATCTGTATAAATCGGAGAAATATACAAAAGGGCCAGAGACATCGAGGCTCCAACCATTCGAAAAAAATATAGATATATAAAGTATGAATTATGAACATGGTTATCAAGGCCCCTACACCGACAAATGTAGTTTCAAGTATCGGTCCCCCCAGGATCTCCAACTTCTACGACGAGCTACACAATCCCATTTAAGCACAAATTAAAACCAATAACACATTCCCATCCATAAACATATGAGTCTTTTAGTTAAGCATTTACCATTGGTATCATCATACCAAATATTAAGCTTGCAAGCCAATTCCATTATGCCATTCCAAAACCATTTAGCCAAAGTGACTACAACGTTATCTAATTGAAAACCAATCCACGGCCACCAAGGACTTTCAAGAGCCATTTTAAGTTTCATTAACCTTTTATTCCTTGCAAGGTTCCAAAAGTGAGTTCAATTATGCAAGTATCCATGGTTCCAAAACCAAATACACAAATTGGGTTGGGGAAAAGCTAATTCTAAACCATTTAAACCATAAAGTTAGGGAAACCCATGTTCCCATTTCAAATTCCCATGCCCATGCATATATTCAGCTCAAAATCATATGATAAATCATAGATAACCAATTCCAAACCATGGAAAAAACATCTAAAAAATTACCTTCAAAAACCCTCAACTCTTTATTTAAAATCAAATATTAAAACCATGGAAATGTCAAACCTTTGCATGCCATAATGAAAATACAAGTTTAGGGAGTAATACATGCTTGAGATATCAAGAGTTATGCAAAATAAACCAATCTTAGAGCCCTAGATGATTAACCTTGAGAAACCCTAGTTGTTCTTCACTTGGGGGATTTAAGAGTATAGAGTAGTTTATGATGGAGTAATGGAGTGTTATGGGGTTCCATAAATTATTTTATGGGGGACCCTTAAAGTATTTTAGGTCGTGGGTTTTGATTGAGGAAAGAAGGAAATGACAAGAATTTCCTCACTTTAAAGTGCAAAAAAAGACACCCAGTAATTAAGGATCACGTCATGACTCGTGAAGACTAGGAACGAGACTTATCTTGGACTCGTAGTCTAGGAAAACTCTCGGACACCCTTCACTGGTTTGGTCATGAGTCACACCCTACAACTCGTGACAAAACCTTATGACTCGTAGAGTGTTAGTCTTTACCAATATAACAACCTTGTGCCATTTCACTGGTTTGGTCACGAGTCCCACCCTATGACTCGTGATCTCACCTTACGACTTGTTAGGTACAAATCGTGATTAGGACACAAACATAGGGAACCAACACTGATTTGGATATGGATAACACTATACAAATCATATAGAGTCTTCACGACTTGTTACCAAAGTCGTAACTTAGGAAGTGAGCTCAAAACTCATAAATTTCAAAGGCAAAAATCTGGGGTGTTACATTACCCCCCACCCCACCCTACCCCACCACCACCAAGGATTATTCATCCCTGAATGAGGAGCCAAGGCATCCATTAGTACAAATAAAAAAATGCAACCAAAGTTCCCTTAACAAAGTTAGAAAATAAAGAAAGTAGGAAAACACATACCTTAAGCACAATTATTCAATGAAGGGAACAAGAACGGATACTTGGACTTCATGTCCTCTTCAAATTCTTAAGTAGCTTTTTTTACCTTTTGGTTCTTCCAAGAAACCATCACTAAATCCATATCCTTAGTCCTTAAACAACGGACTTGTCTATCCAAAATATCCGCTAGGACTTCCTCTTAAGACAAGGAATCCGAAATACCAACACTCTCAATAAGCACAATCAAAGAAGGATCACCCATACACTTCTTCAACATCGGCACATGGAAAACCAAATAAATGTAAAACAAACTCGAAGGCAATTCCAAGGTGTAAGCAACATTACCCACTCTCCTCAAAATCAAATATGGCCCACATAACAGGAATTGAGCTTTTCCTTCATCCCAAATATCATCACTCCCTTCATAGGAGATACCCAAGAGAACACCCGATCACCAATATCAAACTCCAACTCTATTCACCTCATATCTGCATAGGACTTTTGGTGACTCTGAGCAATCTTAAGGCTATCCCTAATAACCTTCACCTTCTCCATGTCATGGTGAACTAAGTCCATACCGAACAATCTAGCCTCACCAACCTCGAACTACCTAATATGAGATCCACACCTCCTACAATAAAAGCACTCAAAAGGAGCCATTCCAATACTAGAGTGACAACTGTTGTTATATGCAAACTCGATGAGAGACAAATGATAAACCCAACTACCACAAAAATCGATCAGGCAATCCCTTAGCATATCCTCCAAAATCTAAATAGTCCTTTTCACTTATCCATTCGTCTGAGAGTGGAAAGTGGTGCTAAGATTCACCTTAGTCCCTAAAACTTTCTGAAATGAATACAAAAGGAGAGAAGAGAGCTGTGTACCTCAATCAGAAATAATGTAAATTGGAGAATCATTGACACTACCCAAACCATGGCCTAGTTGTGTCAGGCATCTAAAGTCTGATCCGAACCGAATACCAACCCTAATACCCAACCATAAGTTCCCTGAACCCTATTTCAAATGAATTTCGAACATATAATAAGATGAAGCAATAATAATTGAAAAAAATTAATCGAGTCCATAACCATAACCAACAAAATATCCAACCTGTGTCAACCCCAATGACAATATCAATACTAAGGCTGACACCAATACCGACACCGTCCATGCCCATAGTAGTCCCACAAAGCCTCTAACTGAAAACAAAGAACATCCGATCGCGATATGTCCCTACCTTAGCCGAAACCAAAGTCCAAGAGAATAAAAATAAAGTAAAAAAGTCCATAGCATGAAATGGACTCTTATGGAATGCAGAAGCTCACTACTTTAGTCTGACACAAAGTTGTCCCCGAATCCAAGTCACTGAGCAGGAGGAATAGTACGGCTAGTTCTTGCATCACATGGGGATATAGTGCCCATAGACGGTTAGCAGAATGAAAGCTAGCATGTACTCAGGAATAAGGATAAAATAATGCCACTATTCAAAATTAAAGTAAATAACCATAGGCAATCACACGCACACACACATATATATATCATGCCAGGAAAGGGAATTGGATTTAGCATGCATTTAAAACTTTTAATATAGGTTCTGTAGCTTTTCAACCTTAAAACCACCCACGGGTTTTGGTCTTCCCGAGACCTCAACCTTCTATGAGTTTCTGTCCAACATGAGCTTATAATTTTGGTCCTCTCGGGACCTCCACCTTCCATGGCTTTGCTAATAAATACCTCTTTAAGCCCATATTAAAACAATTCACACATAAACAATAATTTACCAAGGATTATTTTTAATTAGGCATTAACCATTGGTATCATCACACCAAAATTAGAGCTTGCAAGTCTATCCTTTTATGCCATACCGAAGCCATTAAAATAATTTGACTCCAAAGTTTCTGATTAAACCAAGACCATAGCCATCAAGGCGTTTCCATACTATTTAAAACAAATTTAAGTTCCATTACCATATTATGCAATGCAAAGGATTCATGAATAGTCAAACTATGTGACAAAATTATTCTCATTGGCATTTTAACAAAAATATTGAGGGCATATAGTTTCCAAAAGCAAAATGAAGTATCAATTGACCATTCCCATGCAACCACTTATTCAAATCATAATTATAACATGAAAAAACATAAGTAAAACATGGGAAAACATAATACAACCATAAACAAACAAAACCCCCAACATCTATTTGAAAACCAAAACAGTAGTACAATAATACCATGAAAACCATTTATTAAAACATGTTTTTAGTTGAGATAACAATGATGAAGGAGTAACATGCCTTAGACACCAAGGAAGATGGAGATATTAACTCCTGAAAGTCCCTAATCAATTGTCTTAAAGAAACCCTAGCCTTTTCTTGAACAAAGAGCATGAGAGAAATTTAAGTGATTTTTGTAAGAGTTTGATTTTGAATAATAGGTTAATGATGTCGCAAAATGTCTTTTATATCGTAGGGTCAAAAGGAGTTAAGAGGGGAAATGTACAGAAAAAAACTATAAAAATCCTGCAGGTGGGTACGAGTTGACACTCCAACTCGTCACCACAACATATGACTACTACCATTCAGTCTTAACCAAAACAGAAGGTTTGACACCCATACATTGCCCACCATACGACTTCATTGACAAAACTCATCACTATACCATATGACTAGTACCATCAAGTCATATTCTAAGCAGAAGATTAAGTGCCAGACACTGGACAATATACGATTGGACCCTACTTTCTCGTCATAAGACTATATGAATTATATGGTTCCTCTCATATCTAGGAAAGAACTTAGCCAGGAATACACTGAACGACATACAACTAGGGTCCCTAGACCCTTAACCACACTATACGACATGTGGTTTGAATCGTATGATCAACAAAAAGCTCAAGACTTGAAAAATATTCAAGGGCCAAAACCCAGGGTGTTTTAATTCTCCCCCACATGGATCATTCATACTCGAATAATGGAACAAGGCAGTACATGCATGATTCAGATTCCACACGCCTCTACTCTTACCTTTAACTAAGTTAGAAAACAAATATGCAAGAAAACCAATCTTTCCTTTAACTAAGTTAGAAAACAAAGATGTTACAAAGAACATAAACCTTACGCACGAATTCCCAGCATTGAAAATAGGAACGGACACTTGAACTTCATGTCCTCTTCATCTTTCCAAGTAGCCTTTTCGAACTTGTTGTTCCTCCATAAAATCATTACCGAGGCCACGTCCTTTGTCTGCAACCGATGAACCTGTTGATCTAATATCTCAGCTAAGATCTCCTCATAATAAAAAAAATCTGAAATACCAATACCCTTGAGAGGTGCAATTTTCTACAGATCACCCATAAACTTTTGCGACATAGAAATATAAAATGCCGAGTCAATGGAGCTCAAACTAGAAGGCATCTCCAACTCATACGCCAACACTACCAACCCTTCTCAAAACCATGTACAAACCAACATACCGAGGACTAGGATTCCCCTTGATCCCAAATTACATCACTTCCTTCATGGGAGACACCTTTAAGAATACCTTATCCCTAATTTCAAACTCCTAATCCCTTCGACTCACACTCGTATGGGACTTTTGGCGACTTTAGGAAGCCTTAAGACTACCCCGAATCACCTTCACCATCTCCATGGCCTTGTGAACAAAGTCTAGACAAAAAATTTCTACCTTACAAACCTCGAACCTACATCTCCTATCATACAACACCTCAAATGGAGCCATCCCAATGCTTGAGTGGTAGCTATTATTATCAGTAAACTCTAAAAGAGGAAAATGCTCCACCCAACTACCACCATAGTCAATCACGCAAGCCTAAAGCATATCCTCCAATGTCTGAATAGTCCTTTCTTCTTATCCAACTAATTATGGGTGAAAAGCAGTACTAAGACTCACCTTGTTCCCCAAACCTTTCTCAAACGATCGCCAAATATGAGATGAGAGCTCTATATAGCGATCCAATATTATAGAAATAGGCACCTTATGAAACTTCAGAAACTCATGAAGATATAACCTTACATAATCCTTATTCTAGAAATTAGTCCTCACCGATAAAAAGTGAGCAGATTTTGTCATCCTATCCACGATGTAGAAAATAGAATCAAATTTATTTCGAGACCAAGGAACACCGGTAACAAAATCCATATTAATCACTTCTTACTTCCACACAAGCAACTCAATTTCTTTATACAATCTTCTGAGACACAATTGGTCAGCTTTTACTTATTGACACACCATGAACTTAGACACAAAATAAGCCAAATCCTGCTTCATATTATTCCACCAATACATCTCCTTACAGTTATGATACATTTTCTTTGAATAAGGATGTCATGACCCGAACTAGGGCCTGGCCGTAACGGACATCCGAAACTATGAAGACCCGGACGTCCTACTCTATCTGATCTGGTAATCATACACAATATTTATATAATAAAAGAAAATGCAGAATTATAATCTAATACGAAAACATAGTTATACTCTGGATTCAGTTTAACCATACAAAATAAAATCCAAAATTAACTAAAATAATTCTAGAATAGTTTGTGAAATCTCTACTACACGATCTAAAGAAAACTGTCTAAAAAGCTGGGACAAGGCCCCCAGTAGACCAAAATAAAGGAATAACATAATATGAAATGAAACGTCTTCAGGAACAAAGAAGCCTCACCACTACACGGATCACTTCTCCTGGATACTCTACTGATTAGCCAGACCCCTAGACTGAGCCTCCAAACCTGGGAGGTAGGGGTCAATACAATTCTACTGGTATGCAGAGCAAATCCAAGATAATAATTTAAATTCAAGATTTATGAAATCAATTTAAAATATTTCATAAACATATCATATAGTAAGAAATCTCATGGGTATTTCTGAAAGACTCTGTAACATCATCTGAACTCTGTGACACTCTTTGTTTTACTTCTACGCTAAGTGGTATACCCTACAACTCTGAAATTCCATGAGATATATGGAATCTGCCATTGACTCAGCGGGGAAGCCCCCAACCCAAGTGTGCCGCAAGGGTTGGAGTCTCCGACTCTGCTACGCCATACAACCATCAGAATGGTAAAATAATATACCTAGATCGGCAAATCATGATTTTAGGTTAAGAGTTACTTAAACTCAAACCTTCTTCAGGTAACCACCTAACCCTCTTTAATCCCAGTTTTAACTCTTTGAAACATGCATTCTCTGAAATTAAACTCTGAAAAACATACTCTGTTATGGCATACATACTTATGGTATCGTCATACCATTGAATTGCAAGTCACATCTCTAATCCATTATTGGTAAATTACACTCTCTGTTTCCAAAACATAAATTCGAGACACCATATCAATAAATTATTTCAAAGAACTCTTTCTTTAAAACTCATGTAAACACATATATGCAACTCTCTTTGTCAAACTTTCAATGATGCAAGGTGGCCATGTCAAAGATCTTGATCTTATGCAATCTTTCTCTTTTAATAAAATATTTTTACATCAAGAAACTCCCTCTCATAAATCTCTAAATCATGCTCAAAATACTATGGTATTTGAGTAAACTATTTCAAGCCATGAATCATGTATTTCAATCAATCACCATAAGATCATAAACATAAGGTTATCACAAGAGAGGGATTTTCATTATTTGTGCTTTCAAACAAATCTTTATTTTTAAGTTTCATACATATACTTATATGTGTAAATCAATTTAAGGGAATAACGCCTAAAGGCCAAAACAACAATATCACTAAACATGTATAAAGCATAATAAAATCATGGAACTCAAAACCCCTTTAACAAATTCATGTTTTATGATCTTTAAAATCATAATTGGGTGTTTTCAATAAGCCCGTGTAGTTTTAGGATAAACCCCACGTACGTCAATTTAGAAACTTGATAAATGATTCTTGAAGCCTCCAGTTTGGGGATTCCAAATCTTCACTCAATTTTGAAAACCCACAGTTGAATCTTTAGTTAATTGGGTTTTTAGTTTGAAACCCTAGAGAGTGTTCTTGTGAATTTTTGAAGAAAGTATGAATAATGTGGTCTCTTTGGAGTATAATCCCGTGTTTAAGCTGATAAGGGATTGAAAAATACCTATTATACCCTTAATAAGATGGAATAAAATATAACTGGGAGCCTAATTTTATGCGCCACAATCGTGGTGGCTCCCTAGAAGTTGATGAATGGGATTCTTAGGGTCACTGCGACACGGAGCCATCGCTTTGTCCCACTGGTTGGGACCTGGAACTTCAATGCAACGCGCCAAAATCGTGCTAGGCTACTGGAATTTGACAATTGTTAAATAGACCCCCTCCGCGACGCGCCAAGCACTAAAATGGTGGTGTTTTCCGACTAAGACTTAAATTAGCCATAATTTCTTGCTTGGGTATCGGATTTGGGCGAATCTTAAATCGGCGGAAAGTTTATCAAATTTCCCATGTGATGAAAAGTCAAAATTAGGAAAATTATAAACATAGTTCAAACTTTACTCACTTTGGAAGTAAAAAAAAAATAGACTATGTCTCTCTGACACTAAAAAAAAATCTTTAACTCTAAGATCATATTACCATGAGTTAACGCATGGACAAAGCGGGGTGTTACATCATCCCCCCTTGGGATCATTTATCTCCGAATGATGATGCGGATCATAGACAAGTATGATTTCAAACATACTAAGTCCATGAAAGAATAAGAAAAGGATTGTACCTTCCATTTCATCATTCACCAGATCAAATAAGTCTAGGTATCTATCTCTCATGTTATCTTCTGATTCCCAAGTTGCTTCCTGAACTTTCTAATTTTTCCATAACACTTTAATCGAAGTTATCTCCTTGCTCCTCAACTTTCTAACTTGACGATCTAATATTGCAATAGGTTCCTCTTCATAGGATAAGGAGTCTGTCACTTTGACCTCCTCTTCAGGAAACACTAATGAATAGTCTCCAATACATTTCTTCAACATGGATATGTGAAATACTGGATGAACAGAACCTAAATTTCCAGGCAACTCTAAATCATATGCAACCCCACCTTTCTTCTCAAAATCTGGTATGGCCCTATAAAACGAGGACTCAACTTAACTTTCTTCCCGAATCGCATAACTCCCTTTATAGGGGAGACTTTGAGAAATAGCCAATCACCAACTTCAAATTATAGCTCCTTTCTCTGAACATCAACATAGGATTTCTGTCTACTCTGGGTTATTTTAAGTTGTTCTCTAATAATTTTCATGTCTTCCATCGCCTGATGAACAAGATCAGGTCCAAACAACTGAGTTTCACCCACTTCATACCACCCTATCGGTGATCTACATCTTCTCCCATACAAAGCATCAAATAGATCTATCTTAATACTGGCATGGTAGCTGTTATTATAAGCGAACTCTATCAATGGCAAGTGATCTACCCAACTACCTTTGAAGTCAATCACACAAGCTCTTAAAATATCTTCAAGAGTCTGAATAGTACGTTCAGCTTGCCTATCCACCTGAGGAAGGAAAGCCGTACTCAGGTTCACTTGTGTACCTAAACCCTTCTGAAAGATCTCCAGAACAGTAAAGAGAATTGCATACCTCGATCAGATATGATGGATACAGGTGCTCTATGCAAACAGACTATCTCCTCGATGTATAACTTGGCATAGTCATCTCCTAAATAGTTGGTTCTCACAGGCAGAAAGTGGGCTGACTCGGTCAGCCGGTCTATAATTACCCAAATAGAATCATACTAGTTTTGAGACCTCAGAAGTCCCGTGATAAAGTCCATATTGACCATCTCCCACTTCCACAAGGGCAAAGCTATCTCTTGATAGGTACCACCTGGCCTCATATGCTCTACTTTCACTTGTTGACAATTGAAACACTTGGCATGAAAGTAAGCCACATCACGCATTACATTATTCCATCAGTATGTGGTTTTCAGATGATGATACATCTTAGTAGAGCCTGGGTGAACAACATACCTCGAAGTGTGAGATTTATCAAGGATCTTTTTTCATAGACTATCTACATCTGGCACACATAGTCTACCCTAATATCTCAAACTTCCATCACCACCAATTTTAAAAGACATCACCTTCTGTTGACCCACATCTTTCTTGATCTACATCAAGTTGGGATATTCAATCTGCTTTTCTTTAACTCCAACACAAAGGGAAGACTTAGCTACCTCATGAACAACCACTCCCCCATCTTCGGAATCCAAGAGTTGCACTCCTAGATTTACAAGTCGGTGAATATCCTTTACCATCTCCCTCTTCCCCTTTTTAACATGCGAAAGGATATCCATAGCTAGCCTACTGAGGGCATCGGATACTACATTTTCCTTACCCGCAAGGTAGTGCGGGCTCATGTCATTATCCTTCAAAAGCTCCAACCATCGTCTTTGCCTGAGGTTTAATTTTTTCTGTGAGAAAACATACTGTAAACTCTTATGATAAGTACATATATCAACATGTTCCCCATAAAGATAATGCCACCATATTTTAAGTCAAACACCATAACCGCTAACTTCAAGTCATGGGTGGGGTAATTTCACTCATGCACTTTTAACTGCCTAGACGCATAAGCCACCACTTTATCGTGCTGCATAAGTACGCACCCAAGTCCCACTCGGGATGCATCACAGTACATAACAAAACCCTCTGTACCTTTCAGAAGAGTCAGAACAGGTGTAGTTGTCAACTTTTCTTTCAATTTCTCAAAACTATTCTCACAGGAGTCAGACCATACAAAATTTACCTTTTTCTGTGTCAACTTAGTGAGTGGCACACCTATCGAAGAGAAACTATCTACAAACCTTATGTAATACCCCACCAAACCCAAGAAGCTCCAAATGTTGGTTGGATATGTGGGTCTGGGCCATTTCTTCACTGCCTCAACCTTTTGGGGATCAACCTTAATCTCGTCACTAGACACAATATTCCCCAAGAAAGCAATAGCATTAAGCCAAAATTCACACTTGGAAAACTTTGCATACAACCTATGATCTTTGAGAGTCAAAAGGATGATTCGAAGGTGATTGGCATGATCCTCCTCACTCTTAGAATAAATCAAGATATCATTAATAAAAACTATGATAAACAAATCGAGAAACTGATGGAACTCCCTGTTCATAAGATCCATGATGGCTGTAGGGGCGTTAGTTAACCCAAAGGACATGACTAAGAATTCATAATGACCATATCTGGTTTGGAAAGCTGTTTTGGGAATATCTGATTCTCTAACTTTCAACTAATGGTATCCCTAACGAAGGTCTATCTTTGAAAAATATCTAGCACCTTGAAGCTAGTAAAAAAGATCATTAATTCTAGGAAGAGGATATTTATTTTTAATAGTGACCTTGTTCAACTGGATATAATCTATACACATACGGAGGGAACTATCTTTCTTTTGCATGAAGAGTACAGGTGGACCCTATGGAGAAACACTAGGATGGATAAAACCTTTGTCTAGACGATCTGCTAGCTGTTCTTTCAACTCTTTCAGTTCTATAGGAACCATTCTATATGGTGGAATAGAGATGGGACGGGTATTGACCAATAAATTAATACTAAAATCTATCTCCCTATCAGGTGGTATGCTTGGGAGATCAACTAGAAAAACTTCTGGGAACTCATTCATCATAGGGACAGACTACAGAGAAAGGCTTTCGGTATTTGAATCTTTAACCCAAATAAGATGATACAAGCAACCCTTAGAAATGAGTTTACGGGCTTTGAGATAAGATATAAAGTACCCTCTAGGTGCTAAGAAATGTCCCTCCCTTTCTATTACTGGTTCATTTGGGAAGGAAAAAGTAACCTTTCGGGTTCTACAATCTAACATGGCATAACACGAATGGAGCCAGTCCATCCCTTGGATAGCATCAAAATCAACCATGTCTAAGTCTATGAGGTCTGCCACAGTATCCCACTAATAAACAGTCACCACATAATTTCTATACACCCTCTTAGCCACAACAAAATCTCCCACCAAAGTAGAAATAGAAAAAGGTTCGACAATCACATCGGGCTTGAACCCAAAACTAACAGCCACATAAGGTATCACATAAGACAGGGTATACCCGAGATCAAGTAACACATATACATCACGGGAAAAGATTTGAAACATACTAGTAACTACATTCGGTGAGGCCTCTGCCTCCTGGCAGTTGGTCAAGGTGTACAACCAGTTGCGGCTGCTTCCGTCAGCTGAAGTGGAACCCTTCTAAGGCGATGGTGGTGAAGAAGAAATAGCTTGTGACTTAGATCCACCAACATTACCCTTTCTTGTCGGAAAATCTCTCTGGATATTGCCTGGATGGGAGCATGAATAACATACCATAGCTCCAAACTAACATCTCCCTGGATGATTCCTCCCACATCTATCATAGAGAGGGTATGTATGAGAGGTCTGAGCTACGCTTCCTTGAGACTACGAACCCTTTATTCTCGACCCCTGCCTGGATAAAAAATCTTGGGGGCGCTTTCCGGATGGGGGTCTTGACATCGGAGCACTGGCTGCAGACTGTGCATTACTCCAAAACTTCTTCTTCTGCCATTTGTTACCTCAATTCCCAATCTGTTGTTGATTGTGGCTCTGGTCTGCTTTCTTGGCTCTCTTTGCCTTCTTGTCCTTCTCTCTAGATTCAGCGATTTTTTTCTTTTCCTCAACTTGCTGTACGTGGACTGATAATCTGGCAAAATCTATGTCTCGGCTCAACATTGCTCCCTGACATTTAAGCACTAAGTCATCCGAAAGGTCGGATGCAAATTTCCTCATTCGAGCTCTCATGTCACTAGTCATCTCTGGAGCATAATGGGCTAGTTGATTGAACCTCAGAGTGTACTCCTGGACACTTATCTTTCCATGCTTTATATTTATAAAATCTTCAACTTTAGCCTCTCTCAGCTCGAGAGGAAAGAACCAATCGAGGAAGGCTTCGACAAACTTGGCCCAAACTATGGGCTCAACACTCTCACCTTTTGAATCTTCCCACTCGTTATACCATCGGTTTGCTATATCCTTAAGTTGGTAAGATTCTAACTCAACCTCTTCTACCTCATATACATGTATCATCTTAAAGATCTTCTCCATCTCATCTACAAACTTTTGTGGATCCTCTTATACCTTGGTGCGAGTAAACATAGGAAGGTTAATTCTCATGAACTGGCCCACTCGTGTAGCCTCAGACGTAATAGATGTAGACCCAATATATTTTGAATGTTGAGTTTGTATGGCTACCAACTGTGCAAGCATGTGAATGGACTGCCTGAATTCTGCATTAGATACCTCTTTGTCGTGAGGCTAAGTGCGGTTAGTCCCCATCCGGGGAGTTCTGGGTGCCCTAGGTAGGCTGGTCTGAGTAGGTGGGACTCCTGGAGTAGCATCGATGTCTGGAGTCTGATCTCTGTTTTGGGTCCTCATTCCATAAGTGGGACAAACCTTATCTGTCTGTGTATTCTGATCGATAGTACGACGGGGAGGCATGATTGTTTTTCTGAAACACCAGAGACCATTGATTAGGGGACAATTCAGACTCTGAAGCACAAACTAAACCACAAGGACGAGAAACATTTCTAAAATGCCTAGTAGTCTCCTCCTTATAAGTGTGGAACGCTACACACCATAAATAAGATTCTACCCGATACGATTTTGCAGACATACTGGGACTATGAACCGTGCTTTGATACTAAGTTTGCCACGACCCGAACTAGGGCCAGGCCATGATGGACATATCGAACCATGAAGGCCCGGAAGTCCTACTCTATCTAATCTGGTAATCATGCACAAGATTCATATAATAAAAGAAAATATGGAATTATAATCTAATACGGAAACAAGGTAATACTCTGAATTCAGTTTAACGATACGAAATGAAATCTGAAATCAACTAAACAACTTCTGGAACTGTCTGCGAAATATCTACTACATGATCCAAAGATCACTATCTGAAAAGCTGGGACAAGGCCCACAGTAGACCAAAACAAAGGAATAACATAATCTGAAATGACAGGCCTTCTAGAACAAAGAAGGCTCACCACTACACGGATCACTTCTCCCTGGATACTCTACTGATTAGACGGACGCCTAGACTGAGCCTCCGAACCTGAGAGGTAGGGGGTCAATAAAATTGTACTGGTACGCAGAGAAAATCTGAAATAATAATTTATATTAAACATATATGAGAGCAATTTAAAATATTTCATAAACATATCATATAGTAACAAATCTCATGGGAATTTCTAAAAGACTGTTAAATTATATGAACTCTGTGACGCTCTTTGTTTTACTTCTGCGCTAGGTGGTATACCCTACTACTTTGAAATTCCACGGGCTATATGGAATCTGTCATTGACTCGACGGGGAAGCCCCAAACCCAAGTGTGTCGCAAGGGTTGGAGTCTACGACTCTACTACGCCACACAGTCATCGCCAACATAAAATAATATACCCGGATCGGCAAATCACGATTTTATGTTAAGAGTTACTTGAACTCAAACCTTCTTCGGGTAACCACCTAACCCTCTTTAAGCCCAGTTTTAATTCTTTAAAACATGCATTCTCAAAAATCAAACTCTGAAAAACATATACTATTATGGCTTACATACTTATGGTATCGTCATACCATTGACTTGCAAGTCACATCTCTAAGCCATTATTGGCATATTACACTCTCTGTTTCCAAAACATAAATTCGAGACCACCATATCAGTTAATCATTTCAAAGAACTATTTCTTTAAAACTCATGTAAACACATATATGCAACTCTCTTTGTCAAACTTTCAATGATGCAAGGTGGCCATGTCAAAGCTCTTGATCTCATGCAAATCTTTCTCTTTTAATAAAATATATTTACATCAAGAAACTCCCTCTCATAAATCTCTAAATCATGCTTAAAATACTATAGTATTTGAGTAAACTATTTTCCAGCCGTGAATCATGCATTTCAATAAATAACCATAAGATCATAAACATAAGGCTATCACAAGAGAGGGATTTTCATTATTTCTTCTCTCAAACAAATCTTCAATTTCAAGTTTCATACATATACTTATATGTGTAAATCAATTTAAGGGGATGAGGCCTAAAGGCCAAAACAACAATATCATGGATTTCAAAACCCCTTTTACAAATTCATGCTTGATGATTTCTAAAATCATAATTGGGTGTTTTCAACAAGCCCATGTAGTTTTAGGATAAACCCCACGTACCTCAATTTAGAAATTTGATGGATGATTCTTAAAGCCTACGGTTTGGGGATTCCAAATCTTCACTCAGTTTTGAAAACCAACTGTTGAATCTTGAGCTAATTGGGTTTTTAGTTTGAAACCCTAGAGAGTGTTCTTGTGAATTTTTGAAGAAAGTATGAATAATGTGGTAACTTGGGAGTATAATCCCATGTTTAATCTGATAAGAGGGTGGAAAATACCTAATATACCTTAAACGAGATGGAATAAAATATAACTAGGAGCCCAATTTTATGGGCCACGACGATGCGCCACAATCGCGGTGGCTCACTAGAAATTGATGAATAGGATTCTTAGGGTCACTGCGATGCGGAACCATCACGTTGCTCCACTTGTTGGGACCTTGAACTTCTGTACGACGCGCCAAAATTGCACTAGGCTACTGGAATTTGACAATTGTTAAATAGACACCCTCCGCGACGTGCCAAGCACTAAAATAACGGTGTTTTTGACTAGGAATTAAATTAGCCATAATTTCTTACCCGGGTATCGGATTTGGATGAATCTTAAATCAGCAGAAAGTTTATCAAATTTCCCATGTGATGAAAAGTCCAAATTAGGAAAATTATATACATGGTTTAAACTTACTCACTTTGGATGTCAAAAAAAAAAAGACTAAGTCTCTCTGACACTAAAAAAAATCTTTAACTCTAAGAGCATATTACCTAGAGCTAACGCATGGACGATGCGGGGTGTTACAAAGGATAAACAACATAGCATGATTCATTCACCACAGCCAAGATCCTCTCTGACAAACCATCGATATCGGGAATATATAATCTTTCTTGGTATCGCAAGGTACTATCACAACTAATCTCGAAGGCTATCACCTTTTTCCCAACTACCACACCCTTAATCATCATCAAGATAGGATCTAACACTTGTTTCTCCTTGATTTTAGCACCCATAGATGACTACACCACCTCCTACACAAGCACACCACCATTCTCAAAGTCCAATAGATGAACTCGGCTAACAATTCCAAGTCATGGGTCTGATTCTTCTTCTTTTGCACCTTCAATTGTCTAGAGACATAAGTTATCACCTCGCCATACTTCATCAAGATGCAACCAAACCCCACACATAATGCATCAAAATATTCCACGATCCCATTTATACCTCCCGACAAGGTCAAAACTAGAACCAAAGTTAGCTTATCCTTCAGTTTTTTGAAACTACCCTCACAAGCATCATATAAAAAACCTCCCCTTCTGCTGAGTTAACTTACTCAACGGGGAAGCTACTGAAGAAAAGCTTTCCAAAAATCTCCTATAGGAGCCAGCTAATCCTAAAAAGCTCTGAATATCAGTGGAGTCATAGGTCGAGGCAACTTATTAAACACAGACACCTTTTAAGGATCCACCATGATTTCTTCACAAGAAATGACATGATCCATAAAAGTAATAACATTCAACAAGAATTCATATTTTAAAAATTTGGCATACAATTGTTGCTCCTTGAGGGTTTGTAATATGATGCGGAGGTGATCAGCATGATCCACCTCGCTCTAAGAATACACCAGAATGTTATCTATGAACACAATAACAAATAAATCCAGAAATGGATAGAAGACCTTATTCATCAAATCCGTAAATGTCGTTGGGGAATTGGTCAAACAAAAAGACATAACCAAGAACTCAAAATGCCTATACCGAGTATGGAAGGTATTCTTAGGGATATCCGCCTCCCTAATCCTTAATTTACGGTACCCGAATTGAAGATTAATCTTAGAGAAAAACTTAGCATCCTCTACTTTTTACTGTCACCACATTCAACTGCCGGTAATCAATATACATCCAAAGGAAACCATTTTTCTTATGCATGAATAACAATGGTGCACTCCACAGGGACACACTAGGATGGATGAAACCCTTGTCTAAAAGATCTTTGAGTTACTCATTTTGATCTGTCGACACAGTTGGAGTTGTTCTATACGGGGAATAAAGATTGGATGACTGTCTATAATGAGATCAATCCCAAACTCAATCTCCCTGTTAGGAGAAACACCAGGAAGGTCATCATGGATGACCTCAGGAAATTCATTCACCACCGAGACAGAATGCAAAGAAGGATCCTCTGAGTTAGAATCTTTATCCCAAACTAGATGATAAAGACACCCCTTGGAGATTAATATTAAAACTTTAAGATACGATATACAATTCCCATTAGGATCTATGTAACCTCCCTCCCTCTCAATAACCGACTCAAGATCAATCATTTCTAATTCAAACAGATCCAAAAGAGTCTCCCAACCACCTAAAGATACCACACAACCCCTATAGACTCTACTAGCTACCTTACAATTACCCACCAGGAAAGAAATAGAAAAAGGGTCTGAAATACACTCGGGACCAAAAGTAAAATACACAGTCACAAATAGGGTCATATAAGAGTGAGTGGACCCTGGATCAAGTTAATCATACTCATCATAGGAAAAGAGTTCAACATACCAGTCATGACATCAGGTGATACCTCAGACTTTTATGAGTAGTGAGAGAATAAAGACGATTCCAACCTGTATCAAAGACAGATGGTGTAGCTTTTCGTGTTGGAGCTAATGAAAAGGAAATCAAAACCTTGTTTTCCCCAGAGGTAATCTTACCAATAGGACAGTTTCTAAGCATATGCCCTGACTGACCATAGTTAAAGCACCTGTCCCTTCTCTCATCATAGAAACCCTGATGTAAATGACTATAAAACCTACAAAGAGGATATAATAAAGCTGACTAGGTTCTACTAGCTAGAGATTGTGCACCCTATGCCCAAAAATTGTTTCCACCATGTAAAATTCTATCTTCTGACGACTTTGGGTAGGGAGAACTAGACACCGAGTAAGACCTAAAATTTCCCTACTTTTCTTGGGCCACTTACCACCATCCCCACTTTTCTATTGACCACCACCCTGCTAAAAAAATCTAAACTTTTTGCTCTGCCTCTTTCCTATCTCAACCTTCTTCTTCTTCTCTTCCTTTACATGCTTCATGTATACAACCAACCTTGTGATATCCATGTCCTTGTTCAATGGGGTAGCCTTTCTCTCTAAAATTAAGTCTCTTCCAAAGTAGAACCAAACCTCCTCATTCTAACCCTTATGATATAAACCAAATCAGGAGCATACCACGATAACTGGTATAAATTTAAGGCATACTCCTTGACTGATATCTTTCCTTGATTCAGATTAACAAACTTTTCCGCCTTCACTTCCATTAAATCTAGAGAAAAAAATGGTCCAGAAATGCATTAAAAATATCCTCCTACAGAGATGATTCAGCATCGTCACCCCTTGATTGATCCTATTCCTCATACCACTGGTATGCCACATCTTTTAGCTGGTAGACAAAAAACTCCACGCTCTTTATATTCATCTCATGAATAAATTAGAAGATTTTTTCCATCTGTCTAAAAAAATAGAGGATCTTTCTCAACCTTATTACTAGTAAAGGTCGGAGGGTTCAATCTTATGAACTAGCCACCTTGTAGCCTCATAAGATTGAGTAACCAAAACTCAATGCTCAAACTGAGGAGCTACCAACTATGCCAATATGTAAATGTACTGATGAAACTCAGCACTTGTCATTCCAGCCTAAGGAGATTACGGAGGACTAGAGGGAACCTGTGGAACTCCAGGAAAATCATGAACTGGACCCCTTGACCAGTTCTGGACCCCATAAGTAAAATGTCTCCCATTAACATTATCATTAGTTGGGACATAAAAGTTTTTATGATTTTCAGATCGTCAAAGAGAAATGATCTGAAAAGTAAACAAATGGAAATTATAGAAGATTTCAGAACCTTAGACTCTACAACTTTAAAATAGAACACAAGAAAGAGAACTTTCCAAAATGCCTCATAGCCTCTCCCTTATGAGTGTGGTGCACTACATACCCTTAAAAGACACTCTACTCGACACAACTTTGTGGACTCCCAGTATGCCCTGAAACTAAGGCTCTGATACCAGTCTGAGATCACTCAAACCAGGGACTAGACTATTGGGTACCTCAAGTTCGACCGAAATAGGAGATCATTCCTGATGCTCAACTGCGACCGCCCCACACCCTAAGTAGGATGAATTATAAACATATAACAAGATAAAGCAATAATAATTTAAAAATATTTAACAGAGTCCATAACCATAACCAACTAAATATCCAACAGGTGTAAACCCCAATGCCAATACTGATACCAAGGCTAACACCAATACCGACACCACCTATGCCCATAGTAGTCCCATAAAGCCTCTAACTGAAAACAAAGAACATCCAATTGGGATATGCCCCTGACCTTAGCCAACACCAAAGTCCAACAAACTAACATAATGTAAAGAAGTTTATAGTATGAAATAGAGTATTATAGAGTATGAAAGCTCACCACTTCAGTCTAATAAAAAGTTGTCCTCGAATCTAAGTCATAGATAAGGAGGAGGAGTATGGATAATTCTTGCATCACATGAGAATAAGAGTCCAAAGATGGTTAGTGGAGTGAACGCTAGCATGTACTCAGGAATAAGGATAAAATAATGCCATTATTCAAAACAAAAGTAAATAACCATATTTAATTACGTACATACATATATATATATAAATATATATTATGTCGGGAGAGGAAAATGGGTTTAGCATACATTTAAAAACTTTAACCTTTCTTGTGTACCTTTGCCATCCTATAACCACCCATGAGTTATATGTGTTCAGATCCTCCTGCTGAAATGGCTCTGGTACGTGTTAGCCGAACGAACCAGAGAAAAAACCTGAGATGAAAAGTATATCTCCAAAAAATATAAGTGTGACATCATTGTAAGATCCCACAAAAGCATAAGCTTAACTCAGTACCTTAAAGTTTATAAGGGGCCCAAGACTTAGAAAAATTCTAGATAAGTATTCAGACTTAGTAATATTTTGTCCTTTGTAAGTTTGAAACTCTATTTCATGAATTTTATGACCTAAAAGTATCAATTTTTAGATTGATTCATGATCAGGAATGTCAGTAGGTGTTCGCGGACAATTTTTGAATTTTTCGGACCTCGTTTAGACCATGTTTGAGTGACTAAAATAGTGAGTTGACACGATCTCAATGCATCGTATCGTCCATCGCATCAACAAATGATTTTTCCCTTAGATCAGTGCAAATTTTCATCAACTAACACAGACTCGATGCGGTGCGTTGGCCATCGTGTCGATGCCAATGATGGGTGCATCGATCTGTGCGTCGACAGTTTTGTTTACAGTCATTAAAAAGCCACATCCTTAGGTGTATTTGCGTCTTTTTCCAACCCATATTCAGCCCTAAAACATGAGATTTATCCCTCATTAATCAAAATACACTCACTTTCTCTCAAATTGCTCAAGAACAATAACTCTAGGTGATTTAATTTTAAAGCCAAGGCTCAAGATTTCACCATTGTTATTCAAGAATTTAGCAACCAAGGTATGTGAAGTGTTCATCCAAGGGTTCCTTCCACCCATGGAGTCCAAGAAACTCTTTTAAACATCAAGTAGATTGATTTCATGATTTCCATGATTTTGAATTAAAGTGTATTATTTTAATTAGGTTTTCTATTTCATGATTTATTTCAAGATTGATGTAGAATTAATTTATATGTGTTATTTATAATGTGAATTCATGTTGAAACCCATGGAATTGTTAATTTGGAATTGAATCATGATGCTCACATGTTGTTTAGTATTATGTACATATACTATGTCATCCAAGTATTTGATGAACTTCTAATGTCAATGTAATAATGAGATTATATCATGATAGTATATATACTATTTCATTCCATGCAAGTGCTTGATAAAATGACTCAGTAGACTTGTGATGCTTTACTTTTCATTGTATCGAGTCTTGGGGGTATTTAATATCCAAAAATTTAGCTGTTTACCTAGAGCCAGTGTCAGTTATAGAATAATCTCAGTTATGTCATGATCAGTAGTACTCTCAGTCAGTTACAGGACTCAGGAAAAACTCAGTAGACTCAGTATTTGTCCCATCTAGTTCAGTATTCAGTTCAAACCTCAGTAAACTCAGTCAGTTAACAGAATTCAGTAGTATTTCATCAGTCAATGAAACTCAATAAACTTAGTGACAGTTAAGTCAAGCCTAGTATGAACTAGGTAATCAGTTTAGGTTTTATTCAGTTGGGAGTAGGATTCAGCACTAAGCTAACTCAGGGATGGGGGAATTTCTGATAGAAGAGGTTTTGACCCTTAGTAGAAATCCCTGCGTTACAGAACTATGTAGTTAACATAGTTTGAGATATATTCCTGCCAAATTAGGGTTGATATATCTCACACGAGTTTTACTGCCAGCTAGGGTTGACGAAAGAGCTTCCTATCAGAGAGGGTTAACTCATAGCTTATCTCTACCCGTGGCACAGTACTCATACCCTTCAAACTGGGGTTATATGTTGGACCCCAATCTATTCAGAAAAGGGCATGTCGATTAGATGATTACCTCCTAAAGTCTCAATTTCAGTTCAAGTCTCAGTGTAAAATTCAGTTTAGATCTATAGAATCAGGACTTTCAGACACAGTCACTCAATTCAGTATGAAACTCAATACTATTCCATAAAATTAGGACTGTCAGATACAGTCACTCAGTTATTAGTAGTACAGTATCAGTAAACTCAGATATCAGTTAATCAGTATTCGAAACTCAGTAGCCAGTGTTATCATGATCTCAGTTACAGTTTATGTATTCATATATGTACTCTCATCCAGCTATACTCATGTTATTCAGTCAGTATTGTTCATGCATATGAACCCACATATTTCATCCTACCTCACATAGCATACCAGTACATTGAAAGTGCTAATGCATACTTTTCTCTTGCGCTATGATGTCTTATATCATAGGTTCAGATGCACGGGCTCCCACCTTTAGTAGTTCAGATCTTCAGTAGTCAAAGTTAGTGGTGAGTCCTCATGGTTTGAGGACATGATTTTTTTCTTCAGTATTTTGTTTTAACAGTACAGTTTTCAGTAGTTGGATTTAGTTAGGGGCTTATCCCATCAACTCCATGATTCATATAGTAAAGGATTTTCAGACTAGAGTTTTTTTAGATAGATGATTTTAGTTTTGGTATTACTATACCGTATTTAGTTTTATTTCAGTATTGAACCTTATGGTAAGTTTTTACCTAATTTCTTCATATTATAGTATTACTATTTTGTTATTACAGAAGGTACCAGTTATTAGTTAGTTTGTGGTCCTTTAGGACTATGAACATAGTGTAGAATCTGGGGTATAGACTCGGGGTGTTACAAATTTTTTATCAGAGCTTAAGGTTCAAAAGAGTCCTATGAAGTTTGAAATCTAGATCTAGCAGAGATGGAAACAGAGATAGGGCATCAGGCCCTAAACCCTTATGAAGTGTTAGCAGTGCCCGAACTAATTATCTTTGTTAGAAGTGTGGAAAAAACCACCAGGGTATCTACAAAGCTGGCAGTGATGTGTGTTTTGGATATGGCAAGCCAGGAGATAAAGTCAGACAGTGTCCTTAGGTGGGTTCGCAGAGTCAACATAACCTTCTATCAGCTCAGTTTGGTCACTCAAATCAGCAGGGTACTTCTTCCAGTGCCACCAGTGGGCAATGCCCAAATAGAATCTATGCTCTTCAGCCCCGACATGATCAAGAGAGTTCTCTTGATATGGTCATTTGTATGTTTTAAGTTTATCATTTGTATATTTATGCTTTGCTATATCCAGGAGCTTCATTGTCCTTTGTTACTCTTTATATAGCTATTAACTTTGGAGTCAATCCCGAAATCCTATCAGAGCCTTTCTTAGTCTCTACCTAGTGGGTAAATCTATTGTAGCCCTACGGGTATACAGGAACTGTCTGGTTATGGTATCTCAGAAAGTCACTTTAGTAGACTTAGTCGAATTAGAGATGACCAATTATGATGTCATTCTAGGATTAGACTATCTTCATTCTTGCTATGCCTCAGTCGACTACAGAAATAGAATTGTCCAGTTTCAGTTCCCAAATGAACCCATCCTAGAATAGAGGGGTAGTACTTCAGCACTTAGGGGTCAGCTTGTTTTCTACCTAAGGGCAAGGAAAATGATATCTAAGGAATATATTTACCAACTCGTTCGAGTCCAAGACTCTAGTTTAGAAACCCTTAATCTTGAATCAGTGTCAGTAGCATGTCAATTCCCAGATGTTCTTCTCGAAGATATTCTTGGAGTCCCTTCCGAAAGTGAAATTAATTTTGGAATGGATCTTCTTCCAGATACTTATCCCATATCTATCTCTCCATACAAAATGTAACCTACAAAACTCAAAGAATCAAAATAAAAGTTGAAGGATCTCTTAGATAAGGGATTCATCAGACACAGTGTATCCCTGTGGGGCGCACCAATTTTATTCGTGCATAAGAAAGATAGTTCTCTCAGAATATGTATAGACTATTATCAGTAAAATAAAGTAACAGTCAAGAAAAAGTATCCCCTTCCCAGAATCAATGACTTGTTTGACCAACTTCAGGGTGCCAGTTACTTCTCTAAGATAGACCTCAGATCAGGCTATCATCATCTCAGAGTCAGGGAATGTGACATCTCGAAAATAGATTTTAAAACTTGGTATGGTCACTTTGAATTCTTAGTCATGTCATTTGGTCTTACCAATGCCCAAGAATCTTTCATGGAATTGATGAACTGCGTGTTCAAGCAGTACTTGGACCTATTTGTCATAGTCTTCATAGATGGTATCCTTGTTTACTCCCGCAGTGAGCATGATCATGCAAACCATCTTAGAGTAGTATTATAGACTCTCATAAATCATCAGTTATTCACCAAATTCAGTAAGTGCAAATTTTGGCTAAGGTTAGTAGCTTTCTTTGGCCATATCATTTCTGGTGATTGCATTAGAGTTGATCCCTAAAAGACTGAACCAGTGAGAAACTGGCCCAGACCTATTTCTCCATCAGATATCAAGAGTTTCTTAGTATTGGCCATCTATTATCGATGGTTTGTTGAGGGATTTTTGTCTATTGTATCCCCTATGTCTAGATTGACTCAGAAAAAGGTCAAATTCCAGTGCTTAGATTCTTATTAAAAGAGTTTTCAGGAGTTGAAGGCTCGACTCATTATAGTTCAAATTTTGACCCTGCCAGATGGTTTAGACAGCTTTATTGTGTATTGTGATGCTTTCAGAGTCAACATGGGGTGTGTTTTGATGTAGAGAGGTAAGGTCATAGACTACGCCTCTAGACAGCTTAAGCCTCATGAAAAGAACTATCCTACTTATGATCTTGTGATAGCAGCAGTAGTTTTTACATTAAAGATTTGGAGACACTATTTGTATGGGGTGAACATTGATGTGTTCACTGAGTATAAAATCCTACAGTATGTGTTCTCCAAGAAAGACCTAAACCTCTATCAGAGAATGTGGTTGGAGTTGTTGAAAGACTATAACATGAGTATCATGTATCATCCGAGTAAAGCCAATGTAGTATTTGATGCTCTCAATAGGATGTCTATGGGTAGTATTGCTCATGAGGAGTATGGTAAGAAGAAGTTAGTTTAGGAAGTTCATCAGCTTGCCCGACTAGGTGTTCGCTTAGTCGATTTAGTAAAAGGTAGTGTATGGGTGCAGAGTAGTTCAGAATCATCCCTGGTTTTTGAGGTAAGGAAAAACAGGATATGGATCCTAGTTTAGTCAAGTTGAATGAATCAGTTAGAGATCAGAAAGTAGAGGTTTTCTCCCAAGAGGGGAGATAGTGTGTTGCGCTACCAGGGTTAGCTACGTCTTCCAGGTGTAGATGACTTGAGGCAGAAAATTCTTATAGAAGAACATGGTGTGCGCTACTCTATTCATCTAGGGCCACTAAGTATACCGTGATTTGTGGGAGATCTACTGGTGGAGTGGGATGAAAAGAGATATTTCAGAGTTTATGGGTAAGTGCTCATCATGTAAGCTGGTTAATAATAAGTATCATAAGCCTAATGGGTCCATGCAGGAGTTCAGTATTCCCACTTGGAAGTGGGAAGAGGTGAACATGGATTTTATGATGGGTTTGCCTCGTACTCATTATCAACATGATTCAATTTAGGTCATCGTAGATAGGATGACCAAATTATCTCATTTCCTACCAGTCCATACTCTTATTCAGCCGAGGATTATGCCAAACTCTATATCAGGGAGTTAATTAGATTACACGGTGTTCCATTGACCATTATCTCAAATAGAGGTACCCAGTTCACTTTTTATTTCTGGAAGGCATTCTAAAATGGTCTTGGTACCTGAGTTCACCTCAGTACAGTCTTCCATCCTCAGACAGATGGTCAAGAAGAAAGGACCATTCAAAATTTAGAAGATATACTGCAAGCGTATGCGATAAACTTTAAAGGTAGTTGGGATAACCACTTACCTCGGATTGAATTCACATATAACAACAACTATCATTCTAATATTTAGATGGCTCTGTTTGAGGCGCTCTATGGAAGGAGATGTAGATCTCCCATTGGTTTGTTTAAAGTGGGTGAGGCTATAGTGGTAGGTCCTGACTTGGTATTTGATACCTTAGAAAAAGTCCTATTGATCGGGAAAATGCTTAAGATAGCTCATAACCGACAGAAATCGCACGCAAATATGCATAGAAAGGATATCGAGTTCGATATTGGTGATTATATGTATTTGAAAATATCTTCTATGAAAGGAGTGAAGAGGTTTGGCAAGAAGGGGAAACTCATCCCCCGATATGTCGGTCCTTACTGAATTCTCACTCGTTTCAGAAAGGTATCTTACGAACTTGAGTTGCCTTCATATTTAGTTTCAGTATATCCAGTGTTCCATGTCTCCTTGCTTAAGAAATGTATAGGTAACCCAGTAGCCGTAGTCCCTATAGAGGGCATAGATATTCAGAACAACCTCTCTTATAAAGAGATCCCAATCAAAATCCTTGATTTTTAGATTCGCAGACTGAGGAACAAAGAAGTTCCTCTAGTCAAAGTTCTTTGGCAGAATCAGTACGTTGAGGGAGATACTTGGGAAGTAGAAGAAGACATGTAGACCAAGTATCCTCACCTCTTCTCCGGAAACTCAGACTCATTCCAAGGTAATAGTTTTCCTTTGAATTTATGCAGTCTCATATTTAGATAGAGCTACTAACTTGGTATCAATTAATGTTGCATACTCAGTAATGCATTCACGAATCAGTTTAGTCATGTACTCATTCATTAGACATGCATGTTCAGTCTATAAACTCAGCTTATCAATAATCCCAGTCATGTATTCATGAATCATGTTCAGCTATGTACACATGCATCAGATATGCATGTGTAGTATGATAATTCATTATATCAGTAATTTGGGTCATGAAATCATGCTTCAGTTGTTCATGTTCGGTGTTTAAATCCAGCCTATCAGTATTCTTAATTTAATCAGTCTCATTCGAGGACTAATGTTCCCAAGAGGGGGATATTGTAAGACCTCACAAAATTCTAAGCTTAAATCAGTCCCTTAAAGTTTGTTAAGGGGTCCTAGACTAAGAAAAATTCTAGTTAAGTATTCAGATTTAGAAGTATTTTGGCCTTCGTAAGTTGGCAACTCTATTTCACGACTCTTATGACCTTAAAGTATCGATCTTTAGATTGATTCATGATCAGGAATGTCTTTAGGTGTTCCTGGATAAGTTTTGGATTTTTGAACCTCGTTTAGACCATGTTCGAGCGACCAAAATAATAAGTCAATGCGATCTCGATGTATCACGTTGTCCATCATGTCGACAAATGATTTTTTCCTCATCTCAGTGCAAATTCTAAAAAAACGATACAGACTCGACATGATGCATTGGTCATCGGGTCAATGCCAATGACATAGCACATCGATCTGCGTGTCGACATTCCGGTTTTCAGTCATTAAAAAGTCGTGTCCTTAGGGGTATTTGGGTATTTTTCTACCCCTATTCAGCCCTAAAATACGAGATTCATCCCCCATTAAGCAAAATACACTCACTTTCTCTTAAATTGCTCAAGAACAAGAACCCTAGGTGATTTAATTTCAAAGCCAAGGCTCAAGATTTCACCATTGTTCTTAGAGAATTTAGCAACCAAGGTATGTCAAGTGTTTATCCAAGGGTTCCTTCCACCCTTGGAGTCCAAGAAACTCTTTTAAACTTCAAGTAGATTGATTTTATGATTTCCATGATTTGGAATTAAAGTGTATTCATGAGTATTATTTTAATTGGGTTTTCTATTTCATGATTTATTACAAGATTGATGTTGAATTAATTGATATGTGTGATTTATCATGCGAATTCATATTGAAACTCATGGAATTGTGAATTTGGAATTGAATCATGATGCTCACATGTTGTTTAGTATTATGTGCATATACTATGCCATCAAGGTGTTTGATGAATTGCTCATGAGAATGTCATAATGATATTATATCATGATAGTATGTATACTAGTTCATTCCATGCAAGTGTTTGATAAAATGCCTTTATAGATGCATTATGAAAAAGTGTGTATTTTTATGTTATGCAAGGTCATGTGATGCTTTACTTTACATGCTATCGAGTCCTGGGGGTATTAAATACTCAATAATTTAGCTGTTTACCTAGAGCCAGTGCCTGTTACAGAATAATCTCAGTCATGTCACGATTAGTAGTACTCTCAGTCAGTTACAGGACACAGGAAAAACTCAGTAGACTTAGTATTAGTCCCGTCTAGTTCAGTATTCAGTTCAGATCAGTAAACTCAGTCAGCTAACATAATTCAGTAGAATTCCATCAGTAAACGGAACTCAATAAACTCAGTGATAGTTCAATCAAGCCTAGTATAAACTTGGAAATCAGTTCAGTGTCTATATAGTTGGGAGTAGGATTCAGCACTGAGCTACCCTAGGGATGGGGGTATTCCTGCCAGCAGTGTCTGACCCTTAGTAGTAATCCCTACATTACAGAACTATGTAGCCAGCGTAGGTTGAGATATCTTCCTGCCAGATTAGGGATGATATATCTCACACGAGTTTTCCTGCCAGCGAGGGTTGACGAAAGAGCTTACTGTCAGAGAGGGTTAACTCATAGCTTGTCTCTACCCGTGGCACGGTACTGATGCCCTTCTAACTGTGGTTATAGGTTGGACCCCAATCTATTCAGAAAGGGTTATGTCGGTTAGATAATTACCTACAACAGTTGCAGTTCAGTTCAAGTCTTAGTATAGAACTCAGTTCAGTTCTACAAAATTAGGACTGACAGACACAGTCACTCAGTTCAATACGAAACTCAACACTGTTCCACAGAATCAGGACTGTCAGATATAGTCACTCAGTTATCAGTAGTACAGTATTAATAGACTCAGATATTGGTTAATCAGTATTCAGAACTCAGTAGCCAGTGTTATCATGATCTCAGTTACAATTTATGTATTCATGCATGTACTCTCATCTAGCTATACCTATGCCATTCTGTCAGTATTGTTCATGCATATGAACCCATGCATTTCAGCCTACCTCACTTAGCATACCAGTACATTTAATGTACAGACACATACTTTTCTCTTGTGCTATGATGTATTATATCACAGGTTCTGACGCACGGGCTCCCGAGCACCCTTAGCAGTTCAGATCTTCAGCAGTCAGAGTTAGTGGTGAGTTCTAATACTTCGAGGAGATGATTATTTTCTTCAGTATTTCATCTTATCAGTACAGTTTTCAGTAGTTGGAGTTAGTTGGGGGCTTTTCCCATCAACAACATGATTCAGATAGTAAAGGCTTTTCAGACTAGAGTATTTTCAGACAGATGTTTTTAATTTGGGTATTACTATACCGTATTCAGTTTTATTTTAATATTGAACCCTACGATAAGTTTTCACCTAATTTACGCATGTTTACAATATTACTATTCAGTTATTGCAGCAGGTACCAATCATGGGTTAGCTTGTGGTCCTTCGGGACAATGAGCACCGTGTAGCGTCTGGGGTACAGACTCGGTGCATTACAATCACGCACTCGGTTACCAAAATCAAACCTCAAATCGGCAAACATGAGTTTCCAGTTTTGGTCCCCCCGGGACCTCCACCTTCCACGGCTTTGCTAATGCATCCCTCTTTAATCCCATATTAAAACCATTCACACATAACTAACCATTTATAAAGGAGTCTTTTTAGTTAGGTATTAACCATTGGTATGGTGATACCAAAATTAGAGCTTGTAAGTCTATCCTTTTTTTCCATACCATGCCATTAAAGTAATTTGACTCCAAAGTTTCCAATTAAACTAAGACCATAGCCATCAAGGCCTTTCCATACCATTTAAAACCATCTAAACCAATTTAAGTTCCATTACCATATTATGCAATGGAAAGGTTTTATGAATAGCCAAACTATGTGACAAAATCATTCTCATTGGCATTTTAACAAACATGTTGAGGGCATATAGTTTCCCAAAGCAAAACCAAGTATCAATTGACCATTCCCATGCAATCACATGTTAAAATCATAATTATCACCTGAAAAACCATAAGTAAGACATGGGAAAACATTATCCAACCATAAACAAACAAAAACACCCAACATCCATTTCAAAACCAAAATAATACCACAATAATACTATGAAAACCATTCATTAAAACATGCCTTTAGTTTAACTAAAAATGAGGGAGGAGTAACATGCCTTAGACACCAAGGAAGATGGAGAGATTCACTCTTAAAAGCCCCTAATTGATTGTCTTAAAGAAACCCTAGCCTTTTCTTGAACCAAAAGCTTGATATATATTTAAGATATTTTTTTAGCAGTGTTTGATTTAGACTAATGGGTTAATGAAGTCCAAAAATATGTTTTATGTTTTGGTATCAAAAGGAGTTAAGAGGGGAAATATCCAGAATACCCCCAACTTAAACTGTAAAAATTCCACAGGTGGGTACGGGTTGACCCTAAAACTCATCACCAAAACATATGACTGCTACCATCCATTAGTTGCCAGAACAGAAGTTTGGACAACAACATACTACCCTTCATACGACCCCATTTCCCCAACTCTTCACCATACCATACGAATAGTACCATCAAGTCGTATCCCAAGAAGAACATTAAGGGCCCAACCCTAGAAAACTTATGATTAGACACTACCTTCTTGCTATAAGACCATACGACTCATATGGTTCCTCTAAAAACTAGGACAGAACTTGGCTAGCAACACATTGACCTACATAAGACTAGGGTCTCTAGACCCCTCACCACACCATACTACTTGTGGTGTGTATCATATGATCAACAAAAAGCTCAAGACTCAAGAAACTTTCAAGGGCCAAAACTCAGGGTGTTTTGACCATGAAACTTAACGATCTCCAAAATAAGAAACTTATCACAATCCTATCTAGAGTAAGTAGTCCTTATAGGCATAAGGTGAGAAAACTTAGTCATCTTATCCATGATTACCCAAATCGAATCATATTGATTGTGAGTCTGCAAAAGACCAGTAATAAAATCAATGTTGATCACCTCCCACTTCGACATGGGAAACTCAATCTCTTGAGACATGCTTCCAGTCCTCAAGTGCTCAACTTTCACTTATGGACTCACCATACACTTAACCACAAAGTTCGCCACATCCCTCTTTATATTGTTCCACCAATAGATCTCCTTTAAATCAGGATACATCTTCATCGAACTAGGATGAATTTTATTCCTCGACTCATGATCCTCATTCAATATTCTTTCTCATATCCCATCAACAACTGAAACACATAACCTACCTTTGTACCTCAAGGTACCATCGCCCCTAATTTCAAAAAATTCATAATTTTTTGATAACCCACATCAGCCTAAATTTGCATCAAGATAAAAGCGAAAACCTATTTCTCCTTTACCTCAACACCAAGAGATGATTTTACCACTTTTTCAATCATCACACCTCCTTTCTCAAAGTCTAAAAACTAGACTCCTAAATTAGAAAATTGGTAAATGTCCTTCACCAACCCTCGCATCTTATTTTCCATATGAGATAGGCTCCCAATAGATAACCTGCTAAGAGTATCAACAACTATATTAGCTTTACTTGGATTGTAGTAAAGACTCATATAATAGTATTTAACCAACTCAAGCCATCTCCTTTACCTGAGATTCAACTCCGTCCGGGTGAACACATACTGTAAGTTTTTATGATTCGAATAGATAAAAACAAGCACTCCATATAACCAGGGACATCAAATCTTCAACGTAAACACCATAATTACCAACTCTAAATTATGAGTTGACTAATTCCTTTCATAAACCTTAAGTTGTCTAGAAAAATACGCTACCACCTTACCTTGCCACATCAAGACACATCCTAGTCCTACTCAAGACGCATCACAGTAAACCACAAAATAATCACTACCCTTGGGCAGGGTCAAAACTAGCACAGATGTCAACTTATTTTTCAACTTCTCAAAACTACCCTCACAAGCATCAAACCATAGAAACTTTACCTTTTTATGAGTCAACTTAGTTAATGGAGCATCAATAGAAGAGAAACTCTCCACAAATCTCCTATAGTATCAAACCAACCCTAAGAAGCTCCTAATATCAGTTGGAGTCATGGGTCATGTCACTTTTAACCACATCAACTTTTAGTAGATCTACTATGACCCCCTTATAGGAAATAATATGACCCAAAAAGGTCACAACATTCAACCAAAACTCATACTTCAACACTTGGCATACAATCATTGATCCATAAGAATTTACAACACTACTTAAAGGTGATTATTATGATCCTCGTCACTCTTAGAATATACCAAGATGGCATTAATACATCATGAACAAATCCAAGAACTGTCTGAATACCCAATTCATCAGGTCCATAAATGTAGCCAAAGCATTAGTCAAACCAAAGGACATGACCAAAAACTCATACATACTATACCAAGTACGGAAGCACTCTTATGGATATCCGCCTCACTAATTTTAAACTGATGATTACCCAACCGAAGATCAATCTTAGAAAAGCATCTAGCACCCTGAAACTAATCAAAGAGATCATTTTTCCTAGGAAGAGGATACTTATTCTTCACCATCACCTTGTTCGGATGTGAATAATCTATACACATTCACAGAGAATTATCTCTTTTAAATATGAAAAGCATGGGAGCACCCTATAGGGACACACTAGGATGGATGAAACTCTTATTAAGTAGGTCCTTCAACTGATCTTTAAGTTTTTTCAACTCAATTAGATCTATTCTGTATGAGGGAATAGAGATAAGACAGGTATCTGGCAGAAGATCAATTCCAAAGTCTATTTCCCTATCGAAAGGAATGCCAGGAAAATCATCAGCAAACACTTTAGGAAATTTTTTAACAATAGGGACAGATTAAAAAAAAGAAACCTTAGAACTAGAATCTTTAACTCAAACTAGATGATAAACACACCCTTAGAAATCATCTTTTTGTCTCTAAGATAAGAAATAAACCTTTTCTTAGATATTAGGGAACTCCCTTCCCACTCAATCATAGGCTCATTTGGGGATTGGAAACTGACCATACAATCAAGAGATGCATAACATGAGTGAAGAAAATCCATCCTAAATATTACATCAAAGTCTACCATATCCAATACTATAATATCCACCAAGGTCTCTCTATCAAAGATAGATACTACACAACCCCTATAGACTCTTATAACAATAAAAGAATCACCCACAAAGGTAGACCCATAAAAGGGATCGAAAATGCACTTAGGACCAAAATTAAATTAATAGCCACATAAGGGGTCATATAAGAAAGAGTAGATCCCAAATCAAGAAAATAGTTTACATCATGAGAGAAAATCTTTAACATACCAGTAACAACATCAGGAGATACCTCATACTCCTAGTAGGTAGCAAGAGCATAGAGATGATTATGACCAGTGCCGAAACCAGAGGTAGCACCCTTTGGTGCAGAAGTTTAAGAAGTGGTAATCGGGACCTTATTATCCCCTGTGGCTGCTCTACCCGTGGGATAGTTATTCTCTATATGCCGATGTTGACCATAATTAAAACACCAATTCCTTCCCTCATTATGATAAACACGATGAATCTAACTACAAAATTGGTAAGAAGGATAGGGTGGGACTGACTGAGCCCTACTAACTTGAGATTAGGCATTTTGTACATTAAATGCACTATTAGTCTAAAAGTGACGATCACCAAATAACTCAGTATAAAGGGTACTAGCCATCTAATAGGAATTAGAACTCCCCTAATTCTACTTATTGGACCATTTTCGACCATCTTTACCACTATTTTGCTACCCTCCACCCTTCTTTAAATAATTGAACTTCTTAATTTATCTCTCTCCCACTTCTACCTACTTTTTACTATCCTCAACCTTTTGCATGTACACCATAAGTATAGAAATATCCATATCGTTACTCAGCATAAAGGCCTTACTCTCCACAATCAAGTCTCGTGGAAAGCCTAAAGCAAACATCCCTATCTTAGTCCTTATGCTAGATAACAACTTCAGAGCGTAACGAGGTAGCTGGTGGAACTTCAAGGCATATTACTTTTACAGTCATCCTTCCCTGCTTCAAGTTCACGAACTCCTCAATTTTTGCCTTCCTCAACTCGTTAGTAAATAAAAGATAAAGTAAGGCCCCAAAAAACTCCTCCCATATAGCCTGCTCAACATCATCACCCCTCGACTTCTCCAACTCCTTATACCATTAATATGTCACATCCTTCAACTGATACTCAATAAACTCTTCTCTATTTCATTAATAAAACCTTAAGGATCCTCCTTAACCTTATATCCAATAAAGGTCAGAGGATTCAATCTCATTAATTGGTAAACTATAGAAACCTTAGAAGACAGAGCAACAGAACCAATACGATTAGGATGATGAGATAGAAGAGTCACCAACTGAGTCAACAAATTAATAAATTGACAAAATTCAGCATTAGAAATGTCTCCCTAGGGCAGTGGGGCATGAACACTATTAGCCTATGAAACCCAAGAAGGACTAGTAGGGATCAGTGGTACTCCACGAAGGCAATCAGAAGCAAGGACCCTAGACTGGTTTTGAACTCAATAAGTTTCTATGCAATTTCAGTATGATGTAGAGTCCTAGGATGATTAATAGGGTGAGTTATATCATGTAACTCAGTATAAGAAATAGAATAATTCTATTTCATAATTCATTCAGATTCCTTGTACATGTTCACATAGATGCAATTATACATATATCTATAATGATGGGATAGTGAACTAGGTTTAAGAATGAACTTCAAAACCAATAACCTAAACTATGTACTTCTAACCATCATAAAAATACCAACAACCTACATGGGTCTGGCTCCCCCTTGAAAGGCTCTAGTGCATGTTAGCCGCATAAACTGGATAAATTCGCTAAGAGGCCAAAGCCACCGAGGCTCCACTTATTTTAGAAAAATATAGATATATAAAGTGTTAAATATGCACATGAACACCAATACCCCTATGACGACAAATGTGGTTTCCTGTAACGGTCCCTTCTGAGACCTCCATCTTTAATAATTAGCTACACAACTCCCTTTATGCCCAAATTAAAACAACTTATATATTTTCATTCATTAACCAAGGATTATTTTAATTAGTAATTTACCATTGGTATCTCATACCAAATATTAAGTTTGCAAGATAATTCCATTATTCCATTTCAAAAATCATTTAGCTAAAGTGACTCTAATATTTTCTAATTAAAAATCAATCCATGACCACCAAGGACTTTCAAAAACCATTTTAAGTTTGGTTAACCTTTTTTGCAATGTAAGGTTCAAAAGTGAGTTCAATTAGGCAAGTATCCATATTTTCAAAACAAAATACACAAGTTGGGTTGGGTAAAACTAATTCTAAACCATTTAAACCCTAGAGTCTGGTAAACCCATATTCACCTTTAAAATTCCCATTCCAATGAATATATTTAATTCAAAACCACAAGATAAATCATAGATAACCAATCCAAAACCATGGGAAAAGCATCTAAACAATTACCATCCAAAACCCTCAAACCTTTATTTAAAATAAAATATTATAACCCTAAAAATATCAAACCATTGCGTGCCATAATGAAAATAAAATTTTAGAGAGAGATACATTCCTGAGATATCTAGAGTTATGGCGAAGAAACAAATCTTAGAGCCCTAGATGATCAACCTGAAGAAACCTAGTTGTCCTTGATTTAGGGAATTTGAGAGTAGAGAGTAGTTTATGATGGAGTAATAGAGTGTTATAGGGTCTCTTAAAGTATTTTATGTCGTGGTTTTTAATTGGATAAAGTGGTAAATTGCAACAATGTCCTCACTTAAAAGTGCAAAAAAAGATGCCAAGTCGTTATGGGTCACATTATGACTCATGACGACTGGATACGAGTCTTAGCCTGGACATGTAGTCTAGGAAGACTCTTGGGCACCCTTCTTTAGTTTAGTAAGGAGTCATACCCTACAACTCGTGACAGGACCTTATGACTCCTAGAGTCATAGTCATTACAAAGACAACAACCTTGGGTCATCTCACTGGTTTGGTCATGAGTCCCATCCTATGACTCGTGACCTTACCTTATTACTCATTAGGTACCAATCTTGATTATGATAGAAACTTAGAGAAAAAAAGTGGTTAGGCTATACATGACACTATACGAATCATATAGAGTCTTCAACGACTCGTTACAAAAGTCGTGCCTTGGGTAGTGAGCTCAAAACTAAAATATTTTAGAGGCAAAAAAATCGGGTATTACAGTCGCGAATACGATACCCTTGGAAGTCACCAATTACTATGACTGTGGTGTATTTTTTAGATCATGACAAGCTTATCTATTGTAAATTGTCATGATCCCATACACTGGATCATGATTGCGAAACCTGAGGGTCTGAGCTGGGTATAAATGTACCTCTTATTTCATAATTTTAGCCATTTCTTATCCATTTATTGCAAGCTTAAACCTTAAAAAGTCATATTAAGTGGTATTTAGGCTTGTTGTTGATTGGGAATATTGATTAACATTTGTTCCCGCGATTATCTTCCAATTTGAGGTAAGAATTTACCCTTTTCTTGTTAGATTTTCTTAATTTCTTGGTCAATACCCGTAAAAACTTAAGGTCTTGATTTTATCCCTAATTTAGCTTGTATTTTACCTATTTTTTAGGGCAATGATTCCTTGAGCATGTGAGAAGGTTGAGTTGGTTTTAGAAATACAATTTTCATGAGTGAGACCATATGGGGTTTTGATTTGATTTTTGGACCCAAAGAATAATGGTGCAATACGAGTATCATTATTTTTGTATTAATGAGTGGAATGTTATTTTGATAGCTTGTCATTTTGCGGGAGATTTTTGGAAGGGAAAAGTAGTGATTTAGCTGATCTTTCAAGTTTTCTTTAGTGTCCAGGTAGTCTAGGTTTTACCTCATGTTACATTGAGATAATTCATTATATGTTAATGATATTGTGTTAGATTTAAAATAGGTTTTAGGTGTTGATGTGATAAATTGAAATACCTGGGATTAGTTGGATCTTTTAGGTTATTTGAAGATTGTTTTTTGCATAATTAGTCTAGTTATTCCTATCTTAGGTGTAATTGACCTTTTAGGCTCATACTAGGATGGAAATACCTTAGTTTGTCAATTATTGATAATATTCCTTGGTCACTTAAGTTTTGGATAAAACTTACCCTAATTACCTTACTTTTGTTGAAATTGACTTAGTTGTTCTATATTAGGAGAAATTTCTATCCTGGGACTAGTTGTGCTGTGTTCGATATCTAATAGTGAATTTAGATACCATAGACTAGCCTGGCATATATATTGGTTGGTAAATGATTTTGAGGATTAGAAGTTGGCATTTTAACTCACCTTAGGCTAAGACTTGTGATATTATTGAAGACACTTGATATGCTTGTGTACATCTAGGAAGCTGGTTATTTCAATGATATTTAGATTCCTTGATACTGGTTTGTTGTGATGAATGATATTTGAAGTAATCCTTAAATAATCATTCTATACATGTATGGATTATTAGTTAAGCTTATGATGAGCTATTGAATATGGTATTATTTTTGGCTATTGAATATACTATAGAATGAGCCCTTGACTATGATATTCTAAGACATAAATTATGTCATTGAAAATGCTATGAATAAGCTATATATTATGTCATGGATTACATAGTTACCAAGCTAATGATAATCTATCTTTTATGATAATGATAAGCAATTAACTAGGCAATTGACAAGATATTATCTATGCTTGATAGGACATATTAATTATGTTAAAGTCCATGTTTAATGATTGTATTAATGAATACATTATGAATTATACTAAAGAGCATTCTTATTGATTATTTTATTGAATATGTTAGTGATTATGCCAAAGATCTTGCTTATTTACTATATTGGCAATCATGCTATTGGTTATGCTAGAATTCATGATTTCAATTATGATTATTGATTATGTTAATATATTATGTTCATGGTTATGTTGTTAAATAATCTCATGATAATGCTATTGGACATATTAATGATGATATTGATTATTTATACCCGATAGAAATTTAGAGGTTGGTTATGATATTGATGATTTATACCTGGCAAGGACGGAGGATGATTATGATGATATATACCTGGCAAGGTCAGAGGATGATTATATTGATATATACCCAACAAGGCTAGAGGAAACTTATGATGATATATGCTCGACAAGGCTGAAGGAAAATTATAATTGTATATATACCCAATAAGGCCGGAGGATGATTATAAAAATAAATTAGCAAAACCGTAAGATAATTATAATTATATTATGAGAATATTTTTGAATACCATACCAGTTGGATTCCAGTTATATGCATTATACTTTGATGATAAACTTATTATGTTATGATGACATTGGTATGTGGTATTGACAATCTAGATAAGTTGAAAATGAAGAAATAGTTGCAACGTAATATGATATAATTAAACACTAGTGATATAATGACTAGTTACTAAATATTGGTTAGTTGATAAATATTGGCTAGTTGCTAAATATTATTTAGCTGTAGTTGGCACATATTGGTGAATTGGTAAATAATGACTAGTTGATAAGAGATGATTAGCCACTATATGAAGATTATTTAATAAGTTATGTTTAGTTGATAAATGATGATTTATGGATACATGAGTATTAGTTTTTACTTAATGGTTAGTTGATAAGTATTGATAAATTAGAAAATGATGATTATGGACAATCAATGGCTATAGTATGGTAAGACATGGATGAATTCTATAGTATTAGGATAGTTAATAAATGATGGTGGTGGGTTATCTATCGTGTTTGTAACTTCCAAGTTTGTGGGGGCTTGCGATGGATTATTTATTTTTCTTCACCAATTGTTATATGAGAGCTAGTTTTGTTGTTATGATAGAATATGATGATGCTTTATGCTACGTTATGCTATTATTCTGGTTTATTTACTTATTTATACACAATGATATTTGAGTTAATTCAGGTTAGCTTCTATACCTTGACTTAGTTATGTTATGTTACATTTTGTCATATTTATATCATGACCTAGATCAGTCAGTCGATGATGCCTATTGAGTACCTATTTTTTTTATACTCATAATACACTTATGTACCTTTTTGGTAAAGATCTGAGTACTAGTTGCCACCGTTGATTCATTTCATATGATGTTGATATTTGGAGATAGGGTAAGCTCTTGGAGTCTGAGTTGCCCATTTACTTCTTTCTTTCTATATTTAGTCTTTTGTTTCGAGATAGATATACTGACTATTCTAGATACTTGGGTTGTATTTTATTTCTAGATTCTCTTGTACTAGCTCTACCAGGTTGTGGGATGGTATTTATGTAGTGACTACATTTAAAGTATTTCTATTGCCTTATTTGTTTATTGTGTTGGATTGACTGTTAGGCCTTTATAAGGCATTTCCACCAAGTTAACCCATTATGTTTATCTCTGGGTGATGGTTTGGATTACCTACTATCGGTATAGAGTAGATGCCATCATGACTCGTAAATTAGGTTGTGATAAAATCTAAGAATTTAATAGAAGTAGGGTCTTTCTTCCTTTAGGTTTTTGATCAGACGAGGGCCACAGAGAGAGTATGTATTGAGATTTATAAAGGTGGTGGTAATAGACCAGTCATCAGCACAATGCTATTGGTGTTCTATTCGGGAGTGAGGATCCTCTCCGCAGGGGTCAACTTCACTTACAGTCTATCAGTTCTATGTAGGTAGTGTTTTATACAATGGGTGGTTCTCAAATTTATCATGGTTATATCAGAAAATGTTCTTGTTAGATCAATCAGAGTATCGAGTAGGGATATTTTGGTTATGGAAGACATTTAAGATCAGAGGGTATAACACCTCAGAGTATTTCAGGATCTTGTTTTGGTTATGGCAAGATGGGACATCGGAAAAAGTGTTCCTTAGACACGGGTTGGTTGCTCTGGGGGATTTTACATGTATTTCTTACTAGCCTAGAGTTCTAGAGGTGTTATGATTATGGGGAGGATGGTCATTTCAGTAGGGAGTGTCATCGGGGTCAGTTGGTCAGCCAATTTGGGTTAGCTCATATTTCTTTCTTGATTAGGGCTTTAGAGGTTTATTCTGACTTTAGAGAGATTGATCACTAGTTCATAGAGTGCTTCTGGCATAGGATTATTGGTCATTCATCTCATTCAAATTAGTCTTGTAGTGTTGTGGCACCTTCAGTTAGAGTTAATGAGCTTAGTTCCTGGTTTATAATTTAGATGATCAGTCTGAGTTTGGACCCATTCAATTTTTTTCTCCGTCAGACACTTGAGGCATATGACTTCGGATTTTACCATGATAGGTGCACTTTTATTTCCTCCCTTTACCTTTTGATTTAAATGTATTATGGGTTATCGTACCTATCAATAATTGTATGACTTTGTAGGTTTATATCAATTGTTTTGTGCCTTGAGATAGAGTTCGTGATTATATGACTGCCACCATAGATTATTTCTATTAGTAGTGGATCGGTATTGATGTTTTCCCCTATGGGTGTAGCATTTAGGTTTGAGTCCTATTTACCTTTGCATATTGAACTTCTTATGACCCTATAGTGGTACTTGATATTGATTTTCATTTTTGTTACCACCTACCCCCCGTATGTTGATATTTATATTGCTACTATTATTATTTTCATCAATTGATATTGATTGTTCCTCATGTGGTAGACGACTAGTCTAGCATTATTTAGTTAGAATTCCCTTTCTTACAGTTCTTATTCATTGGCTAGGGCATCTAGATTGGATGGATGATTTCTCACTTTTCGTGAGATAAGGTTGGTTGTTATCCTCTTTAGTTAGAGTATGCTAGATTGGTTATGGAGTGCATTATATCAATGTATATAAGTTGACCTTTCATGGTTCTGTTATGGTACTAGAGATGGCAATTGTCTATGTTTCCTATTCTTGAGTTGAGATTCTTAGACTTGCCTCATAGGTTGCAGAGGTTTTAGCATTGACTATCCCTATCTATGTAAATTATTTCTATGGTTGACTAGTTTGGATTCGTTCTCCTAATGTTGTTGGTTCATAATTTGGTAGTGTTTTTAATGTTGATGTCTAGGAGTCATTGGTTCATCTTTTAAGTTTATTGGATTCATCTACTGGTGATGGTTTTCTCTTGGTATTGGTGAGGAGTTAGATACATTATTCTTGTCATGATGTTGTTTTTGTCCTTGTGGGGTTTCACGAGGTGGAGATAGGTGTTTTTTTCTCTGACCATTTTCTATATTGGTGAATTAGGTATTCATTGTTGAGAGGGAGTATTATATTAATTAGTTATGGCTAAATTTACATTTCTCCTAGTTGCTAGAGTTTTGGTTATCTCTAGTACGATTTGTAGCCTTGGAGAGTTCTTCAGTATGTTTTAGCGTTTCATACCCTCTAGTGGATATGAATTTGGTTATTTGTGTTTTTAGCTGGTGATTTATCCTCTATTGTGATTTTGTACTTCAATTATGTTTCAATTTTGGCTCAGCACAATTCAATAAGTATATGTCTAATTTGGATAGTAAGGTCGATTTGGGTATTTGACCTTAGTTTATGATTATTAGCTTAGTTTCAAATTTAAAACCTTGGAATGGGGATTTGGAGGTTATGATAGAGTAGTAGTGTGGATACTTACCTATCTTCACGTTTGGTTTTGGTTGTTGAGATCGAATGGTTCAGCCTTGGTGTCAGTAATTTAGTTTGGAGTTGTAGAGGAGTCTTTATTTTCGAATTTCCTTAGTTGGGATTTCATCCATATGCTGGTTAATTCTAATATTTGCCTACCTATTTGGTCTTCTTCAATTATGAGGTATTATGGTTGACAGGTGTTCAGATAGTAGTTCGTTGGCACGATATTGGTTCCTTCGGCCTTGACCTTGGGTTCCATTTGTCGTTGGGATTTTGGATGATATACTCAGCAAGAGTAGTATTCTTGAGTTGGATTTGACATAACTTATTCCTTAGTTGGTGGGATATCCTATAGAGGATCATTTAGTAGTGAGTACTTTTACTTTGAACTCCTGGATGGCAGTTTCGAGGATCATCTAGATCGATTGTAGCACCGGCATAGATTACAGACCTTGATTATATCCATATGTGTTCCCAAGTAGACCCTTATGGATTTATTCTCATACTTGCCATTATGGATTTTTAGTGGACTAGCTTCAATTCTTCATGGTTAGTGTGATGAGGTTATACAGACAAGACTCGGGTGACCTTTTACTTGGTTTTGAGTGGATATAAGCTTTGAAAAGGCAAAAAAATATTATATTTAGATTTGGAGTTGGTTGCATGACTCATTCCTCAGTTTGCCATTGGCTTGGATGATTTTTCAATTGATTATGTTGGTATCAGTGTTGTGTTAGTGTATCGTGGTTTAGATTTGTGTGCATCAGCCTTCCTCGGTTCAGTTGGAGGTCATATGGTAGTTGAGGTTATATTTTAGTTTTTTGAGAATGGGAGAAAGAAAGTTAGTTGAAAATGGGATGGCTGTAGCAAAATCCCTTGGAAGTGTTATCTATTCATAGAGATTATTTGGGGAGTCGTGCTTAGAATATATGGTCCCATTACCTCGCCCTTTTATGCTTTCGAGATCTTTCTATCCATTGACTTTTGTGGATGAAAGTTCTTTTAGTAGTGGATATTGTAAGGACCCTCTATGTCATTTCCTTAATTTGCATACATTCCTGGTGTTTCAAGCCATCCCATACTGGCAAAAGGTAATTTATGACTTGCCAAAACTATCTATTTGTTTATCAAACAGTTTGTTTAGATTTTAGGCTCATTTCCTTATTTTGGAGCTTTCAGTGTTTAGGATTTGGTCTCGAACCAAAACTATAAGTTGATAACCTCTGATGAGATTTTCGACAACCCCATCAACTTTAAAATATCAATTTTAGGCTAGGGAGACCCTTGATTCAGGTTCGAGTCTTCCAGACAAGATTTGAGCTATTTGGCAGATTATGTGAAAATAAAACTATAGGTATGAGCCTACATTTAGTCGAAACTATCTCGAATGAAAATTTCAATGGTTTCATTGAGTCTGGAATTTCAAATTTGGTGTGGTAGCATATTTTGTTTGTGCAAACAGGGTTCCAAGAGAATCATGAGCATCGGTTGAAGTCCATCCTGGACTTAGAAAAATTTGGTGCATCAAGTTGCTAATATGACTGCTTAAACGATCATATGACCGCTTATGTAATCATCGTACATGCGACATTTTGTCACTTAAGCGACATTGCCAATCTAGTCAATGGTCGCTTAAGCAATGGTTTGTCCGTTTAAGCCGGAATCTCTTAAGAGGCATGTAGGTTGCCTAACTAATACAAGACCCTAATAGCTAGATCGCCTAAGCGATAGGTAGCCTCTGAAGAGACAAGGTGACCGCTTAAGCGGGACCTAGTGGCTTTAAATGCCCTTTTCCACACCGAATTTTCTACCATTTTTCCATTATTTTCACACCAAGTTGCGAGTTCAAAGGGAGAAAAAAGAGGAAAATCATCTACATAAGTTAAGTTAAGGTAATCTAACTCTTCTTGGTCATTTCCCAAGCAATCCATTACCATATTAAGCAATGAAAAGGTTTCATGAATAGTCAAACTATGTGAAAAAATTATTCTCATTGGCATTTTAACAAAAATATTGAGGGCATATAGTTTTCAAAATCAAAACGAAGTATCAATTGACCATTCCCATGCAACCACATATTCAAATCAAAATTATAACATGAAAAACCATAAGTAAAACATGGGAAATATTATTCAACCATAAACAACCAAAACCTCCAACATCTATTACAAAACCAAAACAGTACCACAATAATACCATGAAAACCATTCATTAAAACATGCTTTTAGTTGAGCTAACAATGATGAAGGAGTAACATGCCTTAGACACCAAGGAAGATAGAGAGATTCACTCTTGAAAGCCCCTAACTGATTGCCTTGAAGAAACCCTAGCCTTTTTTTGAACAAAAAGCATGAGAGAAATTTAAGTGATTTTTGTAATAGTGTTTGATTTAGAATAATAGGTTAATGAAGTCGCAAAAGGTGTTTTATGTCGTGGGGTCAAAAGGAGTTAAGAGGGGAAATGTACGGAAAACCCACAACTTAAACTGTAAAAATCCTGCAGGTGGGTACGAGTTGATACCCCAATCTTAGCCAGAACAAAAGGATTGACACCCAAACATTGCCCACAATACGACTCCATTGCCTCAACTCGTCACCACACCGTTTGTCTAGTACCATCAAGTTGTACTCTAAGCAGAAAACTAAGTGATAGATACTGGACAACACATCATAGGACCCTACCTTCTCATCACAAGACTATATGAATCATATGGTTTCTCTCATATATAGGAAAGAACTTGTGCAGAAACACACTAACCAATATACAACTAGCATCCCTAGACCCGTCACCACACCATACAACTTGTGGTTTGAATCATATGATCAATAGAAGCTCAAGACTCGAGAAATTTTATAGGGCTAAAACCCAGGGTGTTTTAATTTTCCCCAACATGGATCATTCATCCTCGAATAATGGAAAAAGGTGGTACAAGTATGATATAGACTCTACAATACCTCTACTCTTACCTTTAACTAAGTTAGAAAACAAAGATGCGAGAAAACCAATCGTTTTTTTAACTAAGTTAGAAAAAAAAATGTTACACAGAACACATACCTTACGCATGAATTACCGGCGCTGAAAATAAGAACGGATACTTGGAATTCATGTCCTCTTTATCTTTCCAAGTAGCCTCTTCGACCTTGTGGTTCCCACATAAAATCTTTACCGAGGCCACGTCCTTAGTCCGCAACTGATGAACCTGTCGATCTAATATCTCAATGGAGATCTCCTCTTAATAAAAAGAATCTGAAATACCAATACCCTTGATAGGTGCAATTTGCAACAGATCACCCATACACTTTCTCAACAGAGAAACATGGAATACTGAGTGAATAGAGCTCAAACTATAAGGCATCTCCAACTCATACACAATACTACCAACCCTTCTCAAAACCAAGCACAGACCAACATATCGAGGACTAAGCTTCCCCTTGATCCCAAAGCGCATCACTCCCTTCATGGGAAACACCTTTAAGAACACCCTATCCCCAACCTCAAACTCCAAATCACTTTGCCTCTTACTCGCATAGGACTTTTGGTGACTTTGGACAGTCTTAAGCCTATCCCGAATCACCTTCACCATCTCCATGGCTTGGTGAAAAAATTCTGGACCAAAAATTTCTATCTTACAAACCTTGAACCACCCAATAGAAGACCTACATCACCTATCATGCAACGCCTCAAATGGAGCCATCCCAATTCTAGAATGGTAGCTATTATTACCAATAATTTATAATAGAGGAAAATGCTTTACCCAACTACCACCATAGTCAATCACGCAAGCCCGAATCATATCCTCTAATGTATGAATAGTCCTTTCTTCCTACCCATCTAATTGTGAATGAAAAGCAGTACTAAGACTCACCTTGGTCCCCAATCCTTTCTCAAACGACCTCTAAAAGTGAGATGGTCGTGTACTCAAGAAATTTAAGTTATGTGAGTTTTCTTCCATCGAGCCCTGGGGGTACTTGTACCCAAAAAATATAGTTGTGTGCCTAGATCCATGTCATGTTTTCACGATACTCTCAGTCAAGCCATAATCTATAGAATTCAGTCAGTCATGTGACTCAGGAAAAACTCAAAAATCTCAGTAATCTTAGTAGTCCAGTAATCTCAGTGCTCAGTAACCTCAGCAACCTCAGTATTAACAGTCAATCTCAGTAACTTCAGTACTCTCAACCAGTCCTCAAAACTCAGTACATTCTATCAGTCATCAGAATCCAGTAAACTTAGTTTAGATCCACTAAATAATAACACTAGTATCAGTCCAGTTAATCAATATTATTTCAGTTCAGTTATCCAGTTTAGTTTAGTTATTCAGTTCAGTGTCCTCCAGATGGGAGTAGAAGTTAGCACTGAGTGAACCCAAGGATGGGAACTCACCTACCAGTTCAGGGTGTGATTCTTAGTAGTCATCCTTGTGTTCTAGAACTACGTAGACAGCGTAGGTTGAGACATCTTAACCTATCATATTAGGGTTGATGAGGTGGCTTAACCAATTAGTTTAGGGTTCCCACCGTTATCATTTGAGTACCTGCAAGTATAGGGTTCTCACAGTTGTCTTTAACAGTGGTGCAGTATTGACACCCCTCCAGTCAGGGTAGAGATTAGACCCCAGCTTAGCTATTATAGCGTATTTGGGGCTTTTCGGTTAGATAACTACTTCCCACAGTTTCAGTATCAGTCTCAGTAAAAGAACTCAGATAGTTCTTCAGGATATCAGGACTGTTAGATATAGTACAGAACTCAGCTAGTTCCATCAGATTTAGGACAGTCAGATACAGTCATTCATGCTATCAGTTATCAGAACTCATGTTATCAGATATATCAGTTATCAAAATTCAGTTATCATTCATGATATGTTATCAGTAAATACATGTCACCAATATTCATACTCAGTAGTCATGTTATCACGAGCTTAGTTTTAGGACTGTTATATACGGTCTATCAAATCAATTCTTCATAATCAAAACTATTAGAAACAATCATTCCTTTATCAGTAATATAGTATCAATCTCCCAGTATTCAGTAATACAGTATCAGTTACTCACTTATTAGTGAATTACATATCAATATCAGTAAACTCAGTCATTAAGTATCTCAGCATCGGTAAGTTGATGTTGTCAGTATTCAGACTCAGTAGTCAGTATCACCACGAGTTTAGTTGCAATTACGTATGTATGTATGTATGTATGTATGTATTCTCACGTTAATATTAGTCATCATTATTCATGCATATAAAACCCTTTGCATTTAGCCTACCTCACTCGTGTACTCAGTACATTCAGCCGTACTGACGTATTCATGCTATGGTGTTTTATTTGATGCCATAGGTACAGAGGCACGAGTTTCAAAGAAGCAATAACATTGTAGATTTTAGTAGTCAGTGTTCCTCTTCATTCGAGGAAAATATTATTATTACTTTATTACAGTATTTCAGATTAGTTTTTCAATTCATGGAGTTAGTTGGAGGCATGTTCCTTCAACTCTTTATTCATTTCAGTTAGAGGCTTTTGGACTAGATGTAAGATTAGATATTCAGACTTCAGTATTTATGCTCTTTTTTGGTATTGTTATACCATGTTTTTTCAGATATGTATCAGTATTGAACCTTATGGCCTTATAGTTTATGTTTCTGCATTTTTTATGAGATCTTATGCAGTTTACAGGTACAGATATCAGTCATGGATTAGCTTGTAGTCCTTTGGGATCATGAGCACCGTGTAGCATTTCGGTTCAGAAAATTGGGGTGTTACAAACGTGGTATCAGAGCCTAAGGTTCAACAGTGTCCTAGGAAGTCTGAAAGATGCATCAAGTAGAGTCTTGTACATGGGCGTGTTGTGCACCACACTTATGTGCAGAAGGCTGTGAGATATTTTAGGAATAGTTTCCCTTCTTTCATGTCTCAAGATCGTTCTATAACAAGTTTCTCTAAGGAACCCATGTAGATTCAAATCAGGCTCCCCTCATGTCAAACTTACCTTATTTTAAACGTAATAGAAATAGTGAAGCTCAAGTCCTAAAGATAGGGCTTTCTCATACAGTCCTTGGAGACATTTATGGGATTTTCCACATGCTCAGACAATATCCCCTTAGTTCATTCATGTTCCAAAGTTGTACAAATTTTATTTATCATCATGAGAACTCCTTTGTAAACTCAAATCCAATTTTTAATATGCCGTTAGATCCCTTCTCAGAATCCTATTATAGTATAGACCTAGAATTTTAAGCATGGACCCAAGAGTTTAGCAGTAGATGATTTGGGATAGTATTATCTAGTCTGATTAAATTATGTATTCATAGGGATAGTTGTACCAACATAAATTAGTAGGTTTGAACAGTGCTAGCAGGCGAGTAAGAATTTAAGTTTATCGACTTGAAATTAACCATAAAGATGTGAATGTGATAGTAGCAGTCTATAAGCAAACAAAATCAGATGATGTGTTTAGTAAGAAAAGAAGGTGTTGAACAGAATGTAGGTATGTGATAATAGATCAAGTGACTAAGTCAGTCCCTCAGACTCCAGTAGTAGAGCCAGTATGTCTAGAAAGCAGTAAGGGAAGATAATTATTGACCCATCCTTATCTCAGTGCAGAGTTTTGCACCTCAGCTATTAAAAAGAAAATCTACTCAGGAGTTGCATGTCAACTCTATGGTCACAAACTAGACTCATGCATTTCTTTTTCCCATAAATCATGTATGATTTTCGTTCCCAGTATAAGGGGTCCAATTTACTCCGCAGTACGAATCATGTTCCATGAGCACAATCTACTTTCACACACTTTCCATGGGATTATGTGTGCCTTCAATTCCCAGTATAAGGGGTTCAGTTCCAGCTCCCTCAGTATTACGAATCATGTCCCACGAGTACAAAAACTCTAGACTCAGGTCATGCAGCTCATGACTCATGTACGCATATCATGCTTTCTGGTATACTTAGCTTCCATGACTCATGCTATGCCCCTACAGATCAAATACATTTAGACTACGTCATGTATATTCTTAGTTCAGACCTTATTGGTAAATCCAAACTAATGATATTTTATTCCTCAAGTTTCAGTCATGTGTCCAGTTTAGATTGTATCTATTCATGTTTTAGGTCCTCCTGATTTACTCCTCCAGTTAGCTCTCCTTATGGAACAGTGTAGTGATGAGAAGTTGTTTAGATAAGAGAAGATTGTGTCATGCTTACTTTGCACGAGGGTGTAGTTGTGAAGATAGGATTGAATGTCATGATAAATGTGCAAGTAAACATCTAGCAAGGGGTTGTATTTAGAAGTTGGGAAAGTACAAAGTGTAAGTGTACATTTAGAACCTTGCCTTATGTCAGTCCCCAATATGTAGCCATCAAAAACTCAGCTGCCAACTTAATTATAGTTTTAGTATCGAGCACTCAGTGATTAGTGTTCAGTCCTTGAATTCAGTACTTCAGTATCAGTCTAAAACTTAGTTACAACAATAGTTCAAAAATTAATATTCAGTAAAGGACTCAGATAGTCCTACAGAACCATGGCTTCAGTTACCAGTTACTTAGCCTCAGAATTCAGTACTTTTGTACTAGCTATAGGCTTAGTTATAATGTCATCTTCAGCTCAGTAACCAGATTTGAAACTTAGTTCAGTTCCAGACATGCTTGACCATAGCATTCAGGTTGTCAGTACTCAGTTATCAGTGTTTCAGTACCCTAGTTTATAGAATACCTCAGATCCATGTCGTACACTTGGTCTCGCATTCACAAATAATATAGACTTCATGAATCCATGCTCAGATACCTCATTCTACTCAGTTAGTCCTTATCTCCTATGCATAAAACTCAAAAATCTCATCCCATCTATTCAGACTAAGTACGTTTAGCTTTGTATATCCAGCATTCAGTTATCAGTTATTCAGTTAATCAGATAATTTAGTATATTTATGCACTCGTGTTCAGCTCAATTCATGTATCATGTCTCAATTTCAGATCCTAGCTATTCAGTCATGACTCAGTTCCTAGGTGTCTTGTGCATCGCTTCAATTCCCCTCAGTAGCTCATCCAAGTCAGTATTCTTTCAGGGACATAGTTTCCCAAGGGGGAGATAAATCATACCCCTAAACATTCATGACATAAACATGTTCCTCTCTTTTCTTTTGATGAGTCCAATTTGGAGAAGAGGTACTCATTAGTTAACCCTCAAACTCCCACTTCATTCGTAAGCCATGTTTTCAAGATTCAGTTCAGATCATGATATTCAGTATATCTACCAAGTCCCAGACTGAGTTATGTTCTCATATTTCCGATCATGCATATAGAGTAATTAATCTCAAACTTATCGGTATTTTTAGTTCAAGGTAATAGTTTTCCTTACACTTACTCATTCTCATGTTCATATTTCAGTACCAAACTTGGTATTCAGTTCCATACTCAGTTTTCAGTTCAAACTTGGTACCTTTACCATTGCATGTTCATGAGTAAGTTTATTCATGAATTCACGCATCAGATATGCGTGATCATCTTATCAGTACTTTCAGTCATGCATTCATATATCATGTCAGTCATATAATTATGCATCAGATATGCATGGATCTGCCTTATCAGTTAAGCATCAAATATACATTCCTGTTCGAGAAATTCAGCTCACCAGAACACTAAGTCCTACATTCATAAATCGGTTATACATGTATCAGATATGCATGTTCAGTATGATATATTCAGTTCATCAGTCATGAGATCATGTTCCATTTATTCATGTTCAGTTGGTCTTTTTCCCTCTCAGTCAGTTCCATTTGAGGACGAATGTTCCCAAGGGGAGATATTGTAATACCCCACAGGTTTCTAAGCTAGGAAGTGAATAAGTTTTACTACGTATGAAACCTCCTATCCTGTGAGTAGCATTTTAGTTCATGAATTACAATGAATATTCTAGTGATAGTATAGTTTGCGATGTCTTAAGCATGCTCATATGAGTCGCTTAGAGTGATGCAAGCTAAGAGTTTTTCAATCCATCAAGTTTAGTGTTTGATTTTGTAAGGGTCATATTTGAACGAGTATAACTCGATGTTAATGTGGTATTTCTGAATATTTCTACCAACCATATTATAGAGAATCAAATTATCTTTCCAACGATACCAATTTCACCTTAATCCAATACCCGAGCAAAAAGTTATGCCCATTTTCGTGAGAGACAGTAAGGGTATGCGATTGGTTAGGCGTCACCCAACAAAACATAGGCGATTGGTTAGGAGCCGCCTAAGTAAGTTCCAAGTGACAAAAATACTCCGTTTTGAGTTATTTTGAGGGTAATTAAGTCTTTTAACACTCCTTACATGTACCTATACTTAACCCTACAAAATATATAGCTCCTAATTACATTATAACCCTATTAACATCTCAAAGTTCATTATCCAAGAGCACCATAGGAGAAAAACAACTAGGGTTGCATAATTAAGCTTGAAGATCTAATTTCAAGGAAATTCCTCCATCAATCATAAAGAACCTCCCTTCCAAGGTATGGGTAGTATTCATCCACGGATTTCTTTCATCCGTGGAGTTCAAGAATAAATCTTTCAAATACAAAAGCTTAGTTGGTTGTGGTGATATGATCATACCCATGTTGAAGTTTGTTTGTTTTTCTATATAATATTATCATGACTACATAACTCATGAAAGTTATGTTGTTAGTTGAAAAACATGATCTTTAGATGGATTGATAGAATGCAAGTATGAAATCGACCTATACCTTAAACAATGCATGCATGGTGTTCGATAAAATGCCTAGTATGTTAGAACTTCATATTTACATGATTTCATGATATCTAAATAACAAGTTCATGTTAGTCATACACTCCAATATGAATTTCCATGCAAAGTATGTGTTGTTATTGTTGTGGTATAAAACATGTATGATAATGGAGATATAAATTATGTACACAAAATATATCCATGCTTTCCCTACCATGTTTGAGATGTTGAATAAATACATGAAGTATAATATCCCCAAATCATTACAATATGAACTAAATGTTACATGTTGCCGTTCTCTTATGCTTGAATGGTTTCCATGCCATTGCTATGAATAGTATATGTTTTCGGAATGCCGATGATATTAGAATATGAGATTTATGACTTGATTATAAGCATTCCTATTCATGATAGATATTATAATGACCATGTACTTCATGAAATCCCCCACTTATGTATTATGGATTTTATTAATGGCCGTGTACTCAAGAAATTCAAGTTGTTTCAATTTCCTTCCATCGAGTCCTGGGGGTACTTGTACCCGAAAAATATAGCTGTGTGCCTAGATCCATGTCATGTTTTCATGATACTCTCAGTCAAGCCATAATCTATAGAATTCAGTCAGTCATGTGACTCAGGAAAAACTCAGAAATCTCAGTAATCTTAGTAGTCCAGTAATCTCAGTAATGTCAGTGCTCAGTAACCTCAGTATTCACAGTCAATCTCAGTAACTTCAGTACTCTCAATTAGTCCTCAGAACTCAGTACATTACGTCAGTCATCGGAATCCAGTAAACTTATTTTAGCTCCGCTAAACAATACCACTAGTATCAGTCCAATTAATCAGTATCAGTTTAGCTGATCAATTCAGTTATGTTATTCAGTTCAGCTTAGTTATTCAGTTCAGTGTCCTCCAGATGGGAGTAGAAGTTAGCACCGAGTGAACCCAAGGATGGGAACTCACCTGCCAGTTCAGGGTGTGATTCTTAGTAGTCATCCTTGTGTTCAAGAACTACGTAGCCAGCGTAGGTTGAGACATCTTAACCTGTCAGATTAGGGTTTATGAGGTGTCTTAACCTGTCAGTTTAGGGTTCCTACCATTCTCATTTGAGTACCTTCCAGTATAGGGTTCACACAACTGTCCTTACCAGTGGCGCAGTATTAACACCCCTCCAGTCGAGGCAGAGATTGGACCCCAGCTTAGCTATTATAGCGTATTTGGGGCATGTCGGTTAGATAACTACTTCCCATAATTTCAGTATCAGTCTCAACAAAAGAACTTAGATAGTTCTTCAGGATATCAGGACTGTCAGATACAGTACAAAACTCAGCTAGTTCCATCAGATTTTGGACTATCAGATATATTCATTCATGCTATCAGTTATCAGAACTCATGTTATCAGATATATCAGTTATCAGAACTCATGTTATCAGATATATCAGTTATCAGAATTCAGTTATCATTCATGATATGTTATTAGTAAATATATGTCATAAGTATTAATACTCAGTAGTCATGTTATCACGAGCTCAATTTCAGGACTGTCATATACGGTCAATAAAATCAGTTCTTCATAATCCAAACTATCAGAAATAATTATTCTTTTATCAGTAATATAGTATCAGTCTCCCAGTATTCAGTAATACAGTATCAGCTCCTCACTTATTAGTGAATTACATATCTATATCAGTAAACTCAGTCATTCAGTATCTCAATATCAGTAAACTCAGTCATTCAGTATCTCAGCATCAGTAAGCTCATGTTGTCAGTATTTAAACTCAATGGTCAGTATCACCACGAGTTTAGTTGCAGTTATGTATGTATGTATTCTCATGTTCATATTAGTTATCATGTTCATGCATATAAAACCCTTTTCATTTAGCCTACCTCACTCGTGTACTCAGTACATTCAGTCGTACTGACGCATTTGCGCTATGGTGTTTTATTTGACGCCATAGGTACATAGGCATGAGTTTTAGAGAAGTAGTAGCATTGTAGATTTCAACAGTCAGTGCTCCTCTTCATTTGAGGACAATATTATTATTACTTTATTATAGTATTTCAGATTAGTTTTTCAGTTCATGGAGTTAGTTGGAGATATGTTCCTTCAACTCCTTATTCAGTTCAGTTAGAGGCTTTTGGACTAGATGTTAGATTAGATGTTCAGACTTCAGTATTTATGTTCCTTTTTCATATTTTCATACCCTGTTTTTTTCAGGTATGTATCAGTATTGAACCTTATGGCCTTACAGTTCATGTTTCCGCATATTTTATGAGATCTTATGCAGTTTACAAGTACAGATATCAGTCATGGGTTAGCTTGTGGTCCTTCGGGGTCATGCGCACCGTGTAGCATTTCGGTTTAGAAAATCAGGGAGTTACAGAGACCGAGGAAGATCGATAACAAAATCCATATTGATCACTTCCTACTTCCACACAGTCAACTCAATTTCTTGATACAATCCTTCGGGCCTCATGTGCTCAACTTTCACTTGTTGACACACCATGAACTTATACACAAAACAAGCCAAATCCCGCTTCATATTGTTCCACCAATATATCTCCTAAGGTTATGATACATTTTCTTTGAACCAAGATGAATAACATAGCAGGATTTATTCGCCTCAGCCAAGATCCTCTCTCACAAACCATCGACATCGGGAACATATAATCTCTCTTGGTACTGCAAGGTACCATTACCACTAATCTCAAAGGCTATCACCTTCTTCCCACTAACCTCACCCTTGATCCTCATAAAGATAGGATCCAATACTTGTTTCTCCTTGATTTCAGCACCCATAGACTACTATGCCACCTCGTGCACAAGCACGACACAATTCTCAAAGTCTAATAAATGAACTCGGCTAACAATTCCAAGTCATGGGTTGGATAATTCTTCTCATGCACCTTTAATTGTCCAGAGACATAAGTTATCACCTCGCCTTCCTGTATCAAGACGCAACCAAACCCCACACCTAATGCATCATAATATTCTACAATCCTATCCGTACCTTCAGGCAAGGTCAAAACTAGAGCCAAAGTTAGATTATCCTTCAGTTTCTCGAAACTACCCTCACAGGCATCATACCATAAAAACATTGCCTTCTTCTGAGTTAACTTACTCAACGGGGAAGCTATAGAAGAAAAGATTTCCACAAATCTCCTGTAGTAGCCATCTAATCCCAAAAAGTTCCAAATATCGGTTGGAGTCGTGGGTGGAGGCCACTTATTAAACACGGAAACCTTTTGAAGATCTACCATGATTCCTTCACTAGAAATGACATGACCCATAAAAGTAACAACATTCAACCAGAATTCACATTTTAAAATTTTGTCAATCAATTGTTGCTCCTTGAGCGTCAGCAATACAATACAGAGGTGATCAACATAATCTACCTTGCTCTAAGAATACACCAGAATGTCATCTATGAAAACAATAACAAATAAATCTAAATACTGATGGAAGACCCTATTCATGAAATCCATGAATGTCATCGGGGATAGGTCAAACTAAAATACATAACTAAGAACTCGAAATGCCCATACCGAGTATGGAAGGTAGTCTTAGGGATATCCACCACCCTAATCCTTAATTGATGATACTAGAATTAAAGTTCAATCATAGAGAAAAACTTAGCATTCTGCAACCAATCAAACAAATCATCTATCCTTGAAGAGGGTACTTACTCTTTACCGTCACCATATTCAACGACCGATAATCAATATACATCTGAAGGGAACCATTCTTCTTATGAACGAATAACAATGGTGCACCCCATAGGGACACACTAGGATGGATGAAACCCTTGTCTAAAAGATGCTTGAGTTGCTCATTTTGATCTATGAACACAGCTGAAGCTGTTCTATACAAGGAATAAAGATTGGACGAGTGTCCGTAATGAGATCAATCCCAAACTCATTCTCCATATCAAGAGGAACACCGGGAAGGTCATCATGGATGACCTCAGGAATTTTATCCACCACCTAGACAGAATGCAAAGAAGGATCCTCCGAGTTAGAATCTTTAACCCGAACTTGATGTTAAAGATACCCCTTGGAGATTAATCTTAATGCTTTAAGATATGATATAAAATTCCCATTAGGAGCTATGGAACCGCCCTCCCACTCAATAACCTACTCATTAGGCAATTTAAAAACAACCCTATCGGTTTGACAATCTAGAGAAGCATAGCATGAGTGCAACCAATCAATACCTAGTATGACATCAAGATCAATCATGTCTAATTCAAACAAATCCACCAGAGTCTTTCGACCACCAACAAATACCACACAACCCCTATAGACTCTACTATCTACCTCAGAATTACCTACCAGGAAAGAAATAAAAAAAGGGTTCAAAACACACTAGGGACAAAAACTAAAATGCACAGTCATAAATAGGGTCACATAAGAGAGAGTGGACCCCGAATCAAGTAAATAGTACATATCACGAGAACAGAGTTCAATATAACAGTCATGACATCAGGTGATACCTCAAACTCCTGTGGGTAGTCAGATCATAGAGACGATTCCAACTTGTATCGGAGCCAGATGGTGTACCCTTTGGTGTTGCAGATGATGAAGAGACAATCGAAACCTTGTTTTCCCTAGAGGTAATCTTATCAACAGGGAAGTTTCTAAGCATATTCTCTGGCTCACCATGGTTAAAGCACCTGTCCCATCCCTCATCATAGAAACCCTGATGCAAACAACTATAAAACCTACAAAAAGGATATGATAGAGCTGACTAGGTGCCACTAGCCTGAGATTGGGCACCCTATGCCCTAAAATTGTCACAACCATGGAAAATTTTGTCACCCGACGACTTTGTGTAGGGAGAACTAGCCGCCGAGTAATACCCAAAATTGCCCCACTTTTGTTGGGACACTTACCACCATCCCTACCACTTTGCTGTTAGCCACCACCCTGCTAAAAAAAACTATATTTTTTTCTCTGCCCCTCTCCTATCTCAACTTGCTTCTTCTTCTCTTCCTTTAGATGCTGGATGTAAATAACCAACCTTTAGATATCTATGTCCTTGTTCAACAAGGAAGCCTTACTCTCTAAAATCAAGTCTCAGCCAAATCAGAACTAAACTTTCTCATTCTAACCATCATGATATAAACCAACTCCGAAGCATACCACGATAACTAGTAAAAATTTAAGGAAGACTCCTTGACTAACATCTTTCCTTGCTTCAGATTAACAATCTTTTTTGCCTTCACTTCTCTTAAATCCTGAGGAAAAAAGGTCCAAAAATACATTAAAAATATCCTCTTATAGAGATGATTCAGCATTGTCACCACTTGATTGATCCCATTCCTCGTGCCACTGGTACACCACATCCTTTAGCTGGTAGGAAGAAAACTCCACGCCATCCATATTTGTCTCATGCATTAATCGGAAGATCATTTCCATCTCATCCAAAAAAGGATAGAGGATCCTCCTCAACCTTAACAGCAGTAAAGGTCGGAGGGTTCATTCTCATGAACTAGCCACCTTGTATCCTCAGAATATTGAGTAACAGAAACACAATGCTCAGACCGAGAAGCTACTAACTGTGCCTATATGTGAATGTACTGATGAAACTCAGCATTTGTCACTTCAGCCTTAGGAGCTCGCGGAGGACTAGAAGGAACCTGTGGAACTCTAGGAAAATCATGAACTGAACCCCTGGACCAGTTCTGGACCCCATAAGTAGAATGTCTCCCATTAATATTATCATTAGTTGGAAAATAGGATTTTCTGTGATCTTCAAATTATCGAAGAGAAATGATCTGAAAAGCGAACAAATGGAAATTAGAGAAGATTTCAAAACCTTAGACTCTATAACTTTTAATATAGAATAAAAGAAATAGAACATTCTAAAATTCCTTATATGTTTTACCTTATGAGTGTGGAGCACTACACACCCTTAAAAGACACTCTAATCGACATAGCTTTGTGGACTCCCAGAATACCATGAACCTAAGGTTCTAATACCAGTCTGACACAACTCAAACCAGGGCCTAGACTATCGGGCATCTCAAGTCCGACCGAAATAGGATATCATCCCCAATACCCAACCGCGATCGCCCTGCACCCTATGTCGAATGAATTCCAAACATATAACAAGATAAAGCAATAATAATTAACAAAATATTTAACAGAGTCCATAACCATAACCAACCAAATATCCAACTGTTGTCAACCCCAATGCTAATAATGATACCAAGGCTAACACCAATACCGATACCACCCATGCTTATAGTAGTCCCATAAAGCCTCTAACTGAAAACAAAGAACATCTGGTTGGGACATGCCCCCAACCTTAGCCAACACCAAAGTCCAACAAACTAAAATAATGTAAAGAAGTCCATAGCATGAAACAGAGTCTTCCAGAGTATGAAGCTCACCACTTTAGTCTGACATAAAGTTGTCCTCGAATCCAAGTCACTAAAAGGGAGGAGGAGTATGGTCGATTCTTTCATCGCATGGGGATAAGCGCCTAAAAATAGTTAGCAAAATAAATGCTAGCATGTACACAAGAATAAGGATAAAATAATTCCATTATTCAAAACCAAAGTAAATAACAATATTTAATCATATACATACATATATATATAAATATATATAATGTTGGGAGAGGAAACCGGGTTTAACATAAATTTAAAACTTTTAACCTGGGTTGTGTAGCTTTGCTATCCTAAAAACACCCACGAGTTATATGTGCTTAGATCCCCATGTTGAAATAGCTCTGGTGTGTGTTAACCGCACAAAAATAGAGAAAAAAACTATGATGACAAGTACATCTAAAAAAAATATAACTGTGACATCATGCACTCGGTCACCAAAATCAAACCTCACATCGGCAAACATGATTTTCCAATTTTGGTCCCCCCTGGGACATCTACCTTCCACGTCTTTGCTAATGCATCCCTTTTTAAGCCCATATTAAAACCATTCACACATAACTAACCATTTATCAAGGAGTCTTTTTAGTTCAGCACTAACCATTGGTATCGCGATACCAAAATTAGAGCTTGTAAGTCTATCCTTTTTTTCCATACCAAGCCATTAAAGCAATTTGACTCCAAAGTTTCCAATTAAACTAAGACCATAGCCATCAAGGCTTTTCCATACCATTTAAAACAATCTAAACCAATTTAAGTTCAGTTACCATATTATGCAATGGAAAGGTTTTATGAATAGCCAAACTATGTGACAAAATCATTCTAATTGGCATTTTAACAAACATGTTGAGGGCATATATATTCCAAAAGCAAAACCAAGTATCAATTGACCATTCCCATGCAACCATATGTTAAAATCATAATTATCATATGAAAAAACTTATGTAAGACATGGGAAAACATTATCTAACCATAAACAAACAAAACCCCACAACATCCATTTCAAAACCAAAACAATACCATAATAATACTATGAAAACCATTCATTAAAACATGCTTTTAGTTTAACTAACAATGGGGGGAGTAACATTCCTTAGTCACCAAGGAATATGGAGAGATTCACTCTTGAAAGTCCCTAATTGATTGCCTTTAAGAAACCCTATCCTTTTCTTCAACTAAAATCTTAAGAGATATTTAAGAGATTTTCTTAGGAGTGTTTGATTTAGAATAATGGGTTAATGAAGTCCTAAAATGTGTTTTAGGTCGTGGTGTCAAAAGGAGTTAAGAGGGGAAATATCCAGAATACCCCCGACTTAAACTGTAAAAATCCTGTTGGTGGGTATGAGTTGACCCTCAAACTCGTCACCATACCGTACGACTGCTACCATCTAGTAGCAACCAAAATAGAAGGTTGGACAACCACACACTGCCCTTCATAGGACTTTATTGCCCTAACTCATCACCATACCATACGACTAGTACCATCAAGTCATATCCCAAGAAGAACATTAAGGGCCATACCCTGGACAACTTATTATTAGACCCTACCTTCTTGTTATACGACCATACGACTCATATGGTTCCTCTTTAAGCTAAGACAGAACTTGGCCAGCAACATACTGACCAATATACGACTAGGGTCCCCAGACCCCTCACCAAACCATAGGACTTGTGGTATGTATCGTATGACCAACAAAATGCTCAAGACTTGAGAAACTTTTAAGGTCCGAAGCCTAGGGTGTTTTAACCATGAAACTTAACGATCGCCTAAATAAAAAACTTAGCATAATCCTCTCTAGAGTAAGTAGTCCTTACAGACATAAGGTGAGTAGACTTAGTCATCTCATCCACGATTACCCAAATTGAATCATGCTGATTGTGAGTCCGCAAAAGACCAGTAATAAAATCAATGTTGATCACCTCCCACTTCCATATGGGTAACTCAATATTTTAAGACATGTTTCTAGGCTGCAAGTGCACAACTTTAACTTATGTACTCATCATACACTTAACCGCAAAGTTAGCCACATCCCTCTTTATATTGTTCTACCAACAGATCTCCTTCATATTAAGATACATCTTCATCAAACCAAGATGAATTTTATACCTTGACTCATGAGCCTCATTCAATATTCTTTATCGTAGCCCATCAACATCTGAAACACAAAACCTACCTTGGTACCTCAAGATACCATCACCCCCAATTTCAAAAGTCATAACTTTTTGCTAACCCACATCAGCCTAAATTTGCATCAAGATAGAATACCAAAACCTGTTTTTCCTTTACCTCAGCACCAAGAGAAGATTTAACCACTTCTTGAATAATCACACCTCCTTTCTCGGAGTCCAAAAGCTAGACTCCTAAATTAGCAAATTGGTAAATATCCTTCACCAACCCCCACTTCTCATCTTCCATATGAGATAGGCTCTCCATAGATAACCTGTGAAGAGCATTAGTAACCATATTAGCTTTTCCTGGATGGCAGTGAAGATTCATATCATAGTGCTTGAGTAACTCAAGCCATCTCCTTTACCTGAGATTCAACTCCTTCTGGGTGAACACATACTGCAAGTTTATGATTCGAATAAATAACAACATACACTTCATATAACTAGTGACGCCAAATCTTCAGCACAAATACCACAACCGCCAGCTATAGATTATGAGTTGGATAATTCCTTTTATGAACCTTAAGTTGTCTAGAAGAATACGCTACTACCTTACCATGCTGCATCAAGACACATCCTAGTCCCACTCAAGACGCATCACAATAAACCGCAAAACCATCAGTACCCTCGGGCAGGGTCAGAACTAGCACAGAAGTCAACTTATTTTTTAGCTTCTCAAATCTACCCTCACAAGCATTAGACCATAGAAACTTTACCTTTTTCTAAGTTAACATGGTTAAATGAGCATCAATAGAAGAGACACTCTTCACAAATCTCTAATATCCAACAAACCCTAAGAAGCTCCAAATATCAGTTGGAGTCATGAGTCTAGGCTATTTTTTACCACCTCAACTTTTAGTGGATCTACCATGACCCCCTCACTGGAAACAATATGACCCAGAAAGGTCATAACATTCAACAAAAACTCACACTTTGAAAACTTGCCATATAATCATTAATCCATAAGAATCTTCAACACTACCTAGAGATGATTATTATGATCCTCCTCACTCTAAGAATATATCAAGATGACATTTGTCCATCATGAAAAAATCTAAGTATTGTCTGAATACCCAATTCATCGGGTCCATAAATATAGCCGAAGTATTAGTCAAACCAAAGGACATGACCAAAAACTAATAGTTACTATACCAAGTACGGAAGAAGTCTTAGGGATATCTGCCTCAGTAATTTTAAAATGTTGATTACCCAACCGAAGATCAATCTTAGAAAATCATCTAGCACCCTGAAACTGATCAAAGAGATTATTTATCTTAGGAAGAGGATAACTATTCTTCACCATCACCTTGTTCAGCTGGGAATAATCTATACACATTTATAGGGAAACATCCCTTTTACACATGAAAGCATGAGAGCTCCCTATAGGGACACACAAGGATGGATTAAACCCTCATTAAGTAGGTCCTTCAACTATTTCTCTAGTTTTTTCAACTCAATTAGATCCATTCTATATGAGGGAATAGAAATAGGATAGGTATCTGGCAGAAGATCAATCCCAAAATCTATTTCCCTATCGAGAGGAATGTCGGGAAGATCATCGACAAACACTTTAGGAAACTTTTTAACAATAGGGACAGATTGAAAAAAAGGAACCTTAGAACTAGAATCTTTAACCCAAACTAGAAGATAATGAAACCTCTTAGAAATCATCTTTTCGGCTCTAAGATGTGAAATAAACCTTTCCTTAGATACTAGGGAATTCTCTTCCCACTCGATCATAGGCTCATTCGAGAAATGGAAACTGACCTTACGGGTCATACAATCAAGATATACATAGCATGAGTAAAGATAATCCATCCCAAATATCACATCAAAGTCTACCATATCCAATATTATTATATCCACTAAGGTCTCTCTATAAAAGATAGATAACACACAACCCTTATAAATACTTTTATCCACAAAAGAATCACCCACAAAGGTAGACCCATAGAAGGGATAAAAAATGCACTCAGGACCAAAATTAAATTATTAGCCACATAAGGGTCATATAAGAAAGAGTAGGACCTTGATCAAGAAAATAGTATACATCATGAGAGAAAAGCTTTAAAGTACCAGTAACAACATCAGGAGATTCCTCGTACTCCTAGCAGGTAGCAAAAATATAGAGATGATTATGACCAGTGCCGAAACCAGAGGTAGCACCCTTTGGTGCAGAAGTTGAACAAGTGGTAATCGGTACCTTATTAGCCCCTGTGGCTGCTCTACCCATGGGATAACTCTTCTTCATATGCCTATGTTGACCACAATTAAAACACCAAATCCTTCCCTCATTATAATAAACATGATGAAGCTGACCATAGAATTGGTAAGAAGGATAGGGTGGGACTGACTGAGCTCTACTAAACTGGGACTGGCCACTTTGTGCCTTAAATGTACTATTAGTCTAAAAGTGACAATCACCAAATGACTTTGTATAAGGGGTAATAGCCGTCAAATAGAAAGTAGAACTCCCCTAATTCTTCTTATTGGACCATTTTCTACTATCTCTACCACTATTTTGCTGACCTCCACCCTGCTTTGAATACCTAAACTTCTTAATTTATCTCTCTCCCACTTTTACCTACTTTTTCTCATCCTCAACTTTTGGCATGTACACCATAAGTCTAGAAATATCCATATCATTATTTAGCATAGAGGACTTACACTCCATAATCAAGTCTCCTGGCAAGCCCAAAACAAACTTCCTTATCCTAGCCCTTATGCTAACTAACAACTTCTGAGCATAACGAGGCAACTAATGGAACTTCAAGGCATATTACTTTTACAGTCATCTTTCCCTACTTCAAGTACATAAACTCCTCAGCTTTTACCTCCCCCAACTCGTTAGGAAACAAAAGATCAAGTAAGGCACAAGAAAAATCCTCCCATATAGCCTGCTCAGCATCATCACCCCTCGACTTCTCCAACTCTTTATACCATTGATTTGTCACATCCTTCAATGGATATGAAACTGACTCTACACCCTCCACATTAATAGTATACATCACACTGAATATCTTCTCTATTTCATTAATAAAACCTTGAGGATCCTCCTCAACCATAGAGCTAATAAAGGTTAGAGGATTCAATCTCATTGATTGGTCAACTAAGTTAGCAAATTAATAAATTAATAAAACTAGGCATTAGAAATGTCTCCCTGGGTTAGTGAGGCAGGAACATTATCATCCCATGAAACCCAAGAAGGACTAGCAGGGATCAGTGGTACTCCACGAAGCCAATCAGAAGTAGGGAGCCTAGACTGGTTTTGCACTCTATAAGTTTCTATGCCATTTTAAGGCGATGTATAATCCTAGGACGATTAATAGGGTGAGCGATAGCATGTAACTCAGGATAAGGAATAAAATAGTTCTAATTTAAAATCAATTCAATTTCTTTGTACATGTTCACATAGATGCAATTATACATATATACATAATGTTAGGATAGGGAACTAGGTTTAATAATGAACTTCAAAACCATTAACCTAAACTGTGTAGTTCTAACCATCATAAAATTACCCATGAGCTACATGGGTCTGTCTCCCCCTCGAAAGGGCCCCAGTGCATGTTAGTCGCATAAACTGGAGAAATTTGCAAAGGGGCCAAAGCCACTGAGGCTCCAATTATTCTAAAAGAATATAGATATATAAAGTGTGAACTATGCACATAAACACCCAGGCCCCCATGCCAACCAAAGTGGTTTCCAGTATCAGTCCCTCCATAGACCTCTATCTTCAATAGTTAGCTACACAACTCCCTTTAAGCCTAAATTAAAACCATTTATATATTTCCATCCATTAACCAAGTAGTATTTTAATTAGGAATTTACCATTGGTATCTTCATACCAAATATTAAGCTTGCAAGCTAATTCCGTTATTCCATTCCGAAAACTATTTTGCTAAAGTAACTCCAAAGTTTTCCAATCGAAAACCAATCCATGACCACCAAGGCCTTTCAAAAACAATTTTAAGTTTGATTAACCTTTTATACAATGTAAGGTTCAAAAAGTGAGTTCAATTAGTCAAGTATCCATATTTTCAAAAACAAATACACAAGTTGGGTTAGGGGTAAAGCTAATTCTAAACCATTTAAACCCTACAGTATAGTAAACCCATGTTCACCTTTGAAATTCCTATACCAATGCATATATTCAATTCAAAACCATAAGATAAATCATAGATAACCAATTCAAAACCATGGGAAAAGCATCTAAACAATTGCCATAAAAAACCCTCAACCCTTTATTTCAAATCAAATATTACAACCATGAAAATATCAAACCATTGCATGCCTTAATAAAAATACAAGTTTAAGGAGAGATACATTCCTTAAATATCCAGAGTTATGGCAAATAAACGAATCTTAGATCCCTAGATGATCAACCTTGAGAAACCCTAGTTGTCCTTGACTTGGGGAATTTGAGTTTATGATTGAGTAATGGAGTGTTATAGGGTCCCTTAAATTATTTTAGGTCGTGGGCTTTAATTGGGTAAAGAGGGAAATGGAAATAATGTCCTCACTTAAAAGTGTAAAAAAAGATGCCAAGTCGTTATGGTACACATTATGACTCATGATAACTGGATACAAGTGTTACCCTGGACATGTAGTGTACACAGACTCTTGGGTACCCTTCACTGGTTTAGTCAGGAGTCATACTATAACGACCCAAAATCATCTCCCGGGATGTCATACGGTGCTTAAGGATACAAGTAGCCCCAATCTAACCCTTAGAGTTGGTTTCTACCAATAACACTCAATTCAAGATGAAATAGACTTAACACTCGCATAGTCATATCACAAGAAAGGAAATACGGGAAAGATACTCGGTCCATATGACAACAATACAGAGAAACCTCAACAAAACCAAAATACTGAACCCTTGACACATCACAAGTATGATACTAGTCTGACAAAACCTCTACGAATCAAAAACTAGAGGTCCATTGGGACAAGTCCCCAACTGACTCGAAATGAACTGAAGATAAAACATAGTCTCTTAAATATAGAAAATATTTGAAGATCGGCCCTCGAACTATGAGGACTCACCACTGCAGAAAACGTAGGCAAGGTACTCGACGAATCACGGATGAGGCTGGGACTAAGCATCTGAACCTATATTATAAGACAATGTAGCACATAGACATATAAATGAATCAGTACTATGAAATGTACTGAGTATGCGGGGGTGAATGCATATGTATAAAAATAGTACCGATCTTCTTCAATCGAATCATGTATGCAAAATGAGACTACTCACATGGCTTGAACAAGTATAAAATATAAAGCTCATAAATCATGTAGAATGAGGCATGCAACACAAATCTCGTGAGTCATCGCTCTTTAACCTTAGAAATAAAAAAAATTCTCTTATTCTCAATACCTAAAAACTAAGGGACTTTGAACAATACTTTCAACTCATGCATATGTCTCATGGAGAGTAAAACCTCTTCAATGCTCAACATTTCATAATTATTTAGAACTCATATACTTGGAATTCAGAATCATATGACATGGAAACATATTTGAAGGCATTTCATTCACCTTAGGAAAATATCTCATTTCAAGCTTTAGGAAACTCATTGTATCTCAAATGCAAAAGTATTCGAGCTCAAGGAAATAACTTATGTCAAAGATTTATGAAAAGTACTATATCAAGGAAAGATATTCTTATTTAGGGAAATAACCCACCCCAAGAAAGCACTTTAAATAGGGAACAACTTTGCAATTTCACCTTTTAGGAAAATAACTCGTAGGAAGGGAAAATAAGTATCGAATTTTGAAGTTTAAAAGGGCAAGGGAGGTTCTCGTAACCGACATAAACCATGTGAGCTACATGGAGTCCAACGTTTTGTCCTTCTAAAGAGGAGACCCCACGTTGGGGAGGAGCTTCATACTCTTGCCAAGGAGTATAACCTAGGTCTAGTGATCACTAAATGAAACTCGGCCTCGGGTTCAATCATAATCATCATAAACTCGGCCTTAGGCCCAACCTACGGTGGTACGCACTTTTGGGATAAGAAACCCTAGTGACTTACCTGCTCGGTACTAAGTACTATTCCCTTTAGATTATCTGTGCTCATCTATAAAAATCTACTTTTAGAATAATCTCATGGTTCACCACAAACCCAATAATCAAATCGATAATCTCATATGATGAAGTGGATTTCAAAGCTTTTGGACCATTAGGTCAATTCATTTCTCAATCATCTCAAAATTCTCAAATCAAGGGTTTTTATAGCACAAGAGTTAATAATTTTACAAGTCTCAAATAGGGCTTACTAACCCATAATTCAATCTCAAGTTAAAGCTCATCAAAAGCATAATTTATAGCATATAGATTCATAAATCATGTGGAAATCTGGGAATTTCAGCAATTTATCTCAAAATCGCAATATAGCCATATGCTTCAATATCTCAACATTGCAAATATTAGCTTCTCAAGAAGTAAAATCGTGGGGTTTATACCCAGCTGCAAATTCTCAATAAAACATGCATAAATCATGTCATTGACTCTTAATTCATGGGAAATATCAAGATAATGCATTCAATAATAATGGGTGAAAAACCTCAATTCAAATTCATGTAAAAAAACCTCATAGATTTTAGGAAATTCATGATGTAAATAAGCCTTTTGAGCACAAGGGTGAAAGGGTTACCCTTGGTCAAAACCCTACATACCTTGAATTAGAAGCTTTGGATGAACTCTCACTTTTGGAACTCTATTTGTACTCTTGAATGAGGGTTATTGAGGCCCTTGACTTGGGAACCTTGAATCTTGACTCAATTTAGAAAATCCAAGGTGGATTCTTGAGATTCTTGGAAGAGGTTTTGGATACTTAGGGTTTTTTATGAGAGAAAACTTGTGAAAAACCTCATAGGATGCTTGCAAATGACTTTGATTTGGTATTTGCACTGTTTAATAGGCTTGGAAAAGTACAAAATGCCTGTTTTTACATCTGTACAAAGCTGGAAAAATTGAACTGGGAACCCGATTTAAGGGGTCACCGCAATGCACCACTTATAACATAGGCTCACTGGAAATTGACAATTGGCAATATGGGAGTCACCACGATGGGAGCCATCGCATTTTCCCACTAGTTGGGACCTGGAACCTCAATGTGATGCACCAATATCGCAAAGTTCCACTAAAATTTGATAATTATCAAATCGACCCTCTCCGCGATGCGCCAAGCACTAAAATGACACAGTTTTATGACTAGTTCTTAAATTAGTCATAACTTCTTACCCGGGTATCAGATTTGGCCGAATCTTATATCGAGGGAAAACTTATAAAATTTCTCCCCGGATAAAAAGTCAAAATTAGGGAAATTTTATATGGTTAACATGATACTCACTTAGGAGTAACTCCTACATCTTTTAGGGCCGGAATTATGCTTTATTCGACATGCTCTAGCACCCTCAACAGATTGGTTCTGCCACAACACCTTGACCAAGGGAACCTCTTTGTTCCTAAGCCTACAGACTTAAAACTCTAGGATCTCAACAGGAATTTCATCGAAGGAAAGACTATCCTGAATCTGAGCACTCTCTGAAGGATGAACCATAACAGAATCACCAATATTCTTCTTAAGCATAGAGACATGAAAGATAGGATGAACGGCTGACAATTCAGGGGGCAACTCAACCGCATAGGACACATTACCAACACGGCTCAAGACTATATGGGACAACATAACAAGGACTCAGCTTTCCCTTCTTACCAAACCTTTTCACCCCTTTTATGGGTGAAATCTTCAAGTACACAAAATCACCCTCCTTAAACTCAAGATCTCTCCTCCTCACAGCTGCACAAGAATTTTGATGACTTTGAGCAGTCTTCAACCTTTATCTAATCAGCTTAACTTTCTCCATAGCTTCAAAAACTGCATCAGGCCCGTATGCGGGAGCTTCACCCACTTCAAACCAACCTATGGGTGATCTACACATCCTACCATACAAAGCCTCAAACGGTGCCATCTCAATGCTAGCATGGAAACTATTACTATAGGCAAACTCTATCAATAGCAAATGATGATCCCAACTACCTTTGAAATCAAGAGCGCACACCATCAATATATCCTCTAGGGTCTGAATGGTCCTCTCAGCCTGACCATCTATCTGCGGGTGAAAAGTTGAGCTCAAAAGAACTTGGGTGCCAAGAACCTGCTGAAACGCCCTCCAAAACTGAGAAGTAAATTGAGTACCCCTATCTGAAATGATAGACAAGGGAACTCCATGCAGCTTGACCAACTCCCGGATATACAATCTAGCATAATCCTCAGCCGAATAAGATGTGTGCATGGGCAAGAAATATGAGGACCTAGTCAACCTATCCACAACAACCCAAATGGAATCATGATGACGAAGCGAAAGAGGAAACCCGGTCACGAAGTCCATATTCACCATCTTCCACTTCCAAGTGGGTATACTAAACTCTTTCATCACACCACCCAATCTTTGGTGCTCTACCTTAACCTGTTGGCATGTTGCACACTTTGCTACAAACTTAGCTATGTCTTTCTTCATACCGTTCCACCAGTAGATATTCCACAAGTCACGGTACATCTTGGTAGTGTCGGGATGAATGGAATAACATGCGCCATACGCTTCACCCCTAATTCTCTTCCGCAAGTTAAAAGCATACGGGACACACAACCTACCATGCAATCTCAACACACCACCTCCCCCTTGGGAGAAAACCTCTACCTTTTGGTCCTTAACTGAATCCTTCAATTTAACCAAACTAGGATCCCTATCTTGCTTCTCCTTCACTTCCAAAACTAAAGAGGATTCGGAACTACTCTGCACCAATGTAATCCCTTCCACTAAATCAAGCAATCTAATACCCAACCTGGCCAGACAATGCACATCACGAGCTAACTCTCTTTTACCTTCCTTTATATGTGCAACACTGCCCATGGACAATCTGCTAAGGGCATCCGCAACTATATTGGCCTTGCCCGGGTGTTACAACACACTCATATCATAATATTTCAACAACTCCAACCACCTCATTTGCCTAAGATTGAACTCCTTCTAGGTAAATACATACTGTAGGCTCTTTTGATCTTTAAACACATCAACGTGGACACCATAAAGATAGTGTCTCTAGATTTTCAAAGCAATGACCACAAAAGCTAACTCAAGATCATGGGTCGGATAGTTCTTTTTATGCGGCTTCAACTGTCTAGAGGCATAGGCTATAACATTACCTCTTTGCATCAACACATAACCCAAACCAACTCTAGAGGTATCACAATACACCACAAAACCATCGGTACTATCAGGCAAAGTCAACACAGGGGCTGAAGAGAGTCGAGTCTTCAACTCCTAAAAACTCTTCTCACAGGAATCAGACCGCTAGAATTTAACCTTCTTTTGGGTCAATCACGTCATATGAGACATAATGGAAGACAAACCCTCAACAAAACAACGGTAATATCCAGCTAGACCCAAGAAACTCCTAATTCCAGACGGAGAAATAGGTCTAGGCTAATTTCTAACGGCTTCTGTCTTTTGGGGATCAACTCTAATACCCTCGGCTGAAACAACATGACCCAGAAAGGCTACAGACCTTACCCAAAATTCATACTAACTGAATTTGGTGAACAACTAGTGATCTCTCAGAGTTTGCAAGATAATTCTAAGATGAGTTGCATGGTCGTTCTCATCACGACAATACACAAGGATGTTATCTATGAAGATAATGACAAACGTATCAAAGAACAGCTTGAACACTCAATTCATGAGGTCCATGAAGGCTGTTAGGGCATTGATTAGCCCGAAAGACATGACTAGAAACTCAAAGTGACTATAGAGGGTTCGGAAGGCTGTCTTTGGAATATCACATTCCCTCACTTTAAGTTGATGATAGCCGGATCTAAGGTCTATCATGGAAAAATAACTTGTACCTTGCAACTGATCAAACAGGTCATCAATTTTTGGAAAAGGGTACTTATTTTTTATTGTGACCTTGTTCAGTTGACGGTAGTCAATACACATACGCAAAGATCCGTCATTATTTCGCACAAATAAAACAAGTGCGCCCCAAGGAGAAATACTGGGTCTAATGTAATATTTGTCTAAGAGATCTTTAAGTTGCTCCTTGAACTCCTTAAGCTCTGTAGGTGCCATATGGTATGGCGGAATGGAAATAGGATGATTGTCGGAGAGAAGGTCAATTCCAAACTCTATCTCTCTATCAGGATGTACCCCTGGGAGATCTTTCAAAAAGACATCGGGGAACTCATTAACAATATCTACCGACTGGATGGTTGGAGTCATGGACTTAGTTTCCTCGACTCTAACTAGGTGATAGATGCAACCTTTGGATATTAGCTTTCTGTCTTTGATATAGAAGATAAAATGACCCTTGGGAGACACTGAACTCCCAGACCACTCAAACACTAGCTCACCAGGGAACTAAAACTTGACCCCACAGGTACGACAATCTATAGATGAATAACAAGAATGAAGCCAATCTATACCCAGAATAAGGTCAAAATCTACCATGTCTAACTCTATCAAATACATAAGTATGACTCTATGAAGCATAGTAACATAGCAATTTCTATACACTTGTTTAGAAATAACAGACTCCCCTACTGGTGTAGAAACTAGGAAAGGCTCAGAAATCTTTTTGGGACTCATTTTGAAATTCACAGCCAGAAGTGGGGTGACATAAGAGAGATTTGACCCAGGTTCCAACAACACATAAACATCAAGAAAAAAGACACAGAGAATACCAGTAATAACATCAGGAGATTTCTTCTTCTCCCGATAGGGTGGAAAGGCATAGAACCTATTCTGGCACTGACCGCCAGCGGTGCTATAAGAAGCTCCCTGAGCAGGGGAAGAACGGAGTACCAAAGTTGGTACACTAGCAGCCTATGCCTGAGGTCGGGCATCTCTGTTCCCCTGTCTAGCATGGAGGAAATCTCTAAGTTTGTGGCCCTACAAGTAGGATAAAGGGGCTGGTTACCAGCACTGTTCTGTGACACAGACAAGAAAGGCCTACTCCCTTGCTCCGGCCTACCTCTAGGCGTGGGAGCACTAGCTGATGAAGGCACGGGAACAGACGGACATTGCTAAACCTGAGGGCAGTTCTCTCCATGGAACCTAGGCCGACTATACTCATGCTGCTCAAATATAACTCTCTTGCTACCTCTTATTCTTTCTCTTTCTCTAAGCTTATCCACCTCTATCTGCTGGGAATGCATTATCAACCTAGCTAGATCCATATCCTTGTGCAACATCGCAGCCCTACACTCCTACAGTACCATTCTAGAAACACCAGTCACAAACTTACTCATACTATCCCGGGTGATAGAAATCAAATCAGGAGCATACTTGGCCAATTGATTGAACTTCAAGAAGTACTCCTTAACAGTCATGGAGCCCTGCCTCAAGTTCACGGACTCCTTAATCTTTGCACCCCTTATCTCAAGTGGAAAGAACTGGTCCAAGAAGGCATCTTCGAACACTTACCAAGTCATAGGAGCGACATTCTCACCTCTACACTTCTTCCACGATACAACCCAATCATAAGCAATGACCTTCAATCTATAGGATGCCAACTCAACACTTTCTTCTTCTGAAACATGCATCACATCAGTGATCTTCCTCACCTCCTCCAAGTATAACTGTGGATCCTCGTACGCCTTGGACCTATAGAACTCAGGCGGATACATCCACATAAAATCATGAATCCTACTTGCGACTACATCACCACCCAGCTAATTACCAATTGGGGCCTGGTTATTATCTCAAACATTTATGGTGAATGCTTAGTCTAATGCCTGAAAGGTCGCCCATAGGATACTGTCTTATTCAAAGAATCAACAGGTGGGGGTTTCTCTTCATTGTTCCAGCGGACATTTTCTCTTCGAAGAGGCATTTTCAGAAAATAGAAGAGTACAGACCATTAGATAAGAGGGACAACTATAGGCACGATAGAATCTGAAAGAAGAAATAACTATTTCCTAAAACGTCTCGTAGCCTCTTGCTCATAGATATGGTGTGCTACACACCGATGATCAAGACTCTACTCAACGCAGCTTGTCAGACTCCCTAGGACTCCTTAGAAACCTTAGGCTTTGATACCAAGTTTGTAACTACCCAAAATAATCTCTCAAAACGTCACACGATACTTTAGGCTACAAGTAGTCATAAGCTAACCCTTAGAGATAGTTTCTATCAATAACACTCAATTTAAGATGAAATAGACTCAACACTCGCATAGTCAAAGCACTTGAAAGAAAATACGGGAAAGAAACTCGGTCCATATGGCCATAATACAGAGAAACCTCAACAAAACAACAATATCAAACCCTCGACACATCACAAGTATGATACTAGTCTGACAAAACCACTATGAATCGAAAACTAGAGAGCCGTTGGGATAGGTTCCCAAATGACTCGAAATGAACTGAAGATAAAACATAGTCTCTTAAATACAGAAAATATCTAAAGATCGGCCCTCGAACCATGAGGACTCAGTACTGATGAAAACGTAGGCAAGGTACTTGAAGAATCACGGATGAGGCTGGGACTGAGCACCTGAACCTACATTATAAGACAATGTAGCATATAGACATATATGTGAATCAGTACTTTGGAATGTACTGAGTATGCGAGGGTGAATGCATATGTATTAAAATAGTACCGATCATCTTTAATCAAATCATGTAAGCAAAATGAGACGACTTACATGGATTGAAAAAATATAAAATATAAAGCTCGTAAATCATGTAGAATGAGGCATGCAACACAAATCTCGTGAGTCATCGCTCTTTAACCTTAAAAATCAGAAATCCTCTCTTATTCGCAATACTCAAAGGCTAAGGGACTTTGAACAATACTTTCAACTCATGCATATGTCTCATGGAGAGTAAAACTTCTTCAATGCTCAACATTTCATAATTATTTAGAACTCATATACTTGGAATTCAAAATCATATGACTTGGAAACATATTTGAAGGCATTTCATTCACCTTAGGAAAATATCTCATTTCACGCTTTAGGAAAATCATTCTATCTCAAATGGGAAAGTATTCTAGCTCAAGGAAATAACTTATCTCAAAGCTTTATAAAAAGTACTATATCAAAGGAAGATACTTTCATTTAGGGAAATAACCTACCTTAAGGAAGAACTTTAATTAGGGAACAACTTTGCAATTCCACCATTTAGGAAAATAACTCATAGGAAGGGAAAATAAGTATCAAATTTCAAAGTTTAAAATGGCAAGGGAAGTTCACGTAACCGACATAAACCATGCGAGCTACATGGAGTCCAACGTTTTGTACTCCTAAGGAGGAGATCCCACATTGGGGAGGAGCATCATACTCTTGCCAGGGAATATAACCTAGGTCTAGTGATCACTAGATGAAACTTGGCCTCGGGCCCAATCATAATCATCATAAACTAGGCCTCAGGCTCAACCTACGGTGGCACATACTTTTGGGCTTAGAAACCCTAGTGTCTTACCCTCTAGGTGCTAAGTACTACTCCCTTTAGATTATATGTGCTCATCTCATAAAAATCCACTTTTAGAATAATCTCATGGTTCACCACTAACCCAATAATCAAATCGATAATCTCATAAGATGAAGTGGATTTCAAAGCTTTCTGACTATTAGGTCAATTCATTTCTCAATCATCTCAAAATACTCAAATCATGGGTGCTTATAACACAAGAGTTCATAATTTCACAAGTCTCAAATAGGGCTTACTAACCCATAATTCAATCTCAAGTTAAAGCTTATCAAAAGCATAATTTATAGCATATAGATTCATAAATAATGTGGAAATCAGGGAATTTCAGCAATTTATCTTAAAATCTCAATATAGTCATATGCTTCAATATCTCTACATTGCAAATATTAGCTTTTCAAGGAGTAAAATCTTGGGGTTTATACCCAGTTGTAAATTCTCAATAAAACATGCATAGATCATGCCATTTGAGTCTTAATTCATGGGAAATATCAAAATAATGCATTCAATAGTAATGGGTGAAAAATCCCAATTCAAATTTATGTGAAAAAGAAACCTCATAGCTTTCAGGAAATTCATGATGTAAATAAGCCTTTTGGGCACAAGGGTGAAAGGGTTACCCTTGTTTAAAACTCCACATACCTTGAATTAGAAACTTTTGATGAACTCTTACTTTTGGAAATCTATTCGTACTCTTGAATGAGGGTTCTTGAGGCCCTTGACTTGGGAACCTTGAATCTTGATTCAATTTAGAAAATCCATGGTGGATTCTTGAGATTCTTGGAAGAGGTTTTGGATACTTAGGGTTTTTTATGAGAGAAAACTTGAGAAAAACCTCATAGGATGCTTGCAAATGACTTTGATTTGGTGTTTGCACGGTTTTATAGTCTTGGAAAAAGTCCAAAATGCCCCTTTTAACATCTGTACGAATCTGAAAAAATTTAACTGGGAACCCGATTTAATGGGTCATCGCGACGCTCCACTTATCGCGGTGGCTCACTGGAAATTGACAATTGACAATATGGGAGTGACCGCAACACAGAGCCGTCATATTTTCCCACTGGTTGGGATCTGGAACCTCAGCGCAACACACCAATATCACGGAGTTCCACTAAAATTTGACGTATGTCAAATCGACCCTCTCCGCGATGCGCTAAGAACTAAAATGACACAGTTTTATGACTAGGTTTTAAATTACCCATAACTTCTTACCCGGGTATCGGATTTGGGAGAATATTATATCGACGGAAAGCTTATCAAATTTTCCCCGTGATAAAAAGTTAAAATTAGGGAAATTCGATATGGTTAATATGATACCTTCTTAGGAGTCACTCCTACATCTTTTTGGGATGGAATTATGCTTTATTAAACACGCTCTAAGGCTCAAACTATGAGGGAACTTTGCGGGGTCTTATAATATCTCCCCCTTAGAAACATTCATCCTCGAATTTCACTAGTTAGACGAAGGACATAGGAAAAACAGAGCACACATAGCTGAAACAATTTCTAAACAGATCAAGACCTTTCTAAACTCATGAATATTTCGGACAATGCAAGAACTAATACAAGGATAGATGTATAGCTGACTTTAGACTAGAAGGGATGAATTAGGGAAAAATAGTACCTTCGGCTTGGTCTGAACCCGCGGAAAAGAGGTGCGGGTACTTGTAGCACCCTCAAAAGATTGATTCTGACACAAAACCTTGACTAAGGGAACCTCTTTGTTCCTCAGCCTACGAACTTAAAAGTCTAGGATCTCAATAGGAATTTCATCGAAGGAAAGACTATCCTGAATCTCAGAACTCTTTGAAGGATCAACCACAACAGAATCACCAATATGCTTCTTGAGCATGGAGATATGAAAGATAGGATGAACGACTGACAATTCTGAGGGCATCTCAACCTCATAGGCCACTTTACCAACACAGCTCAAGACTCTATACGGGCCAACATAACGAGGATTCAGCTTCCCTTTCTTACCAAGACTTTTTACCCCTTTCATGGGTGGAATCTTCAAGCACACCGAATCACCCTCCTTAAACTCAAGATCTCTCCTCCTCACATCTTCACAAGACTTTTGACGACCCTGAGCGGTCTTTAACCTTTCTCTAATCAGTTTAACTTTCTCCATAGCTTCAAACACTGCATCAGGACCGTACATGGTGGATTTACCCACTTCAAACCAACCTATGGGTGATCTACACCTCCTACCATACAAGGCCTCAAACGGTGCCATCTCAATGCTAGCATGGAAACTATTATTGTAGGCAAACTGTATCAATCACAAATGCTAATCCCAACTACCTTTGAAATCTAGAGTGTACGCCCTCAACATATCCTCTAGTGTCTGAATGGTCCTCCCATCCTAACCATCTATCTGTGGGTGAAAAACTGAGCTCAAAAGAACTTTGGTACCATGACAATGCTGAAACTTCCTTCAAAACTGAAAAGTAAACTGAGTACCCCTATCCAAAATAATAGACAAGGGAAATCCATACAGCCTGACCAACTCCTGGATATACAATATAGCATAATCCTCAGTCGTATAATATGTGTGCATGAGAATTAAATATACGGACTTAGTCAACCTATCCACAACACCCCAAATGGAATCATGATGACAGCGCGAAAGAGGCAACCTGATCACGAAGTCCATATTCACCATCTCTCATTTCCAAGTGGGTATACTAAACTATTGCATTACACCACCCGGTCCGTAGTGCTCTACCATAACCTGTTGGCACATTACACACTTTTCTACAAAATCGATTATATCTTTCTTCATACCGCTACACCAATAGATCTCCTGCAAGTGGTGGTATATCTTGGTAGTGCCAGGATGAATTTAATAATGTGTGCCATGTGCTTCACCCATAATTCTCTGCCTCAAGTCATCAACACATGGGACACACAACCTACCATGCAATATCAACACACCATCTCCCCTTTGGGAGAAAACCTCTACCATTTGGTCCTTAACTTACTCCTTCAATTTGACCAAACTAGGATCTCTATCTTGCTTCTCCTTCACTTCCGAAACTATAAAGGATTCAAAACTACTCTGCACCAATGTACTCCCTTTCGCTGAATCAATCAATCTATTACCCAACCTAGCCAGACAATGCACATCATGAGCTAACTCTATTTTACCTTTCCCTATATGCGCAACACTGCCCATGGACAATCTACTAAGGGTATCTGCCACTATATTGGCCTTGATCGGGTGATACAACACACTCATATCATAATCTTCGACAACTCCAACCACCTCCTTTACCTAAGATTGAACTCCTTCTAGGTAAACACATATTGCAGGCTCTTATGATCAGTAAACACATGAACGTGGACACCATAAAGATAGTGTCTCCAGATTTTCATATCTAAAACCACAGCAGCTAACTTAAAATCATGGGTCAGGTAGTTCTTTTTATGCGGCTTCAACTGTCTAGAGGAATAGGCTATAACCTTACCTCTTTGCATCAACTCACAACCCAAACCAACTCTAGAGGAATCACAATAAACCACAAAACCATCATACCATCAGGCAAAGTCAACACAGGGGCTAAAGTGAGTCGAATCTTCAACACCTAAAAACTCTTCTCACAGGAATCGAACCACTGGAATTTAACCTTTTTGGGGTTAATCGGCTCATAGGAGATGTAATGGAAGAGAAACCCTCAACAAAATAATGGTAATAGCAAGATAGACCCAAGAAACTCCTAATGTCAGATGGAGAAATAGGTCTAGGCCAATTTCTAATGGCTTCTGTCATTTGGGGATCAACTCTAATACCCAAAGCTAAAACAACATGACCCAGAAAGGCTACAGACCTTTGCCAAAATTCACACTTACTAAATTTGGCAAAAAACTGGTGATCTCTAAGAGTTTACAAGATAATTCTAAGATGAGTTGCTTGGTCATTCTCATCACGGTAATACACAAGGATGTCATCTATGAAGACAATGATAAACGTATCAAGGTACTGCTTGAACACTCTATTCATGAGGTCCATGAAGGATGTTGGGGCATTAGTTATCCCAAAATACATGACAAGAAACTCAAAGTCAACATAGAGTATTCGGAAGGCTGTCTTTGGAATATCACATTGTCTCACTTTAAGTTGATGATAGCCGGATCTAAGGTCTATCTTTGAAAAATAACTTGCACCTTTCAACTGATCAAATAGGTCATCAATTCTTGGAAGAGGATACTGATTTTTTACTGTGACCTTGTTCAGTTAATGGTAGTCAATACACATATGCAAAGATCAATCTTTCTTTCTCACGAATAAAATGGGTGCGCCCTAAGGAGAAATACTGGGTCTAATGTAATATTTGTCTAAGAGATCTTTAATTTGCTCGTTGAACTCTTTAAGCTCTGTAGGTACCATATGGTATGGCGGAATGGAAATAGGCTGATTGTCGGGGAGAAGGTCAATTCCGAACTTTCTCTCTCTATCGGGAGGTACCCCTGGGAGATCTTCCAAAAAGACATCGGGTAACTCACTAACAATATCTACCTACTAGATGGTTGGAGTCGCGGACTTAGTGTCCTTGACTCTAACTAGTTGATAGATGTAACTTTTGGATATTAGCTTTCTGGCTTTGATATAGGAGATAAAATGACCCTTGGGAGACACCGAACTCCCAGACCACTCAAACACTGGCTCACCAGGGAACTGAAACTTGACCGCACGGGTATGACAATCTATAGATGCATAACAAGAATGAAGCCAATCTATACCAAGAATAAGGTCAACATCTACCATGTCTAACTCTATCAAATCTGCAAGTATGACTCTATGAAGCATAGTAATAGGGAAATTTCTTTAAACTTGTTTAGAAATAGCAGTCTTCCCTACTGGTGTAGAAACTAGGAAAGGCTCAAAAATCTTTTCAGGACTCATCTTGAAATTCACATCCAAAAGTGGGGTCACATAAGAGAGATTTAACCCTGGGTCTAACAACACATAAACATTAAGACAAAAAACACGAAGCATACCAGTAACAACATCAGGAGAGTCCCCTAGCTCCCAATGGGGTGGCAAGGCATAGAACCTATTCTGGTGCTGATCGCCAGCGGTGCGAAAAGAAGCGCCCTGAGTAGCGGCGGGACAGAGTACCAAAGCTGGTGCGCTAGCAGCCTGTGCCTGAGGTCGGGCATCTCTGTTCCCCTATCTAGGATGAGGGTAATTTTTAAGTCTGTGGTCCTGCTTTCCATAACCAAACCAACCCCTCAAATCTCCAAAACACTCCCCAAGGTGATTCCTACCATATTTGACTCAAGGTGGATAACGGGGCCAGTTGACAACACTGTTCTGTGACCCATACAAGAAAGGCCTACGCCCTTGCTCTGGCCTACCTCTAGGAGAGGGAGCACTAGCTGAGGAAGGCACGAAAACAGACGAACGTCGCTAAAACTGAGGCTTAATAGGTGGGGGTTGCTCATCACTGTTCCCATAAACATTCACTCTTCAAAGGGGAATTTTCTGAAAATAGAAGATCACAGACCATTAGATAAGAGGGACAACTGTAGGCATGGTAGAATCTGAAAGAAGAAAATACTTTTTCCTAAAATTTCTCATAGCCTCTTACTCATAGATGTGACATGCTACACACCGATGATCAAGAATTTACTCAACGCGGCTTGTCAGACTCCCAAGGACTCCTTAGAAACCTTAGTATTTGATACCAAGTTTGTAACGACCCAAAATCATCTCCCGGGATGTCACACGGTGCTTAAGACTACAAGTAGCCCCAAGCTAACCCTTAGAGTAGGTTTCTACCAATAACACTCAATTCAAGATGAAATAGACTCAACACTCGCATAGTCATATCACATGAAAGGAAATACGGGAAAGATACTCGGTCCATTTGACCTCAATATAAAGAAACCTCAACAAAACCACAGTACCGAACCCTCGATACATCACAGTATAATACTAGTCTAACAAAACCTCTACAAATCGAAAACTAGAGCGTCGTTAGGACAGGTCCCCAACTGACTCGAAATGATCTGAAGATAAAACATAGTCTCTCAAATATTGAAAATATCTGAAGATCGGCCCTCGAAACATGAGGATTCACCATTGCAGAAAATGTAGGCATGGTACTCGAAGAATCACGGATGAGGCTGGGATTGAGCACCTGAACCTACATTATAAGACAATGTAGCACATAGAAATATATGTGAATCGGTACTTTGTAATGTACTAAGTATGCGGGGGTGAATGCATATGTAAAAATAGTTTGGATCTTCTTCAATCGAATCATGTATGCAAAATGAGATGACTCACATAACTTGAACAAGTATAAAATATAAAGCTCGTAAATCAAGTAGAATGAGGCATACAACACAAATCTTGTGAGTCATCGCTCTTTAACCTTAAAAATCAAAAATCTTCTCTTATTCTCAATACCCAAAGGCTAAGGGACTTTGAAAAATACTTTCAAGGCATGCATATGTCTCATGGAGAGTAAAACCTCTTCGATGATCAATATTTCATAATTATTTAGAATCATATACTGGGAATTCAAAATCATATGAATTGAATATTTGAAAGCATTTTATTCACCTTAGGAAAATATATCATTTCAAGCTTAAGGAAAATTATTCTATCTCAAATGAAAAAGTATTCTATCTCAAGGAAATAACTTATCTCTAAGCTTTATGAAAAGTACTATATCAAGGGAAGATACTTTCATTTAGAGAAATAATCCACCTCAAAGAAGCACTTTAATTGGGGAACAACTTTGCAATTCCACCATTTAGGAAAATAACTCATAGGAAGGGAAAATAAGTATCAAATTTTGAAGTTTAAAAGGGCAAGGGAGGTTCTCGTAATCAACATAAACCATGCTAGCTACATGGATTCCAACGTTTGTCCTCCTAAGGAGGAGACACCATATTGGGGAGGAGCGTCATACTCTTGTCAGGGAGTACAACCTAGGTCTAGTGATCACTAAATGAAAATCAGCCTCGGGCACAATCATAATCATCATAAACTCAGCCTCAGGCCCAACCTACAGTGGCACGTACTTTTAGGATAAGATACCCTAGTGACTTACCTGCTCGGTAATAAGTACTACTCCCTTTAGATTATCTACGCTCATCTATAAAAATGTACTTTTAGAATAATCTCATGGTTCACCACGAACCCAATAATCAAATCGATAATCTCATAAGATGAAGTGGATTTCAAAGCTTTCTGACTATTAGGTCAATTCATTTCTAAATCATCTCAAAATTCTCAAATCATGGGTGCTTATAGCACAAGAGTTCATAATTTTACAAGTCTCAAATAGGGATTACTAACCCATAATTCAATCTCAAGTTAAACCTCTTCAAAAGCATAATCTATAGCATATAGATTCATAAATCATGTGGAAATCTGGGAATTTCAGTAATTTATCTCAAAATCTCAATATAGTTATATGCTTCAATATCTCAACGTTGCAAATATTAGCTTCTCAAGGAGTAAAATCATGGGGTTTATACCCAGCTGTAAATTCTCAATAAAACATACATAAATCATGCCATTTGACTCTTAATTCATGGGAAATATCAAGATAATGCATTCAATAATAATGGGTGAAAAAACCCAATTCAAATTCATGTAAAAAATACCTCATAGATTTTAGCAAATTCATGATGTAAATAAGTCTTTTGGGCACAAGGGTGAAAGGGTTACCCTTGTTCAAAACCGTACATACCTTGAATTAGAAGCTTTGGATGAACTCACACTTTTGGAACTCTATTTGTACTCTTGAATGAGGGTTATTGAGGCCCTTGACTTGGGAACCTTGAATCTTGACTCAATTTAGAAAATCCATGGTCGATTCTTGAGATTCTTGGAAGAGGTTTTGGATACTTAGGTTTTTTTATGAGAGAAAACTTGAGAAAAACCTCATAGGATGCTTGCAAATGACTTTGATTTGATGTTTTCACGGTTTTATAGGATTGAAAAAAGTCGAAAATGCCCCTTTTAACATCTGTACAAAGATGGAAAAATTGAACTGGGAACCCGATTTAAGGGGTCACTGCGATGCACCACTTATCGCGGTGGTTGACTTGAAATTGAAAATTGGCAATATGGGAGTCACTGCAACGCGGAGCCATCACATTTTCCCACTGGTTGGAACCTGGAACCTCAGCGCGATGCGCCAATTTTTTGGAGTTCTACTGGAATATGACAATTGTGAAATCTACCCTCTCTACAATGCGCCAAGCACTAAAATGAACAGTTTTACGACTAGGTCTTAAATTAGCCATAACTTCTTACCCGGGTATCGAATTTGGGAGAATATTATATCGACGTAAAGCTTATAAAATTTCCCCCATGATAAAAAGTTGAAATTAGGGAAATTCTATATGGTTAAAATGATACTCACTTAGGAGTCACTCCTATATATTTTAGGGTCGGAATTATGCTTTATTCGACACGCTCTAAGGCTCTAACTATGAGGGAACTTTTCGGGGTCTTACATATAACCTACAACTTGTTACAAGACCTTATGAATCGTAGAGTCTTAGTCATTACCAAGACAACAAACTTGGGCCATCTCACTGGTTTGGTCATCAGTCTCATCCTACGACTCGTGACCTCACGTTATGACTCGTTAGGTACCAAAAATAATTAAGATAGAAACTTTGAGAAACAAAATTGGTTAGGCTATAGATGAAAATATACTAATCATATAAAGTCTTTACGACTCATTACAAAAGTCGTGCACTAGGTAGTGAGCTCAAAACTCCAAAATTTCAAAGGAAAAAAGCTTGGGTTTTACAGTTGCAACTGCAATACCCTTGGCAGTCACCAATTACTGCAATCGTGGTGTATTTTTTAGATCATGACAATCTTGTCTATTTTAAAGTGTCCTGGTCCCATACACTGGATCGTGATTGTGGAAATCAAGGGTCTGAACTGTTATAAATGGAGCTCTTATTTTGCAATTGTAGCCATTTCTCATCCATTTCTTGCAATCTTAAACCCTAAAGAGTCATATTAAGTTGTATTTAGGCTTGTGGTTAATTGGGAATCCTTATTAACATTTTTTGTCGCGATTATCTTCCGATTTGAGGTGAGAATTCACCCTTTTCTTGGTAGATTTCTTAATTTCTTGGTCAATACTTGCAAAAACTTAAGGGCTTGATTTTATCCCCAATTTAGCTTGTATTTTCACCTATTTTTTAGGGAAATGATTCCTTGAGTATGTGAGAAGGTTGGGTTGGTTTCAGAAATTCAATTTTTGTGAATGAGACCTACATGGGGTTTTGATGTAATTTTTGAACCCGAATCACAATGGTGAAATATAGGTATCATTATTCTTGTATTAATGAGTGGAATATTATTTTGATGGATTGTAATCTTGCAAGATCTTTTCGAAAGGAAAAAACAATGATTTAGCAGATCTTGCAAGTTTTCTTCAGCGTCCAGGTAGTCTAGGTTTTACCTCGTGTTACATTGAGATAATTCATAGTATGTTAATGATATTGTGTTATATTTGGAATGTGTTTTAGGTGTTGATGTGATAACTTGAAATACTTGGGATTAGTTGGATCCTTTAGGTTATTTGAAGATTGTTTTGGGCATGATTAGCCTAGTTCTTTCTATCTTAGGTACAATTGCCCTTGTAGGCTCATTCTAGGATGGAAATGTCTTAGTTTCTCAATTATTGATAAGATTTCCTTGGTCACTTGAGTTTTAGATGAAAAGTAAGGAAATTGACTTAGTTGCTCTATATTAGGAGAAATTGCTATCCTAGGACTAGTTATGGAGTATTTGATATCTAATAGTGGATTTAGATAACATAGCCTAGTATGGTGTATATATTGATTGGAAAATGATTTTGAGGATTAGAAATGTGAATTTCGACCTACCTCAGGCTAAGACTTGTGATATTATTAAAGACACTTGATATGTTTGTGTACATCTAAGAAGACGATTATTTCAATGATATTTAGACTCCTTGATACTTTATAGTTATGATGAATGACATTGGAATTAATGCTTAAATGATTATGCTATCAATGTATGGATTATTAATTAAGCTTATGATAAGCTATTGAATGTGGTATTATTTTGGCTATTGATTGGGCTACCGAATATACTATAGAATGTTCCCTTGAGTATCATATTCTAAGCCATAAATTATTTCATTGACTATGCTATGAATAATATATATATTATGTCATGTATTACCTAGTTACCAAGCTAATGATAAGCTATCTTTTATGATAATGATAAGAAATTAACTAGGAAATTGACAAGATATTATCTATGCCTGATAGTACATATTAATTACGTTAGAGGCCATGTTTAACGACTATATTGGTGAATACATTATGCATTATGCTAAAGAGCATGCTTATTGATTATTTTATTGACTATGTTAGTGATTATGCCAAAGATCATGCTTATTTATTATATTGGCAATCATGCTATTGGTTATGCTAGAATTCACGATTTCAATTAAGATTATTGAATATGTTAATATATTATGTTCATTGTTATGTTGGTAAATACTCTCATAATAATTCTATTGGACATATTGATGATGATATTGATTATTTATACTCGACAGAAATTCAGAGATTGGTTATGATATTGATGATATATACCTAGCAAGTATGGAGGATGATTATGATGATATATACCTGGAAAGGTCGGGGGATGATTATGTTGATATTTACCCAGCAAGGCTAGAGGATCATTATGATGATATATGCTCAACAGGGATGAAGAAAAATTATAATTATATATATACCCAGCAAGGCCGGTGGATGATTATGATAATAAATTGGCAAAACCATAAGATTATTAGGATTATATTATGAGAATATTTTTGAATTCCATACCGGTTGGATTCCAGTTATATGCATTATAATTTGATGATAAACTTATTATGTTATGATGACATTGGTGTGTGGGATTGACAATCTAGATAAGTAGAAAATAAAGAAATAGTTGCAACATAGTATGATATAATTAAACACTAGTGATAGAATGACTAGTTACTAAATATTAGTTAGTTGATAAATATTGGCTAGTTACTAAATATTATTTAGTTATAGTTGGCATATATTGATTAATTGGTAAATAATGACTAGCTTATAAGAGATGATTATCCACTATATGAAGATTATTTAATAAGTTATGTTTATTTGATAAAGGATGATTTATGGATACAAGAGTATTAGTTTTTACATGATGGTTAGTTGACAAGTATTAATAAATTAGAAAATGATGTTATGGACAATCAATGGCTATAGTATGGTAAGACATGGATGAATTCCATGGTATTAGGATAATTAATAAATAATGATGGTGGGTTATCTATCGTGTTTGTACCTTCCAGGCTTGTGGGGGCTTGCAATGGATTATTTATTTTTCTTCACCAATTGTTATATGAGAGCTAGTTTTGTTGTTATGATAGAATATGATGATGCTTTATGCTACATTATGCTATTATTCTTGTTTATTTACTTATTTATGCACAATGATCTAGGAGTTAATTTAGGTTATCTTCTATACCTTAACTTAGTTATGTTATCTTGCATTTTTTCATATTTATATCATGACCTAGATCAGTCGGTCGATGACGCCTATTGAGTACCCATTTTTTATACTCATACTACACTTGTGTACCTTTTTGGTGAAGATTTGAGTACTAGTTGCCATCGTTGATTCATTTCATATGATGTTGATATTTAGAGATAGGGTGAGGTCTTGGAGTCTGAGTTGCCCATTTACTTCTATCTTTCTATATTCAGTCTTTTGTTTTGAGATAGATGTACTGACTATTCTAGATACTTGGGTTGTATTTTATTACTAGATTCTCTTGTACTAGCTCAACCAGGGTGTGGGATGGTATTTATGTACTGACTACTTTTAAAGTATTTTTATTGCCTTATTTGTTTACTGTGTTGGATTGCCTATTAGGCCTTTTTAAGTCATTTCCATCAAGTTCACCCATTATGTTTATCTCAGGGTGATCGTTTGTATTACCTAATATCGGTGCAGAGTAGATGCCGTCATGACTCATAAATTGGGGCGTGATAAAATCTGAGCATTTAATAGAAGTAGGATCTTTCTTTTTTTAGGGCTTTTATCAGCCGAGGACCATGGAGAGAGCATGTATTGATACTTATAAAGGTGGTGGTAAGAGACCAGTCATTAGTACAATGCTATTGGTGTTCTATTTGGGAGTGAGGATCCTCTCCATAGAGGTCAACTTCACTTACAGTCTATCAGTTCTATGTAGGTAGTGGTTTATACAATGGATGGTTCTCAAATTTATCATGGTCACATAAAAAAAATTTCTTGTTAGATCAATCAGAATGTTGAGTATGGATATTTTGGTTATGGCAGTCATTTAGGATCATAGGGTATAACACCTCAGAATACTTCAGGATCTTGTTTTGGTTATGGCTAGATGGGACTTTGGTCCAAAGTGTTTCCTAGACATGGGTTGGTTTCTCTAGTAGAGTTTACATATATTCCTCACCAGCCTAGAGTTCTTGAGGTGTTATGATTATGGGGAGGATGGTCATTTCAGTTGGGAGTGTCTTCAGGGTCAGTTGGTCAGCCAATTAAGGTTAGCTTATATATCTTTCTAGATTAGGGATTTAGAGGTTTGTTATGACTTTAGAGAGATCGGTCACTGGTTTATAGGGTGCCTATGGCGTGGGATTATTGGTTACTCAGCTCATTCAAATTAGTCTCGTAGTGTTGTGTCACCTTTAGTTAGAGTTAGTGAGCTTAATGCCTCAGTTTATAACTTAGATGATTAGTTCGAGTTTGGATCCATTCAAATTTTTCCTCCCCAGACCCTTAAGCCATGTGACTTCAGATTTTACTGTGATAAGTGCACTTTTATTTCCTTCCTTTACCTTTTTATTTATATGTATTATGGGTAATCATACATATCGATAATTTTTTCACTTTGTAGGTTTATATCGATTTTTTTGTGCCTTGAAATAGAGTTCATGATTATATGAGTGCCACCATAGATTATTTCTATTAGTAGTGGATCGATATTGATGTTTTCCCCTATGGGTGTAGCATTTGGGTTTGAGTCCTACTTACCTTTGCATATTGGCCTTCTTATAACCCTATTGTGGTACTTGATATTGAATTTTATTTTTTGTACCACCTACCCTCGTATGTTGATATTTATATTACTTTTGTTATTATTGTCATCATTTGATATTGATTGTTCCTCATGTGGTAGACGACTAGTATAGCATTATTTGTTTAGAATTCCCTTTCTTACAATTATTATTCATTGGCTAAGGAATCTATATTGGTTGGATGATTTCTCTCTTATAGAGAGTTAAGGTTGGTTGTTCTCCTCTTTGGTTAGAGTATGCTAGATTGGTTGTAGAGTGCATTATATCAACGGACCTAAGTTGACCTTTCATGGTTCTGTTATGGTACTAGAGATGGCCATTGGCTATATTTCCTCTTCTTGGGTTGAAGTTCTTGTACTTGCCTCATACGTTGCGGTGGTTTTAGCATTGACTATCCTTATCTATGTAAATTGTTTCTATGGTTGACTAGTTTGGGTTCGTTCTTCTAATGTTTTTGGTTCTTCATCTGGTAGTGGTTTTAATGTTGATGTGGAGGAGTTATTGATTTATCTTTTATGTTTATTGGTTTCATCTACTGGTGATGGTTTTCTCTTGGTATTGGTTTGGAGTTAGATACTTTATTCTTGTCATACTATGGTTTTTGTCCTTATGGGGTTTCATAAGGTAGAGATAGGTGTCCTTTTCTCAGACCCTTTCCAATATTGGTGAATTGGGTATTTATTGTTGAGAGAAAGTATTTTATTGATTAGTTACGGCTAAATTTACATTTCTCCTAGTTGCTAGAGTTTTGGTTATCTCTAGTCCGATTTGTAGCCTTGGTGAGTTCTTGAGTATATTTTAGTGTTTCATGCCCTCTAGTGGATATGAAGTTTGTTGTTTGTGTTTTTAGCCGGTGATTTATCCTCTTTTGTGATTTTGTTCTTTAACTATGTTTCAATTTTGGCTTGATATAATTCAATAAGTATATGTCTAACTTGGATAGTAAGGTCAATTTGGGTATTTGACCTTAATTTATTCTTATTAGCTTAGTTTTGAATTTAAAACCTTGGAATAGGGATTTGGAGGTTATGATAGAGTGGGAGTGTGAATGCTTAGCCATCTTCGCATTTGGTTTGGGTTGTTGAGATCGAGCGATTCATCCTTGGTTTCAATAATTTAGTTTGGAGTTGTAGAGGAGCCTTCATTTTCAAATTTCCTTAGTTGGTATTTCATCCATATGCTGGTTAATTCTAATATTTGCCTACCTATTTGGTCTTCTTTGATTATGAGGTATTGTGGTTGACAGGTGTTCAGATAGTAGTTCATTAGCACGGTATTGGTTCCTTTAGCCTTGACCTTGTGTTCCAGTTGTCGTTGGGATTTTGGATGATCTACTCAGTAAGAGTAGTATGCTTGAGTTAGATTTGACATAACTTCTTCCTTAGTTGGCGGGATATCCTATAGAGGATCATTTGGTAGTAAGTACGTTTACTTTGAACTCTTGGATGACAGTTTCGAGGATCATCCAGACCGATTTTAGTACTGGTATAGATTGCAGAACTTGATTATCTCCATATGTGTTCCCAGGTATACCCTTATGGATTTATTCTCATGCTTGTCATTATAGAGTTTTAGTGGATTAACTTCAAGTCTTCAAGGTTAGTGTAATGAGATTGTGCAGACAAGACTCGGGAGACCTTTTACTTGGTTTGGAGTGGATATAAGCTTTGAAAAGGCAAAACAAGATTATATTTAGATTTGGAGTTGGTTGCATGACTCATTCCTCAGTTTACCATTGGCTTGGATGATTTTTCATTTGATTGTGTTAGTATCGTTGCTGTGTCAGTGTGTCGTGGTTTAGATTTGTGTGCATTAGCCTTCCTCAGTTCAGTTGGAGGTCAGATAGTAGTTGAGGTTAAATTTTAGTTGTTTGAGAATGGGATAAAAGAAGTAAGTTGAAAATGGGATACCTGTAGAAAAATCCCTTGGAACTGTTATCTATTCAGAGGTTATCTGGGGAGTCGTGCTTAGAATATATGGATAAGACATAATTCTCAAAAGTTAAAATTCTTAGAACCTAGTGATGGGTTCAATTTTGGATTTTGTTTGCAGGCCCTTTCTTGACCAGAAATTTGACCTGACCATTATTTAGCGCTATAGGTCTTGTTTATCTCCTAACAAAGTGTAGATTGCTATTTCGATAGCATGAAAGCATTATGGGATTGTGGAGTGAAGGCGAACGATTTGTGGATAATTCAAGGGTTGCGGTTTGGCATCGTGGTTTTCTACTCTTCTTCATGAGATGGTGTATTATATATGTTGTATATTAGATCGGAATGTTAGGATGTGATTTTGGGTAGAACTGCATGACCTCGTCTAATTTATGAGTTTGGGGGCTAGAAGGGTAGTTGACCTTTACGGTGAAATGCTTATTATACTTCTGTGATCCTATTTCTTTAGGTTGCTAGAATGTTAGACATAGTTGAGACTAATTAACCTGTAGTATAATGTTTAATACATTACTCGATGGGTTATGATGGATTTCCCATGCTATGATTTATGGTTTTGTTAGATATATAGGGCCTGAGGCTGTGATTATAATTGTAATACCCCGTACTTCTACCTAGCTTCAAATCATCCCAAAAATGTTAGAAACTTACTTTAAAAGATGAATCCACTTTTATACACGTGGAATTTTTTTAAGATTTTCACTTTTTGTTGAGTGAGAAATTGAATAAGCTTTCCATCGATACCCATTTCGTCAAAATCGGGTATTGGCGAAGAATGTTATGGCCGAAATATAGAAAGCAATCAAAACTGCCCAGGTGCGACGGTGAGAGCCGACAGACCGTCGAGCTAGCGACGGACCATTTCCCAAGCCATTGCAGCGGAGACAGTGAGACCATATTCTACCTAAGAACTACGGCTCAGGCTGACGGACCGTCAAGATAGCGATTGACCATCGCCCAAGCCGTCGTAGGAGAGGTAGTGAACCCCTATTCTGCCTAGTAATGACGGTCAGGACCGACGGACCGTCGACATAGCGATGAACCATCGTACCCACCATCGCATATTTCATTTTTCTATTTTAAGTCATTTTTAAAGAGGGATTTTTGGTCTTTTACCACCTTTTCTAATACCTAATAATATCAGATCAAGGCTTATAAGCTCATTATCCATCTACAACATCAAATTAGGGTTTTCTCTAAAAAATAATCTCTAAGAATAAGATCCAAACCCTTCTTCAAGAAACTAAAGGATTCCAAGTTCTTCATGTCCATGAACTTCAAGGAACTCACAACCTAGGTATGTCATGTGTTGATTCATGGGTCCATTTCACCCATGAAGCTCAAGAATCTCTTTTCAAAATCCAAGATTTGTGTATTTATGAATGTTCATGATTTAAATTAAATTGTAATTCATGTTCATGATGTTGTGGGGTTTTGATTCATGTTTGAAATTACATATTCCAATGATTGACCTATGATGTGGTGATTTGCATGATAATCATGATAAACACTTAAATTTACACGTTGATGATTGTATAACCAAAGCATGCTCCCCATGTGTTCAATTAAATGCCTATGTGAAGGTAAAGTGTCGTACTAGTATGATAATATGAAATCCCCATTTATGTACAATTTTATGCATGTCTAGTGTTTGATGAAATGTCTTAGTCAATGAATTATGGATATATGTGTAGCCATTGTGGTTCTTTAGAACTTGTACTTCATGAAATCTCCAACTTATTGTATTATGGATTGTGATGTTTGTCGTGTATTCAAGAAAGCCATGTTTTGTCAGTTTCCTTCTATCAAGTCCTGGGGGTACTTGTACCCAAAAATTTAGCTATGTGCCTAGAATCAGTGTCATGTTTTCAAGATACTCTCAGTCGAGCCATGATCCATAGAATTCAGTCAGTCTCATGACTCAGGAAAACCACAGTAATCTCAGTAGTATTCCGTCAGGCAATGGAACTCAGTTAACTCAGTCCAATAGTTCAGTTAACCATTTTTAGTGTCTATTCAAATGGGAGTAGAAATTAGAACCGAGCGAACCCAAGGATAGGAAGCCACCTTTATATGAGGGTGTGATTCTTAGAACCAATCCTTGTGTTCTAGAACTATATAGCCAGCGTAGGTTGAGACATCATATCCTGTTATATGAGGGTAGATGAAGTGGCTTAAACTGTTATATGAGGGTTCCTACCGTTCTCACTAGAGTTACCTGTTATATGAGGGTTACTCACATATTGTCCTTACCAGTGGTGCAGTATTGACACCCTTCCAATTGGGGTTACATATTGGACCCCAACTCAGCTATATTACGTTATTTGGGGCATGTCGGTTAGATGACTACTTCTCATAGTTTCAGTTACATATCAGGACTATCAGATACAGTCATTCAGTCTCAGTAAAAGAAATCGGATAGTTCTTCAGATTTTAGGACTTTCAGATACACTCAACTCAGAACAGTACAAAACTCATCTAGTTCCATTAGAACCTAGACTATCAGATACAGTCGCACAGTATCAGTTATTTCAGTTATACAGCTATCAGTATCTCATGTTATCAGTACTCAGACTCAGTAATCATGTTAGAACAAACTTAGTTATAGTTATTATGTATTCATGCATGCATTCTCATGTTCATATTATCCAGTCAGATAGTATAGTTCATACATGTGAACCATTTGCATTTATCCTACCTCACATGCATACCAATACATTCAATTGTACTGACCCATTTGCGTTATGGTGTTTTATACCATAGGTTCAGAAGCACGAGCTCCAGAGCATCAATAGTATTCCAGTCTCGGCAGTCAGAGTTAATAGTGATTCCTCATCCTTCGAGGATATAACCATTACTTTATTATCTTATTACTTAATTTATTTCAGTAGTTGGCGTTAGTTAGGGACATGTCTCATCAACTCCTTGTTCAGATAGTTTAAAGGCTTTCGGACTAGCATGTTCAGTCAATTATTTCAGTTGTTTTGGTATTGATATACTATACCATCAGATCTTATGTTTTATTAGGTCTTTGAACCTTATGGACTTTCAGCCTTTCTTTCTGCATTTATACAGTATATTATACAGTGTACAGGTAAAGATATCAGTCATGGGTTAGCTTGTGGTTCTTCGGGGTTATGAGCATCGTGTAGTATTCCGGGTTCCAGATTCGGGGCTTTACAATAATATTGGTTGGATTACAGGAAGTATTTTATCCTTGTATATTACTTGGCTGTAGTTTATAGACATTTTGATGCTTGTGATCACATTGTTTAGATACTAGTGATTCCATGCATAGATTCAGTACATTCATGATCACTAATTTGGTAAATGGTATTATTCCAACTAAAAATATGGTTTTATTACTTTTTTTTCTAAAAAGGGATTTATTCCCACTTTTCACTTTTAAAACTAATTTCTCATAAATGAAATTGTACCATCTTAATGGATAACTTATAAGGCTTTGAGACTGATAATGATGTTTTAGAGATTTGACCGAGATATATTCTGGTCAAAAGTTTTGTTACTACTATTTGCCTCAATCGTGAGAGATTCTGACCTTTTCTACACTTTTATGATGATTTTTTCCCAGAATTTACTCAGAGCAATGGATTTACGAACTATACTCTTTTAGCCACGGTTTTATCTGGTGCATTATATATATATGGTACTGGACATAGTGGATTGATAATGATGATGATGGTCATTGGAAATCCTGGATAGGGACCAAGTCAGTAATACGGGTACTTTCGGACCCCCTAGGGGCCCTTTCATTCATGCGCCATCATGCCGGAGAAGAGAGGTTGTTTTAGTTCCTCCCTTTGCAAGTTATCGAGCTGGAGGAGGTGCATACACTTGGTTATATTATTATTCTTGGATCGGTTATGGTATTATAGATTCTCTTTGAATCCATCCTAGCATGCACATTGTGTATCACTACTATGTGCATATATTTATTTTTCTTATGGAGGGTTGCATAGGTATAGGTTATGAATATTACTTGTTGTATACTATGTGTGATGATTGGACCTTTCAGGTTATGTGTGATGATTGGACCTTTCAGGTTATCGGGCACAGTTTAGATATTTTTTGTCTGGGCTAGCCAGTTACTTAATATTGTTATTCTTATTATGGTTAGTTCGTGGTAGGTTGATTATTAGAATAGTATTGATATTTGAGGTATGATTCTAGTTCCTTTATTTTATGATTATTTTATTATACATGATCATACCATGGTTAGGTATTATAGTTTTAGTCCTTGATTAAGTAGTGATGACTGAGATTGTATCTTTGAGTTACCCTTGTTTAGATATGTATGTCTATCTATATGTAGTTATAGTATTACCGTGTATCCCTTCCTTCATTATTTATGTTGTATAACTTTTACTTGGCTTGTTTACTAATAAATATATATACATATATATATATATATCCTTTTTTTGCTCTTTATTTTTATTTTTGCTAGTGATATACGGTATAGTGATAGGGTGCCAAAGTATGGCTAGAGTAGGATAGATTATCATTACTATCTCATTAGCCATATTATGTTAATTTCTTGGATATAAATAGAATAGTTTACCATTATTGTCTCATTAGCTTTATTATGAAGTCTGTTAGATAATTGGGGGTAGTTTACATTCCTGCTTGCATATTATTTATTACATTACCTTTAGAGCTCAGTCGGCAATTGCCTACTTAGTACCATATGTTTTATAATCATACTACACTTTTACAGCCTACAGATCTTACTATTGTTGTGTGTATCATGCTGAGCAGCTATGGTTTGGAGGCATAGAGTGAGATCCTTGCATTCAGAGCATTGCTATTATCTCTCTTATGTATGAGACTAATATTTATGTTGTATTCAAAGATGGCGTAATACCCTAAATTTTCAAGCCCTAAACCTCTCAAAAGATAAACCACTAAGTTAGCTTTCCAACACATTAAGTCTCATCTTAATCCAACATTGTTGCAAGAAGTTATGTAAGTTTTCCCCAAATTCCAGTTAACTTCCAATGACTATGACCCTACCCTACTACCCGTAATCAATGGATACAAGTCATTAGGAGGGACTCGTACCAATAACGGTGTGTAACAAAGAATTAATCCTAGTAGTTATGAGCCCAACATATGACTCGTATTCAGACCTTATGAGTCGTTATGTGAACTCATAACCTAACCAGTGAGTAACCCAAGAATATAGCCTCAAATTACAACTCTATCTAATGACTCGTAGTCACACTCAATTAGTCGTTGGGAGGGATGTCATAGGAATAACAGTGTATCATGAAAAGTCAAGCCTCAGACTATGGCTCCACCTAACGACTCATAGTCATTAGGGGGAAGTCATAGTCAGACCAAAAAAGAACCCATAAACCTCAGGGTTCTAAGTTACGACTCAGATCACAACTCGTCATGAGTCGTGACTAGTCATGAGGTGAGTCGTAATGACTAGAATGGGGTTTTCCTGCACGATTTCTTAGGGACTTTTATGCCTTTTCCCATTCTTTTAAAAGCCAAACCACATTGTTTAGGCTTCCTAAAGAGTGGTAAAAAATATCTAAAATTCCCAATTCACAAATTAATTATATTCTCTACCTAGAACAATTATAAGGGGTGATTTTTCTATTTTCCCAAGAATCAATTAGGGTTCTTCAATTCATGTCCAATTCAAAAAAATTAATCCAAGCTTCTACATTTAGGTGTGTGAGATAATTATCAATGGGCTCCTTTCACCCATTGAGTTCCAAAGATTTCCAAATTCCCAAGTTCAATACTCTTTTTGCTTAAGGTTCCATGAAAAAGAATAATTTTCTCAATTCATCAATTTATTTCTTGATTTTAATTAATGATAGATGTTTTCTCAAAAGTTTATGCATCATTAAGTACTCCAAATCATGATATTTCCTTATGTTTGACAAAATTGTAAAATTCATGAGTTGAGTTATGGATTTTTATTTATCATGACTTTATTTTGATATTATCTTATTCAATATATATTTTGGTGCTGTCATGTTATGAACACCCGATACATAGATATTCATCCATGCTTTAGATGTCAGGTTACAAGTCAAATATTTCATGATGGTATCATTATATTCAGATTATTATCATTGTGAGCATCTATCAGTACTGAATCATGTCAAACCTTTATTAGTGCCAGTCTCAGTTCAATTAGGAGTAGGACATAGCACCAAGGGAACCTAGGGATTAAGGTTCACCTACTATTTGAGGGTTTAAACCTTTAGTAGTAGTCCCTACGTTCCAAAACTTTGTTTTAGTATAGGTTATAGGAGGTCACCCGCCAGTTGAGGACTGACACTATCTTAGGGGTCACCTGCAAGTAGAGGGTTGACACCCTAGTCCTTCAAGCATCAGTTTAGTTGATCCATACAGCCAGTGTTAGTACACTTGACAAGGTACTAACACCTTTCAAATTGGGGTTACAGGTTGGACCCTAATTAGCTCATATTGGGGGATGTTGGTTAAATTTTAGTTCCCACAATTTTAATTTCGTATTCAGACTATATCAGTTAAGGTTTGCATAACGAAGTGTCCATATATTAGTTATTCAGTTATTCAGATCATTTTAGTACATGTTTATATTTTTTCTTGCATCCATGCTCAATACTTGTATGTTTATCAGTTAGTTCCTATCTCACATACTAGTATATTGAAAGTATTTATCGTATACTCTCTTTTGCACTATGTTGTCTTATAATATAGGTTTGGACGCTCAGTTCCCAGATCACTCTTAGTCCATTTCTGTACCACACAACTACAGCATTGGTGAGTCCTCATCAGTCAAGGACTAGTTATATTATTAGTTATTCATCCAAATATTTTATTTCATGCTATTTTAGTTGGTTAGAGTTAGTTAGGGACCTATCTCAAAAACTCATCATGTTTCGGGGATTTTAGAGAGTAAGTCAGTTAGACATATTTTGTCGTTGATTTATTTCAGACTCCATCGATATTGTTATGATTTTTCAGATACTTTTGAATGACTTTTGCACAATATTTCCATTACCTACTTTCATATATTTACATCTTTATGCTAGATCATGGGCTATCTTGGGGTCACTTGTAAGTCTAGGCACTATGTTGTGACTAGGGTGTAGTCTCTCTCTAGAGTTAACCAGTTTTGAAGGGAAACTTGGTGGAGCTGTCAGGGTGTCCTTCCAATAGAGGTGTTTCAAGTAGGAGGAACCTTGAGTTAGGTTCGCAGTTGAGTCTGTAATCAAGAGGTTTGTTATAGTGTGACTATTTTGGTGTTTGTGAGGGAAAACCATAGTTTTTATCTTGTTGGGTTTCCAGGTAAAAATTCTATGTTGTTCTTTCCTAGCTTGCTTTTATTTTTCCATAACCTCATATTTTCTTTACTTTTCAAATGCTTAAGAATGTCTCTAGGGACCTGGTCCCTCACTATGTGATGCAGACCCTAAGGGTTCAACAATTGGTATCATAGCGGGTTCACTCTAAAAGGTTTACACCTAGAGTATCCTTGATCATAATGGTCACTTTAACTGAACTAGGGGTGGAAAGAAAAGAAGCAATAAGAGAGAGATTCCTGACCATGAAAGCTCTATAAAATAATCCAAGTGATGAAGAACTGATGTTGCACTTTTTGCAACAAAAATTGTTAGAGCTAAAAAGGAAGTGGTCAGCATGACAAGAGAAATGGAAAGTATGAAGGATATCACAACAATGATAGTTCTGAGGTCTTTATGAGAAAATATCATATGCAGATAGATGATAAGGTCCATAAAAAGTCAAAAAGGAAAATTGCGGCTGAGTATGTGGTAAAACAAGTTATGACAGCATGGGAAGATTCCTTTAGTGAACCTGGTAAAAATGAAAAGGAGATTCTCAGTTTACTGGGTCTAAAGAGAAGGCTAAAAATATTGTTGGAAACAAGGCTTCTAAGCCTATGAGCATTTATAAAAAAAGGGGAAGGGGTACACACATCCAAATGTTATGAAAAGGACTTCCTACCTGAATAAAGCAAATACTTGAGCCTAGTTCTTATAAACAATGGCAGATCTCTAAATAGTTCCAAAAGGAGGGTGAGCTGAGGTTAAAACTATTGAAGGAACTAGTGATTCAAATCAATTGAATCATTCCTATGACTCAGTGTTTCCACTAAAAATTTGGCTATGTCCAAAAGAAAGGTATCTATGATAAAGTAGGTGTATGCTAATCTATCTCAGCTTTATACCTTTGTAGGTATACCTCAATGTAACAGCTATGGAAGAAGGAAGTTAAGGAAAACACAAACAGGAAACTCACTCGAAAGGAGAGGGACCTGTTCCCAACACTCAGGTTATTACCAAAACAATATGCCTGAAAATCATTAAATAACTGTAAAAAAGGGGTCACATGTCTTCCTCTGCCTAAACAAAAGTTGTCAAGCTCATATCAATGTAAAAAATCTCTTTCAGCCATTAAAAGTGTCAACTCAAAAAATTCTTCTCAAACAATCATTATGTTAACTACAAATTTAAATCCTTCTTCATTCTCTTCACAAGTAATTCAAAACTTTTTTCATAAAACATAAAAATTGGTCTCTCTTACTCTCTCTCTCTCTCTCTGAAGAATTTCAAAAATTATCTAAAATACCATCTGTTTCAAACCTAATAAAAGAATTATTCTCAAGATCTACATAGTACCTTATCCTTCAATCCTCCTTCTGAATTGTCTAACACCTTTAGTGAAACTATTCCAGTCAAATCTCTAGGTTCCAGTAAAAAATCTAATGAGTTAAGTCTTAAAAGTTGACCTAAATCAAAGGATTGACTCACTAAATGACCTAGAAATATCTCATTCAAAAATTCCCTCTTACATAGAGAAACCAAAATCTTTTAAGCTAAATTCTAGATTTAACCAACTAGTTGATGAAGAACTTCCTATAAAGAAAGAAAACCCATTTAGCATCATAAACTGGATAGCTGGGAATTTACTTTTACTTAGACATAATCTTAAGAAAAGTTCTACTGATGGGAAAGAACAAATAACAAGAGAAATGAAGGATTTTAAAAGGGATGGGGTGGTTGTTTCACCTTCAAACGGGGAAAATAAAGAGGATAAGGATGAACAAACTTTGGTTTGGAAAGTGAATAAACTGAAATTCAGTAAAAAAAAAGAGAAAGTATTTTACACTGGGATACAAGTTTCTAAGTCTCCTCCTATTAGAAAGTCTTAAGACAGGTTGTTAGCATATGTCATGAAGAAAAATAGGTCCTATTACTTGACGTGCGGTAGCTCTGTTGAAAATAGGAAGAAACAGTTAGCTATAAAAAAAAGAGTCTCTAAGGGACCAAGTCCCAAAAACAGAAAATATTTGAAAATTAATGAGCTTAGTGATAACTCAAAGAGAAGGAGAAAAGTTAATTAATAGAAAATTGTTCCTAAAGATGCAAGGATTGCTATCTTAAGAACTAAAATAGTTTTGTCTAGAAGAGTATTTGATCTAAAGATTTATGAAAAAACTGGTATGGCAGACTTAGTGGAATATGTGAAACACCAAGGATGGTTGCACCTACTGGAAGAATTAGCGCCTATGTTATTTGAGAATAAAGTCAGGGAAGTTTATTATAACATGAATTTCTCAGAATATAGGATGAGTCTTACCAGTCTAGTGTAAGTAAAGGACATATGCCTGGATGAAGAACCCTAAGGAAAATCCTAGATGTACCTATTATGGAAGTGATAAAATTGACAAATCAATATCCTACTACGGAGTTCATGATTGAAGCATCAAAAGTTGGAGGAACATCAACAACTGCAGTAAAAAAGAAGTTCTTAAAAAATGAGTATTAGTTGGTATTTAATTTCATAAACAAGGTCCTGCTACCAAGTTCATAAAAGAGAACTATTGCCTCCAGTATTGATCTGTTATTGATCGAGCGCTTGAGAAAGTTTGAGTTAATTAACTTACCTGCTCTTATGATAGAGCACATGAAAAAATATAAATTGTGAGAAGAAAGGGAAATATAGAATGCCATATAGGTATTACCTAACAAAGTCTTTGGTCACTATAGGGTAATTGGGATAAAGGAAACACCAAGAACTGTCAAACAGAAGTTTATTCTAACAACCTTAGTTGAAAATGAGTGAATCAAAAGGAAATTGGGGACTCCCAAGTGTCAGAACTTGTGGTTGACAAGAAATTTTAACCTAGAAAATGGAGGAATTAAGATTTGTGTTAGCAACTAAGGACACTGAAATAATACACCCAAAATTGTAGAATTAAAAGTTGTTTTTTAAGAGACCAGGTTCCACTAAAAAACTGGCAGCAGAAAATGCAAAGCTCAAAGGTAAAGTTGCAGAATTAACTGATAAGGTTCAAAAGATGAATGTTGAAGTAAAAATCCTCACTAAATAATTATTGAATGATCATGATGTTGAGGCTACTAGAATGGACACGCTTCTAAAATCACTTTCCCCTAGACCTCCATTTACCTAAATCCTAGTGTTTCTGTCTCATGTGTAAATAGTTATTTGATGTTTTATTAGATGTACTGAATTGGTGCTAACTACAATGAATAATATTCTTCCTATGTGCCTCAGTTGTTTCCTTATCTTAAGATGTTGATCATAAGTAAATTAGCTTACACTTATATTTACTTACAGTTTACTATCAATCCTCTTTAATGATGCCAAAAAGGGGAATACTAACTTCGTATGTAAGGACCAAATGTGTGTGCTAAATTTCAAAAGTTATGTAGTGATTGAGGGAAGAAATACAAATGCACAAACTAAAGGTGCATGATTTCATGGGAAATTTTTTATTGCCAAATGACAACAAGGGACCAGGTCCCTGTATTGCATGAAAAAGAAAGCATGATGATAGGGGGAACATTTATCCTATGATGGTAATTACTTTATTTAAATATGATGAATGTACACTGATGCTCAAAATGTATGGTTTGATTTTTCATAATAAAAAACTGGAGAAATTGCTATATCTAGTTTTGATATTAGTAGTTAAAATATGAGGGACCAGGTCTATGGACGTTCAAGGAACAGTATAGCTAGAACACATCTTTTGTACAGTCTTATCATCTTTTGTAAAAAAACTTGCAAGTGCCATTTTGAGCTATTTTGTACTGACTTGGAAAGCTGGTCCAATGACCTTTCAAGACCCAATCATCACCCAACTATAAAAGAAAAGAGATTTCTTTTCAATAATTAGTTTTTGCAGATTCTAAATAGTTAAAAGAGAGGTAGAAAAACCCCATTTCAATACTACTTTAGTTCTTAGATTTATGTGTGCTTAATTTGAAATAGTTCTTGAGTGATTAATGGTTTGTAATCGAACTACTCATCTGATAAGACTAGTTTTTTCTTTTGATAGATTTTCTTAGGTAGATTTACCTGAGCTTGTAGATGGTTGATTTAACCAGTTCTAAAAAGAAACTTGTCAGAGGTGTCAAAGTGTGTTTCCAAAAAAGGTGCTTCAAGTAGAAGGAACCTAAATTTAGTTACATAGTAGAGTTTGTAATCAAGAGGTTGGTTATAGTGGACTATTTTAGTTTTTGTAAGGGAAATCCATGATTTTTCCCATGTTGGGTTTCCACGTAAAAATCATATGTTGTTCTTTCATGCATTGCTTTTGTTTTTCAAGCACCTCGTATTTGTTTTACTTTTTAAATTCTTGAAAATAACTCTGAGGGACCTGGTCCCTCACTATGTGATGCATCCCACAGGGGTTCAACACCAAGGGTTGCATCCATCATCTTATCCAAGTCAAGGACTCAAAATCTGAGATTCTAAGTCATGAATCAGTTCCAGTAGTTAATGAGTTTCCGAAAGTATTTTTTGAATATCTATTTAGAGTTTCTCCTTAGAGAGAAATCAACTTTGGAATTGATCTACTCCTAAACACCCAACCTATTTCAATTCCACCTTACAAAATGGTTCCAGTCGAGCATAATAAATAGAAAAAAGTGTTGAAAGATCTCCCATATAAAGGCCTTATTATAGATAGTATTTCCCTGTGGCTTCCCCAGTTCTATTCATAAGCAATTAAGATAGTTCTCTCAGAATACGCATCAATTACTGTTACATGAACAAAGTCACAATCAAGATTAAGTATCCTTTCCCCAAGATTGATCAGTTATTTGACAAGCTTCTGGGTGTGCATTGCTTCTTTAAGATAGACCTTAGATCTAGATACATCAACTCAGAGTCATAGAATGTGACATTTAGAAGACAATGTTCAGAACTTGATATGGTCACTTCAAATTTGTAGTTATGTCTTTTTGGACTAATGAATGCTCCTGTAGCTTTTATGGACTTGATGAACAGATTAATCAAGCAATACTTGGAAATGTTCATTATAGTATTCATTGATAACATCTTAATCTATTCTCGTAGTGAAGGTGCTCATGTGGACTATTTGAGAATTATTTTGCAGACCCGTAAGAATCACCACTTATTCGCTAAGTTTAGCAAGTGTAAATTTTTGTTGAAATCGGTAGCTTTCCTCTGTCACATCATTTTTGGTGATAGCATTAGAGTTGATTCTCAAAATATTAAAGAAGTAATAAATTGGCCTAGACCCATCTGTCCATCAAATATTAGGAGTTTTTTAGGTTTAGTCGAATACTACAAATCGTTTATTAAGGGATTTTCTTATATTGCTTCTCCCATGTCCATACTAACTTAGAAAAAAGTCAAATTGTACTGGTTCAATCCCTTCGAGAAGAGTGTTTAGGAGTTTAAGACTCAACTCACTTCCTCTCCAGTTTTGACCCTACCAGAGGGCTCAAATGGTTTTGTAGTATACTGTAACACTTCTAGAGTTGGTCCTGGTTATGTGTTGATGCAGCTGGGCAAGATTATAGCATATGACTCTAGGTAAATCAAACCCCATGAGAAGAACTACTCAACTCATTATCTTGAGTTGTCAGCAGTGGTTTTTGACTTAAAGATTTGGAGGTACTATATTTATGGGGTCTATGTCGATATGTTTACTGACCAAAATAGTTTGCAGTATGTGTTCACTCATAAAGACCTAAATCTTTGTCAGATAAAGTGGGTAGAATTTCTAAAAGACCATGATATAAGTGTGTTATATCACCCAAGTTAGGCGAATATTATAGACAATGTCCTTAGTAGATTGTCTATGGAGAATGTTTCCCATATGGAGAATAGCAAGAAAGAGTTAGTTCATGAGGTTCATCATCTTTCTTCAATAAGTGTTTGGTTTGTTGATTTGGTAAAAGGTAGTGAATGGGTTTAGAATGGTTTGGTATATTCCTTGGTTTATAAGGTAAAATAAAAGCAAGACAGAGATCCTATCTTGGTTAAGTTGAAAGAGGAAGTTCAGGATTAAAAAGTTAAAGTTTTCTCCTAAGGGAGAGATGGTGTACTTTGTTGTCAGGGCAAGTTATGTGTTCCGAATGTGTATTATTTTAGGAAGAAAGTGTTTGTAGATATTCATGGTTTATGGTATTCTATTCACCCAGGAGACACTAAGATGTACTGTAATTTATGGGAAGTCTATTTGTGGAATGATATGAAGAAGGATATTGGGAAATTTGTGGCTAAGTGTTCAAATTGTTAGCAGGTTATGGTTGAGCACCAAAGGCCTATTGTTATGCTTTAAGAATTTATCATCTCCACATGGAAGTGGGAAGTGATGAATATGGACATTGTTACAGGGTTACCTCATACGCATCGTCAGAATGATTCAATTTAGGTCATTATGGATAGAATGATCGAGTCAGCCTATTTTTTTCCAGTCTATACTTCATAATCAGCTAAGGATTATGCTAGACTCTACCACAGGGAGTTGGTAAAGTTGTATGGAGTCCCGTTGATAATCATTTTAGATATAGGTGCCCATGTTACCTCTTATTTTTGGAAGGCTTTTCAGAAAGGTCTTGGTACCAAAGTTCACCTCAATATGTTTTTTCACCCCAGATAGATGATCAGGAAAAGAGGACCATTAAGATATTAGGGGATATGTTATGGGCATGTGTTATTTATTTCAAGGATAGTGGGATGATCACTTTCCTTTGATTGAGTTTTCCTATAATAAAAACTATCACTTTCTTATTCAGATGGCTCCGTTTGAGGATCTTTATGTTAGGAGATATAGGTCTCCTATTGATTGGTGGTTGGAAAAGCTGCTCTGATAGGGCCAGACACAGTGTATGAAGTGATGGAGAAATTTTAGTTGATTTAAGAAAGGCCAAACACATACTAGAGTCGATAAAAATCTTATGCAGATGTGAGGGGGAGGGAGCTTAAGTTTGATATTGGTGACTTGGTGTATCTAAAAATTTTGCCCATGAAAAAGGTGAAAAGATTTTGTAAGAAAGGCAACCTTAGTCCCCGCTATGGTAGACCCTATAGAAATTTGAGCAATTTTAGAAAGGTATCCTATGAGTTTGATTTGCCATCAGAATTAGCATCAGTGCATCTAGTATTCCATGTCTCTTTGCTTAAGAAATGCATTACTGATCCCATGTAAGTCGTTCCTTTATAGAGTGTGGGTGTGGAAGATATCCTTTCCTATGAAGAAATCCTAATGTATATTCTTGACCGTCATATTCATAGGCTGAGGAATAAAGAAGTTGCTTTAGTTAAAGTTATGTGGAGAAATTGGTCGGTTGGGGGAGCTACTTGGAAAGAAGAAGCTGATATGCGAGCCAAGTACCCCTATCTTTTCTCTTCGAATCCAGATTCATCTTGAGGTAATGGTTTCCTTAATTAATTAATTATCTCATTTTCTATCTCAAATATACAACCATTCTCATGTCATATCATGAATTCATGAGTTCAGTTCAGTCCATGCAGCATGTTTAAAATCCATATATTTAGTCATGATTCAACTCATAAGTATTCAGTGCATGATCTCAATTTTCCTAGTACCCTATATCAGACAGTTTCATTCAGAGATGAATGATCCCAAAGGAGAGATATTGTAATACCCTAAATTTTCAAGTCCTAGATCCCTCAAAAGAGAGACCACTAAGTTAGCTCTATAATGCATCAAGTTTCATCTTAATCCGACATCTTGTCAAGAAGCTATGAAAGTTTTTCCCAAGTTATAGTCAACTGCAAGTGACTACGTCCCCACCCTACTACCCGTAAATAGTGGTTATGAGTCTTTTAGAGGGACTCGTAGTCACAATAGTATGTAACCAAGAATTCATCCCAGTATGTAACAAAGAATTCATCAAAGACTCAATGAAATCGTAGCCTGACCATTGAGTGACCCAATAATTTAGCCTCAGATTACGAATCTACCTAACAACTCATATTTAGACTTAACGATTTGTTAGGAGGGAAGTCGTAGGTATAATAGTGTATAATCAAAAGCCAAGCCTAAGACTACGACTCCACCTAATGATCCGTAGTCAGTTATAATGATTTGTTAGGGGGAAGTCGTAGTCAGACCAAAAAATAACCCAAAGACCTCATGATTCTAGGTTATGACTTAGATCATGACTCGTGATGCGTCATGAGGTGAGTTTGAATAACAGGAACAGGGTTTTCCTACACGATTTCTCAAGGACTTTTATGCCTTTTCCTATATTTTTAAAATCAAAACCCACGTCATTTAGGCTTACCAAAGGGTGGTCTAAAAGACCCAAAATCACCAATTCATAAATTAATCATACTCTCCATCCAGAGAAGTTACAAAAGGCGATTTTTCTCTTTTTGAAAGAAGCATTTAGGGTTCTTCAATTCAATTCAAATTCTAAGAAATTCATCCAAGCTTCTACATTTAGGTATGTGGGATATTCATTAATGGGCTCCTTTTACCCATTAAGTCCTTAAGTTTTCCAAATTCTCAAGTTTAATTCTCCTTTTGATTAGGGTTCCATGTAAACGCTTAAGTTTCTCAATTATTCAATTTAATTCTTAAATTCAATTAAGAATAGATGTTTTCTCATAAGTTTATGCATCTTTTAGTACTCCAAATCATGATATTTCCTTATGTTTGACAAAATTGTAAAATTCTTGAGTTGAATCATGCGATTTTCTCTATCATGTCTTTATTTTTATATTACCATATTTAATGCATATTTCAATGCAGGTGGGTTATAAGTACTCAATATCTAGATATTCATATATGCTTCAGATGTCAGGTTATTAGTCAAATATATCATGATGGTATCATAATATTTAGATTATTATCATAGTGAGCATCTATCAATATTAAATCATGACAAACCTTTATCAGTACCAGTGTTAGTTCAGCTAGGAGTAAGACTTAGCACCGAGTGAACCTAGGGATGAAGGCTTACCTAACAATTGACGGTTGAGACCTTTAGTAATGGTCCCGAAGTTCCATAAGTACTTTGCCAGTGTAGGTTATGGGAGGCCACCCGCCAGTTAAGGACTGACACTCTCTTAGGGGTTATCTTTCAACAGAGGGTTGACGCCCTAGTTCTTTACGAAATCAGTTTAGTGGATACGCACAACAAATGTTGGTACCCTTGGCAAGATACTGATATCCTTCCAACTGGGGTTATAGGTTGCAGCCCGATTAGCTCAGATTGGGGAATGTTGGTTAAATGTTAGCTCCCACAGTTTCAGTTCAGTATTCAGACTATATCAGTTTAGATCTTCATGACCATATGTCCATATATCAGTTATTCAGTTATTCGGATCATTTCAGTACATGTTTATGCTTGGTCTTACATGCGTTTTATATGTTCGTGCATTCATGCTTAGCACCTATATGTGTGCCAGTTAGTTTCTATATCGCATACTAATACATTCAAAGTACTGATCTCATTCTCTCTTTTGTGCTATGTTTTCTTATAACATAGGTTCGGATGCTCAGTTCCTGATCGCTCCTAGTTCATTCCTATACCACTCAACTGCAGCATTGGTGAGTCCTCATCAATCAAGGACTAGTTATATTATTACTTATTCATCCCAATATTTTATTTCATGCTATTTTAGTTAGTCAGGTTAGTTGGGGACCTGTCCCAACAACTCACCATGTTTAGAGGCTTTCAGACAGTCAGTCGGTTAGACATGTTTCACAATTGATGTATTTCAGATTCCATCAATATTGTTTAGATTTTTTAGATGCTTTTAAATGAATTTCACACTGTATTTTTTTACCTTCTTTCATATATTTACAGCTTGCTCCAGATCATAGGTAAGCTTGGGGTCACTTGTGACTCTAGGCACCATGTTATGACTTGGGCGAAGTCTAGGGTGATGACAGATGGGTTGCATCAGTATATTTATTTAATTCTTCATTTTGTAATATTATTTCATTAGAATCTCTTGTAGTTATTCCACCAAGTCTTGGGACTATCTTATTTTTTTAGTTTTTGATGTTATTTATTCTGCATTCTTCCTTATTTTCTCTTATTAGTCTGTTACTAGTAGTTTTGGACTATGTGGTTGGCTTTCCAACTGTTGGGTTATAGTAGGTGTCATCATGACCGGAGAAATTGGGTTTTGACAAATCAGAAAAATGTATAAAATAATGCAAATATTGGATGATTAGATTCACATTGAAGTGGTATGTTATTCCTTCTCATCGTCAAAGTGCATTAGAGCATCACCATCTATCATATGGGTTCATAAACTGTTACATAAAATGTTAAAAATAAAAAAATGAGATGACTAAAATAGGTATTATTCAGTAAGCTAGAAAGGTAACATCCAACTATTTTCAGGGAAATTCTATATATTTTATAAATGACAAGATAGATCATGCTTGCAAGGTTAGCCTGAGCACCAAAGTAGAATGTAGATCCAGTTTAATACATGTCGCTTAAAAATGGATATTAAAATGTTGAGTTGCTATGCTAACATCCAATAGGGTTTCAAAAGGCAGAAGTGTAGGCTTGCAAAAATAAGTGTAACAATCACATAAAACAAGGATGGAAGTGATAACAAAATTTGTGTTACTAACTTAAACAAGCAATAAAAACACTTAATGGTTAGACATAACAGGTGAAGGAGTAATAAGCCGATATTCATAGAAATATTATGAAAATTTTGTGTTATCACTAATTGATAGATATTGATAACTTAAGCTCTAAGTTTGGATACACCAATAAAGATGCAATTTCGCTGCATTTCTATATAGTATTGCAAAATGCAATAGCCAGCTTTCAACTAAAGGTAAGCTTGATTCACATATTACCTGACCATATATGTGTTGCTTATTTACATTATAAAAGATGACTCATGGAAAAATTTAAATGTTAGAAACTCTTCAACAAAATCTGCAATTTGAATAATTTAATTTATAGTTGTCTTTATCTAGTTACAATAAAAATGGTCTTGGTCCTCCGAATGACTACCTGAGGCTCAACTAATGACAAAGATGATCAAATAGCCTTATATAATATTTAGTTAACAATGTATTTTCTTTTTGTTTCTAGCCAAGATGCAGTTAAACTATCTTCAGTATTAGGTTCAAAATACTTTACTTCAAATAGGAGTAGCATATTTACACGTTTCTTTCTAAAAAAAAAGAAGATAAATACATCACGAATGGATACAACATCATGAACCTTTTAAATTGATTTGTTCTACCATCAACAAAATGTATTAGAAGAAACATATTTTACCTTATAGGTATTGAAGATATTAGTACTTTAAAATTAGATGTCTGTGATTCTAAAATAGATGTCATTACAAAGCTAGATACGAATCACAAATCAAATGATAAATTAGGGACAAGATTTGTATTGAATCAATATTTCATGGTATTTTAAACAGTAGAATTCAACTAAATTAGGCACTATCCAAATTCTCATCTCAGGTCATCTATTAGGATTTTTTAGCTGACACCAATTTTTTGTAATAGTAAAAGCATCAAAGTAGAAAAATGAGCCTAACGCCCAAGTGAACTCTAAGATAACTGAACCGACAGTTTCGGCAAGTCAAAACTGATGTGTAGCCACTTCTGAAAGGCTCAAACACCGAAAATGCACGTAAATTAAGGAAATAACCTAGAGGGTTATTACAATATCCACTACTAAAAGGACTTCATTTGCAAAAGTCAATGGATAGGAGGATCACGAAAATCGAAGGGATGAAGTATTGGGCCCATATGCTCCGTCAGATAACCTACATGATGAAATAATACTTTCAAGAGATTTTTCTATAAGTATCCCATTTTCAACCAACTTCATTACTTCACTTCTCAAACTACCAAAACTCAACCTCAAAAACCAACTGACCTCCAACTAAATCGAGGAAGGTTGATGCATACAATTCCCAACCACGACACATTGATACTACACTGTTACCAGCACAACCAAGAAAGAACCCATCCAAGCTAAAGGCGAACCAAGGTATGAATCATGCAACCAAATCCATTACCTAAATACAGCTTTCTTTTGGATTTCCAAACCTGCTACATTCTCAAAACCAAGAAGAAGGCCACCCAAGTCCTATATGCACAACACCATCACACTAACCTCAAAGAGTTAAAGTTGATCCATCCAAGTCCATAATAGTGAGAATAAGGATAATCCCATATGTTTCTATTTAGGAAAACAAATGGGAATGACCAATATCTGCAACCAACTGTCAATGCTACAACTAGTTTGAATGACCCTCAAAATTGATAGTCGAGAGTCTGAAGCATAACACTCACCATTGAATGATCCTCTCTAGGAGATCCCATCAACAATGGACAAAGACAAGTTGAATCCAACTCGATAATACTACTCTCGCTAAGAAGATCATCCAAAATCTGATAAAAATTTAAAATCAAGGTCGAGAGCAAAAGAAACCATCCTCAAGTACCAATGATCTACCATTAGAACATTAATAAACTACAACCAATCTGAACTGAAGAAAACCAAAAGGTAGTCAAGGAGTCAGCTTAGCTAGCCTATAAGCAAATGCTCAGTTGACACAAAATCTGAAAATATAGGCTACAACCAAACTACTCAATCCAAAACTATGACTTCAGCAATAAAGTCAGACTATTTAATCCCAACCATCAAACCCAATCCCATAGATAAGTAAGCATCTACGCTCAAAATCTATCGTAACCTCTAAATCGCAATTCTAAGGTATCAAATACAAAATTGAAGCCGACGAGTCTAAAAAAAGGTAAACACCCAACTCATCCTTACTATCTAAGATAAAAAAATATCTCCAATGGATCCTACCAAAGTCAAAATGAAGACATATCTACGAACCAAATCATAACAAAAGAAAACCATAGGCTGAAGGAAAAACAATCAACTATATATCTACTAGAGGGCACAAATCATCAAAGTACACCCAAGAACTTACCAAGGATAAAAATTGTACTTGTAAAACCCAAAACTCTAGAAACTCAAATAAATACAACTAGCAAAAAAATTGGTCAATCCAATACTCAATCTTAGCAATGAAAACTAAATTTTCCAACTTAAAAAGCAATCACAAGGAAAGATCACCTTCCTTAAATCCACTAAAATATATGATAGCTCAGTCTGAACAACCAACTCATAGCTGGGGAACTCTCTAGACCAATGACCAATCTTGCCACAACCATAACAAGTTATTGGAATACTCTGAGTTGTATCACCCACTAATCCAGAATAACCATCCCACGGCCTAAAGATCCATACAGGTACTCTGCTAAGTCTAATGGAAAATTTGCCAACTATGACTTTCACGGCTAATCTGAGAGCCACCTGCGAAGTCTTATTACATGCTCTCTTAGTGGCCCTCTCATGATGAAAAACCACAGGGAAAAAATATTTAGATACTATCAAATACTCAAACACCAAATGGAGTGGCAATGCTAACCCCTAAATAAATATACATACTATCTCATTCTTGAAGGTATATCATAGGAGTGTGTCTGGCCCACTCAAGAAACACAATCTCATACTCTAAACTAACAAGGAACCCTATTGAACAACAATAAACCCATCTCTAATTTGAGAACTTCTCGATGAACCAGACATCATCTCTGGCAGTGAGGTAATCGTAAAAAGTCTCAAAATCCCCAACGCTGAATATTAAAAGGTAAAAGCAATCATAAACTCTATCAGAGCCTAGGATGGATGTAAATCCTTTGGTTGAGATTGGTGACCACTAATATCCCTCTCTAACTCCTTAGTCTGACACTGTGTTAAAATATTAGGAACACGAGCCAAAGTGCCATCTAAATCTATTGACAACCTTATATCCTCCATCTATGATAGAATAATGTCAAGAATATGCTAGAGGTTTATAGAAATACATACACACGATAAGGTGTCAATGATATAATTTCCTATGAATGTCTTGCATCCTCTCAAAGATAGGATATAGACGTCTTCACACAAATCTACAGGACTCTATTAGACGTTTAGTTATTTTACTAGTACACCGGTAAAACTAGGTGTTGATACAAATTTTTCATGACCTAATTTCATAGGTCATAATGGGATTTACTATAACCCACCAGTAGGTAAGGCAACCCGTAGTTCAAAACTGTTAGTAACAGACTACTAAGAGAAATAAAAGAAAAATATGAAATAAATATGTCCCTATGGTTTGTGGGCTTACCAAAGTGTTTCCTGATGATCTTCCTGGTGTCCCTCCTGATAGGGAAATTTATTTTGGGATCAATCTTCTTCTGGACACTCATCCTATCTCTATCCCTCCTTATAGAATTGCTTCAGCTGAGTTTAAAGAACTTAAGGAGCAGTTCAAAGATCTTTTTTATAAGGGTTTTATTTGACCTAATGTTTCATCATAGGGTGCTTCGGTATTCTTCATACGTAAGAAGGATGGATCCTTTTTAGATGTGTATAGATTACCGCTAATTAAATAAGGTGACAGTGAAGAATAAGTATTCTCTTCCTAAGAGTGGTGACCTATTTGAACAGCTTCAGGGTGCTAATTACTTCTGTAATATTAACCTTTGGTCAGGTTATCATTAGTTGAAGATTAAGAAGGTAGATATCCCTAAGACTGCTTTCTAAACTCGTATGGTCATTTTGAGCTTTTGTGATGTCCTTTGGCTTGACTAATGCATTAGCAGCATTCATGGATCTTATGAATTGGGTATTTCATCAGCTTTTAGACTTATTCATCATTTTTTTTATTTATGACATCTTAGTTTATTCTAAGAGCTTAGCGGATCATGTCGATCACCTCTGTATAGTGTTATAAACCCGTAAAGATAAGTGATTATATGCAAAGTTCTTAAAGTGTGAGTTCCATTTGAATATTGTTACTTTTCTGGGTGATGTTGTTTCTAGTAAGAGGATCATGGTGGATGCATAAAAAGTTACTATGGTTAACAAGTAGCCTAGACCTACGACTCCAACTAATATTCAGAGCTTCTTGGGTTTAGCTGGATATTATAGGAGTTTTGTGGAAAGCTTCTCATTTATTTCTGCTCCATTGAATAAGTTGACTCAGTAAAAAGTGAAGTTCTTATAGTTTGATACTTGTGAGGGTAGTTTTTAGAAGTTGAAGAATAAGTTGACTTCTGCTCTTATTTTTACCCTACCCAGGGTACTGATGGTTTTGTTGTTTATTATGATGTATCTCATGTGGGACTGAGTTGTGTGTTGATGCAGCGGGGCATAGTTGTGGAAAATGCTTTGGGGTAGTTAAAGGTACATAAGAAGAACTATCCGACTCATGATTTGGAGTTGTTGATTATGGTATTTGCATTGAAGATTCACTTCCACTACCTATATTGAGTTCATGTTGACATATTTTTAGATTATAAGATCTTGTAGTACGTGATTACCCAGACAGAGTTGAATCTCAGGAAAATGAGATGGCTTGAGTTGCTCAAGGACTATGATATGAGTCTAATTACCATTCAGGTAAAGGTAATGTGGTTTCTAAAGGTCTTAGCAGGTTTTCCATAGGATATTTATCCCATGTGGATAAAGAGACCAAGGATTAGTGAAGGACATTCCCTGGTTAGCTAATCTTAGAGTTCATCTTTTAGACTATGGAGATGGTGGTGTGATTGTTCAAGAGGTGAAAAAGTCCTCTCTGGGTACTGAGGTGAAAGAGAAATATGTTTTGTATCCTATCTTGATGTACATCAAGGATGATGTTGATCAGTAAAAAGTGATAGCCTTTGAGATTGGTGGTGATGGTATCTTGAGGTATCAAGGTAGGTTGTATGTTCCTGATATTGATAGGCTAAGAGAAAGGATCTTGGCTAAGGCTCATGAGTTGAGGTACACTATTCATCCAGGTTCAACAAAGATGTATAACAATTTGAAAGAGATCTATTGGTGGAATAACATAAAGAGGGATGTGGCTCATTTTGTAGCTAAGTGTAAGGTATATCAGCAAGTAAAGGTGGAACATCTGAGGCCCAGTGGGTTATTTCAAGATATTGAGTTTCCTGTATTAAAGTGGGAGGTGATTAATATGGATTTCATTACCGGTATTCTGCAGTCTCACAGTCAACTTGATTTAATTTGGGTCATCATCGATAGAATGACTAAGTCTGATCATTTATTGCCAGTGAAGACTACTAATTAGACAGAGGATTATGCTATGCTTTTCCTTCAGCAAATTATCAAGTTGCATGGTGCTCAAATTCCTATCATATATGATCGAGGTACTCAGTTCTCATCATATTTTTGGTTATTCTTTTCAAAGAGGGTTGGGAACTAAGGTGAACACTATAACTTTCCACCCTTAAGTGGATGGACAAGCGGAGAGGATGATTCAAACTTTGGAAAATATGCTAAGGTCATGTTTGATCAACTTTGGTGATAGTTGGGTTGATTATTTGCCTTTCATAGAGTTTGCTTATAATAATTTTTTACATTCTAGTATTAGGATGGCTCCTTTCGAGGCCCTTTATTGTAGGAGTTGTAGGTCTCCTATTGGTTGGTTTAAGGTTGGTGATAATAGGTTATTCAGTCCTAACCTGGTTCACCAAGCCATTTAAAAGGTGAAGGTAATTTGGGATAGACTTAAAGCCACCCAAAGTCACCAAAAGTCCTATATGGATGTGTGGAGTTTTATTTAGATGATTTGGTGTTCTTGAAGGTATCTCCCATTAAGGGAGTGATGCAGTTTGAAAATAAAGAAAACCTCAGTCCCCGGTAGATTAGTCCCTTTCATATTTTGAGGCGAGTGGGCCATATGGACTATGAGTTGGAGTTTCCTTCTAGATTAGGCTCTATCCATCTGGTCTTCTGTGTTTCAATATTGAGAAAGTGTATGGATGATCTTTCCTTGGTTTTTCCTTTGGAGAGTGTTGGTGCTTCAGATTTCTTGTCCTATGAAGAAGTCCTAGTGGAAATTTTAGATAGTCAAGTCCATCGCTTGAGGACTAATGATGTGGATTTGATGAAGGCTCTATGTAGGAACCATAAAGTCAAGGAAGCTACTTGGGAAGCCGAAGAGGAAAAAAAGCCCAACTATCCATTCTAGTTTCCCGCTTCAGATAATGGTGTTTGAGGTATATGTTAATTTTAACGTCTTTTTGTTCTAACTTTGTTAAAGGAAATTGTGATTTCCTTGACAACTTTGTTTTCAATCCTTGTTAAAGGTAAGTGTGGTTGTACTCTTTGTTAAATTATGCTAATGGAATCCTTGACTCATCATTCGAGGATGAATTATCCTAAGGAGAGAGAATAAAACACCCCTGATTTCGATCCTTGTAAATATCATGACCTATGGGCTTACTTCCCAGATTATGACTCTCCCTATGAGTAGTATGGTATCACTATGGGTCATAGGACCCTAATTATATCCTGATTAATATAGATTGTCCAAGTTTATATTATGATTACGATTTTCTCCTAACAAGTCGTAAAGACTATATACGAGTTGTATAGTCCCATCGTAGCCAAACCAGTGTGTGCCCCAAGTGTTTTTATCCTAGATATGACTTGAATACTACGAGTCGTAGGGTCACCTGATGAGTCGTATGGTATGAATTGTAGGGTCACCAGAGAAGGGTCCTTTAGATACTTTCTTGATTACTACTCATGGTGACGAGTTGTAATGAGTCCCTACAAGTCGTATGGTGACCCGTAGTCACTGGCGATAATTTTTGAGTGTTTCATTAAGGGAACTTTGGACATTTACCCTCTTCCCCAATTGTTACCTATGACTTAAAACCCCTTTATAGTGTCATTATCACTCCAAATATAAATCAAAATAACTTCTCAGACTCTCTCAAATCTCTAATGTCAAGAACACTTAAGGTTTCAAAGAAGTTGGTCACCTAAGGCTCTCAAGGGTGATTTCTCTCCACAGTTGTGATACTTTCAGGCATATTACTCTTACCCAAATCCTATTTTGTGAAAAGCATGTGTTTTAAATGGTTTAATTGTATGGATTTGAATGTGGGTTTTGACATAGGTTGAGGGTTTTGGAATGGTTGATCCTTGAATTATTTTCTAATGGTTTTTATGAGTTGTTTATTCATTGAATTAAATTTTTTATAAACTAATGGGGTGCATGGTATGGGAACTGAAATGGGGGTCGAGGTAATCCCCCAAAGTAATATTATGAACTTGGAATTTGATTTGAATAATTGAGTTTCCTCAACCAATTTATGAAATTGAATTTGAAATATAGATTTGTCACATAGTTTGACTTACTTACCCACTCTATTGCATTGCATAAATGGCTAAAAAGTTAAATATGGATTTTGAAGGTCTTGTTAGATATGCCTTAATTTATGAACAAAGGGTATCGAGATATTCCCCTAATTTAATTTGATAAATTAAAGGAGGTCGAGTCATTCCTCCAACTTGATTTAATAAACAAAGTTGGTCAAGATATTCCCCTAAGTTAATGAAATTATAATGGCATAATTATGCACTTGCAAGCTAAATGGTATGATGATACCTATGGTGTGCCTTAATTTAAAATTCCTTAGTTAATGAATGGGTTATGTGAAACTTGTTTTATTTGGGCTTAATGGGAGTTATGTAGCTAAGTTGTGAAGGTGTGGGTCACAAATGAATTATATTGGAAACTCATGTTTGCCAACATAAGGGTTGGTCTTGATGACCAAGTGCATAGTCACACTATTGATATATTTTATATCTAGGATTGACGTGGGGTCAGAGCATTCCTTAGTTTTCCTTGATGCCTTCGATTCATGTGGAAAACACACACTGGGTCCCTTTCATCAGAGAGAGCTAAACCTATATAGACTGTGGGTGTTGGTTTGTAAAGATTGAGCTATATATTCCAGGATAATATTTTACTATTATGCTAAATCCTGTTCCCTACCCCAGCATCCATTATATATATGTATGCATATATGTGAACATGTACTGTGAGTTTGAAATTAAACTTTTGACTGACATTATTTTACCCTTGTCTTGAGTTACATGCTAGTGGTCAACTGAATAACTGTATCCAGACATTGTATCCCCACGTGATATAGGGTCCGAACACAAGTCTTCTTTTCCTATACAGTGTTAGGGGCTCGGCTCGATTCGTCGGTCATTTGCGGTGAAGTGGTGAGCTTCCTTTCTCCGGAAGACATAATCATTCCATCAATTTTTATTTCTATTAATTAGAAGTGAATACTTCATATTTACATTGTCATTGTCATTTCTATTTTTATTGTTGTTATCAGGGTAGGGGGGCATGTCCTGACTTGGCTTATTTTTGGATTAGTAGAGGCTTCATGGATATTTCTGTAGATTGGGTATTGATATTGACTCTCTTAGATGTCTTTAATCTTATTTCTTTCTTACTATCTTTTTATATGTTTAGAATTCAGCTGTTGTCAGGCGTTTTATGTTTTGTTTGCATAGGTTAAGAGGGTGGTCTCCAGTCCTCGGTGGACTTGAGATAGCTATCACGATCAGTCCTTGATTCGGGTCGCGACAAATCACTCACCCAGAGTTCAACTAATATTGTATCACGACCTTAAGCCTAATAATAGATAGCCAGCACAACCATAATACTATAGTTTGGGAAACTATAATAATCCACCTTGACAAGTAGTAAACCTTACACTAAAGGGTCATTGAACTCAACTATTCTAAGCTGCTAGTAACCTAGGATAATAGGATCCTATAAGAATAACAATTATTTCATCTTAAGGGTTAATTCACCCATCTATCCCCTGAACTCATAATATAGGCTAGGTCATGGTGTTCTACCTATAATCATATCCTAACATTCTTACCTAATATGCAATATATGTAATACACTATCTCGTCAAGAAGAGTAGACAGAAGCCTACCTCGATGGCGAACTGCAAATTTGTGAAATGCCTACAAATTATTTGTCTTTGCTCTACGATCTCAAAATGTTGCTACACTATAAAAATAGTAACATACACATCGTTAGGAGTAAAAATAAGCCCATATTTCTATATAAAATATTGGGTCAGAATTCAGGTCAAGAACAGGATCGTGGGGCCCATAAATAAAATTCAAAATTGAATCCGCCACGAGGTCCCTCGAATAACACGGAATGTATGCTCAAAATTTGAGAATAAATGGTGCATTAATCGGGGCCTAAATCCACCTTTAAGGTTTAGATATTTAATGACCTAATATCTAAGAATTTACCACGAAATACGGTGGAAATTGATGAAAAAATTAATGAAAAATAACCCAAGCGTATTAGGATAGCTTACCTTATATTCAATGGATGATTCTCCACTTTTTCCTCTCTTCAAGCTCTAAAAATAGTGTAGAAATGGTGAAGAAAATAATGGAAAATTAGGTGAATAAAAGGGATTTAATATCCACCAGGTGTTACTAAAGCGGCTACTTGTCCACTTAAGTGTACAAGTCCACTAAATCCATCCTGCAGAGGGTCGTGGGTAATGCTAAAGCGTTCGTCTGGCACTAAATCCATGCCCGCTTAACCGACACCTTTATCGTTAAAGCGGTCCTTAGCAAAATAGACCAGGCTGCTAAAGCGGCTCATGAGAGCTAAAGTGCTTTCCACTAAAGAGGCTCCATGACCGCTAAAGTGGTCATACCAGATATCAAGCACCAGATTTTGCTAAGTCTAAAAACAAACTTTGACCGAGTACTCAAGATTTGTTTAAAACCCTATGCGCAAAAACAAACTATGCTATCATATCAAAATTGGCATTCCAGATTCAATGGAACTATCAAAACTTTCATCCAGGTCTTTTCGACTAAATGTGGAGTCTACACCTATAGTTTTATTTTTCATATAATCCACCCAATAGCCTCGAACGAGACTAAAAGGATCGGGACCTAAATCAAGGGTCCCCTTAGCCTAAAATCAACATTTCAAAGTTGATGGCGCTGTTAAAATTTTCATCCGAGGTCATATACTAGGATTTTTGGTCCAAGATGATTTTCTTAACAGCGAAAGCTCCAAATTAAAAAAAATAAGCCTAAAACCCAAATAAAATATCCGATAACAAAACCGACAGTTTTAGCAAGACAAAAAGGAATTAATAGTGTGGAAACTCTTGAAACATCAGAAATAGGTTTAAATCAAGGAAATGATCTAGAGGGTCATTACAATAAAGTTCATATGTAAATGTGTTTCCAATTTGAAAATACTTCCTTACACATATATACATAGGATGAATTCCTTCCCATAAATTTCGGAATCCGAAAAGAACCCAAAAGGCGAGGAATAAAAATTGAAGATGAAGGAAAAATTAATGTGAATTGGGCAAAAATTAACCTGTTGTGAAGATGAAGATAACCATAATAGTTCAGTGAACTAAGAGTGTGGCACTTGATATTTTTAGCACAAGAGACAGATGAATGTTTCTAGAATGACCAGAAGATTTTTTAGATCAAGCAAAATAATTATTCTGACCTTGATCAAAATATTATATAATGTAATATATAATCAATAATAATAGAGAAATAGAAACTAGTCTATCATATGTTTTGGCATCATATTTAGACTTCCCAAGTACTCCAAAACAAAATTTGACTTATAAGCATCATGTGATCATAGCTTAAACTATTTTTAACCCCAAAAATGTCTTCACGAAAAAGCATCAATATTTGTGGATTGTGGTCCATTATTCCCATGTCTTTCTTTTATATAAATATTTTCCAAGTCCTAGTTTCTACTCCACTATACACCTCCTCATCAAAGGTCATGTTTCCAACTCTTAAAATAATTCTAATAACAATAATATATTCATCACTACATTCTAATAATTAGGGTTTGAGGTTTCTATTTTATTTTGTGATGTAAAAAAGATATTTTTGATAGACAGTAATTTTCATATTTAAGGAAATCATTTTCAAAAAAATATTTTGAAAAAAATATAAAAGTAAAAGCGACGAAAATATTAAAGTTTTCTTTTCGATTAAAAAGGGAAATATTCATTACTACTAATAATACTGCATCATACAAGTGTGCTAGCATTGCTAACAGGAGAATTGAATCTCTTGGCCTACCATTACTATTACAAAATACATGTACTATGGGCATACATTCCCTACAAAAGAAGTCTCTTCCTTGAGTATTCTAAGCATACTAAGAACAAACAAAGGTGGAACTGTCTATTCATTCAAAAATGACTTATTTTTCTTCTTTCACCCCTCCTTATCCAGTAAATACGCAGGTCCATTTAGCTTTTTCCTTCATGGAGAACCGGCGGGCTCCCCAACTTCTTCAAGAGCTACTTGCATAACAAGAGTATGTTAGTGTCCATGTCTTGTTCTATGTTCTTAGTGTTTGTTAGAGTATGTTCCCTACCAATTTTAATATTCTACTCTTTTGGTTGCCTATCTGTGGAACAGGTAAGCTAATGTGGTTCACATAAGAAAAACTTGAACATAGTATTTTAACATGGAAAACACCCGGCTCAAGAAAGGTGTATAAAAACCATGACCTGTACCTCTACAGGATTTAACCCCAACTTCACTACAACTCTTGAACCTCAACAATCATCAAATTACAAGACTTTTTGTAAACTAGGAATTAAAACTTCTAACTCCTACTTCTACAAAACACTAATCTTCCCAAGATAAGTATTCCCAAGTCTTTAAGTTCCCCAACTTGAAGACGTTAATCCTAACTCAGTTTATACTTCACTAAGACTAGAGATTACAACTCAATATGACTCAATGACCAACCTATTACACAAAGTCTATGACTCTAAGTAAAGGACCAGGTTGCTCCACTAGCTCCTTCAAGTTGTAGAACTGATTTTCTAATTGTTGACTATCTTTTCAGTGCATAAGTGAAACACTTGAATGTCATTTTTTGTATTTAAGTCAACTCCTGATGGATTCCTGTAGTTGATGTACTCTTCTATCTTTAATAGGACTCCTAGGTAGTTTCACCCCCTCTTTGTTGTTGTCTCTCTCTCCTTGATTAAATATGACTCTTCTCTTCTATCTCTTAGCCTTGTAGGACTCCTTGATCAACTCAAATTTTAGATACTTATCCTCTCCTTTGAATCTACTCAGCTGATGTGATAAGTGTTGAGAGCATGTTACTTATCCACTCCTATTTTTATGCAATGTCATCTTATTAGTAGTCTTTCCTATGATGCTTCTTTCTCCACTTGTGTGGAACAGTTTGCACAACATGTTTCATTCATATGTCCATCATCAAAACCTCACATTCCCTAACAAATTCCCCATTTTTTATGATGACAAACATAGCAGCACAGTATCCATCCTGACATACTCAATAAAGGATTTAAAATAAAAGATCACAGAATAAAATAAGTTAGTCATTGAGTTATAAGCATTATATAGTCTATTCTTCCCCTTTTGACATCATCAAAAAGCTAATTCATCAAGTGAAAATAGTTTAATAATTCATGGCCAATGGGACTATCACTAAAATAATCAAAACTCAGAGCAAGAGAACAACTATACATTTAATAAAATAGAAGCAGATCATATAAAGCAAGAAGGTCCATTTCATTCACAAAATAGGATACAATTATTATTACCCAGAACCAGCAAAAAGAGAAACAACAAGGACCAAAAAAATAGGGAAACTATTTTTAAAGCACTAAGAGGGGGATTAAGTAGATGAGGAAGAGAGGGATAAGGGAGGTCAGCTTCCTAATAACATCAGTATTCTCAACTCTTTCGTTTTCCAAAGTGGCTATGAGGGAAGCAATTTAAGCTTGAAGGACCCTTTTTTCATCCTTATGAGCAGCCTGAGCAACCTCCACCTCAGCCTATTTTTCAACAAATGCATTCATTAATATTTGCACTAGATTGTCAGCACTCCTCATAGAAGCAGGTAACATGGTATGGTTCTGTAATACCCCGGGAAATATTTTGTTGAAATTTTGTGCGTAAATGTGTTGGGTTCTATCTTCTAGAATGAATTATAAATTTTTCGTACAGAATGTATTAGATTATGACCCACCATTGCATAGAGTATCGAAGAATCTTTCCAACGTTATGTGGATCATCCAAAATGGAAACCCGAGCGATGAGTTATGAACATTCCAATCGAACCATGAATAGTAGTGAACAGTAAAACATGCAGGAAAAAAAGTACTGAGGCCTGACATATTTTTTCTCCAAATTTAAATGATCATAAATCCTTGTAAATAATGATCTGGGTGATCTACTATATATCACCGGAAATCTTTGAGAGTTCTCTTTCCGATGAAATTAGTTTCATTCAATTTTTCTATCGGAGAAAAAAGTTATAGTCGATCTACTTCAGCCTATCAAAATTGAATTTTTGGGTCAAATTTAAACGATCATAACTCCTCCTAAACAATGATCTACATGAGATGATATATATCAACGGAAATATATGAGAGTTCTTTTTCTAATGAAATTGGTTTCATCTAATTTGGATATCGGAGTAAAACGTTATGGTTGATCTACTTCAGACTATCAAAACAGTCCACCAAAGGATAGATGAGAGAATTATTTGATTTTTAGGGGCGTTTTGGTCATTCTCCCTCACCCAAAATCCGTCCAAACCCTATATTAAAGCCTATTAGAAGCATTATATATTATATTTCATCAAATTCTCACAAAAATAAAACCCTAAGATCCTACATCCAACTTCAAGAACCTCCAAAGTTCACCATTAATTCTGAAAATTTATTCAAGATTCCAAGTTCCTAGTTCAAGAACTCCAAGAACCATCATTCAAAGGCACGATTAACATCTCAAAAATGAGTATCGATCTAAAGTTCATCATTCAAGGTATGTGGGGGTTTTCAACAAGAACTCTCTTTCATTCTTGTGCCCAAAATTAATTTTCTTTACAAAGGCATGATTTTTAATTGATTTTTATGAATTTGAAGTATGAACCCATATCTTATGATGATTATTATGAAATCTTGATGTTTATGATTTTGAAAGATGAATTTACATGTGTGGTGATATAAAGCATGAATCTTGAACGATATTTATCATGATTTTGACATTTGGGTCGCGAACCCCATTTGAAATTGTGTTTTTGAGAAAATGTGTGTTATAAGAATGTTGATGTTGAATATTTGAGATGTTTTGAATGATTTGACCTTTTGGTCGTGAATTAGTTATTTTGAACTCGATTGTGAAAGAAATCCACGTTTTTATTGATTATGATAAAGAGGTAGCAAATTGGCTCCCGATGAAAATTATTAAAGTGTTTATTGTGGATTTTCTTTAATGTGAGCCTGAGGCTGATTTAAATTTTTGAGCTAAGTCCGGGAGTAATCTTTAGCACCGAGTGAGAGGTATAAAGTGACCTTACATCCCTAGAACTACGTGCCCCCGTAGGATGTGAGCCTGAGGCTGATTTATATAGTGATCACTAGTGTTTTTGAATTGATACTGGAAGTCCTACTTCGATGGCAACGATAGGACGGCTCTCCCCGACGTGGGTTGTACGTTGGACTCTATGTAGCTCACATGGTTTTTGTCGGTTATAGGATCTCCCAATGTGTGTGTGTGTACTCTTTTATCTGAGATGAAAACATATTTGCTTAAAAGGCTGAGTTTGAGAAAGTCATTATTCTTAAAAGATTTAAGGAATATATTCTAATGAGAATTGACATAGGATTTGATTGTTTTGATGATTTGACATTGAGACAAAAGTTAATTGAGAATGTATTGTAATGACTCACTTGTTTTACTTTACATGTATTATTCATTCATGATTTTGATGATTTAATTCGAGCTAAGTGAGTCATCTATATCAGCATGCATAATTTTATAAACTGTGATGATATTAAGATATTATTTTATATATGCATTGCACCCCCATATGCTCGGTATCTTTCCATGGTACTAACCCACATATTCGTATGTGGGCTACATTTTCTCAGAATGTAGGTACAAGGTATAGTTGCACCTTCGGATCCAGTCAGTTTGTGGTATCCAGTCCGTAGGTGATGAGTCATTTTGATTCAAGGGCTTGGGTTAGTTATGCAGAGTTATAGTGTTGTATTTTTGTTATTCAGTCGTATTGAGTTGGGGTAGTCAGGAGTCATGACCCGGCTACCTATTGTCAGTACTAGTAGAGGCTTCATAGACAGTTAGTAGAAGTTGATGTATTTTTTTTCAATTGTGGTTGTAAAGGCAAAATTGTAATCCTGTAAAATTCCATTTTTGTATCGATCAAATTCAGAAAAGAGTTAATTTCTGCTGATTTGTATGGATTTGTATTTTTATTCAGCTGCTTATGAGTTATGACAGTAGAAGGGTTAGCTTGGGGTTAGTTGTGACCCTAAGCACCGTGTGACATCTCAGGACTCGATTTTGGGGCGTTACAAACTTAGTATCCGAGTACAGAGTTCAAGTGTCCTAAGGTGTCTATGAAGTCGTATCTAGTAGATTCTTGCGGAATGGTACGGAGATGTGTGTACTTTTCTTTGAGAGGCTACAGGGCATTTAGGAAATGTTTCCCTTCTTTTAAGTCTAAGATCGTGCTATAAAAAGGTTCTCCAAGAAGCTTATATAGATTCTTATCTTACTCTATTCTGGCAAACTCTGCCTCATTTTCAAGGTATCAGAAATAGTTAATCTTAATTCTCCGTAGATAGTTATGGGATTGTAAGAGAGCTAGAAAGTATCCTGTCAGTGCTTTTTGAGTTCCAAAGATTGAAGTACTTTATTCATGTTCATAAAAGTCGTGAACTAAGCCTAGGTTAGATGTGCTTTCAGATTCCTCCTCAGAATCGAAAATGTTAATCTATACTTCTCCCTCTATGTATTAATTTTGAGATAACATGATTCGCAAGCTCCAGTTCTTCCCCAGGTAATACTTCTATATTTTCTAGAAGAAATTTCAAAAGTTACATAAAGGGCTTGAGAGGAGCTCTCTAGTGTGTTAAGTTCCTTAAGTTGAAAGTTATGCCCTTATTCTTATGAGTTATTTAATTAAGACAGAGTAAGGTGTATTCTTAGATCGTTGAATGTTGTGTGTCAAGTTTTTATCTCTTGTATTATGTAATCTTGTTATCATTATGTTTGTGAAAAATCAAAGTCTAGTGAAGCCGCATGAGGCCTATTTCGAAACACTAGCAACTTATAGTTCATCTTGTTCCTTGTGCTGGCTGAAAATTTGGGATGTGGAGGTGTAGTAGTAAGAAGGATGGTAAGTGTGATTTATTAAGCATAAGTATAGCGAAATCCCTTTTTGCATGCAATTGGGTTAATAGGAAGTGATATAGTTTGTTCGAGGTATGAAATGGGTGTTGACGGTATTTGTATGACAGAGAGTATAGGTTAGTGATGGAAGTACTCGGTGGGTAAGTGTTGTTAATCTAGGCGTTCTCCAGATTGCAAGAGGAATTTAAGTTAAGACGTAGAGAGCTATGAACTATGTTAAGTTATGTATGAATGATAGATAGTAGTGACGGGTGAAAGAAGGATGTGTTAATGGATTGTGAATAAGATAGGCTATATGATTAGGACCAATTATTATAGTTATGAAGTTTAAGTGGGCTAGTGTTCATGGATGTGTTGTTTTAAAATCTTCACGTGGGAGTTATGCATGAGATAGAGTTGTAAATTATGTGAAGTGTGAGACCTTAAGTTTCAATGATTGGTGATCATGAAGCCGAATGTGACGGTTTCCGGATTAATGGTATTAGTTGCCGGAAGTGACCTAATAGGCTTGAACAGTGTACACAAGATTTTAAGTGTAGTTGACTTGTAATTAAGTTTAATATTATATTATGATGAGAAAGTTCACCCAAGATATTATGGGACTGATTTAATTTCTAAGATTAGTGTATGTGGTGTAGTGAGTCGTGCCATGGGATTGTTAGATGGATAAATACTAGTTAGACGATGGATGATGTTTTGATGGCTAAGTTAAGGCGAGGCGTATGATTGGAAATGTTGAGCCTCTTAAGTGTGATTTTGATTCTTATGGGTTAGAAACATAAGTTCATAGGCATGGTATTAGAGGGAGAAGAAAAAAGTAGCATGGTCTATCAAAAGGTTAGAAAGTATTCAAGTTGAGCTAATAGAAATAAGAGTTGAAGCACTAGATGGTGTACATTCCGGCGATAGAGATGTTCGTGAAGATTCAAAATTAGTAAGCATTTGAGAATTTGAGTGGTGGCTTAATGCTAAGGGGGAGATGATAGAACAAGTAGTCAAGTCAAGCTTTTACATTTTAGTAGAAGTACCAGTAAGTTGTAAAATTGTCGTGAGAAAGATCGGTGCTTGACCCAATGTTATTTCAGTATTTTTAATTGTCCCAAAACCTACTCATGCTTTACATTTCAGTTCCATGATCTTAATTCATGTTCATACACGTGATGGAGAATTACATACTCTTTTAGTTTCCAAAAATGAAAAATTCCAGTTCTTCTAGCAGTTGGAATCACATTCCATAAGTTATGAGCTCTAAATTCAGGGCATGCCGCCCATGACTCATATACTCAAGTTTTACAGTATGTTCGGTTCCAGTACTCAGGCAATACTCTTATTGATCAGTGAGATTTAGTTTTCGTTATGGGTGTCTTCAGTTTTGATACCTTAATGAACCCATTGTATTTGATATTTTATTCCTAAGGCCTCAATAGAGAGAGTCAAGTTATTTACATTATCCCTTCATGTTTTAGGTCTTCATATTTTAAGATTTTGTGACCTTTTCCTTAAGTCAAGCTAATGGTGTTGAGAAGTTGTCTAGAAGGGAGAGAAGATACTTCCTTATCTATAATAGAAGGTGGTGTGCTCACGGTGGTGAAGTGAAGTTAGATTGAGGCTAAGTCCTTGATACATGTCGTGGTTAGTTGAAGTTTTAAATGTTTATTTGGAAAGATTGTTGTGCATTGGTTTTATGCACTTCTATGAGGTTGTAGGAATAGTAATACAAAGTTTTTGTGTATAGTTCAATTGGTTAAGAAAAAGTTATGTGTGCCGTTTAAAGAATTGACCAGTATGTGTGAATGATGTAGTTGATGGAATCTTAGAGAAAGTGAGGAAGATGCTTTATGAGTGTTCGTTTAGAGGTGCATGTGTGAAGTGTGTATGTGGTTATGAGTATAGGCTTGAATGTTATGGTTGTATATCTAAAAAAATGCACCGCAAGTTAACGGATCCCTAGTATAAGATTGTATGTGGTTGTTGGAGTAGCAATAAGAGTTATGTTTGAAGTGAGGATTTGTGAGGCTCAATGTGTATTGAGGTTCATGATATAGATTAATATTATAGTGTTATGTGGCGTATCTCATGAGTACTTGGAGTTATGCTTGAACATAGTCGAGGGAGTAGTTGGAAAGTGTTGCTAAGTTTGAAAGCAAGGAGTTACGTTTCCCAAGACCTAGAAATTCCTATCTTAATTTATGACATATGGGTCCTTGTTCCCATATGATAGGATTGTATCAAATTATGGTTCATTTTCTCCCCGAACAATGTCATTTGAATCTTTTGGAGGGAATGTTGAGGGATGTTTCATTTGGGCACAAGTGGTCCTTCTTTTGAGGAGATCCCCTTCGAAACCTTTGATTCTCAGTCTCTGAATAAACCAAAGATATTGATTCCTTAAAATCAGTCTCCTTTGTTTAAGATCCAACTATGTGACCAATCTCATTATCAATCGCATGTTCTATGAAGTATTCGAAAGTTTGGAGTGAAGTAAGTGGATTGACTTCATTATCCCAGCCTTTTGTCCTCATTTCCATGGTATTCTGTACTCATTCATCGACATTCAAGGAAGAATGTTTCCAAGGGGGAGATGATGTAATACCCCGGGAAATTTTTCGTTAAAATTTTGTGCGTAAAAATGTTGAGTTCTATCTTCTAGAATGAATTATAAATTTTTCATGCGGAATGTCTTAGATTATGACCCACCATTATGTAGAGTATCGAATAAGATTTCCAATGATATGTGGATCATCCTAAACAGACACCCACGCGACGAGTTATGAACATTCCGATCGAATCGTGAATAGTAGTAAACAGTAAAACGTGCAGGAAAAAAAGTACTGAGGCCTGGCGTATTTTTGCTCCAAATTTAAACAATCATAACTCCTTGTACATAATGATCTAGGTGATCTACTATATATCAACGGAAGTCTCTGCGAGGCCTCTTTCCGATGAAATTGGTTTCATCCAATTTTTCTATCGGAGCAAAAAGTTATGGTCGATCTACTTCAGCCTATCAAAAGTGAATTTTTTGGTCAACTTCAAACAATCATAACTCTTCGTACACAATGATCTGTGTGAGATACTATATATCAACGGAAATATATGAGAGTCCTCTTTCTAATGAAATTGGTTTCATCCAATTTGGATATCGGAGTAAAACGTTATGGTTGATCTACTTCAAACTATCAAAATAGTCCACCAAAGGACAGATGCGAGAATTATTTGATTTTTAGGGGCGTTTTGGTCATTTTCCCTCACCCAAAATCCATCCAAACCCTATATTAAATCCTATTAGAAGCATTATATGTTATATTTCATCAAATTCCCTCATAAAGAAAACCCTAAGCTTCTACATCCAACTTTAAGAACCTCCAGAGTTCACCATTAATTCTGCAAATTTATTCAAGATTCCAAGTTCCTAGTTCAAGAACTCTAAGAACCATCATTCAAAGGCACGATTAACATCTCAAAAATGAGTATCGATCTAAAGTTCATCATTCAAGGTATCTGGGGTTTTTCAACAAGAACTCTCTTTCATTCTTGTGCCCAAAATTAATTTTCTTTACAAAGGCATGATTTTTATTTGGATTTTATGAATTTAAAGCATAAACCCATATCTTATGATGATTATTATGAAATCTTGATGTTTATGATTTTGAAAGATGAATTTGCATGTGTGGTGATATAAAGCAAGAATCTTGAACGATATTTATCACAATTTTGATATTTGGGTCGCGAACCCCATTTGAAATTGTGTTTTTGAGAAAATGTGTATTATAAGCACGTTGATGTTGAATATTTGAGATGTTTTGAATGATTTGACCTTTTGGTCGTGAATGAGTTATTTTGAACTCGACTGTGAAAGAAATCTACGTTTTTATTGATTATGATAAAGGGGTAGCAAATTGGCTCCCGATGAAAATTGTTGAAGTGTTTATTGTGGATTTTCTTTAATATAAGCCTGAGGCTGATTTATATTTCTGAGCTAAGTCCGGGAGTAATCTTTAGCACCGAGTGGGAGGTATAAAGTGACCTTACTTCCCTAGAACCACATGCTCCCGTAGGATGTGAGCCTGAGGCTGATTTATATAGTGATCACTAGTGTTTTTGAATTAATACTGGAAGTCTTACTCCGATGGCAATGATAGGACGGCTCTCCCCAACGTGGGTTGTACGTTGGACTCCATGTAGCTCACATGGTTTATGTTGGTTATAGGATCTCCCAATGTGTGTGTGTGTACTTTTCTATCTGAGATGAAAACATATTTGCTTAAAAGGCTGAGTTTGAGAAAGTCATTATTCTTAAAAGATTTAAGGAATATATTCTAATGAGAATTGACATGAGATTTGATTGTTTTGATTATTTGAAATTGAGATGAAAGTGAATTGAGAACGTATTGTAATGACTCACTTGTTTTACTTTACATGTATTATTCATCCATGATTTTGATGATTTAATTTGAGCTAAGTGAGTCATCTATATCAGCATGCATAATTTTATAAACAATGATGATATTAAGATATTATTTTATATATACATTGCACCCCCATATGCTCGGTATCTTTCCATGGTACTGACCCACATATTCGTATGTGGGCTACATTTTCTCGAAGTATAGGTACAAGGTATAGTTGCACCTTCGGATCCAGTCAGTTCGTGGTATCCTTTCAGCAGGTGATGAGTCCTTTTGATTCAAGGTCTTGGGTTAGTTATGCAGAGTTATAGTGTTGTATTTTCTTTATTCAGTCATATTGAGTTGGGGTAGTCGGGAGTCATGACCCGTCAACCTACAGTCAGTACTAGTAGAGGCTTCATAGACAGTAAGTAGAAGTTGATGTTTTTTTTTTTAATTGTGATTGTAAAGGAAGAATTGTAATCCTGTAAAATTCTATTTTTGTATATTCAGAAAAGAGTTAATTTCTCCTGATTCGTATGGATTTGTATTTTTATTCAGTTGCTTATGAGTTATTCCAGTAGAAGGGTTAGCTTGGGGTCACTTGTGACCCTATGCACCGTGTGACGTCTCGGGACCCGATTTTGGGGCGTTTTAAGTTCACAGATCCTATAATATCCTTTTGAATGGTACATGAAACTCCTCAAAAACAGATGCAAGCCAGAATTCATATGGTATAGCATGACCTTTTTCATCTTGGACTAAGACCATTTGCATGTGCTTGATCATGAGTTGAGGAAGATTTATTGTAATTTCGGTATCTAACAATTTCATCAGAGTAAGATCAAAGAAATTGGCAACTGTTCTTCTCTCTTGTCTAGGAAGGATAATTTTGTGAGCCACATCAAAATAAAACTAATAAAGAGGTATCATCTCATGTTTTTAGACTCTACGATGAGTGACAAGATGAGGATTTCCAGATAACTTTCTGGATATCTCAAGCGCAGAAAGAGAATTATCTAGAGGAGGCCAGGTTACCTTGACATAATGAACCTATACCCCAGAAGGAATGCTCAAGATTCAAGAAAGTTCATCAGCGTAGAGATTAATGGTAACCCCATGAACAGTAGTTGAGAACATCTCCCCAATGGCAACTCCATTTGTGTAAAACTCATATACTTCATCCCTTTCAAACTTGCGTTGATAGTCACCTTGAAGAGATAAGTGTGACCACCCCTGAGCTCTCAATTTAGAAACCAATGTATCCATTTTAGGGCCCCCAAAACCTGTGACAACTCTACCCCTATTAGTTTTTTAAAGTGAAGAATATGTGTTGACTGAGAAGCTTTGTCAGAAGGAGTATCAACATCAATGTAAAAATCAAGATTAGGATCAATCTTAGTAGAAGTTGTAGAGGGAGTATCATGTAGAAACTTAGAGTTTGAATCAGTCGAGTTAGAAGGAACAGGTTTGTTTACCTATTTTTTTTAATGTGAAGTGGACTTTGGAGGAGAAACTTTTTAGGATGAAGAAGCTCTGACAGTAGAGGTGGATTTTGAAGAAGATGAAGCCTTTGACGTGGGTTGAGATGATGACTTATGAGACAAGGAGGGTTTTGGGACTTTAGCACTGATTGTCTTCTTCTTTCTTTTCGATCGAAGAAGAATATCAGAAGAGGAATCACGAGGAGGTAGAGAAGCAGAGGTAGCTACACATTTCCTTTTACTAGTTTAAAGTGCCTCTTCTAAGGAAGCTTTTTCTCGTTACTTTTTACCCCGAATATGAGGAGTATGAGAAGAAGTAATAACAGGGGAAGATGTTACTGGAGCATTTTCATCAACCTCGATGATGATGGAAGAGACTTTTTGTTTAGGCTTAGATCTAGACATTCTAGAGATTAGGTCAGCAATAGAAATATCATCTCGATTAAGAATTCGAAGAGGAATTGGAGGTGGTAGTGAGGGTTCAGATTATGGTGATGGATTTGAAGAAAATTTGGCAAAGAGGTTTTATAGGTTCTTGAACATCGCAAAATTTGACAGTTTGATAGAAATTAGGGGTAGAATGAGTGGGGGTAAGGTAATTTTTGGATAAAGTATAATGGTAATGGAGGGATTGGTAGCAGATTCTGTGGATGGAGAGGATAAGAAACAAGCTATTGAAGAAAGAGAGTTTGTTGTGATTGTGTAGAGGTTGAAAAAGAATGAAGATTAAGGTGGAGGAAGAAGCATATTTAAGAAGGAAAGAAAGAAAATAAAATGTGAGTGAAGTGTATGTGGTGGATGAAACATAATGATTAAGGGGTTCAGTTTTGATGGGAAAGTTTTGGCAGCCTCTTTGAAAGAGAAGGACTTTTAGGTTTTGGCGGTTTAAGTGTAACGGAAAGAACCATGTAGACAACTTGTTTTTCTTTATGCTTCTATGGGAAAGAAATAATCATACCTGAGTTTTGAATAAGTAATGGACAAAATTGCCTTGATGTTCCAGTCCTTCTGCAAAATCAACACATAGCTGAGTCAATTTACCTTAAAATATTGGAATTAGGATACACAACAAAATGTGTATGACCTAATTAATCAACAATCACTTAAGAACAGCTTATTCTAGTCAATCATTGAGGGTGATTTATACAATTTTAATCATCCCCAAGTCTAACCTATTTTTTTCAAAGTGTTCCCTAATCAAAGCCTTAGTGAATATGTAAGCAATTTGTTCCTCAGTAGAACAAAACATGATTGATATATGACCTTTTTCAACATTATCTCTAAGGAAATGATATCTAATATCAATATGCTTAGTTCTTTTATATTGAACAGGATTTTTGGCTATGTTAATGGCACTTGTATTATCACAGAAAATAGGAACACATTCAACATCTATACCAAAATCCATAAGTTATTTCTTAATCTATAACAATTGAGCACAACAAGATCCTGTAGCAACATATTCAGATTCAGCAGTAGACAAAGCTACTAATTTTGCTTCTTAGTGGACCAGGTAAACAAACATGATCCAAGAAAATTTGCCATGCCTATAGTGTTTTTCCAGTCAACCAAATATCCTGCAAAGGCAACATAATAATATCCAACCAAATTGAAATTACAACCCTTTGGGTACAATAAACCAAGATCACTGGTTCCTTTGAGATATCTAAAAATCTTTTTTATAGATTTTAGATGAGACTCTTTAGGATTTTCTTGAAATATAACACATAATCCTACACTGGACACAATATCAGGCCTACTTGTTGTAAGATATAGTAATGACCCTATTATCCCTAAGTACATCTTTTGCTCCACATCAGGACCTGTTTTATCCAAATCAAGATTTATAGCAGTGGCAATTGTAATGCTGGTTTCTTTTGTCTCTTCCATGGAGAATCTCTTGAGAAGTTCTTTTACATACTTCTGCTGATGGATCATTGTTCCAGATGTTGTTTGTTTTATTTGAAATCCCAACAAGAAGTTTAGCTCCCCCATCATACTCATCTTAAATTCACAAATCATGAGTTTGGAAAAATCATGAGTCATATTCATGTTTGTAGAGCCAAAGATAATGTCATCTACATACACCTGCACCACCAACAAATCTTTTCCATTAGTTTTCAAGAAAAGAGTGTTCTCAATTTTACCTCTAGTATGTCCATGCTCCGGTAGAAACTTTGACAATCTCTCATACCAAGATCTTGGAGCTTGTTTCAACCCATACAAGGCCTTATCCAGTTTATACACATAATCAGGAAACTCCTTGCTTTCAAACCCTGGAGGTTGTTTAATATATACTTATTCTTTGAGAATGCACTCTTAACATCCATTTTATATATAATGAACTCCATGTAGGCAGCAAATGCAACAAGTAATCTAATAGCTTTAATTTTGGTTACAGGAGAAAAGGTCTCATCAAAATCTATGCCTTCTTCTTGATTGTATCCTTGGACCACCAATCTTTCCTTATTTCTTGTAACTGTTCCATGCTCATCAACTTTATTTCTGTACACCCACTTAGTCCCAAGTACTATACTATCTTTTAGAATAGGAACTAAGTGTCATACTTTTCTTCTCTCAAACTTATTTAACTCTTCCTGCATGGCTATGATCTAATCAGCATCAAGCAATGCCTCGGTTACCATTTATGGCATAATCCCTGATAGGAATGCCTTGAAAGCATACATACTTCTTAATCCAAACCTTGTAGAGATCCCAGAAGTGAAATCAGTGAGAATATTCTCAATAGGAAGTGATCCTTCATACTTGTAACCTTTTAGGACCAACCCTAGTGAGTTACTAGGATCACTGTTGATGTTCTGAGATGGAGTAGTTGGTGGCTCAGTTCCCCCTATAACCGTGCCTCCAGATTCAGTTACCCCTATTGAGGTGCCTTCATGTTTAGTAGATCCAGTCTATGGACCTGGTTGTGTAACCTCTTTCTTAGTGTCACTTCCTTCCAGCAGGTTAGTCTTAACACAGGATTCATTAAAAACTACATGCATGCTTTCTTCAACACAGTTTGTTCTAATGTTCAGAACCCTATAGGCCTTACTATTAAGTGAGTATCCTAGGAAGATTCCCTCATCACTTTTAGCATCAAATCTTCCCAGATTATCCTTTCCATTATTATGTATGAAATACTTACAACCAAAGGTTCTAAAATGAGAAATGTTTGACTTTCTTCATTTTAGTAATTCATAGGGAGTCTTCGCTGACATAGGTATTATAATGCACCTATTTATGATATATGTTGCAGTACTTATTGCCTCAGCCCAATGGTTTTTAGCAATATTTGCTTCAAGCATCATTGTTCTAGTCATATCTTCCAATGTTCTATTCTTATTTTCCACCACTCCATTTTGTTGTGGTGTTCAAGGAGCAGAGAAGTTATGATATATACCATTTTTTGAACAAAATTCTAAGAACTTGACATTCTCAAATTCTACACCATGGTCATATCTTATGGAAACTAATGAAGTTCCCAGTTTCTTTTCAATTTTCTTGATAAAAATTGGAAAGACATCAAAGGCATCTTCCTTAGAGTCCAGAAACAAAGTCAAGGTGAACCTAGAGTAATCATCAACAATTACAAAAAATACCTTTTTCCACCTCTGATTTAGAGTATCATTAGTCCACACAGGTTCATATCAACCAGGTCAAGGCACTTAGTAGTGCTAACATAGTTCTTTGACTTAAAATAAGATCTTACCTGCTTCCCTCTTACACAGGCACAACATAACTTTTCTTCTTTAAACTTGGTCTTGGGTAATCCCAATACCATATATTTGGAGGGAAGTATGTTTAGTTGTTTTAGACTTGCATGTACAAGTCTCTGGTGCCAAAAGACAGGATCATTTTCTATTGTACTTAGACAAGTCAATTTTGGTTCTGGTATTGCCATTATGTTAGCTTTGTATACATTTTTGTATCTTCTAGTAGTGAGAACAATCTCTTTGGTATCCATTCTCTTGACTTTGACACCTGCAGAATTAAAAATAACTTTATTACCTTTATCACCTAGTCATGAAATGCTCAGCAGGTTGTGTTTCAATCCTTTTACAAGATAGATATCTTCCAATGCTCGTGACTCAGATGAGATAATTTTTCCAACTCCAGTAATGATTCTCTTTTTTCCATCACCAAAAGATACTCCTCCTCAATTGATTTTTGAGAGTGAAAGGAACTTTTTTTTATCACCAGTCATGTGTCTTGAACAAGCACTGTCTAAGTACCAATGCCTTTTTCTTCCTTTCACTTTCTTCTTCAAAAGAAATCAATGGTTAGACTTAGGAACCCAGACAAGCTTGGGTCCTATTTTATGAGTAAAAGGATGAATCAAATCTCTTCTAGTCTATGATGGCAACAAGTAGTGCAACATGTTTCTCTAACCAGAACCAGTTCTTTTCTTTTTGGTCTGAGAGAATTTATTTGCCAGGTATTGACTGTTTGATTTGCTTTTAGCAGCTACTGGACATTCAGTTGTTGGATGTCCAAGGTTGCCATAGATATAACACAAATCTTTAGGATCAGCACTACCTTTGTGGAATCCCAAACCTTCCTTTTCATTAAGAATTCTTTCACTTAATTTGTGAAAAATTCTTGATGAATTTATCCACCTATTATCTCTTTCAAGATCAAGTTTATTTTTAGAGATTTCTTGACTCAGTTTTTTTATCATGTCAGCTGTATTGCTACACTCTAGTTTGCACTTTTCTAATTTAAGTTCAGCAATAACTTGTTCTTTACTCGTGGTCTTTTTCCCATTTGTTGTGAGAGTCAATTTTAGGATTCAAACTTAACATCATTATTAGAAGAATCAAGTTCTGCAACTTGTTTCTTGAGGGTGCAGTTTTCCTTGTCAACTGTGACTTTACAAGCCTTTAATTCAATGAGATCAAATTTAAGGCTTCCAAAACTGTTGAACAACTCATATCTATCAGAAGTTAATTCTTGGAAATCATCTATTAGTGCACTCATCAAAGAAACAAGTTTTGATTTAGAAGACAAATGTAGTTTTTCCTTAAGTTCAAGTAAGCTTACCTCAGTAGCATCATCTTCTTCATCTAAATCTGAATAACCAAGTTCCATAAACAAAGTTTCATTAGCTTTATCATCATCTGAGTCAGACCCCCAAGCAGATATCATTGCATGCTCCTCCTTTCTTTTTGCCTTTTCTTTTAGTTCTTTTTCATCTCTTTCCTTTTTTCACTCTATTTCCCAGACTGGGCAGTCTCTAATTTGATGATCAGTCTTACTATACTTGTAGCATCCATTTGGATTATTATTTCAATGCTTCTTGCTACTTTTTCCCTTTTTCTGTTTAAAGAATTTGTTGAAGTTCTTGGTTATGAAGGCAACTTATTCTTTATCAAGTTCAAATTCATCATCATTATCAAAAGCCTTGAATGCCAAGCTTTTCTCAGGATCTACTTGTTCTTTAGTTCCATCAACTTCTATTTCATAAGTTCTCAGGTTTCCAACCAGTTCATCCAGGGTCATACTTGTGAGATCTTTATTAGCCTCCCTAATTGTAGTTACCTTAACATTCTATTTTGATTTTGGCAGTACCCTTAGTACTTTTTAAACTTGTTCCTCCTCAATGAGGACTTTTCTAAATGAAGTTAGCTCATTTTTAAGGCAGTAAGTCTTGTCATCATCTCATACAAAGATTCATTTTCCTTCATCTTGAATGCCTCATACTCTGTGAAAAGAAGGGAATTTTTGAATTTTCTTACCTGAGAAGTACCCTCATGTGCATTAACCAATGCATCCTAGATTTTCTTAGCAATTGTACAAGTTGACACCCTATTGTATTCAGCAGGTCCTAATCCACAGACAAGGATATTCTTAGCTTTTGTATTTTTCCTTAATTCCACCAAGTCATCAGTAGTAAATTCACTCCTTACCTTTTTAACTTGTTCACCATCAACCATTTTCAATGGAATGGTAGGACCATCAGTAATCCTATCCCATAATTTATAATCTTCACCTTGGATGAACATCTCCATCCTTTTTTTCCACCAGATAAAGTGAGAACCATCAAAGAGTGGAGGTCTAGTGGTTGACTGACCTTTACTATGACTAGTAGGAGGTGCAGAATTCATCATTGTGATCTTTTCTTAGGTTCTAGCCTTATTTAAGACAACCTCGCTCTGATACTACTTGTTAGAGTGTGTGCCCTACCAATTTTAATATTCTACTCTACTGGTTGCCTATCTGTGGAACAAGTAAGCTAACGTGGTTCACAGAAGTAAAACTTGAACACAGTATTTTTACGTGGAAAACACCCGGCTCAAGAAAGGTGTATAAAAACCATGACCTATACCTCTAAAGGATTTAACCCCAACTTCACTATAACTTTTGAGCCTCAACAATCATCAAATTACAAGACTTCTTGTAAACTAGGAATTAAAACTTCTAACTCCTACTTCTACAAAACACTAAACTTCCCAAGATAAGTGTTCTCAAGTTTTCGAGTTCCCCAACTTAATGACGTTAATCCTAACTCAATTTATACTACACTGAGACTAGAGATTACAACTCAATATAACTCAATGACCAACCTATTACATAAAGTCTATGACTCTAAGTAAAGGACCAGATTGCTCCACTAGCTCCTTCAAGTTGTAGAACTGATTTGTTGATTGTTGACTATCTTTTCAGTGCATAACTAAAATACATGAATGTCATTTGTTATATTTAAGACAACTCCTGATGGAGTCTTGTAGTTGATGTACTCTTCTATCTTTAACACTACTCCCAGTTAGTTTCACTCTTTCTTTGCTGCCGTTTTTTTCTCCTTGATTGAATAGGACTCTTCTCTTCTATCTCTTAGCCTAGCAAGACTCCTTGATCAACTAAACTTCTAGATACTTATCCTCTCCTTTGCATCTACTCAGCTGATGTGATAAGTGTTGAGAGCATGTTACTTATCCACTCTTATTTTTATGCAGTGTCATCTTATCAATAGTCTTGCCTGTGACTCTTCTTTCTTCACTTGTGTGGAACATATTGCATAACATATTTCATTCATATGTCCATCATCAAAACTTCACATTACCTAACAGTGTTGTAGATAGAACAGATGAGTCAGTAGCTATAGTTAAAGCATCCCATTTTTCTTGACAAGCAATTTTTAGTCCAAGGAACAATGTTGCAGTTGCCGCCTCTAATGGTGAGTTGATACTTAATATATCAATGAATTCTTTGACCCAGTTCCCTTTAATATCCCTTAACAGCCCCCCAACTCCTCCTATTCCAGTAAAGAGGTCAAAGGAGCCATTAATATTTAGTTTTAGACCTTTATTAGGGGGTATCCAGCGTATTGTTTATAGTTAACCAAATACTCCATAAGTAGAAAGGAAATGCATTGTCCCAAGTTAGGTACCTCCCTATTTGGAGTTGCCTCATTTTAATGAATCTTTCCAATGATTTATAAGTCTGCATATGTTGAAAAGGTTGTCTCCCAAAAAGTTGAAAAGGACCCTTTAACCCACTGATGTGGGACTCCAACATCCCTTCCTACCCCCTCCCCCCCACACACCCAGGGCTGGACATCTGGAGCGTGGACAATATAAGACGAGGGGCCCAACATCGAAAATAATGAACTGGGTGAACCTGGCTCTGATACCATGATAAAGAAATGGACCTTGGGCATAACTCAATCTCAAAAGCTAGCTCATGAGGGGAATATTGCCCAAAGATCATATAAGGAGACCAAGGACTCTTTAACCCACCGATGTGGGACTCCAACAAACAGAAATAGCTAGAAGTAGAAGATAAATACATTGAGAAAGTCACTATGAGTTTTAATAAGGGTTGATGATGATCAATTAATCGTGCATCTATTGAGGATGGCAAATAGGGTTATTCTGTTAGCGAGGTAGAAACCATTTAATGGAGAAAGCCATAGATGAACATTCGTAATCACCGAGTGCTACCAAATTTTTTCCTTCCTAGATTTTCATTCAGAATCATATCCCATAATTGATAGGTGAACCTATATACTCCTACATTCAGAATCATATCCCATAATTGATAGGTGAACCGATATACTACTAACTCCAACGACTCTTTTACAATTTATAGTGCAAAGAAATTTTAAGTCCCTATCTACATTGAACATATATACATTCTCCTATATAAGAAGTGAGAATTCTCCTATATAATAAGTGAGAATGAAGCAGCTCAAGCACACTCCTCATGGTCCTGCTTCAACTGTAATTTTACTATATCACTTTTAATTAATTATTATAAGTCATTTATGTATTAAAAAATTAATAATATTTCATAAAAAAATAAAATAGACATTTATAACATGTCTGTTTTAGCTACTTCAATCGTAATTTTATTCTATCTCCCCTAATTAATTATTATAATTCATCTAAGTATTAGAAAATGAATAAATATTTAACAAAAAAGGTAAAATAGACACAAAATGATAAATTAACTCATAATACTTTAAATTAACTTGACGTCTTGTATGAAGCCCACTTGAATTTTTTGCACAAGTACTTTTTATAGTGATCTTATTATATCACTTGTAATTAGTTGTTATAAGTAATTTAAGTATTAAAAATTAAATAATATTTAATAACAAGAATAAAATAGATACAAAATGATAAATTAAAAATTATTGGATGAAGTACTTTGCAAATGTAATATTGTGTCAAAAAAGAAGTATGGAACTAGTACACCTACTGAGATCTAAATGATTAGATTCAAGTAAAAAATTAAATATAGAGTTACGAGCTAATATCTGAAGGATCAAAATTTCAATTTTTATTAGGTACAAATAAATGAATCATAAAATACGAAAACAAAAGAATTATATTTTAATTTTTTAAACTATTTTTCATTTCATTTTATATGACACCATTTGATAAAGCATAGAGTAGGAAAAAAAATACTTTTAAAATTCATGGAATAAATAAACCTTAGATTTTGTTTGTCATAAAGCATTTCATTACAAAATAACAAAAAACTTATTAAAATAAATTATTTCTAAAAATAAAAAAATAATATTTTTTAACAAATTTAAAAAACATATGTCACATAAACTCAGATAAGAAAATATAAATATTGGGTCATGTGCTCAGCACGGACGACATGCCACTAGTATTACAACAAGTCACCAATACCAGTAAAATAATATCTTTTCTCCAATAGTCTAAGTATTCGTAGTTTATCATTTTAATCTGAATAATACTAGTCTGAATAATATTGTCTATCATCATGTAAGTCTACGTCTTCTAACTCGTATTCTATCCATTCTAGATTACCAGAACATATAGAATACCTTAAGAATAATAAGGAAGAATTAATAAGATTAAAACAAATAACAAAAGAATGTTATGATAAAGCATTTAATCAATATGAAATTATATGTTAGGTATCTACCCCCCCCCCCTCCAATTTGGTATTAGATCCTAGTAGTTAAAACAATAACAAATGGATAATACACAAAAATCACGGAGAGAAAGGTTACAATATATCTTAATTGTTGGAGTATGTCAAGAATCAATAAATACACAAAGGGAAGAAATATCACATTTGGAATCACAAATAGATAGCTTAGAATACATATATCAACATGACTTATATACAATTAAATAGATAAAATGAACAAAGAAGAATTTACAATAGATGAAAAAATATATGAAAACTATGAATGATTAAAAATAAGAATAATTTTTTCTAATTTAGGAAGAAGATATAAAAAAAATAGGCGAACATTTATATTTAATGCTAGAAAAAGAAGAATTAAAATTATAAGATAAGTTAATAAGGTAAGGATAAAAAAGAAAAGGAAATACGAAAAATAGAAGAAACAAACTACAGATGAAATACAGAAAATAGAAGAAATAAAAAATAATAGAGTTAGAAAAGGAATTGCAAATGCTAAAAGATTTATATGAAAAAAGACAAAGAGAAAAAAAAGAAAAGGATAAAGAACAAAAACTATTAGTTGAAATAAACCAATTTAAAGAAAAATTACAAATAAAAAATAAAGAATTAAAGGTCAATGAATTAGAAGTAAATACAATAGATACTGAAAAAATAAATGATTATGATTCAAAAGATAGTGAAACATATACAGAAATTTTAGAAAGAAAACAAATCTAGAAATTAAGGAAAAAGAAAAGGCAGTCAATAAAAAAAATAGAAGAAACAAACACAGAAGTAAATACTCTTGATAAAAAGGACGACAAAAATATAATACCTAGTACATCAGAAATAATATCTAGTACATCATAAATAAGAAAATTAACATATAATTACAAAGATAAACCAAAGAGGTACAACCCAAACAATGAATATAGATGGACAACAAAACAAATAGTTAATAAAAATTACAACTTCTTAGATTTGGACTGTGTAATAGATACAAACAAGATGATACAACTATGGGTAGTAAATATATAAAAACAATTACTAGATAATAGTATAGACACAACATATACACCAGAATACATTGAAAGAACATTAATAGGAATAGTAAAATTATGGCTATCAAATTTAACTGAGGAAAGTAAAAAGGTACTAAGATCTGACAAAAACATAGAGGAAAACACTAAAGCATCACCAATAGAAATATTGAAAAAATATAAAACATCTATAAGAGATGAGTTTAGTAGTATGGCAACAGAAGAAGAACAAAATATAGAAAAAGATACAAACAGGAACCTAATATTGAAATTAGCAATATGTAATATGTGCTACGTAGATGAATATACATGTGCATTTAGAGAATATTATTATAAGGGAAAATATAATATAGAAGAAAGTAAGGAAATAAGAAAATTATATTTTAACAAGTTACCTGAACCATTCAGTTCAAAAATAATAAAAAGTTGGGATGAAACAAAAATAATAGATACTTTAGGAGCAAGGATAAAATTTTTACAACAATGGTAAAGGAATATATGTGAAAAATACAGAGAAAAAATAAAAATGGAAAAAAATTAATAAAAAATTTAGCATGTTGTGAAGATAAGATAGCACCCAATTTGGATGCGAAGAAAAATATTACAAGAAAAGAAAAAGGCATAAGAAATATAATAAATATAGGAAATCCCAATATAAATATAAAAAATCAAGAAAAAGATATTATGTAAAAAATTATAAATATGAAAGACCATATAGAAGAAAGAAATCTATAAAAGAATGTAAGTGTTATAATTGTGGAAAACTAGAACATATAGCAAAAGATTGTAAAATACCCAAAGATCCAAAAAAGAAACAAATATCAGAAATAAAAATAGAAAATACAGAATACATGCAAATAGATTATATAGACTACGAATTAGAAAGTGAAAATAGTATATATGAAATCTCAAAAAATGAAACAGATAATGAAATAGATAGCGAATTGGATGAATTAGATGACTGGAGAAAGCATACAAATAATAAAACAAAAAGAATATTTAGACGAAGAAGGAACAAACCAAAAAATTATATTTGACAGTAATATATTCGAAGAAATGAAAGGAAAGGAATTAGATTTAAGTGTAGAAAAAATATTTAAAATACCAACAATAAGAAATATATTTAATAGACAAAAAAAAAGAATACTATGTAGTAAGCCAAAAAGAACATATAATAGATTGTAGTTACGCGAAAGGTAAATCTAGTATACCGCTAGTAACAAGGAGAATAGTTAATAAAGAAATACAGGATATAAATAGTAGAGACCCAATAAAATATGTACACCTTGGAGGAACAGAGATATTAATAAAAGCATGTTTTAGGGAAGGAATAGATACACCAATAGAATTATATTTAGCAGATGATAGGATCATAAAACCTATAGAAAAAAGTATAACAAGTACTATAAGAGGAAATCTAATATATCAAAAATTTAAATTTATAATAAGTACAAACTATTCAGTACCAATAACAGATAAAAATATAGATAAATCATTAGTACTATGTTGGAAAATATCAGGAATAGAGTTAACCCCAAGAAGTAAAATATTTACAGTAAGATGTAAAAATTTATATGTATTAACAACAAAGCATAAGATAACTGGAAAAAATAAAATAAATAAAATACAAATAGAAAGTCCTTTTGAGCAATTCGTAAAAACAATAGATAATAATGATTATAGTTACCAGGATATAGATATAGAAGGAGATTTAGAAATAGTAAATGAACGGATAGGAACATCAAGATGGATATCTTACGAAAAAATAGAACCATAAAAAAGAATAGCATATGAGATAACTCCAAAACCTAAACTAACACAATATTATATAATAGGAACGATGGATGAGAAGGAATATTTAATATTAATAAACATAGGACAGGAAGAAAATTATATAATGAGACATTTAGTAAAAACTGAAGAAATCAAAACTAATAATAATATATGTCCAGATTTACCAAGAAACTTAATAATTATTAAAAATACGACCGAAAAGGAAATTATAATAGGAGTCAGGAGGATAAAAATCGAATTTGAGGTGAAAGAAGAAACACAAAAGGTAGATATAACATTAGGAATAAAATGGTTAGAACAAGTAAGACCATACAATATAGAACACACCCAAATAACCATAACATATAATAAGGAAAAATTATTAATAAAAAGAGTTTTAATATGAAAATATACGTACTTATGAAAATAATAATAGAAGGATATTATAATAGATATTATACACCTATGATAGATACAGGAGCAGAAGCCAATCTATGTAGATATAATTGTTTACTAGAAAGTAAATGAGATAAGTTAAAAACACCCATAGTAGTTAAAGGATTTAATAATGCAGGAAGCCTAATTACATATAAAGATAGAAATGTATAAAATACAAATATGGGATCAAATACTAACAATAGAAGAAATTTAATATTATGAGCTAACATCAAAAGATATGCTTTTAGGAATGTCATTCTTAGATAAACTATACCCGCACATAATAACTAAAACACACTGGTGGTTTACAAAACCATGTAAACAAAAGGTTAGAGAAAAAAGAGTTACTAATAAAATAAGAAAGAAAACAGATTGGATAAAAGGAAGTGAAAAAATTACGCAAAAATTAGAAAATATAAAAACCACTGAAGATACGATAGAACTAATAATATTTTTAATAAATAAGGAAGAAATGACCATATTTTCAATAGATAAGGTAGAAATAATTAGAAATAAATTAAAACAACTATATAGTGAAGATCTATTAAAAGAATGGAAAAAACATAAAACTACTGTAAAAATTGAACTAGAAAATAAAGATAGTATAATAACTCAAAAACCATTAACATATAATTTTGATGATTTAAAGGAATTTAAAATACACATAGATGAACTATTATAAAAAACAATATATGCATAAAAGCAATAGTAAACACTATAGCCAAACGTTTATAGTAAATAAACATAGTGAACAAAAAAGAGGGAAAAACAGGATGATTATTGACTATAGAAACCTAAATGCAAAAACTATAACATATAATTACCCAATACCAAATAAGATATTAAAAATAAGACAAATACAAGGATATAACTATTTTAGCAAGTTTGACTGTAAGTTAGGATTTTATCACTTAAAACTAGAAGAAGAATCTAAAAAGTTAACTGCATTTACAGTACCACAAGACTTTTATGAATGGAATGTACTACCATTTGGATATAAAAATGCACCAGGAAAGTATCAACATTTTATGGATAACTATTTTAAACAATTACTTAATTGTATAGTATACATAGACAATATATTATTATATTCAAAAACTAAAGAGGAACATCTAAAATTATTAGAACAATTTATAAATATAATAGACAATTCAGGAATAAGCCTAAGTGAGAAAAAGGCAGAAATAATGAAAAACCAGATAGAATTCTTAGGAATACAAATAGATAAAAATGGAGTAAAAATGCAACAACATATAGTACAAAAGATAGTAAATTCAAAAGAAGAGTTAGATACAAAAAAGAAATTACAATCATTCTTAGGATTAGTAAACCAAGTAAAAGAATGTATATCAAAACTAGCAGAAAATTAAAAACCACTACAGAAAAAATTTAAAAAGGATGTAGAATATAATTACAATAAAAAAAGACAAAAAACAAGTACAAAAAGATAAAATACTTTATAAAAAACTACCTAAATTACAATTTCCAGATGAAAACAAGAATTTTATATATATAGTAGAAGCAGATGCAAGTGAGTACAACTATGGAGGAGTACTCAAATACAAATATGAGAATGAAAAAATAAAACATCATTGTAGGTATTATTCAGGAACATTTAATGAAACAGAAATAAAATGGAAAATAAATAGGAAAGAATTATGTCCATTATATAAATGTTTATTAGAATTTGAACCATATATCGTATATAACAAATTTATTGTGCGAACAGATAATACACAGGTACGATGGTGGCTAACTAAGAAAATATAAAATTCAGTTACAATAAAAGAAATACGGAGATTGGTATTAAATATATTAAATTTTATATTTATAGTTGAAATAATTAGTACTAACAAGAATATTATTGCAAACTACATATCAAGACAAAGCTTCACAGACTGATGTAACAGAAAAAGATACACTAGAAGAAATACTCAAAATCCTAACTACACTTTCACTAAAAGTGGACAGTATGGGCAATGAGGTAGAAAAACTAAAGACTAATGAAGATAAACTGAAGTCTAAAGCTATAAGTCAGCAGCATGACTATAAAAATGCAGAGCTACGTCGATTGGAAGACATAAAAAATCAAGAGCTAAAAGGAGACGTTGGGATACTCCATAAAACCTATAACCTTTATCAATCTATAGCTGCAGGTACAAGCAAAGGAGTTAATAAATAAGGATTGAACCTGAACAAGATATTTGATAAACCATTTATACCAAAAATACAAAAAGACCCTTTATTCGTACCCCCAAAAACTACTACATATTTAGAAAGTCTAAATCAAGATAAAAAAGCCTATAACCATATAACCAAATCATATATAGAAAATATCCACAAAATACAAACTTACCTAAACCTCAAACCCAGAGCCACAAATATCTAAGAACCAAACCAAGACTATATAACCCAAAAATTACAAGGATACAACAAGCTAATTGCACTCCCAAAGACCAGTGCAAACCTAGTTAAAACTTGTTTCAGTTATGGATTACTTAATACCGTATATACCTAAGATGGAAGTGAATTATTAGCTATACCAAAAATATACAAAGCATTTATAACCTACAAAAAGATAACCAAAGGAAATTTATTTTTCATAAAGTTTTATACTGCGCCAGCAGAAATATTATTAAATGAAATCAAATCAGTTATACAAGTTATAAAAATTGGATTGACCAGAGATATGATCATACCATAAGAAATTGGACATCAACCAGAAATACATAAAGTAGAGATACCAGATTTCTACGCAAACAAGTGAATTATTGGAATATCTACGATTATTCAAGAACTAGCAAATAATTATCTCAATGAAAACCCGATATGGAGCTATTATTCAAGAGATCAATTAATGATTTATTCAAATTTAAGAGAACTAATACAGTCAGATATGAAAAAAGTTCAGAGGTGGATAATGGCATTACTTAACCTAGAAAGACAACCAAATACAAGAGCAATTAAGAAAGGATTCATTTCAGAAGAATTATTGACCAGATACTGTAAGATAATAGGACACTAATACCCAGATCACCTATGTTCAAGATGTAATTGAGAAGATAATGTTATCCCAGAAGTCCAACTAGAATAAAAGAATCAATCAAAGCAGATACAAAGGGACCAATAACAAAGAAGATAGAGACAACTACAATAAACAGAGGAAAATCAACCAAGAAGATAAGGATGAAAAAAGCTAGCTGGAAGATAAAACAACAGAACATAGAAAGCGATATGAAAAAGGATGGTCCAATGAGGAAATAAAGAAGATTCCCCGACAAGATAAAAAGTTACAAAAGAGACATGTACATTAATTATTGCTTAGTTTTCAGCACTTTTTGTAAAGTTATTTTTACTTTTTGTAAAAAGAGGAAAAATGTAAAGTAGGAATAGTTTACGCGCTTTTTAGATTATAAATAGGCAGGCCATTCGACAATCTAAGGCAAGTCTTTCCATGGAGAGCAAGCCTTCCTTATAAATAATTAAAAATTCTCTCAAATATCCAATAAGATACTCAGTTTTATACTCAGATATGGATGATCAAAACTCAGAATTATAAAATCTACAAGAACATGTATTTTCATTTATGATTATGAATAGCTAAATCCATTAATTCCTAACAATCATGATATCATAAAATAAGTTCATATTAGTTACTATATAGTAGAATTATTCAAAGAATAATATGTTGCAAATTTTATTAGCAAAGATAAAAAAGAGAAAGTTCCCAGAACTATGCCATTCTAAAGGTGAAACCGGTAAGGAAGAGAAGCCGTGATAGGGTAGTAACCAGAGTTGAGGCGCTGTTTAGGAAAAAAGTATCCGAACGTACCATGCTAATAGTGACAGAGGAACATAGTTATTTAAGAATAATTTGGTATATAGTAATCTAAGATGATCATATTTTATTATGTATATGATTGGAAAGAATACTTTGGAACTAAGCATCATATCAAAATGACAACCTAATTATCTAATGAGATGCTAAATAAATTTAAGATACTTGTTTTGTATGTACTTAAGCATATAGAAATAATAGATATAAAAAAACTTATATGGGAAAAGATATTTGATTTTGAGGATGAAGAGTTATTAAATCTAGAATGGATAGAATATGAGTTAGAAGACATAGACTTACATGATGATAGACCTTATTATTCAGACTGGTATTATTCAGATTAAAATGATAAACTACGAATACTTAGAATATTGGAGAAAAGATATGGAAGAAATAAGATTAATAGAAATACTAATGAAAAAGAATTTAATTGAATGCATGAGAACAAAAGATATGGAACATATAGAATACCTTAAGAATAATATAGAAGAATTAATAAGATTAAAACAAATAACAAAGGAATGTTATGATAAAGCATTTAATCAATATGAAATTATACGTTAGGTATCTACCCCCCACCCCACCCCCCACTCCAATTTGGTCTTTCTCTCCTTATTTTTAATTCCCTTCGTTTTTCAGATATTATTTGTTTTAGTTCTTTATATCTTTGTGATTTTTGTGTATTGTCTATTTGTTTAACTAAATTTGTGAGGCAATACACATCCATAAAACAAATTAATACATAAATTGAATATCACTTTTCACTCTTTTTTCCTTTTAATTATTCTCAAATTAGTTTTAAAAGTGGAGATAATTGTTACTCAAAAGATTTGTAAAATAGCAATTAATTCTCTTGAACTTAACTAGAAAATATAAATAAAGGACAAATGTAAAAGTTTGGTCAATAACTTTCTTAAACATTGAACAATTAACTTATTTTAAAAAATAAAAAGAACTCAAAAATATTAAAAACATGAACTAGAGCGATTAAAAATTAAGGAAGGCTTTAAATGATTTCAAGTTCTTAAAACATTGAATAGTTTTGTAGTGTGGTCCTTATTCCTGCAAAGCATTGCTTTAGTTGTTCTCCTAATATATATATATACTAGTTTAGGTGTATGCGCCTCACGCGTGTACCTCACTTTATTGAGTTCAAGAGTTGCACTAATTAAGATACTATTTGTTTCTGTAATAAAGGAACATAATAATTAAATTCAACATCTTTTGGAGATTTAATTAATTAAACCTAACCTTTACCAAAAAAATTTGTCAAAGCTGATCGACATTCATCTACCACCTGTAAACTGCAACAAAATAATATGATGATAGAAACATCAAAATAATATAATTAAATCTAACATTTACACAAAAAATTTCTCAAAGCAGTCTGACACTCATCTAGCACCTGTGAACTATAACAAAATAATACGATAATAGAGATATCAAAATAATACAACTAAACTTAACCTTTACACAAAAAAATTCTCAAAACAAAGATATAAATACAATACAATTAAACCTAACCTCTATCTGAAAAAAATCCTCAAAGTCGACCGACATTCATCTACCACATGTAAATTCATCTACCACCTATAAATTTATCTACGACGTGTAAACTATAAATATATCTTGATTAATAATTAAACATGCCTATTATACTATAAATATATAGTCATTGGATTAAACTTCTACTTTCAGTTCTTTTAATTTTATTTTTGGATAAAATTATATGATATCATTAGAATTCAATCCAGTTAGTACTTTTCTAAAAGCTAGATTGTTAATTTAACTAAATCTCCAAATATCTCACGTGGATAAAAGGAAAAAAAAAAGAAATTCATATACAATTAGAGCGGCTAACCAATTTCTTATGATGAAATATAATACAAAGAATTTGGTCAAAATTGTAAATAAGTTAATTTTAAATTATTTATTGTATATAAGTCATTATAAAAAAATCACAAAAAACATCGTCTAACAAAAATACATGATAATTTATTTTTATAACATAAAAAACTTACTAAAATTTTAGAAAACTTACTTCAAATCACAAGAAAATTTGCCTCTTCAATCATAAATACTATTAATATTTCACTAAAAACTTCTCAATTTGCAATTGTATATCACGAATACATGATAATTTATTATTATAAATTTCAAGAACATACTAATTAAAATTTTAGAAAACTTACCTCAAATCAAAAGAAAATTTATTTCTTTAATCATAGATATTATCAAGATTGTAAATATCAAAAACAAAATTTTTAGAAAACATACCTTAAATCACAATCAAATTTATGAACAACGATAATAAAGGAAAAAAAAATATTTAAGAACTATATTGTGGACGTATTATTGTAGAAAGGAAGAATTCTCAATTTATAAGAAATTTTAGGTTTAGTTTACTTTCGTTCTTTGTCAATTCAATTTGTATTTATTTAATGTAAATCTTTTTTGTTTTTATGTTTTGTTTTATTTTTGTTTTTTCTTTCTTCTTCTTTTTTTCCTTTTTCCCTCCACACGTTTTCTTTTTCTTTGTCCTTTTCAATTCAATTAAATTTTCTTTCCAATTATGTATTTTCCTTTTTTTTGTTCTCTTTTTTTGCTTTGGACCTTCTTTTTCTTTTTCTTTTCAATTCAAATCAACATTATTTTTTATTTATTTAATTTATTAATAAATTACATATAAGTTAAGATTTGAATTGATTTAGAACTTTCTTTTCTAACTCATATTAGGATTTTTAATTAATTTCAAATTTCTAATATTAATAATAACTAAATAATAATTTGAGAAAAATAGTAAAAAGACGATTCTGTCTAAAGAGGAGACTTTTAATGAAGGACAAAATGTTCAAATTACTTTTCTAAGGGTATTTACACTTTTAATATATTATAAATTATATGTATATATATATATATATATATATTAGTTAAACCGCAGGTGCCTCGTATGTGTAATTTTTGATTATTTAAAATTAAATAATTTTATTTATTGTAGAGATTTTTAATGAAGTGTAAAAATTTAAATCATTTTTCAAAGATTCTTAACACTTCAATATAATAATATAAACACAAACAAATATTTTAGTGTAAGCACATATATATTTTACCTCATCACTTTTGCGTTTGTCATGTGGTACCTCTTTTCTTTGCTTCCAGAGGCTAAAAAAGACACATGAATTTGTGATACAATTATTTTTTTCTATATTTAAAATCTTTCTTTGTTTCTAAAGTCAAATCTTTACAAAAACAATGATTACATTTTTATTACGTACTTAAAACTTTTAAAAAACTGGTACTTCCTAAATTTTTCTTATTCTTACGCTTTCATATTTATTTTTAATTTTTCAAATCTTTTTAAAATCAAATTTAGTTGATTTAGAATTTTTAAACTAATAAAAAAAGTATTAGTTGTTATTAATTCTGATGGCTTATAATAAGGAAAGGTTTTTCCATAAAGATATTTAATTAATTTTCAACTATTAAATATTGAACAAAATAGTGAAAAGACGATTCTTTAAAAAATAAAGACTTTTAATGAAGGACAAAAATTTAAACAACATTTTTATGGTCCTTCACACTTTTAATATATTGCTAGTTTAACCGCACGTGTCTCACATGTATAACGTTTGATTATTTAAAATTAAATAATTTTATATATTGCGGTAATTTTTAATGAAGTACAAAAAGTTCAAATCACTTTTCCAAGACCATTCATACTTTTAATATAATAATGCAAATATAAATATATATTTTAGTGTAAGAACCTATAATTTTACCACCAAAAGTTTTAGGTGGTTGATGAATCACCACTTTTACATTTGTTATGCAGTACCTCTTTTCCTTACTGCTAGAGGCTAAGAAAGACGAATCAATTTGAACCATATTTGTGGTACGATTATTTTTTTCTATATTTAAAATATTTTCTTGTATTTAAAGTCAAACCTTACAAAATCATTCATTACATTCTTATTACGTATTTAAAACTTTTAATTTGGTACTTCTTAAATTTTTTTATTCTAAAGCTTTTATATATATTTCTAGATTTTTCAAATCTTCCTAAAATCAAATTTAGCTGATTTTAGAATTATTAAATCTATGAAAAGGTATTTAGTTGTTATTAGTTCTGATTACTTCTAATAAGAAAATGTTTTATCATAAATATATATAATTAATTTTAAAATTAATCAAAAAAAGTATTATTTGTCATTAATTCTAATGACTTCTAATAAGTAAAGATTTTACCAAAAATATATTTTATTATTTTTTAACACTTAAATATTAGGAAAAGATAGTGAAAAAATAATTTTGCCTAAAGTAAAGACTTTTAATGAAAAAAAAGTTCAAACTAGATTTTTAAGGACTTTTACACTTTTAATATGAGTCTTAATAATGTTGTTTGAACGTTTTACCCTTCATTAAAACACTCCGCTCTAGACAAAATTGTCTTTTCATCTTTCTCCATAATTAGTATTTAATATTTAATTATATATAATATTAAATCCTAAAATATATAGGAGATAATAAAATATTATTTCTTAAATAATACACAAATATAGAAAACTATAATTAAAAAATCTAAATTAAAAGAAATTGAAAGTGGCGACAAAATACATAAAGAAAGAAAGAACCCGCATAGTAATTATTGAATTATATCACTATTAGATTTTTTCTTTTTTCTAAAAAAAATATGTAAAAGTCCTATATTTATATTTAGTACACTACTAAATCAATTAAAATATTACCTTATATAATTATTTACTTAAGTTATAATTTTATTTTAAGTAACTTTTATAAATCATTACCAAAAAAAAAAAAGAAACGTTTTGCATGTCATTGTTTAATTAGTTCTCAATCGTTATAAATGTATTTACATTATATTGAATGTCTATCAAGAATATATATAAGATCTATCAAGATCTAGTTGATATCTATCAGGATTCAGAGTATCTGTCTTTTAGTCAGAAACTAGGAGTAAATTTCCCCTATAAATAAAGGAATTTCCTTCATTGTAATACACACACATCAAGAATCCATGATGAGAAATAAAAAAGTCTCCTCTCTTCTCTCTCCATTCTTATTCTTCTTTCCTTTATATTTCATAACACGTTATCAACATGAGACTCTGCCAAACAAGGTGTGATTATAAATCTAAAAGGATTTCAAGGTTAGTAATTCCTTATGTTATTTATCTTTTGCTACTAATAATATAATTATAGTTGAATTTGAAAAAAAAATACTTGGTTTGAAACCATTTATGTTTTAAATTCATTCCTCAAGAACAATATTATCAAAAGAGATGATAATATGTTGGGTTAAAGTCCCATCAATTTATGCCTAAGACGCCTTTATATGGATAAGACGTTGAGATTAGATCTCATTTCACTATATTGATGATATTATGATGGCTAAGGAAAAATAATGGGTATTTGGTGAAAAGTCATGAAATATATCCCATTCATGTGCTCTATTTCATGAAGTGAATATGGTAACGATATATGATGAATCTGAAAGTTGACAACTTGCTTTATTCTTGAAGAAAATATAGTAGCAATTCATAATATATCTGAAATAAGACAAGTGATTGAATGCAAAAATATATGTTTGGAGGGATAATATGATAATAATCATCAAAAGTGATAATATTTTCACACGCTTATTATGATTGTAAGATATGTTAGAGAAAAATTCTCTACATTATATGCACACCTTGATTTACTCTTGAATCAGCAATATTTTGAAAGAGGTTATAAGCTCTCATAATTTATAGTCTTAAGGCACAATTATATTTCATTCCTAGGGAATGAGAATTTTAAGGCACGATTATATTTCATTTCTAGGAAATGAGAATTTCAAGGCACGATTATATTCTATTCCTAGGAAATGAGAATTTCAATTGTTATAAGTACAGATCCATTCGCTAAGCTGAATGTGATAATATTTAGAAATCTTATCAATAGAAATGTGCACTTGATTGTGATGGTATCACAACTCACTTCCGAAAGAGGATAAATAACTGAGAAGCATTATTTTGAAATCCACTTCTAAATTAGTAAATCTAAAATTTATTCATGTAATAGTAAATCTGAAATTTACTAAAGAAAAAAGGCACATATCATGGTAAACTTAGAGTATACTAGTATAAAAGTTCATAAGTTGACATGAACGATTACGACATCACAAAGATGTGCATATTAAGTATTAAACATATATTGAAGAATTAGAAAATTCTTCATGAACTTTGAATTCTACTTGTTCTCATGATAAGTTGGTTGAATCAACTAACTTTTAGATTGGATCCCTTAAAATCTGAAAAATATATAAGGTGAATATGAGATCGTTCACCTATCGTGTGATATCTTGAAAAGATGCATCAATATGAGATGATCACTTGTACGTTTATTGTCAACCTACAATTTGACATTCATAAAGTTGCTTGCTCAATAAAATTGAGTTTAGAGCATAAATTTCAGATTTTGTAATCAAGACAATTTATCTTGATGATGATGGTTTGACATTGAATGCCTTCGATAAATAGCTAAACCATTGCTAATGATAATAAAGCTTCATGTTTTGGTTTAAAATATGATATGTTGCATACAATAGCACTTGTATGCATTAGACTAATAAATTATGATTATTTCTTCCCTCTCAATTTGTTCAAGGTCAGGAACCAACTATTTCAACTAATAATTTTGATGTGCGGTAGACGATTAATGAATTTACGATAACACACAATGATGGATTCCTCAAAGAAGATAAAAGATGTATGTTAATGTTGCAATTCAAACGCATACGCTAGTGAACGCAATCGTACAAATACTATAGTGACTTAGACAGTCAGATATCGTTCCCACGAGGACTAAGCAACTAGAAATTTATCCAACTTTTAGTTTTGGACAATGAGGTATTAAGTGTTGTAATTTATCAAGATTATTGTGAATTTAAGAATAAGAATGTAAATTAATAGATAAGAAATAATAAGTTTTGACAAGAGCAAAGCAAGCAACGGTTGTAAACAGCAATGTTGAGAATTCCAGGATTGAGGCATTTCGAACAATCATACAAATCTCTATTCTTCTAGCAGTCTAATTGGTTATCGGGTCATTGATTCACAAGGTTTATGCTATGATTTTGGTCTCCCAATCCCAAATCTTCTATCTATTTAATATTACAGGTACAACTCCTGCAGAGATACGACAATTCTTCTAGATTCACAAAGTTATCTTCTTGTAATTGAATCAAATAAGGTTTCTAGGTATATCCCTATCCTAGATGCTAATTCAAACCCCTTATTTGATAAAAGGATAAGAACATTGCTCCTTAATTTCTTAGTTCTATCTTACGATTCTCCTCCCGAATTCAGATAGAAATATAGATTTATTCTAATGGTGGCCATTCATCAAAATAGTAAGCTCAAGAAATTAAGAACAACCCCGATGATAATCCAAAAAGAAACTACTATAAAGAATATCGAAGAGTAACCATGTTCTTGGCCTCAGCCCCAGAACAAGGGTATTTAGCCACTCATGTTTGAATTCAACATAAAAAATAAGGAATTAATCATACCCAAAATTAATCTTGAAGTAAAGAAGTTCAAAAAAAATAATAAGAACCCTAAAAGAGGGAATTCTATGCTTTTCCGCCGTTGCTATGCTTGAAAAAAGTGTTTGAAATTGTGCTCACGTGCTCCTATTATACTTGGAAAAATTTTACCAGATCTGGACTAATGACGTGATGCGCCACTAATCGCGTTGCTAAATCCAACGCGTCGTGTCAACTTCACGTTGATGCACTGGGACTTCACTTTAAAAATCCGACTAATTCTAAATTCACACGACATGATGCATCGATATCTTGTCGTGTCACTGGAAATTCCATCTGAAATTTTGACTAAGTCCCCAAACTCACGCATCGACGTGACGCGTTGATGTATTGGAATTATCTTCTGAAATTTTTGCTAAGGCACAAGATTTACTGGCCGATGCAAAGCGTCGAGTTAGCGTCGCGTCACTAGAATTGCCCACCAAATGTTCGATAAAAACTCATAAATCACTCTTTTTTTAACTGCTTTCTTTTCTTCTTGCTCTCATTCATCTACACATGTTCTTGGACTCGATAAAAATGGTCTTTCACATCAACATGATTAATTCCACACCATTAATAAATAATTGCTTCATGATATGTGTCTAATTTTCGTTCGAATCCCCTAAAAATTTACCCTGTATCTCTAATCACATCGGTTAGCCATGAAACATAATTTTTCTCAAATGAAATATAATTAATATAATTT